>CM060930.1:67581610-72581610 GCA_030765085.1 Allium cepa | reverse complement strand
AATATATATATACTACTATATATAATACCACATTCGACTGATAATAATTATCAAAGTCAACAATCAATCAATAATAAATTTTAACTATTTAAAATTAACAGTTATTTAATTTGAGTGGGATTAACTCACCTTGATTTATTTTATCTTTCTCCCCTGAACATCCAGAATTAATTTTTTCTTTCTGTAAAATCCCAACTATTTATTAATGTCACTTACCCACGGAACCTCGCAATAATAAGGATTATAAATTTATTAACAGTCAATTTTAAATAGTTTATAACTAAATCATTATTTTTTAAGAAAGGAAACCCATAGCAAAACTCAAAAGCTCGGCATCACCCTGAATATCATGACACCACCGCCCCCCACAGGTGCAGCCTCGTCACTAGCAAACTAACCCATCTCGCCTACAGCCCATCGGAGTACTACTGCATGCCTCTTGCATCCACTTCCGCTGCCTGACACCCTCAAGACCACCACCACCACATCGCGACTCAAATCCCCAGACACGTTGCCACCTCGACTCCTTATTCCATCATGGAGAAGATAGCTTTTTGGACCCACTTATTATACTGAATTTCGATATAAATTCCAGCGCATTTATATACCATACGACCAAACGATAACTCCAAACACTACGAAGTTTGAAATTCGATAATAATACACTATTATGGATCCAATGGAACTGGTTTCCTCGAATTCTGAAACTGTACCCCAGAAGGCTATTTCTAAATGTCAATTTAAATGATGTATTTTAAGACTGAACAAATCGCTTTTAAATTAAATATTAAAATTTTTATTATCTTTATTATTATCAGTATAAATTTTATAAGCCTTTAAATTATTTTTAACGAGCTTAAAACTCAAGATTCAATATTTTCTCCAATTTACAATTATTAAATTCAACAAGTAAATTGTCCAGTAAATGGTTATATTTGAAATTCAAGTTAAAAATTAACTTTTAAATATTTAAATCAAATAAACATTCCAATTTCAAAAATCCAAAATTCCTGGTTGTTACATGAATCGCATTATTGAATTGATTTTGATTGCACCAACTTGATGTTATGTTTTACTTGTTCATTTGTGTTGAGCCATTGAGCTTGACCTTGCACTACTTATGTTGACAAGTCCACTAATGCACCATGTTGAGCCATTGTGCTTAACCTTGCATTTTTGCTTGCAATTGAATTGATGCAAGTGTGTTTTGTGTATATGCTTGACCTTATAACATGTATAGTGAAACACCGTGCATGTTGTAGCTTGCTCGTGTACATTATTAATATTTTGTGCCAATTTAAAAAATATAAAAAGAACAAAACCAACAGACCAAGGCAATTTCAAGTCTAAAAATATTTATATTTTATTAGTTTGAATTTTTTTTCTTTTTTCTTTTTACTACATTGTTATTTGATAGGCATAATGGATGATTGGAGAAATACAGTTGGAGCAAGTAGATAGAAAATCTTGAATTCAAGTGAGTGACTGTAGCGAAAATTTAGAGTTGCATATGAAAGTGTAAAATATTATTGTATATGAAAGTGTAAAAAATTGCAGAAGCTCTATTATAATCGTGTACTATAAAAAATGCATTGAAATAAAATATTTGTTGAAATAAAATTTCATTTATTTACTTCTATCTTTGATTTTACAATAGTACTATATCAAAAACATTTAAACATGGGTGTGTTTATTATCATCAAACAAAAATCATAAACTGTTATATTCAACAATCCCCCCTTTAATGGTAAAAAACATATATTAAAATTTTGTTTCAAGCAAATGTGCTTGATGTGTAGTGAACAAGCTCCCCTTAATTACTTATTGAAAATTAATAAGGTCACCACTCAACTGTCGAAAAATTGATTGTCAAAATAATTGAAAAAACAACCGTCTAAAAATAAAAACAACTCTTGAATAACTATAAGGTTATCACTTAAACATCAAAATCTTAACCTCTCCCATGTTATCATCAAAATAATAATGATGATGATTGAAATAGTGATGAATTTTAATTAACCATAAATTACATAGAGAGAAATATATGTTGCAAGTTCCAATTAAACCAATAAAAATCATAATATTTTATTTATTGGACACAAATTCCACTTTAAAGTGACGATTGAGTTATAATTTTGGGCAATTTTATACAGTGACAGCAGTGTGGTATTTTTAATAAAGGAAATTTTGTGAATTATTCTTTTAAATATTATACATAAAAAAATGTTAAGCACTTTCTAACTTTGCAAAACCATTATGACTTTTATATGAGATTAGCAGTTGCATAAAAAAAGAGTGTCAAACATTTTCTAACCATGTATAACCGTGAGAACTTTTAAATGAGGTTAGAAACTACTCGAATATATATATATATATATATATATATATATATATATATATATATATATATATCTTCTCTTGTCTACTAGTTCCATCCATGCATAATCATGATGACTTTTAAATGAGAATAAAACACATATCTAGAGATTAAAGTTATTCACCCATGCGTAACCGTGAGGACTTTTAAATAAGAGTGAATACTTTGGGATAAAATTTTAAATTACAAAAAAAATTCCTTTTTTTCGAAATATCAACTTCTTCACACTATATTAAATATTAGCATATAGATTACAAGAAGGATGATTGTGATAGAAATGATCATAGAATATGTACTAATTTTAAAAATATTATAAAACTTGTTTATTTTTCATGAAAATTTTAACATATACTTAATCTAGCTATGAAGTAAATTTAAGCACTGACCATCACCTTATCAACCACTATTAATATTTTTTGATAAAATTCAAAAGGTTCAAGCAGTCAACAACCATCTTTTCTAGAGTAAATCCATTATCAAAGCAAACAAGAGAGTTTTTATCAAAGTAAATCAAGGTAAAAATTTGAGTTCTTTGAAAAAATTTCTAATTCCAAAAAAATTGTGAAAATCTATTTTATGTAAGGTATTTTGTAAAACAATGTCTACTAATTTTAAATTTTGCAGAAAATGCAAATATGAAGTGATGTCTGATACCACTTGTACTCTAGTTTCCCTAAACAATATATTATTAAACAAGAAGACTGTGTACTTTATAACATCATTCGAATTGATTCAAAAAATTTCAGCTAAGAAATTAATATCAATCAAAGGCAAAACCATTTATATCGAACACACAATAAATCTATAACTAATGATTTGTTAGTCGTCAATAAAGGTAATGAAAGTTTTCATCGTATATAGAAAATTAACCATTGTTGTGTTGAAAAATTAAACCATTTGAAATCACTATTGGAAAACTTTAGGTTTGTGATTTGATTTAGCACCAAATTTTAAATTTTTTTATATTCAGTACTGCTAACACCAAAAGTGGTTTCAAGTAAAAAAACAATGAATCAATCAAACGTTATATCTAAAATACTACAATTTGTTGACATGAAAAAGAAATGCTTTTCAAGTGATGTGTTAATATGATTGTTGTTTTTCAAGACTTTACAAAATAAATCAACAAAAGCTCAAAACAATAAAGTTGTAGTGTTATTAGTTTGTTTTCCAGGACTTTAAACAAAACTTAGAGTAAATATATTCAATTTATGATCGAATTACTACAGCTATGTTAAGAAGTTCTGAAACATTTTTTGAACAATATACCTAATGATTTTTAATTTTTCAATGGTTAAGTTCGTATTTTGAAAAAAACACAAAATAAAAAACTTACAGGATTTTCAATTTATTTTCCAGAACATCTTGAATTTTGCAAATCAAAGTTAAGGAGTTTAAGGAATGGAATTATACTACAGCAGGTCAACAAAAGAAGAATTTAACAATAAGAAAATAAAATAGGGTTTAGAGATCATACATTTTCTTACCTTCGATGCCATGTTCATGTTCATGTTCAACATTCTTATCCAAAGTATATAGATCTACACCTCATTTTTATAGGTTAAGAAACATTAGAATTATTGCCGTTCAACCACATGAAGAACAACTCGATGTTTACCTCTATTGTAGTAGTTCCTTAGCCCATTTTTGTACCTAAATGTTAGAGGAAGCAATGGTTTAACAAAGGATGTAGGACCACTCTTATTTTGTTTGTAACCTTTGATATCCAAATGCGTGTATGTAACAAACTGTTAGTATTTACGACTATACCCTTGGGAATCCAAACTTGTTTAAATGAATTTACACACGTACCTTTTGAAACCTAGTTTTAATGCGTTTGTTTCTATTTTTGTTCCAATATTTATTTTGTCTGCCCACATTTTCCACAAATTAAACACTTTGAAAAATCTATGTGAAACTAGACACTATCACAATTTATTTTCTTGGTTTGTTCTATTTTATCATATCTGAGTCCTTTTCTATTTTCGCTGAAAGTCTGACTTCTTAACAACATATTCATTAATTTTTCCCCTTCGAAAATTTTCTTATTATTGATTCAAGTTGTTGAACTTTAGATCCAAGAGCATTATTTTCAAAAGTGAGGTCCATCTTTTGATGGAATTTTTTCTTTTTGTGTCATCTTTTTTTTTTCAAGGTCAATATTTCATTTTTGAGAATTTTAATTTTAGTTTTAGACCTATTAATTTCTTCCTCTAGAGACTGACACTACTCACATTCCGAGCTAAACTTTTTGATGTTTTTCAATCATCAATTCTAACTCATTATTTATACCAAGTAGACTATTTTTCACAAATTCTAGTTTACTATACCACTGTTAAATCCTATCAATGTTTAAGTTTAACTTGTGATATACCAAGAGTAAATTACCATAAGATAAGTGAGCTACCTCATTTGGTTCATCGTTGTTTTCACTTGATTCCATTATCCGGCACATATTTTCTTCTTCTTTCTCATTATCATTACTCTCCTCCTCCTCTTATTCTTCTTCACTCACATCCCAAGTGACTGCAAAACTACTTCTCCTTTTCCTTTTGCTTCGTCGAGTTGATTCAGCCGACAATTTGGTCTTATGCGACCTGCCTTCTTACATCTATGACATATGAATTCTTCATCAGAATCATTCAGAACTTTGGCAATACCGGTGTTTATTCGTTGGTTTATTGTTGGATTTCCATGATTTTGAGTCCACCTTTTGAATTTTTTCATCAATAGAGCTAGCTTAGCTGCAGCATCGTCATCACCCTCACTATCAGTTGTACCTTTTAAGGTAATTGATTTATTTTTTGAGTCACTACTTTCACAATCTTCTCTGACTTAATTTAGTTCCATCTCATAAGTGATGAGATTTCATATTAGTTTTCTCAATTTAAGATGTTTCAAGTCTTTTGATTCCTAAATTACAGCCACTTTCATTTCAAAACTTCTCATGGGGATTTTTAGAATTTTACGGAACATCTCCAATTCCGTGTAAGCTTATCCTAACGTTTTAGATTTGAACATTATTTTTGAAAGTCGTCCATAAATCTCCTTTATATTTTCATCTTTCACTACTATGAAATTCTAGTATTCATTATTAAGCATGGCTATATGAGATTTCTTGAACCACAATGTACCTTCATGAGTCATTTCAAGCATACGCCGAATTTCCTACATACTCATACAATGAGAAACACATTTGCATTCAATTTTATCTAATGTACAAATAATAAAATTCATAGCTTTTGCATTTGACAGATGTAAACTAAGCTCATATCCATCCACTTATCCTTTGCCTGAGGAACTTCATGACCATCTATATTTACCATAGGTAGACTATAACCAGTTTCAACTATATCATATGCATCTATATTATCTAGACAAATTTCATCCTAATTTTCCAATATGAATAATCAGTACTATTAAACATAACTGGCCTAGTAATAGATTATCCTCCAAAAAAAGCATTATCAAACTAGCCATAGTTAAAAAAGTGAATTTTACTACCAAGCTTTGATACTACTTATATGATCGAATTAACCCTAGAGGAGGGTGAATAATAAAAATTACAGCACAGATAATAACAAAAAATGCAGAAATAAAAGAACACGCAGATTTACCCTGCTTCGACAATACTTTCCTAGTGCTGCTCCAAAAGTTTCTAGTAAAATTAAACAATCAACCGCTTATAGATCCTACAAACTTGCGACTACCTCTTACATGATTATTCTAACCCTAAGCTCAAAGCCTTGCCTCAACTCTATCCTCGAGTTGAGAATTTCCCAAACAAGCACCGTAGCTTGATCTTAATTAAATCTATAGTTTTGTAAAGTAAAATCAAAAACAAATTAAAATTTAAAATAAATATGAAACCTTAAAACACATAGCATAAACTAAATCAAAAGTATGGTGCGACCCAATTAAAATAACAAGATGATAGTTTTGGTGCTTGTATCCTTATTCCATCAGGCTGTTCCCCCTTTCCTTTTTACTCTCAAATTAGACTTTCAATTTTGAAGCCCATCTTCGATCAATTGATGAAATTACACCTCGTCTCTCTATTGATCGATATCTTTGATTGCGTGATGATTTATCCTTTCATTGCTCTAATTGTCATCGATACTTTGCTGTTTTGATGGCTTCGTTGGTCGAGTATTCTTCGATCTGAGCTTTGCTATGAATTTATTGATTTGAGTGTATTTTTTTACTTTGAACATGAATAGTTTAATTAACGATAATGATTGGGTTTTTACAAGGATTGACTCTATATATTTTCAATATATTTGTTTTGATTTTCGGCTTTGAATATTTCAAACTGGCCATGAATTTCTGGAACTTGAATTTGTGACCTCTGATATATATATATATATATATATGTATGTATGTATGTATGTATGTATGTATTGATTTTGGTTGAAGATTCCCACATTTGTATATATTTTTCTTTGATGTTTTGTGACCGTTTACGAGCGTACGATTCTTGCCTAAATTTCTCGACTTGATCAATGCTTTGATACTTCTTAAAAATTCTTGTCTTCGACTTGATCAATTCTTATACTTTGTTGTATGGCCCGTGTTGCTCTTGCTTGCTGTATATTTTGTGATGCACCATTATTTTGTGTTGTGTGTACGTTTCTTCTCATTTGTGTTCTATGCATTGCATCATTGTGTGTTTGTGCATCTTCGTGCTTAACTTTGTTGTTTTGTACTCGAGTTTGCCTACGTATTCTGTACCCTTATGCGCATTTTCTCTTGCTAATGTGCATGTCTGTATTGCACCCGTGCACACTTTGAAGTCTTAACTTACTGTTGCACTTGTAATTGCTTTTGTTCCCTTGTGTACTTCCTCTGTTGTTGTGTACCAAGCTGCTGTTTTGTTTTATGATCCTTGCATATATTTGCGCCTGCTTTCGACCGTGTGCTTAATTTTGTAGTTGTGCACCATTGTGTACTTTTGTGCATCGCTGTTCATCCTTTTGCTACTGTTTTTTTATCCTTGCCCACATTTGCACCTCGTTGCACTATGTGCTTGATTTTGTTTTGCTACATGCACAAGCCAATTGTTTGCACCAAAATTGGTTACAAGCACCTAAGAATAGTTTTTGTAGAGAAGTAAATAAAGAAAAGAAAAATTAAACAAAGTAAACGAATAAATATGCAATAGATAAAAAACAATAATCAAAGACACAGAGGTTTATAGTGGTTTGGCGTTATATGCCTACGTCCAGTTTCAAGATTTTCCTTTATTACTCTCTTGTGAATCTGATTAAAACAGTAGAACAAGGCTAGCACTTGGTTACAATGGAGTCTAGGGAACAAGCAGCGTAAAAGATCTTGAAAATAAACCAATAGGTCCGTATTTATAAGGTGAGAAGACGAGATGTTTCGCTAAGATTTCGGCAGAAGGCTCTCCAGGTCCATAGGGCCCCACCATAATGATTGATGAACATAACTAATTGTTTTAGAATGATCGGTATAAATTATACCGATCGTTATTTTTCCTCTAATTTCCATGCGATCGTTTACGGGGGGTCCCACATGCCTCTATACCTTGTTCCTAAAATATAAATTCATTTTGGGTTGTAGACTGTGAGATATGGATCAATCTTTGTCGCATTTGGATTGTTTACTAAGTTACACCGATCGTTAGGAAGGACCAACATAAAACGATCGGCGTTTCTTGAACCTCAGATTTTTGACTTGCGATTGTTTTTATAGGCTCCACCCTTCAATATGTTGATGCCTTGAAGGTTTCAAGTGGATTGTCCATGTGGATTTTGAGATATAGATCGATCTTTGCTGATTTTAGCTGTTTTATGGATCGTTCCCGATCGATCCATATAAATCCTTTCTTTATCCGCAACTCGAGCATATGAACTCCGGTCAACGTGAAATTTGGAATATAGCTTCATGGTGCTATGCCTGTCACTCTATACTGATTGCACCTTGATTGGATCCTGGTTGAGATCTGCTTGACCATCGTCCATAGTATCGTATACCATCGATTCTCAAGGCTGGTAACCATCCGTTTCTAACCAAGTTGATGATATCGTGACCTTGCCAAAAGGCGGGATAACATTTTCCCGTCAAAGTATGTCTTGTCTGAATATGACTTACTTTGAAAAGTAGCAAACTTCAATCTTCCAAAAAGGATTCCATTTAGTCTGTTGAATGGTCATTATCCTTTTGTTGAGTCACTTTCTTGTTGAGGGTCATGTCTCCTTTTATTCATTATGACCACTGGTCGATTTCAAATAGTATAAATACTAGATCATGGCTTATCGATGATCATCTTATTGTTATTCTAGTAATTTTCAGGCCATAATAATTTGGTTTTGTTCTTTCTTTGGTTGATTTCGGGTGCAAATTCAATTTTGGTCGATTTTAAAAAATTGAACATCAAAACATATAATGGTGCGTATACGTGCCCATATCCGACCCCCGATCACCACTGCACATCCATACATCATTGTCAAGTTTCAAAGTTATTCCTTGTCTTATGCAAACGTCCACGACCAATCGTTATTCATTGAATGAAAGTCAGATTGCCATTGTACGATCATTTTTTTTCAAATGATCAAGGCCGATCGTTACCTTTGAATGGATTTTCATATCCACCTATCTACGATCATCCTTGTATGATCATTGCCATTATATATTAATGATCATTACCAATCATTAATTTGTATAAAGGAGTTTTCGAATCGTTCTTGGTGGTTAAACGATCGGTAGGGATTCGAGCTTAAACGATCAGTATTTATCATAGGTTGGAAGACCGGCTTACTTCTTCGTATAAAAACATTTCTTCTTGGCCACCTTAATTTCAACTTTTTCACTTTCGTATTGTTTTGACTTCGAATAGGAAATGGGAAAAATAAGCTACTCCATTCCCTTCCTCTACCGATCCAAGAATGATCTGATTTTCAAAAATTATCCCACCTATTTCTTGGTTCATTATCACTCAAGCTTCTAGATCTCACTTCGAATCTAATTTGAATATATTTCTTTTTCCTCAGCTCTCACAATTAGGTAAAATGAATTAAACTTGTTTCATGATTTGAGGACGAGACTTTGAATGCCTTAAATCTCATGTTATTTTAGTTGGTGGAGTCATTCGATCTAAATCAAGTTAGAGATGATGGAAATCGGGAAGATGGAGTTGTTTAGTATAGGGAAATGGTGCAGATCGATGCATGATGATCGTCTTTGGACGATCAGTAGTGCTTTTGACTTAGATGACTTCGAAGTGGGTGATGGTGATGATGTACCAATCATTACAGAGTGATGTTGTCATTGGGGTGTATAACAATCATCTTTAAATGATCGATAGTGCTTTGGAGTTAGAGGATTTAGAGTAGCGGTTGAACTTTTGGACTTGGTGAATTTTTAAGCAAATGGATCGATTAGCAAAACGATCGCATGGATAGAGTGGAGACAAGGATTGTTTTAGAAGGCTAAGGTGAACGATTAGTGGGAATGAATCGATCAGAAATGATTAATAGGACCAGGCTTAAGAAAGATCGGTTGGGGTGAAGCTCGAACGATTGGTTTAGGAGAGTTAAGCTGAACGATCGGTAGTGAGGCATGGGGAACGATCGATGTTGCTAAAATGAATGATCGATTATCTACACATGAACCTTAAGAGTGGAACCTAATTAAATGAACTTAAATCCAATAATGATCTTCGGTCGTTCACATTCAAGTGAACTCATATGACTTGTATAGGACTTGAATTGCATATTCCGTAATAGATGACATTTTAACTTTGACATGAACCAATTTCTTCAACTGTTCTCTTGGAGCTTATTGGTGACTTAAATATATAAATTAAAATTTCACTTGCTGACTATTGATCGTGAAACTCAAACTGTAATGTTCCCTAATGACACGGAGATGGTTGAGACGGTTAGGAATGACGGTCTCTCTGATCAAACCTTAAAGTCTTGTCGTCTTTTCCATTTTTAATTCCGTACAACTTATTACTGTATTGTGTAGCACTTCACCACACCACACTAGCACTCACTACACACTGGGGGATACAAGTTACTTTATATAATCATGATTTTTACTGAGTTTAATCGTAATAGGTTCTAGACGTTCTAGATGCCTTGCAGCCATGCCAGATGGACTACCTTCTTAGCAGGATAATCCTAACGTGGAATTAAGTTCTGCAACGGAGTCTTATAGTTTGTCCACTAGTCATCATTCTTAATAACGAAAAGCCCAGGCCTACAATTTGATTTTCTAATGCAGTTCCCATTCTTCCACCGGAGGTGGTTGATCCAACTCCCGATACTCTGGAGGATGTAGTTATTCTGAAGGATCCTGCTAATTCCGTAACCTCTAAAATTAAGGAAGATGCCCTTCGCCGAATCTATATAAGGCATGGATTTTCCTTTGACTATGTATTAGTTTTGTCACAAATTCATGTGCTAGGCTAGATGCATCCCTCCATTTAACTCATATGTCCAGGAAATTCTCCATCATCCGAGGATATCTCCAGCCCAGCTTCATCCAAAATGGCTATGCTATTCTCAATTGTATCTATATGGTATTTATGGAGTTCCTGCATCATCCTCCGACCATCGATGACATTTGATTCATATTCTCTTTTAAGTAATGGACATGGAGTCTTTTGTTTATATTTCTTGAGTCGGCGAAGAAGTGTCAGATTCTAACTGGTGGATGGAATAAATTAAGTGCATTTAAAAGCGAGTGATTCTTTGTCCGAAGTCCACCCGATTTTGTTCGAAAATGGCTGGAAGGACGTTAGTGTTATCCACCATCTTTTTATTAGTGTGGAAAACCGATATTCATGCCGTACTCCTGACCAAGTAATTTTTTTACAGGCATCGTCACACTACCAGCATTAATCTTTATGAGGAGGCGGTCACGACTCTAAAAAATGCACTACTTAAAGATGGTAACATTGAATATCTTCTCACGGATGAACGCCTTGTTACCTTTTGTTTGATAGAAGAGGGCCTCAGCGTAGGGTTAGCAAAAGTTGCTGAAACGCAAGGGTATGACCATGTGCTACAACCGGTCAAAGAGGCGGTTGAATCGATCCCGTTGTGCCCCCAGCTCTAGGTGCTGAGGAATTCACCAATATTAATGTCCAAAGAGATAAATCGATCACTATAATAATTTGACCCTTTTAGAGCATTTAAAAATCGCTATTAAAGACTGTTATAGCGTTTCTGAAAACACGGTAAATCAACATGTTGTAATATGTCCAATAAATACTACAACGTTTTAGTAAACGCTATGAAAAGATTAGAGCATTTTTATGTTGTCATGTTTCATTATTTATAGATATAATTAGAGTTCTATAGTGTTTATTTGGTTGCTATAAATTTTTTCTTTGCGTTTCATTGCTTGCTTAATCTTTATAGTGTTTTATTTTAGATGAAAGTTACTTTTTATAGCATTTTGTTGGATGCTGGAACTTTTCAAAGTGTTTTTACTTACTATCTTTTCCTTTTAATCCTTGTAAAGCATTTTTATTACATATGCATAATGCTATAATGAGTAAAGTTGTTTCGAATCTATTTTTTTAGCATTTTTAAAACACTATAGATTATTTTCCACAAATTTTTTTGTTCTATCAAGCTTTCATTTATAATTATAATATTAATTTGAACATATATATTATCATAGTTCAAAATACCACAATTAAAATACTATAATATACATAATCAAAGGATTCACAAGCCAAATTAAATATATATCCATAGTCAAGATCTTCTTTTTTAGCCATGTCCTCCGACATTCCCCTACCCCCTCTGTCTCTTCTCTTACCTCGTTCTTATGATGGCATATAATGGAATAATCACAACCATCATCCTATATCTTTGGTATATATCTCGCTTCTTCAATTGCAGAACCAGTTTATGTTCCCTTGGTCCTCCAGAATTTGGTCTACTGGCTCTAAACCTTAAGATAATCTGCTCCTATGGAAAATCCTCATCAATGCAGTTCACACTCAGGACAATCTTGTTCGAAGACATATTACTAATGTTTCGCTATGTATTCTATGCTTTCGTGCTCTTGAAAACGTTGGGCATATGTTCTTCTCCTGCATATACTCCTTTCTCTTATGGAAACGAGTTTTGAACCACCATATGGCCATACCTCCTCTTCAAAACTATACAGCTGAATGTACTACGATATACAACACTACTAGATGGAGATCTCCTATCTCGATTCAACTGCTTAAATTGTTGAAGAGGGCGATTTCGGTGATCTTGGAAGAAAGGAATGGCAGGCGGTTCGTGGGAATTCATCTTCCCGTGTCGAGTTTGTTTCAGAAAGAAATCTCATGAATTACGAGTTAGGGTTTAAATATGCTTAATTTATTTGCATATTTATAACTAACCGTGATACTTTGTGTTTTGTTTTTCTACATGTGTTTTGTTTTTCAACAAGTGTTCTGTGCTTTTCTGTCTGTTGTTTTTGATGTTTTCTATTATCTAATAATATAGTGGACGAACACTATAAACCAGCCAGCCTTGCCAAAAAAAGCATATAAATACTTATAACCAAAAGTAATATAATATACAAGCATACAAAATAATACGTACAACCGTGCTAACCAAACGTAAAAATATGTGAACACCACTGCAAAACGATACATTATAATGTTAACCTGACAAATTTTTAAAGAAGAAATAGTGGCAAACATATTTCTATCTGTCTTTTAGCATATAATTTAATTTCAAAAGCATCATATGTCATCTGTCACAAAGAAAGTTGTATGGGAAACTAGAAATATCAAACATAAACATATCCAAAACATTAATTTGAATCCAAAACAAACTACTAACGAGATATTATGTGTATTGAAAGAGATGCCGCTAAATTTAGAATTTATCCTTCAAATCTTCAATAGCAAAACATATCCAACATGCTTTTAGAGATCTTCATCCTCGCCATTTGATTCTCAATCAACATTTGAGTTAAGATGGGGGAAACAGCACGTGCATTTGTGCATGTACAAACATAAACACACACACGAGGATGGATTTGCTGCACTCTTATGCCACACCTCAATAATTTTAGAGTTATACAACTCGAAATGAAATAAGACCTCGTAGATAAGTTCTTATATAATTTAAGATCATCACCACAAATCTTTAGTTTGGTTGGGTAATTCTATAGTTTTTAAAAATAATATCTAAAATAAATGGTTTATGGTTACATTCAATGGCTAGTATTTAATTTAACATTTAGAATATATTAAAGTTCCAAAATTATCTCAAATTTTGTGAATAGGATCTCAAATGTATAATAACATATCTATAAAATTTTGGTACATTTCAAATTTTGAACCAAAAGATGATTGAGGTGTGCTATAATAGAGTGGAAAAAAATCTGGTGTTTAGACATTACAACAGCCATAGCTGAAGCCTTACCAAATCCACCATTGGTTATGTCATTTACTTAACAACCTTCAAAAGGAAAATAGTTTTAAATTGTCAAACTGAACATCCATGTATGATGAAATACCACATCGGAATTTGGCATCTCGCTCATCGCTTTGACTCCATTTCATCGACTTCTTTGTATCCGAATATCAATGTTAGCTATTTCCTAACATTTAGCTCGTGAAGGTCGTGACGTTACAAGAGTACCTACATATCCAGCTTAGAAGTTCCTTACCGATTCCCATCATTTGTCACAACTTGAACTCTAGTTTCACCACCATTTTCAGTTATTTCCAATTACAGTTGTTATAATCTTCAGCTCAAGTTTCTCTAATAGTATTACAGCTTTCTTTTTTTTAAAAACACGCATACATTGTGTTCAGGTGGTTCGGACACCAACTGTTACACAAAAAAATGTCAACATATAAATAATTATCTAAGAAGGAATGAAATCATGCAAGGGAACAACTCTCATTTGACAGTGGTTAGCTCCACTAATTGGGAGCGCGACCCAAGCTAAAGCAGATCGGTTCAAGCATCGGTTGTGAATTGCAAGCTATCTAGTAATATAATCAACAAGAAAAAGTGCATTGTGTACACACTAGAAGTATTTTTTCAAGGCTATTATAGTTCTTGTTTGTAAGCGTTCCCATTGTATTTCTATCACTAATTCAAAGAAACTTAGAATACAAAGATCTGGAACCTTTTTACTCAACTAAGAATTTAAACCAGATAATAAAAAAAAATTGGCCCATTTTGAAATGAAATGCAGAGAAAACGCAGAAAGAATGGAACCTTTTTTCTTATTGTTTCATAAAACCAATATTGTTATGCTTATAGTTATCTTTCTTCAAAACTTTAAAAAGCACATGATATATTGACAAGCTATCACTAGCTAAGATCAGCGCCAATAATGCAACACTAACAAAGATCAACATCAATAAACACTAATTAAGCCTAATAAAGTAGCATGGTTGGGTACTGCATTGCCTTATGCTAATGAACAGGCATACCTGTAATGCTAAATGCAAAAGCAGGCTTCCACCAAGATTTAAATGCTACAGCTTTCGAAGAGCTGTATGGATTAATTTCCCCCTGTAGATAAGATAAAAATATAGATTGACAGAAATAAGCTCGACTATAATAATCCATATAAAATAGAACTCTAAACCTCACCTTTAACAGAAAGTTCTTATTGGCTTGCCATGCTGCAACTATTTGAAAAGAAGAACCATTAACGCTCTTTGCTGATATATCTCCATTGATCCTGATGAACAAAAGATACTTATCAGCTTCGACAATCTAGTGACTAGTTTTACTATTAAACAAAGATGTTAACATACACAAAATATGCCTTGTAGCAAGTGTTAGAAAACTGCCATTAGAAACTGCAATTATTTCATTTACTTTTAACGTTATGAAGTTTCTAATCTTAATATGACCCTATTAATTAGGTCATAAATAGAACGTTTCATTTACCTTTAACATTATGCGGTTTCTAATCTTAATGTGACCCGATTAATTAAGTCATAAATAGACCATTCTATAATTAGAACATTAGGTCTGTGATTAATCTTAACCTTGAATTGGTATATGATGGACGTACCTGATTTAGAGTTAAATGTTATATAAAGGATTGGGTCCTCTCTTCCCTGGGATATAGATGTATTCTTCTACATCAAGAAACATATAAAGAAATAGGGTTAGGGAGAGAAACCGAATTTTGAGAAGAGGAGTAATTATTAGAAGTTAGAAGAAGAAGATGACAACCATTACATCTTCCGCTGTTAATCAAGGTACGTCATCTTCAACAAACAAAAAATCATATTAAGCTTTGTTTGTGAAATATTCGGTATTGGTGATCCTTGGGCTATTACTTGAATTGTTCATCATTAATCAAGAAAGATCGAACAGTAAAGAATTTCTGACATTTGGTATCGGAGCCACCAATTAATAACTGAATATTTCCTATGATTGCAATTGATCTGTTCTATGCTTTACTCATGATGTTTAATCAAGTATGTGTTATAAGTCAATTATGCACATGAGATTTATGATTTTGTTAATCACCAAAGTGGTCAAAATCAGAATAATCATTTAGTGCATAAGCGACATAATGATTATTGATAGAAATTGCCAGTTATAATAATACCAAAAAAAACTGGCGTCACTAATGGTAGAACTTGAGAACTTACCCAAAGGAAAGTCTTGTTCAATAACTAGTTGGCATGACGAAGTTTCATAGATATCTTGATTAAGTAAATATTGATCATCCAAAGATGTCAGTTTTATTTTATTGAATATGTTTATTATACTTGTGTTTTGGTATTTAATTATGTTAAGTATAAGATAGTATCTACCCAAAGGAGTGCTATATTATACTATTATGTACATATCTGAATCGCGTTAGCTATGAGCTTATAGTTATTTCAATTTTTTTTAATCAAGTAGTCCCCATGAATACACATGCTTCATCTGTTACATTGTTGACTGGTGTTAATTTTTCTGAATGGAGAGAACAAGTCAATTTCCATTTAGATGTTCAGGATCTTGACTTGGCACTCCTTGAGGATAAAGTTGTTGCTCTTACAACAGCTAGTACTTAGACAGAAAAATCACACCATAAAGCATGGGAACGCAGTAACAGATTGAGCCTAATGTTTATTAAGATAACTGTTACTAACAACATCAAGTCAACAATTCCGCAAACAGAAAGTGCTGAGGAATATATGCAGTTTGTGGAAGAGCGTTTTCGTTCAGCTGATAAGTCACTCGTTGGTACTCTTATGGCAGAACTCACGACCATGAAGTTTGATGGGTCGCGAACTATGCAAGAGCACATTATAGAGATGACTAATCTTACAGCAAGTTTAAACTCCCTTGGACTTACAGTAGAGGATCCTTTTCTTGTCTAGTTTATCCTGAACTCGCAACCTTCTTAATATGGACCTTTTCAAATTAACTATAACACTATAAAGGATAATTGGAATGTTAATGAATTGCCCAGTAGACTTGTTTAGGAAGAAGGACGTTTGAAAAATCAAGTGAATCACTCAGTAAGTTTTGTGAGTAATAAAGTTGGTAAAGAAAAGAATGGAAAATCAAGTCATTTCAAGAAGAAAAAGGCACCTGCTAAGAATGGGCAGGATAAGGAAAAGAAGAACTAAAGGATGTTCAATGTCATTTCTGTAAAAGGAAAGGACATTATCAAAATGACTGTCCGAAAAGGATAGCTTGGTTTGAAAAGAAAGGTAATCATCTATCTTTCGTATGTTTTGAATCAAATTTAGCTGAAGTTCCTATTAATACATGGTGGCTTGATACTGGTGCTACAACTCATGTCTCTAATAATATGCAGGGATTTCTTATGATCCGAACCATAAATCCAAATGGAGGTCGTTTTCTCTTTATGGGAAACGGAATGAAATCCACAATAGAAAGCATTGGGACTTATCGTCTAATTCTAGAAAGTGGATATGTATTAGACTTATATAGTACCCTTTATGTACCTTCATTATCTAGAAACCTTATTTCCGTAAGTAAGTTGGATATTTCTGGTTTTAGATGTACGTTTGGATCTGGTTGTTTTGATTTATATAAGAATACTGATAATGTTGGTTCTGGTATTCTAATTGATGGTTTATATAAATTGAAACTGAATGACACTTATGCGAATTCCTTGTTGAATGTAATAAATAATGTTGGATGCAAACGTAGCATGTTGAATGAAAATTCTGCTTTCTTATGGCATAAAAGACTAGGTCACATATCCAAAGATAGAATAATGAGATTAGTATGTAATGAAATTTTGTCAAATTTGAACTATAGTGATGTAGAATTATGTGTGGATTGTATTAAAGGTAAACAAACCAAACATAATAAGAAAGGAGTCACTAGAAGCAGCCAGCTTCTTGAAACAATACACACTGATATTTGCGGACCTATGGACACTCCAGCCTTTAATGAATAAAAGTATTTCATCACTTTTATTGACGATTTTTTCCACTATGGTTATGTCCATTTGCTTCATGAAAAATCTCAATCTGTGAATGTCCTTGAGACGTTTGTAAAGGAAGTTGAGAGGCAATTAGATAAAAAGGTGAAAATCATAAGGTCTGATAGAGGTGGTGAATATTATGGCAAATATAATGAGTTAGGCCAATGTCCAGGTCCATTTGCAAAATTCCTCGAAAGTCATGGCATATGTGCGCAATACACAATGCTGGGTACACCAAAGCAAAATGGTGTAGCAGAAAGGCGCAATAGGACTTTAATAGATATGATTAGGGATATGATGTCAGATTTTACATTACCTAAGAATTTGTGGTCGTATGCTCTCAAAACCGCTAATTATTTGTTGAATAGGGTTCCTAGTAAAGCTGTTCAAAAGACTCCTTTTGAATTATGGACTAACAGGAAACCTAGCTTAATACACCTGCATGTTTGGGGTTGTCTAGCGGAAGCGAGAATTTATAATCCACATGAAAAGAAATTAGATTCTCGAACGATTAGTGGGTATTTTTTAGGTTACCCTGAAAAATCTAAAGGATATGCGTTTTACTATCCTAATCATAGTCCAAGAATTATAGAAACTGGTAATGCAAGATTCATTGAGATTGGTGAAGTCAGTGGGAGTTCTAGAAGAGAAATAGTGGAAATAAAGGAAACAAGGATAAATGTTACATTGCCTAGAATAGTTCCTCCATCTACTATTACTCCAAATGTTGTTCCAGCTGTTGGAGAACAGCATGATGATGAACAACATATAAATGAAGAAATACTTCCTGAGGAAATGACTTACATAATGCTGATATGTATGAACCACAACAAGTAGCATTAAGAAGATCTCAAAGAGATCGTAGGTCAGCTATTTCTAATGATTATATGGTTTATATGCAAGAATCAAATTATGATATAGGAATTATTAAGGACCCAGTTTCGTTTTCACATGATGTAGAAAGTAAAGAGTTAAAGGAATGGATTAATGCCATGAAAGAAGAACTAAAATCCATGCAACAGAATGAAGTTTGGGGTCTCGTTGAGTTACCACATGGCTGTAAAAGAGTCGGATGCAAATGGGTTTTTAAAACCAAACACGACTCTAGTGGTAATGTCGAACGGTATAAAGCTAGACTTGTTGCTAAGGGTTACACTCAGAAAGATGGTGTTGATTACAAGGAGACGTTTTCTCCTGTTTCGAAAAAGGACTCACTAAGAATAATAATGGAATTAGTAGCATATTATGATTTTGGAATTGCATCAAATGGATGTGAAAACAGTGGGAGCAATGGAAATGGTATATAGAGTTCAATACCATTATTACATCTTTTGGTTTTAAGAAAAATATGGTTGATCATTGTTTTTACCAAAAGATCAGTGGGAGCAAGTTTATTTATCCACTCCTTTATGTTGATGACATCTTGCTTACTGCAAATAATTTAAGCATATTGCACGAGACTAAGGAAATTCTCTCAACGAACTTTGAAATGAAAGATATTGGAGAGGCATCCTATGTGATTGGAATAGAAATATTTCGTGATCGATCATAAGGAATATTGGGATTGTCTCAGAAAGGATATATCGAAAGGATTCTAGAGAGATTTGGAATGAGTAAGTGTTCACCTGGGAAAGTTCCTGTACAGAAAGGTGATAAATTCAATCTCATGCAATGTCCTAAGAATGATGTTGAACGAAAGGAAATGAAATCAATTCCATATGCATCTGTAGTTGGTAGCCTAATTATGCTCAAACCTGTACTAGACCGGATATAAGTTTTGCGGTCGGTATGTTAGGAAGGTATCAAAGTAATCCAGGAAGGAAACATTGGCAAGCTGCAAAGAATGTGTTAAGGTACTTACAAGACACGAAAGATTACATGCTCATGTATAGTAGATCCAATGAATTGGAGGTGATTGGATATAGCGATTCAGATTTTGCTGGATGCATCGATACTAGAAAATCGACTTTTGGTTACCTATTTATGTTTGCTCAAGGAGCCATATCATGGAAAAATGCGAAACAAACTATCGTTGCTTCATCTACTATGGAGGCAGAATTTGTGGCATGTTATGGAGCCACAATTCATGCATTATGGTTGCGGAACTTTATTTCAGGACTTGCGGTTGTCGACACCATTAGCAAGCCGCTGAAAATTTATCGTGATAACTCTGCAGCAGTGTTTTTCTCAAAAAACGACAAGCACTCTAAAGGCGCCAAACATATGAAACTGAAGTATCTTGTTGTGAAAGATGAGGTTCAGAAACAAAGAGTGTCAATCATGCACATCAGGACAGAACTTATGATTGCAGGTCCTTTGACGAAAGGGTTATAGCGAAGACAATTTAAGGAACATGTTCAAAGAATGGGTCTTAGTTGTACTAATAATAATTGATGTGTAACATTCTGAGCTCTTTTGTGTGTTTCTGATATACAATTATGCATCTCTTGTTTTAATGTGGTAGCACGTACTTTACGTAATTTTAAACAAGAAAGAGTCTTATAAAGATATTATGTTTAATCATTATGATATAAGACATTATATGGACTATTATGCTGTTTTATATAAATTATGAGTATAAAATGGACTATTATGCTGTTTTATATAAATTATGAGTATAAAATGATGGATTGCTGGTATTGTAGTGTATGGAAGGGAATATATTGAATTAATAATGCACAACCGTCATAACTCTCAGCAATTTATCATAGTATGATGTTCAACACTTGCTATTATGAATAATCGAATCAAGTGAGAGAATGTTAGAAAACTGCTATTAGAAACTGCAATCGTTTCACTTACTTTTAACGTTATGCAGTTTCTAATCTTAATATGACCCTATTAATTAGGTCATAAATAGAACATTTCATTTACCTTTAACGTTATGCAGTTTCTAATCTTAATGTGACCCGATTAATTAAGTCATAAATAGACCGTTCTATAATTAGAACATTAGGTCTGTGATTAATCTTAAGCGCTGAATTGGTATATGATGGAAGTATCAAATTTAGAGTTAAATGTTATATAAAAGATT
The DNA here is from genome assembly GCA_030765085.1 of Allium cepa. NCBI lineage: Eukaryota > Viridiplantae > Streptophyta > Magnoliopsida > Asparagales > Amaryllidaceae > Allium > Allium cepa. The sequence continues at coordinate 72,560,779 of CM060930.1, read as the reverse complement.
GGGTCCTCTCTCTTCTGAGATATAGATGTATTCTTATCCATCATGAAACATATAAAGAAATAGGGTTAGAGAGAGAAACTGAATTCTGAGAAGAAGAGTAATTATTAGAAGTCAGATGAAGAAGATGACAGCCATTACATCTTCCGCTGTTAATCAAGGTACGTCATCTTAAACAAAACAAAAATCATATTAAACTTTGTTTGTGAAATATTCGGTATTGGTGATCCTTGGGCTATTACTTGAATTGTTCATCATTAATCATGAAAGATCGAACAGTAAAGAATTTCTGAGGCAAGTTCAAAACCAAAATCAGTATAGTTGATAATTTCAACCACCTGATTTTCTTCAAATGGGTCATTTATCTTCAAATAAGAAGAACTGTCATTTTAAAAAAAAACAAGGCTAGTTAACATTAATTTATTATTGAAATGAGAGAACATCGTAAAACACCTTTATCCTACATGATGGCTGTTACAGTTCCTTGCACATAAGAATTTAACAAATAGTGCCTCGCCAAATGACCTTACAGCAGAAACGGTACTAGTAGAAGTAGACGGCAATCAGACATATTCCTCCGTTAAGAATTAGCACTTGTTAATTACATCTATACAACCGGGTACATTTTAGTTAGTATATACTTTAATATATGACCAAACAAGAAATATACTGAAGAAGCAACTATTGAGATCATATTTTCACTAACTAAAATTTGTAAATTATTTCAATTGCTAAAACTAGAAATGTCGTAACTTATATTTTAATTAACTTAAACTTATAAATTATCTCAAACTTGAACTTTATTAACTTAGTTAATTGTTAAATTATCTCAAACTTATAAATTTTCCATAAACTTAGTTAATTTATTATTATTATTGTAAACTTAATTTAATAATAATATTATTATAAACTAATTTAGTTTTTATAAAACATAGTTAACTTAGTTATTTTGTTAATTTATTATTATTATTATAAACTTGGTTAATTTTTATCAAATTATAATTTATTATTATTATTATAAACTTAGTTACATTTTATAAAGCTTATTTAATTTTAATAAAACCTATAAACTTAGTTATTATGTTTATTATTATTATTACAAGTAGAAACATGCCTCGAGTATGTCAATAGGTTGCTTCCACAACTGTTGGACAGTGGGCCTTTGATTGCTGATTTTCATAGTCGACTCATCGAGCACGTGATAGTCTTCTTTCAGACATGCTCTTAGATAACTCTAGTCGAGAACTTGAGCTCCCTTCGCTGCTTGTCTCCTTCTAGAACACCAAATCCAAATCATTCCATGCTGAACCTGGAGTAACCAGTTCAAATTATTTGATGAAAATCTTCAAGTGAAAATTAATATCGGAAAAAAACCGTTCATGACGACCGATTATAATGATAAGAATGAATGTAACCTATATTTGCATTTGAAATTCAAGAGAACATGACGATGATCCAGTCATTTTCCGAAGACTGAAAGTGGAAGAACAAGGCATCCTAAAATTTCGTCTTTGTCATTGCTCATTTTGTCTTGATGGCAAGAAAAAGTTGCTCTTCAAACGGCTCAGCGGCTACAAGTACAAGGCCTCATTCCTTAGAAGGTTTAGACCTCACGCTAGGCACATCTTTGATTTCAGAACTTGGTTCCCTACTTAGAAAATAAGCCATCGACTACAATGAAATATCGTAGGAAAATATGTGTTATACGTATATATCCATGCATGTACACAAACCTAAATATACCATTCTTTCTATTCAATCAAACTCCCAGGTCATCTGAATAATAGAAACTTGACTCACGTGTTTGTACAGTTAAACATAATTTTGTTAAGCTGAGTATAGTTCTCTGTGTAAGTGTTAATTGTTACACTATAGTGTCGGAATCTATTTTAATCAAACTGCTGCCATCTTCAGAAAATTAAGAATGAAAATCGTGCACTGGCACAGAATGGAATGAATCAAAACAGAAATCATCTCATAAACCCTAGTTTCATAGCAAGAAACTTCAATTTCTTCTGGAATCAAGCTATGGAATCTGGTAATATTGTGCATCCATATTATATGCCAAATACAATAAGCAATCTTCCTGAAATTAAGAAAGAACATTGGGCGACGGCAGGGAATGAAATGAATGAAAACAAAAATCATCTTATAAACCCTAGTTTCACGGCAAGTAACTTCAATTGCCTCAGGAATCAAGCTATGGAATCTAGTATTAGTATGCTTCCATATTATATGCCAAATGCAATGAGCAATTTTCATTTAACCGCGAGCCAAAGTAGTAATGGGAACATTCAAGGATATGAAGACGTTGCAAGTAAGACATTTTGTGGAAGTTGATAATGATTTTTTTTTTTTTTAACGATTTTGACAAAACAAATTATGAACTTCTTGATCGGGTTTTCAGGTTTGATGTATGGTTCTTCCTGCAATTATTTTGCATTGGCCGAACGAAAAAAAAAAAAAAAGAAAAAAAAGAAAAAAAAGGTAGAAGGTTAAGCGTAGACAGGAGAGGAGTACACACTAGTCCATAACCTATCATACTGACGTCAAATGAATGTATGAACACAACACCTGCAAGGAATATGTCATATTCCTAATCATGAAGAGTAACACTGAAATAGACATATAATTAGTATTCATTTCAACCAAAACTTATGAGACATAATTGTAGGTGACTCCTACAGTTCTTTTATCCATGTAGTAGATTAAGAACTTATACTGGTAAGGAAATGAAATGGAGAATTCTGTGCCTCAATCACATAAACTCTGAGATGCCAAAGCTTAGGGGACACGTAGACCTTGGACCTGATATTATAAATGCCTTCTCCCTGAACTAAAGTTGCATCTGCCTGAGTTCCCATCCAGACAACAAGCATTATCTCCCCTCTGCCGAGGTATTCTCAGTTTATAGTTTAAACAAACATTGGATTGACTTAGTTAGAACTGTAGGTGATTTATGCTTCTTGCCTATTTTTCAAGTTTCTAAAATATACTCCTAGCTTCACGAATTATTCTATATATTCCTAGTTTCACCTTACCGTTATATTTTTACTTTCCAGCTTGCATTACACTTGGCTCTTACATATGCTCTGCGTACATCAACTCTCTATTAAACTTTGTGTAAATCATGAATACATAAAAAAGAAAATCTTAGATTATTTCGTACGTTTATGCAAGTATTTTATTCCAAACTTAACTCTTATTAATTGCCAATTATTTTCTGATACATAGTTTAAGAATATATTAGCTTCCTAGGTAGCCTTTGTTTCTCATCACATTGACTATGAAGCAGAACTCACTCTGAGAAAAATCACATTTTCCGTACATCCCGCTGATTTTTTTTAGCTATATGAGTTTACACTGCAAATTAGCAGTGTTATGTTGCAGTATTTTATATTTTCCTTCTGCATTACATTTACGTAGGAAAAAGGAACAAGCATGAAAATGTAAAGTCGTAATACGGTTAATTTGACTCATTTCTCCTCTCTGTTCAACCAGTATAATATTAAATTTCTAAAAAACTGATATTATCACTTGTCTAAACTGATATTGCCAATAACAAACTTTTTTCAATGCCTTTATAAGGTATTTTTTTGTAATACACAAATTAATAACTTAATTATGTACTTTTTTTTACAACCTTTATTCTTTCCTTCCTTTCTAATTCCACCGAAATGAACTTATTCCAATTTATATAACTATGCTTATAAATGCAACGATCCTAATCATATAGCTGATCAGTGTCCAAATTCCGTCAAACAAATCAATGCTTTCAATAAAGCCAAAAACGACCCATTTTCTCTAGCGTATAATCCTGGTTGGAGAAATCATCCAAATTTTGCGTGGAACCAAAACAATCCTAATATGAATACGATTCATCCCAATTTTCAAGCATTCCCATTCGAATCCTCCCTTTCAGCCCAACATTTTTCAACCAAACTTTGCAAGTCCATCCCATAATCTACCGCAACAATCATATTTTCAACCAAATGTTTCTCATCCTCCCCAAGACGATACATGTTTAATTTCACTTGAGAAAGCTCTTGAAACGTTGGTTAAGGCAACTACTTAAAGTCTTCAATCAAACAACAATTTGTAAAATTTATTGACCTCATATATGCAAAACTCGAACCAATCGATTGTAAAACTTGAAATGCAAATGAGTCAATTAGCCACGTATGTAAGTGAACGCGAACATGGAACATTCCCAAGTCAACCCATTCCAAATCCCATAAATCAAAACACAAATTCAAATTAAGCCCATGTTTTTCAAGATAGCAACGTCACCCAATTAAATGCTATCACAACCTTACGTTCGGGTAAACAAATCGATAATCAAGTCGGTAAACCAAATGATTTACCGGAAACCTCTCCCGACACTTCTAAAACAATGAACGAATCTGATCAGAACGTGGAGCCAAACGTTAAATCGAATGCCAAACAAAATTCTTCTTCTGCTCGAGCAGACCCCTTTATCGGGTATCGTGTTCCATTTCCACATCGTCTTCGACCAAAGAAACACTTGGACCAAATGGAAAAGATATTGGAAATCTATAAACAAGTCAAAATTAACATTCCGCTTCTCGACATCGTTCCGCAAGTCCCCATGTACGCAAAATTTCTTAAGGACTTGTGTACCTAAAAGCGCCACACTCAAGTGCCAAAAAAGTCTTCTTAGCCGCCAGTTTGAGTGAAGTCTTGTCCCAATTCATGCCCATCGAATACAAAGATCCTGGCTGCCCTACGATTTCGGGTAAAATTAGAGACAAGACGATTAACAAATGTTTGATTGACTTAGGTGCGAGTGTAAATCTGATTCCATACTCCGTGTACGAACAATTAGGCTTAACTGAGCTCAAACCCACAAAAGTTACACTTCAATTCGTTGATTGTTCCATTAAGACCCATGGGAGGAATCGAGGACGTGCTCATTCGAGTAGGGCAATTCATATTCCCCGTTGATTTTATCGTTCTCGAAATATAACCCGTGACAAACCCTGCGAGTCAAATTCCATTAATTTAGGCCGACCATTCTTAGCCACCTCAAATGCCTTAATCAATTGTCATAACGGTTTGTAACGACCCAGGAATTTTAATAATTAAAATTTGAATATTTAATTAATTTTAAATATTAATAAGTGAAATTTATAAGTCGAATAAATTTTAATTCGGATTATTGTATTTAATTGAATAATTAAATTGATAATTTAATATGTTAAATTATGAAAATAATTGAAAATTGAGTTAAATATGATTGAAAATGATTTGTAAAATTTTATTTTATTATATTGGAGTTAGAATGATATTTTAGAACTTTTAAAATCGAATTAAAAGTTAATTTGTGAAAATTGAATATTTTAATATTTAAATCGACTAGTGAAAATAGCCAATTTTTGAACAGTCTCAGAATTGAACGAAACCAGTTCCATTGGATCCGTAATAGTTAGTTATTACCGGATTTCAAATTTCGTGTCAATCGGAGTTATCGTTTGATCGTGGCAGCTCGAAACGCATCGATTTATTTTTAATTTTAATTTGGCGAGTTAAAATAGCCATTTTTCAAAAAGTCTCGGATTTCGACGAAACTAGTTTCATCGGATCCGTAATGTGATATTATTGTAAGGTTTCAAATTTCGTGTCAATTGGATTTACCGTTTGTCCGGTACAAATTAAAACGCCTAGAAATCGATTTAAATCAGTTTAATTTAAATTGAACGTTTGTTGCCATAACTCACACAGATGTCCGAATTAGCTTTCGAAACCTATTCCATTGTGTCCGGAAGGCGGGATAAACCCTAGGAACGTCAGTTTCGGCGCGTAAATCGGAGTTTGGAATTTCCGGATGAATAGTGATTGAAAATTTTCCTATAAATAGGCCTTAAATTCACAAATTTAATAAAAATAAAAACCCTAACCCTAATATTTGTTCAGGACGCTGTTCATAGCAACCTATGGCCGAAATTCAATTACCTTCCCCTCCCAATTTCTTCAAATCTATCATCAATCAGCAGAAACTCTCAACTAAGAAATTGAAGAGGGAGAAGAGTTCTTTAAATCTATACGGTTATGATTGGGTATAGTCGAGTAAATCGTTGGCAATTCCAGCTCAAGGGACGACCGGTTGTGCACGTTTTTTGGAGCAACGGTGGCACTAGGGGGGTGCGGTCGGCCGGCGGTGGTAAGTGGAGGCGAGGGCTTCGACGCGAGGCTCGCTGATCGTCATCAAAACAGGAAATGAAGGCCGCGTCATTCGATTTGGGGAGCATGCTATGGGTTACGTGATTTTTGAGTTGCCTGTAGATGGAAGAAGCTTGAAAGGCACGGTCCTGATCTTAGGGTTAGAAAGCAACGGCTGGATTAGCTAGGGTAATGAATATAAAGAGAAAATGTTGTTTTATTTATATTTAAATCGTGTAAACTTCAAAAAATCATATCTTTTTCATACGAGGTCGAAAACGCACGAAACCAGTTGCGTTGGAATCGTATGGAGGAGCACTACGCGATGGAATTGGATTGAAGTTGTTTGGAGTTAGTGAGAATTTTGGATAAAATTAAACGTCCGTTTAATTTTATTCGAAATAAATCGCTAAAACGAAATTGAAATCAAGGTGAGAACTTCTCACTCAATCGAATTAGTTTCGATTTTTATTTTAAATAGTTAGATCTAAAATATTTGAATGCATGTTTGAATGATGATTGTTATCTATTGATTGATAAAATAGACATTATGCGCCGTTAGTAAGCGGATGTTATTTATTAAAAACCTATACCGTGAATATTTCATAAACAGTGAAATTGGTATTATATATAGTAGCAATATATATATATATTGGCATATGTATATATTGGAGTTATTGATTTCCCGCATTTGTTTAGCGGATGAGACCCTATTGCGCCGTCTATTAAGCGGATAATATTTTACATCCCATATACCGCGATAATTCCATACTGGAGCGGAATTGGTATTGTGCTAATGTTTGTGGATGCAGGAAAACAGGTTGGAGGGATCCAACTGGATTCCTCAACAGTATTTATTTAAATTCAGATATTTGATGGATTATCATATCGATATATGATATCGTTGTAGTCGTGATTGACTATTTGGTGTGTAGCATCATTGGACCAAATTTGGAATTTTAAAATGATTTTAAAGTGATTTTTGAAAATATACTATATGTTTGGAAATTGATTCATTTTAAATAAATAAACGTTATAATTTTTAATGTTATAAAAATTATGATTTTTGAGAAATATAGTTAAAAGTTGATTTTTGAAAATATGATGCTGATGATTTTATAAAATAGTAAAATCGGGATTCTTGAATTTATTATAAAAGTTTAAAATATAGGATTTATAAAATTTAATTATTTTACGAATCAAAATGATGAAATTATAAAGGAGGTTAAAGATGTTTTAAAATAATAGTATAAATTGATTTATATAAGATTTATAAATTGATAATTTATAAATTAAAAATATTTTGAATTATAAAACGAGCTTTTATAAGTGTTAGAATGGATTGTGAATGAATTTCATAAATGAATGAAATTTATAGAATTATAATCGGTGAAGTTATAAATGGAATTTTATAAGCAGTAGGTTTATAAAATTTATAAAGTTATTAAAGGAATAGATTTGGGTAAATAAATAAATCTTATAAGTTATAAGATTTATAATTGGAAAGTTTAAAAGGACGATTTTGTAAAATAATCGTTTTATAAGCATTTGACTTATAATATGAACTTTTAGTTTATAATTGAGTTATAAACTAGAATAGGTTAATAAAGGAGATTTATAAAAAGTTGTTATAAAATAAATAGAAATGGAATTTATAAACGTTGTTTTATAAATTCGCAAACGACTTATTTTGATAAGTAAATTGTTGAAACCTATTAATGAAGTTATATTCACGTTTTTGACTGTGAATAATACTTTAAAATAAAATGAATAGAAATGATGAAATTGGTTAACGTAGTATATTCACGTTTTTGAATAGTGAAAAATATGTTAAAGAAATTGTTTTGAATATGATGTTTTAAATAGAATTAAAACGACCTAACGATGTTTTAAAATGTGTTGAGATTCGAAACCATAGATTTCAACATTTATTGTTGAAATAGACGTTTTCGAGAAATAAAAGGAAATGGTGGACTATAACACTGTTGTTATAGTAAATGATTTCCGAAAGGAAATGTTTTGTATAGTATTGGGATTTATATATCTATCTTAAATTCGAATCCCTATACTAGTGATTTTGGGTTGTCGTAACGATGTTTTACGCAACATTCGTTTTGGCCCAAATAAATATGTTTAAGAGAATGATTTCCTTAAAGAATGAAATATATACTTAATTTCGATTGAAGTATATTGAATGTTTTCTAAGTGTTGAAAATAAATAAAATTTGTGAATTACTTATTTAATAAGTATGGAAATGTTTTCCAATATAAAGTGAATACTTTGAGAATTTATCTTTTTGAAGATAAATTGAAATGAATAATTGAAATCGTATACGCATGGATATTGTGAAATTTAAATTCACTATGGAATTTATAAAAGAAAGTGGAATTTGTTTAAAAATAAATGTTGATTTATTTTTAAAGAATTGGAAATTATATATCTTGTAAAGATATTTTTGGAAAATAAATAATTTGGAAAATTATTTGGAATCTGGTGATGTTGTGCATATCCATTGATAGTTCAATAACCGACTATCAATATTTCCCTTTGAATGGGTAATTGATGTGATTTGTTTGAATTTGAATGCCACACTTATTTTTGAATAAGCGCTCACTATTCGGGTTAACCGGGAAAGGACCATGGGGTCGTATAACCCATTCCGAATATGTGATACGTCGTTATGAATTGCATTTGATGACCGGTGTTGAAGACCGGATATTTGCGAAAGCGATAGGATGACCTATCGATTGTCTCTGCACTGGGTCGCTCCTGGTATAGAGATTTCCTAAGTGATGGGAAATTCGATCGGGATTGTGAATACCCGGATTGCAAGGGCTTCGTGAGAAGTGCCTTCGGTTCTGTTCGAGCCCGGAACAGACTTGTATGGATTGTATGTTTGACATTACAAATTGAGATATAAAGCAGATTTCTTTCAAATATATTTCTGTTGGTGGCGGAGAATTTATTCTTTTAGCTTAACACCCTTCTCTGAGACGTACGAGCTCAGAGGTTATGTAGTTGAATGTTATCAGCGATATATTCCCAATTTGGTAATGTGACATGCTGAGTGTTGCTGTAAATGATCATTGTGTTGATTATTTGTGATAGGATCATTTATTTGATCGTCTATCCTGGTGATCATTTCTATGATCATTTGTTGACCCAAAGCATGGCTTTTGTATAAAGTATGTTTTTGTGGACGTGACTTCGTCGAGCCTCACACCTCGTGAATGGTCAAAACAGGAAAGATGCGGCAAGGTTATGAGGGGTAGCGCCCTTTAGGATATGTGCATTTCCTTCTGGAAAAGGGTGGTATCATGGTATGGAGCCCTGATACTTACTCATGTTGAAAACACTTTGTTATGATTGTGTGAATTGATTGCGAGCGCTCGGTTGAAAGGTCCCAAAGGACCGGGGGATGGCATATTCGATCAGTTGTTACTCGGTTAGGGGTAACCCGGCCTTGTGTTGGTAGAGATCCGGTTTGGTTCTCGGGGATGTCCATCCAGAGGCATTCTCATGTGGCAATGAGAAGTTCCTTGGCCTGATCATTCGTTGGAAATCCAAAGAAACAATACGTGACTTGTACGGTTTTAGTTGTAGAACCTGCCATTTAATATGGTAGCTATAGTAAGCATACTATAATGGTACCTATGCTGGCTAAGATTTATATTCTACTTTCGAAATTGTTTCCTACACTATGCACTAATAATAATATCAAATTTGATTTGATTTTAATGCGTATCAAGCATCTTTGACTATCATAAGGAGAAATCTCCTCCAAGTCTGCGTTTGCATTGTGTGTGTGGCGGGAGGTCTTATGGTAGTCTCATTTTTAAAAGCATTGCGAATTGACTTTAAAATTATTCCTCTATTTTGATTTTAAAGATAAATAAACTGTTTTGAGTTCTCACACCAGTCACATGACTGACTCGGAGTTTATTGTTTTGCTTCCTAAACTCTGGGTGCCCACCAATTCCCACACGGGCAGTCAAGAGTTAGGTTTATCAGGATATTCTGGATATTCAGGAGTTGCTGGAGGCAAGATGGATAGCATGGCGTTATTACTAGTTATATAGTATTTCTTTTCCGCTGCACTGTTTGTTGTTGTATGTTGTTGTACACTCTGATGATATGATGAGATGATGTAATGTAATGTATAAAATGTAATAAGTGATATAGTTCTTTGTTTAAAGATTATTCATTTATTATTATATGTTGTTCCGCTGCGAATTGTGAGATTCTGTTGTTGTTCTGCTATTTTCTATTCCGTTCTATTTTCTATTCTCCCTATTTTCTTTTCCCTCTATTCTCTTATGTTCTTTTCTCTCTATTTTCTACCTTCTTCCCTCTTCTTCTTCTCTTTCTTCTTCTTAAACCATAACATTTCGGATTTCCGGCCTTCGATTTCTCGGCAGTCGATAAAGTGATTGTCGATGTTGAATTTTCGAAAGTCGAAAATTTCTGGGGCGTTACATTTGGTATCAGAGCATATGGTTAAGTGACAACCATGGTTCTGTTGGGTATTACTCATTAGAGATAGAGTCAGTAGTACTCTAGAATGAGTTTGAGTGTAATAATAGCTATGAGAACGTATTTGTTAGTGTATATAAAAATTGTTTTATATTGTGATGATTGGTTTATTGAGTGGCATATGAACTTTCATCAGCGCGGTCTGCAAAACTATGCCGAAGGGGTTTTATAAACACTTGAATAGAACAATTCGACACAGTATTGTTTTAAATTGGGTAAATGAAATAATCTTACCTTGATTATATTTTATATATAAAGGAATAATTTTTCAAAATTATTAAAGTGTATATAAGTTGATTGTTTAGATGTTTGAATAATCTAAATTGAAGAAGGATTGTATAAGCAAATGAATTATAAGAATTGAATTATAATTAAAGTGAATTACAATTGTGAAATAAACTTATATATATAAGAAGTGAAACTATATGAATATATTTATGAATATGAGTTGTAAATAAAAATGAATTTAATGTTAAATGGAATACAACTTAAGTGTTGTTGAATGGAATTGATTTTGGTATCGAAGTAAATAATCAAGTGGATTAAATAAATGTGAACTTAAGTTATGTGAATGAAATTCAACTTTTGTAATTAAATTGAATTAATGGATTGAATGTAAATCAATTGAATGTGAATTAAGTTGATATGAAATAATGAATATAAGTGTTAATTCATTAAAATCTAATGTTATTAGAAGTTGAATAATAGAATGAAAATCAATTTAATTAAACCAATTATAAGTAAAGGAATTTGGTTGCAATTAGTAAACATTGGTTGTTATATGATTGTTAGTTGATTGTATATAATTCATTAAGAATTAATGAAATTGGAAGCTAAAGTAATTGAAATTCAATTGGAAGTTAAGTGAATCTTGAATAAAATTGAATTTTAATTGGAAGTGAACCAACTTGAATATGAATTAGTGAATATAAACTAATTGAATATGAATGTTAGTAAAAACATCCACTGTTAATAAATCAAATGTGATTAAATTGAAAACCATTTCATTGAATATTAATGAGAATATGAATGAATATTTATTGGTTATGAATGATAGTTGGTTGATGTTTGCATTTGTTGTTTGTTTGCATTTGCTATGTTGGCATATATAGTTATTATGTTGCTATATGTTGTGTATTGATACTATTGTCCACATGCATGTTTCTCATGTTGTTTGTTGAGTGTTTAGTAGGTGCGGATCGCGTTTGCTTCGCATTTGGAGCTCGCTTTCGCGCTATATTAGCCGTATATGCTTGCTAATAAAATATAAGGTACATATCTCGGATTACATACCGTACTTTTACATTTTTTTCCCTTCGGGATGCCTCATTACTTGATGAGATGTATATTTGTGATATATATACTGTCATTTTTTTTCGGATCGAGTCGCGCAAAGGAGACTATGGCGAATTTTTCCGGAAATTTAAGGCGTTAGAAAAATTTGAGAAAAAATTGGAAAATTTTGAAAACTTTAACTTTGTTTTGGAGTTGAAAGTTAAACTATAGTAGTTGTTTTGAAAAGATAACCAAGTATGATTTGAAACTTAGTAAAGTTATTGTAAGGAATTTAATTATGAACTATGGAAAGTTAATAAATTCTGCAACTTTTCTTACTTGATAATTTCGAGGACGAAATTCTTTTAAGGGGGGAAGATTGTAACGACCCAGGAATTTTAATAATTAAAATTTGAATATTTAATTAATTTTAAATATTAATAAGTGAAATTTATAAGTCGAATAAATTTTAATTCGAATTATTGGATTTAATTGAATAATTAAATCGATAATTTAATATGTTAAATTATGAAAATAATTGAAAATTGAGTTAAATATGATTGAAAATGATTTGTAAAATTTTATTTTATCATATTGGAGTTAGAATGATATTTTAGAACTTTTAAAATCGAATTAAAAGTTAATTTGTGAAAATTGAATATTTTAATATTTAAATCGACTAGTGAAAATAGCCAATTTTTGAACAGTCTCAGAATTGAACGAAACCAGTTCCATTGGATCCGTAATAGTTAGTTATTACCGGATTTCAAATTTCGTGTCAATCGGAGTTATCGTTTGATCGTGGCAGCTCGAAACGCATCGATTTATTTTTAATTTTAATTTGGCGAGTTAAAATAGACATTTTTCAAAAAGTCTCGGATTTCGACGAAACTAGTTTCATCGGATCCGTAATGTGATATTATTGTAAAGTTTCAAATTTCGTGTCAATTGGATTTACCGTTTGTCCGGTACAAATTAAAACGCCTAGAAATCGATTTAAATCGGTTTAATTTAAATTGAACGTTTGTTGCCATAACTCGCACAGATGTCCGAATTATCTTTCAAAACCTGTTCCATTGTGTCCGGAACGCAGGATAAACCCTAGGAACGTCAGTTTTGGCGCGTAAATCGGAGTTTGGAATTTCCGGATGAATAGTGATTGAAAATTTTCCTATAAATAGGCCTTAAATTCACAAATTTAATAAAAATAAAAACCCTAACCCTAATATTTGTTCAGGCCGCCGTTCATAGCAACCTATGGCCGAAATTCAATTACCTTCCCCTCCCAATTTCTTCAAATCTATCATCAATCAGCAGAAACTCTCAACTAAGAAATTGAAGAGGGAGAAGAGTTCTTTAAATCTATACGGTTATGATTGGGTATAGTCGAGTAAATCGTTGGCAATTCCAGCTCAAGGGACGACCGGTTGTGCACTTTTTTGGAGCAACGGTGGCACTAGGGGGGTGCGGTCGGCCGGCGGTGGTAGGTGGAGGCGAGGGCTTCGACGCGAGGCTCGTTGATCGTCATCAAAACAGGAAATGAAGGCCGCGTCATTCGATTTGGGGAGCATGCTATGGGTTACGTGATTTTTGAGTTGCCTGTAGATGGAAGAAGCTTGAAAGGCACGGTCCTGATCTTAGGGTTAGAAAGCAACGGTTGGATTAGCTAGGGTAATGAATATAAAGAGAAAATGTTGTTTTATTTATATTTAAATCGTGTAAACTTCAAAAAATCATATCTTTTTCATACGAGGTCGAAAACGCGCGAAACCAGTTGCGTTGGAATCGTATGGACGAGCACTACGCGATGGAAATGGATTGGAGTCGTTTGGAGTTAGTGAGAATTTTGGATAAAATTAAACATCCGTTTAATTTTATTCGAAATAAATCGCTAAAACGAAATTGAAATCAAGGTGAGAACTTCTCACTCAATCGAATCAGTTTCGACTTTTATTTTAAATAGTTAGATCTAAAATATTTGAATGCATGTTTGAATGATGATTGTTATCTATTGATTGATAAAATAGACATTATGCGCCGTTAGTAAGCGGATGTTATTTATTAAAAACCTATACCGCGAATATTTCATAAACAGTGAAATTGGTATTATATATAGTAGCAATATATATATATTGGCATATGTATATATTGGAGTTGTTGATTTCCCGCATTTGTTTAGCGGATGAGACCCTATTGCGCCGTCTATTAAGCGGATAATATTTTAAATCCCATATACCGCGATAATTCCGTACTTGAGCGGAATTGGTATTGTGCTAATGTTTGTGGATGCAGGAAAACAGGTTGGAGGGATCCAACAGGATTCCTCAACAGTATTTATTTAAATTCAGATATTTTGATATTTAATGGATTATCATATCGATATATGATATCGTTGTAGTCGTGATTGACTATTTGGTGTGTAGCATCATTGGACCAAATTTGGAATTTTAAATGATTTTAAAGTGATTTTTGAAAATATACTATATGTTTGGAAATTGATTCATTTTAAATAAATAAACGTTATAATTTTTAATGTTATAAAAATTATGATTTTTGAGAAATATAGTTAAAAGTTGATTTTTGAAAATATGATGCTGATGATTTTATAAAATAGTAAAATCGGGATTCTTGAATTTATTATAAAAGTTTAAAATATAGGATTTATAAAATTTAATTATTTTACGAATCAAAATGATGAAATTATAAAGGAGGTTAAAGATGTTTTAAAATAATAGTATAAATTGATTTATATAAGATTTATAAATTGATAATTTATAAATTAAAAATATTTTGAATTATAAAACGAGCTTTTATAAGTGTTAGAATGGATTGTGAATGAATTTCATAAATGAATGAAATTTATAGAATTATAATCGGTGAAGTTATAAATGGAATTTTATAAGCAGTAGGTTTATAAAATTTATAAAGTTATTAAAGGAATAGATTTGGGTGAATAAATAAATCTTATAAGTTATAAGATTTATAATTGGAAAGTTTAAAAGGACGATTTTGTAAAATAATCGTTTTATAAGCATTTGACTTATAATATGAACTTTTAGTTTATAATTGAGTTATAAACTAGAATAGGTTAATAAAGGAGATTTATAAAAAGTTGTTATAAAATAAATAGAAATGGAATTTATAAACGTTGTTTTATAAATTCGCAAACGACTTATTTTGATAAGTAAATTGCTGAAACCTATTAATGAAGTTATATTCACGTTTTTGACTGTGAATAATCCTTTAAAATAAAATGAATAGAAATGATGAAATTGGTTAACGTAGTATATTCACGTTTTTGAATAGTGAAAAATATGTTAAAGAAATTGTTTTGAATGTGATGTTTTAAATAGAATTAAAACGACCTAACGATGTTTTAAAATGTGTTGAGATTCGAAATCATAGATTTCAACATTTATTGTTGAAATAGACGTTTTCGAGAAATAAAAGGAAATGGTGGACTATAACACTGTTGTTATAGTAAATGATTTTCGAAAGGAAATGTTTTGTATAGTATTGGGATTTATATATCTATCTTAAATTCGAATCCCTATACTAGTGATTTTGGGTTGTCGTAACGATGTTTTACGCAACATTCGTTTTGGCCCAAATAAATATGTTTAAGAGAATGATTTCCTTAAAGAATGAAATATATACTTAATTTCGATTGAAGTATATTGAATATTTTCTAAGTGTTGAAAATAAATAAAATTTGTGAATTACTTATTTAATAAGTATGGAAATGTTTTCCAATATAAAGTGAATACTTTGAGAATTTATCTTTTTGAAGATAAATTGAAATGAATAATTGAAATCGTATATGCATGGATATTGTGAAATATAAATTCACTATGGAATTTATAAAAGAAAGTGGAATTTGTTTAAAAATAAATGTTGATTTATTTTTAAAGAATTGGAAATTATATATCTTGTAAAGATATTTTTGGAAAATAAATAATTTGGAAAATTATTTGGAATCTGGTGATGTTGTGCATATCCATTGATAGTTCAATAACCGACTATCAATATTTCCCTTTGAATGGGTAATTGATGTGATTTGTTTGAATTTGAATGCCACACTTATTTTTGAATAAGCGCTCACTTTTCGGGTTAACCGGGAAAGGACCATGGGGTCGTATAACCCATTCCGAATATGTGATACGTCGTTATGAATTGCATTTGATGACCGGTGTTGAAGACCGGATATTTGCGAAAGCGATAGGATGACCTATCGATTGTCTCTGCACTGGGTCGCTCCTGGTATAGAGATTTCCTAAGTGATGGGAAATTCGATCGGGATTGTGAATACCCGGATTGCAAGGGCTTCGTGAGAAGTGCCTTCGGTTCTGTTCGAGCCCGGAACAGACTTGTATGGATTGTATGTTTGACATTACAAATTGAGATATAAAGCAGATTTCTTTCAAATATATTTCTGTTGGTGGCGGAGAATTTATTCTTTTAGCTTAACACCCTTCTCTGAGACGTACGAGCTCAGAGGTTATGTATTTGATTGTTATCAGCGATATATTCCCAATTTGGTAATGTGACATTCTGAGTGTTGCTGTAAATGATCATTGTGTTGATTATTTGTGATAGGATCATTTATTTGATCGTCTATCCTGGTGATCATTTCTATGATCATTTGTTGACCCAAAGCATGGATTTTGTATAAAGTATGTTTTTGTGGACGTGACTTCGTCGAGCCTCACACCTCGTGAATGGTCAAAACAGGAAAGATGCGGCAAGGTTATGAGGGGTAGCGCCCTTTAGGATATGTGCATTTCCTTCTGGAAAAGGGTGGTATCATGGTATGGAGCCCAGATACTTACTCATGTTGAAAACACTTTGTTATGATTGTGTGAATTGATTGCGAGCGCTCGGTTGAAAGGTCCCAAAGGACCGGGGGATGGCATATTCGGTCAGTTGTTACTCAGTTAGGGGTAACCCGGCCTTGTGTTGGTAGAGATCCGGTTTGGTTCTCGGGGATGTCCATCCAGAGGCATTCTCATGTGGCAATGGGAAGTTCCTTGGCCTGATCATTCGTTGGAAATCCAAAGAAACGATACGTGACTTGTACGGTTTTAGTTGTAGAACCTGCCATTTAATATGGTAGCTATAGTAAGCATACTATAATGGTACCTATGCTGGCTAAGATTTATATTCTACTTTCGAAATTGTTTCCTACACTATGCACTAATAATAATATCAAAATTGATTTGATTTTAATGCGTATCAAGCATCTTTGACTATCATAAGGAGAAATCTCCTCCAAGTCTGCGTTTGCATTGTGTGTGTGGCGGGAGGTCTTATGGTAGTCTCATTTTTAAAAGCATTGCGAATTGACTTTAAAATTATTCCTCTATTTTGATTTTAAAGATAAATAAACTGTTTTGAGTTCTCACACCAGTCACATGACTGACTCGGAGTTTATTGTTTTGCTTCCTAAACTCTGGGTGCCCACCAATTCCCACACGGGCAGTCAAGAGTTAGGTTTATCAGGATATTCTGGATATTCAGGAGTTGCTGGAGGCAAGATGGATAGCATGGCGTTATTACTAGTTATATAGTATTTCTTTTCCGCTGCACTGTTTGTTGTTGTATGTTGTTGTACACTCTGATGATATGATGAGATGATGTAATGTAATGTATAAAATGTAATAAGTGATATAGTTCTTTGTTTAAAGATTATTCATTTATTATTATATGTTGTTCCGCTGCGAATTGTGAGATTCTGTTGTTGTTCTGCTATTTTCTATTCCGTTCTATTTTCTATTCTCCCTATTTTCTTTTCCCTCTATTCTCTTATGTTCTTTTCTCTCTATTTTCTACCTTCTTCCCTCTTCTTCTTCTCTTTCTTCTTCTTAAACCATAATATTTCGGATTTCCGGCCTTCGATTTCTCGGCAGTCGATAAAGTGATTGTCGATGTTGAATTTTCGAAAGTCGAAAATTTCTGGGGCGTTACATTTGGTATCAGAGCATATGGTTAAGTGACAACCATGGTTCTGTTGGGTATTACTCATTAGAGATAGAGTCAGTAGTACTCTAGAATGAGTTTGAGTGTAATAATAGCTATGAGAACGTATTTGTTAGTGTATATAAAAATTGTTTTATATTGTGATGATTGGTTTATTGAGTGGCATATGAACTTTCATCAGCGCGGTCTGCAAAACTATGCCGAAGGGGTTTTATAAACACTTGAATAGAACAATTCGACACAGTATTGTTTTAAATTGGGTAAATGAAATAATCTTACCTTGATTATATTTTATATATAAAGGAATAATTTTTCAAAATTATTAAAGTGTATAAAAGTTGATTGTTTAGATGTTTGAATAATCTAAATTGAAGAAGGATTATATAAGCAAATGAATTATAAGAATTGAATTATAATTAAAGTGAATTACAATTGTGAAATAAACTTATATATATAAGAAGTGAAACTATATGAATATATTTATGAATATGAGTTGTAAATAAAAATGAATTTAATGTTAAATGGAATACAACTTAAGTGTTGTTGAATGGAATTGATTTTGGTATCGAAGTAAATAATCAAGTGGATTAAATAAATGTGAACTTAAGTTATGTGAATGAAATTCAACTTTTGTAATTAAATTGAATTAATGGATTGAATGTAAATCAATTGAATGTGAATTAAGTTGATATGAAATAATGAATATAAGTGTTAATTCATTAAAATCTAATGTTATTAGAAGTTGAATAATAGAATGAAAATCAATTTAATTAAACCAATTATAAGTAAAGGAATTTGGTTGCAATTAGTAAACATTGGTTGTTATATGATTGTTAGTTGATTGTATATAATTCATTAAGAATTAATGAAATTGGAAGCTAAAGTAATTGAAATTCAATTGGAAGTTAAGTGAATCTTGAATAAAATTGAATTTTAATTGGAAGTGAACCAACTTGAATATGAATTAGTGAATATAAACTAATTGAATATGAATGTTAGTAAAAACATCCACTGTTAATAAATCAAATGTGATTAAATTGAAAACCATTTCATTGAATATTAATGAGAATATGAATGAATATTTATTGGTTATGAATGATAGTTGGTTGATGTTTGCATTTGTTGTTTGTTTGCATTTGCTATGTTGGCATATATAGTTATTATGTTGCTATATGTTGTGTATTGATACTATTGTCCACATGCATGTTTCTCATGTTGTTTGTTGAGTGTTTAGTAGGTGCGGATCGCGTTTGCTTCGCATTTGGAGCTCGCTTTCGCGCTATATTAGCCGTATATGCTTGCTAATAAAATATAAGGTACATATCTCGGATTACATACCGTACTTTTACATTTTTTTCCCTTCGGGATGCCTCATTACTTGATGAGATGTATATTTGTGATATATATACTGTCATTTTTTTTTCGGATCGAGCCGCGCAAAGGAGACTATGGCGAATTTTCCGAAAATTTAAGGCGTTAGAAAAATTTGAGAAAAAATTGGAAAATTTTGAAAACTTTAACTTTGTTTTGGAGTTGAAAGTTAAACTATAGTAGTTGTTTTGAAAAGATAACCAAGTATGATTTGAAACTTAGTAAAGTTATTGTAAGGAATTTAATTATGAACTATGGAAAGTTAATAAATTCTACAACTTTTCTTACTTGTTAATTTCGAGGACGAAATTCTTTTAAGGGGGGAAGATTGTAACGACCCAGGAATTTTAATAATTAAAATTTGAATATTTAATTAATTTTAAATATTAATAAGTGAAATTTATAAGTCGAATAAATTTTAATTCGAATTATTGGATTTAATTGAATAATTAAATCGATAATTTAATATGTTAAATTATGAAAATAATTGAAAATTGAGTTAAATATGATTGAAAATGATTTGTAAAATTTTATTTTATCATACTGGAGTTAGAATGATATTTTAGAACTTTTAAAATCGAATTAAAAGTTAATTTGTGAAAATTGAATATTTTAATATTTAAATCGACTAGTGAAAATAGCCAATTTTTGAACAGTCTCAGAATTGAACGAAACCAGTTCCATTGGATCCGTAATAGTTAGTTATTACCGGATTTCAAATTTCGTGTCAATCGGAGTTATCGTTTGATCGTGGCAGCTCGAAACGCATCGATTTATTTTTAATTTTAATTTGGCGAGTTAAAATAGCCATTTTTCAAAAAGTCTCGGATTTCGACGAAACCAGTTTCATCGGATCCGTAATGTGATATTATTGTAAAGTTTCAAATTTCGTATCAATTGGATTTACCGTTTGTCCAGTACAAATTAAAACGCCTAGAAATCGGTTTAATTTAAATTGAACGTTTGTTGCCATAACTCGCACAGATGTCCGAATTAGCTTTCGAAACCTGTTCCATTGTGTCCGGAACGCGTGATAAACCCTAGAAACGTCAGTTTCGGCACGTAAATCGGAGTTTGGAATTTCCGGATGAATAGTGATTGAAAATTTTCCTATAAATAGGCCTTAAATTCACAAATTTAATAAAAATAAAAACCCTAACCTAATATTTGTTCAGGCCGCCGTTCATAGCAACCTATGGCCGAAATTCAATTACCTTCCCCTCCCAATTTCTTCAAATCTATCATCAATCAGCAGAAACTCTCAACTAAGAAATTGAAGAGGGAGAAGAGTTCTTTAAATCTATACGGTTATGATTGGGTATAGTCGAGTAAATCGTTGGCAATTCCAACTCAAGGGACGACCGGTTGTGCACGTTTTTTGGAGCAACGGTGGCACTAGGGGGGTGCGGTCGGCCGGCGGTGGTAGGTGGAGGCGAGGGCTTCGACGCGAGGCTCGTTGATCGTCATCAAAACAGGAAATGAAGGCCGCGTCATTCGATTTGGGGAGCATGCTATGGGTTACGTGATTTTTGAGTTGCCTGTAGATGGAAGAAGCTTGAAAGGCACGGTCCTGATCTTAGGGTTAGAAAGCAACGGCTGGATTAGCTAGGGTAATGAATATAAAGAGAAAATGTTGTTTTATTTATATTTAAATCGTGTAAACTTCAAAAAATCATATCTTTTTCATACGAGGTCGAAAACGCGCGAAACCAGTTGCGTTGGAATCGTATGGACGAGCACTACGCGATGGAATTGGATTGGAGTCGTTTGGAGTTTTTGAGAATTTTAGATAAAATTAAACGTCCGTTTAATTTTATTCGAAATAAATCGCTAAAACGAAATTGAAATCAAGGTGAGAACTTCTCACTCAATCGAATCAGTTTCGATTTTTATTTTAAATAGTTAGATCTAAAATATTTGAATGCATGTTTGAATGATGATTGTTATCTATTGATTGATAAAATAGATATTATGCGCCGTTAGTAAGCGGATGTTATTTATTAAAAACCTATACCGCGAATATTTCATAAACAATGAAATTGGTATTATATATAGTAGCAATATATATATATTGGCATATGTATATATTGGAGTTATTGATTTCCCGCATTTGTTTAGCGGATGAGACCCTATTGCGCCGTCTATTAAGCGGATAATATTTTAAATCCCATATACCGCGATAATTCCGTACTGGAGCGGAATTGGTATTGTGCTAATGTTTGTGGATGCAGGAAAACAGGTTGGAGGGATCCAACTGGATTCCTCAACAGTATTTATTTAAATTCAGATATTTTGATATTTGATGGATTATCATATCGATATATGATATCGTTGTAGTCGTGATTGACTATTTGGTGTGTAGCATCATTGGACCAAATTTGGAATTTTAAAATGATTTTAAAGTGATTTTTGAAAATATACTATATGTTTGGAAATTGATTCATTTTAAATAAATAAACGTTATAATTTTTAATGTTATAAAAATTATGATTTTTGAGAAATATAGTTAAAAGTTGATTTTTGAAAATATGATGCTGATGATTTTATAAAATAGTAAAATCGGGATTCTTGAATTTATTATAAAAGTTTAAAATATAGGATTTATAAAATTTAATTATTTTATGAATCAAAATGATGAAATTATAAAGGAGGTTAAAGATGTTTTAAAATAATAGTATAAATTGATTTATATAAGATTTATAAATTGATAATTTATAAATTAAAAATATTTTGAATTATAAAACGAGTTTTTATAAGTGTTAGAATGGATTGTGAATCAATTTCAAAAATGAATGAAATTTATAGAATTATAATCGGTGAAGTTATAAATGGAATTTTATAAGCAGTAGGTTTATAAAATTTATAAAGTTATTAAAGGAATAGATTTGGGTGAATAAATAAATCTTATAAGTTATAAGATTTATAATTGGAAAGTTTAAAAGGACGATTTTGTAAAATAATCGTTTTATAAGCATTTGACTTATAATATGAACTTTTAGTTTATAATTGAGTTATAAACTAGAATAGGTTAATAAAGGAGATTTATAAAAATATGTTATAAAATAAATAGAAATGGAATTTATAAACGTTGTTTTATAAATTCGCAAACGACTTATTTTGATAAGTAAATTGCTGAAACCTATTAATGAAGTTATATTCACGTTTTTGACTGTGAATAATCCTTTAAAATAAAATGAATAGAAATGATGAAATTGGTTAACGTAGTATATTCACGTTTTTGAATAGTGAAAAATATGTTAAAGAAATTGTTTTGAATGTGATGTTTTAAATAGAATTAAAACGACCTAACGATGTTTTAAAATGTGTTGAGATTCGAAACCATAGATTTCAACATTTATTGTTGAAATAGACGTTTTCGAGAAATAAAAGGAAATGGTGGACTATAACACTGTTGTTATAGTAAACGATTTCCGAAAGGAAATGTTTTGTATAGTATTGGGATTTATATATCTATCTTAAATTCGAATCCCTATACTAGTGATTTTGGGTTGTCGTAACGATGTTTTACGCAACATTCGTTTTGGCCTAAATAAATATGTTTAAGAGAATGATTTCCTTAAAGAATGAAATATAAACTTAAATTTCGATTGAAGTATATTGAATATTTTCTAAGTGTTGAAAATAAATAAAATTTGTGAATTACTTATTTAATAAGTATGGAAATGTTTTCCAATACAAAGTGAATACTTTGAGAATTTATCTTTTTGAAGATAAATTGAAATGAATAATTGAAATCGTATATGCATGGATATTGTGAAATATAAATTCACTATGGAATTTATAAAAGAAAGTGGAATTTGTTTAAAAATAAATGTTGATTTATTTTTAAAGAATTGGAAATTATATATCTTGTAAAGATATTTTTGGAAAATAAATAATTTGGAAAATTATTTGGAATCTGGTGATGTTGTGCATATCCATTGATAGTTCAATAACCGACTATTAATATTTCCCTTTGAATGGGTAATTGATGTGATTTGTTTGAATTTGAATGCCACACTTATTTTTGAATAAGCGCTCACTATTCGGGTTAACCGGGAAAGGACCATGGGGTCGTATAACCCATTCCGAATACGTGATACGTCGTTATGAATTGCATTTGATGACCGGTGTTGAAGACCGGATATTTGCGAAAGCGATAGGATGACCTATCGATTGTCTCTGCACTGGGTCGCTCCTGGTATAGAGATTTCCTAAGTGATGGGAAATTCGATCGGGATTGTGAATACCCGGATTGCAAGGGCTTCGTGAGAAGTGCCTTCGGTTCTGTTCGAGCCCGGAACAGACTTGTATGGATTGTATGTTTGACATTACAAATTGAGATATAAAGCGGATTTCTTTCAAATATATTTCTGTTGGTGGAGGAGAATTTATTCTTTTAGCTTAACACCCTTCTCTGAGACGTACGAGCTCAGAGGTTATGTAGTTGAATGTTATCAGCGATATATTCCCAATTTGGTAATGTGACATGCTGAGTGTTGCTGTAAATGATCATTGTGTTGATTATTTGTGATAGGATCATTTATTTGATCGTCTATCCTGGTGATCATTTCTATGATCATTTGTTGACCCAAAGCATGGCTTTTGTATAAAGTATGTTTTTGTGGACGTGACTTCGTCGAGCCTCACACCTCGTGAATGGTCAAAACAGGAAAGATGCGGCAATGTTATGAGGGGTAGCGCCCTTTAGGATATGTGCATTTCCTTCTGGAAAAGGGTGGTATCATGGTATGGAGCCCAGATACTTACTCATGTTGAAAACACTTTGTTATGATTGTGTGAATTGATTGCGAGCGCTCGGTTGAAAGGTCCCAAAGGACCGGGGGATGGCATATTCGGTCAGTTGTTACTCAGTTAGGGGTAACCCGGCCTTGTGTTGGTAGAGATCCGGTTTGGTTCTCGGGGATGTCCATCCAGAGGCATTCTCATGTGGCAATGGGAAGTTCCTTGGCCTGATCATTCGTTGGAAATCCAAAGAAACAATACGTGACTTGTACGGTTTTAGTTGTAGAACCTGCCATTTAATATGGTAGCTATAGTAAGCATACTATAATGGTACCTATGCTGGCTAAGATTTATATTCTACTTTCGAAATTGTTTCCTACACTATGCACTAATAATAATATCAAAATTGATTTGATTTTAATGTGTATCAAGCATCTTTGACTATCATAAGGAGAAATCTCCTCCAAGTCTGCGTTTGCATTGTGTGTGTGGCCGGAGGTCTTATGGTAGTCTCATTTTTAAAAGCATTGCGAATTGACTTTAAAATTATTCCTCTATTTTGATTTTAAAGATAAATAAACTGTTTTGAGTTCTCACACCAGTCACATGACTGACTCGGAGTTTATTGTTTTGCTTCCTAAACTCTGGGTGCCCACCAATTTCCACACGGGCAGTCAAGAGTTAGGTTTATCAGGATATTCTGGATATTCAGGAGTTGCTGGAGGCAAGATGGATGGCATGGCGTTATTACTAGTTATATAGTATTTCTTTTCCGCTGCACTGTTTGTTGTTGTATGTTGTTGTACATGTTTGCACAAAAAATGGACAAACACCTCCAAGTCGTATTATTTTAGTTGAGTATGTGTGATTTTCAATGATTTTAGATGAGTATGTAAATATGAGAAAAGTAAGGGCTGAAATGTAAAAGACACGCAGATTTATAGTGGTTCGGCCAGAATGTGCCTACGTCCACTTTATATGTTATTATCTTTCTTCTTCCAGATTACAAGTACAATGCTTTGTATACAAGTGTATGAAAGTAGTTTGAAAGTTCCTTCCTTGCTTGAGCTCTCAAACTTGTCTGCCATTGTTGTACCCCTGCCCCTCTATTTATAGAGTGAGGTAGGGGGCAGGGGTCTTGGAAGTATATAGCTGCTAGCGGGCCTGGGCTGGAGCAATCTGGCCTGGTGGCATTCTGGTTCGGCGAGCTTCATTCGGCTGTGCATGGAGCTTGGTTCGGAGGGGAGAGGAGCGGCATTGGCTGTGGAGAGTAGTGGTTGGTCCGGTGTTGGTTTGGACCGGCATGGAGTAGAGTGGTGTGTGGGTGGTCCGGCTAAAGCGTGGTTCGGCGGAGTTCGTGAGAGGAGCATGGTTCGGCATGGTCTCATTCGGTAGTTGGGGATGTGTGGTTCGGCGGAGCTCGTCCGGATGCCCTTGTGCCGAATGGACATGGGTATATGGAGATGCCGAATGAGGTATAGCCGAATGAGCTATTGCCGAATGACACATAGGAGGGGTTTTGCCGAATGGAGGTTGCCATGCTCTATTTGCGAATGCCGAGTGAACTGTGGCCTTGCCGAATGAAGTGCAGGATGTGAACATGAGTGAGACTGACGCTCTTTGGTCTTGAGATCCTCTGGGTGAGAATTCGCCCAACATTTGCCCCCCAAAGTGGGGCACGTGCTTGCATGTGTCGCGCTTTGTTTCCTTGTTGTAGGGAGGCTTGTTTTTGTAATGCCATGGGTTGGATGTTCATATCATGTTGATGTCCTGCAAAGGAATTTACAGTTTCAGTATGATTTCAAATAACGACCGTTCATGATCGAAATATTCGAGATGAAGTGAACTGTGCCGTTCAGGACGAGAGAGTGAGCCCCGAAGGGGCTTGGCATCGTCGATGCCCGGTTTATGTTTGTGAAGATGGTTTATTGCCAGCTCAGAGCATGCCTAGGGATCGTTCGCAACCCCGTACATGTGTAAGTAGCTTAGCCATTTCATAATTATCAAATATCCATATGACCGCTGGGCTTAAGAATGCGTGTCAAAGTGTAAATTCCCACGATGGTAGGGTTAATAACCATTCAGAGCGTGCCTATGGACCATTCGAGGTCGCGTACACGTGTAAACGATTTAATCCACGTCGGTGAGGATTTTACGACTTATTCACCGTTATCATAATCTTATTTTATTAGTTATTCTGGAGTTCGGTACTTATCTGAGTGAAGCGCCTGCGTGCCCCCAGTTCCTGGTCTTGGACGGTAGATAGAGGGTTCCATTCGGTTCTTGGTTGGTCCGGCTATTCTCATCCGGCTTCTGGTGGTCCGGTATCATCGGTCCGGTTGGGCGAGACATCTGGTTCGGTGGTCGTGAGTTTGCCTATATATAGAGGCCGTACCCCCCTTGTTTTTCTTTACCGAACGAGTAGAGCCGAATCACTCCATTGCCGAATCAAGTGTTTGCCGAACCAACCTTATACCGAACCAGGTATATACTTATTACCGAATACACACGTATGTCCTTGCTTCACCGAATGGGACTACTGCCTTGGAGCCGAATGAGATGAAAACCGAATGGGGTTGAAACCGAATGAACTTGGAAACCGAATGAACTTGGAAACCGAATGAACTTGGAAACCGAATGAACTTGGAAGCCGAATGAACATGGAAACCGAATGAACTTGTGATCTGGAAGACTTCAGCTTGCGAATGAAATTCCACACTTGCACGCACTTGTTTGTTTACTTTTCTATTTTCCTTGTTCTAATATTAGGTTTTTCTTGTGCTGCAGAAAATGTCTCGCAAAGCGGAAACACGATCAGACAGAAAGAAGTCTAGAGGCACAGGAGAGCCTTCTTCTTCCTCGCCCCTAGTCCAATCAGGATCCGGGCAACACCGACCTATTCCGAAGTCTCTAGTGGACGGATGTGGTCCACAGGAACTTTTGAACTCTCCCCCTGACTGCTTCCCAAGCTCCTTAAAGGAGGAGCAACTTGACGTTATATCCCGTTCCTTTGGGATAGACATGGCTCTTATGTTGTTACCCGGGGGAAGGGGTCATGCCATATGATCCCCCTGAGGGGTACTTTGCTTATAGCCGGTACCATTGCATGTGCGGGGCTATTCCTCCAATCAACGCCTGGATACTAAGCTTCGTCACTTATCTGAAGGTGGCTCCATTCCAGCTTCAGCCCAACTCTTATGCCATTCTGGTATGCTTATATGCTATCTTCCAGAAGAGATATGGGCGCGCCCCCTCCAACCGGGAAATACGATATCTGTACAATCTGAGGGGGTACAGGAAGGGGTCCCCATATATTAGCTTGGAGTCAGCCGTTTCCTTCAAGCCTGTTTTGGATTTATACTCGAAGTATAGCATGTTCAAGAAGGAATGGTTCTTTGTCAGGGATGACTCCGTCTCTATTCGCCGATTTACCTCCGGATGTAAGTAAAAAACTCTACTCATAATTCCTGTCTTGGCTGTAATTCACTCTCTTATGCGCTTTTATTTCTTGCTAGCGACAGGTGGTTTTGCGGTTGTGGAAGATGATCGCTTGGTTCGGATGGCAGCAGAAATTGAAGCTATTTCCGGGAGAGACAGATCGGCTGCTTATCTGATTAGGAATGCCAGGCTCTTGTCGTATAATTTGATCCTCCCACATCAGTCCGTAGTCAAACAGAGGGACACGGCAGAAGAGAAGGCTGCCCAGCCTAAAGGTGGGGTGACAGCGAAGGGTGGCAAGAGGAAGCCCTTTGCACAACGTCCAGTCGTAGGAGGCAAGAAGCTCAAGGAGTCCGATGGCCCTTCTCCAAGTACTTGCCCGGATGTCCCGGAGGAGGAAGGTGTAGAAGAGGAGGAAGGAGGTGAAGTTGGAGAAGGGTCGGAGGGTGGAGGAGATGGCGATGGTCAGGGTGGTAGCGGTGTTGCTGCTCTAACCTCTGAGCAGGACCTCGAACTGGATGAGGCTCTCCGTCGGGCCTTCGGGGAGTCAGAGGGGGAGTCGGAAACAGAGAAGGAAACGGAGAAGGCAGAGGAAACCGGCAAAGCTGTGGTTAGCACTGACCCATCCTCTAAGGGTTCCTCAGCTAGGGTGACCCCGGCGATGCAAGGTGAACTTTTGTCTTCTGCCGATTCCATTTTCGATAGGGACTTAGAAATTTTTTACGGTTCACTTCCGTCCTGGAATGAGATCCAGGACTTATTGCAGTATCCCACTCCTCCGCCGGGTTTGTATAATAGATGTGTCTTCTCACTTTTCTTTCTTTTTAACTTAGCACATTTTCATGAACTGCGGATTATTGTATGTTCGTAACACTCGTTCGTTATCCCAGGGGCAGGCCAGGTGGTTAAAACTTCAGATATTCGACACCGCCTTGAACACTTCAAGTCGAGAAGGGCTTCTGCGAAGCCTCCCACTGGTCGTACTGGGGACGTGGTTAGGTATCGTCCTCTTCTCGGGGTCATTGAAGAGAGTATTCAGAAAAGGAAGCGGAGCCGTTCCCTATTTGAGTCTTCTTCTGCTTCGCAGCTTCCTATTCAGCCTCCTCCTACTCAGCCTCCTCTTGATACTACGGAGGAGAGCATGGAGCCCGGCCCCCCTCCTCCTCCTTCCAAGAGTCCTACTATCCTTCGCATAAGGCGTCCCGGTATGCCTCACCCCGTGCCTCGTGACCCCTTTTCCGGTCATCCCGATTTAGACCCAAGCTCTCAAGACATTTCATTTGATGAGGCCACGGGCGAGCACCTTCTTCCCCGCAACCCCATGGTAAGAGTGCTGGATGAGGCCAAGTCCCTAGATCTCGATCTGCTTACTACCCGAGTAGTTACTATGGGGGACGAGGCCAAGGCTAATATTGATCGGGTGGCCGAAGAGACTAAGAAGTTAATGGAGCATCATGCTCGATTGGTCAAGGCCGGGGAGGAGATTGGGAGTGCTAACATTCGGTTAAGGCTAAAGGTTGCCGATCAGGCCAAGCAGCTTGCCGACCAAGCCATCCAGATCTCCCAGCATGAGGAAGCTTCCCAGCGTCTGAAAGAGACCATGGAGAAGGCAAGTAGGGCGGAGTTACGGAAAATGGAGGTCACCTGCAGGGAGCGGATTAACATGGCTATTACAACGGTGGATGAGGTTCGAAATGCGGATCTCGAGCGGGTAGAGGAGTTGTCCGGGAGGCTCGAGGCTGCGGAGATGGCCCAGGCCGAGTTGAAGGAGGAGATGGAGGAGATGAGGAGGTCCCTCAAGTTGAAGGAGGAGGAAATGAGGAGGAAGTTCCAGGCTGACTGCTTAAGGTACCAATCAGAGAGGGATGCCGCCGTTGCCAAGCTGCAAGCTTCTGAAGCCCGGGTGAGGGAGTTTGAGGAGAACGAGGGGATGATGGATGAGATGCTGCAGGACATGTACTTCCAAACTTGGAAGGAGGGTGGCTTGTCTTGGATGGACGACTATCCTCGGGTCATGGCCAAGGTATATCTTCAAGCTTTGGAGGAGGCCAGGGTTAATGCGGGTAAGAAAGGCGGAGAGGCTTTCAACTTGAGTGCGGTTACCGCTCAGTTCTCCAAGGAGGAGCAAGCGGCGGTGAAGGAGGGGATGCGGCTGCTTGCTGCAGAGGAAGCGGGCGTGCAGTTGGATGATGAGGATCAAGCGGCGGATGCTGGTGAGTTATTCTTTTCCCTTTCTTTTCTTTTCGTGTTTTCATAACTTGATCGTTCGTTTAATGAATTCCTCTTCTGATCTGGACAGGTGGGACTTCAGATCCACATGCTGGGGGCTCCGATCCTGCGGCTAAGTAGGCTGGGGGAGTTGGTGATGGAGTGTGGATGCATCTGCCATCTTTTTGTTTCTTTTTTATCACTGTTCATGTTAGTCTTTGATATGCAACTGTAATAAAATTATTTGCAAAGAATAACTTCGTGTGATCTTATAATATAAGCTGATTTTGCCATGTTCAAATGTTGTTGCTATCTTTATGTGCTGTGTGAGAAGTATAATTATGTATATGCCTGTGATTCCACTTGTGTTTGATGTTAAGTTTTTGCTTGAAATATAATTTCACGTTTTGCAATGTCAGTGTATGAATAAGTTATAGTTACGCATTTATGTACAAGAGAAGAGAGTACCGCCCTTTATGTTTTATTCGCAGGCGGTAGCTTTGAGTGTCTTGTGTAACTGTTCACGGGTATAGCAGAGCGCCCTGCTACCCAGCATGCAGGCTTAGAGCCTCATGAGTGAATGCTTCCTATTTGGTTTCCTGTACTTTAGAGTTTGTTATACAGGATAGGAGAAAAATATTTAAATGAAATGGAAATATAGTAAAAGTAAAACTTCCAGTCACGGAAGGCCGTCGATGTGCTTAAGTTCGTGGCAAACGGGTTTTGTAGTCACTTTCCCTAGCTGTGGGTCTTGGAGACATTTGTCACCCATCTTACGCCTTCGCGGGGAGTTTTCTTTTTTACCACAGCCGCACTTAAGACACATCGGAGCCGAGATCGCGCACGGTAACTACCCGAACCATTATGGTCCGTAATCGTGGGTATTATTCGATTTACCGTGGCCGGCTAGCGTGGGTGCCGTTGGCCGTGAACTACCCCTGGCTGGCCACACCTTATGTTGGGGCTTAAAGTAGGTTCACAGTTACCGGCGAGCCGAACGCCGTAATGAGCTGCCATCGGCTATAGTCGGCCTTTATGATGACTTATAATCGGCTCATTACAGTTGGCTTTGAGGGCAGGCGCACAATGAGTTAACCCGCAGCAGAGGGATGCTGGAGCAAAAGTGTCTCATTGGCGAGTGCATAGAATCGTAGCGTACCTGTTAGGCCTAGTCCAGATGAGGCCGCGGTGCATCTTGAGTGGAGATGCCATAGGATTTTGTTCAACAGAAAGGGATAAAGCTTAACAAGCAGCCAAGATATGAAGGCACAAGGTAACAAGAGATAAGATTTTTAAAGTGGTTCGGCACGATAATGCCTACGTCCACCGTGTTAATACGCTTCATATGGGCGGTACGTGTTAAGCAAAGTATCGACGGAGGTGTCGGATGTTCCAAGCCCTCTGGAACACCACTCCGTCCACTGTTGACAAAATATAAGCTCCGTTGTTGTGAAGATCTTGATGAATTTCATATGGTCCGTCTACTGGTGCTTTCATGGTTAGGTAGCATGACAGGCTCAGCTATATCCGACCCCTGCCTGGCACCTCCCCCGTTGGGTTTGGTTCCAAGTGTTTCCTCAGGTCGGAATTCGGGCTGAGTCCGGGCTCGGCTCCTACCATGACCATTTCTTTATTAACCTCTTCGAAGAAGAAAGGTCATTGTTGTCTCACAGATCCTCCAGATTGGGACTCGATCCATGATTCGGTGCTGCCACTTTTTGCTTGTGGGCTTCTGCTTTTAAGTGTTGCATCGTTTCTCCTCTCCTCAATCAGATCCAAAGACATGAGGAGGAGTTCTTCGTTTTCTTCTGGGTTGCAGTGGGTCCCATGGTGAGATGGCGCTACAGTTTCAACTGGGGGCATGGCCTCCAATCTGTATGCCAAAGAGAAAGGAGTATGCCCCGTTGATGTTCTATGAGAGGTGCGGCAGGCCCAGGGTGCCGTAGGAAGTTCGTCCACCCAAGCGCCTTTTGACTTTTCAAGCTTCTTCTTGGTTAGGGTTTTGAGAATTCTGTTGACAGCTTTGACTTGTCCGTTTGCCTGAGGATAAGCTACAGATGAGAAGCTTTTGTGAATTATGTGCTCTTGGCATCGGTTGGTAAACTCTTTGTTGTCAAACTGGAGTCCGTTGTTTGATATGATCTTGAGTGGGACTCCGTACCTGCATAGAATATTTTTTGATCAAGAAGTTGATAATTTATGTAAGAAGTTGATAATTTATGCCAAAGATATTTTATTTTAAAGGGTCCGCTTCCACCCATTTGGTGAAATGATTAAAAACATCCTTCTAGCCATCCAGGACAAAGTTTAAAGCAAGGGAGGGGGGCAAGAGTCAAATCTCTGTCCTGGTTGATATAAACGCTTTCCTCCCTTCTTGCCCCCAGCGTTATCTCTAGAGTCATTTCTTCAAACGTCCTTTGTTGCAGCGGGAGTGTCGCCATGGGTAGTCTTAGCCTGTTGTCCTGACTGTCTTTTAGCGGTAGCGTTTTCAAGCCTCATATACTTCCCAGCTTCATGGAAGAAGTCAGGTAACGTAGCTGGTTTATCTTTTGTTAACCTCCTAGCAAACTTGGTATCCGGATGCACGCCACTACAAAGGGCCGTTAGGATAAGTTTCTCATTGGCATCTTGAACTGTTGCTGCTGTGGCGTTGAACCGTGTTAGATATTGTTGCAGCGTCTCTCCGGATTTCTGTTTGATATTGGATAGAGAATAAGCATCCTTGGGTTGTTCCACATGGATGAGGAACTGGCTAATAAACCTTTCTTTCAACATCTCCCATGAGTTGATGGATCCTCGGGGTAGATGGCAGAACCAGGAGGTAGCTAGATCTGCTAGGAATAGCGGAAAGCATTTACATAATACTCCTTCTGTTGCTCCACTCATGAGCATATGCTGGGTGTATCTCTGTAAGTGTACGATGGGGTCGGAAGTTCCTTTGTAAGGTTCCATGGTTGGCATTTTCCATTCCCGGGGGGCGATGGTAGTTTCGATATTTCGGGTAAAGGGGCTGGTGACCCTAGCGCCTATCCCCCGGTCCCTTTGCTCTCGTTGGACACACTCTCTGAATAATCGTGCCATTCGTTCGTCAGAACTTGGAGCGGACAAAAATGAGCTTAGTTCTTCCCTGCGGGATCTATCTCGTCCAGATGACCTGTAGGGATGGTACAATCTATCACTTCTTGCATTATCCAGTGGTTGTCTCTGGCTGCTCGGATGCATGCTAGGACCAGCTACAGTTGCCCCCTGCCTTGATCTTACCCGGTGGGGTTCTGCTTCGAGCATTTCCATGGGGCCAACTTCGGGCTGGGTTCCAGCTTGGCTCCGTTCAGCGGGGTTTCTATGATTCCTGTCGATAGTTTCTTCGAAGAAGGAATACCTTTGCTGTCTCCGAGATCCTCCAGATTGAGACTCATCCCATGATTCAGTGTTGCGGTTGGATTCTTCAGCATCCCTTAAGCGTGACATAAGTTGGTCCACTAAAGCTTCTTGTTGGGATGTGAAGCGGTTGGTTACTTCAGCCACAACTCTGTCTAGATCTGCCCTAGTTATTGGTTGTTCGGTGGCAGGAGCTATCAGATTTGCCTGGTATCCATCTGGTGCTGCTGTTGAAATTGGATGATCCTCTTGATCTGGGGCTACTGGATCCGGAAGACTGCTAGTTGCGATGTTCTTTCCTTTGTTAACATCCTTCCGTTGCTCGGAAGGCATGATTTCTAAGCGACGAACGTCGTTATGAGGAAGAAGGTTGAGTGGGAGAAGCTGAAGCTTCGAGTTCAATTCTCAGTGAAAGCACCAAAAATGTTTGCACAAAAAATGGACAAACACCTCCAAGTCGTATTATTTTAGTTGAGTATGTGTGATTTTCAATGATTTTAGATGAGTATGTAAATATGAGAAAAGTAAGGGCTGAAATGTAAAAGACACGCAGATTTATAGTGGTTCGGCCAGAATGTGCCTACGTCCACTTTATATGTTATTATCTTTCTTCTTCCAGATTACAAGTACAATGCTTTGTATACAAGTGTATGAAAGTAGTTTGAAAGTTCCTTCCTTGCTTGAGCTCTCAAACTTGTCTGCCATTGTTGTACCCCTGCCCCTCTATTTATAGAGTGAGGTAGGGGGCAGGGGTCTTGGAAGTATATAGCTGCTAGCGGGCCTGGGCTGGAGCAATCTGGCCTGGTGGCATTCTGGTTCGGCGAGCTTCATTCGGCTGTGCATGGAGCTTGGTTCGGAGGGGAGAGGAGCGGCATTGGCTGTGGAGAGTAGTGGTTGGTCCGGTGTTGGTTTGGACCGGCATGGAGTAGAGTGGTGTGTGGGTGGTCCGGCTAAAGCGTGGTTCGGCGGAGTTCGTGAGAGGAGCATGGTTCGGCATGGTCTCATTCGGTAGTTGGGGATGTGTGGTTCGGCGGAGCTCGTCCGGATGCCCTTGTGCCGAATGGACATGGGTATATGGAGATGCCGAATGAGGTATAGCCGAATGAGCTATTGCCGAATGACACATAGGAGGGGTTTTGCCGAATGGAGGTTGCCATGCTCTATTTGCGAATGCCGAGTGAACTGTGGCCTTGCCGAATGAAGTGCAGGATGTGAACATGAGTGAGACTGACGCTCTTTGGTCTTGAGATCCTCTGGGTGAGAATTCGCCCAACAGTACACTCTGATGATATGATGAGATGATGTAATGTAATGTATAAAATGTAATAACTGATATAGTTCTTTGTTTAAAGATTATTCATTTATTATTATATGTTGTTCCGCTGCGAATTGTGAGATTCTGTTGTTGTTCTGCTGTTTTCTATTCCGTTCTATTTTCTATTCTCCCTATTTTCTTTTCCCTCTATTCTCTTATGTTCTTTTCTCTCTATTTTCTACCTTCTTCCCTCTTCTTCTTCTCTTTCTTCTTCTTAAACCATAACATTTCGGATTTCCGACCTTCGATTTCTCGGCAGTCGATAAAGTGAGTGTCGATGTTGAATTTTCGAAAGTCGAAAATTTCCGGGGCGTTACACGGTTCGATGAAAACATGACTTTGGATCTTAACATTTTCAATCTTGAAAGCAAATCAAATGAACATCGCGACCGAACATTGGAAGTAAGTGCCATTCACGAAGACTTCAAAAACTAGACCCTTGACCTTAATGATGAACGCGAAGCCGAGTACAAAAATTTGTTTCATGAAACTCCCAACGAAAATGAAGACACTCTTCCCTTTGAATCACTTCCAATTGAGTCCAAATCTCAACCGGATACTTTGATATAAAAAAATCCCAAAGTTGGGCCTCAAACGACTTTCCGATCACCTTAAGTATGCATACTTAGGTGAAAACGAAACTAGTCATGTCATAATTTATAACGATCTTTGACCAAGAAACTTCTCTTCTCTCTATTCTTTCAAACAACAAGGAAGCGATTGGATGGTCGATCTCCGATATAAAGTGAATTATCCCACTCTTTTCAACATCGCATCCATTTAATTGACGACATCAAGCCTATTCGTGGCGCGCAACCAAGGCTTAATCTAAAAATGAAATATGCAGTGCATGATGAAATTGTTAAACTTCTCAACAACGGAATCATTTACCCAATATTTGATAGTTCATGGGTTAGCCAATTCACGTTGTATCGAAAAAGTCTGGGATAACCATTGTCAAGAACGATTCAAATGAACTTATTCTCACTCATACTCAAACAGGCTGGTGTGTTTGCATTGACTATCAAAAACTAAATGCCGCAACACATGAAGATCACTTCCCTCTTTCTTTCATTGACCAAATGCTTGAATGTTTAGCCAACCACGAATTCTACAGCTTCCTTGATGGTTATTCTGGCTATAACTAAATTCCAAACGCTCCCGAAGATCAAGAGAAAATGACTTTCACGTGTCCATTCGGTACCTTTTCTTATCATGTATTCCATTTGGACTTTATAACACTCCTTCTACTTTCCAACGATGCATGGTTGGAATCTTTTCCGACTGATTGAACGCTTTCTAGAAGTTTTTATGGACGATTTCTCTTTCTTTGGCGATTCTTTTTTTCCAATGTTTACATCGTCTCGAGTTGGTTCTAAATCGATGTAAAGAAAAAAAAATTGACTTTGAATTGGGTAAAATGCCACTTTATGGTCAAACAAGGCATAGTCCTTAGACACATCACCTCAAATAAAGGCATTGTGGTAGATAAAGTGAAAATCGACGTAATTGCAAACCTACCCATTCCCAAATCTGTTAAGGACATTCGATCATTTCTAGGACACGTTGGCTTTTACCGACGCTTTGTGAAAGACTTTAGAAAAATCACTCGTCCTTTGATGAATCTTCTTGGAAAAGATGTTCCTTTAAATTTTAACTCCGATTTTATCTCTTCTTTCGAACGTCTAAAAAACAAACTCATTTCTGCTCCAATCATTTGCGCACCCAATTGGGATCTTCCTTTCGAAATAATGTATAACGCTTCTAACTTTGCGGTTGGTGCTGTCCTAGAACAAAGCATCAACAAAATCCTTCATGTCATTTACTATGCGAGTATGACTTTGAACGACACTCAAATCAACTACATAACAACCGAAAAAGAACTTCTAGCTGTCATTTTTGCGCTCGAAATGTTTCGATCTTACTTGATGGGTTCACACATTACTGTGTACACGGATCACTTTGCGCTTCGATATCTCTTCGCTAAAAAGGATGCTAAATCCCGTTTGATTCTTTGGATCCTTTTACTTCAAGAATTTGACCTTACAATCAAGGACAAAAAAAGATCCGATAATGTCATAGCCGATCACTTGTCTCGTCTTTCGAATGGTCCATCTTCTTTGCCAATCAACGATAACTTCCCCGATGAACAGCTTCTTTCAATTTCTATCGATCCATGATACACTGATATAGTGAACTACTTAGTCGCTAAAGAAGCTCTCGCATCTTGGTCCAAACAGGACAAATGCAAATTCATGTTCCAATTGAAATATTTCTATTGGGACGATCCATACTTGTTCAAACATTGTTACGATCAAATCATCCGACGTTGCATTCCGGATCATGAGATCAGGAGTGCTTTTACGTTTTGCCACGATCAAGCGTGCGGTGGACATTTCAGTCCTTGAAAGACTGTGAAAAAGGTGCTTCACTATGGTTTCTATTGGCCTTCTCCTTTCAAACACTCGTTTGAATTTTGTAAAGCTTGCGATCGATGTCAAATGCTTAGACTAATTTCTCGACGAAATATGGTGCCTCTAAAACCCATTCTTACGATTGGAATCTTTTATGTTTGGGGTATCGACTTTATGTGACCTTTTTCCAATTCTTTTGGAAACTTGTATATCATTCTCGCTGTCGATTACGTCTCAAAATGGGTCGATGTCGTTCCTTGCAAAACCAACGACCATAGAATTGTTGTGAAATTTCTCAAAGAAAACATCTTTTCGAGGTTCGCACACCTCACACAATAATCAGTGATAACGGAACCCATTTTTGCAATCGATCTTTGGAAACATTAATGAAGAAATACTCGATAACTCACAAGTTATCCACTATATATCATCCCCAAACTTGTGGGCAAGTTGAAGTTTCAAATCGCCAAATAAAACAAATCCTGGAGAAAACTGTCAACAAAAATCAAAAGGATTGGTCTCAGAAATTGACCAACGCGCTTTGGGCTTACCGTACTCCTTTTAAAACTAACCTTGGGATTTCCCCATTTCGTTTAGTTTACAGTAAAGCTTGCCATTTACTCGTTGAAACCGAACACAAAGCGTTGTGCGCAATACATAACTTTCCATTATTTTCCATAATAATAAATTTTCTTTTGCAGGAGATTTGTCAATCCAGATTCTTGGAGCCCATGGGAAAATTTCTGGAAATATATTTTCTATAAGAGTTTTGTACACCAGAGATATTGAATGTGTCTTTCCCTTACTAGACCGGAGCACTTTAAGCTTTGAAGTTGGTAGAGCAGTAGAAGATAAAGTTTGCCATAACTTCCTAACAAGATTTGAGCTGCAATAAGGTAGCATAAGAGATCCTTCATTAATATATGAAGAAACTTTTGCATTAAAAGGAATACCAGACTACATTCTTAAGGAGTAAGATAGATATCTTGAATAATGAAACCATTTTTTGCCCAAGGAGATGACCAAAAAGATAATTCACTATTCTTTAGTGGATTACACTGAATCATTGGAAGAAAAGTATTTCTAAGCTTTAATAAATTGCGCCAACTCCAGCTACAAATATTAGGAACATTCATTGACCAGAAGTCTTTATCTTTTATAAGATTCTTTTTAACCCACTTTGTCCATAGATCATCTTTGTTTCAAAGAATTTTGTCAAAATAAACAGATAAAGCTGCAATATTCCACAGTTTTAAATTTGTAATGCCAAGACCCCCTTTATTCTTTGGTAGTTGAATCTTCTTATAAGATATTGGAATGAGCTTTTTGGAAAAAGGATCACCATGCCAAAGAAATCTATTCATTGCACTGTTAACCATAGATATGAGTTTATTTGGAAGAATGTAGTGCCTCATATTAAAATAGTTTATATATTAAAATAATTTACATATTAAAATAGTTTATATATTAAAAATACTTTATATAATAAAAATAGTTTCCTCCAATTTTGCTAACCGATCAAATCATCTTAAATTCCACAAATTCAATTTGAATCAATCCCATTTTAACCATTTCAATTTTGAAGTTCAAATATTCAAGTTAAAATATTCAAACATTTACATAATTTCATTTATATTTCAACATTTAATTTTAACTTTTATTCAAATTGTAAAATATTCACTTAACCATTTTAATAACAACTTATTTAAATCCCAATTTATATATTTAAATCAATATTAAATGTCAAATCTCAATTTTATTTAAAATTGTGAATATTCGTTTAATCACTTTTTATCAAGTCACGTTATAAATCATATTTTTCCAAAATCTCAAATCAATAAGTTCAGACAAATTCTTATTTAAGCTCAATTTTTTTCCAATACAAATTCCAAGTCAACATTAATTTATCTTCCCACCTTTATTATTAAAGTTAAAAAGAGTCTATTTTTAAAATATTAACATAAATTTAAGTAAATACTTAAACATATTAAATACAACTTAGATTAAATTTTTATTAAATTAAATTTTATTATTAAATGTATATTTTATATTAAATATTATTTTATATTATTTTTTTAAAATAGTAAAATCTTAAGATTTATAGTTTTTTTTCAAAACTAACTTATAAATTAAAATTTCCAAAACATATTATTTTTAAAAATCTAAATTTATTAATATCCATATATTTCCTTTAAAAACTTTGAAATCATTTTCAAAATATAGACCAACAGTGTCCGTATATAATTTTCTATCCTATGGTCAACTGATGCGGATATGTATCATTTCAATCCGCAATTTAAACATTACGGGTATATATTATTTCAACCCGCAATCCCAAAAATTCACAATAAATGAAAATCGCTTGGGTTTATCATTTCAACCCATAACGATTTCCTCTATTCTAAAATATTGTTCGGGTATGTATCATTTCAACCCATAGGGAATTCTAAATTAATAGGGAACTTGCAGAGTGAGAACAAATATGATAATAATATAACATATCAATAACGGGCATATATCATCAGTGATAAATTAAATAAAACATATACAGCAGGACATGGTGTCATATATGACAGTTGAACAATTGTAGATAATGGCATATCATATTTAACAATTAAATAACTAGCAATTCAAATTTAACAGCATATTTCAATTGTCGTTTCAAGTGAAATAAAATTTACTAGCTATAAGAATGTTAGTCGTACACCTTTCGAGGCTAGAGAGATTTGACAATGAAACGAGTTACGAATCCAGGCACAAATTTCAATGCAAAGCACGATAGACCCTAATTTGACGAGTAAACTGATAAATTGGAATCAATGAAAACAAATCACAACCATCTTGAAATAAGCCGAAACAAAATACGCACGCACACACACACACGCACACATATATTTTAAAACAATATTAAATTTAAAAAAGCTTAACAAAAATAAAATCGTTATATGTATTTTCAAATCAATATTCAATTTAAACATATGTGAAACATAGTCTTTATATATATGTATATATTACAAAATTGTTTCCTTCCTAAACACATTAAATAAAATCAAAGCTTCTACGTATATTTCAAAATCAACATATCTACAAATATTCTACTTTAAATCTATACAGTTTAAAAGAAAGAATTAAATATCCAAAATGTATATATTTTTATATTTTAAGCATCAACATAAATATCCATATTATATGTGTATTCTTTACAAAATTAACCTTTACACACACATAACATATTTCTTACTCTTTAAATTTTATCCTTTAAAGTCTGCAAGCTAATACATAACTCACATATATACATATAGGCTATGGACAAATATGCAGACTATACTTTAAACAAATTTAAATTTTTTTATATCCAGACTATAACAAACATGCAGATTATACATATAACAAATATTTATAAAACTAGACTATAAATAAAATATACAGACCATAGTTATCCAAATATATATAACCAGATTATAATTAAGACATGCATGCGGTTAATATATAATACCCTTGTATATATAATAGGAAAGAAAACTATCCATATACATATATTCCATTTATTTTTTAAATTGGTTTCTATTCAATTAATTTGGTTCCAATCCATTTCATTTGATCAATAAAATCGATTTATATTCATATTTTGTTGAATTTCAACTCAATCTATTTTCATTCAATTTGACTGGTTTTAGTTTATTAATATTTGTTAAAACAATTTTTTTAAAGAAAAATTTATTTGATTTAACTCATTTATTAAAATCCTTTTGGCCCTAGTTAAGTTGATTTCACTTAAAATCTCAATTTCACTGTTCTTAAGTTCATATTTATTTTCTTAAATAGCATTCTTTTCTTTTCTCATTTAATTTATTCCACTAGACATATTTTACAACATATATTAAGTGTATAAACATTTGTTACACCCATTTATTATTCCATCCATTAATTCTCTTTTTATTGTTCAATCCATTATTCAATCTTTTATTTATATATTCCCTTAACAAAATATCATTTGGACATCTTATTGCTCACATTTATATTGTATATTATTCAATTACCTATTCTCATTAACATTTAACTATTTCTAGGTAAGTTATATTAAGGTTCTGAGTGTAATTAAATACTATACAAATTTTCCTTTTATTTACAACGTTTATATTAAACCAAAGTTTAGTTTAAACAATTTATTACTTACATTCCTCTTGTATAACGTTTAATTATATTCACCCTGACATTTTAACCTTTTGAATATTTCAGGCGAGTTATATATATGTTTTAGAGTGAAATTAAGTATTATACAAATAAATTTTTCCTAGTTTAAAGTTATGTCAAATTCTATTTCTTATTTTATATACTTAAATTAGTCAAAATTTTGCTTTGTTTCGATAATTTAAAACCATCACTTTACACAGAATTTAAGAATACATTTCCGGTTTCACTTCAAATCATT
Organism: Allium cepa; assembly: GCA_030765085.1. Classification (NCBI taxonomy): domain Eukaryota; kingdom Viridiplantae; phylum Streptophyta; class Magnoliopsida; order Asparagales; family Amaryllidaceae; genus Allium; species Allium cepa. The sequence continues at coordinate 72,519,515 of CM060930.1, read as the reverse complement.
TTGAAGTAAACATATACATATAATATTTTGTATATCAAATCTTACTCAAAAAAATTAAAATCAAATTCGCTTTCCAAAACAAAAGTGTAGCAAAGCCACTAAGTGGTCTCTGCACTTTGAGACTCGAAAATGAATGTCGATGATGCTGCAGTCATCACTGAAATTATTTTCCAGCGACAACGAGGGGAGTACAGACTTACGTCATGTTTAAAAATTCTTTAGAAACAATTTTCATTCGAAAATACTTTCAAATAATATATTCCAAAACTTTAGAACCATATTTTTTGAATAGTACCGGAAATTAAATTCTCAAATCTTTAATTTAAATTCATTTCATTTTATAAGTGAATCAGATCTATAAACCATGCTTTAAAATGTCATTTCCTTATAATATACAATAATATTTAATGGTTTAGAAATGTTACCAAAATAACAAATGAAAATCTAGTATTATCAGTTCTAACAACCAATTTATTTAACCATCTAATTTCAGAAATTTTACTTTTATATAAAATATAATCATACAAAATTTTACAAATTTTGAAAACAATATTGTGTCAATTAGTTTCGTTCAAGTGTTTTGGAATTCCTATCGATAGCGTTAGCTAGACGAATCGATCGAAACCTAAAATTCAAATTTAACAACTCAAACAACACAATATAAAATAATTTTATATCAATCATAAATATACTCCCTCACACAATGATCTAAGAACGGATCCTAGAGCAAGGATAGAGACTCAAATTCAGAGAGACCCTAATCAAAGAAAATTCAAATCAAGAAGATAAATTCGAAGGGAAGATAAGGTAATTAAATTAAAAAGATGAAAGAATGGATAGACCAATATTAATAGCAGGTGGCCTTAACTGGGTCAACCGAGATTCCAGGAATAAGATCAATGTAGAAATTCAATTTCCCGCTTGGGAGGGAAAGAAGTGACTTCACCAAACATCAAGATAATCCCTGACTATCGGGTGGATTCAAGATCATTAGGCTGAGAATCAAATGAGAAGATAAAATTGTATGCAAAATCTTAGGCAATCGATATTGGGTCACATGAGAATTACCCAAGTAGTCTACTAAAGAACGGTTCAGGCTTAGCAAGATATGGTAACATCAAAACTCAAGGACGTAGAAATCCCTGGTGAATCAATGCCTATTGTAAAGGAGTCTCATCACTTTTAATCAGAATAAGATTGGAGGGACTGTCAATGGGATAAGTCACACAAAGGATGAAGTTGACAATTGAGGTTGGAGCTATGGGATGCTCCAATATCAAAAGGAACACTAACGGGAGAAGACAAGAATGGATTTCACAACAAGGCAGGGTTCCAAAGTTTGGAAGAAATTCCGAATCAAAGAGGAAGGAATTCAAGCTCGAACGAAGGTGATTCTGTAATTAATTTTTTGACTCTATATGCTAAGTTTTGCCTAAACCAGAGCTTTGATACCAACTGTAACGAGCCAATATTTCGAACCATTTGCAATCGCACATGGCGGACTTGAATTGCTCAAAACAACAGGTTGTTAATTTTATATTTGGCAAAACTCAGCATATATACAGTAAATAAATCAATCACAGAACCACAGACACAGAGTATTACAACACTAAGCAGCTGAATAGATAAATAGTAGTTCATGAAACTACTATAAAACATCAGAGTTTGAAATAAAATACATCAGAATATCTCAAATACAATGGGATCTCTAATACAAAAGTAACCGACAAGACTGAACAGAAATAACTTGAATAGACTGAAATAACTGAATGCTGGATAGATATAGATGGATCTCCAAGTGATGCTCCAACTCCAAAGGCGAGTCTCAAATGCTGTGTCACTCAGTCTGACCCGAGCATAAAGCAAAACACAAAACACTCGAGTCAGGATTTACATTCTTATATAGTAAATTCAACTCAAGTGAAATGTCAACTGAAAAACAAGTAACTTAAAGGATGTTTGGGATTTCCATCCTCTAAGTATTCGTGGAACTATCAACTATGTAGTAATATATTCTATTATAATATGTCTACAGTAAAGTAAATTACTAAAATAGCGTTAAGACGTTACCCATATCCCCCTTAACACATTTTACATGATGTCGTAGTCTATACAGATACTGTAAACTCCACTCGCAAGTGGGCTATCAGGGAGCACTTCATAGGTACGACACAAAACAAACTCGTAGAAGGCACGATAGGGCATGTGACTTGGCATGCGAGGCAATGGCAGGGTAGATATACCATTTGCGGATTCGGAATGGTGGTAACGCATAACATCTACTACCGCCCACCTTGTGACACACTTCCAAATCAAAGGTGCACCCAATCAAATCAAAAAGTAATAGAATGGCGTCGAAGAAATGTGTCCGATAGGAGGAATGACCTTACTTGGCCCGGCATGACTACTGTTTTAGCCACATCAAGCAGACTCACTGAAGTCAGGGCTAAGTAAATACCATACATAATCATTACCAAACCATCCTACTTCATTTTGGAATCTCCATCACGTACACAGTTGTTAAAGTGGTTTTCGGGATTGGCAGAGAGTATGAAAATATCCGATCCCGGTTTCTTTAACTGCCAAATGCTTATTTCACACCATGGTCATTTCATTTTAAATAATTCATACTTCATATCAAAATATCATATTCATTTGAAAACCATATCCATTCGATATCATTATTCACTTTATACAATATTCATTTTCGAAATCGAACACTTTCAAAATTATAACTTTTTTGAAATCATAGCACTTTTGGAATCATAATACTTTGGAAATCATAACACTTTTGAAATCATGCACTTTGAAATCATAACACTTTCGAAGTTATAACACTTTGAAATCATAACACTTCTGACTTAAATAGTTTCGATATTGAAAATCGTATATATAATAAATAGTTATAAATTAAAATAGTTTATATATTCAAATAATTTATATATTCAAATAGTTTATATATTAAAATAATTTATATATTAAAATAGGTTATATATAAAAATACTTTATATAATAAAAATAGTTTTCTCCAATTTCGCAAATCGATTCAAATCATCTTAAATTCCACAAATTCAATTTGAATCAATTCCACTTTGACCATTTCAATTTCGAAGTTCAAAGATTCAAGTTTAAATATTCAAACATTTACAATATATAAATTTCAATTATATTTCAAAATTTAACTTTAACTTTTATTCAAATTGGAAAATATTCACTTAACCATTTTAATAATAATTTATTTAAATCCTAATTTATATATTTAAATCATATTAAATGTCAACTCTCAATTTTATTTAAAATTGAGAATATTCGTTTAATCACTTTTTCTTAAGTCACGTTATAAATCATATTTTTCCAAAATCTCAAATCAATAAGTTCAAATAAATTCTTATTTAAGTTCAACTTTTTTTCCAATTTGAATTCCAAGTCAACATTAGCTTATCTTCCCATCTTTATTATTAAAGTTGAAAAAAAAATCTATTTTTAAAATGTTAATATAAATTTAAGTAAATACTTAAACATATTATATACTAATTAAATTAAATTTTTATTAAATTAAATCTTATTATTAAATGTATATTTTATATTATTTTATATATATTTTTAAAATAGTAAAATCTTAAGATTTATAGTTTTTTTTAAAACTAACTTATAAATTAAAATTTCCAAAACATATTATTTGGAAAATCTAAATTTATTAAACCCCATATATTTCCTTTCAAAACTTTGGAAATCATTTTCAAAATATAGACCAAAAATGTCCGTACATAATTTTCTATCATATGGTCAAGCGATACGGATATTTATCATTTCAATCCGCAATTTAAACATTAAGGGTATATATTATTTCAACCCGCAATCCCAAAGATTCACAATCAATGAAAATCATTTGGGTTTTCATTTCAACCCATAACGATTTCTCCTATTCTAGAATATTGTTCGGGTATGTATCATTTCAACCCATAGGGAATTCTAAATTATAGAAAACTTGCAGAGTGAGAACAAATATGAAAATAATATAACATATCAATAACGGGCATATATCGTCAGTGATAAATAAAATAAAATATATACAGCAGGATATGGTGTCATATATCATAGGCAAACAATTGCAGATAATGGCATGTCATATTTAACAATTAAATAACTAGCAATTCAAATTTAACAGCATATTTCAATTATCGTTTCAAGTGAAATCAAATTTACTAACTATAAGAATGTTAGTCGCGAGTGATTGCTCACCTTTCGAGGTTAGAGAGATTTGACAATGAAACGAGTTACGAGTCTAGGCACAAATTTCAAAGCAAGCACGATGGAGCCGAATTTGACGAACAAACTGATAAATTGGAATCAATGAAAACAAATCAAAACCATCTTGAAATAAGCCAAAACAAGATACACACACACACTCACACACACACGTATATATATTTAAAAACAATATTCAATTTAAAAACAAATAACAAAAATAAAATCGTTATATGTATTTTCAAATCAATATTCAATTTGAACATATGTAAAACATAGTTTCTATATATACATATATATATATATATATATATTCCAAAATCGTTTCTTCCTAAACACATTAAATAAAATCAAAGCTTCTACATATATTTCAAAATCAAGATATCTACATATATTCTACTTTAAATATATACAGTTTAAAAGAAAGAATCAAATGTCCAAAATATTTATATTTTTATATTTTTAAACATCAACATAAATATCCATGCTATATGTGTATACTTTACAAAATTAACCTTTACACAGACATAACATATTTAATATTCTTTAAATTTTATCCTTTAAAGTCTACAAGCTAATATATAACTCAGATGTATACATACAGGCTATGGACGAATATGCAGACTATACTTTAAACAAATGTATAATATATTTATATCTAGACTATAACAGACATGCAGATTATACTTATAACAAATATTTATAAAATTAGACTATAAATAAAATATGCAGATCATAGTTATCCAAATATATATAACCAGACTATAATTAAGACATGCATGCGGTCAATATATAATACCCTTACATATATATAATAGGAAAGAAAACTATCCATATACATGTATTGCAAATATGTAACAACTTATAGTATACCGTATAAAAATGTATTGCAAAATGTGGAACCACTTTATATACTTTCCTAGACCTGTATAAAGTAACGGTCAAACTTCATAATAAAATTATAATAATACTTCTTTTATAAAAATATATACTGTAACATATATAATACTGTAACTTATATATAAACGAACAAACACACACCTATATAAATATTTCGATAGCAGGTAAATGAACATACCAAGTTGACAAAGCTTTGTACTATATATATCTTCCTATAAAAAAATACAGGGTGTGGCTAGAGCAGGTATGGAGCTTCGGGTGATCGGATTGGGTAGTTGGAGGAAGATGGTCGACCTAGGATGTTGAACGGTCTTCGGTCAGGGAGGAGGGATTGTCGCGGAGTGTAGACGTGTGGCGGCCGAGGAGACTAAGGGAGGTGGTGGAGTTTGTATGGTGGTGGAGATATTCGATGAAGGAGCTGCTGAGGCTTTGGGATCGGGTGGCGGGTGGAGGAGCGGGTGGTGGACATGGGGAAGGTCGGAGGCGGTGGTGTGGCAAGGCGGAGGGTCTGGCCGTGAAAGGCTGGAGGAACTGGGGCGGGATGGTCGGGAAATTGGTGGTTCAAAGGGAGGAGGGAGGTGTGGCCATTGGTGGTGTTTGGCGAAGGTGAGATGGCAGAGCAAGACACGGATAGGCGGATTGGTGGTCGATTGCTGAGATTAAGGTAGAGGGGTGTGAAGGCGGAGCTTTGGTGGAGACGTGGAGATGCGGTGAGGGAAGAAGCTGAGCACTGTAACAAAGGACGACAAGCTTGAAAACAAATAGAAGATGACAAGCAGGTATAAACGCGTTTCATTATATATTTTTTTTTTTTCAAATGAAACCCAGATCCAAAGAAACGGAGGGGAGAAGACGTGAGTGACATGATTGCAGGCACGAAATAAAGCAAGCTGTTTAGATCCAAATATATATTAACTATATATATTTATTTTCATTTCAAAAGCAACAGTCAAAACGAAGTGAAGAAAATGAACGGAACAAAAACAAACAATTGAAGCGATGAAAATGGTAACAGCTAGCCATTGAATTCTACAAATAATAAATGCCAGTGGCCGTTTATTTCAGCCGTTTGAAATTTGAATGGACACAAACTATCAAAAGTGCAAAAGTGGTACCGATACAGTTAACTCTTTTCTTGCATTTCACCGCATACCGGACTCCAAAATATACAATTGAATATACTGCAGAGATTAGCATGACGCGACGAACAGAACGGTATACATATATCAGCGATACAACTATTCTATCAAAAGTCAATACACATTGACAAATTACTACAAATGCGTTGAAAATAAAATAAACGAAGCTAGAGAAGTCCAAATTTGATGAAATGAAAGATATCGTCTCAATTAGAAAATATTAAACATTTTTATTATATAAAAATATTCAAATTTCAATTGTATTTTATTTACATCAATTTTAACCGATTTAAATTGAAATTGAAAATTATACAATAAAACTAATCTTCATATTGACTGATGAAAATCTGACATTTGCTACATTTAAATAGACGCATATCAAATATCAAATTTTCATTTCTAAATTCAATTATTTAAAATTTCACAAAAATTAAGTTAATCATGTTATTGAAACCGTTAAAATTTTCGGGTCGTTACAAGGCGGTAACCAGAAGATGGAGACTGATGATGGGGGAGGCTGAGCTGTTGAGTTGCTGTTTGGAACGATTGAGAGAGAGGAATTAAAATTGATTAGGCTTTGTTAGATTTTAGGTAGACAACTTTTTGCCTGGTTCTATATGTTTTATTTTACTAATTCATCAAATGATTCGAAGGTTTGCAGAAAAAAGACAAAAAAAATCATTTGTTAGTGTTATGTATACCAACGTGTACACAACGTGATACTGACACGATAAAGGGCTAGTTGCTGAGATTTAGAAATCTGTACCTGCATTATTAACTTAAGTGGTAATTCATAAAATTTATTTTAATTTTTAAAAATAAATCTTGTATCTTTACAACTGTTCTTATGAGGCCTAGTGCAACGAAAACAGGTGTTGGATTCGTAATGGCGTATGTTGTAAGCTAAAATTGGTTTAAAGATTTTAAAGTCAGCTATAATTTCAAATTAAATTGAATTCAAATTCAATTTAATTTGAAATTGGATCTAATAACATATTCAAAGATCAAGGTGAGTTAAATCTCACTCAACTTTGGATTTACCGCAATTAATTTTAATAGTAAAATCAATGTTTGGTTGATTGTTGAATTAATAAATATTTATCAGTTGATGTGATATTATATATATTAGTGTGTGTGTGTGTATATTGGAGTGATTGATATTTCCGCATTGTATAGCAGATGAGAATCTATGCGTCCCGCATAATAGCGGATGACCCTATATACCGCGATACGCCCTCGAAGTGAGATTGGTATTTTTATATTATGCCGACATCTGTGGATGCAGGGGAACATGCAAGAGGGATCCAACTGGATTCCTAAAAAATATTGAATTTATTTTCATTTCAGTGATATGTGGAAGGTTGGATAATCTGTGATAGATTAGGTTGGAAAATTTAATTTATTGAATGTTGTGGTATTGCTGGATACATTTTTTGGCATTTTAAAATATCAAAAGTATGGATATTGAATTTTTAAAAGAAAATAAAAGGAAATTTTAAAGAAAAATATTTATGGTAAAGTGGATAGTTTAAAAGGAAAGATTTGGGAGAAATAAATAGTTGGATTTAAATTTATATTCAGTATTTTCGGAATGTTGTAGATAGAGATTTTGAGATATGGGGAAATATAATTTCAGTAAAAATATAAACGAAAGGATTTTAAATAATAAAACTTAAGCGATTTGCTAAGTGTGAAAGGGTTGAGAAATCGAGATTTAAAATAGTTTGGGAAATAAAAAGGAAAATTGAAACTAAAATATGGAATTGATGTTTCAGATTTAAACAGGACTTTAAAAATAAAACTAAAAAGGAAGTAAGATCTGGAATTAGTTGATTTTGGAATGTATTGGGAAACTAATTTTTTTTAATGGGATTAAATTTAGGGAATCGATTTGAAATCGATTAAATGATGGGCAAATAGTGATAAACGGGAGATGAGATTTTGGAAATTATAAACGAGGTTTATAACATAAAGTAAAGTAAATTATCAGTGGATAATTTGAAATTATAAATTCACGATAGGAATTATAAGGAGATAGCAAAGTGTTTTAAAAATAAATGGTAAATTTATTTTTAAATGGAAAGAAAGAATTTATGGGATTGGGACGTAAATTAAACTGGGGATAAATCAAGAAGGATATATAAATGATTAGATGGGCTATATTGGAATTGAAAGTGCATTTTCCTGAGAGGTTAAGTATATTTTCAAAAGAAATATCTTAAGTATAAATTATAAAATTTAAAGTTGTTTAAAAGAATGTTTTAGAAAAATTTATTATTTAATTGTTTTTAAATTTTTTAAAGTAAATATTAATTAAGTTAGTTATAGTAGTTAATTATTTTTAAAACGTTAGATTAAAAGGATAATTATACAATAATAATATTTTATATAATAACTTTATTATAAAAGTAGTTTTTGGCTAAAGTTTTACTTGGAATTATAAAGAATTTCATAGCTATTATTTCGCATAAAGTGATTTAAGTAGCTTTATTTTAAATATTTTAAGTGTTTTTGTATAAAGTGATTTAATTTATTTAAAATCTAAATTAAATATGACTTGGTGATTTTCAATGGAAATAAAGTATTTGATTGAATTGATTGTTTATTTGATAGTTAAATAACCGACTACCAAATCTGGACCCAGATATAACTACGGAAATATTTATAAGAAGTACGGCAATTATACGGTATAGTTACCATTCGAGGTGTTATACTGTATGTATAAACTCGTTTCGTTCTTCTAGGACGTTATAATGAAATCCGGCCACTAACGGTTAGGTTGTGATTTTCGATCTTATTTTCATCTGTTTATTTTCTAAAGAACCGGGGTTGAGTTTACTGAAAAATAGCGAACGTTGTTTCGAAGAGACCGGGATCGGATTTGTGAACCAAAACCACTTCGATCCAACGAGTACGTTTTCGAAATGAAGACAAGAGCTTGGAGTCGAAGATGGAGCAGTGAAGTGCAAGGGCTAATCGCTACTAATTCTGAGGGTGATTCTAAAATGGATGTAGCAGGAATAGTGTCTTCGATTCTGTTCGGACCGGGAACAAACTTGTATGGATGAATGCTATCAGAACATTGTCATTGGAGGACAATGAGCATTCTAAGTGAATGTTCTAAAAATGTAACGCTTAACCTTGAGCCTCATAAACTGGGAATGACTGAAAATCAAGGGATATGCAGCAAGGCTAAGTGGGTAGCTTCCAAGTAGGGTAAGGTTACCCCTATCTAGAATCCCTTTTTATTTCGACTGTGTGGGCGGTTGTTGATCCCAACCGCAGGGTGACCTTATTCGGGCTATCTAATAAGGGACAGTCCGATCTTATGTTGTTGGGGATCGGGAGTGATCCTCGGTACGCTGATGTAGACAAGTATCGTGACAGGTGGTACCCCAGTGCCTAGTCATTCAGTTGGAAATCCATTCTCCCTACGTGCCCTTTACGGTTTTGATTGTAGAGCCTGGTATGCTGGAATTTAATTAACGTAACAATTTAAGCTATTTGATTTAAGTATTTGTACTTAGACACTATTATAATATAAGAGGATTTTGATATGAAATGTTTTGGTTATCCTAAGGTAAAAACCCGGCATGTTTATTTGTGGCGTGGTCTTACGAGATATCTTTGTTTTCCAAAGGATTTTGATAGCTCTAATAATTCAATTGAGTGTGATTTCTCACGCTGGTTTTTTAGACTGACTCGGGTGTTGTTTTAATATGATGCTCGGGTCAGACCGAGAATTACAGATTTAGAATAGGATGCTAAAAAGCTCAAGAGACGAGCTGGATGGTAAAGGCGTACTCCAATATTTGTTTATAAATTCCACCATGTAAGGACAAGCTATTAAATTGTCCGGGTTGACTGTTGTTCAATGTACCCTGATGATTGTAAGTATGTAACAATACAGGTTTCTTTGTATTTAAAAGCTATTATTATATATTATATTTTGTCCCGCTGAGATTGCGAGATTTTGATGTGTTTTCTATCTTCTTTTTCTACCTCTTTCTTCTTTAGCCCAAACGGTCGGGTATTTCCGGCATTCGATTGTTCGACATGTAATACTGAGGACGTATCGCTGTCGATTTTCGAGCGTCAAAAATCTCAACCGTTACAGCATATATGTTATGCAGTTAAAAATCGTAGCTGTTAAACGTATTTTTTAACTGCATATTTGATATGTAGTTAATAAATATTGCTGTTAAATCAAATTTTAGCTGCATTTTACATCAGTAATATGCATGTCTGATATGCATCTTAAAAATACAGCTTTTATATGCAAATTTTAACCGCATAAGAAATATGCAGTTAAAACGTACAATCAAATGATGCAAATTTTAGGTGCATTTCACTTATGCAGTTAAAAGTTATAAAATTTTTGTTATACTTGCAAACATATATGCAATTATTATGAATAGTTGCATACTTCTTTACAATTATTTATGAACAACTGGATTTTTAACTGAATTTCATTTATACAGTTATAAATTGCACAATTTTAACTGCATATCTGTTATGCAATGAAAAATAGCAAGTGTTACATACAAATTTTAACTCCATTTAACATATACACTTGAATCATGCAAATTTTGAAGTACGTTTCACTTATGCAGTTAAAAATTAATAAGATTCTTGTTATACTTGCATACATATCCAATATAAAGTTATTAATTATATTATTTTTAACTGCATATATGTTATGCAGTTAAAAATTACAGCTATTAAATGAGTTTTTAACTGCGTACTTGATATAATGATTTTCTATTGTTATTTACAATATTTGCACCAACTTCTGCAATTATTGAGAATAATTGCAGACTTTTAAGATATACATGCAAATTATTCAAAAGAATTGCATATATTTCTGCAATTATTTTGAATAATTGCATACAGATTAATACAAATGATTTTAAGGGAATAATTGCTGATTTTTCAGCAAGTGTATATTATGAATATATGCTAAATTTTAAGTGGATAATTGCAGAGGAAAATTCCTAAATAAAAGCATATTATTTATATGCAAATATTCATCATATTTACTGACTTTTTTGCAATTATTATGAAAATTTGCACCAATGTCTGCAAATAATTTTAAAAATTGCTGATTTTTTAGCAATTGTTAAAAATATTTGCAGAAAAAAAACTATATGAATGTTATTCTACGTAGCATTTGCAGTATTTGTGCACATAACTTCAAATATCAAATTGCAACCATTTGTCATTCTAATTAATGAATATAAACATCAAAACAACACCAACAATCCATAAAAAATAAAAACAATTCATATTTTTGTAAACAAGATTGATTCTTCTTCAAATAGCTGTAATTTTTTTTATTGAAATCGAGAGTTAAACACCTGTCTGAAGAGAACTCGGCTCGGCTTTCAATTGATCAGAAGAAACTGAAGAAAAAGAAGAACCACGACTCGACTTTGAAGCGTATGGGTAATTTAGGAAAAAAATAGACGTAAAACAAAAACAAAGACGTAGAAAGTATGTTTTTTGAGACAAAGACCGACTTTGAATTAAGTTGGTTTAAGGGATGTGTGCATAATATTCAGTTATGAATATAATAGGTAACACGTCTGTAAATGCTTCAGGCTACATCTCGTCTTCAATGCATTTCAAGCAACGCTCCGTTTGCATCATGCATCCCTATTCAATGCATTTCTCATTTCATGTCAGTGTATGAACATGCTAATGGCATGTTCACGTACTAACATCTTCGCTGCTCTGCTGCTGTTCATTATTATTCAGTCTTCTCTGCTGCACTCTCCGGCCGTTTCCACACATCTCTTGTTTCAGTTCTGCCACCACACCCTGTGAGTCCACAATTTGCCTTCCTAGTTCTTCAAGGCCTCTCTTTTATGCAGAATGATCTATTCATTCAAGCACATAACAGGGTAAGAAGATGTACCTTCTAATGATGAAGCGTCTCTTTTCAAGGCAGCGGCCAATCAACCGATTCCTGTTGCTATTGACGCAAGTGGTTCAAACTTTCAGTTGTATTCAAGTGGGGTGTTCACAGGTAAATGTGGGACAGACTTGGATCATGGAGTGACCGCTGTTGGTTATGGTCCTTATGGAGTTACAAGTGATGGAATGAAGTATTGGTTGGTCAAGAATTCATGGGGTGTGTCACGGGGTGAGAAAGGGTATATAAAAATGGAAAGAGATGTTGATGCTGAAAGTATTTGTGGAATCGCTATGCAACCATCTTTTTCAACTGCATAATTGCAGTTTCTCTCTTAGTCCCACTTCTTTGAGTTGGAGGCTTATGTATATATTTGTGCCTAAAGCACAAAAAAGAATATATGATTCCTATTTACTTATAGATATGTTCTACCATGCAACTACCTATCTAAATGCCTCTATTTACATGCTCAGTGCATTTGGAGCTAGTTACAGTTTTCATGGTTCGTTTCTAGGTGTTCTTTTCTAGGTGTTCTTTTCTTTTCTTTTTTTAAACGGCAAAGCTCATATATTAAAAATAGGCTTAATAGATTAAAAAAAATCACATTTCAAAGCGCATGATATAAAGATAAGAAATTGCTAAATCCAGCTTAGTAATTTTACTTCTAGAAAGCATTGACATGAATCCCAAAATATTTGTGAAACCAAACAACAGCACATGGCATGTTTCGAGTATACAAGGACACACCTAAACATTTGAATTGAACTTTTAAGTAACTACACCAGTATCAGAGAGAAAGTACATGATAAAATAATTTTAAAAGATTTGCAACAATATTTATTCGCTCAAAACTGAACATATAATCTAAAGTTTTAACAACAACGGCGACAACACACAAAAAATTGCTGGAGGTTTTTTCTTTCCAACTCAGGCATAAAACATTGTATGTTTTCATGTTTAGACATTCCACTCATCACATCTTTTGTTTGATGCCTGTCCTTAATAGGTTGACTTGTGTACAAAATTTGTAAGCTGAGATTTTTTATATTTTTTAAACAAAAAAGAAAAGAAAACGACAAAAAATCAACTTCAATGGAAAAGAAAAAAAAATTCTTTATTAATCGCATTCCATTAAATGATCATCCTAGTAGTAATACTACTAATATAATTAGTAAATTTCAGACAGAGGGGATTCGCAGTTGTAATAGCTACAAAGATGGTAATTAAGTAATTGAAATTTGTATCAAACTTCAATACAAGTTTAGTTGGAGCCAATAATTTAATACTGTCTTCTTACTTATTCAAGCATGAGTAGATAATTCACATCTTACAATCTGGAAATATGCTGGATATACCCCCACTTTTGTGTAATAATTTTACTGCACTTATGTGTGGTGATCCTTACTGCATTTCTGTGTGATGATTCCTTACGCATTTGGTATTGAAATGTGCAGTTTGTCTCATATAGATCTATCCATGAATTGGATTTGGACAAGATTTGCCTCTCTTTATCCATTTAGTACTTTTTTCTTGAAATAATAATAATTCATGTCAAACAAGCTATACAATGGATTATGAGCAATCAAATTCAGATTTGGTTTCACCCGATTGACTCATATCTGGAATCCTACCTTGGTTTGTTTATAAATTGATTCTAATAATTTATTATTATTGTCTTTGAATTTTCCCTGTTTTTTTTTTTTACCAGTAATCAGTTTTTTACCTATGCAAAACTGTGTTAGTTGACTATGTAAAAGAAACGAATGATAACCTTTGCAAATTCATCCTCCAAATTATCAATAGTCATTGCTGAGCTTTAGCCTTACCCATCATTGTAGGCGTCTCCTTTTTCAACTAGCTTATGATATAAGCATGAATTTTTGTTGCTCCTGCACACTTCACCAATTCATTTATCTGTGGAAAAAGTCAAAAAATTTGGCCAATAGTTATGGATATAAATTATCAAACCGACCGTAGGGAGGTTTGCTTACTTCTACTAGCCAAAATCAATTTTCTTGAAGCCAAAAAAACGTGGATCTTGTCTCGTCGCGGTTTCTCTAAAAACGTGGATCTTGTCTCCTCGCTTTTTCTCTATCTTGTCTCCTCGCGGTTTCTCTAAAAACGTGGATCTTGTCTCATCGCGGTTTCCCTAAACTTTCTCCTTTTATTTTGCACATCAAAGATTTCAAATTTAAATCTATTATGATTTTAAAATTTTAAAATTTTCAATTTTAAATCGACAATTTTGAATGTTTTGATTAATATTTAAATTTGAAATTCATATTTTCAGATTCAAATCTCAATTTATTCTTTTCTAACATATTATCACTTAATGTTTAAGTAATATTAACAAAGTTTTTAAATGTATATTTCATATCAAAGTTATACAATCGAACGGTCGGTTTCTCCACCGTTGTGCGGTTATACTAGTATAGATAAAATTAAAGTTTTTGGCTAAGAGTTATGGACAAAAACTCCAAAACTTACACGTTGACCAACCATATTTCCATTTACTGGTTCGTCATTAAATGAACTGTATTTTCAGTTTAAGAAAAATCAGAATATTAATACCTTCCTCCAAGAAATTCTTTGCCTGTTGTTAAACAAGCTAGTGTTTATCCAAATTTGTTCTGCATTTTCTAGGCCTCTTACCTTTTCCAGATTTCTTCAAATTGCAACATTTATCTAGATCAATAACAGAAACAATAGAACCATCAGTGCAACTAATTTTTTTACCAAAGAATATATTCTATATTTACCCCTGGAAGTGATTGAGATTTGAGACAGCCAATGCTTTTTACTAGGCGTGTCAAAATATGATCCAACCCATTAAACCAACTCATTTACCCTATATATAGATGAGTTGAGTTTATCCATTTATAAATTTTATTAAATGAGATATGAGTTGGATTGACCCATTTTTAAAAGGATTATAAATGAGTAACTCATTTATCTATTTATAATTACATTCACATATTCGAACTCGCCTAATGCAAAAGCCGCTAATTTTTTGTTCAGACTGCAGTAACTTCTTCATATTAATTCGGAATCGGGCGAAACTTCGATCGATTAACTTCGACCTAAATTACGGACAATATGGAACACTCAGATATTTCATATCGTTGACGCACACTCTAGTTTTCTATGGAGACTGACAGTTGTACTTAGAAAATAACAAGCTACCACATCCCCATATTTGAACTCCACGTAGTGCAGAAGCCGCTATTTTTTTGTTCAGAATGCAATAACTTTTTTATACTAACTCGGAATTAGACGAAACTTCGACCATTAACTCCCACCTAGATTACAGACAGTATGGAACACTCGAATACTTCATATCATTGACGCATACTGTATTTTTTCATGGAGTCTGACAGTTGTACTTAGAAAATAACAGCCTACTCATCTTCATATTTGAACCCTGCCTTGTGCAGAAGCCGCTATTTTTTTGTTCAGACTGCAATAACTTCTTCATACTAACTCAGAATCGGGTGAGACTTCGGCCGATTCACACCTAAATTACAGACAATATGGAACACTTGAATACTTAATATCGTTGACGCACACTGTATTCTACATGGAGACTGACAGTTGTACTTAGAAAATAACAGGTTACCACATCTCCGTATTTGAAATCTGTCTAGTGCAAAAGCCGCTATTTTTTGTTCAGACTGCAATAACTTCTTCATACTAACTCGAAATCGGAAGAGATTTCGACCGATTAACTCCCATCTAAATTACTGACAATATGGAACACTCGATACTTCATATCGTTGACGGACATTGTAGTTCTCCATGGAGACTGACGGTTGTACTTAGAAAATAAACGGCTACCACATCCGCATATTTGAATTTTGATTAAAATTAGAATTAAAATATTATAATTTTAAATTTTGATTTTTATCGAAATTCAAAACGTAAAAATTGAAATTAGAATTAATTTATTTTTATTTGTTTTTTGTTAATCAAATCTAATTTAAATCTTTAAATGAGTTAAATGGGTAATCCGCTTATTAAATGAGTTGGGTCATAAATGGGTCAAAAAGAATCGGTCATTAATGGGTTGGATCAAAATCGATGTAATCTATTTTGACCCAACCCATCCCATCCCATTTGACAGGTTTAGTTTTTACCACAAATAAAGGAAGTCAAGCAGCGTGTTGTACTCACTTTATATTCCATAAGCTGTTGTTTTTTCTACTCCTAAAGGACTACAATCATGTCTATATGACTCGGCTACAGTAGCGATTTTGTAGTTCAATCCGATAATCAAGCTTGACACCCAAAACGTTATATCTGTTAACACGATCAGTATATAAAAACAGAGATGAATCACTTGTAAACTACTCACATAAGTTTACAAATCAAATTTCTACTACTTTAAAATTATACTGTAATTTTAAACTGTAGCGATAAACAATTGTCTGAGGCTTCGGTACGGGACGGGCGCCCGCGTGTGTATTAGTTCATGCCCATATAGGTACTCCCCTCGTACAAACTTACCTGAACCTAAAGGCCAGTATGAGTTTGAGAAAAGTAGTATATAAACATGAATATTAACTTATTTTTGACGACGTAGGACAATATCTCATTCGCTATAAAGAGCCTCTAACAATACCATCAATCAATAACCAAGTACACTATGAACCGATCACTAACTTATGTGCATCTACTTAAACCATGCAATTTTTGAATTATGAATATATGATAAAATTAAAATATAAATTACATTTAATCAATATGAAATTTTCCTCAAGGACAATTTTAAGAGCTTTTTTGAATGTAGGACAACTCACTAATAATTTTATCTAAAGGAAAAATTAACGTATTTTCCATCCGGCCCACTTTCGTGCGCTTCATTTTCTTCTTCCTTTCAATCAAATTTTCTGTCGCGATCCAATATCTCTCTCGCAATCAAAATATCGATCAACCTCATTCGGTCATTTCAATTTCGTTCTTCTGAAAATTGTATTTCATCCATCAAAATTTTCTCATGCACGTTTATCGATCTTGTTCTTTTCATATTTCTACTGTGATCTCATTTTTCTTCAAATTGTATTAACGAGGTATGCTTATATTATTCTATTTTTTCTATTACAGTTAAAAAAAATTGATTGTGATTTCTAATTGTGTTCGCTTTTATAAATTACGTGCAGTGTTGTTTTTCTGATTGCTTGTTCGTTCTTCTATGTCAACTTCTGAAATCAGCAGTAGGTTTTTTTATTTATTTCTTTATGCAGTGTTTTATTCTAATATGCTTTAAATTTAATTTATCTTGCATAGCATTGATGTTGGGTTGATTGGAAAAGTATGATTGCATGGGTTGTATATAAAGTTGTGATAGAGTGGAAAGTATCGTAGTTTAGGTTCAGTTTCTGGGCAATTTTTTTATTTTTTCTTACTATCATTTTTTTATCGGTAACTAGGTATCAGTTTTGTGTACGGTAGGTATCAGTTTTGTGAAATGGAAAAAATAATGTTCTAAACTAAACATATTTTTACTAATATTTTTTTGACAGTGGTGATAACAATCTTCTTTGTTTTTTTGTGTTGAATAATAACACTTTTGGCACTCGATTGTCTATCGATTTCTCTTTGTATAATTTGAAGAATGAGATATGTCGATATTGGTCTCAATTAAATCCTTCTTCTATTCAGATTTCTTATGTATTCGAGGATAAAGTTATTATGGCTGATACTGATTTTGATATTCATAGTATAATTTATTTTCAATTATACAAGAAAAGCTCTTTCTTTAGTTTTACTGTTAAGGTTAAGGGTCCTGAATTGGAATATGTTGATGGTGATTCTATTTCAAGTTCATCTAATGTTCATGCTTTTTCATCTTCTACTGTATCTGTCTGTTCAAATGTTGTTGTTAATGATGAAAGTTATTTATAAGATATGTTGAGGAGAGGGTCGACATTATGCATTTTCGATTTTGTTGGTTTTTGTCTGGGAGAAGCTGAACATTTTAGAGAATTTTTGATGGCATATCAAATTCAAAAGGGATATGAATTTATTTATTTTAAAGAATTGTGCTACAATAGTTACTGTAATTTTCTTTTTCATATAAGAATGATTGTCTTTTCAAAGTATATGCTTCTTGTGATTCTGAAGAATTGAAGAAGTTTTTTAGGAGAAATATGGTTGCTGATCATTCTTGTGGGGCTGGTGTTAGAAATGTGAATAATCCACATATATCTAGTTCGTTTGTTAAATCGTTGATTATTGACGAGATCCGTGATTATCGTAGTAAAATGCCTAAAGATATTATAGTTGATTTTAGAAGAGAATATAATGTTCAGTTGTCTTACGGTTATGCTTATCATGGGAAACAACTTGCATTAATGGAGTTGCATGGTAATGAAGCTTTGTCTTATAATTATTTGAGTTGGTATTTGGAAGCAGTGAAGAAGTCTAATTCAAATAGTTTTGTTGACATGGATGTTGATCCTTGTAGTAATGAATTTGAGAGGTGGTTATTGTTTTTGATGCTTGTTTATTTGGATTCAAGCATTGTCGTCCTATGATATTCTTAGATGCTATTCTTCTGAAGGGACGTCTTGGTGTTTTGATGGGTGCTACTGTAAAAAATGATGATCAAGGTATGTATTTGTTTTCAGTTTTGATTAATTTGTATTGAGATCATAATAGTTGGCATTAGCATTAATATGTATTTGTTATTATAATTTGCATTAAATTGGTATGAATTTTAACATATGTAGTTTATAGTTAGCAAGTTTCTAGTATCAGAATTTTCATTGTATTGAACCGTAAGTTTGTATTTGGTATCATAATTTCATAATGCTTAGCAGGCAATTAGTATCAGTTTATGTATAATGTTAGTATCAGGTTCTTGTATGTTAATATATGGTATCATATATAGTTGTGTAGTATTGGAATTTCATTTGTATTATAATATATGTTAATATACATTACTTTGTTGTGTTAGAATGAAGATTACTGTGTATAATGCCCTAGTTATCAATATTTTTATTATAGTCATATCAGGTTTTCGATATCAATTTTTTTAACGTTAGTATCATTTTCATGAATAGTTTCAGATTTATGGTCAAAATTAGTTTTAGTTTTTTTTTACTAATTATTTTTGCTTTTGCAGATTTCTTCCCTTTAGCTATGAGCATGGTTTCCGTAGAAAATGTGGATAATTGAACATGGTTTTTGAATCATTTAAAACAAATATTTCAAGAAGAACGTAATTTGGTTTTTATGTCAGATTGGCACCAGGGTTTGCTTTCAAGTGTTCGTGAAGTTTTTCCTTCAGCTTATCACAATTATTGCTATTTGCATATGGAATAAAAAAAAATTCTACTGTTAAAGCCAAAAATGCAAATGTGTCGATTGTTGATCTATTCAAAATGTGTTTTAGAGCTTCTAATCTATATGAATTTGAAGAAGCACATTCTAAGTTTTGTTGAATTGGTGGTGTTGCTGGTGTGAATTTTTTAAAGGATAAGCCCATTGATAAAGGGGTGGATTAATTTTTCCAGGGAAACGTTATGGTGAATATAGTTTGAATGTTGCAGAAAGTTTTAATAGTTGGATTAGAGATGAACGAGTATTGCCTATTACTTTGTGTTTAGATGGTATTCGTGTTAAGATTATGAAACAAATGGCTAGAAGGAGAGAAGAGTGTCGTTTGTGGAAAACAACTCTTTGCTCCTCTATAGAGTTTCGTTTAGGTGAATTGAGTGAAGAAGGATTTGGATGGGATGTATATAAATCTTCTGATTTTTCTTTTGAAGTGAAATTTCCAAACTCTCATTGTGTTGATTTGAAGGAACGGGTTTGTAGTTGCAACCGATGGAAAATTACATGATTTCCTTGTGCTCATGCTATAAAGTGTATGAACAAGTCTAAATTGTCTGTATATGATTTTGTTGAGTATTATTTCACTATTGTTGCTTATCGATGTTCTTATGCCAATGCTATAAATCCTATTCCAAATTATGATAGGCCTATTGTTGATGGTAGCATTCAAGATGTTATCAAGCCACCAAAGGAGAAACGTGGCGCTGGTAGACCATCAACCAAACGCAAAGGAGGATTTTCATATTTTCAGAACAAGCAAAATAGATGTAGCGAATGCAAGTAGTTTGGTCATAATAAACGGAATTATCAAGCTTCGAAGAGGATATGATTTGATTTTACATTTTGAATTTGTTCAGATTAATAAGTAGATGTGTGGCTTGTTTTGATGGTTTACTGTAATTGAACCTTGTTATTATTAGTATTCAGTATAGCATATTATCAATTTGATTTTAATTTCAGCTATTTAGTATAAATGATAGTATCAGTTTTAATATTAGTTATATTTTGTTGCTGTATCAGTTCTGGTGTTTATTTATTTATTTCAAACATTTGTTTTGATATTTGTTGCATACTGTTAGTATCAGCTGTTTAGTATCATTTTACGCATTCTGCTGGTATAGAATATGGTATCATTTTTTCATTGTGTGATATCAGTTTTTTTTTTAATTTTGTATATTTTACTTATTTATAACAAAGTTGATAACATAGTATATGGGATCTGATAAGAAGATGATTGAATTGATATATGCTTTTATTTGTTGGAGATAATGTTTGTTTGATTGGATATAAAGGACTTTAGTATCAGTTTCGTGAATTATAATACGTACTACAACTGACACTAGTACTAATAAATATTTATAATGATATCTTGTGTTAACAAAAACTGACGCTGGCACTAATTGTTGTTTCATAAAGTATGTTGAGTGTCAGTTTTAGCAAAACTGATACTATTAGTTATCAAAACTAATACCCAGTTACTGTTTTGAATTGATATGTAATATCCTAGAATTTCCAGGAATTTAAAATGTGATAATCTCATAATTAAATTGTTTAAATTTGATATAATTGTTATTTTCAAATATAAATAGCCAAACAATTAAAAATGTGATGTTTAAAATTATGATTTTAGATTGATTTTAAACAAGTATAATTATTTTGATTGTGTAAATAAATTCTAAATTGACTTATTGTTTTCAAAATTATCAAGTGTGTTTAAATATATATATCTATGTATTTAAACCAATTTTGAAATAGAATAAATTATTTACAAATAATAATGAGTTTGTTTGAAATTGTTATCCATATTTATTTGAATTGACTTTAAATTTGGATTTTAAACCGACTTTGAATTTGAACTTAAATTTAAGGGAATATATATATATATATATATATATTAAAATAATAATATAGTTTGGATATAAAAAAAAATATGGATAAAGTTTTTATGTAAAAATAAGATTTGTTTTATATTAATCTCTTTAAAGAAATTTATTTACAGAAATTTAGAAAGTGTTTATTTATTAATAAATAAATACAAAAGTTATATTAACATTTAAAATGAATTTAATATATTTTCATGTGATTTTATTTAAAATCTAATGGGTTTCATTCTATTTCTTTTAAAAGGTTATATGTATATATATTAGAAAGGCATTTAAAATATATTCATCAAATAGGAAATTCAATTTAAAAAGTTTTTAAATAATTTTAAAAACAAATGAAAACAAATAATTTCATGTGTTGAATTCTTATGCGTGCTAATATACATGTGTTAACTAATTAGTTATTATAGGTGACAAATGTAAGTGTGATAACAAGTGGCATGAATTATTTTCCATTTTTCTTTAATCTAAATTAATTTTAATTCAATCCTATAATAAAACACTCATCTCCCCTCTCTTCTATTTTCCTTCTTTATCTTTTCACTCTAATGCAAGAACTTTTCTCAAACTGAAGTTCATTAACCCTGTAACTCATTCCAAAACCAAATTCAAAAGCCTGTACTAAGTTTTTTTTAGCAAAATCAATTTCAAAATTTGCAATCTGAAACACTTCCAAAGCTCAAACCTGAATAACAGTTTTATGCTCAAAACTGTCATCTATTCCTCAAAACATCAAGCTTGTAATCTCCTCTAAGACAAAAATCAGAAGCTCACAAACCTGTAATCAAAGAAGTTAAGTTCATTTCTGAAACCAAAAATGAATTTAGGCATGTAACAAATACATGCAGATGTCAATCCACCTACTAAAGCTCTGTATTTCCTATGTCTGCAACATTGTTTTCAAAATTCAAGCAAGTCACCCTGTAACAAAACTTCAAAGCAAGGAAGCATTCAAAGTTTTCTGGAGCAATGCAAATTTTCAACACATTTTTTTTAAAGAAAGCTCTCTGCATTTAATCAATGAGGTGAGTAAATATTTAAATTTAAAATTTAAGTAAAAATATATGGTTGCTTGTGAAATTTATCTGTGATGATTGTTTAAATGTATTATGTACATTTGAAGAATGTGCATGCCTATATGTTGTCTCCCTGTTCCTGTTACAGATTTCAAATTTAAAACCAAGTCCAAGGCATTTCAGTTTGTTTTTTTTAAGCAAGCACTCCAGTGTTTAAAAAAAAATGAAAGCAAAGTTTCAAGCTTTGCAGTTTTTTAAAAAATGAAGCATTTCCAAAGTAAGTCAGGTTTCAAATCCTGTTTTTCCAAAGAAAGAAAAAAAACTCTCTGTATTTCATTATAAAGGGGTAAGTAAACATCTATCTATAAACTTTAAGTAATAACTGTTTGTTGCTTGTCAATTTCTGGAATAATCAATGCTTGCATGTGTGCATATTAAAGTATAATCTGTGTGTATGAATGTGGATGAAACTCTACATATATGTTTGATGGTTCTTCTCTGTTTTTAAACTACAGAAAATAGGAATAGAAGAAAATTCAAAATCTTCTTATCTGTTCATTATCAGGTATTAAGATTTTGAGCATGATATGTTTGTTTAAACATTAGTTTAAGTTTAAAAATCCTATTTAAGAAAAATGGATGTAAGAGTTCTCTGTAAACAAAATATGACAGTAGGAATTACTTTAACATGTTAAAATCTATGAACCAAATTTACTGATTCAAGATAATAATTTGAATCATCTTTAGAAATTATGATTTTTAATACAAAAATCAAAATTTTCGATGGGGTATTGAATGGGAATTTGGTGAATGAATGGAAGTTGGTTTTGAGTCAATATCTGGTGATCTCGAAGTTTATGGTGATCGAAATTTTTGGTAGAGGTGGAGGTAGGATCAGGAAGTAGGGAAAAATGGTGACGACACTGGATGATCGTCGTAGCGATGGCGGTAGGGAAATTTGGGTTTTAAACCTAAATTTTGTCGGCTTGGGAAAAAGGGTCATTGCCACTTCTAACGGTGATCAAGTTGCCTCCAATTTTGGGATAGTATCGTGAAGGGTTAGAGATGAAGTGGCCACAATTTCAAGCTGCAAGATGGTCGGAGCGGTGATCGCGAGAGGGTTTTGTTCATGGCTGTTGATTGGCAGTTTCAGCTGGGAAGCTCATTTTTGTTTCAGGGCAAGCTAAGGTGCTTTGATGACCAGAGGGGGTTGCTGCAGTGATGTGTGGTGTGAAGGAGGGTTCGTCGGTGATGGAAGACAACTCCGGTGACGGTGCATGTGCACGGGAAGGGGAAATTGTGTCAGATTGTTTGGAGTTGTGTGTTGAGTGATTTACTCGATGATGGCCTCGGGTTTTTGGAGGGAAGACTCGAGTTTGGACTCGAGTTCTTTGTAGGGTTTAAAACCCGAAACAGGTGTGTGGTTTCAGGTATGAAGAGAAAATGTAAATTTAAGTAGAAATGAACCTGAAGTGGAATTCGAGTGATAGTCGAGTGCCACCAACTGATTGATTAAGGAAAAATTTTAAATTTTTTTTTTAAAAGATTCATAAAACAAGTTTCAAATTTAATAAAGAAAGTTTTAACTTTTGTAATAAATCTTGTTGTTATTGAATACTATTTGGTTTTTATAAAAATAAGTGTTTCTTTAACATTTTATCAAGAAGTTTAATTGTATAGTTAAATTTGGTTAAATAAAATTAAAGTTATTTTTAAATCTTAAGTGAAAATGGAACTTTAAAAAGATAAGTTTTAAAATCTAAATTTAATTTGGCTTAAATAATTTTGTGATAAATGTTTAAGGTTATTATGCTTTGAAAACACTAAACTATCAAGTTAATGATTATTTTAAAATTTAATTATTAATTTGATTAAGTAGAGTTAATTATAAAGTTATAATGGTTTGAAAATATAAATGGAATTTAATGTATTTATAAAATAATTTTTATCTTAAGATTAAGAGGTTTATTTATCTTGAAATTTATTAAATTAATTTAGAAAATTAGGTATGATTAATTAATTTAATTAATAATGATTTAAAAATTTATTTAAGGAATTAATTAAAATTTAATAATTGATTTAATTAATTTTAAATTAATAATTAAGGGTTATAAGTTAATTAATTAGAAGTTGATTAATTTATAATTAAGTTTAATTCACTAGATGATTTGAGATAATTAATTAATGATTAAAAGATTAATTAATTAAGTAATTAAGGTTGATTAGTTAGTAATTAGAGATTAATTTATTTAAAAAGGTATTTAATTTGTAATTAAGTTTATTAATTAATAATTAAGTTTTCTTAGTGCTTTGCCAAAAAAAAGTTTTCATAGTTGATAATTAAGAAATAATTAATTTACAATTAATTAAGGATTATTTAACTATTATTAAGAGTTAATTAATTATTAAATAGAATTAATTAATTGATTCATTAAGGATTAATTAATTTTTATTAATTGATAATTAAGGTTATTAATTAATAATTAAGTATTAATTAATCTATAATTAAAGATTAATTACTTTATTTAAAAAGGGGTAGTTAAGGAATGAATTACTCAATTATAATTAATCAAATAAGTGTGATTAATTTGGATTAATAAAATGGGTTGATTAATTAAAGGAAATCATTTGGTAATTGATTAAGTACGCTTACTTAATCAGATTTGATAAGAGTAATTACTTAAGGTAAGTAATTGATGAATAAATTAATGGAGGTAATTGAGATAAGGAAAATTACTTAATGGGAAGTAGTTTAAATGAATAATTACTTGGTAAAGTAATTAAGGATTTATTACTTGGTATAATAAATCAAAGGATTTATAGAAGTAATTAAGAGTAATTTATTAATGTTTAAAGTTGATTTAATTAATTTAAGCATGATCAATTAATTGTAATTAATTAAGGATTAATGCAATTAATTATAATTAATTAATAAATTAATTAAGGTAATTACTTAATGTAATTAAGGAATAATTAATCAAGGGTGATTAATTAAGATGATGATTAATTAATTAGTTTAATTAATGGATAAGTAAGCAAGATTTATGGTGATAAAGGTAATTAATTTAATTTATTTTAAATTAATTAGAGATGAAGTAATTAATTTAATTCATTTTAAATTAATTATAGATGGTGATTAATAGATCATTGCTTATGGATGGCTGATTTATATTGAATGGCTTGTTGTTTCATATCTCTGATGAGATATGTGTGATATATGATATGAATGCTTTGGTTGAATTGAGATGATAGTATGAGTTATCTATTTGTGATGATAACATGAATTATCTGTGGTGATGATAATGTAGATTTTCTATTGTGATATTGTGAATTATCCATCTGTGTGTATAGATAATAGAATTTAATTGTTTTAAACTTTAAAACAACTTGGACCTAAAAGATGGCGTTTTGGATTTCGATGAGACCGGGGTCGGGTTTCCATATTGGATATCTGAAAACCACATCGATCCAAATTAACGATAGGTCGTGAATCAAGTGAAGATGAAGATTCAGAGTGCAAGGGTTATCGTCGTTAACTCTGAGGGTGATTCCAAAATGAGTGCAACGAGATAATGCCTTCGGTTTCGTTCGAACCCGGAACGAACTTGTATGGATTGAATGCTTTCAGAACATCGTCAGGTGGACGATGAGCATTCTAAGAGATGTGTTCTCTAAAGGCAATCGTAGCCTCAAGCCTCATCAACCGGGAATGGCTAAAACAGGGGAGGTGCAGCAAGGCTTCGTGGGTAGCCCCCACTTGAGAGCAAGATTTATCCCTGTCTAGAAGTCCCTTATTATTTCGGCAGTGTGGGCGGTTGTTGGCCACAACTGCGGGGTTGTCTTGTTCGGAACTGTCCAGTAAGGGATGAGTCCGGCCTTGTGTTGTAGGGGATCGGGAGTGGTCCTCGGTACTGTGATCTAGGCCCCGTACTGTGACGGGCGGTACCCCAGTAGCCCTGCCATTGTATGGAATCCAAACTCCAATTAGTGCTAGTACGGTTTTGATTGTGCCCAACTATGTTGGAACGTGAGATGTAAGCATTCCAGCTATTTCTGTATTTTATTTTGAAAACCCTAGACCCTATTATAATATCACTGGATTTCCTATCAAACGTTTTGGTTAGCGTAAGGTAAAAACTTTTCCATGTTTATGTGTGGGAAGTCTTACGTGATACCTTTCTTTCAAAAGGTTTTTAAAAGTTAAGCAACTTTAACCGTTTACTCACACCAGACCCATGTCTGACCCGGAGTTTATTCTGTTTTTCTTAAACTCTTGGGTATTCAAATTTTTTACGAATAGCCAAGGGATTCAGGTTAGCTTTGACGAATCGTGGAGGAGCATTGGAGCAGGAGGCTTCTGCGTGTAGATAAATAGTTTTCCGCTGTGTTGGTTTCTCTGAGTAGTTCTCTTGTATTGCATTGAGTTGTATAACTAGACAGATGTTTATAACTGTCTAGTATGAGATGTGTCCTCTGTGTAACTCTGATAATGATAGTAAACTATGTATTATTTATGTTATTAATACAATTTATTCGTTCCGCTGTTGAGATTCTGATGTTGTTTCTTCCTTCTCTTCTTTCTTTTCTCTTTTCTTTCCCTTTCTTTCTTCAAGATGCTGCAATTTTCTGTGGTGAGAAAGTCGGGTCGTCTCATGATATATGATATGAAATCTTATAATATCATTATACAACTGGTATCTATATCATAAAACTAATAATATTACGTAGGATCAATAGCTGTATGATAGAACGTTCAATATATAATCTTGTTATAATATAAACAACAGGTAAAGAAAAGAACATCAATTACAACAAATCATTCCAGCAGATCATCATTGTTTTTACAAGTAAGATCAGCATTGTTTTAAGAACATAACATCATTACTTCACAAGTACCAAATTGCAATAGAGCATCAGTACTTCATAAGTATCAAATTTAATTGTGAAACAATACAATGATTTACTTTAACACACAAAATTATCAATTTCTACACCTTCTTCTTTGCTTGACTGGTTATCAGTTACATTCCAACAACGCTTGCTTTCTGTCAATACGTTTATTGCTAGTTTTGCTCTAGTTTTGATAAAAGTGTGTTGTTGGATCTTTTTTGGAATCATGTTTCTGTTCAGGGATGCAATGTAAATCATGACATATATTCCGCAGTCAACGTTGTTTAAAACAAAATATGTTAACAAAATATAAACTATGATAGAAGGTAATGAAATCTAATTTTTACATCACCAGAAATATGTGCATAGTTTGTACAACTAATTGTACTAATATTAAGCATTGATTACATCAACGTTAAAACAGAAATCAAATTCAATTGCATATAACAAAATATCTAAAATGTACATCAGTTCATGTGAAAATAGTAGCACATTTTGCAAACTGCTTGATTTGTTCATTTATCTTTCTTCTTCCAAACTTGACATGAATTTGGCTAAGCTCCAACAGTGCTCTTTGTCAATCAATATCTCATGTGCAATTCTTGCTCTAGATTTCAGCATTTGTTCAGGGGCTATTTTGAGTGGTATTTGACTTTTGTTCATTGATATGATGAATATCATCATATATATACCACAGCCAAGCCTGTTTAAAAGAATATTTGCCATATCGGTTTTGTGTATCTAGGTATTCGTTTTTGTTTGTAATTTGCAGTATCAGTTTAGCAGTCACTAAATATCATTTTCAATATCTAGCTATTACTTTTTTTTATAATTTTTAGTTTCTAAGTATCAGTTTAGCAGTCAGTAGTTTTTGTCAGTAGCTAATTTTGAATATCAGTTTTTGTCTGTAATTTGCAGTATCTAGGTATTAGTTTAAAAGAATATTTACAGTGTCAGTTTAACTGTTAGTATGTATTATTTTGAACAACATAAACAACTTACATGTCCTATCCTTGTTGTGCACATGGTATCTGATGCATTTCATTTGCCTTTACCTCCTTATCCTGTATGTTTTTCTTTTTTCAAAGTTCTTTTAGCATTTCTTCAATTTTATTTCTCTATTGAAAACAAAACAATATAAAGTTAGCTAATGTTCGATTTTTTTCAATTAAATTATTTTGTTTCATAAAAAAATATATCATACCAATATCATTGCCTGCTTTAGACTGGGGTTGTTCCTTTCATTAGAATTCCTTCTAGGACATCTAGGATCTAGATGACTCCATTGCATTGTGGAGAATGTCAAAGTTACTAGTGTCCAATGGTATTCATACTGCAATGGGAAATATATAACATCTGTGTATTCATCATCCACAATTTGTTCAAGAAAAGGCAGCACTAAAGAGTTTATAATTCCATGTATATTAAAAACTATAGATTGCTCTTAAATAAAAAAAAGTAAGTAAGAATTCAATATATATGCAGCATTTATGATATTATTGCATATTAAAGTTTTATTTACTGTCATTATTGTTGTGAATGCATAGTTGTGCTCTTTCAGCTGACATTTAGATAAATACCAGTAAAGCATCTAATTGGTGAAGCAATAGTCAATAATAATTAGTATCTTTTATTTAAATAGTGGGAATATATGTCACAAATTACAAGAATAATTAAGCATGAAATATGATGAAACGACTTCTGGGTATCATTTTTGCACTGACTTATTATCATTTTTGCACATGCTATTAAATCAATTGCTACTAGAAAACAAAAATATGAATTTATATCAACTGCTACTATGATTTAGTTTTGCACTATTTTGTATTTATTTTGTCATACATGTCGGTTAATACATAATTCAACTAATAGACCACCGGTTTATAACAAATAGTAATTAGGTATCATTTTGGTTATAAATAGGTATCAGTTTTGGTATAAATAGCATTGGAAATAGCCATTAGACATTATTTTTTTAATTATTTTTATTGGTAGCAGTATTATTAAGCAAAAAAAAGTGTGTACCGATCCATTTGTGGCATTTTCTTCAAGAAGTTGTAGTACTTTTTTGTTATTGTGCACCCTCTTCTAACTATGTCTTTATCTGTTAATGCTACATCTCTATTTTAAGAAAATAAGGCACATATCAATTATACGATATTATTTTAACCAGCAAAATTAGTATATATGTTTGTAAACTTACTCTTTTGATGATGTAATAGCAAAGAAAGTTTTGATTGTATTTTGTTGTTCTATATTCAAGTATGCCAAGGTTTTGCTGCAGTGTCCTAGTTCTAAATTTGAAAGTGTTGGCTCTATTACTTGAATTGGCATTGGGATTGACTCTTCCACACTTTCTTTTTCATCATTTTCATTTTCATCCAATTTTTCATCATTTTTATTTTCTTCAAGCTTTTATTTTTTCATTGTTTTTTTCGTTCTCTGACCATATTCAAAGCTGGGTTTTTTCTCTCTTTCTTTCTCTTGTTTTTATTCTTTTGACATAAGAAGATAGCTTATGAACTGTTTGTTTCCTTTTTTGATAATGAGGTTTTGCTGGTTTGTTTTCTTTGTCCTTTTCTGTTATTCCCTCTTGCAACTGTTGTGTGATATTGAGATTGAAAGATGGAGGTGTTAGGTCTAGTACTACATCACTATATCATGCAACTTTGCTCTCTTTACTGGTATCTTCTTTCAATTTTTGAGCCTCTTTTATTTCCTTTTGCGTCGTTTTATCTTCATTAGTTTACAACACTGTTTCATTTGTTTTGTTCATCATGTCTTCACTTTTTTCTTTTGTGTCCATAGCTTTATCTTCATTTTGTTGGAGCACATTTTCGTGCATTTGAGTTGCTGTTTCAGTCTTCATGCATGTACTTTCTTTTTCAGTTGTTTGGTGGACTTGTTCTGTATTAGTGTCAGCAGTTGTGTCTTCAACTTTTTCTATATTTTTTTTTCAGTTGAGGATCTATATTAACAATAAGAAGCTGTCTGTTTTTGTTATTGGTGAATGAATATAATATTATTAGTGTCAATAATCTCTACCACTAATAAAGAAAATTGGTTGAACAAATTTACTTGGTGTCCTTTTGAATTTCCAAAAATGCCTTTGCTTCCCCTTTACATGTTTTGTACTCAAACAAAATATCAATGTATATAATAATACCAACAGCCCGTGTGCGAAGCATAGGTCCATACTAGTGTTAATAGTGGCAGTTTATAGGTATCATTTTTGCATTGATATCAGTTTTTCAAACAGAAAATAAGTATAAGTTTTTCATACATATAGATATCAGTTTTGATTTATTTAATAGTGAAAATTGTTTGTAAAATAATCAACCATGAGTTCTAATCAAACAACTAGTACATATAAATTCTGAATTATTTTGGTACCAGTTTTCTACTAAATGATGGTCAATATAAATAGTTTAAGTTACATACCATCAAGTTATAAGAAATGGAACGCAGGTATCATTTTTTTAATACATTTAGGTATCAATTTATTTTGACTTATACTCAGAATTATTTATAATATAAACAAGCATGACTTCGAATCAGACAATGTTATTTTCAATAATAAAAAATCATGTACCTGTCCATTTCTGTTATTTTTTCTTGACACTTTGTAGGTTTTTGTTGACACTCTGGATTTTTTTCTTCAGTCTTTTCAGCTGTGAATGTTTTTTCTTCATCTTGGGCTTCTATATTTAAACATGCATCTTCATTTATTTTAGTTGTTGTGTTAACTTTTTCTACATGGGACTCAGCATTTCTATCTTCATTATCTTCTTCATTGTTTCCAGTTGTGAATTTCTTTTCTTTGTTTTCTATTTCTGTTTCTACATGTGCATGTTCATTTAGAATGTTGTCAGGTTCATCTTCCATATGCTTACTCTCTGGTTCAACTTCTGAATTTTTCTTTTCACTTTCTTCTGGTCTTGATTTGAGTTCTTTCAGTTGTTCTTTCAATTTCAAATTTTCTGTTTCTACCTATATCCTCAACTTCTTTTCTTTGTCTAATTTCTTACCTTCTTTTTCAAAATCATTAATGTGCATTTGCAAAACATTAAGGCTTACAAAATTTTCAAAAGATCGAGTACTCTGTTCAGCTTCTTCAATAT
This sequence comes from Allium cepa, assembly GCA_030765085.1. Taxonomy (NCBI): domain Eukaryota; kingdom Viridiplantae; phylum Streptophyta; class Magnoliopsida; order Asparagales; family Amaryllidaceae; genus Allium; species Allium cepa. Next base: position 72,488,069 of record CM060930.1, on the reverse strand, counting down.
TTCTTGTTTTCCGTTGGTTCTATTTTCTTTGTTGCTTGATTCACCTTTTGTTGATGCTGTTTGAAGTAGCTTGCGTTCATGTGGAAGAATCGTGCTTATTTCTTTTACCTGCGTAATTGAAATAGTAATTTTAAAAAAAAAATTAAATGCAAATGTTTTATGATAGTATGCTGTAACTTATAAGTTATAACTGACATTAATAAGTGATTAGTTTAATAGAAGAAAATATAATAGTAATGAAATTAATACTATGTACACTTACTAATTGATTGTGTGTAGTGTTAAAAATGATACCAAGTATTATTATATATTATAACTAATACTGTGCAAAATGACAGATGTACTATGCTGAGGAAAAATTGATACTATGGAAATAAAAATTTAAAGCTACATATTGAAACTGATACTAATAAGAAGCTAAAACGATATTGCAAAGAGGCATATGTGATACTATGCAGAGACAAAAAATTATTCTAAGTATTGAAACTGGTACTACAGACAGAGAGAACATAAAATCTAAACTGATATTGACTAGTGTAAGTAAGATTTAATTTTAACTTACATTGCCAACTTTTATCTCATTCAAAAATTGTTTCACAACAATGTCTTTAAGTTTTCATACATCCCATCGTGCAAATCTGAGTAAATCTTCAACAAGTTGCCTTCTAGGTTGGATGAGGTTTATTTTCTCACAGATGTAATATTATAAACATTTAAAGATATAATTAGATAGGAATGTTGAATATAACATTTTTTCAATTAATAATATTTTGCATAACACATCTTACCAATGAAAGTATGGAACATCCAAACATGTTTCTTGGCTTGGGGGTAAACTTTTTGACAAATTTACTAAAAAAATTCTCTATTGTTTCTGGCCATGAGACAATCTGTATTGTTTCACTATCAATCAAATAGGGTAGAATTTCCCATCTCTGTTTTTGTTGGTTGTTGGAAAAAAAATGTCAATATTATTTGCAATATTATCAACAAAGGTAGATCTTCTTCATTTTCTTTTTTCCTTTTTGGTATTTATTATTTTATTCTTCTTTCGACAACATTTCTTGTTATGTAAGTACATGCGTCAAAGTTTCTAGTTGCAAATTTTTTGCAGTCTGGTGGAATAGTTTTGCTCGTCAATTTTTTGTTGGTTCTATATTTATTCCTTTTAATGGAAGACCAAACAACAAGATTATATCTCTGGCAGCGACCTTCCTTTTGTCTTCTCCTAAGACGAAAGTATCAGTTTCCATACAGTAGCAGTTGTATAAAGCATCCAAGTTGTATTGATGTTTTTTGCACTCCATCATTGTTATTTTTTCTTCATAGATGATTTTGAAGAAGTTGTAAAATGATGTCTTCTTTAAGATGTGTCAAATTCTTTTTTGGTCAATCCATTTTTTCTTTGACCAGTTTTATTATCTCGAAGATAGGTTGTAAGCCACATCTATAAGCAGTTTCTGGCTTAACATGTTTAGATTTTGCTAATTGTTTGTTTGATTATTTTGATGTCGCATGCATGCTTTTACGACATGGGTTGACAAAATCATCATCGTCCTAAATCATGAAAATGTGGTATTAAGTTGATAGGGAAACAAACAGCATTGAAACAAAACAATATATAACATGATATAGCGGTATCGATTTCCATAAACATGAGATAAACCATGATATTTTTATCTAACCAAAATTTGGTATCATTTTTTGCTAAATGTAGGTATCAATTTCTTAAATATTATGGTTGAAATACTTCTAAAATTGCTACATAATAACTTCAAAAGGAACATATTGCATGTATAATTTTAGCTTATATTTGTGTTATCTTTGTTACAAATTACAATAAAAGTAATTTGTATAATAAAAAGTATAAAGTTCAAAGAAAGATAAAGTGAGTTTCATGTTTATAAGGTGTATTTATCAGTTTGGTTCAAACAAACAATATATCAATTTTAAGATATGATGTCCATAAAAACAGATAGTAGACATCAGTTTTGCATTACATTAGTATTAATCTTATATTTGTGATAGAAAATTTTCAATTATATAGTAGTAAATTCCACCAATGATAGTAGGTATCATTTTATGAATATAACTATATCGGTTTTGTTATAAACTATCGAAAAATTATTTTTAAAATTACAAAGTATTGTCTTCAACTAAACAAACAATAGGTTCATTTTATGAAATATAGGTATCAGTTTGTTATACAGTGGGTATCGTTTTGTGAAATATAGGTATCATTTTATTGAAAAATTACAACATTAACATGTGAACTAAAATATATTATACAGTGGGTACCATTTTGTGAGAATTTACAATTTTCCTAGAAAAAAGATGGTGAAATAATTTGTAAACTAAAATGAATCAGCTACACATAATTACAATAGATATCACTATTGCAGGATGTTGGTATCAGTTTTTAGGTGTGTGATGAAATTAATTTTTCTAAATACAAAGTATCACTTAATTCTAGCAGATGTTCGGTATCATATTTTCAATATATTAGTATCAGTTTTGTAAAAAATGGCAATAAGATCTATTTTTTAATCAACTTAGCTTTGTCTTCTACCAAACAAACTATAGATATCACTTTTTGAACATGAAAATATTTATAAGTGATATGGTTTGTAATTTTACCGTGTTGGCAGCTTGTTCATCTTCAAATTCTTCAACTGCTATTTGTTTTCCCTTATTTGTTTGAGTTTTTCCTGTTAAACATATTAACACTATTAAAATACATCTAATGATTTAATAGCATCAGTTTCATAACTTAATGTTATTAGTTGCCTGTTGAAGTTGATGCTGAATTATTTTTTCATTTTTTATCTTCGATCTTAATTCTCTTTTTTGCACTTGTTGTACGGTTGATTTGTCACCAGCTATTTTTTCCTACATGGTTTCTTCATTTTTCTGTAAAATAAGTTCAATAGTATTATAATCAATCTAGAATGGTTTAGTTATGATTCATTTCATAATATCGTTTGCCTTTTCTTCTGTTCTGTTTTCTTCATGTTTCCTTTTTGTTCTTTTTTTCCTTTTTTGCCATATTTCTTCTTCCATTGGTCTTTTTAATAGCGTTAACTTCGCAAATTCCTACTGCCTCTCTACTGCAGCTAGGGTATTTGCTTCATGAAGATTATCAGATACAGCTTCTAGAGTATCAATTCACGTGGTAGGTTTTAAATTTCGACTTGATTCTTAGATTGAGGTTCTTTGTTTCCAGATTCGAATTGATAATCAGAATGAGGCGTTAGGGTATTAGGTTTTTGTCGAATATCGGATTGAGGATCAGATTCGTGCTCAACCTCTGCTTGTTTTTTATTGCCTGACGTGTGCGATTGAGATGGAAGTAGCAATTTTGTTGTGGTTTGGTTTTCCATGAAGACGAATGAAGAAAATTGAGAAATGTTTTAACGTGCGAATGAGCTTTAGGTCTGTCCTTTGAAAGAAAACTGTTTGTGCATGTACTTATGAATAAAAATTTTAAATTATTTTTCCTTTAAAGAAAATTCCCTTTAATCAATCCATAATCATTTTAGATTAATTTGAAGTATATCATATACAAGTAACTTGTTTTCTGTCCGCGAGTGCAGCGCAGTGTAAAGGAGGCTTGGGTTCTGGTAAAAAGGCCCTAGTTACCGACCTTTCGGGTTCTTCTGGGTTTTTAAAAAAAATAAAAAAAACTTGTTTTCTGACATCAAATTTAATAAAATTAAGGTCTACTACATGCACACGTGGGCTTTACTTCCTTTTTATTTTAGCATTTGAGCTAAATTTATGCTAGTAGTATTCATATACATGTTTGATAAAACACTTATTCTTTCTACCATGACATCTCCATTAATTTATGGTGTATTTGATCAATTTAACATTTGCAGGAAAAAGAACATCTTTAAATTGGCTCAGGAAGAATATATAACTCCCAAGAAGATTGAAAATATGTAAGCGAAGTGTAGATTTGTTTCCTAGCGTTTCGTATGGTTAGTTTCTTATCTATGGCAATTTTCTCAACGATTTTTTTATGCATGTTAGCCAAATTGGATATAGAGTATGAACACGTTTATACTTAGTGGTATTTTGCATGTGATTGTTTCTATGGAACAAGATGTACTGAGAGCCAAGGCAGCATCTGAAGGAATACAGGGCATAGCGAAGTGATGCTAAACTTTGAAGATATATCAAGCTAAAGATCGAATTTTTACTATGAACTGTGAGATAAATGAGCCACTGAACTACTTTTCACGATTGACAATTGGAATAAAGGTAGCCAGCAGGACAAGGATTTATGTATATAATAGAGGTTTCTTCGAAAGGCATATCACAAGAATGCTTTAATGTTCTTCAAATTTTCGACAAAGTAACATAATAGTAGCAGTTCAAATTTGTATGACCGAAGGCTCCCAACAAAATAGGTGTACTGGAGTGGTGGTTCACATACAATGAGCATACCAGAAACTCACATATGTTTTCTTAAGTGGAACGCTTCTGAGTTGTTAGCTCACAAAAATTAGGAATCATCAAACAGAAGACATTTTCCTGATCAGATTGTAAGCATATTACCGAGTTTAGGCAATCAATAATTTTGTAAAAATAGTGGTAGCATTCCAAAATGCAAGTAAATATCGACCGAGCAATAAAAGAACAGAAAATGACATAATTTCAAATTCATCAGCAAACAAATAGTATAGTTATATGCATAGCGTACCTATGGCTTTGTCAACCAGCCAACTTATTCCACTATGGATACTGCTTGAAAGTGACTGTTTCATTCAGCAACAAAAATAGATAAATTAATGTGATAAACATAGGATAAGTTTAGAACACGACGACAAGCATATAAATTTAGAAACTTACAAAAACTTAGTTAATATTTTATAATTTATTAGTATTATTATTATTAGTATTAGATAAATTAGTTTTTGCGATAAGGTATTAATAATTTAGAAATTTGAAAAGGATCATGGAAGTCATACAATTATCTGTAATGGAATTCAAAAACTAAAATAGTGTAAGATTCCACAATTAAATGCATCGTTAGACTTTAAAACATTGTACAATTCAATTTTTTTTTTCAAACTAAAACATGTTAATGTTACTAAAACAATCAAAGGGAGAAAGCATGACTACTACTGCAATAAAATGAATCATGGTTACACATGTAATGTTTTCTGTATTTCAATAAGATTATTATTATTTTTATCATTTCGGACTTTTGAGATGATAACCTATTTGTTGCAGTAATTTGAATAACTTGTTCCTTCTTTAATTCTTTTTAAATGCTAAGATATGATATAATTATGTTGCTTGTTAGTATGGTATATGTACTTAGACAACGACTTTTCTTCCATGTTATCATGGCTGTCATAAACTGATAAGGAAAGATATGAAATTTTACTTATGTGTTAAAACACAAATAATGCAAGTATCTTGATGCACACCTCTATTTGGGAACAACTATACTAAATTGAATTATTATTTACAAAATTACTTTCATTGAGAAATTTAACGTCTCAACGGTTATAATCACGATAATGTAAAGAAATAATATTAATAAAGTATTCATGTATCACAAAACTAGTTAATTAAAAAGGATAAAAGATTAATTCTTGTGGTATCTAATCAAGAATAACATATGCATAAATTATCATTTTCTTTTTTAAAGAATGGTCATAAGAAAGCCACAAGTGAAAGCATATAAAAATTTATCATGGGGGAAAATACAACCTCTTTCTAAAAATATAAGACACCGGAGATGAGGGTATCATTCCACATACATCTTATATGCTATATAAGATTGCAGTACCAAATGAGTACACATCCATGTAAGCACAGAGCGGATAATTAGTATTACATGCATTATAGGTGGAAGAAATGATAAAACAAAAGCACAGAATGAATCAACCGGGATTCAAGTACGGTCCAAACATAACAAAACAATGACCATTGCAATTTACAAAGTGTCCCACTTCATAAGGAAAATCTTCTGTATTATGAAATACATGTACGTATGTTTTCCCGTCATTACAACTTTGCCAGTCTACAAATACAAAACTTAGCCAAAGTAAATAATTTTATCAAACCACTACTTCAATATTTTCATTCGCAGAAGTATCCACATCTCTGAACTTGGGTATAACACCGTGTCTTGAATAGTAAAAATCATATTGTTATACATTATAAACATTAACATAATTGAAAAACCAACATAGGTGAGACATGAGAAAACAAAAGAGTCGAAAAGTAATTTCTATTTTCAAGAATCAGTGTCATACTTTCCATTTCAAAAACAATTTGAAGAACTGGGAAAAATAAAGTTAAGTTGGATATATATGGTATATCATGAATCCAAGATAAAACTATATATGGCTAACAGTATCATAAATTGCAAATGCACATATTGTAGAATTAACCCAAGACTAATACTGGAATACAAAGAAAAGAAAAACCTCACATATTTTTTTTATTTTATTTTTCTGATGTAAAATCAAATATTCATATAATCTTACCATAAACATCACGAGTACATTAGCAAAACAATGCAGCACCATGGGAGTATACCAGCAAGAACACCATACTGAGTACTGATTCCAAATTAAGGAAATAAGAAAGTAGGTGCTTTGATTGTTTCCAAAAATGTCCATTTACCACAGCCAAACCATAAAAAAAAATATAAAAAAAATCCAATCATAATCCTTAAACATAACAATAATACTTCAACCAACTCAATTCACATGTATTAAACAAAACTGATATCTAAGGCATTTTACTTTGGAGACTTTGGTAGTTCGATACTATAATTTGGAACATTTGATTCAGAGATGTGCTTGAGGATTCATACCGACTAGGGTTTGACATTGCTGCTTTTAACTTACATTTTCTAGGCGCATTGTTGAGGAGCGGATAGGAAGTTCGAAAACACGTCCAGATCCGGTAGTTGGTTGGGCCTGTGCTCGACACCTGTGAGATTCCAACTAGGGGAAAAGAATCCCTTCTGTACCCAAGGCAACCGAGGGGAGAGGAGTTGTAGACAAGGTTAGAATGAAAGGGATGTGAAGACGAGATTAAGAAAGCGGAAACGGCGGCAAAAATATAGAACAAGGCTAGGATGGAAGGGATGAGAGAGGTTGAAGACGAGATTAAGAGGAAACGACGGTAAATAAGTTGGGAAAGAGCGGGCACCGTAGTAATTAGTAGGGCTGCACGCACAAAGTGTGAGTTGGGTCGGGTTTGACCAAATACTTATGGTTAAAGGTAGTTCAACCCATATCCGATGCTATATGAGGTTTGATATAGGTTGGGTTGAAGTATGGATTTGGTCGGGTTTAATAGAGTTGGATTATATGAATCTAATTGTAACAACCCTGTATTTTATAATTATTTTAATTTTATATTTTAATTATTTTAATTGAATTTCTGATTTGAAAGCTTTATTTTATTTATTTGAAATGGATAAATTTTGTTATTTTAAAGTATAAACTTTGATTTTGATATGAACTATCATTTCAAAAATATGATTAAAAATAATATTTTCCAAAAAAGTGTATTTTGGTCAATATGGTCAAAGTTAAATTTAAAAATTTGAAAATTTGAATTTTATCTTTTATTATGAAAGTAAATAAAATTTTAAGAACATTGTTTTTCGTTTCGTTGAAATCTGATTTATAATGTGAAATTTATGTCTTTTTAACTATTGTGTGAAATTTGCTGAATTTAACAAAATTGTTTATTTTAAATTTTATAAATAATATTTTATTTGGTCATGCAATGTTCTAATTTATGTTTATATGGGTAAATAACATGTATTTTATATATTTTGGTTTTAAAACGTTTTTGAAAGTGTAATTGACATTTGTCATTGTCAGTTGTATTTTTTTACAATTTCTAATGTCCAGCTTCAACTAATTTAAGGAATTTTTTATTTATTTTGTGAAAATTGGGTCACATCCCTAAAACCAAACGTAATACACAAAAACTCCTTCCGATTGAAACTTTATAAATCCGGTCCCTATTTTTACATCGCCTTAATTCTTTCCCATAAATACCCTCGTTTATTTATCGCGGTTTTGAAATCTTCGTTTCCATTTATCGATCCACTTTCTGAAATCATATAAATCATATTTTCGGTTTATTATTTACAATAGTTGCATTTCTGCAAATATGCAATAGTTGCAGAAATGTCTGCAACTATATGCAATAGTTGCAGAAATGTCTGCTACTATATGCATTAGTTGCAGGCATTTCTGCAACTATACCATATAGTTGTAGAAATTTCTACAACTATATGCAATAGTTGTAGACATTTCTCCAACTATACCATATAGTTGCAGAAATTTCTACAACTATATGCAATAGTTGCAGAAAAGTCCGCAACTATATGTAGTAGTTGCAGACATTTCTGCAACTATACAATATAGTTGCATTTCTGTAACTTTATGCAATAGTTGCAGATTTTTCTGCAACTATACCATATAGTTGCAGAAATGTCTGCAATTATTTGCAACTTTTGTACATTTGAAAAAAAAATTGAAATTGTTCAAAAATTGCTGAATTGTCTGCAAATATTTGAAATAACTGCATCTTTATTGCAAGTATGAATTTTTGGTATCAACAATGTATCTCATTTTAAAGATCATAAAATTTGTGATTTTTTGATGAAAACGGTATGTTGATCCGGATTTTGTACATAAAGTTATACGCGTTTGAAGTGTTAAAAACATAAAGGGTATTTGGGTCTTTTTGCGTGCGTGAATTTGAAAATAGAGGGCGGAAACGTAAGTGTTGGTTGTGAAGGATGTTTTCTCTATTTTGAAACTCATTAGGGATGTGAGCCAAACTTACCCATTTATTTTTCTATTTTCTCAAGATCTTATTTATTCTCATTCCCACTTTATTTTGTTTATCATTTATTTTATTTATTTGACATTTTATTTGTTTTAAAGTGAAATAGAAATTTTATAAGGCTAGTGATGTTTTATTTGTAATTTTAAGCCTTGTTTTAAATTAAATAAACTATTTCTTTATTCTTTTTCTATTTTCTCTAAATTTAAATTATTTATTTCAATTTAGAAATGATAAATGAAGTATTTTATTTCAAAATTTTGCTTTAGAATATTTTTAAAATGAAGTAGATATTTTCCAAAGCCAATGATGATTTAATTGTAATTTTTGAACCCTGTTTTGAATTTTTAAGCAATTTCTTTTATTCTTTTTCTATTTTCTTTAAAATTTATTACTTATTTTCATTTTATATTACTTTTTTTTGGTTTTTAAAATTATTTGCTGAATTATATTTTGTTTTAATTGAATATAAGGAAAGAAATATGAAGGGTTTTAAAAAGCTTTTATAACCTAAGCCTTTTCAATTCCAAAAACTCTTCACTTGCCACAACTCCTATTTACTTCTTTTGGCCGTGCATTTACTTCTTTTAGCCGTGAATTCCATCCTCATTTCACGCACAAAAAAATTCATCTCTATCTCCATTCACGGCTAGCACAAAATTTTGGGTATTGGCAACTTTTATTTCTTCTTTTTCTTCCCTTTTCTTATGATTTTGCCTTGTTTTCTCCAATCTTTTGCTTGGTCTCTCCCTCATATCCATGGCCACCACTCTCTACACTTCTTCCTTGCCATCGCCACCCCCCTATACTTCAGGCCATGGCCAAGGCCGAGCCCACATGGTGACCAAACCCATCAAAAATCCTACCTAAGCCATAAAAGCATGCTAGTTTGACCACTACTTGTTCACCACTTCACTTTCTAACACCACCACCACCTTAGGCCGCCTCCACCACCTCCGACTAAACCACCACAACACCCCTCCAACCCTGACCTGACCCATGCACCTCTGGCCGAGCCCATTTGGGTGAACAAAAACCATGTTTTGCCTTAAAACCCTTCACCTTTTCACTATGTAACTTCCCCTCCATGTTTCACCACTTTGGCCGTGCATTCACATGACCAAACCTGAGCCAAACTTGTGCAAACCAGAGCCAAACAACATCCCTAGGCCATGAAAAATAGTAGAGAAAGCAGGGCAAAAGACTTTGCATTCAAATTTCTTTTTAATTCAAAGTTATTCCATTTCAAGTTGCATTGAAATTTATAGTTTGTTTGATTTTGTTTTGGGTTGTAACACAAGCTCTTTAGCATTGGATTCGCTCTCCACTCAAGTATGTAGTCTTGTCATCGTGCTTTTGATTCCGTTGTGTCATTGGTTTTGTTATCTCCTGCTTTTAGAGGTGAGTAAATCTCACCTGACATTCATACTTATGCAAGTATGTGAATTGACAACAATTGAATGTGTAGAATATTATGATATGTTATAACTGCCTATGATTATTAATATATGATGTTAAACCTGCTTATTTACATGTCATCTCATCTATTACTGTTATATGTTATTGACTGTTCATTTATATCTGTTTATCACACTGCAAGTTCCCTGTAAATTAGAAATCACTATGGGTTGAAATGATACATACCCGGACGAACTTTAGAATAGGGAAAAATCGTTATGGGATGAAATGGTAGGCCTGAACGGTTTTTAATTGTTTATTTTGACTTGGGACTGCGGGTTTGAAATGATAGAACCCAGATTTTTCTTTTTAAACTGCGGATTGAAACGATATATCCGTATCATTTGACCTAGGTTAGAAAACTATATACAGGCCCGTGGTTATTTTATAAACTGTTTTGGGATATTTTTAAGTATTTAAAATTATAAATTTATGAAATTTGATTTAAATAGATTTTTATATGTTTTAAAATAAAGAAATTTTGATTTTTCTATGAGTTTAAAATGTAATTGACGATTGATTAAATTGAATTTTTGAAATATAACTTAAATCTGGAAATTTGGACTTTGGCTTTTAAAATGACCTTTAAGTTATACAAATAAAATTTTAAGTGGTTTAAAATGTAAATTTATGATAATTTGATTTAAATAGATTTTAAAGTGTTTTAAGTAAAGGATTTATGATTTTTCTATAAGTGGAAAATGTTAAATAAATAAATGGTTAAATTGGATTATTGAAATATAACTTAAGTTTAGAAATTTGGAATTTTGGTTAAAAATGATATTTAAGTTATATAAATAAAATGGAAATTTAATTATATTTGAAATGGTAAATATGATAATTTGATTTAAAATTTAATTTAAATGATTTAATAAAGTATTATTGATTTTTTTCTATGAATTAAAATGGTTAAATAAATGAATGCTTAAAGGTAAAATTTTAAAATATAACTTGACTTGGAAATGCGAAATTTGAGTTTTAATTAAAGATTTAAGTTAATTAAATAAATTAAATAAATTGGAAATTTGGTTAAATTTGTGAAATGGTAATTTAAAGTATAAGTGTTAAGTTTATTTGTCGAAAAGTGAAGAAAAGGAAATTATACACTTGAATTTGTTAAGTGAAATTATTGAAAAAAATTGGATTTTTCTGTAAAGGTTACTTTATAAAAATCATATGTTAAAGGTATGTTAATAAACATTTTTGAATGTTAAAATATGATTTTTATAATGTTTAAATGGTTTAAATTGAAGTTTATTATTTTTGGAAATTGAATACTTAATTTGAAAGTATAATAACTCCACTTTTAAATGGTTTAAATGAGTTAATTTAATTGGAATATAAACTATTTAAGGGGATTTGAAAGGATAATAAAGGAATGTTATCTTGAATTTAGAAGGTATTTAAAGTTGAATATTTGGTTTGAACTTATAAAATGATTTGAAAATAAATTTTTGAAAGATATGATATTTTGATATTAAAAGAAAGGATAATAAAGGAATGTTATCTTGAATTTAGAAGGTATTTAAAGTTGAATATTTGGATTTGAACTTATAAAATGATTTGAAAATAAATTTTTGAAAGATATGATATTTTGATATTAAAATGATTTGAGAAAGGAAGTTCTGAAAGATACGATATTTTGACATTAAAATGATTTGAAAATAAAGTTTTGAAAGATATGATATTTTGATTTTAAAATGATTTGAAAATGAAGTTCTGAAAGATATGATATTTTGATATTAAAATGATTTGAAAAATGAAGTTCTAAACGATATGATATTTCAATGTATTAAAATGATTTGAAAGAAAGTTTTGAAAGGATACGATAATTTAATATATTGAAATGGTTGGAAATGACTTGATATTTATTTTGATAAATATTTGAATTTGAAAGATATGGTATGTTGGTATATTGAAATGGTTTGGAAATGATTTAATCTTTATTTTGATAAAGATTTGGATTGAAATGATATTTTATTTTGAAGTATAAAATATTATTTTAAAGTTATAACCACGGGTTATAATAACGATTGGTTGGCAAAGAGACCGGGATCGGATATGGGCATACTCTCTGTCGATACCGAAAACCACTTTGACAACCGTGTACGCGGTGGAGATTCCAGAATGAAGTAGGATGGTGGCGACGTTCTTGAGGTATATTACGTGGACCCAACTTCCGTGAGTTGGCATAAGGTGGCAGAAACAGGAGCGGTCTCGGGCCAAAAGGGGTAGCTCCTCTGGTCGGACGCATTTCTTCGTTACCATTTTATTGCTTTTTTGATTGTTTGGACGCCCCTCCGATCTTTGGGAATGTGTTTCGAGGTGGGCGTATGTGGCTGCTGCGTTACCACCAGCCCTAGTGTCGTAATTGGTATATCTACCCTGGCATTGCCTTGTGTGTCGTGTCACCTACCATATCGAGCCTTTACTATGAGTTTCTATTTGTGTCGTACCTATGCAGTATCTTCTCATAGTCTCCCGATCAGGAGATATGCAGGTATTTATAGACTACTCGTATTATTTGTGTTAAGGGGATTATTGGGTCACTCCTTAACGCTAATTTAAAGTATGTTTATTTTACTGATAGACATTATTATAATAGCACAATATCACTACATAGTAAATAGTTTAACGGATCCTTAGAGGATGGGCGGTCCCAAGCATCCTTTAAGTTACTTGTACTTTTACTACAGTTCACTTGAGTTGGTTTACATTGTATAAGTATGTATGTCCTGACTCGAGTATTTGTATTTTTATTTACGCTAAGGTCAGCCTGAGTATTCATAGATTTGGATTTCCACTTTCTGGAGATTGGAATCGCTGGAGATTATCTACTTGTCTAGTTTTATCTTTTTCAGTCTGTTGTTCCTTTCCAGCTCTTGTATTAGTAGACTTCTATGTATTGAGACTTCTTTTGTACCTTATTTCTTCTGTTGTATCTTATGTAACTCTGATATATTTACATAGTAGCATCATGGACTACTATTTCTTTTACTTCCGCTACACTATTATTACTCTGTGTCTGTGATCTGTGATTTTATTTACTGTATATTCTAAGATTTGCCAAATTTTATTTACAATGTGGTATTTTGAGCAATTTAAGTCCGACATGTGCGGATGTGAATGGTTGAAAATACCGGGTGTTACATTTGGTATCAGAGCTTTGACTTTGAGGCAAAACTTAGGATATAAGGTAAACTATTTACAGAATCACTTTCGTTCGAGTTTGAATCTTTCCCCCTTTGATTCGAATTTCCTTTGAATTTTGGAACGTTCCCTACGGTTCCAAAATCCATTCGTGCCCCTCACTATTCATTTTCTTTCGATTCTGGAGTATCCCGTAACTCCGCTTTGAATGATCTTTTTAGTGAGTCGGCGGTCTCGCCAATTTCAAATTGAATTGTAAAGGGGGAAACTCCTTTACAATTAGCATCGATTCACCAGAGATTTATATATATCCTTGGTTTAGATGCTAATATCATTTGTTATTCCAAACTCTATCTCTTGAGATCGAATGTAGACTTACCCCAGAAAATCCACATTGATCTTATTCTTTAAGTCGCAGTTGACCCGGTTAAGGTTGCCCGCGATTTACTTAAGCTTACCCATCTCCCTACTCTGTTATTTAATCATCTTGTCTTTTGTTTCCAATCTATTCTTCCAAATGTTTTGAATTGTACTTGTAAATCTATGTTTTGTTTTATATATTGTGTTGTTTGAGTTGTTGATGTTGATTTGGGTTTTCGATCGATTCGTCTGATCAACGCTATGTGTAACAACCCGCAAATTTATCAATTGTATATTTAAATATTTTATTTAAATATTTTATCGTTCGTCGAATTTTGGTCCGAAAAGCTACTTTTTGCAAACAGTCGAATTAGGACTCGAGACCCCTGCCATTGAGTTCAAAATGTCATTTGCAACCTTTTTGAGTATAAACATTGATATGTTTGGAGCTAGCTAAAAATTTGACCTTTTTCACTTTGGGTATGGGTTTGGGTTCGGTCCACTAGCCAACTTAATACCTGAACCACTTCTCCCCATTCACTCTCACTACCTCCTCTTTTCAGTTCTAAAGAAAAAATGGTGGAAAAGAATGGGAAATAGAAATCCAAAACCCTAGTTCATTTGCAAAATCCAAGATATAGCTCCAAATTCTAAGAGAACCCATTGGTAAGCATCCTCTTCATCTTCTCCAACTCTTTCTCCATTCCATTTCAGATATTCCTAAACCTAACATAGGAAATATTTTACTTGTAAGCTTAGATTAAAGCTTTTTGAGTTGTTATTGAAGAGGAATTGATCTTAGCTTGTTTTAAAAGCTTCTCCTTCATTGATTTGGGTTCAAAGGTGAGACTTTTATCTCACATCTATGATTATAATTATCTTTGGTGGTTAGGTATGAATTCCTAACACCTCTTCATGTGAATTTGCTTTTGATTTGGATTGGTTTTCTGAATATTCCAATTTTTGGGTTTTTAAGTCAAATTTGTGTGAAAATCCTTTTATGGATGTTTGATCATGCTTTGGATGATGCATCTAGGAGCATATAGGGCCGGGTTGCCGATTGGCATAAACCCTTAAAGCCAATGTTCGTCCGGTTGCATTTTGGAAGAGTTTGCTCTTCATTTGGATAGGCTGAAAAACAGCCCAGGCAAGATTCAGTCGACTGAAAAGTCTGTTCAGTCGACTGAACCTCGGACCCGAAAGTTTCCAGGCATTATTCAGTCGACTGAACCTGGAAACAGAAAGTTTCCTGAACTTGGAAAATTTCCAGGTACATGGTCAGTCGACTGAAAACTCTGTTCAGTCGACTGAACCTGCTATTTCAGTCCAGTTTGCCTTTTTGGATTGAATTTCCAATTTAAATCGATTCGTGATGATCCTATTTGTTGTTATCATTTATTATCGAGGTCGCTTGATCCTATCCTCCCTTAGATCTTCACTAGGTTGTACCGTTTTGGATGGGGCGCTGCCCGGCACCCTGCCGGGGGCGCTGCCCCCTGGACCCCTGCGACCTGACCGGGCAGGTCGAACCCCGTAGCGGGGGTGTTGCCCCCGCACCCCCACCTTGGGAGGTTGCCACCCCCCTGGACCCCCCCCTCCGTAGGGGATCTTATCTGAAAAACATTCAACAGAACTTGCTTTGTTGAGATGCTGAGTTAACCATTCTTCGAGACAAACTATCTTGGGCTTCTCGGTCGATTTTATGGATTTTTGAATATCTATTTCGATGGATTCTTTGGATTTTAATCACGTCTTCGAATGTGAATTTTTATGATTGATTGTTTCTACAATCATTTTTGTGATTTGTCACTTTAAAAATACAAAGGTTTCAATACTAGTAGTAAATATCAAAACTCTTTCATCAAAATGATTTCAACACTATTTTATTACAAAGCTCGTTTCTTAAAACCGTTTTCCAATCTATTAGTATATACAAACCTTTACCTCACTCGTATGAGAAATCCAATTAAACGACTTAGTAAAACAAGTGGTATGAAACGCTTGCGTTTACTTCATCGGTTAATTCTTGGACTTGTTCGATTGAATCTCTTATGACAATTTTCTAGTGGAGATCTACAATTTGTTCGTAAATATTTAAGTTAAGCTAGTGGTTATGGGACATGATGCTAAGCTCATATTTTACTAGCTTACTTTAATTGACACTTCTTGATGATCATGATGATCATTTTTGTGATTTAGACTAGCAATTGTGCGATGTCTCTTTGTCCGTGAGGCTAGACTAGACACCATCTGTGTGATTTCGACTCACACATATCTCTTTGTCTGCGAGGTTAGTCTAGACCTCATCTGTGTGATTTCGACTCACACATATCTCTTTGTCTGCGAGGTTAGACTAGACACCATCTGTGTGATTTCGACTCACACATATCTCTTTGTTTGCAAGGTTAGTCTAGACCTCATCTGTGTGATTTCGACTCACACATATGGGGTAGCACCCCATGGCCTTCAGGCCGTTCTGTGATAGGCCTCTTTCCCTTTTTATGATTTCTGGATTTCGTGTGTTGATTTTCGGAAATTTTATGCTTCACCTATTTTCGTGATTTCTATTGATAAGCTTTATCAATTTTTATGCATTGGTGAATTCGTGTGTCATTGACTTGTTATGAGTACAAGTTTTGGGTATGATACCCTTTATGGATCTTTGAGAAGATTCTTGTGACATTGATTAATCTCTTATTGATTATCATTTACATACTTATAGAAGTATGCCTTTATGGATTATATGTTTATGCCATATCTCTTATTCTATATCATATTACCTGATATTTATAGCTAGACTGATCCGTTTATTATTTTCTTATAAATAATGCTCGGGTCAGACCGAGATGTTACAGGTGCTTCTGCTTGACTTCTCCCCCAGGGACTTACTACTTTGACTTTTGGCTAACTACTTAGATTAGTAGTTTTTGTTGTATACATTTGAGATACCGACTCATAGATGTATTCTTTTGTATAGCACATGTTGCTATTCTTTTGTATTATTGTGGATCTTTCAGACCACTACTCTGATGTACACTTTCATGTGTTAGTTATATATATTCATATCTTTTTCCGGCTTTGTGATATGGATGTCTGTGACTGATTTATGTTATGTTTATCTCTATATTTGTTTCCGAAGATTATTATAGCCACTGTGTAGTAGCTTTGAGTTTGTATCGGTGTGTCGGATTTCCTCTCGAAATCAAATGCATGTTATACTATCCGACATAGCGGTGCTCCCTCAAAGCAATTGCACGGATGGTCGCTCCTCAACAGCCTTATTCTCCGTGCTAGTTGACAGCATTGCTCCGTAGTGTCTTTGGCTAGCGTGGGTATAGAGGTGGGGCGTCACTCTATCGATAGGATTTCTAAAACACATTGACAGAACAAACTGACACAATATTATTTTAAAATTTGGTTAATGAAATAAATTTTGATATATAAATAAATTTATGGAACTTAATAAATTGATTTAAATTGATTATTTGAAATGATAATACTTGATTTACCATTTATTGTTCGATAAATGAATTTATAAATAGTTGTTTATAAATTAGTTTGGGAATGAAATGAATTTAAAACAAGAAATTTGATAATTTGATTTCCGATGGTTTCAAACCTTGTGTTTAAGTTTTAAAGTATATTATTTAAAGTATTTTAGAATAAGAATATGTTTCCAAAGAATTTTAAAGTTTAAAAATCAGTGCTCTTCTCTTTATCGCTGGGAAATAATTTCGGTGATGACTGTAGCATCATCGACATTCATTTTCGAGTTTCGAAGTGAAGAGACCGCTCTATAGTCTAGCTACAGCTTTTTTTTGGGAAATCAAATTGATTTGAATTTCTAAAATATGACTTGATTTATAATATATATAGATATATGATAGAAATTTGATTTGATAAATTATATACATACATTTATTTATCTCTAAATGGTTTGAAGAAATCGGAAATTTAATTCTTAAATTTTATTCTAAAGAATAATTTCAATTATAAAAAGAAAATCAAAATTTTGGATGAATATTCAAGCATGAAATGATTTAATTGGAAACTTTATTTGTATAATACAATTGCATTCAAATATAACTTACTTTAATTTCAGAAGTTAACAATGTAACTGGATAATATACAATATAAAAAGATTTTATAAATAAAATTTGAGTGGTTATAATAAATATTATACACTTAAATTTTAGTTATAAAACGATTAACAAAGGTAAATATAATAAAGGGTAATTGAATAACTTACAATAAAATATATGTTAAAAGAACTAAAAATAAAATAAAGCAGTTATAATAAGTGCAAGTATATTTAACATAAGTGATAAATATATTGAGAGGAATAAATTTAATTTTAATTAGGAATAAAGAAGAATTAAATTTATTAATTACATTATGAGTATAATAAATGATTGTTTTTCAAAACCCATGGTTTTAAAAATTGTTAATCGAAGATGATTGGATAATAAGATAATGAAATTTGAGATAGTTAAGATTTATTTAACTTGTGTAAAAAAATATTTCCGATTTAAGTTGAAATTTCCATGGTTTCAAACTTATTTCCTTATTTTGTTTTTCAAACTATCTTTTGGTTGTCCTTATTATCTTTATCTTGCTACAGACTGGTATAGACATCTTTCTACAATATTTCTGTTTAGAAATCTTTCTATAATCTTTGGTACTCATTTAGAATCCACCTTTTTCGTGCTTGTGTTCTTGATTCTGGAGGATCTTGGAAAGATCATCTCCACCTTGTTAAACTTACCTATAACAACAGTTATCAGGTATAATTTCAATTTTCTTGTCACCTTGTCTTAATCTTATTTCATTTCTATCTTTTCTGTGCTTTCTCGTACCTCATTCCTTTTCGGGGACGAAAAGTTTTGAGTGGGGGAGAGTGTAACAACCCTGTATTGTATTTTGTGATTATTTTAATTTTATATTTTAATTATTTTAATTGAATTTCTGATTTAAAAGATTTATTTTATTTATTTGAAATGGATAAATTTTGTTATTTTAAAATATAAACTTTGATTTTGATATGAACTATCATTCCAAAAATATGATTAAAAAGAATATTTTCCAAAAAAGTGTATTTTGGTCAACATGGTCAACTTTGACTTTTAAATTTAAAATTTTGAAAGTTTGAAAATTTGAATTTTATCTTTTATTATGAAAGTAAATAAAATTTTAAGAACACTGTTTTTCGTTTCGTTGAAATCTGATTTATAATGTGAAAGTTATGTCTTTTTAACTATTGTGTGAAATTTGCTGTATTTAACAAAATTTTTTATTTTAAATGTTATAAATAATATTTTATTTGGTCATGCAATGTCCTAATTTATGTTTATATGGTTAAATAACATGTATTGTATATATTTTGGTTTTAAAACATTTTTGAAAGTGTAATTGACATTTTCCAGTGTCAGTTGTATTTTTTTACAATTTCTAATGTCCATCTTCAATTAATTTAAGGAATTCTTTATTTATTTTCCTATTTTCTCAAGATCTTATTTTATTCTCATTCCCACTTTATTTTTTTTCTCATTTATTTTATTTATTTGACATTTTATTTGTTTTAAAGTGAAATAGAAATTTTATAAGGCTAGTGATGTTTTATTTGTAATTTTAAGCCTTGTTTTAAATTAAATAAACCATTTCTTTATTCTTTTTCTATTTTCTCTAAATTTAAATTATTTATTTAATTTTACAAATGATAAATGAAGTATTTTATTTCAAAATTTTGCTTTAGAATATTTTTAAAATGAAGTTGATATTTTTCCAAAGCCAATGATGATTCAATTGTAATTTTTGAACCCTGTTTTGAATTTTTAAGCAATTTCTTTTATTCTTTTTCTATTTTATTTAAATTTTATTACTTATTTTCATTTTATATTACTTTGTTTCGGTTTTTAAAAGTATTTTCTGAATTATATTTTGTTTTAATTGAACATAAGAAAAAGAAATATGAAGAGTTTTAAAAAGCTTTTATAACCTAAGCCTTTTCAATTCCAAAAACTCTTCACTTGCCACAACTCCTCATTTACTTCTTTTGGCCATGCTTTTACTTTGTTTATCCTTGAATTCCATCCTCATTTCATCCACAAAAATTTTCATATCTATCTCCATTCACGGCTAGCATAAAATTTTGGGTAATGGCCACTTTTATTTCTTCTTTTTCTTCTCTTTTCTTATGAATTTTGCTCTGTTTTCTCCAATCTTTTGCTTGGCCTCTCCCTCATATCCACGGCCACCACTCTCTACACTTCTTCCCTGCCATCATCACCACCTATACTTCAGGCCATGACCATGGCAGATCCCACATGGTGACCAAACCCCTCAAAAATCCAACCAAAGCCATAAAAGCATGCTAGTTTGACCACTACTTGTTCACCACTTCACTTTCTAACACCACCTTAGGCCGCCTCCACGACCTCTGACCAGACCGCCGCACACCCCTCCAGCCCTGACCTGACCCATGCACCTATGGCCGAGCCCACACCTCCTATGGCCGAACCCATTTAGGTGAACAAAAACCATGTTTTGCCTTAAAACCCTTCACCTTTTCACTATGTAACTTCCCCTCCATGTTTCACCACTTTGGCCGTGCATTTACATGACAAAACCTGAGCCAAACATGTGCAAACAAGAGCCAAACAAAATCCCTAGGCCGTGACAAATAGTAGAGAAAGCAGGGCAAAATACTTTGCATTCAAATCTCTTTCTAATTCAAAGTTATTCCATTTCAAGTTGCATTGAATTTTATAGTTTGTTTGATTTTGTTTTGGGTTGTAACACAAGCTCTTTAGCATTGGATTCACTCTCCACTCAAGTCCGTACTCTTGTCATCGTGCTTTTGATTCCGTTGTGTCATTGGTTTTGTTATCTCCAGCATTTAGAGGTGAGTAAATCTCACCTGACATTCATACTTAAGCAATTATGTGAATTGACAACAATTGAATGTGTAGAATATTATGATATGTTATAAATGTCTATGATTATTAATATATGATGTTAAACCTGCTTATTTACATGTTATCTCATCTATTACTGTTATATGTTGTTGACTGTTCATTTATATCTGTTTATCACACTGCAAGTTCCCTGTAGATTAGAAATCACTATGGGTCGAAATGATACATACCCGAACGGACTTTAGAATATGGAAAAATCGTTATGGGCTGAAATGATAGGCCTGAACGGTTTTTAATTATTTATTTTGACTTGGGACTACGGGTTTGAAATGATAGAACCCGGATTTTTCTTTTTAAACTACGGATTGAAATGATATATCCGTATCACTTGACCTAGGCTAGAAAACTATATACAGGCCCGTGGTTATTTTATAAAGTGTTTTGGGATATTTTTAAGTATTTTAAAATATAAATTTATGAAATTTGATTTAAATAGATTTTGAAATGTTTTAGAATAAAAAAATTATGATTTTTCTATGAGTTAAAAATGTAATTAATGAATTATTAAATTGAATTTTTGAAATATAACTTAGATCTGGAAATTTGGACTTTGGCTTTTAAAATGACCTTTAAGTTATACAAATAAAATTTATGTGGTTTAAAATGTAAATTTATGATAATTTGATATAAATAGATTTTAAAGTGTTTTAAATAAAGGATTTATGATTTTTCTATAAGTGGAAATTGTTAAATAAATAAATTCTCAAATTGGATTATTGAAATATAACTTAAGTTTAGAAATTTGGAATTTTGGTTAAAAATGAAATTTAAGTTATATAAATAAAATGGAAATTTAATTATATTTGGAAATGGTAAAATGATAATTCGATTTAAAATTGAATTTAAATGATTTAATAAAGTATTATTGATTTTTTCTATGAATCAAAATGGTTAAATAAATGAATGCTTAAAGGTAAATTTTTAAAATATAACTTGACTTGGAAATGTGAAATTTGGGTTTTAATTAAAGATTTAATTTAATTAAAGATTTAATTTAATTAAAGATTTAATTTAATTAAATAAATTTGAAATTTAGTTAAATTTGTGAAATGGTAATTTAAAGTTTAAGTGTTAAGTTTATTTGTTGAAAAGTGAAGAAAAGAAAATTATACACTTGAATTTGTTAAGTGAAATTATTGAAAAAAACTGGATTTTTCTGTAAAGGTTACTTTATAAAAATCATATGTTAAAGGTATGTTAATAAACATTTTTCAATGTTAAAATATGATTTTTATAATGTTTAAATGGTTTAAATTGAAGTTTATTATTTTTGGAAATTGAATACTTAATTTGAAAGTATAATAACTCCACTTTTAAATGAGTTAATTTAATTGGAATATATACTATTTAAAGGTGATTTGAAAGGATAATAAAGGAATGTTATCTTGAATTTAGAAGGTATTTAAAGTTGAATATTTGGATTTGAACTTATTTGAAAATAAATTTTTGAAAGATATGATATTTTGATATTAAAATGACTTGAGAAGGGAAGTTCTGAAAGATATGATATTTTGATATTAAAATGATTTGAAATAAAGTTTTGTAAGACATGATATTTTGATATTAAAATGATTTGAAAATGAAGTTATGAAAGATATGATATTTTGATATTAAAATGATTTGAAAATGAAGTTCTGAAAGATATGATATTTTGAAATTAAAATGATTTGAAAAATGAAGTTCTGAACAATATGATATTTCAATGTATTAAAATGATTTGAAAGGAAGTTTTGAAAGGATATGATAATTTAATATATTGAAATGGTTGGAAATGACTTGATATTTATTTTGATAAATATTTGAATTTGAAAGATATGGTATGTTGGTATATTGAAATGGATTAGAAATGATTTAATCTTTATTTTGATAAAGATTTGGATTGAAATGATATTATATTATGAAGTATAAAATATTATTTT
Source organism: Allium cepa (assembly GCA_030765085.1). Lineage (NCBI taxonomy): Eukaryota > Viridiplantae > Streptophyta > Magnoliopsida > Asparagales > Amaryllidaceae > Allium > Allium cepa. The sequence goes on along the minus strand of CM060930.1, from coordinate 72,465,370 downwards.
AAAGTTATAACCACGGGTTATAATAACGATTGATTGGCAAAGAGACCAGGATCGGATATTGGCATACTCTCTGTCGATACCGAAAACCACTTTGACAACCGTGTACGCGGTGGAGATTCCAGAATGAAGTAGGATGGTGGCGACGTTCTTGAGGTATATTACGTGGATCCAACTCCCGTGAGTTGGCATAAGGTGGGCGAAACAGGAGCGGTCTCGGGCCAAAAGGAGTAGCTCCTCTGGTCGGACGCATTTCTTCGATACCATTCTATTGCTTTTGTGATTGTTTGGGCGCCCCTCCGATCTTTGGGTATGTGTTCCGAGGTGGGCGTATGTGGCTGCTGCGTTACCACCTGCTCGAGTGTCGTAACTGGTATATCTACCCTGGCATTACCTTGTGTGCCGTGTCTCCTACCATATCGAGCCTTTACTACGAGTTTCAATTTGTGTCGTACCTATGCAGTATCTTCTCATAGTCTCCCGATTAGGAGATATGCAGGTATTGTATAGACCACTGGCATTATTTTTATTAAGGGGAATATTGGGTCACTCCTTAACGCTATTTTAAAGTTTATTTTACTGATAGACATTATTATAATAGCGCAATATTACTACATAGTAAATAGTTTAATGGATCCTTAGAGGATGGGCGATCCCAAGCATTCTTTAAGTTACTTGTACTTTTACTACAGTTAACTTGAGTTGGTTTACATTGTATAAGTATGTATGTCCTGACTCGAGTGTTTGTATTTTTATTTACGCTCGGTCAGCCTGAGTATTCACAGATTTGGATTTCCACTTTCTGGAGATTGGAATCGCTGGAGATTATCTACTTGTCTAGTTTTATCTTTTTCAGTCTGTTATTCCTTTTCAACTCTTATATTAGTAGACTTCTATGTATTGAGACTTCTTTTGTACCTTATTTCTTCTGTTGTATCTTATGTAACTTTGATATATTTACATAGTAGCTTCATGAACTACTATTTCTTTTACTTCCGCTGCACTATTATTACTCTATGTCTGTGACCTGTGATTTTATGACCTGTGATTTTATTTACTGTATATTATGAGATTTGCCAAATTTTATTTACAACGCGGTATTTTGAGCAATTCAAGTCCGACATGTGCGGATGTGAATGGTTGAAAATATCGGGTGTTGCATTTGGTATCAGAGCTTTGGCTTCGAGGCAAAACTTAGAATATAAGGTAAACTATTTACAGAATCACTTTCGTTCGAGTTTGAATCTTTCCCCTTTGGTTCGAATTTCCTTTGAATTTTGGAACGTTCCCTACGGTTCCAAAATCCATTCGTGTCCCTCACTATTCATCTTCTTTTGATTTTGGAGTATCCCGTAATTCCGCTTCGAATGATCTTTTTAGTGAGTCGGCGGTATTGCCAATTTCAAATCGAATTGTAAAGGGGGAAACTCCTTTACAATTAGCATCGATTCACCAGAGATTTATATATATCCTTGGTTTAGATGCTAATATCTTTTGTTATTCCAAACTCTATCTCTTGAGATCGAATGTAGATTTACCCTAGAAAATCCACATTGATCTTATTCTTTAAGTCACGGTTGAGCCGGTTAAGGTTGCCCGCGATTTACTTAAGCTTACCCATCTCCCTACTCTATTATTTAATCATCTTGTCTTTTGTTTACAATTTATTCTTCCAAACATTTTGAATTGTACTTGTAAATCTATGTTTTGTTTTATATATTGTGTTGTTTGAGTTGTTGATGTTGATTTGGGTTTCCGATCGATTCGTCTGATCAATGCTATCGATAGGTTTTCTAAAACACTTTGCCAGAACAAACTGACACAATATTATTTTCAAATTTGTTTAATGAAATAAATTTTGATATATAAATAAATTTATGGAACTTAATAAATTGATTCAATTTGATTATTTAAAATGATAATACTTGATTTATCATTTATTGTTCTATAAATGAATTTATAAATAGTTGTTTATAAATTGATTTGGGAACTGAAATGAATTTAAAACAAGAAATTTGATAATTTAATTTCCCATGGTTTCAAACCTTGTGTTTAAGTTTTAAAGTATATTATTTAAAATATTTTGGAATAAGAATATGTTTCCAAAGAATTTTAAAGTTTAAAAATCAGTGCTCTTCTCTTTGTCGTTGGGAAATAATTTCGGTGATGACTACAGCATCAATCGACATTCATTTTCGAGTTTCGAAATGAAGAGACCACTCTATAGTCTTGCTACAGCTTTATTTTGGGAAATCAAATTGATTTGAATTTATAAAATATGACTTGATTTATAATATATATAGATATATGATAGAAATTTGATTTGATAAATTATATACATACATTTATTTATCTCTAAATGGTTTGAAGAAATCGAAAATTTAGTTCTTAAATTTTGTTCTAAAGAAAAATTTCAATTATAAAAAGAAAATAAAATTTTTGGATGAATACTCAAGCATGAAATGATTTAATTGGAAACTTTTATTTGTATAATACGATTGCATTCAAATATAACTTACCTTAATTTCAGAAGTTAACAATGTAACTGGATAATATACAATATAAAAGGATTTTATAAATAAATTTGAGTGGTTATAATAAATATTATACACTTAAATTTTAGTTATAGAACGATTAACAGAGGTAAATATAATAAAGGGTAATTGAATAACTTACAATAAAATAATGTTCAAAGAACTAAAAATAAAATAAAGCAGTATAATTAGGAATAAAGAAGAATTAAATTTATTAAGTACATTATGAGTATAAAAAATGATTATTTTTCAAAACCCATGGTTTTAAAAATTGTTAATTTAAGATGATTGGATAATAAGATAATGAAATTTGAGATAGCTAAGATTTATTTAACTTGCGTAAAAATTTATTTCCGGTTTAAGTTGAAATTTCCATGGTTTCAAACTTATTTCCTTATTTTGTTTTTCAAACTATCTTTTGGTTGTCCTTATTATCTTTATCTTGCTACAGACTGGTATACACATCTTTCTATAATCTTTCTGTTTAGAAATCTTTCTATAATCTTTGATAATCTTTGGTACTCATTTTGAATCCACTTTTTTCGTGCTTGTTTTCTTGATTCTGGAGGATCTTGGAAAGATCATCTCCACCTTGTTAAACTTACCTATAACAATAGTTATCAGGTATAATTTCAATCTTCTTGTCACCTTGTCTTAATCTTATTTCATTTCTATCTTTTCTGTGCTTTCCTGTACCTCATTCCTGTTCGGGGACGAAAAGTTTTGAGTGGAGGAGAGTATAACAACCCTGTATTTTATGATTATTTTAATTTTATATTTTAATTACTTTAGTTGAATTTCTGATTTAAAAGCTCTATTTTATTTATTTGAAATGAATAAATTTTGTTATTTTAAAATATAAACTTTGATTTTGATATGAACTATCATTCCAAAAATATCATTAAAAATAATATTTTCCAAAAAAGTGTATTTTGGTCAACATGGTCAACTTTGACTTTTGAATTTAAAAATTTGAAAGTTTGAAAATTTTAATTTTATCTTTTATTATGAAAGTAAATAAAACTTTAAGAACACTGCGGATGCGAATGGTTGAAAATCCCGGGTGTTACACTAATACAAAAATGAGAGCATAAAAAAAATTAAAATATAATATTAAAATATTCAGCTTAAAATATCAAATTTTAGCCAGCATAATGCATTAAATATAATTAATTCACTACAACACATATTTTATTAGAATTTCACTATAGAATACATCACACAAAATTAATTCACTGCATATTAGAGTAAGAATTTCATTTCAAAATACATTAAAATGCTCTTCAAAATCTCTTAGTCAATCCTACGTATTTTGGATTGACATTAAATATTCTTTTTTGGTATATTTATTCGACAATACATAAATTTTGTTTTAGATTTTGACTGTTCTAATTTCACATAGGCTGTTATTAAATTAGTTTTTTTATGTAGGGTTGGGTTGGGTTAAAATAGGGTTTGGTTGAACAAAATATCTCACCCGACCCATATATAGTATGGGTTACAAATTGTAACCCATATCCGACCCAAACTAAGATGGATTGGGGTTGGGTTTATGTGGATTGGGTCGGGTTGAGTATGGATTGTGTGCACCCCTAATAATTAGGGATCCCACATATGGCTGATATGTTCACGCTAAATTTACCATTACCATACCATTAACAGTCAATTGGTTACCATTTTAAAGTAAATCGGTATTATCGGTACGTTAATGGTAAATTTACCATTTTTACGATAAATCATCGGTAATATTTTTTCAAAACCAGCTGTAACGGTAATTTACCAGTCCATTCATAATACATTGGTATTCATGTAAGATGTTGTATTATGGGCAGTTAGAAGTAAGAAAACAATTCAATTTATTTCAGTAATTCAATTCAAATGATGATAAATACACTTCTTTTCTATGTCCTTTATTAAGTGACCTAATGAGATATATAATGAAACATCATTCAGTGTAAGAACATATCAACTTATTATTTTTCTAGACAAACGGTAATTTATCATTACCAGTGTAACGGTTACCAGTTTACCAGTATACTAGTCAATCGTAACGGTAAACAATTTTAGTTTACTAGTTAAACCGCACTGTAACGACATTTGCAAAATGGTAACGGTAACCATTACCATAACAACCCCAATCCCGCTTACTTAAAAGCGTTATGTAGCCTATCTATAATCTAAAGTAAGACAAATTGAAAATATCAGTAAAACTACAGAATAAGGAGTTATCTATTGATGTTATAAAAAGCAACTTTTCTTGTAACGACAAATAATATCAACCATCTAGTATAACATGTGAACAAACATAACGATAAATACCAAATAGAGAATATCTACCTTCATCCCTGAATTAAATATCAATGGAGTAACTACATCTTATGTGATCTTTTGATTGATATACATTCTTACCCTTTGAGGGTACTCAAACGGAACCGAGTGTCCTCATACAACCTCTTTGCTGCACAGGTGCCCCAATACAGACCTAGACCGCTCTATTGAAACAAATGAAAATCCATATCGCTGCAGTGCTCCCTAGCATTTTTATATACACTAACACTACTGGATACAAATTTTCATAAGTGTTATTTTAGACCTTCGCAGAGGCTTGGCCCAAAACTATAAAAAAAACATATAAAAGAATGTGTAGCACCGGAACTGTGCTACGACCTGAATTTAGTCGCCCACTCCCCGACTCCCACGCCATGCACTTGTATCGGCCCTAACATATCTCTCAAGCACGACAATGCTTCGAATCATTGAATCAATACTAACCATCTATTTACACGTCTGCCTGATCTCATACCGATCACTGCCATCACGTATTGGCACATTTTCCTTAATTTGGTACCGATTCCTTACCGTTACGTGCTCCTTCCAACTATACATGCTCATCGTATGTGACCGTGAAACCAATCACCATAACATCTCGTGTCTGATCGTCCCTCGATCTATATCTCGATCTTTTACTATCCCTGTGTAGAAATAGTCCACACCCTGCATCCCTCGCCTCGATCGCTTCCTCGAATGCATGCCCGAATGCCTTGTTGATCAATATCGATCACATGTACATAACTTTATTTCTACATCTGAATCCCATGGTTCACCTTGCATTCCACTTTCTCGAGTAGCCCAAAGCCTTCCAGAAGTCATGCTAAAGCTTCACGTTGAATCGCATCCGGAACTGGGGAAAAACAACCCCTAACTTGCACTATAATTGAGTTTACTGCCCAGGGCTGCACTCTACTGATACAACGGTGGTATAGCCACCGGTGAACTAGTGGTAGCCTGTTCTAGGAAGTAAGCCTAGGAAGGTACCTCCCATGCCATATCGACCATCGATTTGCGCGTCGTTTCCTTCGTCGCTTCACCCGATGAGTAGCCTAGCCCTTCAAGTCCACCTTCCCCACTTCGAACCTCTCTCGGAGTTCATTGTTGGATGGTTTAGAAGCGGTTCCTTATGTATTCAAAAACCAATTTTGATACAAATTACACTCTTTTATGCGTAGAGTTCTATAGGGCGATTCTTTGACCTGACTTCTTTTAACATGCCAAAACTTACTCAATCGGCCTTCTTGCCTCATGTCATGTCTACGCGTGTGCCAATACACTCACTCACGCACTTTTACATACACGCGTGTACAGAGACACACTTTCACTTCACAAATCAAGTTTCGAGTTTTACCGGAGTGATTACTCGACCCAGTATTTTCTCATGCAACCAAGCGCACATGATAGTCGCTCTAGCTACATGAGACGCTCGCAAATATATTTATACACAAATATAGATATTCACATACACATCCATATATTCATTCACACGAATATATTTATATATTCACATATGCGTGCACACAAACATACACAATAATTCTTATTACAATGCATAACTTGTTATAATTGTTATATATCTTTAAATACATGTACACGTCTACTTACCCATATACATATACAAAAACGTATATTTAAATAAGTATTTCAATTACACTTAATCAATCCTTACTTTTATTTACTAAATTGTTTCAATAAAAGTCAATATCTTTTCCTACTATTTTATAAAATCATCCCATTATCTTATAAATTATAATACTAGCTTACTAATCATTTTAAGCCTTTATAACACTCAATTGTTCATTTAAAATTAAGTGTTCATCACATAATTATTTTATAAAACCATATAACCATTTTGTAAAATAATTCCTTAATGCTATTTTAAAAAATCACATACTTTAAAATATCTCTCTTATACTATTTTAGAAAATTTCGTTCTTTTATAAAATATTTCATTTATAATATTTTATAAAATATCATACTATATTATAAAATATGTCTTTTATATCATTTTATAAAATATCATACTAATTTATAAATCTCCTACTTTTATAAAATATCTCTTTTGTACTATTTTATAAGATCTCGTTCTTTTATAAAATATCACATTTATATTATTTTATAAAATATCATACTATTTTATAAAATCTCTTTTTTGTAACATTTCATAAAATCTCATGCTATTTTATAACATGTCTCATTTATACTATTTTATAAAATCCCTTGCTATTTTATAAAATATCTCTTTTGTACTATTTTATAAAATATCTCATTTATACCATTTTATAAAATCACATATTATTTCATAAAATATCACTTTCACTTATAAAATTATTTCTTTACTTAAATAATATTTATAAGTACTAAATAAGCTTCATTATGTCTCTAATCACTTTAATAATAAGTTTAGGGCCCGAAACCCACTTAATTAGCTTACTTACTCCATTTTATAAATATTCCATTTACTTATAAAACCATTTCTTCTCTTAGATAATATTTCTAAAGACTAATTAAGCTCCATTAAGCCTCTAGTCACTTTAATAACAAGTGTAGAGCCAAAAATTCACTTAATTAATTTTCTAATTTTTCTAAAATTCATCAAATAATTTAATTAGCACTAACTAATGGTATGCACATAATCATATAACTGAATAGCCCTAACTCAATCATAATATCACACAATATTATTTAGTTAACCCTTAATCCATCTCTAAGCTTACTATCTTCTTCAACAATAAAGATTAATGCTTCCAATAAATAATGAATTAGTATAATCATGTTTACTACACCAACATAAGCCTAAATCACACTATATCATTCTCTTAATCATTCCATACAACTCATAATCACTAACAAATAAATCTACGAAGCATAACAACTAAATATAGTTAAAGAATCATCCCACTCACCTCCTTATTTAGCAAATCAAGCTCTAACCATCAAAACTCATTCCATAGCTCACTTTAAATTTGAGATTAAGCTCCAAACTCCCCTTTAAGCCAATCTAATGATGAGTTTTGTGAAGAATAATGAGAGAAGAGTTGTAGTGATTTTACTGGAATTTTTAGAATTTATTTAAGCATGGATCAAGGGTTTTAGGGCTTAATCTTAAGAAGGGATTAAAAAGATTAAGAGAGAAAGAAGAAAAGTAATGTGGAATCAGAAATGATTAAAGAGCAAGCTAACTTATAAGCAAGCTTATGGGCCTTAGCCCCAAATTCATTTCATTTTCAAGAAATCACTATTCGTTTCAAAAGCTTATCGACCCCAAACGTAGCCAAGTTTATACATATTATTCTCGCAATGGAACTACGGTCTCAACGATAGGTGCCTCGAGTTTCAGTTTATCTATCTTCAAAAGTTGAATACAATTAGTGTTTCATTAATTAACGATTAAATATTTAAATAAATCATTAAGTATCTGGTCATTAAAATTGCGGTTTGTTACCTTCTTCCCTTCTTAAAAGAATTTCATCCCCCAAAATTCGTATGAGTACGACAAAGTAAAACTACTGATCAAAATTCTAGAGCTTCAACTGTAGAAAATTTCAGCAGTACTTCCCTTATGCTACTAGCATCATGGAGACTCCAAAGTTAGAATGCATCACACAACTAGAAAATACACGATAATCTATGTTATCCTATATTTTCCAAAAGTACCAACCGCCTTTTAAGAAAGATTTTCACCATTTAAATGCAAAAATCTAAAAAAAATTAGCACTTAATAGTTATGATTCAGCTCTCAAGTACCTATTTGTACTATAGAAAGAGGGTTATGTGTCAACACAACAACACATAATTTAAACATATATAATTTTAGCGTAGTAACCGATGCTACCACAATCATACATGACCAACAATAAACTAGAATGAGTCGGTATCTAAATATACTATAGACTCTTACATTAAAATCCAATTGGCTCGTATAGATCTCACTTTGACTCACAATAGATATGGGTGATATGTGATTTATTTAAATAGTTATTGCTATCTTTCTCCGAACACGTTATAATAGGTAACTATAACTACCATATAAGAAATTAGACACACAACACAAGCAGCAACAAGCAATGAAAATCAACAAAAATCAATCAAAAAACAACACAAGCAATAATAATTAACAACAATTAATCATTCAAGCAAGCAACAACAAGCAATCAAGAAGCAACAACAAACAATAACATATAACAAAAAGCTACAATAAGCTACAATAATCAATAAAAATCAATCAACAAGCAACACCAATAATAAAAATCAACAACAATCAACTAATCAATCAATCTATCAGTGACCAACAAAAATTAATCATCAAACAACAATAACCAATAACAAACTCAATAAACAATAACAAATAACCAACATGTAGAAATATTTAGCACACAAACTTTAACAAACTGCATTTTTTAGCGACCAGATATTTAAATATAACTTAAATATTGGATCGTAAATTAATTAAAGGTCCAAAATCTAATTTTTCACATACGTTTGCATTGTGACTCGAGACCACTTTTGTTGAGTCTGGACCAATGTTGTAAATTAAAATGAGTATAAATAATGCTATATTTGGAATTATAACATTTTTACGATTTACCTATTGTTATACGTACTTTGTAAAAATACATGCGAAGTCGGGTTCAGTGGGATCTCGATTGACGACTTATGTTTCTGGGATAAGGACTTCGTTATGAGACATGTAGTAGTCGAATTATTGGAATTGGTCAATCTAATAGCCAAAACGACTCCAAAATGCATGAGATTATCATCTTGGAGCACTATCTCAAATTGCAACAAAACTTATACCATCGAGACCAGAAAAATAAGGTGATGTGCACCGACAAGTTTCATGGTGATCCAATATACTATGTAATCATACGAGCTCAAATCGTGTGGCGATTTATTTGAGAAATATAAATATAGTATATATTTATATATACTCACATAAATCTTTATCCCCCCATATTTTTTCTTTTCTCTCTCTCAGTAAAAGGCCTAAGCCGTTCTCCTTTAATGGGTACCAGGTCCACTTAGATTGACGAACCTTCAGGCGATAATAGATGTTGAAATCGGGTTTGTTAGACTAATATAAAGGAGGATTTTGCATCTAGGCTGGTTGCGACAAGTGCGACTATGAGTGGGGAGATTGACTTTGCATCACCGTCGACTAAGGTTGGGGTTAGGTGAGATTTAGGAGTTAGACACAACAGAGAGTGTCGTTGACTTTCTCATGGCGATGTACGTCTTCTTCTACAATTACAGCTCCTCGGACTGTGTATTGGGCATTGCATTTTTGGTCTGATCGACCGAGGATAGCACTATCACGATTTTATTTAGGTAGACGGTGGTGGAATCATGGGAATAGTCGAGTTCGACTCATGAAGAGGTGAATATTGGGTGTGGTTTGACATTCTCTGGCTGTTTGAGGCAATGGGGACGTGTGGAGACCTTGGGCACTTAGTGGGTTCAAGCGGTCATTTTTACATTTGGGGGATGTAGGAGAAGGATCAAGGAGTAAGTAAGTTAATTAATCATAGTTAACTTATTAACATTTATAATTCGAATCCTTATTAAATTTGTATCTTTTACATATGAAGTCCAATCGAGATGGGTCTTCGTCGTTGCACTCATAGTGAGATTACGACATGGTATGTGCATGGACTGATTTTGATATTGGGAAGTTTGTAGTTCAGGTGAGTCTAATTATAACTCTGAATTTATATTTTAGTATCAATTCTCGTAATTAAATATATTGAAAAATATTACCTTGTAGAGGTAAAACAATATATATATATATATATATATGAGTGATTATTTCCCCATTTTATTGGACTAGTTTGGTTTGAGTAGATATTCAGGATAATTGATTAAGATCCAATATATGTAGATATTATCCCTTATTCGCATTGAATAGAGTTAGATAGAGTTGATATTAATTCATAACATAGTTATAAATTAATTAAAATCTAATTTGTTGTTAGATCAATGATAAAGATATTGTTATATATTTTGTTATTGATATTCAAGATAATTGATTAAGATCCAATATACACAAATATTATGTCCTATATGTATTGAGTAGAATGGAATTGTTATTAATTTATAACATGGTTATAAATTAATTAGAACTATAATTTGTATTCATTTTAGTTATAGAAACATTGTTGTATATTTTATTACTTATTGGAAATTAGAAGTATTACCTTCAAAATAAGTCGTAAGGCTAAAGTAATAATTTAGGCAGGTTAAACTTGTATTAAAAATGGCTTTGAAGTTTATCCATCCTTGATATTGGTTTTAAGATTCGAGATATTAGAAATTACAAAGAAGCATTGTATTATTTAATAGGACTTGATTAAAGTTATAAAATCCCGTACATTTTAGTAACGTGATTTATTGACTTTAGACCCTAAGAAATGGTTTGAGATATATGTACATCATATATATATATATATATATATATGTATGTATGTATGTATGTATATGTAACGTCCCGCCTTTTCGTACGTTTAAATCGACGATAAACCACACACGTCAGACTTAAACCATACAAAAGGGCGGATTGTTATGGGGTAAATAAGAAAAAGTAGAGAAAGAAAAAAACAAAATAGAATCTTGCAGCGGAACAATAAAATATAATAAATAAAATATACAGTTCATGAAGCTGTTTAAAAAATATTCGATTATACTTATACAATACATATCAGAGTACACATTCCAGAGAATAATAATTAATGCAGCGGAATTAAATGGTGTAGTGGAATAATATAGAAGATAATAGTACTACAAATCTTCATCTTCGTCCTCCAGAATAAAATCTTCAAATCCTGAAACGCTCGGATTGACCCGAGCAAATTGAAAGGATAAAACACTCGAATCAGAACTACAATATCCTATGTAAGTTAAATTAACAGGAATAAATATGAGTGAAACGACGTCAGAGATGTTTACGGGATTTGACATCTCCTATCCAGTGTCTAACGTGAGTGCAGCAACTTAAGAGATGCTCGGGATTCGCATCTCCTAAGGATCCGTTAAACTATTTACTATGTAGTAATATTTCTCTATTATAATAGTGTCTATTAGTAAAATAAACTTACTTTTAAATAGCGTTAAGGCTTTACAGTTTCCACCTTAACACGTAGTAATGCCAATAGTCTATACAGTACCGTAATACCTCCTGATCGGGAGGCTACCAAAGGATACTCCATAGGTACGACACAAATAGAAACTCGTACAAGACACGATAGGGTAGGTGACACAACACAACTAGACAATGCCAGGGTAGATATACTAATAACGCTTCCGGGCCGGTGGTAACGCGTAGCGTGCAGCTACCGCCCACCTCGAGCCACACCCCAAAAAAGAAAATCGAAAGTGGCCACCGAATCAATCCAAAGGTCAGAGTATAATATTGAAGGGATGTGTCCGATCAAAGGAGCTACCTCATTAGCCCGTCAATCACTCCTATTTTAGCCACCTTATGCCAACTCATGGGAGTTGGGTCCACGTATTTACCTTAAAGAAACGCCGCCGCCATCCTACTTCATTCTGGAATCTCCACCGCGTACACGGTTGTTAAAGTGGTTTTCGGAGTTGGCAGAGAGTATGACAACTTCCAATCCCGGTCTCTTTAACAACCAAACGTTATTATAACACTGCGGTCTTTTCAAAATAGTTTATACTTTAAATCCAGAATAAAATATCCATTTCAAAACCATATAAATTACGATATCGTTTCCCCTTTTGAAAACCAAGCAATATGATATCATTTTCAAATATATCCTTTTCTAAAACTATAACAATTTCGAAGTTATAATATTTCTAAACCAAATTGAAATCTAGCCTTCAAACATAAAACTTTGAATTACATCATTTTGAAATATAACCACACCACTTAAATGGTTAAGATATAAATTACTTTATATATAAAAAAATAGTTTCTTCACCTTCACAAATCAATTCCAAATATAGATTTAAATCCCAAATAAACATTTCAATTTCCATATCTTTCAAAGCTTTAAATATTCCACCATTTCAAAACTAATTCTTTGATAGTTTCATATATATCAAATTCAATTACTATTAGTTAGATTTGAAATGTTTACTTAATAAATCACGTATCATCTAAGTAGAACCTTTACACTTCAAGTAACAAGATATACTTTCAAATTAATTAACTTGATAATATTCATTCAAATCACTTTGATATTCATTTACATCCTCTAAACAAAATCAGGTTATAAAATCATACCTTTTAAACCTCAAATTTATTTACATTTCAAATTAAAATTTTTCGAAGATAATTCTTAAATACTTTAATTCAAATCAAATTCCCATTTATCTTCCAACCTTAATTTTATTTGAGTCATTATAAACTCTATATACCATAAAATTTAGATAGATACTTAACCGTATTTTATAAAAGAAATCAAATTTTATTATTTAGCTTATTTTATAATTCAAAACAAATTTATACATAGCAAAAATCAATAATAAAAATATCATTTATATAACATCTAAAATCAATATCTGTATAGCCCATTTATTTCTTTACAAAACCATAAAATCATTTCAAAATAATTTTATATATATGCCGCGGTGCCTGTATATAATTTTCTATCCTATGGTCAAGTGATACAGATATTTATCATTTCAATCCGCAATTTAAAAATAAAAATGCGGTCGTATATCATTTCAAACCGCAATCCCGAATCGAAATTAAATGCATAACAACTTGCTGATTATGATGATATAAATAACATGCATTCATCCATCATACAATAATACATTCATCACAATCATCATCCAAAACAATCAATCAATATCAATATATAATTGATAATATTTAACAGGCAATTAACTGGCATAATAATAAATTTAATAACGATTTAATTTAAATAAATGCAATTAACTGAGATGATGATTAAAATATATGAAACAGTCATAAATAAATGCATAATCACAACGAAAAACAAATTTAACAAACATAAGAAATTTTAGAAGTTGTGAGTGGGTTAAAACACTCACCTTTTGAATTTAAATTGAATTTAAATCCAATTTAAACCCAAAAGCTTGACAGTCTAAGAATTCATCCAAACTAGCGCCAAAATGTTTGGAATTTCAATACAATCCTAACAAAAAAAACCGCGCATGAATTGGTGTTCGTATGTGAAAGATATAGCGATAAACGTGCTTGAATTTAAATTATAAAATTAAAAAAAAGAACACAATACCCCCATGCCACGTCATACTCTCGTTATTACTACAGTGAAATTCGATCGACGCCCTCATCAACACGCGCCTGCCCAGTAATGCCGCCGCCCTCAATATCGATGCCGCGCCACACCGGAGGGGTCGCCGACCCAAGAGCCACCCACTTACTCCCCCAAGACCTTCGAACGCCAGCACGACCACGCGCCTCAGTCGCGTATCCAGCTGCAGCAACCGCCATAAATAAATCGAAACCCTAGCGAATTTGCACCAAATCTAGCCGTCAACTCGACATACGAACCACATAGATCGACTCCCCTCAGTCCCCTCTACAAAACCCAAAAAGGATTTCCCGATCAGACGAAGTTCATTGTCGAGCGATGAACGACCGAAACTTCTTCGATTTTTACTGATCAGACGATGAACCAAAACGAAAAACGAATCATGAATCTGAGTTACGCTCTTCGAGGGCTTCGAAATATAATTTTTTTGAATTTTTTTGAGGAGTTTGCCATGAACCATGGATCTGAATTTTCGAGATCTTCGAAATATAATTTCTTTGAGAGCTTCGAATCATGGATCTGAATTTTCGAATCATGGATCTGAGTAACGAATCATGAACCAAAACGAAAAACGAATCACGGCCGAAACTTCTTCGATTTTTGAGCATTGGATCTAAAATTTGTTTATCTTCCATTGAGGAGGAGAGATAGTTGAAATATACGTACATACAAAAGAGAAATAAGAGTATGCTGGGGTTTATTACCGGGTATTTATAGGTAGGGTTGAAATAGAATAGATGGATCGGGTTGAATATACACGTTAACGACAAAGTGGCACAAAAAGCCCGTTCCGACTCCGGAACGAAATTGGGTCAACCCATATATCAAAATAGATGTTTTAAAATATTTTAAACACAATGGAAAATGTTTCAAGTCCAAATTTTATCGTATGAAGAAGTTATGCTAAAATCAATATTTTCAAATTGATTTCAATTGATTTTAATTTAATTGATTTCAAGGCGTTTCAAGCCCATACGATCGAACGACAAGTCCGATCGATACGAAACTTGAAATCCTACAATAATTCACAGTTACGGATCCAATGAAATTTGTTTCGTCGAAATCCAAGTCAGTGGCCAAAATGGCTATTTTTATATTAATTAAATAAATAAAATTTAGTCAATTTAATCAAATTTTAAATTTCAATTCGGTAATTGCCAATTCTTATCATTTTTAATTTTCCAATCATTTACAATGATTTAAACCAATTTAAATGTCAAAGTAGAGTTGATAAATTTATAAATTTCGGTATTAACCCTAATTTCATTAAATTCGAAAATTATAACTTTAATTTCCAAAAATTTCTGTTAAATTTACTTTTCATTTTATTATTCGATTCATTTTTATCAAACGGATGAGATTAACATTGGATTCAAAATTCACTGCATTAATATTCTCACATTTCATCTAAATTCCCATTTTAAATATTTAATCCATTTAATTGCAATTAATCCTTTTATTAAATTTTAAATTCCAATAAATTAATACAGCTTTATTCCCGATCCTTATAACCCAACAAATTGTCCAATATGAATAACCTTAACATTACTTACAAATATTACCTTAATTAACATTAACGTAATATTAAATTATAATTATTGTAACAAATTTCAAAGTTTAAATTTACAAGCTACATACATAGGTAACATACAATAATTGTTACCGTTAACCTTCAGTTACATTAATAGGTTTTTATTGCTTACAAAACAATGTTAACATTTATTTTCAGAATGCTAATTTCATTCACTCTATCCGTTACTACATTTATATCCATTAAAGTAATATTTAATTTCCTTTATTCGAAATAACCTATTATCACCAATATACTCTTTATAATATTTGTATAGTTATTCTCCACAAACAATTACCATCTATCCTATTATTTCACCCGTTATTTATAATTAAAGTCTCAATTAAATTTATTTATCTAGATTTCATTCTTTTATTACATCATTTATTACTTTACAAAATAACCAACATTTCTATGCATCTTATTACATTTATATCTTGTAATTATTTTCTTAAACTTGTAATTATAATACCAAGTTTCATTTTAAATTTCAATTGATTCCCACTCACAGTTTCATAGCCTAAGTGAACTGGTAACAAATAATAACAGTCACTATTTGCCCTAAATCACATTTATAGGTTTATAGTTTACAACAAATGTTGCAATGACTCATATGATATTGATTTTATCCAATTACCATTAAATTTATCCTAATTCATCGATTTGTACAATATATCTCTTGTTTCCTTAAAATAAATTTATATTTCTATTAAGTTTTCATTCACACTTCCGTTACATTATTAATAATCATTAAAGTAACGTTTATTATCAATAACAACATTATAATTACTTAACATTTAAACGAACTTGATTTTCAATAAATTATTGACCAATTAATTAGGTAATTTATAATAATTGTTATCATACACTTAAACATACACTTAAATTTACACTTAAGTTTATGTTATATTCGATTTATTACGTATTACTTTCTTAGTTAATACTTTGGAATTTATTCCCCGATTCCCTAATTTGAATCAATTATAACTTTACATTCTGTTTCAATTAATTGCAATTTTATTTTTAACATTCACTTAAGTACAAATTATAAAAAATTTCTTTCTTCCTAAATTTAATTACAAAATTTAATTAAATTGACCAAATTTATTCATCAAAATTTACGGGTCGTTACACTCTCCACCACTCAAAATTTTCGTCCCCGTAAAGGAAAAGAAGGGAAAAGAAGAATTATAAATCAAAATATATTATTCAAAACATTATATTCATAACAATAAGTTTACAGAACTGGATAAATAAAATAAAACATACATATTTATAAATAATTAAATCTTTTATATTCAAATTAATAAAGTTTGAAAAACATTTTTCAAAATATTTTCTAAGTCCAAAATTTACGAATTTTTTTTGCAGAGTCTCTGTGACGCCCCACCTTTATACCCACGCTAGCCAAGGACACTACGGAGTAATGCCGTCAACTAGCACGGAGAATAAGACTGTTGAAGAGCGATCATCCGTGTAATTGCTTTGTGCGAGCACCGATATGCCAGATAAAATATAATGAGGAAATCCGACATACCGACACAAACTCAAAGATACTACACAGTGGCTATAATGTCTTCGGAAACGAACATAGAAATAAACATAACACAAATCAGTCACAAACATCCATATCACAAAGGCGGAAAAAGATATGAATATAACACATGAAAGTGTACATCAGAGTAGTGGTCAAACAAGATCCACAATACCACAAAAGAATAGCTACAAGTGCTAGACAAAAGAATATGGATACATCAATGAGTCTATATCTCAAATGTATACAACAAAAACTACAAATCTATGTAATTAGCCAAAAGTCAGGGTGATAATCCCAGATGTGAAGTCAAGCAGAAGCACCTGTAACATCTCGGTCTGACCCGAGTATTATTTAATAAGAAAATAATAAACGGATCAGTCTAGCTATAAATATCAGATGAAATGATATGGAATAAGAGATATGACAAAGCATGTAATAACCCTAAAGCATACTGTGAAAAGTATGCAATTTAAAAATCAACTAGGGATTAATCAATATCACAAGAATCTTCTCAAAGATCAAAAAGAATGTCATACTCTATATTTTCATCCTCCAAAACCATGAATATTGACAATAATATCAATACCAATCACAAAAGTTAATGACACACAAATTCACCAATGCACAAATATTGATAAATCATATCAATGTAAATCACGAAAATTGGTGAAACACAAATTCCAGAAATCATCAATGGAAATCCAGAAATCACAAAAAAAAGGGAGGCCTATCACAAAACGGGAGCATGAAAACTCACCAACACGTATATCACAAAATGGAACACTATTCCATGGTTGCTAACCATTAATTTTGAGCCGAAGCTCCACAAAACGGCCCGAAGACCATGGGTCGCTACCCCACCAAATTGAGCCGAAGCTCCACAGAAACGTGGTTTAGTATCCCTCGTAGACAAAGAGACATCGCACATTTGCTAGTCTAAATCACAAAAATGATCATCAACGATCATCAAGAAGTGTCAATTACAGTAAGCTAGTAAATATATAAGCTTAGCCTCATGTCCCATAACCACTAGCTTAACTTAAATATTTACGAACAAATTGTAGATCTCCACTCGAAAATTGTCACAAGAGGTTCAATCGAACAGGTCCAAGAATTAACCGACGAAGTAAACGCAATCGTTTCATACCACTTGTTTTACGAAGCCGTTTAATTAGATTTCTCGTACGAGTGAGGAAAAAGTTTGTATATTTTTAAAATGACAAATCACAAAAATGATCGTAGAAACGATCAATCACAAAATTTCACATGTGAAGATGTGAATGAAATCCAAAGAATTAGATTCCAAATTCATCAAAGTGGAAATACCCTTGCTACATGACACGACGCGACCTAGCAGATGAGCGACCTATGGAATGGTTCGACTCAACAGTGCAAACGACCTAAGTGGTAGCGGCATATGTGCAGGGCGACTTAAGAGGTGGAGTGACCTAACTGCATGCGACCTAAGGAATGGCGCGACCTAAGGCGTGGCGCGACCTAACGGTGCAAACAGGCCGAGCGACCTAAGGATGGTCAACGACCTAAGGCATATGAGAAGGCCGATCAACGACCTAAGGGTTGCGACCTATGTTGGCGCGACCTAACTGCAGGAAGTTCGAGCGACTTAGTGGTTGGAACGACCTAGCCGAGCGACCTAGTGGTGGAACGACCTATGCGCAGAAGGCCGAGTGTCTTCGTGGTTGCAGGCCGAGCGACCTAACGACTTAAGGGGTAAACAAGACCGAGCAACGACTTAGCACCTATGGGTTACGACCTATGGCCGAGCGACCTAAATTAACGCGACCTAAGCAAGGCATGACCTAAGCAAGGCGCGACCTAACTACAGGCCGAGCACTTTGAATTGTGCAGGCCGAGCGACCTAAGGGTTTTGAAGCGCAAAACTCACTCAATTTGCAACCGTTCGAGCACGAACGCTAGGGGATTACGCCTATCGGCTACCCGGTCCTATTGGCTCCTCGATTCATCACCAAAAATGTGTACAAACATCAAAGATTGGATTTTTAAATATTTGAACCCAAAATACAAAAAATTGGGATTTTCACAAGTTCGATCCAAATCAACAGCAAATGCACTTGAATAAGTGTTAGGAATTCATACCTAACAATCAAAGATAGTTATAGACAATGATGTGAGATAGAAATCTCACCTTTACACAAGATCAATGAAGAAGAAGCTTGAAATCAAGGAAGAATCAAGGGCTTCTCTATGAATTTGGAGTTAGATGTTGGATTTGCAAATGAACTTGAGCTTGGAGTTTTAATTTCCCATTCCTTCCTCCATTTTTTATGAAGCTTTAGTGTTAGGAAATGAAAGTGAAGTTATGAAGGGAAGGGGGTTGAGCTAGAGTAAATAGTTTAGGCTAATGGGCTAAACCAAACCCAAAGCCCAAAGTGAAAAAGTGACAAAATTTCACTAACTCCAAACATATCAAAGTTTATACTCTAAAAGATCGCAAACGGCGTTTTAGACCCAATGGAAGTGGTTCCGATCCTAATTTGACCGTATGCAAAAAGTAACTTTTTGGACTAAAATCCGATTAACGATAAAATATTAAAATAAAATATTTAAATACTTAATCGGAAAATATGCGGGTTGTTACAGACTCCCCTCCTTAAAGAAATTGCGTCCTCGCAATATTTAAGAAGAAAATACCGATGACAACCATGAAAGCATATTATCACAAAAGAAATTTGAAATAAGAAATTCACCTAAAAGAGCACGGAAAAGTAAGTCTGGATGTGTTCGCTCGATGAACTCTCTAGATTCCCAAGAGCAATCCTTAGGATTTGAGGACCATTGGACTTTAACAAGCGGAACATCTTTATTTCGAAGGCGCTTGACCTCCGAAGCAATAATGCGAATAGGATGTTGCTCATAAGTTAAATTAGGTGAAACTTCAATTTCTTCCACAACACCGGGCTCAAGAATAGAATCGGAATCTCGAAGGCATTTCCGTAATTGAGAAACGTGAAACACGTCATGAATAGCAGAAAACTGAGCCGGTAATAAAAGGCAATAAGCCACAAAACCAATACGTTCGGTGATGGGAAATGGACCAATATATCGAGGCGCTAACTTTCCCGATCGACTGAAACGTACAACACCCTTTATAGGTGAAACACGAATAAACACAAATCTCCCACAGAAAATTCTAATTTCCTTCTCGGCTATCGGCATAGGACTTTTGTCTACTCTGGGCTTCTTTCATCCTATGACGAATAAGGTCAATCTTTTATGTGGAATCACGAATGAAATCTGGACCTAAAATCAGCTTCTCACCGGCCTCAAGCCAACTAGAAGGAGATCGGCATGGCCTTCCATAGAGTGCCTCGAAAGGTGCCATACCAATACTAGATTGGAAGCTATTATTATAGGAAAACTCAACAAGAGAAATATGATCTTCCCAACTTCCACTAAAATCAAGAACACATGCACGAAGAAGATCTTCAAGAGTTTGATTCACACGCTCGGTTTGTCCATCGGACTGAGGATGATAAGTGGTGCTAAAATTAAGCTTCGTTCCCAAAGCTTTTTGAAGACTCTTCCAAAATCCACTAGTAAACAATGAATCACGATCAATAACAATAGAAGTAGGAACTCCATGTAATTTAACAATTTCTTTAATAAAGAGTTTGGTCAAGAGAGGAACGATTCGATTGGACCAAACGGGAATGAAATGGGCGGATTTAGTAAGTCTATCAACTATCACCCATAAGCTATCATGACCCGAACGAGAACGGGGAAGGCCGTCTATAAAATCCATGGAAATTTGGTCCCACTTCCAAATTGGAATTTCTAAAGGTTGTAATAACCCACCGGGCCTTTGATGTTCGGCCTTAATGAGTTGGCAAGTCATGCAACACTTAATGAAGTTAGCAATATCAGATTTCATTCCCTTCCAATAATAAAGTCGCTTCATATCCGCGTACATTTTACTACTACCGGGATGAATGGTAAATTTAGAACGATGTGAATCTTCTAAAATATCTTTACGAAGATCACTAATATTAGGCACGATAAGTCTACCAAATTTTCGAATATTTCCACGAGAATCAATATCAAAGTCTTTCAAACCTTCAATATCAATTTTATTCCTAAAATTTTGGCCAAGAAGAGCCAATTCGGGATTTAGCTTTTGAGCTTCAAGAATGCGGTCTAAAGGAGAACGATGAGCCTCCAGGCTACATAAAACAAGAGATGAACACAACTCGAAAACACAATCTCGAATCTCACAAGTGGATAAAATTCCGAGATCATTCCATTCGGATATCATCATAGAAACAACCGCTTGTTGCTTGCGACTAAGAGCATCGGCAACACGATTTCCCTTTCCGGGAGTATAAAGAATATCAAGATCATAAGATGCAAGGAACTCGAGCCAACGTTGTTGATGCAAATTTTGTTCCTTTTGAGAAAATAGATACTTCAAGGATTTATGATCAGTATAAAGAATAAATTTTTCTCCCAAAAGATAATGACGCCAAATACGAAGGGCGAAAATAATAACCGCGAGTTCTAAATCATGAGTGACATATCTAGTCTCGGCAGGCTTCAATTGCCTAGAAGCATAAGAAATAATGCGTTCTCTTTGTATAAGAACGACACCCAAACCAACGCGAATAGCATCGGTATAAACAATAAAATCTTGATTTCCCCCGGGAATCACAAGAATAGGAGCATCAGAAAGGAGTTCTTTTAATTTCTGAAAAGAAGTTTCACATTTGTCCGACCAAATGTATTTAACACCTTTCTTTGTTAAACTAGTAAGAGGCACGGAAATTTTGGAAAAGTCCTTTATGAACAGGCGGTAATAACCTGCCAATCCAAGAAAACTACGAATCTCCGTCACACTCTCCGGTCTCTTCCAATTTTGAATCGCTTCAATCTTTGAAGGATCCACGGAAATTCCAGATTCGGAAATAATATGACCGAGAAACTTCACACGAGATTGCCAAAAGTGGCATTTAGAAAATTTTGCTTTCAATTGATTGCTCCTAAGAGTTTCCAACACAATCTGAAGATGCTTTTCATGCTCCTCCTTGGTTTTTGAATACACAAGAATATCATCAATAAAGATGAGAACAAACCGATCGAGGAAGTCTTCGAAAACTCTATTCATAAGGTCAACGAACTAAGCTGGAGCATTCGTTAAACCAAATGGCATAACGAGCCACTCATAAGATCCATAACGAGTACGGAACGATGTCAAAGGAATACTATCCTTTGCAATACGAAGCTGATGAAAACCGGTCGCCAAGTCCAATTGTGAAAAGACTTTAGCACCACTAAGTTGATCGAATAGATCATCAATCCGAGGTAAAGGGCATTTATTTTTGATAGTAAGATCATTAAGCTTGCGGTTGTCAATGCAAAGCCTAAGTGTACCATCGGATTTCTTCACAAAAATAGCCGAAGCTCCCCAAGGAAAGGAACTAGAGCAAATAAATTGCTTCGTCTCCAATTCGGATAATTGTTTGCGCATCTCCTCATTTTCTTTATTGGACATACGATAAGGAGAACGAGTGATAGGTTGAGCTCCAGGGATGAGATTAATTTTGAACTCAATTGCTCGCTTAGGTGGTAATCCTAAAATGGGCTCAAATATGTTGGAAAATTCACGAACAACGTGAATAGGTGATATGCACGTAATTGTGCATATATTTACATCCATATTTTATCTCTTTTTATTTAAATAATCATCATATTTGGGCATTTTAACATGTTTAAAACCAAAATTCAATTATTTCCAACCATCATATTTTCATCTTCATTGAGGGGCAAAACGGTCATTTTTGTGCATATGTCAATGCAAGAATTTTTACTTGGACATTTATTGATAATTTTTATAGGAATTTGGATGCATATGGAAGAGGCTTATATGAGATATATGCATGCACAAATGAATACAAAGGAAAGAAGGAGGAAATAATTCAAGCCATGAACATGGAGGACCCCACCCACTTACCTAAAAGTACAATTTGAAGCTAATGGACAACTAAGTGGAGGTTAAAGCTTCATGCAAAACAAATGATGGATTAATTAGTGGATAATGGTTACTTGGTGGCCACACTTCCTAAAGGGCAATTTAGGAAGCTCCCTAAAAGTAGAATTAGGGTTTTAGGCTTGTATAAATAGCCCTCTTATGTACGTGAAAAAATCATCTTCTACTCTTTCATTTTGCTTAGGAAATTAAGAAATCAAAGTGTAAGCTCAATGTTCTATGAAATAAAAATGGCTTCCAAGCCTCTTTCTTCTCTCTTTTCTACATATTTTTCTTTGTTTTATTGTTAATGTTTATTTCTATGCTCTCTTTTCCTTTATGTTCATAGCTTAGATTTACATTTATGCAAGTAGTTAGTAGCTAATCTCTTTTGTTTTCTTTGCTTATTTTCTATTCTCTTTTCTTTTTAATGTTGAAATTTATTTGTGTTGCTTCAATGCCAAAAATGAGTAGCTAAACCCCTTCAATTTACGGGTGATGAAGCTCTATAACTTTATGTAGTTTCAACATTTTTATGATGCATGATCTCTTTGTTTATGCTTCATGAATGTAAATTTTGATGTAAGTTTATACAAGTGGGTTTGATAGCTTATATTGCTTATGCAAATGAGCTATTATTATTCAACATAAACACAATTTACATCAACATTTACTAATTAATTTTTGATTATGAAATGAAAGTAAAAATGAAATTTGATGATCTATGTTGCTAGTTACAATAGTAAATAGATCATACTTAAAATAGTTTTTGCTTTGGCTTCTTTTTCATGAGAATTATAAGTGGTACAATTGTTGTACTATAGTTTGATGGTTTGAGTTATGTTAACTAATAACATAAACAAACCATACTTATAATAAATGCAATGATTATTTCACTTAATACCAAAGTTAGAGATCATAAATTATGTGTTTGTTGATTTACAAAAATTTGAGAGTGGATTTGCCTCTAAATTGTTCTTTAGTCTAATATTTTTGAATCACATTTTTCTAGTGTTAGCCTCATTTTATTTCTAGTTAACAAATCCTCCACGACTTTGGTATAGTTTGATTGAATAGAATTTCAAAATCATCAATTCCCTGCGGATCGACCCGTATTTGCCGCGTGCTACATTCATACACTGTGCGCTTGCGGTTATTTTTATTTCTAAATTCGTTCGACGGTTTTCTAAACTGATAGAATTTCAGTCGACGAACAAGTTTTTGGCGCTGTTGCCGGGGAGTTGTTTTGATTTTAAATTTTTATTCTTCGGATTATTTTTCTTTGTTTGTTTTTTGTGTATCTTTTATTTTGTGTGTGTTTGCGTTTTCCTTGTAAATTTTTTTTTGCATGTTTGTGTATTTTTGTGTGTGTTCTAGTTTTCTATTAGCATTGCATTTGCATATTAAAAAAAAAGGTTTCATTTTCATTTCTAATTTCTGTTTTAATTACATTTGCATTCATTTGCAGTTTTTACATTCACTGGTTTCTGCCTATACAACAGTCTATTTCTGTACTGTTCCTCCCACAGCAAGCATCATTTCTTTGCCTCCATCAAACTGCTGCCATCAACCCAACCTCTTACAACCATCCCACTGCATCACCCAATCTCTGCCATCAACCACCTTGACCACAAATCCCAGAACACAACACGAATCGAACTTCAACCACACGTCTCCTTCAAATCCCATTACTGCTTCCTTCTAGTGCACGACAGCAACAAACATTCCAAGCCATCACAAACAACTGTCCATTCCCACTTACAACACAGCCTGTTGCTACCACTATCACAACAAGAACTTTCCTTAAGAGCATATACTTCTCCTCTTCAAAACACAAACAAAACCACTGTGTTTTTAACCAAACTACTGTGCTTTATTCCCCTGACCATCTTCATTCCACAAACATTCTATATCTCAGCAACCATCTCTTTTTTTCAAACCATTCTCTTCTTTATTTCAAACCAAGCTCTTCTCTGTCAAACCAAACTGCAGTTCCACCATCAACTTGCCTGCCTGTCTCTGTTGCACACTCCAGCCACATTGTCATCAGAAACTGCCAGCTAACCATCTCCATCCCACTACTCAACAACTCCTTCAAACCCAATTCAACCAAGACCATCAACCTGCTACTTACTTTCAATATACTTCTCCTCCATCACCTAACTTTGTTCCCATTTCAAACTGCCATCTCCTTCAATGATTCACATCATCTCATACCCCTTCATCCACCGTCCCCGCTACAACTAGCAAATTCACTTCAAACTGCACTACTTTCCATCTCCACTGACAGCTGCTGTGCCTACACCATCTTCTTACTGCAACCCCCCATTCATACCAACTCACTTGCCGCTGCCAAGATTCATCCCGACCATCCAATCACCACACCTTCTCCACAAACAAACACTACCCAGTCCTCATCAGAACACAACAACTACTTCAAACCATTGCAAACTCATCAACCTCCTCCGCAACCTCATATCCACAACACAACCCCTGCTTGCACCTCGCATACACCACTTTCCTCTACACATATTCCTCTACTACTACCGACTGCCAACTGCATCACCACAGAACACTTCCACCTGAAGCAATATAAACTGCCTTTCAATTCCATCCACTTCTGCCATTATCTCCATCAAACATTCAACTTCCTCATAGCCATACTTTCTGTTGCCATTCACACTTCTACAACCCCACTGTGCCATCATATCCTGACATACCAACCTCATACTGACCAAACACTCATTACTGTCTCCCTACTTCACCGTAGTTCAACCACTAGACCACCTAACAACCAACGTTCATCACCTTATTTTTCAACTACTGTCAACAAATCAGCAAGTTCACAACCCACTTGCCTCGATCACACTTCAATCACTGACAGCAACCAACTGACAGCAGCTACAAACCAAGTCGAACACCCCAATCCACCCACAAACCATTCATCTGTCATATACCACAAACATCCCACAGACTAAAAAAAACTTGCTGCCTGCAGTCAACATACAGTGCAAGTATCTCCACTGCTTTCATCAATTTTCAATTCACTGGTACTTCAACACATACGGCCCTCCACCACGAAAGACTGCACACCTCCTCTTCACTACAGTCGCAAACAACCAGAGATCACAGCATATAGAAAGCTGACCTCATAGTAAACTACAGTATAACCAACATTATAATAGTTGCAAACAACATTCAACGCCCACACCCAATCGCCTCGACGACCACCCTGCTTCATCCAACCCGCCTGCAGCTCCACCACATCCACTAGTCACCGCAACCAAGCCAAGTCCTCTGCAAATTGACCGCCTCCCTCGCCTGTAATCGCGCACGAATCCATCTACAAAAACCTACCAAATCGATTACCTGCGAACACCCCAAATCGCCGCCACCTCCCCAATCACTTGCGGCTTCAACGAACAAACCTTCCCAATTCGAACAACCCTCGGTCGAAGTGACCCACCACACCGCGATTGATTTTGTTCAGGAATTCACGAATTGGTTTTAGAAAATTCATGAGAGAAGCTTGAATTCGTTTTTACAAAATGGCGAATTGTTTTTAGAGAATTCATAAGTGGATGTGGTTTGGGCCGGGTAGCTTTAAGTTGCAAGCCTGTACATTTTTTTATTGCTTCCTTTTGATTTTTCTAGGCCAGGTAGCATTAATTTAAGTGTCTTGAATTGTTTTTGTAGTCTCATTTAATTAGTTTGTTTTAGTTTCTTTTGTTTGTTTTTATTTTTTTTAAAAAGAAAGAAAAAAAATACGTGTTTTCTTTTGTGTTTTATCCTTTCAAACCTTTTTTTAAGTAGAACTTCGCTTTTAAATTTTGTTTCTTTCTTCAAAAAAAAAAAGTTAGTTGTAAATTTGTTTTGTCTCGTTTCAAGTTGCTCTTAAGTTTCATCCTTATATTAAAAAAAATTGAAAATATATCTTGTTCTTCATTTCAGGTTGCCAAAGCAGAAATTCAAAAGGGAGAAGTGCTTGCCAAAAATAATCTGCTTTGCTTTGCTAAAAAAATCGCTGTTAAAAAAAAATTGCTAAATAATCTGCAAGCTCTGTTATCGTGCATCTTTTTCCTTGTTTTTTTAATTGCATTGTTGGTTGCTTGCATTTGCATTTGTATATATATAAAAAAAATTCAAAATCCAAAAATAAAAACAAACTTCGTTTTAGTTGCATTGTAATTTCACGTTTAATTTCTGCTTTGCATTCATCTCATCTTGTTTTTCTTTTCTAAGGGCAATACCCCAATTCACATAAGGTGAGGGATTTCACCCTTTTCTTAGCCCACAAACGCATTTCATCTTAGAATTTGACTAATAATAAAGGTTAGACTTGGACCTAAGGGTGTCTCGAGCTCACTTAGGGCTTTATTGTATCTTCACAATTGTTTTATTTGAACGATTTTATTTCTTGGTGTCTAGGCTATGGTAGAGTAATAACCAGTTATAAAAATTACGGTGATACGTAAATATTATACTGGTTGTTCCTTTGAAGGTACTTAAACCTTCGGCTGCATTGCTACGGTGATTCGTGGTGCACCGATAACCCCTGTCCGTTACCTGGCTGAGAAATATTTTTGTTGATTTAAGACAAAGTGTGATTATACAGTTTTGGGTTAGGAGCTATTAAGGACAGAAAACTGTAATTAAGTCCTTTGCATTCATTTAGTTGCATTAGTTCATGCATATTTAAAAAAAAACTCAAAAATCCAAAATTCAAAAAAATTGTAAATTCTACTTAACTTAGTTTTTAATCTAAAAGAAAAACTTCTTTTTTTTCCTTTCCTTTGAAAATTTTCAATAAAAAAAAATTCAAAAAAAAAATATATAAAATCTTTTCAGAAAAAAAGAAAAAAAATTGAAAATTCAAAAAAAAAATCCTTTAAAAAAAATTTTGAAAAACCAAAAACAAAACAAAAATCAAACTTTTCTCTTGAAAATAAATCTCACTTGGTAAATAGTTTTCTTCCTTGAAAAAAAAGAGAGAAAATTCAAAAAAAAAAAACAAAACAAAAACAAGTTTTCAAATCTTTTTTCATTCTCTAAACTCGAATCTAACTTCTTTCTTTTCTCAACCTTCACTAGTGCATGAGTACTTGGACTCGTGACACAACGACGAATACTTGGATTCGTGACCCTTCTACAAACCGTTTAACTCGAACAGATAATCCTTCCGAAATGGCGAACGAGAATGCCCCTTGAACTCTTATGGATAGAATCTTTCCCGATAGAGTTTCTATTCCATCTTGCATCACGTTACCCACCCCTAAGGGTAACCATTTTGAAATTCACTCGAACCATATTGCCATACTTCCGAAATTTGGCAATTTCGAGAACGATGATCCATACATCTTTTTTACTAAATTCGAACAAGTTTGTGCAACCATTAAACTCCAACAACTTTTTGATGACGGAATCAAACTTCGATTAATCCCATTTGCTCTTACAGACTACGCTGAAAAATGGTTGTACAGCTTACCTTCGAACTCAATTAAAACATGGGAAGAATTTGTAAAAGCTTTCTTAAAAAAGTTCTACCCCTTGGAAAAAACAAGTAGAATTCGAAACGAAATTGTAAATTTTCATCAATTCAAGGGTGAACCATTTGGAAAATATTTTGAAAGATTCAAAGCGCTTCTGTTAAAATGCCCACACCATAACTTTGAAAAATGGACGATTTGCCAAATCTTATACGATGGACTAGAAAACAGCTCACGAACGATGCTCGAATCAATGTGCCAAGGCAATTTTCTTGCCCAACATCATGATGATGCTTGGAAATTTCTTGAAAACCTCGCTGAAAAGTCGTCCCAATGGGAACGCTCGAACGAAAAATCAATCTACTCACGATCGAGTGCACACTCGATAAGACCTTCTGTTGCTTTGGAAGCTAAGATCGACGCAATGATTAAAAAATTCGATAACGTTTTCTCATCCAATCAAACGAACCAAGCTTCCCAACCAATGTGTTATAAATGCAACGATCCTAATCATATAGCCGATCAGTGTCCCAATTCCGTCGAAAAAATCAATGCTTTCAATAAAACCAAAAACGAGCCGTTTTCTCCAACATACAACCCTTGATGGAGAAATCATCCGAATTTTGCGTGGAACCAAAACAATCCCAATACGAATATGATTCGTCCTAATTTTCAAGCATTTCCAAATAATGTTTCGAATCCTCCCTTTTAGCCCAATAATTTTCAGCCAAACCTTGCGGTCCCGTCTCATAATCAACCGCAACAACCAAATTTTCCACCAAATTCTGCTCATCCTCTACAAGACGATAAACGTTTAACTTCGCTTGAGAAAACTCTTGAAACGTTGGCTAAGGCAACCACTCAAAGCCTTTAATCAAACAGCAATTTGCAAAATTTATTGACTTCATATATGCAAAACACAAACCAATCGATTGCCAAACTCGAAATGCAAATGAGTCAATTAGCCACATCTGTAAGTGAACGTGAACGAGGAACATTCCCAAGCCAGCCCCTTCCAAATCCTAGAAATCAAAACGCAAATTCAAATCAAGCCCATGTTGTTCAAGATAGCAACGTCACCCAGTTGAATGCTATCACAACTCTCTGTTCTGGTAAACAAATCGATAATCAAGTCGTTAATCCAAATGATTTATCGAAAACTTTTCTCAACACTTCTAAAACAACAAACGACTCAGAACAGAACATGGAGCCAAATGTCGAATCGAACGACAATCAAAATTCTTCTTCTTCTACTCGAGTAGACACACCTACTGAGTTTCGTGTTCCATTTCCACATCGTCTTCGACCAAAGAAACACTCAGACCAAATGGAAAAGATGTTGGAAATTTTTAAGCAAGTTAAAGTTAACATTCCGCTTCTTGACATCGTTCAGCAAATCCCCACTTATGTGAAATTTCTTAAGGACTTGTGCACCCAAAAGCGACACACTCAAGTGCCCAAAAAAGTCTTCTTAGCCGCTAGTTTGAGTGAAGTCTTGTCCCAATCCATGCCCGTTAAATACAAAGATCCTGACCGCCCTACAATTTCATGTACAATTGAAGACAAGACGATTAACAAATGTTTTATAGACTTAGGCGCGAGTGTCAACTTGATTCCATACTCCGTGTACGAACTACTAGGCTTAGGTGAGCTCAAACCCACGAAAGTTACGCTTCAATTTGCCGATCGTTCCATTAAGAAGCCCGTGGGAGAAATCGAAGACGTGCTCATTCGAGTAGGGGAATTTATATTCCCCGTTGACTTTATCGTTCTCGAAACACAACCCGTGACGAATCCCTCGATTCAAATTCCGT
The DNA here is from genome assembly GCA_030765085.1 of Allium cepa. Taxonomy (NCBI): domain Eukaryota; kingdom Viridiplantae; phylum Streptophyta; class Magnoliopsida; order Asparagales; family Amaryllidaceae; genus Allium; species Allium cepa. Next base: position 72,434,834 of record CM060930.1, on the reverse strand, counting down.
TGATTTTAGGCCGACCATTCTTAGCCACCTCAAATGCATTAATCAATTGTCGTAACGGATCAATGAAAATATCTTTTGGAAACATGACTTTGGATCTTAATATTTTTAATCTTGATAGTCAATCGAATGAACCGTGTGACCAAACGTTGGAAGTTAGTGCCATTCACGAAAATGTTGAAAACGAGACACTTGATCTTAACGATGAACGTGAGGCCGAGTATGAAAAATTGTTTCACAAAATTCCCAACGACATTGAATACACTCTTCCTTTTGAATCGCTTCCAGTTGATTCCGAATCTCAACCCAATTCTTCGATCGAAAAAATTCCAAAGTTGGACCTCAAACCGCTTCCCGACCACCTTAAGTACGCATACTTTGGTGAAAATGAAACTTGTCCTGTCATCATTTCTAACAATCTTTCTCTTGACCAAGAATCTTCTCTTCTCTCTATCCTTTCAAAAAATAAGGAAGCAATGGGATGGTCGATTTCCGATATAAAAGGAATTAGTCCCGCTCTGGTTCAACATCGCATCCATTTAATCGATGATGCCAAGCCTGTTCGTGACGCGCAATGAAGGCTTAATCCAAAAATGAAAGATGCGGTGCGTGATGAAATTCTTAAACTTCTCGACAACGGAATCATTTACCCAATCTCCGATAGTTCATGGGTTAGACCAATTCACGTTGTACCGAAAAAGTCCGGGCTAACCGTTGTCAAGAACGATTCAAACGAGCTTATTCCAACTCATACTCAAACGGGTTGGCGTGTTTGCATTGACTATCGAAAACTAAATGCCGCAACACGTAAAGATCACTTTCCTCTTCCTTTCAATGACCAAATGCTCAAACGTTTAGCCGGCCATGAATTTTACTGCTTCCTTGATGGTTATTCTGGCTATAACCAAATTCCAATCGCTCCCGAAGATCAAGAGAAAACGACTTTCACATGTCCATTCGGTACCTTTACTTATCGACGTATGCCATTTGGACTATGTAACGCTCCTGCGACTTTCCAACGATGCATGGTTGGCATCTTTTCCGACATGATTGAACGCTTTCTAGAAGTTTTTATGGACGATTTCTCTATCTTTGGTGATTCTTTTTTCAATGTTTACATCACCTCGAGTTGGTTTTGAATCGATGTAAAGAAAAACATTTGACTTTAAATTGGGAAAAATGCCACTTTATGGTCAAACAAGGCATAGCCTTGGACATATCATCTCAAATAAAGGCATTGAGGTAGAGAAAGCAAAAATCGATGTCATTGCAAATCTACCCATTCCCAAATCTGTTAAGGACATCCGATCATTTCTAGGACACGCTGGCTTTTACCGTCGTTTTGTGAAAGACTTTAGCAAAATCGCCCGTCCTTTAACGACCCTTCTTGGAAAAGACGTTCCTTTCGATTTTAACTCTGATTGTATCTCTTCTTTTGAACGTCTTAAGAGCGAACTCATTTCTGCCCCAATCATTTGCGCACCCAATTGGGATCTTCCTTTCGAAATAATGTGTGATGCTTCGAACTTTGCCGTTGGTGCTGTCTTGGGACAACGCATCAACAAGATCCTTCATGTCATTTACTACGCGAGTATGACCTTGAACGACGCTCAACTCAACTACACAACAACTGAAAAAGAGCTTCTAGCTGTCGTTTTTGCGCTTGAAAAGTTTCGACCTTACTTGATAGGTTCACACATTATGGTCCACACTGACCATTTTGCGCTTCGATATCTCTTCGCTAAAAAGGATGCTAAATCCCGTTTGATTCGTTGGATCCTTTTACTTTAATAATTTGACCTTACAATCAAAGACAAAAAAGGATCCGACAATGTCATAGCCGATCACTTATCTCGTCTTCCGAACGCAACATCTTCTTTGCCAATCAATGAAAACTTCCCCGATGAACAACTTCTTTCAATTTCGATCGATCCAGGGTACGCTGATATAGTGAACTACTTAGTCACTAAAGAAACTCCCTCATCTTGGTCCAAACAGGACAAATGCAAATTTATGTCCCAAGTGAAATACTTTTATTGGGACGATCCATACTTGTTCAAATATTGTCCTGACCAAATCATCCGACGTTGCATTCCGGATAATGAAATAAAGAGTGTTCTTTCGTTTTGCCACGATCAAGCGTGCGGTGGATATTTCGGTCCTCGAAAAACTGCAGAAAAAGTGCTTCAGTGTGGTTTCTATTGGCCTTCTCTTTTCAAAGACTCGTTTGAATTTTGTAAAACTTGTGATCGATGTCAAATGCTTGGACGAATTTCTCGACGAGATATGATGCCTTTAAACCTCATTCTTACGATCGAAATCTTTGATGTATGGGGTATCGACTTTATGGGACCTTTTCCCAATTCTTTTGGAAACTTGTATATCCTTCTCGCTGTCGATTACGTTTCAAAATGGGTCGAAGCCGTTCCTTGCAAAACCAATGACCACATAATTGTTGTGAAATTTCTCAAAGAAAACATCTTTTTGAGGTTCGGTACACCTCGCACAATAATCAGTGATAACGGAACCCATTTTTGCAACCGTTCTTTTGAAACTCTAATGAAAAAATACTCGATAACCCAAAAGTTATCCACTCCGTATCATCCTCAGACTTGTGGCCAAGTTGAAGTTTCAAATCGACAAATAAAACAAATCTTGGAGAAAACTGTCAATAAAAATCGAAAAGATTGGTCTCAGAAATTGACCGACGCGCTTTGGGCTTACCGTACTGCTTTTAAAACTAACCTTGGGATGTCCCCATTTCGTTTAGTTTACGGTAAAGCTTGCCATTTACCTGTTGAAATTGAACACAAAGCGTTGTGGGCAATAAAAAACTTAAACTTTGATCATGAAAAAGCTGGCGAAAATCGAAAACTACAACTCAACGAACTAGAAGAACTTAGGAGCGACGCGTATGAAAACGTGAAAATTTACAAAGAAAGAACCAAAAATTTTCATGACAAGTCAATCCTAAGGAAAAAGTTTTCGCCTAACCAGAAAGTTCTTTTATATGACTCGAGAATTCATTTATTCCCTGGGAAACTTAAATAAAGGTGGACTGGACCATTTGTGGTACGAACTGTTTTTCCACATGGTGCCATAGAAATAGAAAACCCAAAGGATGGATCGATTTTCAAAGTCAACGGTCATCGGTTAAAACCCGTCTTGGAATTTCCCAGTAACCAAGAGGAGGAGCTCATGATCCTTCATGAGCCAAGCTACGTCTAGTAAGAATGTTAACCCCATTTTGTAAATATGTACATATTTTTCCTCGTTACACTCATTATATCATGCATCGACTGTGGGGACACGGTCAAAATTAAGTGTGGGGGGGGTCTCATTTTCATTTTTTTTTAGTTTTTTATGGCATTTTTGAATTTTCATTTTCTTCAAAAAAACTCAAAGCTCCTAAATCTCAAAAACATTTTCTTTTTACCATTTTGATTTATTTTTGAAGAAACGCTATGGGATAAGTATAAGTTTTGGTTAATAAATTGAAATTTTTGAAAACTTATTTGTCTTAACAAAAATAAAAATGAAGTTTGATTACAAATAATAATGGTTTTACTAGTATATAGGAAGGTTCATCTATGTTAATTATGAAGTATGTTCTAATTGAAAATCTTTGTTTAAAAAGTGGTAAATTTAAAGTAATCGATATAACATTTTTGTCTTCTAAATTAAATAGTGCTAAGATGATTTTGCAAAACTCTCTCTCTCTCTCTTAAAAAAATATATAAAAAATACAAAATAATAACATCTAAAGTATTCACTCTCATTTAAAAGTCCTCACGGTTATGCATGGGTGAATTACTTGGAATCTTTGATTATGTGCTTTCATACTCATTTAAAAGTCCTTACGGTTATGCATGCATGGAACACATACAAAAAAAAACAGACTTAATAAAAATCACCTACGGTCGATAGATGCATGCACGAAAGTGTGTGCACTCGCTATGCTCTATACTCCCCTCACATAAGCCCGAAAGGCAGTGCATGGGTGGTATATCTGGCCTCAGTTTACCTGAGCTAGGTGTGTAATTTTTCTTGCAAATAATGAGAGAGCAAGCAATTGAAATCCTAGCACTATTTTAACTTGTTTGATTTAACTTGTCATTGAAAATAAACGAAAATACCACTTTAATAAACTTTGATAATCAACTAAGGATCCATTTCATAATTACATTGTGTTATCAACCGAAACAACTAGCCAAACTATGGTCTATCTGTTATGACAACTTGATTTTTGTTGGAAATTTTGACGAGTAAAATTTTCAAGACAATGACCAAAACTTGTATTTAACTTATTCGTGGCAATTTAAAAATAAATCCTTCATCTATAAATATTTCCAAAAAATCGCATTCATCTCTTTATAAATAAATCTTGCATTTTGTAAAAAATTTCATCCTGCATTTGGATTTTGTGGGTAGTATCCGCTGAAAACCCTCACGAGACAACACTCGTCCTACTGGGGACACCCAGAGGTTTAACGGCTTGTTGCATATGCTCATTTTAATCGTTCTCCCTATGAAAATGGATTTATCTTAGTTTTCCTTTATTCGAGGAAGAATAAAAAGATAAGTGTGGGGGTATTTGATATTCACGTAATTGTGCATATATTTACATCCATATTTTATCTCTTTTTATTTAAATAATCATCAAATTTAGGCATTTTAACATGTTTAAAACCAAAATTCAATTATTTCCAAGCATCATATTTTCATCTTCATTGAGGGGTAAAACGGTCATTTTTGTGCATGTGTCAATGTAAGAATTTTTACTTGGACATTTTTTGATAATTTTTATAGGAATTTGGATGCATATGGAAGAGGCTTATATGAAGATATATGCATGCACAAATGAATATAAAGGAAAGAAGAGGGAAATAATTCAAGCCATGAACATGGAGGACCCCACCCACTTACCTAAAAGTACAATTTGAAGCTAATGGACAACTAAGTGGAGGTTAAAGCTTCATACAAAACAAATGATGGATTAATTAGTGGATAATGGTTACTTGGTGGCCACACTTCCTAAAGGGAAATTTAGGAAGCTCCCTAAAAGTAGAATTAGGGTTTTAGGCATGTATAAATAGCCCTCTTATGTACATGAAAAAATCATCTTCTACTCTTTCATTTTGCTTAGGAAATTAAGAAATCAAAGTGTAAGCTCAATGTTCTATGAAATAAAAATGGATTCCAAGCCTCTTTCTTCTCTCTTTTCTACATGTTTTTCTTTGTTTTATTGTTAATGTTTATTTCTATGCTCTCTTTTCTTTTATGTTCATAGCTTAGATTTACATTTATGCAAGTAGTTAGTAGCTAATCTCTTTTGTTTTCTTTGCTTATTTTCTATTCTCTTTTCTTATTAATGTTAAAATTTATTTGTGTTGCTTCAATGCCACAAATGAGTAGCTAAACCCCTTCAATTTAGGGGTGATGAAGCTCTCTAACTTTATGTAGTTTCAACATTTTTATGATGTATGATCTCTTTGTTTATGCTTCATGAATGTAAATTTTGATGTAAGTTTATACAAGTGGATTTGATAGCTTATATTGCTTATGCAAATGAGCTATTCTTATTCAACATAAACACAATTTACATCAACATTTACTAATTAATTTTTGATTATGAAATCAAAGTAAAAATGAAATTTGATGATTTTTGTTACTAGTTACAATAGTAAATAGATCATACTTAAAATAGTTTTTACTTTGGCTTCTTTTTCATGAGAATTATAAGTGGTATAATTGTTGTACTATAGTTTGATGGTTTGAGTTATGTTAACTAATAACATAAACAAACCATACATAATAAATGCAATGATTATTTCACTTAATACCAAAGTTAGAGATCATAAATTATGTGTTTGTTGATTTACAAAAATTTGAGAGTGGATTTGCCTCTAAATTGTTCTTTAGTCTAATAGTTTTTGAATCACATTTTTCTAGTGTTAGCCTCATTTTATTTCTAGTTAACAAATCCTCCTCGACTTTGGTATAATTTTATTGAATAGAATTTCAAAATCATCAATTCCCTGCGGATCGACCCTTATTCGCCGCATGCTACATTCCTACACCGTGTGCTTGCGGTTATTTTTATTTCTAAATTCGTTCGACGGTTTTCTAAACTGATAGAATTTCAGTCGACGAACAATAGGAGAAATAATATCCTCTTCATCATCATTATCGTCATCATGAGGATTTAAAGAATATAAAGATGCAACCAGGCTGGAATCCGAATCTTTAAGATCAATAGAAATCTGCTTAACAGATTGAGGATGTCGAAGATGAATAGTCCGCTCAGGACATAGGATTTGGGCTTTATAGCGGTCAAGCCAATCCATTCCCAAAATCATTCCAAAGCCTAAGTAGCGCATAACATGCAAATCGGCTCGGAAAGAAAAATCACACAAAATAATCTCGACATCTTTACACAATAAACTGATTGTTGCGGATCCACCAACCGAATTCGCAATTCTCAAAGAAGTCATTAAACACAAAACATCCAAAGAAAAAGTATCAATAAGTTCTTTTGATATAAAATAATGGGACGCGCCCGTATCAAAAAGAACTCGAATAGGATGATCACGAAATAAAATAACGCCATCAAGGATAGAATGAGAAATACCTTGACCACGACATGTGTTGCCAGGGGCTTGAGCAACATTAAGCTTTCCCTCCTTCTTACCTTGAAGTTTGGGACAAGAAGATAAATAATGGTCCGGGCTTTTGCAATAGCGACAAGTATGAGGTTTTGAACACTTGTTCGCATAATGGTCCTTAGAACCATAGTTGTAGCATTGCCTACTACTAGAAGTAGAAGTCTTTGCCACCGAAGTTGATTGCTTCCCTTTCTTATTGGGACAGGGACCTGTGAACTTATTAGGCCTTTTCTTGTTGCTGAAGTTCGGTTTAGCACCCATAACTTCAACATCACTCTCCCTATCAGCCTCTTCAAGACGAAGAGCGATATCAATGAGTTGATCAAAAGAAACTTCTAACTTTAGAAGTAATGGCTTCTTAAGATTTTTATTCAAGCCATAGATAAATCTTTGGTTCTTCTTCAATGGGGTGTTTATGTATTCGACCCCGTATTTGGAAAGTGACTCGAATGATGCGATATAGTCTGTCACAGAGGATTCACCTTGAACAAGGTCAATGAAACGGCGAGCCAAAGTCACCTTCTCAGCTTCTGGCATAAATTTTAACTCGAAGCGTTCTCGGAATTTCTTCCAAGTAAGATCTGTTTCATTTATTTCAGAAATCAGAAGCTCATACCAATCTAATGCTCTTTCTTGGAGCATACTAGAGGCCACCTGAACACGGTGAAGATCAATAAGATTCATGCGAGAAAAGATTCGATCGCACGTTCTCAGCTAAGCCTGGACTTCAATAATAGTCTCAGAACCTTTGAATGGCTTCCCACCCAAATTTGTATAATCGCTACACAAACGTGCTAATCCAGATCGAGGGTGAGTAGACACCGGATTGGATCTGGCTGCTTGATCATTCCTTACTAGATCAAGAAGCTGCTGGGCAGACATAAATACTCCATCTTGGGGAGTAGCATGAGATTGACCGGCGCTGGGACGACCAGGTCTAACCATTTCTCTTCCTTTTTGAAAGAAAGAAAGAAAGAAGAAGAACAAGGTTATTCACAAATGAATATCCAGCTATCTTGATAGATAAACAAGGAATCATAAAGAAAATAGGATGAATCGGTACGAAGACTCGAATTAAATCCTAAAGCACGACTCCTAAGATGGACTTAGGACGATGATCCTTGCTAGATTATTATACATTGTTCCGAAGTTTGGCTCTGATACCAAGCTGTGACGCCCCACCTCTATACCAACGCTAGCCAAGGACACTACGGGGTAATGCCGTCAACTAGCACGGAGAATAAGGCTGTTGAGGAGCGACCATCCGTGTAATTGCTTTGTGCGAACACCGATATGCCAGATAAAATATAAGAGGAAATCCGACATACCGACACAAACTCAAAGATACTACACAGTGGCTATAATGTCTTCGGAAACAAACATAGAATTGAACATAACACAAATCAGTCACAAACATCCATATCAGAAAGGCGGAAAAAGATATGAATATAACACATGAAAGTGTACATCAGAGTAGTGGTCAAACAAGATCCACAATACCACAAAAGAATAGCTACAAGTGCTAGACAAAAGAATATGGATACATCAATGAGTCTATATCTCAAATGTATACAGCAAAAACTACAAATCTATGTAATTAGCCAAAAGTCAGGGTGATAATCCCATATGTGAAGTCAAGCAGAAGCACCTGTAACATCTCGGTCTGACCCGAGTACTAATAAATATATAAGCTTAGGCTCATGTCCCATAACCACTAGCTTAACTTAAATATTTACGAACAAATTGTAGATCTCCACTCGAAAATTGTCACAAGAGGTTCAATCGAACAAGTCCAAGAATTAACCGACGAAGTAAACGCAAGCGTTTCATACCACTTGTTTTACGAAGCCGTTTAATTAGATTTCTCGTACGAGTGAGGAAAATGTTTGTATATTTTTAAAATGACAAATCACAAAAATGATCGTAGAAACGATCAATCACAAAATTTCACATGCGAAGATGTGAATGAAATCCAAAGAATTCGATTCCAAATTCATCAAAGTGGAAATACCCTTGCTACACGACACGACGCGACCTAGCAGATGAGCGACCTAGGGAATGGTTCGACTCAACAGTGCAAACGACCTAAGTGGTAGCGGAATATATGCAGGGCGACTTAAGAGGTGGAGTGACCTAACTGCATGCGACCTAAGGAATGGCGCGACCTAAGGCGTGGCGCGACCTAACGGTGCAAACAGGCCGAGCGACCTAAGGATGGTCAACGACCTAAGGCATATGAGAAGGCCGATCAACGACCTAAGGGTTGCGACCTATGTTGGCGCGACCTAACTGCAGGAAGTTCGAGCGACTTAGTGGTTGCAACGACCTAGCCGAGCGACCTAGTGGTGGAACGACCTATGCGCAGAAGGCCGAGTGTCTTTGTGGTTGCAGGCCGAGCGACCTAACGACTTAAGGGGTAAACAAGACCGAGCAACGACTTAGCACCTATGGGTTACGACCTGTGGCCGAGCGACCTAAATTAACGCGACCTAAGCAAGGCGCGACCTAAGCAAGGCGCGACCTAACTGTAGGCCGAGCACTTCGAATTGTGCAGGCCGAGCGACCTATGGGTTTTGAAGCGCAAAACTCACTCAATTTGCAACCGATCGAGCACGAACGCCAGGGGATTATGCCTATCGGCTACCTGGTCCTATTGGCTCCTCGATTCATCACCAAAAATGTGTACAAACATCAAAGATTGGATTTTTAAAGATTTGAACCCAAAACACTAAAAATTGGGATTTTCACCAATTCAATCCAAATCAATAGCAAATGCACATGAATAAGTGTTAGGAATTCATACCTAACAATCAAAGATAGTTATAGACAAAGATGTGAGATTAAAATCTCACCTTTACACAAGATCAATGCAGAAGAAGCTTGAAAGCAAGGAAGAATCACGGGCTTCTCTTTGAATTTGGAGTTAGATGTTGGATTTGCAAATGAACTTGAGCTTGGAGTTTTAATTTCCCATTCCTTCCTCCTTTTTTGATGAAGCTTTAGTGTTAGGAAATGAAAGTAAAGTTATGAATGGAAAGGGGTTGAGCTAGAGTAAATAGTTTAGGCTAATGGGCTAACCAAACCCAAAGCCCAAAGTGAAAAAGTGACAAAATTTCACTATCTCCAAACATACAAAGTTTATACTCTAAAAGATCGTAAACGGTGTTTTGGACCAAATGGAAGTGGTTCCGAGTCCTAATTGGACCGTATGCAAAAAGTAACTTTTCGGACTAAGATCCGATTAACTATAAAATATTTAAATAAAATATTTAAATACTCAATCGAAAAATATGCGGGTTGTTACAGTCTCCTTGGTACGGAGAGGCTCGGGAGAAAATATAATATAAAATATGACAATATATAACATATGCTTTCCAAAATAATATATATCCCAACCCGGGAAAACAATATAATAGCGCTATAAATCCATAATCCGAAAACGTACCTATTTATCGGGCAAATAACACATAAATTATGAAATCAAAAGCAGTAGCAATTGCTTTCATAACCTGTATTTCACTTATATAATCCAAAAGAGTTAATAATTATATAAAATGAAATATTAAGGTTGTTTTCAACCACCAACAAACAATCAATACATACAACAATCACTACCAACAAGGTATACAACCATTACATAGAAATCAACACAAATCAATCATTCATTCATATCAACAAAACTAATAGTTGTTCGGGTTCTAAACTTTAAATTGTATAGATTGAAAAATAAACCACTGAGCGCCTCATTTACTCAAGAGTCTCTGATGAAGCTAAATAGATTATTCATACATCCAGACAATTTTAAAGTGTCCTTACCCAAACAAACATAAACCAAAACACACAACAACAATTTCAAACAACAGATTTAGTTTATCCTTATTAATTCCATTCATACATTTGTTGTTTGATTTCTCTTTTTCATTCATATAACAGTTTATCTTTTTAATTTTACATTTATTTCTTATAATTTTATTTAGAAATAACTTCAACTCATTTACTTAAGTTTAAAATTTCTTACTTACAATACCTGCCTTCAATTATATTTAATTTGTAGTATTTCAATTATACTTAAGTTTATAACAACTACAACACCAAATTCTTATTTATTAAAGAATTTCATTAATTACCTTCATTACTTCAAATTTTTACTTGTATTGAGTGTTACCCCACTTTTTGGCCAAAACTGAAATATCAACAAATTTGTAAGGAATGATGGATATCGGGATTAGAGATCGATTGGAAACAAGTCCACAATCGATGACGTCAAAATTTGGTTGAGCTCCGATCGGGATGGAATCGATTGAAGATGATGATAAGGATTATGAGAGGCTACGTTTCAAGTTTCAGGTCAATCAGAGTTCGAATGGAGGAGATATGATCGATACAAGGTAGGAGGGGCATACTGTTCGAATCCATCAAGGGGTCGAAATGATGCTCATTTCGAATCCACCAGATTCGTATCCTTCTGTTTGCAGGATTGGTTCGAACCGATACACTTCGCATTGATCAGAAGGTGAGGACTTTGTATCGATACCGTTCGCATCGATCGGTATGGATTCGGCTTGATAGTGTTCGTATCGATCCCAAGGACGAGCAGGATAAATGACTTCGAATCGATACTGTTCGTATCGATCAGCATGGACACGACTCGATGGTTTCGTATCGGTCAGGATGGAAAGAGGTGGCATACTTCGAATCGATACTTTCGTATCGATAGCAGATGGACTTTGGCATTCTCGTTTCCATCAGGTAAGGCTTCGTTCGTATCCATCATCGAGTATGGTTTTGTACCCATCTGTTGGCCTTCCATTCGAACCGATAACATTCAACATTTTCGTATCGATCAGATCGATACGAAATACTCCCCTGCGATCGATCCGAGAGCAAACAGTTGGGTACATGAAGGAGTGATAGACACGTGCAAGCGTGACGCCTGGATACGTGCGCGTCTCTAGGAAGGAAGCGTTCAACTCGGCGCATCAAGTGGAGTCAACACGCCGCGATATTCGAACCGATCCGGGAAGGTAGGGCCACGTCATTGCGTGCACGCACATTGGATAGAGTCAAAGGTGATGGATTCGAGCAGATGGATTTGAAGACGATAGCCAATGGAGAACCCAATTTCGAATCGATCATAACTCAAGATCCACTGATCCAAATGCAACGAAATTTTCACAGCAGCTTGCATGCAAGGTAAGGAATGTTCCTGCCAAGTTTCAGCTCGATTGGATCATTTTTTGATGGATACGAAATCACTTCGTATCGATCACAGATCGAGTCGAAACTTGGTGGGGTCCGTCGCGTGGACCCACTCACGTGCCAGAAGGAGTCTTCCGAAGTTTGAGCGCAATATCAGCCTCCAACACCTATAAATAGCACCCTGAAGCCTACAGAGAAAGGGGCTTTTGGCGATTAAACGTGCAGACTCTGCCGGATTCATATCTACACTTCAATACTGCTATTGTACTGGAAATTCTTCATATTTACTGTTGTAATCATCTATAATTAGCAAGGATAATCAATAAAAGGATAAAATTTTGGAGTGGACGTAGGCCGGAGATAGCCGAACCACTATAAAACTTGTGTCCCCGTTCATTATTTGTGAATTGTTGTTTGATATTTGATTAGATCTGTGATTTGTGTTTGAATATTGCTGGGTTGTATTCATACACTGGTGCATTCACGGTATTTGGGGTTTGTGACCAATTTTGGCACAAACACTTTGGTGCTTTCACTGAGAAGGACTAGCACCCGCTACATCGGATTCAAAGTTCAGATTTGAAGGGTTTGAAAAGTTTGGACTTGAAAACAATGACTAGGCAAAATAGTAGAAGACAAAGGGCTGAGAGAAGCCAACAAGGAGGAAGCCAAGAAGCATCCTCTGGAGCAGGAGAAGGACAGGCTTCTGTCTACATCACCAGGGATGAAATGGAAGCTATGGCAAATTCTTTGCAAGAGAGATTTTTGAAGAGCCAACAGGAAATGATACAGACTTTCTTTGAGCAAATGAGAGCTGCAGGGATGCAGAACTTAGGAACAGCTACAACGGCTGTGGATGCAGGACAAGGAACTAGGGTTGTGGAACCCAATGGAGGACAGGATACAGTGCCAGAAGGCAATCAACAAGGGCTTGGGGGCAGGCCCGCAGGATCCAACACAGGAGGACCCTTGGAAGGAGTTCAACAGGCTAGGGCCAACGTTGCTGAGCCGCATGAGCAATATGTGCCGGAGTTCCCTCAGGGGCATGGGGGGCAACCCCTAACAGACAATACTGGATTAGCAGAGATAATCAGTAAAACTGTGCGACGTGGTTTGACCAACAGAGACTTGGAAGGAGTGAACAGGAGTTCGTTTGCTCGGGAAATAAGGAAGGCTCAGAATCCACCCAAGTTTAAGTTACCGAGCGTATATGATGGCAAGGCAGACCCAACTGATCACTTGATGAGGTACACCAGACACATGGAGGTGCTGGGGGAATCGTAGGAAGTAATGGCATGATGCTTTCCTTTGTACTTGACGGACTTAGCTTCAATGTGGTTTAGGCAGTTGGGAGAAGGATCTATCAGGACTTGGGGGGAATTGGTGGAAAGGTTTTTGGGACAATTCCGGGTTCACGTCAAGAGCCGAAGAATGTGATGACATTGACATCGGTAAAACAAAGGATGGATGAATCGCTTAGAGCTTTTCTAACTCGATTCAGTGCGGCGGTTGCTTCGGTGGATCGGCCTGATCCATGATGGTTTTAATGGCGGCAGTATCAGGAGTCAGGGAGGATTTGGACTTTGAGGTATCTTTGATAAGAGATCCCCCATAGGATCTCGATGAATTCTTTCACGAGGCAGAGAGGTTCCTTCGGCAAGAAGATGCAAGTATGGATCTAAAGTTGAAAAAGGTTAATGCAACTGAGGGTGGAGGACCATCCAGCAAAGGTTCGGATAAAGACAAAGGAAAAAGGAAGTTAGACGATGATTCTGGAAAAGATAGGAAGCGATGGAAGGATCCGAAGTTTTCAACATACACAGGACTGAACGAGACGCTGGAGCGGATATACCAGGATACTCGGAATCGCCTTCCCTACCGAAGGCCGGCTAGGAGAGAACCATCAGAACGGGAGAGGACATCAGGAAGGCATTGTCTTTTCCATGATTTGGATGGACACGACACCAACAGCTGCAGGCATTTAAAGGACATAATCGAGGAGCATGTCAGGAAGGGACTATTGCCACAATATGTCGGAACTCGTAATGCAACGGCGGAGCAGGAGCAACCGCCGCCTACCTCAAGCCACGATCGTGGGAGGCCCAGGAATGATGATCGACTAATCATCCATTGACCAGGATAATATGAAATAAGTAGCGAACTATTGGCAAGCAACTAAGTCATTTACACATGTATGGGGACAGAGATAGCCCCTAGGCATGCTCTGAATGATGATAAACTGTGATGCTATGGTTTGTGAAATTTATCTTTTGCTTTTGATTGGACACTGCTTTTCTTTTTGGATTTGGTTTTGGAGTCTGGATTGAACTCCTGGTTTTGATTGTTCGTTGATTTGGATTTTCCTTTGGACGATTGTTTTCGGTTTTGGATGCTGGTTTGAATTTCTGGTTTTTTGGTTTTGATTTGGATTTTGGATTTTGGATTGGATTTTGATTGGATTTTTATTTGGTTTTTGATAAAAGGTCGTCAGGTATGGATTATGCCTGGCAAGGGGTGAGTCACTTTGCCCGAACGTGGTTAATTGACTCATTCAGGTCGTCGAGTATGGACCATGCTCGGCAAGGGTCCGGAGTGACCAGGATTCGGCCTAGGACTTAGGCCCTGTATTATCAATTGTTATTTTCAGGTCGTTGAGTATGGACTATGCTCAACAAGGATCCGGAGAGACCAGGATTCGGCTTAGGACTTAAGCCATGACTTTGTATAACGTCTAGGGACACTGGACCACGGCCGTCAGGTGTGAGTTGCGCTTGGCAAGAACCCAGAGAGGTTAGCTCAACATCCAGGGACACTGGACCACAGTCGTCAAGTGTGGACTACGCTCGGCAAGAGCCCGGAGAGGTTATGGATTTGGATATCGACTCGGAGAGGTCCTGGATTCGGTTATTGGCTGTTGGACAAGGATGGATTAGGACTTGATTTTCGAGTTCAGATGGATATGGAATTGGCTAAGGCTTTGGTTATTGGATTTGGGATTGGGCATCGACTCGGAGCAGTCAAGGATGACATACTCTGGCGATATGGCTATGGGCTTTGGATATTGGAATCGGAACTATTCAAAACACGCCTTCTTATCACAAGGCATGTTTTGTGGGGCAAAGTGTTATCCCACTTTTTGGCCAAAACTGGAATATCAACAAATTGGCAAGGAATGATGGATATCAGGATTAGAGATCGATTGGAAACAAGGCCACAATCGATGACGTCAAAATTTGGTTGAGCTCCGATCGGGATGGAATCGATTGGAGATGATCATAAGGATTAGGAGAGGCTACTTTTCAAGTTTCAGGTCAATCGGAGTTCGAATGGAGGAGATATGATGATACAAGGTAGGAGGGGCATACTGTTCGAATCCATCAAGGGGTCGAAGTGATGCTCATTTCGAATCCACTAGATTTGTATCCTTCGATTTGCAGGATTGGTTCGAACCGATACACTTCGCATCGATCAGAAGGTGAGGACTTCGTATCGATACCGTTCGCATCGATCGGTATGGATTCGGCTCGATAGTGTTCGTATCGATCCCAAGGACGAGCAGGATAAATGACTTCGAATCGATACTGTTCGTATCGATCGGCATGGACACGGCTCGATGGTTTCGTATCGGTCAGGATGGGAAGAGGTGGCATACTTCGAATCGATACTCTCGTATTGATAGCAGATGGACTTTGGCATTCTCGTATCCATCAGGTAAGGCTTCGTTCGTATCCATCATCGAGTATGGTTTCGTACCCATCTGTTGGCCTTCCATTCGAACTGATAGCATTCAACATTTTCGTATTGATCAGATCGATACGAAATACTCCCCTACGATCGATGCGAGAGCAAACAGTTGGGTACATGAAGGAGTGATGGACACGTGCAAGCGTGACGCGTGGATATGTGCGCGTCTCTAGGAAGGAAGCGTTCAACTCGGCGCATCAAGTGGAGTCAACATGCCACGATATTTGAACCGATCCGGGAAGGTAAGGCACGTCATTGCGCGCATGCACATTGGATCGAGTCAAAGGTGATGGATTCGAGCAGATGGATTCGAAGACGACAGCCAATGGAGAACCCAATTTCGAATCGATCATAACTCAAGATCCACTGATCCAAATGCAACGAAATTTTCACAGCAGCTTGCATGCAAGGTAAGGAATGTTTCTGCCAAGTTTCAGCTCGATTGGATCGTTTTTTGATGGATACGAAATCACTTCGTATCGATCACAGATCGAGTCGAAACTTGGTGGGGTCGGTCGCGTGGACCCACTCACGTGCCAGAAGGAGTCTCCCGAAGTTTGAGCGCAATATCAGCCTCCAACACCTATAAATAGCACCCTGAAGCCTACAGAGAAAGGGGCTTTTGGCGATTAAACGTCCAGACTCTGCCGGATTCATTTCTACACTTCAATACTGCTATTGTACTGGAAATTCTTCATATTTACTGCTGTAATCATCTATAATTAGCAAGGATAATCAATAAAAGGATAAAATTTTGGAGTGGACGTAGGCCGGAGATAGCCGAACCACTATAAAACTTGTGTCCCCGTTCATTATTTGTGAATTGCTGTTTGATATTTGATTAGATCTGTGATTTGTGTTTGAATATTGCTGGGTTGTATTCATACACTGGTGCTTTCACGGTATTTGGGGTTTGTGACCAATTTAGGCACAAACACTTTGGTGCTTTCACTGAGAGATGCTCGGGATTCGCATCTTCTAAGGATCCGTTAAACTATTTAATATGTAGTAATATTTCGCTATTATAATAGTATCTATTAGTAAAATAAACTTACTTTTAAATAGCGTTAAGGCTTTACATTTTCCACCTTAACACGTAGTAATGCCAATAGTCTATACAGTACTGTAATACCTCCTGATCGGGGGGCTACCAGAGGATACTCCATAGGTACGACAAATAGAAACTCGTACAAGGCGCGATAGGGTAGGTGACACGGCACAACTAGGCAATGCCAGGGTAGACATACCAATTACGCTTCCGGGCCGGTGGTAACGCGTAGCGCGCAGTTACCGCCCACCTCGAGCCACACCCCCAAAAAGAAAATCAAAAGTGGCCACCGAATCAATCCAAAGGTCAGAGTATAATATCAAAGGGATGTGTCCGATCAAAGGAGCTACCTCATTAGCCCGTCAATCACTCCTGTTTTAGCCACCTTATGCCAACTCACGGGAGTTGGGTCCACGTATTTACCTTAAAGGAAAGCCGCCACCATCCTACTTCATTCTGGAATCTCCACTGCGTACACGGTTGTTAAAGTGGTTTTCGGAGTTGGCAGAGAGTATGACAACTTCCAATCCCGGTCTCTTTAACAACCAAACGTTATTATAACACTGTGGTCTTTTCAAAATAGTTTATACTTTAAAACCAGAATAAAATATCCATTTCAAAACCATATAAATTACGATATCATTTCCCCTTTTGAAAACCAAGCAATATGATATCATTTTCAAATATATCCTTTTCTAAAACTATAACAATTTAAAGTTATAATATTTCTAAACCAAATGCTTGAAATATAGCCTTTCAAACATAAAACTTTGAATTACATCATTTTGAAATATAACCACACCACTTAAATGGTTAAGATATAAATTACTTTATATATAAAAAAATAGTTTCTTCACCTTCACAAATCAATTCCAAATATAGATTTAAATCCCAAATAAACATTTCAATTTCCATATCTTTCAAAGCTTTAAATATTCCACCATTTCAAAACGAATTCTTTGATAGTTTCATATATATCAAATTCAATTACTATTAGTTAGATTTGAAATGTTTACTTAATAAATCACGTAACATCTAAGTACAACCTTTACACTTCAAGTAACAGGATATACTTTCAAATTAATTAACTTGATAATATTCATTCAAATCACTTTGATATTCATTTACATCCTCTAAACAAAATCAGGTTATAAAATCATACCTTTTAAACCTCAAATTTATTTACATTTCAAATTAAATTTTTCCGAAGATAATTCTTAAATACTTTAATTCAAATCAAATTCCCATTTATCTTCCAACCTTAATTTTATTTGAGTCATTATAAACTCTATATACCATAAAATAGATAGATACTTAACCATATTATATAAAAGAAATCAAACTTTATTATTTAGCTTATTTTATAATTCAAAACAAATTTATACATAGCTAAAGTCAATAATAAAAATAAAATTTATATAACATCTAAAATCAATATCTGCATAGCCTATATATTTCTTTACAAAACCATAAAAATCATTTCAAAATAATTTTATATATATATATACTGCGATGCCTGTATATAATTTTCTATCCTATGCTCAAGTGATATGGATATTTATCATTTCAATCCGCAATTTAAAAATAAAAATGCGGTTGTATATCATTTCAAACCGCAATCCCGGATCGAAATTAAATGCATAACAACTTACAGATTATGATGATATAAATAACATTTATTCATCCATCATAAAATTATACATTCATCACAATCATCATCCAAAACAATCAATCAATATCGATATATAACTGATAATATTTAATAGGTAATTAACTGGCAGTTATATTCAATAATAAATTTAATAACGATTTAATTTAAATAAATGCAATTAACTGAGATGATGATTAAAATATACGAAACAATCATAAATAAATGCATCATCACAATGAAAATTAAATTTAACAAACATAAGAAATTTTAGAAGTTGTGAGTGGGTTAAAACACTCAACTTTTGAATTTAAATCTAATTTAAATCCAAAAATTTGACAGTCTCAGAATTCGTCCAAACTAGCGCCATAATGTTTGGAATTTCAATACGATCCTAACAAAAAAAACGAGCGTGAATTGGTTTTCGTATGTGAAAGATATAGCGATAAATGTGCTTGAATTCCAATTATAAAATTAAAAAAAAGAACACAATACCCCCATGCCACGTCATACTCACATTATTACTGCAGTGAAATTCAATCGATGCCCTCATCAACACGCGCCTGCCCAGTAACACCGCCGCCCTCAATATCGACGCCGCGCCACACGAGCCACCCACGAACTCCCACAAGACCTTCGAACGCCAGCACGACCACGCGCCTCAGTCGCGTATCCAGCTGCAGCAGCCTCCATAAACAAATCGAAACCCTAGCAAATTTGCACCAAATCCAACCGTCAACTCGCTATACGAACCACATAGATCGACTCCCCTCAGTCCCTTCTACAATACCCAAAAAGGATTTCCCGATCAGACGAAGTTCATCGTCGAGCGATGAACGGCCAAAACTTCTTTGATTTTTACTGATCAGACGATGAACCAAAACGAAAAACGAATCATGGATCTGAGTTACGCTCTTGGAGAGCTTTGAAATATAATTTTTCTGAATTTTTTTGAGGAGTTTGAAATTTTTGCTTTGGATTGAAATTTGATTTGTGTTTGGATCTAGAATTTGTTTGTCTGCCATTGAGGAGGAGAGATAGTTGAAATATACATACATACAAATAAGAAATAGGAGTATGATAGGGTTTATAACCGGGTATTTATAGGTAGGGTTGAAATAGAATAGATGGATCGGGTTGAATGTACACGCTAACGACAAAGTGGCCCAAAAAGCCCGTTCCGACTCCGGAACGAAATTGGGTCAACCCATATATTAAAATAGATGTTTTAAAATATTTTAAACACAATGGAAATGGTTTCAAGTCCAAATTCCATCGTATGAAGAAGTTATGCTAATATCAATATTTTCAAATTGATTTCAATTTAATTGATTTCAAGGCGTTTCAAGCCCATACGATCAAACGACAAGTCCGATCGATACGAAACTTGAAATTCTACAATGATTCACCGTTATGGATCCGACGAAACTTGTTTCGTCGAAATCGGAGTCGGTGGCCAAAATGGCTATTTTTATATTAATTAAATAAATAAAATTTAGTCAATTTAATTAAATTTTAAATTTCAATTCGATAATTGCCAATTCTTATCATTTCTAATTATCCAATCATTTACAGTGATTAAACCAATTTATATGTCAAATTAGAGTTGATAAATTTATAAATTTCGGTATTAACCCCAATTTCATTAAATTCGAAAATTATAAATTTAATTTCCAAAAATTTCTATTAAATTTACTTTTCATTTTATTATTCGATTCATTATTATCAAATGGATGAGATTAACATTGGATTCAAAATTCATTACATTAATATTCTCACATTTCATCTAAATTCCCATTTTAAATATGTAATCCATTTATTTGCAATTAATCCTTTTATTAAATTTTAAATTCCAATAAATTAATAAAGCTTTATTCCCAATCCTTATAACTCAACAAATTGTCCAATATGAATAACCATAACATTACTTACAAATATTACCTTAATTAACATTAACGTAATACTAAATTTTAATTATTGTAACAAATTTCAAAATTTAAATTTACAAGCTACATTCATAGGTAACATATAATAATCGTTACTGTTAACCTTCGGTCACATTAATAGGCTTTTATTGCTTACAAAACAATGTTTACATTTATTTTCATAATGCTAATTTCATTCACTCTATCCGTTACTACATTTATATCCATTAAAGTAATATTTAATTTCCTTTATTCGAAATAACCTTTTATCACCAATATACTCTTTATAATATTTGTATGGTTATTCTCCACAAACAATTACCATCTATCCTATTATTTCACCCATTATTTATAGTTAAAGTCTCAATTAAATTTATTTATCTGGATTTCATTCTTTTATTACATCATTTATTACTTTACAAAATAACCAACATTTCTATGCATCTTATTACATTTATGTCTTGTAATTATTTTCTTAAACTCGTAATTGTAATACCAAGTTTCATTTTAAATTTCAATTGATTCCCACTCACAGTTTCAATGCCTAAGTAAACTGGAAACAAATAATAACAGTCACTATTTGCCCTAAATCACATTTATAGGTTTATAGTTTACAACAAATGTTGCAATGACTCATATGATATTGATTTTATCCAATTACCATTAAATTTATCCTAATTCATCAATTTGTACAATATATCTCTTGTTTCCTTAAAATAAATTTATGTTTCTATTAAGTTCTCATTCACACTTCCGTTACATTATTAATAATCATTAAAGTAACGTTTATTATCAATAACAACATTATAATTACTTAGCATTTAAATGAACTAGATTTCCAATAAATTCATTGACCAATTAATTAGGTAATTTATAATAATTGTTATCATACCCTTAAATTTACACTTAAGTTTATGTTATAATCAATTTATTACGTATTACTTTCTTAGTTAATACTTTCGAATTTATTCCCCGATTCCCTAATTTCAATCAATTATAACTTTACAATTTGTTTCAATTAATTGCAATTTCATTTTTAACATTTACTTAAGTATAAATTATAAAAAAATTATTTCTTCCTAAATTTAATTACAAAATTTAATTAAATTGACCAAATTTATTCATCAAAATTTACGGGTCGCTAAAGTATATAGAAATTATATAAATGAGCTATATAATATTTTAAGGCTTTATTGATAGAAAAACTTGATTTAAATGGAAGAATTAAGTGAAAATAAGCTATAGTATGATCGATGGGAAAGTGCATTACTTTATATAAGTTTGAGATTTCTATAAAACCATATGATGAAGATATAACTGTTAGACTGGTTACTTAAGTAAGATGCACTTTTGCTGAATTGTTTTAATGGTTGTAAGTGTGAACTGTTATAGATATTGAGATCATAGATTTGTTACATTGGTTGTGTATTTTTAACAACCCGTAATTTTAACGACTGAATATTTAAACGATTGATTTAAATATTTAATCGTTAATTTACAAAATGCCCATTATACTCGATTTTTCAGAGACAGATGAATTGGGACTCGAGACAACCATAGCTGAGATCGCTTTTCCGATGCAAGCAAAATGACTAGAATTCTGACTATGTTTAGAGTTGATGAATTTTAGGGTAAATAATGTCAGATGGAGAAGGTTTGGGCTAAAGCCCATTTGTTTCCTATAAGTTCCCACCCTCTTCATATTTTCATTTCATTTTCACGTTCACGTTATATAATGACCCACTTTTCCATACAACCTAAGTTGACAATATAGCCGTACATGTCAACTCAAATTGCATAAAAAGGCGAATTGTTAGGAGTGAAGAAGAAAAGGTAGAAGAAGAAACAATAAAACAACAACACGAACAAAGTATAATATATAATAACAGATTTTTATACAAGAGAATCTGTAACTGTCAATATATATATAAACACACACACAACCATAAGAGTACACAATCAATAAATCAATATAGACAGTTATCTACAACTTGTCCTCACCAGTGTTGACTATACAATCTACACACACAGCGGAATATAATGGGGTATGAGTATATGTCTCTGTCATCCAGCTCATCTCCTGAGCTCCATAGTATCCTAGCCTGAATATGTAATACTCGGTTTGACCCAAGCATTATACTAATATAACACCCGAGTCAGTCTGAAAAACCAGCATGAGAAAAACATTCAACTTGAATTATTAAAGTTATCAAAATCCTTTGAAAAACAAATGTATCTCATAAGAGCGCATCACACATAAATACGACAGGCTTTACCTTACGATAACCAAAAAATTTAATATCAAAATTGTCTGATATTATAATAGTACCTATAGAAAATAAATTAGAAAATAGCTGAAATGCTTGCATCTCACGTTTCAGCGTAGTTGGGCACAATCAAAACCATACAGGCTCGTAGTGGATATTGGATTCCATACAATGACTGGGCTACTAGGGTACCTCCCGTCACATTACACCTCTAGAAAAATGTACCGAGGACCTCGCCTGGATCCCTCGCCAACACAAGACCGGCCTACCCTTAACCTAGATAGTACCGAATATGTTATCACCCCCGATGTTCCCACCCTTAATCGAGCGCTCCCTTTTCCATGCACAACCATATCCACAATTTGTAGTATATTTTCGAGGGTATCCAGAAAGGTGATAACATACCCTAATTGGGTGCGACTAACTTAGCCTTGCTGCATCTCCCCTTTTTAGTCATTCTTGGTTGATGAGGCTTGAGGCTACGTTTACCTTTAAAGATCAATCCCGCTTAGAATGCTCATCGTCCTCTAATGATGATGTTCCAATAGCATTCGTCCATGCAAGTTATCTGGGTCTGAACAAACCAAGTCGCCGTCTTCACCATCTTCACGATATCACCATTTGTAACGATCAAAGCGGATCGAAGTGCTTTTCGAATAATTAAACCCGATTTCGGTCCTTTCGAAACGATCAGCGGATTTGGCCAAATTTGGAAGTTGGTTATTAACTATCAAATAACATCCATAAGTAGTCACTAGGCCCTATATAAATTTTCGAAAATATTTATTTACAAAATATCTTTATAAGATTTATATATTCAAATCTCCTCCAGTATTTCAAGATTTGAAAACAAATTCAACACTTATCCGTAACAGGATATTTCAATTTGTATCTCACTTCTACACTTAGTGAAATGTTTCCAACTTCGATTTATAATCCCTTAGAAAATATCTCGATATAAATCCTTCATCGCTAATATTTCCAAAAACCTTTCATTTCCACACTTAGGAAAATATTTTAAATCCATTTTCCCAAAATTATTTCAAATATCAATACTTAGGAATTTTCTCAACTCATCTCCTACATTTTTCGGAATTTATATAGATTCTTTTACATCTTCCAAAATCTATTATACTCACTTATAATCTCATCTATTCATTTGCAACTTCTAAAAATCTTATCTGTTTCTACACTCCGAGAGAGTTTATAAATAATTTAAAATCATCTCCAAAACTCTTTATATGTATAATAAGAATTTTAAAGAATGATAATTTATTCCCTACTTTATTTTCAAATAACTAATTGATTTACGGAGCTTATTATAAATACGTGAATTCAATTCAATAAATAGTAAATATTCGAGTAATCTACTTCCCAAAATATTTCACTACTAACAGCTTAAATATTCATAATTGGATAAATAAAATTTCCCTTTTAAAAAAACAACTTAACTTCTTAAAAATAAAAATATATTTTTGAAATATCAATAACCAATTAAATTATAAATTCCTCCCTATTCCCAACACATTGCTTTCATTCCGATCTCCTTAACCGTTTTCGCTTTTCAAAAATAGTATCCAGTATTTTTCCTCAACCCTCTTTCCATATCCTAATATAAATTCACAATGTGAATTTTATATTCCTAAATTATCATCTGATATCGATTTTCTTTATTTATAACATTGTTTATAAATTTATAACTCCTTGAGTTTCACTTTTTATAAAACTAATCTCATTTATAAAATTCCATTTTATAAATCGATTCCAATATAATTCCATTTATTTTGCAAATCTATTTTTAATATCGATTTCAACTCCCTTTTATATCTTCCACGATAGCATTTAAAAATATCTTGTATAAATATTTTAAAAAATCTCTATTAAATAATTTATGAATAGTTAAGTACAACCAAAAGTCAAATTTATCGTTTATTCTACCAATCTCTTTTTAATAGTCAAATTTATCGTTTATTCAACCAATCTCTTTTTCATAGTCAAATTTTCGGTATAATTATTTTTATATTCAAAATCTCCTTGTAATTTCTTAAAAATTCAAATATAATATTTATTGTAACAACCCGCATATTTATCGATTTTATATTTACATATTTTATCGTTCGTTGGATTTTGGTCCGAAAAGTTACTTTTTGCAAACAGTCGAATTGGGACTCGAGACCACCCCCATTGAGTTCAAAATGACGTTTGTGACCTTTTTGAGTAAAAACTTCGATATGTTTGGAGATAGTAGAATTTTGACCTTTTTCACTTAGGGCTTTGGTTTGGGCTGAACCCATTAGCCACTTACTAACTCAGTCCCAACCCTCTCCAACTCTTCATTACTTCATTTCTAATTCCTAACACTCAAGCTCAAGCAAAAATGGTGGAAGAGAATGGGAATTAGAAACTTCAAGCCCTAGTTCCTCTTGCTAGCTCAAGTTCTTGCTCCAAATTCAAAGAGAACCCATTAGTAAGCATCTCCTTCTTCTTCTCCAACTCATTCTCTCTTTGATTTCGGAAATTTCCTAAGCCTAATTTAGGAAATGTTTCTCTTTTAAGCTTAGACTGAAGCTTCTTGAGTTGTTATTGAAGAGGAATTGATCTTAGCTTGCTTTCAAGCTTCTTCTTCTATTGTTTGGGTTCAAAGGTGAGATTTTTATCTCACATCTATGCTTATATTTATCTTCGATTGTTAGGTATGAATTCCTAACACTTATTCGTGTGCAATTGCTTTTGGTTTGGATTGATTTGGTGAATATTCCAATTTTTAGTGTTTTGAGTTCAATTCGTTAAAAATCCTAACTTTGATGTTTGAACATGTTTTTGGTGATGCATCGAGGAGCATATAGGGCCGGGTAGTCGATTGGCATAAACCCTTAGCGCCGTTGCTCGTGCGATTGCAATTTGATCGAGATTTGCACCTCATTTGAAATAGGGCATGGGAGTGCCAGTAACAGGTTCGGCCGACCGAGACCCTGGGCCGGCCGACCGACCTGTAGAACGGGCACTTCCTGCCTCTGTTTGGAAGTGCAGGCTACAGGGCTCGGTCGACCGAGCTCAGGGTCCGGTCGACCGACCTGCTACCCCGTGCACTTCTGTTTTTGGTTCGGTCAACCGACTCAGGGAGTCCGGTCGACCGACCTGCTCCAATTTGCCAATTTTGCCTATATTGCTAATTTGTTTGAATTTCCAACTTTAATCGATTCGTGTTATTTCCCTTTTTGTCGTTATCATTTGTTATTGACTTTGATGACTTACTTTCTTCGAGAATTCTTGGAATATCCATTTCGATGGATTCAATATCGATTTCTTTGGATTTTATTCACATCTTCGTATGTGAATCTTAGTGGTTGGTTGTTCCTACAATCTTCTTTGTGATTTGTCACTTTAAAAATATAAAGGTTTTCTATACTAGTAGTAAATATCAAAACTCTTTCTTTAAATGATTTCAACACTATTTTAGTACAAAGCTCGTTTCTTAAACCGTTTTCCAATCTATAAGTATATACAAGTCTTTACCTCACTCGTATGAGAAATCCAATTAAACGACTTAGTAAAACGAGTGGTATGAAACGCTTGCGTTTACTTCGTCGGTTAATTCTTGGACTTGTTCGATTGAATCTCTTGTGACAATTTTCTAGTGGAGATCTACAATTTGTTCGTAAATATTTAAGTTAAGCTAGTGGTTATGGGACATGAAGCTAAGCTCATATATTTACTAGCTTACTGTAATTGACACTTCTCTTTGATCATGACGATCATCTTTGTGGTTTAGACTAGCAATATGCGATGTCTCTTTGTCTATGTGGAGGACTGTTCCTCATTTTTATTGAGTTTCGTCTCATTTCTTGCATGGGTCGTACCTATCTAGGTGCGTCGATGTTTGTTTATGCATGGGTCGTACCTTTCTAGGTGCGTCGATGTTTGTTTACACATGGGTCGTACCTTTCTAGGTACGTCGATGTTTATTTATGCATGGGGTGTACCTTTTTAGGTGCATCGATGTTTGTTTACTTCGTGGAGCAATCGGCTCAATAAGTCGGGACATGGGGCGTATCTTTCTAGTTGCGTCGATGTTCGTCTATGCATGGGGCGTATCTTTCTAGGTGCGTCGATGTTCGACTTTGCATGGGGTGTATCTTTCTAGGTGCATCGATGTTAGACGTTACATGGGGTGTATCTTTCTAGGTGCATCGATGTTTATTTGTGCATGGGATGTATCTTTCTAGGTGCATCGATGTTTATTTATGCATGGGGCGTATCTTTCTAGGCGCGTCGATGCTAGAGCATGGGGCGTATCTTTCTAGGTGCGTCGATGTTCGACTGTGCATGGGCGTGTCTTTCTAGGTGCGTCGATGTCCAGTTTATGGGATTGGCCATCCTTTTATTGTGATTTTTGGATTTCGTGTGTTGATTTCTGGAATTTATGTTTCACCAACTTTTACGATTGGCATTGATATATATGTCATTTATTGTGGCTTGGTGAATGAAATTAGGAGTATGATATTCCTTTTTATCTTTGAGAAGATCTTTGCGATATTGATTAATCTCTTGTTGATTTTTCAATTACTTATTTATCACAGCTTGGCATTGTGATTATATTACGTTTAGTCATATCTCTTATTCTATATCATTTCTTCTGATATTTATAGCTAGACTGATCCGTTTATTATTTTCTTCTTAAATAATACTCGGGTCAGACTGAGATATTACAGGTGCTCCCTCTTGGCTTCCTATCTGGAACCATCTTCTGACTTTTGGCTAACTACTTTAGTTTAGTAGTTTTTGTTGTATACATTTGAGATACAGAATCTATGTTGTATACTTATTCTTTTGTCTAGCACTTGTATCTATTCTTTTTGATATTGTGGATCTTGTTAGACCACTACTCTGATGAACACTTTTATGTGTTATATATATTCATATCTATTTCCGCCCTTGTGATATGAATTATCTGTGACTGATTTGTGTTATGTTTATTTCTATATTTGTTTCCGAAGTCCTTTATAGCCACTGTGTAGTAGCTTTGAGTTTGTGTCGGTATGTCGGATTTCCTCTTGAGATGAAAAGTTATATTTTTATCTGGCATATCGGTGCTCGCACAAAGCAATTATACAGATGGTCGCTCCTCAACAGCCTTATTCTCCGTGCTAGTTGACAGCATTACTCCGTAGTGTTCTTGTCTAGCGTGGGTATAGAGGTGGGGCGTCACAGCTTGGTATCAGAGCCAAACTTCGGAACAATGTAGAATAATTTAACAAGGATCATCGTCCTAAGTCCATCTTAGGAGTCGTGCTTTAGGATTTTATTCGAGTCTTCGTACCGATTCATCCTATTTTCTTTATGATTCCTTGTTTTATCTATCAAGATTTCTTGATATTTATTTTTTGAGAATAACTCTTTCCTCTTCTTTCTTTCTTTCTTAAAGAAGAGAAATGGTTAGACCTGGTCGTCCCAGCGCCGGTCAATCTAGTGCTACTCCCCAGGATGGAGTATTTATGTCTGCCCAGCAGCTTTTAGATCTTGTTAAGAACGCTCAAGCAGCTGGATCCAATCCAGAGCCTACTCATCCTAGATCCGGTTTTGCATGCTTGTGCAGAGACTATACCAATTTGGGTGGAAGGCCATTCAGGGGATCCGAGAGTGTTATTGAAATTCAAGCTTGGCTCAAATCATGCGATCACATCTTTTCTCGCATGAACCTTATTGATCTACATCGAGTCCAAGTGGCTTCTAGCATCCTCCAAGAAAGAGCATTAGATTGGTATGAGCTCCTAATTTCTGAAATCATTGAAGCAGATCTGAAATCATTGAAGCGGATCTTACTTGGGAGCAATTCCGGAAACGATTCGAACTAAAGTTTGTGCCGGAGGCTGAAAAAGTAACTTTAGCACGGCGTTTTATTGACCTTGTTCAAGGTGGATCTTCTGTGACAGACTATGTCGCATCTTTCGAATCTCTTTTCAAATACGGGGTTGAGTACATTAATACCCCATTGAAGAAAAATCAGAGATTTGTCTATGGCTTGAATAAGAATCTTAAGAAGCCATTACTCTTGAAACTGGAAGTTTCATTTGATCAGCTTATTGATATCGCTCTTCGTCTTGAAGAGGCCGATAATGAAGGTGATGTTGAAGTTGTGTGTGCCCAACAGAACTTTGACAATAACTTGAAGAGGCCTATCAAATTCAAAGGCCCCAATTCTAATAAGAAAGGGAAGCAAGAAACCCCGGTAGCAAAAGTTCCTACCTCTAGTCGTGGACAATGCTACAATTGTGGTTCCACGAACCACTATGCAAGGGAGTGTCCGAATCCCTCTTTTGTCGCTATTGCAAAAATTCGGGTCACCATATTACTGCATGTCCCGTACTTCAAAGTAAGAAGGAGGGAGAGCTCAATGTAGTGCAAGCTCCTAGTAACACTTCTCGTGGTCAAGGTATTTCTCATTCAATCCTTGATGACATTTGCTTTGTGATTATCTTGTTCGTGTTCTTTTTGATATGGGTTCCATCTCACTATTTTATATCAAAAGAACTTGTTGATTTTTTTTCTTTAAACATTTTGTGCTTGATGACTTCTTTGAGAATTGTTAATCCGGATGGTAGATCCGCAACACTCAATTTGTCTTTATTGATGTCGAAATTATTTTATGTGATTTTTCTGTCCGAGCCGATTTTTACTTAGGTTTCGGAATTTACTTTTGTAAGGATTGGATTAATTATTATGAGGTCCATATCCTATTTTTCCGTGTGGACTATTCATCTTCGACACTTTCTATCTGTTAAGCAGATTTCTATTTTTCTTGTGATTCCGATATCAAATTTTTGAAGGCATCATTTTATTCTTTAAGCCTTCAAAATGAGAAAAGTGTTATTTCTCTTATCTAAATAATTTGCAAAACTTTTCCGGTATTTTTGAGTTTGTCTTAGGATTATCACCTAAGAAATCTTTTGTGTGGTGTTAAGGTCTTTCTAGTTTGACCTTGCCACCGATTTTCATTTGGCTACGAGTCGCGTGAGTTAGCATTCCACTTACGCACTCCGCACTCGTTATGATTCTAATGAATGACTTATTTTGTCATTCAATTTGTCCAGCTTATTTCATCCATTTTATAAATCGAATATCCTATGAATATTTCGATGAGACCATTCTTTTATTTATTGATTTTTGGATGAAAATAGCAATTTAAAATTTTGCAAAATCTTTTTCATAAGATTTATTTAGAAGTATAACCGGATTTTTGTTCTTAAAACGAACAAAGAATATTCTTAGAAGTTTTTGAGAAACTTACTTATCCTATAGAATACGATTTTGTGATTGTATTGCCCATTTAGTGTTTTAAGAATTTTGGTCGATGCGCTTGATCAACGTTATCGATAAGAATTTTCTAAACGCTTTGATGAGACAGTCAGACACAGTATATTAACTTGAAAATAGTAAATTTTTCTAGAAAGATTATTACATAATGATAGATGTAATTTGAAAGTTTTAACTTTTCAGGAAAGAAGATTATTTAAAAGAATTTTTTTCTTTTCGATACTCTTATTCTTGTGATTCCTGAAGGGGAACCAAGACTTTGCTATTTGTACCGATACTAGTCATATTGGTTTGTATGTCGTTCTCTTGCAAAGGAGAACGTGCTATCACTTCTACTTCTAAATCATTATAGCCTATCGAGACTAGATATACCACTCATGATCTAGTGCTCGCGGTTATTGTTTCTACTTTTAGAGTTTTGCATCATCATTTTTAGGGGAGGAATTTGTTCTCCATCTCGATCATAAATCCTTGGAATATTTATTTTCTCATAAGGAACTTCATGTTGACTCGAGTTCCTAGCATCTTATGATCTTGATATTCTTTATTTCCCGAGAAGGTAAATCGTGTTGCCAATGCGCTTTGTCGTAAGCAACAAGTGGTTGATTCTTTGATGTTGTCTGAATGGAAATTATCATTCTATCAAGTTCATCGGACGTTTTGGTATACTTCGTTTTATTGAGCTTTATCTCATTCCTTTTATGGACTAGTGTCCGGTGTTCTTTTATGGTGTTCGGTTCATCGGATGTACTGTTATTATACTACATCGATGTTCCGTCTCATTTGATTCATTGGATGTACCGTTTGTACTACATCAATGTCTTTGATTTTCGATTCATTGGATGTACCGTTTGTACTACATCAATGTCTTTGCTATTTGATTCATTGGATGTACCGTTTGTACTACATCAATGTCTTTGCTATTTGATTCATTGGATGTACCGTTTATACTACATCAATGTCTTTGCTTTTGGATTCATTGGATGTACCGTTTGTACTACATCAATGTTTTTGCTATTTGATTCATTGGATGTACCGTATGCACTACATCAATGTCTTTGCTTTGGTTCATTGGGCGTACCGTTTTTGTACTACGCTGATGTTCCAAATTATTTGAGTTTCTAGTTTCTCGGGCGTACTGTTATTATACTACGTCGTTGCACCAGCTCAATTTTCTGCTATTCTTGACATTCTCCACGTCTTTTATCTACGGAGATGCTTTTATGTTTCCGGTTTTATTCTTGTGCCTGGTGATATTGTGAAAATTGAAGTTTCACCAGATTTGATTTATGAGCAACATTCCATTCGCATCATTACTTCGGAGGTTGAGCGCCTTCGGAATAAAGATGTTCTTTTTGTGATAGTTCAATGATTCTCAAATCCTAAGGATTGCTCTTGGGAATCCAGAGAATTCATTGAGCGATCCCGTTCAGGCTTACTCTTTCATGCTCCGTATGGTGAACTTCTTATTTCAATTTTCTTTTGTGTTGATATGCTTCCATGGTTGTTACTTCTTATTTTCCTCTTAAGTATTGCGAGGACGCAATTTCTTTAAGGAGGGGAGTCTGTAACAACCCGCATATTTATCGATTTTATCTTTAAATATTTTATTTAAATATTTTATCGTACGTCGGATTTTGGTCCGAAAAGCTACTTTTTGCAAACAGTCGAATTGGGACTCGAGACCACCCCCATTGAGTTCAAAATAACGTTTGCGACCTTTTTGAGTATAAACTTCGATATGTTTGGAGATAGTAGAATTTTGACCTTTTTCACTTAGGGCTTTGGTTTGGGCTGAACCCATTAGCCACTTACTAACTCAGTCCCAACCCTCTCCAACTCTTCATTACTTCATTTCTAATTCCTAACACTCAAGCTTAAGCAAAAATGGTGGAAGAGAATGGGAATTAGAAACTCCAAGCCCTAGTTCCTCTTGCTAGCTCAAGTTCTTGCTCCAAATTCAAAGAGAACCCATTAGTAAGCATCTCCTTCTTCTTCTCCAACTCATTCTCTCTTTGATTTCAGAAATTACCTAAACCTAATTTAGGAAATGTTTCTCTTTTAAGCTTAGATTGAAGCTTCTTGAGTTGTTATTGAAGAGGAATTGATCTTAGCTTGCTTTCAAGCTTCTTCTTCTATTGTTTGGGTTCAAAGGTGAGATTTTTATCTCACATCTATGCTTATATTTATCTTCGATTGTTAGGTATGAATTCCTAACACTTATTCGTGTGCAATTGCTTTTGGTTTGGATTGATTTGGTGAATATTCCAATTTTTAGTGTTTTGAGTTCAATTCGTTAAAAATCCTAACTTTGATGTTTGAACATGTTTTTGGTGATGCATCGAGGAGCATATAGGGCCGGGTAGTCGATTGGCATAAACCCTTAGCGCCGTTGCTCGTGCGATTGCAATTTGATCGAGATTTGCACCTCATTTGAAATAGGGCATGGGAGTGCCAGTAACAGATTCGGCCGACCGAGCCCCTGGGCCGGCCGACCGACCTGTAGAACGGGCACTTCCTGCCTCTGTTTGGAAGTGCAGGCTACAGGGCTCGGTCGACCAAGCTCAGGGTCCGGTCGACCGACCTGCTACCCCGTGCACTTCTGTTTTTGGTTCGGTCAACCGACTCAGGGAGTCCGATCGACCGACGTGCTCCTATTTGCCAATTTTGCCTATATTGCTAATTTGTTTGAATTTCCAACTTTAATCGATTCGTGTTATTTCCCTTTTTGTCGTTATCATTTGTTATTGACTTTGATGACTTACTTTCTTCTGGAATTCTTGGAATATCCATTTCGATGGATTCGGTATCGATTTCTTTGGATTTTATTCACATCTTCGTATGTGAATCTTAGTGATTGGTTGTTCCTACAATCTTCTTTGTGATTTGTCACTTTAAAAATATAAAGGTTTTCTATACTAGTAGTAAATATCAAAACTCTTTCTTCAAACGATTTCAACACTATTTTAGTACAAAGCTCGTTTCTTAAACCGTTTTCCAATCTATTAGTATATACAAGCCTTTACCTCACTCGTATGAGAAATCCAATTAAACGACTTAGTAAAACGAGTGGTATGAAACGTTTGCGTTTACTTCGTCGGTTAATTCTTGGACTTGTTCGATTGAATCTCTTGTGACAATTTTCTAGTAGAGATCTACAATTTGTTCGTAAATATTTAAGTTAAGCTAGTGGTTATGGGACATGAAGCTAAGCTCATATATTTACTAGCTTACTGTAATTGACACTTCTCTTTGATCATGACGATCATCTTTGTGGTTTAGACTAGCAATATGCGATGTCTCTTTGTCTATGTGGAGGACTGTTCCTCATTTTTATTGAGTTTCGTCTCATTTCTTGCATGGGTCGTACCTATCTAGGTGCGTCGATGTTTGTTTATGCATGGGTCGTACCTTTCTAGGTGCGTCGATGTTTGTTTACACATGGGTCGTACCTTTCTAGGTACGTCGATGTTTATTTATGCATGGGGTGTACCTTTTTAGGTGCATCGATGTTTGTTTACTTCGTGGAGCAATCGGCTCAATAAGTCGGGACATGAGGCGTATCTTTCTAGTTGCGTCGATGTTCATCTATGCATGGGGCATATCTTTCTAGGTGCGTCGATGTTCGACTTTGCATGGGGTGTATCTTTCTAGGTGTCTCGATGTTAGACGTTACATGGGGTGTATCTTTCTAGGTGCATCGATGTTTATTTGTGCATGGGATATATCTTTCTAGGTGCATCGATGTTTATTTATGCATGGGGCGTATCTTTCTAGGTGCGTCGATGCTAGAGCATGGGGCGTATCTTTCTAGGTGCGTCGATGTTCGACTGTGCATGGGGCGTGTCTTTCTAGGTGCGTCGATGTCCAGTTTATGGGATTGGCCATCCTTTTATTGTGATTTCTGGATTTCGTGTGTTGATTTCTGGAATTTATGTTTCACCAACTTTTACGATTGGCATTGATATATATGTCATTTATTGTGGCTTGGTGAATGAAATTAGGAGTATGACATTCCTTTTTATCTTTGAGAAGATCTTTGCGATATTGATTAATCTCTTGTTGATTTTTCAATTACTTATTTATCACAGCTTGGCATTGTGATTATATTACGTTTAGTCATATCTCTTATTCTATATCATTTCTTCTGATATTTATAGCTAGACTGATCCGTTTATTATTTTCTTCTTAAATAATACTCGGGTCAGACTGAGATATTACAGGTGCTCCCTCTTGGCTTCCTATCTGGAACCATCTTCTGACTTTTGGCTAACTACTTTAGTTTAGTAGTTTTTGTTGTATACATTTGAGATACAGACTCTATGATGTATACTTATTCTTTTGTCTAGCACTTGTATCTATTCTTTTTGATATTGTGGATCTTGTTAGACCACTACTCTGATGAACACTTTTATGTGTTATATATATTCATATCTATTTCCGCCCTTGTGATATGAATTATCTGTGACTGATTTGTGTTATGTTTATTTCTATATTTGTTTCCGAAGTCCTTTATAGCCACTGTGTAGTAGCTTTGAGTTTGTGTCGGTATGTCGGATTTCCTCTTGAGATGAAAAGTTATATTTTTATCTGGCATATCGGTGCTCGCACAAAGCAATTATACAGATGGTCGCTCCTCAACAGCCTTATTCTCCGTGCTAGTTGACAGCATTACTCCGTAGTGTTCTTGTCTAGCGTGGGTATAGAGGTGGGGCGTCACAGCTTGGTATCAGAGCCAAACTTCGGAACAATGTAGAATAATTTAACAAGGATCATCGTCCTAAGTCCATCTTAGGAGTCGTGCTTTAGGATTTTATTCGAGTCTTCGTACCGATTCATCCTATTTTCTTTATGATTCCTTGTTTTATCTATCAAGATTTCTTGATATTTATTTTTTGAGAATAACTCTTTCCTCTTCTTTCTTTCTTTCTTAAAGAAGAGAAATGGTTAGACCTGGTCGTCCCAACGCCGGTCAATCTAGTGCTACTCCCCAGGATGGAGTATTTATGTCTGCCCAGCAGCTTTTAGATCTTGTTAAGAACGCTCAAGCAGCTGGACCCAATCCAGAGCCTACTCATCCTAGATCCGGTTTTGCACGCTTGTGCAGAGACTATACCGATTTGGGTGGAAGGCCATTTAGGGGATCCGAGAGTGTTATTGAAATTCAAGCTTGGCTCAAATCATGCGATCACATCTTTTCTCGCATGAACCTTATTGATCTACATCGAGTCCAAGTGGCTTCTAGCATCCTCCAAGAAAGAGCATTAGATTGGTATGAGCTCCTAATTTCTGAAATCATTGAAGCGGATCTGAAATCATTGAAGCGGATCTTACTTGGGAGCAATTCCGGGAACGATTCGAACTAAAGTTTGTGCCGGAGGATGAAAAAGTAACTTTAGCACGGCGTTTTATTGACCTTGTTCAAGGTGGATCTTCTGTGACAGACTATGTCGCATCTTTCGAATCTCTTTCCAAATACGGGGTTGAGTACATTAATACCCCATTGAAGAAAAATCAGAGATTTGTCTATGGCTTGAATAAGAATCTTAAGAAGCCATTACTCTTGAAACTGGAAGTTTCATTTGATCAGCTTATTGATAACGCTCTTCGTCTTGAAGAGGCCGATAATGAAGGTGATGTTGAAGTTGTGTGTGCCCAACAGAACTTCGACAATAACTTGAAGAGGCCTATCAAATTCAAAGGCCCCAATTCTAATAAGAAAGGGAAGCAAGAAACCCCGGTAGCAAAAGTTCCTACCTCTAGTCGTGGAAAATGCTACAATTGTGGTTCCACGAACCACTATGCAAGGGAGTGTCCGAAACCCCTCTTTTGTCGCTATTGCAAAAATTCGGGTCACCATATTACTGCATGTCCCGTACTTCAAAGTAAGAAGGAGGGAGAGCTCAATGTAGTGCAAGCTCCTAGTAACACTTCTCGTGGTCAAGGTATTTCTCATTCAATCCTTGATGACATTTGCTTTGTGATTATCTTGTTCGTGTTCTTTTTGATATGGGTTCCATCTCACTATTTTATATCAAAAGAACTTGTTGATTTTTTTTCTTTAAACATTTTGGGCTTGATGACTTCTTTGAGAATTGTTAATCCGGATGGTAGATCCGCAACACTCAGTTTGTCTTTATTGATGTCGAAATTATTTTATGTGATTTTTCTGTCCGAGCCGATTTTTACTTAGGTTTCGGAATTTACTTTTGTAAGGATTGGATTAATTATTATGAGGTCCATATCCTATTTTTCCGTGTGGACTATTCATCTTCGACACTTTCTATCTGTTAAGCAGATTTCTATTTTTCTTGTGATTCCGATATCAAATTTTTGAAGGCATCATTTTATTCTTTAAGCCTTCAAAATGAGAAAAGTGTTATTTCTCTTATCTAAATAATTTGCGAAACTTTTCCGGTATTTTTGAGTTTGTCTTAGGATTATCACCTAAGAAATCTTTTGTGTGGTGTTAAGGTCTTTCTAGTTTGACCTTGCCACCGATTTTCATTTGGCTACGAGTCGCGTGAGTTAGCATTCCACTTACGCACTCCGCACTCGTTATGATTCTAATGAATGACTTATTTTGTCATTCAATTTGTCCAGCTTATTTCATCCATTTTATAAATCGAATATCCTATGAATATTTCGATGAGACCATTCTTTTATTTATTGATTTTTGGATGAAAATAGCAATTTAAAATTTTGCAAAATCTTTTTCATAAGATTTATTTAGAAGTATAACCGGATTTTTGTTCTTAAAACGAACAAAGAATATTCTTAGAAGTTTTTGAGAAACTTACTTATCCTATAGAATACGATTTTGTGATTGTATTGCCCATTTAGTGTTTTAAGAATTTTGGTCGATGCGCTTGATCAACGTTATCGATAAGAATTTTCTAAACGCTTTGATGAGACAGTCAGACACAGTATATTAACTTGAAAATAGTAAATTTTTCTAGAAAGATTATTACATAATGATAGATGTAATTTGAAAGTTTTAACTTTTCAGGAAAGAAGATTATTTAAAAGAATTTTTTTCTTTTCGATACTCTTATTCTTGTGATTCCTGAAGGGGAACCAAGACTTTGCTATTTGTACCGATACTAGTCATATTGGTTTGTATGTCGTTCTCTTGCAAAGGAGAACGTGCTATCACTTCTACTTCTAAATCATTATAGCCTATCGAGACTAGATATACCACTCATGATCTAGTGCTCGCGGTTATTGTTTCTACTTTTAGAGTTTTGCATCATCATTTTTAGGGGAGGAATTTGTTCTCCATCTCGATCATAAATCCTTGGAATATTTATTTTCTCATAAGGAACTTCATGTTGACTCGAGTTCCTAGCATCTTATGATCTTGATATTCTTTATTTCCCGAGAAGGTAAATCGTGTTGCCAATGCGCTTTGTCGTAAGCAACAAGTGGTTGATTCTTTGATGTTGTCTGAATGGAAATTATCATTCTATCAAGTTCATCGGACGTTTTGGTATACTTCGTTTTATTGAGCCTTATCTCATTCCTTTTATGGACTAGTGTCCGGTGTTCTTTTATGGTGTTCGGTTCATCGGATGTACTGTTATTATACTACATCGATGTTCCGTCTCATTTGATTCATTGGATGTACCGTTTGTACTACATCAATGTCTTTGCTTTTCGATTCATTGGATGTACCGTTTGTACTGCATCAATGTCTTTGCTATTTGATTCATTGGATGTACCGTTTGTACTACATCAATGTCTTTGCTATTTGATTCATTGGATGTACCGTTTATACTACATCAATGTCTTTGCTTTTGGATTCATTGGATGTACCGTTTGTACTACATCAATGTTTTTGCTATTTGATTCATTGGATGTACCGTATGCACTACATCAATGTCTTTGCTTT
Organism: Allium cepa; assembly: GCA_030765085.1. Taxonomy (NCBI): domain Eukaryota; kingdom Viridiplantae; phylum Streptophyta; class Magnoliopsida; order Asparagales; family Amaryllidaceae; genus Allium; species Allium cepa. The sequence goes on along the minus strand of CM060930.1, from coordinate 72,397,136 downwards.
GGTTCATTGGGCGTACCTTTTTTGTACTACGCTGATGTTCCAAATTATTTGAGTTTCTAGTTTCTCGGGCGTACTATTATTATACTACGTCGTTGCACCAGCTCAATTTTATGCTATTCTTGACATTCTCCACGTCTTTTATCTACGGAAATGCTTTTATGTTTCCGGTTTTATTCTTGTGCCTGGTGATATTGTGGAAATTGAAGTTTCACCAGATTTGATTTATGAGCAACATTCCATTCACATCATTACTTCGGAGGTTGAGCGCCTTCGGAATAAAGATGTTCTTTTTGTGATAGTTCAATGATTCTCAAATCCTAAGGATTGCTCTTGGGAATCCAGAGAATTCATTGAGCGATCCCGTTCAGGCTTACTCTTTCATGCTCCTTATGGTGAACTTCTTATTTCAATTTTCTTTTGTGTTGTTATGCTTCCATGGTTGTTACTTCTTATTTTCCTCTTAAATATTGCGAGGACGCAATTTCTTTAAGGAGGGGAGTCTGTAACAACCCGCATATTTATCGATTTTATCTTTAAATATTTTATTTAAATATTTTATCGTACGTCGGATTTTGGTCCGAAAAGCTACTTTTTGCAAACAGTCGAATTGGGACTCGAGACCACCCCCATTGAGTTCAAAATAACGTTTGCGACCTTTTTGAGTATAAACTTCGATATGTTTGGAGATAGTAGAATTTTGACCTTTTTCACTTAGGGCTTTGGTTTGGGCTGAACCCATTAGCCACTTACTAACTCAGTCCCAACCCTCTCCAACTCTTCATTACTTCATTTCTAATTCCTAACACTCAAGCTTAAGCAAAAATGGTGGAAGAGAATGGGAATTAGAAACTCCAAGCCCTAGTTCCTCTTGCTAGCTCAAGTTCTTGCTCCAAATTCAAAGAGAACCCATTAGTAAGCATCTCCTTCTTCTTCTCCAACTCATTCTCTCTTTGATTTTAGAAATTTCCTAAACCTAATTTAGGAAATGTTTCTCTTTTAAGCTTAGATTGAAGCTTCTTGAGTTGTTATTGAAGAGGAATTGATCTTAGCTTGCTTTCAAGCTTCTTCTTCTATTGTTTGGGTTCAAAGGTGAGATTTTTATCTCACATCTATGCTTATATTTATCTTCGATTGTTAGGTATGAATTCCTAACACTTATTCGTGTGCAATTGCTTTTGGTTTGGATTGATTTGGTGAATATTCCAATTTTTAGTGTTTTGAGTTCAATTCGTTAAAAATCCTAACTTTGATGTTTGAACATGTTTTTGGTGATGCATCGAGGAGCATATAGGGCCGGGTAGTCGATTGGCATAAACCCTTAGCGCCGTTGCTCGTGCGATTGCAATTTGATCGAGATTTGCACCTCATTTGAAATAGGGCATGGGAGTGCCAGTAACAGATTCGGCCGACCGAGCCCCTGGGCCGGCCGACCGACCTGTAGAACGGGCACTTCCTGCCTCTGTTTGGAAGTGCAGGCTACAGGGCTCGGTCGACCGAGCTCAGGGTCCGGTCGACCGACCTGCTACCCCGTGCACTTCTGTTTTTGGTTCGGTCAACCGACTCAGGGAGTCCGATCGACCGACCTGCTCCTATTTGCCAATTTTGCCTATATTGCTAATTTGTTTGAATTTCCAACTTTAATCGATTCGTGTTATTTCCCTTTTTGTCGTTATCATTTGTTATTGACTTTGATGACTTACTTTCTTCTGGAATTCTTGGAATATCCATTTCGATGGATTCGGTATCGATTTCTTTGGATTTTATTCACATCTTCGTATGTGAATCTTAGTGATTGGTTGTTCCTACAATCTTCTTTGTGATTTGTCACTTTAAAAATATAAAGGTTTTCTATACTAGTAGTAAATATCAAAACTCTTTCTTCAAATGATTTCAACACTATTTTAGTACAAAGCTCGTTTCTTAAACCGTTTTCCAATCTATTAGTATATACAAGCCTTTACCTCACTCGTATGAGAAATCCAATTAAACGACTTAGTAAAACGAGTGGTATGAAACGTTTGCGTTTACTTCGTCGGTTAATTCTTGGACTTGTTCGATTGAATCTCTTGTGACAATTTTCTAGTAGAGATCTACAATTTGTTCGTAAATATTTAAGTTAAGCTAGTGGTTATGGGACATGAAGCTAAGCTCATATATTTACTAGCTTACTGTAATTGACACTTCTCTTTGATCATGACGATCATCTTTGTGGTTTAGACTAGCAATATGCGATGTCTCTTTGTCTATGTGGAGGACTGTTCCTTATTTTTATTGAGTTTCGTCTCATTTCTTGCATGGGTCGTACCTATCTAGGTGCGTCGATGTTTGTTTATGCATGGGTCGTACCTTTCTAGGTGCGTCGATGTTTGTTTACACATGGGTCGTACCTTTCTAGGTACGTCGATGTTTATTTATGCATGGGGTGTACCTTTTTAGGTGCATCGATGTTTGTTTACTTCGTGGAGCAATCGACTCAATAAGTCGGGACATGAGGCGTATCTTTCTAGTTGCGTCGATGTTCATCTATGCATGGGGCATATCTTTCTAGGTGCGTCGATGTTCGACTTTGCATGGTGTGTATCTTTCTAGGTGCATCATGTTAGACGTTACATGGGGTGTATCTTTCTAGGTGCATCGATGTTTATTTGTGCATGGGATATATCTTTCTAGGTGCATCGATGTTTATTTATGCATGGGGCGTATCTTTCTAGGTGCGTCGATGTTCGACTGTGCATGGGGCGTGTCTTTCTAGGTGCGTCGATGTCCAGTTTATGGGATTAGCCATCCTTTTATTGTGATTTCTGGATTTCGTGTGTTGATTTCTGGAATTTATGTTTCACCAACTTTTACGATTGGCATTGATATATATGTCATTTATTGTGGCTTGGTGAATGAAATTAGGAGTATGACATTCCTTTTTATCTTTGAGAAGATCTTTGCGATATTGATTAATCTCTTGTTGATTTTTCAATTACTTATTTATCACAGCTTGGCATTGTGATTATATTACGTTTAGTCATATCTCTTATTCTATATCATTTCTTCTGATATTTATAGCTAGACTGATCCGTTTATTATTTTCTTCTTAAATAATACTCGGGTCAGACTGAGATATTACAGGTGCTCCCTCTTGGCTTCCTATCTGGAACCATCTTCTGACTTTTGGCTAACTACTTTAGTTTAGTAGTTTTTGTTGTATACATTTGAGATACAGACTCTATGATGTATACTTATTCTTTTGTCTAGCACTTGTATCTATTCTTTTTGATATTGTGGATCTTGTTAGACCACTACTCTGATGAACACTTTTATGTGTTATATATATTCATATCTATTTCCGCCCTTGTGATATGAATTATCTGTGACTGATTTGTGTTATGTTTATTTCTATATTTGTTTCTGAAGTCCTTTATAGCCACTGTGTAGTAGCTTTGAGTTTGTGTCGGTATGTCGGATTTCCTCTTGAGATGAAAAGTTATATTTTTATCTGGCATATCGGTGCTCGCACAAAGCAATTATACAGATGGTCGCTCCTCAACAGCCTTATTCTCCGTGCTAGTTGACAGCATTACTCCGTAGTGTTCTTGTCTAGCGTGGGTATAGAGGTGGGGCGTCACATTTATGATATTAAAATACCAAAATTAAGGCCAGTGTTACTATTGCATCAAAAATTCAATCACAACCAAAATCTATGGTAGATTTATTCACACACATAATATATCAATATATATGAACAATTAATATATTTTTAAGGAATCCAGTTGGATCCCTGCAACTTGTTTTCTTGCATCCACAGATGTTAAATAACATAAAATATCAATCCCACTTTGAGGGGAATATCACGGTACATAGGGTTATATCCGCTATTATGCAGGGCGCATAGGGTCTCATCCGCTCCAACGGTACGTAGGGGAATATCCGCTATTATGCAGGGCGCATAGGGGAATATCAATCCCACTTTGAGGGGGATATCACGGTACATAGGGGAATATCCGCTATTATGCAGGGCGCATAGGGTCTCATCCGCTCCAACGGTGGGAAGTATATACAACCACTAATATATATACTACTAATACATACATACATACATACATACATACATACATACATACATATATATATATATAACACATGGTATTCACTAATAAAAATTAATCCATTCATCCAACCAGCCAATAAATAACTTTAAATTTATATAAATTTAAATCAATTAACCAAATCAGGTGAGATTTACTCACCTTGATTTTTTTTTGGCCAATACCCAGATTTCAACTTAAATCGATAATCTAAAATTCCAGCTAGCTTCGAATTCGTCCAATCTAATTCTATAGCCTAGCCTTCGTCAACACGAGCGTAATGTGACTTGTCGCATTAAATTTTGACCTCGTATATGTTTGATATAAATTAACGAAATTTTGAAAAAAATTTAAATAACTTAAATAAATTAAATAAATTAACAAATTTAAATTTTAACCTTACTTTCCCTCCTCGTATTCGTGCTGTAGAATTTGACAGCAACAGATTCAAATTGTGACCTCCTTGCCAGAAATGATAGCGGCTGCCTCCACATGCGTACGTGCATGCATACGAAAATGATTTTCCACCCACGATTCGCCCAAAACCCTAGGCCAACTTCACACCTCGGACTCCTCTGCCTAAACAGAGCCTGCTCCTCCACTTAATTATTTGCTTCGCCTCTATCTCGCTGTACAAATCACATAACCCCCCGATGTTCACCACTGCATCATGACTCCACCTCTGAGATCGCGACAATATCCCCAAGTCACATTGGCAGAAAGCGAATCACCGAAGACCTCCTCCCTCGCATCGTCTCCCACTTTGGCCGCCGCAACAGCCTGACGTCACTGACTTTCCCCTGCACATGCGCCTTCCCATTTGTCGCCAAGAACTACCACCAAATTGTGTCACTCCACTCCCCTCGTGCGCGTGCGATGAGGCCAGGCTAAGGCGATTGTTGCCGGCCTTAATGCGATTCCTTATCTCTTTTTTTCGATTTCGATGTTATATATATATATATATATATTCTCTCATTCTTTTTCAAGCTTCAATCTGAAAAGGGAGAATGGGATAACGCGAATTTCAAAAAAAAAAGAGGATCGGTGCTTGTAGATCTATAAGGTGGCTCGGGTTCGAATAGGTCGGTAGGGTAGGTCGGCAGAGAATTCGACTTTTGATTTATATATATATGTATATATATATATATTCAAAATATCTCGAAATTTTGGATCCCTACTGAGGCATGCCGCTTGGCGTTCCTAACGTTATACCGATATTCCAAACACAATAGAACAAGCCTTGAGCCCTAATTCGATCGTATATGGAAGATAGCCTTTTAAATCGACTATTTGAATTAAATTCAGTTAAATTATTTCTAGACATTTTTAGATCGTACGTTAAAACGGTAACTCCAAACGCTATGAAATTTAAAATTCGATAATAATACACTATTACGAATCCAATGGAACCGGTTTCGTCGAATTCCAAGACTACGTCTCCGATCGCTATTTTAACTCATCGATTAAATCGACGATTTCAAAAATTTCCAAAATCACTGGAAATTCCAGTTTTAAAAACTTATTAAGTCATTTATAATTCAAATAAAATTTATATCCACATTAGAATTTGATTCGATTCATATTCAATTCAAAATTCAATTATTTATTATTTCCATATTACGATAAATCGCTATCTTTGAAATTTAAATCCACTTTAAAATTTTCAACCAACATCTTCATATTCAAAAATAAAATTATATTTCAAATCCATATTTAAAACCTTTTAAATATGCCAAATCAAACGTTGAAAAAATTCAGGTCGTTACGTTACTTCCCCGTTAAAAGTATTTTGTCCCCGAAATTGCTAAGGTAGGACGAACGCTGTAAACCCATTAACTTTCCAAAACCCACTTAATTAAAACTCGATATTCCACTTTTCTAGACCCTTTAGTTTTTTCCAAAACAATTAGTTTCCATTTCTAAACCAAAATTTATTATTTCAAATTCAATTTAAAATCAACCTTTTTAGTTAACAAAATTTTCTAACACCCTAAATTTTCAAAATTTTTGATAGAGTCTGCTTTGTACGGAGAGCCTTTTGCAATATGACAAGAGAAATAAAAATATATACATCAACCCACATGGTTGAAAAACATAATATATATCAATATTTATTTCATTGTGGTATTTAATCTGAAAACGTACCTTTATTTAGTGTTTTAAGCGAGTGAGCTTACTTTATATGAAATTTGCGCAACCAAAATCTAGCCAAATGGTCTTCTTGTACCTGTACTTACTCAGTTTAAATACATTAGTACCAAAAACATGAAATTTGATAACATTTCATTATTTAAATAGTTAAACATAGACTTCGCATAACCGAGCATGTTAAACATGTATTCATAAGCAATCACAAGATTCCAATACTAATTTAGTTGCTTTCAATCGATTTATATATCATTTCATTCAATTCGAATGATTTACAACCAAATTTACTTACATCATATTTACATTTATACCCAACAAATTGATATCCATTCCAAATTGATTAAAAATCAATTTATTCACTTGCCATTGATCACAGAATTTTATTTACTTCCGTTTACGTAAAACGACAAATTTTTCCATGGTATTCGGTGATATTCATTAACAAAATTACCACTTCAACTTATAAACCATTTAAATCGATTCTAAATAAATTTATCAACTTCTATTTAATTTTCTTGAGTTTCAAATTCATTTTATAATTCAAGTTTGGATTTTTATTTCTTTACCAAAATATCAAACCATTTTTATTTTGGGTTTTCTATTTCACTTTTCAATTTCATAAGTTACACAACTTATTTTCCATATTTCCATAATTTCTATACTTGAGTGTATACCCTATTTTAATCAAATTCAACTTGACTCACCATTCATTTGACTTCCATAATTCAAGTCTATATTCATTTCATTTAGTCATCTCATCCAGCTATATTAAATTCAAGTTTCATTACAATAATGATAATTTATAGTTATATAAATATTTCCCAAATCAGATTTCATATTTTAATTCAGTTTGATATAATTCCAATTCCAATTCAATTTTTATTTGACAAATTCAATTTATTTAACTTACATAAGTTACATTTTTAACTTCATCTTGAATTTCACATTTCCAAGTTTTATTTCAAAAACTTATTCTCTTTTGATTTCACTTCTCATTTAATTAGAAATTTCAGAATTCAAATATTCGGTTTTTAATTCAAATCATTTTGAAATCACAAATATCCCAAATCACACTTTTTAAATTTAAACCAAACCTGGTTCTTATCCAAACAAATTCCCTTCGAAATTTTCAAAACAACCTTTGCTTTACAACAAAAATTTCCATATCAAATTATTTCATTAGCAATCCGTCACTTTAAAACTCGAAATTGAACACCGATGATATCGCGTTCATCATCAGAATTATTTTCCAGCGACTGAAGTGAGTTCAGTGATATAACTTCTTCAAAAATCCATTTTTAAAACATTTCTACTTAAAAACAATCCTCAATTATATTACCCTTCAAAAATATTTCCAAAGTGACACCAATTTCATTCGTCACACTTTTGAAAATATATTCCAAACCTTTCGAGATTTAAATTTTTGAATTCTAGTTTGAATCCATTTTAATTATAATTTATTTGTATAATTCATACTTATACAGTTTTCATTTTGTTATATACAGCCATTTTAAATTTTATAATCTTGTTAGATTATAATATTATCATCCAAACACTCCAATATACTATAATGATTCTAGAAAATTATTTCTTTTATGTCAAAATATATATTTGGATAAAATTATTTCATTTACCCATGTCAAAACAATACTGTGTCGAATTGCTCTGTTCAAGTGTTTAGAAACTCTTATCGATACAGTTGTATGGACTGTGTCGCCCAGAGTTCATTAGCCACTCAATAAATCAACCAACACAATATAAAATAATTTATATTCACTAATAAAAAGCGCGCTAATATCTATTAATACAAGCAAACTCATTCTAGGGTACTATTGACCCTATCTCTAATGAGTAATCCTCATTAAAGCCAAGGTTCTCGCTTAACCTCCAGCTCTGATACCATAGTGTAACGACCTATTTTTTCGTATAGCCTAAGCTGATAATATAACCGCACATGCCAACTCAAATTGCGCAAAAAGGCGGATTGTTAGGGGTGAAGAAGAAAAGGTGGGAGAAGAAACAAAAAAAACAACACAGAATCTCACAATCGCAGCGAAACAAAATATAATGTATAATAATAGATTTTTGTACAAGAGAATCTATAACTGTCAATATATATACAACCATCAGAGTACAACAATCAATGCATCAATATGGACAATTATCTACAACTTGTCCTCACCAGTGTTGAATATATAGTCTACGTACACACAACGGAGTATAATTAAGTACGGTATACGTCTTTGTCATCTAGCTCGTCTCCTGAGCTCTATGGTATCCTAGCCTGAGTCTGTAATACTCAGTCCGGCCCAAGCATTATAATAAAATAATACCCGAGTCAGCCTGGAAAACCAACATGAGAAAACACACTCAACTTGAATTATTAAAGTTATCAAAATCCTTTGAAAAACAAAGGTATATCGTAAGACTACATCACACATAAGTACGACGGGTTTTACCTTACGATAACCAAAACATTTTATATCAAAATCATCTATTAGAAAATATCTGAATGCTTGCATCTCATGTTTCAGCATAGTTGGGCACAATCAAAACCATACAGGCTCGTAGTGGATATTGGATTCCATACAATGACTGGGCTACTGGGGTACTGCCTATCCCAGTACACCTTTAGAAAAATATACGGAGGACCTCGCCGGGATCCCCTGCCAACACATGACCAGCCTACCCCTAACCTGGATAGTACCGAATATGTTATCACCCCGGGTGTTCCTACCCTTAATCGAGCCATCACTTTACCATACACAACCATATCCATAATTTATAATATATTTCTGAGGGTATCTAGAAAGGTGATAACATACCCTAATTGGATGTGATCCACTTAGCCTTGCTGCATCTCCTCTGTTTTAGTCATTCCCGGTTGATGAGGCTTGAGGCTACTATACCTTTCAAGAAAACTTTCACTTAGAATACGCATCATCCTCTAATGATGACGTTCTCATGGCATTCGTCCATACAAGTTGTCCTGGGTTTGGACAAACCAAGTTGTCGTCTTCACCATCTTCATGATATCACCATTCATAACATTCAAACCGAATCGAAGTGGCTTTCGGATTATTAAACCCGATCTCGGTCTCTTCGTAACGATCAACATATTTGGTCGAATTTGGTAGTCGGTTATTTAGCTATCAAATAACATCCATAAGCAGTCACTAGGCCCTATGTAAATTTTCCAAAATATCTTTATAAGATTTATATATTCAAATCTCTTATAGTATTTCAATATTTGAAAAAAAATCAACACTTACCCATAACATGATATATCAATCTGTATCTCACTCCTGCACTTAGTGAAATATTTCTAACTTCGATATATAGTCCCTTACTAAGAATAATATCTCGATATAAATCCTTCGTCGCTAATATTTCCAAAAAACTTTCATTTTCACACTTAGGAAAATATTTCAAGTCCATTTTCCCAAAATAATTTCAAATATCAACACATAGGAATTTTCTTATCTTATTTCCTACATTTTTCGAAATTTATATTAAATTCTTTTATATCTTCCAAAATCAATTATACTCACTTATAATCTCGTCTATTCATTTCCAACTTCTAAAATCATATCTGTTTCCACATCTCGAGAGAGTTCATAAATAATTTAAAATCATTTCCAAAACTCTATGTATAATAAGTATTTTTAAAGAATGATAATTCGTTTTTAAAACATGTTTAAATAATTAATTAAAATTTTAAAATACTTTAATGAACATTGATAATTTATTCCCTATTTAATTTCAAATAATTAGTTGATTTATGAAGCTTACTATAAATAAGTGAATTCATTTCAATAAATAGTAAACGTTTGAGTAATCTACTTCCTAAAATATTTCGCTACCAACAGCTTAAGTATTCATTGTTGGATAAATAAATTTTCCCTTTTAAATAAAACAACTTAACTTCTTAAAATTAAAAAATATATTTAAAATCTCAATAACCAATTAAATTTATAAATTCCTCTCGATTTCCAACACATCGCTTTCATTTCGATCTCCTTAACCATTTCCACTTTTCAAAAATAGTATCCACTATTTTTCCTCAACCCACTTTCCATATCCTAATATAAATTCACCCTATGAATTTTACATTCCTAAATTATCATCTGATATCGATTTTCTTTATTTATAACATAGTTTATAAATTTATAACTCCTTTGAGTCTCACTTTTTATAAAACTAATCTCATTTATAAAATTCCATTTTATAAATCCATTTTCATATAATTCCATTTATTCTGCCAATCTATTTTTAATGTCGATCTCAACTCCTTTTATATTTTCCAAGATAGCATTTAAAAATCTCTTGTATAAATATGTTTAGAAATCTTTATTAAACAATTTACGAATAGTAAAGCATAACCAAAACTCAAATTTATCATTTATTCAACCATTCTCTTTTTAAAAGTCAAAGTTTTGATCTAATTATTTTTATATTCAAAATCTCCTTGTAATTTATTAAAAATTCAAATATAATATTTATGGTATTTAAAATACCAAAATTAAGGCAAGTGCTACTATAGCATCCAAAATTCAAGCACAACGAAAATCTATAGCAGATTTATTCACACACATCATATATCAATATATATGAAAAATTAATATATTTTTGAGGAATCCAGTTGGATCCCTCTAACCTATTACCCTGCATCCACAGATGTTAGACAGCATAAAATACTAATCCCACTTCGAGGGGGATATTGCGGTATATAGGGTCATCCGCTATTATGCAGGGCGCAAAGGGTCTCATCTGCTCCAACGATGGGAAATATATCCAACTACTAATATATATATATATAACATGGCATTCACTGATATAAATTAATCCATTAATCCAACCAACCAATCAATAAATTTAAATTTCTATAAATTTAAACCAGTTAATCAAATTGAGTGACATTTATTCACCGTGATTTTTAGTTTACCAATACCCAAAATTCGAATTAAATCGATCATCCAAAATTCCATCTAGCTTCAAATTCATCCAATCCAATTTATAGCCTAGCCTTCGTCAACACGATCGAAATGTGACTTGTCGCGTTAAATTTTGACCTCGTATGAGTTTGATATAGGTTAACAAACTTTTGAAATAATTTAAATAACTTAACTTAAATTAATTAACAAATTTAAATTTTAACCTTACTTTCCCTCCTCATATTCGTGCTGCAGAACTTGACCGCAAAAGATTCAATTTGCGACCCCTTTACTAGAAACGACAGCGGTAGACTCCACGTGCGTATGCCTGCACGTACGAAAATTATTCGCCACCCACGATTCGCCCAAAACCCAAGGCCAACTTCCCACTTTAGACTCCCCACCCAAACAGAGCCTGCTCCTCCACTTCATGATTTTCTTCGCCTCCATCTCTCTGTACAAATCACATCACCCCAGGTCTTCACCACTACATCGCGACTCCACCTTTGAGATCGCTACAATATCCCCAAGTTGCATTTGCAGAACGCGAACCACCGGAGACTTCCTCCCTCGCATCGTCGCCCCCTCTCGCTGCCGCAGCAGCTTGACGTCATCGCCTTTCCCCTGCACGCGCCTTCCCATTTGTCGCCAAGAACTACCACCAACTTGTGTCACTCCACTCCCCTCGCGCGCGTGCGATGATGCTAGGCTGAGGCGAATGTCGCCGGCTTTAACGCGATTCCATATCACTTTTTTTTTCGATTTCAATTTTATATTTTTTTCCTTTTTCGTTTTCGAGCTTCAATATAAAAAGGAAGGAGGGGATAATGCGAATTTAAAACGAAGAGGGGTGCTGCCTGCAGATCTGTAGGTTGGCTCAGGTTCGAGTAGGTTAACAGGGTAGGTCTGCTGAGAATTTGACTTTTGATTATATATATATATATATATATATATATATATTCGATATATCTCGAAATCCTGGATCCCTATTGAGGTGAGCCACCTGGTGTTCATTACGTCATACCACTATTCCGAACATAATGGAACAAGCCTCGAGCCATAATCTGATCGTATGTGGAAGATAGCCTTTTAAATCGACTATTTAAATTAAATTAAATTAAAATGAAGTTAGTACGCTAATTAAGCAAGTTAAGAGCTATATACATATTACTTATAAGTATTACTTAAGAAAAGAAATAATTTTATAAGTGAAAGATTATTTTATAAAATAGAATGATATTTTATAAATAATAACAAAGATATAATTTATACAATAGAATGAGATTTTATAAAATAACATAAATGATATATTTTATAAAAGCATAAGATTTTATAAAACAATATAAATGTGATATTCTATAAAAGTATAAGATTTTATAAAATAATGTAAAAAGGATACTTTACAAAAGTATGAGATTTTATAAATTAATATAAAAGATAAATTTTGTAAAAGTGAGGTATTTTATAAAGTACCGAGAAAGAATTATTTTTATCAAAAGGTCGTAGGGTTTATAAAATAATTATAAGATGAATACTTAATTTAATGAAGAAATTAAGTATTATAAAGGCTTAAAATGATTTATAAGCTAGTTTTGTATTTTATAAAACAATAAAATGATTTTATAAAAAAAATAGAAAAAGATATTGAACTCTCATAGAAAGGACTTAATAAATAAAAGTAAGATTTGATTATTAAATAATCGTATTATTAATTAAATATACATCTATGTATACATATATGGTAAGTGTATCTATGCATGTATTTGAAGTATATAATAATAAATACAATTTTTGTATGGTAATTAGAATTGTTAATGATGGTTATGTATGTGCTAGTGAATGAATATTTATGTGATTGATTATATATGGGTATAAACACGCTACGTGCAACAACCCGCAAATCCGCACAGTTCAAGATGACAATAAACCACACATGTCCAACCCAATTTTAATGGAAAGACGAATACTTATAGAAAAAAAGAAAAAGTGAAAAGAAGAAGAAGCGAGAACAAAAACTAAAATAACATAGAATCTCACAATCGCAGCGGAACACTATATAATATGATATCTATGATCTTTACAAAAGAGAAATTGTTATATACGTACACCAAATCAGAGTACACAAATAACCAATCATCGGCCAAGACAGTTATAATAACCTGCCCTCACAAATACATATTATTTTGAACAACAATGCAACAAAAACTAAATATATACTTGAATATGACTTGAAAACCTTCAGCTTGTCTCGGAAGCTCCAAAGCATCCAAACTGAATCTGTAAGTATGCTTAGTCTAACCGGAGCATTATAATAAAATAACACCCGAGTCAGTCTGGAAAACCAACATAAGAAAACACTCCCAACTGGGTTTTTAAGTTAATAAAAAAACTTTGAAATCAAAAGTATCTCGTAAGACCACGCCGCATATAAACACGGATGAGCTTTTATCTTACGATGACCAAACCATTTCATATGAAATTATCTGATTTTATAATAGTGTCTAAGAAACAATTACTTATTAACCATAGCCTAAATTGTTACATTAATTAAATTCCACATAATAGGTATACAACTAAAATTGTAAAGGGGCGTATTGGAAAATGGATTCCATACATGACTGGGCTACTGGGTACCTCCTGCCATGGTGCATCTCTAGATAAAATAACACTGAGGAACTCTCCATGATCCCCTACCAGTATAGAAATGGCCTACCACTTGACTAGTAGTACTACTATGATCATCCTAGTTTAATAGGCCCCAAAGCATACAAATGAGAAATAATATCGACTCTAGATAGGGATGATCTTACTCTACTTGGGAGCGACCCACTTAGCCCTACAATATCTCCCCTATTTTAGTCATCCTAGCTGGTGAGGCTTGAGGCTACATTTTACCTTTTATATAGCACTTTCCACTTAGAATGCTAACACTCTCCTCCAAGCAACAATGCAACGCCAGCATTCATTCATACAAGTTCGTTCTGGGATTGAACGAAACCGAATGCAACACTTCTACTACATCCATCTAGGAATCACCCTCAGGATTAGTAGCAAGTAGCCCTTGCACTTCAAAGATCTCCACCTTCAATTCCATCATCTTCAAGATGTCTTCACTTTGAAACACTAAAGTTTGATTAAAGAGGTTTCTGAATAACATATCTGGTCTCAGTCTCTTCAAAACAACATTCGATAGTTCTAGTAAACTCAGCCCCCGTTCTTTAGGAAATAAACAGTCAAAGATAAGAATGGAGATCACCACCTAACCGTTGGTGGATGGATTTTCCTAATCATTTGTCCCAGGAGAACGAAATGAGATTTATACGCACGGTACACGGTACAACATCTTGGAGATAACTGTGCCATATAAGTCACGTGTTTCTCCCAGATATTTCTAAAGTTACATTTTGGTCCAGACTTGATAGTTGGTTATTTAACTATCAAATAAACAAACAATCCAACCAAAGATCAAATTTCCACAGGAAGAAACACTGGTTAAGCACCAAGCAACACTAAGCCTCTTTAATTATTATTTTTCCTTAGTTTAAAAAATTTACCAAATATTTATCTCAAAATATCTTTATTAAGATATATTCTCAAAACCACCTTTAATCTTTCTATATTTGGAAAACATTTACATATGCTTATCTCAACGGTATAAGTATATTTACAAACCATTTCATTTTAAACATTTAGAGGATGCCCTTATATACTTAAATCCGTAATATGTATATTTACAAATTTTGAGGAAAACTTCTTACTTCCCAAAACACACTTTATTGGGTCATAACAAATGTTGTGCAAAACATTGTTATGATAACCCAACTAGTATAGATATCTAATTAGTTATATTTAATATTAATCCCATATGCTATAAAAACATCTCCTTTCGAAAATCATCTACAATAACAACAATGTTATAGTCTACGCCTTCCTCACTTTCTCGAAAACATTTATTACAACAAAAATGTTGAAATGCATGACTTCCTGCCACTTAACACATTTTAAATCACTTTTTAAACCATTAAACTCCATTTGAAAATATCGCTTTCAAATCATTCCTTCAAACGATTGTTTTAACTTTTAAAGCGTAAATATATTTCCTTGATAAAAATCCATACTTAAATTTCAACCTAATCATTTTCATATTTTTAAAACTATATCTATAAATCTCCTTCTACATTATAAGACTCCCTTTTTATAAAATCCCTTTATTTATAAAATCCATTTATAATTGATTCCTTTTATAAATCTCACTTATTTATAAAATCCCATTTAAAATGTTAATTACAATCCATTTTTAACGTTGCTTCCATATGTATGAATTTCTTTTATAAATTCCTCTCTATTTATACAATATCATTTTATATCTCCCAATTTATCCTTACTTCCAATTTCCAAAATAGAATCAACTATTTTTCTAAAACAACATTCCACGTCTTATTAAAAATCCAGAATTGTGATTTATTTTACCAATTTATCCAATAATAAAAGTTTCTCTTTATTTATAAACACCGTTTATAAATCTATTCTTTTATTCATAAAATACAATTCTACAAATCTTCACTTTATTTGTAAAATGTCTCATTTATAAATCGCATTTATAAATTTCCCACATTTATAAATAACTCTTAATATACGTATGTGTATGTGTGTGTGTGTATATCACTTTATATAAAACAGTTAATAAATATTTACACTAAAATATTTCTATCTTATTTTTAAAACTGTATTCCTTTATTTTAAAGACGGACTTATTTTTAATTATGGTTCAAAAATCTCTATTTAAGATATATTATAAAACTATTAACTTATAATATCTAAAAATCATACCTTTAATTTTATTTAAAAAATTCTTTTTACTTTATTTTAGTTTATAATTCGAGAATAATTATTAAAAACATATAAATTTTCAAAATCACTTAAAATCCCGTTAAAAACTAAATTTTCACTTTATAGTATTTCAAAATACTAAAAATATGGTTTAGTGCTACTATAGCACTAAATAGAGAAAAATCATCCATTTTATGAAATATGGCATTCAACACATTTCATATCAAAATATATGAAAAGTAAAATCAATAGTGCGAGGAATCCAGTTGGATCCCTCTAACCTATCCATCTGCATCACATATTATATATAATCATAAAATATAAATCAATCGCTTCGAGGCGGAACCATAGACAAAAGGTCATCTGCTCTTACACGGAAACGTAATAGAGTCTCATCTGTTCCAAGGGCATTAGTATATCCAAACCAATAAATAAAATAGTAAATATTGCAAATGATCAACAAATATTCCACAAAAAAATTATCTACACTAATATGAAAATATAAGTGGGCCAAAGAGGTGAGTTAACTCACTTTGATTCCAATTATCGTCGAATCGTTCAGTTTGAATTAAAATTGAATATGCGTTCATTTTTAACCCCAATTTCTACTGCCTCCAAATCCATGTAATCCAACCCCATAACGTAGGTTTTGCTGATACGATCGCAATGCAACTCGTCGCGTTCAATTTGGACCTCGTATGAAAAGTTATTGCATTTATAAGTTTCACAAATTAATAATATAATTTATTTAATTTAATTACATCGTTAACCACCTTAATCACCATAATTAACCCAGCCATAACCCTATCTTCCCCCGTGTTCACGTTTGCTAGTTAACCAAAAACGCGACTTTCCCCTTCTGATTGCCAGCACCGCTGACCACCTGACCACGCCGCGAATTCCCAGGTCCAAGCCACATCACGATGAACTCCATGAGTCTAATGTCACCTTCCCTAGATTGCTATAGAGACCAGAAAACATTCCAAAACTACCATTAGACGAGGCTAAAATCCAGCCTCCATGCTCCACATCAGACGATCCCCACCGTTGATCGAGTTCCTATCGTCATGCTCTGCATATTCCTTATTGATGTCGAGATCTGATTTGGCTTGTGGTGGTGTCAATTACTGCGAGCCATTGGATTGAGAGAATGGAGGTGGTGGCTGGTTTAGTTTTAGGGTTTCTCCATAAAAAACGGGTTATGATGTCCTTATATAGAAAATTGTGCGGCACTATTCACGCGTAAAATTTTCAAACTCCAATCGAGGTATGCCGCCTGCCATTCTATATGTTATATCCCTATTTCGAACACAATGGAATATATATATATATATA
The DNA here is from genome assembly GCA_030765085.1 of Allium cepa. NCBI lineage: Eukaryota > Viridiplantae > Streptophyta > Magnoliopsida > Asparagales > Amaryllidaceae > Allium > Allium cepa. The sequence goes on along the minus strand of CM060930.1, from coordinate 72,379,813 downwards.
TATATATATATATATCGAGACCCAATTCCATCATACACAGAAGTTAACTTTTTAAAATTGAATTATATTAAATTAAATTCCTTTAATCGATTTCTACGCATTTCGAACTCGCACGACCAAATGGTATATCCGATCGCCACGAAATTTGACGGCACACTATAATTTACTATTACGGATCTAATGGAACTAGTTTCGTTCAATTCCAAGACAATACCCTAGAAGGATATTTTCACACGTTAATTAAAACTAATAATTATTAAATCAGCTTATTCACTTTTAAATTCAAAAGTTTACTATCTTCATTCTTATTCAAATAGAATTTAAATCAACTTTCAAAATCATTTTTTTGTTCACATCAAATTTAAGATTTAATAATTCCATATATTCAATTTAACAATTCAATGACCAAATAGATTACTGAGTTTGAAATATAAATTGTTTAACTATAAGATTAACCTTTCAACATTTAAAATAAATTAAATATTCCAAATTCGAATGATTGAAATTCTAGGTCGTTACATCACAAAAAATATCATGTAGCCATAGCGACCACCGGGTGCCTTAAGTTGCATCAGAGAGTACGGGGTTGATTAATCGTGCTAGTGAAGTTCAAAACGTGATTTGTGAAGCTTTTATGTGTTTGCGTATTCTTGTGTACATATGCATGCACAGATAAGTGCATCGACACACGTGCAAGCATCACGTAAGGTCAGGAGGTAGGGTAAGTTTAATTTGGCATGTTAGAGGAGGTTAGATTGTTGGAATCATCCTGGTGAAACTCTACATGAAAAATAGTGGGATTCTTATCGAAATAAGTTTTCGAATACTAAAAAATCCACTTTCAAAATATCAACCAATGAGCTCCGAAAGAGGTCCGAAGCAGCAGCGATGGCAGGCTAGTAGAACTAGGCGACTCATCGGGCGAAGCAGAGGGAAGACGAAGGCTCAAATTAGTGGCTTGGAGGCTTCCTGCCTAGGCTTTACTGTCTAGGACAAGCTATCACTGATTAACTCGTGGTAGACCAATGGTCGACCCGTGATGCACTGACCTAGGTAGGAAAACCCAAGTCAGGTGCATTTAAGTGTGGGTTCTTCCCCGGTTTCAGGTGCGGGTCGGCATGATGCTTTTGCTTGACTTTAGGGAGGCTTTGGGCTACTCGTAGAAGTTGAAGGTATGACAAAACTTGGGATCCAAACATGTAATGATCCGCCTTTTCGACCCTCGAAAGTTGACACTTAACACATCTACTGTATTCAAATACTGAGCATCTAAGTGCCGAAAAGGCAGATTGTTATGGTGAATAAAAAGAAAAAGAAAAAGGGAAACAAAATCTTGCGGCAGAACGACATCACATAATATGACAAAGATAGTAAAAGTTATCACTCTAAGATACAAGGTATATCAGAGTTAAAACCAAATCTCATCACCCTGGACAATTATATCTTCCTGACCTTACAATTGCTAATGCATATATATAATAATATAGTGGAAAATAAAATACTACGATAGGTGAACATCTGGCTCTACTCTATGAGCTCCATGTCCCACCAATGAAAACCTGGAAAAATTCGGTCTGACCTGAGCATTATAGTAAAATAATACCCAAGCAGTTTGGAAAACCAACGTGTGAAAAATTAATATGGTGAACATATAATAATTTCATAAAACCTAATCGCTAAACACAGAATGTGTTTTATCTCACAAGGACAACATCCATACATGGAAGAATGGAAAAAAATTAGAACAAGACCTAAGCTTAAAAGAATGGGCATAAAAAAATCAAAATCCAAACGTAAGGAATAGACACAAATAATTAAACTTTAGGAAGAGCTCCAAGCACCTCTTAATGCAATTAAGAAAACAATTCAAATGTGTGAATCAAAAACAAGGAAATGGAACTTTTCCAATAATGATTAGGAGGGTGCATCCCCCTTACTGAAAGTATATCTTTAGAAAATATACTAGAGAACTATGATGGCTCTCGGATATGTCCAAGCCGGACCTTGCCAAACTTATTGAGAATCTGAGTATTTCACATTTCTGCGTGCATACCACTTAATCCAATCTATGGTAGATATGAAGGTACCCTAATAGGAGCGGCCCCACAAAGTCTGGCTTCCACTCGCTCTTTTCTTATTAGTCATTTCCGACAAATGATATCAATGCTAAAAATAAGCAACGGATCGTCTAAGAATGACAAAACATAGAAGATATCAGAATCGATAGTCAATAAATCCACTATCAGGAATAATCAAAACGATTGTATATGAAAATTAAATCTTTCAAAATAGTTGACTCGCGCTTGTTATTGATTGTTACATCACAAATATTAATTAAACATTTTAAAAAACACTCTTTAAACTTTTCCTTTTAAAGAGAAAATTATGTTTCTAAGTGTATTTAAAAGAAGGATAAAAAACAAATGTCACTAAAACATTGTTTACTATAAATCCAAAAACAATTATATTTAGGTTTTTCTTTAAAACCTTCCTTTTCAAAGATTTTTTCATTTATAAATCAACTTATTATTATCCTTAAAACAAAACTCCTCCGAAGATTTAAGGATATCGACATTTATTAAGTCAAGTAACCAATTTTCTTAATAATTTTACGGAATCATTTATTATAACAATAGTGTTATAATCCATGAATTCTTTTCTCAATTTCCAAAAAACATTTATTACAAGAACGATAATGTAGTCCATGCTTTTTTTCACTTTTCAATAAACTCAAAAATACTTGAAATACAATTTAAATCATCCATTTCAAATATTACTTAGAAAATCTCAAGTTAAAATATATTAAAATCTCTTTTAAAAGATTTTCTCATTTGTAAACTATCATTTACAACTTTAAAACAACGTTTAGTACCCTGAAAGGTAATAATTCAATTTAAAATATCTTTATAAATTTAAAATAAGGTTAATCATCCCAAAAGATAACTGATATAACTCTTTTATAAATTTAAAACCACATCAATTGTCCTGAAAGGAAATCAATCAAATTTATAATCTTTTTATAAATTTAAAACAACATTAATTATCGCGATAGAAAATTTATCAAATTTATAATCTATCTTATATATATAAAACAACATTAACCAAATATATAATCTTTTTATATAATTAGAACAACACTAATTATCCCGAAAGATAATTAATCAAATTTATAATCTTTTTATAAATTTTAAAACAACATTAATTATCCCGAAAGAAGATTAATCAAATTTATAATCCTTTATAAATTTTAAAACAACATTAATTATCCCAATGATAATTAATCAAATTTATGATCCTTTTATAAATTTTAAATAACTCTTACCCTTATTTTAAAATTCTCAAAAATACTTGAAAATATAGTTTAAACAACTTTCAAAGCACAAAAACGCGACCAAACATTTATTTTTAAAAATATAAGCACAAGTTCAACACATACAAAGATTTAAGGAGATGATATTTCATAAATAATGGTATAGGCATAACCATTATAACGACACTTGCACAAATCAAACAGTATGTCATAATTTTTTTAACCAAACATCAATGTAAGCAACATAGAATTATAAGTAAATCAATATTTATGACAACCACTTAGGGTCTCTATACAAAAGTCCCATGTAAATCATACATATGCATGTGTATTTTCGAAGTGTTCTATAGCGACTTATTGGCTACGTACACTTCGACTTTCTCTTGCATTTGTTCCCTGCAAAACAATAGTTATTTATACCTTCCGCTTCCAAGCAGGAATCAAATCCAAACAACAATATATAAACTATCATCCAAGTAGTCACAATTATCTATAGCAATATAGATATCATTTAGTTTATTTAGAGGTAAGTTAATTCACCAAAATTTCAGTTGATGCTTTCGTATTCCATTTCGATCTAAAATCGATTTATTAACAATTGATTTTCTTGTTATTTATTCGAACTATTATTATTGTAAATACAGTTACAAAATGAGTTCTCTAGTAGTATTTATTAATTAAAAGACTTAAATAAGGCTATTAAATCCATTTAATTAATATTTAATTTACAATTCAAATATTAAAACAACCCCTATATTTGAATATAAGTTATTTATATTTTTTCGGGATGTTACATTTTCCTCCTTAAAAGAATTTCATCCCTAAAATTCCCAGAGGAAGAACATGTCCTCGCATCCTTAGGCTCTTAAAGTAACTTATTTTATAGAAAATTTCGAAAGCACTTCCTTTGCACGGCTAGACCCGGAATAACTGCAACCCGCCACAACTGGCCCAAATCAATAAAGAAAACAAAAGCCAAGTCGCCTCCTATATCCGGGGCATAAAATCAACAATCAATCACCAATTTTTAGATATGTTACATTCCTCTTTTGCATTTGATTTTTATGGCAAGCAACTTACTATCTCGATACGAATGTAGGTGTGCAAGAAATCAAATAGTAATTTCTTGTTTTCTTGTACCTATCTTGTATGTACATAATTCAAAAGAGAATCATGCTGGCCAAAGAGAAATATACTAGCTATTTCTATCACAAGCATAAGCAACATAAATAATATAACTTCCATGTGCAACAAGGTAATAGGATGCAACTAATAATGATGATGAAACTCCACATATCAAAACTAATCTGATGTAAATCTACATGTGACTTTAGTGTGACATAAAGCCACAAGTAGCCAAAAGCAATATAACAACCATAGGCAAGAAAAGCACAGAGAATACACTATAATAAAATACCAACCATCCAATCTTTTCAAAAGATTGATCTAGAACTAAATTTCCGGGTTCTTATATTTAAAATATATTTTTAAATTCCACCAAAGAGAAATATATCAACGCCAAAATCAATTATGACAAAGAGGGGGATCCTCCAACCAAAGCATGGTATGACTCTAAAATCAAAAAAACATGGAGCATCCAGCAATATTCTGATTCCTCCTTAAACAATAAGTAGATCAAACAAATATATACGGGAAGTCTTCCAAATCGAAAAAACTCCCTATCGCCTAACTTTAATCATAACCAAAAATATTTAAAAAAACCACATCGCGGAAACCAATTTCATATATCCTAAAATAATAATACTTCACCAAATTTTCAAAATAATAATATTATTACTTTCACTGATTATTTTGAAATCAATTTTCAAAATTACCGGGATTTAAGACCTAATGAACAATACTTAAAATAATCCTTTATTTACAAATTCAGGTTCTCTAAACCATAGTATATAAAATCACGCTATCAATTAAATCAAATTCCATGAAGGAATAAATTAACACTTAACATTATTTGAAACGTTAAATGACTATCAAACAAGGTTTAGAATTTTGCTTAGGTTCACAACTTTCTCGATAATCCAAGGATATAGATAATTTCCTGAGCGTGCCATTATGCTCATCAGTCTTCGATTATTGCTTAGAAGATTATCCAAGCTTCCTTAAACAAAACTAAAAGGCACTCCCCAAACTTTCCTAAGCCACACAACAAAGGGTACAAATATACTTAAGCCTGTAAGATGTACATGGATCATCCATATCGATATCTGATCCGACCACTTCCTCGGATACGTAAACTTTACTTCCTAACTAATATCGCTCACTTGACCTCCCTAGTGTAGACATTGATCAGGTTCCTTGATTAAAAACCTATGTTCTCTTTACATAACCATATACTATGATAGAAAAGCACAACATCGGATCAAGAATCTGAATCTAGTGTTCGCTGATAAGAATCAAGTGAGAATTTTCTTTTCGGACTCTTGTGAATCACCCCAAAGTTATGTATCCAAATCCTAGATCAAGAATCGTGCGAATAAAAATGATCAACGTATAACTTACATACTTAATTTTATTGGTTTCTTAACTACACCAATCTTTTTATAAATTACTTTCATTTCCATTTATAGTATTTCATTCGACACTAAAATTATATATGAATTATTTCATAAACTTTCACTTAAGTTTACAAATATTTTATAAAGAGGCTTATTTATAAAACATCAAATAAAAATCGATTCCACTTTTAATCACTTGTATAATACTCCTTTACATCCTAAGAGCGTATAAAAAATGTTGATTTTAATTTTATTTTCAATGTTCAGATGAATCCCAAACATAATAAGGGTCTTAAAACCGAGTCGACTATTTCAACCTCTTTACCTGTCCAGTCCGGTAAGTAGCTAAAAATAGTAGGATGCTATTATCTAAACTCAATCCTAGAGCCTACTTTCCTTAGTCATCTCTAAGGTAAAGATGTTTATTAGTCGGCCCAATAACACCAAATAGTTTATAAGACTTAGATATTTAAACAAAACTCTAGTTTTAATAAAACAATGCTTAATAAAACTTTCCTATCCAATTTAACCCATTTAAAAAATTGAGTTAAATTATCTCTTTTCTATCCAAGAGCTACAAAATTCATTTATCAAAATATTTTTTTGTCAGATACCTTTTATTTTAAATCAATTTACTTTAAGGAAACCTAAGAACTAAATACCTGGTTTTTATTTTAAAATCCCTATTTTTGAAATCATACGAAATATATTTGTATATTATATTTAAAATAATTTTAACCATTTATTCGCTAACACTCACTTTGGGTTCATTCAGATTCGAACCCTTCTCGATCAAATAATGATAAATAGAATAATTTACTAAGTGCCAATGTTCACCTAAGTAAATATCCGATCCTTACTTAAAAGATTATTCAGATTGCCTTAAAACTAATCAGTGACATTTTCCCCGAACTGTAACAACCCAAAATTTTAGGTAATTGAATAATTAATTTATTTTAAATATTTAAAATTAATATTATAGGTTAAATAACTTAAATTCCAAAAAAATAGCGATTTATTGGATAGTTTAATTGTTGAATTTAATAATTGAAATTGTTTAAATAACTGAATTTTTATTTGGATAAAAATGATTTAAAGGTTTATTTAACTTATATTAATAAAAATGAAGATAATAAAACTTTTAAATTGGATTTAAAGGTGATCTACCTGATTTTACTCGATTCTAAAAATAACTCGTTTTATTTAACAAGTGAAAATAGCCTTACGGGACACAGTCTAAGAATTCGATGAAACCAGTTCCATTGGATCAGCAATAGTGTATTATTATCGGATTTCAAATTTCGTATCATGGTCATACGGGATAGAAACGCGTTAAAATTTATATTGAAAATTCAATATAATAACTAAGTTCAAAAAGCTATCTTCTGCATACGATTGAATTAGGGATAGGGACTTATTCCATTGCATTCGAGATAGGGGTATAACATTAAGAATGCCAAGCAGCACGCCTCAGTCGCGGTTCGAAATAAATATCTTGATATTTTGGAATTTTAAATATATATATTCACATCAGCCCACAAAAACTTACATCTCAACCACCCTATTCTTCATTTTAGCCGATCTACCCATGTTCATTCATGCCTCCCTCTTTATACATCATGCCTGCTCTTATCTTCTTTTTAGAAGAAAAAAAATATAGAATACGTCCATCTTCGTTTAAACTCAGGTTCGTTCCTTTTTAATTTTTCAAATGCCTTATCTAATGGCCCAAGATCATCGGAGCCCCTTTTGGCGATATCAGGCGAAGGCGTCAATTGTGAAGATGGTCGACATGAGGAGGGGAAGTCTTTGACCGATGGAGACGGGCCGGTGAGGTCGTAGGCGGTCATAGTTTGTCAATGAATGACATTTCTTATTTTCGTCGATTCCGGTGAATGAGCGTAGGGCGAAGCTTCCAACTAGTGGAATGTAAGGGAGGGGCAAGCCCACCTTCGGCCGAAGTCTGCTGGCACGACATTGGCTGTGGTGGTCGAAATCGTGACTTGAATGGAAGCGCCTTAATGGGTTTCGATGACCTTAGGTGATGAATTGGAGGTCGGCAATGGCGGCTAAAAAAAATTTAATAGGTAATGAGTTTATTAGTTTGCAATTAAGTTAATTAATTAATTTATATGATTCGTTATTCTTATAGATATTGTATCTTCTTCATATGATGTCTGAATTGAACGAAACAAGTTGTGTTTCATTCGTATCTGAAATATCTATGCATAGGAATTGGAATGGAGTCGTTTGGGGCTAGCAAAAATTAATGTTAAAATCGAACGACTATTCGATTTTATTTCAAACTAGAAGGCTTCAGCGACGACTGGAATCAAAGTGAGTTAAACTCACCTCTCTGGCCACTTATATTTTCATATAAGTGGAAATAATTTTATTTATGTTGTTTATTGCCTGTGATTGCATATCTCGTTGTTTACTATATTATTAGCAGTTGGATTTATTCCTGCCTATTGGAGCGGATGAGACACTATGCTCCCCACATAATAGCGGATGACCCTATATTACTGCGACATCCCGACTTGAAGCGGGATTGATATTTTATGTTATATAACATCTATGGTTACAGGGAAACAGGCTGGAGGGATCCAACTGGCTGGGTTCCTCAAAAATGTTGATTTTATTTCACATATAGTGATATATGATGTATTTGAATAATCTGTGATAGATTATGATATGATTTGATTTATTGGATGTTATGGTAGCACTGGCCTTAATTTTGGTATTATAAATACCATAAGTAAAATAATTTGAATTTAGAAAGAAAATTCAGAGGTGATTTTGGAGATGAAGATATTTATATTCAAATTTGGAATTATTTAAAAAGAAATTGATTAGATAAAATAAATAAATTTGATTTTAGATATTTATTTAGCTATTTCATGAAATGGTTCCAAATAGAGAATTTAATTTGAGTATTTTTAAACAATGGATTTAAATTGGGATTTTTGGGAATACGAAATAAAAGTCGAAATCGAGATTTGAAATGTTTTTGGAATATAGTCCGGATTTTTGGGAAATAGATTTGTAAATCGGATTTGAATTAGAAATTGATTTATATGAGTTATGAAATTCATAAACAATGTTTATAAATAAGTGGAATGATCATCATTTGATAAATTGGGAAAAAATTCACAGCGTGAATTTAAAATGAGATATGGAGATCAGGTTAGAAACAAATAGTAAATTCTATTTTGGATTTTTGGGAATAGTTTTGGAATTGGAATTGTGAATCGATTTGTGATAAATCAAGAGAGAGGTATAAGTATGAAAATGGGTATGTTGAATTTTAAAAATTTCTTCTTGCAAGAAGTTAAGGTTTGTTTTTAGAAAGGATTTTTATTTATTAAGCTATGTAGTTTTAAAAATTATTAATTGGATTAAAATATTTCAAAAGGTTAGTTATTTAAATGTTTAAGTTTTTTGAAATGAATTCTAAGTTATAAACAAGTTTTGTAAATCGATTAGAAATATTATAAATGAATTGGAATAAGTTATCGACGTTTATTTTTAAAGTGCTTTGATATTTTAAATAATTACTTATCCACATTTCTTTAAAATTTATTATTATATATAAATGGTTTAAAAGTAAGTGATTGCAATTTATTTATAAACGCTCTCGAGATTTGAACCAAGTTTTATTTAATGGATGTTATTTTATAAGAAGAAATCTTATAATGGAATTAGGGAACTTAAGAAATTTGAGAAAAGAAAATTTCCAAATTGTTTAGATACGGAAACTTCGAAAATGAATCTGAATTCATTAAAGGAGTTGTAAATTGATAGTTGGATTATAAATAAGTATAATTGATAATTTTTGGAAAATGTAAAGGGAATTAATAAAAATTCTGGAGATTTATGAGATAAGTACGGAATATTTCCTATGTATGGATATTAGAAATGATTTTGGGAAATAGACTTGTAATATTTTCCTAAGTATTGGAATTAAAGGTTTGGAGATATTTTAGCGACGAGATAATTATTGTAGAAATATTTTTCTATGCAATGAATTATAAGTTAGATTTGGAAATATTTCTAAGTGTTGATATGATTTCAAAATATCTTGTTATGGATATAAGCATTCGAAAGTGTTTTCAAATATTGAATTATAGGAAGAGATTTGTATAAATATATCCTGTAAATATATTTTGAAATAAATGTTTTGAAATATTTATAATATGGCCTAGTGTAACATCCCGCCTTTTCGCACACTTTAAACCGACACACGTGTCAATTCAAAGCATACGCAAGGGCGGATTGTTATGGGGTAAATAAGAAAAACAGAGAAGAAATAAAAACAAAACAGAATCTCACAGCGGAAGGATAAAATATAATAATAAATATACAGTTCATAAATGGTTTACAAACACTTGTTATTCTTTACACAATAAATATCAGAGTTACACATACCAATACAATCAATGCAGCGGAACAGTATGAGTGTGGTGCAATACTATAAATAATAATAATACAAATCTTCGTCTTCGTCCTCCAAAGCTAAATCTTCAAATCCTGAAACGCTCGGACTGACCTGAGCGAATTTGAAAAGACAAAAACACCCGAGTCAGACTAGAATATCTTATGTGAGTTAAATAAACAGAAATAAATATGAGTACAGTAACTCAAGAGATGTTCGGGATTTACATCTCCTAAGGATCCGTTAAACTATTTACTATGTAGTATATTGCGCTATTATAATAGTGTCTATTTATAAAATAAACTTACTTTTAAATAGCGTTAAGGGGTTACCCATATAGCCCTTAACACAAATAATGCCAATAGTCTATACAGTACCGTAATACCTCCTGATCGGGAGGCTACCAGAGGATACTCCATAGGTACGACACAAATAGAAACTCGTAGTAAAGGCTCGGTATGGTAGGTGACACGGCACAACTAGGCAATGCCAGGGTAGATATACCAATTGCTATCCAGGCTGGTGGAAACGCGTAGCCGCAGTTACCGCCCACCTCGGACTAACTCCCCAAAATCAAAATATAGAAGTGGCCACTGAATCAATCCAAGTCAAAGTATAATATCGAAGAGGAGCGTCCGATCAGAGGAATGACCTCATTGGCCTGAGAATCGCTCCTGTTTTAGCCACCTTATGCCAACTCACGGGAGTTGGGTCCGCGTATTTACCTTACAGGAAACGTCGCCACCACCTACTTCATTCTGGAATCTCCACCGCGTACACGGTTAGTCAAAGTGGTTTTCGGTATCGACAGAGAGTATGTCCATATCCGATCCCGGTCTCTTTGCCAACCCATCGTTATTATAACACCGCGGTCATTTAAAAATAGTTTATACTTTAAAACCAGAATATAATCCATTTCAAAACCATAATATTACGATATCATTTCTTCTTTAAAACCCAAAAAGATTCATTTTGATATTATTTTTATAAAACCCAAATCAATGATATCATTTCCCAAATATAAATCTTTTCCAAAAATTATGCCACTTTTAAAATTTATAATCCCTTGTAACTAAATATTTGAATATTAACTTTCAACATAATAGTTCGAAATCCATAGTTTTTAAAACCATTACTTTCAAAACTAAATGGTTTGGATATTCAACCGTATATAAAATAAGTGGTTTAACTTAAATGTTGCTTTGAAAAGAAATATTTCTCGTGGCTTTACAATACATTTCTTTATTTAAAGTTAAAACCAAAATTTAATATCGCTTCAAGTTCCAAAGCCATTTCAATAAATTCATATATATACGTATATCCATTTTGAGTATAAATATTTCAACTAAAGTTGGATTTTATTCTTTCAAATCAAATGTTCTATTAATTAGCCTTGAATATTCACATAGAATCCATAATTAATAAGACTTCAATTTCTAGTAAAATATATATATATATTTCCAAATTCAAATTTTACTAGAATATTCATTTCAAAATATTTTGGGAAAAATCCAATTATAAATATCATATCTTTAAAATTTCCAACTTAATATTTAAACATAGGATATAAATCATCAAACTCCATTTTCTTAATTTTCTTCCATTTTTAATAAAGAGATTTATACACCTTTTAATTTCAAAAATTTCAACTTCATATGCATATATATGGAAGAATAATATTTATACCATATAAAATTTAAGATTATCATAAACCGTATTCCATCCAAACCTTAGAAATCACATAAAAATAGTTATATATAGACCGCGGTGCCTGTATATAGTTTTCTATCCTATGGTCAAGTGATACGGATATTTATCATTTCAATCCGCAATTTAAAAAAATAAAACTGCGGTTGTATATCATTTCAAACCGCAATCCCGAATGAAATGAAGAATGCATACTAACTTGCAGTTTAATGATATCAAATAAAACATCCATTCAATAACACATCCATCATCCAATCGCAAACATCAAGCAATATCAATCAATAACAATATATGTTTGGTAATATACAACAGGTAATAATTGGCAGTTTTATTTCAAATTATATTTATCAACTATTAATCTAACAATTTATATTCAGTGATAATTTGACATAACTGTTAACTAGCAGTTCATATGCAAACAATAATTTCTAACAGCCAATTAACACGCAATAAATCAATTAAATTAACAGTTAAATTCAATAAAATGCAATTCTACAGATATGAATGAAATAACATGCCAAAAGCTCATAAATAAATTTCTATTCGTTTCTAAAATTTATTTAACAAACATAAAAGCTTCTAGTAGTTGTGAGTGGGTTAAAACACTCACCTTTTGAATTTAAATCGAATTTAAATTCGATTTAAACCCAAAAATTCGCCCGTCTCGGAATTCGTCCAAACCAGCGTCATCAAGTCCGGAATTAAATTACGATCCTAACAAAAGAAATTTCGTTTGAATCCGAGGTCGTATGAGAAAGTTATCACAATTAAACGATTTGCAATTGAAATAAAAAAAAATTAAAAATAAACAAAACAAAAATAAAGTACCGTGCCGCATCCACCTTCCCTCGTGAAAAACGCATATGCTTCTTCTTGATTGCTAACTTTGTTCCGTAATTTTTCTTTTATTTCGATTTACTTTAATTTTCCTCCTTATTATATGAATGTATGTATTTTAAAAGGTTTGAAAGAAAAAGAAGATTTGAAAAAGAAGAATTGAAAAAAAATGATTAAAATAAGAACTGAAAACGGAAGAGAAGATCTAGATTTGAAAAGAAGAAAGTTTGAAATAGAAGTAAATTTGAAGAAGAAGAAGAAGAATATTTGAAGAGAAAGAAAAAAAAAATTAAAATGAGAGATAATAAGGAGCTTTGAGAAAAACAAGAAAAAAGAAGAAGAAGAAGAAGAAGAAGAAGAAGAATAGCATGGAGGCTAGGGTTAGAGTTAGGAGAAACAAAATGTAATAGAAGAATAAGAAGTAGGTTATTTATAAGGTTAGAGTTAGGTTTAGGGACAAATAGATTTGAAAGGAGAGGCTACTATTAATTAGAAATAAAGTGAATATGAACACTTGGTATTGAAATATAGCAAATATGAACAGTCCTTTTTTTTTTTAAAGTAGCAGGTATTAAAAAGAGGTATTTATTAATTAGAAAGAAAATGAATATGGAGGGACAAAAATAAATGACACGTTTCGTTAGTTTGATTCTAAATTAATTAAGTGCTAGATACAGAAAAATTTGAATACATCATATATATATATTCATACTTTAACTGTGTGACAAAATTGCTAAACATACATCAAGTACGATTAATTGGTGACAATATATAGGAATAATCAACAATAAATGTGGATGCAATCACATAAGGATCTAATAGGGAAGGAGATAAAAGTAACAACGTTGATTAATTCCACTTTCCCACTTTAGCCAATCCAATTACAAAATTTAAAATTTTATAAAATTTCTCTCCTTTGATTTCTTAAACAATTTTAATAACTAACAACAAGTTCTATGTTAATTCAATCATTAATCATTTCGCCAATTACCAAATTAAATTTCAATTATTCGCAATAAATCAAATTATAAATTTTTCATTCCAATAAATAAAATAAATCTTGATTTTTTTTTCTTCCATCCTTATTAATTCCACAACTTGTTCAATTTGAAAATCATTATCATATTTTCCAAATGTTACCTTAATTTAACACTTATGTAACGTATTATTAGATTCGTTGCAAGATTTCAATTTCAATCCCCATTTCTTAATATACTCAAATTCTGGACATTTTTATTTCCTTACCCATAAGTGTAACATTTATTGCCAATTCCATCCAAATTTAACAGGTAACCCTTAACAATGTTTTCAATCCAAAGGTTATACTTAAGTTTACGTTGTATTCTACAACTTATCATATTATGAAGAAAATTCACATTATTCCCCAATATTACCTTAATTCATATTAACTTAACATTAAATTTACTCTTCATTCTGTTATTAACCTATTAGTATTAAATAGATGAAATTAACATTGGTTTTACACTCTATTACGTAGATATCCTTAAATTTTATCTAAGTTTATATTTACATAATATTCCAACATTAAATTTCATCCAATTTTTTTTCTTCCTTTTTATTTTAATTAAATCCAATTTCCCTAAAGTTACATTCAAACAAGTAAATTTTGATTTCCAATCAATCATTATACTATAACATTCTTAACATTTTTTCATTACACTACTAAATTCTACCTTGATAAGTTTACGCTTCTATTGCTTTACTTTCACACTTCCGTTAAAATATAAATTAATTCTAAAGTAACGTTTATTGTTGACCCCGCCATTTTAATTACTCATATTTAGATGAACGTTATTTCAAATAAGTTCATTGACTCATTTAAATTAGGTAGTTTATAGTAGTTGTTATCCCACCCTTACAATTATTTCCTACTAACGTGCTACCAACTCCTTTAATTAAAATTTGAATTCCAAACCTTATTTAATATACTAAGTAAGATAAATAACATATATAGATTGCTACCAACTTTCCTTTTCTTGCATCTATGTGTTTATTACTTGACACACCAGTAAATATTACATATACACAAAATTCCGTTATCACTTGCCTAACAAGGTTATTATCACTTAAGATCTCACTGCATCCATATTTTCACATTTTCATTTCCTAGTTTCTTTACTTTATTCTACATAATTTATTACAAATGGGATTTTCTTTGGTTTACATCTTATTTGTATTTAACATTTCTCAATCAGCAATTCATTTCACTTTAACTGCGGTAAATTGGCGGATAAATTGAATTTGATTCCCAAAATCTAAATTAACAAGAAACAAGGGTAGGTAACATACAATAGTCATTACTCCAAATTCTAGTCACCTAAATAGGCTTTTATTCCTTGCAAATAAATGTTACTATTTATTTTCATAGTACAAATCTCAATGATTATTCCATTTTATATTGCTTAGGTCATTTATAGTCCATTATACATATCTACATAAATGGGTAATTTATTCAATTCATTAAGTGTCAATTCTATTAAGCCCTGTTTATATCTTTATGCATTCTTCTATTACTTTACAAAAGGGAATAACTTTTAAACTCATACACTTAATAACAAAACCGTTATAAATCCAATAAACTTCCAAATCCAAGTTTGTACACATTTTACACAACTATTATGATTTCTCACAAACGTTGAATTTATTAAATGACCATTTATTATAATTTAATTCCCTTAATTGAATCAAATGCTTATTATTATATATATTCTTTTCATTCTACCATTCCTTCCCATTTTAAATTCATTAACGTATTTACACATCTCTATCTTTCAAATATAAAATAACCAAACTGATTACAAACACTGTTTCTATCAATTTTCATAAGTTTGTTCAAAACTATACTTTTGTTTACATAAAATAAATTTTATGTTTCTATTAGTTTTCTTTTCCTTTCACTATAGGCATAAATTATTACTATCTACACTAATTACATCTTTGTATTAATGAACACCATTTAAGTTAATATTTATACTAACATTCACAAATTCAACATTTATTTGTTTCTTCAAAATTACTTTAAATCAAGTTGTGAAAATTTACATTATCCACATCTATTATCATAAAATTTTATAGTTACACTAAATTGCAACCACTACCAAATTTCTATATTTATTCTTAACCAAATTAGAAATTATATTAATTCATTTTATTAAATATCATAAATTTAACGGGTCGTTACAATCTCCCCCACTCAAAACTTTTCGTCCCCGAAAAGGAAAAAGAAGGGAGGAGGAAGATTTACAGTGCATCTTATTTCAAATATTAACTTATAAACAATATTTTACTGGATTAATTTCCTTTAATGAAATATACTTGCTTTATAATCATTATATCCTTTAATACTTGAATTATTAAAGTTGGAAAAATACTTTCACAAAATTCTAAGTCCAAAATTTCCTGAAAATTTTGGCAAAGTCTCCTTTGTACGGAGGGACTCTGGAGAAAATATAATATCCAAATATACAATATATTACATATATATCCAAAATAAAATATCCCAACACGGGAAAATATATAAAATAGCGCTTTATACGTAATCCGGAAACGTACCTATTTGTCGGACACTATACGTTTTTTTTTAATTTTGGAACCAAAAGCAGTAGCAGTTGCTTCCATCACCTGTATTCACTTATATAGTCTAAAAGTTAAATATTTATATTACAGTGAAATGTTTGGGTAGATTCAATCATTCATATCCAATCAAATGCAACAACCATAAATTTTAACAAACAGCACATGCCACCAACAGACAACCATTCAATCAAACAATCAATTTGTTGTTCGGGTTCAAATTCTGAAATTGTACGGAATGAAGAATAACTATCAATTGCATCCGTTACTCAACAGTCTTAGATGGAACAAAGATAGATTATTTGTTCATCCCATAACTCCAAAATTTCTTACCCAACCAACATACATCAACCAAACAATCCAAACCAACACCAAAATATTTTATTTACATTTATTTCATACTTCAGTGGTTTGATTTTCTTCCCTTCATTTATGAGGGATTTCTTTGTTCTTACAAGTTTTATTTTCCAATTATCACCAAATTTATTATATTTGTATTTCCTTTTTATTACTTAAGTTTATAAAATAATTCTCATTAATAACAACAAATATTTTGAATATCTTCCTTTCTTTACTCTTTACTTGTAAGGTTTCCCTTAAATTCTTAATCTGCTAACATTCATTCTTATAAGTGGAAGTTTTTATTTATCTATTAACTATGGATTACAGTCATTTAAATTCTTCCTACTTTCCATTATATTAGAATAGGGAAGATTAAAACATACTTAAGTCAATAATCATACAATCAATTCTTATTTTGAATTTCATTTTATATACTTAGGTTCATATCATCTATTAATAATTCTTAACCCTTTTTCAGTAAAATTTCAATGATAACCTAAGTTTATACCATTAAATTCTTATTATAACAGTAATTTATTGAATACTTCATTTTTCTAAATTCCTACTTGTAAAATATTCAATTCCAGTTTCTCATTTAACACTTCAACTTTTATATTTGGGTAAGTTATTTATGTTAAGGAAATTGCAATTGAACTTATACAAGTTTAATCTCCATTCTTTTAATTAAATTTAATGTTTATCCATATTACTCTTTGTCTCATATGTATGCAAATTCCTCTTTATAGCTTTGCAATTATTCTCTTATTTCAATTAGAGGTTTCAATTCATTTATTACTTAACTTTTATTTCACTAACAAATTTTAAACAATTAATTAACGGAAAAATTTAGAATTAAATACCGGGTTAAATTTCAATTTATTTCAAAATAATAGATAAATAAGTTCTTACAACTCAATATCTCTAATTATAGTTAGAGCAATAAAAGAAAATTTTTAGAAAAGTTCAAAATAAATCTGCAGTAAAATTTACTACAGTGGCCTTTCCCCTTCGAAACTCGAAATGAAAGTCGATGATGCGGCCGTCATCACCGAATTTATTTTCCAGCGACAGAGAGAAAAGTACAGAATTTAATTTTTTTTTTCTTCCCAAAATCTTCTTTAAAACAATTCTTCCAAATTATACGAAATATTTATATAAGAAATTTCTTATAAACCAAATCAATAAATTTCACAAATTCTTTGAAAGCAGATTTGGAAAAAATCCCGGACTTAAGTTCTAAAATCTCCAATTTGATTTATCATAATTTCAACTTAGCTTCAGTTATTATAAATATTTTATTTCCTAACACCCAATCTATAGCAACCAAATATATATATATATCTTTATAAAAATATTTTTATATATAGAAAATATAATAGGCAAAATTCTTTCATTCACCTATATTAAAACAAATATTATGTTGGTCTGTCCTATTAAGTGTTTAGAAATCCCTATTGATGACATAGCGTCCCATGCATCAACCAGAATTTATAAATACAAAGCGGAACAGATTAACACAATATAAAAATCTTTTTATTAATACTAACAAATACTCTCTCTCATATATATACACTCAGCGACTCCCATAGGATATTACTACCCTATTAACAAAGAGTCAAACCCCACAAAGCCAAGGTTTATCGCTAAACCAAAGCTCTGATACCAGATGTAACATCCCGCCTTTTCGCACACTTTAAACCGACACACGTGTCAATTCAAAGCATACGCAAGGGCGGATTGTTATGGGGTAAATAAGAAAAACAGAGAAGAAATAAAAACAAAACAGAATCTCACAGCGGAAGGATAAAATATAATAATAAATATACAGTTCATAAATGGTTTACAAACACTTGTTATTCTTTACACAATAAATATCAGAGTTACACATACCAATACAATCAATGCAGCGGAACAGTATGAGTGTGGTGCAATACTATAAATAATAATAATACAAATCCTCGTCTTCGTCCTCCAAAGCTAAATCTTCAAATCCTGAAACGCTCGGACTGACCCGAGCGAATTTGAAAAGACAAAAACACCCGAGTCAGACTAGAATATCTTATGTGAGTTAAATAAACAGAAATAAATATGAGTACAGTAACTCAAGAGATGTTCAGGATTTACATCTCCTAAGGATCCGTTAAACTATTTACTATGTAGTATATTGCGCTATTACAATAGTGTCTATTTATAAAATAAATTTACTTTTAAATAGCGTTAAGGGGTTACCCATATAGCCCTTAACACAAATAATGCCAATAGTCTATACAGTACCGTAATACCTCCTGATCGGGAGGCTACCAGAGGATACTCCATAGGTACGACACAAATAGAAACTCGTAGTAAAGGCTCGGTATGGTAGGTGACACGGCACAACTAGGCAATGCCAGGGTAGATATACCAATTGCTATCCAGGCTGGTGGAAACGCGTAGCCGCAGTTACCGCCCACCTCGGACTAACTCCCCAAAATCAAAATATAGAAGTGGCCACTGAATCAATCCAAGTCAAAGTATAATATCGAAGAGGAGCGTCCGATCAGAGGAATGACCTCATTGGCCTGAGAATCGCTCCTGTTTTAGCCACCTTATGCCAACTCACGGGAGTTGGGTCCACGTATTTACCTTACAGGAAACGTCGCCACCACCTACTTCATTCTGGAATCTCCACCGCGTACACGGTTAGCCAAAGTGGTTTTCGGTATCGACAGAGAGTATGTCCATATCCGATCCCGATCTCTTTGCCAACCCATCGTTATTATAACACCGCGGTCATTTAAAAATAGTTTATACTTTAAAACCAGAATATAATCCATTTCAAAACCATAATATTACGATATCATTTCTTCTTTAAAACCCAAAAAGATTCATTTTGATATTATTTTTATAAAACCCAAATCAATGATATCATTTCCCAAATATAAATCTTTTCCAAAAATTATGCCACTTTTAAAATTTATAATCCCTTGTAACTAAATATTTGAATATTAACTTTCAACATAATAGTTCGAAATCCATAGTTTTTAAAACCATTACTTTCAAAACTAAATGGTTTGGATATTCAACCGTATATAAAATAAGTGGTTTAACTTAAATGTTGCTTTGAAAAGAAATATTTCTCGTGGCTTTACAATACATTTCTTTATTTAAAGTTAAAACCAAAATTTAATATCGCTTCAAGTTCCAAAGCCATTTCAATAAATTCATATATATACGTATATCCATTTTGAGTATAAATATTTCAACTAAAGTTGGATTTTATTCTTTCAAATCAAATGTTCTATTAATTAGCCTTGAATATTCACATAGAATCCATAATTAATAAGACTTCAATTTCTAGTAAAATATATATATATATTTCCAAATTCAAATTTTACTAGAATATTCATTTCAAAATATTTTGGGAAAAATCCAATTATAAATATCATATCTTTAAAATTTCCAACTTAATATTTAAACATAGGATATAAATCATCAAACTCCATTTTCTTAATTTTCTTCCATTTTTAATAAAGAGATTTATACACCTTTTAATTTCAAAAATTTCAACTTCATATGCATATATATGGAAGAATAATATTTATACCATATAAAATTTAAGATTATCATAAACCGTATTCCATCCAAACCTTAGAAATCACATAAAAATAGTTATATATAGACCGCGGTGCCTGTATATAGTTTTCTATCCTATGGTCAAGTGATACGGATATTTATCATTTCAATCCGCAATTTAAAAAAATAAAACTGCGGTTGTATATCATTTCAAACCGCAATCCCGAATGAAATGAAGAATGCATACTAACTTGCAGTTTAATGATATCAAATAAAACATCCATTCAATAACACATCCATCATCCAATCGCAAACATCAAGCAATATCAATCAATAACAATATATGTTTGGTAATATACAACAGGTAATAATTGGCAGTTTTATTTCAAATTATATTTATCAACTATTAATCTAACAATTTATATTCAGTGATAATTTGACATAACTGTTAACTAGCAGTTCATATGCAAACAATAATTTCTAACAGCCAATTAACACGCAATAAATCAATTAAATTAACAGTTAAATTCAATAAAATGCAATTCTACAGATATGAATGAAATAACATGCCAAAAGCTCATAAATAAATTTCTATTCGTTTCTAAAATTTATTTAACAAACATAAAAGCTTCTAGTAGTTGTGAGTGGGTTAAAACACTCACCTTTTGAATTTAAATCGAATTTAAATTCGATTTAAACCCAAAAATTCGCCCGTCTCGGAATTCGTCCAAACCAGCGTCATCAAGTCCGGAATTAAATTACGATCCTAACAAAAGAAATTTCGTTTGAATCCGAGGTCGTATGAGAAAGTTATCACAATTAAACGATTTGCAATTGAAATAAAAAAAAATTAAAAATAAACAAAACAAAAATAAAGTACCGTGCCGCATCCACCTTCCCTCGTGAAAAACGCATATGCTTCTTCTTGATTGCTAACTTTGTTCCATAATTTTTCTTTTATTTCGATTTACTTTAATTTTCCTCCTTATTATATGAATGTATGTATTTTAAAATGTTTGAAAGAAAAAGAAGATTTGAAAAAGAAGAATTGAAAAAAAATGATTAAAATAAGAACTGAAAACGGAAGAGAAGATCTAGATTTGAAAAGAAGAAAGTTTGAAATAGAAGTAAATTTGAAGAAGAAGAAGAAGAATATTTGAAGAGAAAGAGAAAAAAAAAATTAAAATGAGAGATAATAAGGAGCTTTGAGAAAAACAAGAAAAAAGAAGAAGAAGAAGAAGAAGAAGAATAGCATGGAGGCTAGGGTTAGAGTTAGGAGAAACAAAACGTAATAGAAGAATAAGAAGTAGGTTATTTATAAGGTTAGAGTTAGGTTTAGGGACAAATAGATTTGAAAGGAGAGGCTACTATTAATTAGAAATAAAGTGAATATGAACACTTGGTATTGAAATATAGAAAATATGAACAGTCCTTTTTTTTTTTTTAAAGTAGCAGGTATTAAAAAGAGGTATTTATTAATTAGAAAGAAAATGAATATGGAGGGACAAAAATAAATGACACGTTTCGTTAGTTTGATTCTAAATTAATTAAGTGCTAGATACAGAAAAATTTGAATACATCATATATATATTCATACTTTAACTGTGTGACAAAATTGCTAAACATACATCAAGTACGATTAATTGGTGACAATATATAGGAATAATCAACAATAAATATGGATGCAATCACATAAGGATCTAATAGGGAAGGAGATAAAAGTAACAACGTTGATTAATTCCACTTTCCCACTTTAGCCAATCCAATTACAAAATTTAAAATTTTATAAAATTTCTCTCCTTTGATTTCTTAAACAATTTTAATAACTAACAACAAGTTCTATGTTAATTCAATCATTAATCATTTCGCCAATTACCAAATTAAATTTCAATTATTCGCAATAAATCAAATTATAAATTTTTCATTCCAATAAATAAAATAAATCTTGATTTTTTTTTTCTTCCATCCTTATTAATTCCACAACTTGTTCAATTTGAAAATCATTATCATATTTTCCAAATGTTACCTTAATTTAACACTTATGTAACGTATTATTAGATTCGTTGCAAGATTTCAATTTCAATCCCCATTTCTTAATATACTCAAATTCTGGACATTTTTATTTCCTTACCCATAAGTGTAACATTTATTGCCAATTCCATCCAAATTTAACAGGTAACCCTTAACAATGTTTTCAATCCAAAGGTTATACTTAAGTTTACGTTGTATTCTACAACTTATCATATTATGAAGAAAATTCACATTATTCCCCAATATTACCTTAATTCATATTAACTTAACATTAAATTTACTCTTCATTCTATTATTAACTTATTAGTATTAAATAGATGAAATTAACATTGGTTTTACACTCTATTACGTAGATATCCTTAAATTTTATCTAAGTTTATATTTACATAATATTCCAACATTAAATTTCATCCAATTTTTTTTCTTCCTTTTTATTTTAATTAAATCAAATTTCCCTAAAGTTACATTCAAACAAGTAAATTTTGATTTCCAATCAATCATTATACTATAACATTCTTAACATTTTTTCATTACACTACTAAATTCTACCTTGATAAGTTTACGCTTCTATTGCTTTACTTTCACACTTCCGTTAAAATATAAATTAATTCTAAAGTAACGTTTATTGTTGACCCCGCCATTTTAATTACTCATATTTAGATGAACGTTATTTCAAATAAGTTCATTGACTCATTTAAATTAGGTAGTTTATAGTAGTTGTTATCCCACCCTTACAATTATTTCCTACTAACGTGCTACCAACTCCTTTAATTAAAATTTGAATTCCAAACCTTATTTAATATACTAAGTAAGATAAATAACATATATAGATTGCCACCAACTTTCCTTTTCTTGCATCTATGTGTTTATTACTTGACACACCAGTAAATATTACATATACACAAAATTCCGTTATCACTTGCCTAACAAGGTTATTATCACTTAAGATCTCACTGCATCCACATTTTCACATTTTCATTTCCTAGTTTCTTTACTTTATTCTACATAATTTATTACAAATGGGATTTTCTTTGGTTTACATCTTATTTGTATTTAACATTTCTCAATCAGCAATTCATTTCACTTTAACTGCGGTAAATTGGCGGATAAATTGAATTTGATTCCCAAAATCTAAATTAACAAGAAACAAGGGTAGGTAACATACAATAGTCATTACTCCAAATTCTAGTCACCTAAATAGGCTTTTATTCCTTGCAAATAAATGTTACTATTTATTTTCATAGTACAAATCTCAATGATTATTCCATTTTATATTGCTTAGGTCATTTATAGTCCACTATACATATCTACATAAATGGGTAATTTATTCAATTCATTAAGTGTCAATTCTATTAAGCCCTGTTTATATCTTTATGCATTCTTCTATTACTTTACAAAAGGGAATAACTTTTAAACTCATACACTTAATAACAAAACCGTTATAAATCCAATAAACTTCCAAATCCAAGTTTGTACACATTTTACACAACTATTATGATTTCTCACAAACGTTGAATTTATTAAATGACCATTTATTATAATTTAATTCCCTTAATTGAATCAAATGCTTATTATTATATATATTCTTTTCATTCTACCATTCCTTCCCATTTTAAATTCATTAACGTATTTACACATCTCTATCTTTCAAATATAAAATAACCAAACTGATTACAAACACTGTTTCTATCAATTTTCATAAGTTTGTTCAAAACTATACTTTTGTTTACATAAAATAAATTTTATGTTTCTATTAGTTTTCTTTTCCTTTCACTATAGGCATAAATTATTACTATCTACACTAATTACATCTTTGTATTAATGAACACCATTTAAGTTAATATTTATACTAACATTCACAAATTCAACATTTATTTGTTTCTTCAAAATTACTTTAAATCAAGTTGTGAAAATTTACATTATCCACATCTATTATCATAAAATTTTATAGTTACACTAAATTGCAACCACTACCAAATTTCTATATTTATTCTTAACCAAATTAGAAATTATATTAATTCATTTTATTAAATATCATAAATTTAACGGGTCGTTACACCTAGTGACTGCTTATGTGTACGATTTGATAGTTCAATAACTGACTATCAAATCTGGCCAATTCCGTTGATCGTTTTGAAGAGACCGAGAACAGATTTAACTATTCGTAAACCACTTCAATCCGATTTGAGCATTGCGAATTATGATATCGTGAAGATAATAATGATGGTGATTTTAGAGATTCGATTTGCTCAGACCTAGAATAACTTGAATGGATGAATGCTATCATTGCGTTGTTTGCCTGGAAGGCAGTGCTAGCATTTCAAGTATGAATGTTATTCTTAAGGTAAAACATAGCCTCAAGTCTCATCAAACAGGAATGACTGAAAATCAAGGGAGATGCAACAAGGCTAAGTGGGTTGCACCCATTAGGGTATGTTGTCACCTTTCTAGATACCCGACATCTACATATTTATTGATTAGTTGTGCATGAGATCTCAAAAGGTTTGCAAAGAAACCAGGGTGATGACATATTCGGTACTATCCAGTAAGGGGTAGGCCGGTCTTGTGTTGGAAGGGAACGATAGGTTCGATCTCGGTACATTTTCTAGACATGTAACTTGATAGGTGGTACCCCAGTGCCTAGTCATTGTATGGAATCCATTCTCCAATAAGAATCGTACGGTTTTAGTGGTATACCAAATATGCTGAAACGTGAAATGCAAGCATTTCAACTATTTTATAGTTTATTTCTATAGACACTATTGTAATATCAGTTGAATTTGATATAAAAGGTTTCGGTTATCGTATTCTAAAAATCCGTCGTGTGTGATGTGGTCTTACGAGATACCTTTGTTTTTCAAAGGATTTTGATAACAGTAATAATTCAAATTGAGTGTGTTTTCTCACGCTGGTTTTCCAGACAGACTCGAATGTTATTTTATTGTAATGCTCGGGTCAGACCAAGTATTACAGATTCAAGTTAGGTTGCTATAAAACTCAGAAGACGAGTTGGAGGCCAGAGACGTATTCATATAGATGGTTATTTTCTGTTGTATTCATTGGTGTGTTATCAGCAATTGTGAGGATAGACTTTTATAACTGTTCATGCTGAAATAAGTTAGTATACTCTGATTGATGTTTGTATATATACATATTAAAAATTTGCTTTTGTGTACAAATCTGAAATATATTATAGATTATTCGTTCCGCTGTGAGATTCTATGTTATTTAGTTTTCTTCTTATCTTCTTTCATCTTCTTTCCCTAACAATCGGGTTTCCGCCATTCGATTTCTTGGTATGTAATATAGTGAACGTATTAGTGTCGATCTTCGAGGGTCGAAAATTCGGTTCATTACACGAACTATCCAAAGAAAATGTATTCCACTTAAAATTTCTCTTTCAAAATATTTATACTTATAAATACTTTCAAGTAACACTACTATTACTTTTCGCAAAATCCTTTTGAAATTATTTCAAGCAATACCAGGATTTAAATTCTCAAAAACACTTCTTACTTATAATACACCATTTATGAATCAAATAAATCATTTCATATATATACCATAATCATAATAAGTGTATCTTTAAAATCATCTTAAATTATAATAACTTTCCTTCATTATAATAAACTTTTCACTAATATTTATCCTCTAAATGCCTTATCTTCCCAGTTAGATTAGAGTAAACAGTTTTATTAAAAGATGACTTTGAACTTAACATTTTCACTGAACACCTTATACTGAAACTATGAAACTCAATTCACAAGGAATTCATTTTAATGTACTTACAATTATCAAAACAATAAATGCCCATAAAATTGTTGTGCATAAATCAACAATCAACAAACAATAGTCAATACTCTACTATCTAAGCATGACAAATCAAACGACAACGATAATAGAGAAATGCTATCATTGACAAACAAACATCATAAATAAATATATAAATTTGAAGATTATTCCTATATATATAAAGTATACAATCCTAGGTAAAATATTTCATTTACCAAATTTTCAAAAATCAATATTGTATTCATTTGCCTTGTTCAAGTGTTTTGATACCTCCATTGACACCGTGGCATTCAAACTCAATAAACCATTAACATGACATGTTTTTATAGCAATAACAAATAAGCTCTCATATATATGATATTCTTAACTCATTCTGGAGTCTCATTACCCTATCTTAATTGAGTTTACCCCACTAAAGCCAAGGTTCTCGCTTAACCTTCAGCTTTGATACCAGATGTTGCATTCTCACTCCTTTTGATCCACAAAAGTTGGCACTTAATATGTCCACTGTACTCAAATGCCGAGCATCCAAGTGTCTAAAATGTAGATTGTTAGGGTTAATAATGAAAAAGAACAGGGGAAATAGTATCTCACAGCGGAACAACAACATATAATATAATAATGACAATAAAAGCTCTCACCCTAAATACAAGGTATATCTGAGTTAAAAACAAACCTCATAAGCATCAAAGTTATAATTTCTTGACCTTACAATTGCTGATGGGTATATATAATAATGCAAAGGAAAATAAAAATACTACGGCAGATGAACATCTGGATCTACTCCATGAGCCTCATGTCCTACCAATGATAACTTGGAAAAAATCGGTCTGACCCGACCATTAAAATAAAATAATACCCCAGTCAATCTAGAAAACCAACATGAGAAAACTCAAGAAAAATGGCGAATGTATAATAATTCTATAAGACCACGCCGCTAAACATGAAGCGGATTTTACCTCACAAGAACAACATCCATACATAAAAGAATGGATACAAATTAGAACAAAACCCAAACTTGAAAGGATGGGCATAAACAGAATCAAAATCCAAACTTAAAGAATGGACACGGATAATTAAACATCGAAAAGAGATCCAATTACTTCTCAATGAAATTAAGAAAATAATACAAAGGTTTGAATCAAAAATAAAAAAAGAAAATTTTTCCAGCAATGACTAGGAGGGTGTACCCCCATACCGAAATTATACCTCTAGAAAATATATTTGAGAACTACGATGGCTCTCGGACACGTCCAAGCTGAACCCCGCTAAGCTTACCAAGAATCCAAGTGTTTCACATCTCTGTGCGCATACCACTGAATCCAATTTAGAGTGGATGTAAAGATACCCTGATGGAGCAACCCCACATAGCTTGGCTTCCATCGCTCTGTGGTGTTAGCCATTTTTGACAAAGGATATTAACGCACAAAATGTGCAACAAATCGTCTTAGATTGATAGATTGATGAAACACAAAAGGTAGCAGAATTAATAGTTAATAAATCAACTATTGGGAATAATCAAAATGATCGTATATGGAAATGAAATTTCTTAAAACATTTGACTCACGCTTGCACTTCATTGTCACATCACAAATATTTATAAAACATTTTAAAAAAATCTTTAAAATAAAAGAGAAAACTATATTTCTATGTCTACTAAAAAGAAGGGTAGAAAACAAATATCATTAAAACATTGTTTACTATAAACCTAAAACCAATCACACTTAGTTTTTTCTTTAAAACCTTTCTTTCAAAGATCTTTCATTTATAAAATATCATTTATAAATCACCTTATTACTATCTTTAAAACAAAACCCCTCGATAGATTTAAAGATATCAACATTTATTAAGTCAAGTAACTAGTTTTCTAAATAACTTTATGAAATCATTTATCATAACAAAAGTGTTATAATCCATAAATATTTTCCCAATTCCCTGTAAACATTTATTACAATAACGATATTGTACTCCATGCTTGCTTTTCACTTTTTAATATACTCGAAAACACTAAAAACATAATTTAAATCATCTTTTCAAATATTACATGGAAAATCTCAAGTCTAAAATATATTAAAATCTCTAAATCTTTTAAAAGATTTTCCTATTTATAAACTATAATTTTTAGCTTTAGCACAACATTTATTACCCCGAAAGGTAATAAATCAATTTAAAATTTCTTTATAAGTTTAAGACAATGTTCATCATCCCAAAAGATAATTGATATAAATCTTTTATAAATTTAAAACCATATTAATCGCCCTAAAAGGAAATTAATCAAATTTATAATCTTTTCCAAATTTAAAACAACATTAATTATCTTGAAAGAAAATTAATCAAATTTATAATCTATTTTATACATTTAAAACAACTTTAATTATCCCGAAAGATAATTAATCAAATTTATAATTGTTTTTTATATCTATAACAACATTAATTATCGCGAAAGATAATCGATCAAATTAATGATCTATTTATAAATTTTAAAACAACATTAATTTCCCCAAAAGAAGATTAATCAAATTTATAATCTTTTTATAAATTTTAAAACAACATTATTTATCCTAAAAAAATTAATCAAATTTATTAAATTTTAATCAACATTTACCTTTTATTTCAAAATTCTCAAAACTACTAGAAAATATAGTTTAAACAACTTTCAAAGTGCAAAAATACGACCAAACATTTATTTGTAAAAATACAAGCATAAGTTCACCACACATAAATTTAAGGAGATGACATTTCATAAGTGATGTTATAATGATAATCGCTACAACGACGCTTACACAAATTAAATAATATGTCGTAGATATTTCGACCAAACATCAGTATAAGCAACATATGAATATAAGGAAACCAATATTGGTGAGAAACCCCTTAAGATCTCTCTATAAAAGTCCCTTGTAAATCAAAATGTGCACGTGTACTTTCAAAGTGTTCCTATTGTCCTATTAACTACGTACACTTCGACTTCCTCTTGCATTTGTTTCCTGCAAAACAATGGTTATTTATACCTTCCGCTTCCAAGCAGGAATCAAATCTAAACAATAATATATAAACTATCATCCAAGCATTCAACAATAATATATAGCAACATAGATATCATATAGTTTATTTAGAGGTGAGTTAACTTACTAAAATTCCAGTTGACGCTTTCGCATTCTGATTCGATCCAAATTCGAGTGACGTTCAATTTAGCTTAAATACTAGCTCTAAATTTGATTAAATCAACTCCAGCGCGTAGATAACATTGATACAAGTCCAACGCAAAAGACCGCGTCCAAATCCGACCTCGTATGGGATAGTTATTTAATTTATTAGATTTCGATTTCAAAAACATAATTAATTCACTTAATTAAGAATTAACTGTAATTACCCTCTCACAAACCCTTCTTCCCAACTCTAAACATATGGTCATGCACAGGTGTGCACAAACCCACCATGTACGTGCGTAAATCCATCCCTATCTCGAGCCACAGTCCACAAAATCTAGATTCGTCGATTGTAATGCACTCCTCTTCACACGAGCACTCTCCTCGACCATACAACCCTAAGCTCGGCCCATTCATTCAATTACGATCTATAGCCTATGCATGCTACAATGAAGCAACACGATTTGCCACAGGCAATTGCATGCTACCAAATTGCCAATATCCATGCTTCTTCGTCCCTCAAGTCCAATGTTGTACTTCGTTTCGCCAATCGTCGACTCAACCTCCTCCAAATCGAAACCCTAGCCACGTTATAAACAGGTCGAGCTCGACCAACTTCAGCTGCATTTAATAGTCTTTATATGGATTTGAAGCTCACACCTCCACGAGTTCAAAGAATTTGGTTACATAATTCTTCGTAAATCGTAGTTTAAAATTTTAATTTTTGAAGATGATGGCTTTATTTCATTTACTGGACATTTATTTTGAAAAGAAGAAAGAGAAAAAAAAAGAAAATTTAGAGCAAAGCGAAGAATAGTCTAAGTATGATTGCGTTTTGATTTTACATTTTCCAACACTCCACTACATTGCATTCCCTTCATGTACAAATTGCGAACGACAAAATAAAAATACGATCGCACACAAAAATGCAATATGACCCCAAAACAACAATAAAATACACTAGTTATCTTAGTTTATAATTTTTCAAAAATACCAACGGTTGTCGAAAAATACGTCAAACGATAATTTAAATATTTTCCAAATTAAAATTATAGAAAAATCCTATAAATTCATTTAAAAATTAATTATTGAAAATCAAGTCGTTTTATTAACAATCGATTTTCTTATTATTTATTCAAACTATTTATTATTGTAAATAAATTTACAAAATGAGTTCACTGTTATTATTTATTAATTAAAAGGAGTTAAATAAGGCTATTAAATCCATTTAATTCACAATTCAAATATTTAAATAATCCCTATATTTGAGTATAAGTTATTTATATTTTTCCAGGATTTTATAGAACACTTATGCAATATGATTCCTATGTGATCAATAACGACCAATAATGTTCGTGCATGAGACTGAGTGATGATTTATCGTAGGATCACGTTAGACTAGCATGAACATCAAGTAGAGCATTCCACATCTCTTGGTTTCGACTGAGAGTATATATAAGTTTATGAATGGTTTCAATCTTACAATTATGACCGTGTACCGTATCGACATATATTAGTGGTCATACATGTCAATGGTCCTTCAATGGTGACAATACGTGATGTTATATTTGATGTGTGCATATGTCTATATGGCATCACTGTTCCTTTATGATCTTGATAGCGTACTATACAAGACATGACCGTCGTTCTCTTTTTGATAGAGGCATATGCAAGTTGTTTGAGAAATCCTTAATGTCCTAGAGGGGGATGACGATAATCATCTACTGTGGTGTCATAGAACACCAAAGCTTGTTTTAGAGAGTATGGTGAGATCTACACAAGAACCATCTTTTAGGATGTGGCTTGGGGCCTATGGTATAATCTGGTACCGACTCTATTTTTTATTGGGACTAATTTTCAAGTATGTAGAGTATGTCATATATCACCTAAGCCTTTGTGAGTGGGTATAGTGAGATCCATACGAGACGTATGTGATTAGACGTGGATTGGGTCTATGGTACAATTCAATACTGACTTCATTTATCTTGAATCCTCAAAGGGAACCATAAGGTCGCAGTAGATGTCTATAGTGGACTTCATCCATCGGTAATGACGGGTATCAATTTGTATTTTTTGACTGTCTTCAGTGCTATGTTTTGTGTAGTGTTAGTTGGCGGATGTCGTTGTTATTGCATTTGTTATTATGGTGTACTTAGCGATAAACTTATATTATGATTACCCTACCTTTGTATATGGGGTTACCTATATCATGGTATACTATTACGTATCAGTCACATTGTATTAGTTCTGATGACTCGTTGATTACAGAAGAAGCGCGGGTTATGATATGGTTCCCTACTTTAACGATGGGTTTTACTTTACCCGTGTATGGGCTATTCGGATTAACCCTGAGCCACGTTGTGGAGGGGATGGGATGTGCCTTAGTAGTTTTTGTTTATTCCATATGGTTTTGATATACAATATTTTTAGATATTTCCCCTTACATATATGACCTCGCATTTTATCTTTGCATGTTTATGTCATGACAACTATTTAGTGTTAGTCCTTGAGATAATGGTTTTGATGACAACAACCTTAGAATAAGATTATAAAATACAAATACTAACATTATAGTTTAGATATATATATATAAATATATATATCTATGTATGTATATGCAGAATTTAACCATACATGTATCAAGAATGAAGACTGTATATTATAGAGATTCAAGATATCAAGATTGAAGACTCATGAGTATCAAGATTATCAAGAGCTCAAGATTTCAACAATAAGTAGTCTAATTAGGAATTTTTTAAAAACTTCTAGAAAAGCACTGGCATCTTAAAATCTAATTTATTCATGGAATGGAATCCACTTCGAGCCTGTTAAAGGGATGGAACCCAAGTAGGATGGAACCTACGAAAAATCTAGTGGAACATTATTTTGTATCCGCTAATCTTTTATTCAAAATGTTTTTACAAAATTATATCTTGTTTTCAATATGTTTTCAAAACCTTCCTTTTAAAAGAATCAAAAACATCTATCTGGATTTTAAATACTTTTAGCCTCAAAATAATCTTTAATTTAAAAATCAAATTATCTTTAGTTTTAAACTATCTTTTAAATAATAATATATTTAACTTTTAATATTTATACTTAGATTTAAATATAAAATTGTAGTAAAATTTTATATATACCAAAATATCATTCTCTATATTTATTTATATATTTTAACTATTGTTAAGAATATTTATAAAAGATTAAAATAGTTTTATTATAAGATAAAAGTTATTTTCAAAGAAAAAAATCATTAAAATTTACTTTGGCATGCCGACATACCCAAGATACCCATGTCGTTATAGTGGCAATTGGTTTCAAAATTTAAATTTCAAAAGAAGTGTCTATTCGTCATATCCTTTCATGAATGGACATGGCTGTTGTTCTTCTATAAATAGGGGCCGTTTTCAACGAATTTATTATTATATTTTTCTAGTTTTCACTCCTCTTCTTCTTCCACATTTCTTTATACACATTCTTACCATTACTCTGCCGAAATCAACATTGAATCTAACTAGATCATTTCTGGTTTGATTCTCTATCACTATCTCAACAAGATCCGCAGTGCTATTCAGAGTTATAGACCTCTTTGTAATCAACTAAGGAAGAAAAGGTGTGATTGTAGCCTTGGAAATCAATCAAGTGAGAAATGGTGTGATTGTAGCCCTGGAAATCAATTGGGTAAACTTGTTGCCCGTGAAATCAAGTATCTCTACCCAGAGGATTGTGAATCTAGAGTGGTGTACCTCGTGGCCTTGAAATCGAGGGTGTAATTGTAAAGATTGCTTTTGAAAAGAAATCTGTACTTGTGTGCGGGACTGGATGTAGGGTAACTCCGAACCAGTAGAAAATCCGGTGTATTCTTTCCTTTACTGCTTTTACTTTATTTCTGTATCTGTTTTTATTTCTGTGATCATATCTGTGTCTGAATATTGCATACATTTATGTTCAAATTAACATAAACTCAAAAAGATTTAGTAATTCCTTAAAATACTATTCACCCCCCTCTACTGTTTATCTTAGCCTTAAGATCCGTAATCTGCATTTCTCACATTTGGTATCAGAGCAAGGTTTTCAAAGTTTCCATAATCTGAATTTTGAAAAAGTTTTTAAAATGGCTATTTTTAGGGATTTTATTAACACTATTTTCATATGAATTTGTCACAGAATCATCATGGTACTGTTGTTTGAAATTATATTTAGTTATTTTGAAAAGTCACTTGATTCTTTAAAAAGTAATGTTGTTTTGCAGGAGAAGAGTTATGTATAATGACTGTTGGTTAAAAGATACCAAATAATCATTCAACGATCAAGACGAACTAATGGATATATAATGGCAATCAACAATGAAATGGGTATTGATCCATACAAAACTTTTGGTTCTCATCTACAACTTGACTTGATACTGTACTTCTCTCAATCTACTTTGTAATGTCTCTGGTTTCGTACAAATCCATCAAGAAATGACCAAGTTATGATCAAATGAAGTTTTGGTGAACAAAGAGAGAAAGAAAGCAAAACTGTCAACGGTATTCTTCAAACTGCATCCACAATTTTAGTATTTTGTTCCCACTCCTTTTCCAAATTTTAGTTCTTGTTCTCACGGTCATTTTGATGGGTGGTTCATCAAATTCCGATCAAAATTGAGTGAGATATAACAGTTTGAAGTTGTCTATCCAAAACTGAAAAACTATGTACGGGATTTTCTACATTTCTCTTACTGATTCGGCCTGTTGCACCACAATACCATCCAAATTTGTCACCAAACTATTACTAGAACGTAGCCCTTGCATTCCTCTTCGATTGGCCGCTAGTTTCATCCAATTCCGTTAAGAAACAAAGGAGATATGTCTTCTAGAAGTTTGATGGTAAATAGAAAAACGGGAAGAAGAAGAGAAATTTTTATGAAAAGTGATACCGTTGGGCCTATTTATAGCGTTGAAGTGTCTATTCATTCAAAATTCGAACTCAAAGTTTCGGCGCCAAGTTGGTCAATCTACTAAATCATTTATATCTTTCTCATACGGTCTTCAAATTCAGCAAATGAATATACTACGATGATCAGAAAAACAAGCCCGTCGCAATAGTGCAGATCTCGTCATCAAATTTTGAAAAGATATGAATGTGTGGTTCACTACAATGGAAGAACAACAAATTTAGAAAGATGAAAGATTACAAAAAGTGGTACGCTTTACTATTATTTCATCTTTATTGTTGCATTTAGTTATGTATATAAATTTATCTCTTTATAAGTTTTGATATTTTGGTCCACATATCGGCACACCATATCTGCATACCAGTCTATTTTTTAAAAAAAATTCTTTTAAAATGTTTTTTTTTCTTTCAAATAAAATCTCACTACTAATTAATTGCAACTATACTAAGTAGAAAAGCATACCATCATTCGTGATTTCAACTTTTCTAATGTTATTTTTACTTCTCGTACTCTATTTCTTTTAAGATACTAATTTTATATTTTCAAGAAATTAAAAGAAGGAATTTAGAATGTTAGAATAAGGGTCTATTTATATATCTCTTCAATTAATAAGATTGTGCCACGTCACGTGACACTTGTCATATAAATGGATAGTGACGTACATGCAAAATGACATATGTCATTACATTTTTTTCTTTTTAAAAGGCATTTTTACATGCATAATGCCAAGTGTCTTTACACATGTTTTATCATTATTATTTTTACGTTTTTTAAGTACTTTAATTATATTAAATACTATAAAAAAATTGGGTCAAAAATTAATTATTTACATATCAATATCTAGTCGTAAAATTAGTGCAAAATCATGTTAAAATCAGGCCCAGAACAATACATAGTATATTTGAAATATTGTCTTTTCTTCTGGGACGTTTCTTAAGTGCTGCAAATTCGTATTTATAGCATCTCCGTGCTTTGAAATACTGTAACGTTTTAGAAACTTTCACAGCATTTGGTAAATGCTGGAGTTTTTGTTTATAATGTTTTGAATATATTTTACTGCAAAAACTTTTTATAGCATTCTTTAAATGCTGTCTTTTCTATTTGAAACTTTAAGCTATGTAAAAATAAATATTTAAATTAAGTATTTTTCTCTATTCTTGTTAGAGTTATTTTTTAACTTATATTAGAATATTTTAAATTAATTTCATATTTAAATATTTTTTAATAATTAACTAAAAATTTTAATTTAAGAGGCCTTAATATAACACATATTTATTTTAGTTTTTCAATCTTTGTTATTTTATTGAATATTTCATTATGATATTATTATTTTTTTAAATTTAAAAGGTGTATAAACATGTTTCTAATATTTTAATTAATTTAATATATATATTTTAATTAGTAAGTTAAGTATTTTATAAACATGGAAGTTTGGATTCTTATAAAAAAACAATTAAGTTAAAAAATAGATTATTTTAAAGAACTTAAGTAAGGAGGGTATTAATTTTTATAAAAACCATATTTGATCATATATATATATATATATATATATATATATATATATATATATAGTTTAAATCCATATTTCTTAGCAATTTGATTTTGATATTAAGTTTGATTACTACCTTTCATGAATATTTTATAGTGTTAATATCATTTATCACCTTTAAACTCTTTTCTTTACTACTCTCTCAGACTCATTCATTAGTTTTCTTAACATAAGTCTAGTAATTGGTGTATACCTTTGTTTGGTTGAAGTGATTTATAATAAATAATTCGATATATACATACATATATATATATATATATATACATACACACACAGATATATATATATATATGTCTTTCAATTACATATTACTTACCACTCATGTTTATCTTATAATTTGAATATCTCTTACCGCAGTATATATATTATCATATCATTCTGCATATTATTATTTTTACTTCATTATCATTTTATTTCATATTACATATCGTTATGCATTCTATTTCATATCTCATTTCATTGCGTATTACATCATAAATTACAATGCATGAAATATCATAATCATTTGCATCACAAGTTGCACTTCATTCTGCATATCATCTCATGCTACATTGCATATGTGATTTTCATACTACATTACAAACTACATATTACATACATATATACATAACGAGTGTATTTAATTTAGGGGGGTTTGTAGTGTTGTCTTATAGTATAGGATTGTTAGTTTTTGATTTGTTTGGTATGTTTTGTTTGACTTGATTGACTTGTTTGACTTGATTGACTTGATTATTTTGATTGACTTGTTTGACTAGATTGACTTGATTAACTTGTTTGACTTGATTGAATTGTTTGACCTTTTGATTTGTTTGACTTTTTTTACATGATTGGATTTGATGTGTGTGTTGATTGGATTGTCTGGGATATACTTATACATATTTATGTATTGAATAATTATAATATAATTATGTTAATGTCTTTCACATTCCATTTACTATACATTGTTCTAGTATTAGTTTAAAGGGGAGTTGTATAGTTTTAGGATGGTTTTTGTTGATGAAAAGGGGGAGAAATATAAAATAGGATAGTTAGGCATAGATTAAGGGGGAGTTATTAGTTTTAGGAGGGGTTCTTAGGATAGAAGTAATATTTTTTAAAAAAAGGTTGTCATCATCAAAAAAGGGAGATTGTTAGTCCTTGAGATAATGGTTTTGATGGCAACAACCTTAGAATAAGATTATAAAATACAAATACTAACATTATAGTTTAGATATATATGTATATACAGGATTTAACCATGCAGGTATCAAGAATGAAGACTGTACAGTATAGAGATTCAAGATATCAAGATTGAAGACTCATGAGTATCAAGATTATCAAGAGCTCAAGATTTCAATAATAAGTAATCTAATTAGGAATTTTGTTAAAACTTCTAGAAAAACACTGGCATCTTAAAATCCAATTTATTCGTGGAATGGAATCCACTTCGAGCCTGTTAAAAAGATGGAACCCTAAGTAGGATGGAACCTACGAAAAATCTAGTGGAACATTGTTTTGTATCCGCTAACCTTTTATTCAAAATGTTTTTACAAAATTATATCTTGTTCTCAAAATGTTTTCGAAACTTTCTTTTTAAAAGAATCAAAAAGATGTATCCGGATTTTAAATACTTTTAGCCTCAAAATAATCTTTAATTTCAAAATCAAATTATCCTTAGTTATGAACTATCTTTTAAATAATAATATATTTAACTTTTAATATTTATACTTAGATTTAACTATTAAATTATAGTAAAATTTTATATATACCAAAATATTATTCTCTATATTTATTTATGTATTTTAACTATAGTTAAGAATATTTATAAAAGTTTAAAATAGTTTTAATATAAGATAAAAGTTATTTTCAAAGAAAAACAAATCATCAAAATTTCCTTTGGCATGTCGACATACCCAAGATACCCATGTCGACATAGTGGCAGTTGGTTTCAAAATTTAAATTTCAAAAGAAGTGTCTATTCATCATATCCTTTCACAAATGGACATGGCTGTTGTTTTTCTATAAATAGGGGCTGTTTTCAACGAATTTATAATTATATTTTTTTGGTTTTTACTTCTCTTCTTCTTCCACATTTCTTTATACACATTCTTACCATTACTCTATCGAAATCAACATTGAATCTAACTAGACCATTTCTAGTTTGATTCTCTATCACTATCTCAACAAGAACCTCGGTGCTCTTCAGAGTTGTAGACTACTTTGTAATCATTAAGTGAGAAAAGGTATGATTGTAGCGTTGGAAATCAGTCAAGTGAGAAAAGGTGTGATTGTAGCCCCAGAAATCAATTGGGTGAACTTGTTGCCCATGAAATCAAGTATCTCTACCTAGAGGATTGTGAATCTGGAGTGGTGTTACTCGTGGCCTTGAAATCGAGGGTGTAATTGTAAAGATTGCTTTTGAAAGGAAATCCTTACTTGTGTGCGGGACTACATGTTGGGTAACTCCGAACCAGTATAAAATCCGGTGTGTTCTTTCCTTTACTGCTTTTACTTTATTTCTGCATCTGTGTTTGTTTCTATGATCATATATGTGTCTAAATATTGCATACATTTGTGTTCAAATTAACGTAAACTCAAAAAGATTTAGTAATTCCTTAAAATACTATTCACCCCCCTCTAGTGTTTATCTTAGCCTTAAGATCCGTAATCTTCATTTCTCACATTCAGTACCCAGTTGAGTAGTTTGGGAGTCATGTGATTTTGGGAATACCATATTAGAATGGTGCAGTTGGACCTTTGGAGGCGAAGACTATACTTGGATATTTATTTACTTAATATTGTAGTAGTCCATGATATATGTTATTTATATATGAGATATTATATCAGATATTTTATTCCAACTCTTCATACTGATATTTATTTATCAGTTACTTCCACTAGTATAATCTCTTATATCTTGTTCATCTTATCATATTCATGTATGTTTAGTATATTATATGTTATCATTCCGATGTTAGATTGCATCATTATGCTTTATTATAGTGCTTTGTTTCTTCTTCTTTCTTTCTTTTCCTACAAAATCATCTTTATCGAATTCGAAAGTCATGCGTTGATGCAAGGCACTGATTTTTTGGTGTACGAAGGGTAGTTGTTACATTTGGTATCAGAGCCTAGGTTCAACACTCAGGACCAAGTAGACTAATTTGAGTTAAAACAAACCGGTAGAAGGTGATATATTGGGAGAGCATACTTGTATTTTTCTACTACATAATATGGATAACACCACTTTTGTTTTGAACTCTGATTTATTTCTATCGCTAGTTTCTATGGTATCTCCATTTAGGCTACCAAGGTGAGTAGACATGATACACTTGCAATGGTAGTAGGAGTTGAGGGTGGTGTAACGACCAAAAGTGTTATCATCCTAACTCGATAAACGGGATTTCAAGGCGAGTGGGGTTAGTTGCCCGATAATGAGAAAAGGTTAAGCGAATGACTTATATGTGTTTGCATGGATTCATTCATGTAAATTGTTTTTTGTTAAAGTATTAGTAAATCTTTGGTAGTGGGATTAATCCCATGCGCCAAAGAGATATTTTCAGCGATCGGTCCATTCACCTACCAGTTCCTAATCACTAGTCCGAGCGTAGGGCTTCTTGGTAATTTATACAAACTAGACAAGGGTTCATCACTCGATTCTTAAAGACAAGCACTTAAGTCGGATTCTTGGAGTGACTGCAGTATTTCTAAAGCATGACTCTAGTCATGTGAGAAAATTTGAGTGGTCGAACCAAGGAACTAGATTAGAGTTCGCATTAGACGAGTCAGGCGGCTGACCCTAGCTTAGCAAAGAGATCAAATAAGCAAATAAAGGATTGGATTAGATATTTTATTTATATTGGATGGTTTTCAGTCATTGTAAATTTAATTATAACATAGTCATTTGGGATAGCTTGGGATAGTTTGGGGAAGGATTTCCCGACTAGTTTTGTGAAGATTCGTATAATATTCTAAGTGGAAATATAATACTTGCCTAGGTGAGCATTGTGGTACACTTAGTATTTTATCCTTATTAACATTGTCTGATGGAGATGAGTTTGAACTCGAGTAAGCTCAAGCATTAGTGAATTATCATTTAATGATGATTTTATCAGTAAAGTTTTCTTCTTCGGAGAATGAGTTCTATTTGGAAAGAAAGGAAAAATTGAGACTTAGGTTGCAAAATTTATTCAAGAGTTTTAAGGTTCGATAATCTAACATATCGTAGAGGTTTTCTTTTTCATGGCGAGAGTGCAATAATCTTTCATGTATTGTATTCATGGAAGGAGTTACACCGGTTATTTTTTTTCAATCTTGGAAATCGAAAAGGCTCATTGGAGTATATAGTTTGACATGCACGCTTCAACCATTGTTTGTTATCGTGCATGTTAGTATAGACTCTTTTGTATGCTAGTTATTTTTGCATGTATGGCCTATTGATGTTCGTTATTGTTTATTGCTGCTTGTTGTTGCTTGATAATTGATTGTTGTTGTTTGTTGATTGTTGATTTTGTTGCGTATGTTGCTTTTTGGTTGATTGTTGATTAATTTTTATTGATTGATTATATCTCTTTGTTGCATGCTATTGCACTTTGATTGATTGTTGTTGTTTGCTTTCGATTGTCATTACTTATTATTTCTTGTTGATTTCTTGCAATTGCTTGCTTGCTTGATTGATTATTGTTGCTTTTGATTGATTTTTGATTGAATGTTGTTAATTCTTGTTACTTGTTGTTGTCTAGCTGCCTATATGCTAATTATAGTTGCATATTATTGTATGTTGTTATTTATGATAGGTCACATGTCAACCATGGCCATTTTAAAGGACATGATGAGATCTATACGAATTGATTGCATTTTCATGTGATTCAGAGTCTATGGTATACTTAGATACCAACATATTTTAGCCTACTCTCCAATAAATAGTCATGTATGGCGGTGAGATATATGGACGCTAATTTAGAGTATATCATATGCTATTGCATTGTACGGATAGATGCTTCGATAGGACCAATATGCAAATTTCTTTTAAGATGTTGGTTTTCAAGGCAATCCATAATATAGTTATGGCTCTGGTTCGGTCAGATGGATCTTATGTTTTGATTAGTGACACAAAATTCAACTGACATGAAGATTCATAAATCTACGACAAAGAACTATGAGGACCAGACTCAACAATATAAAGTATGGTTCGTATATGTATGTTGTTTAGAGTCAAAATCCGGTTTTAGCTATGTTAAAATCTATCCTTAAGTAGTTCACAACACACACACAATAAAACGACGACACTCATTTTTTAACCAATAGCCTATAGAAATTGAAGATGCTCAGGTCAGTCGACTGAAACACATCCCTCAGTCGAGTGAACCTATGCATATGCACATATAATTTTAACTATAGGCCAGTCGACTAATTATTCAATATTAATTGACTAAACATCAAATTCAGTCAACTAAACTGAATATTCAGTCGACTGAACTATGTCTATTTTGAAACAAAATGTTTCTATTTCATTTCAGTCGACTAACTAATATTATTCAGCTGACTAAATATGTTCTAATTGTCAATTTTTCGAATTTCTTGAAGAGATGTCTCTCTTCAGCGAAGAGGAATCGCTTCAATGAAGAGTTGTAACGACTACCTTTGATCATAACCTTAACCAAGAGTTGCAACTCTATATTCTCTATAAATATATTCTCAATTCAAGATAAAAGAACCTAACTTACTTAATTTTATATTCTACTCTCTTGAATTTCAGAGTCTCTTATTGCTTTAAGTCTTTGCAATCACGCTTTCAATTCACGATTTCTAAAGCAATATATATCTTCCTTATCTTCACATACACACAAATATACATACTATACTTAAGGAAAATATTATAAAAAGGGTGTACTTCATTCGAAAAATCTATGTTGTAACATGAGCACACAAAGTCAGGAAAACATTTCATTTCTATCAAAGTCCTGTTCGGTTGCTCAGGCGGGAAAATCCTGTTCAGTTGCTCAGATGGTCAAATTCCTGTTCTGTTGCTCAGACGGTGTAAACCTATTCCTCCGGGTTAAGTGAGGGTTGCTAGTTTAAATCTAGACGGCGTCTGGGACTGGACGTAGAACGGGAGTTCGAACCAATATAAAAATATCTGGTGTCATTTTAGTTTACTTTACTGCTATTTTTATTTTATAGTTACTTTTCGCACTAGTTAACAAGTTTAGTATATATTCCATATTATACGATCCTATAGCACAATCACTTTCATTTGGTATCATAGCATGAGATTCTAGAGATCGTAACAACATCCTAGAATAAATGGCCATAAAGAGATCTAGTCAAGGCAATAGGAAGAGGAAGAGAATAAAGAAGAATCAAAGGAGCAAACAAACAAATGCTTTATGGCTAAACTTAGAACACAATCGGTATGCTTAGGTTCTTTATATAAAGATCTTTTGTTAGCACATGATGAATTATTAAAAGATTGTTAAACTTTGAATAAAGTTAATAGAATTGCTTTAGCTAAATTAAAAGATTGTGATCAAGAAATTTCCAATTTGACAGAGGAAAATAAATTTTTGGTAAAAAAGACTAAATGTTTTGAAAATACCATAGAATAACTTGTTTTACAAAAAGATTTCCTACAAAAGAAAATGAGCAGTTAGAAGATAAAAACAATGATTTTTTTGGAGGAAACCAATGTTTTGCAAAATAAAAATACCTTTTCGGAAAATTCTTTAAATAATTCTAGCTCTTTAATTTTGTCTCTTGAAAAAGAGAGTGAATCTTTAATTAAAAATAATTTAGAATTATCTAAAGAATGCGAGATTTTAAAAGATAATAGTAATATTTTGCAAAAAGAAGTTATAATTCTAAAGCAAAATTTGAAAGATTAAATAAAAAAATCATTAATATTAACAAAGGTAAAGATATCTTATCTTTACCTTTGTTACAAATTTGAAAGCTCACAATGATAAAAGCAGTTTGGGCTATAAACAAGCTAAAAGTAAAAAATAGTACTAGATATGCATTCTTATATAGCTCACAATGATAAAAGCGGTTTGGGCTATAAACAAGCTAAAAGTAATAATAGTACTAGATATGCATTCTTGTATACTAATTTTAGTGCTAGTACTAGTAACCAAGATAGTTTTAAAACCCGTTTCAGTCATAATAGTACTTTGTTTAGAAATGATAGAAATTATTTTTCTAGTAATAAGCTAATGACTAATTGTATTAAGACATGGATTTCAGCTAATATGATTGATCATGATAAACAACTTTATATTAGCAACTATTATAAGAATGTGATTTGTAATGAAAACTATATCTATAAAGATTCAACCACACCTAAATGGGTATGGTTTCCTAAAAATTAGGAAATTATAAGAAACTTGGATATCACATGCTTTAAATGTTAAATTTTATTGTGATACCTTAGACTATAAGTAGTAGTTATTTTTAAAATTGTTTCGTTATTTTTTAGAGGGTATAATCTCACATATTTTGGTAAGGTTTCAATCCTATGATTAACCTTTGGACCCTAACATAGTAAGGGGGTACCAAATGATTATTATTTATTGCAAATACTTAGAGAAACCAAAGGAAAATGATAGATTTTGGAATTTTAATGGATGTTCCATATATTTAATAGAATTATGTCATAATATAAAATCTCTTTTATGTCGATGACAAAAGGGGAGAAAGATACTGCTCTAACAGTATTTACCACAGGAATAAAAGCATAGATTCAGGGGGAGAAACTAAAGGATAAGGCGAGCATATATTCAGGGGGAGATATAAAACTACGAAGCAATATTGTCGAGATTCATTCATATTACAAATGGTGTTGTCATCATCAAAAAGGGGAAGAATGTTAGATCTTATGTTTTAATTAATGACAAGAAATTCAACTGACATGAAGATTCATGAATCTACGACAAAGAATTAGGAAGATCAGACTCAACAATATAAAGTATGGCTCATATACATATATATGTATGTGTGTTTTAGTGTCAACGTCCAGTTTTAGCTATGTTAAAATCTATCTTCAAGTAGTTCACAAACACACATATTAAAACGACGACACTCTTTTTTAACCAATGGCCTATAGAAATTGAAGGCACTCAGGTTAGTCTACTGAAACACATCCCTTAGTCGAATGGACTTGTGCATATGCACATTTTATTTTAACTATAGGTAAGACTAATAAATATTCAATATTAGTCGGCTAAACATCAAATTCAGTCGACTAAACTGAATATTCAGTCAACTGAATTATGCCTATTTTGTACCAAAATGTTTCTGTTTCATTTCAGTCTACTGAATATATTCTAACTGTCAATTTTTCAAATTTCCTAAAGAGGTATCTCTCTTCAGCGAAGAGGAATCTCTTCCATGAAGAGTTGCAACGATTAACTTTGATTATAACTCTTAACCAAAAGTTGCAACTCTATATTCTCTATAAATACATTCTCAATTCAAGATTAAAGAACTTAACTTACTTAATTTCCTTTTCTCTACTCTCTTGAATTCAGAATCTCTTATTACTTTAAGTTTGTGCAATCGCGCTTTCAATTCTCCATTTCTAAAGCAATATATATTTTCCTTATCTTCACATACACACAAATATACATATTATACTCGAGGAAAAGATTATAGGAAGGGCGTACTTCATCTGATAAATCTATATTGTAACAAGAGCACGAAAGTCAAGAAAATATTTCATTTGTATCAAAGTCCTGTTCGATTGCTCAAGTGGGAAAATCCTGTTTGGTTTCTCAGGTGGTCAATGTCCTATTCAGTTGCTCACGCGATGTAAACCTATTCCTCCGGTAAAGTGAGGGTTGCTAGTTTAAATCCAGAAGGCATCTGGGACTGGACGTAGAATGGGAGTTTGAACCAGTATAAAAAAATCTGTTGTCATTTTAATTTACTTTACTACCATGTTTATTTTATAGTTACTTTCCGCACTAGTTAATAAGTTTAGTATATATTCCATATTACGCGATCCTATAGCACAGTCACTTTCACTATCTTTTTGGTAGCTAATGACAATTCAACGTGATTTATCAATACGCAATTTAAGCGTATGTATAGTTTTGGTATGTCTAACTTGGGATTACTGAACAGTTGACGAAATATATTATGGAGATATATAAATAT
This sequence comes from Allium cepa, assembly GCA_030765085.1. NCBI lineage: Eukaryota > Viridiplantae > Streptophyta > Magnoliopsida > Asparagales > Amaryllidaceae > Allium > Allium cepa. The sequence continues at coordinate 72,334,931 of CM060930.1, read as the reverse complement.
GTGTTCAAGTGATTTACATACTCATAATTGTAGATACATGGTTTAGGCGATTTATATATATTAGTTTGGTATGCCTAACATAGGGTAATTGGGTAGTGCGAGGCACTTTAAGATCGAATCATAATCCATATGGTGATAACAATAATACAGTGTTGTGTATACGTGCGGAAAGGATGTATTTAAGATAGCTTGAGTCTGGATTGTCTATTTAAAGACAATCAAATGAAATTAGTTTTGAAAAGGAATCCTTTGTACTGTTGATATGCACGGTCTACAAATGTGATTATGGACCAAGGAGGAGAGAGATTGGTACGCCAATCTATAGTAGGTCATATACTATTGTGTTGTACAGACAGGTGCTGCAATAGGACCTACATGCCAACTGCTTTTGAGGTGATGTTTTTCAAAGGAGTCCACAATGTAGCCGTGGCTCTTGATAGGTCTATTTGGTAGATAATAGCAATTTGAGATGGGTATCAGTTATAGATAGCCGTATTTCAATTTGGTATGGAGATGTTGCATTAGTATCAATGTTATATCGTTTTTTTGGTTTTGCATTTCAGATGCTTCGATTAGCATAATCGAAATGATTGGTGTCCAAAGCAGACTCTACCCGTCGGTATCAACTTATTCTTCATGCGTCTCTTGTCATTGTGATTGTGCATGTTATATTGTTTAGTAGATTATTATTATTAAATATTATGTGTTAGACTTAGATTATGATGTTTATATTATTCCTGCATTGGTACATTGGATTGCCTCTATCATAATATGTTGTTATATTTCAATCATGTTATTTTAGTTGTGTTGATACATTTATTACAGGAGAAGAATAGTTATAGTATGGTTCCCTACTTTTGAGTTGGGTTTACATTACTTGTTTATAGGCAGTCTGGATTATCCCTGAGCCACGTTTATAGATAGGGCCATCAGTATTTCAGTAGTTTCATTTTATTTGCATATGGTTTTGGTATCTTATTTTGACATAAATCCCATCATACCGAGCTTTATGTCTGAATCATGTTTTTTCTTTGTCTGTTTATGTCATGAAAACTTTTGGGGTACTCGATTGAGTTATTTAGGAGCAAGGTGTTTTGCGGCTATGCTTTAAGGACTACTGAAGCACTTTGGAGGTGAAATTAATACTTTCGGTATATACTTGATATTACGGTAGTACATGATAAATATGTTATTTATATATAAGACTTGTTGTATATGATATTGTATTCTGGTTTTTATATTGATATTTATTTATCAGTTACTTCCATCAGTACAGTCTCTTATATTTATTTTCCAGTTATGTTCATGTATATGTAATATATTATATATTATCATTCTTTTGTGAGATTCTATCACTACGCCTTGGTTTGGTATTTTATTTTTCTACTTTATCTCGATAAGCCATCTTTTATGGTATTCAGAAGTCAGATGTTGTCATTTGACATTGATTCAGTGTATTTTGAAGGGTAGGTCATTACAATTGGTGTTAGAGCTTAGACTCAACACTCAAGACCAAGTAGACTAGTTTGAGTTAAGCAACCTAGTAGATAGAGAAACGTTGAGAGAGCATACTTGTATTTTTCTACTATATAATATTGCATATGCCATTTATGTATTAAACTTTTATTTATTCAGTCATTGGTGGCTAAGGTATCTTTGTTTAAGGCTACTTATATGAGATGACGGGGGTACATGAGCAACTACAAACTAGACAGTTTGAGATGCCTAATTGGATCTGAAGCTATTTGGATGCCGCAAGGAATGTTCCGTTGCCTGTGGACATTCCACTAGCTGTAGTAGATGTTGGAGATGGTCTAGCGACTGAGAGTACATCTATTAAAACTAGATGCATGTGCTTTCAAATTGAGTAGCGTCATTCAATGAAGTGGGACTTGAATTTGCATCCAAATAGGATTCGGTGGATGCCCAGTAATGAGAAAAGACCAAGCGAATGAATTATATGCTTTCATGTTAGAAGCATTATGTTCTTGTGTTAGTACACTTTGGCGGTGTGGTTAATCCATGAACCGAAGAGATGTTTTCTACGGATCAATCCATTCACATACCAGTTCCTAATCCCTAGTTTGAGCATGGGGTTTCTAGGTGATTTGCACCTGTTGGACAAGGGATTTTCACCCGATTCTTTAAAGCAGGAACTTGTGTTGGATTCTTGAAATGACTTAGAGATTTTGAAGCGCAACTATAGTTGTGCGAGGAAATTTTAATGGTCAAACTAGGTAATTTGATCAGAGTTTGCATGAGAGGAGTCAGATGGCTGACCTTAGCTTAATGACTTGCAATTAAACAAAGGATTAGATTGGGTATTGTACTTATTTTGGATGACCTTTATTTGTTGTAAAATTATTTGCAGTATAGTATAGTTAAGATATCCTATGTTAGTTCAGGGAAGTACTTCTCGACTAGTTCTGTGAAGATTCAGATAATCTTACAAGTGGCAATATGATACTTGCCTAGGCGAGTGTCATAGCATAATTAGTATATTATCTTTATTACCATTGTGCGGTTGAGGCGAATCTAAACCCGAGCGAACCCAAATATTTATAGATTATCATTTAATAATGATTTAATTAGTGAAGATTTTTTTCCTTTAGAGAATGAATCCTGTTCGAAAGGAAAGAAAATTGAGAGTTAGATTGTTGAGTTTATTCGAAATATTTAGGGATCGATGATCTAGCATATCATATAAGTTTTCTTTTTTAGAGCGGGAATGGCAGTAGTCTTTCATGTATTGTATTCTTGAAAGGGAGTTGCACCGCTTAAGCCTTTGGGGTCATCTTGGATATCAAATAGACTCATGAGAGTTTATAGCTTGGCATGCACGCTATGACTGCTATTGGTTACCGCGCATGTTATTTTAGACCTCTTTTAAGTGATTGGTTGTTTGTACTAACCACTGTTGATTAATTTTTGTTGCTTATTGATTACTTGTTGTTGCTTGATTACTGATTGATTATTAGTTTTTGTTGATTGATTTTGTTGCTTCTTGGTTGCTTGCTATTGCATTATTATTGATTGATTTTATTTATATATTTTTGCTGATTGATTGTTGATTGATTTTTTTTTGTTTTTTTACCAGTTGATTGATGATTTATTATTGATTGATTTTTTATGCCTATTGATTACTTATTATTGATTGTTATTGCTAGCATATTGTGTTAATTTTTCTATTCCAAAGAAGGAGTACATGATGTATTTGGTGAATTCCATTTGTAAAGAATATAATTCTAGTAATGTTATTGCGATGAGTTGACTAGAGAAAGTGCATGTGAACCGGATGTAGCTTTGGCTTTGAGGGGCTATTTATTTTTTAGAATAGGTCTATATGGCTACAGACCGATGGGGTTAAGCTTGTCTGTGTTTAATGGAGCTTTGTATTGGTATGTCCCTAATTACTTAAGGAAATTTTTGGTTTTCCTTTTTCTTTGATCAAATGTAAGAAAGTAAACCGTAGAGCTTGCTTTGTTGTTGCTTGTAGTTTTTTTATGGTAACATATTTATTTGAGATGCTTATTGCATAGCGATGCATCTGGAATTGTTTGTTGTAACATGTTAATTGAGATGCTTGTTGCATTAGATGTGTTTGTTTCACAATTAGTTGTAATATATTTATTTGAGATGCATGTTGCGTGGTTTGATATAGCATATTTGATGCAGGCCAGCATGAGGAGCATAGGAATCTGCGACCTAACTCCAACGAGTTAGAGTATATACGACCTAGTGGAGAGGATTCGCGAGTTAACAGGATAGGTCGCTCAAGCGAGCTACGACCTAGGAAGGATAATGAGTTGAGTTTAACTCGCCAGCGACCTAACAATGCCTCCAAGCCACTCCAGCGACCTAATGATGAGGATGAGTTATGCGTAAGTCGCGTGCGACTTAATAGGGTAAAGAGTAACGAGCTAATGGTTCAAGAAAGCAAGGTTATCGAGCTTCGACCTAAAGAACTACGACCTAGTGAATTATTCCAGAAACCAAGGTCGCAGGAAACATTAAGTCGCTCGTATGTTTTAGGTCGCCCAGAAGTAGGTCGCGAGATTTTGGGTCGTTGAGATACCTTAAGTCGTTGAAGGTGGTTTCCTTGAGGCGCTCCAACTATATTGTTTCTTAGGTCGCGGACGACCTACCTTAGGTCGTTGCCAAAGCTCTTATGCCGCTGAAGCTTATGTCGCTGAGCCATTTTCTTAAGTCGAAGTTCTTAAGTCGCTGAGTGTTGTTTGATGAGTCGTTTATGTGTTGTAACTTCCTAGTTCGTTTGTTGCAATTGTTATGTCGTTTATGTAACATTGTATTTAGGTCATTACGTGTTCTGTTGTTAACTCGTGTTGTATTTGTTTGTGATTAAGTCGCATAAGGGTTGTAATATGTTGTCTGTTAGGTCGCTACTGATAGGCCGTGTATGGTTAGGTCGCTAACGACTTATGTTAGGTCGTAGGTCGTGAGTCGCGGCTATATAGGTTGTGTACTTGTGTTTTGAATGTTGAACCGTGTTTTGTTGTAGCCTATAAATAGGCATGGTCGGGTCATTTGTAACTTGGTTCTTTTGGAACAAAATTCTTGTTTGTTAGCTTTTTGCTTTCATCTAAATTGGTAGTTGAGTGTAATCTTCTATCTCCACTTACGGTATTCGAGTGCGCTCGAATCAACGTTCGTTGAAGCCAATTCACGGAATCAAGTGCGCTTGATCAACGCTCGAATTTGTAGATCTCTCTTCACGGTATCGTGCGCGATCAACGTGTCAAAGATAGCTAGAATTCGGTATCTTTGGATCAACGAATTTGGGCATTTCAGTATCTTTCTATCCACCGATTGCTACTTTCACCGTTTCATCTAATTTTTCGTATTTCCGCTGCGTCAGTTTGGTATCAGAGCTAGACTTAGCCAATCATAGCTAAGCCGAGACTTGGAGCCGATTTTTGAAGTTGTTGAAGATTGTGTTCATCGTGTTCATCGCGAAGTTGCAACAAGTTTGGAGCCTTTGATCCATTTCGTTTTGGATCAAAGTGTGGAAAGTGTTTGGATTTGTGATTGAAGGGTTGAACCGAGCTAAGTATAGGCTGTGCGCCACTTTGTGTAGAAGTGTTGAAGATTATTTGATTCAATCATGCCGCCGAGAAGAGCTAACCGCCATCAAAATGTTGAAGCGTTGTATCGAAGGGAAGAAGCCGAGCAAATGGAACAACGTATCAATGAGAAATTTGATGAAGGTATTGGGAAGTTAGAGAAATTGATGAATGACTTGAATCAAAGTCAAAGGAGAAGGTCGCCAGTCTCGAACCATGGAGGAAACAGAGTTTCGCCATCGGTTACGGAAGCGAGAAGGGTGTCGCCACAATCTTTTAGAGAAAGAAGAGAAACGTCAATTTCATCAAGAAGAGATCACCATGATTATAGTCATGAAGAGAGAAGAACTCCTCATGAGTTTGAAGATGAACCATATAGACATGAAGAGAGACATAGTAGAAGAGACATGCATGATCGAAGGGATGTTGATGGTCGAGATCGATATAGACATACATTTGATTTTAATGAAGAGGGTGACAGAGCTAGCATTCATCATCGAGATCGAGACCAAGTACGAAATATATATCGGGATGTTGAGGATGATCGACGTTGGGAGTCGGGTATGAAGATGGAAATTCCAAAATTCGAGGGTGGAATGGGTGCAGAAGAATTCTTGGACTGGGTGTCTAATGTTGAAGAGATCTTTGATTTCAAAGAAGTCCCGGAGAATCGTCGAGTGAAATTGGTTGCTACTAGGTTGAGGGGAAGAGCTTTAGCATGGTGGCAGCAGACTAAACTTACGTGGAAGAGAATGGGGAAGTCAAAGATTGTTACATGGGAGAAGATGAAGAAGTTAATGAAGGCTACATTCTTGCCTTACAATTATCAATCACTCATGTACCAGAGATTGCAGAATCTGAGGCAAGGGACGAAGACTGTTAATGATTATGCTGACGAATTTTATCAACTGATTGCTCGAAATGACATTATGGAGACAGAGGAACAGATGACTGCTAGATTTGTTGGAGGGTTGAGGATGCAGATTCAAGATATGGTGAATATGTTTGATCCTAGATCAGTAGCAGAAGCACATCAGAAAGCGTTGGCTTGGGAGAAGCAGGGAAGACGAGGAGGTGGTGTGGTTCCAAGTTCCCATTTTCAAAGCAAGGGCGCTAGTGGGAGTTCCAATGTTTCTAAAGCAGTTGCAAAACCAGTTGTGAATGAAGTTGCAAAGGAGAAGGTCAACAACAGTTTCAAATGTTATAATTGCCAGGAAGTAGGTCACAAGAGTAATGAATGTCCGAAGCCAAAGAAACGAACTATGATTGCTGAAGTTGAAGCTGAGGATGTTGGCGAGGATTATTCTAGTCCAGTTGAAGAAAATGAACAGGATATCGCGTCGGGAGATGAAGGATGTAATCTTATGATGAGGAGATTATGTTTGACACCGAAGCAGGAAGAAGAGTCTAGTTGGTTGAGGAGTAACATCTTTTAGTCAACGTGCACTATTCTGGGGAAGGTTTGTAAATTTGTGATTGATGCTGGAAGTTGTGACAATATTATTTCTACCGAAGCAGTGAGAAAGTTGAAGCTGAAAACAGAGAAGCATCCAAATCCTTACAAGTTAGCATGGTTGAGAAAAGGAGGAGAGGTGAAGGTGGAAAGGCGAGTTCATGTTCCATTTTCTATTGGGAAGAAATATAAAGATGAAATTTGGTGTGATGTTGTGGAAATGGATGTTTGTCACTTGCTTTTAGGAAGACCATGGCAGTATGATCGAGTAGTACAGCATGACGGTCGGACCAATAGCTACAGTTTTATGTTTGAAGGTGTTAAGATTATTTTAGTTCCGAAGAAGAGACAACAAGGAGAAAGCAAATTAGAAGATATTGAGGATCTGAAGACTCTGTTGACTTTGAAAGAATTTGTCGAAGAAGTAGAGGAGAGTCCAGAGGTATTTTTGTTGATTGGACATGAAACGACTGAATCTGTTGAAATCCTAGAGGAAGTAAAGCCAGTATTGGAAGAATTCAGTGATGTGTTTCCTGAAGAGTTGCCAACGGAGTTGCCACCGTTGAGGGATATCCAACATCAAATTGATCTTGTGCCAGGAGCAGTGTTACTACACAGACCACATTACAGGATGAGTCCTAAGGAGCATGAAGAACTGAGAAGGCAGGTGGAGGATTTGTTAAAACAGGGGCGTGTTCAGGAGAGCTTGAGTCCTTGTGCAGTGCCAGCTTTATTGGTGCCGAAGAAGGATGGTTCGTGGAGGATGTGTACGGACAGTCGGGCTTTAAACAAGATCACTGTGAGATACAGATTTCCTATGCCAAGGTTCGATGATTTGATTGATCAGTTGAGTGGAGCTGTTGTGTTTTCAAAGATTGACTTGAAGAGTGGATACCATCAGATTCGTATTAGACCGGGTGATGAGTGGAAGACTGCTTTTAAAACCAGGGAAGGTCTATACGAATGGTTGGTTATGCCGTTTGGCTTATCAAATGCTCCGAGTACTTTTATGAGAGTGATGAACCAGATTTTCAGACCATTCATTGGGAAGTTCGTGGTTGTTTACTTTGATGATATTTTAATCTATAGTGGGAGTATGGAAGAACACATCCAGCATTTACGAGAAGTACTGTTGATTCTACGACAAGAGAAGTTCTATGCAGCAGCAAAGAAGTGCGTGTTTATGACGGGCAGTGTTTTATTTCTGGGGTATGTTTTGTCAAAGGAAGGTATTCAAGTGGATGAAAATAAAGTGGAAGCTGTCAGGAGTTGGCCACAGCCAAAGACAATTACTGAAGTGAGGAGTTTTCATGGATTGGTATCTTTCTATCGAAGATTCATTCCACATTTTAGTAGTGTGATGGCACCTATAACCGATTGCATGAAAGGAAAGAAGTTTGCATGGTCAGGGGAAGCAGGGGTTGCTTTTGAGAAGATCAAGACACTATTGACGACAACACCAATTCTAGTTTTACCGGATTTTCAGTTGTTGTTTGAATTACATACTGATGCATCGAAGGTTGGGGTTGGTGGAGTTTTGAGTCAAAAGGGAAGACCAGTTGCTTATTTCAGTGAGAAATTGTCTGTAGCTAAATTGAGATATAGCACTTATGATGTTGAGTTTTACGCAATTGTTCAAGCAGTGAAGCACTGGAGACATTATCTGTTTCAGAAGGAGTTTGTTCTCTATACGGATCATGAAGCTTTGAAGCATTTGCAAAGACAGGATAAAATTTCAGCTAGGCACGCTTCATGGGTCGCGTATTTACAACAGTTTACTTTTGTTGTTAAGCACAAATCAGGGGTGACAAATCGTGTAGCAGATGCATTGAGCAGGAGGAATCATTTGTTGACGACAATGAAAGTTGAAGTGACAGGGTTTGAACTATTGCCAGAGTTGATTGAAGAAGATTCTTACTTTACGAAGTTTGTTGAGAAAGTTAAGGATGGGAATACTGATGAATTTGTGTTGGTTGATGGATTTTTATTCAAGGGGAATCGATTATGTATACCAGAAGGCAGCTTGAGAATGAAGATTATCAAAGGGTTACATGAAGAAGGACATGTTGGACGGGATCGCACCTTATAGTTAATTTCACAATCTTATTTTTGGCCGTCGATGAGTAAAGAGGTAGAGAGATTTGTGGAGAGATGTCATGTTTGTCAAATTTCGAAAGGGACAACGACAAATGCAGGTTTGTATATGCCATTACCTATTCCAGCAAAACCATGGGTGGACATTAGCATGGATTTCGTGTTGGGTTTTCCGAGGACTCAAAGGGGAAATGACTCGATATACGTTGTGGTATATCGTTTTTCGAAGATGGTACATTTTACTGCTTGTAAGAAGACGGCGGATGCTGTTCATGTCGCACAGTTGTTCTTTAAAGAGACCCATCGCTTGCATGGTTTACCAGAATCTATTGTTTCAGACAGGGATACCAGGTTTTTGAGTCATTTTTGGCTGAGCTTGTGGAAGATGGTGGGAACAAAACTGAATTTTAGTAGTGCTTATCATCCGTAAACTAATGGACAGACGGAGGTTGTGAACAGATCGTTGGGAAACTTATTGCGGTGTCTTGTGAAGGATAATCTGAAGAGCTGGGATGTGAAGTTATGTCAAGCAGAGTTTGCTCATAATCATGCAGTAAATCGTAGTACGGGTTTCAGTCCATTTCAGATTGTATATTCAAGCTTGCCAAAAGGACCGTTGGATTTAACGATAGTGCCGCAACCGAAGGGAATAGTAAAACGAGCTGCTGATTTTGTGGATGGTTTGACGGAATGCCATAGAATCGTTCAGGAACGATTGGAGAAGACATATGAGAAATATAAACGATCTGCAGATCTAAAGCGACGAAGTGTTGAATTTAATGAAGGAGATTTAGTATATGCTGTACTAACAAAGGATCGTTTCCCAGTGAGAACATATAATAAACTTAAAGCTCGAAAGATTGGTCCTGTGAAGATTGTGAAACGGATCAATGAAAACGCTTATAGGTTGAAGCTGCCAGAGGATGTGTACACTTTTGACGTGTTTAATATTAAACATCTTGTACCTTATTTTGGAGGTGAATCGTCCGTTGGGATAGAGCTTTTAAATTCGCGGACGAATTTCTCTCAACCCGGGGAGGATGATGCAGGCCAGCATGAGGAGCATAGGAATCTGCGACCTAACTCCAACGAGTTATAGTATATACGACCTAGTGGAGAGGATTCGCGAGTTAACAGGATAGGTCGCTCAAGCGAGCTACGACCTAGGAAGGATAACGAGTTGAGTTTAACTCGCCAGCGACCTAACAATGCCTCCAAGCCACTCCAGCGACCTAATGATGAGGACGAGTTATGCGTAACTCGCGTGCGACTTAATAGGGTAAAGAGTAACGAGCTAATGGTTCAAGAAAGCAAGGTTATCGAGCTCCGACCTAAAGAACTACGACCTAGTGAATTATTCCAGAAACCAAGGTCGCAGGAAACATTAAGTCGCTCGCATGCTTTAGGTCGCCCAGAAGTAGGTCGCGAGATTTTGGATCGTTGAGATACCTTAAGTCGTTGAAGGTGGTTTCCTTGAGGCACTCCAACTATATTGTTTCTTAGGTCGCGGACGACCTACCTTAGGTCGTTGCCAAAGCTCTTGTGCCGCTGAAGCTTATGTCGCTGAGCCATTTTCTTAAGTCGAAGTTCTTAAGTCGCTGAGTGTTGTTTGATGAGTCGTTTATGTGTTGTAACTTCCTAGTTCGTTTGTTGCAATTGTTATGTCGCTTATGTAACATTGTATTTAGGTCGTTACGTGTTCTGTTGTTAATTCGTGTTGTATTTGTTTTTGATTAAGTCGCATAAGGGTTGTAATATGTTGTCTGTTAGGTCGCTACTGATAGGCCGTGTATGGTTAGGTCGCTAACGACTTATGTTAGGTCGTAGGTCGTGAGTCGCGGCTATATAGGTTGTGTACTTGTGTTTTGAATGTTGAACCGTGTTTTGTTGTAGCCTATAAATAGGCATGGTCAGGTCATTTGTAACTTGGTTCTTTTGGAATAAAATTCTTGTTTGTTAGCTTTATGCTTTCATCTAAATTGGTAGTTGAGTGTAATCTCCTATCTCCACTTACGGTATTCGAGTGCGCTCGAAGCAACGTTCGTTGAAGCTAATTCGCGGAATCAAGTGCGCTTGATCAATGCTCGAATTTATAGATCTCTCTTCACGGTATCATGCGCGATCAACGTGTCAGAGATAGCTAGAATTCGTTATCTTTGGATCAATGAATTTGGGCATTTCAGTATCTTTCAATCCACCGATTGCTACTTTCATCGTTTCATCTAATTTTTCGTATTTCCGCTGCGTCAATATTTATTTGAGATGATTGCTATATAGAATTTAGCATGCTTAAGTCCATGGTTTAATGTTGCAGATACATTTAATCCTCTTTGTTGAGTACATGATTGGAACGAAGAAATTATGCACTATTGAGATGCTTATTCGTTCGAATTCATATAGCATGCTCGTGCTATGAAAGAGGTATGTAAGATTTGTAGTGTAGATGTTGTGCATATATATGCTTGTATATCCTTAGAAATGAGAAACCTTAGATATAGGATGCCTTTGATGTGGGATGTGTGTGTTGTTTTGGGATTTTTTGGAGCTAGCCGTGTAAAGGAGGTGCTGCCAAATTTTCCAAAGCAAGAGATCCTAAGGATTAGGAGATATATTCCATGCTTTGGAGATTTTGGCCAGTCGGGTGTAGTGTCATACTTACAGGAATTTCGAGGACGGAATTCTTTTAAGGAGAAGAGAATGTAACAACCCGCATTTTTTAACAACTGGATATTTAAATAATTAACTTAAATGTTAAATCGTTAGTTAATTAAAGGCTAAAATATGATTTTTCGCATACGGTCTATTTGGGACTCGAAACCACTTTTTCTAAGTTCGGATTGCTGGTGTGAATTAAAATGAGTATAAATATCGCTATATCTAGAATTATGACATTTTCATGATTTATGTATTATTATACGTATTTTGTAAAAATATGTGAAGTCTAGTTCTATGGGATCTCGATGGCTTATGTTTCTAAGATGAGGACTTCGTTATGAGACGTGTGGCGTAATATTTTTAGAATCAGACTATCTGATAGCTAAAATGACCTCGAAATGCATGAAATTATCATCTCGGAGTACTGTCTTGAATTAGTGGTGAAGTTTATACCATCAGAATATAAAAAATGAGGTGATGTGCACCGTTGAGTTTCGTGGCAATCTGATGTAATTTATGATCATACGAGCTCAAAATGTGTGGTGATTTATTTTAGAAATTAAAATACAATATATATTTTTTTATATATACTCACTTAGATCTTTATCTCCTTCTTACCTATTCTTTTCCCTCACACGGAAAATAACCAAAACGGGTCTTCTTTAGTGGATAATAGGTCCACTTAGATTGATGAAGCTTCAGGCGACATTAATCGTTGAAATCAAATTCGTTGGACTCGTATGGAGGAGGGCTTCACATATTGGGTGATTGCGACAAGCCTGGATGTGAGTAAGGAGATCGTCTTTGCATCACCATTGACTAGGTTTAGGGTTTGACGAAGATTAAGGAGTTAGGAATAGCGAAGAGCATCGTTGATGTGCATCTTCTTCTACGATAGCAGCTCCTAAGGTCAAGTATTAGGTGTTATATGTTTGGTCTGGTGGATTAGAGATATCACAGTCGCTATTATATTCCTATTGCCAGAGGTCAATTCAAGGGCATGATCATGTTCAGCTCGTGAAGAGGTGAACATTGGTGGTGGGTTGATGTTCTTCGATAGTCTAAGGCGGCGAGGACGTGTAGAAGCCATAGGCACCTAATGGGTTTAGGCGGTCATTTTAAATTTTAGAGGATGTAGGAGAAGGATTAAGGAGTAAATAAGTTAACTAATTAATTATAGTTAATCCTTATTAAATTCGTATCTTTTACATACAAGGTCCAATCGAGATGCGGTCTGCGCCATTGTACTCATAGTAAGATTATCCATGGCATGGTATGAGCTTAGATTGGATTCTGATATTTGGAATTTGTAGTTTAGGATAGCGGAATTATAACTCCAAATTTATATTTTATTATAAGTTCCCATAATTATAAGTATTGAAAAATATTACCTTGTATAGGTAAAATAATATATATATATATGTATATATATATGTGTATATATATATATGTATATATATTTAAGTAATTATTTCCCAATTTGAATGGTTTGGTTTGGTTTAAGTAGATATTTGAGATAATTGATTAAGATCACATATATAGATATTATGTCCTATTCATATTGAATAGAGTTAGATGGAGTTGATATTAATTTATAACATGGTTATAAATTAATTAAACTCTAATTTTTAGTTATGTCAATGATAAAAATATTGTCACATTTTTTATTACTGATATTTGGGATAATTGATTAAGATCCCATATATAAAAATATTGTGTTCCATCCGCATTGAATAGGGTTAGATGGAGTTGCTATTAATTTATCACATGGTTGTAAATTAGTTAGAACTCTAAATCAAAGTTTTATTAGTGATAGAAATATTACTATATATTTTATTACTATAGAAGTATAACCTTCAAAATAATATGTAAGGCTAAAATGATGGTTTAGATAGATTAAATTTGTATTTAAAATGGCTTTGAAGTTTATCTGGCGTTGATATTGGCTTATTATAGTGTAAATCAATAATTAGCTAACTATTGAATATCTATAAAGGTGATTTGAGAAGTTAGAAATTAGAAAGAAGTATTGTATTATTTAATAGGGCTTGATTAAGGTTATGGAATTCCAAACATTGTAATAACGTGATTTATTAACTTTAGATCCGGAGGAATGGTTTGAGATATATATGTATACATATATATAGTGTGTGTATATATATGAGCTATATAATATTTTAAGGCCTTATTGATAGCAAAACTTAATTTAAATCGAAGAATTAGGTGAAAATAAGTTATAGTATGATTGATAGGCTAGAAAATTATTTTGTAAAAGTTATAGACTTCTATAAAATAATACGAAGAAGATATAATTATCAGGTTGGTTGCTTAAGTAAGATACATTTTTGTTGAATTGTTTGTAGTTATATGTGTGAATTGTTATTGATACTGAGATTATAGATTTGTTACTTTGGTTGTGTATTTTCTTTATGTATGTAAATGTACATTATATGTGTTTATTGGTTCCATATAATTAGACTGGTTACTTACATATCCGCATATAGTTTATGTGATTTATATATGTCTATATATATAAATATAACTCCGGTATGTCCAACTTGTTGCTATTAGGAGGTGCACAGAATATTATATATATTTTTTGACATGTGGTTTAAAGCGTCTATATATAGTTTACATATGTAGGACTTGGGGCTACTAATTGGTGCAAGGAATCTACTATACCATTGAGATGCATGACCTGCTGATGCGGTTTCGAAGCATGGGTAGAGAGAGATTAGGACGCTAATCTAGGGTAGTTTATGTACTGTTGCATTGTACGGACGGGGCTATGATAGGACCTACAGGACAAATTCTTTTGAGCTGTCAGTTTTCGTGAGAGTCCACAATATAGTTGTGGCTCTCAGTAGGTCTCTTTGGTAGCTAATGACAATTCAATGTGATTTATGGATACACAATTTAAGTGTATGTATAGTTTCGTTTTGCCCAACTTGGGGTTACCAAATGATGGATGAAATATAATATGCAAATATATAGATATGTCATTCAAGTGATATATATATATATATATATATATAATTATAGATGCATGGTTTGGGCAATATGTATATATGTGTATGTGTGTGTGTGTGTATTGGTTTGGTATGCCTGACTTGGGGCAACTGGGTAATGCGAGGCACTTCAAGAATGAATCGCGATCCACACGGGGACGACCATACTTTGCCGTTGTGTATGCATGTGGGGAAGGCGTACATGAAATAGCTTGAATCCGAATTGTCTATATATAGACAACCAGATGATATCGATTTTGAAAATGTTATCCATAGTACCATTAAGACGCACGACATGTATTTTGAAGCATGGGCAGCTTTGAGATCAAGATGCCAATCTAAAGTAAGTGGTATATTTTTGTACTGTACGGACGGGTGCTTCGGCAGGACCTACAGACCAACATTTTTTGAGGTGTTGGTTCTGAGGGTAGTCCATAATATGGTTATGGCTCTCAATTGGTATCTTTAGTAGCTAATGACAATTCAGGATGGGTATCAGCTATAGATATCCATATTTTGGTTTTAGGCATTGAGATGCTATGTTAGTAGCACAGTCATATCACTGTACTTGTTTTGCATTTCAGATGCTTCGATAGGGATCATTGAATCGATTGGTGTCCGTATTGGACTTCATCCTTCAGTAATGATGAGTATCATCTTATTCTTTGTTTGTCTCTTATCATTATGATTGTGCATGTTATATCGGTTGGTTGATGATTATTAAATATCGTGTGTTATACTTATATTGTGATGTTGGTATTACTCCTGCATTTTTACATTGGGTTAACTCTATCATCGTATATTGTTATGTTTTAGCATATTATATTAATTGTGCTGACTCATTAATTACAAGAGAAGAACGGTGATGGCACGATTTCCTACCTTGGTTGGGTTTACTTTACTTGTTTATGGGCAATTCAGATTATCCCTGAGCTATGTTTGTAAAGAGGATCGCCTTTACTTTAGTATGTTTCCTATTTATTTGTATATGATTTAGATATGGTATTTTAAAATAGTTCCCTTCATACCAAGCTTTATGTCCGACTCACGTTTTGTCTTTGTCTATTTATGTCACGACAACTATTGGGTACTCGATTGAGTAGTTTCGAAGCCAGGTGCTTTTAGGGTTACGCTTTTAGGACGGTTGAAGCGCTTTGGACGCGAAGTGGATACTTCAGGTATATACTTGATATTATGGTAGTACATGATATATATGCTATTTATATATGAGACCTGCTGTATTATATATTGTATTCTTACTTTCTATATTGATATTTATTTATCAATCACTTCCATCGGTATAGTCTTTTATACATTGTTTATCCTGTTATATTCATATGTATTCAGTATATTATATATTATCATTCCGCTATAAGATTCTATTTCTATGCTTTAGTTTGGTTTTTTTAGTTTTTTATTTACCTCGACAAGTGGTCTTTGTGGTATTCAGGATTCAGACGTTGTCATTTGAAATCAACTTAGGGTATTACGAAAGGTGGTTTGTTACGCAAAGAACTAAATGCACAAAAAGTGTCTACACCAACACACATGGTAAACAACAATTGTCGAAGCATGCATGTCAAATATAAACTCCATAAGTCTGTTCGACATTCACGAAGAAAAAATGCTTAAGTAGAGCAATTCCTTTCATGGGTATAATACATGAAAGATTATCACCCTCCCGCTACAAAAAGGAAACCTTATATGATATGCTGGATCATCAATCTTCAGAACCCTCTAGTAAAATTAGCATTTTAAGTCTCAGCTTTCCTTTCCTTCCAAATAGAACTTATTCTCCAAAGGATAAAACTTTACTAATCAGATTATCACTAAATGACAATCTACAAATATTTGGGTTTGCTTAGGTCCAAACCCACCTCAATCGCACAGTGTTAATAAGGATAATATACTAAGTGTACTACGATGCTTACTTAAGCAAGCATTATATCGCTACTTAGAAGATTATCCAAATCGTCATAAAACTAGTCGAGAAGTACTTCCTCGAACAATCATAAGCTATCTTAACTATACTATACTACAAAAAAATTTACGACGAATAAATATCATCCAAAATAATATATGATGCTCGTTCCAATCTTTTGTTCGCTCGCACGATTTCTTTGATAAAATAGGGTTAGCCATCTAATTCCTCTCATGTGGACTCCAATGTGGTTCCTTGGTTTGACCACTAAAATTTCTTCGCATGACTAGACTTGTGCTTTAGAAATCTCTCAGTCGCCTCATGAATCCAATTCAAGTGCTCGCCTTTAAGAATCGAGCAAAAAACTCTTACCTAAATGGTGCAAAAAATCTAGAAACCATAAGGTTTACCGACGCAAAACCAAATAACTTCTAACACAAAGGACTCTACGCAAAATGCATACAAGTCATCTGCATAGTCTTTACGTATTACTAGGAATTAACTAAATCGTACTTGGATATCTAAGACATTTTATTGACTAACCCCATTCAAATCGAAAGCTCATGCATCAAGTTTGAATGGCAGTACTCTTAGTTTCCTACACCACCTCTAACATCTACCACAACTTTGGGATGTCTACAGGCGCTAAAACATCCCATGAGGTGCCCAAATAGCATACGAATTAATCAGGCTACTCAAACCGCCTATCTTTTGTTGCTTGTTTATCCCGTTTTCTCATACTGCTAGCCTAAGCGAAGAAACGTTAGTAATAGTGATGGAAATAAATCAAAGTTCAGAGAAAAGGTTTTTGTAATAATATATGGTAAAAAAATACAAGTACATTTTCTTTAAGTATCTCCTTCTACTAGGTTGTTTGACTCAAACTGGTCTACTTGGACCCGGTGTTGAACCTAAGCTCGCATATCAACTATAATAACACGTCCTTCGTAATACCCTGAAATCAGCATCTAATGGTGTTTGACTTCCGAATACCACAAAAGACCATTTGTCGGGTTAAAATAAAAGAAAAACACTATAACAAGGCATATCGATAGAATCTCACATCGGAATGATAATATATAATATTCTAAATATACATGAACATAATAGGATGAATAATATATAAGAGACTACACCAGTGGAAGTAATTGATAAAAAAAATACCAATATAGAAAGTTAGAATACATCAATCCCATATAGATGGAGCCTTGAATAAAATAACTGATACTATTAGTCTCATATGTAAAAGACATACATATAATGTACTATAACAATATCAAGCATATATCCAAGGTATCTACACCAAGCCTCCAAAGCTCCATATGTGTGTAACGACCCAGAAATTTTGATCCCGAAACTTCCAGATAGTTAGGAAAAGATGAAAAGAGAAAGAAGAAGAAACAGAAAGAAGTCACAGAAACCTCACATTCGCAGCGGATCAAAATATAATATAACATAAATAACGGTTTTACAAAGAAGAATATCATCAGTACAATTATATTTTTATACATCAGAGTTACAACCATTTCAACACACTGGACAGTCTAAAACAACATGTCCAAGACAACTATACTATATACAGCGGTATATGCTCCATACGTTCCTGCCATCTAGCTTGCCTCTTGAGCTCCAAAACGTCCTTACCTGAAAATCGGTAATACTCGGTTTAACCGAGCATTACATCAAAGTAACACCCAGGTCAGGCTGGAAACCAGCGTGAGTAAACCCATCTAACATGAAATATACCAAAACAATAACCTATTTAAAACCTGGGGTAACTCGTAACAATTTTACAAATTCACAGGTTTGGTATAAACAACACTTATTACACTCATCAATTTCTAAGTATCATACTTAGATTAAATGGTCCAGTTCACTTAAGGCATTCCATTCCAGTCTATTTGTTTCACATACCAAATTTGTACAGAATTATTATAGATTACAAATCGAAGTGGTTTCGGGTATTTACTAATACCCAACTCCGGTCTCTTCGAATTCAATTTCCATCTTAACCCCATTAATTAAGTGAAACCCAATTCAACCTTAATACAAGATATCACGTTTAATATAGCAATTCATCAACGACAGATAACCACACAATCACCATACAAGACAAACATATCATATCACAAACATTTTATACCAGAAATATCAACCAATCATTCATGAGCAAGATTGATTAGTCATCCATTTCTAATTAAATCAAATTAATTTCCTTATTCACTTTTAATCTTGCTTACTTAACATAATTAATTACAAACCACTAATTAATCATCCCTTAACTTTCCTTTCTAATTACATTCAGTAATTAGCCTTTAATTAATTTACCACATTTATTAATCAACCTTGATTAATCACATTCAGTAATTACTTACATTAATCAATTAACCACTTAATTAATTAATAAATCCTTTAATTAATTACACTGAGTAATTAATGCTTAAATTACTTCCACTAAGTAATTATTCTTTAATTACTTTCCATCAAGTAATTACCCACTAATTAATTACATTCTGTAATTATCCATTAATTACTTTACTTAAATAATGACATTCAGTAATTGTTCTTTAATTACTTTCATTATCATCACTAATTTATTTCATTCAGTGATTAATTCTCAATTAATCACATTAATAAATTAATCCATTAAATTGATTTCTCAATTTAATAAATCTTTATTAATTATCATAAAAATAATTAATTATTTCCTTAATTGACTACAATCCTTCAATACATTAGATAATCAATACATTATTTAAATCACCTTTGAAACATTATACAACTCCCTTAAAAATTTTTTTAAAGTATTTTAAAACTTGAAATCTCGTTTAAATTTTACTAATACTTTGTTTCTGAACTTGGTTTGTATTTTCTTTTGAAAATTTTCCATTTAAATAAACCTTTAAAAACTTGATTAAACATTTTCTCTTGAAAATACATTATTTAATAACCTTAAAAACTTTTAAAACTTTAAAACTTGTTTAGAAACAATTTGCTTTTAACTTAAATTCAAAATTTACTTCTTATTTTTAAAACTTGAATATGTTTTCATTTAATTATTAAAACTAGGCTCGACTAAACCCAACCCGAGCCTACCCTTATGTTTACCCTGGTCCTTACCCGAGCACTCATGATCTACCCACCTGCTCGAATTCACTCACGCGACCGCTCGAGCACAACTTTGGGTTCCTTCTCGTCTTCCCCAACCTTATAACCCAAAGCACAAATGAACCCGCAAACGTGCACATGCACGTGCACAGGAACTCCGGCCACTGTCGACCGACGTCGCGACCCTCCTCAAGTCACCGACCATTTCGCCATACCTCACACGAACCCAGATCATCAAAATCAACATCAAATCGAAATCGAGATGTTCGATCGAAACTGGAATGAAACCCAAGACCAAAACCACTTCGCCGCCGATGAACGCCTCGACCTGACACCAAACTGCTGTAACCCAAGACACGCCTCGAACCATCGAAGCTTTTCCCCCCTATGCGGTTCATTCCGATGCATCAACGACATCAAACTGGCCATGATTCCGACCCATACTAAAAACAGAAACGCAACCCTACTTCGCCTCTTCACGACCACTACAACCCTCGATAACAACATCCACCATTTATCCAAAGATCACTATACCCATAGCCACCTCTGACAACAAACTCAAGCTTCAATTCGATGTCGATCAACGGCAATGTCCAAAATCCCAAAAACGATCAACACCGAATAACTCCTCGAATCCCAAAGTAAAAATCATAATTTTCACACCTAAATTCACGATTCCCTACCCTGAATTTATTTGTGTAATCAAATTGTGAAATTGTTTTCATAAAATTTTGACCAATTTATGATTTCCACAGTATTTCCTTATTTCTAAGTTAATTATCGAATTAAAATCCTTGGAATCATTTTTAATGTTGATATCATGTTGTTATACTCATATTTCATTCAAGGATCTAAGTTTAAAATTAATTATATTTGAAGTTATGCATTTTTATTTGATATTGAACCTGAGTTTTCACAGAGATCTATATGCTAACAACACAAACATACTTCAATTCACAACAGGATTCAAACCAGTTTTCAAGTTGAAAATAATCATGCAAATTCACATCATTTATTCTACTACTTCAAAGATTTTCATATATGTCAGCATGATATAAGATTCAAAATAAAAATGTTTTTAATTAAAGAGTTTACTCACTGATATTATTAATCAGAGGATAAGCTGAGTTGTAGTTGCATCATAAGCCTTTGAAAACAGGACTGCATTTGATTTTCATTCACTGCTAGTATGTTGATCCTTGGCCTAAAATGCTTGGGCTGATTCTTCCCTTGATTTAGTTTTGAAGTTGCTTAAAGATTGCTTTTGTTTAAAATTCAGGTTTGCTTGCAGGCTAATTTCTTTCTTTTTGATTAGAGAACAAGAAAAACGTTGAAGAGAAGAAGCATTAAGTTTATATAAGTTTGTTTGTGATGTATTTAAAATAAAAGAAAAATAAATTGCCACTTGTATTAATTTTCACCATTTGTCATCTTGTTTTATCTATTACTCAACACATGTAATACTATGCCCTTAGAGATTTACATTTGTAATAAATTTTGTTAAAGTAATTCTACTTATTTTTAAATGTTAATAAAAACTTTTTTTAACTTAATTTATTAATTTACAAATACTTATATATATATATAACTTTATAAAAATAAAACCAATTATATATAAATACAAGCTTAAACATATATTTTAAAACCCCAAAATACTTTAAATATTTATCTTTTGAATTTCAAACTTTAATTTCAAATTAGATTTTAAATGGAAATCCAAATTAAAGTCAAATAACTACACATTCAATTTGAAATCAAATTCTATTTTTATTAAAATCTATTACATCTATATATAAAAACAACACATTATTAATATTATTTGAAAATAACAAATTTCCAATTCATATAAAAATTATAAAAGAAAATTATCAAATCAATTTAATTCAAATAGTTATTTATCCAGATGTAAAAATTCAGTTTCTATTATTTTTATTCAGATTTCCTTTATTATCAGAATTCTTATCTATTCAATCTATAAATCAGTATTCTCAATAATTAAATTCAGTTACTTTATCAATTACAGATATTCTGAAATTCCGAGTTATCACATTCCTTCCTCTTTAGAATCTTTTCGTCCTCGAAAAGGAACGAAGCCAGAATTTATGAAAATGCTTATTATTAGAAAAATTATTCTTTGAAATACTTTTAAAATACTTTTAAAATCTACATAATATTATAAAATGGTTTTATAAAAATACTTTTATAACTCGATGTCTCAACCAGTCCATCCTTGTTCTTATAGAAATTCGGTCATACGTTGATCAGGCATACGACTGAAAATCTATAAGTACTTAGCAGTCCCATTTTCAACACCAAGTGAAAATACTTGGAAAATAATTTTATCGAAAATATAAAAAACATCCTTGAAAATAGAGGAAATATCTTTGCTGAGAATTCTCTGGAAATCATCACCCCCATCCATGGTCGCAGTTACATCCTGGGTTACGTTGCCATCGCAGCAAAAGTCCATGTAACTGTAGGCACTCTGCGCCCCTCGATTACACCATGGAACCCACAACAGATCGCAGTTACATTCCAGGGTTACGTTGCCATCACAGCAAAAGTCCATGTAACTGTTGGCTCTCAGCGGCACACACGATTTTCGCTGTCAAAATGAAACTTCTCCACTCCTACATAGGTCGCAGTCTACCGATATAAAATCAAGCGCAGACTATTGGCTCTCAGCAGTACACACGACTTTCGCTATGTTACCATAGGTCGCAGTCTACCGATATAAAATCAAACGCAGAATGTCAGCGGCATACACGACTTTCGCTATGGTACACACTACTCATAATCCTCATGAACTAGTTTTTTCCAGACTCCTCATAGGATCAAATTTAGAACCCTCCTTTGGGGCTCAAGGCAGTACCACCCGATGGCACTCCTGAGAAGTTCATTTCAACGGAGCGCCTTTTTCCCCAGAGCCATCATCAAAACATTTTATACTATATACATGTAGTGTCTTTCAAATCATACACCTAGTATGATCTCATACAAAGTTCCTTTACACAAAAATCGATTATCCCAAAATCGATTCAAACTAGGCTTTCCAAATTCAATATTGATTTTACCAAAAAAAAAAAATCAAAAGCCTTTCCAAATCCAAAGGTTTCCAAAACCTTTTTCCAAATTCCTCATAAGGTCCTTTTTTTATGTATATAGATATATATAATTTTTAAAACTTTGAATCATTTCAATCTTGTATAAAACTCCTTTTATACTTCAAACACCTTCAAAAATCCTTTTCTTCCGGCAATAAATTCACCAAGGGGAGATTTATTTTATATAACAACGATATATAGCTTTGTTTATTCAAAAAATATATTCAGATTTTGATTACTCTTTCATATCAATTTCATTCAAATCCGTACGATGTACACTCATCATCCGTATGCCATACCAATTTGATCGCTCACTCGATCACACAATTTTATTTCTGAACTAGTATCGTTCACTCGACTTCCTAGTGAAGACACAGATCTGATTTCTTGATTAGAAACCGTCATTCTCCTTGCATAGCTATAACTATGATAGAGAACGTCCAGAACCAATCAACAACCCATATCCAGGTTCGCCGTCGAAAATCAAGTAAAAACTCCCAACTCGGATCGATAAGCTATCTCGAAATTCTATGCTCAAATTTGGATCAAATCACTATGCGAATAGAATAATATACGCACATCCTACGTATTTTAACTTCATTGATTATTAACCAAATCAATTTCCTTTCTATTCATCCCCTCTCTGAACTTTATTCGCTTAATCACATTTGCCTTAATTCCCATTTGGATTATCACTTCAATTCTTATCTCAGTTGGATATTTAATCAATAATAGTTTGAACTACGACCAGTTGATATTTAGAAAATAGCTTGAAAGGTTAAAACTAGATAAATAGTTGAAAAATAACTATTAGTTTGAAAAATAGCTGTAAAATAATTAAGTAATTGTAAAATAATTAGAAAATAGTCAAATAATTACAAAATAGTTGAAAAATAGTAATTAATTTACAAAACAGTTGAAAAATTGTTAAATAGTTCCAGAAATAATTGTAAAACAAATATAAGATAGTCTTAGTTTTAAAAGGAAAAGTTGTATAGTAAATAATTTAGAAAAATAGATTTATATTAAAATAATTCATTTTGGAAATAGTCCAGAGTCAAACTGTTCAATTTCTAACATCCATTTCCGATCAATTCCATTTAAATTTTCACTTCCTCTTGAATTGACTCAATTTCAATTCAATTTAAATTTCCATTCCTATTTAAATTATTTCAATTCCAATTTGAATTGATCCCAATTCCAATCAATTGCCAATTTTCAATTAACTTTCAATTTTAATTTAAATTAAGTTAACTTCCATTCTCATTCCAAATTCAAATCAACTTCCTATTTGAATTTGAACTCATTCAACTTTAATTTCATTTTGAATTATCCAATTCAAATTTCCATTTGAATTTTTAAACTTATCCATCTTCCATCATAATTCTAAATAATTCAAATAAATTTCAGATTGAGCCAATTTGAATTTTCAATTTATTTCAACTCCAGTTTGAATTTAATCCAAATTCAAGTTGAATTATCCTTGATTCTTTCCAAATTTGAATCAAATTCCATTTGAATCTTAAAACTATTCAACTTAAATCACAAATCCAAATTATTTTAAATCAAATTTCAATCTGAACTAATTTCAAAATCAATCTCACTTTAAATCATCTCGAATTATATAAATTCGAGTTAAATTTCAAGTGTTGGTTTAACCTCTTAGACCAAATTATCCTTTATTTAAAGTTTTTAAACAATTTAATTCTGTGTCCAAATTTTCAAAATTCCATTTTAAATTATCTTTACTTAACTCATTACAAGGTTTAAGTAAGAGTGTCAAAAAAAAATTAATTTACAATTTCATTTCTTAACATTCAAATCCTAAGTTCAAAGGAATTCCATATCTTAATTTTAAATTTAAGTTAAATTTATTTATCTCTATAGTAGATATATTACCACAATCCATTTCTTCATTTATTTAAACAAATCAATTCACATTTCGTAAATTATTTGTAACAATGGAATGATATCAGGATAAATAAACATCCAAATTTATCCAATACCAATTATTTCAATTTCCAGATCTCAAACCCATTTTGAGATCACTCATAACTCCTATTATAAATCAACCATTTAACTTTCCAAGTTAAATTCCAATTTCATCTTGAAATTTCCAATTCAGGTTGCTTGTTAACTTATTTAACTTTCTCCGAGTTAAATTCAATTAATCCCGTTAACCTTACTCAAATTTGAATTCTCCATTTCAAATTTAAAAATTCTTTCTCACTTATAAGTTCAAAAACTTATCACATTTGGGTATCGCATCTCATTCCCAATTTAAAACTCAATAGTTATAGTTTATTTCAAACCATCTTTGGAATTATGCATATCCATACATATATATATTTATTTCTTAACCAACCAGGCTATACCTTTTTAAAATTTAAACCACCCTTGATTTTTAATCCAAAACAAATCCCTTTAAATCTTCAAACAACTCTTGCTTGCATCAAGCTCTCTCATTCAAATAATATTATTTATTATTCCTTCTAATAATTTGAAAACAAATTTCAAATGTTTTTAAATCTTAAGATTCAAACTTCACAATTTAGATCATCTTCAATTTTCAATTTATAACCCATACTTACCTAAATGGTTTACTTCCTTAAAATATTTCATTATTAAATAAAACAACCATTTACGATAATAACCAAGATTACCACCTCTGGAAACCAATTTATTATTATCTTATTCTGAAATTCTTCCCCAAATTCAAGATTTAAAATTTCAGTTTGAATTCATTTCAACTTATCTTTATTTAATTTCAAATTGGTTATATTTCTTTTACTACTTATTTTAATTCCAATATTTAACATCCAATTACCGTAATATCTATTAGAAAGATATATTGCTTTATATATCAAAATATATTCCTATAAAATTATTTAAAATCTTTATATAAGAAAATAACAAGTACGCTCTCATATATATATATACACTCAACTCATTTTAGGGTACCATTGACCCTATTTTAAATGAGTAAACCCACCAGAGCCAAGGTTTTCGCTTAACCTGCTCTGATACCAAATGTAACGACCCGGAAATTTCGATCTCGAAACTTCCAAATAGTTAGGAAAAGAAGAAAAGAGAAAGAAGAAGAAACAGAAACAAGTCACAGAAACCTCACATTCGCAGCGGATCAAAATATAATATAACAAAATAACGGTTTTACAAAGAAGAACATCATCAGTACAGTTATATTTTTATACATCAGAGTTACAACCATTTCAACACACTGGACAATTTAAAACAACATGTCCAAGACAACTATACTATATACAGCGGTATATGCTCCATACGTTCCTGCCATCTAGCTTGCCTCTTGAGCTCCAAAACGTCATTACCTGAAAATCTGTAATACTCGGTCTGACCCGAGCATTACATCGAAGTAACACCCGGGTCAGGCCGGAAACCAGCGTGAGTAAACCCATCTAACATGAAATATACCAAAACAATAACCTATTTAAAACCCGAGGTAACTCGTAACAATTTTACAAATTCACAGGTTTGGTATAGACAACACTTATTACACTCATCAATTTCTAAGTATCATACTTAGATTAAATGGTCCAGTTCACTTAAGGCATTCCATTCCAGTCTATTTGTTTCACATACAAAATATGTACAGAATTATTATAGATTACAAATCGAAGTGGTTTCGGGTATTTACTAATACCCGACTCCGGTCTCTTCGAATTCAATTTCCATCTTAACCCCATTAATTAAGTGAAACACAATTCAACCTTAATACAAGATATCGCTTTAAATATAGCAATTCATCAACGACGGATAACCACAAAATCACCATACAAGACAAGCATATCATATCACAAACATTTTACACTAGAATTATCAACCAATCATTCATGAGCAAGATTTATTAGTCACCCATTCCTAATTAAATCAAATTAATTTCCTTAATCACTTTTAATCTTGCTTACTTAACAATAATTAATTACAAACCACTAATTAATCATCCCTTAATTTTCCTTTCTAATTACATTCAGTAATTAGCCTTTAATTAATTTACCACATTTATTAATCAACCATGATTAATCACATTCAATAATTACTTATTCTAAATTACTTACATTAATTAATTAACCACTTAGTTAATTAATAAATCCTTTAATTAATTACACTGAGTAATTAATGCTTGAATTACTTCCACTAAGTAATTATTCTTTAATTACTTTCCATCAAGTAATTACCCATTAATTAATTACATTCTGTAATTATCCATTAATTACTTTACTTAATTAATGACATTTAGTAATTGTTCTTTAATTACTTTCATTATCATCACTAATTTATTTCATTAAGTGATTAATTCTCAATTAATCACATTAATAAATCAATCCATTAAATTGATTTCTCAATTTAATTAATCTTTATTAATTATCATAAAAATAATTAATTATTTCCTTAATTGAGTACAATCCTTCAATACATTAGATAATCAATACATTATTTAAATCACCTTTGAAACATTATGCAACTCCCTTAAAAAAATTTAAAGTATTTTAAAACTTGAAATCTCGTTTAAATTTTACTAATACTTTGTTTCTGAACTTGGTTTGTATTTTCTTTGGAAAATTTCCATTTAAATAAACCTTTAAATAAACATTTTCTCTTGAAAACACATTATTTAATAACCTTAAAAACTTTTAAAACTTTAAAACTTGTTTACAAACAATTTGCTTTTAACTTAGATTCAAAATTTACTTCTTATTTTTAAAACTTGAATATGTTTTCATTTAATCATTAAAACTAGGCTCGACTAAACCCAACTTGAGCCTACCCTTATGTTTACCCTGGTCCTTACCCAAGCACTCATGATCTACCCACCTGCTCGAATTCACTCACGCAACCGCTCGAGTACAACTTCGGGTTCCTTCTCGTCTTCCCCAACCTTACAACCCAAAGCACAAACGAACCCTCAAACGTGCACATGCACGTGCACAGGAACTCCGGCCACTGCCGACCGACGTCGCGACCCTCCTCAAGTCACCGGCCATCTCGCCATACCTCATGCGAACCCAGATCGTCAAAACCAACATCAAATCGAAATCGAGATGTTCGATCGAAACTGGAACGAAACCCAAGACCAAAACCACTTCATCGCCGACGAACGCCTCCACCTGACACCAAACTGCTGTAACCCAAGACACGCCTCGAACCACCGAAGCTTTTCCCCCCTATGCGGTTCATTCCGATGCATCGACGACATCAAACTGGCCATGATTCCGACCCATACTAAAAACAGAAACGTAACCCTACTTCGCCTCTTTACGACCACCATGGTCCTCGATAACAACATCCATCATTTTTCCAAAGATCACTATACCCATAGCCACCTCTGACAACAAACTTGAGCTTCAATTAGATGCCGATCAACGGCAATGTCCAAAATCCCAAAAACAATCAACACCGAATAACTCCTCGAATCCCAAACTGAAAATCACAATTTTCACACCTAAATTCACGATTCCCTGCCCAGAATGTATTTGTGTAATCAAATTGTGAAATTGTTTTCATAAAATTTTGACCAATTTATGATTTCCACGGTATTTCCTTATTTCTGAGTTAATTATTGAATTAAAATCCTTGGAATCATTTTTAATGTTGATATCCTGTTGTTGTACTCATATTTCATTCAAGGATCTAAGTTTAAAATTACTTATATTTGGAGTTATGCAATTTTATTTGATATTGAACCTGAGTTTTCACAGAGATCTGTATGCTAACAATACAAAGATGCTTCAATTCACCGCAGGATTTAAACCAGTTTTCAAGTTGAAAATAATCATGCAAATTCACATCATTTATTCTACTACTTCAAAGATTTTCATATATGTCAGCATGATATAAGATTCAAAATAAAACTGTTTTTAATTAAAGAGTTTACTCACTGATATTATTAATCAGAGGATAAGCTGAGTTGTAGTTGCATCATAAGCCTTTGAAAACAAGACTGCATTTGATTTTCATTCACTGCTAGTCTGTTGATCCTTGGTCTAAAATGCTTGGGTTGCTTCTTCCCTTGATTTAGTTTTGAAGTTGCTTGAAGATTGCTTTTGTTTAAAATTCAGGTTTGCTTGCAGGCTAATTTCTTTCTTTTTGATTAGAGAACAGGAAAAACTTTGAAGAGAAGAAGCATTAAGTTTATATAAGTTTGTTTGTGATTTATTTAAAATAAAAGAAAAATAAATTGCCACTTGTATTAATTTTCACCATTTGTCATCTTGTTTTATCTATTACTCAACACATGTCATATTATGCCCTTAGAAATTTACATTTGTAATAATTTTTTTTAAGTAATTCTACTTATTTTTAAATGTTAATAAAAACTTTTTTTAACTTAATTTATTAATTTACAAATACTTATATATATATAACTTTATAGAAATAAAACCAATTATATATAAATACAAGCTTAAACATATATTTTAAAACCCCAAAATACTTTAAAATATTTATCTTTTGAATTTCAAACTTTAAATTCAAATTAGATTTTAAAAGAAAATCCAAATTAAAGTCAAATAACTACACATTCAATTTGAAATAACAAATTTTATTTTTATTAAAATCTATTTACATATATATATATATATATATATATATATATAAACAACACATCATTAATATTATTTGAAAATAACAAATTGCCAATTTATATAAAAATTATAAAAGAAAATTATCAAATCAATTTAATTCAAATAGTTATTTATCCAGATGTCAAAATTCAGTTTTTATTATTTATATTCAGATTTCCTTTATTATGAGAATTCTTATCTGTTCAATATATAAATCAGTATTCTCAATAATTAAATTCAGTTACTTTATCAATTATAGATATTCTGAAATTCCAGGTTATCACAATGTCCCACTCTGATAGCATATCCCTAAAGCACCTGACTCCTAAATTACTTAATCGAGTACGCAAGAGTTATCATGACAAAATCATACAAAGACAAAAACATGTAAGACTTAAAGTCTGGTGTGAGGGAAGCTATCTCAAAATATTGTATATTAAAACTATAGAAAAATAAACATGAAACAACTAAAGCACAGCCGGGGCTCTCTATAAACGTGGTTCAAGGATAATAATCAAACTAGCCATAACAAGTAAAGTAAACTTATCTCAAAGATAGAGAATCATATGATAATCTGATTTTGTTCGTTAATCAACGAGTTAGCACAACTAATATAACTGACCACTACGTAGTGGTATATCATGATAAAGGAAACTAAACATACAAATACTGGGGTAATATATAAATATCATAAGAAAAGCCTATCCTAGAACACACACAAAAATATCAGCCATCTAGGATAATATGTGCACAAACATAATGATGAATGTCAAATAAGGAATATCTACCGCCGTCCCATGCTGAATGAAATATCAGCGGAGCAACTACACCTTATGTGATCTTTGGATTTGTATACATTCTTACCCTTTGAGAGTCCGCGAATGAAAATGAGCGTCCTCATACGAACTCTTTGCTACACCCCGTGCAGACCTTGACCACTCCCTTGACACTAATGAAAATCCTTATCATAGTAGTGCCCCCTAACGTATACATCTATGCTTTGCTACTGGATACAATTATCCCTTAAGCACTGCTACGGACCCTCCTGAAAGCTGGGCTTGAAACCATAAAACAAACATATAAATGAATGTGTAGCACTAGAACCATGCTACGACTCAAATCAAGTCACCTACTCCATGACTCTCTCGTCGTGCACTTGCTTCAACCCCAACGGATCTCTGAAGGCCAACCACGGTGTGAACCGTGGAATCAATATAAACCATTTATCTATATGTCTGCTCGATTTTGTATCAATAACTACCGTCATGTGCTTGCACATCTACCTAAATCTAGTATCGATACCTTGCTATCATGTGCTCCTTCCAAATATACATGCACATCTTATGTGATTATGAAATCGATCTCATGTTCAATTGTCCCTCGATCGCCATCTCGATCTTCTACTATCCCTACATAGAAATAGTCCATGCTATGCGTCTATAGCTTCGATTGCTTCCTCAACCACATGTTCGAACGCCTTGTTGATTGTTACCGATCATATATACATTACTTTATTTGTGTATTCGAATCCGGTGCTTCACCTTGCATTCCACTTTCCTTAGTAGCATAAAGCCTTCCCGAAGACATGCCATAGCCTCAAGTTGAATCACATTCGGAACCAGGGAAAAACACCCTCAACTTGCACTCTGCGTGGGATTATTGCCAGGCCTGCACACCACTGGTGCGTCGGTGGGATAGCCACTAATGGATCAGTGGTACCCTGTCCTAGGAAATAAGCCTGGGCAGGTACCTCCTGCGTCATACCGAGCATCGACTCGTGTGTCGTTTCCTCCATTGCTACGCTCGATGAGTTGCCTAGCTCCTTAAACTTTCCTTCCTCACATGGACCACTCTCGGAGTTTATTGGTTGATAATTTGGATGTGGTTCCCTATGTATTCGAAAAATAATTTCAATACAAAATCCACTCTTTTATGCATAGAGTTCCACGGGGTGATTCTTTCGATCCAACCGTCTCTAACATGCCAAAAAAAACTCAACCAGCCTTCTTATCTTATGTGATGCTGATATGTGTGCCAATACACTCACTTGTGCATATTTAACCCACATGCATACACAAACAAGCTTTCACTTCACAAATAATGTTTCGAGCTTTACCGAAGCAATTACTCGATCTAGTAGTTTCTCATTCGACCTAGTGCATAGATAGTCGCTCTAGCTAAATGAGACACTTGCAAATATGTTCATACGCAAATATAAATACTTACATACACATCCATGTATTCAGTCACACAAATATATTTGTACATTCAGATATGCATACACATAGGCATACATAATACTTCTTATTAGAGTGCATAAATTATTCTAATTGTTATATATCTTCAAATACACATATATGTACACTTACTTATATACATATACATACATGTATATATTTAAATAAGTATTTTAATTACTAAAATTGAACGTCAAGGAATGAAATTTATTTAGACTGAAAAATGGCGTCTCCTTCGTTGACTTTTCTGGCGATTTTTTTGGTTC
This sequence comes from Allium cepa, assembly GCA_030765085.1. Taxonomy (NCBI): domain Eukaryota; kingdom Viridiplantae; phylum Streptophyta; class Magnoliopsida; order Asparagales; family Amaryllidaceae; genus Allium; species Allium cepa. The sequence continues at coordinate 72,303,405 of CM060930.1, read as the reverse complement.
TTTGTTTCTATCGTCTGATCTCTTCCATTTCTTCATCATTATTTCATCACTTCCTTCATCGTTGTCGCCTCGTCTTTTCCCTATGCCCAAGAAGAAGCGCTCACTAATCCACTCTAGCTTGTCAGCGCCGAACCACTCAAGCTTGCCAGATCTGGATCCTTCCCTTATGTGCTCTGGTGTGCTGTTTAATGCCGCTTGGTCATCTATCAGAGCGTCTGGGTCTCCAGTTTGTGCCTTCGCATGTTCTGGTGCCTCTTGAGGTGATTGTGAGCCTTCCTTGCCTGTGACGGATATCGATAATCCATTTTTGGGTTGCTGAAGGTTATTGACTCCCCAACCGTGCCTCCTATGCTTGGTAATCCGTTGATTTCTAGTAAGCATCGATTGTCTCCATATTTAGCTTCTAAATCCATTGTCTAAAATTGATGTTGGGTTGCCTGTCATGACTGGTTTGAGTAATGTGGTATCTGAGCAAGTTGATATCAGTCCATGTGCTTTGGCCGGTGATGCTAGAGTTGGAATAGCATGTGCAGGTGAGCCTTTTAATATCATTTCTTCTGACATTGGCCTGGTTTGAAGTTGCTCACCATGTGCTTGTGAAAATGCCGAAAACAATAACTCCTGTTTAAATCCATATGGTAAAGCTCCTGTTCCTGGGAGCCACCCCCCTCAGTCAATCCTTAGGTGGTCGTCGTTGTTCTCCAAATTGCCAAAAAAAATGCTAGTGTGCATTCTTCCCACTGCTTTGATAAAGTAAAGATCAAGGGAGTAATGATTCCTCCCATCGAAGTAATCAAAGCCAGCGTTGATTATTGGAAGGATCATTTGGTGGATTTTTTTCCTTAAATCGAATCCTACCTACTAGCTTGTTAAGGCATGATGCAACCAGGTATGGAAGCCTAAAAGGAGATTAAGTGTTCACTTCGATAATGAAATGTTCTACTTTAAATTCTCGCGTAGTGATGAAAGACAATGTATTCTTGAGGTCGATCCTATTCTCATTGATGGGAAACCATTCATCATTACTACCTAGAGTCCATCTGTTGATAGAGCTAAGGCTCACGTATTATCTATTCTTGTCTGGACCCACTTTTCTCACATCCCATTTGTTTTTTAGCCAATGATCGGGATTGATTGGCTAGCAGACCTTGTTGGTAAGGTGATTTTTTATGATGCTAACACTATAGTCAGAAATAGATTAGTTTATGCCAATGCTCTGATTGAAATAACCCCTGCCAAACCTTTGCCTTAGGTGTTAAAAGTCAGACTCGATGAGGGGTGTTTTGCCGAGGTCAAAGTTTGCTACAGTTGGAAACCAGAGATCTATACGTTCTGTCAGTCCTTTAGGCATTGTCGGATGCATGTTCTAGATCGGCCTCTACTAGCATATTCCCCTTTCTGATCGGATTCCATTGCCTCGTCCTCCTATTAGGAAGTGGGTCCTGAAGGTTGCTTCTCCTACTTCTGTTTCCCCTTCTATTGTCGTCGCTCCTATTGTTGATGCTCCTATTGGTGGGGTCCATAATGAGATTGCTACTTCTATTTTGTCTGATTCTATTACTTGGAATTCTGAAGAGCGGGCCTAGATTCATGTTCCATCTGATATGCGATACTCGCCTAAGACTGACACTTACGATGCCTATATCAATGATGTTGAGGGTGATAGTCATTGTCTTATATATCACATCGAGGGTGATGGTCTTTCTCTTACTAAGGTTGGTGAAATTGGTGAGGAGAATAGAAGTAAATTTTACGATGTTAGTTGGGATAAGAAATTTATTTACTAAATCGTTTCAATAAAGTCGATATCATTTTCTACTATTTTATAAAATCATCCTTACTATTTTATAAAATCATCCCATTATTTTATAAAATGCAATACTAGCTTGCTAATCATTTTAGGCCTTTATAACACTTAATTTCTTCATTTAAAATTAAATATTCATATCATAGTTATTTTATAAAACCTTATAACCATTTTATAAAATAATTCATTCATATTATTTTTTATAAAATATATCTTTTATACTATTTTATAGAATCTCATTCATTTATAAAACATCCCGTTTATACTATTTTATAAAATATCTCTTTTATACCATTTTATAAAATATCGTAACTTTATAAGATATATCTTTTGTATTATTTTATAAAATCTCATTCTTTTAAAAAATATCGCATTTATACCATTTGATAAAGTATCATTTTTTTATTATAAAATATCACTTTTATATCCATTTTATAAATCTCATACTATTTTATGAAATATCTTTTATATACTATTTTATAAAATCACGTACTATTTTATAAAATATCTCACTTATACCATTTTATAAAATCACATACTATTTTATAAAATACCACTCCACTTACGTTTACTTCTTTAATTTAATAATATTTATAAGCACTAAAAATTCATTAAGCCTATAATAGCAAGCATAGAGCACAAACTCACTTAATTCGCTTACTAACTCCATTTTATAAATATTCCATTTACTTATAAAACCATTTCTTCTCTTAGGTAACATTTATAAAGACCAATGAAGCTCCATTAAGCCTCTAATCACCTTAATAATAAGTGTAGAGCCCAAAACTCACTTGATAAGCTTTCTAACTTCTCTAAAACTCACACAAATAGTTTAATTAATTCTAACTAATGATGTGCATATATTTATATCACTTAATTAGCCTCTAATCAATCATAACATCTAACAATATTATTTAATTAACCCTTAATTCATTTGTAAGCTTACTAGCTTCTTCAAAAATAGCTGCTAAGGTTTCTAGTAAACAATGAATTGGTATAATCATGTTTACTACACAAGTATATGCCTAAATCATCACATAGCATTCTCAAGATCATTGCATAAAACCTAATAATCATTAATAAATAAATCTATGAAGTGTAACAGATAAATATAGTTAGAAAATCAGCTCATTCACCTCATTATCAACAAATCAAGCTCTAATCACCAAAATTTATTCCTTAGCTCTCCTGAAATTTGATATTAAGCTTCAAACTCCACTACGGGCCAATGACTGGTTTGTGAGCAATGATGAGAGAAGAAGTACTATAGTGATTTTATCCGGATTTTTAGAAATTTATTTAAGCATGGATTAAAGGATTTAGGGCTTAATCTTAAGGAGAGATTAAAAAAAGATCAGGAGAGAGAAGAAAAGTTATATGGAATGAAAAATGAATGAAGAGTATGCTAACTTATAAGCTAGCTTATAGGCCTTAGTCCCAAATTCATTTCATTCTCAAGAAATCACTATTCACTCCAAATTTCATCGACCCCAAACAAGGTTTTAAATATCGGATTTCGGTCACGTTTCGTCTCGGAATTTTTACACAAGTTATCTCGTATCGGGGGAGATCTCGGAGGAGATGAGTACATATCGGGTGTACATCTCGGATTGACATCTCGTGTCTTATAATGCATCTCGGGAATATATCGGATGTACTTATGTGTCTAAAATTGGTGTATCAAAAATTTATTTAACGGTTATAACTTTCATAGTAAAAATAAAAATGGTAACATACTTGATTTACATGGAAAAAAGAATATTTGTATAAAAGTAGCAGCTTGATTAGCTTAATTATTTGGTAATGATTGAATAATATCATTTTATTTGAACATAATAAAGAAGTGAAACATTTCGTATTGACTCATTAAGATAAAAAGTAAAGAATATGTTCAAGAAGTTGGTGTATTATAATTGGATTGAGTAGTTTCTTTTGAATCAATATGAAAATAAAAAATATTATGCAAAATAAGAAAAGTGTATAATTTCGGGTGAAATCTCGGATTGAGATTTTGATCCATATTTCGGGTGAGATTTGGATATCTCGGACGAGATGAGTGTCGAGAGAGATATGGAGGAGATTTGATGTCTCGTCGCATTTAAGTGTGAAAAGGAGATCTCGGAAGAGATCTCGGGCGATATATAGGAGATTTAAAACCATGACCCCAAACATAGTCAACTTTATATTCATTCTTATCGCAACAGAATTGCGGTCTCAACGGCAGATGTCATAAGTTCCAATTCACCCGTCTCCAAAAGTCGAGTATATGGCTGTTCCGTTAATTAATGGTTAAATATTTAAAGAATTATTTAAATATCCTGTCATTAAAATTACGGGTTGTTACATGTAATGTTGTGCTAACAGTCTCAACAAATTGTGAACATGATCATGACTTTAGCTCAACTATTTAGGCAAATTAATACCAAACTGTAAAAATTATTTCTATCATGAATTAATACATCGCCCAAAAACAAATATTGTCATTTTCTTAGCATGCTTTGAATTAGGAGGAAATATTCCTCCTAGAGTTGCCAAAATAACAAATGCAATTAAAGGAGCATACATTGGAATTAGCTTTTCGATTCCCCTTACTAATCGTAACAACTCAACCATTATTATGGCCTGAAACCATGCATTTAAGTGTGTTATACAATTTATTATTTTGAAGGATACAGGTTATAATATGTTTCAACTATATTTGAATCATTTACTTTAATCATAGAGCTCAAAGTAGGAGTTTACTCATTGAACTGGATATTTGGACTTAATAATGAAAATGCAGTTACCGATCTTCCATTTATATCATGGTCCCAAGTGCTTTTGAACAAATTAAATGCATATATTGTTGGGTGCGTTTTCACCCCCGCCGAACCAAAAGGAAGGAAGGCACAACCGGACCACTCCCCAGCCGAGCCTACTCCCTTCCAAGCACTGCCGAACCATACTCATCTCCACACTACTACCGGTCCGGCTCCATACCAATACCGGTCCAACACCACCGGACCAGAGTGACCACCGGACCAACCCTCTCCTCCACAACTGAACCAACAACTACTAGTCCAAACAACATACTTCCTCCCACCGAACCAGCCCATACCGAACCAAGTTCTCATCTCCTACCATCTACCACCGAACCAGCCCATACCGAACCAAGTTCTCATCTCCTACCATCTACCACCGAACCAGAGCTTCACCGGACCATCCACTTACTACCGAATCATGGCAAAGAAGACGCGACCGGACCAATTCTGCCAGGCCAGAGTGCTTCAGCTCAGGCCCATCAGCAGCTATATACATCCAAGGCCCCTGCCCCCAACCTTACTCTATAAATAGAGGGGCAGGGGTACAACAATGGCAGACAAGTTTGAGAGCTCAAGCACGAAAGGAACTTTCAAACAACTTTCATATACTTGTATACAAAGCTTTGTACTTGTAATCTGAAAGAAAAGAGAGAATAACATATAAAGCGGACGTAGGCACGTTCTGGCCGAACCACTATAAATCTGCATGTCTTTTACAGTTTAGCCCTTGTTTTTTATATATTTGCATAAATCACCCAAACCGCTAAGAACAACATAAAATCAACTAAATCATACGACTTTGAGGTGTTTGTCCATTTTTTGCGCAAACATTTTTGGTGCTTTCACTGAGAACTTGGAACTCGAAGCTTCAGCTTCCCTCATTCAACCTTCTTTCCCAATAGCACCCTTCATTGCCTAGGAAACATGACTTCCAGGCCGAGAAAAGACGCCAACAAGGGAAAGAACGTTGCAACCAGCAGTGCTCCAGATCCAGTGGATCCAGATCAAGAGAACCATCCCACTACGACAGCAGTGCCAAACGTAGATCGGACAATTCCGACAGCCCCTGCCGCGGAACAACCAGCAGCAATCACTAGGGCAGACCTAGACAGAGTTGTGGTTGAAGTGACTAACCGCTTCGCATCCCAACAAGAAGCTTTGGTGAACCAACTCATGTCACGCTTGAGGGATGCCGAAGAATCCAACCGCAACACTGAATCATGGGGTGAGTCTCAATCTGGGGGATCTCGGAGACAACAAAGGTCTTCCCTCTTCGAAGAAGCTATCAACAGGAACAACAATGATAGGGGCCGCGCCCGGACTCAGCCCGAACTCCGACTCGAGGAAGCGCTTGGAACCGAACCCAACGGGGGAGGCACCAGGCGAGGGTCGGATGTAGCTGAGCCAGTCATGCCGCCTAATCAAAGAGACCCCGCTGAACGGAGCCGAGCTAGAACCCAGCCCGAAGTTGACCCTATGGAAATGCTCGAAACAGAACCCCATAGGGGAAGATCAAGGCAGGGGCCAACTGTAGCCGGTCCTAGCATGCATCCGAGCAGCCAAAGCAGCCACTGGATAACGTCAGAAGTGATAGACTATACCATCCCTACAGGTCATCTGGACGAGATCGATCCCGCAGGGAAGAACCAAGCTCATTTTTGTCCGCTCCAAATTCTGATGAAAGAATGGCACGATTATTCAGGGAATGCGTCCGACGGGAGCAAAGAGATCGAGGGATAGGCGGTAGGGTAACCAGCCCTTTCACCCGCGACATCGAAACCGCCATCACCCCTCGAGAATGGAAAATGCCGACGATGGAACCGCACAAGGGAACTTCCGACCCCGTTGTACACTTGCAGAGATACACACAGCATATGCTCATGAGCGGAGCAACGGAAGGAGTGTTGTGTAAATGCTTTTCGCTATTCCTAGCAGACCTAGCTACCTCCTGGTTCTGCCACCTACCCCAAGGATCTATCAGCTCATGGGAGATGTTGAAAGAAAAGTTCATTAGCCAGTTCCGCATTCATGTGGAACAACCCAAGGATGCTTATTCTCTATCTACTGTCAAACAGAAATCCGGAGAGACACTGCAACAATATCTAACCCGGTTCAACGCCGCAGCGGCCGCAGTCCAAGATGCCGATGAGAAACTCACCCTAATGGCCCTCTGTAGTGATGTGCACCCAGATACCAAGTTTGCTAGAAGTCTAACTAAAGAAAAACCAGCTACCTTGCCCGATTTCTTCCATGAAGCTGGGAAGTACATGAGACTCGAAGAGGCTGCCACTGAAAGGCGGACAGGACCACAGGCTAAGGTGGCTCATGGAAACGCCCCAGCCGCAGCGAAGGACATTCGGAGAAACGACTCCAAAGACAATGTAGGGGGCAAGAAGGGAGAAAAGCGCTTGTACCGACCAGGACCGAGATTCGACGCTTACACTCCCTTGAATGAAACAGTCGAGAACATCTTCCTGGCCACCCAGGACGAACTTACATGCAAGCGCCCCCTGTACAAGAAGGAGTCAGATCACGCAATCCAGTCCGGAAAGTTCTGCCGTTTCCACGAATCTTATGGACATGATACCAATGAATGCCGCCATCTCCGAGACCTAATTGAAGAACACATCAGGAGAAAGAGGCTGGAACGCTATGTAAAGGGCCAAGACAGGACTCCAGCTCCCGCCAAGGAAAACCCAGGGCAGCTCCACCCAGAAACAGGCGGAGGAAACTGCAACACCAGCGGTTCCAGCCAAGAGAAGATAGTGATTCATACAATATCTGGGGGGCCACACATCGCCGACAAAAGCTGGGCAGAAATGGAAAGATATGGAAACTCGCTCAGAAGCAAGGGAGACTACGTCAATTCTGTTATGGAAGAACGCCACCTTAAGCGGAAGGAAAATAATGACATCACATTCAGTGGGCGCGGCCTAGAAGGAAGGCAATACCCTCATATGGATCCTATGGTCATCTCTGCCTGGTTCGGCCCAGCTGAAGTTTTTCGAATCCTAGTAGACACTGGAAGCTCAGTGAATATTCTGTTCAAGCATGCTTTCGACAAAATGAAGCTGTCAATGAAGAACGTGTCTCCCTGCAACAAACCGCTACACGGTTTCACTGGAGAAGCAAAGATGCCCCTCGGACAATTGGATCTCTTTGTTGAATTGGAAAGTCATCCCCGCTCCGCCGTTCGGAAACAAACATTCGTGCTAATAGACAACCACTCGGCCTACAATGCCTTTTTAGGAAGACCAGCCTTGTCCGACTTCCAAATTGTCCTTGCCCTATGGTGCCTGAAGATGAAGTTCCCAACGAATAATGGAGTGGGAGAAGTAGAAGGGGATCAAGACGCCGCTCGGGACTGCTATGTAACCGAACTTCGCAATAATCGCAGGAGAGATAAAGGGAAGAATGGAGAGACTGCCCTCTGCAAGAAAAACTTGGAAGCATAGCAACTAAAGAAGGCCCCTCCTCTTCGATATACCAGTGACCCCTTTAATGAATTAGACCCTAGGGACAGAGAGGAGGAGGCCACCGTCGAGCCCGCAGAGGCTATGGAGTTTGTATCTGTAGACAAATGTGACCCAAGTAAACTGCTGAGAGTCGGATCTCAGTTAAAAAGAGAATTAAAGAATCAACTCATTAATTTTCTTCGCCACAACATGGATGTATTTGCATGGACGCACTCTGATATGACTGGAATCTCCCCGGACATAGCATGCCACGCACTAAACATCGATCCTACCAAGGTACCGGTAAAGCAAAAGAAGAGAAGTATGGGGGCAGAACGATCAGCAGCCCTCGAGGAAGAAGTAAAGAACTTACTTGCCAATGACTTCATACGTGAAGCCATCTACCCGGAATGGATCGCCAACCCGGTACTGGTAAAGAAAGCTAATGTGAAGTGGCGAACATGCATCGATTTCTCCAACTTAAATGACGCTTGCCCGAAAGACTGCTTCCCACTCCCCCGAATCGACCAACTCGTGGACAGCACTGCCGGACACGAACTCTTAACCTTTATGGACGCATACTCAGGATATAACCAGATCCCTATGCACGCCCCCGATCAAGACCACACTAGCTTCATCACTGACCGAGGATTGTACCGCTACAAGGTAATGCCATTCGGACTTAAAAATGCCGGAGCTACTTATCAGCGCCTCGTCAACAAGATGTTTGCAGAACTGATAGGACAAACTATGGAAGTTTATGTGGATGACATGCTGGTAAAATCGAGGAAAGCCAACGACCATATAAACCACCTGGACGAGATGTTTCAAGTACTTCACCAATATGGAATGAAGCTGAACCCTCTAAAGTGCTCATTCGGAGTATCATCGGGAAAGTTGTTGGGATTCATCGTTCATGCCAGGGGGATTGAAGCAAACCCCGAACAAGTCCGAGCCTTGCAAGATATCAAGATACCATCCACTCGAAAAGAGATGCAAAGCCTAAACGGGAAGGTGGCCGCCCTAAGCCGGTTCATCTTTAAAGCAACCGACAAATGCATCCCTTTCTTCGAAGCTCTAAAGAAAGACAAAGGAAAGTTCGAATGGACTGACGAATGCTCGACAGCCTTCCTTAACTTAATCGGACACCTCCAGAGACCATCGGTACTTTCAACTCCAAACGAAGGCGAAGAACTATACCTATACCTTGCTATGTCACAACATGCCCTAAGCGCCGCGTTGGTAAGAGAAGACAACCGCACGCAACGGCCCGTATACTTCGTAAGTAAGAGGTTTACGGGGGCAGAAGTCAGATTCCCTAAACTTGAAAAGCTAGCATACTGTTTGCTTATCACGTCGCGGAAACTGCGACACTATTTCCAGTCTCATTCCATCAGAGTTTTAACCGATCAACCACTAAGGCAAGTGCTCCATCTCCCCGACACTTCTGGGCGATTACTTAAGTGGTGCATCGAACTAAGTCAATATGATATCACTTACCATCCTCGCACCGCTATCAAGGGGCAAGCCATAACTGATTTCATTGCCGAATTCACTACTAGCGAGGGTAAGGACCAATCTGAAATAGCAGAAGATATCAAGTGGAATCTCTTCGTAGATGGAGCGTCGAACGAACAAGGCTCGGGGGCAGGTGTTGTGATAATCACCCCCAGGGGAAAGAAGCTGCACTACGCCCTAAGATTGGAATTCGCTGCCACCAACAATGACGCAGAATACGAAGCAGTGATAGTCGGATTAGAACTTGCACTGGAAATTGGAGTCGGTTCTTTATGGCCCCATAGTGATTCTCAACTTATTGTAAATCAAATACTGGGAGAATTGCAGACCCGAGGAGAACGACTCACAGCGTATCTAAAGAAGACCAGGCTACTGCTTAATCAATTAGATCACTATTTAATCAAACACATTCCCCGAGAAGAGAATCAAGAGGCCGACGAACTAGCAAAACAAGCTAGCATGAAGAACATCACTATTTTCAGAGCATTAACCATCTCAAAACAGCTGGCACCAAATTTCGAGCAAGTAAATCTGATAGCTGCAACCGAAGAAGAAACATGGATGACCCCTATCCGAGAATACTTACAAAATGGCACCCTACCCGACGGGCGAAATGAAATTAAGAAAATTCTAAGGAAAGCTTCCTGCTACACAATGCAAGAAGGCATCCTCTATCGGCGCGGCTTCTCTAACCCCTTATTGAGGTGCGTTGCTGGAAGAGAAGCCAAGGAAATTCTATCATTTATCCATCAGGGAAGTTGTGGAGACCACACCGGAGGGCAGACCCTAGCAAAAAAGATACTCCGATATGGGTATTTCTGGCCCACTTTAAACAAAGATGCCTTAGACTTCGTCAGAAAATGTGACAGATGTCAGAAATTTGCCAAAATTCCTCGACTACCGACAAATGAGATCACTCAAATGACTAGCCCTTGGCCTTTTGCAGTATGGGGAATTGACTTGATTGGTGAACTGCCAATGGGCCGAGGCGGAGCTAAATATGTTATAGTAGCAGTCGACTATTTCACCAAATGGGTGGAAGCGGAACCTCTAATAAAAATATCTTCGACAAAAATCATTAACTTCTTGATCAAAAATGTTCTGTGCAGGTACGGAGTACCACTCAAAATCATATCAGACAATGGTCTTCAGTTTGACAGCGAGGAATTCACCGACTGGTACCAAGAGCATGGGATTCACAAAAGCTTCTCATCCGTGGCTTATCCCCAGGCAAATGGCCAAATCGAAGCTGTCAACAAAATCCTCAAAACGCTGATCAAGAAGAAGCTTGAAAAGTCAAAGGGCGCTTGGGTGGATCAACTTCCTACGGCACTTTGGGCCTACCGCACATCTTTCAGAACATCAACAGGGCATACTCCTTTCTCTTTGGCATACGGATCGGAGGCAATGCTCCCAGTTGAGACTATTGTGCCTTCCCACCGTAGGATCCACTACGACCCAGAAGAAAACGAAGAACTCCTCCTCATGTCTTTGGATCTAATTGAGGAGAGAAGAAATGATGCAGCACTCAAAGTAGCAGCTCACAAACAAAAAGTGGCAGCACTATACAACTCCAAAGTCAAACATCGCAGCTTACAAAAAGGAGATCTTGTCCTCAAGCGAATCTTTCCGCGCCCAGGAGCGCTGGATCCAATCTGGGACGGACCATATGTAATTCATAAAGATCTCCACAACGGAGCTTATATTTTGTCAACAGTGGACGGAGAGGTGTTCCAGAGGGCATGGAACATCCGACACCTCCGTGGATACTTTTCTTAACTTGTACTGCCCATATGAAGTGAATTAACAAAGAGATTCAGTGGACGTAGGCATTTTCGTGCCGAACCACTTTAAAAAACTTGGCTCTTGTTAACTTGTTCCTTTGTATCTTGGCTACTTGTTAAGCTTTATCCTTTGCTGTTGAACAAAATCCTTTGCAGATGACATTTCAATGCAGATCTTCACAACACGACTCCAGCTGGACAAAATCTAACAGGTACGCTACGATCCTATGCCCTCGCCAATGAGACACTTTGCTCCGGTATCCCTCTACCGCGAGTTAACTCATTGTTTGCCTCGGCCCTTAAAGCCGACTGTAATAAGCCGAGTATAAGCCACCGAGAAGGCCGATTATGCCATGGCAGCTCATTACAGCGATTCGGCTCGCCGGCAACTGCGAAACAACCATAAGCCCCAACATAAGGTGTGGCCAGCCAGGGGCAGTTCACAGTTGACGATCGGCCCCCACGCTAGCCGGCCACAGTAAATCGAATAATACCCGCGATTACGGGCCATAATGGCCCGGATAGTTACTGTGCGCGATCGGCTCCGATGTTTCTTAAGTGCGGCTGTGGTAAAAAAAAAACTCCCCGCAGAGGCGTAAGATTGGTGACAAATGTCTCCAAGACCCACAGCTAGTGAAAGTGACTACAAAACCCGTTTGCCACGAACTTAAGCACATCGACGGCCTTCCGTGACTGGAAGTTTTACTTTTCCTATATTTCCATTTCATTTAAAACTTTTCTCCTATTCTCCGTAACGGTGCTTGAAAGTACAGGACATGAAATAGGGAACGCTCGCTAATGGGAACAGAAACTTACAATCGGATGACGAGACACTCAACAACATTCCGTGCTTAGTCTTACAAGGCGCACGAAGTTGCCGTCCACAGCCGAAACATGAAGGGCGGTACCTTCTACTTTTATACATTAATGCATAGCTGCAGTTCATATTCACACATCACATTTACGTTGCAAAATGAGAAAATTATACTTTAAGCAAAAAACTTGGCATCAGGCACAGTCAAGCCACTAGTAATATGCATAATTACATTACTTACACAGCACAACAAAATAGCGATAACATTCCAACATAAAGGAATCAGCTTATGTTATGAATACATAAAGTCATTCATCATAAACAATATTATTACAGTCACATCAATGTTTTGGACTAACATAAACAGCGATAAAAGGAAATCAAAAGGTGACCGAATCCGGACAAGGAACCAGCTGCGTCCGCACCTCACCCTCATCCTACCAGCTCTCCAAGCCTACTTAGCCGCAGGGTCGGAGCTCCCAGCATGATGACCAGAGGCCCCACCTGTCCAATTCAGAAAAAGAGTCCATTAAACCGGCAACGAACGATCAAGTTATGAAAAGCTAAAAAGGGAAAACTCACCAACACCCGCTTCTTGGTCCTCATCCCCCAACTGCACACCGGCTTCCTCTACAGCAAGTAGCCGCATCCCCTCCTTCACCGCTACCTTCTCCTCCTCTGAGAACTGGGCGGTAACCATGTCCATCCTGAATGCCGCTCCACCTTCCTTATCCGCATCGGCCTTGGCCTCCTCCAAAGCCCGAAGATAGATCCTAGCCATGATCCGGGGATAATCATCCATCCAGGATAGATTACCCTGCTTCCAGGTATGGAAGTGCATATCCTGCAACATCTCATCCATCATCCCCTCATTCTCCTCAAACCCCCTCACCCGGGCCTCGGAGGACAGCAACTTAGCAATGGCAACATCTCTCTCCGATCGATATCTCAAGCAGTCAGCCTGGAGAGTCCTCCTCATTTCCTCCATCTCTTCCTTTAGCCTGGCCTGAGCAAGCTCTGCGGCCTCATGCCTCCCAGATAACTCCTCTACCTGCTCGAGATCCGCCCTTCGAACCTCGTCCACGGTAGCAATAGCTATGTCAATCCGCTCCTTGCAGGCGGCCTCCATCTTTCACAACTCAGCCTTGCTAGCCTCCTCCATGGTTTTCTTTAGTCGTCGGGAGGCCGCCTCGTGCTGGGATATCTGGATAGCCTGATCGGCAAGCTGTTTGGCCTGGTCAGAAACCTGTAGTCGCAACCGGATGTTAGAACTTCCGATTTCCTCCCTAGCCCTGACCAGTCGAGCGTGATGCTCCATTAGCCTCTTGGTTTCCTCAGCCACCCGATCGATGATTGCCTTGGCCTCATTCCCCATGGTCACAATCCGAGTAGTAAGCAAATCGAGGTCTAACGACTTAGCCTCATCAAGCACCCGTACCATGGGATTGCGGGGAAGAAGATGCTCACCCGTGACCTCATCAAAAGAGATATCCTGAAAACTCGGGTCCAGATCAGGGTGGCCGGCAAATGGGTTGCGATCCAAACTAGGACGGTCTATCGAAGTGACGGTTGGATTTTCAGACGGATCGGGGGAAGGCATAAACTCAGTATCCTCTTCAGTAATATCATGGATGGGCTGGACTGGAGGCTGAGGGCCAAGTGAAGGTTCAAACGAAGATCGGCCCCTCTTCCTCCTTTGCATATCTTCTTCAATAACTCCAAGAAGAGGGCGATATCTAACTTCATCCCCAGGACGGCTGGTTGGCGGCTTTGGTTTGGCAGAAGCTTTGAGTAGCTTATACTGTTCGAGGCGGTGCCGGATATTTGATGACTTGGTCGCCTACCTGCTCCTGGAATAAAAGCCAAGTGTTACGAACATACAATGGTCCATAATTCGAGAAATATGTTAAGTTAAAAAGAGTGAGAAGACACATCTATTATGCAAACCCTGCGGAGGAGAAGGATACTGCAATAAGTCCTGAATCTCATTCCAGGACGGAAGCGAACCATAAAATATTCCTAAGTCCCTATCATAAATGGAGTCTGCAGAAGTCAAAAGTTCACCTTGAATCGCTGGAGTCGCCTTAGCTGAAGAACTCTTAGAGAATGGATCGGCACCAGCCCCAGCCTTGTCAACCTCCTTTGCCTTCTCCACCGAGGCTGATCCTTCCTCCAACCCCTCAAAAGCCTGGCGGAAGGCATCATCCGTCCACTCTTGGATCTCCCCTGCCTGCTTAGAAGACAAAGCCCCGGCACCACTACCACCCTGTCCTTCACCTTCTCCATCTCCTCCGCTCTCCTCCTCGCCTCTTTCCTCCTCTCCACCTTCCTCCTCCGGAATGTCTGGACATGTGCTGGGAGAGGGTCCATCAGACTTCTTAAGCTTCTTTCCCCCAACGACTGGAGGTATCGAGAAAGGTCTCCTCTTGCTACTCTTCGCAGTAGCCCCATCCTTAGCTTTAGCAGCCCTCTCCTCGGCTGTATCTCTCTGTTTAACCACAGATTGACGTGGCAGAATCAGGTTATACTCCAGGAGAGTGGCATTCCTGATCAGGTAAGAAGCCGACCTATCCCTTCCCGAAATGACATTTATTTCAGTAGCCATCCACGCCAAGGAATCATTCTCCACGACCGCAAAGCCACCTGTTTCTAGCAAGAAATAAAAGCATATAAGAAGAAGCATTGCGGTCGGGACGAGGAAAATATAAATGAAGTTCAACTTACAGCCGGAAGTGAAAAGGCGGAAAGAAACAGAGTCATCCTTAATGAAAAACCATTCTTTGTTGAACATACTAAACTTCGAGTACAAATCCATAACAGGCTTGAAGGGCACGACCGCTTCCAAGCTGATATATGGAGACCCCTTCTTATAGCCTCTCAAGTTGTACAGATACCGGATCTCCCGGTTGGAAGGGGGACGCACATATTTCCTCTGAAAGATGACGAAAAGACTCACCAGAATGGCGTAGGAGTTAGGCTGAAGCTGGAATGGAGCCACCTTCAGATATGTGATAAAGCTAACTATCCAAGCGTTAAGAGGCGGGATAACACCACACATGCAATGATATCTGCTGTAAGCAAAGTAGCCTTCGGGGGGGGGGGGGGGGGGTCATACGGCATCACTCCTTCCCCCGGCAACAACATGCATGCTCTATCAATCCCGAAGGAGCGGGAGATAACGTTAAGTTGCTCCTCTCTGAGAGAGCTCGGAAAGCAATCAGGAGGAGAGTTCAGAAGCTCTTGGGGACCATACCCGTCTACTAGCGACCTCGGGGTAGGTCCACGACGTTCCGGTCCTGGCTGGGCAGGGGGCACGACGGAAGACTCACTTCTGCCCGTAGATTTTTGCTTTTCTGATCGGGTTTCCACATTGTGAGACATTTATCTGCGGCACAAGAAAAACATGGTATTAGAACAAGGAGTATGGGAATGTAAACGAATAGTTATCAAGTTCCATTCGGAGGTCAAGTTTTCGAGTTTCATTCGGCATTAAAGGTTAAAGCTTCATTCGGCATTCAAAAAAAAAAAAAAGAGAGAGAGAGAGGAAGAAGGGAAAGAGGGGACATTCGGCAGTTACCTGATTCGGCGGCCAAGAATTGATTCGGCGAAATGTTGATTCGGCAGAGAAATTCTTATCCGGCTATCTCGTTCGGTAGGGAATAACGGAGGCCTTAGGTCCCTATTTATAAGCAAACGACAACGACCGGACCAGTTGGTTCGGTGCTAGAAACCGGATGGAAACTCCCAAGCTCAAAACAAAGCACGCCATGTGCATGCACATACCCTACTTTGGGGGGCAAATGTTGGGTGCGTTTTCACCCCCGCCGAACCAAAAGGAAGGAAGGCACAACCGGACCACTCCCCAGCCGAGCCTACTCCCTTCCAAGCACTGTCGAACCATACTCATCTCCACACTACTACCGGTCCGGCTCCATACCAATATCGGTCCAACACCACCGGACCAGTATGACCACCGGACCAACCCTCTCCTCCACAACCGAACCAACAACTACCGGTCCAAACAACATACTTCCTCCCACCGAACCAGCCCATACCGAACCAAGTTCTCATCTCCTACCATCTACCACCGAACCAGCCCATACCGAACCAAGTTATCATCTCCTACCATCTACCACCGAACCAGAGCTTCACCGGACCATCCACTTACTACCGAATCAAGGCAAAGAAGACGCGACCGGACCAACTCTGCCAGGCCAGAGTGCTTCAGCCCAGGCCCATCAGCAGCTATATACATCTAAGACCTCTGCCCCCAACCTCACTCTATAAATAGAGGGGCAGGGGTACAACAATGGCAGACAAGTTTGAGAGCTCAAGCACGGAAGGAACTTTCATATACTTGTATGCAAAGCTTTGTACTTGTAATCTGAAAGAAAAGAGAGAATAACATATAAAGTGGATGTAGGCACGTTCTGGCCGAACCACTATAAATCTGCGTGTCTTTTACAGTTTAGCCCCTGTTTTTTTATATATTTGCATAAATCACCCAAATCGCTAAGAACAACATAAAATCAACTAAATCATACGACTTTGAGGTGTTCGTCCATTTTTTGCGCAAACATATATAAAGATTTCTATGCTATACGTTCCAACATATATCTTATAAAGAGTCTACGTGCTTGAGTTTTTTTGTGATGACATAGCAAAGAAAAAAATTCATTGATTGCCACCCAATTCCTAACATTTGTTTTATCAGTAAAATAAACTTGGTGTGTATAAGGAACCCCAAATTCAAATTTTAAAATTATAACCACCGTAAAAATGGGACCTTCCTTGTAACATCCCCAAATTTTATCAATTTAAAATTAGTAATTTATTTGAATTTCTGGAATTTAATTTGAAGTAAATTTGAATTAATTTTAAATTTTCAAAACATGTGAATATTGAGTTTGTTTATTTATATATCTATATATCTATAGAATGGATTGTAATTCAAATTCGAATTTAATTTTGAATTTGTATTGGATTTAAATTTAAATATAAAATATCTTAAAAATATTTGGATTCAAAATATTAGCATATGTATATGATTTTATTTATGTATAAATTAGTATTAAAGAATTTTCTTTTAAAGATTGTATAAAAAAAGGAATGTAATTATATAAATAAGAAAAGAATAATATAAAAATTTATTTAAAATATTTATGCATGAATAATACAAGTGTAAAGAAATTAAGACATAAAGTTTACAAGTGTAATGATAGAATTAACAAGTGTCATTTTGTTATTTTTATTAATCAAAATAAGAAAACAAGATTACAAGAACACTACATCTCCTTCCTTCTAATTTCTTTCACCTTCATTTTCATTTACAAAGCCCTGTACAAATTCTCAAACCAGAAAAAGAAAAAGAAATTATCAAGCAACTCTAAAAACAAATTCAAACCAGAAACAAAGATAACAAGAACAAATTCCAAAAAAATAAAAGATCACAGGCAATCAACCAAGTCTGTAAACAAACATAGCAAAGTCATCAAGTAGTTAAACAAATTCAAAGCTCAAGCACTCTAAAACCAAAATTCAACTCAGCAAAACAAGGACTTCCAGATCAAGCCCAGATCAAAGTTCAACAATCAAAAATTTCCAGCCTTCAAATTTTACGACACAGATTTTTCCTCTGTTCTCAGACATCAGGTGAGTAAATCACCCTGATTTGATTTTCAAACTTGATACAGTGTTAATTATATGAAGCAAAGTTGTGATGAAATATTTCTAGAGTGAAATTTTGTTATATATATGCATAAATATGAACATGCATGCTTGTACATGTTAGCGACTGGCATGAGGGGATTCTGTTCCAGGTTTACAGGCATAAGCCTGTTCAAAAAATTTGATTTCTTCTTCTTCTTCAATCTTTATTAGACTTTAGGATGCAAACAGAAGTTGCTTATTTAAAAATGACTTCAATTTTAAAAATAGGCTTAAGCAAAAATAAATTAAAATGTTTCTGGAAATTTGAAAATACAGCCACAATTCAAAGTTTGTTAAAATTCAAACATCGTAAATCCTAGTTTCAGGTATACCATCTGAAACGTTATCAAAAATAATGATTTTTGAAAGAAAAATCAAGATTTTTAATGAACCATCGACCGAGAAAATCGAAATTGAACGATATTGGAATTTTTGGTGATTACTGGTGATCGACGACGTAGTTTGTCTCGCGATCATGGCTGAAGCTAGCATGGTGGTCAGGGATCATCAAAAAATTGTTGAATGAATTTATAAATCATCGTGATGATTGACGATCTAGGGTTTACGCTTACAGTTTGGTATTGGTCGAAAATTGACCAATTGCAACATCGACGTTGCATCGGACTGGACCAGGGCAATTGGTGGCGGTGTGTGGATGATAGAAGAGGCTCTGGACAGGGGTGTGTTGACTCTGGTGGTCTGTGTCGTCGACACGAGGAGAATTAGTTAGTCGAACTATTGTCCTAGGTTGAGTCAGATGGCTCTTTTGCAAGTTTTTCGATGTTTTGGTTTTCTAGGTGGTCTGGAGGTTTGGTCGGGTTGTCGTTGACTCGTTGATGGCCGGAGCTTCGACCAGAGGTGGCTGTTTCGACTGTGCATGTGCACGAGGCCTGATTTGTATCAGGAAGTTTGGTAGAGGAAGGAAGGGTGGAGACTCGAAGCTCTTTTCGGTGGATCAGGGTGATAGCTCGAAGTTGGACTCGAGAGGATTCATGTATGCGCCGAGTAAATACTTAAACAAAATTTAAGGTTGAAAAAAAGGCATATGGGTTGATTTCTGGGAAAACTCGAAGCATTCAGGCATTTGATCGGGTAAGACTCAAAGTGGGCCTCAGGTCTGATATATAAAACAATTCAAACTTTTAAACATTTTTAATCCATGTTTTCAAATGATGTTTTGATTAAAGTTTTGAATTAATTAAGGATTAAAGTAAGATATTTTTAAAAGAATTAAAATTAATTTATTTAATTTTGTTACATTATTTTATAAAGTTATTTATATTAAATGAATAATGTAATTAAAAAGGATAATTAAGATAAAATGTTATTTAAACTAACCTTAATCTTTTAAAGCAACTAATGTGATAAGGATATTTATTAAACAAGGTTTAAAAGATAATCAAAGTAATTAATAAAGATAAAAATATTTTTCTTTTAATTTTTTAAGTAATTAATGATTTGTTAATATAATTACTTAAAGAATAACTACTTAGTTAATTACTTAATATTAAAAGTTAATTAAATTAATAATTAAGGAAAATTAAATTGTAATTAAGAATTAACTAATTAAGGAATAATTAATGAATGAAAGTAATTAAGATTTAATTAATTAATAATTAAGGATAATTAATTGGTAATTAAGGACTAATTAATTTATAATTAAGAATAATTAATCATTAATCAAAGTAATTAATGAAATTAATTATGTCGTTAATTAATTTAAATCACATGATTTATTCATCTTAATTGTAGATGATTGATTATTATTGTATGTTGTGTATTGGATTGATATCTTTGACATGTGATTGTGATCTACGTTATATGAATTGCTTTGTGCCGAGCCGTGATATCTGTGATTTGTTTCTGTGTGAATGTGAAAACCCATTGGCCCGTAAAAGGATATTTGAATTTCGACGCGACAGGGAGTCGAATTTCAGTTGGTTATCCGAAACCCACATCGAACCTGTGAATCTTTGCGAATGATATATCCACATGTTTTTAAAAATTAAGCGCTCACTATTCGGTTTAGCCGGGAGAGGACCTTTGTGTCATATAACACATTCCGAATAGTGATACGACAAAATGGCAAGCATTTGAAGATGGTGGTGAAGACCGGGTGTCTTTGAGAACGATAGGATAACCCGTCGAATGACTCTGCACTGAGTTGCTCCAGTATAGAGATCTCCATATGTGATGGGGAGTTCGATTGGGATTGTGGATGCCCGGATTGCAAGGACTTCTTTGAAAGTGCCTTCGGTTCGGTTCGAACCCGGAACAGACTTGTATGGTTGTATGTCTGACAGTACACTTTTAGATATAAAGCTAATTTCTTTAAAATACATTTCTGTTGGTAGCAGAGAATTTATTCTCTTAGCTTAACACCCTTCTTTGAGACGTACGAGCTCAGAGGTTATGTAGTTGAAGGTTATCAGTGATATACTCCCAACTTGGTAATGTGACATGCTGAGTGTTGCTGATCATTTGTTGATCAAAGCATGGATGTTGTGAAAAGTATAGCTTTGTGGACGAGACTTCGTCGAACCTCACAACCCGGTAATGGTCGAAACAGGAAGGATGCAATAAGGTTATTAGGGGTAGCACCCCTTAGGTTATGTGCATTTCATTCTGGATAGAAGTGGTATCATGGTATGGAGCCCAGATACTTAACTTGTGTTGATATTGCAATTATGTTGCTTTGTGGTTGCTGTTGTTGGGGCCCCTGACAAAGGTCGGTTACGACCGGAGGATGACATACTCGTGTAGTAGTTACCTAGTTACAGAGGTAACCCGGCCTTGTGTTGGCGGAGATCCGGTTAGGTTCTCGGGGCGTCCCTCCAAAGGCGTACCCATGTGGCCCAGGAAGTTCCTTATCCTGACCTTTGTTGGAAATCTAATCACCAATACGCGCCCAGTACGGTTTTAGTTGTAGAACCTTCCATTTAACATGGTAGCTATAGTAGGCATACTATAATGATACGTATGTTGGCTAAGATTAATATTATACTTTCGAAATGTTTTCACACTATGCACTAATAATAATATAAAAAGAGTTTTATCATATTAAGCATATTTGACTATCATAATGAGAAATCTCCCCCAAGTGTGCGATTGCATTGTGTGTGTGCCAGGAGACCTTATGGTAGTTTCATTTTCCAAAAGCATGAATGGATTTCTTTTATAAACTATTTTTGTAGAAACAGCTGTTTTTGTTTACTCATACGAGTCCCAGGTCTATACCCGGAGTTTATTGTTCCCTTCCTAAATTCTGGGTGCCCATAATTTCCACACGGGCAGCATAGAAACAGGTTATCCGTGTTTTTGGAGCTAGCTTGGATTTTGAAGTCTTTTGGTTTGGAATCTATCGGATTTTGGCAAGCTTTTGATCTGCATATCTTTTGAAGTGTTTGGAGTTTTGAAGGCCTTATCGAAGTTGAAGTATGTTGGAACCTTTTGACGACTCTATTGTCGTTCCGTTGTGAAGTTGTTATTATTCTGTTGTTGTATCATGTATAGCACTCTGATATGGGTGATAAATGTTGTAATCAAATACAATGATGATGTTGTACTTGTGTTGTGATCAATGATATTCTTTTTTGTTCCACTGTTTATTTTCATCTAATGTTGTTATAAGCTCCATCCGAACTGGGATTCGACATTTGAATCTCCGACAGTCGAATACAAGTGAGGTATTTGATGTCGACTTTCACACGCTCGATTTCGGGTCGTGACAAGTGGTATCAGAGTTAAAGGTTGAGTAAGAACTTTAGCTACAGAGTATAACACATTAGGTGGCTCATTAGAGATAGGGTGAAGTATACCTTAGAATGAGTATAACCCGAGAGACCAAAACCCTAAATTTTCTTGGTTTATTTCTTTTAATTGTTGATATTCCCTAAGATATCTCGTCCATATACCTAAATCATTTTTTCTTACTAATTACAAATAGTAAGAATGAGTGGGCGAGGAGGAAGAGCTAGGGGACTGGGAAATGCCATTTCAAATGGTCAAGTCCCTGCAACAGCAGAAGCAGCTATACCTACTCAACCTCAACCGAATCTGGCTGATTTGTATAAAAGTTTCTCAAGGCTGGGTGGAAAGACGTTCACTGGCAAGGAGTCTATTGTCGAGACCCTAGCCAGGATACGATCATGTGAAAGAATTTTCAAAGGGTTTAAGTTAGAAGACGATCAAATGTAGTTAATAGCTTCTTGGCAACTCTAAGAAGAAGCTTTAGCTTGGTGGGAAACAGTTACTGTGGATGAGCCAGAAGACGAGTTTACCTGGAGTCGATTTAAAGAAGTGTTCGAGCAGCGATACATGTCGTCTGCTGGTATCTCTCGAATGTACCAAGAATTTACGGATTTGAAGCAGGGAAGTTTGTCGTTTAAAGAATACTTGAACAAGTTCAACGCATTGTCTCGATTTGGTCCGGAGCTAGTGAACACCCCTAAAGAAAAATGAAAGGTTTATTCAAGGAATGAACAAGAAATACCATGAGAGGATGACTGCGCACGTAAAAGAATCTTTCTCTAAATTGATCGATATAGGGTATAGATATGCTACTCTGGATACGTAGGAAGCTCGGGAGGAGAAAGGAAATACGAGCAATCCGAATTGAAAAAAAAAGTGCGTAGGAAAGAAACCATATCAAGGCGAAGAGAAGAAGGGTAATCAGGAAAACGCGGCTAGAGACATAACTTGTTACAATTGCCAGGAGAAGGGCCATTATTCAAACAGCTGCAAGAATCCAAAGAAGCAAGTAAAGAAAGAACAACCTGTGAAGACTAGTCAGGGAGTCAGAGAATGTTATTACTGTCACAAGCCTGGACATGTAGTTAAAAATTGCCCGGCAATGAAGCAAGCTCAAGTGGCAAATGTCTACGTGATAAAGGATGAACCCTCAACTTCAAAGGCTAATAAAGGAAAAGGTGTTTTAGAAGGTAACCTTATTATTTATGATAGAGTTGTTAGAGTTTTGTTTGACACGGGAGCTACTCATAGCTTTATCTCCCAACAAACCGTAAATGAATTAAAACTTAAACCTAATTTTGTCGACGAGCCCATTTGTGTGAGAAATCCAGTTGGTGGCCCATCGAACCTTTGTCTACGATGTAGAGGTGTTCCTATCTCGTATTCTTGTCATCAATTTCCTATCAGTCCCTTTGTCCGTGATTTTAATGAATTTGAAATCTTACTCGGAATGGATTGATTATCGGAATATGAAGCTAAACTAGATTGTAACAATCGAACGATTTCGATCAAAACAAAACTCTGAAATTTTATTGAAATCTCTTGTGAGGATCCGAGTCCTAAGAGAGATAAACTGATGTATACTTTGGGATATCCCAAAACTTGTCTGGAGTCTATACCTATTGTCCTGGAATCTCCTGACGTATTCGAAGAGGTCAAATCCTTGCCTCCACACAAAGAAATTGAATTCATAATTGACTTAGTTTCAAATGCTCGTCCTGTCGTTCATACAATCCGCAGGATGGCACCCGGGGAAAGAATTG
This sequence comes from Allium cepa, assembly GCA_030765085.1. Taxonomy (NCBI): domain Eukaryota; kingdom Viridiplantae; phylum Streptophyta; class Magnoliopsida; order Asparagales; family Amaryllidaceae; genus Allium; species Allium cepa. Next base: position 72,280,004 of record CM060930.1, on the reverse strand, counting down.
AACTAGTCAATCAAGCCAGAGATTTGCTAGAAAAAGGATTGATACGTCCTAGTGTTTCTGATTGGGGTTTAGCTGTGGTGTTCGTAGCTAAGTCTGACGGATCCTTGAGATTGTTCGTGGACTACCGCGATCTCAACAAATTAACTCTCAAAAACAAACTTCTGTTGCCTAGAATCGACGATTTGTTCGATCAACTTCACGACGTTCGATTCTTTTCAAAGATGGATCTAGCTCATGGATTCCATCAGCTACGAATTGCCGAAGACTGTGTTCACCTGACTGCTTTCAGGGGTCCGGCCACTTTCTACGAATGGTTAGTCATGCCTTTCGGACTAACCAATGCTCTCGCATACTTCGTAGACTTAATGACCCGTGTATTCCGAGAGGTATTGAATAAACTTATTCTTGTGTTTATTGATGATATCCTAATCTACTCCAAAACCAAAGAGGAGCATGATGAGCATCTAAGAATTGTTTTGGAGATATTGAGAAGGAACATTCTATTTGCCAAGTTTTCTAAGTGTCATTTTTGGGTCAAAGAAGTCAGATTTCTCGGCCATATTGTTAATGAAGAGGGGATTTCTGTAGACCCAGGCAAGATTTCCGCTATTCTAGACTGGAAGCGACCCACCACTCCAAAATAAGTTTGAATTTTTTTGGGTTTAGCTGGATATTATCGAAAATTTGTCCAAGATTTCTCCAAATTGGCTAGTCCGTTGACTAAGCTAACAATGAAGAATGCTAAGTTCGACTGGACTCCAAAATGTAATGAAGCGTTCCAGGAGTTAAAAAGGAGATTGACCAGTGCTCTTGTTCTGGCTATTATCAATGGGAATTAAGGTCTGTCTATTTATACAGATGCCTGTGGAGATGGTGTGGGTGTTGTGCTAATGCAGAATGGGAAAGTGATTGCCTACGCGAGTAGACAATTGCGTCCGCATTAGAAAAACTACCCAACACACGATCTCGAACTTCTGGCAGTTATTTTTCCTTTAAAGATATGGCGTCACTATCTTCTGGGTAAGAATCTCTTTTAGATTTTCTAAAGAAATTTAAAAAGTTTAATTTAACTTAATAAGTATACTTAATAAATCCTTCTTGTTTTAGGTGAAAAATTCGAATTGTTCACCGATCACAAATCTCTAAAGTATCTCTTCACCCAAAAAGATCTAAATCTGAGTCAACAACATTGGTTGATTTTCTAGCGTCATATGACCTAGATATTCTGTATACTCCTAGAAAAGCCAATGTGTTGGCCGACGCCTTGAGTAGAAGACATGCTATTCTTGCTCATCTTGTTGTCACTCCTAATCTTCTTGAGAAAATCGCCAACAAGCAGAAAGAAGACAAATTTCTTCAGGAAATTTATGGAAGGGTTCGTCGAGATGAAGATTCCAGTTTCGGAATTGATAATTGTGGAGTTATAAGATTGAAAGGAAGGATGTGTGCCTCCATACATCCCTGATCTAAAACCTGAAGTTTTGGATGAATGTCACAAGTCTAAACTCAATATCCATCCAGGAATTAATAAGATGTATAGAGATATCAAAAGAACTTTCTGGTCGAAGACAATGGAGAGGGATATATCTATATATGTGAGTCGTTGTGCTACTTGTCAGCAAATTAAAAGTGACCAGAAGAAGATAATGAGTTTATTCCAACCTTTGGAGGTACCCAAGTGGAAATGGGATCAAGTATCGATGGATTTCATCGACGGGCTGCCTTGAACTCGAAAGAGGAATGAAGCAATTTGGTTTATTGTAGACCGTTTGAATAAGACTGCCCACTTTATACCAGTAAAATCTACCCGGATAGCGGCAAGTTTGGCTGAATTATATGCGAAAGAAATTGTTTGTCTCCACGGTATACCAAGCAGTATAGTGAGTGATCGTGATCTGATCTTCACTAGTAGATTTTGGGAGGCATTTCAAGCCGCGTTGGGAACAAAACTGAACTTCAGTACTGCATACCATCCACAGTCTGATGGGCGGACTGAAAGAATAAATTGAATCTTAGAAGACCTTTTGCGAGCTTGTATACTTGACTTTGGTGGTTCATGGGAGGACCATTTACATCTGGTTGAATTCTCATATAACAATAGCCATCAGGCCAGTATCGAAATGGCTCTTTTCGAAGCTTTATATGGTCGTCCGTGTCGATCACCGGCATGCTGGATTGAGTCTGGTGATAGACTTGTGCTAGGACGAGATATGATAAAAGAAGATACGGAGAAAGTGGATTTTATTCGAAAGAAGTTGATAACTGCTCAAAGTCGTCAGAAGAGTTATTACGACCGCAGGAGAAGAGCTCTAGAATTCCAGGTTGGAGATTCTGTATTTCTAAAAGTATCTCCAATGCGTGGTGTGTTGAGATTTGGGAAAACTGGTAAGCTGGCACCGCATTATATTGGTCCTTCTCCTATACTGGAAAGGATCGGTCCTCTGGCATATCGAGTGCAGCTACCCAGCTGATTATCTGGCGTACACGATGTATTTCATGTTTCGCATCTTCGGAAATATGTGCACGATGCAGATAAAATTATCAAAGAGGCAGCGTAGCAGGATCTTGAAATCACTCCCAACTTAGCAGTTAAAAGAGAATCGTTAAAGATTATTGATCGTGATGAAAAGCAATTGAGGAATAAAATTGTGAAACTAGTTAAAATGCAATGGAGTAGTGATCCAAAGGACTATACTTGGAAAACAGAGGATAGCATGCAGAAGTCCTATCCCAATTGCAAAGTGGATATTCCAGCTTGATTGGTAAGTCATTTCTCTATCTTTTATATATTCATATGTTCTTTGTTTGTCTCTCTCTCTCTCTCTTTCAAATTTTGAGGACGAAATTTTCTTAAGGGGGATCTGTAACATCCCCAAATTTTATCAATTTAAAACTAGTAATTTATTTGAATTTCTAGAATTTAATTTGAAGTAAACTTGAATTAATTTTAAATTTTCAAGACATATGAATATTGAGTTTGTTTATTTATATATCTATATATATAGAGAGAATGGATTGTAATTCAAATTTGAATTCAAATTTGAATTTGAATTTGTACCGAATTTAAATTTAAATATAAAATATCTTAAAAATATTTGGATTCAAAATATTAACATATGTGTATGATCTTATTTATGTATAAATTAGTATTAAAGCATTTTCTTTTAAAGATTGTAAAAATAAAAAAAAAGGAATGTAATTATATAAATAAGAAAAGAATAATATAAAAATTTATTTAAAATATTTATGCATGAATAATACAAGTGTACAAAAATTAAGATATGAAGTTTACAAGTGTAATGATAGAATTAACAAGTGTCATTTTGTTATTTTTATTAATTAAAATAAGAAAACAAGATTATAAAAACACTACATCTCCTTCCTTCTAATTTCTTTCACCTTCATTTTCATTTACAAAGCCCAGTACAAATTCTCAAACCAGAAAAAGAAATTTTTTTATCAAGCAACTCTAAAAACAAATTCAAACCAGAAACAAAGATAATAAGAACAAATTCCAGAAAAATAAAATATCACAGGCAATCAACCAAGTCTGTAAACAAACATAGCAAAGTCATCAAGTAGTTAAACAAATTCAAAGCTCAAGCACTGTAAAACCAAAATTCAACTCAGCAAAACAAGGACTTCAAGATCAAGCCCAGATCAAAGTTCAATAATAAAAAATTTCCAGCCTTCAAATTTTACAACACAGATTTTTCCTCTGTTCTCAGACATCAGGTGAGTAAACCATCCTGATTTGATTTTCAAACTTGATACAGTGTTAATTATATGAAGTAAAGTTGTGATGAAATATTTTTGGTGTGAAATTTTGTTATATATATGCATTAATATGAACATGCATGCTTGTGCATGTTAGTGACAGGCATGAGGGGACTCTGTTCCGGGTTTACAGGCATAAGACTGTTCAAAAAATTTGATTCCTTCTTCTTCAATCATTATTAGACTTTAGGATGCAAACAGAAGTTGCTTATTTAAATATGATTTAAATTTTAAAAATTGGTTTAAGCAAAAATAAATTAAAATGTTTCTGGAAATTTGAAAATACAGGCACAATTCAAATTTTGTTAAAATTCAAACGTCGTAAATCCTAGTTTCAGGTATACCATCTGAAACGTTATCAAAAATAATGATTTTTGAAAGAAAAATCAAGATTTTTAATGAACTATCGATCGAGAAATTCGAAGTTGAACGATATTGGAATTTTTGGTGATTACTGGTGATCGGCGACGTAGTTTGTCTAGCGATCATGGCTGAAGTTTGCATGGTGATCAGGGATCATCAGAAAATTGTTGAATGAATTTATAAATCATCATGATGGCTAAAGATTGACGATCTAGGGTTTAAACTTACAGTTTGGTATTGATCAGAAATTGACCAATTGCAACGTCGACATTGCATCGGACTGGACCATAGCAATTGGTGGCGGTGCGTGGATGATAGGAGAGGCTCTGGACGGGGGTGCATTGACTCTGGTGATCTGTGTCGTCGACACGAGGAGAATTAGTTGGTCGAACGTTTGTCCCAGGTTGAGTCAGATAGATCTTTTGTAAGATTGTCGATGTTTTTGTTTTCTGGGTGGTCTGGAGGTTTGGTCGGGTTGTCGTTGAATCGATGATGGCCAGAGCTTCGACCAAAGGTGGTTGTTCCAGCTGTGCATGTGCACAAGGCCTGATTTGTATCAGAAAGTTTGGTAGAGGAAGGAAGGGTGGAGATTTGAAGCTGTTTTCGGGGGATCAGGGTGATAGCTCGAAGTTGGACTCGAGTGGATTCATGTGTGTGCCGAGTAAATACTTAAACAAGATTTAAGGTCTTAAAAAAAGGCATACAGGTTGATTTCTGGGAAAGCTCAAAGCATCCAGGCATTTGATTGGGTAAGACTCGAAGTGGGCCTCGGGTCTGATATATAAAACAGTTTTTACTTTAAAATATAATTCAAACTTTAAACATTTTCAATCCATGTTTTCAAATGATGTTTTGATTAAAGTTTTGAATTAATTAAGGATTTAAGTAAGATATTTTTAAAAGAATTAAATTTAATTTATTTAATTTTGTTACATTATTTTATAAAGTTATTTATATTAAATGAATAATGTAATTAAAAAGGATAATTAAGATAAAATGTTATTTAAACTAACCTTAATCTTTTAAAGCAACTAATGTGATAAGGATGATTTATTAAACAAGGTTTAAAAGATAATCAAAGTAATTAATAAAGATAAAAAGATTTATCTTTTAGTTTATTAAGTAATTAATGATTTGTTAATATAATTACTTAAAGAATAACTACTTAGTTAATTACTTAATATTAAAAGTTAAATAAATTAATAATTAAGGCTAATTAAATTATAATTAAGAATTAATTAATTAAGGAATAATTAATTAATGAAAGTAATTAAGAATTAATTAATTAAGGAATAATTAATTAATGAAAGTAATTAAAAATTAATTAATTAATAATTAAGGTTAATTAATTGGTAATTAAGGACTGATTAATTTAAAATTAAGAATAATTAATCATTAATCAAAGGTAATTAATGAAAGTAATTATGTGGTTAATTAATTTAAATCACATGATTTATTCATCTTAATTGTAGATGATTGATTATTATTGAATGCTGTGTATTGGATTGATATCTCTGATATGTGATTGTGATCTATGTGATATGAATTGCTTTGTGCTGAGCTATGATATCTGTGATTTGTTTCTGTGTGAATGTGAAAACTCATTGGCCCGTAAAACGACATTTGAATTTCAATGCGACAGGGAGTCGGATTTCAATTAGTTATCCGAAACCCACATCGAACCTGTGAATCTTTGTGAATGATATATCCACATGTTTTTAAAAATTAAGCGCTCACTATTCAGTTTAGCCGGGAGAGGACCTTTGTGTCATATAACACATTCCGAATAGTGATACGACGAAATGGAAAGCATTTGAAGACGGTGGTGAAGACCGGGTGTCTTCGAGAACTATAAGATAACTTGTCGATTAACTCTGCACTGAGTTGCTCCGGTATAGAGATCTCCATATGTGATGGGGTGTTTGATCGGGATTATGGATGCTCGGATTGCAAGGACTTCTTCGAAAATGCCTTCGGTTATGTTCGAACCCGGAACAGACTTGTATGGTTGTATGTCTGATATTACACTTTGAAATATAAAGCTAATTTCTTTCGAATACATTTCAGTTAGTGGCGGAGAATTTATTCTCTTAGCTTAACATCCTTCTCTAAGACGTACGAGCTTAGAGGTTATGTAGTTGAAGGTTATCAGTGATATACTCCTAACTTAGTAGTGTGACATGCTGAGTGCTACTGATCATTTGTTGATCAAAACATGGCTTTTGTGAAAAGCATAGCTTTTGTGAAAAGCATAGCTTTGTGGACGAGACTTCATCGAACCTCACAACCCGGTAATGATCGAAATAGGAAAGATGCAGCAAGGTTATTGGGGGTAGCGCCCCTTAGGGTATGTGCATTTACTTTTGGATAGAAGTGGTATCATGGTATGGTACCCAGATACTTAACTTGTGTTGATATTGTAATTATGTTGCTTTGTGGTTGCTGTTGTTGGGGCCCCGGATAAAGTTCAGTTATGACCGGGGGATTACATACTCATGTAATAGTTACCTAGTTACAGAGGTAACCCGGTCTTGTGTTGACAGACATCCGGTTAGGTTCTCTAGGCGTCCCTCCAGAGGCGTACCCATGTGGCCCGGGAAGTTCCTTAGCCTGACCATTGTTGGAAATCCAATCACCAATACGCGTCCATACGGTTTTAGTTGTAAAACCTGCCATTTAACATGGTAGCTATAGTAGGCATACTATAATGGTACGTACGCTGGCTAAGATTAATATTATACTTTCGATTTGTTTTCACACTATGCACTAATAATAATATCAAAAGAGTTTTATCGTATTAAGCATATTTGACTATCATAAGGAGAAATCTCCCCCAAGTGTGCGATTGCGTTATGTGTGTGTCGGGAGGTCTTATGGTAGTTTCATTTTCCAAAAATATGAACGGATTTCTTTTATAAACCGTTTTTGTGCAAACAACTGTTTTCGTTTATTCATACTAGTCCCATGACTGACCCGGAGTTTATTGTTCCCTTCCTAAACTCTGGGTGCCCATAATTTCCACACGGGCAGCCTAGAAACAGGTTATCCGTGTTTTTGGAGCTTGCTTGGATTTTGAAGTCTTTTGGTTTGGAAGCTATCGGATTTTGGAAAGCTTTTGATCTGGATATCTTTTGAAGTGTTTGGAGTTTTGAAGGCCTTATCGAAGTTGAAGTATGTTGGAACCTTTTGAAGACTTTATTGTTATTCCGTTGTGAAGTTGTTATTATTCTATTGTTGTATCATGTATAGCAGTCTGATATGGGTGATAAATGTTGTAATCAAATACTATGGTGATGTTGTACTTGTGTTGTGATCAATGGTATTCGTTTTTGTTCCGCTATTTATTTTCATCTAATGTTGTTATAAGCTCCATCCGAACTGGGATTCGACGTTTGAATCTCCGGCAGTCGAATACAAATGAGGTATTTGATGTTGATTTTTGAACGCTGGATTTCGAGTCGTGACAAGTCCTAGTTCCAAACATAACACTTATAACATAAATAACATCAACTTATGTAAGGAAAAAACAAAATTTTGGGACTGAATCAAAATTTACCATACACATGGCTGCAAATGCATCAGCTAAAAGCAAAGTTGTCTTAACCTTTTGTTGTTAAATAACAAAATACAAGTGTTAATGTTAATGATAAATAGAATAGGCACTAAATGAGGAAGAAAAAATGATAAACCTTTAGTGAATGGTTGATGAATCTAACCCTCTCGTAGTTCATGATAGGTCGATCCTTATAAAGTATAAATCAAGTTAGAAAATAGATAGATAATGTCAAGGACATATTATCTATTAAATAGATTTCCTTTTTAAGGACATATTAATAAATGCATCCTGTGAAATAATCTAATCAAAACATTAAGAAATCATTATAAATGAAAATGACTAAAGAACTAAGGGCAAGTATTCTTTTTATGCATCATGTATCATTTTACTTTATCTTAAAAGGTGCATATGTTAGAGTTCATAAAAACTTTTTAGTTCCCATATAACCGAAATTCAACATATTATATTATTGTGAGATATTGACTACTTTTCTACTAATTTTCTTACCATCTTGGTGATTATAGTGTCAAGTAAACTACCTAATTATGGTTCGATGTTCATTGAAGCTTAAAAAATAATTGCCTGCTTTACTTAAGTGCTTCAGACTATAATTTTTTAAGCAAATAAGGTCCTTGTATTGCAATATTTTGCTAACAAAGAAGTTTGAAGAAGTTTAATTTGTTTCTCCAAAGAACTACCAGTTATATTATTCACTGTATTTTGAAATTCTTGCATTTTATTAATCGTTGATTCTCCTACATCTTTAACCTCTTTTTCAACACTTCTTGTTTCCTTCATCAAATTCTTCCTTCCTTCCTTCTACTTAAATCAATTACCAAGCATATTTAATATTGCTAGTATTTCATGCATTTCATATAGTTAGTGTTGTTCTCTGTTGATTGTGTTTGAGGTTTGTTCCGTATTTCATGATGTTAGTATTTCATGCATTTCATGTTGTTAGTATTATGCTTTGTTGATTGTGTTTTAGGTTAGTAAAGGTGTTTGAGGTATGTGATTGCTGTTTATATTGTTCCATATTATGCTCTATTGATTGTGTTTGAGGTTAGTAAAGGTGTTTAATTTGATTTGCAAGTATTTTAGGTTGTTAGTATGTTTGTTTCATATTGTTAGTATCATGTTTGTTTGGTTTGATTTGCAAGTATTTGCATGTAAATGTGCTTTGATGATTGGTTTCATATTTCATATTGTTATTATCGGGTTTCATATCTATCGTAGCCATGCTATGTAAACACATGGATATATTAGCGATCATTTCAAAACTACACGACGTACACAATATATACCACATGAATTAAAGCGTAGCATGCATTAGGGATCACATTGCAGGTTAACGTGGAACACATTTTACCATCGTCGCTATATAGCTATGGACTAGTGAAATCTCTCGGGAAACTCTCGTTTGCTAGCAGCGTGGTTTGCCTTAAGACCATGTTCCAGCTAAACTTTAGCGCTATATTTCCCACATCCAACCCTACGTACGGTCAGTGGAAAACTCTCAAGATTGCACATCCCTGTATACGACGATGTTGTATCAGTAACCACGTTTACATTTAGCGTTATTTCTACTCAGTCCACATTTGCTCTCAATGGTCTGTATGCACAATAAAAAGTAAGAGAAAAAGTAAAATGAGGATATTAAAAGACAGTCTTATTGGTCTAAATAACTAAAGGGGTAAAATAGGAAATTATTACTTTTAAAAATTAGGTGGGAAAAACAATAAATGGTGTGCTAATAGAATTGGCCAAGTAATTTTGTACACTAAATGGATTTTATTGCTTAGCACAAATAATACATATAAAACTACTAATCAACATGCATCAATTAGGATTATTTTATAAGTAACAATTTATTGTGAGTAAATCTGTTCAAATTTGGTGCTAAATAAGAGCATAACATAAACAATTCACTCATTTGTAGAAAATTGGTCAGTGTGAGATACTTCAACAAGGTCTATCATCAGTCGGCCAACTAAACTCGACCTTCAACTCACTACGTGACACTGATGAACAGGTATGCATACCCTTCCATTGCTGGCGGTCCTTTGTCTCCAATCCCAACATCTTCGAGTATGGTATCGGTGCTTCCAAAGTTAGGTTGCCCAAGGCCCATGTAGCCTCGTACAAGGTCCATACTGGCCACTTGCAAATAGACATGAGCACTTCGATGCCAATATGTTAGTTGTTTTTGACACTTCCATCCACGATGAAGTGGATATGCTTTTTGGCTCCCTCAATAGTGATGCAACATGTGGAGAATTGTGGAATTTCATGGAACCCTAGAGTTAGATTTGGGAGATGCATGACATGGTGTTTAAAGTGTTGGGAAGAAAGCGGTGAGGAAAAACGTTAAATAAGGCGTTGCTCCACTTTTGGTTATAAGGGGATCATTTTTAAAAATTTTTTTTTATTATGAGAGGTACTAAAAAATAAACCCCTCTTGAAATTACATTGTAAATTCACCAATTTACCCTTTTAATTTTTTACGCTAATTTCTTTAATTTCCACTAATGATCTTCATTAACCTGTAATCAATCATTAATCAATAAAGAAATTAAATGCATTTGCTGATGAAATTCTAAAGGAGAAAGAAAGAAGATTAATGTTTACCTAAACAATCAGGTATTTTTTTGAATTATAGGGTTTTATGTACATCAACAATGGAAAACAGAAGGGTGAAACCTCGGCAAGGATGTGCCGAGCAAAAATCTATAAATCGATAAGACCCCGCCGAATTAAATTATAAAAATCGACATGATGCCGACGAAATGAAATGCGAAAAGCGAAATGAACTTGCTGAAGAAAAACTAATGATTTTTTAAACCAATATTAGGGTATCGATGGCTCAAAAATGACACAAGACATAAATCACGACACTTAACCGCTGATGTTTATTAACCGAAATGTTAAGATGATGTCGAAGTGTGTTTCGATATCAGAAAACTTAGAATTTCGATCGCAAAACTTTGAGATCCGCCCTTGATGAATAAATGAATTCTTCGATTTAAAATTTAACCGTTTTTCTGTTTTTTGCTTTGAGCTCTAATTTGCACATGAATAATGAGATGAACGACAACGAAGGAGAAGAAGTGTTTGTCGGGTTTTAGTGGGGTTTTAAATTTTTTGTCAGGGGAAAAATAGGAAAGATGCTAATTTTAATTACAGGATGTGTACCCCATATATCAATTTTATTAAAGATGGAGTGTTAATATAATTTGACCTCCTCATAACCAAAAGTGGAGTGTTAGTAACAATGCTCTTTAATTAAAGAAAAAACAGTTGCCAGAATATTTTCATGAACCCGCCCAAAATATGGCTACCGCGTTTTTTTTCAAACTTCAATGTTATCGTATTTTACTTTTTTTCGGTTAACCGCTCCTAAAGATTTACTCAACTCTATTATTATATATTACGTTGGTTAAATGGGCAAATATTAACTTCTACGTTGAGGTTCATTTATTGTTTCTTGAAATTCTATGAACTTGTTAATTCTTTAATTATTTGAAATTTTTTAAGTTAATGATACTTTAGGAAATTTCAAATTGTTTAAGGATTTTTGCAAATTTACGAAGCTTGTTCTTTGTTATAGTTCGCATGATCAGTTAACACAAAAGTTAAATATAAACAATAATAATTTATAAGAACATCCCATGCATACTAATCTTAAAATTTTAATATTAATTAATAATTCCTTTAACAAAATATTAAATTTCAAGTATTATTTGTAAATTATTACTTAATAAATATTAATAATTTTTCGGTGTTATTAAATAATTATTATTATATATTAATTAAAAATTAAAAATTAATAATAATGAAAAATTGAAGATTAATTATTTTAATATTATTTATTATAATATAAACATTATTACAACTTATAAGTAAAATAATAATAAATAAAAGTTGTTATAAATTACTATTTTACAACGGTCAAGAAAAGTAAGTTGTTAAAGAAGCTTATTACATCAAAAGCCGCTAGCTTAAGAGGTTAGGGGTGTGACATTTTACATAGAGGTCCTAAAAGTCATAGGTTCAAGCCTCTAAGACATCAAAAAAGAGTACTCTGCTTGAAAAAAGTATCACTCATATTATCAAAAAATAAAGTAAATTATTACGATAATGAAAACATTTGTAAGCGCAATTGATAACCATATCAAATAGTATACAATGTGGTAAAACGAGTGCAATTAATTAATTTAATAATTCAGTTAATTACTCGAGAACGAAAAACATTGATATTAGACATTATTTTCTACATGATCACATATGAAAAGAAAATACCACTTTTGGATTTTATTAACATACCAACTCAAATTGTAGATATATTTACGAAACCACTATGTGAGGCTACTAATATTAAATTAAGATTAGATTTGAGAATTTGTTCTTTAAACAACTTATACTGAAATAATTATCTGTCTTAACTACAAAAATACCATTATAAAGGAAGAGAAGATTATTTTACTAAGTATTCGCGTACATTTCCCAAATTTTCATCTAATTTTGTCGATGAAAATAGATAAAAGTGGAAAAGAAAAAATGGGGAAAGCTCGAGCCCAATGATAGGGAGTACATAGATATAAGAGGAGTAATAATTCAATGGATGTTCTATTTTATTTAATTAAACAAGTCATATTTTTTTCATCGTCATAAAGAGGGAGATTCTTGAGAACATGATTAGGGTATTTTGATGATAAGAGCTTACCGTGTGGTTATAAGAGATTGTACTAGAAAAAAGGACATCCATACAACAAGATATAGAAAGCACACAAACATATTTTCATATTGAAGTCGAAGTCTTAATGTAGAGTCGTCAGTTTCTGTGAAGTCCTCTTCAGCAGATTGGGTAATGTCAGTGTACACGTAATCTTCACGTCAAGTGAGGGTTGATTTAGTAAAATTTCAGAAAGGAGCTCTAGTACTAGATATAGGAGCAGTATAAAATTTCTCAGAGTGATCCTCTTTATATACTTATTTTATATTCCACGGCTTAGTTTCATTCAGCTGGCTATTTACTTGTATATGTTTTTATAACTTGAGTAGTTAATTAGTTGGCCATATACATCGATCCAACCGCCCAGACTTTCACCAACAACTTCTTTTATTCACTCCAGCAACAACTATGGGAGATGCTATAACCAAATCTAGGATTACCAAAAGGTGTGTAATCACTCAAGTCCATGTTAGAAAGTATGACTTAATGACGATTCAAATATATTGAAAACTCTTGAATTAAACAAAACGAGGTTTTCAATTTAAAGCAAGATTTTGGTTGCAATCTCCCGTTGGTTGCAATGGAGGCTCAAAGATGTTTTTATATCATCTCTTGGATAAGCCCTTTTATATCATTACCGTTAGATAAGCCCTTGGATATCTGCACCATGGACGCAAAGAAGACTGGTCGGACATAAAGTTGTCAACCCATATAGAGTTCCACCAAGAAAGTCGGTCGGTCAACCGTTGGGGATATAGGGGTCCATCGGCGGTTCCAGTAATGGAGCAATTGACCGGTGGGGGACCACAGATTGAACGGTGATGCTCTGAATGCTCGGTACGTATTGAGCTGCAGCTGCTCCAAAATATCTAACAACTTCAAACCACGATAGCTGCTGCTCATAGCTCCAAATCTCGTATGGTTTCTTCCATTTCGAAGCTCTTGAACTCCTCTTCAACGTCATTTTAGTTAAATAAACAAATGAATCATTTACCTTAGTTCGTAAATGCAAACTGGTAAAAAAAATCTGATCACTGCTAATAGTTTTTGACATGATACGACGTAATCGGGGTAAACACATTAAATTTTACATAATTAGAGCAACTAATTGATCAATAAAAACCAAGATAACAAAAGCACAGAGAAACCTTAACATCTTATACATTTCATTCATCATCGTCAATCATACATACAGTATACCTGATCGCCAACCATGTGTCATGGACCTCATGGTTCCTCATCATAATCCAGATTTTCCAGGTTCTCCTTGCTATTCAAATAAGCCTCTAAATCATTCTTATATTCATATGTGTTCCCTGCATTCACATGTCCATATTTCCCTGAATCTATATCCTTAGTCGACTTATCGGCCTTAACGTCGTAAAAATACTTGCCATTATCCAAAATTCTTGTATCACTCATCCCATATTGTAGATTTTCTGAACTTGACTGAGTTGGCGCTTTATCATTCTTATAACTCTCGTTCAAGAACTCGTCATTATTTTTGGAGTTAGTGTCAGTCAATGAATCATGCCCATAAAGACCATAGCCCTCTTGAGTTTGAGGAGGAAGTACTTCAGCTACTGTAGGTTCCGAAGCAATATTTGACACAGTGGATACTTTTACTTCATTTTTAGGTCGTGTCGTTTTGCTGAAAAATTGGCTATTTCTTCCATGGATTTGAAGAGAAAAGCTTAAAAGAAGAAGGACGAAAAAGAAAATAAAGTGCATTGTTGAAGAAGTCATGAACCTAAATCAATTGAGAATGTGAATTATGTGTATATGCGTATGAGTGTGCAAATATATATACACACATCTTGGAGAACAGAAGAAAGAATTTGTAATAATGCGCATCAGTGTGTAAGCAACGAATAATAAGTGTAGATGAGATGATGCACAAAATGACAGGGCCGCATGTTATGGCTTTCATTGCGCAACATGTGATATATGGATATAATCTTCTTTCATTAAAAGGTCAATTAATTACTCCGTGTTAGAGGAATATTGAAAATAAATGTCATCCAGGAATTGTTTAGGCCAAGTTTGGCAAAATATGCTGTTAAGTCAGTATAGTATATCTTTACTTTGTATTTCAATACTTTGAAATTTTCTGCGTGTTACGAAACTGCAGGTATTTTTTTTTTAATTCACCCAAGTTGAAACATATTTGTATTTACACATTCAATAGAACTCAAGTTGTATGCATAAAATTTTATATTGTTTTTTTTCCCCATCATTTGAGTGTTTCTTTATGTACAACTGAGATAATCAGCCATTACTAGGTTTGTGAATCTCCATAAAAGCAAATTAGTTTTGTTAATTAACTAAGAATATAATCATATGGCCTGTCGAGTGTGAAAATATATATAGGGATCTAGGCAACGAAAACAATCAAGAAACACTGTTGACTAATATTGCATTGCTATGTCGACGATTCATAATACATTCACACCGAACTTATTTAGCTAAATGTATAATAAATTCGAGGTCTGTTCTCTATTGTGATAATACATACATATTTTCGTCATCTTGCATTTGCTGATAGTTAACTTGCTGTTATTTTTCAATCAACTATGAGACAGTGAAACAGGGATCATTACAAGATTGAAGATGCATCCAAGTAAACAGTCAACGAAAAAAAAGTAGTCCCTTCTTTTGCTGTTGCATCTACAACTTGCCAAACTATTATTATTGCAGTAGTTATTAAATGGAGGCACGATGGACAGTATTGATTTATAACTGTGGGATCACGCCTATCCCACTGCATGCTATGTCGGGTTATTTCTTCGTACTGTATTGTTTAACTACGTACATGTTATAGTCATAATCGATATGTAAATATAAATAAATTTTTATTCAGTTCTCTCTAAAGTTTAGGTTTAAAAGTCAGATATTCTAAAGAATCGCCAACAAAGGCAGACTCCCCTTCGCATTTGGAATTTTGGAATAATATTTATCTCCGTTATGAGGGGGCCAACTCTATAGGTTGGGTTGTTCTAAACAAAGACATAAGTAAGAAGCAAGAATTTGGACAATTTTTTGTTGTAACTCATTGTGTCATGAAAAGTGAGTTAAAGCACGACCAACATATCTTTATTTAACATTATGTACATTAATTTGATTATGATTTTTCTTAATTAACACCTTTTCCTTCTCTTGACTGTTGCTTCATGGAAAAGAGTTGACTTAAGCTAAGCTTAAACATGTAAATGAGGTAGAAGCATGTTCAACGAGCACATAATTTGCGTGATTGTTTTTACTCATGTAAATCATATATTGTCCATGTACTGTTGAGGAATTATGCATGAATGTCACAATATATACCGTGGACGTTTCATAGATATTTATATCATCATCTAGAATTGTTAAACTGACTTTTGATCCAACATTTAAAAGCAAATCGCTTTGAGAATTGGCTACGTTTTTAAAAATTAGAAATTAAAAATTTGCCCATAGGTTAAGAAATATTGATAAATATAAAAGTATATAAACAAAATTTGAATTTCAAATTTATTTGCGATTTCATTTAATCATTGGCCTAGCAAAAGTACAAAGCATACGCTTCCTTGTTGGTCAATGAAATTGTTCTCAAGCTCTCATATGAGCTTGGAAATTACAAATGAGAAATGTGAGCATGATAGGGAAAAATGAGGAAAAGCCCCCTTTCATGTAGGAAAAGACCCATATTTACTAGTAGTTTGTGAGTGATCTGATTTGCTTGTATTGATTGATTGTAGTTGATGCATATTAATAACGTGGCAAAACGAATGATGGGGATGAAGACATATATCATGATCCTAGAGTATGAGTACCTCACATCGATTAGTAGCATGACCATACTCATGTATAGAATTGAAAAAGGTGGCATGATTGCATGGGTAGTGCTTTGGACTTCTTATCATTGGTTGAGCATGATATTCTTTTCATAGTATAGCACTAGCTCTATATATAAGCAACTTACCTTTATTTCTTCGTGTTGAATAGCTTCCACTATATTTTTCTTTCTTTATATATATCTGTGTGTGTATGTAAGCATGTATGTACATGCTTGTCGAGGACTTATTATCTCTATGAAATTGCCACTTTTTGGTATACTCAATGCCTTCATGTCTTTGATGGCCTATAAATCCACATATGTGGCAACTTTTCATACATCTCTGTTAAAGGCTCATCTCGATATCTCCATTAAGAATTCATCTTCATATATCCATTAAGAGCTATATCTATATTTCCGTTAAGATCTATATCTTCATGTCATCGTTAACTCTATCTTTCCAAGCAACTATCTTTACGTTAAGAGCGCATCTTCGTGTTTTCGTTAAGTTCGTCTTCTCACAATTTAGTATTATTGCCTACATTCTTTTTATAGTGTTTATATTTTCAACAGCTAGTCCTGTTTTACGCTTCCTAACTAACTTTTTATATCATAACTATCTCATATAGCTTTTGTATTAAAAATCCTTTTTCTTACTTCGTGAAAATTGTATATAAGTTTTGCACCTCAAAGAGTTTTTTTAATGCTTTGGCTTAAGGGAAACTCTTTGTTCCTCTTATTATATTTCTAGCTGTCAATTCGTTACCCTGTCTTTCTTTTGTCGAATCCAAATTTTCATGGCCTAATGATTTTTTCTGCTTCTCTTTGAGTAGTTGTAACCTTCTCTGTATAGTATCCTTTTGTATTTGCTTTAGAATCATCATGATTAGATAGATGCTTTCCTTTATTCTTAGGTGCAGGTCCTTTATTGCAAAGTCGCTCTCTATTGTTCTTTGGCAACATTTGCTTCAGTTGTATTGATATTATCTCTTGGCTAATTGTAACATCCCCCTACTTGGAGGTCCAAAACTAACGGCTATGGATGCTACAGTCATCCTACTTGTTAATTCTCGACGATCAAATATGGCGATATTAGATACACTGATGCATAAGAATATGGAAAAAAAATTTAAACAACAGACACATTCCACATTCCATTTCAAAATATTTCAAATTGATTACATAATCCCAATTCGCAGACCACGTTCAGATAACATATAATTATTACAAAATACGTCAAGAACGGCATATGAAGATGCCCCCTTGGTAGATCAGAGAATATAGATAGGCAAGAACACAGTTTGCCTTTACAAACAAAACACACAATGGAAATAAGAGAACTCTAATAACAAGCTTGCCTCCTACACGTCCTCAGAAGCATTATCCAGCTAAAAGAACACCTGGAAACCTTAACTCTCAACCTACTCAAAATCAATTGAGTACCTGAGAGAATAAGGGGAAAACAAAAACTTCGAGTCAGACATATAGCCCGGTATGAATAATAATTTATCATCTTAAAGCATTTAGACATTTAGTGAGCCCATGCCGCTTAGCGGAACGTGTTTTCCCCTCACTGATATTAAAAAACATTTATAAAACCATATACTATGCTCCTGCATCCACAATGGTTAAAACATAGTATTTCAAAACTTTATGATGATATGCAAAACGAGTAAATCAAATATGGATTACTCATCCCCATTCATTCTGACTATCGGTCTCAATTATAGTTTCTAGGATACAATTAACCTGTTAATTATTTATGGAATATCTGCCTAATTACTTAGTTTTCATGGGATCACTAAGAACCTATTGGTAACTCCAATATCTTATTTTTTATCCAGTATTTATGGGCTAACTAGGAACCTATTGTCTGACCGTCAATATCTTAATCCGATACATTTTTCATGGGCTAACTACAAACCTACTGGCCCCTGTTAGTATCAAATCGTAGTTTTCATGGACTAACTATGAACCTATTGGCCCATGCCAATATCATACAGTTTTCATGGGCTTGCTGTAAACTTATTGGCCCATGCCAATATCTTAATTTAAGATTTTAACATCTGTTATGTTATATTCACTACTGGATTAAACAAATTGGTTATTATGCCCTATCCCCAAAATATAGTTATGGATTAATAACAATGGGAATAACATTTCCAATATCTTAATTTATGTCATGGTTTTTCCTTAAAAATGAGAATGGGTTATTATTTTGAAACCTTAAAACATCACTTTCGTAACCCCTGGACGACCTCCTTCGAAAGCATAGAAAACCTCTTTTCAAAACTATAAGCATATACCTTTCAAAACCAATGAAACCTTTCGATGGTATCAAGAAAACATTCTTTAAAACATAGCTTAGAAACAAATAAAGTACCATTTCAAAAGTATTGGGTTTACTTTTTAAAAACATCATTTGGGTCAAAATGGTTATATACGAAAGTATCTCTTTCGAAACAAAAAAAAATTAATTTGGGAGAAAAGTTGATGGTGTCAGAACCATCGTAGTCGAAAGCAAAGACCTTTAAAAATTAAAACTTCGAAGGACAGAGTTCGAAACCCCCTTTCGACTCCATCACCTTCGAAACCCCCAACCCCTTTCGAAAGCAATTTGGAAGTGGCTTAACCTAGATAAAAATAAGGATAACCTTTAGAAGGTATTGATGACTTCAATACTTCGGAAGGAAAGTAGCTGCTAGGTTTCGACTAGGTCGAAACCTAAGCTATCGAAAGCCTATTATTTAAAGAAAAAGTTTCCCTTCGAAAGCTATTTATAAAGTCCATTTCAAAAGCATGGCTTTCAACTATGTTGAAAACTTCAAGTAAAACAAGGCAGGAATTTAACTTTAGAAAACAAACTAAAGTTTCGACTCTATAGGGTATCGACTCAGTCGAATGCCCTTCAAAAACTAGACAGGCGTTTATCTTTTTAAAACAGAACTATGGTTTTGACTGTGGGGAAAGCATGGCTTTCAGCACCCTACTTCCGCTACTTACCAATTCACTTTGTACTGATTCCATCGATACCTTGTGTCTTGGTTCCGACTTTGTGGGTTTCGATAGAGATGATTTCGACTGAGATGATGCGAAGGTAAAGGAGTTGAAAGGTGCCTCCAAAATAGACGTAACCACCTTTTTCTGAAATGATAATTTTTAGCTAAATATGGCAATTGCTTTATAATTAACCTGCCAGTTGTAACGCATTGATTGGCTACTTTAAAACTTTTCAAATACTTTACAAGTAAAAACTACCGCTTTAATTAGATCTAAATCAGTGCTTTATAACGTTAAACCCTTCCATATGACTAAACCAATATTTGCAAAAATGTCCTTCGTTAACAATAATTTATTTTCCCAAATAAATAAACTAGGAAAAATTCCCAAAAATCACAGAAAATCAATTTCATCATGTAATCAAACATATTAAAAATTTAGACCTAAATTCTTCCTGAAATATTCAAAATAAATTTTTAAACACAATTACATCATTTTTATCATCAAAAATTCATAATAAATTTCCATAGCTTGGAAATTTCCGAAAATTAAAATCCATATCCAAATTCATGTTTTACTTAACATAAAAAAATTTCATAGCATTTTAAAATCAATAATCCAATGAATTTCATGTACAAATAAATTGGTTAAATCAAATAATTTATAAATTAAGCATATCATCATCCAATATATCATAGAAACAAGATACATACTCAAATCCAAAATCATAGGATTGTAGAAATCAAAAAGAGATGGAATGAATTATTATTCACCTTAAATTTGATAAGGAATTTGAGATTTGTTGTTGATTAATCCTTCCTAGCTTTTGATCTTTAGCTTTGGATTGAAATTCCTCTTTTCCTCCTTGTTAATGGCCGGCTATTCTAGGGTTTTTGCGTTTTAATTTTGATTTGAGAAAAATGAACGTGAATGGACAATAGTGAGAAGTGTAGCCGTGTAAAACAAAATGGCTATTTACTAATATGCCCATGTATAAACTAATTAACGTTTAAACATATTAAAGCCTATTTATTTAATTATTACGCACAGCCCATTATATAATTTATTCAAATCTTAATCCCCTTATCAACATTATTCTATTTAATTTATCTAATTAAATTTCCTAGATAATATTATCAAAAAGTATGGATGTTACACTAATCTTGCTTTCACGGTTCTTATTGAAGTGTTGATTGTTGATACCAATTTTGAGTCAACCTAATATACTTAGTTTCAAGAGAACGAAGGCACTTGAGTAAGACAGAGTTCGTAGTGAAGTGCGCTAGTTATATGTCCACAAGAAGTTATCATGTAAATTGGCATTTGTTTGAGTCCTTTCTTACAAAGTCATGAAGGCAAGTTTGATCAATCGGCCACTATTGGCCCACTCTAAAGCTTTTCATTTATCTCAAGCTAAAATATAAAAAGCGAAAGAAGATATATTCAGAATTTACCCCTTTCTGAGGGTATATGTCTATTTATAGAAAAATCTAGCCTTTGCATTTGTGCCACATGTCAACTAAAATAGATGGGCGGTGGAGCTTTAGCTTTGTTCAAGGAGCATGGTGTTTACAACATGATGGCATGTATCAGTTTACCACGTGATGGCTTGGTAATCCTATCTTTCAATTGTTTTAGTGAGTCAACCCACAATAGCTCCACTTCTTCGTATTTTAATTGGTTTTTGAAGTCATTTCACAATGGCTTCCCATAATAGGAATCATTACACAAAGGTTTTTATACATCATCTCATGATGGCTTCAAGGGTCATATCACAATAGCATTAGCTCTACATTCCACAATAGCTTCATAAATCACCTCATGATGATTATAGGAATGATTATACAAAGGCTTTTATATACCATCTCACAATGGTTTCAAGGATCATATCACGATGGCATTAGCTACTCATTCCACGATAGCTTCAGAAATCGCCTTTCGATAACTATATAAATCATTACATGAAGGGTTTTATATATCATCTCATGATAGCTTCAAGGATCATACAACGATGTCCTTATCACCTCATTTCACAATAGCTTCAGAAATCACTCATGAGGACTTCCATATCTCATTTCATGATGGCTTGATCACCTTATTCTTTTGTAGCCGCATTAAACTACTACATGATAACTTCATTGAATCAACACTTGATAGTTTCATTGAGTCACTGCATGATAGTTCCATTAATTCAACACATGATAGTTTAGTTTCCTTATCTTTCAATTATTTTAGGAATTCAATTCATGATAGTTACACACATCAACCCATAATGTCCACGAGAGTCACTACATGATGGCTTCTTCACATCAACCCACGATGACCATTAGAGTCACTACATGATAGCTTTCTAATATCAACCCATGATGACTTTAGGAATAATCGTACAACAGCCTACGTGCCCCACCTTATGACAATGCCTTCATTAACCTTTTTCTTCTTTTTCTTCGAAAATTCTTAGGGTATAACATTCGCCCCCTCCCTTTTATGAAAAGTTCACTTATGCTTTATCTTAAGTAATCTTCTTCTTCTTTGATAAATGCGCCTTATGAGTTACAATTCTTATTGATGGAAAGCATCTTCAATGGCTTTGTTTGATACACATCTTCAGTGGCAACGGAACCAAAGGCTTCTTTTGTCCATCTCCCTTGGATGTATGCTTTGACCAGGTCTGGTGGTCGAGCCAAAAGGTTAATTGACCGTCACTCTTTGGATGATTGTTTTGGCCTTCCTTGTGGCAGTACTAAAGGCTTTTTCATTCATCTCCCTTGGATGGATGCTTTGACCAAGCTTGACGGTGGGATCAAAGGATTAACTGACCACCACATGTTGGATGGTTGCTTTGGCCAAGGCTTGCGAGGGGACCAAAGGCTTTTTCGTCCATTTTCTTCGGATGGGTGCTTTGAACAAGCCTGACAGTGGGAACAAAGGTTTAATATATCATCACTATTTGGATGGTTACCTTGGTCAGGCCTTACGGTAGGGCCAAAGGATTTTTCGTCCATCTCCCTTGGATCGTTTCTTTGACCAGGCCTAATGGCAGGATCAAATGTTTAACTGACCATCTCCCATTGGATGGTTACTTTGGCCAGGCCTTGCTGCGATACCAAAGGTTTTTTTCATCCTTCTCCCTTGGATAGGTGCTTTGAACTGATCTGACGATGGAATTAAAAGCTTAATTGACCACCACTCTTTGGATGGCTGCTTTGGCCAGACCTTACGGTAAAACCAAAGGCTTTTTTTCCATCTCCCTTGGATGGATGCTTTAACCAGGCCTAACGGTGGGACCAAAGGCTTAATTTACCATCACTCTTTGGATGGTTGCTTTGACCAGGCCTTGCAACAGGATTAAAGGTTTTTTCATCCATCTCCCTTGGATGGGTGCTTTGACCTGGCTCGACCGCAGGATCGAAGGCTTAATTGACCATCTCTAGATTGTTGCTTTAGCCAGGCCATGTTGCAGGACCAAAGGCTTTTTCATCAATCTCCCTTGGATGGATGCTTTGACCAGGCCTAATAGTAAGATCAAAGGTTAATTAACCACCACCCTTTGGATGGTTATTTTAGCTAAGCTTTGCGGTAGAACTAAAGGCCTTTTCATCTATCTCCTTGGATGGGTGCTTTGACCAGGCCCGACGGCAAGTTCAACGCTTAATTGATGATCACTCTCTAGATGGTTGTTTAGGCTAGGCCTTGAGGTGGGACCAAAGGCCTTTTGTCCTCTTCCTAGCATAAGGGGTATTTCTGCTCAACGAATCTTACCAACCTCGTCAGGTTGGAAACTAATTTAAAAAATGCATCTCGATCCAGGGCTATCATTTAGGCATAATTTCTTTGGTAATCCACTTTATTCATCCAATTTCATAAACTACAACCTTAAAATCTTGGCATTCCATGTTTTTGATATTACATTTCCATTAGGTCTACTTAGTCGATAGGTTCCTAGAGGAATAACTTCGTGAATAACTAGTGGCCCTTCCCAGTTTGGTACCAAGGGCCACCTATGGGGTCCTTTGTATTTGCCATTACTCTTCTCCATGTTGGTCTCCCTTTTTGAAATTTTTTCCTTTGACCATAGAATTATAGTATTTGGAGATTCTTTATTGTTATTTGGCTATCCTTAGAGCAGTTTGATCTATTAATTCGTTGAGTAGGTCGAGTGATTCTTTCTTCATCTCTCGATTTGTTTCATAAACGTAAGCAATTATCTAGCATGATAGGAATTCAATTTTGATTGGTAGCGTTTCCTCAAATCTATACATCAAAGAGTATGGGTATGCCCAGTAGCCATTCTTATGGAAGTTCGGTAGAACCATAGGACGAAGATGAGTTCTACTACCCAATTTCCCTTTGCTTTAACTAATTGCTTCTTTAAGATGTATTTAATGGTCTTATTTACTACTTCCACTTCTTCATTGGCTTTTGGATGTGATACTAGTGGGAAAATATTTATTATATCGTTCTTTTCATAGAAATGAGTAAACTCCTCACTTTTGAACCGAGTCTCGTTGTCAAAGATAATTTTATTTAAAAGCCCAAGTTTGGTGATATATTTTTTATGACAAACTTCAAAACCTTCCAAGAAATTATATTTGGTAAGGGTTTGGCCTCTATCCACTTAGTAAAGTAATCGATGGTTATCATTACAAACTTTGCTCCTCCTATTGAGATAGGAAGAGGTCCAATTAGGTCATTCCCTAGACATTGAAGAACAAAGGGATCGTAATAGTAGTTAAATTGCTTAGAGGAAGTCATAATATTCTGGAAAATCTTTGACATTTGCCACAAATTTTCACATAATTATGGCTTCTTTTGTCATCCATAGCCAATAGTATCCTTACCTCATGACTTACTTTGCCAGTTTTATCCCATTAGAATGATCTCCAAAAAAAACCCTCATGAGCTTCTCTAAACAATTTCGCTCCTATTTCTAGGGTAACGCACTGCAAATAAGGCATCGAGTCCCTTCTTGTACAATATTCCATTAGTTATGGTATATGAAATAGCTTAGTACCTTAGCTTTTGTGCCTCTTTTTTTCTTTTGGTTAACAATCGCTTTTCGAAATACTCGACCAGGCGTGTCATTCAATTATCTATGTATCGTTTTTATGGGCACTTGATTTTTCGGGGGCTTCATCGTCATTACTGTTTTCGTGAAAACTTCCTTCATTGCCCAGTGCTTATCAAACCTGGGATCTAATCAGAACCAAAACTCCATTGATTTACTCTTCTTATTCTTCCTCGATGCTATGGTTTTACTGGAATTCAATAGGATTGATGTGATGACCCAAAATTTTTAAGCATTTAAAATTTGAATATTTAATTTATTTGAAATATTTAAAAAGTTATTTTTTAACTTGAATTTCAAATATCACTGCTTATTTGGGTAATTTAATTATTAGATGAAATAATTTAAGTTTGGTAAAATGTTGAATATGGAGTTTTAAGCCTATTAAAAATAATTTGAAGGCTTGAAGAATTTATATTGATAGTACAGAGGATAGTAGGAGTTGTAAAATTGAAATTAGCAGTGGTTTGTTCAGTTTTGAAATTTTATCGTTTAAATTGAATTTAAAAATTGCCTTCCGAGGCACAGTCTCGGAATTCGACGAAACCAGTTCCATTGGATCCGTAATATTGAATTATTATCGGATTTCAAATTTCGTGTTGATGGGAGTTGTTGTGTGAGCGTACGATATATAAATGTGCTGAAGTTTAATTGAAATTAAGAAAATACTGTACTTGTTAGTCAAACTTAATTTACATCAGAATCTTTCCAGTTCTTTCCAGCGCACGCTTCCTTTGGCATCCCAAACACGATTCTTCATCCTCCTTTCTTTTAGATACGAAACTTATTCCATTTCCTGAGAAATTCAGAGGCTCAAGATAAAAGAAAAAAAATGGCAGACTAATGATCGCGAGCCTTTGTTTTTCGTTTTCCTTCTATTCGAAACCCTTCGAATAAAACTAAAAAAAAATCATGTTCAGGAAACAAATCCATGGCTGTTGTAAATTTCCCAATCTCGTCCACCATATCTTTCTCCTCTCACGCGATTCGAAACCGAAACCTCCTCTATAGTTCTTTTCTTGGCCGATCGAAAATTAATAACAAAGCTTGTAATCGCGAGCTTAGTTCGAGAGGTAGTCGCGAAGTTAATAGCAAATTTGGGGGCGGCAGTGTAGGGCTTGGGTCGCCGCGAGGTGGAGCTTCGTTTTATGGCACTGTAGGTCAGTTAGGGGTCACGTTGATTGTCAGCGTTTGTGGGCTCGTTCGAGTTAGGGCTTGGGCTTGATGGTGGTAGGTGATGGGATGGCCGATGTTGGGTAGGTCGTAGATGTGGAGAGGAACCGTTCGTCGTCGCTGTGAGGTATTTTGTTTTTTTGTGTTTTAAATAGGGTTCTGCTTCAAACATATATATATATATATATATATATCTATGTATGTATGTATGTATGTATGTATGTATGTATAAGTTAGAAAAAAAACAGAAAAGAAAAAAAATAGGAAACTTATTTCATATGCAGTTTAGAAACGAAAATTACAAGTTTATTTAATAATGCATATTAGTGACTGAGATGATTAATAATCCTATTTAAATTATTTAGTTACTAAAAGAAATTGTAAGGGAACGATTGGTTTAACTAAATTATTAGTTGCCTTATTTATTTAATGGCAATTAATTGTTCGATAAATTAAAATATTAATGAATCGTATAACTGTTATACAAGGTTTTAAATCACGGAAGCAAGCCAGTTTGGAAATAGACTGCAAATCAAAAGCAAAGGTGAGTTAATCTCACTCAGTTAAATTTAAATTTAAATTTAAATGAATAAATTTAAATAATTGTTTGAATGGTTAAATTGATTGATGTGCTATAGTGATTTTTGAAGAAAATAAAAGTAGTGAATCTGTAAGTAAAGTAATTATAGAATAAATTTAAGAATGAATTGGAGAAGAAATAAAGTGACTTTAAATTTCTAATAAATAAACTGTGAGTATAGAAAGGAAAATTTGAATAAACAGGAAGTTAATGAATTTTAAAATTCAGTGTTATTATTTAAAAAGAACAAAACATTTATTTAAAATTCAGGATTTAAATTATTGAAAAGAATAAAGAAGAAATTGGGAATAACCTGAAATTTGTATATTTCAGTTAAATGGGTTTGAAATCAAACAGAAAATAATAATAATAATAAAGTCCATAAATAATGAATTTTGAAATGAACTGATAAGTAAAGAAATTTATTTCAAATGGAATAAATTGGAAATCAATTTGGGAAATAGATTTAAATGATTGAGATTTGAAATTCTCCCTGGATAACCAAGTACGTTTTCAAAGTAAATTTTTAAATATAAGTTAAAAGATTTTAAAGTTGTTTTAAAAAGTATGTTTTGTAAAATTTATTATTTCTAATATTTAAATTCTAAAGTAAGTATTTCCTTTAATCTTTTATAGTAGTAATTATTTTAAGAATGACTTAGTATAATGTTTTTAAAAAGTGAAAACTTAGTTCTATATTTTATAAAGTAACCTTATTTTTTAAAATATTCATATAGAATCTATCTTAGCCAATTATCGAAGTAGTCTTAACTTAAATGTTCTAAAGTAAACTCCAAAGTAAGTATTTTATTTTAATCTATTATCGTAATAATTATATAAAGAATGATTTGGTAATTTAAAGAAGGAAATCTAATATATAGTTTAAGGTAATATTATTTTAGTATTTCTAGAGCATTGTTTTAAATTAAGTATTAAAGTAAAATTTCCTAATATATTTTACAATAAAGTGTTTTTAAATTATTTTTGAAATCTAGTTTTGTGCTTGGTGATTTCAGTGGAGATAGGAATATATTTGGGAAGTTTATTTTGAAGAGAAAGATGATCTGAAACTGTTTTCAAAGGGTTGAAAATAGAAATATATCTTGTGAAGATATTTTGAGGTTAATAAATAATTTGAGAAATTATTTATTGGTTGATGATTGTTGTGAACATTAATTGATAGTTAAATAACCGACTATCAATATTTGCCAAATGCGTTGATCGTTTCGAAGAGACCAGGATCGAAATTAATTTCTCGAAAACCACTTCGATCCGGTTAGTACGATTTCGTGAAAAACGATTTTGGATTCGAAGATGGAGTAGTGAAGTGCAAGGGATAGTCGCTACTAATCCTGAGGATATTTCCAAATGGATGTAGTAGGAATAGTGTCTTCGGTTCCGTTCGAACCCGGGACGGACTTGTATGGATGAATGCTTGCGAAACATCGTTAGGTGGACGATGGGCATTCTAAGGGATATATTCTAAAAAGGTAACGCTTAGCCTCAAGCCTCATCAAATGGGAATGGCTGAAAATCAGGGGTTATGCAGCAAGGCTTCGTGGGTAGCCCCCACTGGAGGGTGAGGTCATCCCTGTCTAGATGTCCCTTTTTTTGGCTTAGTGGGCGGTTGTTGATCCCAACCGTGGGGTGATCTTGCTCGGAACTATCCAGTAAGGGATGGTTCCGGTCTTGTGTTGCAGGGGAGTTAGGGTGGCTCCTCGGTACGCTGATCTAGACCAGGTACTGTGACAGGTGGTACCCCAGTGCCTAGCCATTAGTTGGAATCCATTTTCCCTACGCGCCCGTACGGTTTTGATTGTGCCCAATTATTGCTGAAATGTGAGATGCAAGCATTTCAGCTAGATTCTATTTTACTTTCTATAGACACTATTATAATATCAGAGGATTTTAATAAAAATGTTTTAGCCGTCGTAAGGTAAAAACCCAACATGTTTATTTGTGGCGTGGTCTTACGAGATGCTTTTGTTTTCAAAAGGATTTTTGAAACTTTTATAATCAATTGAGTGTGATTTTCTCACGCTGGTATTCCAGACTGACTCGGGTGTTATTTAACTGTAATGCTCGGGTCAGACCGAGTATTATAGGATACAGGATATGATGCTGTGGAGCTCAGGAGATGAGCTGGATGACGATACGTACTCTCGTGCTTGTTTATATATATATATATATATATATATATATATATTTATATTTATATATATTCCGCTGTGTTGAGTTGTTGTGTATCAATTTGTATGATTATTGATGTTGAACTGTGGTTGATGTACTCTTATGATGTAATATATGTAAACAGATATATTTGATTTTGAGTAAAGATTATTTATTATTCATTATATTTTATTCCGCTGGATGGTTAGGTTCTGTTGTTGTTTCCTATTATCTTCTTCTACCTCTTCTTCTTCAACCCAAATGGTTCGTGTTTCTGTGCAACTTGAGTTGATTGTTGTAGAATAGTGATGACTCAAGGGGTACAGATTTGCGGGCTGTTACACTTGGTATCCGAGCTTAGGTTGGTGATAACCTTGGCTCTGGTGGGAATTACTCATAAAATAGAGTCTATATTACTCTAGAATGAGTTTGAGCATATTAATAGATATGAGTGCGTATTTGTTAGTGGATATAAATTGCTTTAATATTGTCTTGGTTGGTTTATTGAGTGGCATATGAACCTTCGTCGACACAGTCTGCGCAACTGTATTGAAGAGGTTTCTAAACACTTGAATAGAACAATCGACACGGTATTGTTTTAAATATGGGTAAATGAAATAATTTTACCCAAAAACATATTTTGATATAAAGAATTGTTTTTGAAAACTATTTTAGCTAATATATCGTTGCTTGGATGTTAGGAAGAATAATATTAAATTATTATCATTGTTGAGTGGAAATTTAACTAGAAATTGAAAATATAACCAAAATTTAAGGGAATAATTCATTATAAAATTGAAATTTATAAATATGAATTATAAATGTAAATTATAAATTGAAATATAATCAAATGGGAATTTGTATGAGTATAAGCTGTGCAAATGAATTATAGTTAAAATTGATTTACGTAGGATTTGGAAATTTAAATCCCGGAGATTTGGAAGTATTTTGAAGATAAATAATAACATTGTTGTTTTAGAGATATTTCTGAAAGGAATTTGTTTTAAATGGATTTTGAAAGTGATATAGCATTGAAATCACTTGGATTATTGGAAAATAATTCTAATGATGACGGCCGCATCATCAGTATTCATTTTCGAATTTCTAAGTGACAGATTGCTGCGAAAAATTGATTTGTTCAGAAAAGCTGGTTGTTTTTGAAAATCTCAAAGGAAATTTGTTGGGAATAAAACCAGGATGGGTTTGATTTTTGAGAAGTGTGATTTGGGATGTTGGAGATTTCAAAATGCTTGGAAACCAAAAGTCGGGTGTTTGAAAATCCTGATGAGATAGTTGTAAGCTTATAAATTGTGATGATTTTTAAATCAGGAAGGAACTATAAGCTTTGAATGTTGGAAATTTAAATTTAAAGGGGAAAGTTTAAAAAATGAAATTAACTTGGATTGGAGAATAAAATTTAACTGGATTGAAATTAATTTAAATAGGCTGAAATAATATCCAGTTGTATTCGAATTAAGTTGAAATCGAATCGAGTCAAATAAATTTGAGTTAAAGTAAAATTGAATTGGAATGAGAATTCAATTGAATTAATGAATGGAATTAAATTCTTACCTGAACAAATGGAAAATAAATTGGATAAGGATTGGAATAGAAATAAATAAATCAGAATAACTTATAAGAGAATTAAAAATCCATAGAAATAAAATTTGCTTGGGCTATAAATAAATAGAAGGCTTGAGTTAAAAAAATAAAAGATGAACCTATTCAAGACTATAATGAATGGAATTGTGTAAATAATAAGTTATAACGTATAAAATTGAAAATAGAATACAAAATCCAAAATAAATATTGTTTGATGAATTGAAAAATAAAATGAAGATCAAAACTTGAATTATAAAATACATTGAACTTAAGAAAATTAAATGAAGTGATATTTGAAATTAAAAATCAAGTATTGAACTATAAATAGGAGAGAACTAATTTTATAATAAATTGGTTAATAAAATGTGTAAATGGGAACGTAATGTTGTTTAATAGAAGCTGAATTGTGAATTTATGATGAAGTTTGGAAATAATGAATTGAATTCGACTTGAATTGTCAGTAAAGTAAATGTAACTGAATTGTGAGTTCATGAAATTTGGTGGTAAATTGAAAATGGATAGTGGATTCAGAACATGAGTTATTAATTAGAATTTAATGTGAAGTGTTAACAAATTAAGTATAATTGAAATGTATCGAATAAAAATGTAAACGGATTAAAATAGTAATGGTGTGAATTGCAAATAAAATCCAAATAAGTGAAGACAAATTAGAAAATAGCCAGGTAATGAATTGAATGAGTTGAATCTAGAAAGTTAAATTCTATAATAACTAATCAAATGAAATTGCAAATTTAAAATGTGATTTAATTGAGAGAGAATTAAGTTGTAAAATGAAAATGAGCTTAAGTATAAAATGAAGTAAATTGACTTAAGATAAACAAATGGAAGAGTTGAATTAAATTCAACTTAAAACTAAGAGTAATGATATTGGGTTGGATTTAAATCAAGTAAAAATAAATTTGAATCGAAATAGAATTTGGTGGGTTATAAATAATATTTAAGGAAATGAAAATTCAAAATGGATTGAGTGGATAAACTAATTATATTGAATAAATAAATGGATGGGATAAATAAGAATCAAATGGAAGTGAACTTAAGTTTGAAGTGAAATAAATTGAGTAAATTAACTTAAGTTAAGAATAATTAGAAGCTCGACTACGAGTAAAATTGAAAGACCGTTAAATTGAAGCTTAGTTTGAATTAATTCGGGAATGGTTAGTAATGTGTAAGCTTGGAATGGGTCGAGCTAAATAAATGGTCGTGAATGAATTAAAATAAAAAGGAAATTTAATTGGTAATGAAGATGAACCTAAATTGTTAATGGTTTGAATGAACTGGTTTGGTTAATAAAACGAAATGCAAGTGAATGTATTCAAATTTAAAATGCAATGAAAATGAGAATATATGGGTTGTGAATAAATTTAAAAATGGAGTAGAATTAAGTATAAATTTAGTTGAAATCAATTTCAATTGATTATAAAACATAAGTACTTATTTATTCACATAGATCTCGTCAAATTGCATAGAATAAATTGTCATTTGATGTAAATGGAAGTAATTAAAATTCTATGAATTGATAGAAGTAAAATAAATTGATTTTGAGAGCAATTGAAGTAAATAGGAGTTCAGTTTGCTTAAAAATAAATAAATTAATGTAAGCGATTGAGTTTTAAACCATTCAAATTGATGAAGATGTATACGAATGGATTGAAAACCATTCGAATTGAATGAAAATGGTTATAAATTAATTGGAACAATGGAATTCGTATGAAAACTATATAAATTGCTTACAGAAAAATGTTTGGTGTGAATTTCTTTTAGAATTCATGTGTTTAACTATTGCAACTAAGTGAAATATTGTTAAACTTCATATATTTGACACTTACATGTTTAAATTGAGTAAGTACAGGTACCTGGAAGCCGTGTGGCTGGATTTTGGGCACACTAACTGCTAAATAAATAAGCTGTTTTCTTAAAAATGCTAAATAAGGTACGCCTACGCAATAAAAATCGGAAATATGAACTGTTTTTGGTTTTTCCGACCGTGTGGGTCGATGTATATATATTTATCTCTTTTGTCAAATTGCAAAAGCTCCTCCGTACAAAGGGGACTTAGCCAAAAAATTTCAGAAATTTTGGGAGTTAGAAATTTTTTGAAAATTTTGGAAATTTTGTTACCGACAAACAAATTCAAATTGGAAACTAAAATAAGTTAGTAAATGAAACCAATTTAAAATAATGACATAAATTAGTTATAAATGACAAATAAAATTTAAATATTCAGAGTTAAAGATAAATTGAATTCATATGAAAATGAAAGAATCAATTTGAATAAAATTAGGTATAAACTAAAGTGGTAAAGTGGGAATAAATATAAGAAGCATATAAAATGCTTATACTAACTTAAGAGGGAATGATAAATTCTTAAATGAAAGATTGATACTACAAATATAATATAAGATAATATTAGAATGAATAGATATTGCCATTTTGTGAGAAAGTCGATAAAATGTTTTTGGAATATTGTGATTGGATATTAGTGCTAAGCAGGATATGCAGGTAATATAAAGGTAAAGAGAATTGATTTTGATTTCAGAAGATAAATTTGAAATGCTCGACAAAAAGGCATGTGTTTAAATTTCTATATGAAATTTGATTGGGATTTGGATCAAGCCACTTGGCCTTTTGTTTTCTTTTGGGATTTGGGAGCCTGTAAAGGCCTTTTGTAGTTGTACCGAGCTAGCCGCGCAAAGGAGACGCTGGCAAAAAATTTTGGAAATTTTGAGAGTTAGAAAATTTTTGAGAAAATTTTGATAATTCAAAATTTAGTTTTGAATTATAATTTGAATGAGGGTATAAATAAGGTGGTTTGGGAACGATGGAAAGATTTCGAAAGTTAGTAAGAATAATAATGGGTCTTTTATAAGAAGATAGTTTGTAAGACATTGAATTGTTAGAAACTGTTTGGTTTTGGGGATAAGTAAA
This sequence comes from Allium cepa, assembly GCA_030765085.1. Taxonomy (NCBI): domain Eukaryota; kingdom Viridiplantae; phylum Streptophyta; class Magnoliopsida; order Asparagales; family Amaryllidaceae; genus Allium; species Allium cepa. The sequence goes on along the minus strand of CM060930.1, from coordinate 72,247,224 downwards.
CGGGTATTGGACCATTCTTCCTAACTAGTAATCTCGGGGACGAAATTCTTTTAAGGGGGTAGGAATGTGACGACCCGAAATTTTTAAGCATTTAAATTGGAATATTTGATTTATTTGAAATATTTAAAAAGTTAATTTTTAACTTGAATTCCAAATATCACTGTTTATTTGGGTAATTTAATTGTTAGATGAAATAATTTAAGTTTGGTAAAATGTTGAATATGGAGTTTTAAGCCTGTTCAAAATAATTTGAAGGCTTGAAAAAAATTTATATTGATAGTACAGAGGATAATAGGAGTTGTAAAATTGAAATTAGCAGTGGTTTGTTCAGTTTTGAAATTTTATCGTTTAAATTGAATTTAAAAATAGCCTTCCGAGGCACAGTCTCGGAATTCGACGAAACCAGTTCCATTGGATCCATAATATTGAATTATTATCGGATTTCAAATTTCGTGTTGATGGAAGTTGTTGTGTGAGCGTACGATATATAAATGCGCTGAAGTTTAATTGAAATTAAGAAAATACTGTACTTGTTAGTCAAACTTAATTTACATCAGAATCTTTCCAGTTCTTTCCAACGCACGCTTCCTTTGGCTTCCCAAACACGATTCTTCATCCTCCTTTCTTTTAGATACGAAACTTATTCCATTTCTTTAGAAATTCAAAGGCTCAAGATAAAAGAAAAAAAATGGCAGACTAATGATCGCGAGCCTTTGTTTTTCGTTTTCCTTCTATTCGAAACCCTTCGAATAAAACTAAAAAAAAATCACGTTCAGGAAACAAATCCATGGCCGCTGTAAATTTCCCAATCTCCTCCACCATATCTTTCTCCTCTTATGCGATTCGAAACCGAAACCTCCTCTACAGTTCTTTTCTTGGTCGATCAAAAATTAATAACAAAGCTTGTAATCGCGAGCTTAGTTCGAGAGGTAGACGCGAGGTTAATAGCAGATTTGGGGGCGGCAATGCAGGGCTTGGGTCGCCGCGAGGTGGAGCTTCGTTTTATGGCACCGTAGGTCAGTTAGGGGTCGCGTTGATTGTCAGCGGTTGTGGGCTCGTTCGAGTTAGGGCTTGGGCTTGATGGTGGTAGGTGATGGGATGGCCGATGTTGGGTAGGTCGTAGATGTGGAGAGGAACTGTTCGTCGTCGCCGTGAGGTATTTTTTTTTGTTTTAAATAGGGTTCTGCTTCAAACATATATATATATATATATATCTATGTATGTATGTATGTATGTATGTATGTATGTATGTATGTATGTATGTATGTATGTATGTATGTGTAAGTTAGAAAAAAAACAGAAAAAAAATAGGAAACTTATTTCATATGCAGTTTAGAAACGAAAATTACAAGTTTATTTAATAATGCATATTAGTGACTGAGACAATTAATAAACCTTTTTAAATTATTTAGTTACTAAAAGAAATTGTAAGGGAACGATTGGTTTAACTAAATTATTAGTTGCCTTATTTATTTAATGGCAATTAATTGTTTGATAAATTAAAATATTAATGAATCGTATAACTGTTATACAAGGTTTTAAATCACGGAAGCAAGCCAGTTTGGAAATAGACTGCAAATCAAAAGCAAAGGTGAGTTAATCTCACTCAGTTAAATTTAAATTTAAATTTAAATGAATAAATTTAAATAATTTTTTGAATGGTTAAATTGATTGATGTGCTATAGTATGGTATATTTTGGAATTGGCATTATATTGTGCTAACGTCTGGGGATGCAGGGAAAACAGGTCGGAGGGATCCAACTGAACCCCCCAACTTTTATTTAAATTATTAAATATTCTCTGTTCTGATTATTTGATATTCTGTAATAAATTATGTGGAAGTATTGAATGCTATGGCTTGGTTGATATAATTGGGTATAATGAATTACCAAAATAATATATATAAAAATTGGATTTTTAAAGAAAATAAAAGAAGCGAATCTGTAAGTAAAGTAATTATAGAATAAATTTAAGAATGAATTGGAGAAGAAATAAAGTGAATTTAAATTTCTAATAAATAAATTATGAGTATAGAAAGGAAAATTTGAATAAACAGGAAGTTAATGAATTTTAAAATTCAGTGTTATTATTTAAAAAGAACAAAACATTTATTTAAAATTTAGGATTTAAATTATTGGAAAGAATAAAGAAGAAATTGGGAATAATCTGAAATTTGTATATTTCAGTTAAAAGGGTTTGAAATCAAACAGAAAATAATAATAATAAAGTCCATAACTAATGAATTTTGAAATGAACTGATAAGTAAAGAAATTTATTTCAAATGGAATAAATTGGAAATCAATTTGGGAAATTGATTTAAATGATTGAGATTTGAAATTCTCCCTGGATAACCAAGTACGTTGTCAAAGTAAATTTTTAAATATAAGTTAAAAGATTTTAAAGTTGTTTTAAAAAGTATGTTTTGTAAAATTTATTATTTCTAATATTTAAATTCTAAAGTAAGTATTTCCTTTAATCTTTTATAGTAGTAATTATTTTAAGAATGACTTAGTATAATGTTTTTAAAAAGTGAAAACCTAGTTCTGTATTTTATAAAGTAACCTTATTTTTTTAAATATTCATATAGAATCTATCTTAGCCAATTATCGAAGTAGTCTTAACTTAAATGTTCTAAAGTAAACTCCAAAGTAAGTATTTTATTTTAATCTATTATCGTAATAATTATATAAAGAATGATTTGGTAATTTAAAGAAGGAAATCTAATGTATAGTTATAAGGTAATACTATTTTAGTATTTCTAGAGCATTGTTTTAAATTAAGTATTAAAGTAAAATTTTCTAATATATTTTACAATAAAGTGTTTTTAAATTATTTTTGAAATCTAGTTTTGTGCTTGGTGATTTCAGTGGAGATAGTAATATAATTGGGAAGTTTATTTTGAAGAGAAAGATGATCTGAAACTGTTTTCAAAGGGTTGAAAATAGAAATATATCATGTGAAGACATTTTGAGGTTAATAAATAATTTGGGAAATTATTTATTGGTTTATGATTGTTGTAAACATTAATTGATATTTAAATAACCGACTATCAATATTGGCCAAATGCGTTGATCGTTTCGAAGAGACCGGGATTGAGATTAATTTCTCGAAAACCACTTCGATCCAGTTAGTACGTTTTCGTGAAAAACGATTTTGGATTCGAAGATGGAGTAGTGAAGTGCAAGGGCTAGTCGCTACTAATCCTTAGGATATTTCCAAATGGATGTAGTAGGAATAGTGCCTTCGGTTCCGTTCGAACCCGGGACGGACTTGTATGGATGAATGCTTGCGAAACATCGTCAGGTGGACGATGGGCATTCTAAGGGATATATTCTAAAAAGGTAACGCTTAGCCTCAAGCCTCATCAAATGGGAATGGTTGAAAATCAGGGGTTATGCAGCAAGTCTTCGTGGGTAGCCCCCACTGGAGGGTGAGGTCATCCCTGTCTAGATGTCCCTTTTTTTTCCGGCTTAGTGGACGGTCGCTGATCCCAACCGTGGGGTGATCTTGCTCGGGACTGTCCAGTAAGGGATGGTTTCGGTATTGTGTTACAGGGGAGTTAGGGTGGCTCCTCGGTACGCTGATCTAGACCAAGTATTGTGATAGGTGGTACCCCAGTGCCTAGCCATTAGTTGGAATCCATTTTCCCTACGCGCCTGTACGGTTTTGATTGTGCCCAACTATTGCTGAAACGTGAGATGCAAGCATTTCAGCTAGATTCTATTTTACTTTCTATAGACACTATTATAATATCAGAGGATTTTAATAAAAATGTTTTAGCTATCGTAAAGTAAAAACCCGACATGTTTATTTGTGGCATGGTCTTACGAAATACTTTTGTTTTCAAAAGGATTTTTAAAACTTTAATAATCAATTGAGTGTGATTTTCTCACGCTGGTATTCCATACTGACTCGGGTGTTATTTAACTGTAATGCTTGGGTCAGACCGAGTATTATAGGGTACAGGATATGATGCTGTGGAGATCAGTAGACGAGCTGGATGACGATACGTACTCTCGTACTTGTTTATATATATATATATATATATATATATATATATATTCCGTTGTGTTGAGTTGTTGTGTATCCATTTGTATGAATATTGATGTTGAACTGTGCTTGATGTACTCAGATGATGTAATATATGTAAACATATATATTTGATTTTGAGTAAAGATTATTTATTATTCATTATATTTTATTCCGCTGCGATGGTTAGGTTCTGTTGTTGTTTCCTATTCTCTTCTTCTACCTCTTCTTCTTCAACCCAAATGGTTCGTATTTCTGTGCAACTTGAGTTGATTGTTGTAGAATAGTGATGACTCAAGGGGTACGGATTAGCGGGCTGTTACAATTGATTTTGACCACAAGTGTGCATTCTTTCTCTTGGCATTTGATGTATGGAGAAAACTTTGAACTGAATCAACATCTCATGGATTCTTATGACGTATCAGAACGTGCATGCATCTTTGGTTTGGAATATCTTATTTAGCTGATTTACCATCAATTGTGAATCACTGAATATCTCAAGCCTTAGGATTTTGAGCTGTTATGCTAGAGTCAACCCTACAATCATGGATTCATATACAGTCACATTATTGGTTGCTGAAAATCCCATTTATGGCGTAATGTAGTCTGTGTCCATTAAGGGTAGTCGTAGAGTAACCAGCTCTGGCACCTTATTCGTTTGATCCCCCATCTACATGTAGCTGCTATTTTGGTTCAAATTTCTTTTCCTTTTGCAGTTGTTATTCAATAAATCCTATGCATTTTCTAACGAAGTCTGCTAACGCTTGTCCCTTAACTAACGACCTAGTGAAATATTCAATGCCATATTGGCTTTGCTCCATTCCTCAATTTACCAATCTCCTATGTTTTAGGTTTGCCAACGATCAATCTTAATAAGTAATTGGTCAAAATCTTAATCGAATTCCCATGAAGATACGACTTTAACTTTTTGGATGACAATAATAGGAAAAATGCCTATTTTTCTATAACTAGGCACCTAGCTTCGTTATCCATCAACCTTTACTTGTGTAATAAACTCAGAATTGAATTCCATTTTCTTCTCTTATCAACATCGAGCTAATAATGTGTTCTCAAATGGCCATATACAAAATCAAGTCTTCCCCCTCCACGAGGCTTGAAATTATCAATGGCCACTAGGTGGTCTCTTGATTCTTATAAAGCTTTCTAGCATTCCTCTGTCTATTCAAAGGTTTTCTTATTTCTGATCACATCAAAGAAAGGAATACACTTATCTTTCGCCTTGGATATAAATCAATAAAGGGTTGCGACTTTTCCATTTAGTCCCATTGCCTCCTTACACATCTTTGGTTGTACATATTTTTAATAGCTTTTCGTTGATCAAGATTAGCTCCAATTCAGCTTGCGCTTACAATGTACCCCAAAAATTACCGGACCGAATTCCTAAAGAGCAGTTTTGTGGGTTTAATTTCATTTTTTTACTTTCTTAATATACCAAACATTTCTCTTAAATCCTCCACACGATCAACTTCCTTCTTGGATTTTACCAACGTATTATCCATATAAACTTCCATGTTTCTCTCTATTTGGTTTTTAAACATTCTATTCACAAGCCACTGATATGTTGCTTCTGTATTTTCCAATCCAAATGACATCACTTTATAGCAATACATTCCCTAGTCTATTACGAAGTTGGTACGTTCCTCGTCGGGCATAAACATTGGAATTAGGTTGTAGTCCGAATAGGCGTCCATGAAAGATAGCGGCTTATAACGCTAGTCGCATCAACTAACTTATTAATTCCCTCCATATCAACCTGGGTCCATGCAAATATATATGTGCTTGATTGTAAAAATGAAATCAAACTCTCTCTCTCTCTCATTTCTTTGTCCATTCTCCTGCCTATTTTCACGATTTTGGTAGAATCTCTAGAATATAGCTTTATCTCTTCTAAGTCTTCCATGGACTACACATTGTCTCGCCTATCTCTAGAATCCATGTTTGTATTATTTCTTTTGATATTTCATTTTCGTCTTGACTAACTTGGTTAATTCCGCATGCTTTTTTTTCCTTGTCTTGAATTTGGTTCTCTAATTTGTTACCTGATTTTTTTTGGTAGACATTACGACCTGTTTGCCTTATATATCAGTTCTTTAAGACCTTTTCATTTTGGTTATGTTAGAATCTCCATTCTATGTTTTAATGACAACAACTATACAATTATATATATTATATACGTCTTATCAAGATAATAGGTATATACTACGAGAGGACATCATGCTTGAAGATATTTGTGACGCCCCACCTCTATACTCACACTAGTCAAGGACACTACGGAGTAATGCCATTAACTAGCACGAAGAATAAGGCTGTTGAGGAGCTACCATCTGTGTAATTGCTTTGTGCGAGCACCGATATGAAAAATTGTGCTATATGCATTTCGTTTCAAGAGGAAATCTGACATATCAAATACAAAGACAAGGCTACTACATGATGGCTATTTGGTTTTTGGAAATAAATACAAAATAAACATAACGTAAATCAGTCACAGATATTCATATCACTAAGGCGGAAATAGATATGAATATATCACATAAAAGTGTACATCAAGGTAGTGGTCATATAAGATCCACTACATCACAAAAGAATAAGTACAAGTGCAAGACAAAGGAATATGTATACATCAAGGAGTTTCTATCTCGAATGTATAATAACAAAAAACACTAAGCTAAAGTAGTTAGCCTAAAAATCAGATGAAGGACCACGATAAGAAGTCAAGCATAAACACCTGAAATACCTCGGTCTGACCCGAGTATTATTTAAGAAGAAAATAATAAACGGATCAGTCTAGCAATAAATATCATATAAAATGAGATTGGATAAGAGATATGAAAAAAACGCATGATAACAATAATGCCATACTGTGACAAGTATGCATCAGATAATAAAAAAAATCATACAATATCTCAAATATTCTCAAACACTAAAAAGAATGTCATATTCTTTAAATTATTCAACAAAACACAAATATTGAAAGAGCTTATCAATGCATATCATCAAAACTAGTGAAACACAAATTCTAGAAATCATCAACTAGAAATCCAGAAATCACAAAAAGGGGAAGGCCCATCACAAACAGGAGCATGAGATCTCACCAACACGTGTATCACAAATGGGTCGCTATCCCATAAAATGAGCCGGAGCTCCTCCAAACAGGGTATAGTCCCCCCTTGCTGTGATGTCCCGGAGATTTGGGCAATATTTATTTAATAATTTCATTAATAATTATTTTAAAATGTGATATATTGATTTAATAATCCAATTCAAACATAAATTTCTTTTGAAAATTTATAATTATTTTGTTGATAAATGATATTTTTTTGAAAATTTATAATAATAATTGAATTTGAGAATCTTATTGTTTTAAAATGTTAAAAATATTTTAATGATAAAATTTTCTTTCTAAGCTAATTTAAAAATATATTATTTGTAATGTATATATGTGTATACATTGTAAATTGGAGTTTAATTTTAATTTTAAATTTAAATTTAATAAAGGATGTTTTCAAATTTATAATATATATATGTGTATAATTTATGAATTGATTAAATTAAATTGAAATAGTATCGAAACTTTTCATAAGTCAATTTATAGATCTATCTTGTATTTTCAAAAAGGAAATTATAGTAAATATTTTGTTATAAATATATATATAGTTAAAAATTGTATTCTATAATGAAGTTTATTTTGTTTTATCTTTAAAATTATTTTGAAATAAATTTAGTTTATTTATATTAGAGTATAGTATATTTGAAACTCTTGAATAAAATGAATTCAACATTGTTCTTTTCTTTTTAAAAAGTTTCTCTTGTGAAAAATGGTTTTAAATATATTTTTTTTAAAATATTCAAGCAAATATTTAAATATGTAAAGATAATTCATTTGTAATTATTTAAAGACTAAATGTAAATAAACATACAAAACATCTTAAGTTTAAATTAGAATGGTTTTATCTTAAATTAAAACATTTGTAAACAAAGAAATTTATTTTATATCTAAATCATACATGTGTTAATATTCATGTTTTTAAAGTTGACACTTGTAATTAATTTTCATACTTAAGTAACAAGTGGCATACTAAATCAATATTGAATTTATTATTTTAGATAAAAACTTAAAACAAATCTTTTGTTTCAAACACTTTATCTCCCATGAAGAATCAAAATTCAGATTTAAAAAAACTGAAAATCCATTTTACTTAAAAATTCCACAACCCAAACTCAATCTATATTCTGCAAATTTCAACTATGTAAGATTTGCAAATCAAAGTTTTGAAACCTGCAAAAAGAAAACCCAAATTTGCAAATTCTGTTAACCTGCAAACAATCCAAATTTTGCAACCTATAAGTTCAACACAAGCAAAGTTGAAATGGGAAGCATGCAGACCAAAATCATCATCAAATGCAATTTCAAGGCCTGCAAGCATCAAGATATAACCAACTTCAACTAGCATGCAAATCAGATTTCAGTGAAACTTGCATATGGATTGCTCTCTGCCTTTTCATTTGAAGGTGAGTAAATCTATGTTTTTAAAAACAGTTTCTTCTTTTTAAACCAAGCTATCAAGATTTGCAGAATCTTAAGTTTAATTCAAATGCCTTTTAAATGAGAAAATTAAAACAGTGGCAATTAAAACTGCTCTGTTCTTTTCTCTTTAGTAAGTAATCCCAAATTTATGGGTTGTTTAAAATTATATATGTGCATGAGTTTGAATATAATTATTGACTGTTGTATTATGCTCGACTGTTGTGTGTGATTATGCTTGAGTATGCAGAGAAGTGTGATGTGAATTTCTACAAACATGTTTCTGTATTACTTGGATTAAAATACAAATCCACTTCTATATGATTGAATCATAGTTAGAGAATATTGTGTAAACATAATGTGTTTGTTCAGTATAGTTTAGGTTTGAAAAATTTTAGTTTAGAAAAGAAAAAAAGAACCCGGTTACTTCTGAAAAACAATCACAGCAGACAATGGTTTCCAAAATAAAAATTACCAAACATCTTAAAATTATTCAAAACAAGTTTAAAACTTTAATACATGTTTAAAACCATGATTATTAAAACAAGCATCAGGTTTTTAAAACAACTGAGGAATTAGGAATTTAAGTCTGTGCAGTATTATGGGAATTTGGGAATACCAAATCATAAAGTAAATTTTGGAATCTGAAATTCTACCTGAAGGTGGAATGTGGACTGGGGAGTGGAGGAAAAATTCCTAATAGTTGATTAGAGAATGGTGGTGATGGCAAGAGGGGTTTTTCAGGTTTGAACCCTAGAATTAGAATGATGGCAGATTTGTATCTTCTTGAACTCTATGGGGATTCGAGTGGTCTGTGTTTTTGGGGTTTGGAAGAAGGTGTATAGGTGAAGCAATGGCTGGATTTGGAGACCATAAGATGGTCGGAGTGGAGTGTCAAGAGGTTTGACAGGTTTGGTGTACTTGGTGAAGTTTTTTCCAGGATTGTTTAATTTTGCCTGATTCAAATTTTCAAGCTGCAGAGGGTATTGTTGGTGGATGTTATCAAGTCAAGGGGTGGATGGCTTCCTGGAGAGGTTGGTGAAGGTTGCTGGAAGTCGCCGGAGTAGTGGTCGCATTTGCACAGTGGTTTGTGGTCTCTGATGAACTTGGGATAGTGCAGGGTTTTGGGTGACTCGAAGTCAACCTCGTGTATTTTGTATTGTGGCTCGAAGTGGGAAGGGTTTTGACCCGAAGTATCTTGTTGGTGGTCTCGGGTTTAGTTGTGCAGGTGGTAATCTGTGCTGTGTTTTTTTTTTAAATCTGGAAAACTCAAATGTTTAAAAGCAATGATTTAATTTAAAGTGTAGGTATGGTTTAAATTCAAGTAAGTTATGAATTCAAAAGTTTAAATTGAAGAATTCAAATATAAAGTAAGATTTAAACTTAAATTTGAAATAGTATAAATATAGTGCAGGTTTCTTTGAATTCCAGATTTTATTTAAACCAGTTTTGTTTTTTTTAAAATCTGAAGGGAATTCAATTTTTAAAAACAAAGATTTAAATTCAGGTATAAGTTTGAATTCAAAGTTAAAAATGAAACTTTTAAATTTTAAGCAAGATTTAAAATTTAGTTTTGAAATCAAGTTTTAAGTATGATTTCAGTTTGCTTTGAAATGAGTTTGAATTCAAAACAGTTTTGAATTTTTTTAAAAATTGGACAGAAAATGTTTTTAAGTAGAATTTAAATATGAATATGATTTCAAATAAAGGTTTAAATTTGAAGAATTCTTTCCTTTAAGTATTGAAATAAAATTATGATATGTTTAACTTTAAATTGAAAAGTTAAATAATCTATCTATTTTCAAATGTTTGATTTCTTAGTAAAATTTAGTAATATTGATTTTTAAACTTTTCTTATATAATAATGTTAGTTATTTACTTTTAGGTTTATTAAATTATTTAAATTTGGATAATGTTTATAGGGTTAAATATTTTTAAATCTTAAATTTTAAAATGGAAGTTGAATTTAATTTTAGAAATGTATTATTTAAATACATTTTGAATATTAATTAAGTAATTAATAAGTAAATGAATTATTTTGGAAATAATTAAGAATTTACTTATTTGTTTTGATTTTAATTGATGTTTTGGATTAATTTATAATTAGAAATGATTAATAAATAATTAATCTAAGGTAATTTTCTTAAGTAAGGAGTTAATGAAAATGTTGATAATTATATAAGATAATTATCCAAGGATAATAAATAATTAATTAATGTAATTAATTTTGATGGATTAATTAGATTAATTAATTGAAGATAATCAATTGTAATTTGTTAAGTATAATTACTTTATAAAAGTAATTAAGGTATTAATTACTTATTGTAATTAATTCTGATAATGTGCTTTGTTAAATTAATTAATTTAGTTTAATTAATTTAAGAAATAATTTAATAATTTAATGATAATAAGTACTTAATGTAATTTATGGAGCAGGGTTACTTAAAGAAGTTTTAATTGATAATTACTGGAATGTAATTAAGGAAAGGTGATTTATTTTAATAAAGTAATTTGGATAATTACTTTTGTAATTAATAAAGGATTAATTAAATAAGATAATTAATTATTGGATAATTAATTTATTTATAAGTAATTAAGAGTAGTTAATTACTGGATTTAAGTATTAATCAAGGTGATTAATGATTAGATTAATTACTAAATGTAATTAATTTTTAATTGAGTAATTAATTTAAATATTAATTAGAGATCATTAATTATTATAATTAATGATGTAATTAAGAATTGTTTAATTAATTAATTAATTAATTAAGTGATTAATTGTAATTAATTAAGGATAAATGTAATTAATTATAGTTAATTAATAAATTAAGTAATTAAATGTTAATTACTTATGATTAAGGTTAATTAATTTGTGAAAATTAATTTAAGACTAATTACTTATTGTAATTAGTGAATGATTTATCATGGATGTTTAATCAAGTTGAATACTTAATGAATGATTAATTAACTAGGTTGATTAATCAATGGGTTGATAAGTAAGATTTATAGGTGAGTAATTAATTTAATTTATTTTAAATTAATTAAAGATAGAAGTAATTAATTTAATTCATTTTAAATTAATTATAAATAATGGATAATATATCATTGCTTATGGATGATATTGATATACCTTTGGATGGTTGTGATCTCAGAAATGAGATGAGTAGTATCTATAGGATATAGATGCTTAGTTATAGTATGATGGATTATTTTGGTTGTGATGATTGACTGTTGTGATGATTATCTGTTGTGATAATGTTATGGATTGTCTGTTATGATATATGTAGTTTATCCATCTGTGTGAAATAGATAAAAATAAAATGAGTTAATTGTTTAAACCCCTTAAGTACAACTTGGACATTAAGATGGCGTTTGGTTTCGGTGAGACTGGGATCGGGTTTCCATATTTGGATATCCGAAAACCACATCGATTCCAATTAAACGTTAGGTCGTTAATCCAAGTGGAGCAAGTGAAGACTCAAGGTGTAAGGGCTATACGTCAGTATAACTCTGTGGGTGATTCCGTAATGAGTTTGACGGAATAGTACTTATAGATTCGAGATGGTGGTTTAGAGTGCAAGGGTTATCATCGTTAACTCTGAGGGTGATTCCAATACGAGTGTAACGAGATAATGCCTTCGGTTTCGTTCGAACCCGGAACGAACTTGTATGGATTGAATGCTTTCAGAACATCGTCAGGTGGACGATGAGCATTCTAAGATAGATATGTTCTTTAAAGATAATCGTAACCTCAAGCCTCATCAACCGGGAATGGCTAAAATAGGGGAGGTGCAGCAAGGCTTCGTGGGTAGCCCCCACTTGAGAGTGAGATTTACCCCTGTCTAGAGGTCCCTTTTATTTCGGCTGTGTGGACGGTTGAGAGCTCCAACTGTCGGGGTTATCTTGTTCGAAACTTTTCAGTAAGGAATGGGTCCGGCCTTGTGTTGTAGGGGATTGGGAGTAATCCTCGGTACGGTGATCTAGACCACGTACTGTGACGGGCGTACCCCGATAGCCCTGCCATTGACGGAATCCAAAATCCAATAAGTGCCTGTACGGTTTTGATTGTGCCCAACTATGTTGGAACGTGAGATGTAAGCATTCCAACTATTTCTGTATTTTATTTTGAAAACCCTAGACACTATTATAATATCACTGGATTTCCTATCAAATGTTTTGGTTAGCGTAAGGTTAAAACTTTTCCATGTTTATGTGTGGGAAGTCTTACGTGGTACCTTTTGTTTTCAAAGGATTTTCTAAAAGTTAAGAAACTTTTAAACCGTTTACTCACACCAGACCCCTGTCTGACCCGAGTGTTTATTTTCTGTTTTATTAAACTCTTGGGTACTTATATTACGTATGAGTAGTCAAGTGATTCAGGATTGCTTTTACGAGTTCTGGAGGAGATAATGGAGCAGGAGGCTTCAGCGTGTAGATATATATAGTGGTTCCGCTGTGTTTGAGTTGTATCTGTTTTTCTCTGATGTTCTTGAATTGTAATTGCTAGACAGATGTTTATAACTGACTAGTTTGTGTTGTATTGGCTGTAAAACTCTGATGTATATGATACTATGTAAAGTATTATGTGATATAATATAATTTATTCGTTTCGCTGTGAGATTCTGATGTTGTCTGTTTCTTTCTCTTCTTTCTTTTCTCTTTTCTATCACTTTCTTTCTTCTTAACGATGCGACTTCCTGGTATTTGGAAGTTGGGTCGTTACATCGTGGTATCAGAGCATTAGGTTGAGTGAATACCTAGGCTCTGTAGAGGTGTCTTTCTTGAGAGAGCGTACTTGTAATTTTAAATATAAATATATTTAATTCTACCTATATGTTGGGTTACCTGTTCAGGTTTTCCAATATAAGTAATAAAGGTAGATAGGGTAGTGGTGTGTGTAACACAACTACCAATGGTTGGAGTTCCGAATGTTTGAGCTTGGAAGTAATCTGCTAGGGCAGTATTGGGCATCTTGAGTAGTTTGGCAGTTTGGTGTAAAGGATATTTCTGATCTCTGAAGGAAAATCTTTTCAAGATTCGGAGTGTATCTTTGGATTTTAAGCTTGATTTCACTCGTGTGAGTAGATTTTCTTGAGTCTGGATCAGTTTGGAGTACTGAAGCCAGCAATGGTATTTTGGCAACCTTAGGAAGGAGTTCTGTCTGTATTTGAGTTTGAGACTCAGTTTGGTAGAGTGTTTTGAGTTGGGTTTGGGAGCGAGTTTCCTGAAGGATATCCGTCTTCTGAAGGCTCTATTGTGGAAGTGGTTGGTGTAGCTTTGAGGTTCGATGAGCTTTTGGGTAAGGAAGTTTTTGGCAACAGTAGCAGCAGTGAGTGGCCTGTTTCTTCGATGGTTCTGAAGTCTCTGTGAATCTTTTGTCAGTAGTCCGGGCAGATGGTGGAGCTTGTCCATTTCTTCTGGAAGTTCAGTTGGGAGTGATGTTAGTGGTTAAGAGGTGGACCACTAGTTTCTTCTTTTGAAGGCTTTGGCTGTTCTGATTATTGATGAGAGAACGATTTCTTGGAATCTGAACTGAGTAGAATCGCAAAAGTGATTTGCGATGATCCGGAAGTTTTCTGAGTAACCTTTGTTTGGAATGGAGCATCTTAGAAGATGTTTGTTTTATCAAAATGGTTTGATGTTTTCTGGATGTCTTCGAAGGAGTTACGTTTTGCATCCGCATCAGGAGATTGAAATCTGTTTCGACTTGGTTTTTTAGAGATTTTATGGAATTTGATGAACAATGTTTTCGGGATAAGTTGATCAAGTCTATACTGTGTTCATCAACAGCATTCTCGAATCAGAGTTGCGCAGTGTAAGCATGGTGGCAGCTATTCCAGAATATAAGCAACACCCGATTCATTGGGGATTTGTGTTTTGTTTTGGATCAGAGGATTTCTATAGGAAATTCACTTTAATTTGGAGACTTGGATGTCTTGTGCATCTGTTCTATTTTCTGAATAAGTGTAGTTTGTCTGAAGTCTTCTGGTATCTGTAGTAGAGTTTGTGTGGTGGATTGGATTGATCTAGAAGGTTGAAGGTAGCCCAGGATCGACATGAGAGATTTGTGGATAAGAGATTGGATCCTTCTGTTTTCTCTCAAAGGTTAAGTGATTGATCTACAAGATTGGATTGCCAGTTTGGATAACTGAGATTCGATGAGTTTCACGTATCTCTGAGGGAATACGTGTATGATCTATCTTGGGTTGTGGAACCAGCAGTTCTGGAGTTTTGGTTGTTGAGTCAGACTCGTTTGCAGTCTGATATCTTGTCTAGTACTATAGATATAGTTGTATAGGAGTTTTGGAGCTTCTTAGTATTGATTGTTTGGATTCTCTAGAGCGAGTATCCCGGTATATATATATATACTTGGGAAAACTCGATAAAATTTTATCTAGAATTTGTCTGGATAATTTGATTTGTTTGATTGGTTGAATTGGTTGTTTTGATTGTTAGCATATGTTTAATATATGCTTGTGTTTTAATTAAAATCTTTAATGAGATTATTAAATTACCTTTGCTTTTAAATTTCGGGGACGAAATTCTTTTAAGGGGGAGGGAATGTGATGTCCCGGAGATTTAGGCAATATTTATTTAATAATTTCATTAATAATTATTTTAAAATGTGATATATTGATTTAATAATCCAATTCAAACATAATTTTCTTTTGAAAATTTATAATTATTTTGTTGATAAATGATATTCTTTTGAAAATTTATAATAATAATTGAATTTGAGAATCTTATTGTTTTAAAATGTTAAAAATATTTTAATGATAAAATTTTCTTTCTAAGCTAATATAAAAATATTTTATTTGTAATGTATATATGTGTATACATTGTAAATTGGAGTTTTAATTTTAATTTTAAATTTAAATTTAATAAAGGATGTTTTCAAATTTATAATATATATATATATGTGTATAATTTATGAATTGATTAAATTAAATTGAAATAGTATTGAAACTTTTCATAAGTCAATTTATAGATCTATCTTGTATTTTCAAAAAGGAAATTATAGTAAATATTTTGTTATAAATATATATATAGTTAAAAATTGTATTCTATAATAAAGTTTATTTTTTTTTATCTTTAAAATTGTTTTGAAATAAATTTAGTTTATTTATATTAGAGTATAGTATATTTGAAACTCTTGAACAAAATGAATTCAACATTGTTCTTTTCTTTTTAAAAAGTTTCTCTTGTGAAAAATGGTTTTAAATAATTTTTTTTAAAATATTCAAGCAAATATTTAAATATGTAAAGATAATTCATTTGTAATTATTTAAAGACTAAATGTAAATAAACATACAAAACATCTTAAGTTTAAATTAGAATGGTTTTATCTTAAATTAAAACATTTGTAAACAAAGAAATTTATTTTATATCTAAATCATACATGTGTTAATATTCATGTTTTTAAAGTTGACACTTGTAATTAATTTTCATACTTAAGTAACAAGTGGCATACTAAATCAATATTGAATTTATTATTTTTGATAAAAACTTAAAACAAATCTTTAGTTTCAAACACTTTATCTCCCATGAAGAATCAAAATTAAGATCTAAGAAAAACTAAAAATCCATTTTACTTCAAAATTCCACAACCCAAACTCAATCTATATTCTGCAAATTTCAACTATGTAAGATCTGCAAATCAAAGTTTTGAAACGTGCAAAAAGAAAACCCAAATTTGCAAATTCTGTTAACCTGCAAACAATCCAAATTTCTTCAACCTGTAAGTTCAACACAAGCAAAGTTGAAATGGGAAGCATGCAGACCAAAATCATCATCAAATGCAATTTCAAGGCCTGCAAGCATCAAGATATAACCAACTTCAACTAGCATGCAAATCAGATTTCAGTGAAACTTGCATATGGATTGCTCTCTGCCTTTTCATTTGAAGGTGAGTAAATCTATGTTTTTAAAAACAATTTCTTCTTTTTAAACCAAGCTATCAAGATTTGCAGAATCTAAAGTTTAATTCAAATGCCTTTTAAATGAGAAAATTAAAACAGTGGCAATTAAAACTGCTCTGTTCTTTTCTCTTTAGTAAGTAATCTCAAATTTATGGGTTGTTTAAAATTATATTTGTGCATGAGTTTGAATATATTTGTTGAATGTTGTATTATGCCTGACTGTTGTGTGTGACTATGCTTGAGTATGCAGAGAAGTGTGATGTGAATTTCTACAGACATGTTTCTGTATTACTTTGATTAAAATACAAATCCACTTCTATATGATTGAATCATAGTTAGAGAATATTGTGTAAACATAGTGTGTTTGTTTAGTATAGTTTAGGTTTGAAAAATTTTAGTTTAGAAAAGAAAAAAAGAACCCTGTTACTTCTGAAAAACAATTACAGCAGATAATGGTTTCCAAAATAAAAATTACCAAACATCTTAAAATTATTCAAAACAAGTTTAAAGCTTTAATGCATGTTTAAAACCATGATTATTAAAACAAGCATCAGGTTTTTAAAACAACTGAGGAATTAGGAATTTAAGTCTGTGCAGTATTATGGGAATTTGGGAATATCAAATCCTAAAGTAAATTTTGGAATCTGAAATTCTACCTGAAGGTGGAATGTGGACTGGGGAGTGGAGGAAAAATTCCTAATAGTTGATCAGAGAATGATGGTGATGGCAAGAGGGGTTTTTCAGGTTTGAGCCCTAGAATTAGAATGATGGCAGATTTGTATCTTCTTGAACTCTATGGGGATTCGAGTGGTCTGTGTTTTTGGGGTTTAGAAGAAGGTGTATAGGTGAAGCAATGGCCGGAGTTGGAGACCATAAGATGGTCGGAGTGGAGTGTCAAGAGGGTTGACAGGTTTGGTGTACTTTGTTGAATATGCGCTTTGCGCTATATGATTTTTGTTTGATGATAATAAACATATATACATTCATTTAAATGTATCTGTTAATGTACTATTTTTCATAGAATAAATAAATATTTGTTGAATAAAAATAAATTACACAGAATTCGAATTTGAATTCAAACAGAACAAGTTAAACAGATTTTGAATTCAAACCGAAATTTTTATTCAAACAAATATTTATTACAACTTTGATAGTGCAATTTCAAGCTCTCACTATACATATACAATTTTGACTACAATACATGACATTTCACATTTACATCACAACCTTACTACATATCACTCACACTCATATTTTTGTCTTCAACTATAATCCAGTTTGAATCCAGCATCTGAGTAATCTGCAAAAATATTTTCAAACGCAGTAAAATTGAAAGAGAAATATTTTTGAAATTTGAAAGAAAAAATGATTTTGAAAACATTGTTTGCCTCAGTTATTTGGGTTGTTCGTCATCATTTTTGACTGTGCAATATCTGTGCATATCAGTATTTTTTTATCAGGGACAGGTAATTATAAGTGGCTGCAGTACACACGTGTACATTCGTATACGTGTGCACTACCTCGCCAACTCGTGTGCAAAAATCAAACAAAAGCACAGAAATCAAAAACAAGGTCAAACCCAAGATAGGTTCAACTCAAGGCAGTAGTGTATATGAACACAATCAAACTACAACAGGTCAGAGGTGAAAACAATGCAATACTGAAGTGATGAAGTGCATATAAACAACTGCAACACACATGCACGACTTATCACAGTAAAACTCAAGCAAGCCAGACCAACACTGCAATTCAAAATGAAACATGTATGCAGCATCAAGTCAGAACACAGTGAAAACTCGAGTCACAGTACAGGCCAAGACTACTGCATGCAACATGGAATGCAAAAACAATGCACCACTACAAATTCAAATAATGTCCAAACAACAAACATGAAAATGAACCAAAGTAATATAGCAGCCCCAAAATCAGTGACACAACAACAAAAGTGCAACAGATCAAATGGCACAGTGCACCACTGATTTGAAGAACATATGAATAAAGAACACAAGTACAAGCAATGTGCAACTGCAGTGATACATAGGCAACATGAAGCAATGCACATGTCACCAGAACATAATGAAGACTGCATCATGATACAAGGCTTCAAATGTGCAAATGCTCAATGTAGATGAACAACAACAGGGATGAACACATGAGAATGGACAAGGCACAAATCAAGTTGCAGACTCCAAGTTGCAGACTCAAAGAAAACATGACACCAAGCTACAAACTCAAATGCAAACAGGAATAAAATATGACAATGCAATATGGTGAAGCAGCATTGATACAACATAAGTCAAGACAGCTACAACACAAGTACAGGTGAAACCATACTTGACACAGTGGAAAGACTAGAAGCACACGAGTTAATGAAGACTGCATGAATCAAGACCACACAGTGCATATATGTCAAACATGAATGCCACGACTTCAAATGAAGACCAACAAGCTACATGATGAACAAGTGCAAACTGAATGTAACAAGCATGAATAGAGTACAGTGTCACTCTCATGTATGCAACAGATAATGAAACAAGTTGCACCAGACCAAGTTCAAGTAAAAGGGCAACATACTAACTTAAACAACAACAATGAACCAGAGCCAAGAATATATGTACAGTATGGCAAATACAGGTACAAACAACAGTGAGCACACTCATATGAACAAATGCAAAGAACAGTGAAGCATGCACATAGGCCACCAGTGAAACAAAGTAATATATACATGAACAAGTGTAGCATCTGTTACAGTGAAAAAAAGCCCAAGTCAAGATGGAGTTACAACAATGCATCAGTGAGGAACACAACAATAATGAATACTACAACAACAAAATGGAGACGGCATCCCACAATATCCAGAAGTTTAGAAAATCAAATGGCCGAAGTAAATACTCAGTATCAAGGCCGAAGTGACAGTGAATCGCAAATTCAATGATGAACAAGTCAACAAAGTGAAAATTCACGAAATCAGTATTGTCAAAGTCAAACAAGTGTTCACCGTGATAGCCAAATAAATTGATCACGAAATCAACAAAGCCGTGTGAATCAAGCTACTAGAAATACAAAATTGACAAAGTCAGATTTTATCACAAGCATCCAAGTGTAATCGAGTGGCCGAGATGAACAAATTGACAAATTCAAACACGAATTCGAACGCATATATAACCCAATCATCACTGGCAAATTAAATGATCGAGTTCAAGTATCAATTTAGAAAAGCAAAAGGAGACGGTACATACCGAATTCACAAGAAACGAACTCGATCGAGCAACTGCAAAACGAGCAATAGTCAACCATCAGAGAAGTAGCGAGCTAGGGCAACATATCTCAGATCAATTGAAGGAGCCGAAGCCCTAATTGGAACAAAGAGCTGAAGCCCTAACTGGAACAAAGGGAACGAAGCCCTAATCAGAACGAAGCCGCCATTATTCTCACGAACGAGACAAAAGGGGATCGGGCTGGAGATAACAAAGAAAGGAACGGGTTTAAGTGGGCCGGTCTTATTAAAAAAAAAGGGGGTTTTGTTTTTAATTTAAGGCTTTATTATATTAATTAGTTTTTAGGGTTATTTTCTATTGTTTCTTAATTATTGTTTTTTATTTTACGAACCAAAGAATCTTGGTAAATCACCACCTAGGTTTAGGTAGTGTCAGATTGTCTATTTTGAATTAGTTCAGTGAGCAGGGTGTGCGAGTTTGCAAAGCTCTATAGGCGGGAGCAGTGTTTGCGAGTGAGCGAAACTCTATAGGCGGGAGCAGGGTGTGCGAGTCTAGTAGAGTGTTTGTGAGCGGGAGCAAAAGGGTCCGCGAGTCTAGTAGAGTGTTTGTAAGCGTGATACTGTTTAATTCTAATAGAAATCTGTGAATGCAGCAGTAGGTAGGGGTTGCCGAAGCTGGGTAAATTTTGTGTGTGATTTACTTTTCAGCATATTTATTTCTGCTATTATATTTCTGTGTTTAATTCGAGAAAATTTGCGATAACACTATTCACCCCCCCTCTAGGGTTAATCTAGATCCTACAAGTGGTATCAGAGCCCGGTATATTTTTTAACTCTAGAGTCATGAGTCTACAAAATAATGCTTTTTCTGAGGGGCAATCTATTGCTAGGCCACCCATGTTTAACGGGAACGATTATGCTTATTGGAAAGTTAGGATGAGTATTTATCTTAGTTCCGTTGATTATGATGTTTGGGATATTATTGAAACTGGCTATAAACCTCCCACTATAATCGTTGGTGGTACTGAGATTCCTAAACCAAAGGATAGGTGGGATGCTAACGATAAGAAATTGAAAACGACAAATGCTAAAGCCATGAATGCTTTGATATGTGCTCTTGATAAAAACGAATTTAATAGAATTTCTCATTGTACAACAGCACAGGAAATATGGCATACTTTGGAGGTGACACACGAAGGAACTTCTCAAGTCAAGGAGTCTCGGCTAGCCCTATTCAGCAATGAATACGAAAACTTTGTGATGGACAAAGGCGAGAGCATAAAGGATATGTTTGGACGTTTTTCAACCTTGGTATACAATGCTAGAGCGCTTGGGAAGGTATTCACTGAGGTAGAGCTTGTGAGGAAGATACTACGAGTTTTACCAATGAACTTTGAGGCAAAAGTCACAGCAATCCAAGAATCGAAAGATTTGAGTAAACTAAGCATGGAGGAGTTGATTGGCAACTTGATGACATATGAGCTTGAGTTAAAAGCAAAGGAAGAACGCAACAACTCCGAACCAAAGAAGAAGACGATTGCCTTAAAGAGCAAAGAAGAAAGCGATGAAGAAGATCCAATTGAAGAGCTTGCAATGGCTGTCAATAATCTTAGAAGATGGTCTAGATTCAAGCCACGCAAGAAGAAAACAAAGGGAAATAGGTCAAAAGATTCCAAAAATTCCGATAATGAACTGACATGTTATAACTGCAACAAGCCTGGCCACATCAAACCAAAATGCCCACTTCTCAAAAACAACAAAGAAAAGAAAAAGGCGAAGAAGGTATTTGCAGCGACTTGGGATGATGAAGAAGGAGAGGAAGCTTCGGATAGCAGCTCAGAGGAGGCTAACTTGTGTTGCATGGCAAAATCTGAATCAGAAGCAACCTCCGACGAATCTAGTGAGGAAGGTGAGTTTTCTTATAAAGAACTTGTTTTTATGTGTTCTTATCTTACTAAGGTAGTGGATACTCTTGAATCTAAAATTGAAAAACTGAAATCTGATAGGAGAGAATTTGCTCGTGAAAATTTTAGGTTAAAAACTGAACTTGAAAATATTCAAAACCTAGAATGTAAAAAATGTAAGATTTTAGATTCAGAATTATCAAAACTGAGGAATAACTTTGAGAATCTTGAAAAAGAAAACTTGAGTCTTAAAGAAAACATTGACACTAGAAAAAAGGATTTTATAAATCGATGCACCTCACTTGTCGCTGAAAATACAACACTAAAAACCAAAGTCCAAAATCTTGAGAAATCTTTGAATAACTTTTCAAGAGGCGAAAAATCTTTCCACATGCTATTGGGAAATCAAATTTTTGCTAACAATAGAAAAGGACTAGGTTTTGGAAAATCACAAGATGATGATAAAGGTAAAAGTGTTGCTCGATCTGAAATAATTGGAAATCATGTTGAAAATCATAGTCATAGGAACACAAAATTTGATCAAGTCAATTTAATGAGCACGTTTTGTAGAGAATTTGGACATAATCGAAATAATTGTTGTTATAGACCCAAACACGTGAAAACTATACCAATTTGGGTTCCAAAAGGCACAAATATAAAATCTTTGAAAGTCAAACAAATTTGGGTGTCAAAAGGAACATATATAAATAGTTTTGAGTCTCCAAAAACATATTTTTCATATTCTTCCACTAACAACAATGGACCTATAAAAACAAATAGGTCACATAAATCTTTTATCGTGTAGGTGTGGTGGCAGGCTAAGGAACAACAACAGTGTTCTCTGGATTTCGGCTGTTTCAGAAACACAAAAGGGCGACAAAGCAAAGTTCCTTAGCCTAGTATAAAGGTGACAGAATCACAATGGGCAATCACGAAAAATTATCGTAAAGGTAAAACAGGTAATTGTTTTTAAATGTGATTATCTGCACCATACTCTAAATTAAAATCAGCCAATATTGAGATGAACAAAAGATGATGATTTTGATGCTATGATTTTTTTTTTTTAAATATTGACTAACCATCTTTAAATAGAATTACTTGGAGTAATTATGATGGTTGACTGATTCGGACTTAATTGATATGATTTTTTTTGACTTGTTCTTATTTATGACATTAATTTGTGCTTAATTGATGACCAATCAGATTTTCAATTTTGAACTAATTTATATAAATTTGTTCGGTCAAATGCTGGTTACTCATGCTACACGTAGATATATTGGTTCTGACATTTTGATCACTGCTTGTAAATTTGCACGATTTCAAATTCATGAGAAAAAGGATTTTAAGAAATTGTTTTTGAAATAATTATGATGTTGATTGACTGTTGATTACTCATGAAAATAATTGTTTATCCTCTGGTTTCTGAAATTAACATCATGATATTTGTTTGAGTGTTAACACGGCTTAAATTCAAATTCAAAAGAATGATGTTTTGAAATTTTTGGTGCACATCTCATGGTTTGATTCAACAAGTGAATATTGAGTGAAATTTAAATTCAGATGCGGATTACACTGGTAATATAGTTGATAGAAAAATTATTAGTGTAATGTGATTAATTTTTGAAACATTCATTTGCTGCATTGTTTTTTTTAAAGAAAATATCTGCATATTTTTCACTTGAAATAATTTTCAAATAGCAGAAAATTTTCTTATAAAACTCCCCTCAAGAAAATCATGTTTGACCATATTTACAGCTTAATCATTTTTGAAAAATTGATTTTATAATTTTTAATTTGACTAATCTGACTCCCTTTGATTATCGAAAAGATAAATAGTGATTGAAAAAGAGATGAGTGTTGATATTTATCATATATTATAACTCGAGAAAGTATAATTAGAAAATTTCTTTAGAATTTCATAACAAGAGTTATAAAAACTTTTTGTTGGGTAATAATTCCATGACCATTTCTAGTTCTATCATCTTTCTATCGAACATCACTCATCAAGAACATATTTAGTATGTAAATTTGTGGTAGTTTACAAAGAAAATCATTTGTTCTTCAATATCTTTAAATCGGTGAAGGAAATTATTTGTGCTTCAACTTATTATATTCAGCAATTAAAAATAAATATCCAAAGTATTCACTCTCATTTAAAAGTCCTCACGGTTATGCATGGGTGAATTACTTGGATTTTTGATTATGTGCTTCCATGCTCATTTAAAAGTCCTCACGGTTATGCATGTATGGAATGCATATTAAAAATAATTGATTTGATAGACAAGTTGATTCTAATCCCATTTAAAAGTCCTCACGGTCATGCGTGGTTAGAAGATACTTGATTTTATTTTTTAAATTAAATTGGAATACTACTAATCTCATTTAAAAGTCCTAACGGTTATGCATGGTTAGTAGATATTCAAATTTCCAGAAATAAATATACCACAAATAGACATATCTATATGAATTTTTGATGATTCTATCTCCATCACTTCTGAAAGTGGAATATGCGCTTGACAAGGGTAATTATGATTTTTGTTTGAGTTTTATTGAAATTTGATATTTATATTTAATTGAGTTAAATGTTTGATTCATGTCTATCACTTCATCCCTATTTTTATAACACTGTTATTCTTTTGCTGATAACAAAAGGGGGAGAGAAAAGTTAAGATTTTGTCAAATAGAATCAAGCAAAGGTCAAATAACTTTCAATTTGCATATAGGCTCATTTACATATTTTTATTTGTATGCATATATGTAGGGGGAGCCATATATGTAGGGGGGGTATCACATAAAAAGGAAGCATTCAAATAGGGGGAGCAAATGAAATTATCAAATACATTTAATATATTCAAAATCTTAAATATATGTTTGTTATCATCAAAAGGGGGAGATTGTTGAATATGCGCTTTGCGCTATATGATTTTTGTTTGATGATAATAAACATATATACATTCATTTAAATGTATTTGTTAATGTACTATTTTTCATAGAATAAATAAATATTTGTTGAATAAAAATAAATTACACAGAATTCGAATTTGAATTCAAACAGAACAAGTTAAACATATTTTGAATTCAAACAGAAATATTTATTCAAACAAATATTTATTACAACTTTGATAGTACAATTTCAAGCTCTCACTATACATATACAATTTTGACTACAACACATGACATTTCACATTTACATCACAACCTTACTACATATCACTCACACTCATATTTTTGTTTTCAACTATAATCCAGTTTGAATCCAGCATCTGAGTAATCTGCAAAAATATTTTCAAACGCAGTAAAATTGAAAGAGAAATATTTTTGAAATTTGAAAGAAAAAATGATTTTGAAAACATTGTTTGCCTCAGTTATTTGGGTTGTTCGTCATCATTTTTGACTGTGCAATATCTGTGCATATCAGTATTTTTTTATCAGGGACAGGTAATTATAAGTGGCTGCAGTACACACGTGTACATTCGTATACGTGTGCACTACCTCGCCAACTCGTGTGCAAAAATCAAACAAAAGCACAGAAATCAAAAACAAGGTCAAACCCAAGATAGGTTCAACTCAAGGCAGTAGTGTATATGAACACAATCAAACTACAACAGGTCAGAGGTGAAAACAATGCAATACTAAAGTGATGAAGTGCATATAAACAACTGCAACACACATGCACGACTTATCACAGTAAAACTCAAGTAAGCCAGGCCAACACTGCAATTCAAAATGAAACATGTATGCAGCATCAAGTCAGAACACAGTGAAAACTCGAGTCACAGTACAGGCCAAGACTACTGCATGCAACATGGAATGCAAAAACAATGCACCACTGCAAATTCAAACAATGTCCAAACAACAAACACGAAAATGAACCAAAGTAATACAGCAGCCCCAAAATCAGTGACACAACAACAAAAGTGCAACAGATCAAATGGCACAGTGCACCGCTGATTTGAAGAACATATGAATAAAGAACACAAGTACAAGCAATGTGCAACTGCAGTGATACATAGGCAACATGAAGCAATGCACATGTCACCAGAACATAATGAAGACTGCATCATGATACAAGGCTTCAAATGTGCAAATGCTCAATGCAGATGAACAACAACAGGGATGAACACATGAGAATGGACAAGGCACAAATCAAATTGCAGACTCCAAGTTGCAGACTCAAAGCAAACATGACACCAAGCTACAAACTCAAATGCAAACAGGAATAAAATATGACAATGCAATATGGTGAAGCAGCATTGATACAGCATAAGTCAAGACAGCTACAACACAAGTACAGGTGAAACCATACTTGACACAGTGGCAATACCAGAAGCACACGAGTTAACGAAGACTGCATGAATCAAGACCACACAGTGCATATATGTCAAACATGAATGCCACGACTTCAAATGAAGACCAACAAGCTACCTGATGAACAAGTGCAAACTGAATGTAACAAGCATGAATAGAGTACAGTGTCACTCTCATGTATGCAACAGATAATGAAACAAGTTGCACCAGACCAAGTTCAAGTAAAAGGGCAACATACTAACTTAAACAACAACAATGAACTAGAGCCAAGAATATATGTACAGTATGGCAAATACAGGTACAAACAACAGTGAGCACATCATATGAACAAATGCAAAGAACAGTGAAGCATGCACATAGGCCACCAGTGAAACAAAGTAATATATACATGAACAAGTGTAGCATCTTTTACAGTGAAAAAAAGCCCAAGTCAAGATGGAGTTACAACAATGCATCAGTGAGGAACACAACAACAATGAATACTGCAACAACAAAATGGAGACGGCATCCCACAATATCCAGAAGTTTAGAAAATCAAATGGCCGAAGTAAATACTCAGTATCAAGGCCGAAGTGACAGTGAATCGCAAATTCAATGATGAACAAGTCAACAAAGTGAAAATTCACGAAATCAGTATTGTCAAAGTCAAACAAGTGTTCACCGTGATAGCCAAATAAATTGATCACGAAATCAAATCAAAGCCGTGTGAATCAAGCTACTAGAAATACGAAATTGACAAAGTCAGATTTTATCACAAGCATCCAAGTGTAATCGAGTGGCCGAGATGAACAAATTGACAAATTCAAACACAAATTCGAACGCATATATAACCCAATCATCACTGGCAAATTAAATGATCGAGTTCAAGTATCAATTTAGAAAAGCAAAAGGAGACGGTACATACCGAATTCACAAGCAACGAACTCGATCGAGCAACTGCAAAACGAGCAATAGTCAACCATCAGAGAAGTAGCGAGCTAGGGCAACATATCTCAGATCAATTGAAAGAGCCGAAGCCCTAACTGGAACAAAGGGAACGAAGCCCTAATCAGAACGAAGCCGCCATTATTCTTACTAACGAGACAAAAGGGGATCGAGCTGGAGATAACAAAGAAAGGAACGGGTTTAAGTGGGCCGGTCTTATTAAAAAAAAAGGGGGTTTTGTTTTTAATTTAAGGCTTTATTATATTAATTAGTTTTTAGGGTTATTTTCTATTGTTTCTTAATTATTGTTTTTTATTTTACGAACCAAAGAATCTTGGTAAATCACCACCTAGGTTTAGGTAGTGTCAGATTGTCTATTTTGAATTAGTTCAGTGAGCAGGGTGTGCGAGTTTGCAAAGCTCTATAGGCGGGAGCAGTGTTTGCGAGTGAGCGAAACTCAATAGGCGGGAGCAGGGTGTGCGAGTCTAGTAGAGTGTTTGTGAGCGGGAGCAAAAGGGTCTGCGAGTCTAGTAGAGTGTTTGTAAGCGTGATACTGTTTAATTCTAATAGAAATCTGTGAATGCAGCAGTAGGCAGGGGTTGCCGAAGCTGGGTAAATTTTGTGTGTGATTTACTTTTCAGCATATTTATTTCTGCTATTATATTTCTGTGTTTAATTCGAGAAAATTTGCAATAACCCTATTCACCCCCCCTCTAGGGTTAATCTAGATCCTACATACTTGGTGAAGTTTTTTTCCAGGATTGTTTAATTTTGCCTGATTCAAA
Source organism: Allium cepa (assembly GCA_030765085.1). NCBI lineage: Eukaryota > Viridiplantae > Streptophyta > Magnoliopsida > Asparagales > Amaryllidaceae > Allium > Allium cepa. The sequence goes on along the minus strand of CM060930.1, from coordinate 72,219,595 downwards.
TTTTCAAGCTGCAGAGGGTATTGTTGGTGGATGTTATCAAGTCAAGGGGTGGATGGCTTCCTAGAGAGGTTGGTGAAGGTTGCTGGAAGTCGCTGGAGTAGTGGTCGCATTTGCACAGTGGTTTGTGGTCTCTGATGAACTTGGGATAGTGCAGGGTTTTGGGTGACTCGAAGTCAACCTCGTGTATTTTGTATTGTGGCTCGAAGTGGGAAGGGTTTTGACCCGAAGTATCTTGTTGGTGGTCTCGGGTTTAGTTGTGCAGGTGGTAATCTGTGCTGTGTTTTTTTTTTAAAAATCTGGAAAACTCAAATGTTTAAAAGCAATGATTTAATTTAAAGTGTAGGTATGGTTTAAATTCAAGTAAGTTATGAATTCAAAAGTTTAAATTGAAGAATTCAAATATAAAGTAAGATTTAAACTTAAATTTGAAACAGTATAAATATAGTGCAGGTTTCTTTGAATTCCAGATTTTATTTAAACCAGTTTTGTTTTTTTAAAAATCTGAAGCGAATTCAATTTTTAAAAACAAAGATTTAAATTCAGGTGTAAGTTTGAATTCAAAGTTAAAAATGAAACTTTTAAATTTTAAGCAAGATTTAAAATTTAGTTTTGAAATCAAGTTTTAAGTATGATTTTAGTTTGCTTTGAAATGAGTTTGAATTCAAAACAGTTTTGAAATTTTTTAAAAATTGGACAGAAAATGTTTTTAAGTAGAATTTAAATATGAATATGATTTCAAGTAAAGGTTTAAATTTGAAGAATTCTTTCCTTTAAGTATTGAAATAAAATTATGATATGCTTAACTTTAAATTGAAAAGTTAAATAATCTATCTATTTTAAATGTTTGATTTCTTAGTAAAATTTAGTAATATTGATTTTTAAACTTTTCTTATATAATAATGTTAGTTCTTTACTTTTAGGTTTATTAAATTATTTAAATTTGGATAATGTTTATATGGTTAAACATTTTTAAATCTTAAATTTTAAAATGGAAGTTGAATTTAATTTTAGAAATGTATTATTTAAATACATTTTGAATATTAATTAAGTAATTAATAAGTAAATGAATTATTTTGGAAATAATAAAGAATTTACTTATTTGTTTTGATTTTAATTAATGTTTTGGATTAATTTATAATTAGTAATGATTAATAAATAAATAATCTAAGGTAATTTTCTTAAGTAAGGAGTTAATGAAAATGTTGTTAATTATATAAGATAATTATCTAAGGATAATAAATAATTAATTAATGTAATTAATTTTGATGGATTAATTAGATTAATTAATTGAAGATAATCAATTGTAATTTGTTAAGTAAAATTACTTTATAAAAGTAATTAAGGTATTAATTACTTATTGCAATTAATTCTGATAACGTGCTTTGTTAAATTAATTAATTTAGTTTAATTAATTTAAGAAATAATTTAATAATTTAATGATAATAAGTACTTAATGTAATTTATGGAGCAGGGTTACTTAAAGAAGTTTTAATTGATAATTACTGGAATGTAATTAAAGAAAGGTGATTTATTTTAATAAAGTAATTTGGATAATTACTTTTGTAATTAATAAATGATTAATTAAATAAGATAATTAATTATTAGATAATTAATTTATTTATAAGTAATTAAGAGTAGTTAATTACTGGATTTAAGTATTAATCAAGGTGATTAATGATTAGATTAATTACTAAATGTAATTAATTTTTAATTGAGTAATTAATTTAAATATTAATTAGAGATCATTAATTATTATAATTAATGATGTAATTAAGAATTGTTTAATTAAGTAATTAATTAATTAATTAAGTGATTAATTGTAATTAATTAAGGATAAATGTAATTAATTATAGTTAATTAATAAATTAAGTAATTAAATGTTAATTACTTATGATTAAGGTTAATTAATTTGTGAAAATAAATTTAAGACTAATTACTTATTGTAATTAGTGAATGATTAATCATGGATGTTTAATCAAGTTGAATACTTAATGAATGATTAATTAACTAGGTTGATTAATCAATGGGTTGATAAGTAAGATTTATAGGTGAGTAATTAATTTAATTTATTTTAATTAATTAAAGATAGAAGTAATTAGTTTAATTCATTTTAAATTAATTATAAATAATGGATAATATATCATTGCTTATGGATGATATTGATATACCTTTGGATGGTTGTGATCTCAGAAATGAGATGAGTAGTATCTATAGGATATGGATGCTTAGTTATAGTATGATGGATTATTTTGGTTGTGATGATTGACTGTTGTGATGATTATCTGTTGTGATAATGTTATGGATTGTCTGTTATGATATATGTAGTTTATCTATCTGTGTGAAATAGATAAAAATAAAATGAGTTAATTGTTTAAACCCCTTAAGTACAACTTGGACATTAAGATGGCGTTTGGTTTCGGTGAGACTGGGATCGGGTTTCCATATTTGGATATCCGAAAACCACATCGATTCCAATTAAACGTTAGGTCGTTAATCCAAGTGGAGCAAGTGAAGACTCGAGGTGTAAGGGCTATACGTCAGTATAACTCTGTGGGTGATTCCGTAATGAGTTTGACGGAATAGTACTTATAGATTCGAGATGGTGGTTTAGAGTGCAAGGGTTATCGTTGTTAACTCTGAGGGTGACTCCAATACGAGTGTAACGAGATAATGCCTTCGGTTTCGTTCGAACCCGGAACGAACTTGTACGGATTGAATGCTTTCAGAACATCGTCAGGTGGACGATGAGCATTCTAAGATAGATATGTTCTTTAAAGGTAATCGTAACCTCAAGCCTCATCAACCGAGAATGGCTAAAACAGGGGAGGTGCAGCAAGGCTTCGTGGGTAGCCCCCACTTGAGAGTGAGATTTACCCCTGTCTAGAGGTCCCTTTTATTTCGGCTGTGTGGACGGTTGAGAGCTCCAATTGTCGGGGTTATCTTGTTCAGAACTATTCAGTAAGGAATGGGTCCGGCCTTGTGTTGCAGGGGATTGGGAGTAATCCTCGGTATGGTGATCTAGGCCACGTACTGTGATGGACGGTACCCCGGTAGCCCTGCCATTGATGGAATCCAAAATCCAATAAGTGCCTGTACGGTTTTGATTGTGCCCAACTATGTTGGAACGTGAGATGTAAGCATTCCAACTATTTCTGTATTTTATTTTGAAAACCCTAGACACTATTATAATATCACTGGATTTCCTATCAAATGTTTTGGTTAGCGTAAGGTAAAAACTTTTCCATGTTTATGTGTGGGAAGTCTTACGTGATACCTTTTGTTTTCAAAGGATTTTCTAAAAGTTAAGCAACTTTTAAACCGTTTACTCACACCAGACCCCTGTCTGACCCGAGTGTTTATTTTCTGTTTTATTAAACTCTTGGGTACTCATATTATGTATGAGTAGTCAAGTGATTCAGGATTGCTTTGACGAGTTCTGGAGGAGATAATGGAGCAGGAGGCTTCAGCGTGTAGATATATATAGTGGTTCCGCTGTGTTTGAGTTGTATCTGTTTTTTTTTTATGTTCTTGAATTGTAATTGCTAGACAGATGTTTATAACTGTCTAGTTTGTGTTGTATTGGCTGTAAAACTCTGATGTATATGATACTATGTAAAGTATTATGTGATATAATATAATTTATTCGTTCCGCTGTGAGATTCTGATGTTGTCTGTTTCTTTCTCTTCTTTCTTTTCTCTTTTCTATCCCTTTCTTTCTTCTTAACGATGCGACTTCCTGGTATTTGGAAGTTGGGTCGTTGCACTTGCGGACTATGAGCCAAAGCTCCTCCTATGAGCCAAAGCTCCTCCAAATAGGTTTTAGTCCCCCTTTGCAGACTATGAGCCAAAGCTCCTCATATGAGCCGAAGCTCCTCCAAATAGGGTATAGTGCCCCCTTGCGGACTATGAGCCAAAGCACCTCCTATGGTCTGAAGCTCCTCCAAACAGGGTATAGTCCCCTCTTCCAGACAAAGAGACATTGCACATCGTTAGTCTAAATCACGAAAAGATCATCATTGATCGATAAGTGTAAATTACACTAATTTAGTAAATAAGTGAGTTTAGCTTCATGTCCCATAACCACTGGCTTAACTTAAGTATTTACGAGCAAATTGTAGATTTCCATTCGATAATTGTCACAAGATTTCAACCGAACAAGTCCACGAATTAACCGACAAAGTAAATGCAAGTGTTTCATACCACTTGTTTTGCTAAGTCGTTTAATTAGATTTCTCGAGCGAATGAGATAAAGATTTGTATATACTAATAGATTGGAAAACGGTTTTAAAAACGAGCTTTGTATGAAAAATAGTATTGAAATCATTTTTGTGAAAGAGTTTGATTATTTACTACTAGTATAAAAACCTCAGTATTTTAAAGTGACAAATCACATAAAACGATTGTAAAAAAATCGATCACCAAAAATTCACATTAGACGATGTGAATTAAAATCCCAAAAATCGATATCAAATCTAATCAAATGGACATTTCCAAAAATCCAGACAAGAAGCAATCAAAGTCGATAATAAATGACAACAACAAATCGGATCAACAAAAATCGATAAAAATTGAAAATCCACTCAAAAACAGTCAAAATAGGCAAAATTGACTGTTCCAGACATCGGGTAGGTATTTCCTAACGTCTGGCCCTATGTTCTCGAAAAATATATGTTTTTTCTCCTTTCTCTTTTTAATTCTAGAACTATTTCAGATATCTTGATTTTTCAACCAGACGTCTGGATTTGGTTCCAGACGTCTGGATTTTAGCTCTGCCTTTTTTATTTCCAGAACCCTTTCAGACATATGGTTTTTTCAACCAGACGTCTGAATTTTCCTGCTAGGCAAAAATCAGCCTAGCCCAAAAAGGAAAAAAGATCCAAACCGGAAGCGATCGAACGAGCGATAGATGCTAGGGATTATGCCAATTGACAACCCAGCCCTATAGGCTCTTCAATACGCCACAAATAACATGTTCAAACATCCAAGATAGGGTCTTTAAAGATTTTGACTTCAAAACACCAAAATTGGAAAATTCGCCAAATCAATTTAAATCAAAAGCAACTGAATATGAAATAGATGTTAGGAATTTATACCTAACAACAATGAAATCTATAGACATAGATGTGAGTTCAAGAACTCACCTTTAAACCCAAAACAACAAGTGAGAAGTTTTAAAACAAAGGAAAGATCAACCACTCTTCAACTTCAACTCAAGAATCTCCAATCTAAGCTCATAAGCAAATATTTTCTAAGTTAGGGATTAGGAATTTATGAAAATTGAAGAGAGATTGAGATGGAGAAGGTGAAGAGGATGCTCACCTAAGCTTCTCTTTGATTTTGGAGCTTGAATTTGAATTTCCTAGTAATAGGGCATCTGCATTTTAATTCCCCTTTCTTTCCCCCATTTTTACTTTAGCTTGAGAGTGTTAGAAAATTAAAATTAATGAAGAGGAGAGGGGGTGGAGTTAGGGTATTATGTTGGGTTAATAGGCTAAAACCCAAATCCAAAGCCCAATTGAAAAATAGCAAAATTCTAGTCAACCCCAAACATATCGATGTTTACAAAAAGGTCGCAAACGCCGTTTTGGACTCAATGAAAATGGTCTCGAGTCCTAATTCGACTGTTTACAAAAAGTAGCATTTCAGACTTTAATCCGACTAACGATGCTTTATTTAAATAAATCATTTTAATATATAATCATAAAATATGCGGATTATTACAGACTCCCCTCCTTAAAGAAATTGTTTCCTCACAATTCTTTAGAAGAAAACAAAGAGTAACAACCATAAAAGTATATCAACACAAAAGAAAATTTGAAATAAGAAGTTCACCCATAATCAATGAATACAAGGGTGGACTTATCGAGATATTCATAGCTGATGAAAAAACCGAATGACATCACGAGTCATTCATAAGAATCATAACGAGTGCGGATGCGGTAAGTGGTGTACCCTCCGTAACGCGTAGCTGATGAAAACCAATGGCAAGGTCAAGCAAAAGACCTTAGCACCACTCAATAGATCGTTTAGGTGGTAATCCTAAGACAAGCTCAAAAATACCGAAAAATTCACAAACTACTTGAATGAGAGAAATAACATTTCCCTCATCATGTGGGTTTAAAGAATAAAATAATGTCACTGAATTGGAATCGAAATCACTAAAAAAACAAAAACCTGCTTAACAGATTGAGAATGTCGAAGATGGATAGTCCTCTCGGGATATAGGATATGGGCTTCTTAATGATTAAGCCAATCCTTTCCCAAAATCCAATTCCGGAGCCTAAGTAAAGCATGACATGCAAATCGGCTCGAAACGCATAATCACATAAAATAATTTCGACATCTTTACAACGTAAATTGAGTGTTGCAGATCCACCAACCAGATTGCAATTCTCAAAGAAGTCATCAAGCCCATAACATTTAAATAAAAAGTATTAACAAGTTCTTTTGACATAAAAGAGCGAGATGCAGCCGTATCAAAAGGAACTTGAATAGGATTATCACGAAACAAATTAATGCCATCAAGGACCGAATGAGAAATATCTTGACCAAGAGAAGTGTTACTAGGAGCTTGCATTGGATTGACCGGCGCTTGGACGGCCAGGTCTAACCATTTCTCTTCTTCTTTAAGAAAGAAAGAAAGAAGAGGAAAAAGATTATTCTTAGAATGAATATCAAACAGACTTGATTGATAAAACAAGGCATCACAAAAGAAAATCTGATCACTACACCAAAAAGTACTTTTGGCGGCGCACAAAAAACGCAACCATAACTTATGGTGGCGTTTTAGAGAACGCCGCCATACGACATGCAACTAAAAAACTAATATTTTTGGTTATGTATTTGTAAACGCCGTTATAATGTGCCTTATTGCGGCGGCAAAAAAAGGCCACCGTAAATCTTTTTTTGTAGCATGTTGAAACGCCACCAAAAGTGATGTTTGGGTTACAACTTAAACCCAAACCTTATAGCTGCGTTTTCTAAATGCCACTAAATAGATGCTGTTATAGATTGATCATTTTAAAGGCTGTATATTTCACCACAGTAATATTTTTTGTTGTGTTTTTTCTGCCATTATATTTTTTTCGTAGCGTTTGATAAATATTTTTGCTTTTTTGTCTATTTCTCACATTCTGCTGGCTCGTTCACTCTCCAATTCACTTTAGTCATAATTTATATTAAACAGTAATAATAAATAGTTCAATAATAAACAAAAAATACATGAACAATTGAACTACCATAAACACAAGTAGTACATTACCATACATTGATGCAGAAGTAGTACATAAGCACTCGGAAATGACAATCATAATTATAGTACCCTATTTCGTTGAATAATTTATAAAGTATATATACATATTTTCCGTGACCAATCCACGGTGTGTGTATGAAAGAAAAAAGTTCGGAAATTTCAAGAATGAGCAGTTTAGAAGTAGAAACATCAACTAGGAAATAAAAAAAAGAGAAAGGGAGTATATAAAGAGATGATGAAAAACTGACATAGAAATAAAGGAGAGCAGCTTTGTAACCAATAAGAGTCAAGTAAAGGAAGGAAGCTAGTTTTACGACATTTAGGCAAAGACCGACGGTCATACATGATGCACTAGCCATGTGATATGAGCATAAATGACACTACCGAAGCCGTTTGAAACAGTATTCCCATTACATATACTCCGAATAATATCCACAACAAGCATATCTCAAATTTTATGCAAGAGCACCTGAACAAGTATACATAACAGAAATATTACATACAACCCATAAAACGATTATGACAAAATAAATAATTTCTCATTAGTTACCAAAATGAGAATGATAGTGGTAGCTACAAAGTTTCGATCAAGGGAACTGAAGCTAACATCTACTGCAATTTGCTCACTTATTTTACATGAAACCATGGCATAAATGGTCACCAATTAGAAGCATTTATACTAATTTGCGTTTAGCCAGAAAAAGAAGAAGCAATTATTCATATATTATTGAGAGAAGGATACAAATATATTAACTGAAAATTGCGATTCCTCCAAGTATTAAGAGTCCGTGAAAAAGAAGAGAAGAACCAAAGGAAGACAAAAGCTAAAAAAAAAGATGGTAAATTTTGATACGTTTCATCTACTGACACCATATCATTCAGCATCGTTGACCTAGATCCAGCGGAGCAACAATTTTCGATGTGGTACATAGGAAGTTGAGTTGGTAAACCGATCTTCACCAAATACATTTAATAGGAAACAACTCCATAATATAAGAAGTGATTGCAATAGATCCTTTATTAATCATCTACTTTGTCGACTTAGCTACCTTTGGCCCTTGGGGAACGCTTATCCACAACGGAGTTTAATTTGTACCGCAATTGGAGCAGTCTCTAAGTATTTCCTTTGCCCGGTTGTTACTGCTGCTGCTTGCTTGCTGTTGCTTGATGCTTGATTTAGTTGCAGATGTTCGTCTGACTCCCGTTTTTATTTGTTTTTTACATTAATACCATTTTATGATCCTATCATTTTCATTTTGGATGACCTATACTTTACTGAATCGTTTTCCTTCGTTTGGTCCGCTGTGTAGTGGCTGAAGGACTGCAATAAATAAATGAATAGATCATAAAAAAATTTGTGCTAATTCACATAGTAATCTATTACAGAGCAAGGATACAAAAAGAAAACTAACACCTTGCTATCGGTAGACTGCCATATTGCTTTGACATTCAAGTTACTCATGCTTAGTTTCTATTACAATCAAATATGTCATTTCAAAAGTCAACTCTACATAAAACATGATATTGATCGACGTTGTATTTAAACTTTAAAGAAACTATGTCATTTATAATGAGTGTGTGGCATCGGACCAAATATCCCCAAATCTCTTGTGAACATTAGTAAAAGGACAAAAGAACTATTTAAAAAAAAAATTGAAGTTCAGTGCAATTCAATGATAGAAAATTTGCTTAACACTATTAATTTTTTTACATAAGGTGATGTGTAAATAAAATGTATGAGCATTTTTATACTGATACAAGCTTGTAATTCTTACCATTATGAAATAAACACTCATAAGCATTTACTCTTAGTAAGCATTACTGTCCGATTATAAATGAATACTGTAAAAGTAAACAGCAATGCCTTCTTCCTATAAATAAAAACAGAATTGCAAACGAGATTGATATCAGTGAGAAGCTCTTTATTACCAATGCTTTCTGCTTTGGGGACACTCTGCAACATATGACTGAAGCACATTCAACGACTAGATTCAAATACTGTTGTTTCAGATCATAATCAAGAGGATAGGTTAAAGATTTTCCATTAATAATCAAAGCGAATGCCGCATCTAGATTTTCTCCAAATTGATCATCTGAGGAGCAATAGTAATTTGCAGCATAACGGTTTCTTTCATTGTCTAGCCAGTCGTCAAATTTAAAACAAGTCCCTGCTAGGAATTCAGTTCCCTTAACGATAAAAATAGTAATCTAGACATGTATTGAAATGTAAGAAAACATATAACCTTCTTAGCATGTTCTCAAAGAAATTTGCGTTTGTTATCGATATACAAAATTGTTTCATGCCTAGCCGTGGCAAACTGCATGCAAATCTACAAAGCAATCACAACAATAAAATTGAAAGGCTTTTTTATAACTTTAAAATGTTGAGAGCTATAATAACCGTCAATGTAGGATGATACAGATTAGTATTGAAGATTATCTTGTACAAGTTGAAACCACAAACAATAATTAAGTGATACATCCAGCTTTTAATGTCGTGCAAAATAACAAAACAACAGTATGTTGAAACATAACCTCGGATGTGCCACTTTTTCCAGTTGAGGTGGAAGCTGAATTATTGTATGTATGTACTGGTTTTGGGACACAATGATAACTTTGATCCCCTTTTGACAAAGCTGGAAATATAAAACGATTCTTAAAGGAGAAAATCAATAAGATGAGAAAACAAATGAATGGCCTCTATAATACTATGATCATGTCAAAGATCCAAACAATGAATGGCGCTATTTTTCTTGAAATAAATGTGCATTTTTTCCCTCTTGTTTTGATTTACTTATATTTGATTTTTAGTTAAAATATATAAAGTGTTGACATGTTTTAACTAGATTTTAGTACGGCTTATGTACCTTAGATGTTCAAGTAGAATATCTGTTTCGTAAGAGAAAAAATAGAAAAACTTAATGACAATAATATGCACTTCCTATTACCAGTTTTTACTAATTTTACCTTAGTGATTATATTTCATGGTGATTGGTTATTGTAAGCATAGTATATTTCATGTTGTAAGAAGTTTATTCAAGTTTATAATAATATACTAAGATCTAATTTTATACATATCAAAATGCCCTCAGATCTCATATCCAAGTATCATCGTAGCTCATCAAAGTAAGTGTTTATGACCTCACACGTTAACATGCCTATAAAATCATTTTTGCTTACGTATACATACACATGCGCGCGCATATACACACATGCACGCACGCGCAAATAATAGTATGGCTTTTCTATCCTCTTTTGTTTGATGCATTTGAATATTGCAGCATATATGCGGTATATGTGCTTGATAGGCATGTAACAGGTTGAAAACAAACAACAAAAAGCTAGTGCAACTTTTGGGTTCATCAAGCGTCCATAATATAAATAATCAAAAGAAAAGAAAAGAACTACCTCAAATACTAAATTAGCCACAGTTGTAAATTTTCGAAAATAATTAAACTAGCTCATATGAAATAATAAATCAACATATAGCATAAATGATGAAAAAACACCTGCGTATGGTAGCTTCACTAAAATTAGTTGTAGAGAATTATCCTGTAAACACCACAAAGTGCATTTGAGTCGAAGTCAAAGATAAATAAACCAAATGTATCTTACCCTCTAGTCTACAAAATGAAGATATACAAGCAATAACTGATTTCAAACCTACTGCTAGCTGTATATTTACAGAAATATAGAAAAAGTTCCACGTGAATGAATAAAAATGGTGGTTGAATTTTTGGCACATGGCTTACTACTTAAGAAATAATTGTCAATTAATTTTTTTTATTTTGCAACTCTTGATTAAGCAAGGAAAACACAAAATGCTTTTTGTGTATGTATATAATATACATGGAAGCAGCTATTACGACACAAAATAAAACACAAGATTCGACGCAATAAATCATAGCAAACCGCTACCGTGTTAGTTTTATCATACAATTAGAAAAGAAATCGTTTCAATTTACTCAAAAAGTATTACTGTCTAGCCAACCATGCCAATGTTGTATTGTTGAAAACATAACATTTTATACTGTGAAGAAAATGAAATGATCAAGGAAAGTTTAAAAACAACATTTTTAAAAGTGTCACTAGTAAACAACTATCCAGACATATTGTTTTCAAATAAGATTAGTACTGTTGATTCAAAAATTAAATTAACTTACCAGATTAGTTCACTGCTTCTTTCCCCATATCCCATATCAAGTAAGAGAACAAAATGTCACTTAAAAATGCACATAAGTGAACATTATCCACCAATGGATTTAAAACTCTAAAAGGCAAAAATAGAACTATTTTATCAACATGTAAACATGTTTCTTTCTAATATGAAAGTCATATGTTGTAATGTTGAGTTAGGTTAAATTAATATGATGAGACCTAATTTTATCATAATGCCTTGAGGAAACCAAATTAGAAGTTTTGTTTTTGATAAATTTGGTACTGGTTGGCAATTGATATTTACTAGTAATATGTTAAACAGGTCTACTAATTAACATTTAGGATATCCAAAGTAATTTTATACTTTTAAAGTTACAGATCTAATAGTAAATAATTTTCAACTATATACATACGTCAGCCATTTTATTCTCCTACATACGGCGATGGTTAAGATTTATATCATTTTTTTAAAATGTGGCTTGGCATGACTAACTGAATATATCATTGAGTTAGATAGTACAATTTATCATGTGCTAAAATTATGCTGAAAAATAAAGTACCAAAGAGAGTGCAGCAATGATCCCTCAGAATGCTAAGCATGGAAATAACCATTGAGAGCATGAGTAAATGCAGAGTACATAGTCTGGCCAAGGGAAGGGGCACTTTCCAGCAGCACTTCTTATCTAATCATTAAAGCAAATAGAGTTAAAAAATGACAGTTGTTACGACAAAGAAAAAGTATTAAATACTTGAATAATATTATGAGAGCAAAGGATGATCTAATTACCACCATAGAATGACCTTTGTCTCTTTTTACCGTGTAAGGTGGTAGAAGTCGAGATAGATTTAAGGTTCCCAGTGCAATTATATTAAAAGTAACATTCTAACTAAATACTAAATACTTGTGTATCTTCTTTGGTCTCTGCCAAAGCCCTTCTCTTAGTGATGAAATTATTTTAAAATTACTACATAAAATCTATTAACAGAATGAACAAATTGTGCTTTTAAAATATATTTATTTTTTGAAATTTTGTTAACGCATAGATCGCTCAAAAGCTGCAACGTACACCAATAATCCACACTTGACCCATCAAACAATAACTCTGCTTGCCACACTGCTTCTTTAAGATGTTCTTGACTAGAGGCTAAATCCAAAGGCAATATCTCAACTCTGTTGGATGAATATTTAGCTATTTAAAAGTATAAAAACAGTAAGCATATGAGCATATAAAATACAAATATCTAATTGGACTCAACTTGTTAGTCTCAGAGATATTACCAATGAGTTCGGATTTAACTCATTTGAGCTCGTCCACAGTACGTGCTTCACCCTTAAATTCATCAATTGTCCTGCAAGCATCTTACCTGAAATTATATACAACGTGCTTCTGTGTAATTAGGGTTCATGTAGTAACATCACACATAGTATGGAAATTAAATGCCTCTGCCCAATTAGGGTTTTGATGATTACCTTGATTTTTGATTTAGGGCTTGTGAACAATTCTAAAGGAAATGAAAGGTGCAGATTGAAGTGAAAGGGGATGGACGAAGTGGACGGGAGCAGATTGTGAAGAGAAGTAGTGCGAGATGGAGTAAATGTGACAGTAGAAGCAACAAGTGCTTTTTCGAAAGAGGGAAGGGGTAACAATGGATTAGGGAAGGAGATGAAAAAACATGATACGTTTTTTGAGTATTTGACGGGAATCCGGCAAAATTTGGCTGCGTTGAATAAAACATAGACACGTAAAAAAGAAATAGTAAAAATAATATTAGTTAAATCCAAACAACAAATGCTACCAATAAGTGCGACTATAAGTAAATTTTCTTGTAGTGGATAGAATGGGTCCAATGACTCGAATTAAATCCTAAGGCATGATTCCTAAGAGAGACTTAGGACAAAGATCCTTGCTAGATTATTCTACATTGTTTCTAAGTTTGGCTATGATACTAAGCTGTGACACCCCACCTCTATACTCACACTAGCCAAGGACACTACGGAGTAATGCCGTCAACTAGCATGAAGAATAAGTCCGTCGAGGAGGGTCCATCTATGTAATTGCTTTGTACGAGCACCGATATGTCAGATAGTGTTATATGCATTTCGTTTCAAGAGGAAATATAACATATCAAATACAAACACAAGGCTACTACACAGTGTCTATGTGGTCTTCGAAAACAAATATAAAATAAATATAACATAAATCAGTCACAAATTTTCATATCACTAAGGTAGAAACAGATATGAATATATCATATAAAAGTGTACATCAAAGTAGTGGTCACATAAGATCCACTACATCACAAAAGAATAGGTACAAGTGCAAGATAAAGGAATATGTATACATCAAGAAGTCTTTCTCGAATGTATAAAAAAAAACTACTGAGCTAAAGTAGTTACCAAAAATAGATGAAGGACCATGATAAGAAGTCAAGCGGAAACATCTGAAATACCTCGGTCTGACCTGAGTATTATTTAAGAAGAAAATAATAAACAGATCAATCTAGCTATAAATACCATATAAAATGAGATAGGATAAAAGATATGACAAAAACATATGATAACAATAATGCCATACTGTGATAAGTATACATCAGATAACAAAAAAAATCATACAATATCTCAAATATTCTCAAACACTAAAAAGAATGTCATATTCTTTAAATTATTCACCAAAACACAAATAATGATAGAGCTTATCAATGCATATAATCAAAATTGGTGAAACACAAATTCTAGAAATCATCAACTAGAAATCCAGAAATCACAAAAAGGAGAAAGCCTATCACAAACGGTAGCATGAAATCTCACCAACACGTGTACCACAAAAGGGTCGCTATCCCATAAAATGAGCCGGAGCTCCTACAAACAAGGTATAGCCCCTCTTGCGTACTATGAGCCAAAGCTCATCCTATGAGCCGAAGCTCCTCCAAACAGGGTATAGTCCCCCCTTGCAGACTATGAGCCAAAGCTCCTCCTATGAGCCGAAGCTCCTCCAAATAGGGTATAGTCCTTCCTTGTGGACTATGAGCCAAAGCTCCTCCTATGAGCCGAAGCTCTTCCAAACAGGGTATAGTCCCCTCTTGCAGACAAAGAGACATCGCATATCATTAGTCTAAATCACCAAAGGATCATCATTGATCGATAATTATAAATTACACAAAGCTACTAAATAAGTGTGCTTAGCTTCATGTCCCATAACCACTGGCTTAACTTAAGTATTCACGAACAAATTGTAGATTTCCACTCGATAATTGTCATAGGATTTCAACCGAACAAGTCCAAGAATTAACCAACAAAGTAAACGCAAGCATTTCATACCACTTGTTTTGCTAAGTCGTTTAATTAGATTTCTCGAACGAATGAGGTAAAGGTTTGTATATACTAATAGATTGAAAAACGGTTTTAAAAACGAGCTTGTATTAAAAATAGTGTTGAAATATTTTTTGTGAAAGAGTTTGAGTATTTACTACTAGTATAAAAACCTTTGTATTTTAAAGTGACAAATCACAGAAAATGATTGTAAAAACAATCGTTCATAAAAAATTCACAATAGATGACGTGAATTAAAACCCCAAAAATCGATATCAAGTCCAATCAAATGGATATTTCCAAAATCTAGAAAAGATGTCACGACCCAAATTTCAGCGTTCTAAAATCGACACCTGTACTTCACTTATACTCGAATGCCACAAATCCAAACGTCGAAATCTAATTCGTATCGGAGCTTACAATACATTAAGTATTACAACACAGAGGAAGAAAAGAGTAATATCATTGATACATAATAGACACAATATCTGATACAATATGATACAGCAGGATATCAATACAAATCAGAGCCAAAAGATATATAACAGCGGAAGACAACACAAGGAGATGGTCTAGACTTTGCAACCATTGATAGCGGGAAGATAACTCCAATAGGATTCCAAGTGAGACAATGAAAATCCAATATCTGGCAACACCATTGCCAAAGCTCCATCGCTAGAAAGACTCCAAGCCGGAAAGTGAGAACCACCATCAACACTGAAGTGAAGTAACTCGATCCAAATGCGATTGCCAATATCCAGAGATTGAATGCTATTGAATCTACACCTACTATTCGACTATTTGAATAACCCAACTCTAGACTGCCCGTGTGGAAAATTGTGGCACCCAGAGTTTAGGAAGGGAACAATAAAGTAAGGATCAGTCATGGGACTGGTATGAGTAAACAAAAACAGTTTATCTTTAAAACATTGAAATCCGCAATGCTTTTGGAAAATGAAACTACCATAAGGCCTTCTGACACACACACACACCATGCAATCGCACACTTGGGGGAGATTTCTCCTTATGATAGTCAAACATGCTTACTAGGCAAAAACCATTTAATATTATTATTAGCACATAGTGGAAAACATTTGCATGTATAATATTAATCTTAGCCAGCATACGTACCATTATAGTATGCCTACTATAGCTACCACGTTAAATAGCAGGTTCTACAACTAAAACCGTACAAGGCGCGTATTGGCGATTGGATTTCTAACAAATGGTCAGGCTAAGAAACTTCCTATTTCCATATGGGAACGCCACTGGAGGGACGCCCGGAGATCCAACCCGGCTCTCTGCCAACACAAGGCCGGTTTACCCCCTTCTTAGGAGTAATACCTAAGATATGCCATCCCCAGTCGTTTGCGACCTTTATCCGAGAGCTCTCAGCTTCAAAGCAACAATCACACGGTAATAAATTTATAGTGTCCACAAGAGTTAAGTATCAGGGCTCCATACCATGATACCATCCTTTTCTAGAAGAAATGGACATACCCTAGGGGAGCGACCCCTGCAACCTTGTTGCATCCTTCCTGCTTCGACCATTTTCGGGTGTAAGATCCTGATGCAGTCTCGTCCACAAAGCTACGCTTTTCAAAAAGCCTTGCTTTGATCAACAAATGATCGGCAGCACTTCGTATGCCACATTACCAAAATGGGAATGTAGCACTAGTAACCATCAACTACATAACCTCTGAGCTCGTACGTCTCAGAGAAGGGTGTTAAGCTAAGAGAAAAAATCT
Source organism: Allium cepa (assembly GCA_030765085.1). Taxonomy (NCBI): domain Eukaryota; kingdom Viridiplantae; phylum Streptophyta; class Magnoliopsida; order Asparagales; family Amaryllidaceae; genus Allium; species Allium cepa. The sequence continues at coordinate 72,203,127 of CM060930.1, read as the reverse complement.
CCGCCACCAAACGGAAATGTATTTGATAGAAACCAGCTTTACATCTTAAAATGTAACGTCAGACACACATCCTTACAAGTCTGTTTCGGGTTCGAATAGAACCGAAGGCACTTCCAAAGAAGCCCTTGCAATCTGAGAATTCCCAATCCCGATAGGACTCCCCATCACTAATGAAGATCTCTATATCGGCACGACTCAGTGCAGAGACATTCGATGGGTTATTCTTTCGTTCTCGAAAATACCCGGTCTTCACCACCGGTCTTCACCACCGGTCTTCAAATGTTATCCATAAAGTCGTATCATTATTCAAAATGGGTTGTATGATACAAGGTCCTCTTCCAGCTAAACCGAATAATGAGCGTAATATTTAAAAACATATGGATATTGGGAGTACAGTTAAGTCACAACTTATTATCCAAAACCTTTCTTTCAAATGGTTTAAACAAATTACCACTTCCAAATCTTTAAAAAAAAAATTATTCCACAAAGTTCAACCATCTTTCACAAAGATTCATTCATATCCTTTCAAAACAATTTCCCTTCCAAATTGGATTAACTCGTCCAATCTTTAAATCAAAGATTTAATTCATAGTTTTCAAAATCATTTCCAAAGATTCATTCATAACTTGGAAAACCATTTTCATTTCAAACTTGAAATCCTTTCAACATAAATTGGAAATTCTTTCCTTATATGAAAGCTATTATTATTTGAAAACAAATAGTTTTCGTTTCGAAAAAATTCGATTTCATTTGTACAAGTTAAAGCCCTTGGGTTAAATTCAAATTCCCAGAACAATACTTTTAAAATGGTTTAAAACCCATATAAACACATCTATAACTTGTATAACCTTTATAAACCAAAATTCTCAACATAGAATTCAATTTCAAATCTTGAATTTAAACTCAAATCAAACTATTTAAATTTCAAAACTTTATTAAGTTATTCAAAATAACTTTTTATCTTCAAAACTCCTTTTCAGAAACTTTTCATATTAAACCCAATTCCATTTTCGAAACCATTCGAATTTCAAAATTCAATTTTAAAACCATTTCAAAAATCTGTGACTTAACCAATTTCCTCGTGCAATCCATATTTGTGTGTGTATGGTGTAGTCCAGGGGTTTTACACAATAGTGCAACATCATCAATCTTCACAGATTCAATCATATCAATATCGATAAGTGGTATATTCCTATAACGCTTATCTTCATTCACAAAATCATAGATAGATGTATCATAGATAGATAAATAAATAAATTACACACAACTCAATTCACAGAACGGAATATTACAGTCCAGAGATAACGATCAATTCAAGGCATTACATACAATACAACATTCATAAGCAATCCTAGCATTCAATAATCATTTATAAACAGGATTAATTAATTGTTTAATCCTAAATTAATTCAATATAATTTCAATTAAATTAATTACTCATGAATTAATTACTCAATCCTCATTAATTAATTACAAATCATTTAGTATTAATTAATTTGTTAATAAATTAATCCTTAATTATCCATCTTAATTAATTCTCTTAATTTATTAATTAGTCCTTAATTAATCACATTAATTAAATTAACCTTTAAGTTAATTACATAATTAATTAACCCTTAATTAATTATTATTTAACTAATTATCCTTAATTAAGCTAATCATCCTTAAATTAATTACCTTAATCAATTAATCACATAATTAATTATCCTTTAAATAATTAAGTAAATAAATTCTTTCATTTATTACATTAAGTGAGTAATCTTTTAATTATCCTTATTAAGTAATTATCCTTTATTAATCAATAAAGATCCTTTAATTAATTTAAACTCCAATTATCTTAAGATAAACTATTTATCTTATTTAATTTCATAATTATTATTTTAAATAACCTTTGAAAAAAATTAACAAAATCATACAATTTAACTTTATCCCTTTTTTAAGTTAATTGATAATAAAAATTATTATTTCAAGATAAACCACTTTATCTTTAAAATCTCTTATAAATTAACTTAATATCTTTAAGTTCATTACAATTCAAAATATCATTTATGATAAACCATTTTCTCTATTAATTACTTAATTATCATAACATATTAAAAACAGTTTATCTTTAAAATTAATCTTACTTAATTAAATCATGTAATTAAATAAAATAAACAATTAACTTTTTTATAAAATAGTTTAAAACATTATCATATAATAATTTAAACAAAATTCAGTTTAAATTTAAAACTTATTTTTTATAAAAACTATTTAAAATCTGGCTTCGGGTCTAACCCCATTCCCACTCGAGCCCCCTTTCTAGCTTTCCGGAGCAAAACTTCGGTTCTTTCCCAAATTTTCCCCGAGTCACTCCCTTTTCTTCTGCACTTCATCTTATTTTCTGCTTTTGCTCTAAAACTCTAAACTTGTTAGCAAATTCCTGTTCCAATCCCAATAGCATACCTAAGTACGTCTTCGAGTAAAGCCCGATTCATCACGAATAAAACCCCTGGTCATTTCTCTTCTTCCCCGATCCCAAATTTACCCAGATACACGAAGATACTCATGCACGTGCACGAGTCACCGTCGCCGCTTCGTCCATCGCCTCCACCATTCACGAGTCGCCAACGACTTATCCATATGCTACGACCACCTAGTTCTACGTAAACGAGAGCGAATCGAAATTGACTTGTTCAACTAAAACGGGAACCAATCATGAACACAACTCCGATCAAGCAATCACTTCGCCATGACGATCCAGCCCACCTTAACCTTCGCCGTCTCGCTCATCACTTCGTCAACGAACCACATTTCAAATCTACCAGCCCCAGTCAAGACCGATTCGATGATGACAACGAAATTTTCCCGAGAACAGGCTCGACAGAAACCTTACTCTAAACCCTAAAATGTCGAATCCAAACCACGACGGCGATCTAAAATCCAAGCGAGCGTTTTTCTCGTAACCCTAGACACCCAAGCCTCCTCCAGGTTTAAGCTCGATGATCAACACAACGTCGATCATCGGGACTTGATAAAAAACCCAATTTTGGTCATCTCGTGAATTCTCTTTAAACATAAGCTTTAAAACTCTGAAATGATTATCAAAAATCATCTTTTTGCCATATGAATTCATCCCTATAATTAGAGTTTTAAATCCCAATATTTAGTATTTCTTGGGTTGAAGAAATTTTACTGTAATTTTTAGGTTTTAAAATAATCACCAAATATTTTTACTACAAATTATTTTTACCAGTAATGTTACATTGTTATCATCACTTATTCTTTAGGGATCTAAGCCTAAAACAGATTTGGCAAAGGTAATATTTTAAATTTAAGTTCGTTTATAACCTGTTTATTTTGGAACAGCAGCATATCTTCTATATGCACACATACATTTGCTCATATATATACAAACATGCAGACAGAATTAGCAACCAAGCAATCATTTTTCACAATGTTCTTCAAGTATAAATTCAGATAAAACACACAGATGGGTTCATGTATGCTTTCTCACCCGAGATTGGATGTTTGAACAGAGAAGAGCAGAGAACCTAAGACTCGAAACTAAAGTTTTTTTTAGGCTGAAAACTTTGATTTGTTATTTGATTTTTGAATCTGAACATGATTGCTCTTAATCTTGCATTTTCTTTTGTTAGTTTGGAGTCAGGTTGAATTTGTTGAATCATCCTCAGTTGAATCTTGGACTTGTTTTTGATTTTGTTGCATTTGATCTTACTTTGTTTGATCAAGCTGAAACTGAAGCTTGTTTGTTTAACTTGTGTTGAAAATAGGTTTGATTGCTATAAATCGTTTGAAAACTGGATTTTGATTTGCTCTGAAATTTGATGTTGAAGATAATCTTGCATTGATCAGGTTTTATTTGTTTTGAAGATAAAGCATTAGAGAGGAGAATGGGTCAGCTTGTTACCTTCTTCATTTTGATGTTTATTTACTTAATAAATTCAAAAAGAAAAACAATAAAAAAAAATTGCCACTTGTAATCACAAATCACACTATACTTACATTTGTTTATTAATATGAACACTTGTTTATGTGTTTATTCTTCCCTCTTACAAATGTCATTTAAAATAATTTTTATGTTTAAATCCCCTCTTAAATAATTTTTATAAATTTTGTTTTTAAACCCATATTCTCTTATGTCTACATGTTTATATGTTTTACATTTGTTTTTTTTTTGTTTACATGTATAAATGTCATGTACATCTATTTTTATGTTCAAATCCTTTGCTCATTTTAATTTATAAATTTTTAAATAACCTTAAGAATAAAATTTGAAATCGAATTATATACTTAATAAATAATCATACATATATATATTAAACATATAGAGTTTAAATTTTCAAATAACTATGGAAATTTACTATATTAAATCTAAATAAAACTTTCAAATTCATATATTTATATTTATTATAATTAGAAAAAAGTTTCTATAAATTTCAAAATATAAGGTTTTAAATCCAATTTATTTTAAAAATGCTTATATTTGAATTTCAAATCCAATGTGTTATTCAAAACATTTATTTCTGAATTTCTAATTAGAAATTCAATTTAATAATGTATTTGTAACGACCCAGAATTTCTGTCATTTGAAATTCGTATATTTAATTGATTTTAAATATTAACAAGTAAAATTTGTAAGTTGAATATTTTTTTTGAATATCTATGTTTAATTGAATAATTAAATTGATAATTTAATATTAGAAATTACAGAAATAATTGGAAATTAGGTTTAATGTGATTAAAATTGATTTGTAAAGTTGTATTAAATCATATTGGAGTTAGAATGATGTTATAGAACTTTTAAAATTGAATTAAAAGTTAATTTGTTGAAATTGAACATTTTAAAATTTAATTGACGAGTAAAAATAACCATTTTTCAAACAGTCTCGGATTTCAACGAACCCAGTTTCATCGGATCCTTAATGTTATATTATTGTTTGGTTTCAAATTTCGTGTCAATCAGACTTACGGTTTGTCCGGGGCAAGCTAAAACGCGTAGAAATCGATTCGAGTGAATTTTGAATTTAAATAATTCAATTCGAAAACTTATCTTCCAAATTTGATCGAATTGGCTCCCGATATATGTTCCATTGCGTTCGGAATAGGGGTAAAATATTATAAATGCCAGACGGCACGCTTCGTTTGGAGTTTGGAAAAATTTCGGGTGAATAGTGCGCGAATATTTTCTATACAAGGACCTCATATTTCACAATTTGCACAAACCCTAGGTTTAAAAGCTTCAGCCTCCACTTTCAATATTAATGGCCGAAAATTGTTCATCTTCTTCCTCTAATATCTTCAAATCCATCAACAATTACGAGAAATCTTCAACTACAATCTTATAGATCATCACGAGACCTTCGTATTCAACGGTCATGATCATTTAAAACAAGGCGAATCAACGGCAATTAACGATCAAAGACCGTGCGTTCGAGCACGTTGTTCAAGAAGCAGGGCGACCGAGCTCCTCGATACTCGAGCCGAGTGTAGAGCACATGATGGCGCATGGAACGGAGGCCCCTGATCGTTGTCGAAGTTGTCGTAGGCGATGCGAAAATTCGTGAATGTTCGGCGGCTCATATGGGTTTTAGCGTAAATATGCTAACCTGGGGAAGAAAGCAACGACCCTGATTTGAAGAAGGAAAACGCACGACCAGATTTGATATAGGTTAAAATATAAAATATAAATGGAAATTATTATATTTAAAAATCGTGTAAACTTTGTAATAACATAACTTTTTGATACGAGGTCGGAATTTGACGAAACGAATTGCGTCGGGTTCGTATTGACGAATACTAAGCGATGGAGCTGGATTGGAATCGATTGGCGTTAGTGAAAATTTTGGGTAAAATTAAACGCACGTTTAATTTTATTCGAAATAAAACGCTGCAACTATTATTGGAAACAAGGTGAGAACTTCTCACTTAATCGAAATTGTTTCGATTTAAAATTTTAAATAGTTAGATTTAAAATTACTTGATTATGTGATTGAATGATAAATTGTTATCTACTGCATTGAAATAGACCCTATACGCCGTATATTAAGCGGATGTTATTTATTAAACACATATACCGCGATATTTCACCTTGAAGTGGAATTGGTATTATATATGTACTTGGAGTTGATTTTCCCGCATTATATAGCGGATGAGACCCTATTGCGCTGCATAATAGCGGATAATATTTTATATAAACCCATGTACCGCGATATTCCGTATTGAAACGGGATTGATATTGCGCTAACATCTGTGGATGCAAGGGAACAGGTTGGAGGGATCCAACTGAATTCCTCAACAGTATTGATTTATTTACAGATATTTACGATATATTCTGTTATAATATTGATGTATGATGTTTGGATGCCGTGGTTGATTTATTGTTGCTGTTGCAGCATTGTGCCTATTTTTGAAGTTTTAAAAATGTTAAAATAACTATTTTGAATTTAAAAGGATTTTCAAGTGATTTTTGAAAGCATACATTTTTATTAAATTTTGAAATTGATTCATTTTAAATAAATAAACGTTATAATTTTTATGTTATAAAAATTATGATTTTTGTGAAATATAACCGAAATGTGATTTTTGAAATAAGTAGTTGGTTAATTTGTAAAATAGTTTAAATTGAGATTTTTGAAATTATTATAAACAGTTTATATAAAAGATTTATAAAATTGATATTTATAAATTAAAAGATTGGAATTATAAAACGAGTTTTTATAAGTGTTAAAATGAAGTATAAATGGATTTCATAAGTGAATGAAATTTATAGATTTATAAATGGTGAAGTTATAAAATGAATAGATTTTTGTAAATTAAAAGATTTATAAGTAATTAACTTATAAACTGATTTTGGCATTTAAATGAAATTTAAATAGAATCTGTTAATAAAGTGCTTTTATAAGTTGAAGTTGTTATAAAATATAAATGGAGTTTACAAACCTTGTTTTATAAATCCGAAATCGACTTATTTTGATAATTTAATTATTTTAGCTTATTAAAGGAGATATATCCACAATTTTGGACAGTGGATAATCCTTTAAAATAAAATATGTAGAAGTGTTGAAATTGACAAACGATTTATATTCACGATTTAGGACAGTGAATAATATATTAAAGAAATGTTTAGGAGGTAATCTTTTAAATGGAATTAAAATGATTTGAAGTTGTTTTAAAATGTGTTAAGGATCGAAACCATAGATTTCAACATTCATTGGTGAAATAGACGTTTTTGAGAAAACAAGAAAAGATGGACTATAACACTCTTGTTATAGTAAATGATTTTCGAAAGCAAATGTTTTATATAGTATTGGGATTTATATATCTATCTGAATTTCGAATCCCTATACTAGTGTTTTTGGGTCGTCGTAACGATGTTTTACGCAACATTCGTTTTGACTCAAATGAATGTGATTAAGAGAATGTTTTCCTTAAAGGATAAAATATATACTTAATCGTGTTTTAAGTATATTGAATATTTTCTAAGTATTGAAAATAAATAGATTTTTGAATTACTTATTATTAAATAAGTATAGGAATGTTTTCCAATATGAAGTAAAATGTTTTGAGATTATATCATTTAAAGATAAATTGAAAGTGAATATTTGAAGTCGATTTGAAAATCGTATATAAATGGATATTTGGAAATTTAAATTCACATGGAATTTATAAAGGAAAGGGAAATTTGTTTGAAAATAAATATTGATTTATTTTAAAGTGCGGAAAATATATCTTGAACAGATATTTTTGGACAATAAATAATTTGGGAAATTATTTGGAATTTGGTGATGATTGTGCATATCTATTGATAGTTAAATAACCGACTATCAATATTTACCTTTAAATGGGTATTTGTTGTGATTTGCATGAATTTGAATGCTACACTTATTTTAAAAGTAAGTGCTCGTTATTCGGTTTATCCGAGAGAGGACCTTTGGTCATAAATCCCATTTCGAATAGAGATATGTCGTAATGGATAGCATTTGAAGACCTGTGTTGAAGACCGGGTATTTTCGAAAAGGGAAGGATTACCGTCGAATGACTCTGCATCGGCTGATCTCCGATATAGAGATTTTATCACCCTTTGTGATGGGAATTCCGGTCGTGATTAGTGAATATCCGGATTGCAAGGGCTTCTTTTGGAAGTGCCTTCGGTTCCATTCGATTCCGGAATGGACTTGAATGGATGTGTGTCTGACATTACAATTTGAGATGTAAAGCTGGTTTCTATCAAATACATTTTTGTTAGTGGCAGAGAATTTATTCTTTTAGCTTAACACCCTTCTTTGAGACGTACGAGCTCAGAGGTTATGTAGTTGATGGTTACTAGTGATACATTCCCAAATTGGTAATGTGGCATGCAAAGTGCTGATGATCATTTGTTGATCAAAGCGTGGCTTTTATGAAAAAGCATAGCTTTGTGGACGAGACTTCGTCGAATCGCACACCCCGGAAATGGTCAAAACAGGAAGGATGCTGCAAGGTTATTAGGGGATAGCGCCCCCTTAGTGTATGTCATTCCTTCTGGATAGAGGTGGTATTATGGTGGAGCCCTGATACTTAACCTATGTTGTTGCTGCAAACTTATTATTTTGTGGTTGTTGGTGAATCCCGGGATTTAGGTCGGTTACGACCGGGGGATGGCATATTCGTGTCAGTTGTTACCCAGCTAGGGGTAACCCGGCCTTATGTTGGCAGAGATCCGGTTAGGTTCTCGGGGAGTCTTTCCAGAGGCATACCTATGTGGAAATGGGAAGTTCCTTGGCCTGACCATTTGTTGGAAATCCAAAGAAATAATACGAGCCTTATACGGTTTACTTGTAGAACCTGCCATTTAATGTGGTAGCTATAGTAGGCATGCTATAATGGTACCTATGCTGGCTAAGATTAATATTGTACTTTCGAAATGTTTTTCCTGCACTTTGCACTTACAGTAATAATATCAAAGAAAATTTGTGTATCAAGCATGTTTGACTATCATAAGGAGAAATCTCCTCCAATTCTGCGTTTGCATTGTGTGTGTGGCAGGAGGCCTTATGGTAGTTACATTTTCTAAAAGCATTGCGTATTCATTTAAAAATATTTTTTTGTTTGTTTTTAAAGATAAACTGTTTTAAGTTCTCACACCAGTCTCATGACTGACCTGGAGTTTATTGTTTCTTTCCTAAACTCTGGGTGCCCACCAATTTCCACACGGGCAGTCTACAGTCAGGTTATCAGGTCATTCTGGAAATTCAGGAGTTGCTGTGGAAATCAGGAGCAAGTTGGATGGCATGGCGTATCAACTAGAATATAGTATTTCTTTTCCGCTGTTTGTTGTTGTAAACTCTGATAATGTAATGTAATGTCATGTAATATATAAAATGTACAGTTCTTTTGATTTAAAGATTATTCATTTATCTATTATATGTTGTTCCGCTGCGATTGTGATATTCTGATATTGTTTCTGTTGCTTCTTCTTTCTTTCATCTTCTATCTTCTACCTCTTCTTTAACCCTAACGGTTCGGTTTTCTGGCATTCGAATGTTCGGCAGTTGATACAGTGGACGTATTAATGTCGACTTTCGTGAGTCGAAACTTGCGTCGTCACATTTGGTATCAGAGCTTTTGGTTAGCGACAACCTTGACTCTGTTGAAAATTACTCATTAGAGATAGAGTTAGTAGTGCTTTAGAATGAGTGTGAGTGTAATAATAGATACGAGCGCATATTTGTTAGTAAATATGAAACTTTTTTATATTGTGTTTGCTTATCAGTTGAGCTGTTTATGAATTCTGGTCGGTGCGGGAAGTATAACCGTATCGATAGGGATTTCTAAACTCTTATACAAGATAAACCGACATTGTATTATTTTAAATTGGGTAAATGAAATAATTTTACCTTGATTATATTTTATATATAAAGAAATAATTTTTCAGAAATTATTAAAGTGTATATGAATTGATTGTTTGGTTGTTGAAAATGTAAGATATATATAAGTTAATTAAAATAAAATTGTAAAAGCAAATGAATTATTAAGATGGAATTATAATTAATGTGATTTACAATTGTGAAATAATCTTATATATAAGAAGTGAAACTATATGAATATATTTATAAATATGAGTTGTAAATAAAAATTAATTTGGATTATGAATTGAAAATGTTGAATCCTGTTTATTTTGGAAATTATTTTCCCAAAATTAAAAGTTAAATAGTGAAATTATATAAGAAAAGGATTTATAAATGTGAATTATGAATAAAAAGAATTTTTTTTGAAAGAATATTAAGCACTAAATTCACTACTGTTGCTGGGAAATAATAAGGGTGATGACTGCAGCAGTATCATTTTCAAGTTTCTGTGTGATGGATTTTCTACCATAGTAAATTGAAAATTGAAGTTTTGTTGTGATAAACAAATTTGAGAATTTAACTAAAGGAGGTTAAATAAATTAAATCAGATTTGAACTAGTTTAGATAAGTTAATGATTTGGAAGTTTAAATATATAAGTTGTTTAACTTATTAAATGTGAAAATGTAAATGAAACCAAATGATAAAATGGTTAAACAAATTTGTTAAGCAAAACGAGATATGAATTTGAATAACTTACGAAATTTAGCTTTAGGAAAGTTAAATAGAATTTACTTTAGAATTGGGATCTGAATTGGATTTATAAGTTGAAATTTAAGTTAAGTTAAACAAATGATGTTTGAAATGGAATATAACTTAAGTAATGTTGAATGAAGTTGATTTTGGTATCGAAGTAAAATAATAAAGTGAATTAAATGGATGTGAACTTGAGTTATATAAATGAAATTCAACCTTATTTGTTAAATGAATTAGCAGTTGAATTAATGAGTGAATTGAATGTAAATCAATTGAGTGTAAATAAATTGATATGAAATAATGGATGTAAATGTTAATTCATTAAAGCTAATTAAAAGTGATGAACCAAATTTAATGAATGTAAGCAAAGTAAAGGAATTTGGTAATGTTGGATATACATTGGTTGTTAGATGATGGTTAGTTGATTGTATATAATTCATTAAGTGTTAATGAAATTGAATTGATAAATGGAAAGCTATGTAATTGAATTTGATTTGGAAGTGAACCAACTTGAATATGAATTAGTGAATGTAAACTAATTGAATATGAATAAATGAATGTTAGTAAAAACATCCAATGTTAATGAATCAAATGTGGTTTAAATTGGAAAACCAATTCATTGGATATTAATGAGAAGTGAATGTATATTGATTTGATGATTGGAATTGCTGTTGGATGATAGTTGTTTAATGGTTGGATTTGTTGCTTTTGTTGCATTTGCTATATTGGCATATGTAGTTGTTGTTGGTATATGTTGTATATTGATATTACTTGCATATATACATGTTCTCATTTGTTTGTTGAGTGTTTAGTAGGTGCGGATTGCGCATTGTTTCGCGTTTGGAGCTCGCTTTCACGCTATATTAGCCGTATATGCTAGCTAATAATATATAAGGTACATATCTCGGATTACATATCGTACTTTTACACTTTTTCCCCTGCGGGATGCCTCATTACTTTGATGGGATGTATATTTGTGATATATATATATATATATTGCCATTTTTCTGGGATCGAGACGCGCAAAGGAGACGCTGGCGAATTTTTCTGAAAATTTAAGGCGTTAGAATATTTTTGAGAAAATTGAAATTTTTTGAAAAGATAACTAAGTATGATTTGAAACTTTAGTAAAGTTATTGTAAGAAGTTTAACTATTGGATTTTGGAAAGTTAAACACCTAAATGAATTTGAAATCTAATTTGAATGGATGTTTGAAAAGTTAATGGATTCTGTAACTTTTTCTTACTTGGTAATTTCGAGGACGAAATTCTTTTAAGGGGGGAAGTTTGTAACGACCCAGAATTTCTGTCATTCGAAATTCGTATATTTAATTGATTTAAATATTAACAAGTAAAATTTGTAAGCCGAATAATTTTTTTTCTTCCGAATATCTAGATTTAATTGGATAATTAAATTGATAATTTAATATTTTATTACATAAATAATTGAAAATTGGGTTTAATGTGATTAAAATTGATTTGTAAAGTAGTATTAAATCATATTGGAGTTAGAATGATGTTATAGAACTTTTAAAACTGAATTAAAAGTTAATTTGTGGAAATTGAATATTTTAATATTTAATTGACGAGTAAAAATAGCCATTTTTCAAACAGTCTCGGATTTCGATGAACCTAGTTTCATCGGATCCGTAATGTTATATTATTGTGTAGTTTCAAATTTCGTGTCAATCGGACTTGCGGTTTGTCTGGGGCAAGCTAAAACGCGTAGAAATCGATTCGAGTGAATTTTGAATTTAAATAATTCGATCCGAAAACTTATCTTCCAAATTTGATCGAATTGGCTCCCGATATATGTTCCATTGCGTTCGGAATATGGGTAAAACATTATAAACGTCAGGCAGCACGCTTCGTTTGGAGTTCGAAAAAATTTCGGGTGAATAGTGCGCGAATATTATCTATATAAGGACCTCATATTTCACAATTTGCACAAACCCTAGGTCTAAAAGCTTCAGCCACCACTTTCAATATTAATGGCCAAAAATTGTTCATCTTCTCCCTCTAATATCTTCAAATCCATCAACACTTACGAGAAATCTTCAACTACAATCTTGTAGATCATCACGAGACCTTCGTATTCAACGGTCATGATCGTTTAAAACAAGACGAATCAACGGCAATTGACGATCAAAGACCGTGCGTTCGAGCACGTTGTTTGAGAAGCAGGGGCGACCAAGCTCCTCGATACTCAAGCTGAGTGTAGAGCACATGATGGCGCATGGAACGGAGGCCCCTGATCGTCGTCGAAGTTGTCGTTGGCGATGCGAAAATTCGTGAATGTTCGGCGGCTCATATGGGTTTTAGCGTGCGTATGCTAACCTGGGGAAGAAAGCAACGGCCCTGATTGAAGAAGGAAAACGCACGGCCAGATTTGATTTAGGTTAAAATATAAAATATAAATGGAAATTATTATATTTAAAAATCGTTTAAACTTTGTAATAACATAACTTTTTGATACGAGGTCGGAATTTGACGAAACGAATTGCATCGGGTTCGTATTGACGAATACTACGCGATGGAGCTGTATTGGAATCGATTGGAGCTAGTGAAAATTTTGGGTAAAATTAAACGCACGTTTAATTTTATTCGAAATAAAACGCTGCAACTGTTATTGGAAACAAGGTGAGAACTTCTCACTTAATCGAAATTGTTTCGATATAAAATTTTAAATAGTTAGATTTAAAATTGCTTAATTGCGTGATTGAATGATAAATTGTTATCTACTGCACTGAAATAGACCCTATACGCCGTATATTAAGCGTGATTGAATTTCCTAGTAAACTAGGGCTTAGGAATTTTAATTCCCCTTTCTTTCCCCCATTTTAACTTTAGCTCGAGAGGGTTAGGAAATACAAATGAATGAAAAGGAGAGGGGGTGGAGTTAGGGTATTAGTTGGGTTAATGGGCTGAAACCTAAAACCAAAGCCCAATAGAAAAATAGCAAAATTCTAGTCAACTCCAAACATATCGATGTTTATATTCAAAAAGGTTGCAAACGCCGTTTTGGACTCAATGGAAATGGTCTCAATTCCTAATTCGACTGTTTACAAAAAGTAGCATTTCGGCATTTAATCGGACTAACGATGAGATATTCAAATAAATTATTTTAATATATAATTGTAAAATGTGTGGGTTGTTACAGACTCTCCTCCTTAATGAAATTGTGTCCTCGCAATTCTTAAGAAGAAAACAAAGAGTAACAACCATAAAAGCATATCAACACAAAAGAAATTTTGAAATAAGAAGTTCACCCATAATCAATGAATACAAGGGTGGAGTCACCGAGATATTCATAGAATACTCGATTCATAAGATGGGTGAAATAAGCTGAACAAACCGAATGACATCATGAGTCATTCATAAGAATCATAATGAGTGCGGAATGCGTAAGTGGTGTACTCTCCGCAACTCGTAGCTGATGAAAACCAGTGGCAAGGTCGAGCAAAAGACCTTAGCACCACTCAATTAATCGCGTAGGTGGTAACCCTAGGATAAACTCAAAAATACTGGAAAATTCATAAACTACATGAATGAGAGAAATAACATTTCCCTCATCATGTGGGTTTAAATAATAAAATGATGCCACCGAATTGGAATCAAAATCATTAAGAAAACTAAAAACTTGCTTAACCGATTGAGAATGTCGAAGATGGATAGTCCTCTCAGGACATAGGATATGGGCTTCTTAATGATTAAGCCAATCCTTTACCAAAAATCAATTCTGAAGCCTAAGAAACGCATAACATGCAAATCGGCTCGAAATGCATAATCACATAAAATAATTTCGACATCTTTACAAAGTAAACCGAGTGTTGCGGATCCACCAATCGGATTCACAATTCTCAAAGAAGTCATCAAGCCCATACCATTTAAATAAAAAGTATTAACAAGTTCTTTTGATATAAAAGAGAGAGATGCACCCTTATCAAAAGGAACTCGGATAGGATAATCACGAAACAAATTAATGCCATCAAGGACCGAATGAGAAATACCTTAACCAAGAGAAGTGTTATTAGGAGCTTGCACTGGATTGATTGGTGCTGGGACGGCCAGATCTAACCATTTCTCTTCATCTTTACGAAAGAAAGAAAGAAAGAAGAGGAAAAAGGTTATTCTTAGTCAAACAGACTTGATTGATAAAAAAGGCATCACAAAAGAAAATAGGATAGAACGGGTCCAATGACGTGAATTAAATCCTAAGGCACGATTCCTAAGAGAGACTTAGAATTTTTATCCTTGCTAGATTATTCTACATTGTTCTGAAGTTTGGCTCCGATACCAAGTTGTGACGCCCCACCTCTATACTCACACTAGCCAAGGACAATACGGAGTAATGCCGTCAACTAGCACGAAGAATAAGGCTGTTGAGGAGCGACCATCTGTATAATTCTTTTGTACGAGCACCAATATGTCAGATAGTGTTATACGCATTTCGTTTCCCGAGGAAATCCGATATATCAAATACAAACACAAGGCTACTACACATTGGCTATGTGGTCTTCGAAAACAAATATAAAATAAACATAACATAAATCAGTCACAAATATTCATATCACTAAGGTGGAAATAGATATGAATATATCACATAAAAGTGTACATCAAAGTTGTGGTCATATAAGATCCACAAAATCACAAAAGAATAGGTACAAGTGCAAGACAAAGGAATATGTATACATTATGGAGTCTCTATCTCGAATGTATAACAACAAAAACTATTATAGTTAGCCTTAAAATCATATGAAGGACCATGATAAGAAGTCAAGCATGTGAGAAATGCGGATTACGGATCTTATGGCTAAGATTAACACTAGAGGGGGGGGTGAATAGTGTTAACCAAGAATTATTAAATCTTTTTAATTTATGTTAACTTAGACACGAAAGTATGCAATATACAGACACAGATGATCACAGAAACAATCACAGATGCAGAAATAAAATAAAAGCAGTAAAGGAAAGAACACACCGTATTTTATACTGGTTCGGAGTTACCCTACGTCCAGTCCTGCAATACAAGTACGGATTTCCTTTCAAAAGCAATTGTACAATTACACCCTCGGTTTCAAGCCTATGAGGTACACCCTCCATAATTTCGATCCTCTGGATAGAGATACTTGATTTCCAGGCCACAAGTTTACCCAATTGATTTAGCAAGGCTACAATCACACCTTTTCCCTTTTGATTGATTTCCAAGGCTACAATCACACCTTTTCTCGCCTAATAGATTACAAAGAAGTCTATAACTCTGAATAGCACTGAGAATCTTGTAGAGGTAGTGATAGAGAATCAAACTTGAAGTAATCGAGTATGATTCAATGTTGATTTCGGCAGAGTAACGATAAGAATATGTATTAAGAAGCGAGGAAGAAGAAGAGGAGTGAAAACCAGAAAATTATCATTAAAAATTCGTTGAAACTGACCCCTATTTATAGAATAACAACAGCCATGACCATTCATGAAGAGTTATGACGAATAGACACTTCTTTTGAAATTTGAATTTTGAATTTTGAATCAAACTATCACCATGTCGACATGGTACCCATAGGCATGTCGACATCCCAAAGCATTTTATGATGTTTTGAATTTCTTTAAAAATAACCTTTATCTTATATAAAAACTATTTTAAACTTTATAAATATACTTGACTATAGTTAAAATTATAAGTAAATATAAAGAATAAAATATATAAATTTTAACTATAATTTTATATTTATATCTAAGTGTAAATATTTAAAAGTTAAATATATTATTTGAAAAGATAGTTTAAAATCAGGAGTAATTTGACTTTGAAAATAAAGATGTTTTTTAGGCTAAAATTATTTAAAATCAGTATCGAGGGTTTTGAATATTTTAAAAGGAAAGTTTTGAAAACATTTTGAAAACAAGATAATTTTGTAAAATCATTTGAATTAAAATTAGTGGATACAAAACAATGTCCTACTAGATTTTCGTAGGTTCCATCCTACTCAGGGTTCCATCCCTTTAACGGACTCGAAGTGGATTCCATTCCACGAATAAATTGGATTTGAAGATGCCAGTGCTTTTCTACGAGTTTTAACAAAAATTCCTAATAATAATAAAAAATACTTATCCTTGAAATCTTGAACTCTTGATAGTGTCGATACTCATGAGTCTTTTATCTTGATATTTTATCTTGATATCTTGAATCTTTATACTGTACAGTCTTCATTCTTAGTACCTGCATGGTTAAATCCTGCATATACATATATATCCAAACTTATAATGTTAGTATTTATATTCTATATTTTATAATCTATTCTAAGGTTGTTGTCATCAAAACCATCATCTCACGGACTAACAATCTCCCCCTTTTTGATGATGACAACCTTTGTTTATGAAATATTATTTCTATTCTAATAACTCCCCCTAAAACTAGCAACTCTCCCTTAATCTATACCTAACTACCCCTATTTTATATTTCTCCCCTTTGTCATCAACAAAAACTTACTCCCCCTCATTCTTGGACTTCAGTACCTGCATTGATAAACTATACAACGAAATATATAGAGTAGGAAATAATTATACTTCTAAGCATGATAACTAATTTAAATATTATATACATTTCAATGTATGTATGTATATATATATATATATATGTTTTACACACCAATCTTCAAATCAATAAGAAATCAATCCACACAAAGTATCAATTTAAACCAAATAAATTCAAACAAATCGAACAAAGTAAGTAAAAAATCAAACGTTGCGTGAAACTTCCACCCATCCTTCTTCTCCAAAGATTGGATCTGCCTTAGTAGCATCCCAATTATCATTGTCATTGCTGAGAGAGATAGGAGGATGTGCTTCGTTATCATCCTTGTGCAGAGAGGAGATCATCCATCATATCACATCGAAGTGCCTTTCTTGTTCCTTTATCATCTGCATCTGACTTAATTCTAAATGATGCTGGTTTCGTAGAATAAATGAGAGAATATTCTTGAACGAATTAAGAGTTTCTTCAAGATTTTCGAATAAATTGTGAAGAGGATTAGCCATATTTGAATTTGTGAAAGAAATGGAGGATATAGACGATAAGAAATAAATTTCAAAGAAGAATTATGAAAGAAACAGGTATAAATAGGAGTAGAAATTCGTTTGAATTGAATAGACATGTGGTAGTTATTCAAATTTCAAATTCAAAATCAATTGCCATTTTTGACCAGTACATGTCGACATGGTCACATAGGGGATGTCGACATGGGTTAGTGAAATGTTATGACTAATTTGATTTTGTGAATAATTGTGTGTGTGTGTATATATAATATACTAACATTTATTCTAGAGATAAGATAAGGTAGATAACAGAAAGGAAATTTCATTTCATTGCATACTACGATAATACAATGATTAAGCACATAACAAACTACATGAACATTCGAAATAAAGCAAACTAAAACAAATACAACAAGATACGAAAAGATAAAACTAGTTAGAGGATGAAGATGATGAAGATAGTCCGGGTTTCTTGCTGACTTTAGAAAAGAACTTGTTCATCCTCGAAGAAATGTTATCCAACTTTTTACTAACGGATCGTTTTAGAATCCGTTGATTCTCCACAATTATCTTTTGGTTTTTGAGAAGGGTTTTGTTGGATGGATTGGAAGGATATTCAATGCTTTCCAAAGACGTTTCACCTTCCACTTCTTCTTCAATTTCCATTTCATCCCCTTCTTCTTCTTCTTCTTCAACTTCCTGTTCTTCCATTTCCTCATGAGCCAAACGCTCTTCCTTTTCGGTAAGTGTCTCATAAGGTTGAAAAATAAATAGAATTTTCATAAGCGAAATGTTGGAATGATTGAAAACTTTTCTAGAAACAAATTCTTCGCCTTTGAAATCCACTCCAAAATGGTTAAAAATCCGCGCGAGATAAATTCCATGGTATAAAGTATTCTCACCCATTTCAAGATTTTTAGGACGAAGTTCATCCAAAATAACTTGCGCCCAATTTATGTCATAGTTTCCGAAAATAGTAAAAAGAGCTTTGCAAACTTTTGAAGTAGGATTGTTAAAATTTCCTGATCTTGGGGTCAAAGTATGTTGCAAAAGAAGATTAACAATTCTTGCTTTTGGTCGAAAATTTCTATTTTTAAAATCAAAATCATCATCCCTTTCGAAAATATGATGAAATGTCTCACGATCATGTTCATCGATTTTAAAGTTAGAAAGATCCATTCCCGAACTCTTGCAGTTGAGAATGGTACCCAAAAGATCACAATTCAAAACAATTTGAGTGCCTTTGAAAATACTCCAAATTTCATCTTCATTTCCAGCATAAAATCCGCGATTTAAATTCGCATAGAAAATTTTGACAAGATTAGGATAGCAAACAAAATCATTTTGAGAAGCATCAATAAGACTAAGAACACCATTGTTTGCAAAAAGAGAATCAATTTTATAAGAATAAAAATCTTGAAAAATAGCAAATTTTTCGTGATGGACTTTGGCATAGTTAGCATAATTGATGTATGCTTTAATTGCCTCCGGATCATTGAATAATGGCTCTTTGATTTTTCTGGAAATTCTCATGGTTGAGTGGTTGCTTGATGAAGCCATTAGAGTAGAGGGTAGAGAACTTGAAGTTATGAATAGAGAGTTTGAATTTGAAAATGAAAATGAAATGATATGATAAAAGATAGTGAATAAATAGATTCTTAAAGGACATATTCTCTGGTCTTCAAAATACTGATGTCATTTGCCTCTTCGATCGCAAGTGTCTTTTGATCCCATTCTGGAGTTAGAGAATTTAAAATTTTTTTGACTTGATCTTCTCCAGAAAATTCCTTTTTCAAAGATATTAGAGAATGCATAATATCCTGAAATCTACTTACATATCTGAAATAGACTCACTAGCATTTATTTTAAATAGTTGAAACTGATTTGTGAGCATGGAAATTTTGATCTGTTTAACTTTGCTTGTTCCTTCGTGAGTAACTTGCAAAGTTTTCCAGATTTCATATGCAGACTTACAAACTAAAACTCTATTGAATTAATTTCTATCTAGTGAACAAAACAAAATATTCATTGCCTTATAATTATTTTATGCAACAATCTTTTGCTCAGCAGTCCACTGTGCAAAATCAATTGTGAGTTCAGAATATTCAGTTTGTGTGATATTCCAAGTGTCTAATCCTATAGATTGTAAATATATTTTCATCCTACATGCCCACTATGCATAGTTACTGCCATTAAAAAGTGGTGATCTGACAGTAGACTAACCCTCTACAAATGAACCAGTGACAGGGATACTAGTGTTAATAACAGTACCAGTGTTGGTAGCCATTTTGAAAACTTTTCAAAAATCAGATTATGAAACTTTAAAAACCTTGCTCTGATACCAATTGTGAGAAATGGAGATTACAGATCTTAAGGCTAAGATTAACACTAGAGGGGGGGTGAATAGTGTTAATCAAGAATTACTAAATCTTTTTAATTTATGTTAATTTAGACACGAAAGTATGCAACATACAGACACAGATATGATCACAGAAACAATCACAGATGCAGAAATAAAATAAAAGCAGTAAAGGAAAGAACACACCGGATTTTATACTGGTTCGGAGTTACCCTACATCCAGTCCCGCAACACAAGTACGTATTTCCTTTCAAAAGAAATTGTACAATTACACCCTCGGTTTCATGGCTACGAGGTACACCCTCCAGAATTTTGATCCTCTAGGTAGAGATACTTGATTTTTGGGCCACAAGTTTACCCAATTGATTTTCCTAGGCTACAATCACACCTTTTCCCTTTTGATTGATTTCTAAGGCTACAATCACACCTTTTCTCGCTTAATAGATTACAAAGAAGTCTATAACTCTGAATAGTACTGAGAATCCTGTAGAGATAGTGATAGAGAATCAAACTAGAAGTAATCGAGTATGATTCAATGTTGATTTCAACAGAGTAATGATAAGAATATGTATTAAGAAATGAGAAAGAAGAAGAGGAGTGAAAACTAGAAAATTATCATTAAAAATTCATTGAAACTGACCCCTATTTATAGAAGAACAACAGCCGTGACCATTCATGAAGAGTTATGACGAATAGAAACTTCTTTTGAAATTTGAATTTTGAATCTAACTGTCACCATGTCGACATCCCAAAGCATTTTATGATGTTTTGAATTTCTTTGAAAATAACCTTTATCTTATATAAAAACTATTTTAAACTTTATAAATATACTTGACTATAGTTAAAATTCATAAGTAAATATAAAGAATAATATATATAGATTTTAACTATAATTTTATATTTAAATCTAAGTATAAATATTTAAAGGTTAAATATATTGTTTGAAAAATATAGTTTAAAATCAGGAGTAATTTGACTTTGAAAATAAAGATGTTTTTTAGGCTAAAATTATTTAAAATCAGGATCGAGGGTTTTGAATCTTTTAAAAGGAAAGCTTTGAAAACATTTTGAAAACAAGGTAATTTTGTAAAATCATTTGAATTAAAATTAGTGGATACAAAACAATGTCCCACTAGATTTTCGTAGGTTCTATCCTACTCAGGGTTCCATCCCTTTAACGGGCTCGAAGTGGATTCCATTCCACGAATAAATTGGATTTGAAGATGCTAGTGCTTTTCTACGAGTTTTAACAAAAATTCCTAATAATAATAAAAAAATACTTATCCTTGAAATCTTGAACTCTTGATAGTCTCGATACTCATGAGTCTTCTATCTTGATATTTTATCTTGATATCTTGAATCTCTATACTGTACAGTCTTCATTCTTAGTACTTGCATGGTTAAATCCTGCATATACATATATATCTAAACTTATAATGTTAGTATTTATATTTTATAATCTATTCTAAGGTTGTTGTCATCAAAACCATCATCTCACGGACTAACAAAGCATAAACACCTAAAATAAATCTCTGACCTGAGTATTATTTAAGAAGAAAATAATAGACGGATCAGTCTAGCTATAAACATCATATAAAATGAGATATGATAAGAGATATGACAAAAACGTATGATAACAATAATGTCATACTATGACAAATATGCATCAGATAACAACAAAAATTATACAATGTCTCAAATATTCACAAACGCTAAAAAGAATGTCATATTTTTTAAATTATTCGCCAAAACACATATTGATAGAGCTTATCAATGCATATCATCAAAATTGATGAAACAAAAATTCTAGAAATCATCAACTAATAATCCAGAAATCACAAAAGGGGAAGGCCTATCACAAACGGGAGCATGAAATCTCACCAACACGTGTATCACAAATGGGTCGTTATCCCATAAAATGAGCCGGAGCTCCTTCAAACAGGGTATAGTCCCCCCTTGTGGACTATGAGCCAAAGCTCCTCCTATGAGACGAAGCTCCTCCAAACAGGGTATGGTCCCCCCTTGCGGACTATGCGCCAAAGCTCTCCTATGAGCCGAAGCTCCTCCAAACAGGATATCGTCCCCCATTGCGGACAATGAGCCTAAGCTCCTACTATGAGCCGAAGCTCCTCCAAACAGTGTATAGTTCCCCCTGTGGACAAAGAGACATCGCATGTCGCTAGTCTAAATCACCAAAGGATCATCATTGATCGATAAGTGTAAATTACACGAAGCGGGTAAATAAGTGAGCTTAGCTTTATGTCCTATAACCACTGGCTTAACTTAAGTATTTGGCGAACAAATTGTATATTTCCACTCGATAATTGTCACAAGATTTCAACCGAACAAGTCTAAGAATTAATCGATAAGTAAACGCAAGCATTTCATACCACTTGTTTTGCTAAGTCGTTTAATTAGATTTCTCGAACGAATGAGTTAAAGGTTTGTATATACTAATAGATTGGAAAACGGCTTTAAAAACGAGCTTTATATTAAAAATAGTGTTGAAATATTTTTTATGAAAGAGTTTGAGTATTTACTACTAGTATAAAAACCTTTGTATTTTAAAGTGACAAATCACAGAAAACGATTATAAAAATAATCGATCACCAAAAGTTCACATTAGACGACGTGAATTAAAAGCCTAAAAACCTATATCAAGTCTAATCAAATGGATATTCCCAAAAATCCATAAAAGAAGTCATCAAAGCCGATAATGAATGACAACAACCAATCAGATCAACAAAAATTGATAAAATTGGAAATCCACTCAAAAACAGCCAAAATAGGCAAAATTGACAGTTCCTGACGTCTGGTAGGTATTTCAAGATGTCTAACCCTAGGTTCTGGAAAAATATGTGCTTTTTCTCCTTTCTCCTTTTAATTTCAGAACCATTTCAGACGTTTGGATTTTTCAACCAAACGTCTGGATTTGGTTCTAGACGTTTGGATTTTTCAACCAAACTCTGGATTTGATTCCAGACGTTTGGATTTTTTTCCGGACGTCTGGATTTTAGCTCTGCCTTTTTTTTTTATTTCCAGAACCCTTTCAAACGTTTGGATTTTTCAACCAGACGTATGAATTTTTCAGCTATTCAAAAATCAGCCTAGCCTAAAAAGGGAAAAGATCCAAACCGGAAGCGATCGAACGAGCAATGGATCCTAGGAATTTATGCCAATCGACAACCCAACCCTAAGGCTCTTCGACACGCCATAAATAACATGTTCAAACGTCCAAGATAGGGTCTTTAAAGATTTTGACTTTAAAACACCAAAATTGAAAAATTCACCAAATCAATTAAAATCAAAAGCAATTGAACATGAAATAGATGTTAGGAATTTGTACATAACAACAATGAAATCTATAGACATAGATGTGAGTTCAAGAACTCACCTTTAAACCCAAAACAACATGTGAGAAGCTTTAAAATAAAGAAAAGATCAACCACTCTTCAAATTCAACTCAAGAAGCTCCATTCTAAGCTCATAAGAAAATATTTCCTAAGTTAGGGTTTAGGAATTTTTGAAAATTGAAGAGAGATTGAGATGGAGAAGATGAAGAGGTTGCTTACCTAAGCTTCTCTTTGATTTTGGAGCTTGAATTTGAATTTCCTAGTAAACTAGGGCTTAGGAATTTTAATTCCCCTTTCCTTCCCCCATTTTAACTTTAGCTTGAGAGTGTTAGGAAATGAAAATGAATGAAGAGGAGAGGGGAAGGAGTTAGGGTATTATGTAGGGTTAATGGGCTGAAACCCAAACCCAAAGCCCAATAGAAAAATAGTAAAATTCTAGTCAACTCCAAACATATCGATATTTATACTCAAAAAGGTCGCAAATGCCATTTTAGACTCAATGGAAATGGTCTCGAGTCCAAACTCGACTATTTACAAAAAGTAGCATTTCGGACTTTAATCTGACTAACGATGCTATATTTAAATAAATCATTTAAATATGTTTTGTAAAATATGCGGGTTGTTACAGACTACTCGCCTTAAAGAAATTGCGTCCTCGCAATTCTTAAGAATAAAATAAAGAGTAATAACCATAAAAGCATATCAACACAAAAGAAAATTTGAAATAAGAAGTTCACCCATAATCAATGAATACAAGGGTGGACTCATCGAGATATTCGTAGAATACTCGATTCTAAAATGGATGAAATAAGCTGAACAAACCGAATGACATCACGAGTCATTCATAAGACTCATAATGAGTGCGGAATGCAGTAAGTGGTGCTACCCTCCGTAATTCGTAGCTGATGAAAACCGGTGGCAAGGTCGAGCAAAAGACCTTAGCACCACTCAATAGATCACTTAGGTGGTAATACTAAGACAAACTTAAAAATACAGGAAAATTCGCAAACTAATTGAATGAGAGAAATAACATTTCCCTCATTATGTGGGTTTAAAGAATAAAATGATGTCACCTAATTGGAACCGAAATCATCAAGAAAAATAAAAACATGCTTAAAATATTGAGAATGTCGAAGATGAATAGTCCTCTCGGGACATAAGATATGGGCTTCTTGACGATTAAGCCAATCCTTTCCCAAAAATCAATTCCGAAGCCTAAGTAACACATAACATGCAAATCGGCTCAGAACGCATAATCACATAAAATAATTTCGTCATCTTTACAAAGTAAACCGAGTGTTGCGGATCCACCAACCGGATTCACAATTCTAAAAAGAAGTCATTAAGCCCATAACATTTAAATAAAAAGTGTTAACAAGTTCTTTTGATATAAAAGAGTGAGGTGCACCTGTATCAAAAGGAACTCGGATAGGATAATCACGAAATAAATTAATGCCACCAAGGACTGAATGAGAAATACCTTGACATAGAGAAGTGTTACTAGGAGCTTGCAATGGATTGACCGGCGCTGGGACGGCCAGGTCTAACCATTTCTCTTCTTCTTTAAGAAAGAAAGAAAAAAGAGGAAAATGATTCTAAACAGACTTGATTGATAAAACAAGGCATCACAAAAGAAAATAGGATAGAACGGGTCCAATGGCTCGAATTAAATCCTAAGGCACGATTCCTAAGAGAGACTTAGGACAATGATCCTTGCTAGATTATTCAACGTTGTTCCGGAGTTTAGCTCTGATACCCAGCTGTGATTCCCCACATCTATACTCACACTAGCCTAGGTCACTACGGAGTAATGCCGTCAATTTGCATGAAGAATAAGGTTGTTTATGAGCGACCATTTGTGTAATTGCTTTGTGCGAGCACCGATATGTCAGATAGTGTTATATACATTTCGTTTCAAAAGGAAATCTGACATATCAAATACAAACACAAGGCTGCTACACAATGGCTATGTGGTCTTCAGAAACAAATATAAAATAAACATAACATAAATCAGTCACAGATATTCATATCACTAAGGTGGAAATAGATATGAATATATCACATAAAAGTGTACATCAAAGTAGTGGTCATATAAGATACACTACATCACAAAAGAATAAGTACAAGTGCAAGACAAAGGAATATGTATACATCAAGGAGTCTCTATCTTGAATGTATAATAACAAAAACTACTAGGCTAAGTAGTTAGCCCAAAAATCAGATGAAGGACCATGATAAGAAGTCAAGCAGAAACACCTGAAATACCTTGGTCTGACCCGAGTATTATTGAAGAAGAAAATAATAAACGGATCAGTCTAGCTATAAATATTAAATAAAATGAGATAGGATAAGAGATACGACCAAAACATATGATAACAATGATATCATACTATGACAGGTATACATCAGATAACAACAAAAATCATACAATATCTCAAATATTCTCAAACACTAAAAAGAATGTCATGTTCTTTAAATTATTCACCAAAACACAAATATTGATAGAGCTTATCAATGCATATCATCAAACTTGGTGAAACACAAATTCTAGAAATCATCAACTAGAAATCTAGAAATCATAAAATGGGGAAGGCCTATCACAAACGGGAGCATGAAATCTCACCAACACATGTATCACAAATGGGTCGCTATCCCATAAAATGAGCCGGAGCTCCTCCAAATAGGGTATAGTCCCCAAGTGCGGACTATGAGCCAAAGCTCCTCCTATCAGCCGAAGCTCCTCCAAACAGGGTATAGTCCCCCCTTGTGGACTATGAGCCAAAGCTCTTCCTATGAGCCGAAGCTCCTCCAAAAAGGGTTTAGTCCCCCCTTGCGGATTATGAGCCATAGCTCCTCCTATGAGCTGAAGCTCCTCCAAACAAGGTATAGTCCCCCTTCGCGGACTATGAGCCAAAGCTCTACCTATGAGCCGAAGCTCCTCAAAACAGGGTATAGTCCCCTCTTGCGGACTATGAGCCGAAG
Organism: Allium cepa; assembly: GCA_030765085.1. Classification (NCBI taxonomy): domain Eukaryota; kingdom Viridiplantae; phylum Streptophyta; class Magnoliopsida; order Asparagales; family Amaryllidaceae; genus Allium; species Allium cepa. The sequence goes on along the minus strand of CM060930.1, from coordinate 72,176,821 downwards.
CTCCTCCTATGAGCCAAAGCTCCTCCAAACAGGGTATAGTCCCCCCTTGCGGACGAAGAGACATTGTACATCGCTAGTCTAAATCACTAAAGGATCATCATTGATCGATAAGTGTAAATTACACTAAGCTATTAAATAAGTTAGTTTAGCTTCATGTCCCATAGCCACTGGCTTAACTTAAGTATTTATGAACAAATTGTAGATTTCCACTCGATAATTGTCACAAGATTTCAACCGAACTAGTCCAAGAATAAACCGATAAAGTAAACGCAAGCGTTTCATACCACTTGTTTTGTCAAGTCGTTTAATTAGCTTTCTCGAACGAATGAGGTAAAGGTTTGTATATACTAATAGATTGGAAAACGGTTTTAAAAACGAGTTTGTATTAAAAATAGTGTTGAAATCGTTTTTGTAAAAGAGTTTGAGTATTTACTACTAGTATAAAAACCTTTGTAAAAGTGACAAACCATAGAAAACGATTGTAAAAACAATCGATCACAAAAAATTCACATTAGATGACGTGAATTAAAACTCCAAAAATCGATATCAAGTCCAATCAAATGGATATTCCCAAAAATCCAAAAAAGAAGCCATCAAAGTCGATAATAAATGATAACAACCAATCGGATCAATAAAAATCGATAAAAATTGAAAATCCACTCAAAAACAGCCAAAATAGGCAAAATTGACAAAATAGCCAAAAATGAATTTTAAAATCTTTGACAAATAAATGAAGAAGAAAAGTTTTAGCCATCAAAGAAGCTAATGATATTTCTCAACTTAAAGTTGAAGAGCTAATAAGATATCTGATGTCAATGAAGCTATCTTATAGGTTAGAAAGGATCAAAATCATGGGAAAAAAAACATAGCATTCCAAGAAAGTAAAGAAGATTCAGGCATAGACGAAGATGAGATTGTCTTTATTGCCAAGAACTACAACAAATTCAAGAAGTTCAAGAAGATGACCAAATTTCAAGATGGTAGCAAGACAAACTCCTTAAATCAAACATTGATTAAATGATACGAGTGTGAAAATTTTGTCCACATGAAGAAGGATTGTGCACAGCTCAATAATGATAAAGAAAAGCAAATTTGATAAATTCAAGAAAAAGAAAAGAATTTTTCAAGTAACAAAGGATGATTCAGAATCGTCTTCTTCTTTAGATAGTGATAGTGAAAACAACCCGAAACAAGAAAATGTGTGTTTTGTGGTTAACACTAATGAGGTACGCCTGAACTTACTTATGATGAAATAATGAAAATAAGCATTGAATTAGATGATAAATATGGAGAATCAAAAAAATTAAATAAGGAATATGTAGGAAAGTTAACTAGATCAGAATTTGAAATCAGATTATTAAAAGATGAAAAAATTATCTTAGAAGAAGAATTAGAAATTGTTAAAAAAAATGCAACGTTATTATCTCAAAATGAGAAATTATTAAATGATATAGAAAAAACTATAAGTTAGAAAAAGTTAATCAGGGAAAAGAATTACTAGAATTACAAACAAATTTAGATTCTGGAAATATTGAAATTTGTGATCTTAAAAGTAAGTTAAATAAAATAACAAATAATGTGATAAAATTCAACAAAGGAAAACAAAATTTAGAGAACTTGATTAATATATCTAAACCAATTAGAAATCAAAATGGATTCGGTTTTAGAAACAAACAAAAGTTAAAGAAATATAGCACATTGTACACAATATTCAAAAAGCCAAAGTTAGAAACTAAGTTTATGAACTCATATACATATATGGTCAAAATATGGATACCAAAAATAAATTATAAACTAAGTAGAAAAAATATGTTGTGACGCCCTACCTCTATACTCACATTAGCCAAGGACACTACGAAGTAAAGCCGACGACTAGTACGAAGAATAAGGCTATTGAGGAGCGACCATCTGTGTAATTGCTTTGTGCGAGTACCGATATGCCAAATAAAATATCACTTTCATTTCAAAAGGAAATCCGACATACTGATACAAACTCAAAGCTACTACACAGTGGCTATGTTGTATTCGGAAACAAATATAAAATAAGCATAACACAAAATCAGTCACAGATATTCATATCACTAAGGCGGAAACAGATATGAATACAACACACAAGAGTGTAGATCAAAGTAGTGATCATATAAGATCCAATACATCATAAAAGAATAGGTACAAATTTTAGACAAAAGAATATGTTTACATCAAGGGGTCTCTATCTCGAATGTATAAAAGCAAAAACTACTAAGCTAAATAGTTAGCCAAAAGTCAGATGACAGACCCAGATAAGAAGTCAAGCAGAAGCACCTGAAATACCTCAGTCTTACCCGAGTATTGTTTAAGAAGAAAATAATAAACAGATCAGTCTAGCTATAAATACCATATAAAATGAGATAGGATAAGAGATATGACAAAAATGTATGATAAAAATAATGTCATACTGTAACAAGTATACATTAAATAACAACAAAAATCATAATATATCTCACAAATTTTCAAACACCAAAAAGAATGTCATATTCTTTATTTTATTAACCAAACCACAAATATTGACAAAACATAACAATGCCAATCGCAAAAATTAGTGAAACAAAAATTCCAGAAATCATCAATTAGAAATCCAGAAATCACAAAGGGGGAGGCCTATCACAAACGGGAGCATGAAAACTCACCAGCACGTGCATCACAAACAGAACGCTATTCCATGGTCGCTAACCATCAATTTTGGGCCGAGGCTCCACAAACATCCCGAAGACCATGGGTTGCTACCCCACCACTTTTGAGCCGAAACTCCACAAACGGGGTATAGTCCCCCACAAAAAAAAAGAGACATCGAACATCGCTAGTCTAAATCACAAAATGATCATCAGTGATCAACAAGTGTAAATTACACTAAGCTAGTAAATAAATGAGTTTAGCTTCATATCCTATAACCACTAGCTTAACTTAAGTATTTACGGACAAATTGTAGATTTCCACTCGAAAATTGTCACAATATTTCAATCAAACAAGTCTAAGAATTAACTGATATAGTAAACGCAAGCGTTTCATACCATTTGTTTTCCTAAGTCGTTTAATTGATTTCTCGAACGAATGAGGTAAATGTTTGCATATACTAATAGATTGGAAAACAATTTTAAAAACGAGCTTTGTACTAAAAGTAACGTTGAAATCATTTTGTGAAAGAGTTTGGATATTTACAACTAGTATAGAAACCTTTGTATTTTAAAGTGACAAATCACAGAAAACGATTATAAAAACAATCGTCACCAAAAATTCATATTCGACGATGTGAATTAAAACCCCAAAAGTCGTTATCAAATCAAATCAAATGGATATTCCCAAAAATCCAGAAATGAAGTCATCAAAGTCGATAACAAATGACAACAACCAATCAGATCAACAAAAACCAATAAAAATTGAAAATCCACTCAAAAACAGCCAAAATAGGCAAAATTGACAGTTCCAGATGGCTGGTAGGTTTAGCCAGACGTCTGGCCTTAGGTTCTGGAAATATATATGTTTTTCTCCTTTCTCTTTTTAATTCCAAAACCCTTCTAGATGTTTGGATTTTTCAACCAGACGTCTTGATTTTGTTCCAGACGTCTGGATTTTTCTGCTAGGCAAAAATTAGCCTTGCCCAAAGAGGGTGAAAAATCCAAACTGGAAGCGATCGAACGAGCGATGGATGCGAGGGATTTATGCCAATCAACAACCACTACTACAAAACAGGCCATTTGCATTGGTTGTTTACCCCCCTTTTGCATCAGTTCAACAACCGTTGCATATGCAACCGATGCAACAAGCTTAACACTTTTGCATCAGTTCTGAAACCGATGCAAAAAGGTCCTTTTTCCATCGGTTGTTACTAATAACTGATCCAAAATATCATGGTTGGTTGCTTGAACACAGCCCCCATGTTGCATCGGTTGAAATAAAAACTGATGCAACAAAGGAACTTGTTGCATCAGTTGTTGTTGAAAACCGATCCAAACTAATCCCTCTATTGCATTGGTTTTCTATAACAACCGGTGCAAACTAATCCCTCAGAAACCATTATTACAGTACTCAAATAGACTATATATATTATTGATAATCTTTATATATATATATATATATAATAACAAAACATACACAAGAAATTAAAAAAAAAAGATTATTTCATTATCATTTACAAATTCTGCTTTGGTTTACAAATTTCACAACAGACATATCTGCTTACTGCTGTACTACCCTCCCCTTCTCCGTTCATCTATAGTACCACTTTATAATACCACTGCAATCCGCAACCAAAACCACTACCGCAGCCTTCGCCTCAACCCCCACAGCACGATAATCTTTCCACGAGCCACCTATCACCACTCAAGCAACCATTATACCCATTGTTCCACTACAAGCCTGAACACAACCCTTCAACCCATCCCATGCACCATTTCATCATTGCATATCCACATCCCCTAGCAGTCATCAATATCAAACCTGCCACCCATCAACTACACTAACAACAAGCTACATTTCACATTGCAACAACAATTCTATACTACTTCAATAACCACTTATACCATACATTCACTGCCCTTTACGACAACACTTCATACATACTTAACAACTCCATCTCTGTTCATCCACACAACTCATACCACAACACACGCTCCATTTCATCACTGCATTACCCTTAAAACTACTGCTGCCATCTCATTGTTTCAGACTCCAGTTCAACTTATCTGCTGTCACTTCCACCAACCCACAACCCAGCGCCTTGCACTACACATCACCAGAAAATATGCAACGCATCTCCCCTCCTCTGTCAACATTGCCTTCTCCAATCTTTAGTCGCAACCGAAACATCACATCGAACAGCCTCCAACACCTCGCTACTAATAGCATGATCAACAGTTCAATCCAAACATCTCCAACAAGTTAACTCTTTCCTCCACTGACAACATCCCAAACCTCTCTTACAAAGAAAGAAAAAAGAAACTTAGTCAGACATCACGAACCACTTACGACTTTGCCAAAACCCTCGCACGCAACTGCAGTTCCCAAATCACGCTCAATCGCTTCAAACAACACCTCCTTCTCAAACTAGCTTTTACCTCTGTCACGAACTCTGCCTACCAACTCGCGCTCGAAAATTGCCAAACCAAATCGCCATCCGCAAACCATAAATTGACTCCAGAAAAAAAAGATTTTTTTTTTGATATCCCACACCATAAATTTCACCACCTGACCATAACAACTCACATCCAACAATACTATCCACTAGATGGGAAGAGTTTGACTTGTAACTTAAGATAATTGTCACTGTTGAAGAAAGGTTTCGCTAGAATAACCGATGCTGGCGTCAGTTCAAATTTTGTCCATAGATACATCTCAAGTTGGTGAAAAAGAGAGCTATTAGTCAAATCTCGAAAAAATTATGCTCTAAATGTCAGCTCACCAACATAAGGATAAGCACACTCACAACTTTGTGGGTTCAAACTTTGATCTGATGGGCAAGCTTTGGATCCACATTTTGTTGTGCTTGTAGAATAAGACGTAGGTTGTGGCTGTTGACTCCTACAATATACTGTATTTGCAAGTTGGTTTTTGCATACAGGGTTATCGGCAAGTCTGTAAATATGCAAATGTAACATTGAAATTTGGTTAAACTAAAAAAAATTAGAAAATGGAAAAACCATTGTACTTACATGAGAGTCCGATTATATGCGAATGTTAACGTAAATGAAGTGATTGAATTGTTTTGGAAATTAACCACCTGTAGGTGTGAGCTGAAGCTATCCCACAGAGTAAAAATGTCATTGAATAAATTATTATCCAGGGTCCTGTATCATATTGTTGCAATGAATAATCATAATTTTCAGCATGAGTTCATGCTTTGTGATCATTTACAACTTACACTTGCTGTAGCCCAGGGAGGCTGAACATATTTTCAGGGATACTACCATAAAGCCCTCCAGATTCCACAATGCTAGATACAGTATTAATTTAGATTGGTGGTAGATATAAATTTCTAAAAAAAAATGCTGATGTAACTTACAGAACAGCTAATGAATTTATTGCGGTGAACCAAGATGGAGCCTCTGAAGCTTCGAATGTGTTATTGCTCAAATCTCTGAAGAAAATATTTGGTATTAGATATATTTCTTGGAAGTTTACATTATATGATAATATATATGTTCTGTCAGTAAGCTGATAAATCTTACACATAATTGAGGTTGTTCATTCCTGTTAGGTCAGGCACTGGTCCAGAAAGTTTGTTGTTTGCTAAGTTCCTGAAAGAAAAGTATACTCATAGATAGCGCATATTTACTATTTATTCATTGATATAAACCATGAATTAGTTATTGCATAATAGATACTTACAATTCGTTTACATTCGTAAGATTGTTAATGCTGGAAGGAACTAAACCAGTGAAAGAATTCCTATCGAGTCACCTTTTACCAGAGAAAATATATTAGCATAAGTTGGTATGAAAAGAACAAGAGAAACAGAAGCAGTATGCTCTTATGAAAATTACTTACAGAATCTCAAGACTTTTGACCAGTCCCACTGACATTGGAATCTCTCTGACGAAATTATTTGCATCAAATAATCTAGAAAATGGACGCAAAGTTAGCATTTGGATATAACTCCGGCTTATAAGCATACAAGTGTTGAGATTTTTAAAAATCTTACACATGTATAAGTTGCATTCGAGAGCTGAATAGTTTCCTTGGGATGCTACCAGTTAGCTGATTCTTGTTGAAATGGCTTTTCATTGATATATGATAGATGTCAGCTAAACTAGAAATGCAACCAACTACTTATTATTTCATCACCTTTAAAAAAATTGTACTTACAAATGCTTAGCATTACGGAGTTGGTCGATCCTTGGCCATTTTTTATTTGAAACCGGTATTGTTCCACTGATTTGATTGTCTGCTATATCAAACCAGTACAGGTTTGATAGCTTGCCAAATGAAGGAGGAATTGTACCATTAAACTTGTTTGAATTTAAAGCCCTGAAATTAATTTTCGTAAGAGTTTCATTAGTTTCTCATATTATTTACATTGAGAATGACAATGAAGTACTTACAAAAATGAGAATTTTGCCTGTTCACTTCGATCCAAACACTGTTCCATCCAAACCCCTCTTCTCTGCACAGTGATACAACTTATTGCCTTCACATTACCTCTATTCTATCCCATACCCACATCGCTGACCTGTTTCAGACCATCCATCCACCAGTGCATCTGACCTTGTCCACCATCTTGCTTACAACATTTCACATAACCACTCCCTGCTTTCCTTTCATACAACAGACAATACTTCCATCACAACTAACCTGCAAACCACACGAGCACCATCATTACCTTTATAAACTGCTTCACTACATCATTCAACAACCCCACAGTATTGCCTACAAACGATTTCAAATACATATCATCCAACAAACTTCAATACCGACCATCGCCTGAACCAACATCGCCTACGACCCTAGCAGATCCAACTTCGACCTCATTCACCTCCACTCACCGCCCCAATCGAACTCCTACAACATCACCAACCAACATCAAACTCGAAGCCCTATCGCAACCTCACCCAGTTCGACGACATTGTTCTCCAGCTCCTCATCCAATCGCCTGCAATTGCTTCAATCACTACCCAAATCACCCAAAGCGACTACCACCGTGGAATCGCTCTCGAATACGAACTGTGGAATCTATAGAAATTGATCGCTTAACTATGGAATCTCGAATACGATTTTAGGGTTTTTTTGGGAGCAGGCGAATTATTTGGGAAAAAGAATGGGAGCGGCGAAATTTTTTTGGAAAGGTGGGATGTAACACGTGAGCAACGAATGACCTAAATAATATCTCTGCTAGGGAACCGATGCGAAAATTATTATTTTGGACGTAGTTGCATCGGTTGACTTTAAAACCGATGCGATTAAAACTATTTGCATCGACGTATTTGCATCGGTTGTTGGTGATAACTGATGCAAATTTGATTTTTTATTACCTATTGCTTTCCACGTACCAATTGCATCGGTTATTAAGACAAAACTGATGCAAATAGTTCTATTTGCATCAGTTTTTGCTTCAACCGATTCAAATGAGGCGATGCAAATGACATGTTTTGCGGTAGTGAACCCAGACCTATAGGCTCTTCGATACACCACCAAAAACATGTCCAAACACCCAAGATAGAATCTTTAAATATTTTGACTTCAAAATAACAAAATTGAAAAATTCACCAAACTAATTCAAATCCAAAGCAATTGAACATGAATAGATGTTAGGAATTCATACCTAACAAAAATGAAAGCTATAGACGTAGATGTGAGTTCAAGAACACACCTTCAAACCCAAAAACAACAAATGAGAAGCTTTAAAACAAAGGAAAGATCAACCACTCTTTAACTTCAACTCAAGAAGCTCCGATCTACGCTTATAAGCAATTATTTCCTAAGTTAGGGTTAAGGAATTTTCGAAAATTAGAGAGAGATTGAGATGGAGAAGATGAAGAGGATGCTTACTTATGCTTCTCCTTGATTTCTAGAACTTGAATTTGAATTTCCTAGTAAACTAGGGCTTAGGAATTTTGATTTCCCTTTCTTTCCCCCATTTTTACTTTAGCTTGAGAGTGTTAGGAAATGAAAATGAATGAAGAGGTGAGGAGGTGTAGTTAGGGCATTTTTTTGGGTTAGTGGGCTGAAACACAAACCCAAAGCCCAATAGAAAAATAGCAAAATTCTACTCAACTCCAAACATATCGATGTTTATACTCAAAAAGGTCGCAAACACCGTTTTAAACTCAATGGAAGTAGTCCCGAGTCCTAATTCTACTATTTACAAAAGTATTATTTCGAACTTTAACCCGACTAAAGATGCTATATTTAAATAAATCATTTAATACATAATCGTAAAATATGCGGGTTGTTACAGACTCCCCTCCTTAAAAAAATTGCATCCTCGCAATTCTTAAGATGAAAACAAAGAGTAACAACCATAAAAGCATATCAACATAAAAGAAAATTTGAAATAAGAAGTTTGCCTCAGAGAGCTCGAGAGAGTAAGTCCGGATGTGTTCGCTCGATGAATTCTCTGGATTCATAAGAACAATCCTTAGGATTTGAGGACCATTGAACTTTCACAAGTAGGACATCTTTATTACGAAGATGTTTAACCTCCATGGCAATGATATAAATAGGATGTTGCTCATAAGTTAAGTTAGGCGAATCTTCAATTTCTTCAATAACACTGGGCTCAAGAATAGAATCGAAATCCCTAAGGCATTTCCGTAGTTGAAAGACGTGGAAAACGTCATGAATAGCAGAAAATTGAGCCGGTTATAAAAGGCGATAAGCTACTGAACTGATGCGTTCGGTGATGGAAAATGGATCAATATATCGAAGTGCTAATTTTCCCGATCGACTGAAACGTACAACACCCTTCATAGGTGAAATACGAATAAACACCAAATCTCCCACTGAAAATTCTAAATTCCTTCTTCGGTTAACGGCATAGGATTTTTGTCTACTTTAAGATTCTTTCATCCTATGACGAATAAGATCAATCTTTTCTATGGAATAATGAATAAAATCGGAAACTAAAACCAGCTTCTCACCGGCTTCAAGCTAACACGAAGGATATCAGCATGGCCTTCCATAGAGTGCCTCGAAAGGTGCCATACCAATACTAGATTGGAAGCTATTATTATAGGAAAACTCAGCAAGGGAAATATGATCTTCCCAACTTCCACCAAAATCAAGAACACATGATCGAAGAAGATCTTCAAGAGTTTGATTTACATGCTCGGTTTGTCCATCGGACTGAGGATGATAAGCGATGCTAAAATTAAGCTTTGCTTCCAAAGATTTTTGAAGACTCTTCCAAAATCGACTAGTAAATAATGGATCACGATCGCTAACTATAGAAGTAGGAACTCCATGCACTTTAACATAGAGTTTAACGGCGCGATTAGACCGAACGGGAATAAAATGGGCGGATTTTGTAAGTCTATCTACTATTACCCACAAATTGTCATGACCTGAACGAGAACGAGAAAGGCCGTCAATAAAGTCCATGGAAATTTGATCCCACTTCCAAACTGGAATGTCCAAAGGTTGCAATAACCCACCAAGCCTTTGATTCTCGGCCTTTATGAGTTGGCAAGTCATGCAACAGTTAATGAAGTTAGCAATATCAGATTTCATTCCATCCCAATAATAAAGTCACTTCATATCCGCATACATTTTACCACTACTGGGATGAATGGTAAATTTAGAACGATGAGAATCTTCTAAAACGTCTTTACGATGATTACTAATATTTGGCATGATAAGTCTACCAAATTTTCGAATGCCGCCACGAGCATCAATTCCAAAGTCTTTTAAACCATCAATATTTCCATCCCTACAACTTTGGCTAAAATGAGCCAATTTGGGATCATGCTTTTAAGCATCAAGAATGTGGTCTAAAAAACATGGATGAGCCTCAAGGTTACATAGAACAAGAGATGAACATGAATCGGATTCACGATCTCGAATCTCACAAGTGGATAGAGTCTCAAGGTCACTCCATTCAGATATCATCATTGAAACAACTGCTTGTTGCTTACGACTAAGGGCATCGACAACATGATTTCCCTTTCCGAGAGTATAAAGAATATTAAGATCATAAGATGCAAGGAACTCGAGATAACGTTGTTGACACAAAATGAGTTCCTTTTGAGAAAACAAATACTTCAAAGTTTTGTGATCGGTGTAGAGAACAAATTTCTCTCCCAAAAGATAATGACGCCAAATTCTAAGAACGAAAACAATGGCCACGAGCTCTAAATCATGAGTGGCATATCTAGTCTCAGCAGGCTTTAATTTCCTAGAAGTATACGCGATTACACGTTCCCTTTGCATGAGAATGGCACCCAAACCAACACAACTAGCATCGGCATAAACAATAAAGTCTCGATTCTCTTCGAGAATCACAAGAGTAGAAGCATCAGAAAGGAGTTCTTTTAATTTGTGAAAATAAGCTTCACATTTATCTGGCCAAATGTACTTAACGCCCTTCTTTGTCAAACTAGTAAGAGGCATGGAAATTTAAGAAAAGTCTTTTATGAACCGACGGTAATAGCCCGCCAATCCAAAAAAACTACGAATTTCCGTCACACACTCCGGTCTCTTTCAATTTTGAATCACTTCAATCTTTGAAGGATCCACGGAAATTCCAGATTCAGAAATGATATGTCCTAAAAATTTCACATGAGATTGCTAAAAGTGGCACATAGAAAATTTCGCTTTCAATTGATTGCTCCTAAGAGTTTCCAACATAATCTGAAGATATTTTTCATGCTCTTCCTCGGTTTTAGAATAAACAAGTATATCATCTATAAAGATGAGGACAAATCGATCGAGTAAGTCCTTGAAAACTCAATTCATAATATCAACGAAATAAGCTGGAGCATTCGTTAAACCAAATGGCATAACAAGCCATTCATAAGATCCATAACGAGTACGGAACGATGTCAAAGGAATGCTATCCTATGCAATACGAAGCTGATGAAAATCGGTTGCTAAGTCTAACTGTGAAAAGACTCTAGCACCGCTAAGTTGATCAAATAAATCATCAAGCCGAGGTAAGGGATATTTATTCTTTATGGTGAGATCATTAAGCTTGCGGTAGTCAATGCAAAGCCTAAGTGTAACATCGGATTTCTTCACAAAGATAGCTGAAGCTCCCCAAGGAGAGGAACTAGAATGAATAAATTGTTTTGTTTCCAATTCGGATAGTTGTTTATGCATCTACTCATTTTCCTTATTGGACATACGATAAGAAGGACGAGTGATAGGTAGAGCTCCAGGAATTAAATAAATTTTGAATTCAATTGCTTGCTTAGGAGGTAATCCTAAAACGGGCTCAAATATGTCAGAAAATTCACGAACAACGTGAATGAGGAAAATGACATCTTCCCCATCATCATTATCGTCATCATGAGGGTTTAGAGAATATAAGGATGCCACAGAATTAGAATCAGAATCTTTAAGAACAATAGAAGTCTGCTTAACAGATTGACGATGTCGAAGATATATAGTCCTCTCAGGACATTGGATGTGGGCTTCATAACGGTTAAGACAATCCATTCCCAAAATCATTCCGAAGCCTAAGTGTCACAAAACATGCAAATTGGCTCGGAAAGAATAATCTCGACATCTTTACAAAGCAAACTGAGTGTTGCGGATCCACTAACTGGATTCACAATTCTCAGTGAAGTCCTTAAGCACGTAATATTTAAAGAAAAGATATAACCAAGTTCTTTAGATATAAAAAAGTGAGATGCACCCTATCAAAAAGAACTCGAATAGGATGATCATGGAACATAATAATACCATTAAAGATAGAATGAGAAATACCTTGACCAAGAGAAGTGTTACTCAGGGCTTGCACAACATTCAGCTTTCCCTCGTTCTTTCTTTAAAGTTTGGGACATGAAGATATATAATGACCCGAACTTTTGCAATAGCGATAAGTAAGAGGATTCAGATACTTATTTGCATAATGGTCCATAGAACCATAATTGTAGCACTCTCCACGACTAGAAGTAGGAGTCTTTGCTACCAAAGTTGCTTGCTTTTCTTTCTTGTTGGGATTAGGGTTGAACTTAATAGGCATCTTCCTGTTGTTCATGAAGTTCTGTTGGCACCCACAACTTCAACATCACTTTCTCTACCGGCCTCTTCAAGTCGAAGAGCGATATCAACAAGCTGATCGAAAGAAACTTCTAATTTCAGAAGTAATGGCTTTTTGAGGTTCTTATTCAACCCATAGACAAACCTCTGATTTTTTTCAATGGGGTATTAATATGCTCGACCCCATATTTAGAGAGAGATTCAAAAGATGTGACATAGCCTGTCATGGAAGATTCACCTTGAACAAGGTCATTAAAGTGCCGGGCTAAAGTTACTTTTTCAGCCTCCGGCACAAACTTCAATTCGAACCTTTCCCGGAATTGCTTCCAAGTAAGATTCGCTTCGATAATCTCAGAAACCAAAAGCTCATACCAATCTAATGCTCTCTCTTGGAGCATACTAGAAGTCACTTGGACTCGATGTAGATCTATAAGATTCATGCGAGCAAAGATGGATTGCATGTTCTAAGCCAGCTTGGACTTCTATAACGCTTTTGGAACCCTTGAATGTCCTTCCTTTCAAATTGGTATATTCACTGCACAAGCGTGCAAAACCGGATTTAGGATGAGTATGCTCTGGAATGGGTCCGACGGCTTGAGCATTCTTTACAAGATGTAAAAGCTGCTGGACTGACATGAATACTCCATCCTGAGGAGTAGCACTGGATTGACCGGCGCTGGGATGGCCTGGTCTAACAATTTCTCTTCTTTAAGCAATAAAGAAAGAAAGAGGAAGAAAAAGGTTATTCTCAGAGTGAATATCAAATAATAATGATTGATAAAACAAGGCATCATAAAAGAAAATAGGATATAACGGGTCCAATAACTCGAATTAAATCCTAAGGCACGATTCCTAAGAGTGACTTAGGACAATGGTCCTTACTATAATATTATATATTGTTCCGAAGTTTGATATTGATACCAAGCTGTGACGCCTCACCTCTATACTCACACTATCCAAGGACACTACGGAGTAATGCCGTCGACTAGTACAGAAAATAAGGCTGTTGAGGAGCGACCATCTGTGTAATTGCTTTGTGCGAGCACCGATATGCCAGATAAAATATCACTTTCATTTCAAGAGGAAATCCGACATACCGATACAAACTCAAAGCTACTAAACAGTGGTTGCGTGGTCTTCGGAAACAAATATAAAATTAGCCTAACAAAAAATCAGTAACAGATATTCACATCACTAAGGCGGAAACAAGTACGAATACAAAACATAAGAGTGCACATCAAAGTAGTGATCGTATAAGATCCACTACATCACAAAAAAATAGGTACAAGTTCTAGACAAAAGAATATGTTTACATCAAGGAGTCTCTATCTCGAATTATAAAAGAAAAAACTACTAAGCTAGGTAGTTAACCAAAAGTCAGCCGATAGACCCAGATAAGAAGTCAAGCAGAAGCACTTGAAATACCTCGGTCTGAACCGAGTATTATTTAAGAAAATAATAATAAATGGATTAGTTTAGCTATAAATATGATATATAATAAGATAGGATAAGGATATGACAAAAATGTATGATAACAATAATGCCATATTCTTTATATGGAAATCAGAGGCCAAGGAACCATCCCCTCGACTCGTACTGATGAGAATTTGACTCCACGAGAAATTGAACAAAAAGCTGCCGAATTGACAAAACATATCAATGCCAGTCGCAAAATTAGTGAAACACAAATTCTAGAAATCATCAATTAGAAATCCAAAAATCATTAAGGAGTAGGCCTATCACAAACGGGAGCATGAAAACTCACCAACACGTGCATCACAAACGAAACGCTATTCCACGGTCGCTAACCATCAATTTTGAGCCAAGGCTCCACAAACGGCCCGAAGACCATGGGTCGCTACCCTACCACTTTTGAGCCGAAACTCCACAAATGGGGTTTAGTCCCCCACACAAACAAAGAGACATCGCACATCACTAGTCTAAATCAGAAAATGGTCATCATTGATCGATAAGTGTAAATTACACTAAGCTAGTAAATAAATGAGTTTAACTTCATGTCCAATAACCACTAGCTTAACTTAAGTATTTACGAACAAATTGTAGATTTCCACTCGAAAATTGTTACAAGATTTCAATCGAACAAGTCTAAGAATTAACCGATAAAGTAAACGCAAGCGTTTCATACCACTTGTTTTGCTAATTTGTTTAACTAGATTTCTCGAACGAATGAGGTAAAGGTTTGCATATACTAATAGATTAGAAAACGGTTTTAAAAACGAGCTTTGTATTAAAAGTAACGTTGAAATTATTTTTGTGAAAGAGTTTGGATATTTACTACTAGTATAAAAACCTTTGTATTTTAAAGTGACAAATCACAGAAAACGATTGTAAAAACAATCGATCACCAAAAATTCACATTCGACGACGTGGATTAAAACCCCAAAAATCGATATCAAATACAATCAAATGGATATTCCTAAAAATCCAGAAAAGAAGTCATCAAAGTCGATAATGAATGCAACAACCAATCGGATCAACAAAAATCGATAAATGTTGAAAATCCACTCAAAAATAGCAAAATAGGAAAAATCTACAGTTCTAGACGTCTGGTAGGTTTAGCCAGATGTCTGGCCTTAGGTTCTGAAAATATATATGTTTTTCTCCTTTCTCTTTTTAATTCCAGAAACCTTCCAGACGTTTGGATTTTTCAACCAGACTGGATTTTTCAACCAGACGTCTGGATTTTTCAACCAGACGTCTGGATTTTGTTCCATACATTTGGATTTTGTTTCAGACGTATGGATTTCAGCTCTGCCTTTTTTTTCTATGTGTGTTATTTTTTTGTCTTTTCCAGAGATTCTTTCCAAACGTTTGGATTTTTCCGCTAGGCAAAAATTAGCCTAACCCAAAGAGGGCGAAAAATCCAAACCAAAAGCGATCAAATGAGCGATGGATGCTAGGGATTTATGCCAATCAATATTCCAGCCCTATCGGCTCTTCGATACACCACAAAAAACATGTCCAAACACCCAAGATAGGATCTTTAAAGATTTTGACTTCAAAATACCAAAATTGGAAAATTCACCAAACTAATTCAAACCAAAAGCAATTGAACATGAATAGAAGTTTAGGAATTCATACCTAACAACAATGAAAGCTACAGACATAGATGCGAGTTAAAGAACTCACCCTTAAATCCAAAAAAACAAATGAGAAGCTTTAAGACGAAGGAAAAATCAATCACTCTTCAACTTCAACTCAAGAAGCTCCAATCTAAGCTCATAAGCAAATATTTCCTAAGTTAGGATTTATGAACCTTTTGAAAATTGGAGAGAGATTGAGATGGAGAAGATGAAGTGGATGCTTACCTATGCTTCTCCTTGAGTTCTAGAACTTGAATTTGAATTTCCTAGTAAACTAGGGCTTAGGAGCGTTAGGAAACGAAAATGAAAGAAGAGGAGAGGGAGTGGAGTTAGGGTATTTTGTTGGGTTAGTGGGCTGAAACCCAACCCCCAATAGAAAAATAGCAAAATTCTACTCAACTCCAAACATATCGATGTTTATAATCAAAAAGGTCACAAACGCCATTTTGAACTCATTGGAAGTGGTCCCGAGTCCTATTTCGACTGTTTACAAAAAGTAGCATTTTGGACTTTAATTCGACTAACAATGCTATATTTAAATAAATCATTTAAATATATAATCGTAAATTTGCAATTGTTACATATATCGATGAATATTTATAGAAAGTTATATATATATATATAACAAAAATTACATTTCTAAAGGAACCAAATCCTAGTGGTATGGCTACCTTCCTCCACTAATACGTAGGACCCTAATCAAAGAATGTGAGTACCAATTAAAATTTTCTTATTCTACAGGTACCCATAATTAAAATAAAAAGTAAAGAGAAATGGATACTAGATAGTAGTTGCTCTAAGGACATGACTGGAAATGCCAATATGTTATCAAATATAACATATATTGATGTGGCATTGTAACATTCGAAGATAACTCAAAACGATTTGTTGTCGGCATTGGAGAAGTCATCAATTTCAGTATTTCTAACTCTCCTATAATTTCTAATGTTTATTGGCAGAAAATTTGAAAAATAACTTATTAGCATAAGTCAATTATGTGATAAATGATTTAAAATTGATTTCAAAAATAATAAAATAAAAACTTATTTTTAATCAAAATAAAAAATTATTTTTTAAGGATTTAAAAATCGAAACAGACATATTTTAAACATGAATGTCAAAAACAATACTAATTTATGCTTAGCATCGAATCATGATGATCCATGGTTATGACATTAATGTTTTTGTCATATAAATTTTAAGAGTATCAATAAACTAGCTAAAAATGAATTGGTTAGAGGATTACCAAAAATCAACTATAAGGTTAAAAACCTGCGTGACGCTTATCAGTTTTGTAAATTAAAGAAAAGTTCCTATAAATCTAAAAAGGAAATTTTCAAAAAGCAACCTCTTGAATTACTTCATCTAGATATATACGGACCAACTCAAGTACGTTCATAAATCATAACAAATACATTTTTGTAATTATTGAAGATTTTTCAAGATATACTTGGACATTATTTTCAAAAACCTAAAAGTTACACTTTTGAATGTTCAAAATTTTTACTAAACAAATAATTTTCTAATGAATTTAAAAATTAAAGTATATGAAATGATCATGAAGGTGAATTTGGAAACTCGTTTGGAATGTTCAAAATTTGAACTATTTACAAATATTTATAACAAAAAGGGAATTGGTTATAATTTTTCATTTTCTCGAACATCACAACAAAATGGTGTTGTAGAAAGGAAAAATCGAAGTTTACAAGAATGTGCACAAACTCTACCAAATAGTAGTGACCTACCAAATTTTTTTTTCGCTGTAGCCATCGCTATTGCTTGTTATGTATTAAATTGTGTATCACTTAGACCAATGACTAAAAACACATGCTATGAAATATTTTTTAACAGGAAATCTAAAGTATCATATTTTCCCGTATTGGGGTCAAATTCATTTTAATCACTAAATATTATCTAGAAATTTTTTGATTATAAGCTGATGAAGGAATTTTTGTTGGTTATTCAGATCGATGCAAAGCATAATTTAATAAACGAAAAAATATTATGGACGAAAGTCTTTATGTTTTATTTGATGAAAACTTTATAGATTATAAAAATAACGATGACGAAGAAATTATAAATAAAGCTAATGTACATATACATGAAAATAATAATAAAAATGTGAATAACAACAATGATAATATGATAACGTCATCACCTAGAATATTACGAGACCATCATATTAATAATTTTATCAGGCATTTAAATACAACAGTATCAACTAGAAAATAGTTAAATCAAATGAGTCATGTTGCATTTATTTCAAATTTTGAACCGAAAAATTATAAAGAAGCATTAAAAGATAACTTTTGGATTATTGCAATGCAAGGAGAACTTAATCAATTTGAAAGAAATGATGTTTGAAAACTTGTACGGAGACCGAACAATCAATCCGCTATTGGAATGAATGGGCATTTAAAAATAAAGCGGATGAAAATGGAAATATTCTATGAAATAAAGCAAGGTTAGTAGCTCAAGGACATGATCAAGAAGAATGAATTGATTATGATGTAACATTTTCTCCTGTAGCATGTCCCGAAGCAATATGAATATTACTGGCTTTTTCATTTTAAACTTTTTCAAGTGGACGTAAAAAGTGTATTTTTAAACGGATTTATAAAAGAAAAAGTGTTTGCTGAACAACCTCCTATATTTGTTCATGAGAAATATCTTGATCATGTATTTAAATTTAAAATGGCCTTATATGGATTAAAACAAGCACCTCGTGCTTAGTATGAAAGATTAAAAACTCATTTACAAAATTCTGGTTTTCAAATTCGTAAAATCGACTCTACTTTATTCACAAAACAAGAAAATATTAATATTTTAACGATACAAATATATGCCGACGACATTATATTTGGATCCACTGATGAAAAATTATGTACTGAATTTTCTAACATAATGAAAAATGAATTAGAAATGTCACATATAGGTGAATTAAACTATTTCTTGGGTTTGCAAATAAAACAAGTAGAAAATGAAATTTTTATAAATCAAGAAAAATACTAACAAGATTTATTAAAAAGTTTTGGAATGGAAAATATTTTAAGTAAACCGACTCCAATGAATACTACTCTACATTTAGATAAAGATGAAAATGGAAAGATTTCGACCAAAAATTATATCGAAGTATGATAGGATCTCTATTATATTTAACAACCAGTAGACCAGATATTATGATGAGTGTATGTTTATGTTCTCGGTTTCAAGCACAATCAAAAGAATCACATCATCAAGCGGTAAAACGAATCATAAGATATTTAACAAACACTAAAGATTATAGTTTTCTACCCAAAAGGAAGCTCGTTCGAACTCGTGTCATATTATGATGCTGATTTCGGGAGTTGTAAAACGGATAGAAAAAGCACAGGTGACAAATTCATTTAATTGGTCAGTCTTTAGTTTCATGGTTTAGTAAAAAGCAAAACTGTGTTTCACTCTCGACATGTGAAGCCGAATATATCTCGGTGGCTTTAGCATGTGCACAAGTAATATATATGCAACAAACTCTTCTAGTTTCAGCAAAATTATAACAAAAACTCCTATATGTTGTGATAATACTAGTGCCATAAATTTATCAAAAAATCCTATTAATCGTTCTCGAACAAAACATATTGATATTCAACACCATTTTCTATGAGACAATGTGGAAAAAGGAACTATATCACTAGAATTTATAAATACCGAAAATCAAGTAGTTGATATTTTTATTAAACCTTTAAGCGTACTAACTTTTATTAAATTAAGACGAGATCTAGGAATATGTTTTTACAATGAATTGGTTAACAAAATCTGTAAGATTAGGTTTGTACACTTAAATTTTTTTAACTCATATAAAACTACGCAAAATAAGATTTTTACATTTAAAATAATACTAATCACATAAAACTTAACTACAATCTGTTAATTTTATATGGTTGAACTTATTTTTCTAAACAAACTTCTAAGTATAGTAAAACTCACTCTTAATAAATAAATCACTTTTTTCTCCTAACTAAATACAAATAATTTATTTAGACCATTATTGCTCAAAAAATGTCTTTCGATCGCAACTCCACTTACTCAACTATAAAATATAAATCACCCTCATAAAACAACACCTATTTTTCTCCAACTAAATACACATCTCCATCAAATCATTCAGCCTCGCTGAACATTTGCATCGCCTAAGCATCATAATGGCTTTTCTCCTGAGGAAAAAAAGCCAAATGGTTAATTGACTACACTCAAATCTCTCACTAACAAAGTTGATTAAATATATCACTATCAACAAGAAATGATAGAAGTTCAACGTGAAATGTATTACGAGCAACGACGTCAAGGATCTCATCAAATTTATTTTGTAAAATGTATTCTGGCAATTTGTGTTCATTCACCAATAAAAAATTACGTACATAAAAAATCTCCTCGATTACAAGAAACTCCTATAAAAGCGTAAAACATTACTCTAAGAAATCTATGTGAGCCAGGACCATCAAACCAAGATTGGGTTGACACTCTAGCTCATCCAAGTTGGTCTCCACTCAATCGTTAATTGACAACACAAAGGTTGAACCGAATTCATGGGATATGCAGCAAATTAAAAACTCTGACCTATCTGACAAGAACTAAATTTATGCTATGCATTTTTATCAAAATAAGTTTCTATGTAATTTTTAATATATGTATGTGTGTATGTTGTTTTATGTTAAAAGTTCTCTTATATTTCAATAAAGATTGACATTTTAATTTTTAGGAAAAATTTCTAAGAAAATAGACCACATACGTCTGTGATAATATCACAGACATTTGTCAAAGATTTTGGGAAAACATTTCCCTGAAATCTTATATGTTTATGATATCCCATAGACGTTTGTCACAGGTTTCAGAAAACTTATTCCTGGAACCACAAACATATGTGGAAATTCATAGACGTCTATTATATATTTCAGATTTATTTTTTTACTGAAACCACAGATGTCTGTCGTTGGTCCAAACTTCCTTTTTCCAACAGCTATATATATATGATTTTACCACTTTTTCACATTTTCACCAGCCTATTCTCATTTTACACACAAACCCTAGTTTCTAAAAATATCAAATTGCTCACTAATGGCTCCCAAGCCAAAAACTCCGGTTAGAAAACACTCCAAGAAAGGTCAATCATCTTCTTCTCACAACCCATTATTTACCAATGCTCTAATTCAAGAATGGCTTTGCAATAGCATGGTTGCTAATAAACGATTTGACAAGCTCAAACAAAATAAGCTTCATTCTGGGCCATTCTACATATTATGCAAGTTTGGTGAATATGACATTCAAGAACTTATTGTAACCTTCGAATGTTGGAATTTAATCAATTTCGACGAAAATAAGGTACGTATCAATCAATTGGCAGTCCTTCTTTTTTAGCCAATTTGTGTAGTAGTGATATTTGGACTCTTGACAATGACGATGGTTGGTTACGGAAGAGTGTTTATGGACATGTTTTAAAGATTAGCTAAACACAATTGGTCGTATACTTAATTGTTTTTCATCTGGAATCAATTTAGAAGAAGTTCTCGACCACTGGAATTTACCGTGAGATGAAGTAACTCATCAAATTTGGGAAGATAGGATGCCACAGTGGAAAAATATTTACGTCCAAAGGTTAGGTTGTTAAACTATATAATTATCAATAAGATAATTGCACGTCAAGGAAGTCATGTACAAATCTATGAGAACGACCACAAAGCCCTTTATGCTATCTTTGGTGGTGTACAAATAAATTGGGCTAAGTTCATTCAAAATGAAATAAAAAGCTTTTGGTCTCATCATCGACGCATGATTTTATATGCTCCATATATTATGCGTCTCTTAAATGCTCTTGGGGTATCATCTTTTATCCCTCACTTTGAAGAAATACAGGTTAAAGAGAGCAAAATAAGATTTCTATCTCTAATGAACCTACCTCAACAACTACCACCAATTATCTCCCTAGAACAATGGTAGAAACAACAAGGGCAATATGGTTCTCCACCCACTCCTGCTCCTCAACATACTTTTTCACCTCGTCCTTCCCAACAACCTGCCTCCTCCAGTCATACTACTGAATATTATTCGAATTCGAAACTTCAAGAAGCTTGCATTAAACCTTTTCAAAACAAATCACTTCGTGATTTAGCACTTAAAAATCAAAAGCTAATTGTGGTCAACCAGCGAGCTTTGAATAAAAAGATGACAGATTTGGAACACTCTTTTTCGACGAGGATGACTAAAATGGAAAAGATTTTAGAAAATATTGTTTCACTTTAGGAAAAGTTATGATAAAAGTTCGTGGAAGATCATCTTCTTACTCTTCATCTTTGTCTTTACCCCAGCACCTTCTTGAGCACAAACGCTAGTTTATCGGTCTTATACTTCTCCTGAAGGAACTTCTCACAACAGAGAAAAAGCTATTATGCAAGAGCAACCGGAGGAGGAGGAAGAAGATAGCGATGATATGTACTTGTATGACCCTCATCAATTTCAGCATCAAACATACATGGCTTTCCAGGGGTTTTCCATACAAGAAGATGAGGAATATAATGATAAAACCAACTAGCCAGGAACATACGAGCAAGATCCTTCTCTTAATGGGAATATTATGAAAACTATGACGGGTTTTCTTACTCTTCCGATTAGTACAACTAGCATCTCTTTTTTTAGTTATTTTAGTTAGCATTTTTGTTTATGCTTGTCTATTTGTACCACACTTTGTTATCTAACTTTTAAACTCCTGCTACATTAATTTAGTCTCTGTTTTTGCTTAGCCTTACTTATTTTCTTTTAATTGTTCATGATCTTATCTATAACATGCTACCATATAAAAATCCTATGTCCTTTCTTCTATTTTGATAATGACAAAGGGGGAGAAATTTATGCGTATACATAGGAAAAGAAAAAAATTTATTTTATAAGAACGTTCTCTATTTTTATTATGAATGACTATAATATTTCTTATGTTTTGATTGTATAGTTATCATCATCAAAAGGGGGAGAATGTTAGAACCTTATTCTGAGTTTCAATGATAATAACTATACAATCATATATATTATATACATCTTATTAAGATAATAGATATATGCTATGAGAAGACATCATGCTCGAAGATATTAGAATCGAAGAGAAACAAAGATCTATCGACATACTATGATTAGTAATGTTATTCTAGTGTAAAAAGAGTCTTAGATAAAATGTTGTAAGGTATCCTTGAGTATATATGCACACACGATCACACATGATTTCATATACACTAAACATAAATTGAAAAACTACATTTACCATTCATAGACATTTGAGAAGAAATCATAGGCATCTGTGACAATACTCGAAAAATTGTTTTCTAAAGCCACAGATATCTGAGGTTTTCCCACAGATGTCTGTCATTTTAAAAGCTGCAAAACTCTGAATAGACACCTCTTTTGAAAGAATAGAAATCATCTTCATCGAAAGGTTGCAGCCATTAAAATGAATAGACCTTATCTAATAGTAACAACTCTTAATGTGCATCTCTTTAAATTTATAAATAATACCATGATTGAGATTTAGAAATTAACTGAATTGAACTAACTGAAACTATTCTGTCTTGATTTCTTGTTACTCTCTTGTGCATACATTGCTTACGTACTCTCAATCTATCATAACCAAAATATAATTTTAGTTAAACCACTTCCTACAACTCAAAGCATTCACATTCTCATACTCAAAGAAGATCATAGGAAGTAAAATCCATATTATTTGGAATATAAGATTGTCAAGATATACTTTTGTATTAGCTTATTCCTCAGCCGAAGCAAGGGTTAGTTGGTTAAAGGAAATACCGAAGGGGAGCGTTGGGACTGGACATAGAACGGGAGGTCTGAACCAGTATAAAATATCTAGTGCAATCATTTTTATTATATATCTTGTTTATATTAAATTATCATTCTCTGCTTAATAAAGTTAGTAATCTACATTCACTCGTATACATATAAGTTGCATTATTTGTAAAGATCCTATAGACTTTTGGATTATAGTTATTTGACTCAGATCTGTATCAAAATTACCCTACTTTATTATACTATTCAAGTGTTGCAAAATAAATTTCACGAGAGCTAAATTACTTTCCACAATGTTTCCCTGTTCAGATTTGCAAAAAAATTTAACCAATAGATGCTTTTGCGAAACAAAGGCATCAATTTCATCATTTGATAGTCTCCTGAAGATAGCATTATAGTATGAGGGTTGATCCATGATCATTAACAATGTTTCAAACATTCCTGAGAACGTTGGAGTGCCAATTTGGACAAACAACTTGATTTGGCCAATTAGAGTAGAACATTTATTGTTGAACCTAAAGATCAGTTGTAGGCTTGGCTCAAACTTCTCCTCTAGAATCTCTACCTGTATAAAGGCATTCTTAAAAATGATGTTTACCGCACTGTTATAATCTACCAAAACCTTGGATACAAGTGAAAGCCCAATTTGAGTGGTTATCATAAGATGATGATTATGGGAGTGTTTGACTCCCCTTAACTCTTTCGGTATTATCATCAAATCCGAAATCGGGGTGGAACTCTTGAAATATTTTAAAGGAAGCTCTTCATTCACTAAATAGATGCCTTCTTTGGCCTATAGTATGTACCTACTCCTTGACCCTTTACTCAAGCCTGCAATATGTAGTCCTCCATGAATAACATCAATATGATTGATTGGTAACACCGGATCTTAGGGGAGTTCATTTTCCAAGATATGGGTGTTGTTAGTTGGCGGCTTCTCGTTGTGTTGGGGTTTTTGGTATGTCTTCACAAATTTTTTAAGAACTCTTTTCTTGATCATGTTCTTAATAATCCCAACCAAAACACTACACTCGATTTTATGCACATTCACTTTATGGAAAGCATAGTAGTCCTTTCCTTTTTGGTTCTGGGTTCGTCCTTACCTTGAATGATATTGGGTAATCGATCTCATCCTTAGTTACAGCATATATAAGAAATAGGCTAGCTTAGCTCAATGGAGTTTGCTTTGGTAAATTTATCGCACCTCCTTTTCTTGTTTGGAATCGTAAAATTTCCTTTTTTTTCCTTGTTTTCTCTTGTTGTGAAATATCTCATCCATCCGCACAAACTTGTTAGCTTGGATGTAAAAATCCCATAAGTCTTGTACCCATGATATGCAGCTCTTTCCAGAAAGTGCATGTTCTATCAATCCAGATTCCATCGCCATCAGCTTTTCTATATATCTTATTCTCTTGGCTCTATTAGGCTCAACATTAAACCACTTTAGGTAATCCCTTAACAACTCCCCAGGTTTTTTTTAATGTTAGCCAACACACTTGCATCCATTGTTGGTTCTTTTGTAGTGCAAAATCATACTGAAACTTCATATGTCAATTTCCCTCATGAATATATCATTTTCTCCTTATAACATTGATACTATTTTGTTGTAGCTCCAAAGAATGTGGTTGGAACAGTCTGCATCGCACTGCCCCTTGAGCATCATACAAATTCATTTGGCTTTCAAATGCTATTAAATGATCATCCGGATCAATTGTGTAATCGTACCCGAAAGATGGGATCTTAAAATAAGATGGTAAGGGAACAACCATGATTTTTCTATGAACAGTCCTTCCCTAAAGTTTTTGTCAACCTTAGGATGCATCATCCTTTTTTCCTTTAACTCGATCATATCTTTCATCATCTTGTTGGCTAGATCTATCAAATATGCTTCATCATCCTCATAATTTTCTTGTTTTGGCTTATATTGCTTCTACAAAGCGCAGCTTGCAGGCTGCTTGAAAGATAATTTTGAACTCATGTCTAACTCTTATGTCAAATGATTTCTTTTCTTTCTTCTGTGGCCCTAAAATATTTCTCCAAAAATCCTTACTTTTTAAGTTTGATTCCCCCACCTTACATTGTAAGCATTGAACTTCTTCAACTCCTGCTTCTTGTGTTCTTTTTTATATTTTAGAAGATTTTTGGGGGGACCAACATATTGAGGACCTCATGCATAGTCTCTAGCTTTTACTTCATGATCTAAAGCTCACTTTCTTCCTTCGGTGTCTCCTTTTGTTTGGACGCTTGTCCTACCTTTGCATTCTCTATGTTGAATTAAGGAGTTACATTATCTTCAAGATTGACATGGTGTATTGCTTCTTCCTGAGCTTGCACATTTACCTTCTTAATTGATTTTCCCATTTTGTAAGAGCATATATTAGTTGATGTTTAGATTTTCCTTAAGTTTGATGCCTCTAATTGAAAGAACCACTTAATGTTGATACTAAATTCGAGTCAACCTAATATGCTTAGTTTTATGAGAATGAAGGCACTTGAGTAAGATAGAGTTCCTAGTCAAGTGCATTGCTTGTAAGTCCATAAGAAGTTATTATGCAAATTTCCATCTGTTTGAGTCCTTTGTTACATCACAAAGTCAAGCTTGTTCTATCGACTATTAATGGCCCTCTCTCAAGCCTTTTATTTATGTCAAGATAAAATGTAAAACAAGAACAAGATACACTAGGAATCTACCCCTTTCTAGGGGCTACATGTCTATTTACAGAAAAACCCGGGCTTTAGATTTGTACCACATGTTATGTGAAATAGATGGGTGGTGAAGATTCAACTTCTTTCAAGGATCTTGTGTTCATAAAATGATCGCATGTACCAGTTTACTATGTGATGGCTTGGTCATCCTATCTTTCAATTTTTTGAGTGACTCAACGCTCGATAGCTCCACTTTTTCGTCTTTTAATTGGATTTTGAAATCATTTCACAACTGCTTCCTACAATGAACACAAGAATCATTACATGCTGGCTTTTACACATCATCTCACGATGGCTTCAAGGATTATATCACGATGGCATTAGTTCCACATTCCACGATAGCTTCGACTATCACCTTATGATGCTACAAAAACCATTACATAAAGGATTTTATATACCATCTCATGATGGCTTCAAGAATCATATCACAATGGCATTAGCTCCTCATTCAATGATCGCTTCAGAAATCACCTCACAGTGATTACATGAATTATCACACAAATGCTTTTATATATTTTTTCACAACAGCTTCAAGGGTCGTGTCACGATGGCCCTAACTCCTCATTTCACGGTAGCTTCAGAAATCACTTCATGGTGACTTCCATATATCATTTTATAATGACTTGGTCACCGTATTCTTTAGCATCCTCACTAGCACATGATTACTTCACTGAATCAACACTCGATAATTTTATTGAGTCACCACATGATAGTTTCATTGAATCAACACACGATAGTTAGTTTCCTTATCTTTCAATTATTGTAGGAAATCATCAACGATAGTTTACAAACATCAACCCATGATGGCTACAAGATTCATTACATAATGGCTTCTTTATATCAACCCAAAATGATCATCAGAGTCACCGCATGATAGCTTCCTCATATCAACCCATGACGACTTTGGGAATAGTCACATAATAACCTTGATGCTCCACCTTTTGATAATTCCTTCACTAACCTTTTTCTTCTTTTCTTTGAAAATTATTGGGGTATAACTTTGGTTTAGATCTCAGAATGGTTTTTAGTCTTTTAGATTCCAAGCATAACTTTGCATCAATATTCCTATCAATAGTGGCTTTTGACTTTGACTGAAATTTTCTCGAATTACAAAAGTTCTTCATAATTTCTATCTAAAAAATATCTTACAACTCCATTTTATAGATTTATTGGAAAATTCTTTGAAATTTCCTCATAGATTTTTGAAACACCATTTTGAAACATGGAAGCTGTTTTTGCTGCTTAAAAAATTCTCTTTTGAATGTGAAAGATCCTTATAGCTTCATCGATAACCTTTTATGAATTACCTTTTGAAACATGGAAGCTCCTTATATCTTTGGCAAAAATATTCTTTGGTAAATGTCTTTTGAAATATGAAAGCTCCTTATAGCTTCATCGAAAAACTTTTTTAAAATATGGAAGCTGTTACACATCTTTGAAAATTTTGTTTTGAAATAAGGAAGTTATTATAGCTCCAACAAAAAAATTGTTAAAAAATCTCTTTTGAAATATGGAGTCACCTTATAACTTCAATAAAAATAATTTTGAAATATGGAAGCTCCTGATAGCTTTATTGAAAAACACATTTTGAAATACAAAACTGTTGTACCTTTTTGAAAAATTATCTTGAACATGGAAATTTCTTATAGGTTCATCTAAAAATCTTTTTGAATAGAAACTCATTTTAGCCTTATTGAAATGCCTTTTTATAGCTTCATTGAAATACCTTTTCATTTTGAAATATGGAAGCTTTTGTAACAACCCACACCCCTGGACACATCAATCAAAAGCCCAAAGTGGGGTTTGAACATGTGTCATTCTAAGAAGTACGAGTCATTAAGTTTTTAGAACATCAGATGGTACATAAACAACTATAAATTTAGAACATTCTACACTTTTAGAGTATTGAAGTTGGATTTTTAATTTTGCCAAGGCTTGATAGCCATTTTAAATTTCTTCATTTTATACATAAAGTTGAAAAGTTTTGAAACACCCCACACCCCTTAATATACCCAAAAGGATACATTAAAAGGCGTGATGTGTTGTAGGTATAATTGAGACTAACAGAGACTAAGACTCATAAGACAAAAATATGTAAAAACAGCAGAGACTAAACTAATAACTTATTGAAAACAAAAACTTCATAAACCAAATAAGTCAAATACCAAATACAGCATACATGTCTCAAAACCCAATATGTCTCATGAAATAAAACTTGTGGTCTCAACAAAAATCAGAGTATAAACATCCCTCTCAAGTGCCAGGACAAATAGAGAAAGTAGAAAAATACATAGCAGAATCTTCTCCAAGAAACCTCTAAGCAACTGCAATCTACTGCCCTCTCCCTTGATTGCTTATGAGGGGGAAAAGGGGAAAATAGAGTAGTGGTTCAGACTAAAGGTATGGTGAATGATAGTAACTACTAGAATTTTAAGCAAAGTAAAAGTAATAGACTCTTTAATAATTCTAGTATATATAAAAGGAAACAAAGGAAATAAGAGAGATAAAGCTGGAAATAAATACGAATTAACTAGTACTCAATTAATAAGATCGGTTAACTTTGATTGTTTGCACTTATCCTTGATAGCTGCTTTGATTAGGCTGAAGTCCTGATTCTATCCTTTGATCGGCCTGCTACTCCATAGAATCTACCGTGGACCGGACATTTTCCTACACAGTATACTTTGGTGTCTACGAAAGACACACTTACTAAGCGCATAGAACTCATAACGACTTATAAGCCATCACTGGAAGCCGCACGCATGACCACCACTAAGCTCACATTCCTGTTATTCCCTCTTTTGACCTTTTATTTACCCTAGACAGCATAAGCATGCCCCTCACCTCACTTCAAGATTATGTGAAGCACCTCGTCTCACTTCAGGGTTATGTGAAATATCGTGCCCATAGAAAAATAGGGGAAATGTTATTGGTACTGGTCCCTATCAAACAAAAATCTAGTTGCGCCCCTTGATCAAATCCCCTTGATTTAAACTACCATAGATTGACCGTTTACTACCATTATAAGCATAAGAGTACCTCTTACCTCACTTCAAGATTATAAGAAACACTGTAACCATAGAAATATTAGGGGAATGCTATTTGGTACAGGTTCTACTCTTATCTTTGCTTATTGACTTAGATAAATTATCTAAATAAGCCTTTATTTTTATCAATTACTATTATTGCTTACTAATTTATCCTAAGTCTTAAAATAAGCACCATAGTTTCCATAGTTTGCCATATTTTCCATAGTTTATCAATTTATAACTTAAGTTATATTCATGCTTATTACATAACCCAAGGTCTAAGTGTGAAAATAAGCTTCTTTCTTCTTTTATTCTTTTTAATTATAATTCTAGGTTATAACTATGCCAATCTTCTTAATTCAGTCCAATTAATATCATAATTAGGCATACTTTCAGTCCAATTCTTATATTACAGTTTTTATAATTTACATCGTATATTCCGTTATTTTAGATTTCTTATAATTTAATCCAATTTCGCGTAAATTCTATTCTAATCCATACGAAAAGAAGAATAAGAAGGAATAAAAGAAAACTGAAAATAGAAGGAAATCCAAGGCGTAATAAGAAGATGGAAATCCAGGGCGTAATAAGAAGATGTAAATAATGCATAAATAACAGTAAATAAACTAAAATACTGTAAATAAACTGTAAATAAATGGAAAAGCTAGAAATAAAATAAAATAAATTGAAAAGAATAGCTAGAAGAAATAGACTAAAATAATTCTAAAAACTGCAAATAAATTGCTAATAAGGTTACCTCAAAAATCGTAGTAAAACTCAACTATTGGAAACCCTATTATTTTAAATTACTTAAAGAAATTTAAAATATTTACAATCACTCACCTTTGGTCCTTAGCTCTTCCCTTTAAGCCATCATGGATCCACTTGAGGTTGTTAAATATTTTTGTTTATAACGATTTCCTCCATGGAAAATTATTCCGCTTAGGGTCCTTCCTGAATAGGTGAACCCAATTGGAGAAAATCTTAGAATGAGAAAAATTAATAGGCCTAAGGTTCTATTTAAAGGGGTAGAAGTGACTATCAGATCATTAGATTTGGAGATTGAATAGGATGCAACCACGTCATAGGCTGAATATGAGCCATCGGATGCATGAATGGAAGGACCGGATCGAGTTGAAGAATGCAAAATACGTCTACAACAATAGAACGAACGAACGTTCGTTTGTTCGCCCAAATGAGCAGGCGGATCGACTGGGCGGTCGACTGCCTTTGTGCCCAGGTCGACCGGCTTGTCGACCTTGCCTATTATTTTTTGTTTTTTTGTTTACTCCGTTTCTTCCTCATAGTAATCCAGATTCCGATGTTCTATATATGGAAATTGACTAGAAAACTACCATGGACAGAATGGTGCAACTCCCGTGGCCCAATTGTGATAATTTTACAAAGTTATTTTATTATTTAATTAATTAACTAATTAATTATTATAGGTTAAATTTAGGGTTGTTACAAGTTTATTGCTTATATATTATCAAGACTCATTTTTCTGTATCTTTTGAATCGACAATAAACCATATATGTCCAACTCAAATTACACAAAAATACGGAACATGAAGGGTAAAAAAGAAAAATAGGTAGAACATAATCCCACACGAATGGAACAACATATAATATTGAACAAATATCTTTACAGCGGAAAACTTTTTAATACATATATCAGAGTCTAACCTAAATTCAGCTTGGACAGTCATAAACATCTGTCCTTACAATTGCTGACAAACATCAACTAAAACAAACTGAGTACAGTGGATAATAGAATATGTCCATACGTAGATGAATATCTTCAGCTCTCGTCTGGAAACTCCAACCTTCTTCAACTAACCTGAAACAACTCGAATCTGACCCGAGTATTGAAAATACCCGGATCGGGCTTGATAAACCAGCGTGAGAAAAATTCAATAATGAATAACAATGTCATATATCAGCCTTAGAACAAAATCCTTTGAAAAGAAAGAGTATCTCATAAGACCACGCCCACACATAAACACGGATGGGTTTTTACCTTATGGTATCTTAAAACACTTTTATATATCAAAACATTTGATATTATTTCTAATGACATTTCTTTGAAAACATTTGAAAATAAACTTATTAATCTTAGCCGAAATTGTTACCATTATTAAATTCCAACATACTAAGCTCTACAAACAAAACCGTAGGTTCTTATTGGAGAATTTATTTCCATACAAATGACTAGGTGAAGGATGTACCTTCCGAATGGGTGCACCTCTATACGAATGTCCCAAGGAACCATCGCAAAGCTCCTATGCCAACACAAGACCGGCCTACCTCTATAACTAGATAGTACCGAATATGTCATCCCCCGGTCCTTACCGACCTTTAACCGAGTGCTCGTTTTGATACACCACATTAATTTACATCCTGAACGTCAAAGAGGGAAAAAATATACCTAGAAGGGGATGATCATACCCTAATTGGGAATGACCCACTTAGTCTTGCTGCACCTAATCATGTTTCGGTCATTTCCGGTTTGATAAGGCTTGAGGCAACGATTACCTTTTCACATAGCACATACCATCTCTTTGAATGTCACATTGCCATTTTCGCTAACTACTAATTGCCTTCCACAAAAATACAACCCTTGAGCTCATACGTCTCAAGGAGGGTGTTAAGCTAAAAGAAGTTCTCCTCCACCACTGATGTACATTTGTAAAAACCAATGTACGTAATCTTTAGACATGCAATGTCAGACAAATGTCCATACAAGTTGTCCAGAAACAAGACAAACCGAAGGCACTCTCCTACTACCACTAGTAGCGAGTAGTCCTTCCAATCTGAAAAATCTCCATAACGAGGAGACCACTGCTATAAATAACTCTATAATGGGAGCTACCAGAGCATGTTCAATAAGCAGTCCTCACGCTATGAAGATCTATGGTCTTCAATAACCATCATCTTCAACATGTCTTCACATTCGAACATATACATTGGTTCAAAGTGGTTTTCGGATAGGATTCACCCAAATCCGACCCTGATTCCTTCGAAGCCAATCATAGATAAAAAGTGAATATGAGTATATAGGATTATTAAGTCTCTTTTCACTTTAATCCTATCAAATGATTTCAAAATCTCTTCCTTTTGTCTTAGGATAATTTTAAGTAGTTCATTCTTTTACTTTGGATAATATCTCAAATTTCCTCACTTAACTCTCAATCCAAATTCCTTAACTTTTAGGTGGGTCAAAAAACAATGTTAATTAAGATATCGTTTACGATAAACCCTATATCAATTTCAGCAAACATTTTTGAGTAAACAGGATCATAGAAATCATTCATTTTGGAGATTTCTTAAATTTTGTATAATACCAATCTTCTTTTACTCCAGAAACTTAATACAACCTTTTTATCTTAGAGCATCTGGGCTTTCCTTTCGATTTGTTCCACCTCCCGCCTAAGAAAACAAAACATATGCCAGGTTAGTTCAGGGCACTGGCTGCGCCATCCCTAACCTTAGTTAAACACCTTGTTTTATCTTCCAAGATCTCATAGGCGGGACAAATGTACTAGTCGTTTCCGCATACTCAGTTATCGACTTTATTTTGGAATTGATTATAAAGATTCCAAATTATCTTTCAAAACGCTTAATTTTCCTTTTAAAAACATTCACTGTTTATTCTGAAAAAAATCGTCACATTTAAACTCATATTCAAAAAGTTATACAATTTGCAGCATAAAAGTGCTCTAGAAAGTGCTATATCAGCCTATTTGATTAAATCAACTTTTAAACATTCGATAATTCATATTTTTTAATCTAAATCTCTTTTAACTATTTAAATAGATTTATCAAATTTATCCCATATTTTTCCATAATTAAAAAGTTCATTTAAATAGATTTCCTGTTATGGTCACTTAATTGCACTAGCGTGATTTTTCTAGAAAATTGATTTGGACTTAATTCAAAATCTACTCAGCTTTCTTTCTTTGTTTAGAAGATATGAAAATAATAGTTTGGAATTTTCTTATCTCAAAGAATTCCGAGCTATATTCCGCTCTATACATTCATTTGAACTTTTCAGCATGATCGCGAACTACCGTTGCACAAAACACCTACTGTAACAACCCGCATATTTGTCGATTTTATATTTAAATATTTTATTTGAATATTTTATCGATACTCAGAATTTAGTCCGAAAAGTTACTTTTTGCATACGGTCGAATTAGGACTCGGGACCACTCCCATTGAGTTTAAAATGCCGTTTGCGACCTTTTTGAGTATAAGCTTCGATATGTTTGGATTAAGTTGATTTTTGCTACTTTTTACTTTGTGTTTGGGTTTGGGTTCAGCCCTATGTTTAACTTATACTCAAATCTGAACCACTCCTCCCCATCCACCTTCACTTTCTCCTCTTTTTAGTTCTAAAGCATCAATGGTGGGAGAGATGGGAAATTAAAACTCCAAAACCCTAGTTTTCTTTTGCAAATCAAACTCTAGCTCCAAACTAATAGAAGAACCCATTGGTAAGCTTCTCTTCTTCTTCTCCAACTCATTCTCTGATCAAATTCAGAAATTTCTAAACCTAATTTAGGAAATGTTTCTCTTTTTAGCTTAGATTCAAGCTTGTTGAGTTGGAATTGAAGAGTGATTGTCATTGTCATTGTTCTATAGCTTCTTCCTCAGTGTTCTTGTGCATAAAGGTGAGATTTTTATCTCACATCTTTTTCTATATCTATCTTTGTGGTTAGGTATGAGTTCCTAACATTTGTTCATATTCATTTGCTTTCAATTTGAATTGATTTGGTGAATTTTCCAAATTTTAGTGTGTTTTGGTCCAATTTTATGAAAATCCTTTTATGGACATTTGGACATTGATTCGGGGTGTATCGAAGAGCTTTTAAGGCCGGGTTGTCGCTAGGCATAAATCCTTAGTCGTCGTTGCTCGTCCGATCGCTCCCAATACGTTTTGGCCACTTTGGCCCAGGCAAATTGTTGCCCAGACCAGGTGACCAGACGTCTGGTGACCAAGTCCAGACGTCTGGTTTGGACCTGGAGAGAAAAAAATATAGCCAAGCATATTATAAAAAAAGGCCAGAGACTAATTCCAGACGTCTGAAATTTAGGATCAGACGTCTGGATAGGTCTCAGACGTCTGACTTGATGTTTCAGACGTCTGGGTGTTCTCTGGGTTATTTCCAGAGAACAAAACCAGACGTCTGGATTCAAAACCAGACGTCTGGCCATGGCTCAGACGTCTGTTTCGGCTATTCCAGACGTCTGGGTAGCTTTCTGAACTATTTTTCAAAAAACAAATCCAGACGTCTGGATTCCAAATCAGACGTTTGGAGATGTTTATTTTTGCCTATTCAGGCTGTTTTGTGTGAATTTCCATTATTTATCGATTTTAGCGATCCTATTAGTCGTTATCACTTATTATCGACTTTGATAACTTCTTTTTATGGATTTTTGGAAATATCCATTTCTCTGGATTTGGTACCGATATCTTTGGATTTTATTCACGTCTTCGGATGTGAATTTTGGTGATCGATTGTTCTACAATCATTTTTGTGATTTGTCACTTTAAAAATATAAAGGTTTCAATACTAGTATTAAATATCGAAACCTCTTCATCAAGACGATTTCAACTATATTTTCAATATCAAACTCGTTTATAAAACCGTTTTCCAATCTACTAGTATACACAAGCCTTTACCTCGCTCGTATGAGAAATCTAATTAAACGGCTTAGTAAAACAAGTGGTATGAAACGCTTGCGTTAACTTCGCCGGTTAATTCTTGGACTTGTTCGGTTGAAACTCTTGTGACAATTTTCTAGTGGAGATATACAATTTGTTAGTAAATATTTAAGTTAAGCTAGTGGTGATGGGACATGAAGCTAAGCTCATATATTTACTAGCTTACTGTAATTGACACTTCTTGATGATCATGATGATTATTTTTGTGATTTAGACTAGCAAATGTGCGATGTCTCTTTGTCTGCGAGGGAGACTAAACCCCGTTTTGTGGAGTTTCGACTCAAATTGATGGGGTAGCGCCCCATGGTCGTCGGGCCGTTCGTGTGTCAAAAATTAATGGCTAGCTACCATGAGATAGCGTCTCGTTCGTGTGATACATATGTTGGTGAGTTTTCATGCTCCCGTTCGTGTGATAGGCCTTCCCCCTTTTTCTTGTGATTTCTGGATTTCGTGTGTTGAATTCTGGAATTTATGCTTTGCCTATTTTTGTGATTTCTATTAATATGACTTATCAATATTTGTGCATTGGTGAATTTGTGTGTCATTGACTTTTGTGATTTCTGGATTTCTTGAGATGATTTCTAGAATTTGTGTTTCACCAATTTTCATGATTTCCATTGATAGTTTTATCAATATTTGTGCATTGGTGAATTTGTGTGTCATTGACTTTTGTGATTGACATTGATATAATCGTCAATGTTTATGGTTTGGTGAACGAAATAAGGAGTGTGACATTTCTTTGATTCTTGTGTAGATTTTGTGATATTGATTAATCTCTTGTTGATTTTCAATCACTTATATATATCACAACTTGGCATTGTGATTATTATGTGTTTAGTCATAGCTCTTATTCTATATCGTTTCATCTGATATTTATAGTTAGACTGATCCGTTTATTATTTTCTTATTAAATAATACTCGGGTCAGACCGAGATGTTACAGGTGCTTCAGCTTGACTTCTCACTTGGGATTGATTTCTCTGACTTTTGGTTAACTACTTAGATTAGTAGTTTTTGGATTGTATACAATTGATATATAGACTCCATCGTGTATACTTATTCTTTTGTGTAGTTCTTGTAACTATTCTTTTGTGATATTGCGGATCTTTTTAGACCGCTACTCTAATATACACTTTCATGTGTTAGTTATATATTCATATCTTCTTCCGCCTTTGTGATATGAATTATCTGTGACTGATTTATGTTATGCTTATTTCTATATTTGTTTCCGAGGGATTTATATAGCCACTGTGTAGTAGCTTTGAGTTTGTATCGGTATGTCGGATTTCCTCTAGAAATAAAATGCATGTTTTACTATCTGACATATCGGTGCTCGCACAAAGCAATTACATGGAAGGTCGCTCCTCAACAGCCTCATTCTCCGTGCTAGTCGACAGCATTACTCCGTAGTGTTCTTGGCTAGCGTGGGTATAGAGGTGGGGCGTCACACCTACTTTTAACTTATTATTCAATATTTGAAATAATTATTCAAATTGGATTTTATCACTTATAAAATCATTACAAATCATTTTAAATCCATATTTCCGCTTTTTAAAGTTTTTAAAATGAATCTTCACTATTTCCATATTATAATATTCCCATTATTTTAATATTAAATTTTAAATTCCAATTTTAATTCAATTTCAATTCTAATTTCAAAATAAACTCATTTAAAACTTAGATTTCAAATATGATTTCAATTTAAACTTTAATTCAACCTTAATTTCAAATTCAATTTTCAAAATCGATTTCAATTTCACTATTCATCTCAATTTCAATTTAACTATACTTTTTAAACCCGTTTCACTTCAAATTTCAAATTCATTTTTATTTTAACTTTAATTTCACTTCTAATTGAAAAGAGACTTATTTTTCCATTCATATCACTAAAATATGGTGTTATTAACAAAGGGATTATTAAATCAAAAATGAACATAACCAATATTCATATTTATCACTAACATAACATCCATTCAACCAATCACATAACATATGATTTCAAATCCAACATTCACTATTAATACCATAACGGGATATATTATCACAATTTAATTATCTAACCAAACTATCGACCAACCATATTAACAATAAATTTGGCATAAACATCCATATGTCATAAGAGTATAAATGTAATTGTTTTAACATAACCAAAATATAAATTCAAAAGCAGTGGAGATTTCTCACCTTTATATCCATTCCGTCAAACTTTAACTTGAGATATGCGTCTGTCGAGCTAACGTGCTATTTCCAACATCACGACTTTTGTCGTTTCCTTTCCTTCTCTTGTTTTCTTTCCTTTTTGTTTTCTTTTCTTTCTTTTTTATTGTGTGTTGCCATAGGCTAAGAGGATGGTATGGAGTGTACGACCTTGGAGGGGAGTGTGGAGGAGGTGTGCGTGAGTTTTAATGGCGTGTAAGTGGTTTTGGAGAGGTGTAGGTGGGGTTTTAGGCTCGGCCTTGGTGGTAAGGAGGGGGTATGGCCTTGTTGGATGGAGGTGGAGCTCGGTCATGGTCTGGTGGTGGTGTGGCTAGTGTTTTGGTAAGGTGGAGGTAGTGTGGCCGAGAGTAGAGGGGGTTTAGGTGGTGGTGGAGATTGGTGGAAGAAAATGGAGGGGTGGGAAGCCATTGAAATGGAGGTGAAGAAGATGGAGAAACTGAAGAAGGAAGATAAAGAATGAAATGTGCAAAATGAAAGGTATGGATACTTATTTATACTTGAGCTTTGGATGAAAAATGACTACATTACCCTTCTCTACTTTTTGACTTTTAATTTACCTTTTTTGCCGTTGATTTGAACTTTGCTTAATGGAGAAGAAATGGTATTAAATATGAAATGATGTTAGGATTTGATTTATGTACTTATGAAATGATTTTGCCTCTTTTTCTTACTTTCTAAATTACATAAATATCCTTTGCTCTTTTGCCGTAATTAATAAGACTTGAGCATTAATGAGATAAGAGATAAAGTAATGATGTTGTTTAGTATAGATATTTATAGGTTTATGCAAAATCATGTTACTTTTTGAATTATTTGAAAACTTTGACTTTTCAAATTGCATTTGTTAAATGTAACATGTAACATAGTTTGTTAAGTTCATATATGTGTTAGGAAACATGTCATGTTGCGACAACTTGATGACAACTTGTTTTGGTTGAAAACGGTGTTTTTGTCGACATACTTAAAATCAAAATTTAATGTTTTTGTTAAGCTATATATTGAAGTAAACCAAAATTTAAAATGAACTTTTTAATTCTTTAAATAAATTAAAAAATGTCTCTTTATATTTAAAAATCATATTTAATTAACATCAAAATCTCTGTTTTTACAGTGTATGTAAAACTGATAATGCGACAAAATTTGGTTATTTTTGCAAAACGATTATTAACAAACTTTTAAATATATTAATGTACTTTTATTATCTTTATTAGGTGTTTTAAATAAGATTTAACTTAGCAAATAAATATTTAAACTTATTTATTTAAGCCTTTATTTATTGTTAACAAAATTTAACTTTTGTTAATTTGTTCTAAAATCCAAATTTTTACTTTTTAATTTATTAACTATAAGAATAAATGATTTCTTCATTATTGTATATTATATATAACATTTTTATCTAACATTTAAATTTCTTTTAAATTTAAAATGAACAAAATCTCTCATTTTTGAAGTAGCGAAATTACGGGTCGTTACATTATCCCCTACTTAAATGCATTTCTTCTTCGAAATGAAAATTAGATAAAGGAATCTATCTCATACACGTATCCTCAAATATTTTGACTTATTTATACTAATAATAGAAAAGAAGAATGTCGATATCATAACAACACTAAAACAAATGATACCAAACATACATATAAAGATTCGCTATACAAACCTGAGTATTTATCACGTACTTAAGGTTATATATACATACATCAAGTCATATTTCTATCGTACCTATCCTAGTGCGTACTGCACACTTAAGATAATATATACAACAACCAAACAAGACTGTATATCCAAAAATAACCACACCAATACTATACCAACATAAATGAATACAACCACATAACTCATTCCTTGACCTGAGCATGTACTACACCTGAGGTCTATATATATAAACATATCAAAACATAAGTCTAACCCCTGTATCTTTGTGTCCAAGATAACTATCTAACTACTATGTAGACAAGCCCAAAACATCGTACTATATGTGATATATAATTGATCTATTATTTGAATCCACAACTTTACTTCCGAACTAGTATCGATACCCCGATTTTCTAGTGCGGACGTCGATGAGACTTCTTGATCACAAACCCTTGCTTTTCTTGTATAGCTCTCAACTATGATAGAAAACTCGCGTACATAATCACAAACCCTCGTCAATGTTCGCCCTCAAGAATCGAGTGATAAGTCTTTTTTCGGATTGGTGTAAACACCTCAAAGTTCTGTACTCAAATCTCAAAATCAAAATTTATGTGCTGAAATGATCTACGTTTAACTTATGTACTTATTCACATTCATTTTTACCTAATACATTTTTTCAAAATTTCTATTAATCCAAGTTTATTTCACAACCATTTACTTTCTACTAAATCCATTATTACTTAAGCATACAAATATGAATTAAATTTGTATAATATACATTTACTTCCTTAGAGTATATATACATATCCCCAACTTCAAATCGTCATTACTCCAATTAGGGTGTTTAACCAATGTGGAATTTTACTATTATTCCAAATAAATAAGTTATAAAACTTAATCATTAGTTTTATTTACCTAAGGTCTTGATTTAGCAAATATTATTTATCTTATCCATATATTAATAAGACAACTTTACTAAGTGTACATCTTTTTCTTACTAATCTTACGATTATCAACTTAACTTATTTACCTATCCATTTTCTAAATCAAATTTCTTAAACTTAAATCCATCAAATACCTTATAGTCAAATTTTGAAACTTAATTCACATGGTTTTTGTTACATAAACATTTCCATCCAATAATCAATCTACTAACCAAATTATTCAAAACTTCTTTTTAACTTTTTCTAACCTATCCACTTCCAATCTTACTTTATTTTAAATTACAAATGTTACCCTAAATTTATCATTAATTCAAAGTTTAATATTAGGATAATATTTATTATCTCTCTTATTCCTAAATTTCACTTCGATTTTAACCTAATCGAAGCGTATAAATTTCAAATTATCTTATCTCCTTTATAAGCTATAGAACTTACCCTTCCATATTATATTTACCCAAAATATCAATTTCGGCTTATCTTTTTCTATCTTATTGATAAGAATTTTGCTAAGCGTGCATTTCTTTTTACTTTCTCTAATTACAGCTTCTTTCTTCAATATTATAATTAAATATCTTATAGTCAAATTGTGAATTTTACTTCACAAGATATTTGTACTCAGCTTTTAAATCCATCCATCATGATAATCACTTAATCATTATTATTTTTTAATACAATATATCCAAGAATATATGATTAATTTTCTAAATTCTAGTTCTAACTTAATTGATTCTATACGAAATATCTTATAGTCAAATTGTGCACTTCTAATAATAAGATATTCATATTTTAGTTTAACTATGCCAAATTACAAACAATCCTTAATTTCTAACCAAAAATAATAATATCCTCTTTGTATATTTGAAATATAAACCCAAGGTTAAATTATTTTATTTACCATCTTCTTTAAAACAAAATCACTTATATAAAATTAACAAATGCGCGCTCATATATATAACACTCTCATAACTCATTCTAGGATGGTATTAACCCTATCTCTAATGAGTAACTCATCCTAGAATTTTACTAATTCGATCTCTGATGAGACTTACTCTTATCAGGCTTTGGTATTCGCTCAACCAAAAGCTTTGATACCAAATGTGGTGACCCTTTTTTCCATACCCTTTGAATCGACAATAAACCACACATGTCCAACTCA
Organism: Allium cepa; assembly: GCA_030765085.1. NCBI lineage: Eukaryota > Viridiplantae > Streptophyta > Magnoliopsida > Asparagales > Amaryllidaceae > Allium > Allium cepa. The sequence continues at coordinate 72,135,813 of CM060930.1, read as the reverse complement.
AATTGCACGAAAATACGGAACATGATGGGTAATAATGAAAAATAGACAAAACAGAATCTCATACGAATGGAATAACGTATAATATTGAACAAATATCTTTACAGCGGAAATTTTTTAAATACATATATCAGAGTCTAACCTAAGTTCAGCTTGGACAGTCATAAACATATGTCCTTACAATTGCTGACAAACGTCAACTAAAACGAACTAAGTACAGCGGATAATAAAATATGTCCATACATAGATGAATATGTCCAGCTCTTCTCTGGAAACTCCAACCTTCTTCAACTAACCTGAAACTACTCGGATCTGACCGGAGTATTGAAAATACCAAGATCGTCCTTGATAAACCAGCATGAGAAAAACTCAATAATGAATGACAGTGTCATATATCAGCCTTTGAATAAAAGCCTTTGAAAAGAAAGAGTATCTCATAAGACCACACCCACATATAAACGCAGATGGATTTTTACCTTATGATAACTTAAAACACTTTTATAAATCAAAACATTTGATACTATTTCTAATGAAATCTCTTTGAAAACATTTGCAAATAAACCTATTAATCTTAGCCCAAATTGTTACCATTATTAAATTCCAGCATATTAAGCTCTACAAACAAAACCGTAGGTTCTTATTAGAGAAAGGATTTCCATACAAATGATCAGGTGAAGGATCTACCTTCGGAATGGGTGCACCTCTAGATGGATGTCCTGAGGAACTATTAAAAAGCTCCTCTGCCAACACAAGATCAGCCTAGCTCTATAACTAGATAGTACCGAATATGTCATCCCCCAGTCGTTACCGACCTTTAACCGAGCGCTCGTTTCTATGCACCAAATTAATTTACATCCCGAAGGTCATAGCGGGAAGAAATATATCTAGAAGGGGATGATCACACCCTAAATGGGAATGACCCACTTAGCCTTGCTGCATCTAATCCTGTTTCGGTCGTTTCCAGTTTGATGAGGCTTGAGGCAATGATTACTTTTTCACATAGCACATATTATCTCTTTGAATGCCACATTTTTATTTTCGTTAATTACTAATTGTCTTCACAAAAATACAACCCTTGAACGCGTATGTCTCAAGGATGGTGTTAAGCTAAGAGAAGTTACCCTCCCCGCCACCACTGATATACGTTTTTCAAAACCAATGTACGTAATCTTTATAAATGCAATGCCAGACAAACGTCCATACAAGTTGTCCAGGAACAGGACAAACCAAAGGCACTCCCCTACTACCACTAGTAGCGAGTAGTCCTCGCAGTCCGAAAAATATCCACAATGAGGAGATCACTACTATAAATAACTCTACAATGGAAGCTACCCAGAGCATGTTCAACAAGCAGTCCTCACCCTATGAAGATCCACGGTCTTCAATAATCACCATTTTCAACATGTCTTCTCATTCGAACGTATACAATGGTTCGAAGTGGTTTTCGGATAGGAATCACCCAAATCCGACCCCGGTTCCTTCGAAGCCAATCATCGATAAAAAGTGAATATGAGTATACAGGATTATTAAGTCTCTTTTCACTTTAATTCTTTTCGGATGATTTCGAAATCTCTTCCTTTTGTCTTAGGATAATTCAAAGTAATTCATTCTTTTACTATGGATAATATCTCAAATTTCCTCACTTATCTCTCGATCCAAATTTCTTAACTTTTAGACGGGTCAAAAAACATTGTTTTTTAAGATATCGTTTGTGATAAACCCTAAATCAATTTAGCAAACATTTTTGAGTAAATAGGATCATAGAAATCATTCATTTGGAGATTTCTTAATTTTTGGATGATACCAATCTACTTTTACTTCAGAAACTTAATACAATCTTTTTATCTTAGAGCATTCGTGCTTTCCTTTTGATCTGTTCCACCCCTTGCATAAGAAAGGAAAACATAGGCTAGGTAAGTTCAGGGTATCGATTGCTCCATTCCCAACCTTAGTTAAACACCTTCTTTTATCCTCCTAGATCTCACAAGCGGGACAAATGTACTAGTCGTTTCCACATACTCAGTTATCGACTTTATTTTGGAATTGATTATAAAGATTCCAAATTATCTTTCAAAATGCTTAATTTTCCTTTTAAAAACATGCATAATTTATTCTGGGAAAAATCGTTACATTTAAACTCATATTCAAAATGTTATATAATTAGCAGCATAAAAATGCTGCGGAAAGTGCTATATAAACTTATTTGATTAAATCAACCATTAAACATTCGATAATTCATATTTTCCAATCCAAATATCTTTTAAACTATTTAAATAGATTTATCAAACTTATTCCATATTTTTCCATAAATAAAAACGTTCATTTAAACAGATTTTCTGTTATGGTCACTTAACTACACTAGCGTGATTTTCCTAGAAAATTGATTTGGACTTAATTAGCTACTCAAAAAAAATTTGATTTTCTTTCTTTGTTTAGAAGATATGGATATAATAGTTTGGAATTTTCTTATCTTGAAGAATTCCGAGCTATATTCCACTATACACATTCATTTGAACTTTTCAACGCGAAATCATGAAATCGCGAACTACCACCGCGCGACGCAGCTACTTTTAACTTATTTTTCAACATTTGAAATAATTTATTCAAATTGAACTTTATCACTTAAAAAATCTTTACAAACCATTTTAAATCAATATTTCCACTTTTTAAAGTTTTTAAAATGAATCTTCACTATTTCCATATTATAATATTATTACATTCCCATTATTTTAATATTAAATTTTAAATTCCATTTTCAATTCAATTTCAATTCTAACTTCAAATCAAACTCATTTGAAACATAAATTTCAATTTAAACTTTAATTCAACCATTATTTCAAATTCAATTTTGAAAATCGATTTTAATTTCAATTTCACCATTCATCTCAATTTCAATTTCAATTTAACTATCCTTTTTAAATCCGTTTCACTTCAAATTTCAAATTCTTTTTTATTTTAACTTTAATTTCACTTCTAATTGAAAAGAGACTTATTTTTCCATAGCATATCATATCACTAAAATATGGTCTTATTAACAAATGGATTATTAAATCAAAAATGAACATAACCAATATCCATATTTATCACTAACATAACATCCATTCAACCAATCACATAACATATGATTTCAAATTCAACATTCACTATTAATACCATAACGGGATATATTATCACAATTTAATTATCTAACCAAACTACCAATCAACCATATTAACAATAAATTTGGCATAAACATCCATATGTCATAAGGGTATAAATGTGATTGTTTTAACATAACTAAAATATAATTCAAAAGCGATAAGGATTTCTCACCTTTATATCCACTCCGTCAAACTTTAATGTGAGATACGGGTCTCTCAAGCTAACGTGCTATTTTCAAAGTCTCGACTTTTTCCGCTTCCTTTCCTTTTCTCCTTTTCTTTTCTTTCCTTCTTCATTTTCTTTTCCTTTTTTTATTATGTGTGGCCGCAGGCTAAAAGGAGGGTATGGAGTGTAAGGCCTTGGAGGGGAGTGTGGAGGAGGTGTACGCGAGTTTTGATGGCATGTAAGTGGTTTTGAAGAGGGGTAGGTGGGGTTTTAGGCTCGGCCTTGGTGGTAAGGAGGCGGTACGACCTTGTAGGGTAGAGGTGGAGCTCGACCGTGGTGTGGGTGGTGGTGTGGCTAGTGTTTTGGTGAGGTGGAGGTAGTGTGGCCGAGAGTAGATGGGTTTGGATGGTGGTGGAGCTTGGTGGAAGAGAATGGAAAGGTGGGAAGCCATGGAAATGGAGGTGAAGAAGATGGAGAAAGTGAAGAAGGAAGGTGGAGAATGAAGTGTGCAAAATGAAAGGTATGGATGCTTATTTACACTTAAGCTTTGAATGGCAAATGACTACAATACTCTTCTCTACTTTGTGACTTTTAATTTACCTTTTTACCCTTGATTTGAACTTTGCTTAATGAAAAAGAAATGGTATTAAATGTGAAATGATGTTACGATTTGATTTATATACTTATGAATAGATTTTGCCTCTTTTTCTTACTTTTCAAATTACTTAAATATCATTTTGCTCCTTTTCCATAATTGATAAGACTTGAGCATTAATGAGATAAGAGATAAAGTATTGATGTTGTTTAGTATAGATTTGTTTATAGGTTTATTTCAAATCATGTTACTTTTTGAATTATTTGTATACTTTGACTTTTTAAAGTGCATTTGTTTAATGTAACATATAACATAGTTTGTTATATTCATATAAGTGTTAGGAAACATATCATGTTGTAACAACTTGATGATAATTTGTTTTGGTTGAAAACGGTGTTTTTATCGATATATTTTACAGTCAAAATTTGTCCTTTTTGTTAAGCTATATATTGAAGTAATCCAAACTTTAAAATAAACATTTTACTTCTTTAAATAAATTAAAAAATGTCTCTTTATTTAAAAGTCATATTTAATTAATATCAAATCTCTATTTTTACAGTGTATGTAAAACCGACAAAATGCGACAAAATTTGGTTATTTTTGTAAAATGATTATTAACATATTTTTAAATATATTAATATACTTTTATTATCTTATTAGGTGTTTTAAATAAGATTTAACTTATCAAATAAATATTTAAATTTATTTATTTAAGCCTTTATTTATTAACAAAACTTAACTTTTGTTGATTTGTTCTAAATTCCAAATCTATTCCTTTTAATTTATTAACTATAAGATTATATATTATATATAACATTTTATTTAAGGTTTAAGTTCCTTTTAAATTTAAAACAAATGAAATCTCTCATTTCCGAAGTAGCGAAATTACGGATCGTTGCATATATTGTCTTTAAAAGTTATATTCAACTAGCTGATTGTATCCTGCCTACATGCGCCATGCATTATTATATCTATTGGACTTTTGTTTGAACAAAGCCTTGGATATTTGCATTGCAAATAGGGTACTTTTGGCACAGGTCCTTATTAAGGTTCAAAATACACGAAATGTCCTTCACTAAATTTCAGTGTAAATTAGGTCCCTGTTTTTTATTCACAATTATTGCAGAGCATGATGCAACTTTTCATAAAAGTTGCTGACATTTCCGTAACTTTTTCGTACACTGTGAACATAGTGTATGAAAGTTGCTGAAATATCAGCACTTATTTATAAAAGTTGCTGACATTTCAGCAACATTTGTGTACACCGTGAATACAGTTTATGAAAGTTGCTGAAACATCAGTACTTATTTATAAAAGTTGCTGACATTTCAATAATAATTTTTCTTTTTCTAGAAAATAGAGACCAGATTTACGATGAAACTTGGACAGGGAAATTTGCTGAAATATTAGCACTTATTTATAAAAGTTGCTGACGTTTCAGCAATAATTTTTATTTGTTTCTAGAAAATAGGGATCGGATTTACAATAAAACTTTGACAGGGACCCGCTTTACAATATGAAAGTATGATAGGTGTTACCTGGAGATTTGACCAGGCAACTAGGCACTCGGCATTTGCATACCGTTTGGCATCCTGAGCATTCGGCATTCGAGATCGTTCGGCATTAAGAACCGCTCGGTATTGTATATCGTTCGGCATTAAGGGCCGTTCCGCATATATGGTCGTTCAACATTAAGAGTCGTTCGGTATTTTATATCGTTCGGCATTAAGGGTCGTTCGGCATCTATGGTCATTCGGCATTAAAGTCCGTTCGACATCTATGGTCGTTCGGCGTTGAGGATCGTTCGGCATGAGAGAGTCGTTTGGCATTCCATGCTGCTCGGTATCCAGACCTCGTTCGACACTCAACCCCGTTCGGCATAAAGCCCGTTCGGCATCCATGGATGTTCGGCGTCCATACCTCATTCGGCATCTAAGGACATTCGGCATATGTCGTTCGGTATTTATGGATCGGCACACAGGATTTACTTGTTTTGGGCCGAGGTATCTTGCTGCTAGACCCACCAGAGAAGTCCAACCCATCTTCGTCTATAAATAGAGAGACGGAGGCATAGTGAAAGGGACCTTTTTTCGAGAACACCGGGGAGACTCTACCGCATTCAAGACTCATTCAACACTTATCTTTTTTGCTTAGCAATTGCATTCAAGTAATTGGTATACAGACTGTTTCTGTAATCGATTATCGAGAAAAATAATAAAGATTAACCTCAAAGTGGACGTAGGCAGTTACGCCAAACCACTATAAATCTGGTATTCGTATTTTCTGCATTTTAATTTGCGTATTGTTCTCTGTTTAACTTTACTTTCTTCATTAATCTCTCTACACAATCTCTCTTAAGGGTGTTAGTGACCAATTCTGTTACTAACATTTTGGCGCTTTCACTGAGAATTGAACTCAAGGAAAGTAGAAGGCAACTTGCTGAGTAGATTCAAGCCAACACTAATCTCATGACTCAGCTTGCCCAGCAGCAGCATCAGAATGTTGGGAGTAGTCCTGCTCCTTATTTTTCCTCTAATAGCTCGACCTCAACTGATGAACCTCCTAGGCGTAAATGCCGTAAGACAGAGGCTGCACAGGCAGGTGCCACTGATCGATCCGCCAGGGATCAGGCACGTGAGGAGACCGGACGCCCGGCTCACCAAGACCCAAATCAAGCCGGCCTTCAGGACGCATATTTGGCCAACCGCCAGCAGGCGGGACATCAACCTACACGGCCCCATGGAACGGAACCCAACCTTCCATCCTCCATACGAACTCCAGACTTATCAGCCATGGTCAGGCAGTTAATGTGAGAAAACCAAGGCCTGACCAACGAAGATTGGGGAGTATCCAGGAGTCATACTCCCTTCGCAGACATTATTCTATACAAAGAGTGTCCCAAAAAATTCAGTATGCCGGCTATCCCGGCCTACGAAGGGAAGACTGACCCTAGGCAGCATGTAATGAGGTACGAATGGATGATGGATTCTGCAAGGGCGAATGACGCGACTAAGTATAGGTGCTTCCCAATCACTTTGTCTGGAATCGCCACTATGTGGTTCACTCAACTTCCTCCACGATCTATATCCAGCTTCGATGAGTTAGCGATGAAATTTGTTGAACAGTTCAGGATACATGCAACTCGTCCGAAGGACGTAATGTCCTTATCAAGCGTGTTCCAGGCTCCGGGAGAGTCTTTGAAAGCATACTTACAGAGGTTCCATGTTGCCGCCACTGAAGTTAGCAACCCTAACGACCACGCAATCTTGATGGCAGTAATGCGAGGTGTAGATCCAGACTCGGAGTTTGAAGATTGGTTGGCGGAAAGCCCCCAACTACGTTGAAACGATTCTATTCCAAAGCTCACCAGTTCATACGGAAGGAGGAAGCTCGATGGACGAGACGAGATAAGGCACCAGGACCTGTTCAGGACACTGTGAAAAGTAACATAGCCGTGAAACAATCGGACGACAGTTCGAGAAAAGTTCAAGTTAACGTCCAGAACAAGCCTGGGCAATCTAAAGGATCCGGAGGTGGAAATCCCGGAAAGAAAAAAGTGACAAGGAGATGGAAGTCGAGGATTCCGACCTACAACGAATACACCCCCCTGAATACTTCTCTTGAAAACATTTATCTATCTACCTGTAACACCTTTGAATACAGAAAGCCGCGCCCAAAGTAGTCCACTGAAGAACAGAAATGGACAGGGAAGTACCGTTGCTTCCATGAGACCCACGGGACAATACTAAGGAGTGTAGGCACCCCCATTACGCCATAGAAAGGTTGATCAGGCAGAAAAAGTTGCAGGAGTTTGTTAAGAACCCACTAGAGGGTAGGCAAGGAATGACAGACCCCGGACGCGGGCTGGCTCCATGCCACCCAGAGGAACCTGCCCGGACCGTAGGTAGGTTGACCATAAACACTATAGTCGGAGGGCCTCATCCTACAGACAAGAATTGGCAGGAGATGGAACGATATGCTACCTCCCTGAGGCATGCGAATTATGAATGTTATTCAAATGTGGAAGATGGATCCCCCGCAAAACAACAACGCATGGTGACAGACGATATAGTGTTTAGGAGTCGAGATGCAGACAAGGTGGAGGCTCCTACTATCGACCCGATGGTTATATCTGCAATAATTGGGCCAGCTTACGTAAAAAGAATTTTGATTGATTGTGGAAGTTCTGCCAACATCATCTTCAAGAAGGCTTATGACCAAATGAAGATGGAGACAAAAGATTTGAAACCATGCAAAGCCCGCATCCACGGCTTTAATGGTGTTGCAACCAACGCAATGGGGTATATTGAGTTACCATTTGAACTAGGGGAAAGTAAGCGTAGGAGAGTGCGAGTCCTACTGTTCATAGTGATGGATTTTGACTCTCCATACAATCCATTTCTAGGTCGTTCGGCCCTGGCAAAAGTTTAGGGCAGCCTTGCCCTCCTTGTGTTTAATGATGAAATTTTCGACTGACAAGGGAGTTGGAGTGGTGCTTGGCGATCAGGCGAACGGACGCCCATGATATGTGGCAGAGCTGAGAGAAGCTCAGCGGAGGGGAAAAGGGAAGGTTGCTGACAGCACCGTACGCATCCTAAATACTAATTATTGACAAGTAGTGCCCGAGCCCTGGCTCGGGCGACATTCTCGGATCCTTAGAGACATAGATACGAGACATGATGATGGAGAACCCAGGAAAACGAATGCAGCACCGGCTGAGCTGACGATCGACATTCCAGTCAGTCAGGATGACCCATCACGAGTCCTTAAGATTGGATCACAACAAGACACTTCAGTGGCCAAGGACCTTACTGATTTCCTCCGACCGAATCTGGATGTTTTCACTTGGACACACTCTGATATGTGCGGGATTTCTCTCACTATTGCGAGTCGTATGTTGAACATAGACCCAAAATACGTTCCTATGAAACAGAAAAGGAGAGGCATGGACCCGAAGAGGTCCGCTGCCCTCAAAGAGGAGGTGGACAAACTCAAAGCCAATGGGTTCGTCCATGACACCCTCTACCCCGAATGGGTATCTAACCCTGTGCTGGTGAGAAAAGCGAATGGAAAGTGGAGAACTTGTGTTGATTACTCCGATCTGAATAAAGCATGCCCAAAGGATAGTTTCCCTTTACCAAGAATCGACCAGCTCGTCGACTCTACCGCCGAACACGAATTATTGTCATTTATGGATGCGTATTCGGGATATAATCAGATCCCGATGCATATTCCAGACCAAGAACACATCAGCTTTGTCACATATGTGGGGCTATATTGCTATGTAGTATTGCCTTTTGGATTGAAAAATGCAGGAGCAACTTATCAGCATCTGGTGAATCGAATGTTTAAAGGCCAGATTGGTAGAACGATGGAAGTCTATGTGGATGACATGCTCATGAAGTCACGACAGTCAAACGACCACATCTGAGACTTATCAGTGATGTTTGATATACTCAGGCATTACGGGATAAAGATCAACCCATTAAAGTATTCTTTTGGCGTTGCATCAGGGAAGTTATCGGGTTTCATTGTGAACGCACGTGGAATTGAAGCTAACCCGGAAAAGATTCAGGCTATTCGGAACATACAAGTGCCCGGAAATATAAAGCAAGTGCAAAGCTTGAACGGAAAGGTGGCCGTGCTGAGTCGATTCATATCCAGAGCTACGGATAAGTGCATTCCTTTATTTGATGTGATAAAGAAAGGAAAGAGAAATTTCAAGTGGACCCCTGACTGCAAGGAAGCATTCCGAGCTCTGGTTAGACATCTAGAAAGTCCTACGGTGCTAGCAAAACTAATTGACCATGAAATGTTGTATGTATACGGGGCAGTATCCCAGCATGCTATCAGTACGGCTCTAGTTCACGAGGAGGACCGAGTCCAAAAGCCAGTATATTATGTCAGTAAACGTTTGACGGGGGCAGAAAGAAGTTATCCCAGAATTGAGAAACTGGCTTATTGCTTGGTGATTGCATCACGCAAGCTTCGCCCATACTTCCAGGCACACTCGATCAGTGTTTACACCGATCAAACCTTGCGACAGGTACTCCAACGACCGAAAACTTCTGGAAGGATGTTAAAATGGAATATCGAGTTGAGTCAGTTCGATATTACTTACCTACCACGAAGGGCCATACAGGGGCAAGCGCTAGCGGATTTCATTGCCGAGTTCACCGTGACAGACGAATCAACCGGCCGCAATGTCATACCTCCCGTTCGATGGAAGATGTACACCGATGGGGAATCTAACGACCGTTGTTCGAGGGTTGGCATAGTTCTTGTCACTCCTGAGAACCGATCAGTTCGCTACGCTTTGAAGCTCGAGTTCACAGCAACGAATAACGAAGCCGAGTATGAAGCATTGATTGCCGGCTTAAGACTTATCAAAGAACTGGGAGTAAGATCGGTTGAAATCTTTTTCGACTCGCAACTGGTGGTGTACCAAGTGCGGGGAGACTACCAAGCAAAGGGGCAAAGACTTGCGCCGTATTTGGTCCGAGTTCAGGAGCTGCTAGCGAATCTCGAGTATTATGATATTTCACATGTCCCGCATGAGCAAAACAGAGATCGAGATAGATTTCACATGTTCCGAGCATAAATATGATGGAGGTAGATTTCATGTTAGAAGCAAAAATCGAGAAGGAGTCATGGATGACCCCATTCAAGCGGTACTTGTTACACGGGGTCGTGCCCGAAAGAAGGAGCGAAAGATGACAAGTCATTCGTAAGGCTTCGCGTTATGTAATGCAAGATGGGGTAATGTATCGGAGGGGATTCTTGACCCCCTTACTCTGGTGCATTGCCCATGATGAGATAAAACGGGTCCTGAAGGAAGTCCATGAAGGTGAGTGTGGCGACCATACCGAAAGGCAGATGTTAGCAAAGAAAATCCTCCGCTATGGATACTATTGGCCAACTGTAAATCGGGATGCCGCGGACTATGTGAGAAGATGTGACAAATGTCAGAAATGTGCGAAAATCCCAAGAGCTCCGCCGGCGGAACTCACACAAATGGTTAGTCCTTGGCCATTTGCGATGTGGGGGATCGATATAGTCGGTTCCTTACCCCTATCCAAAGATGGTGCGAAATACGCGATAGTTGCGGTCGATTACTTTACCAAGTGGGCAGAAGCAGAGCCTCTGGAAACTATCACCACCAAAAAGGTCATTAATTTCGTTGTATGAAATATTATATGCCGTTTTGGCCTTCCACGAACCATCATTACAGACAACGGAACTCAGTTTGAAGGCAAAGAGTTCAAGGAATTTTGCCAAAAAATGGTATCGAGAAAAAATTTGCAGCAGTTGCTCACCCGAAAACCAATGGACAAGTGGAAGCCGCAAATAAAATAATCAAATCCATATTGAAAAAGCGTTTGGAAAAGGCTAGAGGCAAGTGGGTGGATGAGCTTCTAACAGCGCTTTGGGCTTACAAAACCACCCACAAGTCCGCGACTGGCCACACTCCATTCGCATTGGCATATGGCACAGAAGCTATCATACCCATAGAACTTGAAGTTCCATCACATCGGGTAACTTATTATGACCCTAAGTCAAATCAAGATCTTTTGTTGGAATCATTAGACTTCATTGATGAAAAGCGCGAAGAAGCTAATTTAAGAGCGGCCGCGTACAGGCACCGAGTCGCACGATATTATAATGAAAAAGTCCGACCGAGAATTTTTGGCATGGGTGATCTCGTTTTGAAACGAGTTTTCCTGGTTCCGTCACATATGAGCCCCGCATGGGAAGGTCCATACGTCATTGAACAGAAGCTTGGAGAAGGAACTTTCAAGCTAGCGACCGTTGATGGTGCGACACTCCCTCGAGCATGGTGTGACTCCCCACCTCTATACCCACGCTAGCCAAGAACACTATGGAGCAATGTTGTCAACTAGCACGGAGAATAAGGCTGTTGAGGAGCGACCATCCATGCAATTGCTTTGAGCGAGCACCGCTATGTCGGATAGTATAACATGCATTTGATTTCGAGAGGAAATCCGACACACCGATACAAACTCAAAGGTACTACACAGTGGCTATAATAATCTTTGGAAAAAAATATAGAAATAAACATAACACAAATCAGTCACAGACATCCATATCACAAAGGCGGAAAAAGATATAAATATATAACACATGAAAGTGTACATCAGAGTAGTGGTCAGAAAGATCCACAATAATCCAAAAGAATAGCAACATGTGATATACAAAAGAATAAGTATACATCATAGAGTTTATATCTCAAATGTATATGTCCAAAAACTACTAATCTAAGCAGTTAGCCAAAAGTCAAGGAGATAATCCTAGAAGTGAAGTCAAGCAGAAGCACCTGTAACATCTCGGTCTGACCTGAGTATTATCTAATAAGAAAATAATAAAGGGATCAGTCTAGCTATAAATATCAGATGACATGATAAAGAATAAGAGATATGGCATAAACATATGATAACCATAATGGCATACTACTATAAGTATGTAATTGAAAATCAACATGAGATTAATCAATATCACAAGAATCTTCTCAAAGATCCAAAAAGGGTTTCATACCCAAAACTTGTATTCACAACAAGTCAATGACACCCGAATTCACCAATGCACAAAAATTGATAAATCATATCAATGAAAATCACTAAAATCGGTGAAGCATAAAATTTCCAGAAATCAACACACGAAATCCAGAAATCATTAAAAAGGGGGAGGCCTATCACACGAACAGGGGCATGAAAACTCACCAACATATGTATCACACGAACGAGACGCTATCTCATGGTAGCTAGCCATTAATTTTTGACACACGAACAGCCCGAAGACCATGGGGCGCTACCCCACATGGGTGAGTCGAAATCACACAGAAACTGGGTCTAGTCTCCCTCGCAGACAAAGAGAGATCGCACAATTGCTAGTCTAAATCACAAAAATGATCGTCATGATCATCAAGAAGTGTCAATTACAGTAAGCTAGTAAATATATGAGCCTAGCCTCATGTCCCATAACTAGCTTAACTTAAATATTTACGAAAAAATTGTAGATCTCCACCAGAAGATTGTCACAAAAGGTTTTAAGGAAAAGGTTTGTATATACTAGTAGATTGGAAAATGGTTTAAGGAAAGAGCTTTGTAGTAAAATAGAGTTAAAATCGTTTTGATGAAAGAGTTTTGATATTTACTACTAGTATTGAAACCTTCATATTTCTAAAGTTGTTATCCCGCCTTTTTAGCAAGGCCGAGATACCATAAAATCGACCGAGAAGCCCAAGATAGTTTGTCTCGAAGAATGGTCAACTCAGCATCTCAACACAGCAAGTTCTGTTGAATGTTTTTCAGATAAGATCCCCTACGGAGGGGGGGTCCAGAGGTGGTGGCAACCCCCCAAGGTGGGGGTGCGGGGTCAACACCACCGCTACGGACTGAACAAAGTTTTCATCACGAATCGATTTAAATTGGAAATTCAATCCAAAAAGGCAAACTGGACTGAAATAGCAGGTTCAGTCGACTGAACAGAGTTTTCAGTCGACTGACCCTGTACCTGGAAATTTTTCAGGTTCAGGAAACTTTCTGTTTCCAAGTTCAGTCGACTAAACAGTGGATTCAGTCAACTGAATCATGTCTGGAAACTTTCGGGTTACAGGTTCAGTCGACTGAACAGACTTTTCAGTCGACTGAATCTTGCCTGGGCTGTTTTTTCAGCCTATCCAAATGAAGAGCAAACTCTTCCAAAATGCAACCGGACGAACATTGGCTCTAAGGGTTTATGCCAATCGGCAACCCGGCCCTATATGCTCCTAGATGCATCATCCAAAGCATGATCAAACATCCATAAAAGGATTTTCACACAAATTTGACTTAAAAACCTAAAAATTGGAATATTCACAAAACCAATCCAAATCAAAAGCAAATTCACATGAAGAGGTGTTAGGAATTCATATCTAACCACCAAAGATAATTATAGTCATAGATGTGAGATAAAAATCTCACCTTTTCACAAAAACAATGAAGAAGAAGCTTGAAAGAAAAAGGGAGAATCAACCACTCTTCAACACAACCCAAACGAGCTTGAATCTATACTCAAAAAGAAAAACATTCCCAAAGTTAGGTTTAGGAATTTCTGAAATTGATAAGAGAATGGGTTGGAGAAGAAGAAGAAGAGGCTTACCAAAGTTTCTTCTATTGATTTGGAGCTAGAACTTGATTTGTAAATGGAAACTAGGGTTTGGAGTTTTAATTTCCCCTTCCACTCACCATTGTTGCTAAAGCTTGAGTATTAGGAATTAGAAATGAAGTAATGAAGAGTTGGAGTGGAGTTGGGTTCATATGTTAGGTTAATGGGCTGAAACCCAAACCAAAGCCCTAAGTGAAAAAGTAGCAAAATTCTACTATCTCCAAACATATCAAAGTTTATACTTAAAAAGATCGCAAACGTCATTTTGAACTCAATAGGAGTGGTCTCGAGTCCTAATTTGACTGTTTGCAAAAAGTAGCTTTTTCGGACAAAAATCCGACTAACGATGAAATATTTAAATAAAATATTTAAATACTCAATCGTAAAATATGCGGGTTGTTACACATGGAATAGCGAGCATTTGCGGCATTATTACACTTAGTTCATTTCTTTCATATTTTAGTTACATTTATTTCCAGCAAGTTTACATTCCTAGTTTACGACATGTAATAAGACAATTTAGCTTGTTTGCATTAATAAAGGCTTGAAGCCATTTTCTCTATGAATTTTCGATGTTTCTGTATATGATAACGCTATGAAAAATAACTAAGAAATACATTATTCTGCCTGACGTAAGAACGCGCGCGAGTACTCAAAATCTTCGAGTCCCCGGAGTGCAGACTGGAGTACTCTGCATCCCCAGAGTGCGGACCAGAGTATAAACGACTCAAAATCTCCAAGTTCCGGAGTGTGGACCGGAGTACTCCGAGTCCCCGGATTGCGGACCAGAGTATAAGCGACTCAAAATCTCCAAGTCCCCGAAGTGTGGACTGGAGTACTCTGAGTCCCCAGAATGCGGACTAGAGTATAAACGACTTAAAATCTCCAAGTCCCCTAAGTGCGGACTGGAGTACTCTGAGTCCCCAGAGTGCGGACCAGAGTATAAACGACTTAAAATCTCTAAGTCCACGGAGTGCGTACTGGAGTACTCTAAGTCCCCAGAGTGCGGACCAAAATATAAACGACTTAAAATCTCCAAGTCCCTGGAGTGCGGACTGGAGTACTCCGAGTCCCCAGAGTGCAGACCAGAGTATAAATGACCTAAAGTCTCCAAGTCCCCAGAGTGCGGACTGGAGTACTCTGAGTCCCCGGAGTGCGGACTCGAGTATAAGCTATTCAAATCTCCAGGTCCCCAGAGTGCGGACTGGAGTACTCTAAGTGCCCAGAGTACGGACTCGAGTATAAATGACTCAGATCTCCCAGTCTCCTAAGTGCGGACTGGAGTACTCTAAGTCCCCAGAGTATGGACTTGAGTATAAACGACTCAAATCTCCAAGTCTCCAGAGTGCGGACTGGAGTACTCTAAGTCCACAGAGTGCGGATTCGAGTATAAGCGATTCAAATCTCCAAGTTCCCTTAGTGCGAACTAGGACACAAATGACTTGAATTTATCAACTCCCCAACATACGGACTAAAAAATATTCTAAGTGCTTGAAGCATGGAATGAAAAATGAATAGTTCCAAAGAATTTCCAAGCTATATGAAGATAAATCGAGAAGTTTATGTTATTCACAATAGCTTGGATTTCAATCACGATCACGCAGAAAACTGAACGATAAGAGTCTTTTGAAAGACAAAAGAACTAAACTTTATTCAAAAATAAGTTTCTACTACAACTCCTTCAAAATTCGGAGTCAACAGTCTATTTACAAGGACTACGAAAATAGATAAAAATAATTACATAACCTAAACTAACTCTCGTTGAACGAGAGTAATAATCACTTCTTGGATTTTGACTTCTTTACCTCCTTTGTCTTCTCAGATGACTCCTCTCCCGTGTGTTTACCTTTGTTGATTTTCTTGGATGGGGAGGTGACAACTGAAGAAGTACGGGGAACATCCATGGGCTTGGACCCGCCAGGAAGGATAACCTTCAATGGCTTATTAAGAGGATCGTCCAGGTCCATAGCTTGAGACTCGATTTTGATCTTGACTGTCTCTTTCTTCTCCTTCTCAAGCTGCTCCTTCATGCTCAGTTTAGATGTGTGTTCGGAGGCGCCCGTAACTTCAATTTCATAACTCCCATCGACGGGAGACGAAGTCTCGAATTTATCCTCATCAAGCGCTCCGATCACCTGAGTATCTGGACCGGGAGCCTCTCCTACGTGAGTGGCCTCACTTATATTTTCCTTCACCTCCTTGGCGACGTCGCTCCTCGGAGTGGGCTCAGGATCAGAACGACCTACACAAAATCATGAAAAACAAGCATTAGAATACGATAGCTCCTTGTGAAAAATGACGACTCTTGGAATGTTAAAGTGAAAGAGTTATCTACCAGGTTCCAGCTGGCTCTCAGCCGTCAGAGGGGTCTCACCCTCTGGAATATGAGACAAAATGTGAACACCAAGGCCGGGGTCCTTCGGATCATAACCGATGTGCTACTCAAAGGGATCGAGTATCGGCCGACCGGCCGAATGAGTAGGCGCATGAGCTGGAGGCTCGATCCCGGTTGGACCGGCAATAGCCTCTTTCCTTTTCGTTGAGGGGGAGCCTTTGCAGTAAAGAGCTTTTGCCGCTGACAGGTCCGAAGGCTTGTTACTCTTAAGAATTTTTTTTATCAAAGCTCCTTCATCAACCTCCTCGGTACCATGTTTGGCCTCCTTGATTTCTATTAAGGTCTCCCATGCCTCGGCTAAATATTCGAGATAGCCCTCGCCTTGAAAAGTTAAGTCTCGGTGCATGAGAACGCGGGCATTGAATTCTGCAATTAGCGGGTCGAACATGCTTTTGACCTCTTCCCTACCTTCTTCTTTAGCCGCCTCAAGACAGGAGTCGATCTCCGCAGACACTATCTTTTTGCCCTCTTCACGGGCTTCATTCTTTAGCGCCTCAACTTTAGAAAGCTCATCCTCAAGTTTCGCCTTTAGGAGTCGCGTAGCAACGATCTCGTCGCAATACCGTTGTGACTCTTCTTGGGCAGCAGTCTTCTCTTCTTTCTCTTTGCGGAGTCGCTCCTTAAGTTCTTTGACTCGGAGGCTGAATGCATCCCTCTCTTTTTTCACCGAGTCTTTCTCCAAAGCTAAGGCCCCACAGCGTTGGACCGCCTCATCGATTTCTTTTTTGTGGGTTGATTCCAAACGAGTTACGTCTTCAGAAGTATCTTTGGCATTCTGCATGACGGCTTCAAGCTGAGATTTGTAAGACACAAGCTCTTCATCCTGAGCTTTGATAATGTCCTTGTCATAGATAGCCTCAAGCTTCAGGCAATCAATCTCATGCTGGCGCTCTATGGAGACTTCTAACACTTTCTCAGCAAGATGAACGAACGCGTCATGTTGGACATAGACGTCATTGGTGCGGGTGATAGTGCTCTGCTTGACATGTCTCGGAATAGGATGAATCGCCGGGAGAAATTTCAGGCCATCAAAGAAGATTTTTGGGAACTTAGCCTTGAGCTTGTTCAGTCCCTCCGGTATTGTTGGATATGATGTGGGAACAGGAGGAGATGGCTTTGAAAGTTCAATTCTCTTGTAAGAATCCCTGAACTATCGTGTAGTAGAAGAATCGGAGTGTTGATCACGTGGGACATCTGATTGCAATCCCTTATGGTCGTGCTTATCTTTGCCTTGCCCCGAGTGAGAAGGGGGATAATGATGGTATTTGGGCTGATAATAAGATTTCTTCCGAGATGATGAATCTCGAGAATGATAATCCCTATCGTCGTCGTCGTCCCTATCTCGGCGCCTTTCGGAACCTGAGTCCCGTCCTGATTGATGGAAAATCGATGAACCACGAAGGCGATCAAGTCCATGTGTGCGCCCCATGTCACCTGCACAGAGTTTAAGTAACGATGAGTTAGTAAAAAGTAAGGTAATGACGAAAAGTTCAAGTGCAAAGTGAAGTGCGTGTATTTGTGTGTGTCCTAGTATTTCCCCCCGACAGACCAGTTTCTTTACTAATAGGAGTTTATTCTCCCTCACTTTGGGCATGAGCATTGGAATCGCCTCTCACGGGCGAGTGGAGCTTATGGGCCTCGGGATCATCAAAACCATAGTTGAGCAGATTGTCGGGTATGGTAAGGTTCGATAGACCTTTTAGAGAACTTTCCAAGTGCTGCGGGGAAACTTCTTTCTCCATTGGAATAAGGGTAACTTTAGAAGTTCCGCCCACTTTCTCCTTCCACAGCTTATGCTTTATTTTCTTCTTCCTCTTCGAAGGGGAAGACGACGTTTCAATGTCGTGGACTTCAACTATTGGATCCCGAGGTGCACTAATAGTTTTGCCTTGTACTTCGGGCGTTTCGGTTTCCTTAATCTCCCCCTCTTCTAGTGTGTCAGGGGTGTTACGTGTCGAAGACTCGGCTTGCTTTTTTCCTTTGCCAGCGGTAGGCCTGGGTATGGTAACGCCCTGAGGGAGGCTTATCCGGCGACCTTTCGCCAATAGCCCAAACCTTGAAAGCGACTCATTTGAAATGAGAGTTCTGATGTCCGTTCTTCGACGGGAATGTCTCGAATAGCCTCGACGGCTTCAGAATATCCGGGTCCCTCAGGAGGTGGGTTAATGCCTGAAAAGATGGAAAAGAGTTAGAAAAGGTACAGCTTCGACCAAGCATAAGTATCGGTCCAGAGAGAAGACTTACTTCCTTTCACCCATCTCCTCATGAAACCAGGGGGCAACACACATAAAACAATTCCTGTTTGTACAGGGCAAACTTGCTCCATGTCCCAGTTAAGATTTACATTGGTTGTGCGGCTTGAGAAACATGAAAGAGGAGCTATCCCTCCGCTTCTTGATGCAATATATATATATATATATATATATATATATATATATATATAATATCGCCTGGGGTTGGATGCCTGGAAAGGACACTCGTGAAGAGGATGTAGGTGCCATAGATGAATGCGTGGCTGTTTGGGTGCAGTTGTGATGGGCCAATGTCGATATACTGCAACACGTCTCGAAGAAACGAGTTGAACAGTGGCACACTACCAACCCAGCACATGAATTTATTACAAGCTATGTATCCGACTGGGGAAAAGTGCGGACGATCGTGCCCCGATAGAACTAGCACGTCGTCGAAGGGGATTCCATGGACAAAGCATATCCGACGGAGCATACTTTCATTAATCTTCGAAGCCTGTGAATCGAGTGGGTTATCCAAGAGAATTGTTGCCTCCAGAGCATCGGGAGCCAAGTTATGAGCGGGGGAAGTTGACAGATTTGAAATGTCTGCAACTTCTTGTCGAGAGGATGGCCCAGGTCTGTCTGAGATCGTAGCAGAGCTAGATTTCCTAGACATCTCTAATAAGGATTGAATCTAGCAGAGCACCTATTTGAACTATACTTGAAAAATAATCGACATTAGACTTAATAATGTAAATATTCCCCCCATGTGGTGTGTGAACTAGTGCGATCATTCAAATATAAGTGCTGAGAAGTTAAAAGTCACAGAGTTGGTGATATAAAGTTGAACTTCGAACTGTCGCCTTCGAAGACCGTCATCGCTGACCATCTCCGAAAGCCTGCCCTATGATGCTCTCGATTTTGGACTTGGACATTGGCACTATATGTTAAAGGCAATTATCCATTTATATCGATTTAAGTTCAGGCTTTTGATTATCAAAACTAGGGAGTTTTCCGCCTAGATTAGTTCGATATGTGGGTTTGCTTAAGTCCTTGTCCTTGTTTTTTGTCATGTGATTAGGCATAGGGAATAAGTAAATTCGACGAAAGTTATGTTCGAGTTGGAATGGTTTTGACTATTGTTATCTATTCATCAAAAAGTCAAGGCCGAGCGACACTTGAAACACACGGCCTAAAAGCCGCTCGGACTAAATGTCGTTCGGCCTAAATGACGTTCGGCCAAAATGTCGTTCGGCCTAAATGTTGTTCGGCCTAGATGTCGCTTGGCCTCCATTCTGTTCGGCCTAAATGTTAATGCCATTCAGCCTAAGTATCACTCTTCCAACCCTTCCTCTTCGACGTTCGGCACGCGGAAAATCATGCCGAACCGTGCTTGTGCCGAACCATATCGCTCGACATTCTTCCCTTAACATTATTTGTCCCCTTTCCCTCCATCTCTCCCGACCGGCATGGCCGAGTCTTTCGGCAAGTCATGCCGAGCCATGTCGATCGGCATCCTATTCAATTCCTACTTCCTTCCTGTTTTTTCCACTCCGCTGCTCGGCATGTTGCGAATCATGTCGAACCGAAGTTACGCCGAGCCCCAACGCTCGGCACTCCGCCCTTAACAACAGTTTTATCTTTTTCCTCCATACATACCGAACGACATGGCCGAGTTGTTCGGCAAGTCATACTGGGCCGTGTTGTTCGGCATTCTAGCCAATTCCTGCTCCTCCTCTACTCTTCCCTCCAATCTTGTTCGGCATGAGAGAACCATACCGAACCACAGCATATCTTCCACCAACTCCCTCTTATGCTTGCCTCTAACCACTTCTTCTTTCCTCCACATCATCTAGCCCTAGAACATATCCTAATCGCAGTTCGATTCTTTCATCCACACAATACATGTTGGCCACGGTTCTATCGAAATTTACGAACTTAAGCCTCGTATTAAACCTTTTAGTCAGGGGAAAGCATTTAAAAAGAGAGGTCGATACATAGTAAATGGATCGAAACTCGGGAGAATTTTGGAGTTAAGGGCGCGGTTTTAATTAATTCCGAGTGATTTGGGAAAGGAGTGAGGCAATTTATGATGCTAGAGTAGGGAAGGGTAGTTAAATTTTTGGGGTTTGTTAGAAAGCGAGGTTCGTGAGTACAGGATAGCGGAAGTGAGAGTGAAAAAGAGAAGAAGAAAGAAAAGGCCGACCTTTATAGGGGAAGAGAGGAAGTCGAAGGGACAATGACCGGTAGAACCGGTCAAGACAACATCATTCGGCATCGGCTATGTCGTTCGGCATCCAGGGCGCTTGGCTTCGGCTATGCTGATCGGCATTTGTATGTCGTTCGACGCGCATCGCCTCACCTAGTATTCAAGAGAAGATACTATCGAGGAAACTAATCCAAGGCTCGAAGCAAAGCACGGAGGACTCATGATTCAAAGCGCATCACGTTCGACCACATGATGCACTTTGGGGGCAAGTGTTACCTAGAAATTTGACCAGGCAACTAGGCACTCGGCATTTGCGTACCGTTCGGCATCCTGAGCATTCGGCATTCGAGATCGTTCGGCATTAAGAGCCGTTCGGTATTGTATATCGTTCGACATTAAGGGTCGTTCGACATCTATGGTCGTTCGGCATTAAGAGCCATTCGGTATTGTATATCGTTCGGCATTAAGGGCCGTTCGGCATCTATGGTCGTTCGACATTAAGGGCCGTTCGGCATCTATGGCCGTTCGGCATTGAGGATCGTTCAGCATGGTAGAGTCGTTCGGCATTCCACACTGCTTGGCATCCTGACCTCGTTTGACACTCAACCCCGTTCGGCGTAAAGCCCGTTCGGCATCCAGGGATGTTCAACGTCCAGACCTCATACGACATCTAAGGACGTTCGACATACGCCGTTCGGTATTTATGGATCGGCACACAGAAGTTACTTATTTTGGGCTGAGGTATCTTACTTCTAGGCCCACCAGAGAAGTCCAACCCATCTTCATCTATAAATAGAGAGGTAGAGGCACAGTGAAAGGCACCTTTTTTTGAGAACACCGGTGAGACTCTGCCGCATTCAAGACTCATTCAAGACTTATCTTTTTTGCTTAGCAATTATATTCAAGTAATTGGTATACAGACTGTATCTGTAATCAATTATCGAGAAAAGCAATAAAGATTAACCTCAAAGTAGACGTTGGCAATTACGTCGAACTACTATAAATCTGGTGTTCCTATTTTCTACATTTTAATTTGCGCATTGTTCACTGTTTAACTTTACTTTCTTCATTAATATCTCTAAACAATCTCTCTTAAGGGTGTTAGTGACCAATTCTGTTGCTAACAATAGGGATGCCTCCCTAATTACCCCTTTCAAGTATAATAGGAGTATGATCACTTATTGAATGGTTATTAAAATGCACCATTAAATTAGGCAAGTTATTATAGCATTCATAATTGACAAAAGGTCGATCTATTTTGCTATGAATGCTATAACTTCTTCCCTTTCTCCATCTATTAGAAGTAGCAACACATTCTATAAAGTCATGGTCAAAGGATATATTGAAAGAGTCGTTATTGATCCTTTCATTTTTACATAAGGGGGCACTGAAGTCCTCAGGTAACATCCATGACATATGACAGGGGTTATTCTTCCTGTAGCCTCTTTAGTCCAAAAGTTTAAATTTAGTCATGGCAATTGGACCCTAATTCGGATCGACTGAAGGAATTCCCTAGTTAATTTTATTCTATATTTTCATTTTTTTCATACTAATAATCCGTCATCATAAAAGTATGTATGTCCCATTCGCTAGGATTTATTACAATATTCTTGCATATCAAATTTGAATAAGTAAAAATCATTATGTTTTAGGAAATTTGAAACTGAGCGCTAGGTTTCCACACCCTTATAATATAAGATTTGAAGTATTGGTTGTTATCCCTCCTTTTGGTCAAGGCCGGAATATCAACAAATTAGCTGGAAATGATGGATATCAAGATTGGAGATCGATCGGAAACAAGGCTATGATCGATGTTGCCAAAATTTTACCGAGCTCCAATTAAGGTGGGATCCATTAGGAATGATGATCAAGGCTAGGAGAGGATATGTTTCAAATTTCAGGCCAATCGGAGTTCGTATGCTCGAGATATGGATGGATCAATGTTGAAAGAGGCTGGTTTGGTATCGATACCGTTCGTATCCGTAGGTTTCGTATCGATGTCCATGGATACAAACAAGGTGTTCATATCAATCAAGGAAAAGGATTAAATGGATTTTGGCTCGATGGCTATGGACTTGGATCGAATAGGCAGGCGCATGATGGTTTGTTCGACTCGATGATTCTGTGTCGATCGGGATGGAGCGTAGCAGTACTTCGAATCGATACTGTTCGTATCGATCAACATGACTACTTCGAATCAATATTGTTCGTATCGATCAGCATTGGGTAATTCGAGTCGATCCGAAGGAGGGTTGGTTGATTAATACAAACAGAGGCATAGTTGATGGATGCGAGGAAGACCGAAAACAATAATAGGTGGATGGTAGCACATGGATACGAACTGCAAGTGGTAATGGATACGAAAGGCATAGCATTCGATCGATGCGAAGAAGCCGTATTCGTATCAAACGTGTTCGTATCGAACGTGTTCGTATCGATCGATATGAAGGTAGCAATCAACTCGGCGTCAAAAGTGGATCCCCCCTGGACTTCCGAGCCACGTCATCGATGCAACTAATATGAAGGGATGGAGGCGAACAGATAGAGACAACGCTTCAGCCTCCACGTAAACTGCAATTTGTATCGATTGTATCTAACAATCTACAAGTCCAAATACTACCAAATTTTCAAAGGAGCTTACGCACAACCTAAAGAATGTTCATGCCAAATTTCGACTCGATTGGGTTAAATCTTATCGATACAAAATTCGTTCATATCGGTCACGGATCGAGTCGAAATCACCTAGGATCGATCGTGTGGCCCACTCACGTGCCAGAAGAAGTCTCCCTACATTTGAGCGAGATATTTGCAGCTTACGCCTATTAATAGCACCTCAGAGCCTATAGAAAAGGGATCTTTTGGCTATCCAACAGTCAGACTCTGCCGAAAACATCTTTACACTGCAAGGCTGCTGTTGTACTCGAATTTCATCACTGTAATCTGTTGTAATCAGTTGTAACCAACAAGGAAAGTCAATAAATGATTAACTTTTGAAGTGGACGTAGGCTGGTGAGCTGAACCACTATAAATCTTGTGTCTCTATCTATTTCTTTCCGTTTTAAGTTTGTCGTTCTTCATTTTTATTCTTTACATTACCTAGATCTGCGATATGTGATTATACACCGCTGATTTGTGTTCATACACTGGTGCTTTCACAATATTTAGGGTTTGTGACAATGTTTGGCGCAAACACTTTGGTGCTTCCACTGAGAACAACTAACTCAGGGATTCTACCACTTGGATATTGAATTTGAAGGCTTAAGGATTTAGATCTAAAAAGCTATGACAAGGCAATCAAGTAGAAGACTAAGAGCAGAGAAAAGTCAGCATGAAGGAAGCCAGGAGGCATCATCAGGGGCTAATCAGACTTCGGCTTTCATCACCAGAGACGAGATGGAGTGATGATGGGAGCTATGCATAAAGAGTTTCTGAAAAGACAGGAGAAAATGATGCAGAACCTCCTCAGATAGTTTGGACAAACAGGGACAGCTGGAATTGCTGGAGTTCAGATCCACGGAGCTGGAGCAGAAGAAACCAATAAGCAATCGAATGAAGCAGCTCAACAGGGCGCATCCCCTAACCAGCAGGCCGCAGCCCCTAATCAGCACGGCGCAACCCCTAATCAGCACACGATTGTTAATCAGGATGGATCCAGGTTCGGGGTCACACCGCCTGGCAACGATGGACCAGTTCATGGAGAAATTCCAGGTAACACCACACAACAAGATGCTGGCAAGAATGGAGGAGCGCGTGATGAAGAATATGTACCAGAATTCCCTTGAGGACTCGAGGGGGCAACCATTGACGGACAATGCTGGATTGGCTGAGATTATCGGACGAACTATGCGTAGAGGTTTGACAAATAGAGAACTGGAAGGAGTAAACAGGAGTCCGTTTACTCATGACATCAGAGTGGCTCAGAATCCACCAGAATTCAAGCTACCTACGCTAGAGGTATATAATGGAAAGGCTGACCCTACCGATCACTTGATGAGGTACACAAGACATATGGAAGTGCTGGGGGCATCAGAGGAAGTAATGGCCCGATGTTTCCCTCTGTACTTGATGGATATAGCTGTTATGTGGTTTAGACAGCTGGAAGAGGGATCTATCAGGGCATGGACAGAGTTGGTGGACAGGTTTCTGAAGCAATTTCGGGTTCATATCAAAAGGTCGAAGAACGTAACGACACTAGCATCGTTAAAGCAAAGGACAAAGGAATCGCTCAGAGCTTTCTTAACTTATTTCAATGTGGCAGTTGCTTCGGTAGATTGGCCGGATCCATCGATGGTTTTAATGGCAGCAATGTCAGGAGTCAGAGAGTGTCTCTAATACGAGACCCGCCTGTGGATCTAGGGGAATTCTTTCACGAAGCTGAGAGATTCCTTCTGTAGGAAAATGCATGTTCAAATATGAAATTAAAGGAGGTGAACTCGGCTGAGGATGGAGGGTCATCCAACCGAAGCTCGGATAAAGATAAAGATAAAGGAAAGAGGAAGTTGGATGACGAATCAGGAAAAGCTAGGAAGTGGTGGAGAGAGCCAAAAATTTTCACTTACACAGAATTGAACGAGACGTTAGAGCGGATATTCATAGAGACTCGAAATCGCCTTCCCTATTGAAGGCCGGCAAGGAGAGAACCCTCAGAACGTGAAAGACAAGAAGGCACTATCTCTTTCGCGATTTGGACGGACATGATACCAACAGCTGTAGGCATTTAAAGGATATAATTGAGGAGCATGTAAGGAATGACTAGTTACGACAGTATGTCGGGGCTCGAAATGCGGTGGTGGAATAGGAGCAGCCACCATCTACCTCAAATAACAATGGTGTAAGGGGGAATGATGGTCGATTGGTTATCAACTGATAGTGATGATATGAAACAAATAGAAAACTACAGGCAAACGGCCAGGTCATTTACTCATGTACGGGGACGGAGATGGCCCCTAGGCATGCTCTGAATGATGATAAACCATGACGCTATAGTTTGTGAAATTTGTTTTTTCATTTGGTTTGGACATTTTCTTTTCCTGGTTTGTTTTGGAGTTTGGTTTGAACTCTTGATTATTATTTTTTTCTGGTGTGGACTCTTTTTTAGATGACTCTTTTCTGGTTTGGATATTGATTTGGATTTCTGGTATGAATTTTTGATTTTCTAATTTGATCTTGATTTCGGATTGGTCTTTGATTGGATTTTTATCTAGTTTTTGGTAAATGGTCGTCGGGTATGGATTATACCTAGCAAGGGGTAAGTCGCTTTGTAAGAGCGTGGCGAATCAACTTATTCAGGTCGTCGAGTATGGACTATGCTCGACAAGAGTCTGAAGAGACCAGGATTCGGCCTAGGACTTAGGCCCTATATTATCGATTACTATTTCAGGTCATCGAGTATGGACTATGCTTGGTAAGGGTCCGGAGTGACCAAGATTCGGCTTAGGACTTAAGCCGTGGCATTACTCGGCGTTCAGGGACACTGGACCACAGATACCAAGGCATTGCTTGGCACAGGTCGCTGAGTGTGGATTATGCTTGGCAAGAACCCGGAGAGGTTACGGATACGAATATCGTCTATGAACGACAAAGGATTTGGATATTGACGCAGAGAGGTCCTAGACTCCGTTATTGGTTATTGGATAAGGATGGATTAGGACTCGGTTATCGGGTTCGGATGGATATAGAATTGGCTAAGGCTTCGTTTACTGGATTCAAAATTGGACATCGACTTGGAGCAGTCAAGAATGATGCACTCGGATGGTATGGCTATAGACGAAATATGGACTTTAGATGTCGGATTCGAAACTATTCAGAACACACCTTCTTACCACAAGACATTTTTTGAGGGGAAAATGTTATCCCGCCATTTGGTCAAGGCTGGTATATCAACAAATTGGTTGGAAAGGATGGATATTAGGATTGGAAATCGATCGAAAACAAGGCTATGACCGATGTTGCCAAAATTTGGCCAAGCTCCAATTAAGGCGAAATCGATTGGGAATGATGATCAAGGCTAGGAAGGCTATGTTTCAAATTTTAGGTCAATCGAAGTTCGTATGCTCGAGATATGGATGGATCAATGTTGAAAGAGGTTGGTTTGGTATCGATACTGTTCGTATCCTTATATTTCGTATCGATGCCCATGGATACGAACAAGGCGTTCGTATCGATCAGGGAGAAGGATTAAATGGATTTCAACTCGATGGCTGTGGACTCGGATCGAATAGGCAGGCGCATGATGGTTTGTTCGACTCGATGATTCCGTATCGATCAGGATGGAGCATAGCAGTATACTTTGAATCGATACTGTTCGTATCGATCAACATGAGTACTTCGAATCGATATTGTTCGTATCGATCAGCATTGGGTACTTCGAGCCGATCCCATGGAGGGTTGGTTGATGGATACGAACAAAGGCATAGTTGATGGATGTGAGGAAGACCGAAAACGTTAACAGGTGGATGGTAGCACATGGATACGAACTGCAAGTGGTAATGGATATGAAGGGCTTCGCATTCGATCGATGCAAAGGAGCCGTGTTCGTATCGATCGTATTCGTATGGATCGATACGAAGGAAGCGGTCAAATCGGCGTCAGAAGTGGATATCCCTTGGACTTCCAAGCCACATCATCGATGCAACTAATATGAAGGGATAGAGGTGAACAGATGGAGACGAACGCTTCAGCCTCCATGTAAAATGCAATTCGTATCGATCGTATCTAACAATCTACGAGTCCAAATGCTACCAAATTTTCACAGGAGCTTACGAACAACCTAAAGAATGTTCATGCCAAATTTCGACTCGATTGGGTTAAATCTTGATCGATACGAAATTCGTTCGTATCGATCACGGATCGAGTCGAAATCACCTAGGATCGATCACGGGGCCCACTCAGGTGCCAGAAGAAGTCTCCCTAGATTTGAGCGAGATATTTGCAGCCTACGCCTATAAATAGCACCTCGGAGCCTATAGAAAAGGGATATTTTGGCAATCTGATGTCCAGACTCTGCCGAAAACATCTTTGCACTACAAGGCTGTTGTTGTACTCGAATTTCATCACTGTAATCTGCTATAAGCAGTTGTAACCAGCAAGGAAAGTCAATAAAAGATTGACTTTTGAAGTGGACATAGGCCGGAGATAGCCAAACCACTATAAATCTTGTGTCTTTGTCTATTTCTTTCCGTTTTAAGTTTGTTATTCTTCATTTTTATTCTTTACATTACCTAGATCTGTGATCTATGATTATATACCGTTGATTTGTGTTCATATACTGGTGCTTTCACGATATTTGGGGTCTGTGACCAATTTTGGCGCAAACATTGGTAACAGGGCTTAAGTCTCAAAACATACAAAGCAATCATGTTTTTCCATTTCTCGCTCGCGTTATCCACAATTTGGTTATCCATTTTGGCACATCTCAAATTGTTGAATTCGTGACGTGGAAAGAAAGTAACCGGTTGATAGGTTGAAATTTCTAATTCAGTAATAATTTGGTTCCATGCTTTGGGGTCTTCGTTTCTTCTAGATAACCGCTAGGGTTTGATGTTGCTTCACTCTGATTTGGACCATATGACTTTGCCAGGGATGGGAATTCCGAAGTGTTAATCACGTTAAATTTGCTTGCGCAAAAGTTCCTTCTCATCTGACCATTAAACTGGTCCCTCTCTGTGAAAAGATCTGGCTTTTTGTATTGCCTTCTTGCTTTTCTGGAGACAACTTTCCTGAAGCCATCATCACGAGGTCAATCTAGAGGGTTTTTTCATCGCAAACCATCATCAAATGAGTTATTTGATCTCGGAACAAAGGAGGAGATGAAACCCAAGCCACCATGAACTTAAAGCATTTTATATTTCATTTTACCAATCTCATCCTGCTTTATTAATGCACTAATCATTCTCTAATATCTGGTTACTTCTAAAATAACTACAACTAATATTATATATATATATATATATATATATATTATATACTCATTTATACATCTAATTCATATATTATACACTCATTTATACATCTAATTCATTCCCAGTAGTTCACATTTTCATTTCTAACATTAAAACCCTTTGATTCGTATTATACTTCAAATAACATTTGTATATTAAATCGCCTAACCATTGATCATACACACACATTAAACAGTAAATTTATATCAACTAATTCAAAATTTACCCTAGGTTTAGATAAAGAACATGAAATATGAGTACAATTGTATTATACTCGAATGAGATGGATTACACTCATGAAATAATGATGAAACCCTTCGTTTTAATGATGCTATGATCAATTCCTCCGCTGCCCAGAAATAGTCGACTCCCAAAACCACTTGATTCGATATGAGATTGGTATATACTCGTAGTCCTTGCCTTTCTCGTCATTTTGATGTAAAATTTGTGCGAAACAGTGAAGAATTAAGAGAGTTATGTCTAATTGATGTTTACTAGAGAAGGGGGAAGAATAAATTATTAAAATGATTTTATACATTGTTTCATACGTAAAATTTACGGGAAAGTCTATTCAAAATTTAAATTTAAATTACTGGATCCCGAACTGCTTTTCCCGCAATGAATCTGCAATTTAAATCTCCCACAATGAATCTACAATTTAAACCTCCTGCAACTTCTTCACAGGATTTCAAATTCTGACATTTTTATAGTCAAAATTGATCAGATAAAATATGACATGCACAATGGCACAACCCCATCGTCAAACTCTATATTTGTAAAGTTACATTTTTTACCTCTATTGACTAAATTTACTAAAATAACCTTAAAATTATTATTGAAATTTACATGGTATTACACATATATAATTAACAGGAAATTGTTGTGAAGGACAAAAATTTTCAGCATTTTAGTCTCAAGGACAGACCTTCAGTATTTTAGTCTGAATGACAACTTTCTTTAGGTATCAGTTTTTAGTTATTGATAACATTTTTTAGGTATCAGTTTGTAGTTATCGGTAGCAGTTTTTATCTATCAGTTTTTAGTTCGGTGGCAGTTTTGGAAGAATGTTTGTCCTTATGAATAATTTTGAAAGAATATTTGTCCTTTTAAATAATTTTTAGAAGAATGTTTGTCCTTATGTTTAAAATATTGAGATCGTGTCTTTGAGGCTAAAAATATACGAATTTTTGTCCTTTAAATTAATTCTCCCTTATAATTAAATCTGAATTATAAAGTATTTAGATTCAAATTGTGGTAATTTTACTCATCAAAATCCTATGAGAAGTGTTTTCCTTGAGTTTCCTTAGGCTTCACCTTCTTAAAATTTTCTACTTTCTTCCCAGATTGGTAATTTTCATTTTAGGAGAAACCACCGAGCAGCCATGATGAAAAAAGTAATTTCCGTTAAAATGATGAAGAAGAAGAATAATAACAATAATTAAGGGCTGAAGTGTATCATTCTTCAAGTGGGATTGGGCTAAACTTATGGCCCATGTGTTACATCCCATGTACACATAATTACAACATCTCACACCTTATTAGATCATTATTACCATATTAATTATATTAGATTAGTACCAATAACGTTATTAAAAATTATAAAAAGTTTATAAAAATACAGATTGTTAAACTATCCTCTCATAATGAGACATTTATAGTGCTGGAACCAAATAATCTTTATTTGATCCGTTTAGCAATTTCAAATTGATTAGTCTGACTCAATCATTTTCTATCACATAATACTTCCCCGTAATAGTGACCAATAACCTCATCCAAAATAGGTGAAAACGCATATACTAAGAAAAATACAAAACACATAATATACAACAAATAGTGGTCCTTGTATCATCCCCAAGAGAAAGAGTTGAGTTCTCTTGATTTTTCTAAAGCAAACACTAAAGGAAAGTATGTCTACGGCAAATTGAAGCAAAGAGAGTTTGCCTTCAATTTTGAATTGTAACCGTCCGATTCAGTTTTACCCAACTTCTAAATACAGAAAACATTTGACTGAACGCCAACGGTTACAGAAATATTGGTCTAAAATCGGAAGGAAAAAAATAGGAAAAAAATAAAAATAAAAATAAGAAGAGGAAGAAAAAAGGAATGGGAATAGAAAACTGCAGGCCATTGGGTTTCTTGATCGGTCTCCCCTTCGCCTTCATCGCCTTGCTTCTTTCTCTCATCGGCGCAGTAGTTTGGTTACTAGGGTAATTTCTTGACAGGTCATCCTTAATTGTGTATTCGTATGCTATAATTCGTCTTATGTTTCTCTTAATATGATTATAAACATACATATATTGTTGTTATATACTGTGCATGCATGCGTGCAGATCGATATTAAGTTGCATTTGCCCTTGCTGCGGTTGTTGCGTAGGACTTGCAAATTTGGCCGTTGATCTTGTGCAGATGCCCATTAGCGTCGTTCAATGGTTCATTGATCTGATCCCTTGCTAGCATTTCCCTTTTTTTTTTTTTCCATTCTTTGTGCCTGTGTGTATAGACTGTTTATTGTTGGAATTGTGGTTATATCGATATATATGTATATAGATTAGTCTAGAGGAGAATTCTAGGTTTGTTAACATGATTATTGCGCAACCTTTTAAAACTTGGATGAAAAGGGATGTGGTGTTCCATTTTACTGATTTCAAACCTCTGTGGTCAACTGTTTACATCTCCAAATTTAACCTTTTTTTTACTGATGATGATTTTGATGCACTATTAAACTAGTAACTAGGTTGGGACTCATGCTTAGCACATGGTTACATGGATACATGTTGGAGTAGATGTGACATTGACCAATTCTTTAATTGTATCAACTTTTTGGTGAAAGAGCATTTATATGAATATACGTTTGACGACATATATATTGAGCATGATCACACTGGAGTAAGACAAATAGCAGAAGCAACTTGTTATAGGAAAAAGAACATCATATAAGGTAGTAAAAGAACATAGTAATCTATTACAGGACTTCAAATAAAGATTAGACCTAGACATAAAAAAAAAAAACATATATGATACACACGTTTTAAGTACAGATGGATGAAGTAAAAAAACAAACAATTGAAATAATGACATGCATAGGCAGTGACGTAAACCAGCTGAAGATACTACAAATCATTTAGGAGCATCCAAAGTTCTTGTACATTAGGAAGCGAGCAAGCAACTATCACATTTTTTTCATTATTGTAAGACATATGCTGTACACTTTACAAATCTGAAAGTATTAATCAAAATTGAATATTGAAAATGGGATCTTTGACGTGGTTGGAGACTTGGAGTAAATTTAGAATATGAAAATTGGATTGTTAATTCAATATGGAAGAAATGCTTAATTTATAATTTGATTCTATCACATCTATGTTACAGAAAATTGAATACAAACTAGTTCCTGAACGTAGGACTTCCAAATCTTCACGGTTCCTTGTCGCGTTTATCTTGATTTAGGTGGTAGCGCAATGATGTCTGGAACTTCATTAACAACCAATTAGTAGAAGTACATAGTAATCTTAATGAAAAGTTAACTTTGCTGGATGGGAATAATTATTACCTTGTCGCCTAACACTGTAGAGTTCAAAGGTGTCAACAGGGACATATAATTTCAAAGGTGTTAACTCAAACATTCTAATCAATACAAACTAAACCATCAATCATCGTCCCACAATGTCTAAATCCAACATCAATGTATAATACATCCAATATCAAACCCCACATCAATATCAAGCACCAAATGTGCACAAATCAATCTCACGATCTCTCATTATATATACACAAGTTTTGAAAACAAAAATAACAAAACGTACCTTAGGACTCGTTATCGGCTCCGGAACCACCAAACGAAGGGAATGCTCCACGATGCTTCATATGCTAGACGAAACGCTGGTTCAGTTGCTCCATATGCGCTGCTCGTAGACGGTCATGCTCCTGCAGCCGTGCTATCTGTTGTCAAAGCTCATTAATCTCAGCACTGTCCTGAATCTTTTGATAGCCTTTTGTGTGGCCCGAGTCTACAAAACAAGTCAAAATATGTTTAAATTATTGGTTAACTTTTATCAAAATTAAGCAATTTTTACAACCTAGTTAATTTTCATAAATTATCGATTGATTGTCGTATCCATAGCGTCTATTTATCTGTGTTGGGTCCATAACGGTGTCAAAGTAGCGTCCTCCTCATCAGCGTTCAACTACTCCCGTCCCGAATGCTCAAACATCTGCGCACGTGCTTGCATAAATTTTTCTTGTAACGCAAAATCAAATACAAGTAAATATTACATGACATTATTATAATAATTTATTGCTAATTAATTAAAATGATAATTATTAATAACTTATAACTTAAAATATACTTACATGTGCAGCATATGCTTTATCGTCCTCATGCCAGACATACATCACCGATCCCTCATCATCGGTCTGCCTGACGGCATTAGTATGCAAAAATACGCCCATATACAACACTACAAGATTAAACGGCTATTCCAACGGCTCGGAGCCGTTGGCGGCAGTTGGAAGCCGTTGGAATAGCCATTGGAATAAAATCAACGCTTTCCAATGGTTTCCAACGGATCCAACGGCCATTTTCCAACGGAATTTCCAACGGCCGCCAACGGTTTGTGGCCGTTGGAAACAGTTACAATTCGTTCGAAAAAAATGTTCAATAGGCCGTTTGAAACCGTTGGAAATATGCATTTATTTTGCTGTACAACAGCAAGCCTATTCACCTTCCAGCCACACCATTTCCAATCCATTTCATATCCAATACATTTTCAATAAATTTCCAATCCATTCCACACATATATATCAATATCAATATAAACAACACACATAAATCAGTTAAACACCAATATAAACAAACCAAACCATTCAAACATCATAAACCGTACCATCAACGTAAATGCCATCAAAACATGTCAACAAACCACGTACATACCATCAAAATATCGTTCTCACCCACTCCGTACCAATATATACAACATTAAAACACATAATAACCATCTCTAAGTCAATATATACATCGTTCAAACACAAAAACTAAAAAAAATACCTCCTCAAGCATCTTCGTTGTCGCCTCCGGAAGCACCAGACGATGAAGGAAAGGTATCATGATTCTGCACATACTCCGCAAGCTTTTGATTCAGCTGCTCTATCTGTACAGCTCGCAGACGATTCTCCTCCTGTAGCTGCTCAATCATAGCTCTTAAGCTCCTTAATTTCTTCTTTGTCTTGGGCCTTTTGAGCTTGTCGAGCCTGCAAATAGAAATAATAGCAAAAGGGTTGTCTCAGCATATAAAATATTAAAACACTATATATCCAAACGCTAATTTGTTGTACGTATGTAAAAGGATTAATTATCGATACGTTCCCGAAGCCATAACATCTACTCCGCTACGTTGGATCCATAACAGCGTCTAATATGTCATCTTGCTCCTCCTGTGTCAACTCATCACGACCAGACTGCTGAAGCGCATAAGCCCGTGCATCCTGTAACCTTGACTATAATGAAAAAAACAATTTCAGTTGAAAAATAGTAGAATGTAATTTTTATTTTACATAGCTAGTAATTAATAAACTTATCGATGTAAGTATTAGAAATTAAAAAACGCATACATATGCCTCAGTCGCCCTATCCTGATCACCCCATTGATATATGATTTTGCCAGACTCGTCTACTTGCCTAGATGCGTGGGTGTGAGCAAATAAGTCCACTAAGCCAACGGAATGTTCACAAGCTCGTTCCTGCAATTGATAATTTGAATAATTTAACTCCACATAACTAATTACTGAACTGATCAATATACAAATGTGATAATACTTAAATTTACCAAATCTTCGCGGCGATGCTGGAAAGATTTGGAGCCTCCACGATGAGTTACTGGATTCATGCTCCTGTTTGCTGAGTTCCTTTGTGACTCCTCCTGCAAATTTACAATGAATAATTATTTATTAAACGTTAAAAAATTTACTGAGATTCATTTTAGATTTACCTTGAACTCCTCAGAGTTCCACCAGTCAACCCACTTATCTCATACAGCCGCGCTCATCCACTTTGGTTTCTTCCCCACTCTTTTAATCTCTAACATCTTCTCCCTATAGTTCTTAGCGATCTTTGAGTTCCAGTGTCGCTGAACTAAGTTAATGTCAGATTCTTGCAAATCTACTGCCCCTGTACAATGAGAAAATATTACTAATTATTTATTTGTATTTAATTAATCATTTTATAAAGCGGTATAAACTTATCAGAAAATCTTTCCAAATTGTCTCTCTCATATCATCGGGGATCTTGCTCCACTTAGGCCAGCAGTCGCTCATTCTGCTCATATACGCCTGCTTAGAAATGTTCAAAACCACTTTAGATGGCTCCAACTCAAACCCACTGCGTTAAATATAAAATAGAACTTTAGACAATTATAAATATATCATGTACAACAAATTAAATTGCTATGCTGCTAATTATGACACATACGCCTGATCAGCCTTTGGCTACAAGTAAACGACTGGATGAGCTGGTGGCTCACCACTACTCTCTCCAATATGCTGTGAAGAGCCACGTCGCCGAGAGCCAGAACCAGAGCCAGACATAATATATCTGCCATATACGTACATATACAATTCATAATAATTATGATATGACAAACCATTAAAAAACGTAATACAATATGCTACAAATGTGTCATGTTGTGTGTATGTGTTGAGTGTATGAGTATACAAATGTGAGCATTATTAATCAGAGATAAATGTAATATGAATAATTGTAAAAATTACCGGATATTACTTAGTCGTCATCGTCGTTTTCTGATTCAGACTCGGTTTCGTGTTCTATGTCGTTTTCCTCTACACTCTCAAATGCTCCGACTAATACATTTGTCTCATCATTTAAAGGTCCAAAATCAGTTTGATCATCTGTAATTGCTATTTCAACATTTTTCTCCAGATCTGCTTGATAGGCTTGTTCGTCTGGAATATTCTGTCCATCGAACGTAAATCTTGCTTTGGTTTTAAAAACCGCAAACCAATCTGCTTTATCCCTTTTTAGAGATGGATAAGGGGCATAATAAGCTTGTAGGGCTTGTTTGGCTAGTATAAAAGGATCGTACTTTTGATAACGCGAGGTATGTTTAATTTCTATAAGATTATAATTTTGATGCACGTTAATACCAGAACCTGGAACATTGCTGAACCAGTTGCATCTAAACAAATAAACATCCTCCGCGGGTCTTGTAAAATATGTCAACTGCAAAATCTGAGTTAACATGCCATAGAAATCATTTATATGATTATTAGGATCATCACTGCCTTTAACAAATACACCAGTATTGTTTGTTAATTTTTCAGCACCGTATTCTTTGGTGTTGAATTTATATCCATTAACAAAAAATATTGGATACGTTTTAACTTTTCTTTTCGGTCCAGACGCCAAATGTTTCAGTCCTTCATCGAGCACATTATTTGTGGGATCAGAAACGTATTTCGAAAACCAAGTACTGAAATCTTTTGTTAAATCGCCGCTTGGATTTTGTGATTCAAAAATACTGCAAACACAAACATGATATATTACATTATTATTTATTTACACGTGTAGTATTAAATTTAACAAAACTTGGAAGGTGATAATTACATAACAAATGGTGCAACTTCAGGACAATTAAGAAGAATATATGTGTGTGCTACATGGTAATCTTTATCATCTAGCCATACTTCCACACATTTTCCAACACGTCGGCTGTGTTGTTTAAAAATAGATAATATTGATTCAGAAGAAGAATTTTGTTCAACGGCCTCATCATTACGCGAAACACTTACAAATGATAAGTTCACGTGATCATTAAAATAATGAGAGAAAAAGAAAAAACCTTCTTCTTCGATATATGATTTGCAAATAGAACCTTCAACTCGAGCTTTTTGTCTCACTTTTTTCTTTAAATGATTTAAGTACCTAATAAAAGATATTTGTTAAGTATTAACTTCTTTTTAAAATTAAATTAACATTTACATACTTAGTATAGTAACATACCTTTCGAATGGATACATCCACCCATACCGCACATGACCTCGAAGACGTGCTTCATATGGAAGATGGACAGGTAAATGCTCCATTACATTAAAGAAACTCGGAAGAAATATTTTCTCCATTTTGTAGAGCAGTATAGGAGTTTCTTCTTCAAGTTTAAGTAGACGGTCAACTTTTAACGTATTTGAATAAAGCTCCTTGTAAAATAAACTAAGTTCTGTTATTACCGTCCAAACTTTTACCGGTAACAATTCTTCGAAAGCGATGGGTAACAAATTTTCAATCATTACATGACAATCATGGCTTTTCATTCCACTCAGTCCTCCATTTTTATAGTCGACACATCTACGAAGATTAGCGGAAATTCCATCGGGAAATCGTAATCCTTCCACCCATTTTAACAGTACATTAAGTTGGTTGATGTCTAGTTCGTAGCATGCTTTGGGTTTTTTACTGTCATTGGACTTCATATGAAGCTCAGGACGATTGCATATTTCCTCTATATCACGTCTAGATTTCAAATCGTCCTTAGTCTTTCCCTTCACATTCAAAACTGTATAAAATAGATTATCACATATTTTTTTTCGTTATGCATCACGTTAATGTTATGACGGATTAAGAGATTTTTCCAATAAGGCAATTCCCAGAATATACTTTGTTTGCACCAATTATGAAACGTCGATTTACCTTGAATTTCAATTTGTTGTCCGGTCTCGTGTATCTTTGGATAATTTTTACAAGTTCATATATATCTTCGCTTGACCAAACCGTTGGTGGTCGTAGAGTCTCATGCGTATTAGCTATGAAGTTTTTTTTGTCTCTTCTAAAAGGGTGATTAATATGAAGAAAACATCGATGACAATCAAACAATGAAATTTTCTTCCCATGCGGTAAGGAAAATGCTCGTGTTTCTTCCATGCAATAAGG
Source organism: Allium cepa (assembly GCA_030765085.1). Taxonomy (NCBI): domain Eukaryota; kingdom Viridiplantae; phylum Streptophyta; class Magnoliopsida; order Asparagales; family Amaryllidaceae; genus Allium; species Allium cepa. The sequence continues at coordinate 72,098,041 of CM060930.1, read as the reverse complement.
ACAAACAAAACGACCGGCCGTGCTCCAACCCGAAAGCATTGCATATGCAAGAAAATCGCTAATAGTCCATAATAGAGAAGCGAACATCCGAAATTTTTTCTTTTTTGATATGTCGTATGTTTCAACTCCTTCATACCATAATATTTTCAACTCTTCGATTAACGGTTGTAAGTAAACATCAATGCCCTGTGTCGGATCATCAGGGCCTGAGACAACAATTGTGAGAAACATATATGGAGTTTTCATACACATCCACAGGGGTAGATTGTAAGGTGTGATTATTATAGGCCAAGATGAATATTTAGAACCAAACTGAGAAAACGGTGAGAAGCCGTCTGTACATAAACCTAGTCTAACGTTGCGGCTCTCCGCTGCGAAATCGGGATGTTTCTTGTCAAAATATTTCCATGCTTCTCCATCGGATGGGTGTGTCAACGTACCTTCTTGAGGTGTTCTCACACTGTGTCATCTCATATAATGCGCTGTTACAGATGATGCATATAAACGTTGAAGTCTAAGGGATGATGGGTAAATAATGCATACGCTTGTACGAAACTTCTTTTCCCTTCTTTTTTCTCGGTTTGTATCTTTCTTGATAACACATTTTATAGTTTCTAAGGTTGATGTCTTCTTTCCAATACAATATGCAACCCTTTAAACATGTATCTATTTTTTGATATGGCAAACCGAAAGATGACATAAGTTTTTTCACTTCATAATAATTTTCGCACATTAAATTATCGGGTGACATATGACGTTTAGCAGCTTGAACAACAGCCGTAAATCCAGCTTCTGTAAGGTTGTATTTTGATTTCATTGCAATGTATTCTGCAGTTACCGATAATTGAGAGCCGCTTAAACATCCATTCCAAAGGGGTTTTTAGCATGATCCAATAAATCATATATATTTTTTAGCTCCAATATTTGGTTCCTCTTCGACGTTAACATCGTCATTATCAATTTCAACGGTAGGGAACATTGGTCGTGCTGCATCTTCGACCATATGTTCTATAAGATTCGTACTAACTTCATCACTAATGACCTCCACTGACTGTTTTTGATTATTAGGGGCTACAATTTCTCCATGACGATCACACAGCAAATAATTGGGTACAAAACCGTATTGGCGCAAATAAACCTTAACTATATTCGGTACTAAATAGTTCAACAATTTGCATCTACTACATGGACAACGAATTTCTTCATTATTTGCAATATTATTTATAGCAAATTCGATGAACACTTGTACCCATTTTAGAAAATGTTCACTTATTGCGCCACTAATTTCCCTTCTTTGATACATCCAGCTCCGATCATTAAAGTAATTGACCATTTTTCCTACTTGAAAACCTATAATAAAGTAAAAAAATCATAAATCGTTCATTTTATATTTTGTTTAAATTTTATTTACTAATGTAGTAAATATGTGCTAAATTTTATATTTTTTCTACAAACTTCATTTTAAATAAACAACTATTGATTCATTGCCACTTATGTGTCTTCTTTGATGGTCGGTCATCCTACTTCCCATTACAAACACAATAGTAATTATATTTCGTAAATCATATCATTTTAAACAATTTCACAAAATTTCGGCAGTATTTCCCCCGTGTTCCTTGTATCGTACACAAATGCGTGTATACAAGGAACGTAAAGGAAATGCCGTCGAAATTTTGTGAACCGTTTAAAGTAATATGATTGACGAAATATAATTACTTTATAGTGTTTGTAACTTGTCCAATACAGGGACAAATCCGACAAATGATGTATCGGATGATTAGAGTTGTCCGTTTTGTAGAAAAAACGAATATCCCTAAAACGATCATATACAACACTTGTCAGACGGGGCCAAATATATCTAAGGATTTAAATATTTGTTTATATTAAATTTAAATATAAAACTCGTTTAATTAATATTGGTTTATATTTTACCGTTTTATTACATAAGAACTAAATTCATTTATACACAAAATTTGTACACAAAATTCATTTATTACAAATTCATTTATACACTAAATCAATTCGCGTGTTCGCACAAATACAAAACTCGTATTCTCACAAATGCAATATCCGTTCTAACGGCTTTCAAATGCAATAAACTCTATCATGCACGTGCGTTTAATATACTAACCAAATCAACGTAAACTAATGCAATATCCTAATTACAAAATTTTCAATCGGTTATAATAACTTCTTCACTATGGTATAATAGTTGCAATTAGGGGATAACATGATGCAATATGCATAACTGCAGCAGCTTCTAGATGGCGTTGGAGGTGGTTGGGATGGTGTTTGGGTCGGCGGTAGCAGGTTGGAGGTGGTGGAATGGGGAATTGGGGGAAAATTGTGAAGGGAAGATGATAATGAGATGAAGATCGGTTCTCTGAAAAATATGTAGAAAATTTTCCAACGACTTCCAACGGCCGCAAACGGCGTATTTCCAACGGTTTCCAACGGCTTCAGACGGTTACGTCAAAATCCAACGAGCCGTTGGAAGCCATTAGAAATGTTGTTGGAGGCCGTTGAAAATTGGGCGTTGGAATACACTGTAGTTCTAGTAGTGCAAGACAAGAGCCCCACACGCTCTTACCTGCAATAATTAGTGTATATTATTGTTGTTCATACAAATTTATACAAAAAATGTAATAACTATTCATAATTGCAATTAATTAATTTACCAGGTCCTCATGATGATGCTGAAATGATTTCGAGCCACCGAGATATGTAAATGAGTTTTTCTGCTTGTTCGTCGAGTTCCTTCTGACTCCGCCTACAAATTAAAATTTAAGATTATATTTTGCAGGTATAAATTATGTATTCTCTACTGAACAAATTAAGTGACAACTGATAGACTTACCCTGAACTCATCGCTATCCCTACAATGCGAGCCAAGCATCACAAACACTGACGTCCATCCAGTTTAGCTTGTTACCGGATTTTCTAATGGTCGACATCGTATTGCAGTAATTCTTTGCAACTTTGGAGTTCCAATGGCGCTGGAAAAGAGCAACATCCTCCGCTTGCAATTCTACCGCACTCTGTATATATGTTAAAAATATATATAAGTTATACATTTATACTTAATCAACAAATTATAAAGTGGTTATATATAATGATATATAATTTAACGTTTACCAGGAAGTCCTGTCAGATGCTCTCCCGAACATGCTTATGGATTCTACTCTATTTCGACCAGCATGCAGTCATATGCCTCATGTATACCTACCTTGATATGCTGAGCACTATATTGGAAGGCTCGTCCTCAAACCCTGGAATTAAATATGATACAGACAAATCTTGACTAATATATCATATAAAATATTTATAATACTGAAGTAAATTTAATGCTTGCGAGCCTTCTCCTTTCGGTTGAAATCTAACTACCGTACACAGCGTCTCCTGGGATGCGCCCCTGCCATCACCTCCTCTGCGAGCGGTCCCTTTCTGAGAAAAAGAGGGGTAACCGGATTGCGAAGAACCGCAACACCCAAAGAAAGACATCTGCAATACCTATTATATACATATTATTCAATATGGCAGAACATTACATTCAATTATGAGTAAACATATCAAGATTTAACATCAATAATCGCATATAACATACAAAAAAGTGTAGCATCAATACTCTCATAAATTGCCTTTTTTCAACATGTATACAATTAAATTGGTTCTCGTCGTTTTTTGATTCAGACTCGGTCTCGTACTGTATTTTATTTTTCTCTGTGACCTCAAATGCTTCTACTAATACATTTGATTTATCATTTAGAGGTCCAAAATCGGTTTAATAATCTATTACTGTAATTTCGTCATTTTCATCGATATCCGCTTGGTACGCTTGTTCGTCTGGAATATTCTTTTCATCAAATGTAAATCTTACCTTCGTTTTATTAATAGCCGACCAATCTGCTTTATCTCCTTTTAGAGATAACGAGCATAATAAACGCGTGGGGCTTGTTTTGCTAGTATAAATGGATCATACTTATGATAACGTGATGTATGCTTTATTTCAATTATATTATATTTTTGATGCACGTTGATTCCAGAACCTAGAACATTACTGAACCGTTACATCTAAACAAATAAACTTCTTCTATAGGTCTGGTGAAATATGTTAATTACAAAACCTGAGTTAACATGCCGTAAAATCATATGTGATCATTTAGATCATCACTACCTTTAACATATACACCGGTATTGCCAATTAATTTTTTAGCCCCATATTCTTTGATGGTGAATTTATATCTATTGACAAAGAATATTGGATATTTCATAACTTTTCTTTTTGGTCCTATCACAAGATGCTTCAACCCTTCATCGACCACACAATCTACTAGACCATATATGTGGTTCGAAAACAAAGTAGCAAATTTTTGCTGATATCGCCGCTTGGATGCTATGATTCATAAATACTGCATATATAGATAATATATTGCATTATAATGAATACACACATGTATTATTCAAGAAAACAATTTTAGATGTGTTATTTAATAATACCTAACAAATGGTGCAACTTCTGCATAGTTACTATCGCTACAAGTTATACGGTTATTTTCGACGGCTCCAAGCCAGCGACGGTCATCGAAAATGCCGTCGGTATATAGAACACGGTTTTTGTCCATTTTCGACGGAAACGACAACAGATTTACGACGGCCTCCGACGGCTTTTTCGACGGTGAAGACATACACATGGTTTAAAAACATGCTAGAATACTGTTGGAAGCCATTGGAATATATGACCGGTTAGCCATTGGAAGCCGTCGGAAATCTAGGTAATTTTTCTTTTAGCATCCCAACAGCACATCAATATCAATATATATCACAATACATCAAAATCAATATATATATACATATATATATCAGAAATATAAGATAAAATCAATATCAGTATCAATAATAATATAAAACTCAAACATTACCATCTCAAACTCAAACATTCTAATCAATACAAACCAAACCATTCATCATCACCCCACAATATCTAAATTCAACATCAATGTACAATACACCCAACATCAAACCCCACATCAATATCAAGCACCAAATGTCCACAAATCAACCTCACCATCTCTCATTGTATATACATACAAGTTTTAAAAACAAAAATTGCAAAACGTACCTCAGGACTCGTCATCGGCTCTGGAACCACCAAACGAAGAGAATGCTCCATGATGCTCCATATGCTTGGCCAACGTTGGTTCAGTTGCTCCATTTTCGCTGCATGAAGGCAATCCTTCTCTTGTAGTTGTGCAATCTGCTATCTAAGCTCATTAATCTCAACATTGTCCTAAGCCTTTAGATATGCCTTTTGCGAGGCCTTAGTCTTCAAAACAAGTCGAAATATGTTATTATTGGTTAAATTTTATCAAAATTAAACAGTTTTTACAACTTACTTAATTTTAAAAAATTACCGATTGATTGTCGTATCCATAGCGCCTATTTCTATGTGTTGGGTCCATGACAGAGTCAAAGACAGCATCCTCCCCATCAATGGTCAACTACTCCCATCCCGAATGCTCAAACATATGCGCACGTGCTTGTATAAATTATTTCCATAACGCAAAATCAAATACAAGTAAATATTACACATATAATAATTTATTACTAATTAATTAAAATGATCATTATTAATAACTTATGACTTAAAATATACTTAAATGAGCGGCATCTGCTTTATCATCCTCTTACCAGACATACGTCATCGATCCCTCATCGTCGGCCTGCCTGTCGGCATAAGTATGCACAAATACGTCCATATATGAGACAGGAGCCCCACACACTCTTTCTTGCAACAATTGGTCTATATTATTGTTGTTCATATAAATTTACCCAAAAAATATAAGAACTGTTCATGATTGCAATTAATTAATTTACCAGGTTCTCGCGATGATGCTGAAATGATTTCAAGCCACCATGGTGTGTAAATGGATTTTTCTGCCTATTTGCCGAGTTCCTTCTGACTCCGCCTGCAAACTAAAAATTAAAGTTATATTTTATAGGTACAAATCATGTATTCTCTACCGAACAAATTAAAGTGACAACCGATAGACTTACCCTGAACTCATCGCTACCCCACAATGCGAGCCAAGCATCACATACACTGACCCCACCCAGTTTGGCTTTTTATCGGATTTCTGATGGTCGACATCGTATCGCGGTAATTCTTTGCAACTTTGGAGTTCTAGTGGCGTTGGAAAAGAGCAACATCCTCCTCTTGCAGTTCTACCACACGCTATATATATGTTGAAAGAATATAAGTTATACATTTATACTTAATAAAAAATTGTAAAGTAATTATATATAATGATATATAATTTTACACTTATCAGGAAGTCCTACTAGTTGCTCTTTCGGACTTGCTTAGGGATCCTACTCCATTTCGACCAGCATGCGGTCATACGGCTCATGTATGCCTACCTAGATATGCTGAGCATTATATTGGTAGGCTCAACCTCAAACCACTGCATTAAATATAATGCAGACAAATCATGACTAATATATCATACAAAATATTTATAATGCTGAAGTAAATTTAATGCTTACGAGCCATCTGCTTTCTCACTGGTTGGTGCTTTTGATTTCAAAAACAGATCGCACTTGATATCAAAATATCGTATTTGCTTCGCAATCAAATCCATTTGAAATCACCATGTTTATTCAAAATATACTATTTCAGTTCAAAATCATTTTCGCCTTAATACCTCGATCCCACTTCCAAAATCGTTTTGAATTCCAATTTAGGTGATAACTTCATTTAACCCAATTCGTCTTTCAATCCATGATTTAAAAATAAACACTCCACCCTTTACCAGTTTGAAATTTTTGAAAAATAGTTTGATTAGTTTTAAAATAGCTTAAATAATTAAAATATTTAAAAATAGTTTAAATGGTTAAAATAATGTAATTATTAAAATTGTTTATATATTAATATAGTGTGAAAAATCAAGATAATTTGAATATTTAAAGAATGTAGATTTAAAACAGTTTATACTAAAGTAATTCATTGGAAAATAGATTCAAATTCAAACTGGTTCAATTCCAACTTCCCAGTTCAAATTAGTTCCAATTTCCATTCAATCGATTCAATTTCGATTTCAATTCAAATCGATTTCAAGTTCGATTTTAAATTAATTCAATTCCGCTTTCAAATCCAATTAATTCAATTTCAATTTCAATTTATATCGATTTCGAGCTTGATTTTCAAATATCGATTCAAAACATTTAAATCAAATTATCCTTCAATATTCAGTTTAAAATCCCAATCTTTAAATATAATTCAATTCCGAGCTCAATTTCGAAATATCTTTTTTATATCTCTTTTACTTAGTAATGTTCAAAGTATGGATGAAATTTCTAATCCTTTTAAAACAAATCAATTTTCAAAGTTCAAATTGTATTTCAAATATAACTTCAAAATTCATTTTGATTATTTAAACAATTTTGATTACCAAGTTAAACTATAACATTTCGAGCTCAAGTTCGAAAATAATTCGATTTTTATAAATTCGATTTTTATTCTTTTAAATCAAATCATTTAAAATTTCAAATCAGAATTTTAAAATCTCTTAATTTAACCAATCTGGTATCCGTATATAATTTTCTATGGCCAAGTGAATAGTTATTTCGATTTAGTTTCAGGAATGGATATATATCATTCGAATCCAAATCACAGTATCATAAGTACTTATCGTTTCAACGTATTTCTTAATTCATTCGAAATATTTCAATTTATAGTTTATATGCTGTAATTAATTTAACAAGGTGATAATAGGATATATCAGAATAAAAAAACATCCAAATCATCCAAAATATCAAGCAATAGCATCCATCGCAATCAATCATTCAAACAGTCAATATAATTCGTAAAAAATTCATAATTATTAATATCTAGTATCTTACTGACAATTAATTCCAATTTCAAATTTAATTATCAATTTTAATTTTTAACAGCTAGTTTAATGACAATTAAATTTATCAATAACGACCAATAAATTCATATCACTTTTAATTTCAAAATTTAACTGGCATAAAAAGTATTCTAGAACTTGTGAGCGTTATAAAACACTCATCTTGATTTTCTTTATTGCTTCCGCGTTCTGGTTTGTCTAATATCAAATAGCCATTTTAGGTCTCGACCAAACAAATTACACGCCGAAGAATTCATCAATAAGAACCCAACGCGACTGACCGTGTTGGATTTGGATCTAAAATGAACGAGTTACGAAATTATAAGCAATTGAATTTAATTTACACCAATTTATACAATTTTAATTTTAATTGAATCTAATACCTAAGCCAAAAGAGACCTCACACTCTATCCTCATGCTGCTCTTCTCTTCCCAGATACACATTTTTTTTACATTTTTCTACCATTTTCTTTTTTTATTCGAATGGCCCAAAGAAAAGCCCACCTGCCTTCTTCCCCTTCCCCTTTTCTTTTGCCTGAACACGATACACACAGCAACCCAGAAAAAAATCGACCGTGCATGTTTCTCTGATACGGCCACAACTTCCACGAAATCACGAATAAATCTCGCCAATACACTTCCCTCGTCGTACTCGACTCGACCATCACCATAACTCGGGCTCCGATAACCTTAAGCAAAACGCAACTGCTCTCCCTTCATCGTACTCGTCGCGATGGCCACCATGGAGCCGTGCCCCACTGAACTTCAACCACCGGTGCTACACACCACGATGAACTCGAAAATCACCTACAAAAATCAAATCGAGGCCTAGACTAAAAGAAAACTAGAACCCTAGTTCGAACCAGCTCTAAGAAAAAAATGTCGAGCAACTCAAAATGACGTCGCCTCTATCAATGCCTATACCAGATCGAAGAGAACGCTAAAACTTGAATTTAGAATTTCGATTAGGATTTTTATATTGAGTTGAAGAGGAGAAATTTATTTTTGAAGCTTGCTTTTTCTTTCCCGAGAGATGCTCTGCCATGCTTAAAAAGGAAGAGGGAAGAAATGTGTTTGAATGGGTTAACGTCAGATCATAGGTGGCTGAGAAAAGAAAGAAAATAAGTTGATTTGAATATGGTCAAATCAATAAACATATACATTTATTCAAATTTTCAAACCATCTCCATTACGTAGCTAAAAATTTCAAACCCCAATCGAAGCATGCCGTTAGGCGTTTGTAATATTATACCCCTATTTCAAATGCAATGCAAAAGGTTTCGAGTCCTAATTAGATCGCATGGAGAAGACAGCTTTTTGGACCCAACTATTTTATTGAATTTTCGATATAAATTTCAACGTGTTTCTATGCCGTACTACCAAACGGTAACTCCAATTGATTCAAACATTAAAACCCGATAATAATACACTATTACGGATCCAATGGAACTTGTTTCGTCGAAATATGAGAATGTGTCATGGATTGCTGTTTTATATGTCAATTAAAATATAATATTTTCAATTTCTAATTATTCCCTTTTAAATTCAATTTTAAATGTTAATAATCTTCATTGTTGTTTAAATCAAATTTACATCAACTTTCGATAATATTTTCAATCATACCAAATTTAGAATTCAATTATTCAAATAATTTCAATATTAACTTTAAACAATTTAATTATTCAATATTCAACAAATTTCAATATTAGATTTCACTTGAACTTTAGTTAACAATCAATTACTCTATTTACATCTAACGAATTCAACATTTATCATTTCATTCAACTATTGATTGTAAACATATTCGATACATGACATTACCATTCAACACTTGTTATTACTTAAATCTTCGAAATTAGTTTATTTCAAAATTTTGTTCAAGTTCAAATACAATAACTTACATTCAAAATCATTAAATTTTTATTTTTAACGACATTAAATTTAATAGTTTAAAATGGCTAAAAATATGGGTTGTTACATTACTTATATCTAAGTCATTGAACAATCTTGTTCATCATAAAGGTGTTTCTTTCTATTATATACTTGATATAATGTGGTTATATTAATTAATTAATTAATTAATTTAAAGTATAATTAATAGAAAATCCATAACTTACATATTTTATGATAGTAGTTACAAAGTGATGTTACCGTGAGTAATTTATCATAATAAAAAATATACCATTTTAAATGTTCCTAGTCAAGAAGCATCGATACTGGATATTGGTGTATCCGTTGAGACTAGAGTATATAACACTCTTCAAACGTTGGCAGTGTACTACTCAAAACTACCGGGGGCACCTAGGGGTAACGTACTGATAGTTATTGGATAACTATGGAACGACTCACTCGATAGTTTTCCGTTGGTTAATATAACTAAGGTCAAATAGAAAATATCGATGTGATTGCTTTACACGGTTCTCTCGACTTGAATATGAAAACTCTGCTTTGGTTATAGTCAAATTATGGCATGGTGTTCCACCGAGTGATTATTGTTGGGTCGAGTGTAACTATTAGAAGTGAAGCACTATTCAAGAGCGGATTCATCTCAGCAGTTATATGGGGTTAGTATCATAAACAACTCAAGTCAACTCAAAGTCAAGTTTCTGGCTAGAGCATTTTGGTTAATAATAATTGTTGTTATTGAACTAAGGACTTTGTATTTGGATTATAAAGTTGAATGTAGATGATATTGGAATTTTGACCATTACCAAATTTCATAAATCCAAAGTGATATAGTTTCAACAAAGAGAATTGATGTAAATAATTGTCGTTATTAGGTACCGCTTATAATAAGTAAAATTGGATTTTAACAAAATATGTGTAAGTGATGAATTAAGCCAAAATGTCATACCATCTGCAAAGTGACGTGTGAACGTTAATATTTGAATTGTTTATTATTAATTGCTGACTGAATTTATACCTTTGAGTCGCACAACCGTAATGATGAATTCTCCCAAAAACCACATGATTTAATTATTTATAAAAGGTTGTAAATCAATTAATATTTGAGAAATATTAATTATTATTTATTTTATCTGATGTTTGAGAGTTATTTGTAATTATTTGAATGCATTTATAAAAGTTATATTTGCGCGCATCGGTATATGATATCATTGTAATTAAATAAAAGATAATTACATGCATTAATTCATGGAATCTTATGTCATTTGGCGACACGTAATTTTCAGCCATACTATGTGTAACATTCCCGAATTTTAGCTAAAAATAATTTGATAATTAATTTAATCTTTGGAATTAAATTTTGAAATAATCGGTCATTAATATACAAATTTAGATTTAATTGTGAAATTAATATGAAAATTCCAGAATAAAGAAAAATATGTAAAGAATATTTGGAAGTAAAAAAATATATCGTAAATAGAATTTTGGACTGGGATACAAAAAATAACAACAACAACAATAATAATAATAATAACAATAATAACAACAAGTATTTTATAAAATTGTGAAATTATTTGTAAGTATTCCCAAAACAAATATAAAAGATGTGTTGAATAGACAGTAAATAAAGAATTTAATTTCGAAACTCAAATGTAGATATTTTGAAAATAAATTGAATTTGGAAACTCTATATTTTAGAAGTAATGAACATTTGTTTTTTTTCCTTTTAGTATACATACATACATACATACATACATATATATATATATGTATATATATATATATATGTATATATTGATTTGGAAAACTTGTTTAAGATTATATATTTGTGTATAATTGATTTCTAAATCAACTTTCTTTTATAAAGTTATATAAGTATTAGTAATGAATATGTGTGTTTATTTATTAAAATATAATTTGTTTTAAAATCAATTTTCTTTAAATTGATATAAACATAAATAATTTAAATGTATGAATGCAATGTAAAGCAAGAATTAGTAAAAGCTTTATAAACTAAGGATTATATATGCATGATTATTTATTAATAGTTTTGAGTTCATTTTCCTTTATAAATATAAGTAATTGGCAAATGTATGTAAAAATGTATATATGATTTGAAACAAGATTTAATACAAAGTTTTTAAAACATACATATCTTTTGGAAATATAGGTATAAGATTTAGAATACATAACATATATATGTAAGTATAAAATAGATAAAACATGTTTTATAAATCTAAAATAAAGTAAGGTTTAAATTATAATTTGTAGATAAACTCAAGGAAGGGTCTCTACATAAATTTGTTTGAATTTAACAAGTGTTAACATGAAATACAAGTGTAACTTAATTGGATTAATAAACGAACAAGTGGCAAAAGATAAATTTCTCTTTTAATTTGAATTTAGTAAACATGCCAAAAAAAAGAATATCCAAGTTTCAATATCCTTTCATCTTAACCTGGAAGAAGAATCAAAAACAAAAATTTATCTCAATATCAAAGAAAATGCAAACTACAACCTGAAAACAAAATTTCAACCTCAAAGCAAAAATCTAGAAAATTGAAGCTGGAAACTAACCTGATTCAAAAGCAAGTTTAAACCAATTCAAAGCTTCAGTTTTTCAACTCTGGAAATTCAAAAGAAAATCGAAACACAAAGGATACAAACCTGAGAGCCAAAAACTGGAAATCAAAACTTCAACTGGAAATCTTTCAGATCAAAAGAAAGTTTCAAGTGCTAAATAAATTCAAAACTTAGGAAAGCAGGAAAAGAAAGATTTAATAAAAATAAAAGAAATCAATGCAAAGATCAAAACAGGAGCTTTAGCTCATTAGCAATCAAAATCAGATGCAATGCAACTCAGTTTCCAGATCAAACAAAGCCACTGTCCTCTGTACAACAGCAAACAGGTGAGCAAACTACCTATACAAAATCTGGAATATGTTATGTCTGGTTATATGTGTGATTTATACTTGAAAATGTGTTGTGAAAATGCTTGCATGCCAGTATATCTTGTGTGCATGTTTATACATTTCTCCGCTTTTAGTTACAGGCTACAAAACTTGTTTAAAATTTGAAATCTCATCCCCTAATCCTTTCTAGGATTTGATTTCTAGAAGAAATCTGTTAGTAATAACAACATCTGATTTTTAAAAATAGTTTTAAGCATATATTTGATAACAGGGAACATGGCATCTATTATAAAAAGTACATGTTACAACTCAGTTCAAAATTTAATTTCATTTGCTTTGATCATTTTTAGCTAATGATGTCAAAACAAAATATGTTTAAAATTACCATAACTAGATTTTAAAAATGTACTTCCAAGTTAATATGAAAGGGTTGCTGTCTGAAAAGAGAAAACAGTGTAAATCTAGATTTATCAAATTTTCAACTTGCATGAATTCCAAATTGAATTACATCATTTAAATTCATTCCGAAAATGATGATTTTTAAAACGAAGATCAGAATTTTTAGTGGTGAATTGGGGATGTATTGGTTGGTTGAACAGAGAGTGGATTTTTGCGAATTTCCGGCGATCGGCAAATTTTCGAAGGTTGAAGCTTGGCTGGAATGATCACTGATCATGGGAAAAATGTTTGAATTTTTTTAGTAATCGTAGGAGATGAACGAGTTTAAATTAAGGTTTAAGATTCGTTTTTGGTCAAGCCTGTTCTCAGAAGAATTGCATCACCGTCAGGGTGTTTCTAACGCTCGGTCATGGGGGAGTTGTCGCGTGTTGGCGTGATGAGGTTGTGGCCGAAGATCTAGGGTCATAGGTGGCTCGTCATGGTAGGGCGAGGCTATTTATTGATGGTGGTTTAAGCATATGGGGTGGTCGTATGGTTCGATTCTAATTTTCCGATCAACTGGGTAACCTAGGTTGTCATGGTGACTCAGGGGAGGATGGGTGATCTGTCGATGATCAGAGCATCGGCTGGAAGTGGCTGCGTCAATTGTGCACGTGCACGTATCACTGTGGTATACGCGTTGTTATGATCAGTGAGCTCAAGGAGGAAGAAGGAGCTGGATCGAAGTCATGCTCGCGAAATCATGGTGTTGGGTCGAAGTGAACATCAAGTTAGTGGGTGAATATGTTAACAAATTTTAAAGTTTTAAATTAAAGATAGAAGAAAAAAAGGGAAGAAGAGAGGGAAGTGACTCAGGAGAAACACGAGTCTGATTCAATATTGACTCGAGTTTTCTATTTATGCGGTAATAATTTGTTTTCCATATTTTGAATGAAGCTTGGAAAAAGTTTTTAAATCAAATTTTATTAGCATAATAAAAATGTTAAACAAGTTCAAAGCCAAATGGAAATTTATCAGTTTTTATAAATATGAGATAACTAAGTTTTAAAAGTAAAATAAATATGAATTTAGTTTTCAAAGTAAAATTTATAAAACAAGTTTTAAACAAGATTTAAAGGTTTAAAATTAAAGTTAAATGGTTTAAAAGATTGTTTGGGATATATAATTAAGTATTGGGTTAATTAATGAATGTGATTAATTAAAAGGAATTAATTAACGATTAAAGCTGGTAGATTAAGTGAATAAAATTAATTTGTGATTTATTAATATAAGTGATTAAGGTTAGTCACTTATTTTAATTAATTAAAGAAAATTAATTTAATAGTAATTAATTAAGAGTTAATTAATTATGTGATTAATTTAAAGGTTAATTTAATTAATATGATTAATTAAGGGATAATTAATCAGTGTGATTTATTTTAATTAATGGTTAATTAATTAAGATGATTAATTAAGAATAATAAATTAAAGGATAATTAAGGGATGATTACTTAATAATTGAAGGTTATTAATTAAAGTAATTAATAAGAGGATAATTAATTTAATGTGATTAATTAGGGAAAATTAATTAAGTAAAGGTAATTAACTAAATAATTAAGGTCGATTAATTTCATTAATTAATACTAAATGATTTGTAATTAATGAACCAGGATTGAGTAATTAATTCATGAGTAATTGATTTTATTGAAAATTAAATTAAATTAATTTAGGGGTAAACAATTAATTAATCCTGTTTATAAATAATTATTGAATGATTGGATTGCTTATGAATGTTTGCATTGTATGAAATACCTTGAGTTGATTGTTATCTCTGGACTGTAATATTCTGTTCTGTGAATTGAGCTATGTGTCATTTATTTATTTATTTATTTATCTGTAGTACATTTATCTGTGAATCTGTGAATGAAGATAAGCGCTATAGGATTATACCGCTTATCGATATTGATATAATTGAATCTGTGATGATTGATGTTGTGCACTATTTTGTAAAACCCTTGGACTACACCATACACACACAAATATGGATTACATGAGGAAATTGGTTGAGTCACAGATTTTGAAATGGTTTTAAAAGTTGAATTTGGAATCCAAATGGTTTTTGGAATTGTGCGTAATATGAAAGGCTTTTGAAAAGGAGTTTAAAAATAAAGTTATTTTGAATAACCTGCTTAAAATTTGAAATTTAAATAATTTGATTTAAATTTGAATTCAAAAATTTGAAATTGAATTCTATGTTTGGAAACTATGATTTAAAAAGGCTATACAAGTTATATATGTGTTTATATGGGTTTTAAACCATTTTAAATGTATTATTTTGAATTTGAATTTGACCCAAGGGCTTTAACTTGTATATATGAAATCGAATTTTTCTGAAAAAAAACTATTTGTTTTCAAATAATAAAAGTTTTCATACAAGAATAAATTTCCAATTTGTGTTAAAAGAATTTCAAGTTTGAACTGAAAGTGGTTTTCCAAGTTATGAATAAATCTTAGGAAATGGTTTGAAAGCTATGAATTAAATATGTGATTAAAAGATTGAAGGAGTTAGGGGAAACTGTTTGAAAGAATATGAATGAATCTTTGTTAGAGATTGGTATATTTTGTTTTCAAATTAAAAAGGGAACTTAAAGGTGTGTCCTTTCTTTAAAAGATTTGCATGAAAGTTGTTTTGAAATATGTGAATGAGTCTTTCTGAAAGCTGGGTGAACTTTGTGAAATGAATCTTTTTTTTTTAAAATTTGGAAATGGTAATTTGTTTAAACCATTTGAAAGGAAAGTTTGGATTTTAAATTGTGACTTAACTAAGATCCCATATCCATATGTGTAATAGCCCTCAAATCCATACCCCTTGAGTCAACACTACTCTACCTAAGTCAACTCAAGTTGTACAGAAATACGAACCATTAGGGTTAAAGAAGATGAGGTAGAAGAAGAAAATAGAAAACAACAACAGAATCTAACCATCACAGCGGAATAAAATATAATAGATAATAAATGATCTTTACTCAAAAGTCAAATATCTCTGTTTACATCTATTACATCATCAGAGTACATCAATCACAGCTCAACATCAATATTATACAAATGGATACACAACAACTCAACACAGCGGAATATATATAGATAAACAAGTACGGGAGTACGTATCGACATCCAGCTCGTCTTCTGAGCTCCACAGCATCATATCCTGTATCCTATAATACTCGGTCTGACCCGAGCATTACAGTTAAATAATACCCGAGTCAGTCTGGAATACCAGCGTGAGAAAATCACACCCAATTGATTATTATTAAAGTTTCAAAAATCCTTTGAAAACAAAAGCATCTCGTAAGACCACGCCACAAATAAACATGTCGGGTTTTACCTTACGATAGCTAAAACGATTTTTATAGAAATCCTCTGATATTATAATAGGGTCTATATACAAATACTTATAAAATAGCCGAAATTGTTACATCTATTAAATTCCAGCTACTAGCCACAGAGTGGGTAATGCAAACAAAACTCGTATAAGGCTCGTAGGGAGAATGGATTTCAAACTAATGACTAGACACTGGGGTACCACTTGTCACAGTATCCAACTTCAAATTATATTCAACAGGTTTAAAACTTCAGATTCAACATTTACCCAACTTCAAATTATTTAATTCAATAATTTAAGTATCAAATAAATTGTGATATTCGTAATTCCAATTAAAATTACCCTGTTGAATATTTAAAATCAATTAAATATTCCAATTTTAAATGCTCGAAAATTCCGGGTCATCACATTTCTCCCCCCTTAAAAGTGTCGTCCCCGAAATTACTAATTAGGAAGAATGGTCCAATACCCGTTTATTATTTTTCCAAAACCAATAATTTAACATCCTACCAACTATCCCTTTAATAAAAGACACATTACCTTTCTTACCAACATCCGAAACTCTCCCATAATTTGTAAACAATCCTCTTTGCCCAATCATCCAAGTTTTAATTTAAAACCAAATCTTGAATTATCAAAATTTTCTCAAAAAATTTTCTAACTCTTTAAATTTCCGAAAAATTTCGCCAGCGTCTCCTTTGCGTGGCTAGCTCGGTACAACTGCAAAATGGCTCTACGGCCTCCCAAATCCAAAAAGAAAACAAAAAAGCCAAGTGGCTCAATCCAAAAACTCAATCCAATTTCATATAGAAATTTAAACACATACCTTTTTAGTCGGGCAATTCAAATTTATCTTCTTGAATCAAAACAAATTTTCCTTTCCTTTATATTACCTGCACATCTTACACAACAATATGTCTCATCACAATATTCAAAAACATTTTATCGACTCTCTTACAGATGTCAATATCTATTAACTCAAATACTAACTTAGACTATATTTGAAATATCAATTTCCAATTGAGAATGCCTCATTCCTTACTTAAGCTAGTATAAGCATTTATGTGTTTCTTATATTTATTTTCATCTTACCACTTTAGTTTATATCCATTCCTATTCAAATTGATTCTTCCATTTCCATATGAATTCAATTTATCATCAACTCTAAATTTTAAATTTTAATTTTCATTTATACTGATTCATGTCATTATTTTAATTAGTTTCATTTACTAACTTATTTCAATTTCCAGTTTGAAACCGTTTTGTCGTTAATAAAATTTTCAAAAATTTTCTAACTCCCAAAATTTCTGAATTTTTTTGGCAGAGTCTCCTTTGTACGGAGGAGCTTTTGCAAGTTGACAAAAGAGATAAATATATATACATCGACTCACCCGGTCGGAAAAACCAAAAAAAGTTCATATTTCCCATTTTTATTACGTAGGCGTACCTTATTTAGCATTTTAAACAAGCGGCTTATTATTTTTAGCAAATAGCACAACCAAATCCAGCCACACGGTTCCCAGGTACCTGTACTTACTCAATTTAAACATGTAAGTGCCATATATATGAAGTTTATCAACATTTCACTTACTTGCAATAGTTAAAACATATGAATTCTAAAAGAAATGCCATTAAACACTTTTTTATAAGCAATTTAAATATTCCAACATTAATTTTAATTGCTTACAACCAATCACACATCGTTTCACTTAATCTGAATGGTTAACAACTCACAAACTTACATTTAATTCATTTGCTCTCAAACTCAATTTATTTAACCCTTATCAATACATAGAATTTTGATTACTTCCATTTATTTATTCAATATAATTAGTTTATCCACACAATCCATTTGGAAATTTCATTTCTTTAAATATTATTTATAACCACTTGATTTAAATCCAACCCAATGTCATTACACTTAGTTTTTAAGTTGAATTTAATTCAACTCTCCTCCATCTATTCAGCTTAAGTCAATTTACTTCAATTTATTCAAATTTTATATTTAAGCTCATTTTCATTTTGCAAGTAAATCTTCTTTTCTATTCTACTTGATTCTATTTCAATTGAATCTCATTTCAAAATACAAATTTATTTGATTAGTTATTATACATGTTAACTTTTAGATTCATCTCATTCAATTGATTACAAGGCCATTTCCAATTTATTTCCACTTATTTGGATTTTATTTGAAGTTCAAACCATCGCTATTTTAATCCTATTTCATTTTTATTCGATATATTTCCAATTATATTTAATTTGTTAACACTCAAGTCAAATTTTAAGTAATAACTCAAATTCTGAATTCACAATCCATTTTCAATTTACCACCCAATTTCATGAACACACAATTCAATTACATTTTCTTTACTGACAATTCAAGTCGAATTCAATTTATAACTTGAGTTTTATTTCCAACTTCATCATAAATTCACAATTCAGCTTCTATTAAACAACATTACGTTCTCATTTACACATTTTATTAACCAATTTATTATAAAATTAGTTCTCTCCTATTTATAGTTCAATACTTGATTTTTAATCTCAAACATCACTTCATTTGATTTCCTTAGTTCAATTTATTTTATAACTCAAGTTTGCATTTTTGTTTTATTTCCCAATTCATCAAAATATTTATTTTGGGTTTTCTATCCCATTTTCAAATTTAATAAGTCACAGCTTATTATTTACACAATTCCATCCATTATAGGCTTGAATATATTCTTCTTTTATTTTAACTCAAGCCTTATGATTATTTATAACTCAAGCATATCTTGTTCCATGGATTTTGATTCCTTTATAAGTTATTCTGATTTATTTACTAATCCTTAACCAATTTAATTTCCATTTATTCAGGTAAGAATCTAATTCCATTCAATAATTCAATTGAATTCTTATCCCCATTTCAATTCTATTTTAACTCAGATTTATTTAACTCCATTCGATTTCAACTTGATTCGAATACAGCTGGATATTATTTTCAACTTATTCAATTTATTCCAATCCAGTTAAATTTTTATTTTCCAATCCAAGTTAATTTCATTTTTTAACTTTACACTTTTAATTCAAATTCCAACATTCAAAGCTTATATTTCCTTCCGGATTTAAAACTCATCTCAATTTATAAGCTTACAACTATCTCATCAGGATTTTTAAACACCCGGCTTTGGTTTCAAATTATTTTGAAATCTCCAACATCTCAAATCACATTTCTCAAAAAATTTAAACCAATCCTGGTTTTATCCCAACAAATTCCCTTTGAAATTTTCAAAAACAACTAGCTTTTCTGAACAAATCAGTTTTTGGCAGCAATCCGTCACTTAGAAATTCGAAAATGAATACTGATGATGCGGCCGTCATCATCAGAATTATTTTCCAATAATCCAAGTGATTTCAATGCTATTTCACTGTCAAAATTCATTTAAAACACATTTCCTTTCAGAAATACCTCAAAAACAATAATGTTATTATTTATCATCAAATACTTCGACCAATACTTCCAAAATCTCTGAGATTTTAAATTTCCAAATCCTGCTTAAATCAATTTTAAATATAATTCATTTGTATAGTTTCCCATTTGATTATAATTCAATTTATAATTTACATTTATAATTCATATTTATAAATTTCATTTCATAATTGAATTTATCTTCTCAATCTTTGATTATATTTACAATTTCTAGTTAAATTTTTCACTTAACAATGATAATACTTTAATATCATCATTTCTACCATCCAAGCAACCATATATTAGCTAAATAGTTTTCGAAAGCTATTCTTTATATCAAAATATGTTTTTGGGTAAAATTATTTCATTTACCCATATTTAAAACAATACCGTGTCGATTGCTCTATTCAAATGTTTAGAAACCCTTTCGATACAGTTGCGCAGACTGTGTCGACGAAGGTTCATATGCCACTCAATAAATCAATCAACACAATATTAAAACAATTTATATTCACTAACAAATACGCACTCATATTTATTAATACGCTCAAACTCATTATAGAGTACAACAAACTCTAATTTAAATGAGTAATTCCCACCAGAGCCAAGGTTATCACCAACCTAAGCTCTGATACCAACTGTAACAGCCCGCAAATCCGTACCCCTTGAGTCAACACTACTCTACCTAAGTCAACTCAAGTTGTATAGAAATACGAACCATTAGGGTTAAAGAAGATGAGGTAGAAGAAGAAAATAGAAAACAACAACAGAATCTAACCATCGCAGCGGAATAAAATATAATAGATAATAAATGATCTTTACTCAAAAGTCAAATATCTCTGTTTACATCTATTACATCATCAGAGTACATCAATCACAGCTCAACATCAATATTATACAAATGGATACACAACAACTCAACACAGCGGAATATATATAGATAAACAAGTACGGAAGTACGTATCGACATCCAGCTCGTCTTCTGAGCTCCACAGCATCATATCCTGTATCCTATAATACTCGGTCTGACCCGAGCATTATAGTTAAATAATACCTGAGTCAGTCTGGAATACCAGCGTGACAAAATCACACCCAATTGATTATTATTAAAGTTTCAAAAATCCTTTGAAAACAAAAGCATCTCGTAAGACCACGCCACAAATAAACATGTCGGGTTTTTACCTTACGATAGCTAAAACGATTTTTATAGAAATCCTCTGATATTATAATAGGGTCTATATACAAAAACTTATAAAATAGCCAAAATTGTTACATCTATTAAATTCCAGCTACTAGCCATAGAGTGGGTAATACAAACAAAACTCGTACAAGGCTCGTAGGGAGAATGAATTTCCAACTAATGACTAGGCACTGGGGTACCACCTGTCACAGTACGGGGCGTAGATCACCGTACCGAGGAGTATGCCCGCTCCCCTACAACACAAGGCCGGGACTACCCCTTACTGGATAATCCCGAGTGAGATCACCCCGCGGTTGGGATCAGCAACCGCCCACTAAGCCGAAATAAAAAGGGACATCTAGACAGGAATGACCTCACCCTGCTTGGGTGCTACCCACCTAGCCTTGCTACATAACCCCTGATTTTCAGTCATTCCCATTTGATGAGGCTTGAGGCTAAGCGTTACCTTTTTAGAACATATCCCTTTGAATGCCCATCGTCCACCTGACGATGTTTCGCAAGCATTCATCCATACAAGTTTGTCCCGGGTTCGAACGGAACCGAAGGCACTACTCCTACTACATCCATTTCGGAAATATCCTCAGGATTAGCAACGACTAGCCCTTGCACTTCACTGCTCCATCTTCGAATCCAAAATCGTTTCCACGAAAACGTACAAACCGGATCGAAGTGGTTTTTTGAGAAATTAATCTCGATCCCGGTCTCCTCGAAACGATCAACGCATTTGTCCAATATTGATAGTTGGTGATTTAACTATCAATTAATATTCACAATCAACCATCAAACAATAAATAATTTCCCAAATTATTTATTTACCTCAAAAATATCTTCACAAGATATATTTTCACTTTTCAAATTCCTTTGAAAACAGTTTTCGAAACTATCTGCCTTCCTCAGAATAAATTTCAAGTATTTCTACTTTCACTGGAATCGCAAGCACAAAACTTTAGATTTTTAAAATAATTTAAAAACACTTTATTGTAAAATATATTTATTATTTAATTTAGAAAAACTTACTATAATACTTAATTTAAAATAACACTTTAAATAAAATACCAAATCATTCTTTAGATAAATATTATGATAATAGATTAAACAAAATACTTACTTTGGAATTTACTTTTAAACATTTAAGTTAAGACTGCTTCAATAATTTACTAAAAATATATACTATATAAACATTTGAAAATAAAGTTACTTAATGAAATAAACTCTGGATTTCTATTTTTAAATAAACAAAATACTAAGTTACTTCTTAATAGTTACTGCTAAATTACATTAAAGGAAAATACTTACTTTAGATTATAAATATTAGAAATAATAAATTTTACAAAACTTACTTTCTTTAAAAAAACAACTTCAAACATTTAATTTGTATTTACAAATTTACTTTTAAAAACATGTACTTTGTCATCCAGAGAAAATTCCAACTTCAATCACTTAAATCAATTTTCCCAAATTGATTTCCAATTTATTTTATTTCAAATTAATCTCTTAAATTACTCAGTTCATTTCAAAATTCATTAATTATGGATTTTATTATTATTGTTATTATCTTCCGTTTGATTTTAAATCCTTTAACGGAAATATACAAATTCCAGATTTTCCCAATTTCTTCCTTATCCCTTTCAATATTTTAAATCTTAAATTTAAAATAAATGTTTTCTTCTTTTAATTAATATCACTGAAGATTTAATATTCATTAACTTTATGTTTATTCAAATTTTCCTTTTTATATTCAAGATCTATTTATTAGAATTTTACAGTCACTTCATCCCTTTCCCAATTCATTTTTAATTTATTCTATAATTACTTTATTTACAAATTCACTTTTTTAATTTCTTTCCAAAATCTAATTTATATGTTTTGGAAATTCGTTATACCCAATCATACTCAATCGGACCATAGCGTCCAATAGTCCAATAAAGTTCATCATAGAATAGCAAATAATCACAACAGAGGGTATAGAATAATTTAAATAAATGTTGAGGGATCCAGTTGGATCCCTCTAACCTGTTTTTCCCTGCATCCACAGATGTTAGCACGATATAGTATGCCAATTTCAAAATATCTCATACTATAGCACATCAATCGATTCAAGCATTCAACAGTTATTTAAATTTAAACATTTAAATTTATAATCAGCTGAGTGAGATTAACTCACCTTTGACTTTTAAATTTGCAATCCAATTCCATCTCGATCATTATCTCCCAATTTTTGAGCTTGAATAAACATTAAATGATCTTTATTAACATGCGAATAAATCGGCCATTAAATTTCCGTATATAATTTCATTATCCAATGCTTTTATCCCAGACTAATAATTTAATTTTTTAGGCTGATTTTCTTTTATAAAAATATTTTTTTTCAAATAGAATTCTAATTTTACATGAACTTTAAACATTTTAACATTCCAATAAATGTCCCAAAACGTTATATACGTATTAAATGTTAAACAAGTATGTTTATAATTTACTGTGATATATATTTTTCTTTACTGTAAAATTCTTCTATAACATATGTTTATTATTTTCTCCCTTAAAACACACTTTTATATTTAAAATCTTATATATATAAATTTTAAATCAAGGGAAAATATCCTTACTGTAAAAAATATATATACATACTGTATACTTATTTTGATTTTATTGATTATTATCCAAACAGATACAGAAGTTAAATTAATTTTTAACAGAGAAATAAATTAGCAAAACGAATACCTTATTGTATACTGACGAAACCCTAGCCTTGAGCATCGTTAGTGAACATCGCGAGCTGCCGAAGCCTCGATCGCCACCGCGTCACCACGAATCCCAGCACACCGCCACTTCGTCCATGCGATTTGACTTCGAGACCTAGAAAATCAAGCCGTCGCCTCTACTCTCGAGTATCACGCCTAACTGGACATCGACTCCTATGCCTCGTCGTCGACGTTCGCCCAAATCTGGAGCATGACCTCTGCCATCTTCGATCGTGCAGGCAAGCTCCCTCGCCTTGATATCGATACAAGAATATAAATTGAAGAATAGAGCGGCCTCCCCCTTTTCGATTTTGAATTTATTTTCGAACGAAAGAAGAATGGGAGAGAGGGATGAACAGAAAAGAAGGATCGTGGTTTCAATTCAAAAGGTTCGGCCATTTTTTATATTTTTTTTTTGATAATGCCTGAAATTGAATTGAATAAACGAGGAAGGAACTAGCAGTTTTTAGAAGGGACGAGAAGTGTATGACGGAAGATAAGGGTAGCGTGTTAAAACGAATATGAGATGGCGTATACAAGAAGCTTGACTAATTAAATTATTATCAATTAAATTTTCAGCGTGTTTATATATCGTACACTCACACACTAACTCCGATCAATACGAAATTCGAAATCCGATAATAATTCAATATTACGGACCCAATGGAACTGGTTTCGTCGAATTCCGAGACTGTCCCTCAGAAGGTTATTTTTAAATGCAATTTAAACGATGAAATTTTCAAAACTGAACAAACCACTGCTAATTTCAATTTTACAACTTCTATTATCTTCAGTGTTATCAATATAAATTTTACAAGCCTTCAAATTATATTCAACAAGTTTAGAACTTCAGATTCAACATTTACCCAACTTCAAATTATTTAATTCAATAATTTAAGTATCAAATAAATTGTGATGTTCGTAATTATAATTAAAATTACTCTATTGAATATTTAAAATCAATTAAATATTCCGATTTTAAATGCTCGAAAATTCCGGGTCATCACAATATGTTTTTAAATATTGCGCTCATTATTCGATTTAGCCGGGAGAGGAGTTTGTATCATATAACCCATTTCGAATAATGAGACGACGTTATGGATAGCATTTGAAGACCGACGGTGAAGATCGAATATTTTCGAAAGCGAAAGGATAACTCGTCGAATGTCTCTGCACTGACTGGTCTCTTGTATAGGGACTCCATATATGATGGGAAGTCCAAATGTGATTAGGGATTATCCGGATTTGCAAAGGATTCTTCGGAAGTGCCTTCGGTTCTGTTCGAACCCAGAAAAGACTTATATGGATGTGTGTCTGACATTAAACTTTGAGATGTAAAGCTGGTTTCTATCAAATACATTTTTGTTTGGTGGCGGAGATTTATTCTCTTAGCTTAACACTCTTTTCTTAGACGTACCAGTTTAGAGGTTATGTAGTTGATGGTTACTAGTGATACATTCCCAATTTGGTAATGTGGCTTACGAAGTGCTGTTGATCATTTGTTGATCAAAGCATGACTTTATGCAAAAGTGTAGCTTTGTGGACGAGACCTCATTGAGCCTTACAACCCGGTAATGGTCAAAATAGGAAAGATGCGGCAAGGTTTTAGGGGTCGCACCCCTAGGGTATGTCCATTCCTTCTGGAAAAGGGTGGTATCATGTTATGGAGCCTAAATACTTAACTCATGTGGACACTATATATTTATTACTGTGTGATGTTGCTTGGTGATTGAGGTACCTCGGATAAAGGTCGCAAACGAGTGGGGTGGCATATCTTAGGTGTTACTCCCAGGAAGGGAGTATACTGGCCTTGTGCTGGCAGAGAGATGGGTAAGTTCTCGAGGCGTCCCTCCAGAGGCGTTCCCATGTGGCAATAGGAAGTTCCTTTGCCGGACCATTTGTTGGAAAATCCAAAGAAACAATACGCTCCCTGTACGGTTTTAGTTGTACAACCTGCCATGGAATGTGGCGGTAACCTACTATTGAACATGGTAGCTATAGTAGGCATACGATGAAATATTGTATGATGTCTAAGATTAATATTATACTTTTGAAATGTTTTCCACTATGCATTAATAATAATATCAAAATGGTTTTCGCGTATCAAGCATTTTTGACTATCATAAGGAGAAATCTCCTCCAATTCTGCGTTTGCATGGTGTGTGCGGTGGGAGGCCTTATGGTAGTTTCATTTTCCAAAAAGCATTGCGGATTTCAATGTTTTAAAATCTTTTGTTGTTGTTTTAACGATAAACTGTTTTTGTTTGCTCATACCAGTCCCGTGACTGACCCGAAGTTTATTGTTCCCTTCCTAAACTCAGGGTGCCCATAATTTTCCATACGGGCAATCTAGAGTTGGGTTTTTTAGATAATCGAATAGTAGGTGTAGATTCGATAGCTTCAATCTTGGGATTTTGGCAATCACGCTTGGACCGAGTTGCTTCACTTCAGCACCGCTGTTGGATCAAGCTTGTTGGATGGGAGTTCTTTAAGCTTCCAGTTTTGGATATGAAAGTCTTCGAGTATTTGGAGTTTTGGAGTTTGGCATCGAAGTCATTGTCTTTCCGCTGCTATTGTCTTGTATCTATCTTTGATATATTGACAGTCATTTGTATTTGATATTCAATTATATCTGATGTTGTATCAATTGTGTATCAATGTTATATGATATACTATTCATTTCTCTTCCGCTGTGTTGTATACTTAATGTGTTATAAGCTCCGACGAACCAGGTTCGACGTCTGGATCTGTGGCATTTGAATATGAGTGACGTATTCAGTGCCCATTTTCGTAGGTCGAGTCAAGGTCGTTATGATTGGTATCAGAGCTGAAGGTTGAAACTTTAGCTCAGGAGTATAACACATTAGGTAACTCATTAGAGTTAGGGTGAAGTATACCCTAGAATGAGTATATCCCTAAGATATCCATTCATATGTCTCAGTAAATTCTCTTGCTATCCACTGATAGTAAGTATGAGTGCAAGAAGGGGACGAGATAGGGGACAGGGGAGTACCAGTACAAATGGTCAATACCCTATAACAACAACGGAAACAATCTTTCTCTATCAATCTTCTTTGATCATCATTCGATTTTAAATTCTTTGATGGTTCCTGGCAACTTCAGGAAGAAGCTTTGATATATTTGCATGGGACATATACTCTAGATGGGTCAGAATTATTTGTTTGGATGAATTGTTTACTTTGGTCGCTATGATTGATAGGTATACCTTGGTTTCTAAACTGAAAAGTTTTGAATTGTATCCATCTGTCGATTCTTTGGGGTCCAGATATGTTCTACGAATGGTTAGTTATCCCTTCGAACTAACCAATTCCCCTGCATATCTCGTAGAATGGATGACCCGAATATCTTATGAAATATGGAATGAGTTTATTCTCATATTTGTTGATATTCTTATTTGGTAAGCCAAATGCAGAATAGCTATTCGGTTTGATCTGGTGATTCATCTTTCTATCTTTCTGTATTTCTTTGTTGTCTCCCTAGCAAATTTCGAGGACGAAATTTTCTTAAGGGGGAATTTGTAACATTCCCAAATTTTAGCTAAAAATAATTTGATAATTAATTTAATCTTTGGAATTAAATTTTGAAATAGTTGGTCATTAAGATAAAAATTTGGATTTATTTGTGAAATTAATTGTGAAATTAGTATGAAAATTCGAGAATAAAGAAAAATATATATTGAATATATATATATATATATATATATATATATATATATATATATATATATATTGGAGTGAGTGATTCCCGCATTATATAGCGGATGAGACTCTATGTACCCCGCACAAAAGCGAATGACCCCAGTGGAATTGGTATTTTATATTGTGCTAACATCTGTGGATGCAAGAAAACAGGTTGGAGGGATCCAACTGAATTCCTCAAAATTATTTAGGTTGATTTAACACTCTGTGATATGATTATTTGACAATCTGTGATAAATTATATTGGTAAAAGGAAATATTGGATGCAATGTTTTGATTGAATATATTTGGGTATACTATGTTATTAAAAAATATATAGATTGGTTTTTGAAGGAAAATAAAAGAGAGAATTCTTAAGTAAATAATTATAGAGGTTTGGATAAATGAATTGGAAAAGGATAAAAGTTGATTTTTAAACTCTAATAAATAAATTCCAAGTATGGGAAAGAAGATATATTGAATAAATGGAAACAAATGAATTTTTAAACTTAAGTGATATTATTTAAAAAAAATAAAGGATTTATTTTTAAATTTAGGATTAAAAATGGTTTGGGAGAAATAAAGGGAGAATTTTAAAATTTAGTACGAAATTAATATTTCAGATTTTAAATAAGATTTTAAATCTAAATAAAGGAGTGAATATGGAATTAATAGGTTTTGAAATAAATTTGGATAAGTAAAGAAATTTATTTTAAAATGGAGTAAATTTCGGAAATCATTTCGGGAATTGATTTAGTGTTTAAAACTGTGTTTTAAACGAAGAATGAGACTATGAAATTTATAAACTGGGTTTATAAAGTGAAATAAGATATCAATGGATATTTGAAATTATAAATTCACGGTGGGAATTATAAAGGAATGGGTAATTTGTTTTAAAAATAACTAGTGGTTTATTTTTAAAGGGTGTGAAAGAAAGTGCATTTCTCTGAAAAGCCAAGCACATTTTCAAAGCAGATTTTTAAGTATAAGTTAAAAAGTTTTAAAGTTGTTTAAATGAGTGTTTTTGAGAAACTATTATTTAAGTTGTTTAAAATTTTATAGGTAAATATTTATTAAATTAGTTATAGTAGAAATTATTTTAAAGGGTTAATTGGTATTATGATTTTAAAAGATAACCATTAGTATTTATATTTTATAAAGTAGTTTTATTTTAAAGATACTTTGGGTAAAAAAATTATTTGAAAAATTTGTATAGAATTTCATAACTTCTATTTTAAATTAATTTTGGCTTAAGTTTTACATGAGGAATTATTTTAAAATTTTATAACTAGTATTTTAAATAAAAGTGTTTTAAGTAGTTTTTATTTTAAATGTTAAAGTATTATATTTTGAATTAAGTGATTTAAATTATTTTAAAATCTAATTATTAAAACTTGGTAAATTTTCAGTGGAAATAAAAATTGAGTGAAAATTTATTCCGCGAGAGAAGAGTGATTTTGGAAACTATTTCCAAAAGGGTTGAAGTATGGGAATATATCTTGCGAAGATATTTTTGAAATAAAAAATTTGGGAAATTTTTAATGTCTGATGGTTGTTGTGAATGTTATTTGGTAGTTAAATAACTGACTATCAATATTGGACAATGCGTTGATCATTTCGAAGAAACGGGGATCGGGATTGATTTCCCGAAAACCACTTTGATCTGGTTTGAACGTTCTCGTGAGGAAGACAAGAGCTCGGAGTCGAAGATGGGTCAATGAAGTGCAAGGGCTAATCGGTACTGATCCTAAGGGTGATTGATCCAAAATGGATGTAGTAGGAGTAGTGCTTTCGGTTCCGTTCGAACCCGGAACAGACTTGTATGGGCGAATGCTTTCAGAACATCGTCAGAATGACGATGAGCATTCTAAGTGAATGTGTTCTAAAAAGGTAATGCATAGCCTCGACCTCATCAACTGGGAATGGATAATACAGGGGAGGTGCACACAAGGCTAAGTGGCTAGCAACCAATTAGGGTAAGGTCACCGCTGTCTAGATGTCCGTTTATTTCGGCTGTGTGGGCGGCTGCAGATCCCAACCGTGGGTTGAACTTATTCGGACTATCAAGTAAGGGGTAGCTCCGGTCTTATGAAGCAGGGGATCAGGGTGGATCCTTGGTATGGTGATCTAGACCACGTACCGCGACGGACGGCACCCCAGTGGCCCTGCCATTGATGGAAATCGATTCTCCCTACGTGCCTTTATGGTTTTGTTTGTAGAACCTACTTTGTGGCTAGTATTGCTGGAATTTAATTATGTAACATTTTCGGTTATTTGAATAATTATTTGTATATAGACACTACTATAATATCAGAGGATTTTATAAGAAATGTTTTTCTTATCGTATGGTAAAACCCCGACATGTTTATTTGTGGCATGGCCCTATGAGATTTCTTTGATTTTTCAAAGGATTTTGAAAACTTTAATAATTCAACTGAATGTGTTTTCTCACACTGGTTTTTCAGACTGACTCGGGTGTTATTTAACTATAATGCTCGGGTCAGGCAGAGTATTATAGAGTACAGATTCTGGATGGACTACTAAGGAGCTTCGAAGACGAGCTGGATGACAAGGCGTATTTCCATAGATTTATATTCCGCTGTGCAGTATAAGCTGTATATTCGGCTTTGGAAGGACAGGAAATATAACTGTCCTGAATTGTAATGTTGATTTGTGTTGTACTATGATGATGTAATGTATAAACCGATATAATTCTTTTAGTTTTAAAGATTAGTCATTTACCTATTACATACTGTTCCGCTGCGATTATGAGATTATGATATTGTTTCTATTTCTTCTTCTACCTCCTTTCTCTTTAACCCTAATGGTTTGGTTTCCGACACTCGATTGTTCGGCATTTGATACAGAGGACGTACTGATATCGATTTTCAGGCATCGAAAAATCGGGTCGTCGTAGAAATGCCCTCTCTATTTCTTCCCCAAATCGTGTTTTCCACCGCTCCTCCTATGCACGCATGCTCCTTCGGGCCGTGCATTGACACACCACTTTAGACCAGAATCCTTCGAACCAAACCCACCATCACACTTCTCGTCTCGATCTCCTACCATCAGACCCCAAAAAAAAGGCTGAAGTCCCCTATAGAAATACGACTGCCACGTTCTTTCCCAGGCCGTACAAGTGCAAGCGGCCACCCACACATGACTGTACCTCCCCAAGACCTCGCTACAACTGTCCGTCAACCTTGCGAACCTAGACATCAACTCCAATTCACAAACCAAGGCTTAAATCGTCAATTATCCCCAACCCTATATGCCAAACTTCTCACGTCAAATAGTCGACCATTCCCCTAATCTTGATCACATACTCCAACATGAATGCCCAATTGTAGACAAACTCAAACAATGAATTTTAAAATTTATTTCATGATTTTTCATTTTTTTTGAGACATTTTATTTTTCAAAGTTTTCTTTTTTCTTTAAGTTACTCTCTGCTTGAAATTGAAGAAAAGGGGAAGCACGTTTAAAAGGAAATAGGGAGGTAGATCATCGATAGGGTGGCTGGTAGGTCTGATGTGAAGAAAGATATTTGAATCAATATATATATATATATATATATATCTATGTATATGTATATGTATATATATTATTTAAAATTCTAAAATATCTCGCTTATAGTAAGTTAAAATCCCAAAACACTATCAAGGCATGCCGCTTGGCATTTCTAGTATCATACCCCTATTTTGAACGAAATGAAACAAGTTTTGAGTCCCACTTCGATTGTATGGAAAAGATAGCTTTTTGAACCCAATTATTATATTAAATTTTCAATATTAATTTCAACACGTTTCTACCCCGTACGACCAAACGATAACTCCAAATGTTACGAAATTTGAAATCCAAAAATAATACACTATTACAGATCCGATGGAACTGACTTCGTCGAATTTCGAGACTGTGCCCTGGAAGGCTATTTTATATGTTAATTAAAATGAGATATTTTAAAAATCGAGTAAATCACTTTTAAATCCAATTTAATTTTTTTTATTATCTTCATTTTTATTGATAGAAGTTAAACAAGCATTTAAATCATTTTCATTCATTTAAAAAATCAAGATTTAATTATTTAAATGATTTTAATTATTTAATTCAATAATTAAGTTATCCAATAAATCATTATATTTGAAATTCAAGTTATTAAACCTATAAAATTAACTTTTAAATATTCAAAATCAATTTAATATTCCAATTTCAATTAACCATAATTCCGAGCCGTTACAAAATCTAACAATCAACATTATCTAAAATGTCAAAATATTAACAATAAACTCCTAACTTAGGTCCAAAACTTTGTTAATTGCCTTAAATATAGATAATTATCTACGCGTGCCATTCTTTACTCATTAGCCTTTGGTTATTTCTCAGAAAATTATCCAAACTTACTAGAACAAAATTGAAAGTTATACTCTAAAATTATTGGTTTTTTACTACTCCAATCTTTCTAAATCACTTAAATTTGCATTTAATATTTTATTCAATACCAATTTTTTTTATGAATTATTTAATAAATTTTTATCTAAGTTTGAAAATATTTTATAAAGTCATTTCTTTATAAAACATCAAATTATAACTTATTCCACTTTATTTACTTGCATAATACCCTTCTAAATTCTAAAGTATATACAAACACAACATTTATGGGTTGAGATGGACAATGTTTGTGGGTTGACTCAAAATAATAAATAGTTTACACTACTTACATGTTCTGAAAAAGTTATGAATTAATAAAAAAATGTCAATTAAAACCTTCCTACCTTTTCACATCAAGGTGTTATAATAAATCATGTTTATGGACTGACCCAATAACACCAATTTGTTTACACTACTTAAATAATGAAGTAATATCTATGGTTTTGATAAAACAACGTTATCAAAACCTTCATATCCAATCTAACCCATTTAATCAGTGTTAAATTACCTGTATATTATTCAAGGTAAAATTCATTTATCAAAACAATCTTTTATTAAAAATACTTCTTGTTGTGGAAATCAATTCCCTTTAAAGGAACATAAAATTTGAATAGCCGGTTCTTAGTTTCAAAACCCGTCTCTGAAAGTATACTCCTTACTTTTTCTTTATAAAATAACTTTAAACAGTTTATATTTGCTAAATCTTACTTTGGTTCGTTCGAATTTGAATTTTCTTCAATCACATAATGTTAAAGAGAATAAGTTACTAAGTGCGCCATAACGTTCGTGTAACGACCCGATTTTACGGCGCCCGAAAGTCGACATTTAAACGTCCACTGTATCAAATGGCGCACAATCGAATGCCGGAAAACCGAACCGTTAGGGTTTAAGAAGAAGAAGATAGAAGAAGAATAGAAACAATAACAGAATCTCACATTTCGCAGTGGGACAAATATATAATAGATAAAGAATAATCTTTAAAACAGAACACTATATCACTTTATACATCACAATATCATAGTTTACAACGACATCATACAGACACTTGCAGTCATTAAAACTTGAACATATAAAAACTGACTGGCACTAACCACACGCAACGGACACTACATAGTAAGAGATACGTCTTTCCATCCGGCTTCAACTCCTGATCTCCACAGCAACTCTTTTCTGACTTTGCTCCCGAATAACTGATAACCTAACTTTAGGCTACCCGTGTGGAAAAATTATGGGCACCCAGAGTTTAGAAAGGGAACAATAAACTCCAGGTCAGTCATGCGACTGGTGTGAGATCTTAAAAACAGTTATTCTTTAACCATAAGAAAACAAAGGAATTAAAAGAAATCCGCAATGCTTTTTGAAAAATGAAACTACCATAAGGCCTCCCGACACACACACAATGCAATCGCACACTTGGAGGAGATTTCTCCTTATGATAGTCAAATATGCTTACTACGAGAAAATTCTTTTGATATTATTATTATTAGTGCATAGTGTGAAAAACATTTTTGAAAATATAATATTAATCTTAGCCAGCATACATACCATTATAGTATGCCAACTATAGCTACCATATTAGATGGCAGGTTCTACAACTAAAACCGTACAAGGCACGTATTGGTGATTGGATTTCCAACAAATGGTCAGGCTATGGAACTTCCTATTGCCACATGGGTATGCCTCTGGATGGACGCGCCGACAACCTTTATACGAGGATCCTCAACAACAACAATCACAAAGTAATATATATTTGCGATATTCACATAAGTTAAGTATCTGGGTTCCATACCATGTTACCACTTCAATCTAGAAGGAAATGTACACACCCTAAGGGGCGCTACCCCCTATAACCTTGCCGCATCCTTCCCGTTTTGACCATTCTGGGGTGTGAGGTCCGACGAAGTCTCATCCACAAAGCTACGCTTTTTACAAAAGCCATGCTTCGATCAACAAATGATCAACAGCACTTCGTATGCCACATTACCAAATTGGGAGTGTATCACTAGTAACCATCAACTACATAACCTCTAAGCTCGTACGTCTCAGAGAAGGGTGTTAAGCTAAGAGAATAAATTCTCCGCCACCAACAGAAATGTATTTGATAGAAACCAGCTTTACATCTCAAAGTGTAACGTCATACACACATCCATACAAGTCCGTTCCGAGATTGAACAGAACCGAAGGCACTTTCAAAGAAGCCCTTGCAAATCCGGATATTCGCTAATCACATCCGGAATCCCCATCACAAAGGGTGATAAAATCTCTATACCGGAGCAACCCGGTGCAGAGACATTCGACATGTAATCCTTTGGCTTTCAAAAATACCCAGTCTTCAACACTATCTTCAAATGCAATCTCATTTCGTCGTATCATTATTCGAAAAGGGTTTTATGACACAAGGTCCTCTCCCGGCTAATCCGAATAACGAGCACTTCTTTTGAAAATAAGTGTTGCATTTAGATTCAAACAAATCACAACAATTTCACTTTGATTTTTAAATAAAAGATCCATCACAATCACAAAGGTTCGATGTGGGTTTCGAATATCCAGTTGGAATTCGACTCCCGGTCGCATCGAAATTCAAATGCCATTTAAAAAGGCTAATATTGATAGTCGGTTATTTAACTATCAATCACCATTCACTACCATCGCTGCATTTCAAAGAATTTTCTCCCAATTATTATTATTTTCAAAATATCTTCGCAAGATAAAATTTCACTTATCAACACTTTGAAAACAAATTCAAATCAATCTTTCACACCTCAATCCTTTGAAAATAAATTTCAAATTAATTTTATTTCTTACGCAGAAAACATTTCCAAATATTTATTCATTTCCACTGAAAATCTGCCGATTTCAAATATTTTAAAATACTTATTCAAAATATACTTGGAAATATTTAAAATAATATATTTTAGAATATTTCTTAAATATTAGTTATGAAAAATATTATACTAATATCTCATATAGAAATTTAGGTCCAAAACTAATTTTAAAATAAAAATTTGTAAATAGAGTATAAATATTTAAATAATTATTTTCTAAATCAAATATCAATTTAAATCTTTAAAATAATCCCTTATATAATTAATTAAATAATTTTCTATTCTTTAAACAATTTCCAAACTAATTTCTCCAACAATATTATTTTAAAACCAAATCTAAAACTTTTAAAATTTATTCAAAAGCTATTTTAGAAATATACTCGGCTTTCCAGAAAAGAATTCTTTTTCCATTACAAAATGGTCCATTCCAATAAATTAATAAATCTTCTTGATTTATTTTAATTTACATTCCAATTTGTAAATTTCTTTCCACACTTTAAAAATAAACCAATATTTATTTTTAAACAATTTCCCTTTTGTTTACAAATTTCCGTTGTGAATTTACATTTCCAAATATCAACTGATATACGAATTTTAAATCGATTCACAAATATCATCTTCAAACCCAATCAAATCCCAAATTGATTTCCAGTTTATTTCGAACACAAAATCAAATTCCAACTTCTTTTCCCAAATTAATTTTCCAATATCAGATCAATTTCAAATTGATTTTCCAAATTATTTCCAAAACACCTAACCAAATTTCCAAATCGATTCCTGAGATTTATTCTAACTCCAAATTAATTCCCGAATCGATTTCTAAAATTAATTTGAACCCTAAATTAAATTCCAAATTTAAATTTCTAAATTTATTTCCTTTTGAAATAAATTTCTTTATCTCTTCCAATTATTTAAAATACGTATCTTAAATAAATCCTTCAACTATTAAACAACATTACTCGAAATTCCTTTATTAAATATTTTCCCACATTTTTGGAATTTATTCAATAAGTTTTCAAAGGTAAAACTTTATCTGTTTAAATTTCCTTCTTTTAAAATTCACCCGATTCCTTTGAGTGAATTTATTATAAATTTTCTACCCAAATTTCAAAATCAAATTTTTGTTTATTTCTGGTATCCGACGATACCAAAAATATATTTGGCTAAATTATAGCCTTCAACGGTTCCAACCACAAATAATCACATGAATTAAAAACAATCAACACACAACATATGAAACAAATTAAATATTTGAGAAATCTAGTTGGATCCCTCCAACTTGTTTCCCTGCATCCACAGACGTTAGCACAACAATTAAATACCCATTCCACTTCAAGGTGGAATATCGCGGTATATGGGATTTACAAAATATTATCCGCTATTATGCGGAGCAATAAGGTCTCATCCACTATATAATGCGGGAAATCAATAACTCCAAATACATATATAATACCAATTCCACTTCGAGGTGGAATATCACGATATATGGGTTTAATATAATAACCTCCGCTATTATGCGGCGCATAGGGTCTAAACTAATAATAAATTAATTATCCAAACACACAATCAATCAATTTTAAATTTAACTATTAAAATTAAATCAGAAAAACAATTGATTGAGTGAGAAGATCTCACCTTTTGCTTACGCATGCAACCATTTTCCAATCCGGACTTGTTTTCTCCATTTTAGACCTTGTATAGACATTTATACAATTCATTAATATTCGAAATCATCGAACAATACATTCCCTGTAACAACCCGCATATTTATCGGTTGAATATTTAAATATTTTATTTAAATATAACTTCATTTGTCGGATTATGGTCCAAAAAGCTACTTTTTGCAAACGGCCGAATTGGAGCTCGAAACCATTTCCATTGAGTCCAAAATGTCGTTTGCGATCTTTTTGAGTATAATCTTTGATATGTTTGGAGTAAGTCGTAATTCGCTACTTTTTCTATTGGGTTTTGGGTTTGGGTTCAGCCCACTAGCTAACTAAACCCACTTAACCTCTCTACTTCAGCCCTCTCCTCTCCATTCATTCATTTCCACTCCTCAAACTCAAGCTCCAACTGAAAATGGTGGAAGAGAAAGGAGATTAGAAACTCCAAGCCCTAGTTTCCTTTGCAAAGCTTGAATCCTTGCTCCAAAATCAAGTAGAAGCCATTGGTAAGCCTCCTCTTCATCTTCTCTATCTCTTTCCCTCTTCAATCTCAGAAATTCCTAAACCTAAACTTAGGAAATATTTGTTTGATCTTAGATTGGAGCTAGTAGAGTTGAAGTAGAGAGTGGTTGGCCTTGTTCCTTTGCATTTGAGCTTCTTCTTCTTGTTCTTGAGTTAAAAAGGTGAGTTTTGAACTCACATCTATTTCTTATGATTTCATTGATGTTGGGTATGAATTCCTAACACCTTGTTCATATGCTCTTGCTTTTGGTTTGGATTGAATTGATGAATATCCAAATTTTTAGTGTTTGGGTTCAATTCTTTAAAGATCCTAACTTTGATGTTTGAATATGTTTTTGGTTGCGAATCGGAGAGCTAATGGAGGTGGGGTATCTATTGGCTAAAGCTCCTTAGGTCCATTGCTCGAACGATCGCGTTTTGGAAGAATTTGCATTTCATTGAAAT
Organism: Allium cepa; assembly: GCA_030765085.1. Taxonomy (NCBI): domain Eukaryota; kingdom Viridiplantae; phylum Streptophyta; class Magnoliopsida; order Asparagales; family Amaryllidaceae; genus Allium; species Allium cepa. The sequence continues at coordinate 72,060,586 of CM060930.1, read as the reverse complement.
AGGGCAGGAAGTGCAAAATCATCAGGTTCGGCCGACCGAGCCCTGTAGCCGGTCGACCGACCTGCTTCCCGAGAGTTTTTATGAACAGTGTCCGGTCGACCGAGCCCTGTAGGCGGCCGACCGACCTGCTCCTATTTGCCCTGTTTTGCCTGTTTTTGCATATTTTGATTTGTTTTCCGGATTTTATCGATTCAAGTTGCTTTTTAGTGGTTGTTATTGCATATTTGACTTTGATAACTTACTCTTGACTTCATCCACGGGTTTTTATAAAATAATCTCTCGAATCGCATTTAAAAGCTCGTTTCTCCAATTTATAAATTCTATTTAAACACACGCACAATTTCGCACTTCGAGCGAAGTGGAAGGGTGATTAAATGGTTGGGCAAAACACGGACCATGAATCTGTGCGTTTATCCTTCTGATTAATCCTCGACCTATTCGATTGATCGTTTTGACCTTCGGGTTTGGTTTATCGATGATATGAGGTAAATTTGTACTGCTTTGAGTGTGAAATAAACTAACGGACAGTAAACCGTTTAGTGCGAACGGGTGGTTATGGGACTCACGTTACCACTTTTCGGATTCCTCTCTGGGAGTTTGTGACACATGCTGCCTTTGGGATAGTGTCTTCGGACTGTCTCCTCTGGCTTGTTTCCTTTAAATATCGCTTTTGGAGTTGGTCCTTTGCCCCGACTCGAAAGATATTTAGGGTTGTCGGTTACCTTTAGTATTGCTTTCAGAGTGGTTTCTTCACCACCGCTCAAGAGATATTGGAGTGGTTTCTTCACCACCGCTCAAGAGATATTGGAGTGGTTTCTTCACCACCGCTCAAGAGATAACGGAGTGGTTTACTCACCACCGCTCATGATGCTTCATTTATATGTATATCCCCTAGGTATTGCTTTTCTGTATTGGTTCTTTGGAGCCACACGAAATATAGAGTTTACCTTGTGGAACTCGTATTTATCGGTATTTGTTGTTTGCCTTTATGGCTTGCTTTGGGATATTCTTATCCTTTGTTTCTATATATTGCCGATGATATGAGGCTTGATCTATATGATTCATCTTTCGTTAGATGATTGTGTTATCTATTTTAGAGATATCTATTATGCTTTGTAACCTTGCAGGTTTATTGTTGTTCAGTTTATCTAACTGATTTGTTTAGCTAGACTGACCCGTGTATTTTATACTCGGGTCAGACCGAGATGTTTCAGGTTAGGTGCTTTTGGACTTAGCCTCTTTTGCTTCCGCACGGACTATTCCGCTAGTTTCTTTTGTCTTAGCTTTTGTGTAGTCCTTATCTGTTGTAACTCTGATATGTATTCTTGTGAACTCGTTTGTATATTGTGGTTTGCTATGCCACTTGACATGTATCACTTTGTATACTCTGCTTTGTATCAGTATATGTGTATGTGATGATTTACTGTTATGTGATGTATATTACATTTGAGTTGTTATATTCTGTTCTGATAGATTCTCTAGCCACCTATGGTTTTGTTTTAAGTGTTCATTGGACATGTCGATCTGCTAGGTAAGGGCAGTTGTCGATGTATTCAATAGATAGTTAAAGCAAGGCTATAGATGGTCGCTCCTATCCAGTCTTATTCTCCGTATTAGCAGACGGTATTATCTAGTAATACTCTTTGCTAATGTGGGTATAGAGGTAGGGCGTCACATTCCCATTTGATAGATTTAATTAACTAACTATTTTATTTAAAACTAATACTTTTAATATTAAACCAATTCCTTTTAAATAAATTTATTTTATCGAATTAATTTCAAACATATTTTCTTTTAATAAATTTATTTAACTGAAAATTAAATTTAAAACTAAATTTCCTTTAATAAATTATTTCTAGTAACTAAACGAATTAAATAAGCTTACCAAACAAATCAACAATTTAAATTAAAAATATGTATGTATATCTATATTTACATTATTATCTTTCTCATTGTTTTTCTGCCTATATTCATATATATATTTACTGTGAAAATATAAATTTTCAATATATAATTGTAAGAATAAAGCTGGAAATAATTCTTCAGATATAAACAAACATGCAGTGAGGCAGCTACATTTATTTATACTTTCTCTGTTTATAACATACTTATTATATTTGAATTAAAATAAAATTTATACCTGAATAACACAGCACACACGAATCTCCCCAAATCTCGATACTCAAACCTAGCACGCCCGTTCATCGCGCCAGCCTCGCCGCTTCTTTACCCCATGCATCGACCACTGCAAAAAAAACCTCATGCCACTGACAAACCCCAATCCATCACCCTCATGATTGCCTCGCCTCGAATTCGAGCTCGCACGCCTAACCGAACATCGAACGACGAAACCCAAATCGATCCCGATGCCGACCTGCTCGAGTCACGACCTCATTCCCAGCCGCGCCTCCATCGATACCCTAGCCGCCTCTCGAGCCCTCCACACGCGGCCCCTAACCCTGCCTTGCGCGATTCCCTGCGCGACGCCTTGCCATCGCGATTTCTGATTTTAGAATTTAAACTAGGCTTCGGCCCTATTTGATTTTGATTTAATTCTGAACGAAAAAATTTTGTTCGATTTGGAAGAGGAGGGGGAAATTGAAAATTTGAGAGCTCGGCCATTGTTTTGTGTTCGAACGAGAAAATTGATAAAGGGCTCGATTGTTTATTATTTTATTTTATTGTCAAACGAAGACGCATGCAAAAGAAGGTGACACGTGCTTGAATGTTGAAATGTGTAGTTATCTTAGGAAAAGATATGATATTAAATACACAAATATATAAAAATTTAAATTCAAATTTAAATTTAAATCGTTCAAATTTTGCAATGCAAAATCTCGGCCTCCAATCGAAGCGTGCCGTTAGGCGTTCATAAGGTTATACCCCTATTCCGAATACAATGGAAAAGGTTCCGAGTCCAAATTCGATCGTATGGTGGAGATAGCATTTTGAACTAGTTAAAATATCGAATTTTCGAGTGCTTACCGTACGATCACACGACAACTCCGAATGCTATGAAAATTGAAATCCGATAATAATACACTATTACGGATCCAATGGAACTGGTTTCATCGAATTCCGAGACTGTGCCTCGGAAGGCTATTTTTAAATATCGATTCAACGATATAAATTCAAAACTGAACAATTCACTTTCAAATTCAATTTTGTAGTTTCTATTATCTTCAGTATTATCAATATGAATTTTTCTAAGCCATCAAATTATTTTTAATAAGCTTAAAATTGAAAATTCAAATTTTTACCCAGTCTCAATAAATTAAATTTAGCAATTAAATTGCCAAATTTAGTCTGATATCTGAAATTCAAGTCAGAATATCTTTCAAACATTTAAAATCATTTAAATATATCAATTTCAAATGTTAAAATTTTCGGGTCGTCACATCCTTCCCCCCTTAAAAGAATTTCGTCCCGAAATTGCAAGTTAAGAAGAATGGACCTTAACCCGTTTACTAATTACCCAAAATAAACAGTTTTAACAACTTGTCAAAACCAATCTTTTATTAACAACCCATTATTGATTCAACTAACTTTCCAACCTCAACCGTAAACTCCAAACAATATTATTTTCTTAACCATTCGAATTTAAATTCAAATTCAAACTTTAAATTTTCAAAAATTTTCGAACTCCCTAAATTTTCGAAAAATTTCGCCAGCGTCTCCTTTGCGCGGCTAGCTCGGTACGACTACAAAAATGGCACCACGGCCCCCAGATTTCAAAAAGAAAAGAAAACGCCAAGCGGCTAGACAAGAAGATCATCAAATTTCATACTGAAATTCAAATACATACCTTTTTGTCGAGCAATTCAATTTTTATCTTCGAAATCAAATCCCAATTCCATTTCCTTTAATGCACCTATATATCCTGCTAGCCATAATATCCAATTACAACATTCAAATATCATTTTACACATTTCTTTACAAAAGTTTCAATACTCACTTCTTATACCATTTTTTTTACTTTACTATTGAAGTTATAAATCCATTTTCATTCAATCTTACATTTTCAATTTCATTTGAATTCAATTTACAATTTCAATTCTATTTGAATTCAATTTACCTTCTTGAATATTGAATTTTATCAATTATCTTTCATTCACAACTGATTCATATCACTATTTCAAATTAGTTTCTTTACTAATTCATTACAAATTCCAATTCATTTTATCTCAGCCCTTTTTTTCACCTTTATTATCTTTAGTTCATTTCGAACTAATTTTACAACTTTATTTTATTTCACACAATTCAAATTGGTTCTCAATATTCAGTTCCAATCCCAATTTTATTCTTTTGTTCATTCCCAAACACAATTCAATTCACTATTTTGGTTTATAACCACTTATATTTAAACTGGATTTCAAATTCCATATGAATTCAATTTACCCTTTATTTATAATTATCGAATTCAATTCATTTCAAACTATATCTATTTGGTCTTTTCTTCAATTAGTTTCACTTACTAATTTTAGTTTAATACTTCGCTTTGCTTATAACAATCAAATTCAATTCTAATTCTATTCTATTTTCTTACAAATTCGAAATGAATTTCAACATTCAATTTCACTTTCATTTAAATTGCAATTGTAAATTTATTTATTCATTCAAAATTTTATTTTTCTCCTTAATGGATTTTATTCCAAACATTTAGTCTATAAGACTTCTCAAATTCACATTTATTCAAATTAACTCAAATTTTCTATTTCAATTCTTTTATTCTTTTCATTTTTGATTCCACTTGAATTAAATTCTTCATTCCAACTTACATTTTTAATTTCATTTTTGTTTCCACATCTACATTTATCTAACTTCTCTTTAAGTTAGATTTTACTTTAACAACTTTAAACTTTACAAGCTATCAAATTTAATGATATTCCATAAATATTTTATATAACATTCTAGAGTCTTTTCAACCTTTTCAAAACCATTTTTGAAATCAATTCAAATTATCCTTTGAATTTCCAAAACCAAACCTAGTTTGCAAACAACTTTCATTTAAAACAATTCGATAGCAATTCCTCTTTTGGAAACTCGAAAATGAACATCGATGATGCTGCAATCATCACCGAAGTTATTTTCCATCGACCTAAAAGAGTTTAGAGCTTTTATCCCTTCAAAAACATTTTAAAAAAACCTTTGAAAACCATTTTCAAATCAAATGGAGTTAATTTCCAAAATTCAAAATCCTTTCAAAAAAATTTCCAAAAACTTCTCCGGAATTCTGTTTCTAACTATAAATCACATTTATAATTTACATTCTCAAATTTCATTTGTATAAGGATTTTTATTTTCTTAGTTCTTTGTTATGATTTCAATTCTTATTCAATAATCAATGATAATGTTTAGTATTATCACTTCCTAACAAACAAGCAACCATATACTATATAATTTATGGAAAATTATTCTTTTTATATACAAAATAGTTTTGGGTAAAATTATTCCATTTACCCTATTTTAAAACAATATCGTGGCGAATTGTTCTGAACGAGTGTTTAGAGATCCCTATCGATAGAGTTGTACGGACTATACCGACCAGAATCCATATACCACTCAACAAACCAATCATCACAATATAAAACAATTTTATATTCACTAACAAATACGCACTCATATCTATTATTACACTCAAACTCTTTCTAGAGTACTACTGACTCTATCTGTAATGAGTAATACCCAACAGAGCCAAGGTTGTCGCTTAACCAAATGCTCCGATACCACTTTCTAACGACCCGATTTTACGATTCCCAAAAGTCGACATTTATACGTCCACTGTATCAAATGCCGCACAATCGAATGCCAAAAAACCGAACCGTTGGGGTTTAAAAAGAAGAAGATGAAGAAGAACAGAAACAATAACAACATCACACATTTCGCAGTAGAACAAATATATAATAAATAAAGAATAACCTTTAAAACAAAACACTATATCAGTTTATACATCACAATATCATAGTTTACAACGACATCATACAGACACTTGCAGTCATTAAAACTTGACCATATAAAAACTGACTTACACTAACCACACGCAACGGACACTGCATAGTAAGAGATACGTCTTTCCATCCAGCTTCAACTCCTGATCTCCACAGCAACACTTTTCTGACTTTGCTCCCGAAAAACTGATAACCTAACCCTAAGCTGCCCGTGTGGAAAAATTATGGGCACCCAGAGTTTAGAAAGGGAACAATAAACTCTAGGTCAGTCATGGGACTGGTGTGAGATCTTAAAAACAATTATTCTTTAACCATAAGAAAACAAAGGAATTAAAAGAAATTCGCAATGCTTTTTGGAAAATGAAACTATCATAAGGCCTCCCGGCACACACACAATGCAATCGCACACTTGGGGGAGATTTCCCCTTATGATAGTCAAATATGCTTACTACGAGAAAATTATTTTGATATTATTATTAGTGCATAGTGTGAAAAACATTTTCGATAATATAATATTAATCTTAGCCAGCATACATACCATTATAGTATGCCTGCTATAGCTACCATATTAGATGCAGGTTCTACAACTAAAACCGTACAAGGCACGTATTGGTGATTGGATTTCCAACAAATGGTCAGGCTAAGGAACTTCCTATTGCCACATGGGTATGCCTATGGATGGCCACCCCAAGAACCTAACCGGATCTCTGCCAACACAAGGCCGGGTTACCTCTGCAAAAATAGATAACTACTACACGAGTATGCCATCCCCAGGTTGTAAACAGCCTTTATCCGAGGTTCCTCAACAACAACAATCACAAAGTAATATATATTTGCGATATTCACATAAGTTAAGTATCTGGGCTCAAACCATGATACCACTTCTATCCAGAAGGAAATGAACATACCTTAAGGGGCGCTACCCCCTATAACCTTGCTGCATCCTTCCTGTTTTGACCATTCCGGGGTGTGAGGTCCGACGAAGTCTCGTCCACAAAGCTACGCTTTTCACAAAAGCCATGCTTCGATCAACAAATGATCAGCAGCACTTTGTGTGCCACATTACCAAATTGGGAATGTATCACTAGTAACCATCAACTACATAACCTCTGAGCTCGTACGTTTCAGGGAAGGGTGTTAAGCTAAGAGAATAAATTCTCCGCCACCAACAGAAATGTATATGATAGAAACCAGCTTTACATCTCAAAGTGTAACGTCAGACACACATCCATACAAGTCCGTTCCGGGATTGAACGGAACCGAAGGCACTTTCAAAGAAGCCCTTGCAAATCCGGATATTCGATAATCACGTCCGGAATCCCCATCATAAAGGGTGATAAAATCTCTATACCGGAGCAACCCGGTGCAGAGACATTCGACGGGTATTCCTTTGGATTTCGAAAATATCCGGCCTTCAACACCATCTTCAAATGCAATCCCATTTCATCGTATCGTTATTCAGAATGGGTTTTATGACACAAGGTCATCTCCCGGCTAATCCGAATAACGAGCACTTCTTTTAAAAATAAGTGTTACATTCAGATTCAAACAAATCACAACAATTTCACTTTGATCTTTAAATAAAAGATCCATCACAATCACAAAGGTTCGATGTGAGTTTCGAATATCCAGTTGGAAATCGACTCCCGGTCGCATCGAAATTCAAATGCCATTTAAAAAGGCCAATATTGATAGTCAGTTATTTAACTATCAATCACCATTCACAACCATCACTGGATTTCAAATAATTTCTCCCAGATATTATTATTTTCAAAATATCTTCGCAAGATAAATTTCACTTTTCAACACTTTGAAAACAAATTCAAATCAATCTTTCACACTTCAATCCTTTGAAAGTGAATTTCAAATTAATTTTTCTCTTACGCGGAAAACATTTCCAAATATTAATTCATTTCCATTGAAAATCTGCTGATTTCAAATACTTTAAAATACTTATTCAAAATATACTGGGAAACATTTAAAATAAACTATTTTAGAATATTTGCTTAAATATTAGTTATGAAAAATATTATACCAATATCTCATATAGAAATTCAGGCCCAAAACTAATTTTAAAATAAAAATTTGTAAATATAGTATAAATATTTAAATAACTATTTTCTAAATCAAATATCAATTTAAATCTTTAAAATAATCCCTTATATAATTAATTAAATAATTTTTTATTCTTTAAACAATTTCCAAACTAATTTCTCCATCAATATTATTTTAAAACCAAATCTAAAAATTTTAAAATTTATTCAAAAGCTATTTTAAAAATATACTCGACTTTCCAAAAAAGAAATCTTTTTCCATTACAAAATGATCCATTCCAATAAATAAATAAATCTTCTTGATTTATTTTAATTTACATTCCAATTTGTAAATTTATTTCCACACTTTAAAAATAAACCAATATTTATTTATACACAATTTCCCTTTTCTTTACAAATTTCCGTTGTGAATTTACATTTTCAAATATCAACTGATATACGAATTTTAAATCGATTCACAAATATCATCTTCAAACCTAATCAAATCCCAAATTGATTTCCAGTTTATTTCAAACACAAAATCAAATTCCAACTTGTTTTCCCAAATTAATTTTCCAATATCAAATCAATTTAAAATTGATTTTCCAAATTATTTCCAAAACACCTAACCAAATTTCCAAATTGATTCCTAAGATTTATTCAAACTCCAAATTAATTCCCGAATCGATTTCTAAAATTAATTTCAACTCTAAATTAAATTCCAAATTCCAAATTCTAAATTTATTACCTTTTGAAATAAATTTCTTTATCTCTTCCAATTATTTAAAATACGTATCTTAAATAAATCCTTCAACTATTAAACCACATTACTCTAAATTCCTTTATTAAATATTTTCCCATATTTTTGGAATTTATTCAATAAGTTTTCAAAGATAAAACTTTATCTATTTAAATTTCCTTCTTTCAAAATTCACCCGATTCCTTTGAGTGAATTTATTATAAATTTTCTACCCAAATTGCAAAATCAAATTTTTATTTATTTCTGGTATCCTATGATACCAAAAACATATTGGCTAAATTATAGCCTTTAACGGTTTCAATCACAAACAATCACACGAATTAAAAATAATCATCACACAACATACGAAACAAATTAAATATTTGAGGAATCCAGTTGGATCCCTCCAACCTATTTCCCTACATCCACAGACGTTAGCACAACAATTAAATACCCCTTCCACTTCAGGGTGGAATATCGCGGTATATGGGATTTATAAAATACGCTATTATGCGGCGCAATAGGGTCTCATCCGCTATATAATGCGGGAAATCAACAACTCCAAATACATATATAATACCAATTCCACTACGAGGTGGAATATCGCGGTATATGGGTTTAATATAATAACCTCCGCTATTATGCAGCGCATAGGGTCTAAACTAATATAACTAATAATAAATTAATTATTCAAACACAAAATCAATCAATTTTAAATTTAACTATTAAAATTAAATCAGAAAAAAAATTGGTTGAGTGAGAAGATCTCACCTTTTGCTTACGCATGCAACCATTTTCCAATCCAACTTGTTTTCTCCATTTTAGACCTTGTATAGACATTTACACAATTCATTAATATTCGAAATCGTCGAACAATACATTCCCATTTGATAGATTTAATTAACTAACTATTTTATTTAAAACTAATACTTTTAATATTAAACCAATTCCTTTTAAATAAATTTATTTTATCGAATTAATTGCAAACAAATTTTCTTTTGATAAATTTATTTAACTAAAAATTAAATTTAAAACTAAATTTCCTTTAATAAATTATTTCTAGTAACTAAACGAATTAAATAAGCTTATCAAACAAATCAACAATTTAAATTAAAAATATGTATGTATATCTATATTTACATTATTATCTTTCTCACTGTTTTTCTGCCTATATTCATATATATATTTACTATGAAAATATAAATTTTCATCATATAATTGTAAGAATAACGCTGGAAATAATTTTTCAGATATAAACAAATATGCAGTGAGGTAGCTATATATATGTATACTTTCTCTGTTTATAACATATTTATTATATTTGAATTAAAATAAAATTTATACCTGAATAACACATCACACACGAATCTCCCTAAATCTCGATACTCAAAACCCTAGCACGACCCTTCATCGCGCCGGCCTCGCCGCTTCTTTACCCCATGCATCGACCACTGCAAAAAAAACCTCATGCCACTAACAAACCCCAATCCATCGCCCTCTTGATTGCCTCGCCTCGAATTCGAGCTCGCACGCCTAACCCAACATCAAACGACGAAACCCAAATCGATCCCGATGCCGACCTACTCGAGTCAGGACCAAATGCCCAGCCACGCCTCCATCGATGCCCTAGCCGCCTCTCGAGCCCTCCACACGCGCCCCTTAACCCTGCCTTGCCCGATTCCTTGCGTGACGCCTTGCTATCGCTATTTCTGATTTTAGAATTTAAACTAGGCTTCGGCCCTATTTGATTTTGATTTAATTCTGAACAAAAAAATTTCGTTCAATTTGGTAGAAGAGGGGGAAATTGAAAATTTGATAGCTCGACCATTATTTAGTGTTCGAACGAGAAAATTGATAAAGGGCTCGGCTGTTTATTATTATTATATATTATTTTTTTCAAATGAAGACGCGTGCTAAAGAAGGTGACACGTGCTTGAATGTTGAAACGTGTAGTTATCTTTGTAAAAGATATGATATTAAATACACTAATATATTAAATTTTAAATTCAAATTTAAATTTAAATCGTTCAAATTTCGCAATTGCAAAATCTCGACCTCCAATCCAAGCATGCTGCGAGGCGTTCATAAGGTTATACCCCTATTCTGAACACAATGGAAAAGGTTCCGAGTCCAAATTCGTTCGTATGGAAAAGATAGCCTTTTGAACCAATTTAAATATCGAATTTTCGATTTAATTTTTTTTAACGCGTTTGCTTACCGTACGATCACAGACAACTCCAAATTCTATGAAAATTGAAATCCGATAATAATACACTATTACAGATCCAATGCAACTGGTTTCGTCGAATTCCGAGACTGTGCCTCGGAAGGCTATTTTTAAATATCGATTCAACGATATAAATTCAAAACTGAACAATTCACTTTCAAATTCAATTTCGTAGTTTCTATTATCTTCAGTATTATCAATACGATTTTTTATAAGCCATCAAATTATTTTTAATACGCTTAAAATTGAAAATTCAAATTTTTACCCAGTCCCAATAAATTAAATTTAACAATTAAATTGCCAAATTTATTCTGATATCTGAAATTCAAGTCATACTATCTTTCAAACATTTAAAATCATTTAAATATTTCAATTTCAAATGTTAAAATTTCCGGGTCGTCACAGTTCGCCTAAGCAAACCTCCGATCATCACTTAGAAGATTATTCAGATTACCACAATACTAATCATTTCCCTTGAATTACCCCAAAGAAAATGCATTTCATAAAAAATTCAAAATATTTATACTTGGAAATATTTTTAAATAATACCACTATTACTTTTCTCAAAATCTTTTATAATTATTTCAAACAATTCCAGGATCTTAATTTTTTAAAAACTTTTTAAAATTTACTTTTAAAAGATAAATTTATAATACTAAGTGTACTAAAACATGGGTCAAAAATCAAATATCATTTTAAACCATACACCCAAAACAATTCACACTAAGCTTTATTTTTAAATAAATCCTTTTAAAGGATTTTCTCATTTATAACATCATTTACGAATTTAAAACAATATTACTCTTCCTGCCGGATGATTTGTAATATTCTTTTTAAAACTTTACAACCACATAAATGTTCTCTAAGAAAATAAATCAAATTTAAAATCATTTATTAAACTTAAAATAACAATGATTATCCTGAAAGATAATTAATCAAATTTATAATCTCTTTTATAAATCTAAAATAACATTAATTATTCCAAAAGATAATTAATATTACAAAATGATTAATTATATTTCGAATATCATTAATCAAAACGAATAACTAAATTTCCAAAACTCTATTAGTTAAAACAATAAATTAACTTTATCCAACCATTAATTAAAATGATTAATTAGTTTAATATCAATAATTAAATTGATCTAATTAAATTTAACTATCATTAATAAAATAGATTAATTAATTTCAAACATCATTAATTCAAATTGTTAATAAATTTAAAATATCATTAATTAAACTGATTAACGAATTTTAAACATCTACTTTTGGGAAAACACAAGCTCAAGTTCAAAAATAGACAAGGGTTTAGGGGGTGATACTAAAAAATGGCGGTATAGCAGAAATTGCTATAACGACACTTAAACAGTTTAAATGGAATATTTAGATTAATTTCAGCTAATCAATCAAACAAATCTAACTATCATCCAAGAAATCAAAAATAGTTAATAACATCATAGATATGATATAGCAAATTTGGATGTGAGTTAAAGTTACATTTAAATGATTGTCCTTTATTATAATTAGATTTTCCCAAATATTTATCCTCTAAATTTTATTTATTTATTATTATTATTACTACTCTTTGCTACTACTTAGATTATATTAAACAACTTTTTATTACATGTTTGGTTTTAGCTTAACATTATTAAAAGTTGTCATTTAACTTAACACTTTCGTCGAACACCTTATACTCAAACTGCGAAACATAATTTACAAGAGGTTCATTCCAAGATTCCTTAATTCCCATCTACTTGACCTATATCTTACTACAACAGTGGTTAATGCTCAAATTGGACAAGCATAACCAATTAAATTCCTAAATGATAACAATGAAATATTATCATTTCTAAATAATCAACTCAACTATACAACTATATTAATTTTGAAAATCATTCTTATATACTGGGTAAAATTATTGCATTTACCATTTTAAAATAATATGTACTATCCTACAACTATACAACTATATTAATCTGTTCAAGTGTTTAGAAATTCCTACCGATGACGCTGATCAGACGCATCGACCAGAATTCATGTACCACTCAATGGATCAAACAACACAATATAAATTATTTTTATAATACTAACAAATATGCACTCAATATATACTTATACTCTCAGACATATCCTAGGATATTAATCCTATCCTTAAAGAGTTTACCCCACCAAGGCTTTGGGGTTTACTAAATTTAAGCTCTGATACCATCTGTGACGACCCACCTTTCTGACCTCCAGGAACCACACTTAATACCTCCATGGCATTCATGTGTCATTGCCCAAGCATCAAAAGAAAAGTTGTTTTATGGTAAAATAAAGAAAAGAAAACAACAGAATAGATAAACATCACATCGAAATGGTTACATATAATATAAAATGAGATAGTACAAAAAGTTACTCCTTATAAGGAGTTACCAGAGTTACAAAAAAATACTACAGCTAACAAATTGATAGTAATACATTCTGACATTTCATTTTTAAGATACAAAATACACTTACATAATCATATAGCAGAAATAAATACTGGAAAATTAAGGAGCCTCCTGCTCATCCATCATCTTCATAGAGCTCCAAAGAAAACTGTTATTCTCAGGCTACTCAAATATAATTAATTACCTGAGAGTTGAGGGAAAATAAAAAACTCGAATCTGACAAAATGTTTGGTATGAGTAAAACTATAAACAAATGAGGTGTATTTAAACAATAACTTGTGGGACCATGCGGCTAATGTGGAACAGGTTTTCTTCCACATAAATAATAATCAAGCATAACAAAAATGGAAATGAACAATAGGGAACAAATCTAAACATAGATGATGGGTATAATTAGTATAACATTTAGACTTGAAAGAATGGAACTAGTTTGAATAAAAATCCAAACTGGACAGAATGGATAAAAGAAGACAACAATCCAGACTCAATAGAATGGCCTAACAAGATAATAGTCCAAACTCGATAGAATTGAGAAAACCTATAATTAAACATCATGAAGAGTGGTTGACTCTTACAATTGCTTTTACAGAAAATTAATTTGAAGGTTTGAATTCAAATAAGGAAAGAAATTTTTTCCAGCAATGACTAGGAGGGTGCGCTCCTTGAAGAATACCTTTTGCAATATACTTCTGATAAGCTCATTTACTCTGTGACACTTCTCGAAAACCTCCAAGCTGGACCATGCCAACCTTACCGAGTTTTGTGTATTTCACATCTAAATCATAGCCGTTTTAAGGTGATTGTACACAAAAATCTAGATGAGATGTGAAAATACCCTAATGGGAGCAACCTCACATAGCTTGGCCTCCTCTCGTGCCTTGGTTTTAATCATTTCGGGCAAAGGATAACAAAACTCAATGGGGCAACAAATCGTCTTAGAATGATAATAATAATAAAGAAGCCGAGGTAATTGATAGTTGGGAAACCAACTATCGAGGATATAAACGATCATATTTTGGAAATCCAATCCTATATACTTATACCACTCATCGAATTCAAACTTGTACTATTTCTTAGTTAACAATAATAGTAGACAAGTCAAGGCAGGGCTACCTCAAAGTCATGTTATACGATTATTCTTAACTTTCAAAATAGAAGCAAGTTTACTTATTCTATGTTTAGTGCTAAGTATACAAATAAATCGTTTCCATATGAGTGATATCGCTTTACAGAAATTAATTCATTCTCGTAAATGAATCAAACTTATATTTTTAAAACCGAACTCGTGCTTGGGCTTTACAATACAAGTATTAGCTTTAAGAAACTTTGTTAGAGGAGTTCACTAACTTTAAACATCGTTATAAAAAGGATTTAATAACTTGAACCATCCTTACTATATTGATTAATTAAAATTAAAGCTTCATAGATTTAGTTGATTGATTAACTTCAGCAGACTTTAATCCAAAAGAATTAATCACTTCTGAACACCATTAATTTAATGAAAAATTTATTGTATTTAATTAAATGAAATAAATAAATAACTTATTATCATTAATTGAAATGAATAACAAAGTCAAAACTTCCTTGTTACTTTGATAAATTCACTTTGAAACTTCGTTATTTAAGTTGATAAATTAACATTAAATGCCTTTAGTTGACAAGGGTAAATCACCTTTAAAACATAATTAATTCAATTAATTAGTGATATTTAAATATAATTAATTAAATTAATTAATAATAATTAAATATCATTATTTAAAATGATTAACAACTTTAAAACATCATTAAAAGATTACTTAAAGCTAAAACAAATAGATTTACTTTAAAAATTATTAATTAAAAAAATTAATTAATTTTAAAACACCATTAATTAATTTTAAACCATCATTATTAAAATATTAATTAGCCTTAAACATCGTTAAAAGAGTGACTTGTTAATTTAGAACATCATTTAAGAAAGATTAATCAAAGTTAAAACAAGTTGATTAACATTTAAAAGTAATTAATTGAAAAAATTAATTAATTTAAAAACTTAATTAGTTAATTGATTAATTAACTTAAATCATCATAATTAAATGATTAATTTTCTTTAAACATCATTAAATAAAATAATTAATTAATTTTAAAACATTATTAACTAATTAATTAGTTAAGCTTTATCCATATTAATTAAATAATCAATTAAATTAAATAATCAAGATTAAAATGGTTAATTACTTATGCAAACATCATTAATCCAAATCTTGCTTAACTTGTAAAACAGTTCCAAGCACGAAGATGAGACCAAACGGTTTCGATAAACGGTGATTTTCCAAATGTACCGATATAGCGACTATCGCTATACATTGAGTTCAGCAAACAAACTTATGACATTAGTCATACAACCAAACATCACATAGCAATGGTTTAAGCACAATACAAGGTAAATAGTGATGATACAACATGTAATAAGTATTTACTAACAATTATATTAACTTAACTACCAACTTTTCATGTAGCTAACTACATGCTTACTAACTTTCAAACGTGACAACGTTTTAAAGCATGAAACAAACAAACAACCAAACCAGCACTTCACATATAAAAAAAGCTTTCATAGGCTAGTAACATGAAAATCAACATAGTATAAACTTGGTTTAGGAAGGTGTGGATTTACTCACTGAAAGCTATCCAAACCCTCGCTAACTTAGGGTATGACTAAGCAGTTTGCACCTAAAATGGTCACTAAAACCAAAGAATATTTTTTGTAGGGAAGTAAGTGAGAAAAGTAAAATTAAACTAAGTAGATGAATAAATGAGTGACAGAGAATAAGCAATAATCAAAGACACAGAAGTTTATAGTGGTTCAACATTGTATGCCTACATCCACTTTGAGGATTATTCTTTATGAATCACTTTTGATTCTGATTACAATGGTAGAAAACAACTAGTACTTGAATACAATTGTAACAACCCGCATATTTATCGAGTTTACATTTAAATATTTTTATTTAAATATTAAATCGTTAATCGGATTTTGGTCCGAAAAACTACTTTTTGCAAACGGTCAAATTAGGAATCGAGACCACTTCCATTGAGTTCGAAATGTCGTTTACAACTTTTTAAGTATAAACATCGATAGGTTTGGAGTTAGTGAAATTTCACTAACTTTTCCCGCTTTGGACTTTGGGTTAGTTTAGCCTATTAAGCCCAAGTTCCAACCCTCTTC
The DNA here is from genome assembly GCA_030765085.1 of Allium cepa. Taxonomy (NCBI): domain Eukaryota; kingdom Viridiplantae; phylum Streptophyta; class Magnoliopsida; order Asparagales; family Amaryllidaceae; genus Allium; species Allium cepa. The sequence continues at coordinate 72,043,999 of CM060930.1, read as the reverse complement.
TCCTCACTCTTCATAAATTTCCTAACTAACTCAAGCTTTGGCATTAATGGTGAAGAGAATGGGAAATTAAAACTCCAAGCTCAAATTCAATTGTAACTCCATCATTCAACTCCAAATTCAAGTAGAAGATATTGGATTCAAGCTTTGGATTGCTTCTCCTTGCTTTCAAGCTTCATCTTCATAAATTTTAGTGCAAAGGTGAGATTTTTATCTCACAATTCTAGTCTATAACTATATTGGACTGTTGGGAATGATTCTCTATCACTTTTGCATGCACATTTGCATTTGGTTTGAATCGAGTTGGCGAAAAACTCCAATTTTTAGTGTTTTTGGTGAAATTCTGCACTTAGGTCGTTCTGCCTATGCTAGGTCGTTCGCGTGGAAAAGTCTCGGCCTCAAAATAGCTCGTTTCCGACCTTAAAATGGCCTACAACGTTAGGTCGCTCGGCACTCGGAATTAGGTCGTAGGTCGTATGGCTCTTAGGTCGTAGGTCGCGGGCTTTTAGGTCGTTAGGTCGCAAACACTTAGGTCGTTTCTGGCCTTAAATCCCCTATATAGCCTTAGGTCGCTCGCTCTGGCTCCTTAGGTCGTAAGTCGTGGGCCTTTAGGTCGTAGGTCGTCAGGCCGTTAGGCCTTAACTCGTGTGGCCTTGGTTCTTTAAGTCGCTCGGCCTTGCCTTCCATTTTTAGGTCGCATGACCTTCTAACCCGCTAGGTCGTTGGACCTATAACCCGTTAGGTCGTTGGGCCTATAACCCTTAGGTCGTTAGGCCGTTAACCCACTAGGTCGCATGACCTATAACCTGTTAGGTCGCTCGACCGTTTACTCCGTTAGGTCGTATGACCTTGTTCCACTAAGTCGCTCGACCCTTAGGTCGTAACACTTTAGGTCGCACGCCTTTCACACCATTAAGTCGCGAGTTTAATTAGGTCGCTCGGCCTTAAAACGTTAGGTCGCTTGACCTGTGCTATTGTTAGGTCGCGAGTTCCTTAGGTCGCTCGTCTCCCTTAGGTCGCTTGACCTGTGCTTTTGTTAGGTCGCGAGTTCCTTAGGTCGCTCGTCTCCCTTAGGTCGCTTACCTGGTTGAGTCGCACCTCACCTTAGCTCGGCCATGATTAGGTCGCGAGTTTCCTTAGGGTCGCTTACTCCTTTAGGTCGTGACTCTTTAGGTCGAAACCCTTTAAGTCGCTCGATCCTATCCTTCCTTTGGTCTTCACTAGGTCGTACCGTTTTGGTCGGGGCGCTGCCCCGCACCCCGCCGGGGGCGCTGCCCCCTGGACCCCCCTCCGTAGGGGATCTTATCTGAAAAACATTGAGCTGATTTCCTTGGATTTTATTCGCATCTCCGTATGCGATCTTTGTGACTGATTGTTTCTACACTTGCTTATGTGTTTTGTCACTTTATAATACAAAGGTTTCAATACTAGTAGTAAATATCAAAACTCTTTTAACAAACAATTTCAACTCTATTTTTAATAACAAAGCTCTTTTCTTAAACCGTTTTCCAATCTATTAGTATATACAAGCCTTTACCTCACTCGGATGAGAAATCTAATTAAACGACTTAGTAAAACAAGTGGTATGAAACGCTTGCGTTCACTTCGTCGGTTAATTCTTGGACTTGTTCGATTGAACCTCTTGTGACAATTTTATTAGTGAAGATTTACAGTTTGTTCGTAAATATTTAAGTTAAGCAAGTGGTTATGGGACATGAAGCTAAACTTCTATATTTACTAGCTTAGTGTAATTGACACTTCTCGTTGATCTTGATGATCGCTTTATGAATTAGACTAGAAATTACGCGATGTCTCTTTCATTGCAAGGTTAGACTAGACACCACTTGTGTGATTCCATTCACACATACCTTTCTGCTTTTTAGTTAGTCTTGACCTCAATCTGTGTGATTCCACTCACACATGTGGGGTAGCTCCCCATGGTCTTCGGACCGTCATGTGATAGGCCTCTTTCCCTTTTTATGATTTCTGGATTTCTCGTGTTGATTTCTGGAATTTATGTCATTGACTTGTTATGAGTACAAGTTTAGGGTATGATGCCCCCTTCGAATCTTTGAGAAGATTCTTGTGATATTGATTATCTCTTATTGATTGATCTTCTGTTGATCATTATTTACATACTTATAGTGGTATGTCGTTATGGATGTTTATGTTTATGCCATATCTTTTATGTTATATCATGTCATCTGATATTTATAGCTAGACTGATCCGTTTATTATTTTCTTAAATAATACTCGGGTCAGACCGAGATGTTACAGGTGCTTCTGCTTGACTTCTTCCCAGGGATTCATCACTCTGACTTTTGGCTAACTGTTTAGATTAGCAGTTTTTGTTGTATACACTTGAGATATAGACTCATAGTTGTATTCTTTTGTATAGCACGTGTTGCTATTCTTTTGTATTATCGTGGATCTTATTGACCACTACTCTGATGTACACTTTCATGTGTTAGTTATATATTCATATCTTCTTCCGCCTTTGTGATATGGATATCTGTGACTGATTTGTGATATGATTATTTCTATGTTTGTTTCCGAAGAATATTTATAGCCACCGTGTGATAAGCAATTACATGGATGGTCGCTCCTCAACAGCCTTATTCTCCGTGCTAGTTGACAGCACTACTCCGGAGTGTTCTTGGCTAGCGTGGGTATAGAGGTGGGGCGTCACAGCTTGGCATCAGAGCCAAACTTCGGAACAATGTAGAATAACTTAACAAGGATCATCGTCCTAGGTCTATCTTAGGAGTCATACCATAGGATTAATTTGAGTCTTCGTACCGACTCATCCTATTTCCTTTATGATTCCTTGTTTTATCTATCAAGATTGCTTGATGTTCATTGGTAAATAACCTTCTTCCTTCTCTTCTTTCTTTCTTTAAGGAAGAGAATGTCTAGACCAGGCCGTCCCAGAACTGGATCATCTGGTGCTGCTCCTCCGGATGGAGTTTTTATGACTGCTCAACAGCTTCTTGATTTAGTAACTAATGCTTAAGCAGCTGGAGCTAACCCGGAACCTACTCACCCAAAGTCGGGATTTGCACGCTTGTGCAGGGATTACACCAACTTGGGTGGGAAGCCCTTCAAAGGTTCGGAAAATATCATCGAGGTCCAGGCTTGGTTAAAATCATGCGATCGAATCTTTTCTCGCATGAATCTTATCGATCTCCACCGCGTTCAGGTGGCTTCCAGCATGCTCCAAGAGAGAGCATTGGACTGGTACGAACTCCTTATTTCAGAAATTAATGAAGCGGATCTCACCTGGGAGCAATTTCAGGGACGCTTCGAGTTAAAGTTTGTACCAGAAGCTGGGAAAGTAAGCTTGGCTCGACGTTTTATAGACCTTGTTCAAGGTCAATCCTCTGTGACTGATTACGTCGCAGCCTTCGAGTCGCTTTCCAAATATGGGGTTGAATACATCAACACCCCATTGAAGAAGAACCAGAGGTTCGTTTATGGCTTAAATAAGAGTCTTAAGAAGCCACTGCTCCTGAAACTAGAAGTCGCATTTGACCAACTCGTCGATATCGCTCTTCGTCTTGAAGAGGCTGATAGAGAGAGTGATGTTGAAGTGGAAGGCGCTAAACCAAACTTCAACAACAAGAAGAGGCCAAACAAATTCAAGGGTCCTTATCCCAACAAAAAGGGTAAGCAGGCAACCCCTGCGGCAAAGTCTCCTTCTCCTAGTGGTGCGAGTTGCTTCAACTGTGGGTCTGGGGATCATTATGCGAATAAGTGCTCTAAGCCCAAATCTTGTCGCTATTGTTAGAGCCCAGATCACTTTATACATCAATGCCTCAAACGTAAAAGCAGGAATGAGGGAAAGTTAAATGTGGCTCAAGCCCCTGGCAACACATCTCGTGGCCAAGGTATTTCTCATTCCATTCTTGATGGTATTTATTTATTTCATGATCAACCTATTAGAGTTCTCTTTGATACGGGTGCATCCCATTCCTTTATATCAAAGGAACTGGTAGACACTTTTTCCTTAAGTGTTACTGCATTGATGACTTCTTTAAAAATTGCGAATCCTGTTGGTGGATCCGCAACTCTTAGTTTGCTTTGTAAAGATGTGGAGATTATTTTATGTGATTTTTCTTTCCTAGCCGATTTGCATGTCATGCATTACTTAGGCTTTGGAATAATTTTGGGAATGGATTGGCTTAACTGTTATCAAGCCCATATCCTATGTCCTGAGCGGACTATTCATCTCCGACATCCACAATCTGTTAAACAGATTTCTGTTAATCTTAAAGATTCAGAATCATGTTTGGTGGCATCTTTATATTCTTTAAATCCTCGTGATAACGATGATGATGATGAAGATGATATTATTTCTTGTATTCATGTTGTTCGTGAATTTTCCGACATATTCGAGCCCGTTTTAGGTTTACCACCTAAACGAGCAATTGAGTTCAGAATTAATCTTGTTTCTGGAGCTCAACCTATTACTCGTCCTCCTTATCGCATGTCCAATAAGGAAAATGAGGAGATGCGTAAACAATTATCTGAGTTGGAGACGAGGCAATTTATTCGCTCTAGTTCCTCGCCTTGAGGAGCTTCGGCTATTTTCGTAAAGAAATCCGATGGTACTCTGAGGCTCTGCGTTGATTATCGCAAGCTTAACGATCTTACTATTAAAAATAAATATCCTTTACCTCGGATTGATGATCTATTCGATCAGCTTAGTGGTGCTAAGGTCTTTTCACAATTGGACTTGGCTACCGGTTTCCATCAGCTTCGTATCGCTGAGGATGGCATTCCGTTGACATCATTCCGTACTCGATATGGATCTTATGAATGGCTTGTTATGCCATTTGGGTTAACGAATGCTCCAGCTTATTTCGTTGACCTCATGAATCGAGTTTTCAAAGATTTCCTCGATCGTTTGTTCTCATATTCATTGATGATATTCTTGTGTATTCAAAAACCGAGGATGAACATGAGAAACATCTTCGGATTGTATTGGAAACACTTAGGAGTAATCAATTAAAGGCGAAATTTTCTAAATGCCACTTTTGGCAATCTCGTGTGAAGTTTCTCGGTCATATTATTTCCGAATCCGGGATATCTGTGGATCCTTCAAAGATTGAAGCGATTCAAGATTGGAAGAGACCGGAGAGTGTGACAGAGATTCGTAGTTTTCTCGGATTGGCGGGCTATTACCGTCATTTTATTAAAGACTTTCTAAGATTGCCGTGCCTCTTACTGGCTTGACTAAGAAGGGAGTTAAATACATTTGGTCGGACAAATGTGAAGCCTCTTTTCAGAAATTGAAAGAACTCCTTTCCGATGCTCCTATTCTTGTTATTCCCGAGGGGAATCAAGATTTTGTTGTTTATACCGATGCTAGTCACGTTGGTTTGGGTGCCGTTCTTATGCAAAAAGAACGTGTTGTTGCTTATGCTTCTAGGCAATTGAAGCCGGCCGAGACTAGATATGCCACACATGATCTAGAGCTCGCGGCTATTGTTTTCGCCCTTCGAATGTGGCGTCATTATCTATTGGGAGAGAAATTTATTCTTTACACGGATCATAAGTCTTTGAAATATTTATTTTCTCAAAAAGAACTTAATTTACGTCAACAGCGTTGGCTCGAGTTCCTTGCACCTTATGATCTTGATATTCTTTATACCCCCGGTAAGGGTAATCGAGTCGCCGATGCTCTTAGCCGTAAGCAACAAGCAGTTGTTTCTATGATGATATCCGAATGGAACGATCTCGAGATCTTATCCACTTGTGAGATTCGAGAGCGCGTATCCGATTTATGCTCATCGCTTGTTTTATGTAGCCTTGAGGCTCATCCTTCTCTTTTAGACCGCATTCTTGAAGCTCAAGGGCTAGATTCTGAATTGGCTCTTCTTGGCAAAAATGTTCAGGATAAAATTGATATTGAAGGTTTGAAAGACTATGATATTGATTCTCGTGGCGGCATTCGAAAATTTGGTAGACTTATCGTACCAAATATTGGAGATCTTCGTAAAGATATTTTAGAAGATTCCCATTGTTCTAAATTCACCATTCATCCCGGTAATAGTAAAATGTACGCTGATATGAAGCGACTTTATTATTGGGAGGGAATGAAATCTGATATTGCTAACTTTGTTAAGTGTTGCATGACTTGCCAACTTGTCAAGGCCGAACATCAAAGGCCTGGTGGGTTATTGCAACCTTTAGAAATTCCAATTTGGAAGTGGGATCAAATTTCCATGGACTTTATAGATGGCCCTCCCCGTTCTCGTTCGGGTCATGATAGCTTATGGGTGATTGTTGATAGACTTACTAAATCCGCCCATTTTATTCCGGTTCGGTCTAACCGAACCGTTCCTCTTTTGGCCAAACTATTTGTCAAGGAAATTGTAAAATTGCATGGAGTCCCTACTTCTATTGTTAGCGATCGTGATCCATTGTTTACTAGTGGATTTTGGAAGAGTCTTCAAAAAGCTTTAGGAACGAAGCTTAATTTTAGCACCGCTTATCACCCCCAGTCCGATGGACAAACCGAGCGTGTGAATCAAACTCTTGAAGATCTTCTTCGTGCTTGTGTGCTTGATTTTGGTGGAAGTTGGGAAGATCATATTTCACTTGTTGAATTTTCCTATAATAATAGCTTCCAATCTAGTATTGGCATGGCACCTTTCGAGGCACTCTACGGAAGGCCATGCCGATCTCCTTCTTGTTGGCTTGAGGCCGGTGAGAAGCTGGTTTTAGGTCCAGGCTTTATTCGTGATTCCACGGAAAAGATTGAACTTATTCGACATAGGATGAAAGAAGCCCAGAGTAGACAAAAATCCTATGCCGATAATCGAAGAAGGAAATTAGAATTTTCTGTTGGGGATCCTGTTTTTATTCGTGTTTCACCTATGAAGGGTGTTGTACGTTTCAGTCGATCGGGGAAGTTAGCGCCTCGATATATTGGGCTATTTCCTATCACTGAACGTATTGGTTCCATGGCTTATCGCCTTGCATTGCCGGCTCAGTTTTCTGCTATACATGATGTATTTCACGTTTCTCAATTACGAAAATGCCTTCGGGATTCCGATTCTATTCTTGAGCCTGCTGTTGTGGAAGAAATTGAAGTTTCGCCGAATTTAACTTATGAGCAGCATCCTATTCGAATTATAGCTTCTGAGGTTAAACGACTTCGAAATAAAGATGTTCCACTTGTAAAGGTTCAATGGTCCTCAAATCCTAAGGATTGTTCTTGGGAATCCAGAGAATTCATCGAGCGTACACATCCGGACTTGCTTACTCCTGCCCTTTGAGGTGAACTTCTTATTTCAAATTTCTCTTGTGTTAATATGCTTTCATGGTCGTTACTTTTTATTTCCACCTTATATATATATTGCGAGGACGCAATTTCTTTAAGGAGGGGAGTCTGTAACAACCCGCATATTTATCGAGTTTACATTTAAATATTTTTATTTAAATATTAAATCGTTAATCGGATTTTGGTCCCAAAAACTACTTTTTGCAAACGGTCAAATTAGGACTCGAGACCACTTCCATTGAGTTCGAAATGTCGTTTACAACTTTTTACGTATAAACATCGATAGGTTTGGAGTTAGTGAAATTTCACTAACTTTTCCCGCTTTGGACTTTGGGTTAGTTTAGCCTATTAAGCCCAAGTTCCAACCCTCTTCTCCTCACTCTTCATAAATTTCCTAACTAACTCAAGCTTTGGCATTAATGGTGAAGAGAATGGGAAATTAAAACTCCAAGCTCAAATTCAATTGCAACTCCATCATTCAACTCCAAATTCAAGTAGAAGATATTGGATTCAAGCTTTGGATTGCTTCTCCTTGCTTTCAAGCTTCATCTTCATAAATTTTAGTGCAAAGGTGAGATTTTTATCTCACAATTCTAGTCTATAACTATATTGGACTGTTGGGAATGATTCTCTATCACTTTTGCATGCACATTTGCATTTGGTTTGAATCGAGTTGGCGAAAAACTTCAATTTTTAGTGTTTTTGGTGAAATTCTGCACTTAGGTCGTTCTGCCTATGCTAGGTCGTTCGCGTGGAAAAGTCTCGGCCTCAAAATAGCTCGTTTCCGACCTTAAAATGGCCTACAACGTTAGGTCGCTCGGCACTCGGAATTAGGTCGTAGGTCGTATGGCTCTTAGGTCGTAGGTCGCGGGCTTTTAGGTCGTTAGGTCGCAAACACTTAGGTCGTTTCTGGCCTTAAATCCCCTATATAGCCTTAGGTCGCTCGCTCTGGCTCCTTAGGTCGTAAGTCGTGGGCCTTTAGGTCGTAGGTCGTCAGGCCGTTAGGCCTTAACTCGTGTGGCCTTGGTTCTTTAAGTCGCTCGGCCTTGCCTTCCATTTTTAGGTCGCATGACCTTCTAACCCGCTAGGTCGTTGGACCTATAACCCGTTAGGTCGTTGGGCCTATAACCCTTAGGTCGTTAGGCCGTTAACCCACTAGGTCGCATGACCTATAACCTGTTAGGTCGCTCGACCGTTTACTCCGTTAGGTCGTATGACCTTGTTCCACTAAGTCGCTCGACCCTTAGGTCGTAACACTTTAGGTCGCACGCCTTTCACACCATTAAGTCGCGAGTTTAATTAGGTCGCTCGGCCTTAAAACGTTAGGTCGCTTGACCTGTGCTATTGTTAGGTCGCGAGTTCCTTAGGTCGCTCGTCTCCCTTAGGTCGCTTGACCTGTGCTTTTGTTAGGTCGCGAGTTCCTTAGGTCGCTCGTCTCCGTTAGGTCGCTTACCTGGTTGAGTCGCACCTCACCTTAGCTCGGCCATGATTAGGTCGCGAGTTTCCTTAGGGTCGCTTACTCCTTTAGGTCGTGACTCTTTAGGTCGAAACCCTTTAAGTCGCTCGATCCTATCCTTCCTTTGGTCTTCACTAGGTCGTACCGTTTTGGTCGGGGCGCTGCCCCGCACCCCGCCGGGGGCGCTGCCCCCTGGACCCCCCTCCGTAGGGGATCTTATCTGAAAAACATTGAGCTGATTTCCTTGGATTTTATTCGCATCTCCGTATGCGATCTTTGTGACTGATTGTTTCTACACTTGCTTATGTGTTTTGTTACTTTATAATACAAAGGTTTCAATACTAGTAGTAAATATCAAAACTCTTTTAACAAACAATTTCAACTCTATTTTTAATAACAAAGCTCTTTTCTTAAACCGTTTTCCAATCTATTAGTATATACAAGCCTTTACCTCACTCGGATGAGAAATCTAATTAAACGACTTAGTAAAACAAGTGGTATGAAACGCTTGCGTTCACTTCGTCGGTTAATTCTTGGACTTGTTCGATTGAACCTCTTGTGACAATTTTATTAGTGAAGATTTACAGTTTGTTCGTAAATATTTAAGTTAAGCAAGTGGTTATGGGACATGAAGCTAAACTTCTATATTTACTAGCTTAGTGTAATTGACACTTCTCGTTGATCTTGATGATCGCTTTATGAATTAGACTAGCAATTGCGCGATGTCTCTTTCATTGCAAGGTTAGACTAGACACCACTTGTGTGATTCCATTCACACATACCTTTCTGCTTTTTGGTTAGTCTTGACCTCAATCTGTGTGATTCCACTCACACATGTGGGGTAGCTCCCCATGGTCTTCGGACCGTCATGTGATAGGCCTCTTTCCCTTTTTATGATTTCTGGATTTCTCGTGTTGATTTCTGGAATTTATGTCATTGACTTGTTATGAGTACAAGTTTAGGGTATGATGCCCCCTTCGAATCTTTGAGAAGATTCTTGTGATATTGATTATCTCTTATTGATTGATCTTCTGTTGATCATTATTTACATACTTATAGTGGTATGTCGTTATGGATGTTTATGTTTATGCCATATCTTTTATGTTATATCATGTCATCTGATATTTATAGCTAGACTGATCCGTTTATTATTTTCTTAAATAATACTCGGGTCAGACCGAGATGTTACAGGTGCTTCTGCTTGACTTCTTCCCAGGGATTCATCACTCTGACTTTTGGCTAACTGTTTAGATTAGCAGTTTTTGTTGTATACACTTGAGATATAGACTCATAGTTGTATTCTTTTGTATAGCACGTGTTGCTATTCTTTTGTATTATCGTGGATCTTATTGACCACTACTCTGATGTACACTTTCATGTGTTAGTTATATATTCATATCTTCTTCCGCCTTTGTGATATGGATATCTGTGACTGATTTGTGATATGATTATTTCTATGTTTGTTTCCGAAGATTATTTATAGCCACCGTGTGATAAGCAATTACATGGATGGTCGCTCCTCAACAGCCTTATTCTCCGTGCTAGTTGACAGCACTACTCCGGAGTGTTCTTGGCTAGCGTGGGTATAAAGGTGGGGCGTCACAACAATGAAGTCTGGAGTAACAAGCAGCGTAAAGATCTTCAAAATGACCCATCAAGCCAGTATATACAGATGAAGACTGTGGTGACCCGGAATTTTGAGCAATATCAATTTACTAATCTTTATTAAAAAATTAAATCGATTTGATCATTTTATATCATAAATTGACAAGTTAAAATTCTTTTAAAGGCTAATAATAATTAATTTGACAATATCTATTAATATCTTTTCCTAACAACATAAAAGTGGTAAGATTTATCTTTCAAAAGCTAATCAAAATGTTTTCTATTTATAATGTATATATAGGTGTGTGTGTATATATATAGGAAGTCTTTAATGTAATAAAAGCTATGTTTTCAAATTGTAATATATATGTATATATATATATATATATATATTGTGATTTGGAATTGTGTTTCAAAAGTTAATATGATAATATTCAAAACTAATGTTAAAATGTTTTCCATTTAAAATGTATATATTTGTATATATATTGGAAATGGAAAAAAATATTTTTTTGAACTAAATAAAGTGCTTTTAAACTTTAAAATATATATAGTTTGTGATTTGGAAATGATAATTTAACTTAGTACTTTTCAAGTGATATTTGAAATTTAAATTTTTAAAAACAAGGGCAATTTCTTATTTATTATAAATATATATTTTAAACTTGAGTTTTAAATAAGATTTAAATTAAAAAGTTCATTTTTTTTAATATTCTTTCATTTTAAAATTCTAACATAAGATAAATTTGGTTTAGAAATTTTATATATAGAGTTAAAATAAATTTCTTAAGCTTATAAACATATAATGCATTTAAATCAAAGCATAAGTTATTTATAAATAAATGTTCACTTAAATTCACTTATCTATTTTTATATAAAATTTAAAGGCTTAAAAAGATAAATACATTTATATACATGTAAATATTTCACAAATACATATACATAACTTAAATAAATTTATAAAAAGAAAAGCAACACTTGTAAGAATATTAAAATAGGTTAAAGAAATTTGTAAGGATATAAGCATAGGTGTAACCAAATTAAAACAATAAATGGACAAATGGAATTCTCTTTGATAATTAAAATTAAAATTTAATAATAAAAAATAAAACTGAGATTCATCTCAGATCTTCTCTATTCTTTAGTTCTTCATCTTTTCTACTAAAAATGAAAATAAATCAAAAAAAGAAAAATAGAAAAAGAAATATATGAATCTGGAAAATCTAGGCAAATGGAAATCTGGAAAAGCTGAAGCAAGAAATCAAAGAAATCAAAGGCAAGGGAAAGATCAACATCATATTAAATTCAACAAAAAGAAAATTCAAGAGCCAATGAAAACAAGCTTGGAAATCAAGAACAGGTTCTCTGTTCTTTGCTTAATCGGTGAGTAAACTATTTTTTTTAAAAAGAACAGTTTTAAAATCTAGATTTCGCTGTGATATGTGAATGTAAATTTTGTTACTTGCCTAAAAATTTTGGATTAAAATGGATGCATGTTTATGTATGAATATTGTTTGCCTGTGTGTATATAGATATAGTCTCTGTTGATTTTGTCAGTGTTTGAATCCTTTAAAAATCCAATTTCTCATCATTGAATCACTGTTAGCCTTTGGTATGTGAATGAAAATCATGTGTTAGCCTGAATATTTGGATGAATATGGATGCATGTATGTGTATCGGTGTTTATTGCTTAGGTATTGCCTGTATATGTATGTGATATAGCCTCTGTTGTGATTACGGGCTGTTCAATTCTAATTAAATTCAATATCTCACCATTGAAACATAATTAGCTTATGATTTGTAAATGAAAAGTGTTCGAAATCATGTAATATCACTACTAAAAATAAGTTCTGGAATTCATATTAATTATTTGACTCGAAATTTTATTAATGATAGTAAAATTTAATTTGGGTCAAAAATGTTTAAACTTAATTTCAGGATTTGATTGCATGATTGAATTCAATATAGAAAATCATGATTTTTGAGATATATATCATGATTTTTAGTTTGGAAATTAGGGTGTTTGCTAGGGTTAAACGTGGGAGGTGTTTTGATCGAATTCCGTCGAACAACAACGAGTTAGCCAATAGGGTTGAATCTAAAGGTCGAGGGGGAGGAGGTGATCATCAGAAAATGGAGTTGGGATTTTTAGATGCTCGGCGTGGATATGAGAAGAAGAAATAGGATTTTGCTTCCTAGGTATGTCGCCGACATTGGTATAGGTTTCGCGGCGACAGGAAGCGATCCAAGTCGATCGCGAGCTGTGTCGTGGATGCTGGAAGGTGCGGTGGAGCTACGGTGAAGATAACATGGAGTCTCAAGGTTTGGATCGTCGGTGGCGGTCAGTTTTCCGATGGCATTTGGTTCAGGTCGTGTGGATCTTGAGGTCAATTTCGATTCTCGTTCGAATTGTGGTTTCTGTGTTATTGAGTGTTGTTGTCGTGGTCGAGAGCGATGTGTCGGAGGCCGGAGTAGAGTTCATCGGTGGTCAGGGGAGTTGTGTATGTCTTTCGTGCTTCTGGAATCTGGTTTGGGAAAGGAAGGAGAGAGCTCGGGTTTTTCTTTGGGGATGTTCGAGTTTTACTCGAAGCGGAAGAGAAGGGATGAAGCCCGTATTTTGATCGAGTGATTTAAGGAATTTTCTCGAGTGGGTTGTGAGGTATAGGGTTTAAGAATTGAATTGGAAATGTTAAAGTTTCAAAACAAGGAAACTTGATTTTAGGAAATGTTACTAAGTTTTAAAACAAAAGTAAACAAGACTTTACTTATAAAATTAATTTTGTTTTCAAGGATAAGTTTAATAAGTTTCATATATATTGAAATATAAAAGTGTTAAAGGTAGAATAAGTGGGTTTTCAAAATAATATTTGTTTTGAAAATTTATTAAACAACTCTGGGAAGTTTTAAAAGATTTTAAAAGTTAATTAAATTATTTAAATTGTTTTAATTATAATTGATTTCAAAAAAAATTATATTTTAAATAAAGTTTATGATAAAGATTTAGTAATCAATTACAATAAAGATTATCTAAAGTAATTAAGAGTTTTGATGTATTAAAGATATTTAATGTGTGAAGATAATTAAGATAATTCAATTATTATTAATAATTAAAGAGTTATGGGTTAATATAAATAATTTAATTGAGATAATGATTTTCTTAATTAAGGGTTTTTAATTATAAGTAGTTAAGAAATTATTTAAGTTAATTTTAAATGAGTGATTAAATAATTAATTAAGTAATTAATAAGTGATTAATTAAAGATAATCACTTATGATTTAAATTAATTAAGTGTAATTACTTGGTGAAGTAATTAAGTAATTAATTATTGGAGGTAATTAAGTAAAGGGGAATTATTTAATAAGGTGATAAGAGGTTAATTACTTTATGGAAGTAATTAAGTGGTAGTGATTATGGGTTAATCACTTAGCAATTAATTAAAAGAATTAATTAATGTAATTAATTAAAGGTTTAAATTAATTAATTAAAGAATAATTAATTAATAATTAAGGGTAATAAATAAAGTGATTAATTACTTGTTAGATTATTAATTAGTAAGGATTTAATTAATGGAAGTGATTATTAATTAAATAATTAATTAGTATTTAACAATTAAAGGATAATTAATCTATAATTTAGTTTTAATTACTAAATGCAATTAAAGTGTAATTAATCAAGTGTGATTAATTAAAGAGTAATTAATCAAGGATGATTAATTTAAAGTGTAATTAAGAGATAATTACTTGGTATAATTAAGAAGTAATTAATCAAGATGATTAATTAAAATTGTAATTAAGGAATAATTACTTAAAGTAATTAAGATATAATTAATCAAGGGAGATTAATTAAAGTGGCAAATCAAGTGATGATTAGTTAATTAATTTGTAATTAATTAATGGTAAGTAAGTTGGATTAATATAATCCAAGTGATTAAGTAAGGAATTATTTTAATTAAGGATTAATTAAATTAATTTAGTTTGGATCAAACATTGTGTTTGAATGGGTAAATGATATTGGATGTCATTGGTTGATATTTAATAATTTGAATGTGATATATCTGAGATGTGATATATATGGTGCTTTGTGATATGTGTGGATGAATTAGATAATAGTGGATTATCTATCTGTGTGTTATGAATCATCCATTTAAGTTAAGTGATATTCTGAATATCTACTGTTTAAACCCTTGGGTACAACTTGGACACTAAAATGGCGTTTTGGATTCTGTGAGACCGAGATCGGATTTTATATCCGTAAACCACATCGATCCAAATTAACGTTTGGTCGTAAATCCAAGTGAAGTGAAGTGAAGACTCGAGGTGGAAGAATTATGTATCGTTATAACTCCAAGGGTGATTCCTGAATGAGTTTAACGAATATAGTACTTTCAGATTCGAGATGAAGATTCAGAGTGCAAGGGCTATTATCGTTAACTCTGAGGGTGATTCCAAAATGAGTGTAACGAGATAGTGCATTCGGTTCCGTTCGAACCCGGAACGGACTTGTATGGATTGAAAGCTTTCAGAACATCGTCAGGTGGATGATGAGCATTCTAAGATAGATGTGTTCTATAAAGGCAATCGCAGCCTCAAGCCTCATCAACCGGGAATGGCTAAAACAGGAGAGGTGCAGCAAGGCTATGTGAGTCACGCTCAAGTAGGACAAGATTGACCTCTTTCTAGATGTCCCTTTTTATTACGACTGTGTGGGCAGTTGGATCTGCAGCCAACTGCGGGGTTGTCTTGTTCGAAACCCTTCAGTAAGGAATGGTTCCGGCCTTGTGTTGCAGGGGATTTCGGGTGGATCCTCAGTACGTTGATCTAAGCCACGTACTGTGACGGGCGGTACCCCAGTAGCCCTGCCATTAATGGAAACCTTTTCTTCCTACGTGCCTTTACGATTCTGATTGTATTTGTAACAACCCACATATTTATCGATTGTATATTTAAATATTTCATCGTTCGTCGGATTATAGTCCGAAAACCTACTTTTTGCAAACAGTCAAATTGAGACTCGAGACCTCTTCCATTGAGTTCAAAATGCCATTTGCAACCTTTTTGAGTATAAGCTTCGATATGTTCGGAGTAAGTTGATTTTTGCTACTTTTTCAATAGGGCTTTGGGTTTGGGTTCAGCCCATTTGCCCAATTCTGGTTATATCAACCTAACCCTCTCCACTTCTCTCCATTCATTCCTCATTTCCTAACTCTCTCAAGCTCAAGAGAATAATGGGAAAAAGATTGGAAATTAGAATTCCTATGCCCTAGTTCCTTTGCAAACTCAAATTCTTGCTCCAAAATCAAAGAAAAGCCATTGGTAAGCCTTCTCTTCGTCTTCTCCAACTCTTTCTCTCTTTAATTTCAGAAAATTACTAAACCTAATTTGGGAAATGTTTCTCTTTTAAGCTTAGATTCAAGCTTCTTGTGTTGAGATTGTAGTGTGGTTGATCTTCCCTTGTCTTCAAGCTTCTCATTCATTGATTTTGTGAAAAAGTGAGATTTTTATCTCACATCTATGCTTATAACTATCTTTGAATGTTGGGTATGAATTCCTAACACTTATTCATGTGCATTTGCTTTTGGTTTGGATTGAATTGGTGAATATCCTAATTTTTAGTGTTTTGGATTCAAATCTTTAAAATCCTAACTTTGATGTTTGAGCATGTTTTCTGTGATGCGTCGAGGAGCCAATAGGGCCGGGTAGCCGATGGGCGTAATCCCCTAGCGTCTGTGCACGACCGGTTGCGAATGGAGAGAGTTTGCACTTCAATTAATAGGGTTAAAAAATGCAGGAATTGCAGTTCGGTCAACCGAAATCTCTGAGTCGGCCGGCGGAAGCTGAAGCCCTAACATTCTGGGCTAGTTTCGGTCGACCGACTCAGAGAGCTCAGTCGACCGACCTGCTCCTATTTCCCTGTTTGCCTATTTATGCTCGTTTTGCTTTGTTTTTCCAATTGTTAATCGATTCTTCTTCTCCGATTAGTTGTTATCACCTTTGTCAACTTTGATAACTTCTATTTTTGGAATTTTTGGGTATTTCCACTTTGATGGATTCGGTATCGATTTCTTTGGATTTTATTCACGTCATCGTATGCGAATTTTAGTGATTGATTGTTTCTACAATCAATCTGTGATTCGTCACTTCAAAATATAAAGGTTTCAATATTAGTAGTAAATATCAAAACTCTTTCATCAAAATGATTTTAACACTATTTTATTACAAAATTCGTTTCTTAAACCGTTTTTCAATCTACTAGTATATACAAACCTTTACCTCGCTCGTATGAAAAATCTAATTAAACGACTTAGTAAAACAAGTGGTATGAAACGCTTGTGTTTACTTCGTCGGTTAATTCTTGGACTTGTTCGATTGAATTTCTTGTGACAATTTTCTAGTGGAGACTTACAGTTTGTTCATAAATATTTATGTTAAGCTAGTGGTTATGGGACATGAAGCTAAACTCATATATTTACAAGCTTAATGTAATTGACACTTGACCTCGAGTGGAAGTCTACAATTTGTTCGTAAATAATTAAGTTAAGCTAGTGGTTATGGGACATGAAGCTAAACTCTTTTATTTACTAGCTCAGTGTAATTTACACTTATCGATCAATGATGATCATTTTGTGATTTAGACTAGCAATGTGCGATGTCTCTTTGTCTGCGGGGGAGACTAAACCCCATTTTTAGTGGAGCTTCGGCTTGGTGGGGTTGCGACCCATGGTCTTCGGGCTATTTTAGTGGAGCTACGGCTCATGGTCTTTGGGCCATTTTAGTGGAGCTTCGGCTCATGGTCTTCGGGCCGTTTTAGTGGAGCTTCGGCTCATGGTCTTCGGGCCGTTTTAGTGGAGCCTCGGCTCAAAATTAATGGTTAGCAACCATGGAATAACTTTCCGTTCTGCGATACACGTGTTGGTGAGTTTTTATGCTCCCGTTCTAGAGACAGGCCTCTTTCCCCCTTTTTGTGATTTCTAGATTTCTATTTATTTATTTCTAGAGTTTGTGTTCCACCAATTTTTGTGATTTACATTTGATAAGTTTTATCAATATTTGTGCATTGGTGAATTTGTGTGTCATTGACTTTTGTGATTGGCATTGATATAATTGTCAATATTTATGGTTTGGTGAATAAAAATAAAGAGTATGATATTCTTTTTGATCTTTGAGAAGATTCTTGTGATATTGATTAATCTCTTGTTTATTTTCAGTTGCGTACTTATTATAGTATGGCTTTAGGGTTATCATATGTTTTTGTCATATCTCTTATTCTATCATTTTATCTGATATTTATAGCTAGACTGATCCGTTTATTATTTTCTTATTAAATAATACTCGGGTCAGACCGAGATGTTACAGGTGCTTCTGCTTGACTTCTCATCTGGGATTATTATCCTGACTTTTGGCTAACTACTTAGATTAGTAGTTTTTGGTTGTACACATTTGAGATATAGACCCATTGATGTATACTTATTCTTTTGTGTTGCACTCGTAACTATTCATTTTTGTGATATTGTGGATCTTGTTTGACCACTACTCTGATATACACTTTCATGTGTTTTATATTCATATCTTTTTCCGCCTTTGTGATATGAATTATCTGTGACTGATTTGTGTTATATTTATTTCTATGTTTATTTCCGAAGATATTATAGCCACTGTGTAGTAGCTTTGAGTTTGCGTCGGCATGTCGGATTTCCTCTAGAAATTAAATGCAAGTTATATTTTATCTGGCATATCGGTGCTCGCACAAAGCCATTACACGGATGGTCGCTCCTCAATAGCCTTATTCTCCGTGCTAGTTGACGGCATTACACCGTAGTGTCCTTGGCTAGCATGGGTATAGAGGTGGGGCATCACAGCTTGGTATCAGAGCCTAATTCGGAACAATGTAGAATAATTTAACAAGGATCATCGTCCTAAGTCCATCTTAGGAGTCGTGCCTTAGGATTTTAATTCGTGTCTTCGTACCGTTCTATCCTATTTTCCTTTATGATGCCTTATTTTATCAATCAAGTTTGTTTGATATTCATTGTGAGAATAACCTTTTTCTTCTTCTTTCTTTCTTTCTTAAAGAAGAAGAAATGGTTAGTTCTAGCAGTCCTAGCGCTGGTCAATCCAGTAGCCCTTCTTTGGATGGCGCATTCATGTCTGCCCAACAACTTTTGGATCTTGTAAAGAATCAAGAGTTTATTTGTGCTTTGAGTAAGAACCCCAAAATGGTTCTACCTTTGAAACTTGAAGTTCCTTTCAATCAGCTTGTGGATGTTACCCTTCGACATGAAGAGGTTGGTAAAGGAGGTGATAGTGATATTGGGATTTCCAAGAAGAGGCATATTAAGTTCAAAATCCCTTATCCTAATAAGAAGGTGAAGCAAACTACTTTGGTAGAAAAGACTCCAATCCCTAATCATGGAGAATGCTACAGTTGTGGCTCTAGAGACCACTATATAAATAAGTGTCCTAGACCTATCTCTTGCCGCTATTGCAAAGGTGCGGACCATTATATGTCTTCATGTCCCAAACTTCAAAGCAAGAGAGAGAGGGAGCTGAACGACTCTTCTCTTGGTCAAGGTATTTTTCATTCAATCCTCGATGGCATTGTTTTATTTCGTGATATTTCTATTTGAGTTCTTTTTGTTATGGGTTCATCTCATATTTTTATATCAAAAGAACTTGTCGATTCTTTTTCTTTGAATATTTTGGGCTTAATGACTTCTTTGAGAATTGCGAATCCTGTTAGTGGATCAGCAACGCTTAGTTGGTTTCTTGTACTGATGTCGAAATTATTTTATGTGATTTTTCTTTCCAAGCCGATATTTTTACTTAGGTTTCAAAATTGATTTTTGAAAAGGGATTGACTTAATTATTATGAAGCCATATCCTATGTCCTTAGTGGAGTACTTATCTTCGACATTCTTAATCTGTTAAGCAGATTTCTATTTTTCCTTTGTGATTTCGATTCCAACTTGATGGCATCATTTTATTCTTTAAGCCCACATGATGAGGAAAGTGTTATTTCTCTCATTCATGTAGTTTGAGAATTTTTCGGTATTTTTGGAGTTTGTCTTAGGATCATCGCCTAAGCAATATCTTGTGTGGTGTTAAGGTCTTTCCAGCTCGACCTTGCCACTGGTTTTCATTTGCTACGAGTTGCGGCAGTTAGCATTCCACTTACCGCATTCCGCACTCGTTATAATTTTTATGAATGACTTATTATGTCATTCAGTTTGTCCAGCTTATTTCATCCATTTTATAAGTCGAGTATTCTATGAATATTTCGATGAGACCATTCTTGTATTTATTAATTTTGGATGAAAATAGCAATTTAAAAAATTTTACAAATCTTTTTCATAAGATTTATTTATAAGTATAGTTAGATTTTGTTCTTAAAAAGAGCAAAGAATATTCATAAAGATTTTAAGAGATATTTTTATCATATAGAAGATGGTTTTGTGATTGTATTGCCCATTTAGTGTTTTAAGAATTTTGGTCGATGCGCTTGATCAACGTTATCGATAGGAATTTCCTAAATGCTTTGATGAGATAATCAAACACAGTAAATTTCACTTGAATACATAAAATTTGCTAGAAAAATGATTACATAAGTTAATTATAATTTTTGGAAGTTTTAACTTTTCGGGAAAGAAGATTATTTAAAAGAAATTCTTTCTTTTCGATACTCTTATTCTTGTGATTGCCGAAGAGAACGTGCTATCACTTTTGTTTCTAAATCATTAAAGCCAATCGAGACTAGGTATGCCACTCATGATCTAGTGCTCGCGGCTGTTGTTTTCGCTTTTAGAATTTGGCATCATCATTTTTGGGGGAGAAATTTGTTCTCCACCTCGATCATAAATCTTTGGAATATTTATTTTCTCATAAGGAACTTCATGTTGACTCGAGTTCCTGGCATTTTGTTCTCGGAGGGGAAATCATGTTGCCAATGCGTTTAGTCGTAAGCAATAAGTGGTTGATTCTTTGATGATGTCTAAATGGAATTATCTTTTTATCAAGTTCATCGAACGTTTTGATATACTTCGTTTCATTGAGCTTTATCTTATTTCTTTTATGGACTAGCGTCCGATGTTCTTTTATGGTGTTCGGTTCATTGGACGTACCGTTTTTGTACTACGTTGGTGTTTCGAAATTATTCGAGCTTTGGTTCATCTGGCGTACCGTTATTGTACTACGCCGTTGTTCCAAATTATTTGAGTTTCTAGTTTCTCGGGCGTACCGTTTTTATACTACGTCGTTGCACCGGCTCAATTTTCTGTTATTCATGACGTTTTCTCATGTCTTTCTATTATGGAAATGCCTTAGGGATTCCGATTTTTATTCTTGAGCCTGGTGTTATTGAGGAAATTGAAGTTTCACCAGATTTGACTTATGAGCAACATTCTTTTCGCATCATTTCTTCGGAGGTTGAGCGGCTTCGAAATAAAGATGTACTTCTTGTGAAAGTTCAATGGATCTCAAATCTCGAGGATAGCTCTTGGGAATCCAGAGAATTCAACGAGCGAACATGTTCGGACTTACTCTTTCGTGCCCCTTGTGGTGAACTTCTTATTTCAAATTTTCTTTTGTGTTGATATGCTTTTATGGTTGTTACTATTTATTTTCTTCTTTAGTATTGCGAGGACGCAATTTCTTTAAGGAGGAGAGTCTGTAACAACCCGCATATTTATCGATTGTACATTTAAATATTTTATTTAAATATTTTATCATTCGTCGGATTTTAGTCTGAAAACCTACTTTTTGCAAACAGTCGAATTGGGACTCGAGACCCCTTCCATTGAGTTCAAAATGTCGTTTGCAACCTTTTTGAGTATACGCTTCGATATGTTCGGAGTAAGTTGATTTTTGCTACTTTTTCTATAGGGCTTTGGGTTTGGGTTCAGCCCATTTGCCCAATTCTGGTTATATCAACCCAACCCCTCTCCACTTCTCTTCATTCATTCCTCATTTCCTAAATCTCTCAAGCTCAAGATAATAATGGGGGAAAAGATTGGAAATTAGAATTCCTAAGCCCTGGTTCCTTTGCAAACTCAAATTCTTGCTCCAAAATCAAAGAGAAGCCATTGGTAAGCCTTCTCTTCATCTTCTCCAACTCTTTCTCTCTTTAATTTCAGAAAATTACTAAACCTAATTTGGGAAATGTTTCTCTTTTAAGCTTAGATTCAAGCTTCTTGTATTGAGATTGCAGTGTGGTTGATCTTCCCTTGTCTTCAAGCTTCTCATCCATTGATTTTGTGAAAAGGTGAGATTTTTATCTCACATCTATGCTTATATCTATCTTTGAATGTTGGGTATGAATTCCTAACACTTATTCATGTGCATTTTCTTTTGGTTTGGATTGAATTGGTGAATATCCTAATTTTTAGTGTTTTGGGTTCAAATCTTTAAAATCCTAACTTTGATGTTTGAACATGATTTTGGAGATGCATCGAGGAGCCAATAGGGCCGGGTAGCCGATGGGCGTAATCCCCTAGCGTTCGTGCTCGACCGGTTGCGAATGGAGAGAGTTTGCACTTCAATTAATAGGGTTAAAAAAATGCAGGAATTGCAGTTTGGTCGACCGAACTCTCTGAGTCGGTCGACCGAAGCTGAAGCCGTAAAATTCTGGGCTAGTTTCGGTCAATCGACTCAGAGAGCTCAGTCGACCGACCTGCTCCTATTTCCCTATTTGCCTATTTATGCTCGTTTTGCTTTGTTTTTCCAATTGTTAATCGATTCTTCTTCTCCGATTAGTTGTTATCACCTTTGTCGACTTTGATAACTTCTATTTTTGGAATTTTTGGGTATTTCCACTTTGATGGATTCGGTATCGATTTCTTTGGATTTTATTCACGTCATCGTATGTGATTTTTAGTGATTGATTGTTTCTACAATCATTTCTGTCATTTGTCACTTCAAAATATAAGGGTTTCAGTATTAGTAGTAAATATCAAAACTCTTTCATCAAAATGATTTTAACACTATTTTATTACAAAACTCGTTTCTTAAACCGTTTTCCAATCTACTAGTATATACAATCTTTTACCTCACTCGTATGAGAAATCTAATTAAACAACTTAGTAAAACAAGTGGTATGAAACGCTTGCGTTTACTTCGTCGGTTAATTCTTGGACTTGTTCGATTGAATTTCTTATGAAAAATTTCGAGTGGAGATTACAGTTTGTTCGTAAATATTTAAGTTAAGCTAGTGGTTATGGGACATGAAGCTAAACTCATATATTTACTAGCTTGGTGTAATTGAAACTTAACCTCGAGTGGAAGTCTACAATTTGTTCGTAAATAATTAAGTTAAGCTAGTGGTTATGGGACATGAAGCTAAACTCTTTTATTTACTAGCTCAGTGTAATTTACACTTATCGATCAATGATGATCATTTTATGATTTAGACTAGCAATGTGCGATGTCTCTTCGTCTGCGTGTGGAGACTAAACCCCGTTTTTAGTGGAGCTTCGGCTTAGTGGGGTAGCGTCCCATGGTCTTCGGGTCGTTTTAGTGGAGCTTCGGCTCATGGTCTTCGGGCCATTTTAGTGGAGCTTCGGCTCATGGTCTTCGGGCCGTTTTAGTGGAGCTTCGGCTCATGGTCTTCGGCCGGTTTTAGTGGAGCCTCGGCTCAAAATTAATGGTTAGCAACCATGTAATAGCTTTCCATTTTGTGATACACGTGTTGGTGAGTTTTTATGCTCCTGTTCTAGTGACAGGCCTCTTTCCCCCTTTTTGTGATTTCTGGATTTCTATTTATTGATTTCTAGAGTTTGTGTTTCACCAATTTTTGTGATTTACATTTGATAAGTTTTATCAATATTTGTGCGTTGGTGAATTTGTGTGTCATTGACTTTTATGATTGGCATTGATATAATTGTCAATATTTATGGTTTGGTGAATAAAAATAAAGAGTATGACATTCTTTTTGATCTTTGAGAAGATTCTTGTGATATTGATTAATCTCTTGTTGATTTTTAGTTGCATACTTATTACAGTATGGCTTTAGGGTTATCATACGTTTTTGTCATATCTCTTATTCTATCATTTTATCTGATATTTATAGCTAGACTGATCCGTTTATTATTTTCTTATTAAATAATACTCGGGTCAAATCGACATGTTACAGGTGCTTCTGCTTGACTTCTCATCTGGGATTATTATCCTGACTTTTGGCTAACTACTTAGATTAGTAGTTTTTGGTTGTATACATTTGAGATATAGACTTATTGATGTATGCATATTCTTTTGTGTTGCACTCGTAACTATTCCTTTTTGTGATATTGTGGATCTTGTTTGACCACTACTCTAATATACACTTTCATGTGTTATATATTCATATCATTTTCCGCCTTTGTGTTATGAATTATCTGTGACTGATTTGTTTTATGTTTATTTCTACGTTTGTTTCCGAAGATATTATAGCCACTGTGCAGTAGCTTTGAGTTTGTGTCGGCATGTCGGATTTCCTCTAGAAATGAAATGCAAGTTATATTTTATCTGGCATATCGGTGCTCGCACAAAGCCATTACACGGATTGTCGCTCCTCAACAGCGTTATTCTCCGTGCTAGTTGATGGCATTACACCGTAGTGTCCTTGGCTAGCATGGGTATAGAGGTGGGACGTCACAGTATTACCCACTTTTGTGGCTAGTAGCTAGAATTTAATCATGTAACAATTTTAGCTATTTCTTATTTACTTGAAAACCCTAGACATTATTATAATATCACTGGATTTCTTATCAAATGTTTTGGTTAGCGTAAGGTAAAAACTTTTCCATGTTTATGTGTGGGAAGTCTTACGTGATACCTTTCTTTTCAAAAGGATTTATAAAATTAAGCAACTTTAAAACCGTTTACTCACACCAGACCCATGTCTGACCCAAGTGTTTATTTTCAGTTTTATTAAACTCTTGGGTACTCATATTATGGATGAGTAGTCGAGGGATTCCGGTTAGCCTTGACGAATTTTGGAGGAGCTTTGGAGCAGGATGCTTCAGTGTGTAGATATATAGATAGAGTTTCTGCTGTGATGTTATTCTGTATTGGCTCTTGTATTGTACATTAGACAGAAACGTTATAACTATCTAAATTGAGATGTATAGTTGTGTACTCTGATGTATAGGATACTATGTATATGTTATGTATTATATTTCATTCATTCCGCTGTGAGATTCTGATGGGTTGTTGTTCTTTCTTCTCTTTCTTTTCTTCTTCTATCCCTTTCTTTCTTAAATAATGATGCGACGTCCTAGTGATAGGAAGGCGAGTCGTTACAGTTGGTATTAGAGCGCTAGGTTGAGTGAATACCTAGGCTTTGGAGTGACTACTTTCTTGAGAGAGCGTACTTGTAATTTATAAATATATATATATATATATATATGTATATATATATATATCTACCAAATCTGTTGGGTTATCTGTTCGAATTTTCCAACATAAGTTACAAAGGTAGATAAGGTAGGAGTGTGTGTAACACGACTACCACTAATGGAAGAGGCTCACATGTTGTGGTTGGAGGTGTATCTGTCAAGACTATAGACCTAATACCGTCTCGAATAAGCTTTGCAGATTGGTGAAAAGATTTTGATCCCAGAGAAAGTCTTTTCAAGAACTGGAGTATATTCTTGAAGTGCAAGTTTGGTTTGCTCTCGAGTGAGCGGAATTTCCAAGAGTTGAATCTGTCAACTAAGCAGAAGCAGGTAATGGTATCTTGGTGGCTTCAGGAAGGAATAGCTGTGTGGTGGGATGCAGTACCCATGGATGGCTCTGAAGATGTTTTTTTGGAATAAGATTTAGTTGGTATTGGAGGAACAGTGATGCCTACTATAGGGAGGATTCGGATGTTTAGGGATCTTCTGGATCTCGAATATGAGAATTTTATTTATATTGAAGTATGAGACTAAGGTCGATTTATTGCTTTGTTTCGGACATGGTCTCATTGTTTCCCTTAAGAAGAACAAGTTGTTGGTGCTTGTTTAGGAGCCCGAGTTTCTTGAGAAGATTTCTGCCTATTTCAAGGATCTTTTTTGTGGTATTGGTTGATAGCTTTAAATTTCGAGGAGATTTTGGATGAGGAAGATCTTTTGGCTCGGCAGTATCATTAAAGTGAAGTGTGGAAGCAGTAGTGTGGACCCGTTTCTTCGGTGATTCAGAAATCTTTGGGATTCTACTATCACCGGTCCAGGCAGGTAGTGAAGGCTAATCCACTTCTTCGGGAGGCTCAAAAGAGCAAGATATTTGTTGGAAGGTTGACCTTGATTAGGAAAGCTGTTTTAGTTGGTGAAGAGGAAACGGTTCCTTTGGAATCTGAACTGGGTAAGATTGCAAAAGTGACTTGCGATTAGTTCGGGAAATATTTGAGTATTCTCTGGTTTGAGATTGAGGTATCTCAAGTGGAGGTAAAAGCTATTAAAGTTGTCAGAGATTATCCGAAGGTTTTTGAGGAAATCAGAAGTCTACCGCATCTGAGATTGAGTTTTCTTATTGACTTGGATTCCTGAAGTAATACCGATGGTTAAGAGGAATAACTCTTAGAGCGAGAAGAGTTTGGTGAAGCAGCTCAAATTTCTTTGGAGAGGGATTGAACACACCTAGATTTCTAGTTGAGACTCTGCTGGGGTGTTTTTGACGAAGCGGAATGGGTCACTAAGATTCTATGGATCTAATAAACTGTGTATGGATCCCGTTTGTGCTCAAGTTCTCCAATGACATTCTCATCTACTCCAGATCAGAGTTGTGCCGCGGAAGCGAGATAGCAGCTGTTCTGAAATGGGAGGAACCAGAGTTGCAGTTTTCTTGGATTAGAGGATTTCTACAGGAAATTCAAGTATGAAGGAATTTTCAGGATTTGGAAGGCAATGTTATCAAGTGTAACTGTTGGGCTATTCCAGATAACAAAGGTAGGTCTGAAGTCCACTAATGCTTGTGCAGTAGAGTTGTGTTCTGGATTTCAGAGAATTTTTGGAGAGCCATTTTATGGTGTAAAATCTGAAAATTGGTTTGATTCTGGTCCAGTTTGGTTCATGAAGTATCAGCAAGGGTTAAGCTGATCTGGAATGGAGGTGAACTAGGATCGTCAGTAGAGTTGTGTAGTTAAGAATTGAGGAGATTTAGAATGTGAAGTTGGAATTTGGATATTGTTTTAGTTATATCCGATCAAAGGAGATATAAGATTGGGTAAAACTGTAGAGCTAGCCCTGGAAGTATTTTGAGATTTTCCTGTGTTCTCTAGAGATTAAATTTTGATCTACATGATTGAATTGCCAGTTCGGATAGCTGGAATTCATTGTATTTCACGTATCTATGAGGAATACGTGTATGATTCATCATGGGTGATAGAATCAGTAGTTCAGAAGGATATGGTAGTTGAGCTAGTTTTGAGTTCAGACTGATGTCTTGTTCTGATTTGTAGATCTAGATGAGAAAGAGTCTGGATAATAGTAGTGTGGTTACTTAAGATTCTATAGAGCGAGTATTCCAGTATATGTAATTGGAAACTCTAGATAATACAAGGAAATTCTATCCAGAATTTTGTCTGGATAGTTAGAATTGTTTGTTTGAATCTGTTGCTATGGTTGCTGTTTTAAATTAAAAATTTTGCTGGGTTATTAAATTATCTTTGCTTTTAAATTTTGGGGACGAAATTCTTTTAAGGAGGAAGGAATGTGATGACCCGAAATTTTGAGCAATATCAATTTAATAATCCCTATTAAAAAATTAAATTGATTTGACCATTTTATATTATAAATTGACAAGTTAAAATTCTTTTAAAGGCTAATAATAATTAATTTGACAATATCTATTAATATCTTTTCCTAACAACATAAAATTGATAAGATTTATCTTTCAAAAGCTAATCAAAATGTTTTCTACTTATAATGCATATATATAGGTATATATTATATATAGGAAGTCTTTAATGTAATAAAAGCTATGTTTTCAATTTGTAATATATATGTATATATATATATATATATATATGTATATATATATATATATTGTGATTTGGAATTGTGTTTCAAAATTTAACATGATAATATTCAAAACTAATTTTCCATTTAAAATGTATATATTTGTATATATATTGGAAATGGAAAAAAATATTGTTTTGAACATAATAAAGTGTTTTCAAACTTTAAATATATATAGTTTGTAATTTGGAAATGATAATTTAACTTAATACTTTTCAAGTGACATTTGAAATTTAAATTTTTAACAACAAGGACAATTTCTTATTTATTATAAATATAAATTTTAAACTTGAGTTTTAAATAAGATTTAAATTAAAAAGATCATTTGTTTTTAATATTCTTTCATTTTAAAATTCTAACATAAGATAAATTTGGTTTAGAAATTTTATATATAGAGTTAAAATAAATTTCTCAAGCTTATAAACATATGATGCATTTAAATCAAAGCATAAGTTATTTATAAATAAATGTTTACTTGAATTCACTTTTGTATATTTATATAAAATTTAAAAGCTTAAAAAGATAAATAAATTTATATACATGTAAATATTTCACAAATACATATACATAACTTAAATAAATTTATAGAAAGAAAAGTAACACTTATAAGTATATTAAAATAGGTTAAAGACATTTGTAAGGATATAAGCATAGGTGTAACCAAATTAAAACAATAAATGGACAAATGGCATTCTCTTTGATAATTAAAATTAAAATTTAATAAAATAAAATAAACTAAGATTAATCTCAGATCTTCTCTATTCTTTAGTTCTTCATCTTTTCTACATAAAATAAAATTAAATCAAAAAAAAAGAAAAGAATATATATATATATAATATATATATACATATATGAATCTGGAAAAACTGGGCAAATGAAAATCTGGAAAAGCTGAAGCAAGAAATCAAAGAAATCAAAGGCAAAGGAAAGATCAATATCGGATTAAATTCAACAAAAAGAAAATTCAAGAGCTAATGAAAACAAGCCTGGAAATCAAGAACAGGTTCTCTGCTTAATCAGTGAGTAAACTATTTTTTAAACAAAAAAACAGTTTTAAAACCTGGATTTCATTGTGATATCCGAATGTAAATTATGTTGCTTGCCTAAAAATTTTGGATTAAAATGGATGCATGTTTATGTATGAATATTGAATGCCTGTGTGTATATAGATATAGTCTCTATTGATTTTGTTAGAGTTTGAATCCTTTAAAAATCCAATTTCTCATCTTTGAATCACTATTAGCCTTTGGTATGTGATTGAAAATCATATGTTACCTGAATATCTGGATGAATATGGATGCAAGTATGTATATTGGTGTTTATTGCTTGGATATTGCCTGCATATGTATTGATATAGCCTCTGTTGTGATTACAGGCTGTTCAATTCTAATTAAATTCAATATCTCACCATTGAATCATAATTAGCTTATGATTTGTATTGAAAAGTGTTCGAAATCATGTAATAGCACTACTAAAAATAATTTCTCGAATTTATATTAATTATTTGACTCGAAATTTTATAAATGACAGTAAAATTTAATTTGGGTCAAAAATGTTTAAACTTAATTCCAGGATTTGATTGCATGATTGAATTCAATATAGAAAATCATGATTTTTGAGGTATATATCATGATTTTTAGTTTGGGAATCAGGGTGTTTGCTAGGGTTGAACGTGAGAGGTGCTTTGATCGAATTCCGTCGATCAACAACGAGTTGGCCAACGGGGTTGAATCTGAAGGTCGAGGGGGAGGAGGTGATCATCAGAAAATGGAGTTGGGATTTTTAGATGCTCGGCGTGGATATGAGAAGAAGAAATAGGGTTTTGATTCCAGGGTATGTCGTCGACATTGGTATGGGTTTCGCGGCGACAAGAAGCGATTAGAGTCGATCGCGAGTTGTGCCGTGGAAGCTGGAAGGTCCGGTGGAGCTATGGTGAAGATAGCATGGAGTCTGGAGATCTGGATCGTCGATGGCGATCAGTTTTCCGATGGCGTTTGGTTCAGTTCATGTGGGACTTGAGGTCAATTTCGATTCTCGTTCGAATTGTGGTTTCTGGGTTTTCGAGTGTTGTTACCGTTGTAGAGAGGGATGTGTCGGAGGCCGGGATAGAGTACATCGGTGGCCAGGGGAGTTGTGCGCGTGGATGTGCACGTCTTTCATGCTTTTAGAATCTGGTTTGGGAAAGGAAGATGAGAGCTCGGGTTTTTCTTCGGGGATGTTCGAGTTTTACTCGAAGCGGAAGAGAAGGGATAAAGCCTGTGTTTTGATCGATTGATTTAGGGATTTTTCTCGAGTGGGTTGTGAGGTGCAGGGTTTAAGAATTGAATTGGAAATGTTAAAGTTTCAAAACAAGGAAATTTGATTTTAGGAAATTTTACTAAGTTTTAAAATAAAAGTAAATAAGGCTTTTCTTATAAAATTAATTTGTTTTCAAGGATAAGTTTAATAAGTTATATATATATATATATATATATTGAAATATAAAAGTTTTAATGGTAGAATAAGTGGGTTTTCAAAATAATGTTCGTTTTGAAAATTTACTAACCAACTTTGGGAAGTTTTAAAAGATTTTAAAAGTTAATTAAATTGTTTAAATTGTTTTAATTATAATTGATTTCAAAAAAAGTTATATTTTAAATAAAGTTTATGATAAAGATTTAGTAATCAATTACAATAAAGATTATCTTAAGTAATTAAGAGTTTTGATTTATAAAAGATATTTAATATGTGAAGATAATTAAGATAATTCAATTATTATTAATAATTAAAGAGTTATGGGTTAATTTAAATAATTTAATTGAGATAATGATTTTCTTAATTAAGGGTCTTTAATTATAAGTAGTTAAGAAATTATTTAAATTAATTTTAAATGAGTAATTAAATAATTGATTAAGTAATTAATCAGTGATTAATTAAAGATAATCTCTTATGATTTAAATTAATTAAGTGTAATTACTTGGTGAAGTAATTAAGTAATTAATTAATGGAGGTAATTAAGTAAAGGGTAATTATTTAATAAGGTGATTAGAGGTTAATTACTTTATGGAAGTAACTAAGTGGAAGTGATTAAGAGTTAATCACCTAGTAATTAATTAAAAGAAATAATTAATATAATTAATTAATTCTTTAAATTAATTAATTAAGGAATAATTAATTAATAATTAAGGGTAATTAATAAAGTGATTAATTACTTGTTAGATAATTAATTAGAAAGGATTTAATTAATGAAAGTGATTATTAATTAAATAATTAATTAGTAATTAATAATTAAAGGATAATTAATCTATAATTAAGTTTTAATTACTAAATGTAATTAAAGAGTAATTAATCAAGTGTGATTGATTAAAGAGTGATTAATCAAGGATGATTAATTTAAAGGGTAATTAAGAGATAATTACTTGGTATAATTAAAAAGTAATTAATCAAGATGATTAATTATAATTTTAATTAAGGAATAATTACTTAAAGTAATTAAGAAATAATTAACTAAGGGAGATTAATTAAAGTAGAAAATCAAGTGATGATTAATTAATTAGTTTGTAATTAATTAATGGTAAGTAAGTTGGATTAATGATAATCCAAGTGATTGAGTAAGGAATTAATTTAATTAAGGATTAATTAAATTAATTTAGTTTGGATCAAACTTTGTGTATGAATGGGTAAATGATATTGGATGATATTGGATGTCATTGGTTTATATTTGATGATTTGAATGTGATATATCTGAGATGTGATATATATGATGCTTTGTGGTATGTGTGGATCAATTAGATAATAGTGGATTATCTATCTGTGTGTTATGAATCATCCATTTGAGTTAAGTGATATTCTGAATATCTACCGTTTAAACCATTAAGTACAACTTGGACATTAAAATGGCGTTTTGGATTCGGTGAGACCGGGATCGGATTTTATATCTGAAAACCACATTGATCCAAATTAACGTTAGGTCGTAAATCCAAGTGAAGTGCAGTGAAGACTCAAGGTGGAAGAACTATGTATCGTTATAACTCCGAGGGTGATTCCAGAATGATTTTAACGAAGATAGTACTTTCAGATTCGAGATGAAGATTCAGCGTGCAAGGGCTATTGTCGTTAACTCTGAGGGTGATTCCAAAATGAGTGTAATGAGATAGTGCCTTCGGTTTCATTCGAACCCGGAACAGACTTGTATGGATTGAATGCTTTCAGAACATCGTCAGGTGGACGATGAGCATTCTAAGATAGATGTGTTCTATAAAGGTATTCGCAGCCTCAAGCCTCATCAACCAGGAATGGCTAAAACATGGAAGGTGCAGCAAGGCTAAGTGAGTCGCACTCAAGTAGGATAAGATTGACCCCTGTCTAGATGTCCCTTTTTAATTCGGCTGTGTGGGCAGTTGGATCTATAGCCAACTGCGGGGTTGTCTTGTTCGGAATTGTTCAGTGAGGAATGGCTCCGGCCTTGTGTTGCAGGGGATTTAGGGTGGATCCTAGGTACGTTGATCTAGGCCACGTACTGTGACGGGCGGTACCCCAGTAGCCCTGCCATTGATGGAAACTCATTCTTCCTATGTGCCCTTACGGTTTTGATTGTATTACCCACTTTTGTGGCTAGTTTCTAGAATTTAATCATGTAACAATTTCAGCTATTTCTTATTTACTTGAAAACCCTAGACACTATTTTAATTAAGCAACTTTAAACCGTTTACTCACACCGGACCCATGTCTGACCCAAGTGTTTATTTTCTGTTTTATTAAACTCTTGGGTACTCATATTATGTATAAGTAGTCGAGGGATTCAAGTTAGCCTTGATGAATTCTGGAGGAGCTTTGGAGCAGGTGCCTTTAGTGTGTAGATATATAGATAGAGTTTCCGTTGTGATGTTGTTCTGTATTGGTTCTTATATTGTACATTAGACAGAAATGTTATAACTGTCTAAATTGAAATGTATAATTGTGTACTCTGATGTATAGGATACTATGTATATGTTATGTATTATATTTCATTCGTTCCGCTATGAGATTCTTATGGGTTGTTACAAAGACAGCCTAATATCTCCCTGAAATCTCGACCAAAGGACTTTGTAAACCATATGGCCCACTAGAGGAATCGCTAGGCCCAATTCAAAAAGAGGAGGGATCTGTACCATTCCTTTCTTTAGTCGAATTTGGGGAGCGATCCTTATGGTGGCTTCCTCATACAAAAATATGTTTAGCCCCCAAATTTCATGCCGTTTGGATCATTGCAACTCGAGTTATTGCTTGATCTTTAATTCTACATGGCTTGTATGCAGGTGTCTGCCGATCCCTCCCAAAGGATATATACCGATCCCTCTAATCTTGTCCTTTTGATGTGCGATCCTAGGATAGGTTTCCTAGGGTTCGTATATCTTGCTCTTCAAATTTCATAGGCGTTAGACTTGTAAATCTTAAGATATTGATTATTTTCCATAAGAATGCTCTTGTATTTTGAAACATGATGATCCCTCTTGTTGGAACCAATCTATGCTGATCCCTTTTATATATGGATCCATATTTCACATTCAAACATTCTACATTGCCTCTATATCAATCCAATTCAATCCTGACTTCATATGATCACCTGTACTTGACCTCTAAACCCCACAATCATCACTCTGGAGTCATCGGCCTTAATGGCGGTCGAATCTGACTGGTGCATTCAGTTCAATATAGCCGAGCTAGAATGTTGGATAACACTTTCCCCCCCAAAGTATGTCTTGTGATGACATGACGTGCTTTGAATCAAAGTAGGTTAGAGTCATTGGAAATAAATCCATCCAACTTTCGGAATAGTTGCTATCCCTTTGTTGAATTATTTTTCCAAGGTATTGAATATCTTATTGATCGTCATGACGCTTGGTCTTGCTCCGAAACTGAAGGCCTTGGGTTTGATTTCAATTCTTGTCAATTCCAAAAATTGAAATTTCTAGGTCCTATATGCGTATATTCATATATATGTTCTTGTCATTAGTTCCCGAACGTGCTCGGACGTTCACAGGTCATCGAAAAACCCACTTTAAGGCTGACTCGAAGCAAGACCCAAGTAATCACCTTTCCGACTTGAAGCAGCTACTGAAGATTCTGGCCCAGAGCTAGACTCATGTAACATCGAATTTTCCTCCAAGAAAACATGTATCCGACTCCAAGCACGAAAATCGTTCAGTGCCGATCTTTTTCCTCCAAGTAATATCCAAGCAAACGTGGATCTAACACCAAGCATGATCCAACACTTCAAATTTCTACGACTCTAATGTTGGTCTCAGAATATGGAAAATTAATAAATAGGAAATTTTTATAAAATTCTTCTTTCTACAATTTCAAAAAAGGAATCACTCAATTTTGATTGGTTTTAAAGAAGATATGGTCAAAAGAAGAAGGATCATTTTTGGACTTGAAATTCTAGGTCCAAAAACACTATGTAAATAATTGAAATTTTGACATAGCTATGCTCAAAATTTGAAGAAGTAATCCACATAAAAGTTGTAACTACTGGAATTTTACATGGTTTGAAAAAAATAATAACTTCATTTGGACAAGATATCAAAGATATACGATTAGTAGTAGAAGAGGAAATTTAGAGAGATGAAAGGTTAGTTATAAGCGAGTGAAAATGGGAATTCCCTAATGCCCTTGCCCCCAACCATCAACAAATTGAGTGCCACCTACTTCCATGTCTCCCTCCCTTTAAATTTCGAAAATATTATATTCCCCCTCTATGTCACTTTCTCCAACATTCATAAAACACTAACTATACTTCTGTCGCCAAAATGTTTGCTTATGATATGACATTTTCTATTTTATTTTTTAAATTCTTTTAAACTTATTCATATTTAAGCATATTTATATACTTATATGCTAACTTATTCATGTTTGTATGTGTATATTTATACAAAGGAGTTTACAACATTCTAACAACTTTTTGTTGACGAAAAGTCGAAAATTCGAAAAATGAAGTTCGGTCACATTTTCGGTTTTTCTTCGAACTAAATATTTTTGTAAACTAATTTGAAAACCATCCATTTCAATATTTTTTATTTAAAATATTTTTTATTTCAATTATAAAACATTTTATTTAAATATCTAAAATTAATTAAATATTCAAAAATTAATTTTTGAAATCCCGAGTCATTACACTCTTCCCATTTTAAAAGAATTTCGTCCCTAAAATTTACCATAATCCTATCCTAGAAAACAAACTATCCTTGAAATATCTAACACATTAACCAGATGTAATTTATCCAACAAAAAAAAGAATGATATAAATCAATATGCGACGAAATTCAGAGAATAATCTGAAATAAAATATTGTGCTTCCAATCATATCAAAAGGTAAATTTAGAACTAAATATGAACGAGTAAGCTATTCCGTTTCAATTATCTACTCTGTCAATCAACTCTCTCCAATGGTGATAAACTGCTTTTTCATGTTGAACAGTTCGACATTTGGTTCTTGACCTCTAGTGATCTCTAACTTCTATTACGAACCATACCGTGACATTGTTATCATATAACAATATTATGAGATTCTCAATATTTGGAACCATCTCAGTTATAAATTTGTGCATTTATATTTTTATATACATTACTTTCATAACGGAATTATTTAAGGCGATGTACATGGCCTTTTTCATTGAATCAGCCGTGGTATTTCATTCGGAACATTTCCAACCTAAAGCTTCTTAACTTGAATTTCTTACCGACATATTACACTCAATATCACTTATGAAGTTTTAGTCCAAACACTCCGTCATAAGGGGTCCTTGTTTTTATAATCAATTCTCTAATATTTCATAAATACACGAGCACACTTCAAATAACCATTTATTGATATCAATTTGGATTTGATATTTGCTTCATGTATCAAATACATAAACAAATCAAAATATCGTAGATAATATAACACGTATGATAATTGCTATTGCCAATGCATAAGGAACCTGTTGAATATGCGAGTATATGATTCTTGTTTGATGATAATAAACATATATATATTAATTTAATTGTATTTGTTAATGTACTATTTTATTTTTCACATAATTAAATAAATATTTGCAGAATAAAATAAATAACACGGTATTTAAATTCAAACGGATATTTTATTCAAACAAATATTTATTACAATTTTGAATAGTGCAAATTTGAATTCTCGCTATATATATACAAATTCAATGACAATACAATTTCGATTAATCACAATTTCTAATTTACAAATACACCTCACTACATATTGCTCATTCACTCGTATTTATCTTCAACTTTATTCCAGATTGAATCCAGCATCTGAGCAATCTACAAAAATAAATACTGACGCGGTAAAATTGAAATAAAATAATTTTGCAGTATAAAATAAAATTTAATTTTGAAAATATTATTTGCCTAAGTTATTTGGGTTGTCCGTCATCACTTAAATTTTAATTCATCATACACGAACAGCTTGTGACATGCACAGTGTATCACTGTACATGCCACAAGGTTGTGCATACCGATATATACACTTGATGAATCTACAAGGACAAGTGAGCACAAGGTCAAACACAAATAAAAAGCTGGGTTCAACTCAAGTGAAATACAAATAAAGTTACAACACGAGCACAAGGTCAAACCCGAGCTTAAAAGCTAGATTCAACACAGGTGCAGTCTGTATATACAAGTTCGATTCAAGACAGCGATTATAACGACCCAGATTTTTAGCGTTGAGTTTAGGATATTTAAATGGATTTAAATATTTGATTTGGATTATGAATTGATTTTGAATATGGAAAGTATGGTTTACATTTATAAAGTAAATTCAGGATCTAAGATATAATGATTTATTGGAAAATTCGACTTTTGAATTATATAATTGATAATTGGGTAAAATATAAAATCTGGAGTTTTAAGCCTATTAAAAATAATTTAAGGGTTTGTAAAATTTATATCGATAGTACTGAAGATAGTAAAAGTGTTGAAACTGAATTTGGAAGTGTTTTGTTAAGTTCTGAAATTTTATCATTTAAATCGATATTTAAAAATAGTCTTCCATACGATTGAATTAGGACTCGAGACCTTTTCCATTGAGTTCGGAATAGGGGTATAACAATATAAACGCCTAGCCGTACGCCTCGATAGGATGTCAAAATTTTAAGTTGCATTTATCGAGACGTTTGGAATTTAAATAAAAATATTTCTTAATAAACCTACTCTGCAGCCGTAATTCTTTCGCATCGTAACTTTTTTTTTTCATCTCATGATCACTGTAGCAAGCCAAGATTCTCACGCAAGGCATTTTTCTCACGCAACCTTCCTGTAAAAGACAACACTCGTTCTTTCCCTTTGTTTTAAGATATACGAAATCGATTTTCGTTCCTCTTCAAATTTACTTCCTTTCTTCCCAAAATCGAATCCCAGATAACGAAAAAAAATCAATCGTTTTGTTTTCTTTTTCATTTGAATCCATGGCCGAACGAACGAAGGTCAAACTTCTCTTATCTCTTTCACCTTTCAGTTTGTTTTAAAAAAAAATAAACCCTAATTAGTCGATCAAGATTCATGGAGGGAGCGGAGCAGCTTGCGACGGCAGCGGTGGGCCTGGAAGTGTGCGGAGTCGAGTTTGGGCCCATGATTTCTTGGAAGCTGCTATGTCAATTGGCGTGCCGATTTTAAATTGTGAATTGCCTCGGTGTTGTGCTTGAGGTCGTCATTGCTTTTTGAGACGGGATGGAGTAGGGAAGAGGTCGTGACTTCCAGATGACTCGTAGGGGTTCGGGCACTGGTTTCTCAAGTGGGAGCCGCTGCTGATTCGCGTGCACGGATGGTCAGAGGCTTGGGTTCAAGTTTCGAGCATCGGTAATGTTTGGGATTGAGGTCTGAGACTAGTCGCGGTTGCTGGTCGCGCATGGCGGTAAGGTATAATTTTTATTTTCAATTTGAAAATGGAAATCGGTTTAAAATTTAAATTTATTTGTTTAAAATGAAATCTCTGGTTAATTAAATTATCAAATGAAAATTTTAAATTTTCAATTGACTCGAATATTGATAAAAATTTATAAATGTTTATGCAAGGTTATAACCCAGAAAACCTAGTTAAAATTGAAGCAGACTGCCAACAAATTTAAAGGTGAGTTAATCTCACTCATCTGGTTTCTATTTAAATTTAAATGGTTAAATTTAAATAAGTGGTTGAGTGATTGAACTGAATTGATGTGCTATATTATATATAGTAGTATATACAGTATATATTGGAGTGATTTGTTTCCCGCATTATATAGCGGATAGGACCCTATGCGCCGCATAATAGTGGATGATATTTTATTAATCCCATATACCGCGATATTCCACCTTGAAGTGGAATTGGTATTGTGCTAACATCTGTGGATACAGGGAAACAGGTCGGAGGGATCCAACTGGATTCCTCAAAATTATTTAGATTGTTCAATATTATGTGTTATGAATATTTGATATTCTGTGATGAATTATATTGATAATTGGAATGTTGAATGCTATGGTTTGCTTGAATATATTTCGGTACACTGAGTTATCAAAATATATAGAATTGATTTTTGAAAAGAAAATAAAAGAGTGAACTTTTAAGTAAAGTAATCATAGAGAATTTGAATAAATTTAAGAATGAATTAAAAAAAAGTGATTTTAAAATTTTAATACATAAATTTCGTGTATGAAAAGGGGATTTTGAATAAACAGAAAATAATGGATTGTAAAGTTAAGTGATATTATTTAAAGAAATAAAGAATTTATCTTAAAAATTCAAGGTTTGAATTTATTTAAAAGAATAAAGAAGGATTTTGGGGAAATCTGAAATTGGTGTTTTCAGTTAAAGGATTTTAAATCATAATTAAGGAATATAAAATCTGAAGTCAAAGGGTTTTGAAATAAACGAGTAAGTAAAGGAATTTATTTCGAATGGAGTAAATTGGAAACAAATTTGGAAATTGATTTAAGTGTTTGAAATTAGAAATTTAAAGGAGAATGTGACTATGAAATTTATAAAATGGGTTTATAAAAGTAAAGTAATATATCAGTGGATGTTTGGAAGAATAAATTCATGATGGGAATTTATTATAGGAATGAGAAAATTTGTTTTAAAAATAAATAGCGATTTATTTTAAAGGATGTGAAGAGAAGTATTTTTCCCTGGGTAGCCAAGAACGTTTCAAACTAAATTTTTAGATATAAGTTAAAGTTTTAATGTTGTTTTAGAAAGCATGTTTTAGAAAATTTATTATTTCTAAATGTTTAAATTCTAAAGTACGTATTTTTCAAATGTATTATCGTAATAATTATTTAAAGGTGACTTGGTATTTGGTTTCTAAAAGAGAAAATCAAGTTTTATATTTTATAAAGTCACCTCATTTTAAATATTCTTAAAGTATATATTTTTGAATAAGGTATTAAAGTAGTTTTATTTTAAATGGGTTAAAGTATATTTTATAATAAAGTGTATTTAAATTATTTTAAAAATCTAAAGTTTTTGTGCTTGGTGTTTTCAGTGGAAATAAATATTTGGAAATTTATTTCATGAGAAGAGTGTGGTTCGAAGACTGTTTTCAAAAGGTTTGAAAATGGAAATATATCTTGTGAAGATATTTTAAGGATAATAAATAATTTAGGAAAATTATTTATGTTTGATGGTTGTTTGTGAATGTTAGTTGATAGTTGAATAACCGACTATCAATATTGGACAATGCGCTGATCGTTTCGAAGAGACCGGGATCGGGATTAATTTCTTGAAAACCACTTCGATCCGGTTTGTACGTTTTCGTGGAAAACGAGTTCGGAGTCAAAGATGGAGCAGTGAAGTGCAAGGGCTAGTGGCTACTAATCTTGAGGATGTTTCCAAAATGGATGTAGTAGGAATAGTGCCTTCGGTTCCGTTCGAACCCGGGACGGACTCGTATGGATGGATGCTTTCAGAACATCGTCAGATGGGTGATGAGAATTCTAAGAGATGAGTTTTCCAAAGGTAACGCTTAGCCTCAAGGCTCATCAACCAGGAATGACTGAAAATTAGGGGTTATGCAGCATGGCTAGGTGAGTAGCGCCCATTAGGGTGAGGTCATCCCTGTCTAGATGTCCCTTTTTATTCGGCCTAGTGGTACGGTTGCTGATCCCAACCGTGGGGTGATCTTACTCGGGATTATCCAGTAATGGGTAGTCCGGCCTTGTGTTGCAGGGAATTGGGAGTAATCCTCGGTACGGTGATCTAGGCCACGTACTGTGACAGATCGTACACCAGTGCCTAGTCATTAGTTGGAAATCCATTCTCCCTACATGCCTTTTACGGTTTTGTTTGTATTACCCACGACTGTTGCTAGTTGCTAGAATTTAATTAATGTAACAATTTCGGCTATTTGAATATGTATTTGTATATAGACACTATTATAATATCAAAGGATTTTATAATAAATGTTTTAGCTATCGTAAGGTAAAAACCCGACATGTTTATTTGTGGCGTGGTCTTATGAGATGCTTTTATTTTTAAAAGAATTTTGAAACTTAAATAATCAATTTGAGTGTGGTTTTCTCACGCTGGTTTTCAGACTGACTCGGGTGTTATTCAGCTATAATGCTCGAGTCAGACCGAGTATTATGGATTACAGGAAAGATGCTGTGGAGTTGGATGGTGATACGTACTTCTGTATTTGTTTAAATATTCCGCTGTGTATTCAGATTGTGAGGACAGGTTATGGTTACTGTCCAGTTGTACGTTATTGACGTTGTTGAACTCTGATGATGTATTCCGGTGATGTATGTATAAAACAGATATGGTTTTCTTGTGTAAAGATCTGTTATTATCTATTGTATTTTATTCCGCTGCGATGGTTAGATTCTGATGTTGTTTCTATTTTCTTCTTCTACATCTTCTTCTTTAACCCTCATGGTTCAGTTTTTCGGGCGTTGAAAAATCGGGTCGTGACATTGTGGTATCAGAACAAGGTTAGTGATATCCTTAGCTCTGGTGGGGATTACTCATTGAAAATAGAGTCCGTAGTACTCTAGAATGTGTTTGAGCGTATTAATAGAAATGAGAGCGTATTTGTTCGTGAACATAAATTGTTTTAATATTGTGTTGACTTATTGGTTGTGTGGAATATGAATTCTGATCGGGTAAGTTGGCCGCTATTCGAGAAGAGTTTATAAACACCTGACACGATAAATTGACACAGCATTGTTTTAAAGATGGGTGAATGAAATAATTTTACCTAAAATATATTTTGATATAAAGAAATGTTTTTGTAAACTATTTTAGCTAATATATGGTTGCTTGGATGTTAGGAATGATAATATTAAATTATTATCATTGTTGTGTGAAAATTTAACTAGAAATTGAAAATATAACCAAAGGTTAAGGAAATAAATTCAATTATAAAATAAAATTTATAACGTGAATTATAAACGTGATTTATAAATTAAAATATGATCAAGTGGGAATTTGTATAGGCATAAATTATACAAATGAATTATAGCTAAAATTTGATTTAAGTCAAAATCTGTAAATTTAAAACCTCGGAGATTATGGAAGTGTTTTCCGAAGTGTTTTGAAGACAAATAATAGCATTATTATTTTAGAAGTATTTCTGAAAGGAAATTATTTCAAATAAATTTTGGGAAGGAATATAGCATTGAACTCACTTCAATCGCTGGAAAATAACTACGATGATGACTACAGCATCATCGATGTTCATTTTCGAGTTCCTAAGTGACGGATTGCCGCCAAATGATTTGTTCAGAAGAACTAGTTTTGTTTTGAAATTTCAAAGGAAATTTGTTGGGAATAAAAACCAGGATTGGTTTAAAAATTTTAAGAAGTGTGATTTTGAGCTAATGGTGATTTCAAAATGATTTGAAAACCAAAAGCCGGGTGTTTAAAATCCTGAATTCTTATTTGAATTGGAAATCCTGATGAGATAAGTTATGAACTTATAAAAATTTGAGATGATTTTTAAATAAGGAAGGAAAATACGAGCTTGGAATGTTGGAATTAAAATTTAAAGTGAAAATGTTAAATAAATTTAATTTGGAGAAATTTAATTGTGGGAAAATTTAATTAATGGCGATTTGAAAGAAATAAAATTTAATTGAATTAGAATTAACTTAAGCTAAATAGATGGAGGAGAGTTGAATTGAAGTCAACTTAAACTAAGTTTAATGATATTGGGTTGGATTTAAATCAGGTGAAAATAAAATTGAATTGAATAAAATTCAGTGGGTTATAAATAATATTTAATGGAATGAAATTCTTAAATAAATAAACTCCGATAGCTATAAAAGAAGTGAAAATGCTTAAATAAAATTAGTAAGTAAATTAATTAATTTGAATAGGTAGGCAAATGAATATTGGAAGGATAATTAATTTATTTTGTGTTAAGTAAAGGTTTGGAAATAAACTTTTATTTGAGATTTAAAATAAATTAGTAAATGCAACTAATTTAAAATAAGTATGGAAACGAAATAAGTTAGAAGAGTAAGTCAAATTTAATGAACTTAAGCTAAGTTTAATACTACTGTGATTGAATTTGAATTAAAGTTGAAATATAATTGAAATGGAATTGTATCACGTGATGGATACATTAAATGAAATTAAGTTCTTATGTAATATAATTTAAATGGAATGTGAAGTCAAAAGAATAGCATGAGGTTAGATCTAACTAGAGTTTAGCTACATAAGATTGAATGGAAAAAAATAAGCCGAAATAATTTTTTTTTGTATTTTGGGAAATGAATAAAAATCCAAAACATGAATTATAAAATAGATTGAACTCAAGAATATTAAGTGAAGTGATTTTTGAAAGTAAAAATCAAATATTGAATTAAAAGTGGGAAATGAACTAATTTGAATAAATGAGTTAAGTGAGTGTGTTAATGGAATTTTGATTGGTTGGACAAAAAAATTGAATTATGAGTTAAAAATGGATTTCGCGAAGTTAAACTTGAGTTATAAATTGAGTTGGATTGAAATATAGTAAAATGAAAATGTGAAACAAAGTTTAAAATAGATTGAATGAGTAAACTAATTGAATTTAATAGAATGGAATCTAATTGAAAATGGAGATGAACTTAAGTTGTTAACTTAAGTAAATTGTTAAATGGTTATTAGTGAGCTTTATGGAATGTTTTTGAATGGAACCTATTTGAATAATGAAATGGAATATAAGGAGATGGATAAAATTAAAAATGTAGTGAATTTGAGAATGCAGGGATTGTGAATAAATTAGAAATGGGATGAAATT
Organism: Allium cepa; assembly: GCA_030765085.1. NCBI lineage: Eukaryota > Viridiplantae > Streptophyta > Magnoliopsida > Asparagales > Amaryllidaceae > Allium > Allium cepa. Next base: position 72,001,459 of record CM060930.1, on the reverse strand, counting down.
TATATAAATTGAGTTGGAATCAATTTAAAATGGTCATCGCCTTTAGTGGTTATTTACTTAGATGAATATCACCAATTTGCATGAGAATAATTGGTCGTTGGATGGAAATAGAAGAAAATAAAATTCTATGAATCATTGCAGGTAAATAAAATTGCTTTTTGAATGAACTAGGATACATATGAGTTTGTTTTGCTTAGAATGAATTGAATGAAGGGAAGTGAATTGTAAATCACTTAAAATTGAAATAATAGTTTAAGAATTAGTTGTAAGCAATTGAAATTAGTGTCGGAAGTTAATAAATTGCCTTCAGTATTGTTTGGTGTATATTGCTTATGAAATACATGTGTCTAACTATTGAAAGTAAGTAATTGTTAGTGAGTTGCATATATTTTATACTTACACATTTATATTGAGTAAATACAGGTTCAGGGAGGCCGTTTGGCAGGATTTGATTGCGCAAATTGCTAATTAAATAAGCCGCTTGCTTGAAAATGTCAAATTGCAAAAGCTCCTCCGTACAAAGGAGACTCTGCCAAAATTTTCCGAAAATTTTGGGAGTTAGAAAATTTTTGAAATTTTTTTTAAAAAAAATTTCATTAGCAACAAAACGATTTCAAATTGGAAATTGAAATAAATTAGTGGATGAAACTAATTTAAAATAATGATATGAATTGGTTATAAATGGAAGATAAAATTCAATATTCATAGTTGAAGATAAATTGAATTCATATGGGAATGGGAAAACTAATTTGAATAGAAGTAGATATGAAAACTTTTGTAAGGAAATGTATAAAATGATTTTAAAAGCTATGATTGGATATTATTGCTAAATAGGATATGCAGGTATTATAAAGGGAAAGGAAAATTGGTTTTGGTTTCAGAAGATAAATTTGAATTGCGTGACAAAAAGGTATGTGTTTAAATTTATGTATGAAATTTGATTGGGTTTTTGATCTAGCCACTTGGCTTTTTGTTTTCTTTTGGAATTTGGGAGCCCGCAGAGGCATTTATAGTTGTACTGAGCTAGCCACGCAAAGGAGATGCTGGCGAAATTTTTCGGAAATTTAGGGAGTTAGAAAAATTTTGGGAAAATTTTGATAATTCAAAATTAGGTTTTAAATTCAAATTTGAATTGTTAAGTAAGTAATATTTTTTGGGACTTATGGATAAGTTTGGAAAGCTAGAAAAAAAAGTTAGTGTGTCCTTAATAAAAAGATTATTTTGAGAATTGTTTGGAATTGTTTGGTTTTGAAAAATAGTAATGGGTATTGGATCATTCTTCTTAATTAGTAATTTCGTGGACGAAATTCTTTAAGGGAGAGGAATGTAACGACCCGAATTTTTAGCGTTGAGTTTAAAATATTTAAATGGGTTTAAATATTTGATTTGGATTGTGAATTGATTTTGAAAATGGAAAGTATGGTTTTCATTTATAAAGTAAATTCATGATCTAAGATATTATGATTTATTGGAAAATTCGACTTTTGAATTATATAATTGGTAATTAGGTAAAAAATAAAATCTGGAGTTTTAAGCCTATTAAAAATAATTTAAGGGTTTGTAAAATTTATATCGATAGTACTGAAGATAGTAAAAGTGTTGAAATTGAATTTGGAAGTGTTTTCTTTAGTTTTGAAATTTTATCATTTAAATCGATATTTAAAAATAGCCTTCCAAGGCACAGTCTCGGAATTCGACGGGACCCGTTCCATTGGATCCGTAATATTGTATTATTATCGGATTTCAATTTTCGTAATGTTTGGAGTTGTTGTGTGAGCATACGATATATAAACGCGCTGAAATTTATATCGAGAATTTAATATAATAACTGGATTCAAAAAGCTATCTTCTCCATACGATTGAATTAGGACTCGAGACCTCTTCCATTGAGTTTGGAATAGGGATATAACGATATAAATGCCTAGCGGCACGCCTCGATAGGTTGTCAAAATTTTAAGTTGCATTTATCGAGACGTTTAGAATTTAAATAAAAATATTTCTGAATAAACCTACTCTACAGCCGTAATTCTTTCACATCGTAACTTTTTTCTTTCATCTCATGATCACTATAGCAAGGCAAGATTCACACGCAAGGCATTTTTCTCACACAACCTTCCTGTAAAAGACAACACTCGTTCTTTCCCATTGTTTTAAGATATACGAAATCGATTTTTCGTTCCTCTTGAAATTTACTTCCTTTCTTCCCAAAATTGAAACCCAGATAACGAAAAAAAATCAATCTATTTGTTTTCTTTTTCGTTCGAATCCATGGCCGAACGAACAAAGGTCCAACTTCTCTTATCTTTTTCACCTTTCAGTTTGTTTAAGAAAAAAATTAAACCTTAATTAGTCGATTGAGATTCATGGAGAGAGCAGAGTAGGTCGCGACAGCAGCGGTGGGCCTGGAAGTGTGCGGAGTCGAGTTTGGGCCCATGATTTCTAAGAAGCTGCTGCGTCAATTGGCGTGCCGATTTTAAATCGCGAATTGCCTGGGCGTCGCCCTTAAGGCCAACATTGCCTTTCGCGATGGGATGGAGTAGGGAAGAGGTCGTGACTTACAAATGACTCGTAGGGATTCGGGCACTAGTTTCTCAAGTGGGTGCCGTGGCTGATTCGCGTGCGCGGATGGTCAGATGCTTGGGTTCAAGTTCCGGGCATCGGCAATGTTCGCGAGTGAGGTCGGAGACAAGTCGGGGTTGCTGTTCACGCATGGCAGTAAGGTATAATTTTCATTTTCAATTTGAAAATGGAAATCGGTTTAAAATTTAAATTTATTTGTTTAAAATGAAATCTCTGGTTAATTAAATTATCAAATGAAAATTTTAATCTTTCAATTGACTCAAATATTGATAAAAATTTATAAATGTTTATGCAAGGTTATAACCTAGAAAACCAAGTTAAAATTGAAGCGGACTGCCAACAAATTTAAAGGTGAGTTAATCTCACTCATCTGGTTGCTATTTAAATTTAAATGGTTAAATTTAAATAATTGGTTGAATGATTGAATTGATTTGATGTGCTATATTATATATAGTAGTATATATAGTATATATTGGAGTGATTTATTTCCCGCATTATATAGCGGATAGGACCCTATACGCCGCATAATAGTGGATGATATTTTATTAATCTCATATACCGCGATATTCCACCTTGAAGTGGAATTGGTATTGTGCTAACATCTGTGGATGCAGGGAAACAGGTTGGAGGGATCCAACTGGATTCCTCAAAATTATTTAGATTGTTTAATATTTTGTGTTATGAATATTTGATATTCTGTGATTATTGATAATTGGAATATTGAATGCTATGGTTTGCTTGAATATATTTCGGTACACTGAGTTGTCAAAATATATAGAATTGGATTTTAGAAAAGAAAATAAAAGAGTGAACTTTTAAGTAAAGTAATCGTAGAGAATTTGAATAAATTTAAGAATGAATTAAAAAAAAAAGCGATTTTAAAATTTTAATAAATAAATTTCGTGTATGAAAAGGGGATTTTGAATAAACTGAAAATAATGAATTGTAAAACTTAAGTGATATTATAAAGTCACCTCATTTTAAATATTCTTAAAGTATATATTTTTGAATAAGGTGTTAAAGTAGTTTTGTTTTAAATGGGTTAAAGTATATTTTATAATAAAGTGTTTTTAAATTATTTTAAAAATCAAAAGTTTTTGTTCTTGTTGTTTTGAGTGGTAATAAATATTTGGAAATTTATTTCATGAGAAGAGTGTGGTTTGAAGACTGTTTTCAAAAGGTTTGAAAATGGAAATATATCTTGTGAAGGTATTTTGAGGATTATAAATGATTTAGGAGAATTATTTATGTCTGATGGATATTTGTGAATGTTAATTGCTAGTTAAATAACCAACTATCAATATTGGACAATGCATTGATCATTTCGAAGAGAACGGGATCGGGATTAATTTCCCAAAAACCACTTCGATCCGGTTTGTGCGTTTTCGTGGAAAACGAGTTCGGAGTCGAAGATGGAGCAGTGAAGTGCAAGGGCTAGTTGCTACTAATCCTGAGGATGTTTCCAAAATGGATGTAGTAGGAGTAGTGCCTTAGGTTCCGTTCGAACCCGGGACGGACTGGTATGGATGAATGCTTTTAGAATATTGTCAGGTGGGCGATGAGCATTCTAAGATATGAGTTCTCCAAAGGTAACGCTTAGCATCAAGCCTCATCAACCAGGCATCACTGAAAATCTGGGGTTATGCAGCAAGCCTGGGTGGGTAGCGCCCATTAGGGTGATGTCATCCCTGTCTAGATGTTCTTTTTTATTCGGCTTAGTGGTGCGGTTGCTGATCCCAACCGTAGCGTGATCTTACTTGGGATTATCCAGTAAGGGGTCATCCCGGCCTTATGTTGCAGGGGATTGGGAGTAATCCTCAGTACGGCGATCTAGGCCACGTACTATGACAGATGGCACCCCAGTGCCTCGTCATTAGTTGGAAATCCATTCTCCCTACGTGCCTTTTCCGGTTTTGTTTGTATTACCCACGACTGTGGCTAGTAGCTGGAATTTAATTAATGTAACAATTTCGGCTATTTGAATAAGTATTTGTATATAGACACTATTATAATATCGGAGGATTTTATAAGAAATGTTTTAGCTATCGTAAGGTAAAAACCCGACATGTTTATTTGTGGTGTGGGTCTTACAAGATGCTTTTGTTTTCAAAAGAATTTTAAAATTTGAATAATCAATTTGAGTGTGGTTTTCTCACACTAGTTTTCCAGACTGACTCGGGTGTTATTTAACTATAATGCTCGGGTCAGACCGAGTATTATAGATTACAAGAAATGATGTTGTGGAGCTGGATGGCGATACGTACTTCCGTATTTGTTTAAATATTCCGCTGTGTATTCAGATTGTGAGGACAGGTTATGGTTACTATGCAGTTGTATGTTATTGACGTTGTTGAACTCTGATGATGTATTCCAGTGATGTGTGTATAAAAAAGATATAGTTTTCTTTTGTGTAAAGATCTGTTATTATCTACTGTGTTTTATTCCGCTGCGATGGTTAGATTTTGATGTTGTTTCTATTTTCTTCTTCTACCTCTTCTTCTTTAACCCTCATGGTTTGGTTTTTCGAACGTTGAAAAAGCGGGTCGTGATAGCGATTCAATCAAACATGACTCAGGCGCAATTAGACAAAATGAAAATAGAACAACCTGACTATGCTACTCTTTTATTTTGTCTAGCGACAATGAAAGATTTTCAAAGCATCAAATGCATATATGTACAGCATGAATCAAAGGCGAACCAGACCCACAGCTAACAAGAACAAAACTGAATACCATGGCTCAAAGACACAAATCACAGTGCACAGTCACAATGAAGACTGCATGATGATAACCGACAGGGAAATAAATACAAAGCAATATCAATACAATAGTGAAGAACCACTAACTCTAGTGAACAGCAAGCAGAATCAAGACTCGAGCAAAACAGAGATGACCATGCCACTAGATTATATGAATATCAAACAACTATCAAATGAAGACTCGAGTCACAATGTTGACCATATTCAAGTACATCGAACCAGCAAGCCGTGCATATGTAAACAAAACCAAGTTAAACACAGTGAAACTCAAATGTGCATATATGGCTAAACAAGTTTAAAACAATAGGACAGCAAGGATATGAATGCAAGCAGTACACTGCAGACGCAACCAGACACACGAATGTACAGCATGCAACCAAGTCAAAATAAAATTGTAAAAAACTGAAGTATAGGGCATAAGCAAGTCACAGTCAACTTGAAAATATAATCTGCCTCAAGCAATAACAGGTACCATGTATGCACACATATGGTTGCAGTGAAGACAGAGCTCGGACTATAGTGATGCAATATGCAAAAGATTAATGAATCAGATAACAAAACAATGCTACAAAAGGTACCAGACTCGATTGAATCAAATAACAGTGACATAATCTAGGCAGCATCAAAGTGCAAACCATGATGAACTCAAACAATGCCGAAATCATGGAACAGCAAACACATATACTCAAGCATCAGGTCAAGTACGTTATAGCATGTACACGTATATAAGCAGACCAGGGATGAAATTCACAAGCTCGATATTGTAAAAAAAGTGGTGCACACATCAATCCAATACAAACTACATAAAGTCAACGCAACACTGAAGCATACATAACAACCACGAACAGTACAACAAAGTTCAAATGAAACTGGACGGGTAAGCAGGGCCAAAAGATTAGAGACAATGCAAGTGCAGACAACTACAAAATCAAGTCAGGATACAAGGTCGAACAAATCCATGTCAAAGTCAGGTGATAAAAATCACATATTTAAAGCAACCGAAGTAGCAGGTTTTACTAAAATCAAAAAAGACTCAAAGTAGCAGTGTCAAAATAATCAAGGTACAAGCCGGAAAAAGATAGCTTGCATCTGGAATCTCAAATTTAACAAGTTAGGCTCGGAGTCAAATATTATCTCAGTATCATACTGCAAGTCAATCAAGTTTATCAGCAAATTCAAAGTAACAAGGTTTCAAAACCGTGATAGCCAAGTAAACGAACCAAGTCAGAAATCCACACCGTGATTATAAAAGTAACACAAATATATACGAAATTGAAGAAGTTAGAAGAATCGCCATCATTCAATATTAATCAAGTGGCCGAGTCGAACTCAAGCTTAATTATTTGATGAATTCGTATAAAATATATGAAAGAAAATATAGGGGTTTGAACCCTATATAAACGATGAACATCATCGGCAAATTAACCATTGGAGTTCGAGAAAAACTAAGAACAATAAACCAATAACTTGAATCATCGATCGAGTTCAAGCAATCAACCCAAAAAAAGGAAAATAGCATACCAATTTTAATTCGAACTCGATCAAATTGAAGTAGCCGAAAGCGATCGACAGAGAGAAGAGAGGAATCGAAGCTTCAGAATTCAAGTGGCGCCATTAATTTTCACAAGCCCTAATTTCGCACAGAGGAACGAACGACAAAGGAAAAGGATACAAGGAAGCGGGCCGATAAAAGAATAAAGGGATAATATTTTCACTTAACAAAAGTTTGGGCCGACTTCTATAAGTTATATTTGGGCTTTATATTTAATTAGGGTTTTGTGTTTAATTTGATTTTTAATTTGTATTTTTCCTTTTTTTTTAAATTGTAATTTCTATTCGTGTCACTAGGGGACAAACTACGGTGGTGCAGTTCAAGAATTCGCAACTCAGTAGCCGAGTTATGTTAGGGTTTTGAGCGTAGAGTTAAGGCTAGTCGATAGCGGGTGTCGCGAGTTTACGTGGGTAAGCGTCTGATTACTTAATTTCTAGTAGAAACCTAGGGGGCAACACGTAGGTAGGATTTTGCCAAAGCTGGGTAAATTCTGCATCGTTCTATTTCTGCATTTATTATTCTGCTATTATCTATGCGGTTATAATTCTGATATATCTGTGTTGAGACTATTTTATATAAACTTCAGCGATAAATTTTATAATTTATAGTATCACCCTATTCACCCTCCTCTAGGGTGAAATCGATCCTACAAGTGGTATTAGAGCTTGGTACAAAAGCCATTTTCGTTTTAAAATTTTGACTTTTCAAAAAACAATTTTTGTTTTGAAAAAAATTTGAATTTTTTAAGATGGCTTCTTTTAATACTGCTTTTGCTGAGGGTCAGTCTATAGTTAGACCGTCAATGTTCAATGGTGAATATGCTGACTGGAAAAATTGAGTGAATTTTTTTTTGAAAATCATTGATGCTTAGAATATAGTTGAGACAGGTTATAGAGCACCAACTATAGTTGTAAATAATCTGGAAACAGATAAACCGGTGGATCAATGGACAGATCTAGAAAATAAATTACAGAATGCTAATGCCAAAGCTATGAATTCTATTATTTGTTCATTAGATCAATTTGAATTTAATCGTGTCTCACATTGTCTAACTGCGTAGGGAATGGCACACACTAAAAGTGACTCACGAAGGAACATCTCAAGTCAAGGAATCTCGCCTTGCCATGCTGAGTAGGGAATACGAGAATTTTACAATGGCCAAGGAAGAAAATGTTAAAGAGATGTACGGACGGATTTCCAACGTCGTATACAAATCAAAAGCTCTCGAAAAATCATACACGGAATTGGAAATAGTCCGAAAATTTCTCAGAGTCCTTCCATGAAGTTTTGAAGAAAAAAGTGACTGCCATTCAAGAATTGAAAGATTTAAAACAAATCAAAGCTGACGAACTCATCGAAAATCTCACCACTTATAAGCTAGAAATGAAATTCAAGGAAGAGCGTGAAGGAGGAGATACTCGAAAGAAATCAATAGCTCTCAAAGGAACAACTGAAAGTGATGACGACGACGATGATGATGATGGAGCAGCACAGCTAGAAATGGTAATAAAGAGATTCAAAAAGTGGAACCGCAAATACGGAAATCCATCTCTAAATCAAAAATTAAAAAGCAGAATAATCCAAGTTCTAGATAACCCAGAACAGAAAGAAATCATATGTCATAAGTGCAACAAACCCGGACACATCAAGCCCAATTGTCCTCAAAATCGACACGACTTAGAAAAGAAATCAAAAAGGAGAAATTTTACAGCCATGTGGAATACAAGTGATGAAGATAATAAAAGTACTAGCAGTGAGAGTGAGAAAGCAGATATGTGCCTTCAAGGTAATATAACTGATAGCGATGATGACGAGCCAAGCAAGGTATCAAAACTCACTTGCTCAGAATTACTTATATATTTTCACGAAGTAAATGGCTGTTTTGAATGACTTAGGGAGAAGTATGCCAAACTTAAATCACCAAAAGATACTTTGATAGATTTAAATAAACAACTTGACCAATTAGTTAAAAACTATCAAAGTAGGATCCCTAAGTGTGATAAGTGTCCAACATTCCAAGAAGAGATTAAAAAATCAGAAATCAAAATTAAATCGCTTGAAAATTAAATTCTGATTTTGAAAGAAAGTGAAAATACAAGAAGAGAAAATTATATTAAAAAGTGCGCACAATTATTGAACGAAAACGAATCTCTCAAAACATAAGTGTAACGACCCAACTTCCGAACTCCAGAAAGTTGCATCGTTGAGAAGAAAGAAAGGGATAGAAAAGAGAAAAGAAAGGAAAGAAAGAACATACAACATCAGAATCTCACAGCGGAATCGAATAATTTATAATATATCACACAAAACTTTACATAGTATCATATACATCAGAGTTAAACAGCCAATACAACACAAACTAGACAGTTATAAACATCTGTCTAGCAATTACAATCCAAGTACATCAAAGAAATAGACTCATCTCAAACACAGCGGAACCACTAAATATATCTACACGCTGAAGCCTCATGCTCCATTATCTCCTCCAGAACTCGTCAAAGCAAATCCTGAAACACTTGACTACTCATAGGTAATATGAGTACCCAAGAGTTTAATAAAACAGAAAATAAACACTCAGGTCAGACAGGGATCTGGTGTGAGTAAACGGGGATAAAAGTTGCTTAACTTTAGAAAATCCTTTGAAAACAAAAGGTATCACGTAAGACTTCCCACACATAAACAAGGAAAAGTTTTTACCTTACGCTAACCAAAACATTTGATAGGAAATCCAGTGATATTATAATAGTGTCTAGGGTTTTCAAAATAAAATACAGAAATAGATGGAATGCTTACATCTCACGTTCCAACATAGTTGGGCACAATCAAAACCGTACAGGCACTTATTGGATTATGGATTCCATCAATGGCAGGGCTATTGGGGTACCGCCCGCCACAGTACGCGGCCTAGATCAACGTACCGAGGATTACTCCCAATCCCCTGCTACACAAGGCCGGACCCATTCCTTACTGAATAGTTCCGAACAAGATAACCCCGCAGTTGGCGCGCGCTAACAACTGCCCACTAAGCCGAATAAAAAGGGACCTCTAGACAGGGGGAAATCTTGCTCTCAAGTGGGTGCTACCCATTAAGCCTTGCTGCACCTTCCCTGTTTTAGCCATTCCCGGTTGATGAGGCTTGAGGTTACGATTACCTTTTAGGACATATCAAATCTTAGAATGCTCATCGTCCACCTGACGATGTTCTGAAAGCATGCAATCCATACAAGTTCGTTCCGGGTTCGAACGAAACCGAAGGCATTATCTCGTTACACTCGTATTGGAATCACCCTCAGAGTTAACGACGATAACCCTTGCACTCTAAATCACCATCTTGAACCTATAAGTACCATTCCGTCAAACTCATTACGGAATCACCCACAGAGTTATACCGACGTATAGCCCTTACACCTCGAGTCTTCACTTGCTCCACTTGGATTAACGACCTAACGTTTAATTGGAATCGATGTGGTTTTCGGATATCCAAATATGGAAACCCGATCCCGGTCTCACCGAAACCAAACGCCATCTTAATGTCCAAGTTGTACTTAAGGGTTTTAAACAATTAACTTATTTCATTATTATCTAATTCACACAGATAGATAAACTATATATCACAATAGATAATCATATTCATAACATAAACAGATAATCTGTATCATCCATAAATAGATAATCATCTCAACCAAATAATCCATCACAAACCATCATACCTAAACCAAGCATTCAAATCATACAAATACAACTCATCTCATTACTGAGATCACAAACATTCAATCAATAACATTCATAAGCAATGATTTACTAATCAACAATTATAATTAATTTAAAATGAATTAAATTAATTACAACCATCTCTAATTAATTTAAAATAAATTAAATTAATTACTCATTTAAATCCTGCTTAACATCCATTAATTAACCCAGTTAATTAATTACCCACTAAGTATTTAACTTGATTAAACATCCTTGATTAATCATTCACTAATTACAATAAGTAATTAGTCTTTAATTAATTAACCTTAATCATAAGTAATTAACATTTAATTACTCATTTATTAATTAATTATAACTAATTATATTTACCCTTAATTAATTACAATTAATTAATTTCTTAATTAATTATTACTTAATTAAACAATCCTTAATTACATCATTAATATTAATTAATGATCTTTAATATTTAAATAAATTACTTAATTAAAATTAATTACATTTAGTAATTAATCTAATTATTAATCACCTTGATTAATATTAAATTAATTAATTAACTATCTTTAATTACTTATTTATAAATTAATTAACCAATAATTAATCATTTATTAATTCCTTAATTAATTACAAAAGTAGTTATCCAAATTACTAATTACATTCCAGTAATTATCATTATTACTTCTCTAAGTAATCCTGCTCCATTAATTACATTAAGTAATTACACTTAAATCATCAAATGATTTATTTAAATTAATTAAACTAAATTAATTAACTTAATTAAATCACAATATTAAAATTAATTACAATAAGTAATTAATTCCTTAATTACTTTAACAATTAATTATATTCAATTAATTAATCTAGTTAATTATCAAAATTAATTACATTAATTAATTACTAAATTATCCCTAGATGATTATCACAAATTTTTAATTAACAACATTTCCATAATTACATACTTAAGAAAATTTGAGTTAGATTAGTTATCAATAAATCCTTTCTACTTAATATTAATCTAAATCATTATTTAAAAATCAAATAATTAAGTAAAATCCTTAATTAGTTTAAGTATTTTCAAAATGACTCATTTAAATTCAAAATGTATTAAAACAATACATTACTAAATTTAAATTCAAATTCTATTCAAAAATTTGATATTTAAAATGTTTAATCATTAAACATTAATTCAAATTAAAATAATTATTAACCTTACAATAAAATGAATGTTAAAGAACATCCGTTACCTAAATATAAAGAAAGATTTAAATTGATTATTTCTATTTCCAAATTTAAATTAAACACTTCGTATTTTAATTCAAATACTAAAGGAAACAAATTCTTTCAAGTTTTAAAACTCATTTGAAATCAGATTTCATTTAAAACATTTGATTATGTTCATCATTTTTTTATTTTTTTATTTTTTTATTTACAAACTGTTTGAAATCAAACTGGTTTTCAAAGTAAACTTGAAAACAGTTTTTAATCTGAATTCAAAAACAAATTTAAGTTTTGCTTAAACTTTTAAATCTGTTCATACTTTCAGAAACTTACAAAAACTACTTAAATCTAATTCTGGTTTTAATACAAACCTGAAACTGCTCTATACTTGATTTAAAACCAGATTTAAATCTTGTTTAAATTTAAGATCTTCATTCATTTTTTTTTCTAAAACCTTTGAACTCAAACGGGAGTTGAATCCAGATTTAACTCCCACTTAAATCAAAACTGCACTAAAGTTTTGAATTTCAATCAACATTTTAAAAAGAACTGCAAAATAACTCTCAAGTTTTAAACCTGAAAATTGTTTTAGATTTTGATTTAAAACAGAATTTAAATCTTGTTTAAATCTAAAAATTTCATTTTTAAAAACTTTGAATTTCAAACTTTATTTGAATTCAGTTTCTACTTCCACCTAAAATCAAATTCCCACGCTAAAATTTAAATTTCATTCAACATGTAAAAACTGCAACTCTCTGTTTCCAACTCTGAAACTAACTTACCCGAGAAACTCCACCATTTACTTCGAGTTCTTCAATCCCCTGCTTCGAGTTAGAAGCACATAAACCCGAGGGATGACTCGAGTCAAAAACCCTGCACTACAGAAGTTCACCAGGACTTGAAAAAAAAACCCACTGCAAACCTGTCAACCTCACCCAATCTCACCTCCGACCATCATCAACCTTGAGACTCCGGCCAACCCTCCCTTGATGACTCCTCTGTAATCCCCCATAATCTCGAATCACTCGAAGCAACAGAGAAATCAAAATAATCAAAACTCCTACCTGTCAGATACTAGGCTTGAAACCTGGAAACACCCAATATCAAAGCCTGACAAAAACAATTTCCAACTCCTCTGTCTCTCTCTGATCATCTATCACCAACTTACCCCATTCTCACCTCAATACACCACTAACATGAAGAATCTAAACACCCAAAATCCACTAACTAACAGATTAATCCAAATTTCCATTTTCTGTTTAAAACAGAATGCTTTTCCCTAACAGTTTATTCAAACTGTAATATTTTTTTTTCTAAACATGAATAACAAAAGTAATTAATTGATTTAAGCTATTTGGTATTTGATTCATTTAAATGATGACTGGTTTTATTTGTAATACTTATTGTTGTATTTGTTCAGAGATATCAGATTTTCTCATACATCCAAATCCTGATTTGAGAACAAAATTTTGATTTAAACAAAATCTACAAACCTGGATTTATGCTAACAACCAAACTTTGTTTACATATCAATTCTAACAGGGATTCAAACCCAGAGATAAGGGTTTCTAATAACAATTCTTAGTTTTAAAATAACAACAGGTGTGCAGATTCTAAACAACAGCAACATACATATATATATATATATATATATATATATATATGTTTACACAAAGCATTCAATAATATGTAATCATCTCATCATCTTTATCCATATGCTCAGGTGTCTCAAGTTTTTATGCATGTAAGGTTACTCATTTTATTTTATTTTTAAAACAGAACAGAACAATCTTGTTAAACAGTTTAATTTCTGTGAATAAAACATACATTCTGTAGTTTATGTTTGATATTGATATTTAAAGGAAACTGTTTTTAAAAGATAAGAAGCTTACTCACATTTAATTAGAAGATGAGAAACAATTTCCAGAAAAGCAGATCACAATTCCAAGTCCTGACTCGCATTTGATAATTGATCACTGAAATTGCTTGTTGCTTTTGTAATGATGATGCATGCAGACCCATTCTTTGCTCAGATTTTAAATTAGAGTTGAGCTCAAAATTTGATGTTGAACTTAGCATGCAGAAATGAGGAATTTGATTGAAGATTTGAAGTTGTTGTTATCTTGTATTTTGATTTGCAGATTTGGTTTAAAATGTTGCAGATTTGAGGTTGTATGGTTTGCAGATTTTCAATCATGCATTTGTTTTGAGTTTTGATTTTACGGAAATATGATTTCTGTTTTCAATTGAGAAAATGGGTTTTTAACAAAATGCATTAGCTATATCCTCTTATCGATATAATTTAAAATAAAAAGCTTTGTAAACAAATGCCACTCGTTATGTTTAGGTGTAGATAATTTTACAAGTGTCTATTTTATGTTTAAGAATTTAACTCATGTACATATTTAAATATTTAAAAGCAAATTTCTAAATTTATACTTGTATTTAAATTATCTCAAAACATATCTACTTTATTTTGAGCAAGTTACAAATGTTTATTAACACTAGCCTTTAAATAAATACATATACACTATGAACTTCTTTATAAAACTATACATTTTAAATGTTTGTTTAATTATTTTTCAAAATAATATTCTTTATGACACTAAGTTTCAAAAGAAAAGAAGATTTTTTTAAAAGAAAAGAAAAGTTGAATTCAATTTTATTTCAAAAGATTTCAAACTAAACACTATACTTTAACAAGAAATAAATAAAATCTTATTTCAAAGAAAACAAATTTTAAAATAAACAAAACAAACTTTTTATTATAAAACAAAATTTAAACTATATTTATTCTTATAAACAAAATAAATGCTCACTTATATCTATGGAAATTATAAGAAAGATTTTTTTAAAACAAACTTTTGAAAAGTTTACAATTTAAATCAAATTAAATCAATTTACAATTTATACAATTATATATAAATTAGAAAATATCCTTTGTTTAATATAAATTAAAATTAAAACCAAATCCTCTATTTACAATGTATAAACATTTATACATTATAAATAAAATATTTTTAACTTTGAAAACAATATCATTAACAAACTAAATAATTATAAATTTTCAAAAGAGAATTTCTGTTTGAAATAAATTATTAAATCAATATTTCACATTTTAAAATAATTATTAAAGGAATTATTAAATAATTATTTCCTAAATTTTCGGGACATCACATTCCTCCCCCCTTAAAAGAATTTCGTCCCCGAAATTTAAAAGCAAAGGTAATTTAATAATCTCATACAGATTTTAAATTTAAAAGAGCTAACAAATACTAGCAACCATAGCAATCAATTCAAACAAACAATTCTAATTATCCAGACAAAATTCTGGATAGAATTTCCTAGAGTTTCCCAAGTACAAACACCGGGACACTCGTCCTACAGAATCTAAACTAGATACACCACACAGATCTCGAGCTCCTACACATCTAGATCTACAAATCTAAACAGAATACAAGACTACAGACAAGTCCTGATCAACTCCCAAATCTCTCAGAATTACTGGTTCTAAAACCAGGGATAAACCATGCACGTACTCCCTCAGAGATACGTGGGAAAACAAAACAAACTCCAGCCATCCGAACTGGAAATTCAATCCTGTAGATCAAACACTTAACTCTCAAGAGAAAACAGAAAGATCCAACACTCATATCGATCCTGGGCTGCCTCAACTTCTAGGTCAATCAAAATCCACCATACATACTCTACTACAGATATCAGAAGACTTCAAACAAACTACTCTATCTGGAAAACAAACAGATACAAACAATCAAGTCTCCAGATCCAAAATGAATTTCCTGTAGAAATCCTCTGATCCAAAACAAAACTCAAATTCCCAAAGAATCGGGTGCTCCTATTCTGGAATAGCTGCCACCATGCTTCCACTGCGCCACTCTGATTTAAGAATGTTGTTGATGAACACAAGTATAAACTTGATCAACTTATCCCAGAATATTGTTCATCAATTTGCATAAACCTCAGTGACCTATCCGATTCGGTCACAACACACAGCGAAAATTCAACCGGAAAACAGATCCGATAAATCCTTCCAACTTAAACAGATCACATTCAAAGAATCTCATACAATGCTAAATCACCGGTAAAGTCCCAAGAATCAAGTCGATATAGAACTCAATCTCTTGATACGGATTCCAATTTTAATTCCTTCGAAGATATACAGAAAATACCACTTCGATAACTCAAATATCCACTAGAGATGCTTCAATCCAAACAAAGAACACTAAAAGAACTTCCGAACCATCGCAAGTCACTTTTGCGATTCCACTCAGTTCAGATTCCAAGAAATCGTTCTCACTTCAACGATCAGAACAGCTAAAGCCTTCAAAAGAAAAACTAGTGGTCCACCTCTTAACCACTAACATCACACCCAACTGAGCTTCCATAAGAAATGGACAAGCTCCACCATCTGCCCGGACTTCTGACAGAAGAATCACAGAGATTTCTGAACCACCAAAGAACAGGCCACCCACTGCTGCTACTACTACCAAAAACTTCCTTATCCAAAAGCTCATCGAACCTCAAAGCTACACTAGCCTCTTCCACAATAGAGCCTTCCAGAAAGACAGATATCTCTTAGGAAACTCGCTCCCAAACCAAGCTCAAAACACTCTGCCAAACTGAGTCTCAAACTCAAATATAGACAGAACTCCTTCCTAAGGTTACCAAGGTACCATTGCAGGCTTCAGAATTCCCAACTGATCCAAACTCAAGAAAAACCACTCACACGAGTGCAACCAAGCTTACAATCCAAAATAAACTCCGAATCTTAAAAAGATTTCCTTTAGAGATTAGTGAAATCCTTCACCAACCGTAGAACTACACAAGATGCCCAATACTGCCCTAGCAGATCACTTCCAACCTCAAACACTCAAACTCTAACCATTGGTAGTTGTGTTACAGACACCACTACCACATCTACCTTTATTACTTATGTTGGAAAACCTGAACAGGTAACCCAACAAATAGGCAGAAATAAATAAATATATATATATTCAAAATTACAAATATGCTCTCTCAAGAAGGACACCACTACAGAGTCTAGGCATTCGCTCAACCTAGAGCTCTGATACCACAATGTAACGACCCAAATTCCGAACTCCAGAAAGTTGCATCGTTAAGAAGAAAGAAAGGGATAGAAAAGACAAAAGAAAGGAAAGAAAGAACATACAACATCAGAATCTCACAGCGGAATCGAATAATTTATAATATATCACATAAAACTTTACATAGTATGATATACATCAGAGTTAAACAGCTAACACAACACAAACTAGACAGTTATAAACATCTGTCTAGCAATTACAATCCAAGTACATCAAAGAAACAGACTCATCTCAAACACAGCGGAACCACTAAATATATCAACACGCTGAAGCCTCCTGCTCCATTATCTCATCCAGAACTCATCAAAGCAAATCCTGAAACACTTGATTACTCATATATAATATGAGTACCCAAGAGTTTAATAAAACAGAAAACAAACACTCAGGTCAGACAGGGGTCTGGTGTGAGTAAACGGGGATAAAAGTTGCTTAACTTTAGAAAATCCTTTGAAAACAAAAGGTATCACGTAAGACTTCCCACACATAAACATGGAAAAGTTTTTACCTTACGCTAACCAAAACATTTGATAGGAAATCCAGTGATATTATAATAGTGTCTAGGGTTTTCAAAATAAAATACAGAAATAGCTGGAATGCTTACATCTCACGTTCCAACATAGTTGGGCACAATCAAAACCGTACAGGCACTTATTGGATTATGGATTCCATCAATGGCAGGGCTACTGGGGTACCGCCCGTCACAGTACGTGGCCTAGATCAACGTACCGAGGATTACTCCCAATCCCCTGCAACACAAGGCCAGACCCATTCCTTACTGAATAGTTCCGAACAAGATAACCCCGCAGTTGGCGCACGCTAACAACTGCCCACTAAGCCGAATAAAAAGGGACCTCTAGACAGGGGAAAATCTTGCTCTCAAGTGGGTGCTACCCACGAAGCCTTGCTGCACCTCCCCTGTTTTAGCCATTTCCGGTTGATGAGGCTTGAGGTTACGATTACCTTTTAGGACATATCAAATCTTATAATGCTCATCGTCCACCTGACGATGTTCTGAAAGCATTCAATCCATACAAGTTCGTTCCGGGTTCGAACGAAACCGAAGGCATTATCTCGTTACACTCGTATTGGAATCACCCTCAGAGTTAACGACGATAACCCTTGCACTCTAAATCACCATCTCGAACCTATAAGTACTATTCCGTCAAACTCATTACGGAATCACCCGCAGAGTTATACTGACGTATAGCCCTTACACCTCGAGTCTTCACTTGCTCCACTTGGATTAACGACCTAACGTTTAATTGGAATCGATGTGGTTTTCGGATATCCAAATATGGAAACCCGATCCCGGTCTCACCGAAACCAAACGCCATCTTAATGTCCAAGTTGTACTTAAGGGTTTTAAACAATTAACTTATTTCATTATTATCTAATTCACATAGATAAATAAACTATATATCACAATAGATAATCATATTCATAACATAAACAGATAATCTGTATCATCCATAAACAGATAATCATCTCAACCAAATAATCCATCACAAACCATCATACCTAAACCAAGCATTCATATCATACAAATACAACTCATCTCATTACTGGGATCACAAACATTCAATCAATAACATTCATAAGCAATGATTTACTAATCAACAATTATAATTAATTTAAAATGAATTAAATTAATTACAACCATCTCTAATTAATTTAAAATAAATTAAATTAATTACTCATTTAAATCCTGCTTAACATCCATTAATTAACCCAGTTAATTAATTACCCACTAAGTATTTAACTTGATTAAACATCCTTGATTAATCATTCACTAATTACAATAAGTAATTAGTCTTTAATTAATTAACCTTAATCATAAGTAATTAACATTTAATTACTCATTTATTAATTAATTATAACTAATTATATTTACCCTTAATTAATTACAATTAATTAATCTCTTAATTAATTATTACCTAATTAAACAATCCTTAATTACATCATTAATATTAATTAATGATCTTTAATATTTAAATAAATTACTTAATTAAAATTAATTACATTTAGTAATTAATCTAATTATTAATCACCTTGATTAATATTAAATTAATTAATTAACTATCTTTAATTACTTATTTATAGATTAATTAACCAATAATTAATCATTTATTAATTCCTTAATTAATTACAAAAGTAATTATCCAAATTACTAATTACATTCCAGTAATTATCATTATTACTTCTCTAAGTAATCCTGCTCCATTAATTACATTAAGTAATTACACTTAAATCATCAAATGATTTATTTAAATTAATTAAACTAAATTAATTAACTTAATTAAATCACAATATTAAAATTAATTACAATAAGTAATTAATTCCTTAATTACTTTAGCAATTAATTATATTTAATTAATTAATCTAGTTAATTATCAAAATTAATTACATTAATTAATTACAAAATTATCCCTAGATGATTATCACAAATTTTTAATTAACAACATTTCCATAATTGCATACTTAAGAAAATTTGAGTTAGATTAATTATCAATAAATCCTTTCTACTTAATATTAATCTAAATCATTATTTAAAAATCAAATAATTAAGTAAAATCCTTAGTTTAATTATTTTCAAAATGATTCATTTAAATTCAAAATGTATTAAAACAATACATAACTAAATTTAAATTCAAATTCTATTTAAAAATTTGATATTTAAAATGTTAATCATTAAACATGAATTCAAATTAAAATAATTATAAACCTTACAACAAAATGAATGTTAAAGAACATCCATTACCTAAATATAAAGAAAGATTTAAATTGATTATTTCAATTTCCAAATTTATAAACACTTCGTATTTTAAATCAAATACTAAAGGAAACAAATTCTTTCAAGTTTTAAAACTCATTTGAAATTAGATTTCATTTAAAACATTTGATTATGTTCATCATTTTTTTTTATTTACATACTGTTTGAAATCAAACTGGTTTTCAAAGTAAACTTGAAAACAGTTTTAATCTGAATTCAAAAACAAATTTAAGTTTTGCTTAAACTTTTAAATCTATTCATACTTTCAAAAACTTACAAAAACTACTTAAATCTAATTCTGGTTTTAATACAAACCTGAAACTATTCTATACTTTATTTAAAACCAGATTTAAATCTTGTTTAAATTTAAGATCTTCATTCATTTTTTTTCTAAAACCTTTGAACTCAAATTGCATTTGAATCCAGATTTAACTCCCACTTAAATCAAAACTGCACTAAATTTTTGAATTTCAATCAACATTTTAAAAAGAACTGCAAAATAACTCTCAGGTTCTAAACCTGAAAACTGTTTTAAATTTTGATTTAAAACAGAATTTAAATCTTGTTTAAATCTAAAAATTTCATTTTTAAAAACTTTGAATTTCAAACTTTATTTGAATTCAGTTTCTACTTCCACCTAAAATCAAATTCCCGCACTAAAATTTAAATTTCATTCAACATGTAAAAACTGCAACTCTCTGTTTCCAACTCTGAAATTAACTTACCCGAGAAACTCCACCATTTACTTCGATTTCTTCAATCCCCTGCTTCGAGTCAGAAGAACATAAACCCGAGGGATGACTCGAGTCAAAAACCCTCCACTACAGAAGTTCACCGGGACTTGAAAAAAAACCCACTGCAAACCTGTCAACCTCACCCAATCTCACCTCCGACCATCATCAACCTTGAGACTCCGGCCAACCCTCCCTTGATGACTCCTCTGCAATCCCCCATAATCTCGAATCACACGAAGCAACAGAGAAATCAAAATAATCAAAAACTCCTACCTGTCAGATACTAGGCTTGAAACCTGGAAACACCCAATATCAAAGCCTGACAAAAACAATTTCCAACTCCTCTCTCTCTCTCTCTCTGATCATCTATCACCAACTTACCCCATTCTCACCTCAATACACCACTAACATGAAGAACCTAAACACCCAAAATCCACTAACTAACAGATTAATCCAAATTTCCATTTTCTGTTTGAAACAGAATGCTTTTCCCTAACAGTTTATTCAAACTGTAATATTAGTTTTTTCCCTAAACATGAATAACAAAACTGTTTAATTGATTTAAGCTATTTGGTATTTGATTCATTTAAATGATGACTGGTTTTATTTGTAATACTTACTGTTGTATTTGTTCAGAGATATCAGATTTTCTCATACATCCAAATCCTGATTTAAGAACAAAATTTTGATTTAAAAAAAATCTACAAACCTGGATTTATGCTAACAACCAAACTTTGTTTACATATCAATTCTAACAGGGATTCAAACCCAGAGATAAGGGTTTCTAATAACAATTCTTAGTTTTAAAATAACAACAGGTGTGCAGATTCTAAACAACAGCAACATACATATATATATATATATATATATGTTTACACAAAGCATTCAATAATATGTAATCATCTCATCATCTTTATCCATATGCTCAGGTGTCTCAAGTTTTTATGCATGTAAGGTTACTCATTTTATTTTATTTTTAAAACAAAACAGAACAATCTTGTTAAACAGTTTAATTTCTGTGAATAAAACATACATTCTGTAGTTTATGTTTGATATTGATATTTAAAGGAAACTGTTTTTAAAAGATAAGAAGCTTACTCACATTTAATTAGAAGATGCAGAAACAATTTCCAGAAAAGCAGATCACAATTCCAAGTCCTGACTTGCATTTGATAATTGATCACTGAAATTGCTTGTTGCTTTTGTAATGATGATGCATGTAGACCCATTCTTTGCTCAGATTTTAAATTGAAGTTGAGCTCCAAATTTGATGTTGAACTTAGCATGCAGAAATGAGGAATTTGATTGAAGATTTGAAGTTGTTGTTATCTTGTATTTTGATTTGCAGATTTGGTTTAAAATGTTGCAGATTTGAGGTTGTATGGTTTGCAGATTTTCAATCATGCATTTGTTTTGAGTTTTGATTTTACAGAAATATGATTTCTGTTTTCAATTGAGAAAATGGGTTTTTAACAAAATGCATTATCTATATCCTCTTATCAATATAAATTTAAAATAAAAAGCTTTGAAAACAAATGCCACTTGTTATGTTTAGGTGTAGATAATTTTACAAGTGTCTATTTTATGTTTAAGAATTTAACACATGTACATATTTCAATATTTAAAAGCAAATTTCTAAATTTATACTTGTATTTAAATTATCTCAAAACATATCTAATTTATTTTGAGCAAGTTACAAATGTTTATTAACACTAGCCTTTAAATAAATACATATACACTATGAACTTCTTTATAAAACTATACATTTTAAATGTTTGTTTAATTATTTTTCAAAATAATATTCTTTATGACACTAAGTTTTAAAAGAAAAGAAGATTTTTTTAAAAGAAAAGAAAAGTTGAATTCAATTTTATTTCAAAAGATTTCAAACTAAACACTATACTTTAACAAGAAATAAATCAAATCTTATTTCAAAGAAAACAAATTTTAAAATAAACAAAACAAACTTTTTATTATAAAACAAAATTTAAACTATATTTATTCTTATAAACAAAATAAATGCTCACTTATATCTATGGAAATTATAAGAAAGATTTTTTTAAAACAAACTTTTGAAAACTTTACAATTTAAATCAAATTAAATCAATTTACAATTTATACAATTATATATAAATTAGAAAATATCCTTTATTTAATATAAATTAAAATTAAAACCAAATCCTCTATTTACAATGTATAAACATTTATACATTATAAATAAAATATTTTTAACTTTGAAAACAATATCATTAACAAACTAAATAATTATAAATTTTCAAAAGAGAATTTCTGTTTGAAATAAATTATTAAATCAATATTTCACATTTTAAAATAATTATTAAAGAAATTATTAAATAATTATTGCCTAAATTTCCGGGACATCACAATAAGTCTAACAATTGTCAACGACTTTAGGAAACTTTTCCAAAGGAGAAAGATCGTTGAAAATGCTACTAGGGAAACAAATTGTTAATACATTTAGACAAGGACTTGGATATAATCAATCTGAACCTGTTAAAAGAAAAGTTAATCAAGTCAATTCCATGTGCACAATTTGTAGAAAATTTGGACACAATCTAAATAATTGTTGGTATAGACTCAAACATATGAAAACTATACCAATTTGGGTTCCAAAAGGCACAAATATAAAATCCCTCAAAGTTAATTAAATTTGGGTGCCGAAAGGAACATATGTAAATAGTTTTGGGTCTTCACAAACATATTTTTCAAAATATTTTTCCACTAACAACCATGGGACTATAAAAACAAATAGGCCACAAAAATATTTTATCGTGAAGGTATGGTGGCAGGCTAAGGAATAACAACGGTGTTATCTGGATAGCTGTTCCACAAACACAACAGGCGACAAAGCAAAGTTGCTTAGCCTAGTACAAAGGTGACAGAATCACAATGGACAGTAACGAAAAAATGTTGTAAAGGTAAAAAGGTAATGGTATATTCATCTTGAACAATATATTAATGTGATAATCTGCACCATATCTGATTTGAATTAATTCTGCCAGTTATGTGATAAAGAAATGAATGTTGATGATTAATCTGACTTATTCAAAATAGTTAACCAATCATCTTTGAACAATTTGTGTGGACTATTGATGATGTTTTAATAATTAATGATGATGTAAGATAATACATTTAGTTATTTTACGGCCGACTCTATGTTCTCGGTTTTTGTTTGTTGGCATGGCTTCAATTAAAATTGAAAAGAATTTCATTCAAAAAGTTCTTCAAGAATTTGTTGCAACTTCACGGTCTGGTCTATAACATTCAATTAATGATAATCTTCAGTGAAACAAAAATTCAGATGCAAATTACACTGGTAATGTAGTTGATAGAAAAATTTCTAGTGGTGTGTGATTTATGTTGAGACATTCAGTAACTGCATCCTTTCTCAAAGAAAATATATGCATAAATTTCGTTTCAACCGATTCTTAATTAGCAGACATTTTTACAAAACCCCTACCGGAAAATAGTTTCTGTAAACTATGTCTCCGTTTAGGTGTTTTATAAATTTGATTTTATTTTGCCTATTTAACAAATGTTTCTCCCTACTAATTATTGAAAAGGTAAATAGTGGTTCAAAAAGTGATGAGTGTTGATATTAATCATATATTATAACTCAAGATGGTATAATTAATAAATTTCTTTAGAATTTAAACAAGAGTTATAAACATTTTTTGTTGGTAAAAATTCCATGACCATTTCTATTTTTATTTCTATCATATTTCTATCGACCATCACTTATCCAATCTAGTATGGCAATATTTGGTGATTTAAACAGGAATCATTCGTTATTCATTTTATATTATTTTGCAAAAAATAAAAACCAAAGTTTTCACTCTCATTTAAAAGTCCTCACGGTTATGCATGGGTGAATTACTTGGAATTTTTGATTATGTGCTTCCATGCTCATTTAGAAGTCCTCACGGTTATGCATGTATCAAATGCATATCAAAATTGATTTATTAAATAAACAAGTTGATTCTAATACAATTTAATAGTCCTCATGGTTATGCGTGGTTAGAAGATACTTGAATTCATTTAAAAAAATGGAATACCACTAATCTCATTTAGAAGTCCTAACGGTTACGCATTGTTAGTATGTATTCAAATTCCTGATATAAATATACTAGAAATAGACACAACTGTATGGTTTTATATGATGACATCATCCCTATCCTTCTAAAGTGGAATATGCGTCAAACAGAGTATTTATGATTTTTATTTGATTTTTTATTGAAATTTAATATTTATATTCGATTGAGTTTTTAATATTGTATTAATGTCTATCACTTTACTCTATTTTTCTAACACTATTACTCTTTGCTGATAACAAAAGGGGGAGAGAAAAGTTAAGATTTTGGCAAATAAAGGTCAAATATTTTCTATTTGCATCTAGGCTCATTTGCATATTTTTATTTACATGCATATATGAATAAGGAGCTTTGTGTATAGAGGAAGCATTCAAATAGGGGGAGCAAATTGAATGATCAAATACGTTTAATAAATTCAAAATCTTAAATGTATGTTTGTTATCATCAAAAGGGGGAGATTGTCGAATATACGAGTATATGATTTTTGTTTGATGATAATAAACACATATATATTCATTTAAATGTATTTGTTAATGTACTATTTTATTTTTCACATTATTAAATAAATATTTGCTGAAAAAAATAAATAACACAGTATTTAAATTCAAACATATATTTTATTCAAACAAATATTTATTACAATTTTGAACAGTACAAATTTGAACTTTCACTATATATATACAAATTCAATGACAATACAATTTCGATTACATCACAATTTCTAATTTACAAATATACCTCACTATATATCGCTCATTCACTCGTATTTACCTTCTACTTTATTCCAAATTGAATCCAGCATCTGAGCAATCTGCAAAAATAAATACTGACACAGTAAAATTGAAAATAAAATATTTTTGCAGTATAAAATTAAATGAAATTTTGAAAATATTATTTGCCTCGGTTATTTGGGTTGTTCATCATCTTTTAAATTTGAATTCATCACACATGAACAGCTTGTGACATGCACAGTGTATCACTATACATGCCATAAGGCCGTGCACACTGATATATACGCTTGTTGAATCTACAGGGACAGGTGAGCACAAGGTCAAACCCAAATAAAAAGCCGGGTTCAACTCAAGTGAAATACAAATAAAGTCACAACAAGAGAACAAGGTCAAACCCAAGCTTTAAAGTTGGACACAGATGCATCTGAATATAAGACAGCAACTCAATCAGACATGACTCAAGTGCAATCAGACTAAATGAAAACAGAGCAACCTGACCATGCTACTCTTTTATTTTGTCTCGAAACAATGAAAGATTTTCAAAACATCAAATGCATATATGTACCACATGAATCAAAGGCAAAGCAGACCCACACCTAACAAGAACAAAAATGAACATAAAGGCTCAAAGACACAAATCACAGTGAACAGTCACAATGAAGACTGCATGATGATATCCGACAGGGAAATAAATACAAGCAATATCAATACGACAGTGATGAACCACTAACTCCAGTGAACAACAAGTAGAATCAAGACTCGAGCAAAACAGAGATGACCATGCCACCAGATTATATAGATATCAAACAACTATCAAATGAAGACTCGAGTCACAGTGCAGACCATATTCAAGAACATCAAACCAGCAAGCCGTGCACATGTAAACAAAACCAAGTTAAACACAGTGAAACTCAAATGTGCATATATGGATAAACAAGTTTAAAACAATGAGACAGCAAGGATATGAATGCAAGTAGTACACTGCAGATGCAACCAGACACACGAATGTACAGCATGCAACCGAGCCAAAATCAAATTGTACAAAACTGAAGTATAGGTCATAAGCAAGTCACAGCCAAGTCGAAAGTATGATCTGCCTCAAGCAATAACATGTACCATGTATGCACACATATGGTTGCAGTGAAGACAGAGCTCGGACTAAAGTGACGCAGTATGCAAAAGGTCAATGAATCAGATAACAAAACAATGCTACAAAAGGTACCAGACTCGATTGAATCAAATAACAATGACATAATGTAGGCAGCATCAAAGTGCAAACCATGATGAACTCAAACAATACCGAAACCATGGAACAACAAACACATATACTCAAGCATCAGGTCGAGGACGTTATAGCATGTACACATATATAAGCAGCCAGGGATGAAATTCACAAGCTCCAGATTGTAAAAAAGTGGTGCACACATCAATGCAATACAAACTACATAAAGTCATGCAACACTGAAGCATACATAACAACCACGAACAGTACAACAAAGTTCAAATCAAATTGGACCGGTAAGCTGTGCTAAAAGATCAGAGACAATGAAAGTGTGGACAACTACAAAATCAAGTCAGGATGCAAGTTCGAACAAATCCATGTCAAAGCCAGGTGATAAAAATCACATATTTAAAGTAACCAAAGTAGCAGGTTTTACAAAAATCAGAAAAGACTCAAAGTAGCAGTTTCAAAATAATCAAGGTACAAGCTGGAAAAAGATAGCTTGCATCTAGAATCTTAAATTGAACAATTCGGGCTTGAAGTCAAATATTATCTCAATATCAAGCCGCAAGTCAATCAAGTTTATCAGCAAATTCAAAGTACCAAAGATTCAAAACCATGATAGCCAAGTAAACGACCAAGTCAGAAATCAACACCGTGATTAACCAAGTAACATAAATATATATGAAACTGAAGAAGTCAGAAGAATCACCATCATTTAATATTAATCAAGTGGCTGAGACGAACTCAAGCTAAATTATTTGACGAATTCGTATAAAATATACGAACGAAAATATAGGGGTTTAGAAATATGAATATACATTAGAATTCGTATAAAGTAGCCGAAAGCGATCGACCGAGAGTAGAGAGGAATCGAAGCTTTAGAATTTTGATGTTTACTTATAGTATAGACACAAGTACATCATTAAAATCAACAACGTGTTGTTTACTTATAGTTTAGAAATATGAATATACATTTTAATGTTCTTTCTTGTTAACAGATGCCTCCTCTGCATTTGATCGACAATAAAACTATTTGATATTTCTATCAAAATATTTTTTTTTTCAATTTTGATGCTTACAAAATGATACTTTCTATCATTTCTTGGATCATATAAAGTTTTAGTTTTGGTTATCATATGTAACTTCGAGACTCACAAACTCAATATCGCTCTCACTAACTTCGAGACAGTTTTGGTTATCATATGTAAACAATTTACTCTAAACAATTATTTAAAATTTTATGTTTCAATACATATGTATCAAACTTAAAGTCATAATAAGTGGTAATTTTATGAGTAAATCCAAATCAACTTAAGCATACCGAATACCGAATCTATTATGTGTATTTCACCAATTGAAATTTGTGATACTATTCTTATCAACATTGCTTATTTAATTCCAACTGTATTAGTCATGCTCATAAAGACACAATCGCGATCGATGGATCACATCCTGTCGTTTACGACTACCAAAATCATATGTTGATAGCGTACTTGGAATTCTTTCAGATTTGCGCATCATACCGTATCATAGAGTCAACACTTTTAATGGTTTAATTAAACAAACAAGGATTATGTATTTTCAACATTGATTAGAAACACATATTTCTCTTCAATATGCGATGATACTTATTAGACATTCTAATGTGATGTCTTTATTTAGGTTAGTCAATTTCATTTCAACTCATCTAATCAGTTCTATCTATGGATCATATCCAATTCCATTTTACTTCTAATAATTCCTTATAGAAATTCCTTCACAATGAAGTTGGTATCACTTGAAACAACAATTGTTCATCAGTGCAGCATAATAGGTATTCATAAACATTTTATAGACTTCTTTGTTCATAAAACCGATTTGGTTTCAGTTTACAAAATTTATATATAAAACATATATATGACATCCAATGAAAGTCTTTCCCAAAATCCTTTTAGAGAGATTCATATAAGATCTCCCATGAGCAATTATTACATGCAATCGTTCGTCTTTCACAGCCTGCCAACTCCTTGGCCTAGGGTATGTTGGAGTTTCTTGTAAATCCTTATCTTGTGTGATTTTGTAAACTGTTATTTAGATGAAATAATATTAACCTTGTGTACTAATCTTAAGTACACATCTTATAGAAAGAATTTATCTCAAATTTACTCATAAATAATCTTGCTTTGTTCAATAAAGTTCGATTAATCTATATCAATGCATCATTATGTATCATATGGAGGGTGACTTTTGAGATTGAATCTTTACTCATTTTTGTTACATACGGAACCCTTTCCAATATACTCATTCATTCGATCAAATCATTTCTATCACATGTTATTTTGTTCACTTCTATTTTATACTCAATGAGTTTACCGGTTACATACTACATACGTATAAAATGCACATATCCATGTTGATGATAACTCATCAGTAAATATGATGAATTATATGAAACTGTTTTGGTATTAATAAAGTCACTACTAGAAAATACTTCATTTCCCTACGCAAAGTTCCGACGTCTTTCCTACGCCAAAAGGTGGGACGTAGGAAAGGCGCAGGAAATAGGTATAAAGAGGTAAAGGCGTAGGAAAGACGTAAGGAAGTTTCCTACGCCTTTCCTAGGTCAACTTCAATACGTAGTAAAAAAAATCGAGGCGTAGGAAAGGTGTAGAAAATCTCCTACACCAAAATTATACCATAGAAAAGACATGGATAATCTCCTACGCCATTTCCACGCCTTTGTTAATTTTCTACAATTATAGATCGATGTATAAAAGGCGTAGAAAATTCCTTGCGCCAAAATTATACCGTAGAAAAGATGTAAATAATCGCCTACATCATTTCCACGTCTTTGTTGATTTTCTATGAATCCAAACAAGCGTAAGGAAGGCGTAGAAATTTCCCACGCCATCCCTACACTTAGGACAAAAATAGGTTTTTTAGTATGTTTTCCAACCTTTCTTCGTATTCTCCTAACCCCAGTTTTTCACTCAAGAACGAAAAAAAACCTAATTCTACTATCATTTTTAGTCTCTGGAATTTTAGGTAAATTACCTTCCCCTCCTTTTATTTGTTTTGATTAGATTAAAGGTATAATCATCTTCTCCTTTTCTCTCTTGTTCTGGTGTTTCTTCTTCTTTTTTCCCTAATAATTTAAATTGGATCCAAATTTTGAATGAATTGTTACAAATTTGGTAATGTCGAAAGTAATAGCACAGCTTAGTGATTCTCGATCAGATTTTGGTAGCGAAGAGAGCGGTGTCATGTCGATAATAGTCGGCGTCATGGTTAATCATTATGGCGATGAGGCCGAAGAAAGGAGACTTCGACTTTGTCGATGCCAAGGAAAGGCGACGTCAACTTGAGGATGTTGGTTAAGTCACTTTGAAGTAAAGTGACCTTGACTTTATTTCCCCCAAGGAAATGTAACGTTGACCTGTAAATCATGGTTCAAAGCCAAAATAAGGCATATTTCTAAGTTAGAGTGACATACATCTTCATTGCCGAAGTCGAAGTGGCACACAGCTTCATTGTCGAAGTCCAAGTCGTGGCATGGTGTCCGAAGTCATAGTTGAGAAGTCGATTATTGCCGAAGTGGCAGAACGATTTGATTGTCGAAGTCCTCATTTTGTTTATTTAAGGACGAAATTCTCGTTTCCTTTATTCCAGGGACGAAGTCCTTGTTCCCTTTGTTCAGGGATGAAGTTGAAATAATGTTATTGAATCATGTTTCAGAGTTCAACGATCTCGAACTTAAAGAATATTCCGAGTATATATGATCTTAAGAAATTGAATTTAAAAGCCTTTAATTTCAGAAAGCTTAAGGATCTAAATTAACAAAGTTTTACCTGTATTCAAGTTTTGGATGTGTGTATGTTATTGAACACACACACTTTGCACTACACCAAAACAGGCAAATTCTAACATTTATAAGTGTTACAAATAATTTCAGTAACACTTTTTAAGTGTTACTAATGGACTGTGAGAAATGGAGCGGCCAAATTTGTAACACTTATAAGTGTTACAAACATACGTATTACTAACACTTATAAGTGTTTGTACCTAAATATACGGTAGCGCTTATAAGTGTTGGTAACAAAATATACGGTAACACTTATAAGTGTTGGTAACGAAATATATGGTAACGCTGATAAGTGTTGGTACAGAAATATATGGTAACGCTTATAAGTGTTGGTAACGAAATATATGGTAACACCTATAAGTGTTGGCACAGAAATATACGGTAATGCTTATAAGTGTTGGTAACGAAATATACGGTAACACTTATAAGTGTTGGTACAGAAATATACGGTAACGCTTATAAGTGTTGATAATGAAATATACGGTAACGCTTATAAGTGTTGGTATAGAAATACACGGTAAAGCTTATAAGTGTTGGAAATGATTATTTAGTAACACACGCACATATAACAAAACTTAAACGCAAAGTTTAAATATAAACACACTGCAAATAATGGTTTCCATATCACAAATAATTCATCATACATATTCAATGCAAAGTTTAAACGCTCTGCAAATGTAGTATAATATATCATAAACAATTATTTACATATCTAAAATACCACAATGTCATATATTCATATATTATTACAACATAAGCTTCAAAAAATATATTTCAAAATACACTTAAAGTTTAACTTACGGTTAACCTAACCATTCCTGATCATCCGCTCCAAACCCTAATGGGTTTGAATATTCTTCAACGTCCAATACAACAATCCAAAGCATCCTTCTTCAAGTTCCTGCATTTACTATACCCTCCTCAGGAGTTTACCGGCCTGTCGGGTTCTCCTGGGTTTTCAAAAAAAAAGTTCCTGCATTTAATATAAACACTCGATAAAAACTTATACCTTAAAAATCAAAAGGTTAAAGACTGAGTGTGTGTGAATGTGGTCTAAGTTATATCAGAGTTCGTAATACGGCAGAATAAAAGCTCAATATCTTTGTCACTACAGCATTCAAAAATTGCCTAAGATCAACTTTGTGTGTGAATGTGGTCCATTGAAGAGATAGAGTTCTCCAATTTCATTGTACCATAGGAACGATTTGTCATTAATAGAGGCGTCCACTTGTTGGTGAAAGCAAATAACTTTTCAAGCCTTAGAAACTCGATCCTACCACTACTGTCATTTATTCATATTTGCTGAAACTCGCCAAATCCTACATTAACCACCATCATATTATTCCTGCACAAATCACAAATCGTAATGCACAAAACAGCCAAATTTAAATCAAAAATATCTGTAGACCAAAGTCATGGCTTTCAACATCAGCTCCCATATTAGATATTGACATCTAACAATTTATTGACATCAATAACGTACACTCATCCCCATATACACACATACCCAAGTATGGATATACGCATAAACATATACAACGTAGTATTAAAATAGCCCACCTGGCACTTGCTGAACTAGAAGCTTTTGAAGCACGCATAACTAGCAAACATCGATCAAGATAATATATAATAAGAGACTCATACACCACCAGCAATATAATATCATATTTAAATCAGCAATGAGTGTAACCAGCATAAACAAACATTGGAAATTGGAAAACCGCACAAGAAATAGACTTTTTAAGTGAAATGGACAACGGTGTGTCAATGAATAACAAAACATTGTTGTTAGCTTAGCAGCTATCCTTAACATACGGTAACGACCACTATTTTGAGCAATTATTCTTCAGTAATTGCTGAGAACTCCACAGCCCACTTATTCTATTTATTTGTTTCCGTGCAATAAACTAAATAAAATATAGAATACTTGAGATTATTTCAAATGCGCAACCTGTTTCACAAATTTAATACTAATGACGCACACCCTTTAGCATGGACGAAGCAACAAACAGGTTAATCTGTTTTCATCCTTTCTCTAAAAGCCAATTATCTATAGCCGAGAGACCTTATGGTAGTTTCATTTTCCAAAAAGTATAACGGATTTCTTTTTTATTTCTTTTTGCTCAAATAATTGGTTTATGTTTGCTCACACCAGTCCCATGACTGACTCGGAATTTATTGTTTCCCTTTTTGAATTCTAGGTGCCCCTAATTTTCCACAAGGGCAGTCTAGAATCAGGTTATTAGTGGATTCTGGAGAGTAGATGTGATTTTGATGTTTTTGAAGCTTTTGGGTTTTGATTTTTTTTGATTTGGAGCTTTGGAGCTTTGGAATGAAGATGCAGTATGTTGGACTCGCTCTCTCTCTCTCTTTTGGAAGACCCCGTTGTCATTATTTTTTCGTTGTCGTGTTGTATTATGCTGTTCTGTTGTATATGTAGTGCTCTGATGTTGTTGGCCATTTGTTGTAGAATGTTGTATCCATGTTGTGTATCAATGAAAATCATTTTTGTTTCCACTGTGTTGTTTTCATCTAATGTGTTATAGCTCCAGCGAACCAGACTCCAGCGTTTGAATCTTCGGCATTTGAATACGGGTGATGTATTGGATGCCGATTTTCGAAGGTTGGATTCTCGGGTTGTCACATCTGGTATTAGAGCTAAAGGTTGAGTAAGAACTTTAGCTTTGGAGTATAACTCATTAGGTGACTCATTAGAGATAGGGTCAGAAATGCCCAAGAATGAGTATCCCTAAATCTTGTCGGTATGCCTAAGTCTATTTAGTACAAGAAGAGTACGAGGTAGGGGATGAGAGAGTACCACTACAAATGGTCGAGACACTGCAACAACAGTCATGAAAGGAACAACTTTTCCCATCAACCTCCTTTGATCATCATCCAATTTCAGTCCTTGATATCTTCCTGGCAGCTCCAGAAAGAAGCTTTGGCATAGTGGGAGACCATTACTTTGGCCGAATTAGGGAATTAGTTTACATGGGATTAGATTCAAGCAAGTATTTGAGCATTGTTATATGCCTTCCGCTGATATTTCCAGGATGTATCAAGAAGATTACCTTACTTCTTATTTATGTTAAAATTGTTAGAGTTCTATTCAACACTGGAGCCATGCATAGTTTTATTTTCCAACAAACCGTAGAAGAGTTAAATCTTGAACCCGAATTTGTAGACGAACCTATTTGTGTGAAGAACCCGGTAAGAGGCCTTGCGAACCTTTTTTTATGTTGTAGAAAGGTTCCTATTTCATATTCTTATCATCAGTTTCCTATCAGTCTTTTCGTTCTTGACTTTAATGAATTTGAAATTTTACTTCGAATGAATTGGTTAACAAAATATGAAGCTAAATTAGATTGTATCAATAGAACGATTTTGGTCAAAACCAAACTTGGGAATTTTGTTGTGATTTCTTGTGAGGATCCAAGTCCGAAGAGTGACAAGCTAATGTATACTTTAGGGTATCCCGACCCAAACTTGGAATCCATACCTATTGTTCGAGAATTTCCTGATGTATTTGAAGAAGTTAAGTCTTTACCTCTGCATAGAGAAATTGAATTTAGAATCGACTTGGTTCTCAATGCCTGTCCAGTTGTGCATGCAAGTCATAGGATGGCACCAAGGAAAAGAGTAGAGCTAGCTAAGCAAACCCAAGATTTATTGGAGAAAGGATTTGTACGACCTAGTCGTTCCAGTTGGGGTTCAACTGTGGTATTGGTAGCCAAGTCCGTTGGATCTTTGAGATTGTGCGTAGATTATCGTGATCTTAATAAATTAACCCTTTAGAATAAATTTTCTTTGCCCCGAATCGACGACCTGTTCGATCAATTGCATGGTGCTCGATTCTTTTCCAAGATGGACCTTGCCTAAGGATTCCATCAGCTAAGAATTACAGATGATTGTATCCATTTAGCTGCTTTTAGGGGTCTCGATACATTCTACGAATGGTTAGTTATGCCCTTCGGACTAACCAACGCCCCTGCATATTTCGTAGACCCGATGACCCGAGTATTTCTTGAAGTGTTTAATAAATTCGTTCTCATATTTGTTGATGCTATTCTGATCTATTCCAAAACTGAAGAAGAGCATGCCGAATACTTAAAATAGTTTTGGTAATATTGTGGAAGAATATTCTTTTTGCCAAGTTTTCTAAATGTCATTTTTGGGTAAAAGAAGTTAGATTTCTGTGACATATTGTAACCGAAGAAGGAATTTCTGCAGACCCTGGTAAGGTTTCCACTTTCCTAGATTGGAAGCGACCATAACCCCAAAAGAAGTCAGAAGTTTTCTGGGATTAGCCGTATAGTACCGAAAGTTTGTCCAGGATTTCTCTAAGTTAACCAGTCCATTAACTAAGCTGACTATGAAGAATGCCAAATTTATTTGGACTCCAAAGTGCGAGGAAGCATTCTGGGAATTAAAGAAAAGGTTGACTACTTCTCCCGTTCTTGCTATTATTAATGAGAATAAAGGTCTATCTGTTTACACAGATGCATGTGGTAAAGGTGTGGGTGATGTTCTAATGCAAGAGGGTAGAGTGATTGCCTACACGAGTAGACAATTGCGACCATATGAGAAGAACTACCCAACCCACGATCTTGAGCTTTTGACAGTTATCTTTGCTTTGAAAATCTGGCATCATTATCTTCTGGGTGAAAAATTTGAATTGTTCACCGACCATAAATCTTTGAAATACCTCTTTACCCAGAAGGATTTGAATCTAAGGCAGCAATGTTGGTTGGAATTCCTAGCATCATATGACCTGGATATTCATTATACACCTAGTAAAGCAAACGTGGTAGCTGATTCTTTGAGTAGAAGACATGATGTTCTTGCTTATCTTATCGTTACCCCCACTCTTCTTGTGAATATTGCTAATAAGCAAAAAGAAGACAATTCTCCAATAAATTACGGGAGAATGCATCGAGGTGAAGATTCCAATTTTGAAATCGATAATAGTGGAAGTGTAAGATTGAAAGGGAGGATTTGTGTCCCAGACATCCCAGATCTCAAACGAGAAGTATTGGATGAATGTCACAAATCCAAGTTTAGTATCCATCCAGGGGTTAACAAAATGTATCGAGATATTAAGAGGACTTTCTGATGGAAAACAATGAAGAGAGATATATCCATTTACGTTAGTCGTTGCGTAACTTGTCAACAAATAAATAGTGATCAAATGAAGATGGCAGGTTTACTCCAACCACTGGAAGTGCCCAAATTGAAATGGTACCAAGTGTCTATGGATTTCATAGATGGTTTACCATGTACTCGGAAGGGTAATGAGGCGATTTGGGTTATTGTGGATCGTCAGACCAAGACTGCCACTTTATCCTAGTTGAATCCACCCGAATGGCAGAGAGTTTGGCAGAATTTTATGTGAGAGAGATTGTTCGACTCCATGGAATACCAATTAATATAGTGAGTGATCGCGACTCGATCTTCACTAGCAGATTTTGAGAGGCACTTCAAGCCATAATAGGAACCAAGTTGTACTTCAGTACTGCTTACCACCTGCAGTCTGACCGAAAAACTGAGAGAATAAATCAAATCTTGGAAGATCTTTTTCATCCTTATATTCTTGATTTTGGAGGTTCATGGGAGGACCATTTACATTTAGTTGAATTTTCATATAATAATATTTATCAGACCAGTATTGGAATGGCTCCTCTTGAAGCATTGTATGGTCATCCTTGTAGATCACTTGCATGTTGGATCGAGTCAGGTGATAGGCTTGTTCGTGGTCCGGACATGACAAGGGAAGCTTCTGAGAAGGTTGATTTAATTTGGAAGAAGTTGAAAACTGCCCTGAGTCAACAGAAAAGTTATGCCGACCTCGGGAGAAGAAATTTAGAGTTCCAGGTTGGAGATTTAGTTTTCTTAAAGGTTTCTCCAATGTGTGGAGTTTTGAGATTTGGAAAGTCGGATAAGCTGGCACCGCGATATATATAGGTCCTTTTTCTATACTTGAGAGAATTGGTCCTTTGGCTTATCGAGTACAGTTACCTAATTGGTTAGCCGGTGTGCATAATGTATTCCATGTTTCTCACCTTCGGAAGTATGTGCACGACCCAGATCATATCATTGAGGAGGCCGCTCAACAGGATTTGGAAATCACACCTAACTTGGCAGTGAAAAGAGAACCATTGAAGATTATTGATAAAGATGAAAAGCGATTAAGGAATAATGTGGTGAAAATTAATGAAAGTACAATGGAGTGGTGATCTGAATGATTGTACTTAGGAAACAGAGGAAAGTATGCAGAAGTCCTATCCCAAGTGTGTAGTAGATGTTTTGGTTTGATCTGGTAAGCCATTTCTCTATATTTTATGTGTTCATATGTTCTTTGCTTGTCTCCCTGTCTATCAAATTTCCAGGATGAAATTTTCTTAAGGGTGAATCAGTAATGATCCCGGTTTTAAGCCAAATTTAATTTGGTAATTAATATAATTTTTTGAATTAAATTGTGAATTAATTTGAATTTTTCGAAAAACAAATAAGATAAGTGTTTGTTTTGTATATATATAGATATAGATTGAAAATATAATTTTGATTTGCAATTCAAAATAAATATCTTGAAAAAAATTGGACTTAAAAATAAATATCTTAAAAATATATACATGTTTGTTTATTAATGTATAATTAGATTTTAAATCATTTTCTTTAAAATTATATAAATATAAAAAAGGGAATTGTATTCATTAAAATTGAAAATCGAATATAAATGTACAAACACAATATATATATATATATAATATAAAAATTATATAAAAATATTATTAACCTGCAAATTTACAAATGTAAGTAAGATAACATGAAATATAACAAGTGTAAAAATTATAACATATATTAAACAAGTGTTAGCCTAATGATAACATGCAAAATACAAGTGTCACTTTTATTTTCATTTTAAAAATAATAAATAAAAAGAAATCTAGGCTATATATATCATTACTCCTCTTTTTCTCATTCTTTGATCTGTTCAAAAACAAAATCAGGAAAAGCTTAAACCAGAGATTTAAAAATCTATAGCAAACAACCTCTTCAATTTAAAACAAAACTGAAGCAAACAAAATTAAAGCAAGCAGAGATCATCTCAAACATCAAGCAACTAAACAAGATCAAATTCAAGATCAAAAGTTTGAAACCAATTTCCAGTTCAAAGAGGCTCTCTGGTTATTTAAAACAAGTGAGTAAACCACGTTTATAAAATCTTAAACCTGTTATATCTTGTTTGTATGAGACAAATACTTAAAAGTATGTGTGAAAAATGTTTGTGTGGATGTAAAAATGTGCTTGCGTGTTTGTATATATGAAGAATTTACGTGTGCATGTCTGGGATCAAGTAAATATGCACCTCTATTCTTGTTTACAGGTTTTTAAAACCTGTTCAAAATTCAATTCCTCTTTCCCTAATCTTCTATAGCTTGTGATGTTTAAACAAAATGTGTTTGAAATTACTAAATCTTAATTTTAAAAGTACTTTAAAGTATAAATAATAGGTGGATTTACTAGGAAAAAGAAAACACGGTGAAACTCAAAATACATCAAAAATTTGACTAGCATGATTTATTGTTTCACTTACATCAACAAACTCGATTTGAAAAACTATGATTTTTAAAAATAAAATCAGGATTTTTAAATTAGTATTTTGGGAGGAATGGAAAGGTGAACGGAAAAGGGGTTTTCGGCAAATTCTGGTGATCAGAGCAGAGTTGGGTCTCGGGATCATGGGTGAAGCTTGTTAGGAGGTCAGAGGTTTCGGAAAAAATTGTGGGTGGATTTATCAACCAACATGGTGGCCGGACGACGGCAACGTAGGGTTTAAACCCAGTTAGGGTCGACGTGAGTTTCGAGACTGGTTCGTCAACGTCGAGGCATCGGACTCAATTGGATGTGGGGGAAACGGAGCATGAGTCTTCGGTGAAGCTATGGTCGGAGTTTTGAGGTCATTGGTGATCTGAGGTGTCGGCCTGAGGTGTTTTTGGGTGTCGAGTTTGTTCCAGGTGCTTGTCGAGGTTGTTCGAATTCGATTTTCAAATTTACTCGAGGTTCTGGGTGGCCGTTTAGGCTGAGACAGTCGACGATGACTTGCCGACGATGGCAGTGGTGATCGGAGCCCAGGCGATCGATCGTGCACGTTCACAGGTATCTTTTTGTGTCAGAGAGTATGGGAAGAAGGGTGTGAACTCGGGTTTGCTTTCGGGGAATTGGGTTTTTGGCTCGAATTTGTTTCCGAGATGATTGCGTGGGTTAGCCTGATTAACGGTTTTTTAAACTTTAAAAATAAAACAAAGTAAAAAAAGGAGGAGGGATTTCCTTGGGTTGTTGCTCGGGGATTTGGCATGATGGCTCGGGTTTGGGTGCAGGTTGAACAGGGTTCGTCTCGGGTCAGTTTTAAAGTATTAAGTATGTTTTTAAAATTTTAAATAAGACAAGTTTAAACAGCTTCTTAATTAACTCTCTTAAATAATAATTATTTTGTTAAGTTTGGAATTAGTTAAAGGTTTTTAAAATAAATTATTAATTAAGTTTAAAGTGTTTTAATATATATAACCTTTACTTTAAAGTTTACTTTGAATAAACTTAATATTGTAATTAAGTAGATAATTAAGAAGATAAAATGTTTTTAAAGGTTAATTAACTTAAAGGTCCAAGCTAATTGGTTAATGATAATTAATTTTCAAGGTTATTAAATAAAATTTAAATGATAATTAAAGTAATTTATTAAGATAAATGGTTTATCTTTTAACTAATTAAGGTTTTGGGTAATTAAAGATTTATTAATTAATGAAACTAATTAAAGGATAAATACTTAAAGGATAATTACTCAATGTAAGTAATTAAAGAATAATTAATTTATTAATTAATAAGTAAGGTAGATTAATTAATAATTAAGGTTGATTAATTAATAATTATGGTTAATTAATTAATGATTAAAGGATAATTAATTAAAAATTTAAGGATAATTAATCAGCAATTAAAGGATAATTAATGAAAGTAGTTATGTGATTAATTAATTCAATAATTAATTAAAATGGTTTGTAATTACCTAATGTTAATTAAGCAGGATTAGATAATGAATTAATTTATTTTGAGTTAATTAAATTAATTATAAATTATGAGACTAATTAATCTTGCTTAGGGATGATTAGATCATATTGAATGCCGTGAATTGTTCGATATCTCTGATATGTGATGTTCTGTGATATGAAAAGCCTGGATTGAACTGTAATAATATAAGTTATTTATCTGTGATATATTGTTGTGTGAATGTGAACTTCTGAATTGAATTAAAATTGTTTACTTAGAACAACTTGGCCTTTAAGACGACATTTGAATTTTGATGAGATCGGGAATCAGATTCCAAATGGTTACCCGGAACCCACATCGAGTCTTAAAGGCGGATCTTTTGTTTAAAAGATTAAAAAAATGGAAATTTGTTTCCACATGTTTTTAAAATAAGCACTCATTATTCGAATAAGCCGGGGGTGGACATTAAGTCATAAAACCCATTCCAAATAATGATACGACGGATTGGAATTACATTTGAAGACGGTGGTTGAAGACCGGTATTTTCGAGAATGAAAGGATTGCCTGTTGATTGTCTCTGCACCGAGTTGCTCCGGTATAGAGATTACCCTATGGGATGGGGAGTCTGGTCGAGATTGGGGATATCCGGATTTGCAAGGACTTTTTCCTTAATTGGACGAAGTGCCTTTGGTTCCATTCAGACCTAGGATGGACTTGTATGGATGTATGTCTGACATTACACTTTAAGATATAAAGCTGATTTCTATCAAATACATTTCTGTTTGGTGGCGGAGAATTTATTCTCTTAGGTTAACACACTTCTCTGAGACGTACGAGCTTAGAGGTTATGTAATTGATGGTTACTAGTGATATATTCCCAATTTGGTAATGCGGCATGCTAAGTGCTGATCATTGGTCGATCGAAGCATGGCTTTTTTGTAAAGCACAGCTTTGTGGGACGAGACTTCATCGAACCTCACATCCCGAAAATGATCGAAACAGGAAAGGATGCAGCAAGGTTATGGGGGTCGCGCCCCTCAATGTATGTGCATTTCCTTCTAGATAAAAAATGGTATTCTGGTATGTAGCCCAGATATTTTTCTTATGTGGTTGTTGGTTGTTGAGGGCCCTCGATAAAGGTTGGTTGCGACCGGGGGATGGCATACTCGTGACAGTTAGTTACCTAGGTACAGAGGTAACTCGGTCTTGTGTTGGCAGAGATCCGGTTAGGTTCTCGGGGTGTCCCTCCAGAGGCGTACCCATTCGGATAAAAGAAGTTCCTTAGCATGGCCATTTGTTGGAAATCCAAACAATCAATACGAGCCCTGTACGGTTTTAGTTGTGAAACCTGCCATTTAACATGGTAGCTATAGTAGGCACTACAATGGTACGTATGCTGGCTAAGATTAATATTATACTTTCGAAATGTTTTTCCACACTATGCACTAATAATAATATCAAAAGGATTTTCGTGTATCAAGCATGTTTGACTACTATAAGGAGAAACCTCCCCTAAGTGTGCGATTGCATTGTGTGTGCGCCATGAGACCTTATGGTAGTTTCATTTTTCAAAAGGAATAACGGATTTCTTTTTTATTTCTTTTTGTTCAAATAACTGTTTTATTTTTGCTCACACCACTCCCATGACTGACTCAAAATTTATTGTTTTCCTTTCTAAACTCTTGGTGCCCCTAATTTTCCACACGGGTTTAGCCTAGAATCAGGTTATTAGTATGTTCTGGAGAGTAGACATCGATTTGGATGTCTTTGAAGCTTTTGGGTTTTAAATTTTTTTGGTTTGGGGCTTTGGAGTAAAGATGCAATATGTTAGACTCGCTCACTCTCTCTCTCTCTCTCTCTCTCTCTCTTTTGGAAGACCCTGTGGTCATTATTTTTTTCGCTGTCGTGTTGTATTATGTTGTTCTGTTGTATATGTATTGCTCTTATGTTGTTGGGC
This sequence comes from Allium cepa, assembly GCA_030765085.1. Taxonomy (NCBI): domain Eukaryota; kingdom Viridiplantae; phylum Streptophyta; class Magnoliopsida; order Asparagales; family Amaryllidaceae; genus Allium; species Allium cepa. Next base: position 71,960,102 of record CM060930.1, on the reverse strand, counting down.
ATTTGTTGTAGAATGTTGTATCCATGTTGTGCATCAATAAAAATCATTTTTTGTTTCCGTTGTGTTGTTTTCATCTAATGTGTTATAGCTCTAGCGAACCGAACTCCAGCGTTTGAATCTCCGGCATTTGAATATGGGTGATGTATTGGATGCCGATTTTCAAAGGTTGGATCCCGGGTCGTCGCACGCTCTCTTAAGTATTCCCCTTCTTGGTAAGAAAATTTGTGATACTATTGGTGGTACTATGTCCATTGGTATCATTTTTGAGTTACTTGATTTATGTAATTTCCTGTAAAAAAGAATAATGTAAATCATTAATTGATAAATTAACTGTGGTTATTTATTTTTGTCAAAGTGTATTATCTTAATTAATAAGCATGGATATGCTTTAATCTTTAAAAATATTTGTTTAAAGTTATTAATGAATAAATGAAGGGTTTTGGGTTTGTTGTAAATGAGGTTTTAGCAACATTTGTTTTTAAACCCTTAAATGGCACTTTGAAATATCTTATGGGTAATATATCTTTAGTAATAGGATTTTGAAGATAATAATAAGTATTGGAATCTTTTATAAAAAGATAGAAAATGTTATATGTTCAATTTATAAAGGAGTTTGTTATAACAATGTTTTGGTAATAATTGTTTCAGTCTCTTTGATTATATTTCAAAGTAAGTAAAACTTTTTAAGTAAATTGTGTATATACTTAAAACATTTGAATAATTATATGAATACTTTTAATTAAAACTATTATAAGTGGATAATTAATTAAAGGACTATTAATTAATAAAATATGTCTTGATTAACAAAAGAAGTTCTATTAAATACAAAGGTGTTCGCATTTAATATTGGTTAAATGAAGCAAACTATAATATAAGAGGTATATTATAATTAAAGGTAAGTTATCTTTAACTTGAATAATTTCTTTTAATGAGATAGAAAAGTTAGCAAATAGTTATTTATAAAGAAGCATCTTTATGAAAATGTTCGAATAAAGAATGAAAGATTTATGAAATGTTCTCATAAAAATTTTGAAAAAGGAATTTGATATAACTATGTACGTATAAGGTACGTAAATCATTTCATCGCATGATTTTGATCTAAGATTCGAATGCAGAACTTTGAAATGTGTATACCAGTCGGAAAAAGGAATCGTCACTCGATTCTTGACAACGAACATTGATGAGGGTTTGTTGTTGGAGACTTGAGTTTTCTATCATAGTTAAGAGCTACGTAAGAAAAAACTAAAGTTTTGATCAGAAAGCCTGCTTAGAGTCCGCACTAAAGGATCAGGGGATCATTACTAGTTCGGAAGTAAAGTTGTGAACCAGAATAGAAGATCGAGTCAGATATTATGTATGAATGATCAATATACATCGTACGGGTGTAGATTTAATAATAAATATTTTAGGCAAAACCATTCGGTTTTTATTTTGGGTAATTTCAAGGGAAGTATAACGACCCGTAATTTGTTCACATTGATTAAAGATATTTAAATTATTTTAAATATTCCAATATAGATTATTTTTCACAAATAATCGGGTTTTGTGAAATGAATGATAATAATGAACCTATTTTGGGGAAATATTCACAAAAATATATCCTTTGGAAATACATTGATAAAATGTTGGAAAATCGTTTTATCGATAAACAGCTCTATAATCATAAAATGTCATACATGGAGCTGGATACACACACTCATTTTTATAATTGAATTGGAATATGAAATAAAATCAATAATCTTATTTCTGAAAATAAAAGGTGTTTATGACATCCTCAGCGATGCGCTTATATTTAATAATTAATTTACTAAATTAAATTGAGATTTAATGATTTAATAATTATTATAATTATTTAATAATTATTTAAAAATGATGATAATTCTTTTTAAATAGTTATAAAGTAATAATAAATTATTTTTAAAAATTTTATAAGGATATGTACTTGATTTAAAAAGATAAGAAAAATTCATATCACTTTATCAATATAATCGTGATTTTTAAAAATATTTTTTATATTTATTTGTTCGATTTTATAATTCAAATATGATCATTTCTATTCATTTAAAATGATGAGAAATTATTTTTTGATTTTTTTAACAAATATATATACGTCAATTAATAAGTGAAACTATGACTGGAAATCAGAATTAAAATTCGTAACGGATTGACATATATAAATTATACAACGTTGTTTATGTAACTTGTACACCTTTGCAGCATGCACGCACATATATTAACATATGCATATACATTTAACAATGAAATAAAAGTATAAATATGTGACGAGACGGATTTTGCCCGCTCGAAAATCGACATCCATACTTCAAATCGTATTCGAATGCCATAGATTCGACCGTTCAAATCCGATTCGCCAGAGCTTATAACAATCATTAAGTAAAGAACACTGCGGAATAAAAGAATAATACATTGATATACAGCTTTGATACAATATCTGCTACAACAGATGATCTAATAGATATCAATATACATCAGAGATATGATACAATAAAATAGCAGCGGAAAAGAAAACGATAGATAACATCTAGCAGCGAAACAATATAACTCTGAGATAGTCTTCAAAAGAGAACTCCGAGAACTGCAACTCCATTTCCAAGAATCAATCCAGCAATAGCTCGAAACCCCCATAACAATGCACCAAGCTAAGCAAGACTGGTGCGAACCAAAGACTGAACTAACTCCAGATAATCTACTAAACCTGACTATCTGAAAATCCCAACTCTAGACTGCTCGTGTAGAAAATAATGAGCACCCAGAGTTTAGGAAAAAAAACAATAAACTCCGGATCAGTCGTGGGACTGGTGTGAGCAACAAAAACAGTTTATCTTTAAAAACATTCAAGAAAAGATTTTCAAAGTCAATTCGCAATGTTTTTTTTTTTTAAAATGAGACTACCATAAGGCCTCCCGCACACACACACACAATGCAAACGCAGAATCGGAGGAGATTTCTCCTTATGATAGTCAAAGATGCTTGATACGCATTAAAAGAAACATTTGAAATTATTACTAGTGCATAGTGTAGGAAAAATTCATTTCGAAAGTAGAATATAAATCTTAGCCAACATACGACCATTATCGTATGCCTACTATAGCTAACCATGTTCAATAGCAGGTTACCGCCACATTCCATGGCAGGTTATACAACTAATACTGTACAAGGTTCGTATTGTTTCTTTGGATTTCCAACGAATGATCAGGCCAAGGAACTTCCCATTGCCACATGAGAATGCCTCTGGATGGACATCCCCGAGAACCAAACCGGATCTCTACCAACACAAGGCCGGGTTACCCCTAACTGAGTAACAACTGACCGAATATGCCATCCCCCGGTCCTTTGGGACCTTTATCCGAGATCTCGTAATCAATTCACACAATCATAAAGTGTTTTCAACATGAGTAAGTATCTGGGCTCCATACCATGATACCACCCTTTTCCAGAAGGAAATGCACACATCCTAAAGGGCGCTACCCCTCATAACCTTGCTGCTTCTTTCCTGTTTTGACCATTCACGGGGTGTGAGGCTCGGCGAAGTCACGTCCACAAAACATACTTTATACAAAAGCCATGCTTTGGGTCAACAAATGATCATAGAAATGATCACCAGGATAGACGATCAAATAAATGATCCTATCACAAATAATCAACACAATGATCATTTACAGCAACACTCAGCATGTCACATTACCAAATTGGGAATATATCGCTGATAACCTTCAACTACATAACCTCTGAGCTCGTACGTCTCAGAGAAGGGTGTTAAGCTAAAAGAATAAATTCTTCGCCACCAACAGAAATATATTTGAAAGAAATCGTCTTTACATCTCAATTTGTAATGTCAGACATACAATCCATACAAGTCTGTTCCAGGCTCGAACAGAACCGAAGGCACTTACAAAGAAGTCCTTGCAATCCGTATATTCACAATCCCGATCGGATTTCCCATCACTTAGGGAGTTTCTATACCGGCGTGACTCGGTGCAGAAACAATCGATAGGTCATCCTATCGCTTTCGCAAATACCCGGTCTTCATCACCGGTCTTCAAATGATATCCATAACGACGTATCACATATTCGGAATGGGTTATACGACACAAAGGTCCTTTCCCGGCTAAACCGAATAGTGAGCAAAAATATTTTCAAAACATATGGATATGGGATTTCAATTAAGTCACAACTTATTACCCAAAAACTTTTCTTCAAATGGCTTAACAAATTACCATTTTCAATCTTTAAACAAAAAGATTCATTTTCACAACCTTTAACGGTTTTAAACAATTTTCACATTTTAATCTTTTAAATAAAAGATTCATTCACAGATTTTCCAAATCAATTTTCATTTCAATTTGATTAACTCGTTAAATCTTTAAATCAAAGATTTAACTTATAGCCTTCGAAACAATTTCATTTCAATTTGATTTAAAAAAATCATCAATTTAAATCTGTTAAAAATAAACAGATTTAATTCATAGCTTTCAAAAAGAATTCATTCATAACTTAGGAAAATCATTTCTCTATTCAATCTTGAAATTCCCCTAATTAACTGGAATCTCAGTTCTTATCTAAAAGTGTTTATCATTTGAAAACAACAGTTTTCATTTTGGAAATCTGATTCATTTATACGAGTTGAAATCCTTGGGTTAAATTCAAATTCCCAAAAAACAATACTTAAAAGTGGTTTAATCCCTATATAACCAATATAACATCTTTAATCCCTAATTTCAAATCATAGAATTCAATTTCAAGATTGAATTTAAATTTAAATTAAATTATTTAAATTCCAAAACTTAATCAAGTAATTTAAAAATAATAAATTTTATTTTGAAATTTCATTCTAAAAGCTTTTCACATTTATTCCGATTCCATTTCCAAAACATTTGAATTTAAAAATTCAAATTTAAAACTATTTCAAAAATCTGTGACTTAATCGATTTCCTTGTGAAATCCATAATTGTGTGTGTATGAGTGTGGTCCAGGGGTTATACACAGTAGTGCACATCATTCAATCATGACAGATCAAATACAACAATATATCTGATAAGCGATATAAATTATAACGCTCATCTTTATTTACAGATAACAGACCACGGATATATAAATTACAGATAAATAAGTCACACGGCTCAAAACAAAGCATCACATATCAGGGGTATCAAACAAACCAATTATTCCGCCAAGTCCAAACATTCACAAACGAACTTATTAATCAAATAATTAATTTAAATCGGATGTATCAATTGTTAATCCGGGTTAATTATCATAATCTAATTACAAATTATTTGAAATAAATTCCCTTTCACAATTTATTAGTTAACCCTTAATTATTAACTATCGTTCTTAATTAATGAATCAATTAATTTTTAATTATTAAGTTAATCTTAATTAATCACATTATTAATTAATCCTTTAAATTAACAAATAATTTACTCAAATTTCAAATCACCATTTAATTGATTACATTCATTAATTATCTATTAATTACTTCTCTAAGTAGTTTTATTTTCAAAATTATTAAGTGATTATTCTGAATTAATTAACTAAAGTACTTATCTTGAACAAATTCAATTAACTCAATTAATGATATTGAATAATTAACTCCACAATTACTGTCATTAAGAAATTTTACTTAATAGTTCCACAATTGATTATGATTAAATTAATCAATCTAATTTATTGTCAAAATTTATCACATTAATTAATTATTCAAAATAAAATCTTAGTTATTGATTTCATTAATTATTAAATTTCTTTAATCACCTTTTTAAAGGAAATTTCTTCTATTAATCATTTTTTTTATTATAAATTAATTAACTATTAGGAACTCATTCGTTAGTGAATTTTAAATCATAAATCTTCATTTTTTTTCTCTTTAAATTTACACAGTAAAATAACAATTGATTACTAAAGAAATTTTAAAGAGTTAAAAATCTATTTTCTCTTTAGCTGTAACATATTAAAATTTTCTTTAAACACTTAAGTTACAAATTTTAAATTGATTTCAAAATCTGGAAATCTGGTTTAAAATTATTTCAAGTTTTCCAGTTGAAACTTTAATTCGATTTAAAACTAGATTTTTAACTGTTAAAAATCTACAGGTTGATCCCTGAACAAAAATTCTGCCCGAGCCTCCCTGGTTTAGTTTGAGTACAACACCTATCCGCTTCGAGTAAATTGACAGTTTACTCGAGAGTCACACGAGTATCCTCCCCCCCCCCCCCCAAAATCTCGAGTAAAGCTTCGAGTAAATTATGGTTTTTCACGTGTTCGAACTCGAGCTCCCTCTTCCTTCCCCAACTCCACATTCCAGATATTCACGCAAATGCATGTGTACGTGCACAGCCACGTCGATCATCTGCGATCGTTGCCGAGACCACCAGAAGCTCATCGTTAATCGCCTGAACCGATTCGAACCACCCAAAAATCAAAAATCACTGCGTAATCAAAATCGAGTTATTCACAGCCCCCTGGAATAAACTGTTCGTCGGCAAAACTCCCCTCCTCACCGCTATATGCCACCAGAAGCTACGAAAATTTAACCAGAGCTTTGTCCTAAGCTCACGCCGCTATTCCCACCGATGCGATCCCACTCGATGCCACGACGACGTTGCGGCAATCTCATGTTCCCCCCCGACCAAAATGGACCCTTAAACCCTATCTTTGATTCGTTCAACCAATTCGTGAATTAGAAAATTTATTCAACAATTTTCCTGATATCCTCCATGTTCAAACTTGCTTCCAGCACAACCATACCATTAAAAATCGATTTGATCCTCAGGAAATGGTTAAAATACAAGAATTGTTCAACTATGAACTGCTCCTAGAATGCTTAGCTAAAAATCCTCAAATTCGTTTTAAAATTCCTATCTTTGAATGTAGATTCAAGTTATATAATTGAATCAATGTTTTGTGATACTGGAAATTTCCAGAAACAAGGTCCTTTACTGAAAAAAACTTGAGCTTTCATTCTATATGCATTTTTATGTTATGCAATTATTTTTAGATGGCAACTCAAACTAAAACATACATACTTGTTTTTTGGAAGCAAGGCTTAACATTGATCAGAGAGGAAGAAATGAAATTTTCTTGGTGATCTGATACTCTGGAACTTAAGCAGAGAGATGAACAACATAGATACACAGAGCAAATGCAACAAATTTTCAAGTAGAAAACTAATTGCTACTCACAAATATACCTATATATGTGTAAGCAACAGTTTTATATTTCAAAAGTATCTAAAAAGAATAAGTTACTCACAGGCATTTCAATAAACATAGAAAATTGGGTTGAGTTACTCACAATTTTGAAACTGTCTTGAGTTGTTAGCTGAAGCTTTTAAATTTGATCTGATTTGCATTGTTTTTTTTACTGAAGTTTTGTTTAAATTATAGATGATACTACTTTAGCAGTTTGGAACGAACAAAACTGAGAGGAAGATGACTATATAAAGAAAGAAGCCTATAGAATGTTGTTATTTTGTACAGGTGATAGTATGTTTTAATGTACAATATAGTGATGTTTTCTTTTTCTTTTTCTTTTTTTGTACTTAGAATTTGATTATAAATCTTCAAGTCAGAGATTTTTCCTTGCTTGCATTACTTACTCGGCTGGAATGATGTACATTTTACTTTGTTTATGTTTGATAGATATTAAATAAGCATATTTTCCTTTTGCTTTGATTTACATACTACTGCACATACCACATGCCTTACTTCAGTCCATACTTACCTGTACTTTCTTTTCTTTAGCTTACTCTAGCCTTGCATATTTATTTCACTTCCCTTTACTTATTGGTGGCTGGAGATATACTTTGCATTAATTAAATATATGTTTATTGTCTTCATGCTTTTTCTTTTAAAATATTAATGTGCAGTCTTTGCTTTGTTTATGTTTGTACCAGTGCACTTTTGTTTATACTTTATTTTGTTTATACTTGCCTTGCATATTAACTTTACAGGCCTATTTTGCTTGCCTGCATACTTATTTTTTTCAAGTTTAAATATTTGTTAAAGTTTTTAACTAATCTGTTTTCTTTATATTTTAATTTGTTTGCAACTTCAAACAGGCTACATGTTTTTGTATGTATTAGAGATGACATTTATTTCTTTTGCTTTAAAATGGTGGCTGCACTTATTATATTTGATTTGTTTATTTGGGTTGAGATGAAAGCTTTAGTTTTATGTTCTTTTAGCTAGCTTTGTATTCGAGCTTTGTTTATTTTTGCATTTTAAATTTACTTCTATTTTTAGTTTAAATAATTATCATAAATTTTACTTTAAAAGTTATTGTTTTATATTTCTCTTTGTACACATATATTTTATATAACTCAAATTATCATCATTTATAAATTTTTAAATCAATTTATTTATTTATTTCTATACTTTGGAATATGAATAAATTTCTATTGTTAACTTAAAATATTATTTTACTTGTTTTGTAATATGAATGACATTAAATGTTATTATATTTTGTTCAATGTGTTTAATTTATATTTTATAATTCATCTTGTATGGATTTATTTACACTTCTAACTTAAATATTTCATTGACTTGTATGTCTTGTTATACATAGATTTATATTTTATAAATATACTTTGTTTGTAGTTCATATTTCCTATATATTAAATTCAAATTCACTCAAACATTTATTTCTTATTTTATTTCAAATCCAATATATACAAATTTTCAATTTCATACGACTTAATATTTTCTTTTCTATTTGAATCGGGGAAACTCGCTTCCCTTTATAATTAATTTTACAATTTTTTTATTCAAAAATTCATTTAAATTATCAATTTAAATCTATAAAAATCCTGGATCGTTACAGACTTCCCCCCTTAAAAGGATTTCGTCCTTGAAATTCGCAGGCACGAAAACAACACAGATAGATAGACAGATTCGATCTCCTATAATTCCTCAAACTTAAGATGTAAATTCCAAACTCAAGTCGGAGTCTCTCAGAATACATACCAATTTGTCCTTCTACGGACTTCGATATTCATGAGAAATTACAATAGAATTTCTAATTTGGTTTTAAACAAAATTGTTTTATCGATATAATTCAATTTATCCTCCATATTCTATTAATCAATTTAACTCAATTTAAAATTTCCAATTTATTCAAAATTTCCAATTTCTTCAAAATTTCTAATTTCTAATTCATTCAATAGAGTTTAAATCGAAAACTGACAAGAACCGATGAAGTATGAAGTAAACATTTCCTACAACGATTCGTAGAGCATCACCACACCGAACTTCTTTCTGTAGCTGTCACGAATCAATCAAAAGAATTGAAAAGACGAATCAAAGGAAATTGATAAGAAAGATGTTCCTACTGTTGTTACAGAGTATTGACCAATTATAGTCGTATTTCATGTCCCCTATCTCGTTCTCTTCTTGCACTCATACTTACTATCGGTGAATAGTAAGAGAATTTACTGAGGCATTCGAACGGATATCTTAAGGATTACTCATTCTAAGGTTTACTTCACCCTATCTCTAATGAGCTACTTAACGTGTTATACTCCTGAGCTAAAGTTTCACCTTAGCTCTGATACCAAATGTGACGAGATGGATTTTTCCCGCTCGAAAATCGACATCCATACTTCAAATCGTATTCGAATGCCATAGATTCGACCGTTCAAATCCGATTCGCCGGAGCTTATAACAATCATTAAGTAAACAACACAGCGGAATAAAAGAATAATACATTGATATACAGCTTTGATACAATATCTGCTACAACAGATGATCCAATAGATATCAATATACATCAGAGATATGATACAATAAAATAGCAGCGGAAAAGAAAACGATAGATAACATCTAGCAGCGGAACAATATAACTCTGAGATAGTCTTCAAAAGAGAACTCCGAGAACTGCAACTCCATTTCCAAGAATCAATCCAGCAATAGCTCGAAACCCCCATAACAATGCACCAAGCTAAGCAAGACTGGTGCGAACCAAAGACTGAACTAACTCCAGATAATCTACTAAACCTGACTATCTGAAAAACCCAACTCTAGACTGCTCGTGTAGAAAATAATGAGCACCCAGAGTTTAGGAAAAAAACAATAAACTCCGGATCAGTCGTGGGACTGGTGTGAGCAACAAAAACAGTTTATCTTTAAAAACATTCAATAAAAGATTTTCAAAGTCAATTCGCAATGTTTTTTTTTTTAAAATGAGACTACCATAAGGCCTCCCGCACACACACACAATGCAAACGCAGAATCGGAGGAGATTTCTCCTTATGATAGTCAAAGATGCTTGATACGCATTAAAAGAAACATTTGAAATTATTACTAGTGCATAGTGTAGGAAAAATTCATTTCGAAAGTAGAATATAAATCTTAGCCAACATACGACCATTATCGTATGCCTACTATAGCTAACCATGTTCAATAGCAGGTTACCACCACATTCCATGGCAGGTTATACAACTAATACTGTACAAGGTTCGTATTGTTTCTTTGGATTTCCAACGAATGATCAGGCCAAGGAACTTCCCATTGCCACATGAGAATGCCTCTGGATGGACATCCCCGAGAACCAAACCGGATCTCTACCAACACAAGGCCGGGTTACCCCTAATTGAGTAACAACTGACCGAATATGCCATCCCCCGGTCCTTTGGGACCTTTATCCGAGATCTCGTAATCAATTCACACAATCATAAAGTGTTTTCAGCATGAGTAAGTATCTGGGCTCCATACCATGAAACCACCCTTTTCCAGAAGGAAATGCACACATCCTAAAGGGCGCTACCCCTCATAACCTTGCTGCTTCTTTCCTGTTTTGACCATTCACGGGGTGTGAGGCTCGACGAAGTCACGTCCACAAAAACATACTTTATACAAAAGCCATGCTTTGGGTCAACAAATGATCATAGAAATGATCACCAGGATAGACGATCAAATAAATGATCCTATCACAAATAATCAACACAATGATCATTTACAACAACACTCAGCATGTCACATTACCAAATTGGGAATATATCGCTGATAACCTTCAACTACATAACCTCTGAGCTCGTACGTCTCAGAGAAGGGTGTTAAGCTAAAAGAATAAATTCTTCGCCACCAACAGAAATATATTTGAAAGAAATCGTCTTTACATCTCAATTTGTAATGTCAGACATACAATCCATACAAGTCTGTTCCGGGCTCGAACAGAACCGAAGGCACTTACAAAGAAGTCCTTGCAATCCGTATATTCACAATCCTGATCAGATTTCCCATCACTTAGGGAGCTTCTATACCGGCGCGACTCGGTGCAGAAACAATCGATAGGTCATCCTATCGCTTTCGCAAATACCCGGTCTTCATCACCGGTCTTCAAATGCTATCCATAACGACGTATCACATATTCGGAATGGGTTATACGACACAAAGGTCCTTTCCCGGCTAAACCGAATAGTGAGCGAAAATATTTTCAAAACATATGGATATGGGATTTCAATTAAGTCATAACTTATTACCCAAAAACTTTTCTTCAAATGGCTTAACAAATTACCATTTTCAATCTTTAAACAAAAAGATTCATTTTCACAACCTTTAACGGTTTTAAACAATTTTCACATTTTAATCTTTTAAATAAAAGATTCATTCACAGATTTTCCAAATCAATTTTCATTTCAATTTGATTAACTCGTTAAATCTTTAAATCAAAGATTTAACTTATAGCCTTCGAAACAATTTCATTTCAATTTGATTTAAACAAATCATCAATTTAAATCTGTTAAAAATAAACAGATTTAATTCATAGCTTTCAAAAAGAATTCATTCATAACTTAGGAAAATCATTTCTCTATTCAATCTTGAAATTCCCCTAATTAACTGGAATCTCAGTTCTTATCTAAAAGTGTTTATCATTTGAAAACAACAGTTTTCATTTTGGAAATCTGATTCATTTATACGAGTTGAAATCCTTGGGTTAAATTCAAATTCCCAAAAAACAATACTTAAAAGTGGTTTAATCCCTATATAACCAATATAACATCTTTAATCCCTAATTTCAAATCATAGAATTCAATTTCAAGATTGAATTTAAATTTAAATTAAATTATTTAAATTCCAAAACTTAATCAAGTAATTTAAAAATAATAAATTTTATTTTGAAATTTCATTCTAAAAGCTTTTCACATTTATTCCGATTCCATTTCCAAAACATTTGAATTTAAAAATTTAAATTTAAAACTATTTCAAAAATCTGCGACTTAATCGATTTCCTCGTGAAATCCATAATTGTGTGTGTATGAGTGTGGTCCAGGGGTTATACACAGTAGTGCACATCATTCAATCATGACAGATCAAATACAACAATATATCTGATAAGCGATATAAATTATAACGCTCATCTTTATTTACAGATAACAGACCACGGATATATAAATTACAGATAAATAAGTCACACGGCTCAAAACAAAGCATCACATATCAGGGGTATCAAACAAACCAATTATTCCGCCAAGTCCAAACATTCACAAACGAACTTATTAATCAAATAATTAATTTAAATCGGATGTATCAATTGTTAATCCGGGTTAATTATCATAATCTAATTACAAATTATTTGAAATAAATTCCCTTTCACAATTTATTAGTTAACCCTTAATTATTAACTATCGTTCTTAATTAATGAATCAATTAATTTTTAATTATTAAGTTAATCTTAATTAATCACATTATTAATTAATCCTTTAAATTAACAAATAATTTACTCAAATTTCAAATCACCATTTAATTGATTACATTCATTAATTATCTATTAATTACTTCTCTAAGTAATTTTATTTTCAAAATTATTAAGTGATTATTCTGAATTAATTAACTAAAGTACTTATCTTGAACAAATTCAATTAACTCAATTAATGATATTGAATAATTAACTCCACAATTACTGTCATTAAGAAATTTTACTTAATAATTCCACAATTGATTATGATTAAATTAATCAATCTAATTTATTGTCAAAATTTATCACATTAATTAATTATTCAAAATAAAATCTTAGTTATTGATTTCATTAATTATTAAATTTCTTTAATCACCTTTTTAAAGGAAATTTCTTCTATTAATCATTTTTTTTATTATAAATTAATTAACTATTAGGAACTCATTCGTTAATGAATTTTAAATCATAAATCTTCATTTTTTTTCTTTAAATTTACATAGTAAAATAACAATTGATTACTAAAGAAATTTTAAAGAGTTAAAAATATATTTTCTCTTTAGCTGTAACATATTAAAATTTTCTTTAAACACTTAAGTTACAAATTTTAAATTGATTTCAAAATCTGGAAATCTGGTTTAAAATTATTTCAAGTTTTCCAGTTGAAACTTTAATTCGGTTTAAAACTAGATTTTTAACTGTTAAACGGGTACAGGTTGATCCCTGAACAAAAATTCTGCCCGAGCCTCCCTGGTTTAGTTTGAGTACAACACCTATCTGCTTCGAGTAAATTGACAGTTTACTCGAGAGTCACACGAGTATCCTCCCCCCCCCCCAAAATCTCGAGTAAAGCTTCAAGTAAATTATGGTTTTTCACGTGTTCGAACTCGAGCTCCCTCTTCCTTCCCCAATTCCACATTCCAGATATTCACGCAAATGCATGTGTACGTGCACAGCCACGTCGATCATCTGCGATCGTTGCCGAGACCACCAGAAGCTCATCGTTGATCGCCTGAACCGATTCGAACCACCCAAAAATCAAAAATCACTGCATAATCAAAATCGAGTTATTCACAGCCCCCTGGAATAAACTGTTCGTCGGCAAAACTCCCCTCCTCACCGCTATATGCCACCAGAAGCTACGAAAATTTAACCAGAGCTTCGTCCTAAGCTCACGCCGCTATTCCCACCGATGCGATCCCACTCGATGCCACGACGACGTTGCGGCAATCTCATGTTCCCCCTCGACCAAAATGGACCCTTAAACCCTATCTTTGATTCGTTCAACCAATTCGTGAATTAGAAAATTTATTCAACAATTTTCCTGATATCCTCCATGTTCAAACTTGCTTCCAGCACAACCATACCATTAAAAATCGATTTGATCCTCAGGAAATGGTTAAAATACAAGAATTGTTCAACTATGAACTGCTCCTAGAATGCTTAGCTAAAAATCCTCAAATTCGTTTTAAAATTCCTATCTTTGAATGTAGATTCGAGTTATATAATTGAATCAATGTTTTGTGATACTGGAAATTTCCAGAAACAAGGTCCTTTACTGAAAAAAAACTTGAGCTTTCATTCTATATGCATTTTTATGTTATGCAATTATTTTTAGATGGCAACTCAAACTAAAACATACATACTTGTTTTTTGGAAGCAAGGCTTAACATTGATCAGAGAGGAAGAAATGAAATTTTCTTGGTGATCTGATACTCTGGAACTTAAGCAGAGAGATGAACAACATAGATACACAGAGCAAATGCAACAAATTTTCAAGTAGAAAACTAATTGCTACTCACAAATATACCTATATATGTGTAAGCAACAGTTTTATATTTCAAAAGTATCTAAAAAGAATAAGTTACTCACAGGCATTTCAATAAACATAGAAAATTGGGTTGAGTTACTCACAATTTTGAAACTGTCTTGAGTTGTTAGCTGAAGCTTTTAAATTTGATCTGATTTGCATTGTTGTTTTTACTGAAGTTTTGTTTAAATTATAGATGATACTACTTTAGCAGTTTGGAACGAACAAAACTGAGAGGAAGATGACTATATAAAGAAAGAAGCCTATAGAATGTTGTTATTTTGTACAGGTGATAGTATGTTTTAATGTACAATATAGTGATGTTTTCTTTTTCTTTTTCTTTTTTTGTACTTAGAATTTGATTATAAATCTTCAAGTCAGAGATTTTTCCTTGCTTGCATTACTTACTCGGCTGGAATGATGTACATTTTACTTTGTTTATGTTTGATAGATATTAAATAAGCATATTTTCCTTTTGCTTTGATTTACATACTACTGCACATACCACATGCCTTACTTCAGTCCATACTTACCTGTACTTTCTTTTCTTTAGCTTACTCTAGCCTTGCATATTTATTTCACTTCCCTTTACTTATTGGTGGCTGGAGATATACTTTGCATTAATTAAATATATGTTTATTGTCTTCATGCTTTTTCTTTTAAAATATTAATGTGCAGTCTTTGCTTTTTTTATGTTTGTACCAGTGCACTTTTGTTTATACTTTATTTTGTTTATACTTGCCTTGCATATTAACTTTACAGGCCTATTTTGCTTGCCTGCATACTTATTTTTTTCAAGTTTAAATATTTGTTAAAGTTTTTAACTAATCTGTTTTCTTTATATTTTAATTTGTTTGCAACTTCAAACAGGCTACATGTTTTTGTATGTATTAGAGATGACATTTATTTCTTTTGCTTTAAAATGGTGGCTGCACTTATTATATTTGATTTGTTTATTTGGGTTGAGATGAAAGCTTTAGTTTTATGTTCTTTTAGCTAGCTTTGTATTCGAGCTTTGTTTATTTTTGCATTTTAAATTTACTTCTATTTTTAGTTTAAATAATTATCATAAATTTTACTTTAAAAGTTATTGTTTTATATTTCTCTTTGTACACATATATTTTATATAACTCAAATTATCATCATTTATAAATTTTTAAATCAATTTATTTATTTATTTCTATACTTTGGAATATGAATAAATTTCTATTGTTAACTTAAAATATTATTTTACTTGTTTTGTAATATGAATGACATTAAATGTTATTATATTTTGTTCAATGTGTTTAATTTATATTTTATAATTCATCTTGTATGGATTTATTTACACTTCTAACTTAAATATTTCATTGACTTGTATGTCTTGTTATACATAGATTTATATTTTATAAATATACTTTGTTTGTAGTTCATATTTCCTATATATTAAATTCAAATTCACTCAAACATTTATTTCTTATTTTATTTCAAATCCAATATATACAAATTTTCAATTTCATACGACTTAATATTTTCTTTTCTATTTGAATCGGGGAAACTCGCTTCCCTTTATAATTAATTTTACAATTTTTTTATTCAAAAATTCATTTAAATTATCAATTTAAATCTATAAAAATCCTGGATCGTTACAGACTTCCCCCCTTAAAAGGATTTCGTCCTCGAAATTCGCTGGCACGAAAACAACACAGATAGATAGACAGATTCGATCTCCTATAATTCCTCAAACTTAAGATGTAAATTCCAAACTCAAGTCGGAGTCTCTCAGAATACATACCAATTTGTCCTTCTACGGACTTCGATATTCATGAGAAATTACAATAGAATTTCTAATTTGGTTTTAAACAAAATTGTTTTATCGATATAATTCAATTTATCCTCCATATTCTATTAATCAATTTAACTCAATTTAAAATTTCCAATTTATTCAAAATTTCCAATTTCTTCAAAATTTCTAATTTCTAATTCATTCAATAGAGTTTAAATCGAAAACTGACAAGAACCGATGAAGTATGAAGTAAACATTTCCTACAACGATTCGTAGAGCATCACCACACCGAACTTCTTTCTGTAGCTGTCACGAATCAATCAAAAGAATTGAAAAGACGAATCAAAGGAAATTGATAAGAAAGATGTTCCTACTGTTGTTACAGAGTATTGACCAATTATAGTCGTATTTCATGTCCCCTATCTCGTTCTCTTCTTGCACTCATACTTACTATCGGTGAATAGTAAGAGAATTTACTGAGGCATTCGAACGGATATCTTAAGGATTACTCATTCTAAGGTTTACTTCACCCTATCTCTAATGAGCTACTTAACGTGTTATACTCCTGAGCTAAAGTTTCACCTTAGCTCTGATACCAAATGTGACGAGATGGATTTTGCCCGCTCGAAAATCGACATCCATACTTCAAATCGTATTCGAATGCCATAGATTCGACCGTTCAAATCCGATTCGCCGGAGCTTATAACAATCATTAAGTAAACAACACAGCGGAATAAAAGAATAATACATTGATATACAGCTTTGATACAATATCTGCTACAACAGATGATCCAATAGATATCAATATACATCAGAGATATGATACAATAAAATAGCAGCGGAAAAGAAAACGATAGATAACATCTAGCAGCGGAACAATATAACTCTGAGATAGTCTTCAAAAGAGAACTCCGAGAACTGCAACTCCATTTCCAAGAATCAATCCAGCAATAGCTCGAAACCCCCATAACAATGCACCAAGCTAAGCAAGACTGGTGCGAACCAAAGACTGAACTAACTCCAGATAATCTACTAAACCTGACTATCTGAAAAACCCAACTCTAGACTGCTCGTGTAGAAAATAATGAGCACCCAGAGTTTAGGAAAAAAACAATAAACTCCGGATCAGTCGTGGGACTGGTGTGAGCAACAAAAACAGTTTATCTTTAAAAACATTCAATAAAAGATTTTCAAAGTCAATTCGCAATGTTTTTTTTTTTAAAATGAGACTACCATAAGGCCTCCCGCACACACACACAATGCAAACGCAGAATCGGAGGAGATTTCTCCTTATGATAGTCAAAGATGCTTGATACGCATTAAAAGAAACATTTGAAATTATTACTAGTGCATAGTGTAGGAAAAATTCATTTCGAAAGTAGAATATAAATCTTAGCCAACATACGACCATTATCGTATGCCTACTATAGCTAACCATGTTCAATAGCAGGTTACCACCACATTCCATGGCAGGTTATACAACTAATACTGTACAAGGTTCGTATTGTTTCTTTGGATTTCCAACGAATGATCAGGCCAAGGAACTTCCCATTGCCACATGAGAATGCCTCTGGATGGACATCCCCGAGAACCAAACCGGATCTCTACCAACACAAGGCCGGGTTACCCCTAATTGAGTAACAACTGACCGAATATGCCATCCCCCGGTCCTTTGGGACCTTTATCCGAGATCTCGTAATCAATTCACACAATCATAAAGTGTTTTCAGCATGAGTAAGTATCTGGGCTCCATACCATGAAACCACCCTTTTCCAGAAGGAAATGCACACATCCTAAAGGGCGCTACCCCTCATAACCTTGCTGCTTCTTTCCTGTTTTGACCATTCACGGGGTGTGAGGCTCGACGAAGTCACGTCCACAAAAACATACTTTATACAAAAGCCATGCTTTGGGTCAACAAATGATCATAGAAATGATCACCAGGATAGACGATCAAATAAATGATCCTATCACAAATAATCAACACAATGATCATTTACAACAACACTCAGCATGTCACATTACCAAATTGGGAATATATCGCTGATAACCTTCAACTACATAACCTCTGAGCTCGTACGTCTCAGAGAAGGGTGTTAAGCTAAAAGAATAAATTCTTCGCCACCAACAGAAATATATTTGAAAGAAATCGTCTTTACATCTCAATTTGTAATGTCAGACATACAATCCATACAAGTCTGTTCCGGGCTCGAACAGAACCGAAGGCACTTACAAAGAAGTCCTTGCAATCCGTATATTCACAATCCTGATCAGATTTCCCATCACTTAGGGAGCTTCTATACCGGCGCGACTCGGTGCAGAAACAATCGATAGGTCATCCTATCGCTTTCGCAAATACCCGGTCTTCATCACCGGTCTTCAAATGCTATCCATAACGACGTATCACATATTCGGAATGGGTTATACGACACAAAGGTCCTTTCCCGGCTAAACCGAATAGTGAGCGAAAATATTTTCAAAACATATGGATATGGGATTTCAATTAAGTCACAACTTATTACCCAAAAACTTTTCTTCAAATGGCTTAACAAATTACCATTTTCAATCTTTAAACAAAAAGATTCATTTTCACAACCTTTAACGGTTTTAAACAATTTTCACATTTTAATCTTTTAAATAAAAGATTCATTCACAGATTTTCCAAATCAATTTTCATTTCAATTTGATTAACTCGTTAAATCTTTAAATCAAAGATTTAACTTATAGCCTTCGAAACAATTTCATTTCAATTTGATTTAAACAAATCATCAATTTAAATCTGTTAAAAATAAACAGATTTAATTCATAGCTTTCAAAAAGAATTCATTCATAACTTAGGAAAATCATTTCTCTATTCAATCTTGAAATTCCCCTAATTAACTGGAATCTCAGTTCTTATCTAAAAGTGTTTATCATTTGAAAACAACAGTTTTCATTTTGGAAATCTGATTCATTTATACGAGTTGAAATCCTTGGGTTAAATTCAAATTCCCAAAAAACAATACTTAAAAGTGGTTTAATCCCTATATAACCAATATAACATCTTTAATCCCTAATTTCAAATCATAGAATTCAATTTCAAGATTGAATTTAAATTTAAATTAAATTATTTAAATTCCAAAACTTAATCAAGTAATTTAAAAATAATAAATTTTATTTTGAAATTTCATTCTAAAAGCTTTTCACATTTATTCCGATTCCATTTCCAAAACATTTGAATTTAAAAATTCAAATTTAAAACTATTTCAAAAATCTGCGACTTAATCGATTTCCTCGTGAAATCCATAATTGTGTGTGTATGAGTGTGGTCCAGGGGTTATACACAGTAGTGCACATCATTCAATCATGACAGATCAAATACAACAATATATCTGATAAGCGATATAAATTATAACGCTCATCTTTATTTACAGATAACAGACCACGGATATATAAATTACAGATAAATAAGTCACACGGCTCAAAACAAAGCATCACATATCAGGGGTATCAAACAAACCAATTATTCCGCCAAGTCCAAACATTCACAAACGAACTTATTAATCAAATAATTAATTTAAATCGGATGTATCAATTGTTAATCCGGGTTAATTATCATAATCTAATTACAAATTATTTGAAATAAATTCCCTTTCACAATTTATTAGTTAACCCTTAATTATTAACTATCGTTCTTAATTAATGAATCAATTAATTTTTAATTATTAAGTTAATCTTAATTAATCACATTATTAATTAATCCTTTAAATTAACAAATAATTTACTCAAATTTCAAATCACCATTTAATTGATTACATTCATTAATTATCTATTAATTACTTCTCTAAGTAATTTTATTTTCAAAATTATTAAGTGATTATTCTGAATTAATTAACTAAAGTACTTATCTTGAACAAATTCAATTAACTCAATTAATGATATTGAATAATTAACTCCACAATTACTGTCATTAAGAAATTTTACTTAATAATTCCACAATTGATTATGATTAAATTAATCAATCTAATTTATTGTCAAAATTTATCACATTAATTAATTATTCAAAATAAAATCTTAGTTATTGATTTCATTAATTATTAAATTTCTTTAATCACCTTTTTAAAGGAAATTTCTTCTATTAATCATTTTTTTTATTATAAATTAATTAACTATTAGGAACTCATTCGTTAATGAATTTTAAATCATAAATCTTCATTTTTTTTCTTTAAATTTACATAGTAAAATAACAATTGATTACTAAAGAAATTTTAAAGAGTTAAAAATATATTTTCTCTTTAGCTGTAACATATTAAAATTTTCTTTAAACACTTAAGTTACAAATTTTAAATTGATTTCAAAATCTGGAAATCTGGTTTAAAATTATTTCAAGTTTTCCAGTTGAAACTTTAATTCGGTTTAAAACTAGATTTTTAACTGTTAAACGGGTACAGGTTGATCCCTGAACAAAAATTCTGCCCGAGCCTCCCTGGTTTAGTTTGAGTACAACACCTATCTGCTTCGAGTAAATTGACAGTTTACTCGAGAGTCACACGAGTATCCTCCCCCCCCCCCCCCCAAAATCTCGAGTAAAGCTTCAAGTAAATTATGGTTTTTCACGTGTTCGAACTCGAGCTCCCTCTTCCTTCCCCAATTCCACATTCCAGATATTCACGCAAATGCATGTGTACGTGCACAGCCACGTCGATCATCTGCGATCGTTGCCGAGACCACCAAAAGCTCATCGTTGATCGCCTGAACCGATTCGAACCACCCAAAAATCAAAAATCACTGCATAATCAAAATCGAGTTATTCACAGCCCCCTGGAATAAACTGTTCGTCGGCAAAACTCCCCTCCTCACCGCTATATGCCACCAGAAGCTACGAAAATTTAACCAGAGCTTCGTCCTAAGCTCACGCCGCTATTCCCACCGATGCGATCCCACTCGATGCCACGACGACGTTGCGGCAATCTCATGTTCCCCCTCGACCAAAATGGACCCTTAAACCCTATCTTTGATTCGTTCAACCAATTCGTGAATTAGAAAATTTATTCAACAATTTTCCTGATATCCTCCATGTTCAAACTTGCTTCCAGCACAACCATACCATTAAAAATCGATTTGATCCTCAGGAAATGGTTAAAATACAAGAATTGTTCAACTATGAACTGCTCCTAGAATGCTTAGCTAAAAATCCTCAAATTCGTTTTAAAATTCCTATCTTTGAATGTAGATTCGAGTTATATAATTGAATCAATGTTTTGTGATACTGGAAATTTCCAGAAACAAGGTCCTTTACTGAAAAAAAACTTGAGCTTTCATTCTATATGCATTTTTATGTTATGCAATTATTTTTAGATGGCAACTCAAACTAAAACATACATACTTGTTTTTTGGAAGCAAGGCTTAACATTGATCAGAGAGGAAGAAATGAAATTTTCTTGGTGATCTGATACTCTGGAACTTAAGCAGAGAGATGAACAACATAGATACACAGAGCAAATGCAACAAATTTTCAAGTAGAAAACTAATTGCTACTCACAAATATACCTATATATGTGTAAGCAACAGTTTTATATTTCAAAAGTATCTAAAAAGAATAAGTTACTCACAGGCATTTCAATAAACATAGAAAATTGGGTTGAGTTACTCACAATTTTGAAACTGTCTTGAGTTGTTAGCTGAAGCTTTTAAATTTGATCTGATTTGCATTGTTGTTTTTACTGAAGTTTTGTTTAAATTATAGATGATACTACTTTAGCAGTTTGGAACGAACAAAACTGAGAGGAAGATGACTATATAAAGAAAGAAGCCTATAGAATGTTGTTATTTTGTACAGGTGATAGTATGTTTTAATGTACAATATAGTGATGTTTTCTTTTTCTTTTTCTTTTTTTGTACTTAGAATTTGATTATAAATCTTCAAGTCAGAGATTTTTCCTTGCTTGCATTACTTACTCGGCTGGAATGATGTACATTTTACTTTGTTTATGTTTGATAGATATTAAATAAGCATATTTTCCTTTTGCTTTGATTTACATACTACTGCACATACCACATGCCTTACTTCAGTCCATACTTACCTGTACTTTCTTTTCTTTAGCTTACTCTAGCCTTGCATATTTATTTCACTTCCCTTTACTTATTGGTGGCTGGAGATATACTTTGCATTAATTAAATATATGTTTATTGTCTTCATGCTTTTTCTTTTAAAATATTAATGTGCAGTCTTTGCTTTGTTTATGTTTGTACCAGTGCACTTTTGTTTATACTTTATTTTGTTTATACTTGCCTTGCATATTAACTTTACAGGCCTATTTTGCTTGCCTGCATACTTATTTTTTTCAAGTTTAAATATTTGTTAAAGTTTTTAACTAATCTGTTTTCTTTATATTTTAATTTGTTTGCAACTTCAAACAGGCTACATGTTTTTGTATGTATTAGAGATGACATTTATTTCTTTTGCTTTAAAATGGTGGCTGCACTTATTATATTTGATTTGTTTATTTGGGTTGAGATGAAAGCTTTAGTTTTATGTTCTTTTAGCTAGCTTTGTATTCGAGCTTTGTTTATTTTTGCATTTTAAATTTACTTCTATTTTTAGTTTAAATAATTATCATAAATTTTACTTTAAAAGTTATTGTTTTATATTTCTCTTTGTACACATATATTTTATATAACTCAAATTATCATCATTTATAAATTTTTAAATCAATTTATTTATTTATTTCTATACTTTGGAATATGAATAAATTTCTATTGTTAACTTAAAATATTATTTTACTTGTTTTGTAATATGAATGACATTAAATGTTATTATATTTTGTTCAATGTGTTTAATTTATATTTTATAATTCATCTTGTATGGATTTATTTACACTTCTAACTTAAATATTTCATTGACTTGTATGTCTTGTTATACATAGATTTATATTTTATAAATATACTTTGTTTGTAGTTCATATTTCCTATATATTAAATTCAAATTTACTCAAACATTTATTTCTTATTTTATTTCAAATCCAATATATACAAATTTTCAATTTCATACGACTTAATATTATTTTTTCTATTTGAATCGGGGAAACTCGCTTCCCTTTATAATTAATTTTACAATTTTTTTATTCAAAAATTCATTTAAGTTATCAATTTAAATCTATAAAAATCCTGGGTCGTTACAAAATATATTTACATATGGTAAATATGGAAAAATATCTAAGATGCTTATAAGTTTAAAAAAGCAAACATCTTCTCACATCAAATCCACCTTACACTACCATCACCTCCACATCAACCATTACATGGGGGTAGGCTACCGTGCATTTTAGGATGGCTAGGAGGGGATGGTGAAGTGTACTCCCCAAAGCCAAGGTCGAGCCCACCACTAAGCAAACCCAATGTTATAAGCATCCAAGGGCAAGTATAAGACCATTCAAAGTCAAGGAGTTCGATTTTGTGGAGCTTTATTTCATGATAGCTAAGCTATAGCCAATTTTAAATTATCTAGTAGGAAAATAAAGGTGAGAAACTCTTAAACTACAGTTATACATATTATTGGATGATATATATGTTTGGATAAGATTGTTAATGATTGTTTAATATGGTTGTTTAATATATATGCAAGTCACGTTAATACACGTCGATAAGCAAAAAGGTTTATTTGATTTTTTGGATGAATTAATTTCATCGAAACAATGTATATTACAAATTTTGACCGTTCACCATATAACATTTATATGCGAATGTACATAGATCAAATATCCATTGTCTTGTATTGATTTTATAGTTCAAAACTCATATAATGCAATACATGGTCTCAACCAAATAAACACATATGCGACCAAATTACAAAAGTATTAAGTAGTTGTAAAACTAGGCATTTGCATAGGTATAGAAACGTTCACATTCAATAATCATTAGTTAGTAAGTATGTGTTATATTTCTATTTGCCAATCAATGGTTCAAATCATTTGTATATCTTAGTTGATAAACATTTTATCAATCGTATTAAATGCACAAATTTATCATTATAGATTATTATAACCCGACATAGCATTTGTTCTTACGATATTAGAAAGGTTAAATTTAATCATTTCATTATTCTAAGAAGGTCCTCGTAGTCTTTTATGTTTCACCAAACCCTAAGCGAAACATAGAAGTCTTTCAACTAAAGTAGTGGGTGTTAGGACTTGTGCAATTAAAGCGCTCGGCAGATTTAATGCAGCGGAGGTGCAAAAAGTCATAGCGGGGATATAGCAAGGATACAGCGGATGACTCCACAATAGCATAAAAACGATATTTAATGTTTTTACAAATGCATAAATGATAGTTAAATGAAAAATTAACATTCAATTGAATTATAATTAATACATAAATAATTTTAAATAAAAACATATGTAAGTATAATATAAATAAAAGTAAAACCGTTGTATAACATAATTGAATTTTGTAGAATATTGGAGTATTTTCGTTTTTAAAAATATACTAAAAATTTAATAAAATAAATTAATTTCATAATTTTTATAATGTATAAATGTCATTTTTCAATTCATTTCTTCTAGAGATGATATAATAGAAATAGAAAAATATAGCGGGAATAATCGAATATAGTGGAAATAGCAGGGCTTGAAGCGGAAAGACTATATTTGGGGCTATATAGAAAAATCACGGCGGTAGAAATCCACCATGAGATATCGCAGGGTAATAGCAGGGAAATAGTGGGGCATTAACTGCACAGGTTACGACTCGTATGCCTCGGAATTCTGATCTTGAGGAAATCTCAACAAATCGTAGGCCCACATATGATGGATAACTCTTTATCAGTTGTAGCGCATACAACTTCTAACCTTTAGTATCTAGTTTTAATCCCTCCTTTACCTTGAAAAAAGTTCAACAAGTAAAGTGGGACTATTCACCGGGATCTATCATTTTGCGACGGCCTAATTATAATGCACGTACCTTGAGGAAAGCTCAACAAATATGTGCAGTTATCTTACCTCGTTTATTCAATATATTAATAGTACTACACATAACATATATAGCATAAGGAAAGATCAACAACTAAGGAGTATGCAAGCAATCTATTAATATACAAATGATAGAGGACAACTTTATATTAAAGATTAATAATCTTCAATATATTATATCAAGTGATATCAACTTATAAAATAATGTATTTCTTATGAAATTCTCTCATGATTCAAGTGTCAAACACATCAGAAATAACAGTATACGTACATTTATGTATGTATTTATTCCTTAAGTCTATTTAGGGTTTCCTTAATATTCCCCCTTTAGTTTATACAATCATATCATATAAGTTTATTATTATATAATTTCTATATTTCAGATTACTTATGTGATAGCCTTATGTATAATATTTTATTAATTAAGTCTTATTTAATTAATTAAAATTAATCACTCTTTAATTAATTTTAAATCATTATTCCAATACAAATTTTTTATTGGACATATCTACTATAACTTGTATAGTGTAACACATATATCTTATAGTGTATGTTTATTTAATTAATTAACCTTTAATTAATTTATTTAATTAAATAATTTTAATTAAATTATATTAATTTTGAAAATTTATCTTGTATACATACATGTATACTTATGTTAACGTAAACACTTTAAAATAAAGTAACATATATCAACATATATCAACATATATAACACATGAATATAATTAGTAATTAGTTAACTCATTTAATTAATTTATTTTATTAATCTTATTAATAAATTTAAATTTTGAAATTGATATTGAAATGGTTTCAAATATTTTGAACTTTTCATTACATTTTCAAACATCTTGAAAATTTATATTACATTATAACCTTTTATAATAAACATGTTTTTATTTAAAATTTAAAATCTTTTCTTAGTTTCCAAAGCTATTTTGAAAATCAGCCCAAGGGCCAATTTTGATTGGGCCTTTTCTATCAGGGGAAACCTTTGGGTTCACTTCACCATTTAGGCCAGGTAGGTAACCAGGTAGGACATGGTACTTGATTACTCAATTACAGTCCTAGACATCACCTTTCTAGACACCATACTAAGTGTGCAACCTTAATTAGTTAGCCCTAACCTGACTAATTTAGCCCGTATAGGTTATTAGGCTCTAATACCATTGAAAGAACTAGGTCAGCCAACAGCAGAAGAAATTGTTGAATTTCAAAAAAATAACCACTTTTGGATCTTTTGGTCCTATGAAGTCTAAAGATATATTAAATCCAATCTAATAAAGTTTTTAGATAAAATCATATTTTATATCAAATTGATTAAAATAAGTTTGTAATCAATTTAAACTTAAAAATATAGTGTATAAAATGCACCGAACAATCGCTCATAAGCGTAAATTAAGAGTAAGAAACTATTTGTTTCTTTCTCCAAAATGCATGTAATTTTGAAAAGGAAACTTCTATCTCTTTCTCTCGAAGTTATAAAATTAATTAAAGACATACTATGCTTTATATGGAGAGAGAAACCTTCCATTTTTCTCTCTTTTGATTGAATTAATTGATACATTAAATGTCATTAATTAGAAATTAATATATGACATAAAATGCAAGTTTATCCAAATATATTCCTGTGTGAATTATGAATGTACAACATCGTGGTGTTATAATGGATGTGAATACATCCATTT
This sequence comes from Allium cepa, assembly GCA_030765085.1. Lineage (NCBI taxonomy): Eukaryota > Viridiplantae > Streptophyta > Magnoliopsida > Asparagales > Amaryllidaceae > Allium > Allium cepa. The sequence goes on along the minus strand of CM060930.1, from coordinate 71,933,204 downwards.
GTGTGAATATATAAACAGTGCTAAGATATGAAAAAGTTTGACTATATCTAATATATCCATTCCTCAATTGTGTGACACAATAGTTAAACAGCAAGTATAATTAATGACTGGGTAGAATGAATCAGAATAAATTTAAAGGCAATCACAAAGGGGACAAAGAGGAAAGAAATAAAAGATAACAAAGATGGTTGATTGATCTTTCCTCTTTAGCAAACTTAACATACATAGCATTCAATTAATAATCAATGAATCATTATAACACAAGAATAAGAACAGCCAACAATAATTGATACGCATATACTATTGTCTCATTTTAAATTGTTTGTTAAAAATAAAACAATTAAATTACACAATTTGAAATATGAACATTAGGTGTTATATGTACATATACATATAAATGTAATATTGTATTTAAAGATTAAACCAAAACTTCTCAATTAATTCAAAATAAACTTCCATATTGCATTAAAAAAATTAGATGGAACTTGTGTAAATTTAAATAATTAACAAAATACACATACACACAACTAAGTCAAGAGATACAACATATATGAATAAAATTTTCTTTTCATTATTTTATAAAACAAAAGTGAAACATACTAAACTAAATAATAAATTAACAATCCTTTAAATATTTAAAGAAGGATATTTGAGATATCAAATAGGGTAAAAAATTTAGAAAATGATTATAGTCAATCTATCATCAAAACATTCTTTAATCATATGTAAGTTTCTATTACATCTTAGATGCATATAATAAGAATATCAAAACCTTTAAATCTAAAATATATACTATGATTTAGGGGCTTAAAACATAGGTCTACAATTAAGACATTAAACTAATCATATACAAATCATTGTTTTGATTTGTCAAAATGAAATCAAATCAATTAATATGAGCATACAAACTTTCAAATCTAAAGAATTATGCTTTGATTCGAAAGTTTAAAACATAGATCTATGATTAAAATATTGTAAAATTATACATACAAATTTCAGTTTTGATTCATCTAAATAAAATTCCAATCAATTCACATAAAAAACAATTCAAACTACATAAATCATTTACAAATCAAATGAGACAAAGTTATACGCATATAAATTGTGATATTCAGTTTTATTCATTAAAGCATTATATCAAAATCGTTAGAATAAAATGATTATACCTTAATTTCAAAGCCTTGAATCATAACTCGAAGTGCTGAATTCACCATTAGATGCAACCAAAAATCACACCTTGGATGATGAATCAAATCTCCTAGATTCAAAATCAGCCTCCGGATGTTGTAAGGATCAAGAGGAACAAACCACTTTTCATTATTGATTTTATTTGTATTTGATTTTAGGAGTAATTGAAGCCATGGAGGATCTCATATCTTCAACCACTAGAGAAGAAGAGAGAACCAGAAAAGTTATAGAAAGAAGAATGAAAAATGAGGTCCGGGGGTACGGCGTAGTGGAAAGAAGGCTTGGGTTCTGGTAAAAAGACCTAGCTTCGATTCCTACCATGTGCTTCCCTGTCCTATATAAATTTAACAGAGGGTATGGGGGCTTGGATAAGTGGACGGCTTTACTATACCCTTCTCATGAGTTTAACGGGCCGCCGGGTTCTCCGGGTTTTCAGAAAAAAGAATGAAAAATGAGAAAGTCAATTATATATAAAGAATGAATTAGAGAATATTTTTTATTTGAAAAAAGGAAACATTTCTCATTCTTTAATTAAAACTTCCCTAATTAATTCTCTAGATTAACTTTCTTTTTTCACATTTATATCTTTACATGGTATGGCTGAAAATTACATGTTATCAAATGACATAAGATTTCATAAATCAATGCATGTGATTATCTTTTATTTAATTACATTGATATCATATATCAATGAGTGCAAATATAAATTTTATAAACGCATTCAAATAATTACAAATAACTCCTAAACATTAAATAAAATAAATAATAATCAATATTTCTCAAATACTAATTAATTTAATTTAATTAATTAATTTACAACTTCTTATAAGCAATTAAATCATGTGGTTTTTTGGAGAATTCATCATTATAGTTGTACGACTCAAAGTTATAAATTCAGTCAGTGATTAGTATTGAACAATTCAAATATTACTGGTCACATGTCACTCAGTAGGTGGTGCGACATTTTGGTTGAATTCATCGCTTAGACATCTTTTGGTAAAATCCAATTTTACTTATTATAAGTAGTACCTAATACTGACAATTATTTACACTAATTCTCTCCGTCAAAACTATGTCACTTTAGGACTTTTGGAATTTGGTAATGGTCAAAATCCCAATATCATCCACATTCAACTTTATAGTCCAGACACAAAGTCTTTGGTTCAATAATAGCGATTATTATTAACCAAACTGCTCTCACCAGAGACTTTGACTTTGAGTTGACATCAGTTGACCGTGATACTAACCTTATATAACTAAGGAAATGAATCCTCTCTTGAGTAGTGTTTCACTTCCAATGTTTTCGCTCGAGCCAACTATAATCGTATAATGGATACTATGCCATGATTTAACTATAATCAAAGTGAAGCTTCTATATTGAAGATCGACAGTATCCTTAAGTCAAAAGAACTGTGTAAATTAGTCATATCAATATTGTATGTTTATTCTTGTTACATTAACCAACACAAAACTATCGAGTGAGTCGTTCCATAGTTATCCAACAACTATCAGTATGTAACCCCTAGGTGCCCCCCAGCAGTCATGAGTACTACACTGCTTAACATTTAGAGAGCATTACGTACTCTAGTCCCAAAGGATACGTTGATATCCACTCTCGATGCATCTTGACTGGGAACATTTAAAATGGTGTATTTGATTCATTATGATAAATTACTCATAGTTACAACGCATTGTAACTACTATCATAAAATATACAATTTATAGATTTTCTATTAAATATACTTTTAATTGAATTAATTAATTAATATAACCACATTATATTAAGTATATAACAAAATGAAACACATTTACTGCGAACAAGAATGGTCAAAGGGTTAGATATGTGTAACAAATTACATAACCGTCCCTAGGGCATACCCCTAACTCTATTAGAACCATTAGTGAATACAAACTGAATTGACTCCTAAGTGAGTAGAATTGCATCTAGGAGGTCAGATAAACTAGAATATAGAATACCCAGAATTGACCAAAAGATTATTGAATTAGACAAGTTCTTAGTTAGCCCATGAAAACTATGTTACGAGAAATGTTATTGGTAGTGGCCAATGGGTTCTTAATGATCCCATGAAAACTATGTTTGTAATATGTTATCGATAGAGATCAATAGGTTCATAGTTAGCCTCTGAAAACTATGATTTAAAAGATATTATTGGAGAATCCAATAAGTTCATAGTGATTCCATGAAAACTATGATTGGATGAAGTTATTGGTAGAAACCAATAGGTTTTTAGAGATCCCATGGAAACTATGAAATCCGAGAGATAGTCCATAAGATTGGAACAGGTTATTAGTCGACCCATAAAAACTAATAGATTAATAGTAACCTTATAAATTATAAATTAGGGCAGATAGTCAGATAAATTGGGATAGGAAATCCAACGCATATTGCACTTTTGAATATCATCATATTATGTTATGTTTTAGCCATTGTGAAAGCACGTGCACAGTATATGGTTACTATAATTATGGTTAAGAAGATACTAGTGAGCGGAAAACCCATTCCGCTCAGCGGTGTGGTCTCATTAGATATCTAATTGGTTCGAGATGGTAGGTTATTATTCACACCAGACTTTTTGTCTAAACCAAAGTTTTTATCTTTCTCCTTAAACTCTTGGTACTCATTTGAGTAGATAGAGACTAAGGGTTTTTCAGGTTCCCTTTAGATGAATAAACTTCCAAAGACATGTAGGAGGCAATCTAGCTAGTACGAGCAATATATCTATTTTCCGTTGTGTTTTGATTCTGCCTTTGTATTGTAATGGTAAGTTGTATTAAATGCTAGATATTTCACTCTGATCATCCAAAGAGGATTCTTCATATGTTGCACTTGGAATATGTCGTAATAATTATATTTTCCCTGAACGTGGTTTACGTATGGGATTATGTATCGAATCTATTTGAAATGAAATGGGAAAATTGTTTTGAATTAAGTTTTAGAAAAATCACATTCATGTGCTTCTAGTATTATCAATGTATCTAACATAGCCGCATTTTATCACCGGAAATTAGTAACTATGGACGATTGTAGCATCTGCAGCACTTAGTTTCAGGCCTTAAAATTATGGATGTCACAACTAGGTGTCCGGAGCTCTTTGAATGGTAATACCCACCATTTATCGTATCTATTTTCACCATTGCGTATTACATTCAATAAGTTAGTATTTCGCATACTAGGATAAGTTCACTATACTATTGGTTGCATGGCAACTTGTTTGAGATGTTTGATGGTTGCTAATGATTGTTAGGCATGCGAGATGACTATTTGACGAATAAATCTCTATCGGATTAGAAAAATAGTCGAAAAAATTAAATTAAAAATAACAGCAAGCACACAATATACAATTCTAGTACGTGGCGAGTATGGATTGATCCGCAAGGAATTGTATTAATTTTAAAGTTTTCTATTCAATCAAATTATCCAATGTTAAGAGTGTTGTTAAGCTAAAAATGAAAATGTAAATCAACTAACAAAAGAAAATGGATAAAAATATGAGAGTAGAAGGCAATTTAGAGGTAATTTCTTCTTATGATCACATAAATCAACAAAATGAAATTATGATCTCTCTTTTGGTCATTAGTGAATTTATTTGATATGTTTATCAATAAGTATGGAATATTTATGCTATTAATTAGCCCAATATAAACCATCAAACTTTAGTATACCCCCTAAATCACTTTTTAACTTTGTTGAAAATGATAATGAATTTGAAAATAAAATCTATTTTAAGCATGATCTATTAACTATTGATTATAAATATAGACCATCAAATTTTGATTTTAACATTCACTTCATTACCATAATCATATGTAGATGAAGAGGTAATTTTTGTTTTTGTTTATTTAAGCATAGCCTGTTCGGTGTCAAAAACATAGGCTATCAAATTCAAAGCTAAAACACCAAAGTTTAATCACATCAAACATAAGCATAAAAAGATATCAAAAGTTATAAAAATGTTTAATCTACATGATTAAAAGTGCTTCATTATCCCTAAATTGATGGGATTTAGCTTCTCATATTTGTTATCATGCCAGCAAATGTAGAATTCAATATGAAACAAAAACAAAGTAAAATGCAAACTAAATAAGAAGAGAGATAATTCACATAAAATAAAAACTAACCTACATGCATATATATATAAAGATCTACACTACTAACATGAAAAGAAAAGAGCAAGTAAATAAAAGCATGTAAATAAAAAGAGAATGAACTAAAAATGCCTTAAAAGAAAATTACATAAACTAAGTAGCCATGAAAGAGAGAAAGAGAGCTTGTAATTTATTTTTGAGCCTAAAACTAAACTAACTAAAGAGTAGACTAAGGGGTTAATAACATGAACATATGAGATATTTATACATGCCCTAAACCCTAATGTATATTTTTGGGGACTACCCAAAATACCCCTCTAGGAATTGTGGCCACCAAGTTATCATTAGCCTCTAATTAATCCATCGTCGAGTATACATGATGCTTTAATCTTCATTAGCATGTGCATTAGCTCCTAATAGGCGATCATGATAAGTGGGAAGGTGGGGTCCTCCATGTTGCATGAAATGATTTATTCCATCTTCATTTGTTCTCTACTATAGTGCATGCATATTTTCCATGAAGACTCTTCCAATGTTTTCTTAAACTCCTAAAAATAAAAATAAAATGCACAAATAAATATTCTCAAAATTAATACATGCATAAAATGACCATTTTCCCCCTATATGAAGATGAATAAATGATGATTCGAAAATAAATTGAATTTTGATTTAAACATGTTTAATCACCCTATGTGCTCATTAATTTAATTTAATTAGATTAAATATGATGGTAAAAAGATGCATATTTACATGCACATCAAATATCCCCATACTTATCTTTTTATTCGTACTCGAATAAACTAAAACTAAGATAAATCCGTTTTCGTAGGAAACACGATTCATTGAGCCTATGCAACAAGCCGTTAAACCTCTAGGTGTCCCTGGTAGGACGAGTGTTGTCTCATGAGGGTTTTCTGCGGATGCTACCCAAAAAATCCACAAGTGAAAAAAATTCCTAAATGCAAGATTTATTTACAAAGATATGGATGTAAGTTTTTGAAAATATTTACAAATGAAGAATTCACTTTTAAATGGACACAAATAAGTTAAATATAAGTTCTAGTCGTTATCAAGAAATTTAAGTCCTTTTACTTGTGAAAATTTCCAACAAAAATTAGGTTACCATCACAATTAGTCACGGGTTTGGCTAGTTATTTCAGTTGATAACATAGTGCAACCATAAAATAGATCCTTAGTTGATTTTCAAAGTTTATCAAAGTGGTATTTTCATTTCTTTTGAATAACAAGTCAAATCAAATAAGTAAAAATAGTGCTTGGATTTCAATTGCTCGCCCTCTCTATTTTTTGAAAATTTTATTGATATTATGTAACGACCCAGAATTTCTGTCATTTAAAATTTGTATATTTAATTGATTTTAAATATTAATAAGTGAAATTTATAAGTCGAATGAATTATTTTTCGAATATCTGGATTTAATTGGATAATTAAATCGATAATTTAATAGTTGAAATTACAGAAATAATTGGAAATTGGGTTAAATATGATTAAAATTGATTTGTAAAATTTTATTTAATCATATTGGAGTTAGAATGATGTTATAGAACTTTTAAAATTGAATTAAAAGTTGATTTGTGAAAATTGAATATTTTAATATTTAATTGACGACTAAAAATAGCCATTTTCAAATAGTCTCGGAATTCGACGAAACTAGTTTCATCGGATCCGTAATGTCAAATTATTGTATGGTTTCAAATTTCGTGTCAATCGGATTTACCGTTTGTCCGGGACGAGCTAAAACGCACAGAAATTTGGTTAACCGATTTAATTTAGAAATCGATCGTTTATTTCCGTAACTCGCACATATGATCGAATTAGCCTCCGAAACACGTTCCATTGTGTCTGAAACGTGGGGTAAAGCATAGAAACGCCAGTCACCACGCGAGATTTGGAGTTCGGAAAATTTCGAGTGAATAGTAATTTGGGCAATTTTCTATAAAATGCCTTGGATTATTCTCATTTGCAACTAAAAAACCAATCCCTAGGGTTTTATCATAGCCGGCCGCCACCATTAAAACCAAGGGCCGAAATTTATCTGTCTTCTTCCCTCAATTACTTCCAATCCACAACCAATTACAGAAAACTTTCAACATGAGAACGTAGAGCTTGGAGTGATCTTCGAATCCATACGGAGATGATGGGATATGGACCAAAGAATCGATGGCAAATAGCTCGGGTACGTTGTGCGTTCGTCCTCATTTCGCGTGCAAAAGGTGGAGCCGAGCTTCGTGCTCTTCTGGTCGAGCATGGAGTTCGTGATGGGCTTCCATTTGGCGTTGGCTGATCGATTTCTAGTCGAGCGTGGTGGTGGCGATTTCAAATCTTAGGGGGCGGCCGATGGGTTCTTGCGTGCGATGAATACCGGAGTGGGAAGAGAACGTGCGTGCGGCCTGATGTTGGAGATTCCAAATGTGCGGCCACGATGAATTAGGGTATAAAGTTAAAAATAGATTTGTAAATTAAGTATATTTAAATCGTATAATCTTTAAACTATCATAACTTGTTGATACGAGGTCGGATTTTGACGGAACGACTTGCGTCGGGTTCATTTTGTCGAGCACTACGCAATGGAACTGGTATGGAGTCGTTTGGAGCTAGTGAAAATTTTGGGTAAAATTAAACGTACGTTTAATTTTATTCGAAATAAAACGCTACAACTATTATCGGAAACTCAAGGTAAGAACTTCTCACTCAATCGAATTGTTTCGATTTAAATTTTAGATAGTTTGATCTAAAATTGATGATTGTATGCCTGGATGCTAAATTATTATATGTTGATGATTGAAATAGACATTATACGCCGTATATTAAGCGGAGGTTATTTTTTAAAAACATATACCGCGATAATTCCAACTTGTATGGAATTGGTATTATATGTGTACTTGGAGTTGATTTTTCCCACATTATATAGCGGATGAGACCTTATTGCGCCACATAATAGCGGATAATATTTTATAAATCCTATATACCGCGATATTCCATATTGGAACAGAATTGGTATTGTGCTAACATCTATGGATGCAGGGAAACAGGTTGGAGGGATCCAACTGGATTCCTCAACTGTATTGATTTATTTACAGATATATGATGTTTTAATTGTCGTGATTGATATATTGTTGCTGTTGTAGCATTGGCCTATTTTTTGGAATTTTAAAAATATTAACGTAACGATTTTGAATTTAAAAGGATTTTAAAGTAATTTTTTAAAATATACATTTTATTGAATTTTTGGAATTGGTTTATTTTAAATAAATTAACGTTATAATTTAATATTATAAAAATGATGATTTTTGTGAAATATAGTTAAAATGTGATTTTTGAAATATGGAGTTAATGAATTTTATAAAATAGTTTAAATTGGGATTTTTGAATTATTATAAATGATTTATATAAAAGATTTATAATATTGGTATCTATAAATTAAAAATATAGGAATTATAAAACGAGTTTTATTAAGTGTTAAAAATGAAGTATAAATGGATTTCATAAGTTAATGAAAATTTTAGATTTATAAATTGTGAAGTTATAGAATGAATAGATTTTGTAAAATAAAAGATTATAAGTAATTAACTTATAAATTAGATTTTGGCATTTAATTGGGATATAAATAGAATTTGTTAATAAAGTAATTTTGTAAATTGAAGTCTTTAAAAAATATAAATGGGAATTTATAAACGTTGTTTTATAAATCCGAAACCGACTTATTTTGATAAGTCAATTATTTTAGATTTTTAAAGGAGATATATTCACGATTTTGGACGGTGGATAATCCTTTAAATAAAATGTGTAGAAAAAATGTTGAATTTGGTTAACGAAGAATATTCACGATTTTGGGACAGTAAATAATATATTAAGTGTTTTGGAGAAGTGATATTTTAAATGGAATTAAAACGATTTGAAGTTGTTTTAAAATGCATTAAGTGTCGAAACCATATATTTCAACATTCATTGTTGAAATAGACGTCTTCGAGAAATAAGGAAATGGTGGATTATAACACTGTTGTTATAGTAAATGATTTCCGAAAGGAAATGTTTTATATAGTATTGGGATTTATATATCTATCTTAATTCCGAATCCCTATACTAGTGATTTTGGGTTGTCGTAACGATGTTTTACACAACATTCTTTTGACTCAAATAAATGTGTTTAAGCGCACATTTTCTTTAAAAATGAAATATATACTTAATTGTAATTTAAGTATATTGAATATTTTCCAAGTGTTGAAAATAAATGGATTTGTGAATTACTTATTATTATTAAATAAGTATGGAAATGTTTTCCAATATGAAGTGAATGTTTTGAGATTTTATCTTTTAAAGATAAATTGAAAATGAATATTAGAAATCTATTTGGAAATCGTATATTCAAAGATATTTTAGAATTGTAAATTCACTATGGAATTTATAAAAGAAAGGGAAATTTGTTTAAAAATAAACGTTGATTTATTTTTGAAGTGTGGAAATAAATTTACGGATTTGGAACGTAAATATAAAGTAAATCGATAAGGATTTATTTAATTGGTTTAAATGAACCATTTTGAAATGGAAATGAATAAAGATTTGTGAATATATCCCGTATAGGGAAATGATTTGAAATTTGTTTTCAAAAGTGGTAAAGGTGAAAAGTGATTTGAAAATTTGTTTTCAAATGTTGAAGTGTGGAAAAAAAAAATATCTTGTAAAGATATTTTTGGAAAATAAATAATTTGGAAAATTATTTGGAACTTGGTGATGTTGTGCACGCCTATTGATAGTTAAATAATCGACTATCAATATTTACCTTTAAATAGGTATTTGTTGTGATTTGCTTGAATTTGAATGCCATGCTTATTTTTAAAATAAGCGCTCACTATTCGGGTTAGCAGGGAAAGGACCTTGGGGTCGTATAACCCATTCCGAATATGTGATACGTCGTTATCTTGATTGCATTTGACGACCGGTGTTGAAGATCGGATATTTTTGAAAACGGAAGGATTACCATCGAATGACTCTGCATCGGTTGATCTCCGATATAGAGGTTTTATCACCCTTAGTGACGGGAAGTCCGGACGTGATTAGTGAATATTCGAATTTCAAGGGCTTCTTTGGAAGTGCCTTCGGTTCCGTTCGATCCCGGAACGGACTTGTATGGATGTGTGTCTGACGTTACAATTTGAGATGTAAAGCTGGTTTCTATCAAATATATTACCGTTGGTGGCGGAGAATTTACGCTCTTAGCTTAACACCCTCAGAGGTTATGTAGTTGATGGTTACTAGTGATAAATTCCCAAATTGGTAATGTGGCATACGAAGTGCTATTGAGCATTTGATGATCAAAGCACAGCTTTTGTATAAAGCGTGGCTTTGTGGACGAGACTTCGTCGGACCTCACACCCCGGAAATGGTCAAAACCGGAAGGATGCAGCAAGGTTATTAGGGGGTAGCGCCCCTTTAGTGTATGTCATTCCTTCTGGATAGAGGTGGTATCATGGTATGGAGCCCAGATACTTAACCTATGTTGTTGCTGCAAATTTATTACTTTGTGGTGGTTGGAATCGAGGATCCTCGGATATAGATCGGTTACGATCAGGGAATGACATATTCGTGTCAGTAGTTACCCAGGTTGAAGGGTAACCCGGCCTTGTATTGGCAGAGGTCTAACCGTAACGTTAGGTTCTCGGGTCGTCTTTCCAGAGGCGTACCCATGTGGCAATGGAAAGTTCCTTGGCCTGACCATTTGTTGGAAATCCAAAGAAACAATACGAACCTTGTACGGTTTTAGTTGTATAACCTGCTATGGAATGTGGCGGTAACCTGCTATTGAACATGGTAGCTATAGTAGGCATACGATAATGGTCGTATGTTGGCTAAGATTTATATCTTTACTTTCGAAATGATTTTTCCTACACTATGCACTAGTAATAATATCAAATGTTTCTTTTTAATGCGTATCAAGCATCTTTGACTATCATAAGGAGAAATCTCCTCCGATTCTGCGTTTGCATTGTGTGTGTGTGCGGGAGGCCTTATGGTTGTCTCATTTTCCAAAAAGCATTGTGAATCTATTTTAAAATATTTCTGTTGTTTCTTTTAAAGATAAACTGTTTTAAGTTCTCACACCAGTCCCATGACTGACCTGAAGTTTATTGTTTCCTTCCTAAACTCTGGGTGCCTACCAATTTCCACACGGGCAGTCTAGAGTTAGGTTATCGGGATATTATAGAATTCAGGAGTTGCTGGAGGCAAGCTGGATGGCATGGCGTATCACTAGTATATAGTATTTCTTTTCCGCTGTTTGTTGTTGTTTGTTGTTGTATACTCTGATGATGTAATGTAATGTAATATGATGTAATGTAATAACTGATATAGTTCTTTGTTTAAAGATTATTCATTTATCTATTATATGTTGTTCCGCTGCGATATGTGAGATTCTGTCATTGTTTCTGTTGTTTTCTTCTTCTTTCTCTCTTCTTCTACCATTTTCTTCTTCTTTAACCCTAAAGACTCGTAAGTTTGTTCCTCTTTGGCTGGATTGTTGTGGAATGTTGCCAGTTCAAAGGAGTACGGATTGTCGGGTTTTTACATTTGGTATCAGAGCTTATGGTTAAGCGATAAGCTTAGCTGTGTTGGGTATTACTCATTAGAGATAGAGTCGGTAGTACTCTAGAATGAGTGTGAGTGTAATAATAGCTATGAGCGCGTATTTGTTAGTGAATATAAAAATGTTTTATATTTTGGTTGCTTATCCGTTGAGCTGTTCGTGAATTCTGGTTGGTAGATGGGACGCCATATTATCGATAGGGGTTTCTAAACTCTTAAACGAGATAAACCGACATAGTATCATTTTAAATTGGGTAAATGAAATAATTTTACCTCGATTATATTTTATATATAAAGGAATAATTTTTCAGAGTTATTAAAGTGTATATGAATTGATTGTTTGATTGTTGAATAAAAACAATGGCTGTAAAAGAATAAATTGGATAAGCAAATGAATTATAAGTATGGAATTATAATAAAAATGATTTACAATTGTGAAATAATCTTATATATAAGAAATGAAATTATATAAGTAAAAGGTTTGTAAATGTGATTTATAATCTAAAAACAAAATTCCAGAGAAGTGTTTTGAAAGGATTTGATATTTTGGGAAAATTGTTTTGGAGAAATTAAAGCTCTAAACTCTTTTCGGTCGCTGGAAAATAATTCAGATGATGATCGCGACATCATTGGTGTTCACTTTCGGGTTTCCAAAAGAGGGATTGCTGCCAAATTGTTTTATATGGAAGTTGTTTGGAAAATTTGGGTTTGGTTTTGGAAATTCAAAAGATAATTTGAATTGATTTCAAAAATGGTTTTGAAAGGTTGAAAAGACTCTGGAATCCTATTTAAAATATTATGGGAATGATAAATAAGTTGTATAACTTATAAAATGAGAAAATGTAAGTGAAACCAATTATTAAAATGGTTAAACAATTTGGTTAAGCAAAACAAAAAAATCTGGATTTGAACAAGTGATGAAAATTTGACTTTGGTAAAAGTTAAATAGAAATGAAATCTGAATTGGATTTATAAGTGGAAATTTAAGTTAAGCTAAACAAATGATGTTTGAAATGGAATATAACTAAAGTGAAGTTGAAAAAAGTTGATTTTGGTGTCGAAGTAAACTAATAAGTGAATTAATGAAATGAAGTCATTAAGAATTTGAACTTGAGTTATACAAATGAAATTCAATCTTATTGGTTAAATAAGTTAGCAATTGAATTGAACTAATGAATTGTACGTTAACCAACTGAATGTAAAATAAATTGATATGGAATAATGAATGTAAGCGTAAATTCATTAGAAGCTAATGAAGTTGAGAAATTGAATAAATTGAATGGAAGTCAATTTAATATCAACCAATTGGAATTAAGAGTGTTGAACCAAATTGAATAAATTGAATAAATTTGGTTATGTTGAATAAACCTTGGTTATTATTTGCTTGTTAGTTGATTGTGTAAAATTCATTAAGTGTTAATGAAATTGAATTAGCAAAAAATTGGAAGCTAAGAGATTGAATTCAATTTGAAGTGAAAGTAAACAAATTGAAAAATGAATGAATGGATATTTATAAAATCCAACGTCAACAAATCAAATGTGATTAAATTGAAAACCAATTCAATGAATATTAATGAAAAGTGAATGTATATTGATTTGGTTATGAATTGATTTGGATATACATTGATTTGTTGGATGTTAGTTGGATGATAGTTGTTTGATGGTTGCATTTGTTGCTTTTGTTGCATTTTCTATGTTGGCATATGTAGTTGTTGTAGTGATATATGTTGTATATTGATTACTTCCATATATGCATGTTTCTCATGGTTTGTTGAGTGTTTAGTAGGTGCGGATTGCGCTTGCTTCGCATTTGGATCTCGCTTTCGCGCTATATTAGCCGTATATGCTCGCTAATAATATATAAGGTACATATCTCGGATTAAATATCATACTTTTACACTATTTTCCCTACGGAATGCCTCATCACTTGATGATATGTATATTTGTGATATACATATATATATACTGTCATTTTTTTTTGAATCGAGCCGCGCAAAGGAGACTCTGGCGAATTTTTTTGAAAATTTAAGGCGTTAGAATATTTTGAGAAAACTGAGAAATTTTTGAAAACTAAGTTTGGATTTGGAAACTTAGTAAAAAATTTGTATGAAGTTTAACTATGAATTTTGAAAGAGTTAAACACTTAAGAGATTTGAAAAATCCAATTTGAATGGTTTGTTTTGGAAAGTTAATGGATTTTGTGAATTTTTCTTACTTGGTAATTTCGAGGACGAAATTCTTTTAAGGGGGAAAGTTTGTAACGGCCCAGAATTTCTATCATTTAAAATTTGTATATTTAATTGATTTTAAATATTAATAAGTGAAATTTATAAGTCGAATAATTTATTTTTCGAATATCTGGATTTAATTGGATAATTAAATCGATAATTTAATAGTTGAAATTACAGAAATAATTGGAAATTGGGTTAAATATGATTAAAATTGATTTGTAAAATTTTATTTAATCATGTTGGAGTTAGAATGATGTTATAGAACTTTTAAAATTGAATTAAAAGTTAATTTGTGAAAATTGAATATTTTAATATTTAATTGACGACTAAAAATAGCCATTTTTCAAACAGTCTCGGAATTAGACGAAACCAGTTTCATCGGATCCATAATGTCAAATTATTGTATGGTTTCAAATTTCGTGTCAATCGGATTTACCGTTTGTCCGGGGCGAGCTAAAACGCACAGAAATTTGGTTAACCGATTTAATTTAAAATCGATCGTTTATTTCCGTAACTCGCACATATGATCGAATTAGCCTCCTAAACACGTTCCATTGTGTCCAAAACGTGAGGTAAACCCTAGAAACGCCAGTCACCGCGCGAGATTTGGAGTTCGGAAAATTTCGAGTGAATAGTAATTTGGGCAATTTTCTATAAAAGGCCTTTGATTATTCTCATTTGCAACTAAAAAACCAAACCCTAGGGTTTTATCATAGCCGGCCGCCACCATTAAAACCAAGGGCCGAAATTTATCTGTCTTCTTCCCTCGGTTACTTCCAATCCACAACCAATTACAGAAAACTTTCAACATGAGAAACGTAGAGCTTGGAGTGATCTTCGAATCCATACGGAGATGATGGGATATGGAGCAAAGAATCGATGGAAAATAGCTCGGGAACATTGCGCGTTCGTCCTCGTTTCACGTGCAAAAGGTGGAGCCAAGCTTCGTGCTCTTCTGGCCGAGCATGGAGTTCGTGATGGGCTTCCATTTGGCGCTGGCTGATCGATTTCTAGTCGAGCGTGGTGGTGGCGATTTCAAACCTTAGGGGGCAGCCGATGGGTTCTTGCGTGTGATGAATACTGGAGTGGGAAGAGAACGTGCGTGCGGCCTGATGTTGGAGATTCCAAATGTGCGACCAGGATGAATTAGGGTATAAAGTTAAAAATAGATTTGTAAATTAAGTATATTTAAATCGTATAATCTTTAAACTATCGTAACTTGTTGATATGAGGTCGGATTTTGACGAAATGACTTGCGTCGGGTTGGTTTTGTCGAGCACTACGCAATGGAACTGGTTTGGAGTCGTTTAGAGCTAGTGAAAATTTCGGATAAAATTAAACGTACGTTTAATTTTGTTCGAAATAAAACGCTACAACTATTATCGGAAACTCAAGGTGAGAACTTCTCACTCAATCGAATTGTTTCAATTTAAATTTCAAATAGTTAGATTTAAAATTGATGATTGTATGCCTGAATGATAAATTATTATCTGTTGATGATTGAAATAGACATTATACGTCGTATATTAAGCGGAGGTTATTTATTGAAAACATATACCGCGATAATTCCAACTTGTATGGAATTGATATTATATGTGTACTTGGAGTTGATTTTTCCGCATTATATAGCGGATGAGACCCTATTGCGCCGCATAATAGCGGATAATATTTTATAAATCCTATATACCGCGATATTCCGTATTGGAACGGAATTGGTATTGTGCTAACATCTGTGGATGCAGGGAAACAGGTTGGAGGAATCCAACTGGATTCCTCAACTGTATTGATTTATTTACAGATATTGTGATATTTGTTGATTATCATATTGATATATGATGTTTTGATTGTCGTGATTGATATATTGTTATTGTTGCAGCATTGGCCTATTTTTCGAAATTTTAAAAATATTAAAGTAACGATTTTGAATTTAAAAGGATTTTAAAGTAATTTTTTAAAATATACATTTTATTGAATTTTTGGAATTGGTTTATTTTAAATAAATTAACGTTATAATTTAATATTATAAAAATGATGATTTTTGTGAAATATAGTTAAAATGTGATTTTTAAAATATGGAGTTAATGAATTTTATAAAATAGTTTAAATTGAGATTTTTGAATTATTATAAACGATTTATATAAAAGATTTATAATATTGGTATTTATAAATTAAAAATATACGAATTATAAAATGAGTTTTATTTAGTGTTAAAAATGAAGTATAAATGGATTTCATAAGTGAATGAAAATTTTAGATTTATAAATTGTGAAGTTATAGAATGAATAGATTTTGTAAAATAAAAGATTATAAGTAATTAACTTATAAATTGGATTTTGGCATTTAATTGGGATATAAATAGAATTTGTTAATAAAGTAATTTTGTAAATTGAAGTCTTTAAAAAATATAAATGGGAATTTATAAACGTTGTTTTATAAATCCGAAACCGACTTATTTTGATAAGTCAATTATTTTAGATTTTTAAAGGAGATATATTCACGATTTTGGACGGTGGATAATCCTTTTAATAAAATGTGTATAAAAAATGTTGAATATGGTTAACGAAGAATATTCACGATTTTGGGACAGTAAATAATATATTAAGTGTTTTGGAGAAGTGATATTTTAAATGGAATTAAAACGATTTGAAGTTGTTTTAAAATGCATTAAGTGTCGAAACCATAGATTTCAACATTCATTGTTGAAATAGACGTTTTCAAGAAATAAGGAAATGGTGGACTATAACACTGTTGTTATAGTAAATGATTTCCGAAAGGAAATGTTTTATATAGTATTGGGATTTATATATCTATCTTAATTCTGAATCCCTATACTAGTGATTTTGGGTTGTCGTAACGATATTTTACGCAACATTCGTTTTGACTCAAATAAATGTGTTTAAGCGCACGTTTTCTTTAAAGAATGAAATATATACTTAATTGTAATTTAAGTATATTGAATATTTTCCAAGTGTTGAAAATAAATGGATTTGTGAATTACTTATTATTATTAAATAAGTATGGAAATGTTTTCCAATATGAAGTGAATGTTTTGAGATTTTATCTTTTAAAGATAAATTGAAAATGAATATTAGAAATCTATTTGGAAATCGTATATTTAAAGATATTTTGGAATTGTAAATTCACTATGGAATTTATAAAAGAAAGGGAAATTTGTTTAAAAATAAACGTTGATTTATTTTTGAAGTATGGAAATAAATTTACGGATTTGGAACGTAAATATAAAGTAAATCGGTACGGATTTATTTAATTGGTTTAAATGAACCATTTTGAAATGAAAATGAATAAAGATTTGTGAACATATCCCGTATAGGGAAATGATTTGAAATTTGTTTTCAAAAGTGGTAAAGGTGAAAAGTGATTTGAAAATTTGTTTTCAAATGTTGAAGTGTGGAAAATATATATATATATATATATATATATATATACACACACACATATATCTTGTAAAGATATTTTTGGAAAATAAATAATTTGGAAAATTATTTGGAACTTGGTGATGTTGTGCACGCCTATTGATAGTTAAATAACCGACTATCAATATTTATCTTTAAATAGGTATTTGTTGTGATTTGCTTGAATTTGAATGCCACGCTTATTTTTAAAATAAGCGCTCACTATTCGGGTTAGCCGGGAAAGGACCTTGGGGTCGTATAACCCATTTCGAATATGTGATACGTCGTTATCTTGATTGCATTTGATGACCGGTGTTGAAGGCCAGATATTTTTGAAAACGGAAGGATTACCGTCGAATGACTCTGCACCGATTGATCTCCGATATAGAGGTTTTATCACCCTTAGTGACGGGAAGTCCGGACGTGATTAGTGAATATCCGGATTTCAAGGGCTTCTTTGGAAGTGCCTTCGGTTCCGTTCGATCCCGGAACGGACTTGTATGGATGTGTGTCTGACGTTACAATTTGAGATGTAAAGTTGGTTTCTATCAAATATATTACCGTTGGTGGCGGAGAATTTATTCTCTTAGCTTAACACCCTTAGAGGTTATGTAGTTGATGGTTACTAGTGATACATTCCCAAATTGGTAATGTGGCATACGAAGTGCTGTTGAACATTTGATGATCAAAGCACAGCTTTTGTATAAAGCGTGGCTTTGTGGACGAGACTTCGTCGGACCTCACATCTCGGAAATGGTCAAAACCGGAAGGATGCAGTAAGGTTATTAGGGGGTAGCGCCCCTTTAGTGTATGTCATTCCTTCTGGATAGAGGTGGTATCATGGTATGGAGCCCAGATACTTAACCTATGTTGTTGCTGCAAATTTATTACTTTGGGGTTGTTGGAATCGAGGATCCTCGGATATAGATCGGTTACAATCGGAGAATGACATATTCGTGTCAGTAGTTACCCAGTTTGAAGGGTAACCCGGCCTTGTGCTGGCAGAGATCTAACCGTAACGTTAGGTTCTCGGGTCGTCTTTCCAGAGGCGTACCCATGTGGCAATGGAAAGTTCCTTGGCCTGACCATTTGTTGGAAATCCAAAGAAACAATACGAACCTTGTACGGTTTTAGTTGTATAACCTGCCATGGAATGTGGCGGTAACCTGCTATTGAACATGGTAGCTATAGTAGGCATACGATAATGGTCGTATGTTGGCTAAGATTTATATCTTTACTTTCGAAATGATTTTTCCTACACTATGCACTAGTAATAATATCAAATGTTTCTTTTTAATGCGTAAAGCATCTTTGACTATCATAAGGAGAAATCTCCTCCGATTCTGCGTTTGCATTGTGTGTGTGCGGGAGGCCTTATGGTTGTCTCATTTTCCAAAAAGCATTGCGAATCTATTTTAAAATATTCCTGTTGTTTCTTTTAAAGATAAACTGTTTTAAGTTCTCACACCAGTCCCATGACTGACCTGAAGTTTATTGTTTCCTTCCTAAACTCTGGGTGCCCACCAATTTCCACACGGGCAGTCTAGAGTTAGGTTATCGGGATATTCTAGAATTCAGGAGTTGCTGGAGGCAAGCTGGATGGCATGGCGTATCACTAGTATATAGTATTTCTTTTCCGCTGTTTGTTGTTGTTTGTTGTTGTATACTCTGATGATGTAATGTAATGTAATGTAATATGATGTAATGTAATAACTGATATAGTTCTTTGTTTAAAGATTATTCATTTATCTATTATATGTTGTTCCGCTGCGATATGTGAGATTCTGTCACTGTTTCTGTTGTTTTCTTCTTCTTTCTCTCTTCTTCTACCCTTTTCTTCTACTTTAACCCTAAAGACTCGTAAGTTTGTTCCTCTTTGGCTGGATTGTTGTGGAATGTTGCCAGTTCAAAGAAGTATGGATTGTCGGGTTTTTACATATTAACAATATTTACATTTGTCTAACTTAGAAAACTGAGGACGTATATGCCATCCAAGCTTTGACGCCCCACCTCTGTACCCACGCTAGCCAAGAACACTATGGAGCAATGCTGTCAACTAGCACAGAGAATAAGGCTGTTGTGGAGCGACCATCCGTGTAATTGCTTTGCGCGAGCACCGATATGCCAGACAAAATATAACATGCATTTCATCTCAAGAGGAAATCCGACATACGGTAAGAACTCAAAGCTACTACACAGTGGCTATATATAATCTTCGGAAACAAATATAGAATAAATATAACACAAATAAGTCACAGATAATTCATATCACAAAGGCGGAAGAAGATATGAATATATAACTAACACATGAAAGTGTACATAAGAGTAGTGGTCAAAAAGATCAACAATAATACAGAAGAATAGCAACACGTGTTATACAAAAGAATACAACTATAAGTCTATATCTCAAGTGTATACAACAAAAACTGCTAATCTATGTGGTTAGCCAAAAGTCAGAGTAATGAATCCCAGGGGAGAAGTCAAACAGAAGCACATGTAACATCTCGGTCTGACCCGAGTATTATTTATAAGAAAAATAATAAACGGATCAGTCTAGCTATAAATATCAGATGACATGATATAGAGTAAGAGATATGGCATAAACATAAAATATCCATAATGGCATACTACTATAAGCATGCAAGTGATGATCAACAAAAGATCGTTCAATACCATAAGAATCTTCACAAATATCCAAAAAGGGTTTCATACCCAAAACTTGTATTCACAACAAGTCAATGACACACGAATTCACCAATGCACAAAAATTGATAAATCATATCAATGAAATCACAAAAATTGGTGAAGTATAAATTCCAGAATTCAACACACGAAATCCAGAAATCGTAAAAAGGGGGAGGCCTATCACACGAACGGGAGCATGAAAACTCACCAACATATGTATCACACGAACGAGACGCTATCTCATGGTAGCTAGCCATTAATTTTTGACACACGAACGGCCCGACGACCATGGGGCGCTACCCCACATGTGTGAGTCGAAATCACACTAAAACGGGGTTTAGTCTCCCTCGCAGACAAAGAGACATCGCACAATTGCGAGTGTAAAGCACAAAAATGATCGTCATGATCATCAAGAAGTGTCAATTACAGTAAGCTAGTAAATATACGAGCTTAGCTTCATGTCCCATAACCACTAGCTTAACTTAAATATTTACGAACAAATTGTAGATCTCCACTAGAAAATTGTCACAAGTGTTTCAATCGAACAAGTCCAAGAATTAACCGACGAAGTAAACGCAAGCGTTTCATACCACTTGTTTTACTAAGCCGTTTAATTAGATTTCTCATTCGAGTGAGGTAAAGGTTTGTATATACTAATAGATTGGAAATCGGTTTGAGAAAACGAGCTTTGTAATAAAATAGTGTTGAAATCATTTAAAGAAAAAGTTTTGATATTTACTACTAGTATAGAAAACCTTTATTTTTAAAGTGACAAATCATAGAAATGATTGTAGAAACAATCATTCACCAAAATTCACATTCGAAGACGTGAATAAAATCCAAAGAAATCGATACTGAATCCATCGAAATGGATATTCCTAAAAATCACGAAGAAAATGTCATCAAAGTCGATAATAATTGATAATAACAAAAGGGAATCAACACGAATCGATTAAAGTTGGAATTCTCAAGCAAATAGGCAAATAGGCAAGAAGAGTGCAGATTCAGACGTCTGAAATCAAGGATTCAGACGTCTGAATCCTTGAATTCAGACGTCTGAATCCTTGAATTCAGACGTCTGAAATAGGCACTTTTTAGCCTATTTCCTTTCTGGTTCCAAATGAACCAATTCAGACGTCTGATATATAGATTCAGACGTCTGAATACTGGGGAATAAAAATTCCCAGTATAATATTCAGATGTCTGAATACTACATTTCAGACGTCTGAATCAAGAGTTCAGGGCATTCCCTGAACCTAGGCCAAAAATGGCCAAACGGATACCGGAAGCGATCGATCGAGCGACAACGACTAAGGATTTATGCCAAGCGACAACCCAGCCTTAACGGCTCTTCGATACGCCTCAAATATCAATGTCCAAATATCCATAAAAGGATTTTCATAGATTTTGATTTCAAAACACCGAAAATTGGAATATACACCAAATCAATTCAAACCAAAATCAATTGCACAAGAATAAGTGTTAGGAATTCATACCTAACAATCGAAGATAATTATAGACGAAGATGTGAGATAAAAATCTCACATTTGAACCCAAACAAATGAAGAAGAAGCTTGAAAGCAAAGGAGAATCAACCACTCTTCAAATCCAACTCAAGAAGCTTGATTCTAAGCTTTAAAAGAAGAACATTCCCAAAGTTAGGTTTAGGAATTTCTGAAATTGATAAGAGAATGAGTTGGAGAAGAAGAAGAGAAGGCTTACCAATGGGTTCTTCTATTAGTTTGGAGCTAGTGTTTGATTTGCAAAAGGAAACTAGGGTTTGGAGTTTAAATTTCCCATTCCACTCACCATTATTGCTAAAGCTTGAGTACAAGGAATTAGAAATGAAGTAATGAAGAGTTGGAGTGGAGTTGGGACTGAATACATAAGTGGGGTTGTTGGGCTCAGCCCAAACCAAAGCCCTAAGTAAAAAGTGGAAAAATTCCTCTAACTCCAAACATATCAAAGTTTACACTTAAAAAGATTGCAAACGTCCTTTTGAACTCAATGGAAGTGGTCCCGAGTCCTAATTCGATCGTATGCAAAAGGTAGCTTTTCGGACTAAATTTCGAGTATCGATAAAATATTTAAATATAATATTTAAATATAAAATCGACAAATATACGGGTTGTTACAGACTCCCCTCCTTAAAGAAATTGCGTCCTCGCAATATTTAAGAAGAAGATATATAGTAACAACTATAAAAGCATATTCAACACAAAAGAAGTTTGAAATAAGAAGTTCACCTCAAAGAGCACGAGAAAGTAAGTCCGGATGTGTTCGCTCGATGAATTCTCTAAATTCCTAAGAAAAATCCTTAGGATTTGAAGACCATTAAACTTTCACAAGCGGGACATCTTTATTTCGAAGGCGTTTGACTTCCGAAGCAATAATACGAACAGGATGTTGCTCAAAAGTTAGATTAGGCGAAACTTCAATTTCTTCCCCAACACTGGGCTCAAGAATAGAATCAGAATCTCGAAGGCATTTCCGCAATTGAGAAACGTGAAACACGTCATGAATGGCAGAAAACTGAGCCGGTAATAAAAGGCGATAAGCCATGGAACCAATGCGTTCAGTGATAGGAAATGGCCCAATATATCGAGGCGCTAATTTTCCCGATCGACTGAAATGTACGACACCTTTCATAGGTGAAACACAAATGAACACAAGATCTCCCACAGAAAATTCTAACTTCCTTCTCTGGTTAGCGGCATAGGATTTTTGTCTACTCTGGGCTTCTTTCATCCTATGTCGAATAAGTTCAATCTTCTCTGTGGAATCGCGAATAAAGTCTGGACCTAAAACCAGCTTCTCACCGGCCTCAAGCCAACAAGAAGGAGATCGGCATGGTCTTCCATAGAGTGCCTCGAAAGGTGTCATACCAATACTAGATTGAAAGCTATTATTATAGGAAAATTCAACAAAAGGAATATGATCTTCCCAGCTTCCACCGAAATCAAGCACACAAGCACGAAGAATATCTTCAAGGGTTTGATTCACACGCTCGGTTTGTCCATCGGACTGGGGGTGATAAGCGGTGTTAAAATTAAGCTTCATTCCAAAAGCTTTTTGAAGACTCTTCCAAAACCCACTGGTAAACAATGGATCACGATCACTAACAATAGAAGTAGGAACTCCATGTAATTTAAGAATCTCTTTAACAAAG
This sequence comes from Allium cepa, assembly GCA_030765085.1. NCBI lineage: Eukaryota > Viridiplantae > Streptophyta > Magnoliopsida > Asparagales > Amaryllidaceae > Allium > Allium cepa. Next base: position 71,909,813 of record CM060930.1, on the reverse strand, counting down.
AGCTTGGCCAAAAGAGGAACGGTTCGGTTAGACCGAACGGGAATAAAATGGGCGGATTTAGTAAGTCTATCGACTAGAACCCATAAGCTATCATGACCCGAACGAGAACGGGGAAGGCCATCCATAAAATCCATGGAAATTTGGTCCCACTTCCAAATTGGAATTTCTAAAGGTTGCAATAACCCACCGGGCCTTTGATGTTCGGCCTTAACGAGTTGGCAAGTTATGCAACGCTTAACGAAGTTAGTGATGTCAAGCTTCATTCCCTCCCAATAATAAAGTCGCTTCATATCCGCGTACATTTTACTACCATCGGGATGAATGGTAAATTTAGAACGATGGGAATCTTCTAAAATATCTTTTCGAAGATCACTAATATTTGATACGATAAGTCTACCAAATTTCCGAGTGCCGCCATGAGAATCGATATCAAAATCTTTCAAACCTTCAATATCACCTCTATTCTTAATATTTTGGCCAAGAAGAGCCAAGTCGGGATCTAGGCTTTGAGCTTCAAGAATGTGGTCTAAAACAGAAGGATGAGCCTCAAGGCTACATAAAACAAGAGATGAACATAAATCGGAAACACGGTCTCGAATTTCGCAGGTGGATAAAATCTCGAGATCGTTCCATTCGGATATCATCATAGAAACAACTACTTGTTGCTTACGGCTAAGAGCATCGGCGACACGATTGCCCTTACCGGGTGTCTAAAGAATACCAAGATCATAAGGAGCAAGGAACTCGAGCCAACGTTGTTGACGCAAATTAAGTTCCTTTTGAGAAAATAAATACCTCAAAGACTTATAATCGGTATAAAGAAAAAATTTCTCTCCTAAAAGATAATGACGCCAAATCTGAAGAGCAAAAACAATAGCCGCGAGTTCTAAATCATGTGTGGCATATCTAGTCTCAGCCGGCTTTAATTGCCTAGAAGCATAAGCAATAACACGTTCTTTTTGCATAAGAACGGCACCCAAACCAACGCGACCAGCATCGGTATAAACAACGAAATCTTGATTCCTCTCGGGAATAACAAGAATTGGAGCATCAGAAAGGAGTTCTTTTAATTTCTGAAAAGAAGTTTCACATTTGTCCGACCAAATGTATTTAACACCTTTCTTCGTTAAGCTAGTGAGAGGCACGGCAATCTTAGAAAAGTCTTTGATAAAACGGCGGTAATAACCCGCCAATCCGAGAAAACTACGAATCTCTATCACACTCTCCGGTCTCTTCCAATTTTGAATCGCTTCAATCTTTGAAGAATCTACGGAAATTCCGGATTCGGAAATAAAATGACCGAGAAACTTTACACTAGATTGCCAAAAATGGCGTTTAGAAAATTTTGTTTTTAATTGATTACTCCTAAGAGTTTCCAACACAATCCGAAGATGTTTTTCATGCTCCTCCTCGGTTTTTGAATACACAAGAATATCATCAATAAAGATGAGAAAAAACCGGTCGTGGAAGTCTTTGAAAACTCTATTCATAAGGTCAACGAAATAAGCCGGAGCATTCGTTAGACCAAATGGCATAACAAGCCATTTATAAGATCCATAACGAGTGCGGAACGATGTCAAAGGAATGCTATCCTCTACAATACGAAGCTGATGAAATCCAGTAGCTAAGTCTAATTGTGAAAAGACTCTAGCACCACTATGTAGATCGAATAGATCATCAATCCGAGGTAAATGATATTTACTTTTGATAGTAAGATCATTAAGCTTACGGTAGTCAACACAAAGTCTAAGTGTACCATCGGGTTCCTTCACGAAAATAGCTGAAGCTCCCCAAGGCGAGGAACTAGAACGAATAAATTGCTTCGTCTCCAATTCGGATAATTGTTTACGCATCTCCTCATTCTCCTTATCGGACATGCGATAAGGAGGACGAGTAATAGGTTGAGCTTCAGAGGTAAGATTAATTCTGAACTCAATTGCTCGCTTAGGTGGTAATCCTAAAACGGGCTCAAATATGTCGGAAAATTCACGAACAACGTTAATAAGAGAAATAATATCTTCCTCATCATCATTATCGTCATCACGAGGATATAAAGAATATAATGATGCAGTCAAAGAAGAATCCGAATCTTTAAGAATAATAGAAATCTGCTTTACAGATTGCGGGTGTCGGAGATAAATAGTCCGCTCGGGACATTGGATGTGAGCTTCATAACGGTTAAGCCAATCCATTCCCAAAATCATTCCAAAGCCTAAATAACGCATGACAAGCAAGTCGGCTAGGAAAGGAAAATCACATAAAATAATCTCCACATCTTTACAAAGCAAACTAAGATTTGCGGATCCACCAACTGGATTTGAAATTCTCAAAGAAGTCATTAAAGCAACAACACTTAAAGAAAAGATATCGACAAGTTCCTTTGATATAAAAGAGTGGGATGCACCCGTATCAAAGAGAACTCGAATAGGTTGATCCACGAAATATAATAATACCATCAAGGATAGAATGAGATATACCTTGACCACGAGATGTGTTGCCAGGGGCTTGAGCAACATTTAACTTTCCCTCCTTCCTATTTTGAAGTTTGGGACATACATGCATAAAATGGTCCGGGTTTTACAATAGCGACAACGACGGGGCTTTCAACACTTTTTCGCAAAATGGTCTCTGGAACCACAGTTAAAGCATTTCCCTTCAGTAGAGGAAAAGGTCTTTGCAGCAGGAGTTGCCTGTTTACCCTTTTTACTGGGATAAGGGCCTTTGGATTTGTTTGGCCTCTTCTTGTTGTTGAAGTTTGGTTTGGAACCCACCACTTCAACATCACTTTCCCTATCCGCCTCTTCAAGACGAAGAGAGATATCAATGAGTTGGTCGAAGGGAACTTCTAATTTTAGAAGTAATGGCTTCTTGAGATTTTTGCTTAAGCCATAGACGAATCTTTGGTTCTTCTTCCATGGGGTGTTGATGTATTCAACCCCATATTTGGAAAGTGACTCGAAGGATGCAACATAATCAGTCACGGAGGCTTCACCCTAAACAAGGTCTATGAAACGCCGAGCCAATGTCGCTTTCTCTGCTTCTGGCACGAATTTTAATTCGAAGCGTTCCCGGAATTGCTCCCAGGTGAGATCCGCTTCATTAATTTCAGAAATAAGAAGTTTGTACCAGTCCAATGCTCTTTCTTGGAGCATACTAGAGGCCACCTGAACTCGGTGAAGATCAATAAGATTCATGCGAATGAAGATTCGATCGCAGGTCCTCAACCAAACCTGGACTTCGATGACCGTTTCAGAACCTTTAAATGGCTTCCCACCCAGGTTGGTGTAATCACTGCACAAACGTGCAAACCCAGATTTAGGGTGAGTAGGTTCCGGATTAGAACCAGCTGCTTGAGCATTCGTGACAAGGTCAAGAAGTTGCTGGGTAGTCATAAAAACTCCATCTTGGGGTGGAGCACTAGATGGTCCAGCTCTGGGACGACCTGGTCTAACCATTTCTCTTCCTTAAGAAAGAAAGAAGAGAAAGAAGAAGATTATTCACTAATGAATATCAAGCAATCTTGCTAGATAAAACAAGGAATCATAAAGGATATAGGATGAATTCGGTACGACGACTCGAATTATCCAAAGACATATCTCCTAAGGTGGATTTAGGACGATGATCCTTGTTAAGTTATTCTACATTGTTTCGAAGTTTGGCTCCGATACCAAGCTTTGACGCCCCACCTCTATACCCACGCTATACAAGAACACTACGGAGCAATGCTGTCAACTAGCACGGAGAATAAGGCTGTTGAGGAGTGAACATCCGTGTAATTGCTTTGCACGAGCACCGATATGCCACATAAAATATAACATGCATTTCATCTCAAGAGGAAATCCGACATACCGGTACAAACTCAAAGCTACTACACAGTGGCTATATATAATCTTCGGAAACAAATATAGAAATAAACATAACACAAATCATTCACAGATAATTCGTATCACAAAGGCGGAAGAAGATATGAATATATAACTAACACATGAAAGTGTACATCAGAGTAGTGGTCAAAAAGATCCACAATAATACAGAAGAATAGCACCACGTGCTATACAAAAGAATACAACTACGAGTCTATATCTCAAGTGTATACAACAATTGCTAGTCTCCCTCGCAGACAAAGAGACATCACACAATTGCTAGTCTAAATCACAAAAATGATCGTCATGATCATCAAGAAGTGTCAATTACAGTAAGCTAGTAAATATATGAGCTTAGCTTCATGTCCCATAACCACTAGCTTAAATTAAATATTTACGAACAAATTGTAGATCTCCACTAGAAAATTGTCACAAGAGTTTCAATCGAACAAGTCCAAGAATTAACCGACGAAGTAAACGCAAGCGTTTCATACCACTTGTTTTACTAAGCCGTTTAATTAGATTTCTCATTTGAGTGAGGTAAAGATTTGTATATACTAATAGATTGGAAATCGGTTTGAGAAAACGAGCTTTGTAATAAAATAGTGTTGAAATCATTTAAAGAAAAAGTTTTGATATTTACTACTAGTATAGAAAACCTTTAATTTTTAAAGTGACAAATCATAGAAATGATTGTAGAAACAATCATTCACCAAAATTCACATTCGAAGACGTGAATAAAATCCAAAGAAATCGGTACCGAATCCATCGAAATGGATATTCCCAAAAATCATGAAGAAAATGTCATCAAAGTCGATAATAATTGATAATAACAAAAGGGAATCAACACGAATCGATTAAAGTTGGAATTCTCAAGCAAATAGGCAAATAGGCAAGAAGAGTGCAGATTCAGATGTCTGAAATCAAGGATTCAGACGTTTGAATCTGGAAAACCAAAGGTTTTCCAAAACAGGATTCAAACATCTGAATCCTTGAATTCAGACGTCTGAAATAGGCACTTTTTAGCCTATTTCCTTTTTGGTTCTAAATGAACCAATTCAGACGTCTGAAATATAGATTCAGACGTCTGAATACTGGGGAATAAAAATTCCCAGTATAATATTCAGACGTCTGAATACTACGTTTCAGACGTCTGAATCAAGGGTTCAGGGCATTCCCTGAACCTAGGCCAAAAATGGCCAAACGGATACCGGAAGCGATCGATCGAGCGACAACAACTAAGGATTTATGCCAAGCAACAACCCAGCCTTAACGGCTCTTCGATACGCCTCAAATATCAATGTCCAAATATCCATAAAAGGATTTTCATAGATTTTGATTTCAAAACACCGAAAATTGGAATATACACCAAATCAATTCAAACCAAAATCAATTGCACAAGAATAAGTGTTAGGAATTCATACCTAACAATCGAAGATAATTATAGACGAAGATGTGAGATAAAAATCTCACATTTGAACCCAAACAAATGAAGAAGAAGCTTGAAAGCAAAGGAGAATCAACCACTCTTCAAATCCAACTCAAGAAGCTTGATTCTAAGCTTTAAAAGAAGAACATTCCCAAAGTTAGGTTTAGGAATTTCTGAAATTGATAAGAGAATGAGTTGGAGAAGAAGAAGAGAAGGCTTACCAATGGGTTCTTCTATTAGTTTGGAGCTAGTGTTTGATTTGCAAAAGGAAACTAGGGTTTGGAGTTTAAATTTCCCATTCCACTCACCATTATTGCTAAAGCTTGAGTACAAGGAATTAGAAATGAAGTAATGAAGAGTTGGAGTGGAGTTGGGACTGAATACATAAGTGGGGTTGTTGGGCTCAGCCCAAACCAAAGCCCTAAGTAAAAAGTGGAAAAATTCCTCTAACTCCAAACATATCAAAGTTTACACTTAAAAAGATCGCAAACGTCCTTTTGAACTCAATGGAAGTGGTCCCGAGTCCTAATTCGATCGTATGCAAAAGGTAGCTTTTCGGACTAAATTACGAGTATCGATAAAATATTTAAATATAAAATCGACAAATATGCAGGTTGTTACACATGCACTGCCTTTTGGGCTTACGTGAGGGGAATATAGAGCATGGCGAATGAAAACACAAATGTGTACACCTATTGACTGTAGACCATATTAACGAAAGAATTTTTATATACATACACCTAACTCGGATAAACTGTGGCCTGATATACCGTTCATGCGCTACCTTTCAAGCTTACGTGAGAAGGGTACAGAGTACGGCGAGTGAACACATATGTGTGTGAACACATGACTCTAGGTCTTAATAGTATATTTACACATATACAAATATATTTTTTCCTTTATTTTTTTGTTTTTTCATGAAGAGAGGGTTTTACACTATCATCTTGGCATTACTTAACTTTAAAGATTTAAAATGTTATATCCTTTTCTTTAAATCCACCGCTTTTTTTAAATAAATATTTTAAATTAGGATATACTTCATAATTATCACCATGAACCTTCCTATATACTAGTTAAACCATAGTTACTTGTAATCAAACTTTATTTTTATTTTTATCGAGACAAATAAATTTTCAAAAATTTCAATTTAATGACCAAAACTTATGATTATCTTACAGTGCTTGTTTAAAAGTAAAACAAAATGCTAAAAAAAATTAATTTTTGTTTGATTTTTTTGGAAGGAAAATGCAAAAAATAAACCATGAAAAATAAAAAATGAAGATGAGTCTCCCCCTACACTTGATTTTGACTGTGTCTCCACAGTCAACCAAAGTGAAAGGAGATAAATAAAATCAAAATATGACCTATATTTACATGAAAATGAAGCAGTTATTTATTTACAGGATATCAAAAAGTATATCATCAAAGAGTAAATGAAACGGTCTTCCAAAGACCAATTCATTTATCTCATCAAGCATGAGAGACACAGCTTAAGTACAGAAAATCAAATCACAAAAGATTTCAAAATTGAATGTTGATTTGGAAAAATGAATGTCGTTTTATTAAAAATCGGTTGAGTTGTTTTATTTTTGATGATTTTTGGGGTTGATGGAACAATTGGTTGAAGCTCAAGTTTATTTTCACCAAATTTAAATTCAAACTCATCATTGAAAACTTCTTCAGAATTATTGATTTCAAAATCAAAATGGTGATTTAAATCTATCCCATTAAAATTTAACAACCCATCTTCGAAAAGTCTATAAAATTTATGTTCACAAAATTCATCTTCATTTGTTGAATTATTCACAGCTTCATTGTATCAAAATACAAAGTTGTTGTATTTAGATTTTCAAAATGGAAAAAAGGAAGATCGAATTTTAAATTTGGTTCCACACTCTCAAAAGAATTGAAATCCAAGTTAATTACCGTTCTTTAAACAACTTCATTAAGACTGTCATTTTCAATTTAAAAGGATATTATTTGAAAATCGTCAATTTTTGGTAAAAGGTGAATTATTATTTGACTCGTCATACGTTGGGATTTGATTTTGTTTCTTACGTTGTTTCATATATGTTTCAAACAACAAATTCGTCTGATCTTTGTGACTTTCTTCCATTTGCTCAACAAAATCAAATTTATGATTATTAATTTAAGGTTTTTCAATTTGAAATTGTTGAGAGTAAAAAATTTCACCATCATTGAAACAATTCCCATTGCCAAATTCACTTAAACAATTTTTTCCATTTTCATTTCGATTTTGAAGTTCATTTTGAAGTTCGGAATTGAATTAGTATGGGTCATGCTCGAAATCATTTGAATTTTGAGGTGAGTTCAAATTTTGGTTATTTTGGAAAATTAGACTTGAATCATTGCACAAATATAAGTTACAAAAATCATTTATCCTTTGATTTTGTTGTGTAGAGAGTTCAAATAAAGACGAGATCATTTTAATGCTATTTTCAGAAGTTAAGGATTGGTCATCATTGTGAAAACTTTGTTCTTCAAGATCTAAATTGTTTGTACAATAGTTGTTGTTAAAATATCCATAAGAATTTGGAGTGAAATTATATGGATTATATTGATTTTCACATATCGTAAAATTCATATAAGTAGGGAAACTCGGACATTTTTAAAAATGGTTTTGGATTTTTTCAATAAAGAAAAAATATTTACCAAAAAGAATTTATTTTTTAAAAGGGGACTTTGATTTTCGTCTTTTTTTTTGGATTTTCAATATTTTTTAAAAGATTATATATATATATATATTAAATTTTGTTTTTTTAAAAAAGACTACTCAATATATATTTTTTGATTGAAAAAATCAAAATTTCAAAGGATTTTAAAACTAAGTTAAGAAATATTTACAATTTTTTTGTTTTGGCTTTTGAATTTTTTTTAAATATGCATGAACTAATGCAACTAAATGAATGCAAGGGCTTATTTAGAAATTTTCTATCCTAAGTAGCTCCGAACCCAAAATTGTATAATCATACTTTATCTTAATTCAGCAAGATGGTTCTTAGCCAAGTAACGGGCAGGATTTATCGGTCACCCAAATTACCGTAGCAATGCAACTGAAGATTTAAGTACCTTCAGAGAAACAATCAGTATTAATATTTACGAATCAACATAATATTTATAATTGATTAGTACTCTGCTATAGCCTAGACACCAAGAAAATAATTTTTTCAAAGAAGACAACTTGTCAAGATACAATTAAGCCCTAGATAAGCTCGTGACACCCTTAAATTCGATGTCTAACCGTTATTATTAGTAAATTCAAAGATGAAATGCAATTTTCCAGTCAAGGAAGGGGTGATGAAATCCCCCACCTTATGTGGATTTGGGTATTTCCTTAGTAAAAGAATAAGATGAGATGAATGTAAAACTGAAATTAAATGTGTATTAACATTACAACTACAATGAAATTTGTTTTTTTTTTTTTGAATTTTGAATTTTTTTTAAAAACAATGCAAGCAACCAATAATGCCAGATAAATAAAAACCGGAGATGGAAGCATGATAGCAGAGCGTGCAAAATTATTAGCAAATTATTTATTTTTCAAAGCAACGATTTTTTTATACAAGTAAGCAAAGTAATTTATTCTTGGCAAGCTAATCCCTTCCTTTTCTACTTTTGCAACCCGAAATTAAAAATAGGATGTGTACAGTTTATATATATATCAAAGAAAAAACTAAAAAAAATGAAAAACAAAACAAATTAAACCAAAACAATCGAAAAAAACTTTTTTTTTTAGAAAAAAGGGAGAAAAATAAAGGCACTTTTTTTAAGAAACTCAAACCACTTAACAACTTCGGCCCGTTTTAACTTCAGCCCAATACAAAATAAAATACAAAATTTTGCTTCCCACTTTCCATTCATCAGCCTATGTCAATATCCAATTGACGAATTGAGCACAATTCCAAAATTTAGAAATCAAATTCGCAACACCTGTTCAAGTTTGGCGATTCGATTTAGGCGATCGATTTAGGAAGTCAGAAGCGATTGGAAGTCGAAAGCGGGCATTCTAGTAGTTGCAAATCTGGTAAGATTCTATAAATTGTCGCGTCGCGTTAGCAAGGAGGTGGAGGAATTGGAAGTTTGATTGACTGCGGTTGCGATTCTTTTTTGGTTTGCAGCTGTATCGGAGATGGAGGCACGGTTGTGGGCTGTGGTGGAGGATGCTGTTGTTTAGTGGGCAGATGGTTGGGGTGATGGCAGTAAGGCCAAGTTTTGTTGTTTGCAGTGATGGAGGAGGATTGGATGATGGTTGTAGTGTGCACAGTTGCTTGAAGTTGTTGTAGGGTATGACTGTGCTATTGTATTTGATGGAGGGGTGTAGTATTGCAGTAAGGGTGAGCAGGGTATGTGAGGAGAAAAGCAAGTTTCAAGGCAGTGATATGTATGGTTTGTAGGTGGAGAAGGTTGGAGATGTTGACTTGGAAGTTGACAGTTGTAATGAATGGTAGGGGGATGAATGTTGGTAGTGGCTGTTGTAATGTTGGAAGTTTGGTGAACAGTAGCTCTGTGGGAAGAGGTGGTAGTTCACAGGGTTTTGTAGATGTTTATATGTGCATTAGTAAGGTGTGCACTGTATTGTGGTTGTGTACTGTGAAGGCAGGTGGCAGAAATGCTGAAGTGAATTGTATGTATGTATATTGGAGAATTGTATGTTAGCAGAAAGAAGGGGTGGTCTGAAATGAATGTATTGATGGCAGGTTATAATTGAATGAAGTATGGGATTGACAGCAGCAAAATGGAGTTGATGACAGTCGTGTGTATGGTGCAGATGTTAGGGAATGGATATGTGCACAGGGGATAGTAAGGAATTGCTGTTGTGACTGGGGCAGAGTGGTGATGTGTTGGTTGGTGATGAAATTGTTGAGTGCGGACAGTGGTGAGGAATGAGTGTTAATAGTGGGAAGCAAGGCAGAAGTGGATTTTCTGGATTGGGCAGGATGGTTGTGCAGAGGAGAGGATAGCTGGCAATTGACTGTGAGTAGACGAAGGGAATGTATGGTGGTGGAATGGGTAGTCAGGTGATGTGCAGAGGTTTGTTTATGCTCAGGGATCAGTGGGGTTTATTTGGTGAAAGGCAGGTTTGGTGAAAGGCAGGATGGATGGAGTTGATGATTGCAATGTGATGGTTTATGGTGTATTGATGGAAGGAGTACTGTGGTAGTTTGCAGTGGTGGTGCTGGTATGTCAGTGGAACTGTGTGCAGTCTGATGGTCAGAGAAGTTTGCAAACAGTGAGGATGGCAGAAAGTATGTAGGAAGTGGTGGTTGAGATGACAATATTGTGGTGGTTATGAAGAAGTGTAGTTTGGATATGTGGAGACAGGCAGTGGTTTATGTTGAAATATTGAGGAGTGCAGGGATGGATGTTATGTGTGCAGATATGCAGAGAATGTCAAAGTAAGGCAGTGAAGTTTGTGAAGTAGATGTAAGTGATAGACAGTAAGAAGAGTGGTGTACAAGGAAGTAAGGAAGTATGTAAACAAAACAAAACAATGTAAAACTAAGTCATGTAAATGTAAATGAAATAATTTTTTTTTTGTTTTGAAATGAAATTGTGGATGTTTTACACACATATAATAATGCAAAAGCTACAAGCACACAAACAAAAATGAAAACAAAAATTAAACAACAAACGCACAACACAACATTTAAAAAAAATGCTAAATAACACACAAAATGAAAACACATAAAAATCAAATTAAAATAATTCGAATAATAGAAATTAAAATCAAATTAATTCCCCAGCAACGGCACCAAAAACTTGTTTGACGACTAAATCTCTATCGGATTAGAAAAATAGCCAAAAAGTTTAAATTAAAAATAACCGCAAGCGTACGGTGTACAATTCTAGTACGTGACGAGTACGGGTCAATCCGCAAGGAATTGTATTGATTTTCAAATTTTCTATTCAATCAAATTAACCGAAGTAGAGAGTGTTGTTAAGCTAAAAATGAAAATGTAAATAAACTAACAAAGAAAATGGATAAAAATATGAGAGTAGAAGGCAATTTAGAGGTAATTTCTTTCTCATGATCATATAAATCAACAAAATGAAATTGTGATCTCTTTTGGTCATTAGTGAATTTAGTTGATATATTTATTAATAAGTATGGAATATTTGTATTGTTAATTAGCCCAATATAAACCATCAAACTTTAACATACTCCCTAAACAACTTTTAAACTCTCATGAAAATGACAATGAACTTGAAAATAAAATCTATTCTAAGCATGATCTATTAACCGTTGATTAGAAATATAGACCATCAAATTTTTATTTTAACATTCACTTCATTACCATAATCATATATAGATGAAGATGTAATTTGTGTTTTTGTTTGTTTAAGCATAGCATATTTGGTGTCAACAGCATAGGCTATTAAATTCAAAGCTAAAACAACAAAGTTTAACCACGGCAAACATTTTCATTAAGCATAAAATGAGATCAAAAATTATCAAAATGTTGAAATTGCATGATTAAGAGAGTTTCATTACCCCTAAATTGAAGACGTTTAGCTTCTCATATCTGTTATCATGTCAACAATTGTAGAATTCAACATGAAACCAAAACAAAAGGAAAATGCAAGCTAAGTAAGAAGAGAGTTAGTTCACATAAAATAAAAACCAATCTACTTGCATAAATAAAAAGATCTACATTACTAACATGAAAGGAAAAATCATGTAAATAAAAAGAGAATGAATTAAAATTGCATTAAAAGAAAATTGCATAAAAGTAAATGGCTAAGTAGCCATGAAAGAAAGAAAGAGAGCTTGTAAATTATTTTTGAGCCTAAAACTAAACTAACTAAAGAGGAGGCTAAGAGGTTATTTACATTAATACGTGGGGTATTTATACATGCTAAAATCCTAATGTATATTTTTGGGGACTACCCAAAATACCCCTCAAGGAAGTGTGACCACCAAGTTATCATTAGTCTCTAACTAATCCATCATTAAGTATGCATGTAACTTTAATCTCCATTGATATATGCATTAGCTCCTATAGGTGATCATGGTAAGTGCGTAGGTGGGGTCCTCCATGTTGCATGAAATGATTTATTTCCATCTTCATTTGTTCTCTACTCTTGTGCATGCATATTTTCCATGAAGCCTCTTCCAAATTTTACATAAATTCCTACCGATAAAAATAAAATGTACAAATAAATATTCTAAAAATTAATACATGCAAAAAATTACCATTTTGCCCCATACGAAGATGAATAAATGATGATTTGAAAATAATTTGAACTTTGGTTTAAATATGTTAAAACGCCGTATATGCTCATTTATTTAATTATATTGGATTAAATATCGTGGTAAAAAGATGCACATTTATGTGCACATCACTGACAATGGTTGCTTATACTTTGGCTTGTTTGGGGATTTCGAAGGCGAAGTTCCTAAAGGGGGGATAATGTAACAACTCATATTTTACCTATCGGAGGACTGTAGAATATATTTTTATTCGTATCAAGTCATATGATTCTATAATTTTAGAATATTATTCTTAGGGAAATTTTACACTTCTCTTATTTTTCTTGAATTTCTATATGACCTTTTTGACCTTGAAATCTTGTTTGGGCTATAACTTTTGATAGGAGTCGAATTAGGGTCTCAAATTAGTTTCATTAATTCAGGATGATGGTTTCTCATTTCGTAGGTTGGTCATAATCAAAAAATGGGCTTACGGTTAGAAAGTGATATCTTTTTTAAGTTTTTAAAGCTGTTGGCCAGGATCAGTATGCAATTAATTAAGCCATTAGCGAGCCTATTAGTCCAATTAAAGAACACTTTAAACAGAAGGCTGAAGAGTCAAATTAAAACCTTTTTTCTCATTCTAAATCAGGTCTAAACCCTAATTAGCCCTAGATTCATCCTACTTTCATCTATTATCACCTAAATTTCTCTCTGTTACCCCGCCTTTTGGTCAAAGCTGGGATATCAACAAATTAGCTAAAAAGGATAGATATCAGGATGGAGATCAATTAGAAACAAGGCTATGATCGATACCGTCAAAATTGGACCAAGCTCCAATTGAGCCGGGATCAATGAGGAATGCTAAACAAGGCTAGGTGAGGCTACCTTTCAAATTTCAGGCCAATCGGAGTTCGTATGCTCAAGTTATGGATGGATTAATATTCAAAAAAAGGGTTCGCATCGATACATTCGTATCGATCGCCGCGGCATTGGTTTGGATCGATCAGTCTTCGAATCGACACATCTCGTATCGATGCACTTTTTATCGATAAGTTGTCTCTAGGATGAATTCAGGGTGACGGGTGTGGATTTCGTATCGATACATACGTATACGGTAATGGAAACTGATGGATATGAAGCAATGGTTACAGAGGTTTGAAGAAGCATTTCGTATCGATCACTTGTTGATTGATACGAAGGGCATACATGGAAGGGGCTATGCTGGATGGATACGAAGGAAGGAGCAGAGGATGGATACAAAAAGCAGCAAGCACTCATAGGCTATTTCGTATCGATCGATACGAAGGAACCAGTCAAGGGAAGGAGCGCTTAACATGGATCACTGCGTGAAACTCGGATTCATACGAAAGGCATGGATACGGGGTAATATGATGGATACGAAGCTCTTGATCGGTACGAAGGTTTTAGCCTACATTGGTAAAGACAATCTTGGATCGATCATAACTCTCAAACTACAAGTCCAAATGCTATGAAAATTTCACAGAAGCTTTCTTATTCACTCAAGAAGGTCCACAATCGATGTTAGCTCCATTGGCCTATTTTTGGATCGATACGAAGACAACATGGATCAATTGGGGATTGATCTAAAACAACCCCAGATCGATTTGGTGGGCCCACCTACGCATGAGAAATAATATTCCGAGTTTTGAGGTAGATATTTCCAGATCTACTCCTATAAATAGCACCTATATGCCTACTGAAAAGAGGACTTTTGGAAGCTCTTATGCAGTTACTCTGTTGAAACTCCACTGTAAATTGATCGTTATTAGTTGAACAGATGTAAAACAGTTGAGAATCATCAATAAACAGCAAACTATTCAAAGTGGACATAGGTACAACGCCGAACCCCTATAAATCTTGTGTCTTCTCTTACTTTCCTTCATTTTAATTTGTTATTTATTTTTTTTACTATCTACATCATTAGGATATGAGATATGTGTTTGGATATTGAGGATTTGTGCGTAAACATTGGTGCTTTCGTGACCAATTTTGGCACAAACACTTTGGTGCTTTCATCGAGAGCTAAACACAGGGATTTGGAGGCTTGGATTTTGGATTTGAAACCTTAGGAACTCGGATTCTGAGAAGCAATGGCTAAGCAATCTACAAGGAGATAGAGAACTGAGAGGAGTCAATATGAAGGAAGTCATGAGGCCTCCTTAGGAGCTAATCAGGCCTCAATCTTCATCACTAGTGACGGGATGGAAACAATGCTGAAAAGGCCGGAGGATATGATATAGAACCTACTCCAATAGGCTGGACAAGCTGGAGTGCAAAAACAGAGGAATGGAGTGGCAGGAGATACTGCAAATGAGGATCGCAAAGCAGGAACAGAGGCAGTCCAAAATCAGAACCAAGGAAATGGAGCAACTAGGATACAGGATAGAGTAGGGCCATCGGGAACAGCCCCTGAACTAGGCCACGCCCCCGGATAATGTTGGCTCAATTCCTGGCAGGATACCAGGCAGTGCTATGCAATTTGGCATCGATGGAGGAATGAATGCTCATCTAGGAGAGCGGATTTCAAGATTCCCTCAAGAACTCTGAGGGCCGGTCAAAGGCAACGAACAAAGACTACCACTTGATGACAACGACAGGTTAGCGGACATGATCAAATGGGCTATGAGGGGAGGATTGGAGAATATAGATTTTGAGTATGTGAATAGGAGTCCCTTTGCTCCTACGATCAGGCAAGCTAGGAATCTACCGGATTTCAAACTATCAACATTGGAAATGTATGATGGGAGAACGGATCCCGCTGTTCACTTGACAAGGTACATGACACACATGGAAGTACTGGGAGCATCGGAGGAAGTCATGGCGCGACGCTGACCTTATTATTTGATGGATATAGCAGCACTATGGTTCAGACAACTGGAAAGCGGTTCTATTGGCACATGGACAGAGTTGATCAAGAGGTTTATGAGGCAATTTTGGGTCCACATCATGAGACCCAAGAATGTGATGACTTTAACATCGATGAAACAGTGGAAGGGAGAGTCACTTGGGGATTTCTTAACCCGATTCAATGCAGTAGTGCCTTTGGTGGATCGACCCGATCCATCGATGGTTTTGATGGCAGCAGTCCCAGGGATTGCGGATAATTCGAATTTTAAGATATCGTTGGAGCGAGATCCATCGATAGATCTCGAGGAGTTTTATCATGAAGCAGAGAGGTTTCTATGATAGGAAGATGCAAAGGCTGTAAAAGAGGGGAGGGAGGCTGAAGTTTATTCGGTAAAAGGTGGAGGTCCATCCAGGGAGGTTTCAAACAAGAACGATAGAGGAAAAAAGAAAATGAATGACAGTGGTAACACATCGGAAAGGCAACGAACGGAATCTAAATTCTCTTCTTACACGGATTTGACTAAAACTCTAGAAAGGATTTATTTGGATACTGAAGGCGCCTCCAGTATCGAAGGCCGACAAGAAAGGAACCCTTTGAATACGAGAGGGCATCAGGAAAGCATTGCCTATTCCACAAGCTAGATTTGCACAACACGAATGACTGTAGGCATCTAAAGAATATTATTGATGAACATGTGAGGAATGGTCATTTGCAAAAATACATAAGGAATCGAGCTGTGGCAGTGGAACAGTAGTATCCACCGCCCACCTCAAACGAAGATGGTACTAGATCTAGGCATCTTCATCAGCTTATTATCAACTGATTGGATTTATGGATGGAATAAGTAATACACCCCGAAATAATGCGGCTAAGTCACTTACATATGTACGTTATCGAGGACGGCCCCTATGCATGCTCTGAGATGATGATAAACCGTGATGCCAGGGTTCATGAAATCTTGTTTTTTCTATTTTCTTCAAACTCTAGTTTCTTTTTTTGGTACAATGGTTGTTTGGTTTTCTTGGTTGTACAGACTTTTATTTTATCAATTAAACTCTATGATGATTGGATTTGAATTAACGTAATAAATACTACAGGTCACACGGTTACGGCCCTGACATGAGAGATGGCGCAATAACCGCCAGTTACGAGTCCCTTCACTGAAGAGCTACATGATGGACTCGAACTCGGATTAAGTCCTCGACCGAAGAATCGAGGCCAAAGAACATAAGTCCTTGACTGGAGAGTCAAGGCCCGAGAATATAAGTCCTTGACCAAAGAGTCGAGACCGGAGAGTATAAGTCCTCCATCGGAGAGTAGAGGCCAGAGAATATAAGTCCTCGACCGGAGAGTCGAGGCCGGAGAATATAAGTCCTCGATCGAAGAGTCGAGGCTGGAGAATACAAGTCCTTGACTAGAGAGTCGAAGCCAGAGAGTATAAGTCCTTGACAAGAGAGTCGAAGCCGGTGAAGGAAAACCATGGATGAGCCCTCGACCGGAGAGTCGAGGCTGGAATAGGATGAAACTACCCGGCAAGGTCTATGGCTTTGGATATGGACCCAGAGAGGTCCCGGTTTTGGTTGAGGACCCGTCGAGGTCCCGAATTTGGACTACATGACCCGGATAGGTCCTGGATTTGGATGTCGACCCAGATAGGTCATGGATTTGGTTGTTGGGTTCTAGTTATGGATAGATTAGAACTCGGTTGTCGAGTTCGGATGGATATGGAATTGGCTAAGGATTTGGTTACTGGATTCAGAATCGGATATCGACTCGGAGCAGTCGTGGATTTAGATAGGAATACGGCCATGGCACTCGTATAGAATGACTTGGTAATGGATTGGATTATGGGTCGGATGATATGGACATGGATGGAATATGGCTTTGGATATTGGATTAAATCTATTCAAAACACGCTTTCCTTTTGCAAGGCATGTTTTGGGGGACAAATGTTACCTCGTCTTTTGGTCGAGGCCGAGATATCAACAAATTGGCTAAAAAGGATGGATATCAGAATTGGATATCTACTAGAAATAAGGCTATGATCGATGCCGTCAAAATTGGACCAAGCTCCAATCAAGATGGGATCTATGGGGAATGATAAGAAAGGCTAGGTGAGGCTACCTTTCAAATTTCAGGCCAATCGGAGTTTGTATGCTCAAGTTATGGATGGATCAGTATTAAAAAGAAATGGGTTCGCATCGATACGTTTGTATCGATTGCTGTGGCATTGGTTTGGAACGATTGGTGTTTGGATCAATACATCTCGTATCAATGCACTTTTTACGATCAGTCGATTCCAGGATGAATTCAGGGTGATGGGTGTGGATTTCATAACGGTACATACGAATCGATTGGATGAATACGGCAAGGGAAACTTATGGATATGACGTAATGGTTACGGAGTTTTGGGGATGCATTTCGTATCAATCACTTATTGATCGATACAAAGGGCACACACGAAAGGGTCTATGCTGGATGGATACGAAGGAAGCTGTAGAGGGCGGATACGAAAAGCAGCAAGCACTCATAGGCTATTTCGTATCGATCGTGTTTGCATCAATCGATATGAAGGAACCGGTCAAGGGAAGGAGCGCATAACATGGATCACTGCGTGAAACTCGGATCAATACGAAAGGCAAGGATATGGGGTAGGGATACGAAATATGATGGATACAAAGCTCTTGATCGGTACGAAGGTTTTAGCCTACATTGGCAAAGGCAATCTTGGATCGATCATAACTCTTAAACTACAAGTCCAAATGCTATGAAATTTTCATAGAAGCTTTCTTATTCACTCAAGAACATCCACGACCGTTCTTAGCTCCATTGGGTCATTTTTCTATCGATACGAAGATAGCATGGATCGATTGGGGATTGATCCCAAACAACCCCAGATCGATATGGTGGGCCCACCTACGCATGAGAAATAGTATTCTGAGTTTTGGGACAAATATTTCCAGATCTGCTCCTATAAATAGCACCCCTATGCCTACTACAGAGAGGACTTTTAGAAACTCTTACGCCATTACTCTTCTGAAACTCTATTGTAACTTGAGTATTATTGACTGTAATGTCGCAAATCAGTTGAGAATCATCAATAAACAGCAAACTATTCAAAGTGGACGTAGGATACAACGCCGAACCACTATAAATCTTGTGTCTTCTCTTACTTTCTTTCATTTTAAGTTTGTTATTTCTTCATTTTTACTCTCTACATCATCTAGATTTGAGATCTATGTTTGGATATTGAGGATTTGTTTGTAAACACTGGTGCTTTCGCTACTTCTGGGGTTTGTGACCAATTTTGGCGCAAACACTTTCTAAATCAAACTAGATTATGGATTAGAAATTAGATCCTCAATTAGAAGATAACTATCATCGATTTGCTTGATTTGGAATACTTTTCTTCGTTATCTAGTTTAGATCTACAAACAAATTAGTTGGATTTGGTAACTAGTGAGTGGTCTATGCCTTCTCATTATATTATACATGTTTATATGCTAGAATTATAGGATTTAACATGTTTTAATTTGATTTTTGGCAATAAAAACCTTTTCTAACTTTAAGACATGTTAATCCATGCATATGATATAAACTGATTAGTAATTACCTTGATTTATGTTCAAATATTCATGCTATATGTAGATCTATATTAGAAATAGCCTTGTTTATCTTATTTTGATGGATTGGACGTTTGATTGGATGTTGTTTACTGGTGTTATGATTGCATAGAAAGTTAGGTTGGAGAATTGGGCAAACTGGAGGCAAAGTTGGTTGAAATTGTATGAATTTTGGTAGACGTGCTTTGGAGTATGGTGGAAAGACATATGATGAGTCACAATTTAAATGGAGCTAAGTACGTAATTCAGCACTGACTTATGCCTATAATTTGGTACTGAATTATGGGGAAGGAGGCCATGACTCGGTGGTTGACGTGAATGGTAGAGCTTAGCTAGATGAGGTATTCCATAGCAAGATGCGGGGTATTTGGCTAAGGATTGGATATTATATCGAGTTATCTCTAGAACTTAGAAGTGGATCTTTGGATTGGGGGCTGAGTGATCAAAGATGGACAAGTTAGGGTCCAAGGCACTAGAAGGGGAGTACTAGAGACATGGAAGAGAAATTAGTCATTAGTTGGCTAAGTGTATAACTCGACACCGAGTTATACTTATAACTCTGTACCGAGATATCATGGTGCATGATATAGATATGAAACTTTCGAGGCAAGAAGGGGATGCTCTGTAGGTCATGTTGGAGGTGTTTCCTCGTTCATATCAGGTCAGATGATGATATAAAAACATGATGAAAAGCTATGGGCTTTAGAAATTGGTTCGTGTTGGAAGTAGGTTTCGAAGATGGTGGCTCATAAAGAAGGGAATCATGTGACCGTGGAATGTGGATGGATTCCTCATGAATAATGGAAATAGGATTGATCAAGAAGGGCTCGGTATCCAAATGGAGCAAAGATGGCTCAAGTATATGTGCTAAGGAATCATTGATGCTTGGAGGGTTTTCAGTAGGGACACCCATAACTCAATTGAGGGACTAGTATACCCTGGACTTGTGGCTTTAGGTCTAGTGTCCAGCTTTGGGCAACGAGATACGAATCCAGCTTTGGGTTGCGAGATACAAGAGCACAACAAAGAACCGGGATTTCCATTGGTCCTTGGCTTGGGGGCCATACGAGTTATCATATATTCAGAGTACAAGAAGTGATAGTTAGGATTGTTAATGGATGTTATGAATGCTTTATTGTTTCCTTTAGTAGGCTATCACTTATAGGTATTAGGGGAAGTAGGTATTAGAGATAGGAATACCTGGAAGACTGGTATCCTTTATTTGATGTGTGCTATATCTTTATGATATTTTAGAGTAGGATATTATAGTGTTATATGCTAACTCTTTGGTTGTAGGGATAAGTCAGGTATGGTTCATGTACACTTGCTCCTTACTGTATTTACATGTATAGAATTTTAGGACTCATTTACAGCTCACACCAAACTGTTGTCTGACCCAAGGTTTTATACTTTCTTTTTTATTATCTTGGGTACTCTTAAATGAGTAGACTAGATAACAGATCTAGGTGACACAGTAGCTGTTCGGAGGACGAGCCGGATGGAGCTATATTGTATTATATACATATATGGATTTCTATGCTTTTTCAATGGGCAATGCTATGGAACCTGTGATAGTGCTTGCTTATTTCTATTTGTTGAGATAGTTTATGTAAGTTTACTTCTATTATATAAACTCTACTACATTTGATGTATAACTTTGTGGATCTACTTTTCTGACGATGATTTGTTCACATAATTATTAGTGTCTCTTCTGTTATATCTGTGATATTATATTTCAACCATGCGCTGTGAGATATGACAGGATATATGTTATATTGGTTCATTTAAACCCTGATGATTGTCCTATACCAGCCGGGCAAGGACATCGCACTATTTATATACTATTAGTGCCGGTAGTATAGGGCGGTCATCATAATAATGTGGAAGCCCCGCTCTGGTTATAGTAAAATCATGGCATGACGTCCATCGAATAACTATAATTAGGTCAATTGAAAGCATTATAAGTGAAACACTATTTAAGATGGGATTCATCTCCTTGGTTATGTGAGGTTAGTATCATGATCAACTAAAGTCAACCCAAAATCAAATACTTTGGCCAGACACTATGGTTAATAATAATTGTTATTATTGAACTAAGGACTTTATGGTTGGACAATAGAGTTGAATGTGGACGATATTGGAATTTTGACTATTGCCAGATTCCACAAGTCGAAAGTGTATAGTTTTGACGAAGAGAGTTGATGTAAATAATTATCACTACAGGTTAATGCTTTGTAAAGTAAAATTGGATTTTACTGAAACCAAGTAAGTGATAAATTTGGTCAAAATGTCATGACGTCTACTAAGTGACATGTGAACATTAATATTTGAATCGTTTGATATTAATCGCTGAACAAATTACCTAAGAGCCACACAATCAAAATGTTGAATACTCCTTTTTTTCACCTGATTTAATTAATTTATGACTTTTATAAATAAATTTAATTAATTAGTATTTATGAAATATTAGTTATAAAATTTTATTTGATGTATTGAAAAATAATAAATGTTATGTTTATAAAAGTTATAAATATACTAGTGATATATAATAGCGATATATAATAGTTGTTAAATTGAATTTAAATGAATAAATATTGTTCGGGCTTGAGTACGAGGCCCATAAGAGGCATGACATTTTCGGCTATAATGGAGACATAGAGGCCAGATATTTTAATGTCTTATGTGGTAAGCTTTGAGCGTTTAAAAGTAAGAGAATGGGAAAGCGAGAATTAAGGATCTTGATCCAAATTTTTCTTTCTACTCTCTCATATATATAAACATTTTATCCCTTATTTTATTTGGATCTTTTGCTGCGTCCACACCCCCTTTACTGACCCAAAACACCCCCTCCCTTTATCCTAAATATTTAAGCAAATTAAATCAAATAATCATCGTTGGAAAGGCAATTTAGTAGATAGCAACTTCGAGATAGGAATTCAAAAGGAGTTTACTTCTTCATTCAGGGTGCGAGCTTAAGACTTTGGTGAAAGATGTAACAACCCAGATTTTGGAGATTACCGTTAATATTAAATTTAATGCAAATAATAATTTAATATTGTGATTATAAAAGAATTGGAGGAACAAATGTGAGTTAATATTGTTTATTTTATATAAACAATGTTTTGATGAATAAAACTTTGGTTTTTAATTTATATGAGCTAATTTATCTCATAAGATGTTATTTCAACATATTGATAGTTGGAATAAATATCAATGAATGAAAATAATTAGAATATTTTATTTGATAAATTGGGTTGAAAATAAATGATATTAGTTATTTATTGAATCAAAATGGAAAATATTGGAATTTACGTAAATTCGAGTTAATAAATTTATTAAGTGGTGTAATTCAACATTTAACTGTTGAAATTAATCTAAATTGATGGAAATAAAGTTTTAAAAACTTTATTTTGAGGTTTTGGAGTGAAATTAATCATTTATTGTATTTTAATTAAGTTAATGTAATAATATTAGTAATTATTGCCAATATTATCCTTTTATTGAATATAAGAGGAAAAATATGAAGAAAATGTGTTTTATTAAAATAAAAGACGAAATATTGTGTGAAAATATTATGTTGTTGTTTAAAAATGTTAGAATGATTTATTACAATTTATTTGACTAACAGAATAATTTTTGATCAAGTTATACTTTAAAAATAGTGTTTTTATACTAAAATTGTGTAAACTATTAAATATTATTAAAAATGGTGTTTTATTATTAAAATAAATTTTTATTGTTAATTTTTTTTATTTTTTCACAATAACTATTTTATTTCAAAACAAATTGATTTATGTAATTTGCTTGGCTTGGAAATGTTGGAATATGAGTATATAGTGTAAAATAGGTTAAAATATGCACATAACTTTGTTTTTTTCATTAAGTATTTTATTTGGGCTAAGAGGGTTTGAATGGGATCCATAGCCCATCCTCTAGAATTTTCTGGTTGAGAGAAAAATGAACTGTACGTATTTTCATTTGCTTCTTCCTCTCAACAAAAACTTACAGTAAAAGAACAAAAGAAATTTCACGGCTTTCTCAATTTAAAACTAAATTTCACCAAACTTTTTGCAAATTAAAGAAGAGCATCTTCAAATTAGAGTATATAAAAGGTAATCACTAACCTAATCTATCCTAGAATCCATCTAAATCCTAAAATTGTTTATTGTAAATTTTGTTTAGATCGGATGCTTCTTTGCACGTACCGTGCTTTCAATTTTCAGGTGTTTAGGGCTCCGATATTGTGCTAAAGGCTCAATATTGCTTGAAAATCATCACTTATTCACTGAAAATCAATAGGTAACTGAAAAAGCTTACAAATTCTAGCCAAAAGCAAAGTTTTGAGTTGAATTTTCATATTAATAAGGTTACATTTCTTCTTTGTTTTTTTTTCTGATTTCTGTCGCCACATTGTTTTAACCATAACTCTTTCGTTTCTTAACCAAATTCAATAATTTTTGGAAGTTCTGGAAATCTTAGACAAAGAGTTACAAGTTTCATATTTTTAGTTTTCTAAAATTTTTAAGTTTGCTTGATCAAAATCATGCTTGTTTGTTGCTGTCCCGAGAGCAAATCGACAGCAACAAAAATCACAGGTCTGAGAATTTGTTTTGACCATGACTCTTACGATTCTTTACTAAATTCAATAATTTTAGATGTTCTGAAAATCTTAGACATAGAGCTACAAGTTTTATGTTTTGAGTTTTCTGAAATTTTGACGTTTACTTGATCAAAATCGTGCTTTTTTGTTGTTGTCCCGAGAGCAAATCGACACCAACAACAATCACAGGTTTGAGAATTGTTTTGGCCATAACTCTTTAATTTCTTAACCAAATTCAATAATTTAGCATGTTATGGATAGCTTAGACATAGAGCTACAAGTTTCATGTTTTGGGTTTTCTATAATTTTGAATTTTGCTTGATCAAAATCGTGATTGTTTGTTGCTCTCCCGAGAGCAAATCGACAGCAACAACAATCACCCGCCAGAAAATTATTTTGGCCATAACCTTTTCATTTCTTAACCAAATTGAATAATTTTGGATGTTTTGAAAAAATTAGACATAGAGGTATAAGTTTCATAGTTTGAGTTTTCTATAATTTTGATGTTATCTAGGTCAAAATTGAAGTGAATTATAAGCTAGAAATTCCTTTTTGAAATTATGGTTATAAATAACCATCAAGATGTTATTTTTACTTGCCAATGAGATGAGGTAAGCTACTTTATGATGATTTTATGATGTTGAGATGTATTATGATGGCTTTTACGTGTCGATGAGACGAGACAACTCACGATCCCACTAGTACTCGTCAATGAGATGAGACGAGTAATGTATTGTATTTACTCGCCGATGAGATGAGGCAGAGTATATATTTTCATGATGGTTATGATGTTTTATCAGTGTGGCACCAACTAGCGGCTCGTAAACCGTTAGGTGCGAACATATGGTATGAGACGTACGTTAACGCCTATTGGGTTCCTATCCGAGAAGTTGAGACACATTCGCGATGTTTACTAGTACTGTAGACCGCGAGTACTCAATTGGAGTCATCACGATGTAGTTTCTACTCTGATCATCAAGATGTTATTAACTCGGGTCTTTGTGACTAGGAGTCATTATGATATTATAGACTATAGTCATCATGATGTTCACGATGTTATGATGTTACTTGACTCCAGTCATCATGATGTTTATGGTACCAAAAATTAGTACTAGTCACGATGTAAGCGCGTGAAGTTTTCCATGAAGTTTTAGATGTTTTGATTTCACCTTTTTATGAGGATGTTATTATAGCTTTGAGTAAGATAAAGGCTTACATGTATTGATGGTTTTATGGTGATTTCTAATACGATGTTTTGAACCCTCATTGAGTTCTATTATGATGGGAGGTTTTAGACTATTTTATGATGATTATTTATATGATTCAAATCCTTGCCTATTTCACTTATATAACAATAGAAGATGAACCATAGTTAGATAACCAATTGAATTCCCTTATGAAATCATGATGAACCCATACATGTCTCACCTTAAAGATGATTTTGATGATACTTATATCGTTCCGTTGGAAACAACGGAATGGTTCTCCCTTCTCTCCTATTACTGTTATCTTTACTAATGATAGTTCTAGCTAGCCTGACCCGTGTATTTATTACTCGGGTCAGACCGAGTTGCAGGTTAGGTATGGATTTAGATCACTCCTTCTTGGATCTGTTAGCTTGCTTTTGTTTGGACCACTTCGTTTGGACTTGGACATTGTACCTATTATTTTGTGGGATGATTATGTATGTACATTTTGTAGTTCATGCTACTTATGTATGTTGTATTATGTATAATGTATGGAGATGTATGTATACACTGATCTGGTTTTGCTGTTTTGTGACTGTTTATATATATTTGTATATTGCATTTATTCTGAAATGGTCCTAAACCACCAAGGTATCGTATTAGTTAAGGACTAGGTGTGTCGACCATATATGCGGTAATGGAGAAAAAATATCGACATGCTTAGCTCTTAGCTAATGCACTATCATGAGGGTCGCCCTTAACCAGCCCTATTCTCTACATTAGTAGACATGATTACTAAGTAATTCTCTTTACTAATATAGGTCTCGGGGTGGGGTGTCACAGCTTGGTTTCGAAGTAGGATTTTAGAATATAATGTGATATATACATAACAGTACACAAGATTAACCTACATCAAATATAATACATTTGTACACATCATCCCCAATCATAATCCATCTTGCCTTGTCCTTGTTTTGATTCATGTCCCTTTTTGATTCCTTTGGGGTAGATAGAAAGGAAAATGTCTAGGAATGTTCATTTAATTCCATAGTATTCCTTAATTTTTGCATTTGAATTGCTAATATATCTATCTACCCTGTGAATAATACTATCTCATCTTATCTTTCAGCTATGTCTGGTAGAGGTAGAGGACGCTCTTCGACAGCGGGATCGTTCAGTGGTTCTCGTCCCAACGGTGTATATATGTCTACCGATCAGATTCTCGAGCTTATTAGGAGCACTTAGCCTCCTGTTCAAGCTTGATCTTCTCCTCCGCGCAAATCCGCATTTGCACGCATGTGTAGTGACTTTACTCATCTTGGTGGTACTATCTTTAGAGGCATTGAGACCGTCTTAGAGGTCGAGGCATGGCTCAATTCTTGTGAATGCATATTTAACTGTACGGAGATATCTAGCCATCATCGCGTTCCTATCGCATCTAGTGTGTTGCAAGAACGTGCATTGAATTGGTATGACTTTCTTGTGGGAAGTTGATGAGTCTACCTTAGAGTGGGATTAATTCCGTGAGAGAGTTGAGCTTAAGTTTGTTCCTGAATCCGAGAAAGCTATTCTAGGTCGATGTTTCCTTGATTTCAAACAAGGGAAGTCGATAGTTTCTGAGTATGTTTCATCTTTCGGAGCCTTATTTAAGTATGGCCTTGAGCACATTTCTACTTCGTATATGAAGAATCTTAAGTTGGTCTCTGGACTTAAGAAATACTTGAAGAAATCTCTTATGCTTCATCTTGAGCTTTCTTTCGAGAAACTTGTGGATAGGGCCCTTCAGCTTGAAGCGATCGAGAAGGAGAAGGATAGTGATGTTGAGGGTGAGGTTCGGAGAAATCTAAATAAGAAAAAGTTTTTCCGCAAGTCTAAGCCTTTCCACCCTAATAAGAAGAAGAAGCAAGGTGGATCCTCTTCTCAGTCTCCAGCTACTCCTTCAGCTAAGACTTTTGCTTGTTTCAATTGTGATTTGCCTGACCATCCTGTGAGAGAGTGTCCTAAGCCTAAGAGATGCCTCTATTGTTGTAGCATCCCGCCTTTTTCGCACGCTTAAAACCGACACACATGTCGATTCAAGCTATACGGAAGGGCGGATTGTTATGGGTAAATAAGAAAAACAGAGAAGAAATAAACAAAATAGAATCTCACAGCGGAAGGATAAAATATAATAATAAAATATACAGTTTATAAAACTGTTTACAAAACTTTTGATTCTTCTTTATACAATTTAATATCAGAGTTCACATACCAATAAATACCAATGCAGCGGAAAAATGTGAGTGTGGTGCAATAGTAT
Organism: Allium cepa; assembly: GCA_030765085.1. Classification (NCBI taxonomy): domain Eukaryota; kingdom Viridiplantae; phylum Streptophyta; class Magnoliopsida; order Asparagales; family Amaryllidaceae; genus Allium; species Allium cepa. The sequence continues at coordinate 71,882,727 of CM060930.1, read as the reverse complement.
AAATAATAATAATACAAATATTCGTCTTCATCCTCCAAAGCTAAATCTTCAAATCCAGACACGCTCGGACTGACCCGAGCGAATTTGAAAAGACAAAAACACTCGAGTCAGAACTAAAAGATCTTATGTAAGTTAAATTAACAGAAATAAATATGAGTGCAGTAACTCAAGAGATGCTCGGGATTTACATCTCCTAAAGATCCGTTAAACTATTTACTATGTAGTATACTGCGCTATTATAATAGTGTCTAATTATAAAATAAACATACTTTTAAATAGCATTAAGGCGTTACATTTTCCACCTTAACACGTAATAGTCCCAGTAGTCCATCCAATATCATAGTCCCTCCTGATCGGGAAGCCACCAGAGGATACCACACGGGCTACGGGAGAAATCCAAACTCGTACAAGGCTCGGTATGGTAGGTGAGACGGCACAACTAGGCAATGCCAGGGTAGATATACCAATTACGCTTCCGGGCCGATGGAAACGCACAGCGCGCAGCTGCCGCCCACCTCGAACAAACTCCCCCAAAATCAAAATAAAAGTGGCCGCTGAATCAATCCAAAGTCAAAGTATAATATCGAAGAGGAGTGTCCGATCAGAGGAATGACCTCATTAACCCGTCGATCGCTCCTGTTTTAGCCACCTTATACCAACTCACGGGAGTTGGGTCCACGTATTTACCTTACAGGAAACGTCGCCACCAACCTACTTCATTCTGGAATCTCCACCGCGTACACGGTTAGTCAAAGTGGTTTTCGGTATCGACAGAGAGTATGTCCATATCGATCCCGGTCTCTTTGCCAACCCATCGTTATTATAACACCGCGGTCATTTAAAAATAGTTTATACTTAAAAACCAGAATAAAAATTTCCATTTCAAAAACTATGAATACGATATTATTTTAAAACCCAAAACAATATGATATCATTTTATTCAAATATAATTATTTTCCAAAAATCATACTGCTTTAAAATCTATAATATCTGCAAACCAAACATTTGAATTATACTTTCAAAGCATAATATTTCGAAAATTCATAGTTTAAAAACCATAATTTCTAAAACTTGAATGGTTTGGATATTCAACGGTATATAAAATAAATGGTTTGACTTTAAGGTTACTTTTTAAAGAAAAATAATTTCCATGGCTTTACAAATATATTTCCTTATTTAAAGTCTAAACCATAATTTAAATATCACTTTCAAGTTCCAAAACCATTTCAATTTCTATATATATATATCCCTTTGGAGTATTAATATTTCAAAACTAAAGTTGGAATTTTATTCTTTCAACAAATAACTGTTCTATTATTTAGTCTTGAATATTCACATAAAAAATCCATAAATACAACTCCAATTTCTAGAAATTTAATATTTCCTTAAATTTAATTATACTAGATTATTCATTTAAATTTATCTTGGAAAAACTCCAGTTATAAATATCATACCTTAAAATTTCCAAACTTAAACATATAATATAAATTATCACATTCCATTTTCTCAATTTTTCCATTTTTATTTAACAGATTTATACACAGCCTAAATTCAAAAAAAATTAACTTCATATGTATATATGTAGAAGAATAATATTTATAAAATATCAAAACTTAAAAAATTTTATAAACCGTATCCCATCCAAACCATAGAAATCACTTTAAAATATTTTATATATAGACCACGGTGCCTGTATATAATTTTCTATTCTATGGTCAAGTGATACGGATGTTTATCATTTCAATCCGCAAATTAAAAATAAAAATTTGTGGTTGTATATCATTTCAAACCACAATCCCGAATGGAACGAAAAATGCATGATAACTTGTAGTTTTAATGATATAAAATAAAACATCCATTCATCCATCATCATCCATCATCCAAATCACAATCATCATCCAATAACAAAACAATATCAATATATATCCGATAATATATAACAGGTAATAACTGGCAGTTATATTCAAAAATAAACTTAACAACTATTAAACTAACAGTTTATCTGCAAATAAATAACTATAACTGTCAATCTATATGCAGTAATAAAATTTAATGAAGAGTTATATTAAATAAATGCGATTTAACAGATATGATGAATAAAACATGCCAAACAGTCATAAATAAATCTCTACTCATATCTAAAATAAATTTAACAAACATAAAAACTTTTAGAAGTTGTGAGTGGGTTAAAACACTCACCTTTTTGAATTTAAATCGAATTTAAATCCGATTTAAACCCAAAATTCGACAGTCTCCAAATCAGTTCAAACCAACGTCAACAGATCTGAAATTTAATTACGGTGCTAACAAAAGAAATTTCGCGTGAATCGAAGATCGCATGAAAAAGATATTCAAATAAACGTTTTGAAATTCAAAATTAAATTAAATAAACTAACCCTATTTTTGTGGCCACGTCATCAAGAGCTCACCGCAATCTCTTCCCTCACACGCACGAAGCTCTCACAGTCAACTCCCCCAAACCACGCGCGTTGACCACCAACCGCCGCCTCCATACGCCGCAACTGCCCACGTCACCCTCGCCGTTAGACTCGCCGCTTCGCCCTCTCCACGGCCGCCCCCTTCCGAACGCCTCCATCTACAGGCCGCCGCCGCACCCATCTAGGGTTTCAAACCTTATTTCGAAAATTCCGGCTGCCTCGCCATCATCTAGGCCGAGCGACACCCCTCAAATGGCTCCAGACACCAATCTCCACAAAACCCACATCTCAATTTCTTCGATTGAGGCCGAAATCAAAAACCCCCAAATTGAACTTAGGGTTTCGTGATTTTGAACTTTGACCAAATTTTCTGGCTGAACCGAGCATCAATTGCAGAAACAGACGCCACACGTAGATTCGTATCGATGAAATCTACAACATATATTTTTTTGGAATTTTTCTGAGATGTTTGAATTTTCATTTGATTTTTGAATAGAATTGGATCTGAAATTTTCATCCATTAAGGAAGAGAAAGAGTTGAAAAAAATGAACGTACAGCAAATGAGGATAGAATGGAGGCTAGGGTTTATAACAGCCTATTTATAGACAAACCGTAGAAGGCTAGGTGGGCACGAGTTACGAACGTGCTAAACGGTAGTTGGCCTAAAAAGCCCGTTCTGACCCCGGAACGAAATTTATTAAACCCATATATCCAAATAGGTATTTTAAAATATTCTAAACGCAATGGAAAAAGTTTCACGTCCAAATTTGATCGTATGAAGAAGTTATGCTGAAAACAAAATTTCCAAATTGATTTCAAATTGATTTTTAATTAAATCGGTTTCAAGGCGTTTCGCGTCCGTACGATCAAACGACAGGTCCGATCGATACGAAACTTGAAACCCTACAAAAATTCACTGATACGGATCCGATGAAACTGGTTTCGACGAAATCTGAGTCTGTGGCCAAAATGGCTATTTTTATATTAATTAAATAAAATTAAATTAAATCAATTAAATCGAATTTTATATTTCAATTATAGAGTTGACAATTTATCACCTTAATATTTCTTCATCATTAGCAATTCTTTAACAAAATTTTATTATCAATTTAGAGAAGATAAATTTATCAATTGCAGTGTCCCATCTTCAATTCCATTTATATGCAAAGTTATAAATTAAGTTCCCAAAATCCCCATTAAATTAAATAATCAAGGTTTATCCCTTCTATAAATTTTTAAGTAGATGGATTCCATGTCGGGTTCAAAGTCTATATTTTAATATCCTTAAATTTTAGTTAAATCTTTATAAACGAAATATTTAAACGTTAATTTCATTTCTTTTGCAAAAGTTTAAATTAAACTAAAAATATCACTTTCTATACTTAAATCTATACTCCCATTGATTTATTAAATTTGCACTTGTTATGCATACCTTTAGCAACTCATATATACTTTTCATCCATTTCCCAAATTTCACATTCTATTGTTACATAAATTTGCATTTATTACTATTTATTATTATTGCTTTACTGATAAATTAGATATTTGCATTGGTTTTGCTTATGCTAAATTAATTTCCCATAATAAATAAGGTTTCAAAACAATCAATAACATTTCCTTAGCCCAAACCCCGTTTACCAATTATTTTCCTTCAATAATTCATGTTGCTATAAATACGTACATTTACACTTTATAGTTATTCTAGTATACCTATTCCAACACTCTTAACCCTTATCTTTACGTTCACCCACTTGTAATATTAATTATATTTATTACAATTCAATGTTGGCATTTATTACTATTAAATTTATACAATGTTTATTGCCCTTATTTCAATTTCTTCCTTTTTCAGTTGCTACTCTACTATTCACAGTTTCTTTTTTGTATACTCCTTTCCTATATAATCCAATATACACAAATTCCAATTAAATCCAATTATTACCTTTAAATAAAACATAACATTCGAATACCTCTTATTAAATTGGAATGTTTCATTTAAGTTTATAAATGATCCGCTTGCATAATTCTTTAAATTTATTGAATCTTATGCAATTTTACCATAAATAAGTTTTAAATTACCATTATTGTACATTCAATTACTATCCAAAGTATTTATTCATAAATCAATACGATATATACGTTTGTTTCCTTCTATTTGATTTATGCCTAGTATACATTTTCCTAAATCATGTTTCATTACCTTCATTAAATGGTTATCGCATTGAGATCAAATTTATTAGCTTATACCGCATTATTACCATTAATTAAAATTGGCTTACAAATTTTTTTTATTCAATACTCTAAATAAATAACATATTATTCCATAATTACTCTTGCTTTCACATATTCCATTCAAAAATTAAACCGCAATAATTACATTATTTTATTGAATTGGAAATCTCATTTTAAATTGTTAACTTTTAATAAGAACAAATGGCAACACCAAATTCCTAACATTCATTTTATTAAAAATTATGGAAAATATGACAAATTTAGTTAACGAAATTTTCGGGTCGTTACACTCTCCCCCACTCAAAACTTTTCGTCCCCGAAAAGGAAAAGAAGGGGGAAGAAAGAATTAAATAACAATACATCTTATTCAAAATATTTAACTTATAAACAGTAATTTACTAAATTTATTACCTTAAATAAAATATACCCATTTTATAATCATTATATCCTTTTATACTTAAATAATTATAGTTTGAAAAACATTTTCAACATAGTTCTAAGTCCAAAATTTACGGAAATTTTTGGCAGAGTCTCCTTTGTACGGAGAGGCTCGGGAAATTATAATATCAAAATATAACAATTATATTACATATATTGTCCAAAATATTATATCCCATCACGGGAAAATATGTAAATAGCGTTATAAATCGTAATCCGAAACGTACCTATTTGTTGGGAAAATTACGCTTAATTTATGGAAACAAAAGCAGTAACAATTGCTTTCATATCTGCATTTCACTTATATAATCTAAAAAGGTTAACTATTTATATAAGGTGAAATAATTTCATGGTTTCAACTACTAACAACAATAAATACACAATCATCAATTTCGACAAACAGTATACACAACAAAACAAAACAACCATTCAATCAAACAAGCAAATAGTTGTTCGGGTTCAAAACTTGAAATGGTACGGAATGAAAAATAACTATCCAGTGCATCATTTACTCAACAGTCTTAGATGGGACAAAAATAGATTATTTATTCATCCAACAACTTCAAATTTCCTTACCCAGCCAACTATAAAGTAAACAATATCGATTTAAACCAACAAATCAATTCAACTTATATAAATTCATTACATACTTTAATTGTTTGATTTTCTTTCTTTTATTTAACCCACATAAATTTTCCTTTTTATAATTTACATTTATTTCTAACAAACTTCAAATTTTATTTCTCATTCAATGGTTGTTTCCTTATTTCTACTTATTACTTATCATTATTCATTTTTATTTTATTAGGTTATGTAAGTCTCTTTTATTTGTATTACATTTAATGCACTTCTCAAATTCGATCATTTATTAAATGCTTACATGCTATTATATTGAATTACAGTAACCCTTTTTTAATTACACTTAAATTCTTAACCTTATAACCTCCATTCTTATAAATAAAGGATTTTATTAATTCATTAACTATGGTTTGCAGTCATTTATTTATATTGCCTACTTTCCATTATATTAACTAGTATCATTTAAATCATACTTAAGTTTATAACCCTACACATCAAATCTTATTTATTAAAGAATTTCATTTTATTTGCTCAAGTTTAAATCACCTATTTATAATACTTACCTTTAATTTTAGTAAAATTTCAATTATAACTTAAGTTTATACCATTAAATTCTTATTTATAATAGCAATTCATTGAATACTTCATTATTTTCAAAATTTCTACTTGTATTATTCTATTCCAATCTTCTTATTTAACATTTCAACTTTTCATATTTGGTAAGTTATTTGTGTAAAGAAAAATGCAAAAGAACTTATACAAGTTTTATCTCATCTTTTAATTAAATTTAATGTTCAACAATATTACTTTTTTTTTCTCATATGTTAAAAATTTCAAATTTCCCTTTATAACTTTGCATTAGTTCTCTTACCTAAATTAGAGGTTTCAATTCATTAATTACTTACCTTTTATTTCACTAAAATAATTTAAACAATTAATTAATGGGAATTTAAGAATTAAATACCGGGTTAAATTTCAATTTATTTTAAAATAATAGATAAATATATTCTTATAACTTATATACCTCTAACTATATTTAAAACAATTAAAATTTTAGATATTTTCAAAATAAATCTGCAGTAGAATTTACTACAGTGGCCTTTCCCCTTCGAAACTCGAAAATAGAAGTCGATGATGCGGCCGCCATCACCGAAATTATTTTCCAGCGACAAAGAGGACAGTACATAACTTATTTTCTCCAAAATCTTCTTTAAAACAATTCTTCCGAATTATAATGAAATATTTATATCGGAAAATATTTATAAACAATATTATTATATTTCAAAATCCTTTGAAAGAAAATTTTCAAAATCCCAGACTTAAGTCCTAAATTTTCCAAATTTCATTGATTTTAATTCCAATCTCATTTTACCTATTATTTAAAATTTTATTCCTAACAACCAATCTATTGCAACCAACAATATATATATATAATACCTTTATAAAATATTTTATATATAGGAAATATAATAGGCGAAGTTATTTCATTCACCTATATTAAAAACAAATATTATGTCGGTCTGTCCTATTAAGTGTTTAGAAATCCCTATTGATGTCACAGCGTCCCATGCACCAACCAGAATTTATAAATACGAAACGGAACAAATTAACACAATATTAAAACCTTTTTATAACACTAACAAATACGCTCTCTCATATATACACTCAGCGACTCCCATAGGGTATTACTACCCTATTAACAAAGAGTCAAACCCCACAAAGCTAAGGTTTATCGCTAAACCAAAGCTCTGATACTAGATGTAATATCCCGCCTTTTTCGCACGCTTAAAACCGACACACATGTCGATTCAAACTATACGGAAGGGCGGATTGTTATGGGTAAATAAGAAAAACAGAGAAGAAATAAACAAAATAGAATCTCACAGCGGAAGGATAAAATATAATAATAAAATATACAGTTTATAAAACTGTTTACAAAACTTTTGATTCTTCTTTATACAATTTAATATCAGAGTTCACATACCAATAAATACCAATGCAGCGGAAAAATGTGAGTGTGGTGCAATAGTATAAATAATAATAATACAAATCTTCGTCTTCATCCTCCAAAGCTAAATCTTCAAATCCTGACACGCTCGGACTGACCCGAGCGAATTTGAAAAGACAAAAACACTCGAGTCGGAACTAAAAGATCTTATGTAAGTTAAATTAACAAAAATAAATATGAGTGCAGTAACTCAAGAGATGCTCGGGATTTACATCTCCTAAGGATCCGTTAAACTATTTACTATGTAGTATACTGCGCTATTATAATAGTGTCTAATTATAAAATAAACATACTTTTAAATAGCATTAAGGCTTTACATTTTCCACCTTGACACGTAATAGTCCCAGTAGTCCATCCAATATCATGGTCCCTCCTGATCGGGAAGCCACCAGAGGATACCACACGGCTACGGGAGAAATCCAAACTCGTACAAGGCTCGGTATGGTAGGTGACACGGCACAACTAGGCAATGCCACGGTAGATATACCAATTACGCTTCCGGGCCGATGGAAACGCACAGCGCGCAGCTGCCGCCCACCTCGAACAAACTCCCCCAAAATCAAAATAAAAGTGGCCACTGAATCAATCCAAAGTCAAAGTATAATATCAAAGAGGAGTGTCCGATCAGAGGAATGACCTCATTAACCCGTCAATTGCTCCTGTTTTGGCCACCTTATACCAACTCACGGGAGTTGGGTCCACGTATTTACCTTACAGGAAACGTCCTCACCAACCTACTTCATTCTAGAATCTCCACCGCGTACACGGTTAGTCAAAGTGGTTTTCAGTATCGACAGAGAGTATGTCCATATCCGATCCCGGTCTCTTTGCCAACCCATCGTTATTATAACACCGTGGTCATTTAAAAATAGTTTATACTTAAAAACCAGAATAAAAATTTCCATTTCAAAAACTATGAATACGATATTATTTTAAAACCCAAAACAATATGATATCATTTTATCCAAATATAATTTTTTTCCAAAAATCATACTGCTTTAAAATCTATAATATCTGGAAACCAAACATTTGAATTATACTTTCAAAGCATAATATTTCGAAAATTCATAGTTTAAAAACCATAACTTCTAAAACTTGAATGGTTTGGATATTCAACGGTATATAAAATAAATGGTTTGACTTTAAGGTTACTTTTTAAAGAAAAATAATTTCCATGGCTTTACAAATATATTTCCTTATTTAAAGTCTAAACCATAATTTAAATATCACTTTCAAGTTCCAAAACCATTTCAATTTCTATATATATATCCCTTTGGAGTATTAATATTTCAAAACTAAAGTTGGAATTTTATTCTTTCAACAAATCAATTGTTCTATTATTTAGTCTTGAATATTCACATAAAAAATCCATAAATACAACTCCAATTTCTAGAAATTTAATATTTCCTTAAATTTAATTATACTAGAATATTCATTTAAATTTATCTTGGAAAAACTCCAGTTATAAATATCATACCTTAAAATTTCCAAACTTAAACATATAATATAAATTATCACATTCCATTTTCTCAATTTTTCCATTTTTATTTAACAGATTTATACACAGCCTAAATTCAAAAAAATTTAACTTCATATGTATTATGTAGAAGAATAATATTTATAAAATATCAAAACTTAAAAAATTTTATAAACCGTATCCCATCCAAACCATAGGAATCACTTTAAAATATTTTATATATGGACCACGGTGCCTGTATATAATTTTCTATCCTATGGTCAAGTGATACGGATGTTTATCATTTCAATCCGCAAATTAAAAATAAAAATTTGCGGTTGTATATCATTTCAAACCACAATCCCGAATGGAACGAAAAATGCATGATAACTTGTAGTTTTAATGATATAAAATAAAACATCCATTCATCCATCATCATCCATCATCCAAATCACAATCATCATCCAATAACAAAACAATATCAATATATATCCGATAATATATAACAGGTAATAACTGGCAGTTATATTCAAAAATAAACTTAACAACTATTAAACTAACAGTTTATCTGCAAATAAATAACTATAACTGTCAATCTATATGCAGTAATAAAATTTAATGAAGAGTTATATTAAATAAATGCGATTTAACAGATATGATGAATAAAACATGCCAAACAGTCATAAATAAATCTCTACTCATATCTAAAATAAATTTAACAAACATAAAAACTTTTAGAAGTTGTGAGTGGGTTAAAACACTCACCTTTTTGAATTTAAATCGAATTTAAATCCGATTTAAACCCAAAATTCGACGGTCTCCAAATCAGTCCAAACCAGCGTCAACAGATCTGAAATTTAATTACGGTCCTAACAAAAGAAATTTCGCGTGAATCGGAGATCGCATGAAAAAGATATTCAAATAAACGTTTTGAAATTCAAAATTAAATTAAATAAACTAACCATATTTTTGTGGCCACGTCATCAAGACCTCACCGCAATCTCTTCCCTCACATGCACGAAGCTCTCACAGTCAACTCCCCCGGACCACGCGCGTTGACCACCAACCGCCGCCTCCATACGCCACAACTGCCCACGTCACCCTCGCCGTTAGACTCGCCGCTTCGCCCTCTCCACGGCCGCCCCCTTCCGAACGCCTCCATCTACAGGCCGCCGCCGCACCCATCTAGGGTCTCAAACCCTATTTCGAAAATTTCGGCCGCCTCGCTATCATCTAGGCCGAGCGACACCCCTAAACGGCTCCAGACACCAATCTCCACAAAACCCACATCTCAATTTCTTCGATTGAGGCCGAAATCAAAAACCCCCAAACTGAACTTAGGGTTTCGTGATTTTGAACTTTGACCAAGTTTTCTGGTTGAACCGAGCATCAATTGCAGAAACAGACGCCACACGTAGATTCGTATCGATGAAATCTACAACATATATTTTTTTGGAATTTTTCTGAGATGTTTGAATTTTCATTTGATTTTTGAATAAAATTGGATCTGAAATTTGCATCCATTAAGGAAGAGAAAGAGTTGAAGAAAATGAACGTACAGCAAATGAGGATAGAATGGAGGCTAGGGTTTATAACAGCCTATTTATAGACAAACCGTAGAAGGCTAGGTGGGCACGAGTTACGAACGTGCTAAACGGTAGTTGGCCCAAAAAGCCCGTTCTGACCCCGGAACGAAATTTATTAAACCCATATATCCAAATAGGTATTTCAAAATATTCTAAACGCGATGGAAAAAGTTTCACGTCCAAATTTGATCGTATGAAGAAGTTATGCTGAAAACAAAATTTCCAAATTGATTTCAAATTGATTTTTAATTAAATCGATTTCAAGGCGTTTCGCGTCCGTACGATCAAACGACATGTCCGATTGATACGAAATTTAAACCCTACAAAAATTCACTGACACGGATCCGATGAAACTGGTTTCGTCGAAATCCGAGTCTGTGGCCAAAATGGCTATTTTTATATTAATTAAATAAAATTAAATTAAATCAATTAAATCGAATTTTATATTTCAATTATAGAGTTGACAATTTATCACCTTAATATTTCTTCATCATTAGCAATTCTTTAACAAAATTTTATTATCAATTTAGAGAAGATAAATTTATCAATTGCAGTGTCCCATCTTCAATTCCATTTATATGCAAAGTTATAAATTAAGTTCCCAAAATCCCTATTAAATTAAATAATCAAGGTTTATCCCTTCTATAAATTTTTAAGTAGATGGATTCCATGTCGGGTTCAAAGTCTATATTTTAATATCCTTAAATTTTAGTTAAATCTTTATAAACGAAATATTTAAACGTTAATTTCATTTCTTTTGCAAAACCTTAAATTAAACTAAAAATATCACTTTCTATACTTAAATCTATACTACCATTGATTTATTAAATTTGCACTTGTTATGCATACCCTTAGCAACTCATATATACTTTGCATCCATTTCCCAAATTTCACATTCTATTGTTACATAAATTTGCATTGATTACTATTTATTATTATTGCTTTACTGATAAATTAGATATTTGCATTGGTTTTGCTTATGCTAAATTAATTTCCCATAATAAATAAGGTTTCAAAACAATCAATAACATTTCCTTAGCCCAAACCCCGTTTACCAATTATTTTCCTTCAATAATTCATGTTGCTATAAATACGTACATTTACACTTTATAGTTATTCTAGTATACCTATTCCAACACTCTTAACCCTTATCTTTACGTTCACCCACTTGTAATATTAATTATATTTATTACAATTCAATGTTGGCGTTTATTACTATTAATTTATACAATGTTTATTGCCCTTATTTCAATTTCTTCCTTTTTCAGTTGCTACTCTACTATTCACAGTTTCTTTTGTATACTCCTTTCCTATATAATCCAATATACACAAATTCCAATTAAATCCAATTATTACCTTTAAATAAAACATAACATTCGAATACCTCTTATTAAATTGGAATGTTTCATTTAAGTTTATAAATGATCCGCTTGCATAATTCTTTAAATTTATTGAATCTTATGCAATTTTACCATAAATAAGTTTTAAATTACCATTACTGTACATTCAATTACTATCCAAAGTATTTATTCATAAATCAATTCGATATATACGCTTGTTTCCTTCTATTTGATTTATACCTAGTATACATTTTCCTAAATCCTGTTTCATTACCTTCATTAAATGGTTATCGCATTCAGATCAAATTTATTAGCTTATACCGCATTATTACCATTAATTAAAATTGGCTTACAAATTTTTTTTATTCAATACTCTAAATAAATAACATATTATTCCATAATTACTCTTGTTTTCACATATTCCATTCAAAAATTAAACCACAATAATTACATTATTTTATTGAATTGGAAATCTCATTTTAAATTGTTAACTTTTAATAAGAACAAATGGCAACACCAAATTCCTAACATTCATTTTATTAAAAATTATGGAAAATATGACAAATTTAGTTAACGAAATTTTCGGGTCGTTACAATTGTAAGAAGGAGGGACATTTTATTTCAGCTTGTCCTAAGAGGGAGAAGAGTTCTCGTCAGGGTCATTTTAATGTAGCTACCACTCCTGGTGATGCTTCTCGGTCTCGAGGTATATTCTCTTCTGTTTTAGAGGGTTCTGTTTTATTTCATGATCGTTCTATTCAAGTGCTCTCCGGTATGGGTGCTTCTCATTCATTCATATCGAAGGAACTCGTCGATGTTTTACAATTAAATGCTTCATCCATGCTTACTTCTTTACGGATTGTGAATCCTATCGGAGGATCTACAACCCATAGCCTTCTTTGTGATGATGTTGAGATTATGATTTGTGATTTTTCTTTCCATGCGAATCTGCACGTGATTCCTTTTCATGGATTTGATATGATTCTTGGTATGGACTGGCTAGTTAGATACAATGCTAGGATTCTTTGCTTGGAGAGAATTTTATATCTTCGTCATCCCGATTCTCCTACTCAGTTGTCTCTTTTCCTTCAAGAGTCCGATCTTGATTCCGTGGCTTCTTTATTTGCTCTTGATTCTCGAGACAATGATGATAATGTGTCTCGGATTCTTGTTGTTCATGACTTTCTAGACTTGTTTGAGCCTGTTTTGGGATTACTACCCAAGCGGTCTATTGAGTTCTGCATCGACTTTATTCCAAGCGCACAGCCAGTTAGTCATCCTCCCACGGGAATGTCTACTAAAGTGAATGAGGAACTCAAGAAACAACTCCTAGAGCTTGAATCCAAGCATTTCATTCGATCTAGTTCTTCACCGTGGGGAGCCGCGAAGGTATTCGTGAGGAAGTCCGATGGGACTCTTAAACTATGCGTCGATTATCGCAAGCTTAATGAGTTGACCATTAAGAATCGCTATCCATTGCCAAGGATTGACGATATGTTCGATCAGTTGGCTAAGGTCTTCTCACAGCTTGACCTTGCCACGGGATTTCACCAGCTCCGAGTTGCGGAAGATAGCATTCCACTTACAGCTTTTTGCACTTGCTATGGTTCTTATGAGTGGCTTGTCATGCCATTCGGTTTGACAAACACCCCATCTTATTTCGTCGACCTTATGAATCGAGTATTCCGAGAATATCTTGATAAGTTTGTTCTTGTTTTCATCAACAACATTCTTGTATATTCTAAGTCCGAAGAGGACCATACTCGACATCTTAAAACTGTTTTGAGTACTCTTCGATAGCATCAACTCAAAGAAAAGCTTTCTAAGTGTCATTTATGGGAAAAGCAAGTTAAGTTCTTAAGCCACGTTGTTTCTTCTGAAGGCATTTCGGTCGATCCTTCTAAGATCGAAGCCATCCAGAATTGGAAGAGGCTTGAGAATGTTCATGAGATTCATAGCTTTGTGGGTTTGGTGGGTTATTACCGTCGATTCATTAAAGACTTTTCCCGTATTGTGCTTCCCCCTACTAGCCTTACGAAGAAAGACGTTCGCTATATATGGTCAGATAAGTGTGAGGCTTCCTTTCGAAGATTGAAGGAGCTTCTCACTAATGATCCTGTTGTTGTGGTTCCCGAAGGGAATCAGGATCTTATTGTCTATATCGATGCCAGTCATAGTGGACTCGGTGCTGTTCTTATGCAGAAGGATAGGGTAGCCTACGCTTCAAGGCAATTACGTCCAAACGAAGTTCGGTACGCTACCCACGATTTAGAGCTTTCCGCCATTGTATTTTCTTTAAAGATGTGGCGTCATTATTTGTTAGGAGAGCACTTTACTCTCTTTACCGATCATAAGTCTCTCAAGTACTTATTCACTCAGAAGGAACTTAACATGCGACAACAGCGTTGGCTCGAGTTTCTAGCTTCGTATGATTTCGACATTCAGTATACCCCTGGCAAGGGGAATCGGGTGGCTGATGCTTTGAGTCGTATGCATTCAGCTATTATTTCCATGATGATTGCAGAGTGGAAAGTTCTTGAGACTCTTTCCATATGTGATATTCATGATTGCGCTTCCACTTCAGATTCACCTATTCTATTATATAGCATGGAAGCTCGTCTTACTCTTGTTGATCGGATTGTAGAGGCTCAGCGGCAAGACTCTGATATATTTGCTCATATTCAGAAGTGTAAGTCTAAATCCCATAATGATATTGAGATAAGGGATTTCAGCATCGATATTCATGGGTGTCTTCGAAAGAAGAACCGTTTAGTTGCTTTCTATTTCAGGACTTAGGTGGAACATTCTAGCTGAGTGTCACCGTTCTAAGTATACTATTCATCCTGGCAGCAACAAGATGTATGCTGATATTCGTTGCCTCTATTACTCGGAAGGCATGAAGCGAGATATAACAAGTTATGTAAGCAATTGCATGACTTGTCAACTTATTAAGGCCGAGCATCAGCGACCCAGTGGTCTTCTTCGGCCTTTAGAGGTTCCATTGTGGAAATGGGACCAAATTTCTATGGATTTCATCGATGGCTTACCTCGCTCGAGGTCAGGCCATACCGGTATTTGGGTTTTTGTGGACTGTCTCACCAAGTCCGCACATTTTATTCCTATTAAGTCTAATAGGATGGCATCTCTCTTGTCTAAGCTATATATTAAGGAGATCGTGCGTTTATACGGTGTTCCTTCATCTATTGTGTGTGATCGTGATCCTCTTTTCACGAGTCACTTCTGCCAGAGTCTCCAGCAAGCTTTGGGCATAAAGCTTAATCTTAGCATAGCTTATCACCTATAGTCTGATGGACAGGCTGAACGAGTGAATCGTATGTTGGAAGATCTGCTTCTTCCTTGTATCTTGGATTTTGGTGGTATTTGGGAGGATTATCTTCCTTTAGTTCAGTTTGCTTATAATAATAGCTACCAATCTTTTATTGGCATGGCTCCTTTCGAAGCCTTATATGGAAGGCCATGTCGTTCTCCATCATGTTGGCTTGAGTCAGGGGAAAAGCTCATTCTTGGACCCGATTCTATTCGAGAATCATCTGAGAAGATCCATCTTATCCGAGAGAGAATGAGAGAGGCTCAGAGTCGACAAAAACTACGCAGACAACCGTAGGAGGCCTCTTAAGTTCTCAGTGGGCGATCTTGTTTATATTCGAGCTTCTCCTATGAAGGGAGTGATACGCTTCAGCCAGACAGGGAAATTGGCAACATGCTATATTGGACCATTTCCTATCACAGAGCGTATCGGTCCTGTTGCATATTGTGTATCACTTCCTGATCAGTTTCCTGGAGTTCATGATGTATTCCGCGTCTCTCAGTTGAGTAAGCGTTTACTTGATTCAGATTCTGTGTTCGATTCTCATGCTTTAGAGAAGCTAGAAGTCTCTCCTGACCTATCATTCGTGCAACATCCTATGAGAGTTCTTTCTTCGGAGGTTAGATGCCTTCGCAATAAGAGTATTTCGCTCGTGAAGATTCAATGGTCCGATAATCTCAATGACTGCACTTAGGAAACCAGAGAATTCATCGAGCGATCATAACCTGGATTCTTATCTTCCCATGACGAAGGTAAGAATTTTCAACTTTAATCTATTCAAATTTCCTTTGCTTGATGACATAAAGTGTGTCGAATACAAATTTCCTCTAGAAATTGCGAGGATGCAATTTTGTTAAGGAGGGGAGTCTGTAACAACCCGGACTTTGGAGATTACCGTTAATGTTAAATTATAATGATAATAATAATTTAGTATCGTGGTTATAAAAGAATTGGAGGAATGAAATGTGAGTTAATGTTGTTTATTTTATATGAACAATGTTTTGATGAATAAAACTTGGGTTTTTAATTTATAAGAGCAAATTTATCTCATAAGATGCTATTTCAACATATTGATGGTTGGAATAAATTTAAATGAATGAAAATAATCTTAGAATATTTTATTTGTGAAATTGGGTTGAAAATTAATGATGTTAGTTATTTATTGAGTTAAAATGGAAAATATTGGAATTTAGGTAAATTTGAGTTAATAAATTTACCAAGTGATGTAATTCAACATTTAATTGTTACACTAAATCCAACTTGATGGAAATAAAATTTTAAAAACTTTATTTTGAGGTTTTGGAGTGAAATCAATCATTTATTGTATTTTAATTAAGTTAAGGTGGTAATATTGGTAATTATTGCCAATATTATTCCTTTATTGAATATAAGAGGAAAATATGAAGAAAACATGTTTTTTATTAAAATAAAAGATGAAATATTGTGTGAAAATATTATTTTGTTGTTTTAAAAGTATTAGAATGATTTATTATAATTTATTTGACTAAGAGAATAATTTTTGATCAAGTTATACTTTAAAAATAGTGTTTTTACACTAAAATTGTGTAAACTGTTAAATATTGTTAAAAATGGTGTTTTATTGTTAAAGTAACTTTTTATTGTTGAAATAATTTTTATTTTGTCGCAATAACTATTTTATTTCAAAACAAATTGATGTATGTATTTTACTTGGCTTGAAAATGTTGGAATATGAGTATATAGTGTAAAATAGGTTAATATATACACATAACTTTGTTTTTTTCACTAACTGTTTTATTTGGGCTAAGAGGGTTTGAATGGGATCCATAGACCATCCTATAGAATTTTTTGGTTGAGAGAAAAGGAACTGTATGTATTTTCGTTTACTTCTTCCTCTCAACAAAAACTTATAGTAAAAGAACAAAAGAAATTTCATGGCTTCCTCAATTTAAAACCAAATTTCACCAAACCTTTTGCAAATTAAAGAAAAGAGTCTTCAAAGTAGAGTATATACAAGGTAATCTCTAACCTAATATATCTTATAATCCATCTAAATCCTAGAATTTTTTACTGTAAATTTTGTTTTGATCGGATGCTTCTTTGCATGTACTGTACTTTCTATTTTCAGGTGTTTAGGGCTCCAATCTTATGCTAAAGGCTCAATATTGCTTGCAAACCATCACTTATTCACTGAAAATCAACAGGTAAGTGTAAAAGCTTACAAATGCTAGCCAAAAGCAAAATTTTGAGTTGAATTTTCGTATTAATAGGGTTACGTTTCGTCTTTGTTTTTTTTCTGATTTTTTTTTTGCCACATTATTTTGACCATAACTCTTTCGTTTCCTAACCAAATTCAATAAATTTGGATGTTATGGAAACCATAGATAAAGAGTTACAAGTTTTATGTTCTGAGTTTTCTAAAATTTTGATGTTTGCTTGATCAAAAACATGCTTGTTTGTTGCTGTCCCGAGAGCAAATCGACAGCAACAACAATCACAGGTCTGAGAATTTGTTCTGACCATAACTCTTTCGTTTCTTAATCAAATTCAATAATTTTGGATGTTCCAAAAATCTTAGATATAGTGTTACAAGTTTCATGTTTTGACTTTTATGAAATTTTGATGTTTGCTAGATCAAAATCGGGATTGTTTGTCGCTGTCCCGAGAGCAAATCGACAGCAACAACAATCACAGGTCCGAGAATTGTTTGGCCATAACTCTTACATTTCTTAGCCAAATGCAATAGTTTAGCATGTTCTGGAAATCTTAGACATAGAGATACAGGTTTTATATTTTGATTTTTCTGTAATTTTGAAGTTTGCTTGACTAAAATCGTACTTGTTTGTTGCTGTCCCGAAAGCAAATCTACAGCAACAACAATCACTGGCCTGAGAATTGTTTTGGCCATAACGTTTTCGTTTCTTAACCAAATTCAATAATTTTGGATGTTCTGGATAGCTTAGACATAGAGCTACAAGTTTCATATTTTTAGATTTCTATAATTTTGATGTTATCTATGTCAAAATTAAGGCGAATTAAGAGCTAGAAATTCCTATTTGGAATTATGGTTATAAATAACCATCTATATGTTATTTTTACTTGCCGATAAGATGAGGTAAGCTACTTTATGATGATTTTATGATGTTGAGATGTATTATGATGGATTTTACTTGTCGATGAGATGACAAAAATCATGATGCCACTAGTACTCGTCAACGAGACGAGATGAGTAGGGTATTTTATTTACTAGCCGATGAGATGAGGCAGAGTATATATTTTCATGATGTTTATGATGTTTTATTAGTGTGGCACCAAGCTAGTAAACCATTAGGTGCGAACGTATGATATGGGACGTATGTTAACGCCTATTGGGTTCCTATCCGAGAAGTTGGATGTTTACTAGTACTGTAGACCGCGAGTACTCAATTGGAGTCATTACGATGTAGCTGTGACTCCGATCATCAAGATGTTATGAACTCGAGTCTTTGTGACAGAGAGTCATTATGATTATATAGACTATATTCATCATGATGTTCACGATGTTATGATGTTACTTGACTCTAGTCATCACGATGTTTATGGTACCAAATATTAAAAATAGTCACGATGTAAGCATGTGCAGTTTTCCATGAAGGTTTAGATGTTTCGATTTCACCTTTTTATAAGGATGTTATTATAGCCTGGAGTAAGATGGAGGCTTATATGTATTGATGATTTTATGGTGATTTCTAATATGATGTTTTGAACCCTCATTGAGTTCTATTATGATGGCTTTATGAGGTTTTGGATTGTTTTATGATGATTATTTATATGATTCAAATCCTTGCCTATTTCACTTATATAACTATAGAAGATGAACCACAGTTAGATAACCAATTGAATTCCCTTATGGAATCACGACGAACCCATAAATGTCTCACCTTAGAGATGATTTTGATGATACTTATATCGTTCCATTGGCAATAACGGAATGGTTCTTCCTTTTCTCCTATTACTGTTATCTTTACTAAAGATAAGTTCTAACTAGCCTGACCCATGTATTTATTACTCGGGTCAGACCGAGTTGCAGGTTAGGTATGGATTTAGCTCACTCCTTCTTGGATCTGTTAGCTTGCTTTTGTTTGGACCACTTTGTTCGGACTTGGACATTGTACCTATTATTTTGTGGGATGGTTGTGTATGTACATTTTATAGTTCATGCTTCTTATGTATGTTGTATTATGCATGATGTATGAAGATGTATGTATACTCTGATCTGGGTTTGCTGTTTTGTGAATGTTTATATATATTTGTATATTGCATTTATTCTGAAATGGTCCTAAACCACCATGGTATCGTATTAGTTAAGGACTAGGTGTGTCGACCATATATGAGGTAATGAAAAAATATATCGACATACTTTGCTTTTAGCTAATGCATTATCATGAGGGTCGCCCTTAACCAGCCCTATTCTCTACATTAGTAGATAGGATTACTTAGTAATTCTCTTTACTAATGTAGATCTCGAGGTGGGGCGTCATAGTATTCTTCAGGTTTAATATTATATTAATGTTTATATAATTATTATTTTTATATATATTGTTTTTTAGAAACATCATGAATCGGTATATTGATGGATTGTGACATATTGATGGTTGCATGTGTGACGACCCCACCGCTATGCACAGTTTAGCAATGAACATTACAAGTAATGTCATCAGCTAATCCGAAGAATAGGGCTAGTTAAGGGCGATCGAATGTGAATATATCTTTATACTAACACTAACACGTCTTATTTACCTTTTTGAGGATCTGAATTGAAAATTAGACGTGTGCAGTATTAATGCATAGTAACAAACACATTGATTAAAAATATTCAAAACGGTATATAATATAGATAAATCAGAATCAGCGTCACCGATTGCAGTGGACTAATATACAACATATTTCATAATAAGTTGTGAGTCTACAAAATGTCGGTACTAGACTCACTCTAATATACATCATCTCTCATACTCTATATCAGGTACAAAATGATTACTGAATAATAAACATGACATAACTACTAAATGTCAATATACATAATGATGAAGTAAACTAAAACTGTCAAAATAGTCTACTCCAAAGCTAACTCAAAATCCGAGAGTTGATGAGTCCATATATCTATAAAGTTTCGGCCTAGCCCAAGTATTGAAATAATAAATGGGTCGGACTATATCTAAATAAAAGGTGAAATACCAATATCATAACTTTATGGCTTAAAAAAATAAGCCATATAAAATATGCTGAACAAACTATCATAATTAGACTTATTAATTAAACCCACTACTTATAAATCTATAAATGACTTAACTCTAAAATAAGTCATCTCAAAATATGCTTATAATCCAAAAATCCATAAAACGAATACAAAACTCATAAATACAGATCTCACAATTTTGACTTAATAATAACCAAATAAGTCATAAATAAAATATGTCCAAAACAGATACTCAAATAAGGCATATCTAACAAATCATCATTCATAAATACATATCAAGTCTCAATAGTCTATCATCACAAAATATGGTGATAACCAATTCAAAATTCCTCAGAGCCATAAAGGATACAAAATATCCATACTACAAATCTCTGAATAAATAACCGTTCATAATGAAATAATAATGGTAGTCATCTATCAGTTTAATATAGTGACACGCAATCGACCGAAAGAGACCCGCTATATAGAAAGGAAGCCTAGCGAAAGAGACTGCAGATTAGGAACACTGCTCAAAGAAAAGAGAAGCCGTGTACCTAATCTGTCATATGCAAATTTGACTACCGAAAGAGGTAAACATGGTATAACTGCATAAAACTAAATAAATTGATAAGTTGT
This sequence comes from Allium cepa, assembly GCA_030765085.1. Lineage (NCBI taxonomy): Eukaryota > Viridiplantae > Streptophyta > Magnoliopsida > Asparagales > Amaryllidaceae > Allium > Allium cepa. The sequence continues at coordinate 71,861,488 of CM060930.1, read as the reverse complement.
AGTATATATAGACTGCGATGCATGTAAAAATCTGCCTTTCAAATGAGACATCCATATTTACACCATAACAGATCTTCCAAAAGAGATCTGCCTACCCAAATCTAAAAATGTATCGATTCTCAAATCGATGAAAAAATGAGTTATCTTCTCTTGGGCATCTATCGATCTGAATTCCGAACACCCTTAAATAATACAACTCTAAGTATTAATTACTGTCACTGCGGCAATCAAAAGAATTTAACAAATTGTCCTATACCAGATAGTAAATTCAAGTATTTACTAAAAGCTAGTAATATTCACTCAAACTCTATTTAACAAATTATAATAATAAACGAAAGAATTGTAGGAAATGTCCCATACCAATCCAAAAATTCAATAATTTATTAAAATTCTTTGTTTCATAAAAAAGCACGAAATCAATATAAGTCAAATCAAATCTTATTCATTTATATTTAAAAGAAAGGAGTGAAAAGATGTTATTTTAAAATTAGAGTTTCTTTACTTAATTTTTGAATCAAAGCAATACTTTTAATAAATCCTAACTTACTTTATTTTGCAAATCTATTTAAATATATATATATATATATATATATAATTTTCTAAAGGCTTTCAAACTCTTTCTAAAATCATTTAAATAACTTTTATAATTAAAATTACTTAAAATCGGATTTATTACTTTCATAACCACTTTTCTAAATTAATACCAGCATTTCCAAAATTATATAATTATGAATAATAATTTTAAAAAGATTTTATAAATAAATATTACTTATTTTTAAAAGTTTTAATTGGAAATTTTGAAATAAACAATAAGTTAAGAAGATAATATAATTTAACTGTATATTTTATAAACTAAATTACAATAAGGATCAAAATGGATAAAATTTCATTTTTGGAAATTCATTTAAAAATATTTAAATAATTCAAACAATAAATCTAACGAAAATTCAACATATTGAGCCAACATCGCTCTATAAAATATAATTCCGTAATACGGAATTGTTTATCAATTGGAGTTGCTTTCCGTCATTCTCCGATTATACAACAATGTATGTATTTTCAACCATCAACCCAACTTACAATGAACTATATAAATTTTAAAATGTAATCTTATTTTGACCATTTAATTCATTTTGAACTATTTATTCAAACTCAATATTCCAAACATTCTATTCAACCAATTCAAGCATCAACAATTGAAACTACATCATTAAATTTTATTTTAACTCTACCATTCGATCACTACCAAAATTTATGCAATTCATAATTTAAGAAAGGCAAAAAAGGGATATAATTAATTGATATAGGTGTGTGAGTTAAATAAATAACTCACCTCAAGTAATTGCTAACCAAGACTTTCCGTTTTTGTTCCAGTTTGCACCCAAACCCTAGCTGCATTTTGCCACTTAGCTTTCATCGAGGCCACCAACGTAGCTGACTGTGCCAATGCCTTTTCCAATCGTGTTCCCCAACTGCATAACCATGGAAGTTGTCATCGATGCGCAATTCGTACACCTCCTATCTAAGCCACCCTGAAGCCTTCTTGCCTTAGCTCCATCTAGCACAACTTGCAATCGTCGAAGCTAGCTCCAGGCGTCTGTCCCCTCAACCTACATCAGTTTTTGTAACGACCCGGATTTTTCGTCGTTTGATTTTGAATATTTAAATGGTTTAAATATTGGATTTGGAATTTTAATTTAGTCAGTAAGTTTTTAAAACAAGATTATCAAGTACATCAATTTTTGAAATCATCGATTTAATCGACGCGTTAAAATAGCAATCCGACGCGCAGTTTTAGAATTCGACGAAACCAGTTCCATTTGATCCGTAATAATGTATTATTATTGGATTTCAAATTTCGTATTGGTCGGATTTACTATTTGATTGTACGATGTGAAAACGCCTAGAAATAATTTAATTTAATTTAATTTAATAGTCGACTTAAAAAGCTATATTCTCCATACGATCGAGTTAGGCCTCAAAACTTGTTCCATTGGGTTCAAAATAGGGGTATAACATTAGGAATGCTTAGTGGTACACCTCTATTTGGATCCGAAAATTTTAGCTAGATAATTTCAAATTTTAAGTAATGTGTATATATATATATATATATATATATATATATATATTGATTTGATCTCAGCCTCCAACTTGTCGTTTCAGCCACTCTATCCAAATTTCTAGTCCAATCTACATCTGCACACTACTTGTTGATTTTCATATCTTTTCCCTTTATTTAAACTTTGCTTGACCGTGAAAGAAGAAAGTGGGGCCAAACTATAAAAAAATAAAATAAACAAAACGTTAAAAATAAAATCACTAGGAAGTTGTAAATCAATGGCGCCTGAAATCGTCTTCTCACGTTGCTCCTCTCCTTCCCTCCCTCTCTCGCGTTTCCTTTGCTTCTGGGTCCTCATTTTCCCTTTTCGCTTCAACCATGTTCGGCCATGTAGCTTCTCGTCTATGCCAATGTTCGCTCTCCATCCTTGAACTTCCTTCGACATTTTAAGATGGTAAATCAATGCCCAGCTTTTCATCTATACCTAGCTATCCAAGATCGAATCGCAGTTACAACCTTTTCGCCTTCGAAATTCCAGTTCAGGTATGAAACCTGGGATATTTGAATTCATTTCAAAGTCGTAATCGATGGTAGAGTAGCAAATTGGAGGTGACGAGAGTCGTGATTTAAGGTTCGGCTGAGGGTTTATGTCGCGTTCGTGATGGGGGCTATTAAGGGTCATAGGATGCGGAACCTCTGAATTGGCGGTAGGGTGTGGGTCTGAAGGCGGAGCTTTTGGCAATGCAGTGGGGGGTTGTAGAGCTTGATGAAGGTCTGAGCTAGGCTTGGGGGTCACGCTGCAGGCAGAGGTGTCACGTAGGCGGCACTACGACGAAGTGGAACGGCAACTTCGGATTTGTGCGTGTTAAAGGTAAATAGCAGGATCCCTTAGGGATTTAATCAAAGTAATTAAATTTTTATGAAAGAACTAGTGCAAATTTACAGATAAATAAATTGGTGAATCTTATAAATACTGTATTAAATTCATATTGAGGTACAATTCGAACAAAACAAGTGGATGGGTTCAGGTCAGCAAATACTACGCAACAAAATTGATTTTGGATTTTTTGGAGTGGGTAATAAATTTTTAAATTAAATTGAACGTTGTTTGATTTAATTTAAAGTTGGAATGGATCGAAAATATAAATCAATATGAGAAATTCTCACTCATTTTGATTAACGGATTTAATTTAAAATAGTTAAAATAATTTATTGATTTACTGGTTGAATTGATAAAAAATTATCTATTGGATGTTATATATATATATATAATAGTATATGTATTAGTAGTTGGATATATTCCCCCCGTCGGAGCGGATGAGACCCTATATGCCCTGCATAATAGCGGATGACGCTGTATTACCGCGATATCCCCCTCGAAGTGGAATTAGTATTTTTATGTTATATAACATCTACGGATGCATGGAAATGGGTTGGAGGGATCCAACTGGATTCCTCAAAAATGTTCCTTTTAATTTCATACATAGTGATATATGATTTGTGTGAATAATCTGGTATAGATTATGTGGTGATTTGAATTATTGGATGCTATAGTAGCATTGGCCTAACTTTTGGTATTTTAAATACCATAAATATTATTTTTGGACTTTGAAAGGATTTAAAAGAAGATTTCGAATATAAAAATAGTTATATCGAAATTTGGATTATTTTTAAGGAGATTGATTTGGATAAAAACAATAATTGATTTTGGGTTGTATTTAACTATTCGTAAAAATATTTCAAATAGAGATTTTAAAATAATTTATATGGAGGATTTTTAAACAATGGATTTTTAAACGATATTTCTGGAAAATATGAAATGGAGTTTGAAATCGATATTTTAAATAGATTTGTGAAAATACATGGAATTTATTAAGAAATGAATTTATAAAATGAGAGTTTATAAATGGGAATAGTTTTATAAACAAGTGAAACTCAAAGAAGTTATAAATTTATAAACGATGTTTATAAATAAGGGAAAATAAAATCAATTGATAAATTGGAATATAATTTCACAGGGTGAATTTATATCGAGATACGAAAAATAGATTTTTGGGAAAAATAGTGAATTCTATTTTTGAAAAGTGAGGATGGTTAGGAATCGGAATGATATCGATGTGTTATGAATCGAGAGGGATTTATAATTTGAATTGGCTATTGGGATTTTAAAAATAAATATTTTTATCTAGAAGTTAAATTGTTTTAAAAGAGAATTTTTATATATTCAACTACGAAATTTAAAGCTGCTTTAGAAATAAAATACTTCAAAAGTGGATTTTTCAAATATTTAATATTAATTGAAATAAATTTTAATTTTTACAATTAGCTTCATAAACGATTAGTTTTATTTAAAAATGAGTTGGAAATGATTTATTGATGTTTTATTAAAATGTTTTGATATTTTAAATAGTTACTTAAACTAGTTTTAAAAATAAATTATTATTCTTTAAAAATACTTATATATGGAGAGAGAGGTTTGGAATGATTGGAATTTATTTTTAAGCTCTCTCAAGATTTATAAATGGGGTTTATTTAACGGACGAGATTTTATAAGAGAAAATCTTGTAATGAAATTCTAGGGGTAAGGAAATTTCCGAAATGTTAGAAAACAAGAACTTCGAGATTTATTCTAAATTCATAAATTATAAATGGATAGATGAGATTATAGGTTAGTATAATCAATTTTGGTAAATGTAAATGGAATTAATATAAATTTCAAAAATGTAAGAGATAAGAAATGAAATAATTCTTGAGATTGATATTAAAAATGATTTTGGAAAATGGGTTTATAATATTTTCCTAGGTATGGAAATGAAAGGTTTTCGAAAATATTTAGTGACGAAGGATTTATATCGAGATATTTTTCTAACTACTGGATTATAAATCGAAATTGGAAATATTTCATAAGTGTTGAAGTAAGATATGGGTTGAAATATCCTGTTATGGATATAAGTATTCGAAAATGTTTTCAAATATTGAAATATCGAAAGAGATTGAATACATATCTTTGTAATGATATTTTTGAAATGAATGTTTTGAAACTTTTATAATATGGGCCTGGTAACTGCTTATGAATGTTATTTGATAGTTAAATAACCGACTATCAAATCTGGCCAAAGTCGTTGATCGTTGCGAAGAGACCAGGATCAGATTTAATTATCCGAAATTTACTTCGATCCGGTTTGAGCGTTACTAATGGTAATATCGTGAAGATGGTGAAAACGGTAACCCGGTTTGTCCAGACTCAGGATAACTTGTATGGACGAATACTGGAGGATGATGAGCATTCTAAGTGGGATTGTTCTTAAAATGTAAACGTAGGCTCAAGCCTCATCAACCGGGAATGAATAAAACATGGAAGATGCAGAAAGTCTAAGTGGGTCGCACCCAATTAGAGTATGATATCACCTTTCTAGATATCCTCGAATATGTAAAAATTATGGATATGGTTGTGTATGGAAAAAGTGAGCGCTCGATTAAGGGTCGGAACACCAAAGGTGATAACATATTCAGTACTATCCATGTTTGAGGTAGGCCGGTCATATGTGGCGGGGGATCCCGGCGAGGTCCTTGATACATTTTTCTAGAGGTGTCCTGTGACGAGCGGTACCCCAATAGTCCAGTCACTATATGTAAACCATTCTCTAATACGAGCCTTTACGGTTTTGTTTTTAGTGCCTAGTATGCTGGAATTTAATTAATGTAATATTTCAGCTATTTGAATAAGTATTTGTACTTAGACACTATTATAATACCATTGGATTCTCTATAAAACGTTTTGGTTATCGTAAGGGAAAAACCCGTCGTGTTTATGTGTGACATGGTCTTACGAGATACCTTTGTTTTTCAAAGGATTTTGATAGCTTTAATATTTCAAATTGAGTGTGTTTTTCACGCTGGTTTTGCAGACTGAATCAGGTGTTATTTTATTATAATGTTTGGGTCAGACTGAGTATTATAGATTCAGGTTAGGATGCTTTGGAGATCAGGAGACGAGCTGGAGGATTTAAAGCGTATTTCACGTACGTGTTTATATTCCGTTGGGTGTGTAAACAGTATAGTCAGCACTAGTGAGGAAAAGTTATAATAACTATCCATATTGATGTAATGATTGTTATACTCTGATGATTGTGTGTATATTAAAAGCTACAGTTTTCTTTTGTATAAAAATCTGTTATTATATATTACATTTAGTTCCGCTGTGATTGTGAGATTCTGTATTGTCGTTTCTATTTTCTTCTACCTCTTTCTTCTTTACCCCTAGTAATCGGTATTCCCGGCATTTGATTATTCAACATGCTATACAGAGAACGTATTTATGTCGATTTTGGAGGGTCGAAAATCTCAAGTCGCAACAGTTGTCGCCGCGTCCTCTGCTCCGAGCCCATGTCGTCTTCGCCAGCACAGGGCCACGACTCATCCACGCATGTTTAATCACCCGCGCACCCATCCTCGAGCTCCCAAAATACGTGCGACCACCTCCCCTTGCAACCGTCATCGAGTTGCTCGTGCCTTAGAGCGCGATTCCTTTGTCCAATATTATTTCTTTGTTTGATCGATCTCTGGTGATTTTGAAATTAGGGCTAGGTTTATGAACCAGGTTTGGAAATAAGGATAAGGATTAGGCTTGGGTTTAGGGAGAATGAATAGAGAAAATAAATGTGTCGGTTTAACTTGAATGGGCCAAAATTTAAATTTAATTTTAGCTCTATTTATTTGCCTTTTGTATTTAAATTTAAATATTAGTCCCAAACATATATTTATAAATGTACATATCGATCATTATAAAAATAAATAATTTCTAATTATCTCAATCATATAAAAAATATTTATACTTTAAAACATTATATATTTATTAAAACAGTTTACTCAGTTTTCAATACATTTTCTAAAAATAATTTATTAATTAATTCAATTTGTTAAAATAAAATCTATTATTAAATAGACTCCAAATAAGTAGAAAGTGGATTCCAAAATTATAGTTATCGAATACTGAATACAAATATTTTTATTTTAAATAAATTTATATAATATTATGGTTTTGAAAACAGGGTTGTTACAGACCTACCCTCTTATAAAAATTGCATTCTCGCAATTTCTTATAGGAAGACGTCCCATACACTCAAATGTTAACTGAATTCGAAACCTACAATCAAATTGAAGCTTGCTTAATTTTCCAAGAAGCTAGTACTGGAATCAAACTTATTGTACGTTATATATTTAAATAGATTCAATCAGTAACTTCTTTTTTAGTACAATAAAAATTTAGTAAAAAAAATTTAAGTGTTAGGATTTACGAAAAAAATCGATAGAGTCTCCTTTGTACAGAGAGCCGTGTACAATTTCACAAATATAATATAAACAATATACATCGACCACACAGTCGAAAACATAATATATATAACACTATTTCTATCATTTTTGTATTTATTCTGAAAGCGTACCTTTTATTTAGCGTTTTAAATCAATTTATTAAACTCTTATGCGAGCTAGAGCGAGTTTTGCGCCATATACCAATCCCGCAACCTTCGTGTACCTATTCTAAATTCAAAGTGGACCTATAAGCTTTTAGTACGTCATTCATGTTCCAAAGGAATACCATATCTTTCTCTATGTCATGATACAAATTTTAAACTTTATGTCACTATTTCTTTCGAACAATGGAGAGTTTGAAATTGATTCATAATCTAAAGTTCATTCAAACATTCAAGTGTGAATGGCTCATAAAGTTTCCACTTTCTAATCTATTAAATAATAGTAAAGCAGAAAATTTTCTAGCTCTCTCCTTGATTTTAGGAATTTTCTCTCTTCTCCTTAATTCTCTCTTTAGATATTTTATTTTTAAATTTTTTAATTTATCACTTTACACTTATTTTACTAATTCTCTTCTATTATTTTATATTTTGGTACATGTATTCTATCTAAAGTTTATATAATTATTTACATATAATTTATCAGCTACCTTTTAATATTTTATATTTAAGTCCGCACATTTAGGTTAAGTAAATAATCCAAAATTTAAGCTATTTAAATAAATTCATTTAATATTTCTTATAAATACCAAAGAATGACAATTTGAATATGTATAACACTTAAACAACTAAACCATAATATTAATCTTTCATTCAACTATAAAGATATATCAATCGTATAAACCATTAATAAAAAATTATAGTTAATTTATTTCAATAAATTTATCATATATTTCATTGTAAATTCTGTTTTAACTTCAAATACCTACATTTAAATTACCATAATTATTCACAAAATTTACCTCACTTTTCTTCTAATATTTTACTTTTCACCCTATATGTATCAATTAATTATGTGATCTAAATTTAAACTAATTAGATAAATCCAACTAACTAATATTCGTTTACTAATTTATGAAAATATCAATATGTACACCATATTCATATTAACAAAATTAAAAAAAAAAAAAAGATTCATGTAAAGATACCTAAGTTATATAACTTAAAGAACTTAAGTGAATACATAAGTAGTAATAATAATAATAATAATAAATCCTTTTTTCACATTTCTCTCGATAAATTTATCATGAAATGCATTACAAAATTATATTTTTTTTGTACTCTGAATACCTACATTATAAATTTTCTATTATAATTTACAGCTTTCCCTCAATTCCTTTACAATATTTTACATTTAAAGTCATATATTGTAATCAATTACATAACTTGAAAACTATAAAATAATTTCACCATGCAATTTTTCACTGATTCGTCAAATAAGTTGATCAATATGAACCATATTCATATTAACAAAAATGATGAAAAAATTCATTCAAATATATAAATACACCAATCACATAACATAAATTATATTCATAAATAATAATTACAAGTTTAAAGTTTTATTTATTTATATCAATAGGTGTATCATGCATTACATTGTAAAACCTTTTTTTAACGTCAAAAACCTACATTTTGAATTTATCCAATTAATCACAAAACTCTTCACAATATCACCTACCATTGTATATAAAGTCGATATTTTAAAATTAATTATATGATCTTAAATTTAACTTATTTAAATAAATTCAATTAATAAATTTTTGTTACTTCATCTAATAAATGCTAAGATATAACAGTTTTAGTATGTATACCATATTCATATTAGGTGCAAATGTGATAAAATTAGTTTTTCATTTAAATACAAAAATATATAAGTCGCCTAACACGCATAAGTAATATTTCCATATTTAATATATTATTTATATATCTAAATTTTTTATATTGTATTACATTGAAAAATTCTGTTTTTAGCTTCAAATACGTACATTTTAACATTTTTACAATTATTTCCTAAACCGCCATCGATTATTTTCTATTATTTTATATTTAAATCCATGTATTCAAACTACTTACGAAATCTCAAATTTAAGTAATTTAATTAATTTCAATGAATAGTTAATCTATTCTTCTAATGAATCATAAAAATATATGTCAATTTTAACACACACACGCTCACATTATGGAAAAATGTAAAACTATTTTTTATATTCAACTATAAAGATATATAAATCACATAACATTAATTATGTACATAAACATCATAACAAATTAATTTGTAAATAAGTTATAATTCCTTTATAGTAAGAATTTATCATACATTATATTACAAAATTATGTTTAGCTTCAATATATCCACATCGAAATTATACAATTTTTTACAAAATTACTCTCGATTCTTCCTATCTTTTATTTTCAAGTCCATGTATGTAAACTAATTACATAATTTTATATTTTATTTATTTAAACAAATTTCATTAAACAGTATTTTTCAATTCATCTAAAAAATTACTAACATACGTCAGTTTCAACATTTATGTTATATCCATATTAACAAAACTGAATAAATTGCTTTATTATTATATACATGTGTGTGCGCACGCGCGCTATACAACATAAATTATATACAAACATATACAAAGTTTTCATTTTAACATTAAAGATATAATATCATATTTTACAATATTACCGTGTGCAACGCACGGGTTACACACTAGTTAATATAGAAAGTAGAAACACATTTCATAGAAAAAAGCAGTGTACTAGCATACCTATGAGCAGTAGCAGGTTTTGAAATTATGTTCAAGAGGGGGATGATATAATTAGAAACCACATAATTTCAGATAAGTAAATGAATGTAAAATAAAATTAAACTTTAATATTGGTTTCACATCTTTATACTATTTACACAGAAGCTGCATAACATATTAAGCATTGCATGTGTAGATATTTTATATTATATTTGGTCACTAATTAATTCTAGTTGTTTTATATTTTTGATATTAAACGATGTTTCCATCTAAAAATTGAACTTCCTAGTAAAATATGAACATGTAACCAAATTCATAGATGTATATGATGTAAGTACCATATTTTATTATGTATTTTCCCTCTGATTATCATTTATGCCACATTAGTTTGAACGAATTAAAAATGTTATATACTAGCTTCGTAAAAACATACATAGATGACAGAACAATAGTCAAATGCGTTATTTTCGTTGAAATGCTTTTATGTGAGCTATTTACAAAGAAACAAATGTAGAAGACCAAAACGGAATCTAAAAACAGAGAGATAAATGGACGATTTGGCAGGTAAACACTTCCATCTTCCACCATCAATTGAAACTGCATACTTTCAAAAAAAAAATCCATATATTTTTTTTCCTTCTTTTGCCCTCACTTAAACCATAAACTTGCAACATATTTTTTTCATAGATTTCTTTTGTTCAAGTGTTACAGGAACAAAATCTCTCTCTATTCCCTTTTGTAAATCTGCCTAAGCAGCGTGTTTTTTTAAGATGTTATATAACGTGCATATTTATTCTTGGACTTTAGATCTTTACTGTTTAGCTTTTACACAGTCAAGCTTGCAAGCGTCCCTATTGTCGGTCAAGAATAAATTACCATGCCAAAATGAGGAAATAAATTAAATTCAATAGTCTGATCCGCAACAGACATCTGTTTTTGTTTCAAAATCAAGTGCCAAGGGGACGGACACAGGACAAGTAGATCAATTCCACACATTAAGTCTTAAAACCTGACTATTGTATTTGCGTAATATAATAATTTATGGCAGAATGATGAAATTGACTCAGAAATTTCTTGTTTTCCTGAGCCTGGTAAGCAATCCCACCCTCTGTTTTACCAATTTTGAAGAAGAATTAGGAGAGAATGATTACAATCCAGTTTTAACCAACAACATGCTAGTCAAATATCCTTTTGGAAATCAAAACATGTTTAATATACTTTGTTAAACAAGGGTAGATTGTCTACATTTTTTCCCCTTAACTTGTCGGTTAGAAAAAGAATATATATACACACACACACACGAGTTAATTAAGCACGGGGAGTACCTTCACTTCTTACGCTACACACTAATTGGCATCAGCCTCTTGTTGGATAGTAGCCAAACATTTACATGCTGTCATATTTTTAGTGTACCCCAAATTTGATTTATTCTAGAGCATGACATAAGTAAAAAAATTAAACCCTTTAAGTTATAGAACCCATCAAAATTCATTTCAAAGAATATTAGTATAAAAGTTATTATTTCTAATTCAAAATAATCTAAATGCTTGTATCATTAAAAATAAAATTTTCAAAAAGAACTTAAATGAAAAATGCTTTTATATATATATATATATATATATATATATATATATATATATATATATATATATACATACTATAATGCAAAACCCTGGTCAAACCGGTCAAGGTGAAGCCTTTTTTGGGTTTCCTAAAATAACCCTGTAATGCATTTTAACAATCGGTTAATTTGGGTTATTTACGTAAATTCCAGAAACTTAGTGGAGATAATCCACTTTCACGTTCTCCTGTGTAATGCGTTTCTCTCCCAATTCATAGTAACCGAGCGGCAATGGATCAATGGAGGAAAATATTGGAAAAATTGCAGCAAGGGCCTAAATATTTCTCAACGGTAAGTTCTGTAAGTTCTCCAACTTTCTTCAATAATCGGTTGCTGGGTTTTTGATTTCAATCCTATACGATCGAAATCAATTTTTTATTTTCTATTTGGAGATTTATATTCGAATTTGACTGCCTTTTGTTCATTTACCTTTCTTTCAAACTTTAATTTTACAGAACTAACTATGGCTTTGTTTCCTCTTCCTATTTCTACGACGAAAATTTCCTAATTTGGGAATTATTTACTGTTCATTTTCGCAGGTTTGCTATTTCTTCATTTTATCTACAGATTACAACCCATCAGGAGCAAACATCTCGATTTCTCTCTAATCAAAGATCTCGACTTCAGGTTTGTACGAATTTTGGTCTATTTTCTTTACACTTTGAATTCTCCTTTTTCCCCTCCGCACTTTCTCTGTTCATTGATTACATTTTATTCCTGTCTGATCGTTTAGCAGTTTAACTCCATTAGTTTTATTGCTTTGATTGTTGGGTTTTATTCTGAAAGGGGAATTGATTTTCAAATGTCTACAATGTCATAACTTGCTGTATATTTATTATATATAATACAAGCTGTTTAAAGAAGATTTTTATTCGAAAAATAAAGTTCAATTTTTACTGTGCTTTAAAGTTTTTCTCCTTGCTAAGTTTTGAGGGACCTTGGGTTTGATAACCTCTTAAAGGAGCTTAGGCTCAAGATTATTTTGTCCAGTAAAGCTATAATATTTGAATGGGTAGTTAAGTTTTTTTGTACTGCAGTGGAGAATTTTTGCAAATAGGAACGTGACAATCATAATCATTTACTTTCTAGACCTTATTTACCGTTAATGCTATTCAACTCTACCACTACACCTTTTGGCATGAATTTTTTACAGCTTCATCGAAGGGAGTTGTCATTTATGCCCTAAATCAAAGCGATGATTTTTTTTCTTTGTGAAATAAATGAATTTGACCGTACTGTGCCATGTCAATTTTTTGTAGTTAATTAGCAAAGTGAACGAGTATGAAAATCATCTTATTCATTATCTCAAACTTGCATTTTCTTACTTCAGTTATCATTTATCTATTTGATTTTGTATAACAGCCTAGAAAAGTGTGTTGTCTATTGTATTCTTTTTCATTTTCCACCTTTAACACAGGGAGTTGTTGGGGACAAAGTGGAAAGGAGTTGGAGAGAAGTTAAGGCATAGATATATACTTGACAAAGGAAAAGATGATAGAGGAGATTTTCAAGTTAATTGTGAGGTAATGTTTTGTCAGACTATCCTTTTTGAATTATTTTTCTATGTAGTATCAATGTACATTTTCCGTACTATATTCTAATTGGTTGATATAGTGTATAATTGATGATATAGCAAAGATTTAAATGCTCACAACTTTTGTATGTAATGTGTTCTCATCATTAATTTTAGATATAGGCAATTCGTATTAACAGCTCTAGCTATTCGTATTATCAGCTTTACGCATGATTATTTGATCGTATATGTAATTATTTGATCGTATATTTACATATAAAAATGTACGCATGCTTCAACTTAATTTGTTTTGATTAGTAATACGCACGTACAAAAGTACTCTTCAACACATACATAATACCGCACTGATACGCACGCGTACCCACTCTGTCTTGCACATAGGTTCTCACGCATACTTTAATTTATTTAATTTTTAATTCTTTTAAGCCTGGACTCAAGTAGCTTGATTATTTCCTTCTAAATTTCTCGAAGAGAAAACTATACCTGCTTATTACAAAACAGAGACTAGAAAATAGACCAAAACAATAATAATAAAACAATAAGACATGCACTACATAAGAAAGCAACCAGGCAAATGCCTGAAGGAGCATGCAAGAAACAAAGCCACTGAGCAAAAATATTGTAACAGCGGCCATAGGTCAAATATTCCCTGCATAGCACAAATAAAACAAGAAGATGTACATACGATGTTAACTCATAATCCCGCTGACCTAACACTCACAATTATATTTCGTAAATACATATTAACAGATACCATGAGAAGAAAGACTAAGCTGTAAACAACAGTGCACGCTCATGTTTGCAGTAAAAAAAAGTAAATAACTCTAAAATAGAAGACTTTTACTTATAATTAGTTCATAAAAGTGAGCATTTAAGAAAAAAAGAAACGCTTATACTCTAAATAATATTGGATAAAGCATGTAAGCATAAATATCTTAATTTTATAGATGCTAACTGCTTTTATGGCTTAATCCAAATGGTGTTATTATGTTTGGTAATAAATAAAAGTTGCTATCATATTTAATCAACTCTGTGTGTGTGTGTGTGTTTGTGTTGGATGCTCTGTTGGGTTCAAGTGTGAACCTGTAGCTTTAGTTTTAGGCTTGCATTTTCAATCATAGGCAGCCTGTTTTGTGCTCATACTATTAGCTGTAGCCTTAGTTTTAGTTTTAAATATCATATACATTACCGTATTCATGTTTTAGGCTTTCATATTGAACATTCACATGGGTATAACAGGTGTGTATATTTTAATTTAAGTTGCATATTTGAACAGAGCTAAAGTTCACCAACGTAAGAGTGATTTAACTATGAGAATTGAATTGACATTATTATCCTTATCATAACGTTTACTACGTTAAATTTTATTATTTTGATGTACTAATAGATGCCTTAAAAAATATAAAGTTTGTAATAACATTTTCTGGGAACTGTAATGACAAAGCCTATCTTCCTTTATGCTGCTCTGACTAAACTGACCTGTATATAACAATTCCAACAAATTTTATACTGCAATGCAGTTATAGAAGCTTATAATCTGCAAATTTACCATTAAAATATCTGGAACTTTGGTATTTAGATTCAAGGTCTATAAACATAAATATATGCTGAGAATGTTTCACGCACAGGCAGCTCTCTTCTCTTCCTACAAATGCCCTATATGAATCACATTCTAAAGTAATTTCCACTATTTCTCTCATAATATTGAACTTATGTTTCAAAACGTGAAAAACAAGTGAACAATGGATCAAGATGAAGAAGCCAAGATCAAATTTGATCTCATAACTTCACATCCAAGTAATTTTAAATTAAAATTTGTGCATTAATTTTTTTTAACTACTGTTACAACATATATTGTTTGCGGATAAGATACATGCTTCTTCTATCCGTAAATTTTCTAATTAAAATTCTTTTTTATTCTATTGTGTGATTTTTTTTCTTCTGTGAATAGGTTGGAATTTCAGTTGTGACTTATTTCAGATAAAGAGATCCCTGAAAGGCTTATCATCACTTCAGATATTGGTAAGTAAATTCAAAATTCATATCCAAGATTATTGTTTTTCAGTATATGATATTTATAATTATGCAGTAAAGTGAATGAACAAAGTGGTGTTGTAAGAACCACTTTAAAGTAACAAATACACCTGTTGTAACTATTGAGGTAAGAAAATTGCATCAATTTTTTTCAAACAACAGCTTTAGGTTAACCAGTTAACTTATACACATGAATAGCAACCCATGACATTGAGTAATGAAAATTATTGGCTCCCTACACTATTCCCGTGCAACCTCAATGAAAATTTTGAATAAAATAGTGGTTTTTTACTTTTATTTTTTGAGAGAGGTAAGTATCTCCTTGGTTCAATGATAAGGAATTTGTTATGTGAAATATTTTTTTCAAATTTGTAACCTTTAGCATGATAGTTAGTTCATACCTAAGATTTATTCTTTAGATAAATAATTTAAGGCAAAAAATAGTGATAATAATCTGTAATTTCAGTTTACTACATTTTAATGAAAAAAAGACTTATATTAGTTGTATGCAGCTGTAATCTATAAGAATACCGGAGCTTTTGTCCTACGAATCACACTTCTTTGTATATTTTAATCAACTTTTAATCTTAAAAATGACCCAAGCTGCGAGAACTTAAAGCTTGCTTAAAAGTTAAAACTGTCAAAAACAATCAAACTATGTGTGAGAACATTAATGCTCATCAACCTACCATAGCAGCACCAGTGATTTTGTTCTATAAATCATAACTTCTTCATAAATACTATTCAACTTTTGGCCCTAAAAATGAGGCAAACCATAGGAACCCAGAACCTATATCTATACTATAATGCAAAACCTTGGTCAAACCGGTCAAAGTGAAGCCTTTTATTCAATACCAGAAATACCCAGATACCTACGTGTTAAAATATATATTTACTGCAGGTTAGTTTGAGTCATTTTCAATAAAGAGGGAACAGTTACACATTATTATCCAATACAGCCACTTCTGTTCCCACCTACCACGTTTCCTTTTAACTTTACCTTTTCTCACCATTTTCCTCTACAGTTATGTGACGTTTCATTCCGTTAATCTAAATTTTTGAAAGCTCAAAAGGTACAATTGTTGAATCTGAAAAGCAGGATTCGATGATGAGAGTTTTTACAGTATAGGAATGAGTGAGTAAAGAAAAGATGGAAGTTTGAAAGATTGTTTAGACGAGTCAAGGCAGTTGGTTAATTTTCGATTGAGCAACCAAGCAAAGAATTTCTTGAATCCAGTAATTCGAGTGAAGAATTGCAGAGTATTGGATTATACAAAGTTGCTACCATCTGCGACAAGATGAAGGATTTGCCAGACATTCTTTTTGAAAGTCTTTCAAATAGGAAAGCCAAGCAAAATGCTCGGCAGAAGTCAATGGATTTGTTGAAAAAAGGGTAAAAGATTTTAACTGAAGCTTAAAATGTATATGTATTTCACAGTGGCTTTATGCTATTTTATAGGATTATCAGGTAATAATCATTTTCCTTTCTGACGTTGCCTCTTTATTTTCATTGATTATGATTATATATAGCATGTCAAAAACTACAACAGCGAGAACTTCTGTGGTGCGCACTATGCATATATTAAATCAAGTCTGAAGCGAATCCCATCTGAATTAAGAAAGATTGAGTTGTCACTTAGAATAAGAAACACCGGTTGAATGTTAAAATCATGTTTTATAGTTGACATTCGTTACATCTAATAAGTTTATTTAATGTTCTAATCTTAATAAGATATGGTTGATAGACAGACAGAGTAGCATTGAAAGAATGTCTGTCGGTGGAGTAGCAGAGGTGTAGGAGTTTAGAAGCAATTATTGGAATGACTGAAATGAAGGATGATGAGATTCAAGAAAAGAGCTTGGTAATGTTGAGTTACCTTGATCACATTGTATGGTATTTCTTAGCTGCTAATTTGTTAAAAAGTTTTTTCATATGTGAAAATTTTCTTTATATAAGAGCTTAGTGTTGAGAAATACACATAAATATGTGCATTTATCAATTTTGAATATGATGGAGCATGCAAATCGATGCAATGAACAACAAAACAAACAAAAAATATACTGTTTTTCTATTGTAAACATGTACAACACGTGAATGCATTTCTGACCTGATATATATTTTGATAATTAACCAATCTTAGGGAAAAAATGCAATAATGATATAAACAAATGCAAATCTAATATGGCCTCTTTCTTTGCAATGACAAATTCAGTTACTACAATATCTGCTGTCAAAGCAGAAATGAAAAAAGCAGTTGCTGAATTCATCACTTTTGTCCTTTTGAGTGGTTTATATGCGCATTCATGTTTATTTTGCTATTTTATTCTCCTCTTATTTGCAATTCGCAATATAAATTTAAGTGAATAAACATGCAGGGTTCTGAGTCTTTAGCTTCTTGGCAAACAAATCTTCTTTCCGAACCATGTCTACAACTGCATCCAACTTCCCACATTATCAGTAACTTTCATTTCACTCTGCTCATAACTGATTCTTCTTCTCCTCAATTGTAAAACAAAAGTTTCGAAAAGTGGAAAAATCAAAGCAACAGCGTTAAACCATCAACCAATGTTGCAAAGCTTCGCCGTCTCCTTTCCGAAATATCAATGGTAATCTTCATATTTCGATTTTCGAGCTAATTTTGCGAAGAAGATTGATTGTCTGTCATTTCATAAGGTAAGTCGTCGTGTTTTTGATCATCTTACTGTTTGCGTCACTCTGTATGAAGGTATACTTTTTCTTAATTTTTTTGGTAGTTTGCTTTTTGTTATATCCAAAATTAAATAACGCTTAGTCCCTTCATTTTGGAATAATAATAAAGAAAAATGAGAAGTTTTGCATGAATGTTTATAATGTTAGCTTCCAAATGCAATATGTTTTTTTTTGCAGTATTAAGACATCAACGACTTCTATACTCGGACGGTCAAATGTATTCGAGACTTTCATGTAATTAAATCATAGGGTAAGAGTTTGATACTGTACTATGCAGCTGTATAGTGTAAACTTCATTATTTTTTGTTCACTGCAAATTTTTCTCTCTTCATATTCTATTCAGTTTTGTACCTCACTATTCTCCTTTTTCATAACAAAGATCTCTAGAAGTATCATTAAGGTCAGTTGTCAAATGAGAACTTTTTTTGTCATGTTAAGATTGTAAGCAGCTTTATATATAGACTTTGGTAAAGAAAATTGTGATAAAGGTATCTAAATGCGAATAGTTGATAGTACCACATAGCTTAAACGGTTTCTTCAATTTATTTGTATAAAAGCTATTTTCTTAACTTTTGTTACCCTTTACATCTGACCGCATTATTATTTTTTAGAATAAAGAGCTTTGAAGCTTCCTTGAGTCTACAGTGAAAATGCAAAGTCAAACTTAACCGCACTCATACAATCAGCCGTTGCAACTAAAGGACACGCTTGCCTGAAAACCATTATACACAAAATTCATCCGGTGATTATATCCTCCCGTCATCGTTATATGATGTACCCATACATTTTTTTACTTCTTTTCATTTCCATACCGTATATATGTCCACTTTTTTTCTCCTTCTACCGTTGCAACTACATGTAACCGTACTTCACTTTCCACCGTTGGTTACACATGCAAAGTAACCCAACACATCAGGCACTTCCCACTATTACCTTTGGTTGCGCATGCAAAGTAATCTAACACTACATGCACCCATACATTTTTACATTTTCACTTCTTTATTTGTTCTTACGTACGCTTTTTTTATTCCAAAGATACATGGAATCCATGTACAAATAAAAAAATACAAGCTTTGACTAACAAACTACATCATCAGACAGAATAGTACCCAACCTACAGTACATTGTGTAATAGGACAAATAATGATAGAATAGTAGCCTAACTTTAGTACACGTCTGTCGGCAGTAAAATTGTTATATGGTCAGCAATATACACATTATTTTAATAACAACAGCCGCCAGAACTGTTTTATGCTCAGCATATATTTCGGCCACTTCGTTTCGCAAGTCAAAAAACACCATAATTTTCCATAAATTAATTTACTTCTGCATTCAAATCACGGTTAATCATGAAAACAAATTGCAGCAGCAATTTCTGTACCATTTGACGTTACAAAACACTCTATCTATCTTCGCTAATGTCAGTGGTTTGTAATTTATGTTGATTGGTTGAGTTCTACCTATACATTAATATAACTGAAAAGAGGTTTGGTGTCCTTCTATCATATGTGTTTCCAAATTATGTGGTTTGAATAATCAGATTATTTTTCTTCTTGGTAAATTTATGGTTAGCAATTCTAACTTTTGAATATTAACATACTTTTTCTATAATAAAGGTGTGTCCACTGAAATGCTTCACAGTTGACCCAGTACTAGCACTAAAATTGCACTGTCCACGACAGCAATACATGTAGCACGATGTAGTAACACCCCATTATACCTAGGCTAGCAGTAGTTGTACATGGTAATCTAGGTCTTACACTCAAATTGTGTCGTTGTTCTCGGCTTACCTTTCAACTCACTTTTCACCAACCAAATTTAAAATGTGGTACTCCTGCTGCAAATGTTAATATGCTGCTTACATACTGCTTTAGTTGATGGATTGAGATCCACAATTGGACATGTTTATAGCTGACTGTGCCTACGATAAGTTTGGGTACTAAAAAAGGAGGGAACTTGAATTATCCACAGGTTACTCTTTTAGAGTAACTTAAAACTGCACTGCATACCACCATGTCAGCAAACAAGTCTATGGAAATAAGTGGCCAGAATTGTTAGGGAAGGAGTTAATACGTTAGTTTTGTATACAGCAGTTTTTCTACTGATACGCATTGCTCCTTACTTCAGTGCTTCATTTTACAGTGCGTTGCAAAAGAATTACGACAATATGTTACCTACTTTTACAATCTAACTTACTGTTACTACATTGTGGAGTGCTACTGCAGATTTTGGACAGGACAATGCTACATACTCAAATGGAAATTCAGGTAAATAATGCAAAGTAGTACAATTTTTTGAGGAAATCAGGGGCACGGTTAGGTAATTTGTGCGTGGGTCCTTCAACATGTTTGTTGCCATAGAAATTGAAAATTGGCATTTGGGTAGTTCACCATTTTTGTTTTATAACTGTCATAGAAAAGCGGTAGCAATGGAACAGATAAGTATATCTTTAAAATATCTATTGCATTATTGATGATATTCATCATGTTTTCTGCAATTGCCATATGTTACAAAGCTAGAAACAGAAGAAGACATCAATTGCTTCCACTTATGTTTTAATCTATTTTATATTGTATATTGTATGATGATATCAACTGCTTCCACTTACGTGTACACTGCTGCAACCAATGACAATCTTTACATTTTTATGTAAGCAATGCTCAGAATTGTATGAAATATTATTACTAATTTTGAAGTAGGTATTGGATTCAATTTGTTTAAAAAAGATCATTATGATACAATACAATATATTGAATTGTTATTGTATTTTTGGTGTTTGTGAAAATTATTAGGAGGTCTGCAGTCTCCACCATAAACTGCTGGCAGGAAGTTTAGGATCCTTGGGCAATGCATAATTTTTTTAGTACATATGCGACTTGAGATTTACAGGTGCTAATCACCATTATAGGTTTAGGTTAGTTTACTAAATAACGAAACAACATTATTTATTTTAACTATTGTTTCTATGTTTCCACTGTTGCTACAACTGGATTGTAAGGTCAACTGTTACACAAAATGTACCCCACTTACATTTGTTGTTGCCATGTTCCTTTATTATACAAATTCAAACTTTTTATTGTTGTGTTTTGTTCTTAATTCATTCAAACATCTGCAATATTTTCACACAAATGCATTTACATCTACACAATTTTGGCACCATGTGAATATTTTTCTTATACAAGCCTCAGTCATCTTTTATATTTTGCCTTAAATTTTTGTATGAATCTTTTATACATCTTTATCCTATGTTACACTACTTTCTACACGTGTTTCCATAAACTATGTGTGGCTATAATCTGGAGATAAAAGGAGAATATTATTAAAAATTAAATAGTAGAAATAAAATATTATAAATTTTGACAGTCTGATTATTTTATTTTACAGCCTGATTATAAACCAATGTAATTTCACAGCCAAATAAAATCAAACAAAAAGAATAAGCTTAATCAATTTATATGGTTAAATAATGCTCACCACTGCATTAGTTTAACCCTAAACAAAGGTAAATTTGTTATACTGTAATCTCTCACAATATCATAATTGTAACAAAGACAAAATACGCTCACTTCCTTTTTTGCACACGTCCAACGGACGTGCCACCATACTCGTATATATATATATATATATATATATATATATATATATATATGAATGCTTTATATAAAAATTATTCAATTACTTTTAATTTTTTCTCTTCAAATTCAATTATTTAAAAATATAGATTTTGTCTCAAAGCAATAAATGAGTGTTTAGATCAATTTTTCTTCATTTGAAAATATTTACATACTTAAAAATCCTCCATTTGAGTTAAAATTCAAATAATCTAAAAATACTTTGAAGATTTTCAATCTTGATGTTTTTAAAATATCAAAAATTCAACAATCTAACATTTTAATTCAATTTTCCAAACCATGGCTTGTTTACTATAAATTAAACATTGTATTTTTTTTTTTTTTCCATGTCTTGCATTATTTTCAAAATATTGTTATCTTTTCCAAAACATGTTATTCTTTTCAAACTATTGTGTCGAATGACTTGTTCTAGTGTTTAGGAATCTCCATCGAAAATGTTGGCCGAACGCATCAACCAGAATTCTTAAAATACTCAACGAACAAATTAACACAAAATACACCATTAAAATTCTTTTCAACCACTTTAGAAAATAATATTCATACTTTTTCAAAATCGTTTGCTTTCTTACATAAAATTATTAACTTATAATGCTAAATATTTATACACATTCATTATCAACCATTTGCAACAATATATTACATTATATTCAATTATTCACAACAGTAAGCAACCATTCAAATATTATTATATCTTATTTTATTTATTAGTTATATTTTTTAATTCCTATTTTAATTAGATATATATATATATAAAAATATAGTTTATCATTCTATGTATTATAACCATTAATCGCTTAAACTTTTTTTATTTTTCCCAACGGTTCTATTTTAAAGCAACCGCTGGCTTTTATTAATAATTGGGTTCATTCAAATTCAAATGAGTATATAAATTCTTTGAATTATAACTTTTTATTCAATTCCACATTTTAACTAAGTTTAAACAAAAACAAACATTGATGCAAATAACAAACATTTTAAACAAACAATAGCCTTCAACAGAAAATTATCTTTCAGTTTACGCTGCACAACTTCGATCACTAACGAATCTAGACACAATAATTCAATTCTTAGTCATCCGAGGTCTAATATACACTATCCATTAAATCTCACTTTTGATAAAAGTGATTTTCAAATTTTAGTAAAACTTTCATAACAATAATCTGTAAAGTATTGTAAAAAAAATTAAAAATACGTCCTAATGATTATTCCCGAATAATCATCTATATTCCAATCCCTGATAATTAATTAAATCACTAACTATCACATACCCAAGGGATGGGACTTTAGGTCATATAGGTTTAGATCTTGACTCTGTGCAAACTATATTCTACTAGTATGAAGCCCGTGCCGATGACACAGATCAGACCTGTCAAAATGTGACCCAACTCATTAATCCAACTCATTTACCCTACATATAAATGAGTTGGGTCAACCTATTTATGAATATTATAAAATGGGTTATGGGTTGCGTTGACCCATTTTTAAAAGGGTTATAAATGGGTAACTCATTTATCCATTTATTAAAAATATTAAATTTTAATATAAATTTGAAAAATAAGAATTTTAAACATACATTATAATTTTTCATGGAGACTAACAATTGTACTTAGAAAATAATAGGCTACCACATTCGCATATTTGAACTCCGCTTATTGCAGAAGCCGCTGTTTTTTTTGTTCAGACTGCAATAACTCCTTCGTTCTAACTCGTAATCAGGCGTGACTTCGACCGATCAACTCCAACCTAAATTACGGACAGTATGAAACACTCGGATACTTCATTATGTGAACGCACGCTGTAGTTCTCCAAGGGGACTGATAGTTGTACTTAGATTATAACAGGCTACAACATCCCTATATTTGAACTCCGCTTAGTTCAGAAGCCGCTATTTTTTTGTTCGGACTGCAATAACTCCTTCGTTCTAACTCGGAATTAAGCGAGACTTCGACCGATTAACTTCCACCTAAATTACGGACAGTATGGAACACTCGGATACTTCATCGTGTGAACGCATACCGTAGTTCTCCAAGAGGACCGACAGTTGTACTTAGAAAATAACAGTCTACCACATCTGCATATTTGAACTCCACCTAGTGCAGAAACCGCTATTTTTTTGTTCGGACTGCAATAACTCCTTCGTTCTAATTCGGAATCAGGCGAGACTTCGACCAATCAACTTCCACCTAAATTACGGACAGTATGGAACACTCGGATACTTCATCGTGTGAACGCACACTGTAGTTCTCCAAGGGGACTGACAGTTGTACTTAGAAAATAACATGCTACCACATCTACATATTGAACTCCGCCTAGTGCAGAAGCCGCTGTTTTTTTTGTTCAGACTGCAATAACTCCTTCGTTCTAACTCGGAATCAGGCGAGACTTCGACCGATCAACTCCCACCTAAATTACGGACAGTATGAAACACTTGGATACTTCATTGTGTGAACACACACTGTAGTTCTCCAAGGAGACTGACAGTTGTACTTGGAAAATAACAGGCTACCACATCCCTATATTTTAACTCCGCCTAGTGCAGAAGCCGCTATTTTTTTGTTCGGACTGCAATAACTCCTTCGTTCTAACTCGGAATTAAGCGAGACTTCGACCAATTAACTTCTACCTAACTTACGGACAGTATGAAACACTCAGATACTTTATCGTGTGAACGCACACTGTAGTTCTCCAAAGAGACTGTTGAATTTTGATGAAAATTAGAATTAAAATTTTAAATTTGATTGGATCTCAAAACATAAAAATTAGAATTAGAATTATTTTATATTTCTTTTATTAGTCAAATTAAATTTAAATCTGTAAATGGGTTAAATGGGTAACTCACTTATTAAGTGGGTTGGGTCATAAATGGGTTGGGTCATAAATGGATAAAAGAGAATGGGTCATAAATGGGTTGGGTCAAACTCGACCCAACCCATTTTGACCCGACCCAACCCGTTTGACAGGCCTACACGGATGAGATTATCTTGTTATGTACAGTTATGTGCCATTAGATGTTCCACATATGTGGAGTTTGAGTATTACTATTATCAATAGGAATAGTTTTTACTATAAATACCTAGTAATAAATCAAGAATTAATTTTATTGCAAATTCATTTACATTATAATAATTTTGAGAAACAAAATGAAAATTTGATACTTAATATATAAATTATACATAGATGTGTGTGTGGTGAATGAGGGGAAGGGGGTTGCAAAAAATAGGTTCATTTCTATTGATTTTTCTCAAAATATTCAAACACAGTACATCATACTACTGCCCAATATATGTTAGAGCTACATATTCTAGTCATACCATACATACATAAATAGCTACACTTATACACACATTAATTGACCAAAACTACGACCCAAAAGCCCATTCATCCAACCCACTTAGGTGCCACTTCTGAATTAACACTTCATTTGCATTAAGCGGTTACAGTAACCATCCTCTACTAACACATGACTCCTTAGAACTTGGACCTTAGGAAACAACACCTTTGCCTCAACCTAAGAATCATTTGATACATTTTTCAAGAGTACATTAACACGAACAAGCAAGAAAAGTACGAAAATGACTGACATGTCAAATAATAAAACATAATATTTTTTCTTTTAAATACAAATGCAAATTTTCAATGCAAATGGAGATAACCGGTACATTTTAGTGCATTTAGAGGATGGTGGTCTTTGCAATCATGGAAGTAACTACATATGGATCCATGTTAGAAGCTAGCCTCTTGTCCTCAAAATAACCTACGAATTGTAATATACATACATACATACATATATATAATATCAAGTTATACGTCTATATATTAATATGAATAAAAGGTAAAAACTTGTATGAAAAATATGAAGTGAAACACTAAACTTATCCTTCGTTCTTTGTGTCACGACCAACACGGGTTGATGTCCCACGGTTAGCAACTCCCTGGATATATCATCATACCCATTTAAATGTGTTGATATCAGCGGTCTCGTGCTTTCCACTAAGGCGTAATCTGTTTCCTTCTCCATAAGCAACAATGTGTTCTTTGTGCTTCATCCAAGCTTCTCAATTGCCTTTAGTACAACTGTTTCCCTCCTTCCTCTCTCATAGACTTCGTACTAATATACAAATGATGATAATACATCGGCAATAATGAAACCGGAATACATTGAATAAACGCTGCAAAAATAGATTGTAATGAAAAAAAACTCCATAAGCAATTTCCCCATGACTTCCCTTATCCATGGTTTTTTCAAGAGCAGGATAATGGAAACAAATGCATAGATCTTAAAAGGAATATCCAGTCTTCATTTGCAGTTATGCCATTTGAAATTACAAAAAGGAGATGTGGGTATTTTTTATTAAAATAATTATCATGATATAACATAAGACATGTTGCTACCATTTAAAGAACCTTAACTTATCATAAGTAAATCCCAGTATCATCCTTAGCTCACTACTCAAATACAACTTCACCAAATTATTAGAATCAAATCCATCATTCATGCATATAAGACCATTGTAAAATCACCGCTTTCAACTTTCATTCTAGATGATTCATTCATATTTTAAAATAATTTGGTTACAGATCTTATACGAAAAAATTATCCATGTTGTTGGTAAATTACCTCAAATTGTGTGCTAGAATATTACCCTTGAGTCTAGTATTTGACATGCAGGAACTACACTACTAACATGCATGTCGTAAATGGTGTACTCTCCAAGAAGGCCTCTAACTGATTTGAAAATTCACCTAATCCAGGAAAATGATCTTGGTGTACCCACATGTGAGCAAAGATCTAATAGTCAAAGGAACACATTATTTAAACTAAAAATGCATTAGTTATCAATTTCAAATGTTCAGCTGGTCATGACTTAACAATGTCTATATCATAGAAATATATCAAAATTCATAATCGTCTAAATAACCATATTTACTTCCAAATCGGCAATAATATTCTATACATTTCATAATGTACAACCGTGCATGTTATAATTCAGAATAGGGCATAAATATCTTTATATAGAACACCTGAAATTAAAATGCACATCTAGCACCACCAAAAAGACCGCCTGAAGTGAATGATTCATTTATAGTCGAGCATTGTTTGTTTTACTAAGACAAACATAAGAAAAAGTAATTAGTTAGCTATAATAATGATTTTCAATTCAGAAAGAGTTCCAAGTTATCCAAACATACACAATGCTACCTGAAATTATTGCATAATAACACTCTCATCGAGATACGGATATCCTGATCAAAAAAGTCATAAAATCTTTATCATGAAATCCAACAAGATTTCCATCGCTCAAATCCAACATTCATTCATAAAAATTGGCCATGATTCATCAAGATCTAAGCAAATTTATGGCCATTTGATAAAAGCAGTAATAGATATGGTGGTCTCGATAAATATAATGGACACTTCTATATTAAGTGCTTGCCAAAAGAAAACTCGCTACCTGGTATTTTGTATTGACAATGATTTTATATAGTAGCTTCTATAATTCATTCCCAAGCATAACAAAAGCCTAAATCTTTTATGAACAACACATAGTAGGGTTGGAACTTGGAAGTTTTATATCGGGGCATCTCTATACTCTTTTTTTTACTTGTGATCGTATAATAATATCTTGTAGGTGAGAAATATATCTTATCAATGGCTGGTATAATTGAATGACTTTTGTTTAGGGTCTACATGATAGTTTTACACACTTAGATTATCCAATTTAGTTGATTTATGATCATAATTACTAATTTACTTATGTATAACAAACCATTACTATCTTAGGGCTTAAATATAGCTTGAAACCATAGATGTCTTCTAGCATTTATTTACTAATTGTTATTGATTATTTTGGTTATTTAACTTTCGTAGCGGCTTAATTGTTAGCATTTTTTACTAAATATTATTAAATCTTCATTAGTTGCTAACCGTAGTTAATCGAGTCTTTTACTTCTACTGATAGCAACATTAACTTTCAGCATTCACCAAAGCCTTTGGAAGTACAATCTTCTACCGAGAATCAAGAGTTCAAGTCTGCTACTTCTGCTAACATGTCTGACTCTTTTACTTCTTTAAAAATGGAAATACTTTTTCTGAACAATCTGGTATAGAGTCTAGTCCTATTGCTGCCGAACGAATCTAATCAAAACAAAACCTTTCATTAGATACTAAGAAAAATACCATTTCAAATAATAATGTTACAGATACTATTATATCAGGCCAATCTTCTTATTCTAAAAGATTAAGGGAAAGTTGAGTAAATTTATGAATTATGATTGGTGGCTGCTTTTCTGGGTTAAAAATGAATTATGACCTAGCTAGCTGCATAAATTCATCATTTTACTTAAAGCTAATGCAACTAGAAATTGTTTCAATTGGAGAGGGGGGATAATATGTCTATAGATATTAGATAGTAAATTAGATAGAATTTTCATAAATTATGAATTCATGGATATTTAAAAATTATAATGCAACTGTCCTTAATCATGCTCCAAGTGATTACTGTCCACTTCTATTACAACTTACCTCAACTCAAAAGTAGCAGCACCAAGTTCCATTCAAATTTAACAATGCCTGGGTTGATATGTGTGCCTATAAGGAAGTAATTTATTCTATTTTATCTGCTTCTGTCAGTGGCAATGCTTTGTTTCAATGTCTATACAAATTAAAAAGGGTTAAAGCTAAACTGAAACAATGGAATAATGAAACACCTTCGATCAAAAAGCAGTGTAAAGAAGTCAGGGATTATAATAATGAATTATATTCTTTACTTGATAGGACCAATAATTCATTCTGGTTAATTTTAATAGATAGTGCTTAAAATTACCTATGATTGTCATTGTGATCGTCATTGAGGTTAATCACCGTTCATATCGCTGGCTCGTTAATCATTAACCATCCCTAATTGCCAATCGTCATTACTGCTGCGAAGGATAACAGATCATGCCTAAAATCCGTTCAAGTTAATGGAAATCAATGGAAAAGTTCCTATGATCGAAGTCTAATAGGAATCGACTCAACCAGCTCAACGATGGTTGAGCTTAATCATTGGTAAGTGCTAATATTCATTAATTACTAATCATAGTCAATCGCTGATCATTGCTGCTGCTATGTAGGATTTGGAAATCAATTGTTATTTTTAGTTTCTGAGTCAGTAGGAGTAGGAAAGGGGAATTAGAGTTTTTCAGTTTTAGGAATAGTGTGGGAAATGCAGGAATAAGATATGTGTGAGTGCAGGTAGAGAAGGGTATATTTGGTATTACAAAAAGACACCGTGTAAATCTATTCAATGTCTTCTCTTTATTAGTAGTAAAGATAATGTTCTGAATACGGCTCTGATACCGAGCTGTGACGACCCCACTGCTATACCCAATTTAGCAATGAACATTACTAGTAATGTCGTCTGCTAATCCATAGAATATGGTTGGTTAAGGGCGATCGAATGTGAATATATTTTTATACTAACAATGACACGTCTTATTTACCGTTTTGAGGATCTGAACTGAAAATTAGACGGGTGTAGTATTAATAAAAATTAATAAACACACCGATTAAAAATATTCAAAACAATATATAATATTGATAAATCAGAATCAGAGTCACCTATTGCAGCGGACTAATATACAACATATTTCATAATAAGATGCAAGTCTACAAAATGTCAGTAGACTCACTCAAATATACATCATATCTCATACTCTATATTAGGTACAAAATGACTACTTAATAATAAACATGACATAGCTACTAAATATGAGCCGATAAAAGTAATAAATTATTTAAAAATAAATTTGACCCGATAAAAATGCCAAAAAAAAATTCAAACTTCAAAATCATTTATGATTTACTAGAAATTTAAAATTTGAAAAAAGATTTCAAAAATAATTTCTTGTTAATATTTTATGTAATTTTGAATGAATATTGAATTAAAATATATTTTAAAATAATAATAAATTTTTCTTGTGTTTTTCGCATGATCTAGAATTTTATAAAAAAATAACAGTTTATTAATATAAATATATATATATATATATATCTGTATGTGTGTTTTTATATATTATAAATATATTTATGAATAGGCTGGCTTACACTAGAATATGTAATAAAGAAGCTACATCATCAAATGTAATAGTAATCCTACCAATATGGAAGGTATTGGTCTCTGGATACTAGTGTCCACAAAAGCTGACATAAGATTTTTATTAACACTCTTATAGCACGTGTGAACAATGGGGAACAAGACATATAATTCAATAATTTTTCATAAAATAGTAGCATTTTCTGGAATCTTCTACTTTGTAATCTTGTGTACATGATTGACGCATGTAAGGGGTGATTGTTCATACAAAAATAAATTTACATCACTCTAATGCATTCGTATACAAAATAAAATAATTAAATATAAAATCTTTAAAGTAAAATACATCGCCTTTCCACATTACCGAAGCAATATAAGTCTCATAATCTTTGATCGCATCAATATATCCTAGACCATCATTTTCATTTACTACTTCTTCGGCATCATTATCTATTTCGGCATCATCGTTTGTCTCGGCGTCATCATCTGGCTCTATGTCATCATCATGTTCCTCATCCCCATCATCATTTGCGTCTTCCTCCTCTTCGCCCTCATCCCATACATCATCCTCTGTCTCCTTTTCATTGCTTTCAATATCTACATCTCTATTTGTCTCCTCATTTTCATGAAAACTGCTTCCTTCCCTTTATCTTCTCTGAGCTCTTCTATGTCTTTTCGAAGCAATCATTTGAGTTTGAGTCATCTACAAATACAAAAACGTTAAAAAATTACTTCAAATTGGAAAGTTCATATTTTTCAATGCGTAGAAATGGTGCTAGCACATATAAAGAACATATTTTAATATGATTTTCACCAGGAAGATCCACTAGGGGGATCACAACCACTTCCCGCAGTGGAGATGCATGATGAAAATCACATCATCGCGGTTCAAATGCGATGACGTGATTTTCCCCACTCACAGCCACTAGGTGGTAAATCCCACCACCGCGGATTAAGGTTCAAACAATTCACGATAACCATTGATAATCACTCCAACTTCGACATGAATAGGGTTAGGGTTATCTACGGTTCGCGATTTCAGTCCTTGCATCATTTAATGCCATTCGACGGTTTGCGATGAATGATGATGCTAGGTTTTATGCTGGAGAATCTATTAACCGCGGGTATAAAGGAAAAAAAGCTACGAATATTTTGGGATACCTCATAAAAATACGATTTTAAAAGTTTCCTTTGAATCGAGGAAGAGGGAGGGGATGCTGGAGCTACTCAACAGATCAAGGGGTTCAAATAGAACTACCCTATAAATGTTGAATCAAAGGATTGTACTTGCTCTGGTACCATGTCCGAATATAATATCAATAACATGAATTATTGAATAATACAAATCCAATAAAGAAAGAAAGGAGAGAAGAGGAAAAAGCAATTTTTCATTAAAGATTACATTTTGTTAATTAATTGAATTTATTATAAATATGGTACGTGACTCTTATTTATAAATCTAAAGTTGATTATTAACAAAAAATATGTTCTATAATATAATATAAAACATAATTAATAGAAAATATTTTGTCACTTCATTTTGGAAAGTAAGGCTAAGCATTCAGTTGATTCGATTAGTTTTGAGGTCAAAATATCAAAATTTAACCAAACCGAATTAATTTTAGTTAATTCGATTGATAGCCAATTTAATTGAACTAAAAACGTATCGATACTTAAAGGAAAACATAAATTTATGTTTAAAAAAAGTTATTGAGTATTTTATATGTTTAGAGGAAAAATCGACCTATTTTCAATAGGTAGACTATTCTTTACGAGTGTCATGGCAAGCGCTTTGCGTGATGTATATTTAGTCAAAAAAATAATTTTTTATTTTATTTGTATATCTGCAAAGAAGTATTCTGAATTTATAAAGGAAGTTTAATTTTAGATCCTATTTCTAGAAGCGTTTTGAATTTGTAAAACATTTTTAATTGTTAAATCCTACTTTTAGGGATGTTTGAATTTGCAAAAAAAATTAATATATGTTTAAATCAGTAAAAGAAATGATTTTTGATTTTCAAGTGATATTAAGATTTTTATATTTGTAAAGAAGTATTTTGAATTTGTAAATGAAGTTTAATTTTAGTCCTATTTTAGAAGCATTTTAAATTTTTGAAGCATTAGATCCTACATTTAGTGACGTTTGAATTTGCAAAAGAAATTTAATATTAGATCTTAACAATAATACATAGAGGGACGTTTTTAATAGTTCATGTTGATACCAAAATGTGTGACAGCAAAGCTATTATAACTATGAGCATTACGGCACGCGCTTCGCGTGTGAGTTGTTTTTCTACAAATTGCATATGTTTTAACACATTTAAAAAAGCATGAATATTTAATCATATTTTGCATTGAAATCGTGTGTAATTTTTGAAACTTAACGGTCAGACCAAAAGACTGTGATTCTAATTCAGTTATATGTGAAGATTATATCTAACAATTATATTTGTGTATGTGTATGTGTGTATGCCTGTTTGTATATATATTTTGGCACGTGCAATGCACGTGCATATAAGCTTTTTATTAAAATATTAATTTTGAAAATTCTATGTTGTTTGATAAAAATAAACAGAAAAACATAAAGAAAAATATAATTTTATTGTTGGAATATGGTTTGAACTTGTAACATTGTTTATATTTAAAATTTTCATTTGAAAATAGATGTAAATATTTGTACATAGTGAGATTCGAATTGATGACCTCTTGTTTGCATGGAGACAATTTTAAAATTTCATAGTCAGATCAAAAAATTGTGTTTTGATTTCAACTATTAGTAAAAATTAATAGATTAGTTGATTTATCTAAGAAGATCTTGCATTACCTATTCTAATGCAGCTATATATTTGGCGCTCGTTTTCTGAATTCTAATTATAATTACATTTGAATACATCTAAAGTAATTGTAGGGAGATTTTATCACTTAATTTATTGGTAAGATTATATTAATTAATATTTTAATATTCTAAAAGGTCTATATAAGGGTATTTTAGGAAGTTCATGATTGGACCAAAAGGTTGCGCTTTCAAACCAATTATTAATAAAGATTATTCAAGATTACTAAACCAATTACAAAAAATACCATGATATTATAAAGTTGAATAGTATAATAAACATTCGATTAACTTGGTTAAACCGAATGGAAAAAAATTTATTTTACAAATCAAATTCAAATCAGTTAAGTTTCACAACCGAACCGAATCAACAAAAATGAACTAATTCGATGGTTAATTCGGTTTTGGTCAATAGTTGCTCACCCCTTCTAAAGTGTGGACCATTGATTTATCTCAGCAATTAGCATAATTATAAAGTACGTAACTGTGCAGTTAACGCCCCGCTATTATCTCGTTATAAACCCGCTATATTTCATAGTGCATTTCTACCGCTACGATTTTCTATATAGCCTCAAATATAACATTTCCGCTTTAAGGCCCGCTATTTCCACTATATCATGTTATTCCTGCTATATTCCGCTATTTCCATCATATCTTCTTTAAAAAATGAATTAAAAAATGACATTTATCCTTTATAAAAATTATGAAATTAATTTATTTAATTAAATATTTAATATATTTTCATAAATAAAAATACTTTCATATTCTATTAAATTCAATTATGTTCTATAACAGTTTTACGTTTATTTATAGTATATTCTCATAGGTTTTTATTTGAAATTATTTGTGTATTAATTATAATTCAATTGAATGTTAATTGTTCATTTAATTTCCATTTATATATTTGTGAAAACATTTAGTACGAGTTTTATATGCTGTTTAAAAGCCATCTGATGTATCCCCGTTATGATTTTTGCACATCCGTTACATTGAATCTTCCGAGTGTTTTAATAAGCACGTAACACAAATAATGTTAGAACCAGCATATTTCCACAATAAAAGTGGTAACTAGAGGCTAGCGTACATTCATCATAGTACGTTACAGTGTTGTAGTAACTACAATTCAGTATATTAAATTCAGCGTCTATTTAATAGATACTGATAAACCAAACGCCAACCAAACATAGAACCAAACATGCACACGGCTACCACAACAAATTTTAATCCAATTACTGGTTGTTATTCTTTCTAACCAATCGTTGGAAAATGAAATTTGATTTAATTTTCATACTCAGTAGAGATTTTCAATTTCATTGCAACCATTTGGAATATGGTGATTATATGCAATGTTACAAAAAGCGCAAAAAGGTAAAGAAAAATGTAATTAGTTTGCAAATCTTTAGATGGAGATTATTTCTAAATTCTATGCAAATAGCTAGAATAACAGACCTGCATCCATATCCGTTCAATTATTCTGCTTGCATGTGAAAGAAAATACAAACGTATTCAACTTAAAATTGACAAGCAGCTAAACATAGTTAGTCCACAACCTTCAGCAGTGTTAAAACTCGCATAAATTAAATAAGAAAATTTAAATGAACGTAGGAAAAAAGAGTACTAAAAACGACCGTTGAAAGTAGTTTTTATGAAAAATCCAAATGAAGGAATGGAGATGTATGAACGTAAAATTTTGCATTTGTATACAGTAAAAACAATAATCAATTGCCGTTCAGTAAAATTTAAAAGTACAAACTCAAATCTTACAAAATTTCCAAACCTTAAATTTTAACAGTGCACTGTACTGCGTCCCTGCAAGTAATTTTTATTTCTGAACACAACATAAAGGGAGCTAAAGCCATCACAAAGAATCTTGCCAATTGCCAAACATCCCTTATTTAATACCAACTAGCGTAATTACAAAGCACATAATAATAATACAAATAATATTACAATCAACATATTTCCACAATAAAAGTTGAAACTTGGGCCTACCGTACATGCTCCACTTTGCACATCATCAGCTAATATATACATTATTACGTAAGCAGTTCCAATCCTAGTGCGTTACAGACTTACAGTACAGCATTAAGTTATTAAATACAATACCATTCAGTATATATTATATTTAATATTTAACTCTGCTCACTGGCCAAAAGCCTCTTCAACCCAGTCTTCTGCTCAGCAGTGAGCCTGGTAGGGAGCTTGAAATTGAACTTGATTTTCAAATTGCCTTTGTTGGAAGGATCCTTAGGCAAGGGCATGCCCTCTCCACGAACAACTTTTTCATAGTAAGGTTGGATTGTGCTGTTAATGGATATGGTAAGGCTGCTTCCATCG
The DNA here is from genome assembly GCA_030765085.1 of Allium cepa. Lineage (NCBI taxonomy): Eukaryota > Viridiplantae > Streptophyta > Magnoliopsida > Asparagales > Amaryllidaceae > Allium > Allium cepa. Next base: position 71,826,591 of record CM060930.1, on the reverse strand, counting down.
AGCTTTGTCAATTCAACCGTGCAGCCGGTCAGGGCTTCCACAAGGGTGATCTTTTGGCTCACTATGAGGTCGTTTCCGTCCCTTTTGTAAACGCTGTGTGGTTTCTCGTCGATTATGAAGACGAGGTCAGCTGGTATTATGTTGGGCTTCTCGTTCCCTTTTTCTCGGAATGTTATCTTTGTTCCCTTCTTCCACCCTGGCTTTACCTCTATTGTTAGTATCTCTTCCACTGTCATTATTGTCCTGCACATATATAATTTTTTTTCTTACAGACCAACTCTATATATCCTTCAGCTAGAGGAAATACTAAACATTCAATCATAGTAATTAACAATCCTATATTTAATCAACAATCATGGTAATCCTATCAGAATTATAACAAGTGATACAAAATCAAGCATTGATAACTTACCCGCTCGAATCAGCAATCTCCCTGGAAATCTTCATCTTCTTTGTAGCACCCTTGTACAACTCCTCCAAACTGCAAGGCAGTTTATTCTCAATAGGCGCCGCCTTCTCTGGTCTCATATTCATGCCCATTCCTTGTCTTGCGCCTCCACCGCTAAAAACAGACCCAAAGGAATCTTTACCAAACATGGGCCCACCACCACCTTTCACGCCACCGCCACCATATGGACTCGAAAATCCAAAGTATTCAGCGAACGCATCGTCTGTATTTCTTGGATTAAACATCTAATCCCACTTCTCCAAAGTTACAGTGCTCCTTCTGCAGACTTTTAGCGCAGTCAGGATCCCATCCGATTTATTTTCGATCAGTAAATTAAAAGTAACAAGATGATTTACACAAGTATATAAACAAACTTAGATTTATGTTGGAGCGAATATTTTACAACAGAGAATATTAGAAGCTATTTTAATATTTTTATATGTTCTGCCTTTTTAACTGATGCCTTACACCTTATTTATACTGCTCAAATGCTCACTGTGGGTTTTTTGGTATAATAAAACCGATTACTGTCAGTCGCACGAATTATCTGATGCATGCAATGACGCATGCTTGATTAGATATCCCACTATGTGCTTGCTATTTTAATGCAACATTGATTTGACGTTTCTTTTGTGCTGTCTGATAAGATTCCATTATCATTAGCTTTTACGTACCAATTCCATCAATTAAACGGTCCGTTTCTGTTGACGACATTCCCGTTTTGAGACCCGTGAAGGAAATGCTGGGGAAAGATAAGTTTGACGTCTAACGCCAACTATCCCGTTTATAAATTATTTAATAATATTTAAACTAACTAAAATTAAATTTTCAATAATTTTTGAAATTAATAACTTATGCAAATTCGGTCCGTTTGAGACGCAATTTTTTCCATTGCGATCGTACGGAAGTTATCTACATTATGAAGTTGGTTCAAACTGAAAGCAAGCAATTTATAATTTTATAATTTATTTATTTGAATGTACGAATTTATTTGTTTATTTTAATGAAATTCCACAATTTATTTTGTATTATTTTAAATTATTAAACGGATACACGACTAAAAATAATAATAAATAATTATAAATCAATTAAATAAAAAAATCAAATTTCAAATACTCTGTTCATATGTCCGTTCACATCACTAAACACATTTCCCGTTCAAACAACTTTCCCGCTTTAACACTCCGCTCAAATACCTTCTTTCCATTTATGGAGAACTAACCCTTGGCATTCTCTCTTTTTGAGTTGTCCTGATGAGTTTTACTTTAAATTTACACATGTTGATAATGCTGCTGATTTTATTTCTTGGTGGAATAGCAAGAAATCCTGGTAGTGCTGCTATCGGTACTTCGTCTATAGCTTTACCTTTATCATCGGACAAAACAAATATTATTTATAGAATGGGTTGCCCATTAACAATTCTTGTATAGCATATGTTCTTTCGTCGTCTGCTTTTAGCATGAAGTCTTAATTTTCTCCCTTTTCCCTTCATGAGCTCTTATCTGTATATATGCTTATAAGTTTTAAGTTGATTTTTTATTCCTTTTTTGATGAACTAGCCATAAGTTCTTAAAAAAGTTCGGAAACATCATTCTTTGATGGAGAATTTTTTTTGATTTTAATGGGTTGATTATGAATAATTAGAAAATTATAGTTAACGTTAATTAATTACATTTAATAGTTAATAATTATAATAAATAATTAATAATTAATAACCAATATTAAGTAATTTATATTAAATAACTTCTAATTAATAATTAACTTTTAATAATTAATATTTAACAATTAATGTCTAATATTTAATATTTTATTAATTTACAATTTTACTAATTATTTAATAATTTATTATAATTTAATGATTAATAATTAATAGCAATTAATAATTTATTATTCAATAATTGATAATTAATAATTAATGATATATAATTACTAATGATATCAATAACTAATAATATATACATAATAATTAATGAGTAATAATTAATTATAATTGAAAAGTAATAAGTAGCAATTGATAATTAACAAGTAACAAATAAGAAGTACCATTTAATAATTAATTTTTAATATTTATTAGTTACTAAATCGTTTGTAACTATTAATAATTATTATTTACTATACGAATGACTAAGGTCGACCTAGTTGGCTAAGTTATGTGGGTCTATAGGGGAGCCATGCCCTGTCTGGAAAAAGGTATATATATCGTTTGTGTTTGAATTTGAAGTTTAAGATGAATTAAAATAGTAAAATTTAAATTATTACTTTTAGTTTATTAATGATTATATTTTATAATTATTATTGTTCTTATATTAGCGTTTAATATTGAATTATTACTATTAATATTTAATATGTAATACTTAATCTTTAATAATAAATAATTAATAATCAAGACCAATATTTAATCATTAATTAATAAGTATTACACTTTTGTATGATACAAATATTGCAAGTATTATAATTTTTCTTTTGGCTCCAAAATCGATTTTGTCGCTCTAAAACAAAACTTTTGGCTCCACACTAAATTTTTCGACATCCCTTCCAAAATTCCATCTTTGTTATTTTTCTTGCAGCACTCCTTAAACCTAAATCCCTAATTTCACTTCCAATTTCAAATCCAAACTCATCCAACTCAAGTAATGGTACACAACCTCAAGAGATTGTTGTAAAGGACTTCAAGAACATTGCTAGTTGACAACGTAGTCTTCAACGTCAAGAATATTTGCTGTAAAGGACCTCAAGAGATGGTACATGACCTCCAACTCAAAGGACGATCCTGCCAAGGGCGCGACCAACTTCACTTCCCAGGGCGTCATCATAAATCATTCGAGTCAGTGTTGAATTTGGATGATTCAAATATTTGTTAAAGAGGAAAGGAATTGATTAATTGATTCAATCAAATCAATTAATTTGGCTGGTATATGGAAGGATATTTTGAAAGAAACTAATTAATTAGTCAATCAATTAATTAGTCAATATATATTTGCTATATGAAGAAATAAATGAATAGACATGTAGAATAAAGGAAACGAAGGTTATGCCATCTATTTGTACTAAAATCAAATCATGTAATTTGGAAAAATATATGGGTAATCGGGAAATTGATTAATCTTCAAGAAAACCTTCATTATCAAGTCTATTTAAATGAAAGAATTTCATCTTCATATGTAACAAGTAAGTGTGTGAGAGTATCCACCATAATTCTTCCCTCTCTTGTACTCTTTTCTTTAGTGAAATAAAAAATTGTTGGGTCTCCATGGACGTAGGATATTCATATCCGAACCATGCTAAATCTTCTATGCCTCTTATTTCTGTTATTATTTCTATGAGACTGCATAATTTTTTTAAGTGTCCTTGGTATCCAGATAGGTAATACTAGATCCTGATCAAATAAATCGCTTCCGCTCAAATTAAAACAAAATTCACTACAGTTTGGTATCGGAGCTAGTGTTATTGTTCCTGTTTGGATATAAAAGGCCACTTCTAGTAAGTCTGTTGGTAGATTTGGTGTCAATTATGGAGTAACACGTTTTGACGGAAAATGAGATTTTGATACTTGGAAGATGAAGATGGAGGTTGTATTGAAGAAGGAGAAGACTTACAAGGTTGTTTCTACGCTTGAGAAATTGAAAGGTATTGATGCAGCTGATTTGAAAGAATGGAAGATGAAGCTCTCACAACAATTTAGTTGAGCCTTTCAGATGAAGTTCTTAGAGAATTCTCTCAGAAGAAGACGGCGAAAGAACTATGGGATGCATTATCGGATGCATATCAAGACAAGTCTCTCACTAATCGGATTATTCTTCAACAACAACTCTATTCGTTCAAGATGAAGCCTGGAGCTGATCTCATGGAGCATGTAGATGCTTTGACGACTTTGATTATGAACCTGAAGGCAGTGGAAGTTGATATTACAAATGAGGCTCAAGCTGTGATCCTCTTATGTTCCTTGCCTAAGGAGTATACTGCTTTTGTTAATTTCACGATTTATGGTCGCAGTAAAATTAGCCTGTCTAATGTAAATGATGGTCTTCATAATGAAGTATTAAGAGGTAGATTGGCAAGCACTACATTGGATAGTGATACCGAAGGCTTATTTGTTCAGAGAGGTAGAGGCCAAAGCAGGTCGAAGAAAGGTGGAGGACGGAATTATTCACGGTCTCATTCTAGGGGGCCTAAGAATTTAACTTGTCATTATTATAAGAAACCATGGCACTTCATAGCACAATGTCCCAAACTTGAAGGTAGAAGAAAAGATCCAAAGTAAGCCTCAGCTTCTACAGCAGAGAAATCAGATACAGAAAGTGACACCGATGTATCTACAGCTTCTAGCTCTTTTGGGAAGAGCAACTTATGGCTGATCGATTCTGGCGCATCCTATCATATGACACCTGATAGGAACTTCTTTTCCACTTACCGTGAAATTGATGGAGGAGAAGTTCTGATGGGTAATGATGCTTCTTGCCGTATGGTGGGTGTTAGTAGCGTGATGATTAGGATGTTTGATGGTGTTATTCGTACGATCACCGATGTTAGACATGTGCCTGATTTGAGGAGGAGCTTGATTTCTGTTGGGGCATTGAGTAGACTTGGCTTGAAGATTGTAGTGGAAGGAGAAAAAATGAAAATAACGAAGGGTTCCATGATTGTTATGAGAGGTGTGAGGGCAGAAAATCTTTATCTATTAAAGGGCACTACTGTAATTGGTGAATCAGCTTCTGTTACATTTATTGCTTCAGATTCTTTCAGATTATGGCACTTACGGATGGGTCACATCGGTGAGCGCAACATGGATGATGTAACGACCCGTATTTTTAGCTATTTTAATTAGAAAATTTAAGGTGATTATTGAAGGAAAATGATTATTAATGTAATTTGTTGAATAATTTAATATTTGAAATTATTTGAATAATTGGATAACGGGTTTAATATGATTAAAAATGATTTGTAAAATTCTATTTTATCATATTAAAGTTAGAATGATGTTGTAGAACTTTTAAAATCGAATTAAAAGTAAATTTGTGAAAATTGAATATTTTAATATTTAATTGACGAGTTAAAATAGCCATTTTTCAAACAGTCTCGGATTTCGACGAAACTTGTTTCATCGGATCCGTAATAGTAAATTATGGTAGGATTTCAATTTTCGTAGCAATTGGACTTGTCGTTTGGCCGTGCGAGCTTGAAACGCGTAGAAATTTAATTTCGAATTTAATTAAAATAATCGACTTCGAAAAGCTATCTTCCAGATATGATCGAATTAGGCCTTGAAACTAGTTCCATTGCGTCCGGAATGGGGGTAAAACCTTATAAACGCCTGGCGGCACGTCTCGATTGGAGTTCGGATGATTTTGGACCTATCTATATAAATACGCACGCAAACCGAGACAGTTTTATTATTATTTTAATCCAGAAACCCTAATTCTAAATCATGGCCGCCACCTATTCCATAGCCAGAAATTGCCGATCTTCTTTTCTTAATATCTCTCAATCCGTTCGACGAAATCGAAAAATTCCAAAAGCAAAAGTGTAAATCTCGACGAGCTCTTCAAATCCATACGGTTGATGTATGCTAATTTTTCATGGATTCGTCCAGATCTGACTTGGAAGTGTGTACGTATTTCCTTGGATTGCGTGCAAACGACGGCAAATGACGGGATGAAACTTGGCGCGTAGGTGCCTCTGGTGAAGGGCTTCGTGGTGGCGCTAGCTGATCGTTCTGGAAGTCGACGAGGTGGTCATGAAAATTGCTTGAAGATCGGCGGCTAATGGGTTTGCATACGTGAATTTCACGTTGGGGAAGAAGCGCCGGAATCACGGAGATGAGAGCTGCACTGCAGTGCAGATCCGAAAGTGTTTGGAGCTCATTAAAATTTTATGTTAAATCGAACGTCGTTCGATTTGATTTAAAATCGTAAAATCAAGGTGAGTGTTTTATAACGCTCACAACGTACTGAATATCTTTATGCTAGTTAAATTTGACATTATGCATAGTTATGATTTTTATTTGTTGTTGTTTGATAAAATTTAATTATCATATTGATTGTCATTTGAATTCACCGTTAAAAAAATTAAATTGACAGTTAAATTTAAATTAAAATTGAATTGCGATTAAATTACCTGACATTGATAAATATGAAATTGCCGTGAATTGTATTGCCTATTGGATGATGTATTTCGATGGATGTTATTGGTTGATATTTAAATGTTTGGATGTTTATTTGTTTATATATATCCTGCTATGCATACATATGACACTGTGATTGATTTAAATGATATATTCATCCCTGACATTTAATTGTAATAACTATCACTTGGCCATAGGTTAGAAAATTATATATGGACACCGAGTTGGATAAATTAAATGATTTTAAAAGTTGTTTTGAAATTATTTAAATGAATTGATTTTAAGAATAAAATCCAATTTATGGAAATTGAATTATTTTGAATTGGAGCTCGAAATGTTAGAATTTAAACTTGGTAAACGAAATTATTAAATAAAATCGAAGTTTAGATTTAAATTGAAAATTGAAATACGTTGTAAATTTTTGAAAGTTGATTTGTTTTAAAAGATTGGACTTTTAATCGAACTCTGAATATTTCTAAGAAAATTGATATGAAATGATATCTCAAGTTTGAGTTTGGAATTGAAAATTTATTTAAAATTTAGATTTAAATTAATTTGGAATTGAATTGAAATTTAAAGAAATTTATGAATTGAAATCGAAATTTACGTGGAATAGAAATTTATTCAAGTTGAAATTGGAATAAATCGATTAAATCGAAATGGAATTTGGATTTGATTTGGATAGGAAATTTGGGAAGTTGACCGGTTTGACTTTGGAATTATTTATCAAATAATTTTTGATTTTTTCCAAACTATTTTATATATAAACCATTTTATATTCAAATTATTTTCGATTAAACTATTTAAATATTTTCTATTAAACTATTTTGAATTATTCGACTATTTTAAACTATTTAAACTATTTTCTTAAATTCAAACTGGTTAAAGAGACGGAAATGTTTATATTTAAACCTTTGGTTTAAATACGAACTAGGTTAAAGTAGAGATTATAACCTAAATTGAATTCGAATCAAATTTTGAAGTGAAATTGATTTATCGGACAAAATTGATAATTTTGAATATATGATGATTTTGAAATGGATTTGATTTTAAAGCGAATATGATATTTTGTTATCAATCATGAATAAATTTGAAATATAAAAGAGCCATCAGTGTAATAATACGTAGTTATTAAAGAGACCGGGATCGGATATGGACATACTCTCTGTCGATACCGAAAACCACTTTAATAACTATTATACGCGGAGTGTTGATCCAGAATGAAGTGGATGGTTTGGTGAACGCGTTGACTGAAGAAAGAGAATGATGTTGGATGACCCCTGACATGACTAAAACAGGAGCCGCGCCGGGCCATTGAGGTTCGCCACCTCTAGCGGACACACTTCTTCGATACCATATCTATTACATTTGTGATTTGATTTGGGTGCACCCCTTGATTTGGGAGTGTTGTTTCGCGGTGTTGAGGTAGTAGCTGCTATGCTCAACATCAGTCCGGATCACGCAACTACTAGTATCCTAGTTGGTATCGCCTCATGTACCTTGTCATACTGATTATCCTATTCGCGACCACTACGTTTTGGTTTGTACCTTGAGTATATGGATTGCCCTCTAGTGACTTCCGGTTTTGGGGAAATTACGGTCTTGTATATGCTTTTGGGAATATAAAATGTGTTAAGGGGGATTATGGTAACGCCTTAACGCTATTTTGATACTTTATATTACTGATAGACATTATCTACTTAGCGTACATTACTACCTAGTAGATAGTTTAACGGATCCTTGAAAGGTGAAAAATCCCGTAACATCTCTTAAGTTATTGCACGCACGTTGACACTGGATATGAGATGTCAAACCCCGTAAACATCTCTGACGCCGTCACACTCATATTTATTTACGATTGATTTAACTTTCATATGGATATTTTAGTCCTGACTCGAGTGTTTTGTCTTTTCATTACGCTCGGGTCAGTCCTGAGTTTTCAGATTTTTGAAGATCTATTCTGGAGGACGAAGACGAAGATTTGGTATACTATTACTATTATTATCTGTGCATCATGTTGTCTGCTACATTATTTATTTGTTCTGTTGTATATGTATAACTCTGATAAATGTTGTATAAATAATTGTCTAAGTATAGTAAACAACTTCATGAACTGTTTATTTGACTATTATATTTTATCGTTCCGCTGCGAGATTCTGTATTGTTTCATTTCCTTTATTTCTTTTCTTTTCTTAATTACCCCAATAACCATCTGCCTTTTTTTAATGGTTTGGAACCGGCATGTGTATTTGATCGTCGGTTTAAACTGTCCAAAAAGGCGGGTCGTTACAGTTGGTATCAGAGCTTTGGTTTAGCGATAAACCTTGGCTCTAGTGGGGAATAACTCATTGAAATAGAGGTAAACTTATGAATGAGTTGAGTGTATATGAGAGAGCGTACTTGTTATTTGATATAAAATGGTTTTATATTGTGTTAATTTGTTCCGTTGAGTATTTATGAATTCTGGTCGATACTTGGGACGCCAAGGCATCGATAGGAATTTCTAAACACTCGAATAGGACAAACCAACACAATATCATTTTGGAATATATTTTATATAAAAGAATTATTTGAATATTTATTCATTTTGATTGAATTGATTGTTAGGAGATGATAATATTAGATTATTATCGTTATTGTTTGATCAGTCAATATTTACAACAATTGATTAAATAACAATGGATTTAGTAAAATGAAATCTTGTAAACACAATTGATAATGAATATAAATGAATTTTAACTTGGATTTGGGAATTTAAATTCCGGTGTTTGAGATTGACTTGCAAGAATTTGAAAAATATAATATGAGCATTATATGATAGTATAATTGAGTTGAAATTGTTTTCGAAGGATTTTTTTTATGATAAGTGTTATATTCCCTTCTCTTGACGCTAGAAAATGATTTCGATGATGTGTGCACGCATCATTGGCGTTTATTTTCGAGAGTCCGAGTGGGGGAGACCACTTAATAGCTTGTCTAAACCTTGTTTTGACTCAAATTTTATTTTGTTTTGCATTCTCTATAGTATGATTTGATATATAAATTATATAAGTATATATTATTTCAAACCTTGATTTGAAATGAAACTGGGATTGGAATTCTTAAGTTCTTTAATAATTAATGATTTTTTTTTATGATTGAAATGAATTTAGACTTGAATCATTAAGGAACTTCTGAATTATGAAATGAGAAATGAGCCTAAGAGCTAAGTGAAAATATCAATTGAAGTAGAAATCCTTAGAATTAGGAAATTATGAACTTAAAAATAAAATTGAAACTGTAAAACTCGCATAGTATCAAATTCCATTCTATAGCTTAGATATAACTTACCAAAATACTTAAGAAGTTCAAAAATGTTATATGAATTGTTAATTGGATAATATACAAGTATAGGTTTGAATAATGAAATATGCATTTAATTAATGGTTTGCAAATATAAATAAAATTGTTAGTAAATAATTGGAATTTAAATTAACATTTAAAGGTGATTCACAATTATGTTAATATAAAATGAAAATACTATATGTGAATGTAAATGTGAAATTAAATTAAAGCGAAATTTAAGTAATGACTTAAGAATTGATAAATTGAAAATTCAACTTTAAATGAAAAGAAGTTGTATGTTGTTTAACTACATTCTATTTGCATAACTATAACCTACCAAATACTTAAAGTGTTTAAAATGCTAATAAGGATAAGTAGAGAAATAATATACCAGTGTGAGAGTGAAAAATAAAATGTAAAGATCTATTGATAGTTGTAAATATAAAAGAAATTTAAGCTGTAAAATGAATGATACATGTATAAGTGAATGAATAAAATTTAAACTTAATGAAATATAAATTTGGTAAATGGAAACTAATTAAATTTGAATATAACTAAATGTCAATAAACTTGGAAGTGTATGAAATTAAAATTGACTTGGAAATGTATAATTGATTTAGTGTAGATTTTGGATGGATGTTAATGTTTGATATGCATTGGTTGTTAGATGGATGATAATTGATTAAGTAGAATTCATTAGTGTTAATGGAATTGAATAAACGGAATAAAATTTTAAATAATTAAATTCAAATTGGGAGCAAATTGACTTGAATTAAAAATGTGAATGAAACAAACTTGAATAAATCGGAAACAAATTGAATGTAAACCTATTGCATGGATGAATAAGAAAATAGATGACTTTGTGTTTATGATTGTTCTTTAGAAAATTTGAAGTTTTGATGTTTTGTACTTTTAAATAATAAAAGCAAATTTTTGGGAAAAAAAAAATCCAACATTGTCCAATATATGCTGAAACGAAAACAACCATAACTTTTAAATGGCTGAACGGAATTCGATGATTTTGGACTTTTCGGAAAGCTTAGAAACTATAGCACAACTTTTGTTTAGATAACTTGAGAAAATTCCTTCATCTGCTTGGTTAAAAACTTGAATGTTACTCGCTGTCCTGTGTAAAAATAAGTAAAATCAGTAGTATACACCCTTAGTATTTTCGACATATCTTTTGACTGGTTTATCGGATTTTGATGATCTTGCACTTTCTGGAAAGCTAAGAACTTAAGCTAAAACTTTTGTTTTAAGTGTTTTGTGTTTTGATATCGTTTAGCAGGTCGAAAACGTGGGTGGACGTCGCTGACCTGCGCAATTCATTGCCCAGGCTGAGGCGTATCCCCTAAGTAAAACGGCCGTAACTTTTGAATGTATGGTCCGTATTCGACGATTTTGGACATTCCGAAAAGCTTGAAATGAATACAACAACTTTTGTTTAGATTCTGTTGCCAAATTTTATAGTTTAGGTGATCTAAAACTGAAATTTGTTTGCTGTCCTGAAATTGGAATCTCAGTTTTGAAGCTAAATAGGTTATATATATGTTGTGTAGGCTAAATATATTGATCTATCTTTATATGCATGGTTCTAACTTAGTTATTGAGCATTTTAGTAGGTAGCAAAGGGGTTGCGCTTCGTTGTAGAGCTCACTTCTGTGCTAAATACAAAATGTAAGTAAACTGTTAATAAATGCTAAATAAAAGGTACGCTTATGGTTTTATATGGTATTGGTGATATATATATGTTGTTTCCCCAGATATGGGATGCCTCATCATTGAGATGAGATGTATATTTGATATATATTGGTTATATTTGTGTTATATATTGAATTGTAAAATTTTTCGATCGAGCCGCGCAAAGGAGACCCTGCCGAAATTTTCCGTGAATCCGGGTGTTAGAAAATTTTTCAAGTTTTTAAATTTTATAACTTGTTTTGATAACTAACTTTTAAATTTAGAAAGCCGTTCGGAGTAATATTGTGGAAACGTAGTTATGACTTTATAAATGGAATTTCATTGTTTTATAAGTTGGTAACTTTGAATAAAATATATCTAATGTTGAATTCTATACTTAGTTCATTTTCCCTTCTTTTCCTTTTCGGGGACGAAAAGTTTTGAGTGGGGGAGAGTGTAACGACCCGTATTTTTAGCTATTTTAATTAGAAAATTTAAGGTGATTATTGAAGGAAAATGATTATTAATGTAATTTGTTGAATAATTTAATATTTGAAATTATTTGAATAATTGGATAACGGGTTTAATATGATTAAAAATGATTTGTAAAATTCTATTTTATCATATTAAAGTTAGAATGATGTTGTAGAACTTTTAAAATCGAATTAAAAGTAAATTTGTGAAAATTGAATATTTTAATATTTAATTGACGAGTTAAAATAGTCATTTTTCAAACAGTCTCGGATTTCGACGAAACTTTTTTCATCGGATCCGTAATAGTAAATTATGGTAGGATTTCAATTTTCGTAGCAATTGGACTTGTCGTTTGCCCGTGCGAGCTTGAAACGCGTAGAAATTTAATTTCGAATTTAATTAAAATAATCGACTTCGAAAAGCTATCTTCCAGATATGATCGAATTAGGCCTTGAAACTAGTTCCATTGCGTCCGGAATGAGGGTAAAACCTTATAAACGCCTGGCGGCACGTCTCGATTGGAGTTCGGATGATTTTGGACCTACCTATATAAATACGCACGCAAACCGAGACAGTTTTATTATTATTTTAATCCAGAAACCCTAATTCTAAATCATGGCCGCCACCTATTCCATGGCCAGAAATTGCCGATCTTCTTTTCTTAATATCTCTCAATCCGTTCGACGAAATCGAAAAATTCCAAAAGCAAAAGTGTAAATCTCGACGAGCTCTTCAAATCCATACGGTTGATGTATGTTAATTTTTCATGGATTCGTCCAGATCTGACTTGGAAGTGTGTACGTATTTCCTTGGATTGCGTGCAAACGACGGCGAATGACGGGATGAAACTTGGCGCGTAGGTGGCTCTGGTGAAGGGCTTCGTGGTGGCGCTAGCTGATCGTTCTGGAAGACGACGAGGTGGTCATGAAAATTGCTTGAAGATCGGCGGCTAATGGGTTTGCATACGTGAATTTCATGTTGGGGAAGAAGCGCCGGAATCACGGAGATGAGAGCTGCGCTGCAGTGCAGATCCGAAAGTGTTTGGAGCTCATTAAAATTTTATGTTAAATCGAATGTCGTTCGATTTGATTTAAAATCGTAAAATCAAGGTGAGTGTTTTATAACGCTCACAACGTACTGAATATCTTTATGCTAGTTAAATTTGACATTATGCATAGTTATGATTTTTATTTGTTGTTGTTTGATAAAATTTAATTATCATATTGATTGTCATTTGAATTCACCGTTAAAAAAATTAAATTAACAGTTAAATTTAAATTAAAATTGAATTGCGATTAAATTACCTGACATTGATAAATATGAAATTGCCGTGAATTGTATTGCCTATTGGATGATGTATTTCGATGGATGTTATTGGTTGATATTTAAATGTTTGGATGTTTATTTGTTTATATATATCATGCTATGCATACATATGACACTGTGATTGATTTAAATGATATATTCATCCCTGACATTTAATTGTAATAACTAATCACTTGGCCATAGGTTAGAAAATTATATACGGACACCGAGTTGGATAAATTAAATGATTTTAAAAGTTGTTTTGAAATTATTTAAATGAATTGATTTTAAGAATAAAATCCAATTTATGGAAATTGAATTATTTTGAATTGGAGCTCGAAATGTTAGAATTTAAACTTGGTAAACGAAATTATTAAATAAAATCGAAGTTTAGATTTAAATTGAAAATTGAAATACGTTGTAAATTTTTGAAAGTTGATTTGTTTTAAAAGATTGGACTTTTAAACGAACTCTGAATATTTCTAAGAAAATTGATATGAAATGATATCTCAAGTTTGAGTTTGGAATTGAAAATTTATTTGAAATTTAGATTTAAATTAATTTGGAATTGAATTGAAATTTAAAGAAATTTGTGAATTGAAATCGAAATTTACGTGGAATAGAAATTTATTCAAGTTGAAATTGGAATAAATCGATTAAATCGAAATGGAATTTGGATTTGATTTGGATAGGAAATTTGGGAAGTTGACCGGTTTGACTTTGGAATTATTTATCAAATAATTTTTGATTTTTTCCAAACTATTTTATATATAAACCATTTATATTCAAATTATTTTCGATTAAACTATTTAAAATTTTTCTATTAAACTATTTTGAATTATTCAACTATTTTAAACTATTTAAACTATTTTCTTAAATTCAAACTGGTTAAAGAGACGGAAATGTTTATATTTAAACCTTTGGTTTAAATACGAACTAGGTTAAAGTAGAGATTATAACCTAAATTGAATTCGAATCAAATTTTGAAGTGAAATTGATTTATCGGACAAAATTGATAATTTTGAATATATGATGATTTTGAAATGGATTTGATTTTAAAGCGAATATGATATTTTGTTATCAATCATGAATAAATTTGAAATATAAAAGAGCCATCAGTGTAATAATACGTAGTTATTAAAGAGACCGGGATCGGATATGGACATACTCTCTGTCGATACCGAAAACCACTTTAATAACTATTATACGCGGAGTGTTGATCCAGAATGAAGTGGATGGTTTGGTGAACGCGTTGACTGAAGAAAGAGAACGATGTTGGATGACCCCTGACATGACTAAAACAGGAGCCGCGCCGGGCCATTGAGGTTCGCCACCTCTAGCGGACACACTTCTTCAATACCATATCTATTACATTTGTGATTTGATTTGGGTGCACCCCTTGATTTGGGAGTGTTGTTTCGCGGTGTTGAGGTAGTAGCTGCTATGCTCAACATCAGTCTGGATCACGCAACTACTAGTATCCTAGTTGGTATCGCCTCATGTACCTTGTCATACTGATTATCCTATTCGCGACCACTACGTTTTGGTTTGTACCTTGAGTATATGGATTGCCCTCTGGTGACTTCCGGTTTTGGGGAAACTACGGTCTTGTATATGCTTTTGGGAATATAAAATGTGTTAAGGGGGATTATGGTAACGCCTTAACGCTATTTTGATACTTTATATACTGATAGACATTATCTACTTAGCGTACATTACTACCTAGTAGATAGTTTAACGGATCCTTGAAAGGTGGAAAATCCCGTAACATCTCTTAAGTTATTGCACGCACGTTGACACTGGATATGAGATGTCAAACCCCGTAAACATCTCTGACGCCGTCACACTCATATTTATTTACGATTGATTTAACTTTCATATGGATATTTTAGTCCTGACTCGAGTGTTTTGTCTTTTCATTACGCTCGGGTCAGTCCTGAATTTTCAGATTTTTGAAGATCTATTCTGGAGGACGAAGGCGAAAATTTGGTATACTATTACTATTATTATCTGTGCATCATGTTGTCTGCTGCATTATTTATTTGTTCTGTTGTATATGTATAACTCTGATAAATGTTGTATAAATAATTGTCTAAGTATAGTAAACAACTTCATGAACTGTTTATTTGACTATTATATTTTATCGTTCCGCTGCGAGATTCTGTGTTGTTTCATTTCCTTTATTTCTTTTCTTTTCTTAATTACCCCAATAACCATCTGCCTTTTTTTAATGGTTTGGAACCGGCATGTGTATTTGATCGTCGGTTTAAACTGTCCAAAAAGGCGGGTCGTTACAGATGAGCTGAGAAAACGAGAATTGATTGACGGAGTTCATCATTTAAAACTTGGTTTTTGTGAAGAGTGTGTTCTTGAAAATAAGACGAAGATTTCTTTTGGTATAGGAGAGCATAAAGCGAAAGTTGTCTTGGAGTATGTTCATACAGATGTTTGGGGTCGCTCCCCTTGTCAGTCTTTAGGTGGAGCCGGATATTTCGTTTCATTTAGATGATTTCTCTCATAAAGTATAGGTATACTTTCTTCAGTCAAAGAGTGAAAGCTTTGCCATGTTTCAAAAGTGGAAATCTATGGTTGAGAAGAAGTCATGGAAGAAATTGAAAATTCTTCGTTCAGATAATGGCGAGGAATTTGTATCATAGAAATTCATCGATTATTGTGAGTCTGAAGGCATTAAGAGGCATTACACCACACCAGGCGACCCCTAGTCTAATGGAGTTGCAGAAAGGATGAATCAGACATTATTGGAAAGAACAAGATATCTTAGAATGATTACTAAATTGAAGAATGGATTTCGGGCTGAAGCTTTATCTATGGCCGCTGTCCTCATCAACCGCACACCTTCTACTGCCATAGATATGAAGATCCCTGAAGAAGTATGGAAAGAAGAGCCTGTTAGCTATTCATTTCTCAGAGTGTTTGGTTGCCCAGCTTATGTGCATGAGATCAAAGGGAAGCCGGAACCTAGAGCTCGCAACTATATTTTTCTTGGTTATAGGAGAGGAGTGAAGGGATATAGGTTATGGTGTCCTATTAGCAAGAAGATCATTATGAGCAGGCATGTGACTTTTGATGAGAATGCTATGTTGAAGGTGGAGTCTTCCTCATTGGATGACAATGAGAGGACATGTGAAGAATACCAGACACAAAGCGAGTCTTCTGTTGAATCTTTCCATAGACGTTCAAATGGTGTTTCCGATGATACCTTGGTTGGTGAGGATAATATCGATGTTGGTACAGAGGATCAAACTCAAGGTGGAGCTCGTTTGGAACCTAGGCCTGTCAGACAAAGAAGAAAGCCTAAGTGGCTTGATGAGTTTGTTAGATTGAGCATCGAAGATATTAACTTCAATGATATGGTAACATATGCTTTGAATGTTGTCCATGATGAGCCCTGTGATTATAGAGAAGCTATCACATCAGTTAACAGTTCCAGTTGGTTAGTTGCTATGGAGGAGGAGATTGAATCATTATAGAGAAATCATACTTGGGATTTGGTGCCTCTTCCCACCGATAAGAGAGCTACTGGATGCAAGTGGATCTATAGAGTGAAAGACGGTGAAAATTATAATCTCAGATATAAGGCAAGGTTAGTCGCAAAGGAGTATGTTCAGAAGAAGGGGGTAGAGTATCATGATATCTTTGCTCCAGTGGTTAGGCATACTTCTATTCGTATTCTTTTGGCATTAGTTTCTCACTATGATATGGAACTAGAGCAACTAGATGCCAAAACTGCATTATTGCATGGTGATCTGGATGAGGAGATTTATTTAAATCAGCCGGAAGGGTTCATTGATAGTAATAGACCAGACTATGTTTGCAAACTCAACAAAGCTCTATATGGACTGAAGCAGTCTCCTAGACTATGGTATAAGAGGTTTGATAAGTTTATGCTTTTACAGGAATACTCTAGAAGTTTCAAAGACCAGTGTGTTTATTTTAGGAGATGTGATGGTGTTATGATTTATTTGTTGTTATATATTGATGATATGCTGATTGCATCTCGGAGTATGGTCAGAATTAAGGAGTTGAAAGCGGAGCTCAGTAGAGAGTTTGACATGAAGGATTTGGGAAAGACACAAAGAATATTGGGTATGGAGATAAGCAGGGATAGAAAGCGGAGAGAGTTAAGGCTCACTCAAGCGCAGTACATTGAGAAAGTCCTCGCTGAATTTGGAATGGAGAAAGCCAAACTGGTTGGCACTCCATTAGGCTCTCATTTTAAGTTTTCAAAAGACTTATCTCCCTCATCGGAAGAAGACAAGAGGTATATGGCTGATATACCTTATTCTAGTATTGTTGGTAGTCTTATGTATGTGATGGTGTGCACAAGACCATATTTGGCCCATGCAGTGGGTGTTGTGAGTCGATATATGTCTAACCCAGGCAAAGAGCATTGACAAGCTGTGAAGTGGATTCTTAGATATCTTCGAGGCACTTCTTCAGTGGGCTTGTTATATGGTGGAGTGGATGGTGACATCTTTCTTAGAGGATACTGTGATTCTGATTACGCCGGAGATAGAGATGCTAGGAAGTCAGTGTCGGGCTATGTTTTTACACTTGGCATAGGATCAATTTCATGGAGATCAAAGCTGCAATCTATCGTAGCTTTATCGACTACCGAAGCAGAGCTGATATCGATTGTGGAAGCAACAAAGGAAGGATTATACTTACTTCAATTGTTGGATGATCTTTCAATGGTGTAGCAGACAGTAGATTTATTTTCAGACGGTTAGAGTGCGATTCATCTTGTTGAAAATCAAGCTTGTAGTTCACGGACGAAGCACGTTGATGATAGAGGTTTCTTTCTTATGCTTGAGGAAGAACGAAGCAAGATCAAATTGTTGAAGGTGAGTACTTTGGATAATCCTTCAGATATGATGACTAAGTCACTTCCAAAGGACAAGTTTGAGCATTGCTCAAACTTGATCAGTTTGATACCTGTTACTTGAGCGTCATGGGGAGCTAGACCCAACAACTTATATGTTAATTGCTTGATGATAAGATGATGAAGAGAGATTGTATATTTGAATCAATGTGGAGTGTTGAATTTGGATGATTCAAATATTTGCTAAAGAGGAAAGAAATTGATTAATTGCTTCAATCAAATCAATTAATTTGGCTGGTATATGGAAGGATATTTTGAAGGAAACTAATTAATTAGTCAATTAATTAATTAGTCAATATATATTTGTTATATGAAGAAATAAATGATTAGGCATGGAGAATAAAGGAAAGAAAGGAAACGAAGATTACGCTATCTATTTGTACTAAAATCAAATCATGCAATTTGGAAAGATATCTGGGTAATCGGGAAATTGATTTGCTTAGTCTCCAAGCAACCCTTCATTATCAAGTCTATTTAAATGAAGAAGTTTCATCTTCATATGTAACAAGCAAGTGTGTGAGAGTATCCACCATAATTCTTCCCTCTCTTGTACTCTTTTCTTTAGTGAAATAAAAAGTTGTTGGGTCTCCGTGGACGTAGGATATTCATATCTGAACCACGTTAAATCTTCTATGTCTTCTATTTCTGTTATTATTTCTATGAGACTGCATAATTTTTTTTAAGTATCATTGGTATCTAAATAGGCAATACTAGATCCTGATCAAATAAATCGCTTCTGCTCAAATTAAAACAAAATTCGCTACAGTCAGATCGGCAACGGATACGTGCCCATTCTCGATAGTCACACCTCCTATATTGGAGTCAAGTTCTCCAAGATTTTGAATCATCGAGGTTGGTGGTGTTGCCTGATGCCTTTTTAGGTGCTTGGTTGTAGAATTGGGTGCTTGATGGGCGGTGGCTATGCTGGTTTTGTTATGCCTTTTTCATTGTTTTGATTTTTTCTTATTACTGTAGGTTTCTGTTTTTGTTGAGACTGTTTTGAAATTGTGGTACTGTATGCATTTGGATCTTTAAGTAATTTTATATTGCCGAACCTTTGCTACTAAAGTAAGAAGGGAAGCGAGCATTCAAGGTTTTTTAGAGTTCTATCTTGAAGTGCATATAAGTTCATTTTGTCCTTTTAAAGTGCATTTGAACTACCTTTATTAATCAAGATGTTTGTTATCATTATACTAACTTGAGGTACTTGCTCATATTTTTATTTCCATTAATCTGTATTTGCTTTTCCTTTCTCCTTCAAAATTAAACATGCCAATGCGCACCAAGCATGATGCCTGCACTATTTCTTACTTCACAAAATATCGTTTGGTTAATTTTCAAAATGGGAACTATGTATATTTGGACTATTGATTTTTTTACTACTATTAGTTTGATTATTCATTATTGTCATGTACGTTGCTATGTGTAAAACAACATCAAAAGTTCCTTCTCTTAGCTTGTAAATCAATTATGATGGTTGGGTATATATTTTTCAGAAGTTTGATGGAAGTACTGTAGATATAAAGTTACATCAAATGTTCTTTCTCTTATTTTGCCTAGTCATGACACAAGAACTATTGTCCCGTTTCAACTCATAAGGCAGATGGCAAGGAACAAATCTATCTACAAAAATGTTCTTGATGGTAAGAACCTTTCTAGTCGGTGTTTTTTATATCCTATATTTGAATGGAATTGGATCATCTATAAATATCCTTATCCCGTACCCAAAAACAATGCGTGGATACTCACTTTGTATTTTAACTGGAGTAGATCATCCCAAACAAGTGTGACTTAACTATAGGAGTATAAATGTGCACTCAGACAAAATGTTGTATTTTTTTTGTTTTGATTTTTTAGTGGGCTTGGTCCAAAGTCCATTAAATTATTAATTTTTACTTAATATATTACATTTTTTATCCTCTACATTCATTTCGATCGCGAATGCATTTTTTTGCAGTTTAATTCATAGTATCCTGTTAAGCTACTTAATAAATTTCATTTCATATGTACAAAACAACGGTGTTTCCATCCTTTTTTAGTTTAAGCTACATTTCATATGGTTAAATTACTCACTTTTGTAATTGAAATATAACCACTTGAATGCTTGATTTAATTTTGTTGACTAATGACTCCCAAGATCTTTTACATGTTTGGAGCTTAGAGTTTCAATCATATGTTTATTTGTAAATGTAGGATAGTTCTATATTTTGTTTCTACTATGAAATATACATTGTAAGAAAACCATTAGTAATATTGTTGACAATTATTTGTTTATCATGTAGAGAAGTCAAGTAAATATTTGAACAAATAAAAGTGGGGTGCCTATGTGATGTCATGTTTCATGTTTGCTTAATCTTGTTGTGACATGGTATGTTAAATTCATAAATCCTCATTATTTATTTACAATATATAGCGTGGATGTTTTTTTAAGCTACTCATGACGAAAGTATTATTATTGCAAATCAAATCAATTAAATTATTATTTTAATTAGTATTTGTACATTTAGTTGTACGCAATTTAACATCAAAGATACCAAATATTCTGAGATTGCTTCTGTAACGACCCTCCTTTTCGAACCCCAGAAGTCAAAATTAATACATCCACGGTATTCACATGCCGAACAATTAAGTGCCGGAAAGACAAAATGTTAGGGGAAGAAAGGAGATAGAAGATAAGAAGAAACTAAACAATCAGAGTCTGACAACACAACA
Source organism: Allium cepa (assembly GCA_030765085.1). Lineage (NCBI taxonomy): Eukaryota > Viridiplantae > Streptophyta > Magnoliopsida > Asparagales > Amaryllidaceae > Allium > Allium cepa. The sequence continues at coordinate 71,805,624 of CM060930.1, read as the reverse complement.
GAATAAAATATATATTAATCAACATAATACTTTACAAAGCCATTTCAAAAATGATATATCAGAATCATACTAATACAATTCTACCCTTGGACAGTTATAACAGCCTATCCCTACCTAACCGAAGATATATAATACAGTAGAAAACAAGATAATAATTGGCTATGGATGAAGCCTCCTGCTCCAAGCTCCTCCAAAATGCATTCATGGAAAACCTGAACTACTTGACTACCCATAAAAATTTGAGCACCCAAGAGTTTTAGGAAAGACAATAAAACTTCAAATCAGACATGACTCTAGTGTGAGTAAACTCAAACAACTGAATTATTATGTTTAAAACCCTTCTAAAATCAAAGGTATCTCGTAAGACCTCGCCGTACATAAATACAGATCGGTTTTTACCTTATGATAACCATCGTTTCGGTGCAGCAGGTGAGTGGAGGCTTGTCCTGTCAGGTGAGTCTCTCTACTATTCCTTCATGCTTGGTCGTTGTTGGTGGTTTTTCAACGGCTTGTTGGTTTGTGGTTGATGCTTTGTTTATCGTGTTTATGAGCCATGACACGCTATGGTGTGTGCTCCCTGACTATGCTGCCCTGATTTTGTTTGGTGGCGTGTCAGGTCCTTTTGGCATTGAACGCTCCGTTTGGAGCGGTCAGTGTGGGTATTTCCGTTGGTTTTTTGTTCTGAGCCATAGCGAGGCCTGGTCTGTGTCGTTTATGGCTTGTATTCGGTTTTTTGTACTGGTTGGCTTGCTATGGTATCTGCGGAGTTTTTTCCTTGACTGGATCGATTGGCTCGGGCGATATTCCAGCCCTGGTCGCATAGTGACCACTGATTCGGTCCACTGTGTGGGCAGTCGGGAATATTGCCAGCTTTTATCGATCCGATCGGGTGATCTCTCTGCTAGGACCATATCGCGAACCTCACCCGTCTCGCGGGGCTGTCTCACTAGTGACATTCCGGCTTGGGTTAGGTTCCTACAGCGACGAGGGATGCGTATTTTGTGTTCCCCTACATACTTTCGGCCGGCTCAGCTTGATCTGGCTTCTCCAGAACCTCCGTCTGTTTGTTGTTCTTCTCTTTGTTCGCTTTCTTCTTCTTCTTGTGTCTTATCGATCTCTATTCCGATGCTTAGTTTAGAGGAGATTGCGATCATTAATGATCGACTATCTCGTCTGACTAAGAACTCGGCTCCTTCTAGATCTCCAGCTAGGCAGACAGGCTCGTTGGAGGCGATCGGAGCTTCTGCGGAGTCCGAGCTTCGGCTCGAGGTTTCGCATCAGGCTCGGCCCCTCCGCCGCAGATCGAGAGGTGCACCGACCATTCTTCGCACTATCCGCACTCGCTCTATAGCGGCGACTGAGCAGATCGATCGATCGGCTCTTTCCTCATTGTATAGTTCCTGAGTTGCGATTGTTCAGCTTCTCTTGTCTTGATTTCTTCCTTTCCGTTGTTTCTGCTAACATGTCGAACCTTCTCTTCTGGAACATTCGTGGTATTGGCAATGAAGCTTCTTCTGCTAGGCTTAAGCGTATTGTCCGTAAGCATTCTATTTGCTTGGTGGCTCTTTTTGAATCTTTCTTGGGCCCTGGAGCGGCCACCAAGGAGGTTCTTTCGCTTGGGTTTGGTGGTGCTTTGGCTAATGTGTCGGGTAAGATCTGGATCCTTTGGTCCAAAGACTGTGTTGTTCGTCCTGTTTTCGACTCGTCCCAGCTTTTATCTGTTTTGTGCTCCTCCCCCCTCTTCCCTCATCCGTTCCTTTTTTCGGCGGTGTACGCCAAGTGTGATCGGTTAGAGAGATTAGCTCTCTGGGATGACATTCTGTCAATTGCTGATATGGGATTCGCGTTCTCTGTGGTAGGTGGGGATTTCAATGTTGTCGCTAGTCAGGCCGAAAAATTAGGGGGGCTGGCTGTTAATCGGCAATCGGTTTCAGACTTCAATTCTTTCATTGTGAGTTTCGGTTTATCAGAAATCCCTTTCGTGGGTTCTGCTTATGCTTGGTCTAACAATCAGGAAGGGCCGCTTCGGATTCTTTCCCGACTTGATAGGATTTTTGGATCAGCTGATTGGTTTAATCTTCCTTTCTCCTTTTCTACTACTCATCTTCATCGATCTTGCTCTGATCATGCGCCTCTGGTGCTGCGCTGTTCCTCTCGTTCTTCGTCGGGGCCTTCTTCTTTTCGATTCCTTAGTATGTGGAATTCTCACCATGATTTTCTCCGGGTAGTGGAGGAATCGTGGTTAGCTCCTATTGATGCTGCTCCCATGGGGGCTTTCTTTCTAAAACTGAAACGTCTTAAGGCTTGCCTAAAGACGTGGAATATTCAAGTTTTCAGGAACATTTTCGACCGTGTTCGTGCGGCTGAAGAGTCTCTGATCGTTGCCGAATCTGAGTACGACGTGACTCCTTCGGCTGAAAACAGGGATATTTGGGCTAGTGCCCTAATGGCTTTCTCCTCGGAACTTCGTATTGAAAACTCATATCTCCACCAACTGGCGAGAGTCAAATGGGTTGTTGAAGGTGATGCGAATTCCAAATTTTTCCATTCATCTATTCGCAAGAAAGCCAACTTGCTTTCTATTCGCGAGATTTTGAGATCAGATCTCTCTGTGGCTTCGACTCCTTCTGAAGTTAGAGAGGTCATTGTATCTCATTTCCAGGCCTACCTGGGTTCTTCCTCTGTGTCTGACCCGGATCAGGACCTCCTGTCCTTCATTCCTCGGCTGGTCCCTTCGGAGGAAAGTGCGGGTTTAGCTTATCCGCCTTCGTCGGATGAGATTCGTGAGTGCGTCTTTGCTCTTAGCAAGGATAGTGCCTGTGGGCCAGATGGTTTCAACGGATCCTTCTATCGGAGTGCTTGGTCTATCATTCAATCAGACTTCTGTCTGGCTATTCAACAGTTCTTTTCTGGTTGCATTCTTCCCATTAGCTGGTCTTCCACTAACTTGGTTCTCATTCCCAAGAGTGATAATCCTCGGTCTTGCGTGGATTATCGCCCGATCGGCCTTTGTAATTTCTCTAACAAAGTGATTTCTAAGGTATTGGCCAAGCGTTTGGCTCCGTACCTGGATCGCATTATCTCCTCCTCTCAGGCGGGTTTTGTAAAAGGACGTTTGATCACTGATAACGTCCTTTTAGCCCAGGAACTGATTTCCCAGATTGACATGAAAGTCAGAGGTTCTAATATTGTTTTTAAACTTGATATGGAAAAGGCCTACGATCGTATGTCGTGGTTTTTTGTCATCAAGGTTCTTCGTGCCTTGGGGTTTCCTGAAACCCTGATCGATTTGGTGTGGAGGCTCATCTCCAACTGTTGGTTCTCTGTTTTCATTAACGAATCGGCTAATGGTTTTTTCAAGGCGGGTAGAGGGCTTCGTCAAGGTGATCCTCTATCCCTTCTCTTTTTGTGATAGCGGCTGAGGCTTTCATTCGAGGGATACACGTCTTAACGATGTATGGCCAAATTCATCGTTTCGGACTCCCCAGTGGGTGTCCACTCGTCTCTTCCCTTTCCTCTGCGGACGACATTGTCATCTTCTCCAATGGTAATCGAACTTCTGTTCGGCGGCTCATTCGGTTCATCCACCTTTACGAGAGGTGTTCGGGTCAACTGGTCAACTCTTCAAAGAGTTGTTTTGTCCATTCGAAGGACATGGAGCCTTCGAGGGTCTCTTGGATCGAATCGTTTACCGGCTTCAGGGAAGCGTCTCTTCCTCTTCCTTATTTGGGTATTGCCCTGTACAGAGGTAGGAAACTTAACGCCCTTTTCGACCCTCTGACCGACAAAGTTAGGGGTAAGATCATCCGTTGGAATGCGCCTCTTCTATCTCTTGCTGGTAGATTGGTTGTCATCAAATCTGTTTTAGGCTCTTTGGACACTCATGTTTTCGCCGCTATGTCCCCTACTTCTTCTTTTTTTCGATCGTTCCAATCTCTGGCCTCCTCCTTCTTCTGGGGATCGAAGGTCGAAAATCATCGCCATCACTGGGTATCCTGGGATGTATCTGTCGTCCTAAGATTGAGGGTGGGCTTGGCTTGCGAAATCCAAAGGACATTTGTTCGGCTTTCGCCTGCAAGTTGTGGTTCAGGTTTGGTTCTAACGATTCGCTTTGGGCGTCGTTCCTTCACGCCAAATACCAGAGGTCGGCCTCTGCTGGCTTCTCCGGTTCTCCATCATTCGCTAGTGAGACTTGGAAGCATATGCAATTGGTCAAGTTGTTTTTTGATTCTCATGGAGGCCAATCCGGATGGGACGGTGGCCCGTTTTCTATTCGTAAGGTCTGGCTCTCTACTCGTTCCCCCGCCCCCGCTATCCCCATTTTCTCCTTCATCTGGGACGCTAGAATCCCCCCTAAAGTGTCTCTCTTCATGTGGCGAACCCTTCATAATGGATTGCCAGTTGATGAGAACCTTCAGCGGATTGGCATTTGTTTGTTTCCCGTTGCAGATGCTGCAGCAACGGTGAAACAGAATCGGTGGACCATATGCTTTTTTCTGGTTACACCGCCAGAGCCTGCTGGAACTACTTTGGAAATTTAATGGGTATCCGCGGTAGCGTTTCCTCGTCGAACGACCTTCTGGGTTCCTGGTGGATCGGTAGTAGCAGTAAATCTCTTCGTTCTATCACCAGTCGTTTGATTCCATGTCTGATTTGCTGGCACATCTGGTGTGCGAGGAATAAGGCTATTTTTGAGGAGTCGCCTATGGATCCTTTTTCCGTTATTCGGCGTGTTAGAAATGATGTTTTCTTGGCGTTTCGAGGTAGACCTTTCAGGGGCTCAGTCAGCTCTCGTTCTGGTTTCCTTGCGGCCCTGCTTTCAATTACCTGCTATCAGCCTTCCGTTAGAACGGGAATTGGTTGATCTCCGATTTCGAGACTTGTGTCTCTTGCTCGTTGGTCTTCTTGTTTCCTTTTTCCCTCCACCCCCCCTTGTATTTCGTGTTTTTTCTGGATTATGATTTCAGGTTTTGGTATGTTGGCTTGGTTGGAGCTCTTCTTTCCGCTTAAGGGTGTTGCTTGGCTGAAGGACATTTGGCTCTTTTTCTCGGCTTCCGCTTTTGCTGTTCTTTGGATGTTGGGCGCTTTGTTGGGTCTTTTTTTCATGTGAGCTAGTCTTATTTCTAGCGGTTGCTGTGCTCGGTTGTCTTCCGACATCGGCATCGGGCGGTGGCATTGCCGGAGCTCGATGACGATGTTTGATGGGCGGTGGTTTATCCAGAGCTCATCGTCTTTGTTCCTTGCCAGCTTCCTTCTCTCATCGCTGTTCTGACTCGCCGACTACTGGGGGTTTTAGTCTTTTGTTCTTACTATGTTTGTCTTTGGATGTCATTTGATTGGTATAGTTGTTGTGCTTTGCTCTTGGGTTACCTGTCAGGCATGTTGACAGCTTTTTGGTGATGGCTAATAAATTCTGTTTGAGGGAAAAAAAATATGATAACCAAAACACTTTCTATAGAAAATCTAGTGATATTACAATAGCGTCTAGAGCACAAATACTTTTTAATCTTAGCCGAAATTGTTACATTATTAAATTCTAACATACTAGGCTCTACAATCAAAACCGAAAAGGTACGTATTGGAGATTGGATTCCATACTACGACAAGGTAAAGAACTATCTTCGATGATACACCTCTGGATAAAATGTACCGGACTCTTATAAGAACATCTTGTACCTCTGCCACATATGACTGACCTACCACTTAACTAGTAGTACTGAATATTATCACCCCTCCATTTTGGTCCCCAAAGCATACATCAGTAGATTGTAACCGATCTTGATTTGGGATGACCATATCTTGATAGGAGCGACCCACTTAGCCCTGCTTTATGCCTGATTTTTTTCATTTCCCAATTTATGAGGCTTGAGACTACGTTTAACTTATTCTGTACTTCTTACTTGGAATGCTACACTACCCTCCAAGCATCAATGCAATGTTAGCATTGATCTATACAAGTTCATTTTGGGACAGAACGAAAAAGTAGACACTACCTCTATTACATCCATTTTGAAATCACCCTCAGTGTTAGTAGCAAATAGCTCTTGCACTTCAAAAGCTCTATCTTCGATTCCATGCTTTTTAAGATGTCTTCAGTTCGAAATGCTTGAGATAGATCGAAGTGGTTATGGAATAACATATCTGATCCTGATCTCTTCGAAACAGCTTTCGATAATTTTCGGCAAACTCAACCCCAGTTCTTTAGGTGTAACGACCCATAGATTTAACTGGTTTTAATAACGTTATTAACAGAAATTTTGTGGAATTTTAAATAATAAAATTTTGAAATATAAATATAATATTTGGAGTGCGTCTAGTTAAACATCGCAACCGGTAAATTTTCGTCCGAAAATATGAAGTTTATTTCATGCGTAAATTTATTTTAATTTAATCGGTTAAAAATCGATGAAAATAAAATGTTTTCGAAACTTGAATATTTTTACATAGAAAAATTCTAAACCATTTTCTGAGAAAGACGTCATTTTTCGTTTTTTCAAATTCGGAATTCTTTAGCTCCGCCGATCTTATTTTTCTGTGTTTTTCTTGCATTTTCCATAGTAGAAAATTCGAATTTTTATAATTCAATCATACCACTGACATCTGTATACCGTTTTGACCGTACCATCGTGCTGATCTCAACGGTATATTAACAACTGTGTTTGATGTCCGGTGCATTGCTGAATCCTTGGAAATAGTAATCTTATCGGTAGTCGTTCGAGTTCTTTTGTATTCCTATGCCTATTCAGTCGTCTTACCTAAGAATCTGCATATCTTTTATTACTCCTGTATTGAACAGACGAGACTTTTGCATTTCGCCTTGTTTCGGTTGGAAAAAAAATGAATGCACAATAGAACCAAACAAACCTCTCTTCCCATCAGCCTCCTGCATTGAACAAACGAGACTTTTGCATTTTCCATCATCCTCTCTTCCCACTTGCCTGTAGCCTCCATTCTCCCCACATATATCAACCGAGCACCATGTTTCACCGCCTCCAAAACCAAACAAACCTCATCATGCGACCATGTTTTTCCCCTCCATCAACTCCGTCCCCATGATAGCAGCTCCGACCAAACTCCAGCACCCTATGGCCGAACACCCATCGGCCCGTGCCTCGCCTCCCCGAGCATGCAACCCTCCGTCTGCCTTGATCTGACTTCCTTTTCCACCGCTTGAAACCCTCACCTTGCACATGAACGACATACCTCCTTTTACAACACCTTCCCCTTCTCCTGCCGTAGCCACCCACTCCCCTCCGCCGCATATGCTCTACCGTTCCATTCCCTGACCATCGTCCTCCACTTCCGCATGACCAGATCTCCTCCGCATCCATTAACCCCACGCTGATGCCAAGAGCATGCCTGAAAACCCACATAGAGCTGTCATCTTCCCCTCCGCCCTGCCAAACCTATCCTCTCTCCCTCGCCTGGGCATAGCCGGGCTCATTCCCCCTCAATCATGGACAAACCCAATTAACAGCGCCGGCCTCCACAAGTGGCACGCCTCACGTCCAGGACCGCCTCCGTCATGCCGCCAAACTTCTCGTGCTCGCGACACTCCTGACTGGCCGGGCCCATTTTTCTAGCTGTAGCCTACCTCACCTTCCACTTGCACTACCAAACATTGCACACTCTTCAATATATGATATACGTATAAATATATTTCAGGTATAATTTATTTCAAATTTTTCTATTTGATTTTTTTTGTGTACTTTCAATATATTGTATATATGTATAAAATCAGGTCTGAATGTAGTTTATGATACTAGTATGTGTTTTAATATTATAAGATTTTATGATACTAGTATGTGTTTTGTTTATTTGATATATTATAAGTACTTATATTCTGTAGATTAGATTGAAATGAAGTATGGCATGGGTCTTTATATTTTTACATGAATATTAGTTTTATACATGTCAGGTTTTGAGGATATACAAGTCATATATAGTCTGTTGCTGTTTATATAAATATAGGGTATGTTGTTTATATGTTCTAGTTGTTGTTTAGGGAAGTTGTATATAAATATTTTGTTATAAAGTTACCTGAGTTATATTCTGCCTATATTTTGAACTGTATGAACATATATGTCCATACAGATAATTTTTTTTAAAGTATAGATCTGATGTATGAGTTGGTTTGTATCTTGGTGTTATATATATTTATAGTTTTAAAAGTAATAGTTGCAGTTGCATAATGACATTTTACATATCAGTAAAAAAAAAGTAATAATAATACTGTTATGTTAGTATTAGTGTTTGTAGCTTTCTTTGTTACAGTTAATATATAAAGTTATTCTGAAAATGGGTCTCAACATTGCTTTTCTTTAAACTTGTATATGTTTATGTATATTTCCATATGAAGGTTGCAGTATTTATTTCAAACTATATTATATTTGATTTTTTTATACAGGTGTTTAAAACAAACCAATGATTTTTCTTACGTACACATTTTTTTTATAAGAAAATAATAATGTATTATTTTCAGTTTATGTCAATCTGATTGGGATTTGTTCTCGTCAATTTCTGTTATCAGCTCTGTCTATCGAATTCGGGCCAATCCTGCTTTGTTTAAACTCATGCTTGGATTCTTAATTCATCCCTCTTTCGTTCATCTCTAGCCTCGAAAGGTGAGCAATCACTCACGATTAATGTTCTTTTATTTATTTAATTTGATTTCAATTGAAACGACAATTGAAATATACTGCTGTTAGTTATTTACACTGTTATTACATGTACCAGTTCATCTGTGACATCTGACACCATTGTCTGTTAATTATTTATGCGATGATAATACAGTTTGGCTGATAATTGATTGATCTTTAATGTTTATATTGGACGATAAATTGTTTATGTTAAAGTGAAATAGTGCACAATTGAATTTGATATAAGATAGTTAACAAATTTGAAATTGATATATGTGTTGAATTTGATTAGATAAAATTTGTATAATATGACCCCTTTAAATGTTTAAATTATGTGACATGTAGAAATATGGTTAATTGCACCTTGAACCATTTAAATTTATGTGGTATAAATTGATATAGTATGAAATCGAATAATAAATGTCAAGTGTAGAACCGCAAAAATTAATAGGGTAAGAATCCTTAATCTAGTGTGCATTCTAGAAATAATTATATTAATTTGCACAAACAACAATGCGAATTAATACGATTATTTCGGGATTATTTAAATAAATTATTGGATTGTCATTGATTGTTGTTATTGCTTGTTTATTTACTTTGACACCATCCCAGTTATCACATTGCAAGTTCCCTTTGCTTAGCTTTGATTTTTGAATTGAATGGAATCGGGTTGAAATGATAAACACCCAAATGAACTTGACCTAGAATAGAGAATTAAATAAAAAAACCCCATTGGTCAATAATTTGATTTAAAAATAAAATAAAGATTTTATATGAATAAAATTATAAGGGTTTTAAATGAAGTTGAAATTTGAATTCTAGTGAAATTTAAATGTTAATAATTAATAATCGGAAACAAAATATTAACATAGTACTTAATGGAAGAACGTTGTTTAATTTATGGAATGATCGAATTAAAAATAATTAAGTTTGAAATTATTTAATTAAGTTTTGAAATTATTTAATAATTAAATAAAAATTGAACTATTTTAGAATTAAATAAAAGTTGAATTCTTTGATAAGAGAAATTGAACTTTTGAATAAGTGAATTTGAACTTCGTTAATAAATGAAATTGGGTTTCTTTATTTATTAAGTTTTGGAAAATTATTTAGTAAGTTAATAAGTGAAGTTGAACTTCTTGAATACGTGAAATTTAGTTTCTTTATTAATCAAGTTTTGAAATTTGTAACTAAGTAAATAAATAAGTAAAATCGAATTTCTTCAACAAGAAATAAAATGTAACGACCCGTTAAGTTCGACCATTTAAAATTGTTTGTTTAATAGGATTTTGTAATTTATTTTAGTTGAAAGAATAAAGGTGGTAGATAAGTATTAAAATGAAGGCTAGAATAAATTATATAGAAGTGACTTAGAAACCTATTTAAAGACATTTGAATAAAATTCAAATGAATTAAGTAGAGAAAGAAAGAAAAATTCTTACCTGTACATAAAATTTAATATGGGAATATTAAACCAATTTAATGCAATAAAAGATTGTGAACGATAAATTGAATAGATTAAGAAACCCTGTTATTGCAAGTCAATAAATTTGTAAACCCTAATGAACATCTCAAAATTTATAAATTTATTGAAATTTAAGACATAGCATAAGCGTAGAACTATAGGTATGATGACAAACTTTTATAAATTGTCTAATTAAGGGTCAGCAAATTTATTTGGAAATCAAACTCAATTAAGGGTAAGTAATTATGATGGATTGATGGCATAAACGTTACTAATTTTTATCATAGTAACGGAAGTGCAGATGGAAGGCAACTGTAGAAATTTAAGTACGTATTAACAATTGAAAGGGACTGTCGATTGAGTGGAGTACTTTAGGTTGTCTTACTAAATTTAGAATTTAACATAAGACAAATAGAAATAAATCAATAAACGTATAGATTTTAAGTTTATTATGATGAATTATTTTAGTGATATGACTTAGAATAAATGAAATAATTTGGGTTAATTGGTATTTAATGGAATTAAAGGTTGCAATATTCATAGGTAAGGATTTAGATGAAATAGATTGATGTATGAAAAATTTAATTTGATAAATGGCAATTAATTCCTTTAATTTGTGCAATTAATGTATGTTTAATTGATAACGATAAAAAGTTGATTTTTTTCAGTGTAACCAACGTAAAATATTATCATAGCATGATACTTGGTTTGAATAGAAGGATTTGATTTAATGTGAAAATTTTTGTTCTAAGTATTGAATAAAATTGGGAATCAAAAATTTTTTTTTATGATAATAACGTTAGTATTGGTTAATAAATAGATTTCAATGCAGTAACCAAATAAATGGAATAAGATGAGTATATATTGCATAGAAATGAAATGATAAATTATTGATGTAATGGAAGATATAACCATGTCAATTATGCATATAAGGTAATAAGGTAATGAAACCGAGGTAAATTAATTAATTGAGACTTTAAGTAAAATTAACGTGTGGAATTGACCAAGGTTCAATAAAATGAGAATTTGATTGGTTATATTTATTGGTTGAGAAATGTAAATGTGTATTTGGGGAATAAATTTAGTCAGACTTAAGTATTGAATTTAATTAATTAATATATATGATAAATGATGATTAAATAAAAACCCAATACTCTATATATATGTATAATATTTGAGTGAAAATAATAATACACTTATAAATGTGGAATTAAGAGTTTACAACAACTATTTTAAGTAAAGAAATTGTTCATTCAAGTAAATTTGAAACATCGCAATAGGTGTAGATTAAGTGTTGCGTTAAATAAATTATAAAGGAATAAATTTATAGAAACGTAGGAACGGAAGAATGAACATTATAGTAACGTAAAACGTATTGTAGGATAATAATTAAGTATAGGCTTGTAAATTAGATGTATGACAATAAATTTTGTACGTAAATCTTTCTATTAGTTGATAAGTCTTATTTTGATCAATTTAAAGGAATACACTAAATTTTGTAGTTAGTACGGAATATTGATGAGTGAATGAATAAGATGAAACAAAGGTGGAATGTATTAGTTGAGGTTTTAAGTTATTTATGTGATAAGTTACCAAAATTATAATTTTATCTAAATACAGTAATTTATGCAAACAAAAGATGAACATTTTGAAATATTACCACAGTGATATATAAAAGAAACGTTAACTATGTAGTTGGAGAATAATTGATATATTTTGAGTTGGATAATAGAAATCAAGTTATTTATATAATTAGATTTAAGATGAGAGTATAAGTATATGATTAAATAATTGGGTTTTGCGAATAAAATTTACAATTCCCAAATAATAAGAAAACGCAGAGGTTAACACTGCGAAATTTATATACTTATAAATTTTAATTCACATCCAAGCTTGCTAAATTATTTGGAATTGATTGGATTATATAAGTAATGAAATTTGGCCAATATTTAAAGTTGAAAGAAATTTGGATTTTATGATTTATTTTAATTTATTTAATAAATATTAAAAATAGCCATTTTTGTCACGGACTCGGATTTCGACGAAACTAGTTTCATCGGATCCGTAACGGTGAATTATAATAATGTTTCAAGTTTCGTTGCGATCGGACTTGTCGTTTGATCGTACGGACTCGAAACGCCTTGAAATTTACGCATTTTGAAATCAATTTGAAATTTTTATTTTTTTTAGCATAACTTCTTCATACGATCGAATTTGGTCGCGAAACTTTTTCCATCGCGTTCAGAATATTTTGAAACACCTATTTGGATATATAGTTTTAACAAATTCGACTCCGGAGGCAGAACGGGCTTTTTGGGCCAACTATCGTTTAGCACGTTCGTTATCCGTACCCACCTAGCCTTCTTTTATCTGTCTATATATTTGCGATTATAAACCCTAGCCACTCCTTATTTTCATTTTTCTATACGTACATCTCCTTCTCAACTCCTCATTCCAATGGCAGAAAACCTAATTCCCAAATTCCAAAATTTTATTTCAAAAAAAAAAAAAAAAAAAAAAAAATTGTGGATCTGCAGCAGCTTCTGGTCGCGCTTCGGGTTTCAGAGGAGAAAACCCTAGAGCAACTTCGGGTCAGGAAGAAAATGACTCGGGTCGCTCCGGGTCGTTTTGGCGAAAACTCCAAGCAAGCATCGGGGAAATGAGGCGGCGCCCCGAAGTCGAACCCGAAGTTGACCCAGGACCAGAATTTTTCATTTTTCAAATTTTCATAACTTTTGCATACGAGCTCGGATTCACACGCGGTTTGTTTTGCTGGGATCGTATCGGAATTTCTGACGTTTTGGCACTGGTTTGGATGAATTTGGAGACTGTCCAATTTTTGGGTTTAAATTGGATTTGAATTCAATTTAAATTCAAAAGGTGAGTGTTTTAACCCACTCACAACTACTAGAAGCTTTTATGTTTGTTAAATAAATTTTAGAAATGAATAGAAATTTATTTATGAGCTTTTGGCATGTTATTTCATTCATATCTGTTGAATTGCATTTTATTGAATGTAACTGTTAATTTAATTGATTTATTGCGTGTTAATTGGCTGTTAGAAATTTTTGGTTGCATATGAACTGCTAGTTAACAGTTATGTCAATTATCACTGAATATAAATTGTTAGATTAATAGTTGAAAAATTTAATTTGAATAAACTGCCAGTTATCACCTGTTATATATGATCATATATATAATTGTTATTGATTGATATTGCTTGATGTTTGTGATTGGATGATGGATGTGTTATTGAAGGGATGTTTTATTTGATATCATTAAACTGCAAGTTAGTATGCATTTTTCATTTCATTCGGGATTGCGGTTTGAAATGATATACAACCGCAGTTTTATTTTTTAAATTGCGGATTGAAATGATAAATATCCGTATCACTTGACCATAGGATAGAAAACTATATACAGACACCGTGGTCTATATATAACTATTTTTAATGTGATTTCTATGGTTTGGATGGAATACGGTTTATAAAAATCTTAAATTTTATACTGAATAAATGTTTTCTTCCATAGTTATATGCATATGAAGTTGAAATTTTGAAATTAAAAGGTGAATAAATTTCTTTATTAAAAATGGAAGAAAATTAAGAAAATGGAGTTTGATGATTATATCCTATGTTTAAATATTAAGTTGGAAATTTTAAAGATATGATATTTATAATTGGATTTTTTTCCCAAAATATTTTGAAATGAATATTCTAGTAAAAATTGAATTTGGAAATATATATATATATATATATTTTACTAGAAATTGAAGTCTTATTAATTATGGATTTTATGTGAATGGTCAAGATTAATTAATAGAATATTGATTTTTGAAAGGATAAAAATCCAACTTTAGTTGAAATATTAATGCTCCAAAATGGATATAAATATATATAAAATTGAAATGGTTTTGCGACTTGAAGTAATATTTTGGATTTTGGTTTAACTTTAAAAGAAGAAATATTTGGAAAGCCATGTAATTTATTTCTTTATAAAGCAACAGTAAAGTTAAACTTTTTTTTAATTCGCATACCGTTGAATATCCAAACCATTTAGTTTTGAAAATAATGGTTTTAAAATGCTATGGATTTTCGAAGAATTATGTTGAAAGTTACAAACAGAATATTGGTTACATGGGATATTAAATAATAAAAAGTGACATAATTTTTTGGAAAGGAATAATTTTATTTGGGATAAACGATATCATATTGTTTTGGGTTTTAAAAGAAGAAATGATATCGTAATATTACGGTTTGAAATGGATTATATTCTGGTTTTAAAAGTATAAACTATTTTTAAATGACCGTGGTGTTATAATAACGATTGGTTGGCAAAGAGACCGGGATCGGATATGGACATACTCTCTGTCGATACCGAAAACCACTTTGACTAACCGTGTACGCGGTGGAGATTCCAGAATGAAGTAGGTGGTGGCGACGTTTCCTGTAAGGTAAATACGTGGACCCAACTCCCGTGAGTTGGCATAAGGTGGCTAAAACAGGAGCGATTCTCAGGCCAATGAGGTCATTCCTCTGATCGGACGCTCCTCTTCGATATTATAATTTGACTTGGATTTGATTCAGTGGCCACTTCTATATTTTGATTTTGGGGAGTTAGTCCGAGGTGGGCGGTAACTGCGGCTACGCGTTTCCACCAGCCTGGATAGCAATTGGTATATCTACCCTGGCATTGCCTAGTTGTGCCGTGTCACCTACCATATCGCGCCTTGTACGAGTTTGGTTTTCTCCCGTAGCCCGTGTGGTATCCTCTAGTGGCTTCCCGATCAGGAGGGGCTATGATATTGGACGGACTACTGGGACTATTACGTGTTAAGGTGGAAAATGTAAAGCCTTAACGCTATTTAAAAGTAAGTTTATTTTATAAATAGACACTATTATAATAGCGCAATATACTACATAGTAAATAGTTTAACGGATCCTTAGGAGATGTAAATCCCGAACATCTCTTGAGTTACTGTACTCATATTTATATTCTGTTTATTTAACTCACATAAGATATTCTAGTCTGACTCGGGTGTTTTTGTCTATTCAAATTCGCTCGGGTCAGTCCGAGCATTTCAGGATAGCAGATTTTAGCTTTGGAGGACGAAGACGAAGAATAAGTATTATGTTATATATAGTATTACACCACACTCTTTCTATTCCGCTGCATTGCTTGTATTGGTATGTGTAACTCTGATATTTATTGTAAAAGAAGAATCAAGCTTTTGTAAACTGTTTATGAACTGTATATTTGTTATTATATTTTATCCTTCCGCTGTGAGATTCTGTTTTTGTTTTATTTCTTCTCTGTTTTTCTTATTTACCCCATAACAATCCGCCCTTGCGTATGCTTTGAATTGGCACGTGTGTCGGTTTAAAGTGTGCAAAAAGGCGGGATGTTACAGTTGGTATCAGAGCTTTGGTTTAGCGATAAACCTTGGCTTTGTGGGGTTTGACTCTTTGTTAATAGGGTAGAAATATCCTATGGGAGTCGCTGAGTGTATATATAAGAGAGAGCGTACTTGTTAGTATTAATAAAAAGATTTTAATATTGTGTTAATCTGTTCCGCTTTGTATTTATAAATTCTGGTTGATGCATGGGACGCTATGTCATCAATAGGAATTTCTAAACACTTAATAGGACAGACCGACATAATATTTGTTTTTAATATAGGTGAATGAAATAATTTGCCTATTATATTTCTATATATAAAAATAGTTTTATAAAGATATATATATATTTGGTTGCTATAGATTGGATGTTAGGCAATAAAAATATTTATAATAACTGAAGCTAAGTGAAATTATAATAAACCAAATTTGGAGATTTAGAACTTAAGTCCGGGATTTTTGAAAATTTGCTTTCAAAGAATTTGTGAAATTTATTGATTTGGTTTATAAGTATTTTCTTATATAAATATTTCGTATAAATTGGAAGAATTGTTTTAAAGAAGATTTTGGAAAAGAATTAAATTCTGTACTTTCCTCTCTGTCGCTGGAAAATAAATTCGGTGATGACGGCCGCATCATCGACTTTCATTTTCGAGTTTCGAAGGGGAAAGGCCACTGTAGTAAATTCTACTGCAGATTTATTTTTGAAATTTTCTAAAAATTTTCTTTTATTGTTCTAAATATAATTAGAGATATAAAAGTTGTAAGAACTTATTTATCTATTATTTTGAAATAGATTAAAATTTGACCCGGTATTTAATTCTAAATTTTTCCGTTAATTAATTGTTTAAACTTTGTTAGTGAAATATTAAGTAAGAAAGTTAATGCTAGGGATAAGGGAAGTAAAAGTTTTTAACTGATAAATAATGGAAAAGATTTATTGAAGAATGAATGAATTGAAACCTCTAATTGAAATAAGAGAATAACTGCAAAGCTATAAAGAGGAATTTGCATACATATGAGACAAAGGGTAATATGAATAAACATTAAATTTAATTAAAAGAATGGAGATTAAACTTGTATAAGTTCAATTGCAATTTCCTTAACATAAATAACTTACCCAAATATAAAAGTTGAAGTGTTAAATGAGAAACTGGAATTGAATATTTTACAAGTAGGAATTTAGGAAAAATGAAGTATTCAATAAATTACTGTTATAATAAGAATTTATTGGTATAAACTTAAGTGATAATTGAAATTTTACCCAAATTAAAGGTGAGTATTATTAATAGGTGATTTTAACTTAAGTAAATAAAATGAAATTCTTTAATAAATAAAGATTGATGTGTACGGTTATAAACTTAAGTATGTTTTAAAATGCTACTAGTAATATAATAAAAAGTAGGTAATATAAATAAATGTCTGTAAACCCTAGATAATGAATTAATAAGATCCTTTATTTATAAAAATGGAGGTTTTAAGGTTAATAATTTAAGTGTAAGTAGAGGGTTACTGTAATTAAATATAATAAAACGTAAACATTAAATAAAGGAATGAAATTAAGGGTAAGTTGAAATTGTAATTTATAAAACGAATATATATTTATTGAACCATTAATAAATAAAAAGGAATTGAGAAGAAACTTGTAAATTTTCACTTGCATTCTTAAACATACATAACTTACCATATAATAAAAGTTGCAATGTTAGTAAGAAAATGTAAGGGGAAATCTTACAAGTGAAGCTTGAGGTAATTAAGGTATTCAATAAATTTGCTGTTATAAATGAGAATTAATTGTATAAACTTAAGTTAAATTGGAAATTTTACTATATAAGAAAGGGTAAGTAGTATAAATAGATGATATAAACCTTAGTCAATAAATTGGAATACAATATAATGAATTTTGTAACAAATGGAAAATGAAAATTGTAAGAAACAAAGAAATCCCTCCATAAATGAAAGAAAGAAAATAAAACCACTGAAGCATGAAATAAATGTATAATAAGCTATTGTGGTGTTGATTTGAATTGTTTGGTTGATGTATGGTTGTTGGGTAAGGAATTTTGGAGTTGTTGGAGGAACAATAATCTATCTCTATTCCATCTAAGACTGTTGAGTAACGGATGCACTTGATAGTTATTTCTCACTCCGTAAAATTTCATAATTTGAACCCGAACAACTAACGGTTGTTGATTGAATGATTGTGGTTTGTGGTGTGTGCCGTTTGTTAAAATGTATGGTTGTTGCATTTGATTTGGATATGAATGATTGAATCTACCCAAACATTTCACTGTAATATAGATATTTAACTTTTAGATTTTATAAGTGAATACAGGGGTTGGAAGCAACTGCTACTGCTTTTGGTTCCAAAATAATAAGCGTATTGCCCGACAAATAGGTACGTTTCCGGATTACGTATAAAGCGCTATTTTATATATTTTCCCGTGTTGGGATATTTTATTTTGGATAATATATGTAATATATTTGTATATTTGGATATTATATTTTCTCCAGAGTCCCTCCGTACAAAGGAGACTCTGCCAAAAATTTTCGTAAATTTTGGACTTAGAATTTGGTTAAAGATATTTTTCCAACTTTAATCGTTCAAGTATTAAAAGACATAATGATTATAAAACAAGTGTATTTCATTAAAGGAAATTAATTTAGTAAATTATTGTTATAAGTTAATATTTGAAATTAGATATACTGTTTTATTCTTCCTTCTCCCTTCCTTTCCCTTTTCGGGGACGAAAAGTTTTGAGTGGGGGAGAGTGTAACGACCCGTTAAGTTCGACCATTTAAAATTGTTTGTTTAATAGGATTTTGTAATTTATTTTAGTTGAAAGAATAAAGGTGGTAGATAAGTATTAAAATGAAGGCTAGAATAAATTATATAGAAGTGACTTAGAAACCTATTTAAAGACATTTGAATAAAATTCAAATGAATTAAGTAGAGAAAGAAAGAAAAATTCTTACCTGTACATAAAATTTAATATGGGAATATTAAACCAATTTAATGCAATAAAAGATTGTGAACGATAAATTGAATAGATTAAGAAACCCTGTTATTGCAAGTCAATAAATTTGTAAACCCTAATGAACATCTCAAAATTTATAAATTTATTGAAATTTAAGACATAGCATAAGCGTAGAACTATAGGTATGATGACAAACTTTTATAAATTGTCTAATTAAGGGTCAGCAAATTTATTTGGAAATCAAACTCAATTAAGGGTAAGTAATTATGATGGATTGATGGCATAAACGTTACTAATTTTTATCATAGTAACGTAAGTGCAGATGGAAGGCAACTGTAGAAATTTAAGTACGTGTTAACAATTGAAAGGGACTGTCGATTGAGTGGAGTACTTTAGGTTGTCTTACTAAATTTAGAATTTAACATAAGACAAATAGAAATAAATCAATAAACGTATAGATTTTAAGTTTATTATGATGAATTATTTTAGTGATATGACTTAGAATAAATGAAATAATTTGGGTTAATTGGTATTTAATGGAATTAAAGGTTGCAATATTCATAGGTAAGGATTTAGATGAAATAGATTGATGTATGAAAAATTTAATTTGATAAATGGCAATTAATTCCTTTAATTTGTGCAATTAATGTATGTTTAATTGATAACGATAAAAAGTTGATTTTTTTCAGTGTAACCAACGTAAAATATTATCATAGCATGATACTTGGTTTGAATAGAAGGATTTGATTTAATGTGAAAATTTTTGTTCTAAGTATTGAATAAAATTGGGAATCAAAATTTTTTTTTTATGATAATAACGTTAGTATTGGTTAATAAATAGATTTCAATGCAGTAACCAAATAAATGGAATAAGATGAGTATATATTGCATAGAAATGAAATGATAAATTATTGATGTAATGGAAGATATAACCATGTCAATTATGCATATAAGGTAATAAGGTAATGAAACCGAGGTAAATTAATTAATTGAGACTTTAAGTAAAATTAACGTGTGGAATTGACCAAGGTTCAATAAAATGAGAATTTGATTGGTTATATTTATTGGTTGAGAAATGTAAATGTGTATTTGGGGAATAAATTTAGTCAGACTTAAGTATTGAATTTAATTAATTAATATATATGATAAATGATGATTAAATAAAAACCCAATACTCTATATATATGTATAATATTTGAGTGAAAATAATAATACACTTATAAATGTGGAATTAAGAGTTTACAACAACTATTTTAAGTAAAGAAATTGTTCATTCAAGTAAATTTGAAACATCGCAATAGGTGTAGATTAAGTGTTGCGTTAAATAAATTATAAAGGAATAAATTTATAGAAACGTAGGAACGGAAGAATGAACATTATAGTAACGTAAAACGTATTGTAGGATAATAATTAAGTATAGGCTTGTAAATTAGATGTATGACAATAAATTTTGTACGTAAATCTTTCTATTAGTTGATAAGTCTTATTTTGATCAATTTAAAGGAATACACTAAATTTTGTAGTTAGTACGGAATATTGATGAGTGAATGAATAAGATGAAACAAAGGTGGAATGTATTAGTTGAGGTTTTAAGTTATTTATGTGATAAGTTACCAAAATTATAATTTTATCTAAATACAGTAATTTATGCAAACAAAAGATGAACATTTTGAAATATTACCACAGTGATATATAAAAGAAACGTTAACTATGTAGTTGGAGAATAATTGATATATTTTGAGTTGGATAATAGAAATCAAGTTATTTATATAATTAGATTTAAGATGAGAGTATAAGTATATGATTAAATAATTGGGTTTTGCGAATAAAATTTACAATTCCCAAATAATAAGAAAACGCAGAGGTTAACACTGCGAAATTTATATACTTATAAATTTTAATTCACATCCAAGCTTGCTAAATTATTTGGAATTGATTGGATTATATAAGTAATGAAATTTGGCCAATATTTAAAGTTGAAAGAAATTTGGATTTTATGATTTATTTTAATTTATTTAATAAATATTAAAAATAGCCATTTTTGTCACGGACTCGGATTTCGACGAAACTAGTTTCATCGGATCCGTAACGGTGAATTATAATAATGTTTCAAGTTTCGTTGCGATCGGACTTGTCGTTTGATCGTACGGACTCGAAACGCCTTGAAATTTACGCATTTTGAAATCAATTTGAAATTTTTATTTTTTTTAGCATAACTTCTTCATACGATCGAATTTGGTCGCGAAACTTTTTCCATCGCGTTCAGAATATTTTGAAACACCTATTTGGATATATAGTTTTAACAAATTCGACTCCGGAGGCAGAACGGGCTTTTTGGGCCAACTATCGTTTAGCACGTTCGTTATCCGTACCCACCTAGCCTTCTTTTATCTGTCTATATATTTGCGATTATAAACCCTAGCCACTCCTTATTTTCATTTTTCTATACGTACATCTCCTTCTCAACTCCTCATTCCAATGGCAGAAAACCTAATTCCCAAATTCCAAAATTTTATTTCAAAAAAAAAAAAAAAAAAAAAAAAAATTGTGGATCTGCAGCAGCTTCTGGTCGCGCTTCGGGTTTCAGAGGAGAAAACCCTAGAGCAACTTCGGGTCAGGAAGAAAATGACTCGGGTCGCTCCGGGTCGTTTTGGCGAAAACTCCAAGCAAGCATCGGGGAAATGAGGCGGCGCCCCGAAGTCGAACCCGAAGTTGACCCAGGACCAGAATTTTTCATTTTTCAAATTTTCATAACTTTTGCATACGAGCTCGGATTCACACGCGGTTTGTTTTGCTGGGATCGTATCGGAATTTCTGACGTTTTGGCACTGGTTTGGATGAATTTGGAGACTGTCCAATTTTTGGGTTTAAATTGGATTTGAATTCAATTTAAATTCAAAAGGTGAGTGTTTTAACCCACTCACAACTACTAGAAGCTTTTATGTTTGTTAAATAAATTTTAGAAATGAATAGAAATTTATTTATGAGCTTTTGGCATGTTATTTCATTCATATCTGTTGAATTGCATTTTATTGAATGTAACTGTTAATTTAATTGATTTATTGCGTGTTAATTGGCTGTTAGAAATTTTTGGTTGCATATGAACTGCTAGTTAACAGTTATGTCAATTATCACTGAATATAAATTGTTAGATTAATAGTTGAAAAATTTAATTTGAATAAACTGCCAGTTATCACCTGTTATATATGATCATATATATAATTGTTATTGATTGATATTGCTTGATGTTTGTGATTGGATGATGGATGTGTTATTGAAGGGATGTTTTATTTGATATCATTAAACTGCAAGTTAGTATGCATTTTTCATTTCATTCGGGATTGCGGTTTGAAATGATATACAACCGCAGTTTTATTTTTTAAATTGCGGATTGAAATGATAAATATCCGTATCACTTGACCATAGGATAGAAAACTATATACAGACACCGTGGTCTATATATAACTATTTTTAATGTGATTTCTATGGTTTGGATGGAATACGGTTTATAAAAATCTTAAATTTTATACTGAATAAATGTTTTCTTCCATAGTTATATGCATATGAAGTTGAAATTTTGAAATTAAAAGGTGAATAAATTTCTTTATTAAAAATGGAAGAAAATTAAGAAAATGGAGTTTGATGATTATATCCTATGTTTAAATATTAAGTTGGAAATTTTAAAGATATGATATTTATAATTGGATTTTTTTCCCAAAATATTTTGAAATGAATATTCTAGTAAAAATTGAATTTGGAAATATATATATATATATATATATATTTTACTAGAAATTGAAGTCTTATTAATTATGGATTTTATGTGAATGGTCAAGATTAATTAATAGAATATTGATTTTTGAAAGGATAAAAATCCAACTTTAGTTGAAATATTAATGCTCCAAAATGGATATAAATATATATAAAATTGAAATGGTTTTGCGACTTGAAGTAATATTTTGGATTTTGGTTTAACTTTAAAAGAAGAAATATTTGGAAAGCCATGTAATTTATTTCTTTATAAAGCAACAGTAAAGTTAAACTTTTTTTTAATTCGCATACCGTTGAATATCCAAACCATTTAGTTTTGAAAATAATGGTTTTAAAATGCTATGGATTTTCGAAGAATTATGTTGAAAGTTACAAACAGAATATTGGTTACATGGGATATTAAATAATAAAAAGTGACATAATTTTTTGGAAAGGAATAATTTTATTTGGGATAAACGATATCATATTGTTTTGGGTTTTAAAAGAAGAAATGATATCGTAATATTACGGTTTGAAATGGATTATATTCTGGTTTTAAAAGTATAAACTATTTTTAAATGACCGTGGTGTTATAATAACGATTGGTTGGCAAAGAGACCGGGATCGGATATGGACATACTCTCTGTCGATACCGAAAACCACTTTGACTAACCGTGTACGCGGTGGAGATTCCAGAATGAAGTAGGTGGTGGCGACGTTTCCTGTAAGGTAAATACGTGGACCCAACTCCCGTGAGTTGGCATAAGGTGGCTAAAACAGGAGCGATTCTCAGGCCAATGAGGTCATTCCTCTGATCGGACGCTCCTCTTCGATATTATAATTTGACTTGGATTTGATTCAGTGGCCACTTCTATATTTTGATTTTGGGGAGTTAGTCCGAGGTGGGCGGTAACTGCGGCTACGCGTTTCCACCAGCCTGGATAGCAATTGGTATATCTACCCTGGCATTGCCTAGTTGTGCCGTGTCACCTACCATATCGCGCCTTGTACGAGTTTGGTTTTCTCCCGTAGCCCGTGTGGTATCCTCTAGTGGCTTCCCGATCAGGAGGGGCTATGATATTGGACGGACTACTGGGACTATTACGTGTTAAGGTGGAAAATGTAAAGCCTTAACGCTATTTAAAAGTAAGTTTATTTTATAAATAGACACTATTATAATAGCGCAATATACTACATAGTAAATAGTTTAACGGATCCTTAGGAGATGTAAATCCCGAACATCTCTTGAGTTACTGTACTCATATTTATATTCTGTTTATTTAACTCACATAAGATATTCTAGTCTGACTCGGGTGTTTTTGTCTATTCAAATTCGCTCGGGTCAGTCCGAGCATTTCAGGATAGCAGATTTTAGCTTTGGAGGACGAAGACGAAGAATAAGTATTATGTTATATATAGTATTACACCACACTCTTTCTATTCCGCTGCATTGCTTGTATTGGTATGTGTAACTCTGATATTTATTGTAAAAGAAGAATCAAGCTTTTGTAAACTGTTTATGAACTGTATATTTGTTATTATATTTTATCCTTCCGCTGTGAGATTCTGTTTTTGTTTTATTTCTTCTCTGTTTTTCTTATTTACCCCATAACAATCCGCCCTTGCGTATGCTTTGAATTGGCACGTGTGTCGGTTTAAAGTGTGCAAAAAGGCGGGATGTTACATAAAATGTGATTTATTGAAATTAATATAAGACTGGAAATGTAAAGAATTTGATTTGACGAATTTAATTTAAATAAAATTGAAAGTTTGATATGATATGGGAAAACTTAAATTGATTTGATGAATTGGAAATTAAATAGAAATTGTTTGAATTGATAAATAAATTTAACGAATATTGAATGAAATCGATAAATGAGTTTTAAATTGATTTGAATGTTAAATTAAATTAATTTAAATGATTTCGGAATGAAATTTATATACGAACTTAAATCAATATTTGAATTGTTTAAATAAAAGTGAAATTGAATTATAAGATTTTGAAATTGTAATTTGGAAGTTTTGAAACGTAAATTATGGAAATTGATATAAAAAGACAAATGAAATGTCGGTTTACAAACTCTAACTGAAATTGAATTTGATTTGGTTTTGAAATATATTAAACGACCAATCAGTGAAATAATTACGAAAGTTATTAAAGAAACCGGAATCGGTTATGGACATACTCTCTGTCTAAACCGAAAACCACTTTAATAACTATACGCGGAGTGTGATCTAGAATGAAGTGGTTGGAATGATGTACGTGATGGTTGAAGAAAGAGAATGATAATGGATAGCCTTGACACTTGTGTCAAATTGGAAATGACTAAAACAAGAGCCGTGCCGGGCCAAATGGGGTTAGCCACCTCGAGCAAACACACTTCTTCGTAAGCTACTAATTACTTGTTATTGATTGGTGCACCCTTGTAATTTTGGGAGTGTTGTTTCGCGGTGTTGCGATCGCTGCGGCGATGCGTTCTCACCAGCCCGGATCAGGAAAACGGTAGTTTCACTACCTTGGGTATTGCCTCATGTGCCTTGTCATACTTGTATCCCTATATACGCGACCACTACGTATTTGTTTTGTGTTATACCTATGGAGTACTCCCTGATATCCCACTAGTTTACGGTGGAGTTTACAGTGCTGTATAGTCTATAACGCTTATATAAAACGTGTTAAGGGGGATAATGGTAACGCCTTAACAGTATTTTGATATTTATATTACTAATAGACATTATCTACTTAGCGTACACTACTACATAGTAGATAGTTTAACGGATCCTTAAAGGATGGTTATTCCAACGTCCTTTGAGTTACTTGTATTTCAATTGTTATTTCACTTGAGTTGGATTTATTGATATAAGAACGTTAATCCTGACTCGAGTGTTTTGTGTTTTGCTTTACGCTTGGGTCAGACTGAGTGTACCAGTATTTGAGACTCACCTTTGGAATTGGAGCTTCGCTTGGAGATCCAGCTTTCAGATATTCAGTTGATTCCGGTGATGTATTCTGATTCTTGTATTTGACTATTGTATTCGAGACTTCTGTTGTAACTTATTTAACTATGATATATGTATATAGTAGCTTCGTGAACTTCTATCTTTTGCTTCTGCTGCATTTATTACTCTGTTTCTGTGATATGTGATTATTTATTTACTGTATACGTTCAGTTTTTCCAAATTTAAATTAACAATTCAATATTCTGAATTATTCAAGTCCGACATGTGCGGATGCGAATAGTCCAAAATAGCGGGTCGTTACAGTTGGTATTAGAGCTTTGGTAGCTCTAGGCAAAACTTAGTATATATGGTAAATGTATTTACAGAATCACTCTTATTTGTGTTTCATTCTCTTCCTTTTGACTCAATTCCTTTGAATTTTGGAACGTTCCCTACGGTTCCAAAATTCATTTGTGTCCCTCACTATTCGTCTTCTTTTGATTATGAAGCATCCCATAACTCCACTTCGAATGATCTTTATAATGAATCGGCGGTCTAGCCAATCTTCGAATTAGTTGTAAATGGGTGAAACTCCTTTACAATAGACATCGATTTACCGGAGATTTCTGTATCCTCGGTTTACGATGCTATCTATCTCCTGCTATGTCTGAATTCTATCTCTTGCGATCGAATGTTGATTTGCCTTGAGATTCTGCATCGATCTTATTCTTGAAGTCTCGGTCGACCCGGTTAAGGTTGCCCGCGATTTAATAAACTAATTAATCTTCCTATTTCGTTATTTAATCATCTTATTTTGTTTGAACCTATCTATGAATCAAAATTCTCTTTAATTTGAGTCCATCAAGTCTGAACTTCTATCCTTATTTTGAAATCCATCCTTGTATCGTCGAGCGAGGAAATGTATTTGTAAATTAATGTTAAAAATGTTTTATATTGTGTTGTTTGTGTTGTTGATGTTGATTTGGGTTTTCGATCGATTCGTCTGATCAACGCTATCGATAGAATTTCCAAAACACTTTAACAGAGCAAACTGACACAATAGTATTTTCGAATTTGGATAATAAAATAGTTTTGTATGATTATATTATATATAAGTATAAATTTTTCTGAAATTAAACTGTTAATGAATTTGTTGTTAGAAATGATAACACTTGATTTTCATTTATTGTTTTTATAAACCATTGATTTTACCAACTTATAAATAAATGAATTTATAAAAACTTGGTAACAATTTGATTTGGAATTTGGAATTTGAAATGAATTAAAATCAAGAATTTGAGAATTTATTTTTCGGTGATTTCAAACTTTGATCTGAAAGTTTTAAAGTGTATAGTATTTAAAATAGTTTCAAATAGAAATCATTCAAAGAATTTTAACAGTTTAAAATCAGTGCTCTTCTCTTTGTCGTTGGAAAATAATTTCGGTGATGACGGCCGCATCATTGATATTCATTTTCGAGTTTCGAAGTGACGAGACTTATTCGTAGCCTTGTTACACTTTGATTTGGAAAATTTAAATAGATTTGAATTTCTAAATTATGTCTTGATTTATATATATTGGTATATGATTATAGATTTGATATGATATATTGATGTGTGTGTATATATATATATATATTTATTTGTTTCTAGAAATTTGTTTGAAGTTAGTCGAAAATTTAATTCTTAAAATTTATGTCAAGAATGATTTCAAATTTTAAAATTAAGCCAAAAGTTTTGACTAAATACTCAACTTGAAATAAGCAAATTGTAAAATTTTAGCTGGATAATACTCAGTTGCATTATATATAACTTTCCAAAATTTTCAAAAGTTAACTATGTAATTGAATATTATATAGTATAAAATGATGTTAAAGGAATTTATAAATAAATTGAGTGGTTATAATAAACGTAAATATACTTAATATATGTAATAGGATATTAAGTGGAGAAAATTTAATAATAATTTAGGACAAAAAAGAATTAAATATGTTAAATAAAATAGATTATAATAAATGATTATCAAAATTATGATTTTAGAAAATTGTCAATAAAGGATAATTGGATAATAAAACAATGAATAAATGAGATAAATAAATAAAAGTTTGTTTTGAAGGAATCTTTTGGTATCAAATATTAAGAAATCGAATTAAATCAACTTATTGAAGTACCTTGAATTTTAATTCAAATCTTGAGTATTAATTAAGGTAAATTGAAATTATGTGATTGAATTAATGGTTTTACTCTATTTTTAATCTATTATCTTTCTAGTTGTTTCTACTTTCCTACCTCCTTCCTTTTCGAGGACGAAAAGTTTTGAGTGGGGGAGAGTGTAACGATCCGTAGATTTAACTGGTTTTAATAACGTTATTAACTGAAATTTTATGGAATTTTAAATAATAAAATTTTGAAATATAAATTTAATATTTGGAATGCATCTAGTTAAACATAGCAACTGGTAAATTTTCGTCCGAAAATATGAAGTCTATTTTCATGCGTAAATTTATTTCAATTTAATCGGTTAAAAATCGATGAAAATAAAATGTTTTCGAAACTTGAATATTTTTACATAGAAAAATTCCAAACCGTCTTCTGAGCAAGACGTCATTTTTCGTTTTTCCAAATTCGGACTTCTTTAGCTCCGTCGATCTTATTTTTCTGTGTTTTTCTTGTATTTTCCATAGTAGAAAATTCGAATTTTTATAATTCAATCATACCACTGACATCTGTATACCGTTTTGACCGTACCATCATGCTGATCTCAACGGTATATTCACTACTGTGTTTGATGTCCGGTGCACTGCCGAATCCTTGGAAATAGTAATCTTATCGGTAGTCGTTCGAGTTCTTTTGTATTCCTGTGCCTATTCAATCGTCTTACCTGAGAATCTGCATATCATTTATTACTCCTGCATTGAATAGACGAGACTTTTGCATTTCCCCTTGTTTCAGTTGGAAAAAAAAATGAATGCACAATAGAACCAAACAAACCTTTCTTCCCATCAGCCTCCTGCATTGAACAAACGAGACTTTTGCATTTTCCATCATCCTCTCTTCCCACTTGCCTGCAGCCTCCATTCTCCCCACATATATCAACCGAGCACCATGTTTCACCGCCTCCAAAACCAAACAAACCTCATCATGCGACCATGTTTTTCCTCTCCATCAACTCCATCCCCATGATAGCAGCTCCGACCAAACTCCAGCACCCTATGGCCGAACACCCATCAGCCCGTGCCTCGCCTCCCCGAGCATGCAACCCTCCCTCTGCCTTGATCTGACTGCCTTTTTCCACCGCTTGAAACCCTCACCTTGCACATGAACGACATACCTCCTTTTGCAACACCTTCCCCTTCTCCTACCTTGGCCACCTACTCCCCTCCGCCAGATATGCTCTACCGTTCCATTCCGTGACCATCGTCCTCCACTTCCGCATGACCAGATCACCTCCGCATCCACTAACCCCACGCTGCAACCAAGCACATGCCTGAAAACCCACATAGAGCTGTCATCTTCTCCTCCGCCCTGCCAAACCTATCCTCTCTCCCTCGCCTGGGCATAGACGAGCTCATTCCCCCTCAAGCACAGCCAAACTCACTTAACAGTGCCGGCCTCCACAAGTGGCACGCCTCACGTCCAGGACCGCCTCCGTCATGCTGCCAAACTTCTCGTGCTCACGACACTCCTTACTGGCCGGGCCCATTTTTCTAGCTGTAGCCTACCTCACCTTCCACTTGCACTACCAAACATGCACACTCTTCAATATATGATATACGTGTAAATATATTTTAGGTACAATTTATTTCAAAATTTTCTATTTGATTTTTTTTTGTGTACTTTCAAGATATTGTATATATGTATAAAATTAGGTCTGAATGTAGTTTATGATACTAGTATGTGTTTTAATATTATAAGATTTTATGATACTAGTATGTGTTTTGTTTATTTGGTATATTATAAGTACTTATATTCTGTAGATTAGATTGAAATGAAGTATGGCATGGGTCTTTATATTTTTACATGAATATTAGTTTTATACATGTCAGGTTTTGAGGATATACAAGTCATATATAGTCTGTTGATGTTTATATAAATATAGGGTATGTTGTTTATATGTTCTAGTTGTTGTTTAGGGAAGTTGTATATAAATATTTTATTATAAAGTTACATGTTAGTTATATTCTGCCTATATTTTGAACTGTATGAACATATATGTCCATACAGATAATTTTTTTTAAAAGTATAGATCTGATGTATGAGTTGGTTTGTATCTTGGTGTTATATATATTTATAGTTTTACAAGTAATAGTTGCAGTTGCATAATGACAGTTTACATATCAGTAAAAAAAAAGTAATAATAATACTGTTATGTTAGTATTAGTGTTTGTAGCTTTCTTTGTTACAGTTAATATATAAAGTTATTCTGAAAATGGGTCTCAACATTGCTTTTCTTTAAACTTGTATATGTTTATGTATATGTCCATATGAAGGTTGCAATATTTATTTCAAACTATATTATATTTGATTTTTTATACAGGTGTTTAAAACAAACCAATGATTTTTCTTACATACATATTATTTTTATAAGAAAATAATAATGTATTATTTTCCGTTTATGTCAATCTGATTGGGATGTGTTCTCGTCAATTTCTGTTATCAGCTCTATCTGTCGAATTCGGGCCAATCCTGCTTTGCTTTAAACTCGTGCTTGGATTCGTAATTCATCCCACTTTCGTTCATCTCTAGCCTCGAAAGGTGAGCAATCACTCACGATTAATGTTCTTTTATTTATTAAATTTGATTTCAATTGAAAGACAATCGAAATATGCTGCTATTAGTTATTTACACTGTTATTACATGTATCAGTTGATCTGTGACATCTGACACCATTATCTGTTAATTATTTATGCGATGATAATACAGCTTGGCTGATAATTGATTGATTGTTGATGTTTATATTGGATGATAAATTGTTTATGTTAAAGTGAAATAGTGCGCAATTGAATTTGATATAAGATAGTTTACAAATTTGAAATTGAAATATGTGTTGAATTTGATTAGATAGAATTTGTATAATATGACCCCTTTAAATGTTTAAATTATGTGACATGTAGAAATATGGTTAATTCCACCTTGAACCATTTAAATTTATGTGGTATAAATTGATATAGTATGAAATCGAATAATAAATGTCAAGTGTAGAACCGCATAAAATAATA
The DNA here is from genome assembly GCA_030765085.1 of Allium cepa. Classification (NCBI taxonomy): domain Eukaryota; kingdom Viridiplantae; phylum Streptophyta; class Magnoliopsida; order Asparagales; family Amaryllidaceae; genus Allium; species Allium cepa. The sequence goes on along the minus strand of CM060930.1, from coordinate 71,775,238 downwards.
GGGTAAGAATCCTTAATCCACATGAAATGATAGTGTAGATTCTAGAAATACTTATATTAATTGCATAAACAACAATGCGAATTAATACGATTATTTCGGGATTATTTAAATAAATTATTGGATTGTCATTGATTATTATTATTGCTTGTTTATTTACTTTGACACCATCCCAGTTATCACATTGCAAGTTCCCTTTGCTTAGCTTTGATTTTTGAATTGAATGGAATCGGGTTGAAATGATAAACACCCAAATGAACTTGACCTAGAATAGAGAATTAAATAAAAAAACCCCATTGGTCAATAATTTGATTTAAAAATAAAATAAAGATTTTATATGAATAAAATTATAAGGGTTTTAAATGAAGTTGAAATTTGAATTCTAGTGAAATTTAAATGTTAATAATTAATAATCGGAAACAAAATATTAACATAGTAGTTAATGGAAGAACGTTTTTTAATTTATGGAATGGTCGAATTAAGAATAATTAAGTTTGAAATTATTTCATTAAGTTTTGAAATTAGTTAATAGTTAAATAAAAATTGAATTATTTGAGAATTAAATAAAAATTTGAATTCTCTGATAAGAAAAATTGAACTTTTGAATAAGTGAATTTGAACTTCGTTAATAAATGAAATTGGGCTTCTTTATTTATTAAGTTTTGGAAAATTATTTAGTAAGTTAATAAGTGAAATTGAACTTCTTGAACATTTGAAATTTAGTTTCTTTATTAATCAAGTTTTGAAATTTGCAACTAAGTAAATAAATAAGTAAAATCGAATTTCTTCAACAAGAAATAAAATGTGATTTATTGAAATTAATATAAGACTGGAAATGTAAAGAATTTGATTTGACGAATTTAATTTAATTAAATTTGAAAGTTTGATATGATATGGGAAAACTTAAATTGATTTGATGAATTGGAAATTAAATAGAAATTGTTTGAATTGATAAATAAATTTAACGAATATTGAATGAAATCGATAAATGAGTTTTAAATTGATTTGAATGTTAAATTATATTAATTTAAATGATTTCGGAATGAAATTTATATACGAACTTGAATCAATATTTGAATTGTTTAAATAAAAGTGAAATTGAATTATAAGATTTTGAAATTGTAATTTGGAAGTTTTGAAACGTAAATTATGGAAATTGATATAAAAAGACAAATGAAATGTCGGTTTACAAACTCTAATTGAAATTGAATTTGATTTGGTTTTGAAATATATTAAACGACCAATCGGTGAAATAATTACGAAAGTTATTAAAGAAATCAGAATCGGTTATGGACATACTCTCTGTCTAAATTAGAAACCACTTTAATAACTATACACAGAGTGTGATCTAGAATGAAATGGTTGGAATGATGTACGTGATGGCTGAAGAAAGAGAACGATAATGGATAGACTTGACACTTGTGTCAAATTGGAAATGACTAAAACAGGAGCCGTGTCGGGCCAAATGGGGTTAGCCACCTTGAGCGAACACACTTCTTCGTAAACTACTCATTACTTGTTATTGATTGGTGCACCCTCGTAATTTTGGGAGTGTTGTTTCACGGTGTTGCGATCGCTGCGGCGATGCGTTCTCACCAGTCCGGATCAAGAAAACGGTAGTTTCTCTACCTTGGGTATTGCCTCTAGTGCCTTGTCATACTTGTATCCCTATATACGCGACCACTACGAATTTGTTTTGTGTTATACCTATGGAGTACTCCCTGATATCCCACTAGTTTACGGTGGAGTTTACAGTCCTGTATAGTCTATAACGCTTATATAAAACGTGTTAAGGGGGACAATGGTAACGCCTTAACACTATTTTGATATTTATATTACTGATAGACATTATCTACTTAGCGTACACTACTACATAGTTGATAGTTTAACGGATCCTTAAATGATGGTTATTCCAACGTCCTTTGAGTTACTTGTATTTCAATTGTTATTTCACTTGAGTTGGATTTATTGATATAAGAATGTTAATCCTGACTCGAGTGTTTTGTGTTTTTCTTTACGCTCGGGTCAGACTGAGTGTACCAGTATTTAAGACTCACATTTGGAGTTGGAGCTTCGCTTGGAGATCCAGCTATCTATCCAGCTTTCAGATATTCAGTTGATTCCAGTGATGTATTCTGATTCTTGTATTTGACTATTGTATTCGAGACTTCTATTATAACATATTTAACTCTGATATATACATATATAGTAGCTTCATGAACTACTATCTTTTGCTTTCGCTGCATTTATTACTCTGTGTCTGTGATCTATGATTATTTATTTACTGTATATGTTCAGTTTTGCCAAATTTAAATTAACAATTCGGTATTCTGAATTATTCAAGTCCGATATGTGCGGATGCGAATAGTCCAAAATAGCGGGTCGTGACATTAGGAAATAAATAGACAAAGATAATAGCAGAGTTCACCTCCTAACTATTAGTGGACGAATTTCCTTATCATTTATCCTAGATGAATGAAACGAGATTCATACGCGTAGTACAGCTTCATTGGAGATGAGTGTGCCATATAACTCACATGTTTCTCCTAGATATTTCCAAAGTTACATTTTGGTCCAGGATTGATTGTCGATTGTTTCACTATCAAGTAAACAATCATTCAAACGTTGATTTAATTACATATGGGATCCACTAAGCTTTTATTAATTAATTTTTAATTAATTAAAACACTTTACAAAACTTAATCAAAAGATGTTTTTAAAATACTATTTCCAAAACGCTTCACTTTTCTTTTATATTTAGAGAACATTTTTAATTATCTCAAAAATATAAGTGTTTACCAAAAACATCTGGAAAATTTTCTCTTCTCAAATTCCATATAAAATGGCAAGAAATTCCATTTTCAAAACATCACTTACTATAAAACCCATTCACTTATCCCTTATAAAAATTTTTGTTAGTTCATTTCATATTTAAAACCACCTTATAAATCTTCAAACTAAATTTATACTTATTTTTAAAATCTCTAAAATGATTTATAAAATTTCTTCCCATGCATAACTTTATAAAATTTGCTTTATATAATACCTTTGACATTACAAAATATCATTTACAAAATATCATTTTTAATCTCTTTAAATTAACCATTTTATTTAGTAAAACCTTTTTATAAACAAGTTATTATTTATATATACTTTTACAAAATAATTATATAGCTTGAAAAATCGTTTTTAAACTTTAAAACCCCAAACTGATTAAAGAATTAGTGCAAATTTAAAACCAGACTTTATAATATCAAATGGAGGATTAGCAATCCCATTGGTACTTATTTAAGTTACCATTTAGTTTCAATTTCACTTTTAGGTGATCAACGATTTATTTACATGAGTCGCCATATATGTAGATATACTTCATACCCAAATCTAGAAATTACATGTCAATATAAACTAACCAGTACAAACATGTCCAAATAACATAATAGCAGGATGGTGATTTGTCATGCTAAATAGATTTCTAAACAATTCAATCAATTTATAGCAAAACGGAGATTTATTCTGTTATCAAATGCCATATAATCAAACAATCAATTTATAGCAGAACGAGGGTTTCGGCTAATATATGTCCACAACAATCAAACCAAATACATTATAGCATAACTGTGATTTATTCTACTATTAGGTATCCACACAAACAATCACATCATAACTCACTCACGGTTATTTGTCTTCTTAATAGTACTATCATTTGAATTCCTTGAGCCAAAACCATCTCTGAAAAAGTACATTTGAAACAATTTGACTCTTGGAGAATTAGGATTTAAAACTTAAAAATCCTTTTTAAAATAATTATTTACAAGTTAAACCCCTATTTAAAACATAATTAATCTTAATTAAATCTGGACCTAACTTAATTCAAATTAAGAAATAATTAAACCTTTAATAACTAATTAAATAGTTATTAACTATTATGTAAATAATTTAACCCTAATTAATCCTATATTAATTATGAAATAATAATTTAAACCTTCATTAATAATTAATATTAATTAATCTCATTTGATTAATTAAATAACTTTAATTCAAAATTAAATTATAAATTTAACGTTAATTAATTTCAGTTAAGTCTTAATTAATATTAGTAGTTATCCTTAATTAATTAAATAATTAAACTATAAAAAATGACGATAAAAATTATTAAAATCGATTAAATAAAAATTATTTTCTTTTATCTTAATTAATCCTCAATTAAAATTTCTTAATTAATTAATAACTAACTTACTAAATTAATATTAATTAACTACTAATTACTTAACTTAACAATAATAAATATTTTAAATTGATCAATTAGTTAATTATCTAAAACATACTCAATTTTGTAATAATTAACTTTTATGTTTACTAAACAAATTTGAAAATAATTTTTCAAAATCTTTAAAAGAAACGCCTTAAAACTTGAAAATCGTTAAATTTTCTGAACTACATCCATAGCATCTATGACTATGGATTTAGTAACTTAGAAGTTCTTTTCTCTCTTTCCTAAGTAATTCCAAAACTTTAACTTTTCATTTATGCCTACATTTAAAGCATGATCAAGAAAGTTTTTTTTAATTTTTTTTACTAAAGTTAGAAACTAAAACAAATAACAAAATATTTACTAAATCAAACAAGTAAACGATTCGTTTTTGAAAAGTGGATCTCGAGTCCTTTCCAACATTTCAAGTTCTTTCTTCCGAATCATTTAACCATAATCCAAGTATATACATACATACCAAATCATATTATCCCAATAACACAATAAAGATCACAACTTAATTTGCAAACACGTCGCTTTAACCACCAAATCCAAATCTAATACCAAATCACAACCTAGCAAACATATAGCATACAAACCATACCATAGTCTAAACTACAACCACATACATATAAAAAAATAGCAACATATATTTAAAGGTAAAAATTTTCCAAAAATTAGAAGTTTACTCACCAAATATCTTTGAAAGCTTGAAATGCTTTAGAATTTGGAAATCTTGAAAAACCACAAAAATCACTCGAAAATGGGTCATCTTCCCCATGCTTTTTGGCAATTTCACTCAGAATTTGGACAAGTAGTAAAGAAAAGTTTTAGAAAATTCTTTTCTCTACAATTTTAAAAAAAGAATCGCTCAATTTGGATTTTACTTGATGAAGATATAGTCAAAAGAAGGACTGTTATTTTCGGCCTTGATCATATGGATCCAAAAATAAGTCAGAAAGAAATGCAATTTTGAACCAAAAATATTCGAAATTCGAGAATGTTATTCAAATAAAATTGTACCACTGTAATTCTATATGGTTTGAAAAAAAGAAAATCTTAATTTGGAGTAGTATGGAAGTTATGGCCGAATGAAGAGGGTGGAAAAATGGAGAAAGTGGAGATGAAAACAAGTAATTTAAAACTAAGCTTTTAAAAGTTTTTAAAGTAAGATTTTAATTTTTAATAAAACAAAAAATAAATAGAGAAGCCATGGATGTTTTTTCAAAATCTTAGGAAGTTTTGACAAATAAAGATGAGAATGAGCAAATGAAATAAAAATTATGAAAAATGGTTTTTATAAAATGTTAACTAGGAGAATTACCAAAATGACCTTGTACTTTCCCTCCACTCCCCTTGCTCCACCTCACCTTTCCTTGTCCATTCATGAAACCAATGCCATCTAAATATATCCCTCTTCATTCCTAAGCCAACATGCATTTATGTGCATGCGTACATTTTTTAGACATGTTTAAACATGTCTCCTTATTATGTGACTCTTACTTTTTACTTAATCTTTTTTTAAACCTTATACACCTAAGTTTAATACATACATTAATACACACACAAATATATATATATTAACAAATTTTACAAATGTATACCTATGCTAAAGAGTTCATGTAACGACTCGTATTTTTAACTATTTTAAATTATTAAATTTAATATAATTATTGAAAAAAATGGTAAGAAATAAAAATTTAATGGTATATTAATGTAATTACTAAATATGAAGTAAGATAAAAAAAATTAAATATCTAAATTCAGTAAGATAAAAGATGTTAACTTATATTAGAAAGTAAATTAAATGACATTAAATTGTAAGAAATTGATAACATAAATTGAAATAATCAATGTTAAGTTAATAAAGAAACAAATGACTGTTTATTAAAAGCAAAAGTATAAGTTTATTTATATGAAATTGCATTTTTGATAAGTATAAATTTCAAAAATAAGAAAACATTATTTGGTAAGAAATGAATAACTTTTGTTGCACACAATAATTAAAAAAATGTTGAATTATTGTAAAATGGAAGTAGTTGTTTTATTGTTTGTATTCCTTTTAAAAGCAAATTTTATAAGTTAAATAACTTATATTTCAAATATAGTGATTTATACGATAATTTAATTATTAAATTTCATATTTGAAATCGTTTAAATAATTAAACCTTAAATTTAATATGAATGAAAACGATTTCAAAAGTTGATTTAAATTATATTTAAATAAGAAGGAAGATAGTAAACTTTTAAAATTGGATTTAAACATGATTACATTGATTTTGGAAAAAAATTCTCGTTTTAATTAACGTGTAAAAATAGTCTTTTTGAGCACTATCTCGGATTTTGACAAAACTAGTTTCACAGCATCTGTAATAGTGAATTATTATAGGATTTCAAGTTTCGCTGCGATCGGAGTTATCATTTGGTCGTGCGAGCTTGAAACGCGTAGAATTTATTTTCAAAATTTTAATTAATATAATTCAATTTTGAAAGGCTATCTTCTGAATATGGTGGAATTGGCTTCCGATATGTATTCCATTGTGTTCGGAATAGGGGTATAACATTGAAACGACCCGCACATCCGTACCCCTTGAGTCAACACTATTCTACATTAATCAACTCAAGTTGAACAGAAATGCGAACCATTATGGTTAAAGAAGAAGAGGTAGAAGAAGAAAATAGGAAACAACATCAGAATCTAACCATCGCAGCGGAATAAAATATAATAGATAATAAATGATCTTTACTCAAAAATCAAATATATCTGTTTATATATTACATCATCAGAGTACATCAATCACAGTTCAGCATCAATAACATACAACTGGATACACATCTACTCAACACAACGGAAAATATATAAAACAAGTACGAAAGTACGTATCGTCATCCAGCTCGTCTCCTGAGCTCCACAGCATCATATCCTGTATCCTATAATACTCGGTCTGACCGGAGCATTACAGTTAAATAACACCCGAGTCAGTCTGGAATACCAGCGTGAGAAAATCACACTCAATTGATTGTTAAAGTTTGAAAAATCCTTTTGAAAACAACAGCATCTCGTAATACCACGCCACAAATAAACATGTCGGGTTTTTACCTTACGATAGCTAAAACAATTTTCTATAAAATCCTCTGATATTATAATAGAGTTTATATACAAATACTTATAAAATAGCCGAAATTGTTACATCTATTAAATTCCAGCTACTTGCCACAGAGTGGGTAATACAACCAAAACTCGTACAAGGCTCGAAGGGAGAATGGATTTCCAACTAATGACTAGGCACTGGGGTACCACCTGTCACGGTACGTGGCCTAGATCACAGTACCGAGGATCGCTCCCGAACCCCTGAAACACAAGACCGGGACTACCCCTAACTGGATAATCCCGAGTGAGATCACCCCGAGGTTGGGATCAACAACCGCCCACTAAGCCGAAATAAAAAGGGACATCTAGACAGGGATGACCTCACCCTGAATGGGTGCTACCCACCTAGCCTTGCTGCATAACCCCTGATTATCAGTCGTTCCCGGTTGGTGAGGCTTGAGGCTAAGCGTTACCTTTTTAGAACATATCCCTTAGAATGCCCATCGTCCACCTGACGATGTTCCGAAAGCATTCATAGATACAAGTCTGTCCCGGGTTCGAACAGAACCGAAGGCACTACTCCTACTACATTCATTTTGAAAATATCCTCAGGATTAGTAGCGACTAGCCCTTGCACTTCACTGCTCCATCTTCGCATCCAAACTCGTTTTCCATGAAAACGTACAAACCGGATCGAAGTGGTTTTCGAGAAATAAATCTCGATCCCGGTCTCTTCGAAACGATTAACGCATTTATCCAATATTGATAGTCGGTGATTTAACTATCAATTAATATTCACAAACAACCATCAACCAATAAATAATTTTCCAAATTATTTATTTATCTCAAAATATATTCGTAAGATATATTTCTATTTTCAACCCTTTGAAAACAATTTCAAACCATCTTTCTTTTTCAGAATAAACTTTCCCAAATATTTTCTATCTCCACTGAAATCACCAAGCACAAAACTAGATTTTTAAAATAATTTAAAACACTTTACTTTGAAATATACTTTAAAACATTCAAGTTAAAACGACTTCAATAATTTGTTAAAAATACATACTACATGAATGTTTGAAAGTAAGGTTACTTAATAAAATATAAAACTAGATTTACACTTTTAAAAAAAATACTAAGTCACTCTTTAAATAATTACTGCTATAATAGATTAAAAGAAAATACTTACTTTAGAATTTAAATATTTAGAAATAATAAATTTTCCAAAACTTGCTTTTTAAAACAACTTTAAAATTATTAACTTATATTTAAAAATTCACTTTGAAAACATACTTGGTTATCCAGGGAGAATTCCCAATCTCAATCAGTTAAATCAATTTTCCAAAGTGATTCCCAATTTATTCCATTTGAAATAAATTTCTTTACTTACTCAGTTCATTTCAAAATTCATTAATTATGGACTTTATTATTATTATTATTTTCCGTTTGATTTCAAAGCTTTTAACTGAAATATACAAATTTCAGGTTATTCCCAATTTCTTCTTTATTCTTTTCAAAATTCAAATCTTAAATTTAATATAAATGGCTTGTTCTTTTAAATAATAACACTGAAGTTTAAAATTCATTAACTCTCAGTTAATTCAACATTTTCTTTTCATATGCGGAATTATTTATTAGAATTTAAAACTACTATTATTCTTATCCAGTTTATTCTTAATTTATTTAAATTTTCTATAATTATTTCACTTACAAATTCTCTTCATTTTATTTCCAAAATCCAATTCTATATATTTTGATAACTTGGTGTACCGGAATATATTCAGGTAAACCATAACATCCAATATTCCAATTATCAATAATATTCATCACAGAATATAAAATAATCATGACAGAGAATATTAGATAATTTAAATGAATGTTGAGGAATCCAGTTGGATCCCTCCAACTTATTTTCCATGCATCCACAGACATTAGCACAACATAAATACCAATTCCACTTCGAGGTGGAATATCACGGTATATGGGTTCTAAATATAAAATCAATCCGCTATTATGCGGGAAATCAAACATTCCAAGATATACTATATACCACTATATATAATATAACACACCAAATCAACTCAATCAATCAATTGTTTAAATTTAACTATTTAAATTTAAATTTAAATTTAGCTGAGTGAGATTATCTCACCTTTATCGTTTTGCGGTCCATTTCAATATTGCCTTGGATTCTCTGGTGTTTAACCTTAAATAAACAATTTATATAATTTATTAATATTCGAAATAATCGAACAATTTATTTAATTTACAGATGATTTAATTTTAAACTAAAAATTTCCCTAAAATCTTTTTATTCGCTAAAATAATTAAAATATGTTAGTTAAACGCGTAAATCACCATAATTCATTATTTTAAAATGAACTAGTAATATTTAAAGGTAGAGATGTATATTTATTTTATTTCGAAATTATACTTATAAAAATAGTCTATAATCTATGTAGATTAAGATCTGATTTTTTTTCAAATCTGCATAGATATATATATTTAAAACTAACATAAGTCTTAAACTTACTGTGAAAATTTTCCTACCTATACACACATATATGTAAATCTGAAAACAGCATTCCATCATATTACTTTCTCTTTTTTTCTTCCTGTGCTTATATTTATAGTTTTAAAACTTCTGAATAAAAATTCAAATCCAACATCTATTTTAAATTAAGCTTGAGCATACCTAACAGTCGCAACCCCAACCCTAATTGCGACCATCGTTGTCGTGCCCAAGACGTGGTTGACATTGAAGCCTCACGGCCTGCACCACTCGCGAGTTCACATGTGCTATCTCCTCGATCACCGAAACTTGACAGCCGCCTCCATCGTGACGTTAGCCTCGCGTCTTCCCCATCCCACTCGAATCGTGTTCGAGCGCTGCCACCTCGATTTCCCTTAGCCCTTCGATTGACGCCGAACCCCGAAAATCGTGAGCCTCCCCAGAATTTCACGCGACTTAGGTCGCGATTTCCCCTTAAGTTCGAACGAATAGACTCGCCGTCCATCTTGGAGCTGATTCGATTGGATTCTAAGCGGCTGCCATTTTTTTTTTCGAGATGGAATTTAAACGAAAGGGCTCGGCCCTATTTTTTTTTCCAGTAAGACGAGAGTGTTAGCACAAGGACGAACTATATCCTTTCGTTCATTAGCTTACGAACGAAGCCATTTCATTTTTTTAATCTGTTTATTTTTTTTCTTTCTCTGATATACATTCGAATAGATGAGAAGAAGGGTGCGTGATTTGAGCTAGAAGAGTTCAGCTTTGGCTTTCAGAAGAAGGAAGACGCGAGTAAAAATTTCTGCCAAATGTTAAAACAAATAAAACATGTAATTTACCTTTTAAAAACAGTATTATGTTAAATACATCTATATATATCTTTTCAAATTCAAATTTGAATTAAAACTTTCACAATTACGCAATTCGAAACTTCAATCACCAAACAAGGCGTACCGCTAAGCGTTTATAACGTACGCTCACACAGCAACTCCAATCAATACGAAATTCGAGATCCGATAATAGTACAATATTACGGATCCAATGGAAGTGGTTTCATCCAATTCCGAGACTGTGCCTCGGAAGGCTATTTTTAAATCCACCTATAAAATTTTAAAACTGAACAAATCACTATTAAATTTAATTTTACAACTTCTATTATCCTCAGTATTATCAATATAACTTTTATAAGCCTTCAAATTATTTTCAACAGGCTTAAAATTCCTGATTCAACATTTTACCAACTTCAACTTATTTAATTCAATAGTTTAATTATCAAATAAATAGTAATATTTGAAGTCAAGTTAAAATTAACTTTTAAATATTTAAAATCAATTGAATATTCCGATATTGAATACTCAAAAATTCTGGGTCGTCATATTCCTCCCCCTTAAAAGAATTTCGTCCCCGAAATTACCAATTAGGAAGAATGGTCCAATACCCGTTACTATTTTCCAAAACCAAACAGTTTAATTAACTTGCCATACATATCTTTTATTAAAGGCCCACTATCATTCTTACTAACTTCCCAAAACCTTCCATAGTTTTCAAATAACTTTACTTATTCAATCATTCAAATTTAAATTTAAATCCAAATTTAAATTATCAAAATTTTCTCAAAAGTTTTCTAATTCTCTAAATTTTCGAAAAATTTCGCCAGCGTCTCCTTTGCGCGGCTAGCTCGGTACAACTACAAAAGGCCTCTAGGGCTCCCAAATCCCAAAAGAAAACAAAAGCCAAGCGGCTAGATCGAAAAACCCATTCAAATTTCACAGAAACTTAAACACATACCTTTTTGTCGAGCATTTCAAATTTATCTTCCGTAATCAAAATCAATTCTCTTTTCCCTTTATAATACCTGCATATCTTACATAGCAATATGTCCAATCACAACATTCAAAAACATTTTATCGACTTCCTTACAAATGTCAATATCACTCAAATATTACTTAGAATATATTTGTAAGATCAATTTCCAATTAAGAATTCACCATTTCTTTCTTAAGTTAGTATAAGCATTTAATACGTTTCTTATATTTATTTTCACCTTACCACTTTAGTTTATATCTATTTCTATTCAAATTGATTCTTTCATTTCCATATGAATTCAATTTATCTTTAACTCTGAATATTTGAATTTTATTTTTCATTTATAACTAATTCATGTCATTATTTTAAATTAGTTTCATTCACTAATTTATTTCAAATTCTAGTTTGAAATCGTTTTGTTGTTAACAAAATTTTCCAAAAATTTTCCAACTCCCAAAATTTTCGAAAACTTTTGGCCGAGTCTCCTTTGTACGGAGGAGCTTTTGCAATTTGACAAGAGATATAAATATATATACATCGACCCACCCGATCGGATAAACCAAAAATAGTTCATATTTTCTATTTTTATTGCGTAGGCGTACCTTATTTAGCATTTTTAAGCAAGCGGCTTATTATTTAAGCAATTAGCGCAACCCAATCCAGCCACACGGCTTCCAGGTACCTGTACTTACTCAATTTAAACATGTAAGTGCCAAATATATGAAGTTTAACAATATTTCACTTATCTGCAATAGTTAAACACATGAATTCTAAAAGAAATGCACACCAAACACTTTCCGTAAGCTATTTATATGATTTGCCAAACAAATTCAACTGCTTTCAACCATTTCATATGCCATTTCATTTAATTTTAAATGGTTCAATACGTTCAATCTATTTTTAATCCAAACACGCTCATATTCAATTCAGTTGATTTCAAAATCAATTTATTTAACTCCCATCAAGTCACAGAAATTTTAATTTCTTCCGTTCACGTCAAATGACGATTTTTTCTATACAATTTGACGATATCTATGTGAATAAATAAGTACTTAAGTTTTATAACTCATTTACATTGATTCCGACTCAATTTATACTTAATTCTATTTCATATTTTTTATAAAATTTATTCACATTCCATAAATTCCCATTTTCATTGCATTTTAAATTTGAATCCATTCACCTGCATTCATTTTACTAACCAAACTAGTTCATTCAAAACCATTAACAACTTAGATTCATCTTCATTACCAATTAAATTTCCTTTTTATTTTAATTCATTCACGACCATTTATTTAGCTCGACACATTCCAAGCTTGCATATTCTAACCATTCCCGAATTAATTCAAATCAAGCTTTAATTTAATGGTCTTCCATTTTTACTCGTAGTCGAGCTTCTAATTATTCTTAACTTTAGTTAATTTACTCAATTTATTCCACTTCAAACATAAGTTCACTTCCATTTGATTCTCATCTAATCAAATTCTATTTAATTTTAATTCACCTTCTCAATTTATCAAACAATATCCAAGCATATACTTAACTCATTTATACTCGAGTTGGATTTTATTTACAATACAAACCATTACCACTTTAATCCAATTTCTTTTTATTTGGCAACAGTTTCAATTATATTTAATTTTCTAACACTTCAAGTCGTATTTTAATTTATAACTCAATTTCTGATTCTACCATTCACTTTTTAATTTACCATCCAATTTTATTAACTCGCAATTCAATTTCATTTGATTAATTATTATAAAATTTAAAATTTCAGATTCAATTCATTCAATTGCTTACAAGGCCATTTTCAATTTTATTCCCACTCATCTGGCTTTTATTTGCAACCAAAACAATCCCTACTTTAATCTATTTCCAATCATATTTACTTCACTAACAATTCAAGTCGAATTGGATTTATAACTTGAGTTTTATTTCTAAACTTCATTATTAGCCTACAATTCAGCTTCTATTTAACTACATTAGGTTCCAATTACATATTTCATTATCTAACTTATTATCTAATTAGTTTTTCCCCAATTTATAATTTAGAACTTGATTTTATTCTCAAAATCTCTTCATTAGATTTTCTTAAGTTCAATTTATTTTATAATTCAAGTTTTGATTTTTATTTTATTTTCCAATTCATCAAAAATATTTATTTTGGGTTTTCTATCCCACCTTTCAATTTTATAAGTCACAACTTATTATTTTACACACTTCCATTCATTCTAGACTTGAATATATTCATCTTTTATTTTTAACTCGAGTTTTACACTTATTTATAATCCAAGCATATTTTAGTCTATGGATTTTTAATTCTGATTCTTTTATAAGTTATTCTAATTTATATATTTCAATCCAATCCTTAACCAATTTATTTCTTATCCAACTTATTTCTATTTATTAAAGTAAGAATCTAATTCCATTCAATAACTCAATTGAATTTTTATTCCAATTCAATTTTATTTAAGCTCGGATTTATTTAACTCAATTCGATTTCAACTTAATTCGAATACAACTGGATATTATTTTCAGCCTATTCAATTAATTTCAATCTGGTTAAATTTTTATTTCCCAATCCAGGTCAAGTTCATTTTTAACCTTTCACTTTAAATTTAAATCTCCAACATTCAAAGCTTATATTTCCTTCCTGATTTAAAAACCATCTTAATTTATAAGCTTATAACCTATCCCATCAGGATTTTAAACACTCGACCTTTGGTTTCAAATTATTTTGAAACTTCCATTATCTCAAAATCACACTTCTCAAAATTTTAAACCAATCCTAGTTTTATCCCCAACAAATTTCCTTTGAAATTTCAAAAATAAACTAGTTCTTCTGAACAAATCAATTTGGCAGCAATCCATCACTTAGAAACTCGAAAATGAACATCGATGATGCTACAGTCATCACCGAAGTTATTTTCCAGCGACTGAAGTGGGTTCAATGCTATATCCCTTCCCAAAATTTTTGAAAATCCTTTTCAAAGCCAAAGGAATTTTTTTTAGATTTTCAAATCCTTTTAATCTATATTCAAATATTTTTCTGAAATTTTATCTTATTTTTTTTAGTTAAGAATCACACTATATTCACATTTATAGTTTACATTTACAAATCCTTTTTATGTTATTGTTTTATTCCTTAATATTTGGCTATTATTTTAATTCTAGTTAAATTTCCACACAATAATGATAATAATTTAATATCATTCTTAACATCCAAGCAAACATATATTATCAAAAATAGTTTACAAAAACTTTTCTTCATATCAAAAATATATTTTTGGGTAACATTATTTCATTCACGCACATTTAAAACAATACCATATCGAACTGTTCTATTCAAGTGTTTAGAAACCCCTTCGATACAGTTGTCCAGAGTGTGCCGATGAAGGTTCATATGCCACTCAATAAACCAATCAACACAATATTAAAATAATTTATATTCACTAACAAATATTCACTCATATCTATTAATACACTCAAACTCATTCTAGAGTACTACGGACTCTAATATAAATGAGTAACTTCCACCAAATCCAAGGTTATCACCAACCTACGCTCTGATACCAAGTGAAACGACCCGCAAATCTGTACCCCTTGAGTTGACACTATTCTACATCAATCAACTCAAGTTGAACAGAAATGCGAACCATTATGGTTAAAGAAGAAGAGGTAGAAGAAGAAATTAGGAAACAACATCAGAATCTAACCATCGCAGCGGAATAAAATATAATAGATAATAAATGATCTTTACTCAAAAATCAAATATATCTGTTTATATATTACATCATCAGAGTACATCAATCACAGTTCAACATCAATAACATACAACTGGATACACAGCTACACAACACATCGGAAAATATATAAAACAAGTACGAAAATACGTATCGTCATTCAGCTCGTCTCCTGAGCTCCACAGCATCATATCATGTATCCTATAATACTCGATATGACCCGAGCATTACAGTTAAATAACACCCGAGTCAGTATGGAATACCAGCGTGAGAAAATCACACTCAATTGATTATTAAAGTTTCAAAAATCCTTTTGAAAACAAAAGCATCTCGCAAGACCACTCCACAAATAAACATGTCAGGTTTTTACCCTACAATAGCTAAAATAATTTTCTATAAAATCCCCTGATATTATAATAGGGTCTATATACAAATACTTATAAAATAGCCGAAATTTTTACATCTATTAAATTACAGCTACTTGCCACAGAGTGGGTAATACAAACAAAACTCATACAAGGCTCGAAGGGAGAATGGATTTCTAACTAATGACTAGGCACTGGGGTACCACCTGTCACGGTATGTGGCCTAGATCACAGTACCGAGGATCTCTCCCGAACCCCTAAAACACAAGACCGGGACTACCCTGTTAACGAAAAAATTTAAACGCTAACACCCTGGTGTATAAGATGTGATTGTGAAAGCACCACCCGTTTGTACGGGAAACAGAAATAAGCAGAAAGTATGTAGAAAAACGGTAAGAGACACAGTATTTATAGTGGTTCGGCTTATAATCCAGCCTACGTCCACTTTAATCTTTTTATCACTAGTTTGATTACAATTCTTTACAAGATCTTTCAATTACAACACACTTCAAGTGATAGGGTATGTGAAACAAGTAGCTCAAGCTTTGATGTTGACAATCATCTTCAAATCCATGGTGAATGTGGATGATTCCTTCATGGAGTTCCTTTAGAAGTTTGTTGGATCTAAAAAGCTTTGAAGTCGTCTGGAATTCGGCAGAGTAATGGCGCTTGAAGAGAATGAGCCCAAAGGTCTTTTGCATGTTGGAGATGGTTTCATATTTATAGAGAGTTCTGGGCGGAAAAAATGCTAAGTCCTAACTCGTGGCCGACTTAAGATAAGTCGTGTTCGACTTAAGGTAAGTCGTCCCCGGGTCACTGAGCCGAGTCTATGGCAGTTCCCCTTTTTTGAACCCATCCCTAAGTTCTAAGTCGTGTGCGAGTTATCTGGCTGCAATTGCTAATTTCCCTTCTTAAGTCGCATACGACTCTTTTTATGTCGTAAGTCGTAGTCGACTTAACCAATTGCAACTGGTTTAAAGCAAGTCTTAACTCGTAGACGAGTTAAGAGGTGTGTCTTTAGGTCGTATCCTCCTTAAGTCGTATAACTTCTTTAAGTCGTAAGGGTCTTAAGTCGTACAAACTGCAGTTATCATTAAGTCGTAGGCCATCAATTTCCTTAAGTCGTAAAGACCTTAAGTCGTTAGCTTTTCTTAACTCGTATGCCTGCTAACTCGTAGAAGATCTTAACTCGCAGAGGATTAACTCGTAGAGGCTTAACTTGTGGAAGATCTTAACTCGTACACTTGCTAATTTGTAGATATGCTGACTCGTAAAGGCTTATCTCGCAAGTAGCCTAACTCGGGTACTCCTTAACTCGTAGGCTGCTTATCTCGTAAGCTTGCTAACTCGTAGAGGTCTTTAAGTTGTAGGAAGTTACTGACTCATGTATCCTTTAACTCGTACATGCCTTGAGTCGTACATGCCTTGAGTCGTACATGCCTTGAGTCGTACATGCCTTGAGTCGTACATGCCTTAACTCGTGGACCTGTTAACTTGTGAACGAGTTAGGGTTAACATTTGCCCCTCGAAGCACACGCTTAAATCGTAAGTCGTGTGCTTCGACTTATCATAACTCGGTCATGTCGTTTCAAATCCCAACCTTTCCAGATATAAAAGCCTGAGTCGTCCTTCTTCTCATCACTTAACCTTTTAAACTGCTTTCTGCCATTAACGCATCTTCAAGCTCTCCGAGGCGATTTCGACCCGATTCATCTCTGATTCTTTCTAGCATCAAACAATCGTAAGAGATCTTGCTTCAAACTTCGACCGTTAACCATTGTTACTTTATGTATTCAGTTCATCATCTTTGGTTTGCCCCATTCAAACCCTGCGAATTCTATTCGAATTGATTACCGATGAACTAAAATTCATCTGATTTGGCCTATGGTGATTCGCGCTTTGGGGCGATTCATAGTGTAACGAGTTAAGGTTGTCGCTGCTGAAGAAGCCAAGGATGAACAGGTTAAGAGATTTGAAAGGGAGGCGAGTTGGTCGAATAGGTTGATTGAAAATAACAAGGGATCGTCTCATATATGACTCGGCTTCTTCCATGTGACTTAGCGATTTCCATGAGCCGTAGCCGAGTTAAGACTTGGAGGATTTCTAGTTGTTTTGGATCAGAGCCTTTCTCCTGTTCCCCGAGTTACGACTTAGGACTTAGAGGATAAGCAGCTTGATGTGTTTGATGGCTGAGGATAGGAACGACTCATCCCTTGAGTCGGTTGCGACTTAGTACTTGAGTCGGTTTTGACTTAGCACTTGAGTCCGATACGACTTAGCACTTGTGTTCGATACGACTTAGCACTTGTGTTGTTTTTTTTTTTTTTTTTTAGGATCTGCTTAAACCTTGAATTGTTGCAGTGATGTTGAACTGTTGAACTTTGATGCCTTCTTTTACAAATTACTTTGACTCGCAAGTTAACAACCTGTCCAATACAACATTTACAGAAAAACCGGGGCGAATATACTGCCATTGATCGCCCTCTTCGAATGACAGATTAGCTAATAACAGTCATTAAACTTAAACAGATTGTGTGAATGAAGTGCTCAACTTATTAACTTCAAGTAAAATACTAAAGCAATACTGAAATAGTCAATTAAAATTGACCAGCTCGCATTAATATTATACTTGAACTAAAGACTAACAAGTTCTGAAATTTTTGTAATCGATCAATCGTCGACTAGTTTTATTTCAGTTATATTTACTTGTTATTATTATTTTTTTTGTTTTTTTTTTTTTTTGCACAACACTTCACACTTTTTTAGGAAACGTGCACCTTCATATTTGAATATCCAGTTGTTTGTGTAGAATGACTTCTCAGGAAGGTGATACAACAGTTCGGACTGGAGAGGTAACTGTTCTTCCGGCTCCACTGGTTAATCCTCCCGAAAGAGCTCCTACTTCACTATCATACAAAGTTTTTCGCCAGTTGTGTGCTCAGTTTGGTATCGTTGAATCAGATGCCATTCTTCCCGAAAGAAATAACACTGCCGATATAGCTCCTTCTGGCTTTGTGACAATTAACCGGCAAATGTGCCTAAGTGGAGGCATTCCTCCTTTCAACGACTTTTTCCAACAACTTCTCCGTCAACTGGCCATTGCTCCATCCCAGCTACACCCCAATGGCTATGCCATTCTAATGGGGTTGTGTGTGCTTTTTAGGAGAACACTTGATCGACTTCCAAGCTTTGGTGAAGTTTGTTATCTATGCTCTTTTTCTCGGACTAAGGATCATCCTTCCATTACTGTTGTGAGGAGCGCCCGAAACCGCAAACTGATTGTTGGCCTCCCTGATACTGCTCACGGGTTTTTAACCCAATTCTTCTATGTTCGTTGCCCTCCGGGGTTTTATGGTGTGTGGAGAGTTGGAAGTAAGGGCGTTCAGCTTTATTCCTGACACATGTTTTCCTTATACAATCTTTTCATAGCCTGAGTAGTTAGATGTTAATTTCCCTTTTTACTTTTCAGCGCTTCCACCTCCTTCTAGAGACCCAGGCTATAAGCAAATTTTTGAAAGATTGAATGCTGTGCCAGTAGAAGAGAGGAATATAAAGTTTTTGCTGAGAGATGACTTTTTACATCAATACGGGCTTCTTCACTCTTCTCGCTATACTCAGCCTCATGAAGCCCCGACTGAAGTTCCCGATTCCCCGACTGAAGCATCGGATGCCCCCGTTACTATCGAACAATCTTCATCAAAAGAGTCTAACATCGAAGCTTCATTGGTGAAATGTTCCACCCCTACCGACATTATGGGGTCATCTAGTAAGACGGCACTTGCCCCGATTGAGGAAGAAGAAGAACCTTCACAGCCTCTCGGGGGATTAGCTGATGTAGGAACTGAGAAAACAAGTCTCACCGAGCATGATGGTGACGATGTTTATGATGGGTTGAGCGACATAATAGTGACCTCACAGGAGCTTTTTAGAGATGACGTGTCTAAAACTATCTCTCCTATGATTGAGGCGACGTCCCTTCTTCGACTAACACCAACACAAACACCAACTCCTCATACCCAAGCTATCATCACCCCTACACCAATGAGTGGTTTGTAGCTTAATGCGCGTAGCTTGCACATCACACAACACTTAGGATTTTTCGGCATTTGTTCATATTTAACTTCTTTTCTTCGGAAGTTTCTAAGACTTGCTATTTTTGCCTTTTCAGATTCCCCTATGGGGCGCAGCGGCAGCGGTTCCTATTACAAGGACTTTCGACGCTATGGAGGGCGTGGCAGCTATGACTACAAGCAATACTATGCCGATCCCAGAGAAACCAATGAGCAGAGAGCTGCGCGAAAAGCTGAAGAGAGGAGAAGGTATGAAGAACGTCATGAGGGAGCGGGCACGCGACATGAATCCTTCCCAAGGGATGATGACTCCCATAAACGTAAAACGCACGATGATAGGGGGAAGAGCCATATTGAGGATTCGAGAAAGCGGACCAAACTTGGCGAGGAGCACGTGCCCGTGACATCTGAGAGACCTGGTGCCTCAGTTTCTATTGACATCCCTTCCAAATCTCCTGCTCTTGAAGGAAGTGCCATCCAAACACTTCTCAACAGGCCTTCATACCATGTTGAAAGGGGGCCCCCGACTTTGCAGAGCCGATTCCCGAACTGGTGTTTGAGGGGGGTACGCTTCGACCTTGATTTGGTCCCCATCGACAAAGAAGCTATGTACAGAAATCTCGATGCTGTCAAGCTTGATATCGATAGAATGTCTGGATGGCAAAAGCTGGTTGATGAACTTCAAAGAGTTAATCGGGCTAACATCGAAGCAATGCTGACCATGGAAAATGACAAATCAGAATGGCAGAAGATTCTTGATCAACACAACGCTGAGATGAAGGAAATAGCCGAATACAATGAAAAACTCGAAGCTGAAGTAAAGCAGCTCAAAGATGATCTTGCCTCTTCTACTAATACTTACACCCAAAGAGAAGAGGTATTGCAAAAACAAGTGCGAGATGCGCACGCCAGCCAGAGGGACGCTGAAGCTAAAGCTGAGAGGTTGGAACAAGCTGTAGAGAACCACCGCACTGATGTCACCCAGCTGCAGAATAAACTGAGCGCCCGGGACATGGAGATTGAAGCGCTAAAAGCCCAGCTTGCTCAGACCGAAAAAGATCGAGATGAGGCCATGGCTGGCAAAATTGCAGCCGAAGAAACTGCTCAGACCATGGAAAACGATATCAATTCGACTTTATTCGATTTTTATTTACATTGTGTCTTGGGACGCGGCAGCCTCTCTTTTCTTGGTCCTAAGTATGAAATCACCCTGGCCGAGGTGTGGGAAGCTGCTCTTAACATGTTTAAAGACGCCGGGTATGGCGATGAAGATTTTGAGGCGCGTTACCTGGATGAGGGAGCTCGCGCTGCTCTTGCGAAGGGGCGAGAACAACTTGCCAGGATGAGAACTGGAATGGCGGAAGAGGAATGTTCTGGAAAGGAATTAACGCTTATTTCCTCTGTCCATCCTCCAGTTTCTCCTGTGGTTGACATCACGGGTTCGAGCTCCTCTACTCCGCCTGCAACTAAGACAGTAACTGAAACTACAAGTGCACAAGGCGGGGATGAAGGTGGTGAAAGCAACGAAGCACAGCGATATGAAATCAGCCTCAGAGATCCAACTACCCCAGGTAAACTTGACACCGGACCAGCTCAAGTGGTGAACTGCTCGTTCGCTCCTTGTGAACTTGACGATCTTCTTGATTATTTTTCAAATGTCAATGAATTCCCGACTTTTGATGAGCCGTCATCCCCTCTCTTTTCGAAAGATACTGATATTTTAAGTTTTTTCTCCTTTGTAGAGAAAGCACCGAGTCAAACTCAAGCTTCTTCTCCCCCGGTGATCCTTCCTCCATCTCTTCAAGTGGCGCCTCCCTCTGCTTCTCAACCTGGGTCACAAGAAGAACAAATAGAAGCTCTCCATGGCCTGGATGATCCCGTTGCTTCGCAAGAGCAAAAAGATGAGGGACTTGAGGGAGGTGACATATCTCCGGAGCGGACTCCTTCTGACGATATAACTTTATCTAAACTTGCCACTCCAGGAAGTGAGTCTTCCTCAAAGAGGAGAAGGAAGCAAGGAGCATCAAGGAGGAGAGGGAAGATAATCACTGCCACTGAAGAGGAGCCAGAAGTTGGGCCAGCTGCGCCTACCTCTCCTTCCTCCCTTATACCCACTGGTCGACCTGAAAAGCTGATCATTCGGCCGGGTAAAGGGTCTAAAGGCAGCAAAAAGAAGTGAAGATCTTCAGTTTCTAGTTTTTTTGTGTTTTGCATGTACTGGCCGAGAATTGTGCGGGTACCGGCCCCCGCTTTTCTTTATTTTGAAACCTGTACCTGCGTTGTAATTGAATAAAATGATTCCTTGAATAAAATGATTCCTCGTTTGTACAAACTTTTGTTTGAATTAAAGAATACATTTGTTATTTGTTTTGGCATGAGTTTATTTGATATTGCAGCGAGCTTATGGTATGTTACTTGAGCGTTACCTTTTGCTGGTTTAGTTATACCATATTGTGTGTAATTATACTATATTGCCCCCATTCCATAAGTATGCTGCAATATTCTATACCTCGAGGGGACTTACACTCTTATTTGCTAAAGAATAATTATTTTATTCTTTAAAGAAAATTTTATAGAGTACAACTCCCTTCGTATAAGTTTTTACGCTTGGTCGTTCGAAGAAATCACTTTTTTCTTTTGCTTATGTGCATATCTCATCAAGTGAATTCCTCTATGTGGTAAAGCGGACCTCTGAAGGGTACTTTAACTTCTTTTCTTTTTACGATCATTTCCCACAGTAGGCAAATTACTTTTCCTTTGAAAGTTAGAGTACGCTTTTGATGAGGATTTTTTTTTTTTTTTTTTTTTTTTTTTTTTATAGAAAGTTGTACCTCTGAGGAGGGATTTTTTCACGTTTCAACACTTGGAAGTTTTATTTCAATCTCGGTGAAACGTGTACCTCCAAAGAGTTATGCTTTAGAAATCCTTTTCACGTTTCAACACTTGGAAGTTTTATTTCAATCTCGGTGAAACGTGGGTTTCCAAAGAGGTCTTTTTTCTTAATTGTGTTCCCGGGAGGGGGTTGTACCTCTGAGGAGGGATTTCTCACGTTCCAACACTTGGAAGTTTTATTTCAATCTTGGTGAAACGTGTACCCCCAAAGAGTTGTGCCTTTGAAGAAAGCCTTTTCACGTTTCAACACTTGGAAGTTTTATTTCAATCTCGGTGAAACGTGTGCTTTCAAGAAGGTCTTTGTTTTTACATTTCAACTTTGGTGAAGTGAAATTCCGAAGAGCGGCTGCTACACTTCAACTCCTGGCGAAATGGGCCTCCGAAGAGGGCTTTTATTTTGTTTACATTTCAACTCTGGTGAAGTGAAATCCCGAAGAGCAGTTATAACACTTCAACTCCTGGTGAAATGGGCCTCCGAAGAGGGCTTTTATTTTGTTTACATTTCAACTCTGGTGAAGTGAAATCCCGAAGAGCGGTTATAACACTTCAACTCCTGGTGAAATGGGCCTCCGAAGAGGGCTTTTATTTTGTTTACATTTCAACTCTGGTGAAGTGAAATCCCGAAGAGCGGTTATAACACTTCAACTCCTGGTGAAATGGGCCTCCGAAGAGGGCTTTTATTTTGTTTACATTTCAACTCTGGTGAAGTGAAATCCCGAAGAGCGGTTATAACACTTCAACTCCTGGTGAAATGGGCCTCCGAAGAGGGCTTTTATTTTGTTTACATTTCAACTCTGGTGAAGTGAAATCCCGAAGAGCGGTTATAACACTTCAACTCCTGGTGAAATGTGCCTCAGAGAGGGTTTTCATCGCCTGGAAGTTACTCTCTCATGGTTGGAGGGTCATGACTCCTCCAATCTTTTTTGTTGAGTAGAGAACTTTCTTTTTTGTGGCATATGACCCATTAGAGGTCTTTTATTATCCGAAGAGTTGTGCCTCCGAAGAGGACTTGTGGCGCTGATGGTAGCTTTGGTTGTTCCTCTGTTCACTTGCTTATGCCTTTTCAGCGATCCCTTTTTTTTTTTTTTTTTTTTTTTTTTTAAGTTTTCATCCCCCTTTTTCTCACAAGTGGCTTGTTTAATCCAAGGAAGTGTACTTCATTGCCAGGCAAGTTCGTGAGAACGGGCATTAGCTTCCTAATTGGATGTTTGTTTGTTTAAACAATCTCAATTTATCAGCAAGGGCTCGTTCCTATCGAAATCATTAGCCGTTCAATTGAAGCATTTCCTATCTAGGATTTGAATTCGGGGTCTTTGTGACTTGAAATTTGTTTGTTGAATGATGGTGAGAATCGCTCGGTCTTATTATGCGCAAGTTTTATCTCCACTGTCTGCAAAAATTTAAATCGATATTTCAGCAATACATTTTGTGTATTTTTATATCGAAAACAAAGCAAACATATAATGATAATAAGGAACACAAGATTTATAGTGGTTCGGCCATGAAATTGGGCCTACATCCACTTTATATTCTTTCATTATTTACTTGCATCAGTTTCACAATTGCTTTCAATTACAGGAATCATACATTCATAATTCTTTTTACAATGTTTCAACAAAATTTTCAAGTAAAGTATGGACGCAAGTGATTGCTGTTCCATGCCCTTGGAATTTGATCTCCATCAACTGTGGTGAGCTTGAATGTGCCGTCAAGAAGTTTCTGACCTATCACATACGGTCCTTCCCAATTTGGCCCAAACACACCTGTCGCAGTCATAATTCTTTTTAGGACTAGATCTCCAATTTCAAAGCTGCGTTGACGAACTTTGGAATTGAAATGTCTGGCTATCCTTTGCTGATGAGCTGCAACTCTGAGGTTAGCTTCATCTCTTTTTTCATCAAGGAGATCCAGCGCTTCAAGTTGCAGCTTTTCATTTTCTGCTTGATTGAAATGGATTCTTCTGTGTGAAGGGACCTCTGTTTCAACCGGGATCATTGCTTCCGATCCGTATGCTAACGAAAAAGGAGTATGCCCAGTTGCAGTTTTGTGAGTAGTTCTGTATGCCCATAGTGCAAGTGGTAGTTTATCGACCCAACCACCTTTTGCTCTTTCGAGTTGCTTTTTGATGGTTGATTTGATGATCTTGTTCACTGCTTCCACTTGCCCGTTTGCCTGCGGATGAGCTACTGCCGAAAAGCTTTTCTGGATTTTGAATCGTTTGCAAAAATCCTGGAATTCCTCACTTTCAAACTGAGTACCATTGTCTGTGATTATTTTTTGAGGCACACCGTATCTGCAAATGATATTCTTGGTCACAAAGCTTATCACTTTCTTAGAAGTGATAGTAGCCAATGGTTCAGCTTCAGCCCACTTAGTAAAATAATCAACCGCAACAATAGCATATTTAATCCCTGATTTAGCGGTTGGTAGCGGCCCAATGAGATCCATTCCCCAAATTGCAAATGGCCATGGACTGATCATCTGTGTGAGTTCGGTAGAAGGTGCTCTAGGAATTTTGGCATATCTTTGGCACTTGTCACATTTTCGGGAGTAATCTGCGGCATCCCGATTAATTTCTGGCCAAAAATATCCGTATCGGAGAATTTTCTTTGCTAATGTTTGACCACCTGAATGATCACCGCATTCTCCTCCATGCACTTCAGTTAGGATTGTTTTGGACTCTTCCCGGGATACACATCGAAGCAATGGCATTGAGAATCCTCGTCTGTATAATTGACCATCCTGGATTATATATCGAGAAGCTTTTCTCAGTAGCTTTTGTCGTTCTTTAGAGTTTTCTGGTAAAGAGCCATTGAGTAGATACTTTGTTATTGGAGTCATCCATGATTCTTGCTCTTGCGACATACTCATAACCCAATCGATATCCATTTCATCAATGCTCGGATTTGACAAAACTTCCACTGGAACTAACCCTAAGGATTGGGCTTCGCCAGAACTTGAGTATTTTGCGAGAGAATCTGCTTTCATGTTTTCTTCTCGAGGAATATGACTTATCGTGTAATGGTCGAATTCACATAAAAGTTCCCAAGCCTTTGACACATAAGCGGGCAGATTTCCTCCTTTCGTTTGAAACTCCTTCTTGACTTGGCATACTATAAGCTGAGAATCACTGAAGATCTGTAACGCTCGAATGTTTAGTTCTTTAGCAATTTTCAAACCAGCGATCAGAGCTTCATATTCTGCTTCATTGTTTGTTGAAGGAAATTCTAATCTTAGCGCATAGCATAATGACCGGCCTTCAGGAGTTTCAAGAACAATTCCAGCACCTGAACAGTAATCATTTCTTGCGCCATCTACAAACAACTTCCATTGGGTTGGGGAGTTCTCGATTGTTTCTTCCTCGCTGTTACCCTTGTCTGTAAATTCTGCAATAAAATCTGCCAAAGCTTGTCCGTTGATCGCTTTTCTAGGATGATAAGTGATGTCATATTGGCTCAATTCAATATTCCACTTTAAAAGGCGGCCCGAAGTCTCAGGGCGAAACAAGACTTGCTTTAAAGGTTGATCAGTGAGGACTTTGATAGGATGAGCCTGGAAATATTGCCTCAACTTTCTTGAGGCAATCAATAGACAATAGGCGAGTTTTTCCAACTTGGAGTAATTCATTTCTGCCCCAGTGAGTCTTTTGCTGATATAGTAAACTGGATGTTGAATCCTTTTGTCTTCCCGTACCAGCGCTGCACTTAAAGCATGAGATGAAACTGCCAAGTATATAAGAAGATCCTCGCCATCGCCGGGCCTGGAAAGTATTGGAGGCGTTTCCATATGTTGAATCAATTCTTCAAAAGCTTTCTGGCATTCGGGAGTCCAGTCAAAGTTTTTCTTTCCTTTCTTTAGAGCGTCGAAGAATGGAATGCATTTATCAGTAGCTTTGGATATGAACCGACTTAAGGCGGCAATTTTTCCATTGAGACTTTGCAATTCCCTCTTTGTTTTAGGAGCTTTGACTTCTTTTAGAGCAGTGATTTGAGCTGGACTAGCTTCAATGCCCCTAGCGCTCACGATGAAACCCAAGAACTTCCCAGATTCTACCCCGAAAGAACATTTTAAAGGGTTAAGCTTCATTCCGTATCTTCGGAGAATTGCGAACATTTCTGCTAAGTGTTCGATGTGATCCACTGCTTTCTTAGATTTTACTAGCATGTCATCAACGTAAACTTCCATAGTCTTTCCCAACTGCGGTTTGAACATAGCATTAACCAGTCTTTGGTATGTTGCCCCCGCATTCTTCAACCCAAAGGGCATAACTCTGTAACAGTAAAGACCGACATCGGTGATAAAGCTTGTGTCCTCCTGATCTGGCTCATGCATCATGATCTGATTATATCCGGAGTAGGCATCCATAAAAGACAACAATTCATGACCCGCTGTTCCATCTACCAGTTGATCGATCCTGGGTAATGGGAAGCAGTCTTTAGGACAGGCCTTGTTTAGATCTGAAAAGTCGATGCACACTCTCCATTTACCATTGGCTTTCTTAACTAGCACTGGATTTGAAACCCAATTTGGATAGGTAGATTCTCTGATGAAATTATTCTCCATGAGCCGGTCAACTTCCTCTTTCAATGCTGTCGACCTTTCTAGACCTTGGATTCTTCTTTTCTGCTTTACTGGCGTGAACTTTGGGTCAATATTCAGAGCATGTACCGCAACTTCTGGGGATATTCCGCACATATCGGCATGGGTCCAAGCGAAAACATCCAGGTTTGCTTTCAAAAAAGATATCAAGGCATTCTGAACTGACACATTAAGTTGTGAACCCACATTCAGCACCTTGTTTGGGTCCTTCAGATCAACGGGCACCGGTATCGTTGTTTCTGCTGGTACCACCCTACTCTCCCCCGCACTGGCCTTTCTAGGATCCATCACTTTTCGTGCCCCGCTATGCTCGCCAGTGCAGGGTCCGCCCTGTAGTTGCTATAGGGTTGGTGTTTTGATGCGGATTGGGGTTGCCGCATCTTTCCCCATTTCTCTCTTCCTTGTTTCTCGCAGCTCTGTCATATAACATTCTCGCCCAGCGTTCTGGTCTCCTTTAATAACTCCTACCCCATTGTCTGTAGGGAATTTAATAGTAAGACACCATGGGGCAAGGACAGCTTTGAATGCAGCAAGAATAGGTCGACCAAAGAAAGCATTATAAGCAGAAAATTCATCTACTATCACAAAAGTCTGCTTGCGAACTACTTTTCTTTCTCCTTCTCCGAGTTCCACAAGCAAGTCAATGGTTCCTACTGGTTGCTTTGGCTCCCCAGTGAAGCCAACAATCTTCTGAGATGAGGCTTGCACATCCGCCATCGGGATTCTCATCTGGTCAAACGTTTTCTTGAAGAGGATGTTGCAAGATGCGCCGCAATCAATAAGAACTCTTCTGACAATAGCCGGTCCAATACCGGCCGAGATGACTAACGGGTCCAAAGTAGGGGCCTCAATGCCCGTGGAATCTCTAGCCCTGAACACAATATCATCATTAAAAGTCCTTTGTTGTTTCAGGGGTGTAGAGTCCTCTAAAACAAAGACATTCTCTTCAGTTGGCATATGTTTCAGAGCTCGAGTGTACCTCTCCATTTCACCCCAGCTTCTGCCTGCTGGGTGGGGTCCTCCTGTGATGACATTAATAACTGGCCTTCCAGATTCATGTCCTGCGGCCTTCTCATTTGTCCTGGGCTGATGAGCAAGAGCTTGTTGCCCCTGACTTGACGAAGCAGGATCATTACCACTCTTCTTCACAAATTGCTGCAGCTTATTTTCTCTTAGCAATTCTTCGATTATATTTTTCAATTGACGGCAGTCGTCTGTGTCATGACCAGGCTGATTATGGAAGCGACAGAACTTCCCACCTTGCACAGCTTTTCTTCCGGTTCTGAGAACAGGAGGTTTGGGATACTCAAAAGAATCTTTTGTAGCCAGGTAGATGCGCTCTGGTGTTTCTAACAAAGGAGTATATTCTGATGGCTTGAAGGATCGAGGCTTCTTCGAATTGTGTTGTTTCCTTCCATCATTATTTTCTCTTTTCTGTCCCACAGATCCATTCTTACGTGGCGCAGCAGTGTTGTCTTCAGCTTTCTCTACTGTTGCCTTTGCCGGGACAGGACGGCTTTCCAAACGCATGAATTCATCCGCCTTTTTGTAGAACTTTTCCAGAGAATTTGGCTCCTTCATGTTCAGCCACTTTCCGAATTCACTTGACTTATCAATAGCTCTCATCAAATAGGTCAAGACCATGCGGGGTTCTGCATTATCCACCTCAGCTAACGCTATATTAAAGCGATTTAGAAAAGACTTGATAGTTTCCCCCGGATTCTGTTCCAAACCGGATAACGACATGATGTCTTTTGCCTTTGAAGCATATAGCCTAAATTGCTCTTTAAATTTCCTGGTTAGGTCTGAAAACTGATCGATGGACCGGACAGGTAGTTTTGTGAACCAAAGCAGAGCTACCCCTTCCAAATACACAGGAAAATAGCGGCATTTTATCTCGTCAGAAGCTCTGGCACCTGTCATGTGCCAATCATATTTGTACAGGAACTCATTTGGATCACTTGTCCCTTTGTAAGCTGGAATGGTCGGAGGGACGAACTTCCTTGGGAATTCAGCTTTTAGGATCTTTTCAGTAAACGGAGTCTTGCTCGGAGCGAAACCCCACTCTTTCTCATCTTCGACCCTTTGCATACTTTCTTTCATAATCTGTCGAACCATACCAGAAAGATATTCTTCGTCATTCCTATTTCTGGATCCTCCAGCCTCAGGCAATGTCTGTTCAAAGGGGCTAGCAGCCCTTTCGGGAATGTTTCTAGTTTCAGCATCATGGACATTACCGACAAAGTTCCTTTCATTATTCGCAGGTTGACGGTTTGCCCCGAGCAGATCGTTTAACCTATTCAGAATCAGAGCATTCTGAGCATTCTGAGCTTCCAATTGCGCGTTCTGGGCATTTATTTGCTGATTCAACCCAAAGATAGCAGCGTCCAATTCCGCTTTTGAAACTCCAACAGCTGGAGTGGCTTGATTTGGTGTTGGGGAAGTGGAGGTTCCCTCTTGAATGTTTGCAGATCTCACAGATTTACTTTTCCTTCCAGGAGCCATGATTTCGGATAGACTTCTGGTTCTTAAAGAAACTCTATCTACAAATCTTTCTGAAACAATGATGATAGATGTCCTGAGTTCAATTCTCAGTGAAAGCACCAAAATGTTAACGAAAAAATTTAAACGCTAACACCCTGGTGTATAAGATGTGATTGTGAAAGCACCACCCGTTTGTACGGGAAACAGAAATAAGCAGAAAGTATGTAGAAAAACGGTAAGAGACACAGTATTTATAGTGGTTCGGCTTATAATCCAGCCTACGTCCACTTTAATCTTTTTATCACTAGTTTGATTACAATTCTTTACAAGATCTTTCAATTACAACACACTTCAAGTGATAGGGTATGTGAAACAAGTAGCTCAAGCTTTGATGTTGACAATCATCTTCAAATCCATGGTGAATGTGGATGATTCCTTCATGGAGTTCCTTTAGAAGTTTGTTGGATCTAAAAAGCTTTGAAGTCGTCTGGAATTCGGCAGAGTAATGGCGCTTGAAGAGAATGAGCCCAAAGGTCTTTTGCATGTTGGAGATGGTTTCATATTTATAGAGAGTTCTGGGCGGAAAAAATGCTAAGTCCTAACTCGTGGC
This sequence comes from Allium cepa, assembly GCA_030765085.1. Lineage (NCBI taxonomy): Eukaryota > Viridiplantae > Streptophyta > Magnoliopsida > Asparagales > Amaryllidaceae > Allium > Allium cepa. The sequence continues at coordinate 71,744,823 of CM060930.1, read as the reverse complement.
CGACTTAAGATAAGTCGTGTTCGACTTAAGGTAAGTCGTCCCCGGGTCACTGAGCCGAGTCTATGGCAGTTCCCCTTTTTTGAACCCATCCCTAAGTTCTAAGTCGTGTGCGAGTTATCTGGCTGCAATTGCTAATTTCCCTTCTTAAGTCGCATACGACTCTTTTTATGTCGTAAGTCGTAGTCGACTTAACCAATTGCAACTGGTTTAAAGCAAGTCTTAACTCGTAGACGAGTTAAGAGGTGTGTCTTTAGGTCGTATCCTCCTTAAGTCGTATAACTTCTTTAAGTCGTAAGGGTCTTAAGTCGTACAAACTGCAGTTATCATTAAGTCGTAGGCCATCAATTTCCTTAAGTCGTAAAGACCTTAAGTCGTTAGCTTTTCTTAACTCGTATGCCTGCTAACTCGTAGAAGATCTTAACTCGCAGAGGATTAACTCGTAGAGGCTTAACTTGTGGAAGATCTTAACTCGTACACTTGCTAATTTGTAGATATGCTGACTCGTAAAGGCTTATCTCGCAAGTAGCCTAACTCGGGTACTCCTTAACTCGTAGGCTGCTTATCTCGTAAGCTTGCTAACTCGTAGAGGTCTTTAAGTTGTAGGAAGTTACTGACTCATGTATCCTTTAACTCGTACATGCCTTGAGTCGTACATGCCTTGAGTCGTACATGCCTTGAGTCGTACATGCCTTGAGTCGTACATGCCTTAACTCGTGGACCTGTTAACTTGTGAACGAGTTAGGGTTAACATACCCCTAACTGGATAATCCCGAGTGAGATCACCCCGAGGTTGGGATCAACAATCGCCCACTAAGCCGAAATAAAAAGGGACATCTAGACAGGGATGACCTCACCCTGAATGGGTGCTACCCGCCTAGCCTTGCTGCAAAACCCTTGATTTTCAGTCATTCCCGGTTGATGAGGCTTGAGGCTAAGCGTTACCTTTTTAGAACATAGCCCTTAGAATGCCCATCGTCCACCTGACGATGTTCCGAAAGCATTCATCCATACAAGTCTGTTCCGGGTTCGAACGGAACCGAAGGCACTACTCCTACTACATCCAATTTGGAAATATCCTCAGGATTAGTAGCGACTAGCCCTTATAATTCACTGCTCCATCTTCGTATCCAAACTCGTTTTCCACGAAAACGTACAAACCGGATCGAAGTGGTTTTTGAGAAATAGATCTCGATCCCGGTCTCTTCGAAACGATAAACGCATTTAGCCAATATTGATAGTCGGTGATTTAACTATCAATTAATATTCACAAACAACCATCAACCAATAAATAATTTCCCAAATTATTTATTTATCTCAAAATATCTTCGCAAGATATATTTCTATTTTCAACCCTTTGAAAACAATTTCAAACCATCTTTCTTTTTCAGAATAAACTTTCCCAAATATTTTCTATCTCCACTGAAATCACCAAGCACAAAACTAGATTTTTAAAATAATTTAAAACACTTTACTTTGAAATATACTTTAAAACATTCAAGCTACTTCAATAATTTGTTAAAAATACATACTACATGAATGTTTGAAAGTAAGGTTACTTAATAAAATATAAAACTAGATTTACACTTTTAAAACAAAATACTAAGTCACTCTTTAAATAATTACTGCTATAATAGATTAAAAGAAAATACTTACTTTAGAATTTAAATATTTAGAAATAATAAATTTTTCAAAACTTGCTTTTTAAAACAACTTTAAAATTATTAACTTATATTTAAAAATTCACTTTGAAAACATACTTGGTTATCCAGGGAGAATTCCCAATCTCAATCAGTTAAATCAATTTTCCAAAGTGATTCCCAATTTATGCCATTTGAAATAAATTTCTTTACTTACTCAGTTCATTTCAAAATTCATTAATTATGGACTTTATTATTATTATTATTTTCCGTTTGATTTCAAAGCTTTTAACTGAAATATACAAATTTCAGGTTATTCCCAATTTCTTCTTTATTCTTTTCAAAATTCAAATCTTAAATTTAATATAAATGGCTTGTTCTTTTAAATAATAGCACTGAAGTTTAAAATTCATTAACTCTCAGTTAATTCAACATTTTCTTTTCATATGCGGAATTATTTATTAGAATTTAAAACTACTATTATTCTTATCCAGTTTATTCTTAATTTATTTAAATTTTCTATAATTATTTCACTTACAAATTCTCTTCATTTTATTTCCAAAATCCAATTCTATATATTTTGATAACTTAGTGTACCAGAATATATTCAGGTAAACCATAACATCCAATATTCCAATTATCAATAATATTCATCACAGATTATAAAATAATCATGACAGAGAATATTAGATAATTTAAATAAATGTTGAGGAATCCAGTTGGATCCCTCCAACCTATTTTCCATGCATCCATAGATATTAGCACAACATAAATACCAATTCCACTTCGAGGTGGAATATCACGGTATATGGATTTTAAATATAAAATCAATCCGCTATTATGTGGGAAATCAAACATTCCAAAATATGCTATATACCACTATATATAATATAACACACCAAATCAACTCAATCAATCAATTGTTTAAATTTAACTATTTAAATTTAAATTTAAATTTAGCTGAGTGAGATTAACTCACCTTTATCGCTTTGCAGTCCATTTCAATATTGCCTTGGATTCTCTGATGTTTAACCTTAAATAAATAATTTATATAATTTATTAATATTCGAAATAATCGAACAATTTATTTAATTTATAGATGATTTAATTTTAAACTAAAAATTTCCCTAAAATCTTTTTAGTCGCTAAAATAATTAAAATATGTTAGTTAAACGCGTAAATCACCATAATTCATTATTTTAAAATGAACTAGTAATATTTAAAGGCAGAGATGTATATTTATTTTATTTTGAAATTATACTTATAAAAATAGTCTATAATCTATGTAGATTAAGATCTATTTTTCTTTCAAATCTGCATAGATATATATATTTAAAACTAACATAAGTCTTAAACTTACTGTAAAAAATTTCCTGCCTATACACATATATATGTAAATTTGAAAACAGCATTCCATCATATTACTTTCTTTTTTTTCTTCCTGTGCTTATATTTATATTTTTAAAACTTTTGAATAAAAAATTCAAATCCAACTTTCATTTTAAATTAAGCTTGAACATACCTAATAGTCGCAACCCCAACCCTAATCGCGACCATCGTTGTCGTGCCCAAGACGTGGTTGACATCGAAGCCTCACTGCCTGCACCACTCGCGAGCTCATATGTGCTATCTCCTCGATCACCGAAACTTGACAGCCGCCTCCATCGTGACGTTAGCCTCGCGTCTTCCCCATCCCACTCGAATCGTGTTCCAGCGCTGCCACCTCGATTTCCCTTAGCCCTTCGATTGATGCCGAACCCCGAAAATCGCGAGCCTCCCCAGAATTTCACGCCACTTAGGACGCGATTTCCCCTTAAGTTCGAACGAATAGACTCGCCGTCCACCTTGGAGCTAATTCGATTCGATTCTAAGCGGCTGCCATTTTTTTCGAGATGGAACTGAAACGAAAAGGCTCGGCCCTATTTTTTTCAGTAAGACGAGAGTGTTAGCAGAAGGACGAACTATATCCTTTCGTTCATTTGCTTACAAACGAAGCCATTTTGTTTTTTAATCTATTTATTATTATTTTTTTCTTTCTCTGATATACATTCGAATAGATGAGAAGAAGGGTGCGTGATTTGAGCTAGAAGAGTTCAGCTTTGGCTTTTAGAAGAAGGAAGACGCGAGTAAAAATTTCTGCCAAATGTTAAAACAAATAAAACATGTAATCTACCTTTTAAAAACAGTATTATGTTAAATACATCTATATATATCTTTTTAAATTCAAATTTGAATTAAAATTGTCACAATTACGCAATTCGAAACTTCGATCACCAAACGAGGCGTACCGCTAAGCGTTTATAATGTACGCTCACACAACAACTCCAATCAATACGAAATTCGAGATCCGATAATAGTACAATATTACGGATCCAATGGAAGTGGTTTCATCCAATTCCGAGACTTTGCCTCGGAAGGCTATTTTTAAATTCAATTTAAACTATAAAATTTTAAAACTGAACAAATCACTGTTAAATTTAATTTTGCAACTTCTATTATCCTCAGTATTATCAATATAACTTTTATAAGCCTTCAAATTATTTTCAACAGGCTTAAAATTCCAGATTCAACATTTTACCAACTTCAACTAGTTTAATTCAATAGTTTAATTATCAAATAAATAGTACTATTTGAATTCAAGTTAAAATTAACTTTTAAATATTTAAAATCAATTGAATATTCCGATATTAAATACTCAAAAATTCTGGGTCGTCACAAACATACAGAATGCCAAGCGGCGCGCTTCGTTTGTAGTTCGAAAATTTCACGGATGAATAGTGCTGTGGAAATTTTCTATAAGTAGCACTCAACTTTCCTTCATTAACAGACCTAATCCTAAAATATATTCTAGCCGCTATTAAAAACCTATATCCAATGGCTCTCGTCGATCGGAGCCTCTAGAGGTGAAACTGGCCAACGACTTCAACTAGGAAAATGTAGAGCTCGACGATACGAGCTTAACCAACGATCGGATCCTCGAATGGTTGCCGAGGCCACAGGAGTTCACTCGTGTTCGTGAGCAGCCATATGGGTTTCATCGATCTCTTTTTGCGAGTAAGCGCGTACGTGCTTTGGAGGCGGGCAAGGCGGCGACCCGTAGGGGGTTAGCGGCGGTGGGTCTGGTCGGCAGCGACGTTGACTGGTGGCATGGCATTCGATCAGCGAAAAAAAGAGACAACGCGCGCATTGGCCGGGGAGAAAAGGGAAGCAAGGTTTAATTTAATTTTAAATTAGTTATATTAAATATATTTTAATTATATTGAATGTTAATTAATTTGTAACTTTCTCATACGAGGTCGGATTCGAGTAAAACGAGTCGCGTTGCGATCGAATCAATGAAGGATACGACATGGAGTTGGATTTGAATTTGTTTAACTCTAAAAAAAATTTAGTTTAAAATAAAGGTGAGTGTTCTAAACCGCTCATGAAATACTAAAATATTCCGATGTTAGTTAAATTGAAATCATAAAGAGAATTATCTTTATTAGCTGTTGTTTGGCGATTTAACTAACATTTAAATTGACATATGGTTTGAACTGCAAGGAATTTATAATCGGATGTTAAATTTGGAATTGAAATTGAATTGCTAATTATACACCCGATATTGATAACTAGTTAACTGTTGTAATTTATTAGCAGATTTGGATGTTGATTGAGATTGAATGTTAGTGGTTGATATATTGGATGATTGGATGTTTATATATATATATATATATATATATATATATATCACTCAGTATATTATTTGATAGCATATAAACTATTATTTGAGTTAGTTCGAATAAGTAAAGAAGTAGGTTGAAATGATACATACCTATGACACTTTGATTTGGATTGAAATGATATATATCCATCCCTGAAATTAAAATCGAAATAACTAATCACTTGACCATAAGATAGAAAATTATAAACGGACATCGGATTGGTTAAATTAAATGGTTTTAAATTCTTGAATTTGAATCGATTTAAATGATTTTGTTTTAGAGAAATAAAAATCGAATGTATAAGGATTAAATTATTTTCAAATTTGAGCTTTGAAAAGTTGAAGGTGAAATTTGTAAAAGAAATTGTTTAAAGAATTTATTTAGGAATTTGAAGTTATAATCGATATACGACTTGAATTATGGGAATTGAATTGTTTAAAAGTTTGAACTTTATTTGAACTTTGAAAATTTATCTTGGTTAAAGTGATTTAGATTGATATTTCAAGTTTGGGCTCGGAGTTGAAATATTAGAAATTGAATCAATTTAAAGATTTAAACCTTAAATTGAACATTTGATTAAGTGATTTAAATTGGTAAATTGAAATTGGACTTGAAATCTATGTAAATTACAATGATTTGAAATAAGAATTGAATTGAAATTTGAACCATTAAATCAACTCGTTGAATGGAATTTGAAGTTAAAATGAACGTTTCGAAATTGAAGTTAATTCGAATCGAAATCGAAATCGAAGTTGATTTGAATTGAAACTGAAAATGAGTCTGTTTGAATTAATTTGAGATTTAAGATGATATAAATCGGAAGATTTGAAATTGAAGCAATTTGATTGAAATTTGGACATGAGTCCAGATTCACTGGAAATGGAAAGAAATAGTTTTATATTTGAAATTATTTTCACTATAAACTATTTCACTATAAACTGTTTTAAAATTCATCTTTTTAAAATTTCAAATTATTTAAATTTTCAAATCATTTAATATATAACTATTTTAGTATCTAAACTATTTTAACCATTCAAACTATTTTCAAAAATTCAACTGTTCATGTTGGGAACTGTTTATGTTTAACTGTTGATTTAGATACGAATGTGGTTAAATTGAAATTATAACCAAAGTCAGAATTCGACATGATTTTGAAATGAAATTGATTTCGAAGTGAATATAATGATTTTGAAGTGAAATTGATTTCAGGGTGTATAAAATGATATTTTAAAGTAAATATAATATACTGAAGCGAATATGATTTTAAAGTTGAAATGATATTTTGATATCAAATATGAATCGTTTTCGAAATGTAAAAGAACCAACCGGTATGTAAAACGATGTTTAGTTGTTAAAGGGACCGAGGTCGATTATTGGCACTCTCTGTCAATGTTGGAACCACTTTAAGAACTATGTACGTGGAGAAGGCTCAAAAATGAAGTGGTTGGATTTGGTGTACGTTACTGGATTTGAGGAAAGAGAACGATGATGGATAGCCCAAACAGTTATGTCAATTTGAAATGACTAAAACATGACGGCTTGATAGGACCAATGAGGGTAGCTACTACTAGCGGACATCTGTTCTTCGATTTTCTTTTTAGACTCGGTCCATACTATTACCCTTCATGTTGGTTTTGATTGGTGTACCTTGATTTGGAATGACCTCCCTTTGAATCGATATGGGACGGATGGATGTGGTGGGTTGTCGTGGCTATGATGTGTTACCACCATCCCTACGACCCGAACTTGTAGTATCCTACCTTGGGCATTGCCTCATGTGCCTTGTTATACTTTTATCCTTATACAGAACCACTATGAGTTTGGTTTAGTGATGTTGTATCACGGCGCATCCCTATCCACCGACGTACTACTGGAATGTTATATGCAAACTGTATGCCAATGCTTAAAAATGCGTTAAAGGGGATTAATGAAAAGCTTTAATGCTGGAAAAAATATTTATTTTATTGATTAGACATTACATATATAGCGTATTCTACTATATATATACATATACATACATACATACATACATACATACATACATACATACATACATACATACATGCATACGTACATACATACATACATACATACATACATACATACATACATAGATATATATATATTAATAGATCCTTAAGAAATTGAAAATCCCGTAACATCTCTTGAGTTATTGCACGCATGTTATATACTGGATAGGAGATGTAAAACCCCATAAACATCTGTGATGCTATTACACCCATGTTATATGTGATATCTATTTGACTTGCAAAAGGATATTTTAGTTCTGACTCGAGTGTATTGTTTTACTTTATGCTCGAGTCAGCCCTGAGTATTCAATGCATTAAAGATCATATTATTCTGGAGGACGAAGATGAAGGTTTAGTATATTATGTTACCAATATTATTCCGCTGCATCATATATTCTGCTGCATTGTTTTATTTTGTCTCCGTCATATGTATAGCTCTGATTGATGTTGTAAAAGTATAATCGAATTTATATTGCAAACAGCTTCATGAACTGTTTGTTTGATTATTATATTTTATCATTCCGCTGCAAGATTCTGTGTTTGTTTTCTTATTTTCTTATTTTCTTAATTCACCACATTGATTATTTGTATTTCGGATTGTTTTGAGTTGGACATTGTGGTTTATTGTCGACTTAAACCTCCCGAAGTGTTGGTCGTCATAGTTGGTATTAGAGCTTTGGTTTGGCGATGACCTTAGCTTAATGAGGATTGACTCATTAGAGATAGGGCAATAATACCCTGGAATGAGTTTGTTTGAGTGTGCTTGCATGCGTGTGTGTATATGAGAGTTGTTACTGTTATAAAATGTTTTCTATTGTGTTTACTTATCTGTTGAGTTGTTTATAAATTTTGGTCGGTACATGAGACGCCATGTTATCGATGGATGTTTCTAAACACTTAAATGAGGCAAGTCGACATAATATTGTTTTAAAATAAGGTAAATGAAATAATTTTACCAAAATCATATTTTATATATAAAAAGAAATAATCTTCCATAAATAACCATATAGGTTTATGGAAATACGAATTTATTTATGGATGTTTGTTGTTGGGAGATGATAATATTTAGTTATCATCGACTATTGTTTGATTTAAACTAAATACGAATACTTTGTGAACTCTATTTCACAAAGCGTTCGATAGTTAGATTATGTTGAAATCTAATTATAATAGGAATTATTTGCAATAACAAAGATGTAAATTAACAAAATGTTTTCATAATAAGGTAATAGAATTGTATAAGTATATTTATAATATGGCTTATGTAATGACCCGTAAATATATCACTTTAAATAAACGATCGTTTATCTTATTGATATAACAATAATTTTGTAAATGATTATTTATATTAATTTATATGATTTTGTAAATAAAATATGATCATTTTAATTAGTTAAGAATGATAAGAAAATTTAATTTTAAAATTTGTTTACAGAAATATGCATATTAAATTAAAAGAGAAAATGTGATCGAAAATCGGAATCGAGATTTGTATCGATACAACGTGGGGAAATTATGAAATGGTGATGAAGATGATGATGTATGCATGGATACTTTTACACTCTTCTTTTCCTATAAATACCATACCCTCTTCTCTCCATTTTCATTCATCTTCTTTTTCATATTTCTAAGTTTTGTCTTCCACTTTAATGGCTTCCATCCTAAGAGAAATAATGTACAATTTTGTTTCAAAAAGAATTTAAATTATAATATATAGTTATATATACTTAAACATCTTAAAACAATCCCAAAACTCCACCTTTTCTCTTTGTTCTTCATAATCTCACTTCCTTGCTCCACCCTAGGCCGTGCAGCCCAAGCCAACCCAAGCTTTGGTTAAGGCATCTAGGAGCTTAAATTCGGAGAATAGTGAGCTTTGGAAATCGAGTAGAGGAGCTATAGCGAATTTTTAATTAATCGTTGAATACTCAACGTGAGAACTTATAAACTATTATATTATATTTTGGATGTTGATATAATGTTTGCCAATGGATGTTTAATATGCTTTGATCATCAAATTTGGATGTTTTCATATGAATATTAAATATATATGCAAGTTACGGAAATACACGTCGATAAGCACAAAGGAAATCACTTTCCTTGAATTAATGAAATGGTGTGTATGGAATGATAAACCTCTTTAAAAATGGTTTATAATGAGTTTGAAATGTTTATAAAAATTGAAAAGCATTTTGGTGAAGTTAGAAAAGAAATGTAAAATTTAGTTAAAAATAGGTACGTCGCGTAACGGTAGTTTGAGATTTCGCGTCGTAAAAGTCAAACGAGTGTAAAAGATGGAATATAACTCAGAATTTTTTGAGATAAGAATTTTTCGAACTATTATATCCATACTTTTCCAACGAAGAAAGAAACTCGAAAATGTCAATTAGTAGATTTTGAAATATGAGTAAAACAAGTTTTGAATAAATCGCAGTTTTACAGTTCGGAATCCAAAACTGGATTTCTTTGGAAATGATGTTTTAAACTTGTTTAAAAATGTGGAATAAATCTTATCAATGTTTTTAAATGTGTTAAAAGTGATTTGCGTAATAAAAATGAATTAAAAAAAGTCATTTTGATTAATACAACTACAAAATGCACTTTTCGTGGCACTTTTTCGAAGCACTTTTCTATAACTTTTGAAATATAGTTTTAAATTTAACAATTCTTTTTCAGTTATTTTATCAATGTTTTTAAATGGTTAATAAAGTGTTTTAATGATGATTTTAAGGATTTTTGGAATGATTAAAGATTTAGAGTCGATCAAATAACTTGACTGCATTATGGCTGTTAGGGAGATAATGTCCAGGCTTGAGTTTAGAAAACCAGTTTCCGGCTCTTTCTGGCTATCCAGATTGGACCGATGGAGGAGATAGTGAATTTGGTTTACTCGGATTAATATCTTCCTAAATGGAAAAAAATGAAAATGATTTTGAATTTATTCTTAGTAAAAAGTAGTTTAAAAATTATCAAGGGATTTTATAAAAGAGGTTTAATATCTCCGTATATACCGGAAAGAATGTTTTAAAAATGTATATCTCCAAAAGTGGTTTTGATAAAAGAACATAATAAATTAAAGAATGATTTCCTATTCACTTGATGTCTTTTATCGATGAATTGGTTCGGAGAAACCGGGGTCGGATTTGGATAATTCCTATCTGTAAACCACTTCGAACCAATTTACATATTCGAAGTGAAGACATGAAGATAATTGCGAAAGATGGAATGTAGGGCTACTTGTCACTGACCCTTGGGGGAAATTTCTAGTATCATATTATGTTGCAGAAGTTCTTCATTTAAGATCTTCGATGCAAGGTTTTCTCGCTACTAATCCTAGGGCGAATTCTTGACGGGATGTGGTAAGAGAGTATCTTCGGTTTCATTCCGTCCCAGAACGAACTTGTATGGATGAATGTCTGACATTTCATTCTAGTTACATAAGTGATCCCTATGAATGTATCATCTTCTTGGTGGCGGAGAAGGCAACTTCTCTTAGTTTGACATCCTTTCCTAAGATATATGAGCTTTGGAGTTACACGTTTGTTGAGATCAATTGTGACCTTGGAATGACAATGTGGCATTCAAAGAAAGATGATGTGCAAAGTAATAGGATCATTACCTTAGGCCTTACACCTAGAAATGACCAAAACAGAGTAGATGCAGCAGGATATGTGGTTCGCAATCATTAGGGTATGATCATCTCCTTCTAGGTATATTTCTATCCGCTATGACGTTCATGTTTAAATTATTGTGGTGTGTGCTAAGAGACGTCTCTATTAGGTCGGTAACGACTAGGGTGATGACATATTCGGTACTATCCAGTGAGAAAGGTAGGCCAATATTATGTTGGTAGAGGTGCATATGTTCTGTTGACCTCAATACATTCCTCTAGAGATGTACTGTCGGAAGGTAGTCCCTTCACCTGATAATCTGTATGGAAATCCATTCCCCAATAAATGCCTGTCATTTTGTTTGTAGAACCTAATATGTTGGATTTTGATGATGGTGATAATTTTGGCTAAGATTGATAAGTTTACTTGCAATGTTCTCAAAAGATATGTTATTAAAAATACTATTTAGTATTTTCACGTAAGAATGTTTTGGTTATTATAAGAAAGAAACCGGTTTTTTGTTTATGTGCGACGTGGTCTTATGAGATACCTTTTTGTTTTCAAACAACGTAGTTTGAGTGCTCATACCAGTCTCATGACTGACCAGAAGTTTATTTTTTCTCTTTAAACTCCAGGTGCTCTTTTTTTCTAAGCAGCCAAGTAGTCAGGATTCTGTTTAGGGCATTTTGGGGAGAGCATGCTAGAAGATGTTTTTTGGAGCATGGAGCTGGAGCACCCGATGTACATGTCTATTCTTCTATTTTTATTTTTCCGATGTGTCTAATTTTGTTAATACCAGCAGGTGTGGGAACAAGCAGTTATATTTGTTCCTGGCTGGGTTAGTTCATGAAAAAAACTCTGATGTACCCTAGTGGGGATGGCTGTATGTACTTTATATATATATATATATATATATATATATATATATATATTTTAACGTAATGTGAGAATTTGTGCTTCGATCTTTTACTTTACTTTACCCCTTAAAATCTACCACCTTGACACTTGGATTTACGGCAAGTGAATACCGTGGATGTATCAGTATTGATTTTCGAAAGTTGAGCAGACGGATCTTCACATTTGGTATTAGAGCTGAAGGTTAAGCGAGAACCTTGGCTCTGGTGGGGTGTAACAGATTAGATATAGGGTTAGAAATACCCTAGAATGAGTTTAATCTTTGAGAGTGCGCATTTAGAATCCTTATTTGATTAAAAGTTATGATATATACCCATTCCCCAAGATAATTTCGTCTTTGTATTCTAAATATGTCTTACTAAAATCAGGTAGTAAGATATGAGTATTCGTAGAGGACGAAAAAGTGGAAATAGCAACACCACAACAATTAACAGTCGAGCTCCAACCGCTATTGTAGAAGAAATGGCTCCCGTACAACCCCTGGTTAATTTTTCCACCCTATGCAAGAATTATACCAGCTTAGGGGGAAAACCATTCAAGGGTAGAGAAGATATCATCGAAGTACATGATTGGATTAAATAATGTGAGATGATCTTTAAAGCATTGAACATCAGTGATGAGCAAAAGAGATTTTTGGCCTCGTGGCAACTTTAGGAACGGGCTCTAGCTTGGTGGGAGTCTATTACCCTAAATGATTCAGAGGAAAATTTCTCTTCGGAAAGGTTAAGGAGGTTTTAGAGGAGCAGTACATGCCAGCGTCTGGAAAATCTCATCTTTATAGAAGCTTTAGGGATCAAAAGTAGGACGAAATAACTATTGAGGGGTATGCAAGTAAGTTCAACGAATTATTTTGTTTTGGGCTAGGTCTAACCGACATGCCTTTAAAGAAAAATGAGAAGTTCATTTCTCAGATGAACGAGAAGTACCAGAGCAGGATGACTGCCCATGTTAAGCTGTCATTTATAGACTTGCTCGATATGGGATTTCGTTATGAAATAATAGAAAAGATGAAGCCGGTAGTAGTTCAGAACAACAACACCAACTACTGGAAAAAGAGAAAGTTCAATAACGGTGGGAAAAAACCGTGGCCAGGAAAACCTAAGGGAGGATCTCAAGGAAACCGCTTCATGGATTAAAATTATAACAATTGCAAGAGGAAGGGACATATTGCAAAGACTTGAAGAAGTTCACAGGTCCAGGATTCCGCCTCTCCTATGGTTCAGAATAGCCTCTGCTATAATTGTCATCAACCGAGACACATGATCAAGATTGTCTGGTCATGAGGAAGGGAGAGCAAGCTAGAGTCTATGTAATAAAGGATGAGCCCTCAGCCTCTTTGGATGTGAAAGGAAAGGGATTTTTAGAAGGTAATATTTTTATCGAAGATGTTATAGTTAGAGTATTGTTTGATACAGGAGCTTCTCACAGTTTTGCTGCTAAGAAACCATACAAGAATTAAAAATTTACCCTAAGATAATTGACACCCCTATTTTCGTGACAAATCCTATAGATGGTACCACTAACCTTTGTATGACTTGTGAAAAGTCCAAATTTCCCACTCTCCCCATCAATTTCCTTTTGACCTATTTGCCTTAGATTTTATTGGATTCGAAATTTTACTTGATATGGATTGGTAGACTAAGCACGAAGCTATCCAAGGAGGGGAAGTTTTCTATATGCATTAGATTCATTCCATAAAGGATTAGGAACCATACCCGTTGTTAAAAAATTCCCAGACATCTTTGAAGAAGTAAAATGTTTACCCCTACATCGGGAAATCAAGTTTCGTATTGACTAGATTTATGATGCAAGACCAATTAAACAACGGAACCGAAGGTTGACTCTGAAGGACAGGGGAGAGTTAAATAACCAAACTCATGAGCTATTAAAGAAAGGGTTGATAAGAGCGAGTCGTTCAAGTTGGGGATCGACAACAGTTTTTGTTGCCAAGTCGGATGGATCTCTAAGGTTGTGCGTAGATTATCAAGATCTGAATAAACAAATAATTAAGAACAAGTATCCTTTACCACGAATAGATGACTTGTCTGATCAGTTACATGGTGCTTGGGTATTCTCGAAAATGGATCTAGCTATAGCATTCCATCAGCCCAGAATCGCAGAAGAATGCATCCATCTAACTGCATTTGATGGTCCGAACAATTTCTTCGAGTGGTTTGTTATGCCTTTTGGGCTAACCAATGCGCCCGCTTATTTTGTAGACCTGATTAATAGAGGATTCGGAGATGTACTCAATAAATTCGTGTTAGTCATTATCGACGATATCCTTATCTATTCTAAGACAGAAGAAGAACACGAAAGGCATCTAGAAATTGTGTTGGAGATATTAAGAAATAATGTGCTTAAAGCCAAATTCTCAAATTTCCATTTTTGGGAAAAGGACGTAAGATTCCTTGGGCATATAGTGTCAAGGGATGGATTTCAATAGATCTTGTAAAAGTTGCAGCTTTTCTAAATTGGAAGCGGCCACAAACTCTTGAAGAAATTTGTAGCTTCTTAGGTTTGGCAGGATATTACAGAAGATTCATTCAAGACTTCTCAAAGATTGCTTACCACCTAAGGAAGTTGACCATGAAAGACGCTATATTTATTTGGACTCCTAAATGTGAAGCAACATTCCAGGAACTCAAAAAGAAGCTAACAACCGCTCCAGTTCTAGCAATTATAAATGGAAAGAGTGAATTAACCGTTTATGTAGATTCATATGGAGAAGGAGTTGCCGCAGTTATGATGCAAGAATAGAAGGTGATTGCTTATCAAGTAGACAACTGAAAGTTCATGAGAAGAATTATGTAACACATGACTTGGAATTAATAGTCGTGGTATTCGCACTAAAAATACGGAGGCATTACTTGGTAGGTAAGAAGTTTTCATAGTTTGTTTCAGTTAAAAATTTGAATTGACCTTAGTAAATAAAATTTCCTCTTTTAATTTGGTGAAAAGTTTAAGCTCTTTATCGATCATAAATCTTTAAAGTTTCTTTTCATTCGAAAAGATTTAAACATGAGGCAGCAACGTTGGTTGGAATTTCTCGCTCTTATGACCTAGATATTTTATATGCACCCGGGAAAGCCAACGTAGTAGCTGATGCGTTGAGTAGGAAGTATGCTGTTATTTCTTTTTGGTAGTAACTGCATCTATTCTAGAAATAATAGCCAGTAAACAGAGAGAAGACAGACAAGTACAAAAGTTCGTTAAGGCAACTGAAGAAGGAAGAAATTCAAGCTATGAAGTGGATAAAAGCGGAGTATTACGATTGAATGGGCGAATTCATATACCGAATGTGGAAAATCTTAGGCAGGAAGTGTTAGCTGAGTGTCACAAATCCAAACTCAATTCATCTGCGAGTTAACAAAATGTATAGAGATATGAAGCACACATTTTGGTGGAGAAGTATAAAAAGAGGCATATCCGTTTATGTTAATCGATGCGTAAATTGTCAACAAGTCAAAAGAGACCAACAGAAAATTACAGGGTTACTTAAACCACTGGAGAGTCAAATTTGGAAGTGGGATCAAATACCAATGGATTTCATTGATGGTTTACCTCGAGCGAAGAAAAGGTATGAAGGCATCTCGATTATCGTAGACCGATTAACTTAAAGTGCACACTTCATTCCAGTTAAGCCAACAAGGACCGCTACTACCCTTGGCGATATATATGTGAAGGAGATTGCATGGAGTTCCAAGCAGTACAGTAAACAATCGGGTCCAATCTTTACTAGTCGTTTTTGGAAAGCATTACAGATCGCTTTAGGAACAAGGCCGAGTACAAGCATTTCCTATCACCTCCAAATGGATGAACAGATGGAGAAAGTCAACCGCATTTTGGAAGATCTTCTCAGAACATGTATTCTAGATTTTGGAGGCTCCTGGGAAAGTCATTTGCATTTAGTATTGTTCTTTTATAACAGCAGCTATCAAGCTAGTATCGGCATGACACCGTTTAAAGCTCTATATGCCATCCATGCAGGTCACCAACATGTTAAATCGAAATCGGAGAACGGTTTGTACTTGGCCTTATATGATATGAGAAGCTTCAGAGAAGGACGATATGGTTACAAAGAAGTTAAAGGAAGCCCAAGCAAGCAGAAAAATTATGCAGACCAAAGGTGTAGAAATATGAAATTCTTGGTTGGAGATTCAAACTTTTTGAATGTCTCTCCGATGAGTGTATTGGTGAGATTTGGAAGAGCTAGGAATCAGCACCTTAATACATCGGACCATTTCCCATTCTTGAAAGAGTTGGCCCACTAGCTTATCCAGTGCAATTACCAGAAAGGTTGGCAGCGGTGCGCAATGTTTTTCATGTATCTCATTTAAGGAAACATGTGCATGACCTAGAGCAAATCATAGAAACAACTGCTCAGGAAGATTTGAAGGTGGAATCGGATTTGGCAGTTATTAGATGACCTGTTTGAATTGTTGATCGTGATGAGAAGTTAAAAAGGAGGAAGGTAGTAAGGTTAGTCAAAGTTCAATGGAGTGGAGATGCTGAGGATTGCACTTGGGGAACGAAGGATAGAATGAAAAAGGCAAATCCGAATTTAGGATGGAAGAATGAACTGTATAAATCATGTCGTTGTAGTGTACTCAACGCCTATGGTGTAGTCACTTATCCATACTTTTGTATGTATTCATCATATCGGATATAATTCCTTTTGAGCTATTTTCTTCTTATCCTTATTTCGAGGACGAAATTCTTTTAAGGAGGGGAATCTGTAACGACCCGTAAATATATCATTAAAAACGATCATTTAGCTTTAATGATATAACAATAATTTTGTATGTAATTATTATATTAATTTATATGATTTTATAAATAAAATATGATCATTTTAATTAGTTAAGAATGATAAGAAAATTTATTTTCAAAATTTGTTTACAAAAGTATGCATATTAAATTAAAAGAGAAAATATGATCGAAAATATGAATCGGAATTTGTAACTACACAATGTGGGGAGTTGTGCAATGTTATAGGAATATGTTACATACACATACACATATACATGTGCAAACATTAAACATACATATAAGCATATATACAAAAATAATTAAGTATAAAAGTATAATATAAAATATATAATATATTTTAAGATTTCTTACCCTTAAGCATATATAAGTCAACATATGCATACATGAGAGGATGGAAGTGATGGGCATATCGTGGGGGGAGGGGAATTTTTTGTCATGCCTAGGGGGGAAGGTGTAACAACCCTGCTTTTGGAGATTACCTGTTAATATTAAATTATAACGGTAGTTATAATTTAATATTGTAAATTTAATAAAATTGGAAGTTTTATATTGTTTATTTGGAATAAATAATGAATTTTGAAAATAAAATGAGAAAAATAAAGTTTGGAACTTCATTTTATTTATTTGGACTAATAGTGATGGAGAATGATCTTTGTTTAGAGAAAATGAAATAATTTTTATAAATTATTGTCAATTACTTCTTTTAATAATTTTTAAATGAAGTATTTGATTTTTGAAGGGTGTTTAATTAAGTAAAAAGATGGAAATTGGTATAAAAATGAGTGTTGGTTATAAATAAAGTTTGGATACCGTTTGTAATATTTTTCCAAGTAAGAAAACAACTTTTGTTGTATTTTAGAAGTTAAAAATGAGAACTTTTGCATTTATTGGTGAAAATGGTGTATTTTTGTAAATTAAGGTTTATGATAATATAATGTCTTAAAAATAAAGATTAATCTTTTTATATGATAGAAAATATTCTATTTTGTATGTATATAAATCTACATATTTTATTTGAGTGAAAACTTGAAAATATTAGTTGGTTGGATCCATTCCATTAGTGTTCATATGTATTAAGTGTTAAAATAAATAAACATAGGCTAATTATTAAATTTGGATCCAAACTCATTAGTTCTTAGCTCAACTTGTTAGTAAACTAGCAAAGAGAAGAGAAAAAAATTAAGGTACGTACATTCATTTTCTTCTTGCTGTATATTCCAGAAGGCTTCAGAGAAGAGAAACCCATTCCCTCTTCAAACACTAGACAAAATCCTCAAATTAAACTTAAACCTTGTGTTTTTAAAATCAAATTGAAGCTAAATCTACAGGTAATCGAATCTAAGACCTAATATTTCATCAAAATCCCAAATTTTGTGATGATGGTCTGTTAATTGTTTTGCTCTTTCTTGCATGTACCTGTTTCTTAGTTTTACAGGTTGTAGAAGCTTAAATTCAAGCCAAACTTCTTCCTTTCAGCGAATAATCCGGGTTGTTGTTTGGATATAGTAAGGTGAGTTGAAAAATCATATTTTCTAGCATGATTTGAGATTTCAAGGTTAGAATCTCAATTTGATTTTTATTGCATGTTCATTTGTAGACCGCTATCAGTAAATTGGGCTAACTTTTTCGTTTTAAATCGGAATTTGATTTTGTTTGATGTTATGGAAAGCATGAAGAAAGTGTGATAACTTTCATGTTAAACACTTTCGAAAATTATGATCATAGAGGGTCGAAAAACCCAATACAAACTCACTGTCCCGTCATTGTAAAACTGTGCTTAATATCGTTAGTAAATTGAGCATATCTTTCTTGTTTCTTATCGGATTAGCATGATTTTTGAAGTTCCAGAAGGCCTATTTTATGTGTGAAAATTTTCCTGTTGAACATATTTGCAAATTTTGAGCAAAGTTTGATCAAAATGCTGTTGCAAACTCTCAGCTCTGTCACTTTAGTAATTACGTTATCCAAACTAAACATAGTTAGTAAATTAGACATATCTTCCTTGTCTCTTATCGGATTTGGATGATTTTTGAAGTTCTGGAAAGAATATTTTGTGTGTGACAACTTTTATGTTGAACAAATTTGCATATTTTGAGCATAGGTTGATCGAAATCCTATTACAAACTCTCAGCTCTGTCACTTTGATTATTACATTATTTAAACTAAATACAGCTAGTAACTTAGACGTATCTTTCTCATTTCATGTCGGATTTAGATAATTCTTGATGTTTTAGAAAACTTGGATTATTTTATAAATCTTTCTTGTTTTGAGTTTTCTGAAATTTTGAAGTTAGCTTGGTCAAAACTAGATTTAATTGTTGTTGTCCCGAGAGTAAAACGACAGCAATAAATCATTGACTTGAGAATTGTACTGGTTTATTTTTGCTCTCATTCTTGTTCGATTTTGAGGTGATTATGAAATGTTTTGAGAGCGATGATTCCTATCAATAAGCTAGCTATATTTGCAGAATTTGAAATTCAAATTTAGATAGAATTTGAATTGATTTTGGGTTAAATTTGATTTGAATTCGTATTGAATTCAAGTTATCGGTCTTGAGTTATCTTTCTTGTTTTTCATTGTTTTCGAGCACGGTTTTCACTAAACCATTTTGAAGTGATTTTTGAAATAAATGAAAATTTCAAATTATTATTATATAGTATTTTAAAATTATTTTTCTAATATAAAATCTATTTATTTCCTATAATAAAGGAATATCAAATATTGGTTTTATTAATCATTTCGGGGAAAAGTTTTAATGGCTTGTTTTCTCTAGTAAACTATTTTAAATATAAAACACTCACTTTTGCACTATTCGAACGTATGAGAAAGAGAATTAAACGATTTAGTAAAACACGTAGTATGGGACATGTGAGTTTACTATTTCGGTTAATTCCAGACTTGTACGGTCGAAGCTATTTGAGATTATTGATTTTGAGATGTTTGCCATTTTATGGCATATTTTGAGTTTTATAATTCCTATTTACCGGAATTATTTAAGATGGCCAATATTTGGCGAGTATTATGGTTTGGGATCTCCTAAGCAGGAGTATGGTCGATGAGAACCATCACGATGTTTTATTTACTTGCTAATGATATAAGGCAAGTCTTGAGTATACGATTTCATATTTTGAGATTTATGGTTTATGAGGAACCATTACGATGTTTTCACTTGTCGATGAAATGAGACAAGTTACGATGCCATTTAATACTTGTCGATGAGATGAGACAAGTAGGGTGTCTCTTTACCACTCGCCAATGAGATGAGGTGAGATATGATTTTCTGAGTTTTATGATGTTCCTAGTGTGACACCGACTAGCGGCTGGTAAACCGCTAAGTGCGAACGAGTGGTATGGGACACACGTTAACACTTTTCGGATTCCTATCCGTGAGTTTGTGACACATTCACGATGTTTACCTAACAGAACTGCTTTGAGAGGTGTCAACGACCTTGTCATGAGGACGAACTGCTTAGGGAGGTGTTAGCGACCATGTTAGGGCTGACAAAATAGCTTGGAGAGGTGTCAGCGACCTTGCCATGAGGACAAACTGCTTAGAGAGGTGTTAGCGACCTTGTTAGGGCTGACAAAATGGCTTGAAGAGGTGTTAGCGACCTTGTCATGAGGACGAACTGCTTTGGGAGGTGTTAGCGACCTTGTCAGAGGCTTCGGCCATTTGAGAATGGCACGTGCAGCATCGCTTCGGCATGCAAATGGGATTTGGCCAATCCGGGGAATTTTTATGAGTTTTTGGTTTTGATTTCACCAATTTTGAAATGATGAGTTTACCTATAGCCTTGAGTTAGAGAAAGGCTTATATACGTGTGTGTTGTTTTATGATGATTTCGATATGGGGATTATAAACTCTTATTGAGTTTCATAAGTTTTTATTTGGAGATTATCATCGGCGATTGTTTATGTTATTTGAGTGTATTGTAGAGTTTACCTCTTTTGAGGCCTTTGTATACTTAAATGACATTGTTTCACTTAAGTCATGAGTATGTGTATTTTCTATTGCCTCTTCTCTTTTGAGAAGAATTATCACCTTGTATCTTATGCTTCATATTATTCTATCCTTATGAACTGATTGTTTTTGCTAGACTGACCCGCGTATTTTATACTCGGGTCAGACCGATTTGTTTGAGGTTAGCAATCAGTTACGGGACTTAGCTTTGATGCATCTGCTTGGATATCAGCCTAGCACTTTTGTGTAGTTTATATTTCTTTCCGCTTGACTCTGATATGTATTTGATTAGATGTATATAGTGTGGTCTCTGTACCACTTTTGTATATTAGTTTGTATAATACTGGGATGTATCTGTGTATATGTATTTATATATATATATATAATGATTACTGTTCTATGATGTGATATGCATTCTGTTATTGTACTTTGTTCTGATAGATCCATTAGCCACCTATAGTTTTGTATTAAACATTTATTGGATATGTCGATCCACTTGAAATAGAAAAAAATATAGAGCATTTATCGACGTATGCAGTAGATATTTAAGACAAGATTATAGATGGTCGCTCCTAACCAGCCCTATTCTCCGCATTAACAGACAGAATTACCCAGTAATTCTCTTTGTTAATGTGGGTCTTGGGGTGGGACGTCACAGAAGGTGTGTTTGGGAAGCCATGAAATGTGATGAAGATGATGATGTATGCATGGATAATTTTATACTCTTCTTTTCCTAAAAGTACCCTACCCTCTTCTCCCCATTTTCATTCATCTTCTTCTTCATATTTATAAGCTGTGTCTTCCACTTTAATCACTTCCATCCTAAGTGAAATAATGTAAAAATTTATTTCAAAAATAATTTAAATTATAATATATATAGTTATATATACTTAAACACCTCAAAACAATGTCGAAACTCCAACTTTTCTCTTTGTTCTTCACAGTCTCCACCCCACTTCATCATAGGCTGAGCACTTCCTTGCTCCGTCCTGGGCCATGCACCCTAATCCATCCTAAGCTTTGGTTAAGGCATTTAGGAGCTAAAGTTCGAAGAATAAGAGCATCGGAAACCGAATAGCGTAGCTATATCGAATTTTTAATCAATCGTTAAAAACTCAAGGTGAGAACTCCTAAATTGTTAAATTATATTTTAGATGATGATATGTTGTTTTTTCGTGGATTTTTAATATGCTTTAATCATCAAGTTTGGATGTTTTCATTTGAATAATTAATATATATGCAACTCACGAAAATAAACACCGATAAGCACAAAGGAAATCATTTTACTTTAATTAACGAAATGGTGTGTATAGAATGATAAACCTCTTTAAAAATGGTATAAAATGAGTTTCAAATGTTCATAAACATTGAAAATCATTTTGGTGAAGTTTGAAAAGAAATGGAAATTTTAATTAAAAATAGGCACGTCGCGTAACGACAGTTCACGATTTCGCGCCGTAAAAGTGAAACGAGTGTAAAAGATGGAACATAGCTGAGAATTCTTCGAGATAAGAATTTTATGAATATTATATCCATATTTTTCCAACGAATATTGAGATTTCAATAAGTAGATTTTGAAATATGAGCAAAACAAGTTTTGGAAAAATCGCGGTTTTGCAGCTCGGAATCCAAAACTGGATTTCTTTGGAAATGATGTTTTAAATTTGTTTAAAAATATGAAATAAATCTTATGAATGTTTGTTAGTGTGTTAAAAGTGATTTGAGTAATAAAATTGAATTTCCAAATAATAAAAAGTCGTTTTGATCAATATAGCTAAAAAAAAAAGCACTTTTCACAGCACTTTTTCGTAGCACTTTTCTATAACTTTGAAATATAGTTTTAAACTTAACAATTCTTTACTAGTTATTTTATAAATTTCTTTAAATGATTAATAATTTTTTTTAAATATGACTAATATTTTTGGAATGATTAAAGATTTAGAGTCGATCAAATAACTTGACCGCCTTATGGGTATGAAAGAGACGGTGTCTACGCTTAGTTTGGAAAACCAGTTTCCTGCTCTCCCTGACTATTCAGACTTTCCCGACAGAGGAAATAATGAATTTGATTTACTCGAATTAATATCTTCCTAAGTGAAGAAAAAATGAATACGATTTCGAATTTATTCTTAGTAAAAAAGAGTTTAAAAGTTATCAAGGGATTTTATAAGAGAGGTTTAATATCTCCGTATATAACAGAAAGAAAGTTTTAGAAATGTATATCTCCAAAAGAGGTTTTGATAAAAGAACTTAATAAACAAAAGAATGATTTCATATTCACTTGACCTCTTTTATCGATGATTGGTTCGGAGGAACCGGGGTCAGATTTGGATAATTCCTGTCCGAAAACCACTTCGAACCATTACATATTCGAAGTGAAGACATGAAGATAATTGTGGAAGATGGAGTGTAGGGCTACTTGTCACCGATCCTTGGGGGAAATTTCCTGTATCATATTATGGCAGATGTTCTTCATTTAAGATCTTCGATGCTAGGTTTTCTCGCTATTAATCCTAGGGTAAATTCCCAACAGGATGTGGTAGTAGAGTGCCTTTGTTTTCATTCAGTCCTAAAAAGAACTTGTATGGACTCATCTGACATTGCATTCTAGTTACATAAGTGATCTTTATGAATGTATTATCTTCTTGGTGGAGGAGAAGGCAAATTCTCTTAGCTTAACCCTTTCCTAAGACATATGAGCTCATGAGTTGCATGTTTGTAGAGATCAGTTATGTGACCATGAAATGACAATATGGCGTTCAAAGAAAGATGATGTGCAAAGTAAAAGGTAATTATTACCTCAGGCCTTACACCAGGAAATGACCAAAATAGATCAAATGAAGCAAAGCTATGTGGTTCGCAATCATTAGGGTATGATGATCCTCTTCTAGATATATTTCTACTCGCTATGACATTCGAGTTTAAATTATTGTGGTGTGTGCTAAGAGATGCCTCGATTAGGTCGGTAATGACCAGGGTGATAACATATTCAGTACTATCTGGTGAGAAAGGTAGACCGACCTTATGTTGGTAGAGTTGTAGATGTTCTGTTGACCTCGGTACATTTACCTTGTCATTTGTATGGAAATCCATTCCTTAATAAGTGCCTGCCATTTTGTTTGTAGAGTCTAGTATGCTTGAATTTAATAATGGTAACAATTTCGGCTAAGATTGATAAGTTTACATGCAAATATGTTCAAAAGATACGTCATTAAAAATTATATCAAGTATTTTTAAGTAAGAACGTTTTGGTTACATAAGGTAAAAACATGTCCTGTGTTTATGCGCAGTATGGCCTTATGAGATACCTTTTTGTTTTCAAACAACATAGTTTGAGTTCTCACACCAGTCCATGACTGACCTGGTGTTTATTTTGATTTCCCTTTAAACTCTGGGTGCCCTATTTTTTCGGCCAGCCAAGTAGTCAGGATTCTGTTTTGAGTATTTTGGGGAAGATCATGCTGGAAGAGGTTTTTTGAAACATGGAGCTGGAGCACCCGATGTGGATGTCTATCCTCCTATTTTTATTTTTTCGATGTGTCTAAGTTAGTTACTACTGGCAAGTGTAGGAGCAGGCAGTTATAACTGTTTCTGGCTGGGTTAGTTCATACAAAAAACTCCGATGTACCCTAATGCGGGTGGTTGTATGTACTCTCTATATATTTTAACGTAATATGAGAATTTTTGTCTCTATCTTTTACTTTACCCCTCAAAATCTGCCTCCTCAGCACTTGGATTTACGGCACGTGAATACCGTGGATGTACCAGTATCAATTTTCGAGAGTCGAGGATATGCATCTTTACATCTTATAATAGAAAGGATTTAAAAGCTGAGAATTTTAGAATTTAAAATCCTATTGATTTTCAAAAATTGTTTTCAAAGTTTTTAGAAATAATATTAATATTATTTGGAAAGGTTTTTTTGACAAGAACTATATCTTAAAAAGAATTTTGAAAGAAATAAAAAGCATTGGACTCGCTTTAATTGCTGGGAAATAATTCTGGGGATGACTGCAACATCGTTAGTATTCTGTTTCGAGTTTTTAGATGAGAACTGCTAATAAAAGGAATTAATTTCTGGCTACAACAAGTTGTTTATATTTCAAATATATAATTTGATATATAAGGTAGGTAAGTATGATATTATTTCAAAATGTTTTGAAATGTAAAATCGGATGTTCGAATTTTAAAATTTTTAGCTAAGCAAGGTCATAATATGATCCATGTGGGTTTTAAAGGTATTTGAACTTGTTTGTCAAAGTCTAAAAGTGTTTGAACTTGTGTATAGAAGGTTTGAAAAATAAATCGTCACCTTATGGTAGTTCGTAAATTATATAATTTTCGAACTATTAAATAATGAATAAAAAAGGTTTGGAAGTTTTTTAATAATTTGGGTAAGAAAAACGAAATCCGAATTGGTATATACTCTTTTGGATATGAAAGTATTATATTAATTTGGACTTGAATCAAGGAATGTTTATTCACTTAAGTAAAAGTGGTAAGAAATAATTAAACTTTAAGTTTAAATTATGAAATGAATATACTTATAAAATAAATTGAAAATGAAGTGAATATGTTATAAAACCTAGTTTGAAAATATTAACTTAATTAATTTGAGTTTATGGATATTTATAAGCTTAAGCAGTGAGTTATGAAATAAAATCTAACTTCAGTAAGTTAAAGAATAAATTTAAATTGAGAATTTGAGAACTTAAATCCCGATGCTTTTGAAATTGTTTTCTAAGATTTTGAAAATAATATTAGTATTATCGAAAAATATTTATGAATAGAAGTTGTTTCAAATGATTTTAAAAGGAAGCAAGTCATGTACGCCCCGCTTCTATTGCTAGAAAATAATTTCGATGATGACGACCGCATTCTTGACATTCATTTTCGAGTTTCAAATTAGGGGAGCCCACTTAGCAGCTTTGCTATGCATTTGGTTCTATAAACAGATTTTGACTTAAATTTTTGAATATGATTTGATATATAAAAGATATGAGTATATATATTATTTTAAAATGAATCGGAAAGAAACCTGGTGTTTAGTTCTTACGTTCTCTGTAAATTAATAATTTTCACTTGTTGAAATGAGATTAATTGTTGAATTGATTTTTATAAAATGGTCCACAAATGATTTGATATGAAATGTATTAAACCTAAAGTGAAATAATTGACGAATAAATTCAATGTAAATGAAATAGATGTGAATAAATTAGAAGTAAACCAATTTAATGTTAATAAAGAATGAATGTTAATAAGAGATAATAGTGTACAAATAAACTATTGACATTGGATAATGAAAATTGATATAGTTTGGATTAATTAGATGAATATTGTTTGTTGAATGGTTTCTTCTGCTGCAAATCGTGGTTATAACTTTTTTGTTTACCTATGATTGTTATATTATGTGTTAGTGCTTATGCATGTGGTTTAAATTAAGAATGCATGTTATATAGTTCTATTTTACTGATGCAAGCTTTCTATATCTTTATATAAGCAACTAATATTCAAAATTGATTTGAGATAGGTATATATGAAGCCATTTGGACGTATATGCGATTCGACATGCTTTTGCTCGCTTAATATGAGCGAACTCGCTCATATTAATAATAATAAGGTACATATCTCGGATTCCATACTATACTTTTATATTTTTCCATATGGGATGTCTCTTCATTGAGATGAGATGTAGATTTGTTATATGTATGTGTATTGTAAATTTTTCTGATCGAGCCGTGCAAAGGAGACGCTGCCAAAATTTTCCGTAAATTCGGGTGTTAGAAATTTTTTGG
Source organism: Allium cepa (assembly GCA_030765085.1). NCBI lineage: Eukaryota > Viridiplantae > Streptophyta > Magnoliopsida > Asparagales > Amaryllidaceae > Allium > Allium cepa. The sequence continues at coordinate 71,718,396 of CM060930.1, read as the reverse complement.
GACTTTAAAATTTCATAATTTGTTTTGCAAATAAGCCGATATCAGAGTGGCTTAGCGGAAGCGTGGTAAAGGTTTTGCAAATAAGATTTTAAAGTTTGTAAGTTGATTATTTTGAGTAAATATATCTTAGGTGAGGTTCCTTACTTAATCCCTTTTCGAGGACGAAAATTTTTGAGTGGGGGAGATTGTAACGACCTATATTTTTAATTATTAAATTTAATATAATTATTGAACAAAAAATGGTTAGAAATAAAAATTAAATGATTTATTCATGTAATTTATTGGATATGAACATAGATAAAAATTACAAAAATTCAATAAGATAAAAGATGATAATTTATATTAGAAAGTAAATTAAATGGTACTAAATTATAAGAAACTGATAATAGAGATTGAAATAATCAATGTTAAGTTAATAAAGAATTGAATAAAGTAAAAGCATAAGCTTATTTATATGAAATTGTATTTTTGATAAGTATAAATTTTGGAAATAAGAAAACATTTTTTTGGTAAGAAATAATAACTTTTTCTATATACAATAATTGCAAAGATGTTGAAATACTGTAAAATGAAAGTAGTTCTTTTATTATTTGAATTCGCTTTAAAAGCAAATTTTATAAGTTAAGTAACTTGTATTTCAAATATAGTGATTTGTTTGACAATTGAATTATTAAATTTAATATTTGAAATTGTTTATTAATTGAATCTTAAATTTATTATGGACGAAAACGATTTCAAAAGTTTATTTAAATTCTATTTATATAAGAAAGAAGAAAGTAAACTTTTAAAAGTGATTAAATTGATTTCGGAAATTTCTACTTTTAATTAATGTGTAAAAATAGTCTTTTTGGTCACTGTCTCGTATTTTGACCAAACTAGTTTCATCGGATCCGTAATAGTGAATTAGGATTTCAAGTTTCATAGCGATCAGACTTGTCATTTGGTTGTGCGAGCTTAAAACGCGTAGAATTTATTTTTAGAACTTTAGTTAATATAATTCGATTTTGAAAGACTATCTTCTTGACATTTTGAAATTGGCTCCCGTTATACATTCCATTGTGTTTGAAATAGGGGTATAACATATAAGCACGCTTCGTTTGGAGTTCAAAATTTTCACAGATGAATAGAGCCATGGAAATTTCTATAAATACCCATCAACTTTCCTTAATTTACAAACCTAGCCCTAAAATAATTCCTGCCGCTATTAAAACCCTCCTCCCAACGGCCATCGTCGATCGGAGCCTCTAGAGGTGAAATTGGCCAATGACTTCAGCTAGGGAAATGTAGAGCTCGATGATACAAGCTTAATCAATGGTCGGATCATTGAATGGTTGACCGATGCAACAGGAATTCGCTCACGTTCACAAGCCGCCATGAGGGTTTCACCGATCTCATTTTGCTCGTACGCGTGGACGCGTGCTGTGGAGGCGGGCAAGGAGGTGGTGCACAAGGCGGGCGTGGCGGTGGGTCAGGTCGGCGACAACGTTAGCCGGTGGCGTGGTGTTCGATTAGCAAAAAAAAGGTAAATGCGCGTGTTGTCCTAGGAGAAGAGGGAAGGATGGTTTGGTTTAATTTTAGATTAGTTATGTTAGTTATATTTTAATTATATCGAATGCTAATTAATTTGTAACTTTCTCATAAGGGGACGGATTTGAACGAAACGAGTTGCGTTGCGATTGTATCGATGAAGGCTACGACATGGAATTGGATTCAAATTTGTTTGGCTCTAGAAAACTTTCAGTTTCAAATAAAGGTGAAATGAACGTTTTGAAATTGAAGTTAATTCAAATTGAAATCGAAATTGAGTCGATTTGAGTTGATTTGATATTTTAGATGATTTAAATTGGAAGATTTAAAATTGAATAAGTTTGATTGGAATTTGGACATGGGTCCAAATTCATTGGAAATGGAAAGAAATAGTTTTAAATTTGAAACTACTTTCGCTATAAACTATTTTACTATAAATTGTTTTAAAATTCATCTTTTAAGAATTTCAAATTATTTAAAATTTTAAATCATTTAATATATAACTATTTCAAAATCTAAATTATTTTAACATTTTAACTATTCAAACTATTTCAAAATTCAACTGTTCATGTTGGAAACGGTTTATGTTTAAATCATTGATTTAGATAAGAATGTGGTTAAAATAAAGTTATAACCTAAATTGAAATATGACATGATTTTAAAATGAAATTGATTTTGATGTGAATATAATGATTTTGAAGTGAAATTGATTTCATGGTTGATGTGCACGTAAAAATGCATATTTTTACTATCATGTTTAATCCTCTTTTAATTAAATAAATGACCATATATGGTATTTTACACGTTTAAACCAAAATTTCAAAAATGCTTTCAAGTCATCATTCATTAATTTGGGGGTAAAATAGTAATTTTGTGCATGCACTAATTTTGATAATATTTATTTGCATGTTTTATTTTTATTTGTAGGAAATTAGATGAAAAATGGAAGAGACTTCATGTATTCATGTATACACAGGTGAGGGAAGACAAGAGAATGAAGAAATAAATCTATTCATGCAATATAGAGGACCCCTAAGAAAATACTCACCACTGCATCGGCACAAGAATAATTACTACTGGCAAAGTTGAAGAAGATGGAACTGAGCGGACAAAATCAACCAAGGAGCTGGCAGCCGCCGTAGATGTAACCTATTAAGGAAAGGAAGTTGAAGACGATAGTTTGACTGTATTTGTCGGTCCATTGTTTTAATCTTTATATGATGTATTGTGCTATGGGCCGCAAAGCCTGTTTAGTAATCAAATTAACCTATTTTCACAAAAAAAAAAAATATAGAGGACCCCCATCTACTCACTTACAATGATCTTCAATTAGGAGCTAATTGATATGTTAGTGGAGATTAAATTTACATGCATACTTAATGGAGGATTAATTAGTAGCTAATGATAAACTAGAGGCCACACTTCCTAAGGGGTATTTTGGGTAGTCCCCTAATATACGGATCAGAGTTTTTGACGTGTATAAATACCCCTTATGTTTCATGTAATGAAGCTCTTAGCACCACCTTCTAGTTAGTTTAGTGGTAGCCACAAATTGTAAACATAAACTCTCTTTTTCTTTTTAATGGCTTCTTAGCCTTTTCTTTGTGAAATTTATTCATATGCAATTTTAATTCATCCACTTTTAATTCATATTCTTTCTTGGTTTGTTTTTTCTTATATTAGTAGTTTGGATCTCTTTCTTTTATGCAAGTAGATTAACTCTCCTTTTATTTTAATTAGCTCTAGTTTTCCTCTTGTTTATCTTTATGTTGCAATCTACATTAGTAGAAATGATAACAAATTTAAGAAGCTTAACCCCTTTCAATTTAGGGGTAATGAAGCTTTCTTAATCATGCAGTCAAAATATTCGCTAATCTATGATCTCTTTTTGTGCTTAATGGAATGTTTGATGTGGTAAAAATTTGTTGTTTAACTTTGATTTTGATACCCTATGTTGTTGACACCAAATAGGCTATGCTTAAACAAACATAAACACAAATTACCTCTTCATCTACATATGATGTTGGTAATGAAGTGGATTTTAGGATCAAAATTTGATAGTCTACCTTACTAATCAATAGTAAATAGATCATGCTTAGAATAGATATTATTTTTTTACTTCATTATCATTTTTATTAGAGTTGACAAGTGGTTTGGATGGTGTGTTATAGTTTGATGGTTTATGTTGGGCTAATTGATAACACAAATAGACCGTTTTTATGATAAACACGTCAATTAAATTCGCAAATGACCAAAAATGAGAGATCATAATTTCATTATGTTGATTTAAGTGATCATGAGAAGGGAATTGCCTCTAAATTGCCTTCTCCTGTAATATTTTTATTCACTTTCTTTTGCTAGTTTTTTAATATATTTTTTGGTTAAACAACTTCAAACTCTTGGTTAATTTGACCGAGTAGAATTTTAAATCAATTCAATTCCCTACAGATTGACTCGTAGCCGCCACGTGCTAAAATTGTATGCCGTACGCTTGCAGTTACTTTTATTACAAATTTTCGGCGATTTTCCAATTCGATAGAAAAATCGTTGATTCACCAACGTTTTAGCACCGTCATCGGAGAACAGATTTGATTTTAATTTTTACTCTTCGAACTATTTTTGCTTGATTTTTATGTGTTTTCATTTTATGTGTTAATTTGCATGTTAAAAAAATTATATTTTGTGTTGTGTGTTTGTGTGATTTGGAAAAAGTATGTATTTTTTATTTCCTTTTCATTTACAATTTGCATTTCATTTTTTTTACAAGTTTACAATTTAAATTGCATTTACAATTTACAACTTTTTTTAAAAAAAAAATTGCATAGCAATTGCTTGCTCTCCCCTCCACCTTTCTGTCATTTTTACAGCACACCTTCACTTCACCTACCTGATCCCTCCTTTGCCATACAAACAGTCACCATTACCCTGCATCACCTTGATCACCTCCGTATACTTTTACCTTACTTTCACTGTCCACTGCATACTTCTGTTACATCACCCCTCTGAACCAACCCACTTCATATTTACAACACTTCTCTGTTCAGCTACATTCAACCTTACAAACCCATCACCGCCATCTTCTACCAAACGTTGCCACCACTACCTTGTGCCAACCGTGCACTGTCAACCTGTGCATATCACACTTCTTCATTTTCCACCCACACTTATGCCTGTTGCAAAAAAGCACTGCACATATACAACTACCATCCCAACAGCCACTGTTACAACCTCCTTATCCTCTGCACCATTAAACCATACAACTGTTCTCACTGTTCTACAACAGCATACATACCATCACAACCAAAACTTCACCATATCTACTTCTGCACTGTCATAAACAGTCTCTCCGTCATCATACTCAACTTCCCACTCAATACTGCCTACACACAATATCGCACTTACAAACATACAACTGCATTGCAAACGGCACCAACATCACTCATCGTCAACATAAAACTGTGCAACATCACAGTTCATCCCTACAAAACTCTTCACTGCCACAACATCCCCACATACTACATACTACTATCCCATAAACACCTACAACAAACCCCTAACCACACTGACTCTGTCAACTTCTCCTGAAGCCATCATCTTGCCATTAGTTTACTGCTTCATACCAACATCCTTACTTGCCTCAACAATAGACCACCACCCTGCTCCACCGCCTATGCCCCCAAAACATCACCACTGACCATCAACTATCGCAACATCCCATTCTCCCCAAACCACATACATAAACCTCTTCTCATTACCCTGCATACATCTGCACCATATCAACACAACAAATCTCTAACAATTATCTCCTTCTATCATCTAACAACACTGCACGAGCTATAATCTTTCAACCTGCACACATCCAATTTCAACTGACATCTTCACCTCAGCCACAACTCCTACATCCCTCTGCGCTTCTAATTGCAACGGGAAGAAAGTTTCCTGTTAATGGAGGCAACCTCCTGAGCAAGCAAACAGAAAAATGAAATGGAAACAAGAGAAAATGATTGTATTATATTTTATTACAGCAGTATACTGATATATATATCAGTAAAAATACAAATGCCACGTGTACTATACCTGTATTCTGTTACATTCCTTCCCTCTTATTAAAAGTCTTGACCTCAAGACTTGAATCTTACAAATGAAGCACTCAAACAATCACAAATCAAGCTTTCAAACAATCGACAACAACAACTACTCTATTGCAAAATTCGGATATTTTGCTTCAAACTCCACAGCAAACTCCCAAGTTGCTTCAGATTCAGGGTAACCTTCCCACTGCACCAAATATTGCACCCGAGCTTGATTTATATGTTTAACCATCCTTCTATCAACAATAACAGCAGGAGTTAAAATGAAATCACTGCCTTGCCCCTGGTACATAGCTGGAATATGAGCCACATTAGGCAATGTTTCTCTAACTTTTTTCAACTGAGAAACATGAAAAACTGGATGAATTTGTGCATCTTCTGGCAACTTTAACTTAATAGATACTATCCCCACCTTCTCTAAAACTTGAAATGGACCAAAGAATTCAGCTCCCAGCTTTTCATTAGCAACATTTCTCACTGTCTTCTGTTTATAAGGCTGCAACTTTAACCACGCCTAATCCCCTACAACAAAGCTTCTGTCTGTTCTATGCTTATCAATCTGCATCTTCATTCTATTTTGTGCCCTTTGCAAATGAAACTTTAACAACCTAATCATCTCCTCCCTTTTGCACATAGATCTATCCACTGCTTCTACTTTAGTTTCACCCGGCATATAAGGTAAATGAAGTGGAGGGGACTGATTATATACAATTTCATAAGGGTTGCTTGAAATGATGTGTGAAAATTAGTGTTGTACCACCACTCAGCCAAAGGGATCCACAAACTCCAATCCTTCGGATTCTCACTGCACATGCATCTCAAAAATGTTTCCAAGCACTTATTTACTACTTCTGTTTGACCATCTGTTTCAGGATGGTACGAAGATGACAGCAGCAACTCAGTGCCTTGAATAGTAAACAAAGCCTTCCAAAATTTGCTAAGGAATAAAGGATGTCTGTCACTTACTATAGATCGTGGCCAACCATGTAATTTGAACACTTGATCCAAATATAACTGAGCTACATCCATGGCTGTATATGGATGAGACAAAGCAGCAAAATGTGCATATTTGCTAAGTCTGTCCACTATCACCATAATGACATCCTTGCCTTGAGATTTTGGCAATCCCGAGATGAAATCCATTGACACATCAACCCATACTTCCTGAGGAATTGGTAATGGCTGCAAAAGACCTAGGTAGGCAACATTTTCATGCTTATTAGCTTGACATACTAAACAATGTATAACAAAATTGTTCACATATGTTGACATCCCTTTCCAATAGAACAATGCTTTGATTCTCTTCAATGTAGCATCTCTCCCTGAATGTCCACCTTGATGTGAAGAATGTAACCATTCCAGAATAGATTTCTTCAAATTGTCATCAGGTCCTATTACTATTTTCCCTTTCCTCCTTAACAATCCATCAACCAAAGAGAAATTATGTATATTCTGTCCTTGACTCAATTTACTTAGCAATTGCTGAAAATTTAAGTCAAGCTTATAACTTTCCTCAATAAGCTTACTGAGGTTTGAATTGATTACAGACAATGCCATGCATAAGATTTCTGATCCAGTCACTCTAGATAAAGCATCAGCTACTACATTTTCAGTTCCACTTCTATACTGGATTTCATAATCAAATCCCATCAGTTTTGATAGCCAGAACTGCTGAAAAGGAGTTGAAATCTTTTGGTGCAAAAACCACTTCAGGCTTTTTTGATCGGTCTTTATAATGAACTTCTGGCTAGACAAGTATTGCTCCCACTTCTGCACTGCGGTCACCACAACCAACAATTCTTTTTCATAAACTGAAAGCTTCTGCCATCTTGGACCCAAGGATCTGCTCATAAAGGCCAATGGGTACCCTTCTTGCATTAGTACGGCACCAATGCCAATGTTGGATGCATCTGTTTCTATAATAAAAGGCTTTGAGAAGTCCGGTAAGGCTAATACTGGTGCTGTACTTACTGCTTCTTTCAATTCATCCCATGCTTGTGTTGCCACATCTGACCACTTGAATTCTCCTTTCTTCAAAAGTTGAGCCAAAGGCTTACTAATCCAAGCATAATTCTTCACAAATTTCCTGTAGTAGCCGGTTAACCCTAAGAAGCTCTTTAATTCCTTGACATTCTTGGGCACTGGCCAATTCTTGATAGCAATAATCTTTTAAGGATCAGTTTCCACTCCATTTTCAGATATGAAATGACCTAAATATTCCACTTTATCAATTTCAAATGAACATTTACTCTTCTTTGCAAATAGTTGATGCTCTTTCATAAGCTGGAAAACTACCTCCAAGTGCTTTTCATGCTCTTTCAAATTGGGAATGTAAACCAAAATGTCATCAAAGAAGGCTAGTACATTCTTCCTCAATAAAGGTTTGAAAATATTGTTCATCCAACATTGAAATGAAGCCGGTGCATTACACAAACCAAAAGGCATGACTAAGAACTCATAATGTCCATTATGAGTCTTGAATGCAGTCTTGTACATGTCATCTTTATAAACCCTCAACTGATGATACCCAGCTTTCAAATCAATTTTACTGAAAATAGTTGCTCCTGCTAGCTCATCTATAAGCTCATCCATTACAGGTATAGGAAATTTATCTTTCACAGTTTTCTTGTTTAATTCTCTGTAATCAATACACAACCTCCACGATCCATCTTTCTTCCCCACTAACACCACAGGAGAAGCAAAGGGACTGCTACTGTCTTGAATAATTCCTTGCATGATCATCTCATTCACCAACTTTTCAATAATATCTCTTTTCTTCAAAGAGTATCTGTAGGGTCTTATATTCACAGGGTTGGCTCCAAACTCAAGAGGTATTCTATGATCAAACACACCTCTTGATGGTGGCAAACACTTAGGTTCTTCAAATATAGATGCATACCTATGCAGAAGGCCAGAAATTCCCTCAGGAATAGGCTTGGATTCCATGCTAAAAATCCCTAACCCTTTTTCATCACTTTTCCCAAGTTGCATAAAAAATAATTGAATTGAGTTCATCATCACCTTATGGCTCGAAGAGGATTTAATACCTTTTGGTGGAATTCCCTTCAACACAAGATGATTATTCCTACAATCAAATTCCATCAAAAAAATTTTAAAGCCCCACTTTACTGTGCCCAATTCACTCAACCATTGAACTCCTAACACCATATCACAACTTCCCAATGGAATCAAAAGAAGGTCTGACACAAAATCTGTATTTTGCAATCTCCACTTGAAGTTTTTGCAAATATACCGGCATGCCAAATGATTCCCATCAGCTACAGTAACAGCCTGTGGGGAAATTGACTCTGACTTCAACCCCAGCTTCTCAACTAACCCCGAATCAAGGAAATTATGAGTACTCCCTGAATCAATCAGAATGTGCAGTAGTATCCCTTTACAAACACCAATAACTCTCATAGTTTGAAAGTTATGGGTTCCACTTAAGGCATTAATGGAGATACAAGGGTTAATCTCTGAAAGTTCAAAAGTCTGGTCACTGGTTTCAACAACCACTACCCCTTCCATGTCATTACTCTTCAGCTCCTCATCTTCTCCTAGTATCTCAACCATGAACAATTGAGTCTGCTTTAACTAACATTTATGACCCCTTTCATAGGGCTGGTCACAAAAATAACACAGTCCCTTAAGTTGTTTTTCTCTCCTTTCACCAGTTGTTATGGTGGTCTGAGGTCGAAGGAAAGATGGGTTGGGTTTTGAGGATACTGGGTTAGGTAATAATGAGGGGAGGGTTTGTGTTTTGATGGAAGGTTTGGGTATAAAAGATGGTTTGTATATGGCCTTAACTGCTTCAAGATTCTCTTCCTGCAATCTAGCATATTCAACTGCTTGAGCCAGGTCCATGGGTTTAAAGGCCTTAACAAAAGGTCTTACAGTCGATTTTAATCCACCTACAAATCTCTCCAAGAAATATGAATCTGGCAGTACTTGATTCTGTTGAAGCATTAAAGACCTCAGTTCTTCAAATTCATCAATGTAAGACTCAATTTTCCCCACTTGACTCAATTTGTTGAACCTCTCCAATGTATTACTTCCATTTTCATCTTTAAATCTTGCAGAAACATCAACAATAAACTCAGACCAATCAACATTCTTCTTGACTACAATATAACTAGACATCCAACTTTCTGCTCGGTCTATCATGTTCAAACAAGCCAGATCTACTTTCTGATCTTCACTTATTTTACATAGACTAAAATATTTGTCGCATTTTTTAATCCACATTCTACAATTAGTTCCATCAAACTTAGGAAATTCTAGTTTGGGAACATACCCCTGAATTTTGAAAGAACTTGGTTCAGCAATTCTTGTAGAAGAAGCTTCACTCCTTCTGATTTCGACGCCCCTCATTCTATCCTCCACTTTGTCATTCATCTCTTGAAAAGATTGAGAAATCTTCAGCATCATTTCTTGCATGATATTCTGCAAAGATTCCTGCAGCATCTTTTGCACATTCTCCTCTAATCGCTTGCTTTGAGCTTGCTGTGCCTCCAACCTCTCACTAATAATCTTGATTTGATCTTCCATTGCTTCAACTCTTCTTGTTACTGCTGGTGCCAGATTGAAAATTTCAAGATCAACTATGTAGGGTTTTCACGAAAAGGGCTTGGACGAATTAGATCGGGTTCAATCTTCACGAATCAGATCAGATCTTCGCAAATCGTGATGTGGGTGATGTGGGATAGAGAACTAATTGCAGTGGCAACCGCTCTGATACCAATGCAACAGGAAAAAAGTTTCCTGTTAATGGAGGCAACCTCCTGAGCAAGCAAACAGAAAAATGAAATGGAAACAAGAGAAAATGATTGGATTATATTTTATTACAGCAGTATACTGATATATATATATATATATATATATATATCAGTAAAAATACAAATGCCACATGTACTATACCTATATTCTGTTACACTAATAATAACAGCCACCATTGTCAGTCATTTACTTCCATCAACTGTTCTTCAACTTCTCTAACCACCAAGCACAATTCCGCAACCATCTCCTCCCTGTTAACCAACCGCAACCATCATCGAACCAACCGCTAGCATCGAACACAGCAACCCACAACTCCAATTCACAAAATCCCTCAATTGTGAAAACGCGATTTTGAAATCGATGCTGAAAACAAGAAACGGATTTGTTTTCTTTTAAAAAAGAGGCGAACTTTGTTATACTTTCGTTCATTTTTTTAACAGAGAAGTAGATTTTTTTTAGTGAGCTATGGGCTGCTTGTTTTGAAAAAAAAAAAGAAAAAGAAAAAAAAAGGGAAAAAAGAAAAATATTGTTCTGAATTTTCAGAGTTGCGGGTTGTAGGAGCGTACAAGGAAAGGAATCGATGCTACATATGCTCTGCTTTGCTTGCTTATATAAAAATAATTGTCCTTTTTAAAAACCAAAAACATATTTTGCTAATAATTCTGCACACTCTGGTATCGTGACTTCATCTCTTATTTTTATATTCTTTGCATTGTTAGTTGCTTGCATTTTTAAAAAAATTCAAAAACAAAATAAAATTTCGTCCGTAGTTGCATTGTTAATGCACGTTTATTTTCACTTTTGCATTCATATCATCTTATTTTCTTTTCTAAAGGCAATACCCAAATGCACATAAGGTAGGAGATTTCATCACCCCTTTCTTGACCCACAAATTGCATTTCATCTTAGAATTTACTAATAGTAACAGTTAGACAGTTGACTTAAGAGAGTCATGAGCTCACCCAGAGCTTAATCTTATTTTGAAAAGTTTTTTTTGAACAATTTTATTTCTTGGTGTTTAAGCAATGATGAAGCAATAATCAATTATAAATATTAAGATGATTCATAAATATTATACTAATTATTTCTTTGAAGGTACTTAAACGTTCAATTGTATTGCTACGGTGATTCGTGGTGCACCGATAACTCATATCCGTTACATGGCTAAGAAATATTTTGTTGGATTACGATAAAGTGTGATTATATAATTTTGGGTTAGGGGCTACTAAGGACAGAAAATTTGTATTAGGTCCTTGCATTCATTTAATTACATTAGTTCATGCATATTAAATAAAAAAATTCAAAAACCAAAGACAAAAATTGTAAATTTGATTAAACTTAGTTTAATTTTAAAAAAATCCAAAACAAAAGAAAAATCGTTTTAAATCCTTTCCTTTGAAATTTTCAGTCAAATTCCAAAATCCAAAGAAAAAAAATTTGAAGTTGGTTTTTTAAAAAAAAAACTAAAATAAAAAAAATACAATCTTTTCAGAAAAACATCCAAAAAATCAAATCTCCCTTTTCGAAAGATAAATTCTTTTTGGCAAACACTTTTCTTTAAAAATACAAAAAAACAAACATTTTTGAAAATGTCTGAATTTTCTTACTCATCGGAATTTTACAATAGTTGTGAAAAGTAATATAATCCGTATAATTTCACATTAAATTCTTCTGGATATTTTAATAACAACTATCACACAAACAGTTCATATTTTGCACCACAAAGTTTTAAAAATAGTGATCAACCATCAACGCTTGAAAAGTATATTGAAACTATTTCGTCTTTTTTTGAACTCTCTATACAATAAAATCATAAGATAAATGATTTGTGTAATTCAAATTTGTGCAATAACTCAAATAAAAGTTTCTAAAATAATCGAAATTTAAATTCACTTCAAAGTTCGAATGATCTCAATTATAACTCTTGCCAATACAACTTCGAATTCCAAAATGAATTTCAAAGTCAAGACGAAAATGTGAATCACTTTTTAAATGATTTTGGCATTGAGAATAATTTTAATAATGGTGAAAAAAAATTACTCTCAATAATTTCAAATTGAAATTTCTCAAATTAATAATTATAAATTTGATTTTGTTGAGCAAATGGAAGAAATTCAGAAAGATCATATGGATTTGTTGTTTGAAACATACATGAAATAACATGAGAAATAAACCAACTCCGAATGTGTGACGAGTCAAGTGATAATCCATCTTTCGCAAAAATTGATGATTTTCAAATAACAACTTTTGAAATTGAAAATAACAATCTTAATGAAGTTGTTGAAAATGCGGTAATTGAGTTTGATTTCAATCCTTTTAACAGTGTGGAAAAAAAATTAAAATTCGATCTTTCTTTTACTGATTTTGAAAAACTGAATACAACAACTTTAGATTTTGTACATAATATATGCAATGAAGTTGTGAATAATTTGACAAAGGAAGACGAATTTAGCAAACACAATTTTTTTGGACTTTTCGAGGATGAGTCGTTGAATTCGGAAAGGGAAGATTTAAATCACCATTTTGATTTTAAAATCAATAGTTTTTGAAGAATTTGTCGATAATAAGTTTGAATTTCAATATGGTGAAATTTAACTTGTACTTCAACCAATAGTTCTATCTGCCCTAAAAATCATCGAAAATAAAGCAACTCAAACGATTTTTAATAAAACAACATTCGTTTTTCCAAACCAACATTCAACTTTGAAAACTTTTATGGCTTGGTTTTTTGCGCTTAAACTATGTCTCTCGTATTTGATGAGACAAATAAATTGGTCTTTGGAAGACCATTTTTACCCTTTAACGATATATTTTCTAATGTCGTGTAAATAATAATTGTTTGATTTTCATGTAAACATAGATCTGATTTTTATTTTTATTTTATTTTTCTTCTTTTACTTGGGTTGACTGTGGACAAAGTCAAAATTAAGTGTGGTGGGGGGGAGTCTCATCTTCATTTCTAGTTTTTCATGATTTATTTTTTGCATTTCCTTCCAAAACTCAAAATTTTAATTCAAAAAAAAATCCAGAAACAAATTTCTTTTTTGTATATTTACTTTTGAAGAAACATATAGGATAAGTAAATGTTTTTGGTTATTAAATTGAAACTTTTGAAAATTTATTTGTCTCAACAAAAATAAAATAAAATTTAATTGCAAGCAATGATGGTTTAACTAGTATATAGGAAGGTTCATATGTGTTAATTATGAAATATGTCTTAATTGAAATCTTTGTTTAAATGAATGGTTAACTTAAAGTAAAGGCAATAACATTTTTGATCTTCTAAGTTAATGGGGCTAAGATGATTTTGCAAAACTCTCTCTTATAAAAAAATATTAAAATAAATAAATAAAAAAGTTTTTTGTGTAAATAGGAAACACCTAGAGTCATGTGCTCACACGCAAGTGTATACACTCGCCATGCTCAGTACCCTCCTCACGTAAGCCCGAAAGGCAGTGCATGATCGGTATATCTGGCTCAGTTTATTCAAGTCAGGTGTATGTATATAAAATTTAATTCATTGATAACGCCTACAATCGATAGGTGTACATACTTGTGCGTATGCTCACCATGCTCTGTATTCCCCACACGCAATCCTGCAAGGAAGTGCACGGGTGATATATCCGGCCTTAGTTTATCTGAGTTAGGCATATGTATATATTGTTGATATCAATAAAATTTTCAAATAAAGAGAGAGTAAGCAATTGAAATCCAAACACTATTTTCACTTATTTGATTCGATTTGTTATTCAAAAGAAATAAAAAACCACTTTGAAAAACTTTGGTAATCAACTAAGGATCTATTTGATAGTTACATTATGTTATTAACCAAAACAACTAGCTAAACTAGAGTTTATTTGTTATGATAACTTGATATTTGTTGGAAATTTTGACAAGTAAAAGGACATAAATTTGTTAATAATGACCAAAACTTATATTTAACTTATTCGTGTCAATTTAAAAGTAAATTCTTCATTTGTAAATATATTCAAAAACTTGCATTCATCTCTTTGAAAATAAATCTTGCATTTAGAAAATTTTCATATTGCATTTGGAATTTGTGGGTAGTATCCACTGAAAACCCTCTCGAGACAACACTCGTCCTATTAGGGACACCTAGAGGTTTAACGGCTTTTTGCACATCGCTCAATGCAATCATGTTTCCGATGAAAATAGATTTATCTTAGTTTTAGTTTATTCGATGATGAATAAAAAGTTAGGTATGGGGGTATTTTATGTGCATGTAAAAATGTATATTGTTACTACCATATTTAATCTTCTTTTAATTAAATAAACGAGCATATACGTTATTTTACAAGTTTAAACCAAAATTTCAAAAATGCTTTCAAGTCATAATTCATACGTCAATTTAGGGTAAAATAGTAATTTTATGCATGTATTAATTTTGAAAATATTTATTTGCACATTTTATTTTCATTTGTAGTAAATTGGATGAAAAATTAAAGATCATGCATGTACAAGTGAAGGAAAGACAAGAGAATGATGAAATGAATCAATTTATGCAACATGGAGGACCCTACCTACCCACTTTCCATGATCTTCAATTAGGAGCTAATGCACATGTTAGTGGAGATTAAAGTTACGTACATACTTAATGGAGGATTAATTAGAAGATAATGATAACTTAGAGGCTGCACTTCCTAAGGGGTACTTTGGACAGTCCAATAAAATACGGATCAGGGTTTTAGGCATGTATAAATACCCATTATGTTTCATGTAATGAATCTCTTAGCACTACCTTCTGGTTAGTTTAGTGGTAGGCACAAAATGTAAACATAAACCTTATTTTTCTTTTCAATGGCTTCTTAGTCTTTTCTTTATGTAATTTATTTATATACAATTTTAGTTCATGCACTTTTAATTCATGTCCCTTTCTGTTTGTTTCTTCTTATGTTAGTAGTTTAGACCTCTTTCTTTTATGCAAGTAGATTAGCTCTCTTTTTATTTTAAGTAGCTCTCTTTTTCCTCTTGTTTATGTTTATGTTGCAATCTATATTTGTTGAAATGATAACAAATATGAGAAGCTAAACTTCTTCAATTTAGGGGTAATGAAGCTCTCTTAATGTGCACATTCAACGTATTTCTAATTTACGATCTCTTTTTGTGCTTCATGGAATGTTTGATGTGGTAAAAATGTTGTTGTTTAACTTGAATTTGATAGCTTATATTGTTGACATCAAATAGGCTATGCTTTAACAAGCATAAACACAAATTACCTCTTCTCTACATACAACATTGGTAGTGAAGTGGATTTTAGAAACAAAATTTAATGATTTATATTACTAATCAATAATAAATAGATTATGCTTAGAATATGTTTTATTTTTTTTAACTTCATTGTCATTTTCATGAGAGTTGACAAGTGGTTTGGATGGTGTGTTATAGTTTGATGGTTTATGTTAGGCTAATTAATAGCACAAATAGACCGTCTTATGATAAACACGCCAACTAAATTCACAAATGACCAAAATGGAGAGATCGTAATTTCATTATGTTGATTTATGTGATCATGAGAAGGGAATTACATCGAAATTGCCTTCTGCTCTCATATTTTTATTCACTTTCTTTTGCTAGTTTTTTTTACATTTTTTAGAATAAAGAACTTCAAACTCTTGGTTAATTTGATTGAGTAGAATTTTAAATCAATTCAATTCCCTACAGATCGACACGTACACGTACTAAAATTGTACGCCGTGCACTTGCGGTTATTTGTATTACAATTTTTTGGCGATTTTCTAATTTGATAGAAAATCCATCGATTCAGCAGTGGTGAATAAAATGATATTTTGGAGTAAAGGTAATATATTGAAGCGAATATGATTTTAAAGTTACAATGATATTTTGATATCAAATATGAATCGTTTTCGAAATGTTCAAGAACCAACCGCTATATAAAATGATGTTTAGTTGTTAAAGAGACCGAGATCGATTATTGCCATACTCTCTATCAATTTTAGAATCACTTTAACAAGTGTGTAAGTGGAGGAGACTCCATAATGAGGTGGTTGGATTTGGTGTACGTTTTTGGATTTGAAGAAAGAGAACGATGATGGATAGCCCCGACACCTGTGTCAATTTGAAATGACTAAAACATGACGGCTTGACAGGGTCAATGAGGGTAGCTACCTCTAGTAGACATCTATTCTTTGATTTTCATTTTGGACTCGGTCCTATTACCCTTGATGTTGGTTTCGATTGGCGCACCTTGATTTGGGATGACCTCCCTTTGACTCGATATAGGATGAATGGACACGGTGAGCTGTCGTGGCTACGATGCATCACCACCAGCCCTGCGACCCGAACTAGTAGTATCCTACCTTAAGCATTGCCCCACATGTCTTGTCATACTTTTATCCTTATAAGAGACCATTATGAGTTTGGTTTAGCATTGTCCTATCACGGGCATCCCTATCCCCCAACGTGCTACTGGGGTGTTATATGCGAATTATATGCCAATGCTTAAAAATGCATTAAAGGAAATTAATGTAAAGCCTTAATGATAGGAAAAATATTTATTTTATTGATTAAACATTACATATATAGCGTATTCTATTATATATAGATATTTTGACGGATCCTTATGAGATGGAAAATCCTGTAACATCTCTTAAGTTATTACACATATGTTTTACATTGGATAAGAGATGTAAAACCTCGTAAACCCCCTTAACATCTCTGGCGCTATTACACTCCTGTTATATGTGATATCGATTTGAATTACTTAAGGATATTTCAGTTCTAACTCGTGTGTATTGTTTTACTTTGTGCTTGGGTCTGCCTTGAGTTTTTAGTGCATTGAAGATCATAATATTTTGGAGGACGAAACGAAGCTTTAGTATATTATATTACTTGTATAATCCCTTACATCATGTTGTTTTCTTACATTGTTTTATTTTATCATTATTGTATGTATAACTGTGATTGATGTTGTGAACGAATAATCAAATGTATAGTGTAAACAACTTCATGAACTATTTATTTGATTATTATATTTTGTTATTTCGCTGTGAGATTCTATATTTGTTTTCTTCTTTTCTTATTTTTCTTAATTCACCCCATTGTTTATCTATGTTTCGGATTATTTTGATTTGATCATGTTTGGTTTATTATCTACTTAAACCTCCTGAAATGCAGGTTGTCACAGTTCACAACGTTTTTCGATAACTTTTAGCTAACGAAAATTCGAAAATTCAAAAAACAAATTCCAGTCACATTTTCAATCTTTCTTCGAACTAAATATTTTTGTAAACAAATTCTGAAAACTGTTTCACCATCATTATTTAATATTTAAATGAGTTTTATTTTCATTATAAAACCTATTATTTGAATACTTAAAATTAATTAAATATTTGCAAATCAAAGCAGTGAAATTCTGGGTCGTTACAGCTTCGAGATAAACTTTAGGACCTGAGATGTAAATCTGAGATGGATGCCTGACATACATTAGTCTCATCTGAGATCTCGCCCAATATGAGATCGAGACCCTAAAATCTTCTAAACAAAGTGTGACAGAAATCCGAGATTTAAAACCTTGGTAGGTGGTTAATATGTTTTTAAATAATAGCAATGAATGTTTATGTACAAGACTATTGTCAAATCACAGAATGCATAGAGTATATGTAACACCCTAGAAATATAATAAGAATTTAATAGCAATTTAAATTGAAAAGTAAATTTAATTAAAACAGTGAATTAAATGAAAATTTCAACCAGTGTTCGAATTTGGCAACGAAACTTGCACCATTGTTTTTATAGCAATTTTCTGGACGATTTCATATATAAAACTTTGTAATCAAAGTTAATATGGATAAGTTACAGATGTTGGAAGAATTCAAAATAAAATAAGAAATTAAAAATAAAAAAATATAATTAAACATGTTGGTTGATCGACCCAAAAGGGATAACTGTCGACCGGTAGTAGTTGAGCTAGGGTCCGAAGCGCTCGACCATTCGCGTTGTTGGATCAGGAATTTCCTATAGGGATTGAATGGATGTCATTGATTCCTTCCTACCCAAGCTACTATGTGCAGATGTGATTACCCCTGATATTCTCCCAGCCAGATCTAACATCCCAAATTGATTGCCAACCCCTATAAATTAGATGTTAGCCTAACCCTAAAACTCAACTATCAGTTTACAATAACACTATCAAAAAATTTCCTCTTCTCTAACTCTAAAAATTCTAAGAAATATGATAAAAATAACCTCGAAGAAAATGATCATTGGAATCAAGGTGGACCAAGCGTAGCTAGTGATTGAAGGGGCGAATCTCAGGCAAGACCAAATAGGAGGAGCCAAGGCTTAAGATGAGTGGAAATAAATTTATGCTGATTTTTTATAGTTAAGTTTAATCTATTTTATCTGACCTAGGAAGTTAGTAATTTAAACAGTAAATTGTATACCCTAATTGTTAAACCTTTGATCTAGGTTAGAAATTGAAGTAGTTAAGGATAAATCCAATATTAATTCTAGAAATCTAGATTGAATTGTATGAATCGTAAATTGAAATATACAAACTAGGCTAGAGTTGAATGACAGTAAACTGTTAACTTGAAAATGATACCAACATTTTTTTTTACAATTAGACTTGAAAACCTTAAATCAAATTGTAAATTGATAAATAAATTGGTCATTAGGGTTAACCAAATTCTTTTAACTACTCGAATTAATGAAATAAGCCACGCTTAAAATAGGCAAAAACCATAATTTTACTTTGCGAACGTTCGACATTGGACCCCCAGTGGTGATCGGTAGCAGTCGATTTGAGAAGTCCAGTGGTCGACCATTTAGAATTGAACCTCGGCCTAAGGTCCAGGTTAAATATTATATAATTTCATACAAAATTATATAAATGGAAAATCGATTGTTTGAGCCTATTTTGGGGCTAAACCTATATGTTAGAGATAATAGGAAATTTAATTCTCTATCAGAGGATGCTAGGTCATTTCAGTGTTGGGTAAAATCTTGTTTACCCAATTGAGAGTCGATGGTCAACTAGGGGTAATGTATTTTCACAATATAGGTACCCACGGGGAAGTTTTGTAGTGGACGCAAAACACTAATGTATACCAGTGAGTGAGCCATTTGCTAATGTGGAATTCTACATTGACAGTCGGCCCCGATGTAGCACGATAAGTAGCTATATAGGTAAAGAAAGGGCTTGGTACTAATAGAGATTCTTGTATGCATGGTTATAATGCGACATAATGTAGGAGGACACTGGCATGGTACAATAAGAGGCATTCACTCTACGATGAGGGATGGAAACAGGTGCATACGATGAGTCATGCACTGAGTTTGAATTTTAGGGTTCTTCCTCTTTAGGCGTGGTGATGCTTATGGGTATTTATGGAAGAGCAGTTCCCACAATAGCCTATGGGCGATTTTTATTTACGGGGTTGCTCTAGGAGTGGTGACAAATCATTAGTTGTTGAGGTTCGATCCATAATTTGATCCTTGTAGTAACCTACACATTTGGTATTGTAGGTATGTGAGTTAGATAGAAACTCATAGGTAATGGACCCTAGGAATACACAGATTCTAGTGGGACACCCAACATTCTTTAGAGTAGAGTTAAAGTTAATTGAACATGATAACCATATATTAAATCTGCACTCATTTACCAGACTATTGTTTGACCCACCCTCTTCCTTTTGTTTTTCCCATACAGGATGATAGGTTAGAGGTTGTTTTGGCATAATACATGGAGAAAGGAGCTTTACGTTGGAGTTCTCATACCATTCATTGTTCCATTTGTAGTCACCTATTGTATTAAATGTTTATAAAGCTTATAGTGTATTTTGAAAGCAGTTTATATGTAAAAACAAGTATTGTAAAGATTATTTTTGATAAAAGTCTATTTTCAGTGCATATATTTTAATTCCTTCCGTAGTGAGATCCGAATGTGTAAAATGCTTTAGAAACTTACTCTTAATATTGATGATCTATAATATTTTATAAAACCAACAACTCATATTTTTCGACAGGAAGTGCTTCTGAGAATCACCATAGGCTTTGGATCAGTATGTTTCAGAAGGTGCGAGCTGTTACATTTGGTATCAGAGCCTAGATTTAGGATTCCCTAGGATTTAGGCATGTATTGAGAGAACATACTTGAATTTTTTTGAAAAAAAAAGATATTCCAAAAATATTTTCAAAAGGGTTTTCAAAATGGACTTTTGAAAAATATATACATTTACCTATAGACAAAAGGTTGTTAATGGATTTACATATATAAAAGTATAACAAGAAAGAATGTTATCGCTATCAGTATTATCTAAGGGAAAGTTGAATATAATTCCCAAATATAGATAACGAGAATGATTAATTCTTAAGGTGAGTAAAGAAGATTAGTATATAATAGGAATATGATATAGATGGCATGAAGGAGGGTTTTATAATTCTAAGGCAGATTCCCAAGTAAATTAAAACCCTATTATCATATTAGTAGTGGTCATAAGGACTTATTTTTACTTAAGAGTATGGTTATAATATTTTCATATTGAAGTTGGATATTGTATTGAAAAATAAACTTGAGTTAACCATGTTTGAAAAGGAGAACGAAAACTTTATGCACTTAAACATTGTTAGGTATAAGTCGGTTTAGGTAATTAGGTTCCTATTGTCTACTCTGATTTAAGTAATATACCAACGAAAATGTTTCTAAAGATTAGAAACAATAGAGATTTAATATTCTGAATATAAAAAAATGTGGGTTTATGATTTTATAAAAACTGATTAGACAAACTTCATAAAATTTCTAAAAAGAAAAGGTAAAGAATTTGATGAAAAGCAATTTTTCAATAAGCGTTTTAAAGCTTTTGTTTTGCATTTTAGCCACATTGTTATGCTACCCCCCAACCTGCATGTTGCTTTTGATAACATAAATTTTGGAAAATAAAATTAGAGAGTATGTAAGATCCAACTTTTGAACTCCTTTTATAAGTAAGAAATGGTTAGCACTTGAAATATATCATTTATCGATGTTCGTGTCAAACTCTAAAATAATAGTAATAACAAGTTAAAAGTACCATATTATCTTTACAGAAAAAATAAACTTTTGTGAAAAAAAATATTTATGAAAGAAAATTTTAAAATTGTATGTTTTATGTAAGTTTTGCTAAATTAAGCTTAACATGTTTTGATAAATCAAGTAAAGAAAATTTCGTGATCTTAGTAAGGAGAAAATGTTTGTTAAAATGAATATAAAAAGGAAATGAATGAAGAGTTTTACAGTTTAAAGAACCTAGTAGTTTTGTGGAAACAATGTTAAAAATTAAAAAGGTTTTGATTCAAAAGGGTAAAGTGAAAATATTATGACTACCACTTAAACTCGAAAAGAAAAGTAACAGACCAGGGTTAGATAAATAAGATTAAGCAACCCATTAGGACAGAGTTTACTATGGAATTGGAAATTTTGAAATGGTTGAGACAGAGATTAGTAGTAAAGCGGGAATTTAGTGACTTTTTCAAGCAATGGTTGAGTTAAAAGAAAAGAATACCAAGTCGAACTTCCATAATAGTGAAAGGTGAACATCACCATGTGTTCTTCAATCAAGTATCGTTAGAATTGTATAACCTTTTATGTATGGAAGGTTAAAAAGTATGATTTGAGTAAACCTATTTCAAGATAAGGGAACAGTAAGTCAACATGTTTTGGTTGCAACAAAGAACATCATAGATGTAAAATGTTTTTCAGGTGGAAGTAGGGTCTACTTCAATCCTTATATAGTGCGTTAAGGGACAAAGGGGCAATTCCTTGATTACATTAGGAAATCTAAATAGAATGGTAAGTTTAGGCTTGGCATTATTCCAGCAAGGTTGGTAACATATAGGCGAGGATAAGATACCTATAGGCTACGGGTGGTCTAGATATTATGTTGTTCCCCTAGGGGTTGCGGACGGACCAGAAGGACATAAGTATAAAGGTATATATGTTTTATGTATGTTTTTAGATTCATATCATTGTAGATTTGTTCCGTTCATGCCTAAATGTAGATGTTCAAATTGTAGGGATATGTATTACATGTAAGTAAGCCTGAATTTTGTATTTAGTAGTAGTAGTCCCCGAAACT
This sequence comes from Allium cepa, assembly GCA_030765085.1. Classification (NCBI taxonomy): domain Eukaryota; kingdom Viridiplantae; phylum Streptophyta; class Magnoliopsida; order Asparagales; family Amaryllidaceae; genus Allium; species Allium cepa. The sequence continues at coordinate 71,695,907 of CM060930.1, read as the reverse complement.
TATAGGTTATGTGATAGTCTTAGATTTGTAGGTTTAAATGACTTATGCAAGCAAAATGTAAAATTAATTATCACGGTTAATTTTTGGAATTAGAGAATTAAGTATACATCAAAGTATTGGTCATTATATTTAGTAGATAAAAATGACAAGGCATAATCCAATATTGAGTTTGTCCCTAACCACAAAACAATTAGGATAAAGTGATAAGAGATTACGTTTGGTAATAAAATCTCATCTATGGAATGACTTCAAGGAATAGAAGAAGAAATTTTTGGAAGTTCAAACTAGAAAGGTATCCTAGATAAAGTGTAGTCAAGGTTTTGCAATGGATGGTTAATTCTAGGATTCGGGTACCCCTTAATAAAATATATTGTTATTTGCATGCATTGGGAATGCAAAGGCGGTTTCTACACGAAATAAGAATTGAAAAAAAAATTTGCTAAGATTGGGAAGAAGATTATTAACCTAGGAAAAAAATTCATGGAAGACTAACTTAGAACGTATAGTCGTGTGCATAGCAATCGCACACGAATGAAGTACCCCTAAAGTGATTATCATCATAGGAAGATTTTAACTTCAATCGATTCTAGTACATTTATTATTAGGATTAAATGGGAAGATAGACCAAACTTCTACCTGTAGAAGTTACTAAGGGAAAGACACTGTCCACTTTTAGGGTTATCTTACCTTAGTATCTAGAAGATGAAGTGATTACGCAAACCGCTGCATGAATTAAGGTAGTATGTAGTGCATTGAGGATTTCATGGAGCTACAGTTTCGTGGGAGCACATTTATTCTCAAGTTATTTAGCGTGGTGCATGACGACACCATTTGAGCCAGTACCAAGATTGAAAATAATTACCTATGCACATACATTTGGATTGAAGATTTGTGCCAGTGGTAAAGGATGAAACGTGAAGTTGAAAAATGGATTCTATTCATAGAAGGTCAAGGACTGCTCGAGATAAGCAGAAATCATATATTGATAAAAGACACATAGAATTAAGAAACATGATGGGGACATGATCAGGGTGAACGTCTTGCCTCCTTAATACGTATTGGATTGGTAATTCGAAAAAGTTAGTACCAAAAGTTATTGGGCCTTTTTCGATTTTTTGATAAAGTTGGGAGTTAGCTTATGAGTTAAGCATCCTAAAGGGTGGTAGGTGTTCACAATGTTTATTGAATGTCACATTGGCGGAATTGTTTACGCGATGCAGTTACTAGGTTGACCCTTGTCACTGAGGGAAGTTTAAGGGATAGGTGAGTGCCTTGTTCGCCATACACCTACCTATATTTGGGGGCATAGGACAAGTCAACTCCATAATAAAAAAATTAAACTGGTTAGAATCCAGTAGGAAGACGATCCAGTTGAGAGTGCATGGAGGCTTGAGGAGAAATTATGAGCTATCCATCTCGAACTCTTTTTTGGAATGTTTCCATTTTAATTAGCAAATATAGGTTACTTTTGTATTTAAACCTAGTTAGAGACCATTGGATGGTAGGAATTGTTACATGTCTGTACGACATGTTGTGGATGATGGATTCTAATGAATACATTTGGATGTTTTGTTTGAACCGTATTCATTTACACATTTAGACAATATATTTCCTAGGTACTACACACACATTCACATTATCTCTTATTTGTTGTGCAGCTTGTTAGATATAATACAAATGGATGTATGATTGTTTTTTATCTTATATGACTATTATACACATGGATGTTGCATATGGATGAAATAATTGTGCATGCATGTAGAATTGACAGTATATTTACATGGGATGTTTCAAATACTTGGATACATGACATAAGCACGTGCATTTAAGGAGGTCGACTAGTTCAGTAGACCGCCTAATCTTTGCATTAGTTGTAGGTTCATATGCATTCCATACCTATATGTACATACATCGCATTAGAATTTGAATTATGGACAATGGTTTCCTATGGGTGATGGGTTGGTAGATGGTTTTAGCTGTTGGTTGCTGTCTGTATAAGTTATATTTTTCTGTCTGTTTAGATTTTTAGGGACGAAATCCTCTTGGGGGCACAATGTAACATCCCAAAAATTTATTGAGAATTTAATAGAAATTTAAATTGAAAAGCAAAATTTAGTTAAAATAAGGACTAAAAAGAAAGTTTTAACTGGCATTCGAATTTGGCTATGAAATTTGCACAATTGCGCTCATAGCGATTTTCTAGGCGATTTTCATGTATAACACTTCGTAATTGGAGTTAAAACGAAGAAGTTACAGGCATTGGAATAATTGAAAACAAAATAAGAAATTAAAAATTGTAAATTAAACATGTTGACCAGTCGACTCAAAAGGGGTGACGGTCGACTTAGGGTTCAAACCGGTCGATCTAGGGTCTAAAGCGGTCGACGGTCCATGTTGTTAGATCTGGAATTTTCTATAGCGATTGAACGGATGTGATTGATTCCTTCCTATTGTGCGGACGTGATTACCCTATATATTCTCCTAGCCAGATCTAACGTCTCAAAGTGATTGACTACCCCTATAAATTAGAACCTAGCCTAACCTTAAAACTCAGTTAACAATTTATGGTAACAAACTCTGCCAAAATTTTCCCTCTTCTCTAACCATAAAAATTCTTAAAAGTAAAATAAAAATAACCTAGTAGAAAATAAGCATTGGAATCAAGGAGGAGCTAGCGTAGCTAGCGATTAGAGGGACGAATCTCTTGCAAGACCAAATAGGAAGAGTTAATTCTTGTGGTGAGTGGGAATAAATTTAGTAAACTGATTATTTATAGTTAAATTTAATTTGTTTTATCTAATCTAGGGTGTTAATAATTTAAACTGTAAATTTTTGACCCTAATTATTAAACCTGTGATCTGGGTTTGAATTTGAAGTAACTAAAAAAGGATAAATCTGATGTTAATGCTATAAATCTAGTTTGAATTGTATAAACTCTAAATTGAGATTTGCAAACTAGGCCAAAATTTAACAATAGTAAACTGTTAACTTGAAAATGATACCTAGATTCCCTTTACAGTTAGACTTGAAAACTCTAAATCAGATTGTAAAGTGATGAATAAACTAGTCATTAGAGTTAAGCAAATGCTGTTAACAACCCAAATAACGACTTAAATAATCCACATTAAAAAAGCAGAAATCATAATTTTACTTCATGAAAGGTCAACCCTGGACCCCTAGCGATTGACCGGTAATGGTCCAGCGGTCGATTATTCAAAATGATAATCGCAGATGTTGAACCTCGACTTAAGACCTAAGTTAAGTATTATAAATTATATAATTTCATACAAAATTATATAAATAGAAAATTGATTGTTTAAGCCTAGTTTGGGGCTAGATCTGTATGCTACAGATAACAGGGAAGTTAGTTCCCTACTACAGGATGCTAGGTCATTTCAGTGTTGGATAAGAACTTGCTTACCCAATTGAGAGTCGATGGTCTACTAGGGACGATGTGTTTTCGCAATATAGGTACTCACATGGTGGTTCTGTAATGGACACGCGGCACTAACGGATGCCGGTGAGTGAGCCCGGTGCTAACGGGCAATTCTACATGGACAATCGGGCCTGGCGCAGCACGATAAGTGGCTATATAGGTAAAGAAGGGGACTGGTATTGATGGAGTTTCTTGTATGCATGGCTCTGACACGACATTATGTAGGAGGACACCAGCGCAGTATGATAAAACGCATTTACACTATGATAAAGGGATGGACATGGATGAACACAATGAGTCATGCAGCGAGTTTGCATTTTGGGGTTCTTCCTCTCTAGGCATAGTGATGGTTATGGGTATTTGTGGGAGAGCAGTTCCCATAGCAGTCTATGGGCAATGTTTATTTATAGGGTAGCTCTAGGAGTGGTGACAAATCGTTAGTCACTGAGGTTCGATCTGTAGTTCGATCCTTGTAGTAACCTGCACATTTTTGTAGTGTAGCTATGTGAGTTAGATGGAAACCCATAGGTAATAGTCCCTAAATTATTTAGGGTAGAGTTAAAATTAACTACACATGATCACCATATATTAAATTATACTCATTAACCAGACTTTGTTCTTACCCACCGTTTTTTTTTCATTTTCCACACTACAGGATGATAAGTTAGAGGTTGATTGGGCATAGTACATGGAGAAAGGAGCTTCACATTAAAGTACCCATACCATTCATTGTTCCTTCTGTAGTCACCTATTAAATGTTTGTAAAGCTTATATTGTATTTTAAAAGCAGTGTATATGTAAAAACAATTATTTTAATGACCATTTTGTGAGATGCCTATTTTCAATACTTATATTTTAATCCCTTCCACTGTGAGATCTGAAAGTGTAGAATTAGGAGTTTTATAAGAGATTTTTTAAAAGAGTTATTAATGGAAATGTGTTTCTAAGAGAGTTTTGTAAACGAATTAAGTGTGTTGTAAATATACTTCGAATTTATAAGAGGAGTTTATAAAGGGTATTGTATAGTGGGTACTTATAAATGATTTATTCACAAAGAGGTTTATGACTAAAGTGTTTTAAAGGAATTTATGAATGAAGTGGTGAATAGGAAAGTGTCTTACAAAAATAAAGGAATAGTTTGGGTTTATAGGTATAAATGTTAAAATTAACATTTGTTTTAAAACCGGTTATGTGTGATTTTGGAAATGGAATATTTCTTAAGATTTGTAAAATATACTTATACTAGTAAAATAAATATATGAGTACATTTTTCTAAATATTGGAATGTAGTGATTTGGTGAGTATACTTGTATAATGAATATAGGCATACAGAAAAGTTCTCCAAGTGAAAGTGAAATACTTTTGTGAGTTTACTTATATTATTGAGATAAGTAAGTCGATATTTTCAAATATTGAAATGATTATAACGGATTTGGATATTTTTTGGTTAACCAGTGTTATTTTTGCTTAACCAGTGTTATTGAAAAGATTAACCATGTTGAAAAGCATATAGAAAAGTTCTCCAAGTGAAAGTGAAATGATAGTGGTTACCCTTTGCTTAACCAGTGTTATTTCCTCATGGGATAAAATCTCTGCTTGAACGATCGTTTATTTGATAGTTAAGTAACCGGCTATCAAATCTAGACCAAAGCATAACTTTGGAAATATCTAGGAGAAACACGAGAATTATATGGTATAGTTATTGTCCGAGGTATTATACTATACGTATAAACTCGTTTTGTTCTCCTAGAACAAATGATAAAGAAATCCACCCACGAATGATTAGGAGATGATCTCCGCTCTTGTCTTTGACTGTTTATTTCCTAAAGAACCGAGGTTAAGTTTACCGAAAATTATCGAATGTTGTTTCGAAGAGATCGAGATCGGATATGTTATCTGAAAACCACTTCGATCCAACTTAAGCGTTGCGAAGTGAAGACATCCTGAGAATGATGGAAATTGTAGACGGAGCTCTCAAATGTTTCATTCATTCCCAGAACGAAATTTAATGGATGAATGTGGGCATTGCATTGTTTCCTGGAGGGCAGTGTCAGCATTCCAAGCGGGATGTGCTATACAAAAGTTAAAATGCAGTCATAGGCCTCATCAATCGGGAATGACTAAAATAGGGGAGATGCAACAGGGCTATGTTGGTTGCTTCCAAGTAGAGTATGATCATTCCCAACTATGGTCGCTACTATTTCTCATTTGTACGCTTTAAGGTCCATTAACAGAGGGGTGATCATATTTGGTATTATCGAGTAAGGGGCAGGCCGGTTCTGTGTTGGTTGGGGATCCAAGCAAGGTGCTCGATGTTATTTTATCCAAAGATGCATCATGACGGGAGGTACCCCAATAGCCCAGTCATTGTATGGAATCCATTCTCCAGTAAGCACCGTACGGACTTAGTTGTGCCCAACTATGCAAAGCGAGATGCAACCATTTCATCTATATTCATATTTTACTTTGATCCCTAGACATTATTATAATATAAATGGATGTTTTGTAGAAAATGCTTTGGTTATCATAAGGTAAAAACCCGCCCATGTTTATATGTAGCGTGGTCTTACGAGATATTTTGGATTTCAAAAGTTTTTTATAATTTATAATTCAGTTGGGATGTTTTCTCACGCTTGTTTCCCAGACTGACTCGAGTGTAATTTTATTATAATGCTCGGGTCAGACTGAGCATATTTAAAGATTGCTTTGGATGCATTAGAGCTCAGGAGTCGAGTTGGAGAACTTTGAGTCATATTCATGTATATGTTTATTTTCAACTGTTGAAATCATCAAAAATTACGAGGACAGGTTGTTATAACCGTCCAGCCCGGTGATTGTGATTTGTTGTTGTACTTTGATGAATGTATGTTTATAACAGTTTCTCTTTTGTAAAGATCATTTATTTTATATTATATATTGTTCTGCTGCGATTGTGAGATTTTATGTTGTTTTCAATTTCTTTTCTCTTCTTCTTCTGTTCTTCTTTCTTCTTTTTTCCTATAATTATTAGTCTCTCCATTCTATTTCGGTTGGACATGTGTGGTTTATTTTCAACACGGATTGTGCGGATTGGCGGGTCGTTATACGAATCTCTACTTCAAGCAGTTAACAAGCATAGAAGAGGTGCGGAGTCCCTGAGGAGTAATGAGCCTCTGCAACTATAATGGTTGTCAAGCATTTAATGCAGAAAGTGACATCGAACATTAAAAAGAACTAGATGTCTAGTTTCTGAGAGACAATAGAGATGTTGAATTAGTAAGTACTTAGAGATATCAAGCTACAATAGACCTAAAGGAACACAGGGTATCGAGCTTCTAGCATAAAGTTATTAATCTTGGTTGCATCGAGCTAATAGGAGTATGAAAGGCTATCAAAGGATGTTTCGATGAGATGCCGAGTCTCTATGGTCGGTTTGAAGATGCCGAGCCTACAGACAATTAGAGATGACGAGCTTCATCAGAATAATGCAATCAAAGATGTCGAGATTCATCAGAACGGTGCAATCGGAGCACTTCAATTCAAAGCTAGGATACATATCAGTCATCCTGCGTGATTGACTCCCCTATAAATAGATCCCCATCGTCATTCAGAAGGATTGAATCATTTCTTTTCCTATTTCTTAAATAAAAGTTGAAAAGCCTAAATCGATTTGGGGATTTTCAGAGCTGATTGCCACACTTAAACTTTTTGCACATAAGGACTTAGATGTTAAACATTACATAGCATATTTCCTTCGAATTTGTGTACTTGAATATTTTTGAATGATGGGAACCTTATTATTGGACTTGGACTTGAACATTAATGGACTCGGACTTGCACATATTCTTAAGTTTGCATAAGACCACTTAAGCCCTTGTTCAAACCTGCCTTAGCTTGCCTTGTATATTAAGTTGGTGAAGAAATTTGCTAACATTTTAGCCCTATAAGAAGGGTTTGAATCTCCAACCCCTTGCATATTCTTATTAATGACTTTTCCTAACCTACATATACTCATATAGAGGACTTTCCCCGATCTGCATATTCCTATAGGGGACTTTCCAAATCCTACATAACCTATTAAACTACATAATGACTATCTCCAAAAAAAAATCCTCCGAGTCCCAGTTTACTAATTATGGAGTCAGGGGTATGCCCTAGGGGAAATTATGTAATTTGTTACATATATCTAACTCAATAACCAATCTTATTCAAAATTAAAGGTATTTTATTTCTGTTGCATACTTTATATAATGTGGTTATTAATTAATAAATTTATTCAAAAGTATATTTAATAAAAAATCCATAAATTGTATGTTTTGTGATAGTAGTTACAAAGCATTGTAAAAATGAGTAATTTATCACAATAAAAATAAATTTACAATTTTAAATGTTCCTAGTCAAGATGCATCGAGGCTAGATATCGATGTGTCCATTGAGACTAAAGTACGTAACGCTCTTTAAATGTTGGGCGGCTGCTGGTGGCACTGGGATTACATTCTAATAGTTATTGAATAAATATGGAATGACTCAATCGATAGTTTTATGTTGGTTAATATAACTAAGGTCAAACATAAAATATCGACATGACTTATCTACACAGATCTCTCGACTTGAGAATACTATGAATCTTTAAAATGAAATCTCTACTTTGATTATAGTCAAATCATAGCATGACATCGATTGAGTCACTATAGTTGAGTTGAGCGGAAGTATTGGAAGTGAAGCACTATCCAAAAGAGGATTTGTCTCCTCGATTATCTAGGGTCAATATCACGGTCAACTCAAGTCAACTCAAAGTCAAAGTCTCTAGCTAGAGCATTTCGGTTAATAATAATTGTTATTATTGAACCAAGAACTTTCTGTTTGGAGTATAGAGTTTAATATGGTTGATATTGGAATTTTAACCATTGCCAAATTCCATAAATCCATAATGATATAGTTCTGAAGAAAAGAATTGGTGGAAATAAATGTTGCAATCGGGTAACGCTTATTAAACTAAAATTGGCTTTTTCTAAACCGAATAAGCGATAAATTTGGCCATAATGTCACGCCAACTGCTAAATGACGTATGAACATTAACACGAATAGTTTGATGTTAATTCCTGACCAAATTTACACCGAAGAGTCACACAATTGAGATAGACCAAACGATGTAATTAGTTTGTAATTGTTATAAACTAATTTAATTAATTAATAATTGTGAAATATTAATTATGATATTTGAACATGATTTGAGAAATGAAATTATATATATTTATAATAGTTATAAATATATTGATCGATATACGATATCGATAAGCAGCTAAATTAGATTTAATTGCATAGTATTTTGAGTTGGAATTAAAAGGTTTAAGGTTCATCGGTAGGGCAACAAATTTCGACTATGGCATGGGCTGGTGGCGGCTAAAACATAGGGAATAGGGTTGGAGATAAGAGAATGGGTAATAGACTTTCCTACTTTATCTCTCATGCAACCGTTTAAATATTGATTTCTAACCCTAATCATTTACACTCTTTTCACCACATTAACATCCTCGTTATTGGTTGATAAATCTCTCCAAAATCTCAAATAAAATTCAAGTTTAAATCCTAAGCTATTCGATAGTTGAAAAGTCGATAATTCCAGACTAGCACTTTGAAGGATCAACGTAGAAGAGAATTCACTATTTCATTGTGGACTTAAGAGCATCTGTAGTAGGTAATATTTATTCACAAATTGACTACATTATCATGTTCGTATAATCTGTTGATTATGTATACCTATACACATACACACATACACATATATCATTGTTATTTAATTAGTTAGGTGAAAGTTTTATATGTAATGTTGTTGTCACAATGGACATTGGTCATGTGTATAAATATGATGATCATATTCACAATATAGTTATAATCTAATATCATAAGTTAAATAAATTTTATTTATTATTTTGATAATTTATAGATATGTATATTTATATATTAAATTTTAAATACGTATATACATATATATTGTATAAAAGCATATTTGTTTGTATATACTTTATAATATTAATTTGAAATTTTTATAACACATGTTTAAGGTTATTATGAAATATAAGTTTCGAAAATAATTTTTATATTATTATTATATATTAACTATTTTTAATGTATATATGATTTAATAAATTCATATAAGTATAAATAATGTTTTCAAAATTCAATTATATTTTTCTAAAAATTAATTCATCACATCAGAAGCTTACAGAATTTGTTTCAAAATTCGAATATTTTATGATTAATTAATTAGAAATATTATTTTAATTCAGAAAATTATGGAAATTTTCCATAACACCTTAAATATGATCCAAGATTCTCAAAAAATTTAAAAATTGAACTTTATTTTAGAAATAATTTTATATTAATTAATTGAGTCCAAAACTACTTATTAATTTATTATATATATTAAAATGATAAAATCATAATATTGCCAAATCTGAGATATTTTCAAACTGTTATTATACATGTACTATATTCATTATATATATATATATATATATATGTATATATTATATTGTAAAATAATTTATCGTTACTTATTATATTTGCTTTTATACGTACATACATACACATACATACATATATATATATACACACACACACATATACATTTTTTTAAATAACTAATTTGTTTTAAGTTCCTATAAAAAATATTTTATTAATTATACACACACAATTTAATTGTTACTTGTAGTATAACATTTAATTATATAAATACACACATATATATCTATATATACATACATAAATATATATAAATATATATATGATTTTGTAATATTTTAGCAATACTTATTTACATACATGTATTTACACACACACACTCATTTGTATATATATACAATCAATAGAATTTTAAAACTATATATACATGCACATAATTGGATAACATACAATATATATAAAATGAGCAAATATATCCATTGCGATATAAATCCCAGCATCTATATGTGGCATATTATGCCCTTTATAAATTGTTATGTCACATAAGTGCACACATGCGTACACATATATATGTAAATGATACACGTGTATGTGTAATTAAATCAAAACAAATTAAGTTTATATTACAAAATATGTAAATTTAAATAAAATACATGATTTTATTCAAACCAAATTTAGAAATGTTCTAAATAAGTTAGACTTCATAATTCCAATAAAGATCCAATATGATAAAAAGATTTGAAATTCACCCATAGCTTTGCTGTGGGCTGGCTCGGTTCCAACAATGGTATCGAAGCCCTATAGCCTATATGGTCTATATTACGCATATTATGGTTAACTATTAAGGTCACCAACCAAAAGGTTATCCCCAATAGAAAAGGCCTAATTTGAATTAGACATTGGCTAATTTCAAAATTGTTGTGAAATTATAAATAATTTTTTAAATTTAAAATAAGAAAGATATTATAATTGTTACAATATAAATTTTCAAAATTGTCTGAAAATTAAAATATAAGGTTTATAATTTAAAATTTTAATTTATGATAAGATATAAATATATTATAATAATTATAATTTGACATATTTTTAAACTGATTGAATATATATATATATATATATTAGTTTCAAAATTTTCAAAATTTATTAATTTGATTAATAAAGTGAATTAATTAAATATGTTAATTAATAAAACGTATATGCATGTATTATATATTATGATATATGTTATGATGTTATAAAATGTTTTAAAATAACATAAGTATACATGTATGTATATAAATTAAATTCTAAAATTGATTTAATTAAATTAAAATCATTTAATTAAACATATTAATTAAATTTTAATTAATTAAGTAAATAAATTAAAGGTTAATTAATTAAATGAATATACATATGTATAAGATATATGTCTAATACTATAAGAGTTATAGTATGTAAAAAATATTTAATATAAATGTTATATTAAAATAATATAAAATCAATTAAAATGTTAACTACTCAAAATTAATAAAATAAGATTTAGCTAATATAAAGTTATACATAAGACTATTATATATGTGATATAAAACATAAAAATTATATAACAATAAAACTTATATGATATGAATGTATAAACTAAATGTGGAACATTAAAGAAACCTTAAACAAACTTAAGTGATAAATACATACGTATTGTGAGTATACTGTTATTTTAGATGTTTTGACACGTGAATCACGAGGGTATTTCATAAAAAATACATTATTGCATAAGTCAATATGACTCGGTATAATATATTGAAGATTATGAATTTTAGTATAAAGTTGACCTTTATCATTTATATATTAATAGATTGCTTGCATACTCTTTAGTTGTTGAGCTTTCCTCAAACTACGGATGTTATGTCTAGTACTACTAATATATTGAATAGATGAGATAAGATGACTATACATATTTGTTGAGCTCTCCTCAAGGTTTGTGCATTATACTTAGGCCGTCGTGAAATGATAAGTCCGAGTGAATAATCCCACTTTACTTGCTAAGCTTTCCTCAAGGTAAAGGGGGGATTAGGACAAGGAACCATGGGTTAGGAGTTGTATATGATACAACTGATAAGGAGTTATTTATTATACAAGGGCCTATGATGTTTTGCGCTTTCCTCAAGGTTAGAATCCCAAGCTATACGAGTCCTAGCACCCACTAGTGATGTTGAAAGACTTCTATGTTTGGCTTAGGGTTTGGTGAAACATAAAATATTGGTAGGAGCCTAATTAGAAAAATAAAATGATAGCATTAAACCTTTCTAATATTGTTAGAAGATATGATATGTAATGTTATAATAATCTACATCGATAAATTTATACATTTAATAAGATTGATAAAATGTTTATCAATTAAAATATACAAATGAATTTAAGATTGACAAATAGAAATATAACCTATACTTACCAATAAAAGCTTATTGCACGTTAACATTTTCAGCACCCATGCAAGTGCCTGATTTTACAGCTACTAATTACATTCGGAGTTTGGTCACTTACACATTTAATTGATTGAGATCATGTATTACATTCTATAAGTTACAAACTCTAAAAGCAGTACAAGACTATTGATATTTGATCCATATACAATCAAATATAAATGTTATACGGTGAACGATCAAAGTTGATAATATACAATATTCCAATGAAACTAGTTCATCTAAAAAACCAAAGAGTTCATCTGAAAAACCAAATAAACTTTAGTGCGAAATCGAGTATTCAATTTGATTGATTACAAAAGGATCGTATTGTGTTAACATTAGACCAAATATAAATAAATCTAAGAACTCGATCAATGAAAGGTTAATTGATCAGTTTACGCAAAGTGTAACATATTTGATGTCCTTAAAAATTAAGGATGATCAATTGCGCTTTTGTAAAGAGTTCGTTAGAATATTGTAGTCAGGGTTTTATTTTGAATGATTTGATCATTTAGAAAGAATAACGAATGTACAAGAGCAGGTGTGATTTAAGGTACGATTGGGATGAAGAGAGTGAATAGTCACTTCTGCTTCATAAAGGAACATCGAAAATGGGAATTGCAATAATAATAATTGATACTTAACACTGGAATGAGAAATCTAATTTCTATTTCGAAATGTATTTTCATATAAAAATTGTTTTCTATAAGATTTATTTCTTTGAGTTCAAGATATGCGATCAAAGAACTTTTCGTTTTAAACTAGTTGTAGTATATTAAATAAATAAATAAATATATACGAAGTTAATGATGGATCTCCAAATTCAGTATGCTATTATAGTAATGGCAGAAATAGTGGGATCATGCCACATAACACTTATTGAATGCATCAAGTTACGAAAATTGTTTTCGTAAAACATGCCAAATATTCATTATGAAATAATGACCATTTTCGTTATCGACTATAAATAGGCGTAGTGATATTTCAATATGAATATTATGAATATTCATTGCAGAATAAAAATACAATATGCTATTTGTTTTCATGACAAAGTGATGCATTTGGAAAATACAAAGGTGTCTAAATTATTTAAAATTATCTTCGAACTATAGACTAAGTCATAGTTTTGAGAAATAATTTTTTTATGATTATGAATCATACGATACTCATTAATTATACCACAAATAATTAAAGACTATGCACCCATTCAGTGGGAGCTACATAAGAGTTGATAAACTCTTTGGATTGATACATATAGACGTATGCAATCATAAGCCTATTAATAGCAAAACAGTTCCATGTACTTCATTATATTCACCGATGAGTTATCACTGACATGGACATATGTATTTGATACACATGTAGTATGTCCATGGCAAACTCATATAGTACAAAACAGAAATAAAATAATATATGATATAAATGGTTCAATTTGATCAAATGAGTGAGTATATTGGAAAGAGTATTGAATTACCTAAACAAGAATAAATATTCAATCTCAAAAGTCACTCCTCCATGTAATACGTAATGATATATCGATAAGGAGTAATCGAACATTGTTGGACAATGTATGATTAATTATAAATGAAGTTGAGTTAGTTTCTTTCTATAAGGTTATGTACTTAAGAGTAGTACACAAGATTAATATTATTTCATCTAAATAATAGATTACAAAATCATATAAGATAAGGGTTTATAAGAAATCCCAATATATCCTAGGTTAAGAAGTTGGCAGGTTATGCAAGTCGAAAGTCTACACGTAATATTTGTTCGTCAGGGATCTTGTATGATTCTCCGCAAATGAAGTTTGGGAAGGACAATCATTGGATGACATAATATGTATTGAACATAAGTTTTGTAAACTAAAACCGAATCAATTTTTTGTAAGGTAATTCATAAAACTTTTATGAATGTATGTTCCATTGCACTGATAAATAATTGTTGTTTCAAGAAATACCAACTTCATAGTAAATGAATTTCTTTGAAAAATTATTGGTAGTATATTGGAAGTAGATACAATCCAAAGTTAAATTTAATTATATGGGATGAAATGAAATTAACCTAACATAAACGAACAAATCGTATTAGAGTGTTTAATGAGTATTCTCGTACAATGAAGAAAAACTATGAGTTTCTTATCAATATCGAAAATATACAATCCTTTCTTATTTAATTATACAATTAGGAGTGTTGACTCTATAATATGGTGTGATACGTGTTATCCCGCTTTTTGGCAAAGCCGCGATACCAAAAGATCGATAAGAAACGGAGAACAGTTCGTCTCAGAGACCGGTCATACTTCGTCTCTCTATGGATATCACTGAATTTTGTCCAAGTCCAGATTGAGCTACAATTGATAGGACACGGTAAGAAAGACCATAGGAGTCAGCATCTCATGTTTCAAGTCAATCGGAGTTCATACGCTCAAGTTATGATCGATTCAATTTGAAAGAAAAGGCCCGAGATTCGAACCCATCAGGTTCGAAACCATCACCTTCGAACCCATCAGGTTCGAACCCATCACCTTCGAACCCCTCGGGGTGCCTCGGGTTCGATCCCATCAAATTTGAACCTACCAAGTTCATAACAATGGGCCTCGTATCCATGGAGAAGTGACACAGCTCGTATCCATCACAGAAGCCATGCTTCGAACCCAACACAATGTCTTGTTCGACTCCAAACAAGAATCCTTGTTCGAATCCATCATTGGATATTGCTCGAACCCAAACATGGAACCTCGTTCGAAACAATCCATGAAGTCGTGTTCGAACCCATCCGTGATGCCATATTCGAACCCATCCTGTGTAGCCTCATTCGAAACCACTGGGTCAACCAACCATGATGACGTGTCTTCCATCGGTGCGAATTCGCCGAGATATATGGAGTCGAGGCGGTCAACTCGGAGTGAAGACCGGATCGATTCGAAGTTTGCGCTCCACGTCACCACGAAGACGCGTGCCATGATGGATTCGAAACCATCGGTTCGAAAGCATGGTTTCGAACCAAACAGCCATGCAATGAACCCCATTTCGAATCCATCATATCTCCCAATCTACTGATCCAAATGCCATGAAATTTTCACAGAAGCTTGCATACATGTTAAAGAATGTCCATGCCAAATTTCACCTCGATTGGATGAATCCTTGATCGGTTCGAATGGAGTTCGAACCGATACCAAAGTGGGCCCAAACTTCCTGAGACCGGGCGTGTGGGCCCCCTCACGTGCCAGAAGTGGTCTCCCGAGTTTTCAGCGAAATATCAGCAGCCTACGCCTATAAATAGAGCCCCAGGGCCAACGAAAAAAGGGATCTTTCGACTCTCAAGCGCCCAGACTCTGCCGGATCGAGATCTCCATCATCCTACATCATAATTTCATTGTTGATTTTGAATTTACAATTGTAACTTGCTGTTGATTGCTGCAACAACTTATAATCATTGAAAGAGAATCAATAAAATATCAAAACACTTCACAGTGGACGTAGGCAACACGCCGAACCACTATAAATCGCTTGTCTACGCATTTACTTTACTGTTGATTGGAGTTTTTGTTAGATAATATCTGTTTTGAACTTACATTCTTGACTATTATCTCTTCAACGACTCCCGAAGAGTGTTGTGCCCAATTTTGACGCAAACACTTTGGTGCTTTCACCGAGAAAACCCAGCTTTTCTCCTGCTCGTTGGATCTGTCATCGATACCGGATTGAATAAATCTAAGAGAGAGATTCAGATCATTGAATCCAACTTCCTTCCCTTCTATTCAGATTTGCATAAAGTCTAGGAAAGGAATTCAACTGTCAAGATGGTTAGCACAAGAACCACCTCGAACGCTGTCAATCAAGAAGAACAGGATAGACAAAATCCTGCGCCTCTATCTCCATCTAATCAAGATGTCGCTGGGCACTCAGAACCGTCGGGTCCGGTTACCCGACAAGAATTGCAGTTGTTACTCCAAGAGCTGACCCAGAGTCGGCGACAACTAGAAGAACAGCTACGCGCTAACGCTGAGCTAATCAACAAGCTGGATCGCCAGAAACGAAAGAGATCCACGAGAGATCATGCTTCTCGCTCCTCCAGCGAAAGCTCTTCATCTTCTGATTATCATAACCGACCTCCATGACCCCGGTTAGATGGGAGTCTTATGCCACCCGTTGGAAACCAACCGACATTGACCGTTGGACAAATAAGAGTTGGTCCGTCAGCCAGTTTCCAAATCGGACCCTCCTCCCGAGGAGGTGTCGTTCCTCATCACGCCGCAGAATACCGCACCACTAGCGTTGCGGCTGAACCAGGGGTCGACGCTCAAGATCAGTCGGACCTGGACCGTCGTCATAGCGATCGTGCTCCTGAACCGTACGTCCCAGAGGACTATGAGCCAAGAAGGCGAGACTGGGACCGTCGATGATATCCGGTTCAGGCCCGAAGTATGGAACGTGATCACACTCCGGCGCAAATGCTAGATCTTTCAACTATGATACGTCAGATGATCCGTGAGAGTCAGGGATTCACAAATGACGATTGGGGAGTTTCCCGAAGTCACACTCCCTTTACAGACGATATTCTTAATGTTGAACCCCCACGGCGATTCCGAATGCCCACTCTACCCATGTACGAGGGAAACTCCGACCCCAACCAACATATTCTAAAATATGAATGGTCGATGACTGCTGCCAGGGCTGACGATGCAGTGAAATGTTGTAGTTTCCCTATATCCTTGGGGGGCATCGCCACCATGTGGTTCACCCGATTGCCTCCTCGATCCATTTCCTCATTCGACCAGCTGGCCACAAAATTTGTTGAACAGTTCCGCATGCACGTCGCAAGGCCAAAAGATGTCAACACTCTATCTAGTGTCACGCAAGCTCCTGGAGAGACACTCAGACACTACTTAGAGAGATTCCATACTGCATGCGCGGAGATTAGTAATCCAAATGATAACTCCATCCTTAAAGCTCTGACTATGGGGATCGACCCCGATTCCGAATTCGGCAATTGGCTAACTGGGAAACCACCTGCGTCATTGGACCATTTCCATGCCAAAGCAGCTCAATTCCTGAGACGGGAAGACGCGAAACAGTCTAGGAAGCAAACTGACGTAGGGCCAAATGCGGAAGGAACCCAAAGCAGTGTTGCAATAAAACAGTCCGGTGAGAGCTCCGGAAAAGTTCAGTTGAACATCAAAAATAAACGAGCTCCGAAGAGAGAGCGTGAATCAACTTAAAAAACAAGATCAAACTCATGGCCCGCAGCGTAAGAATCCAATGTTTGACAGTTACACTCCTCTAAATACATCACTAGAGGACTTGTACTTACAAACTTGCAATACAATTCAATATCAAAAACCTGCACCAAGACCGTCGTCGGAAAGACAAATCCAAACTGGAAAGTTTTGCAGGTTCCATGAAAGCTACGGGCACAATACGAACGAGTGTCGCCACTTACAAGACCTCGTTGAAAAACTGATCAGAGAAAGGAAGCTGGAACAGTTTGTTCGGACGCCGCAGCCGGAAGAAGCGGGCCCATCAAATCAAAATAATGAATCCACTCATCTGATACAAGAAGACTCCGCCCCCACCGGTTGGAGGTTAGTAGTAAATGCTGTTGGAAGTATCCCCCATCCAACAAAGCGAAGCTAGGATGAGATGAAGTCATATGTCAGTCCTGTTAGGCATGTGGATGCTACATGCTGTAGACATTTGAAAGATAAAGTTCTGATCAAACGACAGAAAGCAATGACTGACAACATCGTATTTCAGTATGATGATGATGATGAAAGAATCATAGTCCCGACTACCGATCCATTAGTCATATCAGCTCAGGTAGGCCGTGTGTGGATGAAAAGGATTCTGGTTGACAGCGGAAGTTCTATGAACATAATCTTTAAGCGAGCCTACGATCAAATGAATCTAGAAACCAAAAACTTGAAACCATGCCAATCCAGTATTCGCGGCTTTGACGGGAGCGCGGCCATACCCGTTGGAGAACTAGAAATACCAACGGAGTTGGGATCAGGACAACGCTGCAGAATCCGGACGTTGCGATTCGTGGTGATGGACATAGATTCACCGTACAATGCTTTCTTGGGCCGACCGGCCCTTGCTGAATTCAAGGCTGTTATCGCCCCATGGTGCCTAACCTTAAAATTCCCCACTGACGAAGGAGTTGGTATTGTTATGGGAGACCATGCCGACTTAAGGACCATCATACTCCGAAAGCGAGTTTCCCGGTCGCGCGATGTCAATGATCCACCCCAAACCTTCAAAATTGGTGATTTCGTCTACGGAAAAGTACACTCAACACCACTGCACGTGAAACCAACGTGGGAAGGGCCATGTGTAATTGAACAGAAGATCGGGAATGACCTGTTCTTGCTATCGACAGTGGGAGGTCCTATTTTGCCAAGGGCCTGGAAGAACAAGGACCTTCGTCATTGCTATACATGACAGCAATAAATTACTATCTCTTCAAGTTAGAGCTGTGATTCACCGAATGCAACGTTCAACAATCACGACACACGAAGAGCTAAGTTCCATCAAACAATGGAATTTATACAAATAGCGAGTGACTGTGATACGACCGGCCTCTCACTAAGTGAAGCCCCAGCTCGTGGGAAAGCCATCACGTCAAAGGCTGAATTGGACCAACACACGACAGTCCATTCAACAATTCGTTCCCAGAGCGCGAACGGACTCCAAATTCCCAGAGCGTGAATTGGAGTATAAACATTCCGTAACTCGTTCCCCACTGCGCGAACGGACTCCAACTTCCCACAGCGCGAATTGGAGAATAAACATTCAACAATTTGTTCCCAGAACGTGAACGGACTCCAACTTCCCACAGCGCGAATTGGAGTATAAACATTCCGTAACTCGTTCCCCACTGCGTGAACGGACTCCAACTTCCCACAGCGCGAATTGGAGTATAAACATTCAACAATTCGTTCCCAGAGCGTGAACGGACTCCAACTTCCCACAGCGCGAATTGGAGTATAAACATTCCATAATTGGTTCCCAGAGCGTGAACGGACTCCAACTTCCCACGGCGCGAATTGGAGTATAAACATTCAACAATTCGTTCCCAGAGCGTGAACGGACTCCAACTTCCCACAGCGCGAATTGGAGAATAAACATTCCGTAACTCGTTCCCCACTGCACAAACGGACTCCAACTTCCCACAGTGCGAATTGGAGTATAAACATTCAACAATTCGTTCCCAGAGCGTGAACGGACTCCAACTTCCCACAGCGCGAATTGGAGTATAAACATTCCATAATTCGTTCCCAGAGCGTGAACAGACTCCAATTTCCCACAGCGCGAATTGGAGTATAAACATTCAACAATTCGTTCCCAGAGCGTGAACGGACTCCAACTTCCCACAGCGCGAATTGGAGTATAAACATTCCATAATTCGTTCCCAGAGCGTGAACGGACTCCAACTTCCCACAGCGCGAATTGGAGTATAAACATTCCATAACTCGTTCCCCACTGCGCGAACGGACTCCAACTTCCCACAGCGCGAATTGGAGTATAAACAGTCAACAATTCGTTCCCAGAGTGTGAACGGACTCCAACTTCCCAGAGTGTGAATTGGAGCATAAACATCAAATCCATTGTTCCCAGAGTGTGAACGAATTCCTAAAAAGCCCAAATAGGTATGACTGACCATCTATCGGCTGACTCCAACTTCCCAGAGTGTGAACCGGAGTATAAACGTCTATTCCAGATTCCCAAAACGCGAACCGAAGCATCCGTGCTAACTCCAAGTTCCCAAAGCATGAATTGGAGTATAAACAAAATTACAGGTTCCCGGAGCGCGAACCGAAGCATCCACGCCAACTCCAGATTCCCAGAGCGTGAAGTGGAGTGTAAACATCAATTCCAGGTTCCCGGAGCGCGAACCATACTACAAACGTCGATAACTCTCAAATTCCCATAGTGAGAACCAAGTTATCGATTACAAATTATCCTAAGTCCCCAGAATGTGGAAACGTGCTTAAGGTTTGCGATAAACGCGCTCAACCACCACAACACAAATGCTATTCCCCGAGACTAGGGGGCGAAAAAGTTAAGTGTTAATCGCTAATCAAAGTGATACAATGTCCGAAGTTTGATTATTCATCGATTACAACTTGCGACCAAGATTCGTAGACTTGGCAAATAAAAACGAACTCTACTTGACGGTAAAAACACCACAAGTACACCGGACTGAAAACATAACGCTACAAACACTTAAGCACAAAAGAAATGAGAGTTGAAACAAAGAAACTAAATTTTATTTCAACTAACTAAAGACAAGGACTTACACGCAAATAAGTTCTTCCAAAAAAGAATGCCTACTAGCAGGGGCCGAACCTGCATCTATACACGGCCAACTAACAAAAAAGGAAAACAAGTTCCTATCTACCAAAATATCTGCTTGGGTGGCCGAATTATTCTTTCTTTCTTGGCTTCCTTATCAGCGGTTCGTCATCAGAATCGCTAGGAATGGAAATCCTTCGTTTGGACGACCTCCTCACTGGTGGTTGCTCTTCGGCCGGGGGCATAATATCTACGTCCTCCTCGGAACTTGAACCTAAATGAAGGCTCCCCGCCGGAGGAGTAGGAGGGACTGGACCCGCAACGGAAGATGGGGTAGTGCCACCCGACGATACTATCCTCGCAGGTGCTGGGCTCTACGCCGCCGTGCCACCGCCAACACTACCACTTTGCCCCGCAGCTTCTGATTCAGCTTGAATCTCGGCCAGGATCTCTTCATCACGAATCGTCTGGGCCTGGCTGGGGGCATCCGCAGTCTGCATTGAAGAGCTGGAGGTCGGCGGAAGGTCACTAATGATAAATGGCAAGTCAATGAAAGAGCCACCCTGTTGGCCAAGCAGCTCACTCACCATTTGTTCGTCAAGAGATAGGGACCTCCCCTGCACCGCCTCGGTTGATACCGTAGTCACAATAGTAGTCTCAGTGGTGATGGCCTTATCCCCTTTGCTTGACTCCTGGGTCGCGGCAATTGAAGTACCTCCAGTCACTAAACAAAGATAAGAAGAAGTTATCAGTAACTGCTTCAGAACAAACTCTCTATTCGGAAAACACTTGAGGTAAGTTTGGAATTCCTTCCCCAGTTTGACTTGCGAACGACTGAGCGGCCTCAGAAGCATGCTCCCGAATGGGAGATAACCGCGGCTGTTCCGGGTCATAAGCAGGAACAGATTGAGAACCGACCATGGATACAGACACTAACGAAGGTGGAGCGGTGACTTCAGTAACAGTAGAGTAGCGCTCAACACCTGACCCTTCTCCAACCTCCAGAGATCGACCACCGATCATCTCCTTTTCTTGAGCAATAATAGCGTCGTGGAGAACCTTCTTCTCATCATCAGTCAACAACCGGTTTTCAAGTTCAAATCGGTCGACTGATTCATCCGGGTGTGCTTCCTTTTCTTCCTCGACCAATCGATCCCAGGCATTGCGGAGGTGCACCGGGTAATCTTGGAGCCAGGCCAAATTTCGATGTCTCAACACGTTGGCATTGTAAGTGATAAGCAAATCTTCAATATCGGCCTCCAGCCTGGCCTCCGCTTGACGAACTTTCCCTTCAACCTCCATTTCAACCGCCTGGACCTTGGCTACTGCCGCATCCCGTTCAGTCCGGAGAATCACGGCTTGTTCACACGCCTTCTGGGCTGCATTGTTCGCATCATCCCTATCCTTGGCGATTTCGGCGAATTTTGACTTAAACTCGTTCAACTCCTTTAGGACTGCGTCCCTCTCGGCAATAACCATGGTGTTTCGATGGCCCATGTCCTCTACCGTGGCATAGTGCTCACGTTTCATTCTGTCCATTGTTGCTTGGGCTTCATCGGCTTTTTTGATAGCCTCCATTTCGAATTTCCGAGAAAACTCAGCCTCAGTGTTTAGCACATCGATAATACGGCTCTTTTGGGCCAACTCAACCTGCATTTTCTCAATGGTGGCCCCACGCTCAAAGGCCAGTGACGATGCTTTTTCGGCCGCCCTGTACCACGCCCTGTACTGGGCATAAAAGTCGTGCACATAATCGTGCGCCGTCTGTTCGGCCTCCGGCGGGATTCTTTTCAAGTGAAGAGGGAAGATGTAGTTGTCAAAGCAAATATTTGGAAAGTCCCTCTTCAGTTGAGCAAGCCCGATTGCTCCTTCTCCTGAAATTTCAGTAGGAGGTTGCTCCGCAACTATTGGAGGCATTGCCTCAGATATGGGATGGCGAGGTTCATGCCTAGAAGATTGAGAGCTCGACTGGTAGTGCGAGGATTCAGAAGGACGAGGAACATGGACAGGAGGCTGTATAGGAGCTCTTGGAGGAGGGGTGCGCGATCGAGACCGATGTCTGTAATCCCTATCTCTCCATTCTTGGCTAGAGTACCCGGAGTACCTGCGATCGTAACTCCTATCTCCTTCTCTCCGTTGTGAATCGTAATATGAGGAAGATCTGCGAGCATATCGTAGGCTCCCTAGCATCGAACCACGTCCAGTCATAATATCTGCAAAGCAAAATGAGAATAGAGTTAGTGGTTTCTCGAAACCAATGACCTAAGACTCAGGACTATGTAGTGTCGTGAAATGTGTATGAATATGCATTTCCCCCGACCAACCAGAAGCATCGACTGAGCTAGTAATAAAAGGCTCGCTCAATTCAAGAGTACGATGAAACTCCTCCAACCCGGCGTCATACTGAAAAGACACATCATCCGGGAGTGGAAGGTCGGTAAGCCCTTCGTAAAGACTTTCGGTTCGCGGAGGAGTCATCTCGGAAATTCTAACTCCGGGGGAGGATCGGGTCGTAACAACCGACCTCAATCTCCCCTTCTTAGTTGACGTGACGACGGCTGCCTTGCCTTTTCTTTGCTCTTCAACATCCTGAGCCACGTCTGTAGGCTCCAACAACGGCTCGTCGTCAGTGTGAGTTCTTTCAGAATCAGCCTCCTCGGCTATAATAACTTTGGGCTTCTTGTGCTTGACTCGTTTCTTCAAAACGGCCTTTAATGCCCCCTCAAACAGTATGCTCTGCCCTTGTTCAATCAATCCGCAAGTTCGGAGATTCCTATCCGTCAAGAGCAGCTCAATATCCTTATCTCCACTCGGGACTTCTCGAAGCACTCGCACCATCTCCCTAAAGTGCTCGCCCTCAGGTCGTTGAATCGCCGCTGTAAAAAAGAGAAAAAACATAAGTTTCACTTTGGCAGCAATTGCCTTAGTAATTACTTGATGACTCAGCTACACTCACGTCTGAATAACCATCGCCGGGCAAACCTCGGAGGACACCTGACATAGAACCATTCCGTCCTATAGTAGCTCAACCTGGTCCAGGACCCAGTAACCACT
This sequence comes from Allium cepa, assembly GCA_030765085.1. Lineage (NCBI taxonomy): Eukaryota > Viridiplantae > Streptophyta > Magnoliopsida > Asparagales > Amaryllidaceae > Allium > Allium cepa. Next base: position 71,672,238 of record CM060930.1, on the reverse strand, counting down.
TGGCAGTTCCTCACCGCTTCCAGAAATGTGAAGGAAGGATAATCACCCCGAGTTTTGAAATTGAACAGGTATCTGATCTCAATTGGGAGTGGTGGTCGATGGAGATATTCCATAAATGCAATGAACAAGCTATTGATCGACGCATATCCGTTCGGGTGCAGCTGAGATGGGGCGATCCTCAAAAACAACAATACTTCCCTTATATACTCATTGAACGGAGGAAGTGTCCCGGCCGCACACGCGTGGCGGTTGAATGCAGTATACCCTTCCGGTGGATTGTGCGGTCTATCATTCGGCCCCGGCAGTAACACATCATCCAGCGACAGGCTGTGCCTCAAGCATATTCTTCCCAACATATCTTCAGAGATATTGGATGGAACGGAATCCGATGGATTTGCAATTAACGACGCATTAGGCAGTTCGTCCGGGGCTGGACCGACGATCTCAGGATCAATGTCCGGAACCTCTAGTCTCGGAGAGGCTGTACCTTGAATCTCCTGCTGTTGAGAACTTGACGGTTCCATAACTAGCTAACTCATGAGAAACCATCGTTAGACGACAAAGGACCCGTGCATTCCCCAGTGTAAAGTGTATGAATGTGTGTGGTGCAGTGCCATGCATTACTTGAATAAATGTCCAATAGTTAAAGAAAATATGCAAACAACAAAGCTACGGAGTCCAGTTACAATGACCGTCATCGCTGACCGTCATCGCTAAACCGTTTATATGATGAAAATCGATTCGGATAGAAGTTGTTATAGTTCCATCGACGAGCTTCGAAAGGCGGTAAAGTATGCAGTTTAATATTCAAATCCAAATATGCAGGAATGAAGCTCGTCGGAATTATTCTCAGAAAATATCAAACTTTGATATCCATTATATGGAGTTTCGAACCGATCACAAGTAACTTGTTCGAACCCATCATCATACCCTTTCGAACCGACGCAAAGGAGCGAGCTTCGAATCGGTGGTCAAGTGCCAAGTTCGAATTGATCAATGAAAGGTGACTTCGAACCGATACAGCAAGACACGCTTCGAACCGATGAGCAAATGCCAATTTTGAATCGATTAGTGAAGGACGACTTCGAATCGATCCTCGGTCAGCTGGTTCGAACCGATAAGGAAGCCCTCAATTTGACATCGATCACGTTCAAATCGATAGCCTCCGTATCGATGTAAAATTGAGAACTTCGAAACGACAGCAAATGGGTTCGAATCCATCGATTCGAATAGACCCTTCGAAGGGATCCAACCGGTGCGAACTGCGCCGCCCCTATAAGGTCATCCCAGGTATGCAACATCATCGATTCGAACATAAGTCCCAGCGTTGGTTCAAAATTCCTCCAAAAGCCAGATCTGGATTTACCAAATCCCAAGAAAGGCCGATCGATGAAGGAGTGATGGGTTCGAGGTAGCTTTGCCGTGTGAATTCGAGGTTAGTTACCTAGTTTGGATGATAGGTTTGAGGAATTGAAGATTTGGATCTCAAATGGTTCGAATACAAAACACAGTGCCTTCCTCTCTGAAGCTTCGAGACGATGCAGAAAACAGTAAAAAGGTAAAAAGTGAAAAATGCCGAGGTCCTTGCTATTTATATGGGGGGTTGGAGATGACCGGGTCGATTCGCATTCCGGTAAACTCGACCGATTACAACGGGTCAAAATGCAGAACCGGTTCGAAATCTACCTTCGAACCCAAACGTTTGAGGCTCCATCGGTGTGAAGCACACGGCAAGGCATCGGTACGCATCGGTGCGAAACCAACGGTGGGCGCATCGGTTCGAAACCCGGTTCACGTCAACAAAATTACAACTCCACCCACCATTGCATAAGCATACTCCACCCATATGAATGTTGACTTCGAATCCATCGGAGCTCGCACCCATCGGTTCGAAATGTCACATTCACGCAACGCAGAGTCATTTCCTTCAACCTTCTGCATCGGTTCAAGAGAGGATCGATACGAAGGAACCTTCCAAAACAACCATCAAGGGTTGTCTCAATTCAAATTTCAAAATCGGTTCAGGAGAGAATCGATACGAAGTTCAATAGCAAACAAAACTAACACGACTCATGGACGCGTGGCGTTTACAAGGGTCAAACTAACATATATGCATATATGTCGATCTAACAGTCGATTTTAAACATTTACAGGGATCAAACACTCATCCTGTTACAAATGCAACAGCCAACGGCTAAGCATTATTATACAGCAATCAATCATGTCAACACAAGGTTACAACAATACAACATACGAGTTTCAACAAAAAAGAGAACAATGATTGTTCACAGAAATTACAGCTGTTCAAAGCACGTCATGTTCCCACAAGACGTACTTTGGGGGGCAAAATGTTATCTCGCTTTTTGGCAAAGCCGCGATACCAAAAGATCGATAAGAAACGGAGAACAGTTCGTCTCAGAGACCGGTCATACTTCGTCTCGCTATGGATATCACTGATTTTGTCCAAGTCCAGATTGAGCTACAATTGATAGGACACGGCAAGAAAGACCATAGGAGTCAGCATCTCAAGTTTCATGTCAATTGGAGTTCATACGCTCAAGTTATGATCGATTCAATTTGAAAGAAAAGGCCCGAGATTCGAACCCATCAGGTTCGAAACCATCACCTTCGAACCCATCAGGTTCGAACCCATCACCTTCGAACCCCTCGGGGTGCCTCGGGTTCGAACCCATCATATTCGAACCTACCAAGTTCATAACAATGGGCCTCGTATCCATGGAGAAGTGACACAGCTCGTATCCATCACAGAAGCCATGCTTCGAACCCACCACAATGCCTTGTTCGACTCCAAACAAGAATCCTTGTTCGAATCCATCATTGGACATTGCTCGAACCCAAACATGGAACCTCGTTCGAAACCATCCATGAAGTCGTGTTCGAACCCATCCGTGATGCCATATTCGAACCCATCCTGTGTAGCCTCATTCGAAACCACTGGGTCAACCGACCATGATGACGTGTCTTTCCGTCGGTTCGAATTCGCCGAGATATATGGAGTCGAGGCGGTCAACTCGGAGTGAAGACCAGATCGATTCGAAGTTTGCGCTCCACGTCACCACGAAGACGCGTGCCATGATGGATTCGAAACCATCAGTTCGAAAGCATGGGTTTGAACCAAACAGCCATGCAATGAACCCCATTTCGAATCCATCATATCTCCCAATCTACTGATCCAAATGCCATGAAATTTTCACAGAAGCTTGCATACATGTTGAAGAATGTCCATGCCAAATTTCACCTCGATTGGATGAATTGTTGATCGGTTCGAATGGAGTTCGAACCGATACCAAAGTGGGCCCAAACTTCCTGAGACCGGGCGTGTGGGCCCCCTCACGTGCCAGAAGTGGTCTCCCGAGTTTTCAGCGAAATATCAGCAGCCTACGCCTATAAATAGAGCCCCAGGGCCAACGAAAAAGGGATCTTTCGACTCTCAAGCACCCAGACTCTGCCGGATCGAGATCTCCATCATCCTACATCATAATTTCATTGTTGATTTCGAATTTCCAGTTGTAACTTGCTGTTGATTGCTGCAACAACTTGTAATCATTGAAAGAGAATCAATAAAATATCAAAACACTTCACAGTGGACGTAGGCAACACGCCAAACCACTATAAATCGCTTGTCTACGCATTTACTTTACTGTTGATTGGAGTTTTTGTTAGATAATATCTGTTTTGAACTTACATTCTTGACTATTATCTCTTCAACGACTCCCGAAGAGTGTTGTGCCCAATTTTGACGCAAACAATACGAAGATCCAAAAATGAATTCCAAGTACATTATCAAATTATGATTTTGGTAGTCGTAACTAAAGGGATGTGATCCATCAGTTGTGATTGTGTCTCTAAGAGACTATTGCAGTTAGAATCTAAACAACAACGTTGATAAGAATAACCTCTAAAATTTCAATTGTTGAAAATTGCGTAATAGATTTATTATGCAACGTACTCAAGTTATTTCGATTTACTCACAAGATTGTCGCTTGATAAGACTTAGTGTTTTGGTACAAAATTGAAAAATTATTTTGATAGAAATATGAAATAGTTTGAGTATTAGTCAAAATGCAGAGGAAGCGTGTGTTTATAAAAAAGAACGTTAAAAGGTACATTGATATTTCTAAACTATAAGTAAACAACACGTTATTGATTTTAACAATGTACTTGTGTAAAAATCAACATAGTTGTTTTTATACTCAGCTTTAGATTGTAAATATTGTCTTTTAGTATAAAAATTACTAGGACTATCCCAAATCGATATGCAAAGACAACTTATTAAATTGTTTAATGCGGAACATGTGAGATAAGTTTCTTATGCATTGGAAATAGAAAGTACCATACATGTTTTACTGTCTAAGATATCATGGTTTGTTTTTGTATTTGATATATGAAGTTAATATCAAATCTAAATTGATATCACTAAATGCTTGTTTGAGTAGTTCTCATGTATTTATGAAATACTAGAGAAATGTTCATAGAAACAACAAACTCCTTAAAGGAGTGTTTGGATTCAAACTTTATAAATGATATTGAGTATGATAGGTCAATAATAAATTCAAGTTAAGAATATTTAAGTTGGAAATGTTCAAAATAGAAGAGATTGTGGCTGATTCATTGACTAGAATAGCCACACAATAAAACAATGTATACATGTAATAAATGCACAAATTTATAACTGAGATGAGCATGGTTCCAAATTTTGGGAATCCCATAACACCGTTATATGATAAAAATGTCATGACATAGTTCGTAATAGAACTTAAAGCTCAATAGAAGTCGAGAGATATACTCCGAATTATTCCACGTGATAAAGGTAGTTTATCAGCGTCGAAGAGAGTTAATCGAAAAAGTAGATAATTAAAACATAATAGCATACCCGTTCATTAAGGGGCTGCCCAATTGGTTTTATGAAAACCGATTGAAGAAGTTGGAATAAGATTCCATGATTGACCTCGAGTGCAAGTTAGAGACTGAAAGAGTTAAGTGTATGCCCTAGGAACAATTATTTAATTTGTTACATATCTAAACCGATAACCAATCTTGTTTGAAATCAAAGGTATTTCTATTTATTATATGCTTTGTATAATGTGGTTATATTAATTAATTAATTTAATTCGAAGTATATTTAATAGAAAAATCCATAAATGGTATGTTTTATTATAGTAGTTACAAAGGGTTGTAACCGTGAGTAATTTATCACAATAAAAATAAATATACCATTTTAAATGTTCCTAATCAAGATACATTGAGACTGAATATCGATATATCCGTTGAGACTAGAGTTCGTAACGCTCACCAAATGTTAGGATGTGTATTACTCATGGCTGCTAGGGGTATATAGGGGTTACGTACTGATAGTTATTGGAAATGATTCACTCGATAGTTTTCTTTTGGTTAATATGATTAACATCAAACAGAAAATACCGATATGATTGATTTACACGGTTCTCTTGACTTTAGAATATTATAAACCTTCAATATGAACGCTTCGCTTTGATTATAGTCAAATCAAAGCATATTATCCATCGAGTGACTATAGTTGGGTTGAGTGGAAGTATTGAAAGTAAAGCAATATTCAAGAGAGCATTCGTCTTTTCGGTTATATGGGGTTAGTATCATGGTCAACTCAAGTCAACTCAAAGTCTCTAACCAGAGCACTTCGGTTAATTATTATTATTATTGAACCAAGGACTTTCTATTTGGAATATAGAGTCGAATATGTATGATATTGGAATTTTGACCATTATCGTATTCTATAAGTCCAAAGTGATATAGTTTTAACAAAGAGAACCGGCGTAAATAAATGTCACAATCGGGTAATGCTTATTAAAGTAAAATTAGATTTTTTTCGAAACTGAATAAGCAGTAAATTTGGCAATAATGTCACACCACCTACTGAGTGATGTGTGAACAATAACGTTCGAATGGTTCGATGTTATTTATTGACTAAATTTACACCCAAGAGTCATACGAGATAATGAATTCTCTTCAAACCAAAGAATTTAGTTAGTTTGTAATTGTTATAATTAATTTAACTAATTAATATTTATGAAATATTAATTACGAAATTTGAACATGATTTGAGAAATGAAATTATTATATATATATTAATAATAGTTATAAATATAGTAATCGATGTACGATATTGATAAGCGATTAAATTAGATTTAATTGAATAGTATTTCGACTTGGGCTTAAATGGGTTTAAGGCCCATCACTAGAGCTATAAATTTCGACCGTGGCATAGGCTAGTGGTGGCTAAAACAAGGGAATAGGCTTGGAGATATGTGTTTAAGATTGAGTGAGAAGGGGTATAGACTTACCTACTTTCTCTCCTATGCAACCATTTAAATATTGATCCCTAACCCTAATCATTTACACTCTTTTGGCCGCCATTAACTTTCACCTTTCTGGTCAAAATATCTCTCCAAAATAACTCCATAATCTCAAATCAAATTCAAGTTAAATCCAAAGGTATTTAATAGTGAAAGGTCGGTAGTTCCAAACTAGCAATTTGAAGGATTAATGTGGAGGAGAATTCACTATTTCAACGTGGACTTAAAGGCATCTGTAATAGGTAATATTTATTCAAAAATTAAATATATTATCATGTTCATATAATCTATTGATCATGTACACTTGTTTATACACATATATCGTTGTTATTTAATTAGTTAAGTGAGATTTTTATATGCAACATTGTTCTCACAATGGAGGTTGGTTATATGTATAAAATATGATGTTTATATCCATAATATAGTTATAATCTAATATTATAAGTTAAATAAATTTTATTTATTATTTGAATAATTTATTTATATATGTTTATATATTAAATTGCAAATCTATATATATTGTATAAAAGCATATATGTTGCTATATATTTATAATATTTATCTAATTTTTTTATATATGTTTATGGTTATTATGAATTATTAGTTTCGAAAATAATTTTTATATCATTATTATATAATTATTATCAGCTTTTAATGCGTATATGACTTCATATAAAATATATGTAATATTTTAAATTCAATTTTATATATTTTTTAAATTTATTCATCACATTAGAAAATAACAATAAAAATTTCATAATTTTTTTACATTACTTTCTATTTTGAAAAGTTAACTGAAAATTAGACCATTTAATGATTAATTAATTAAAAATATTATTTTACTTCATAAAATTATGGAAAATTTTCTTGACCTCTTAAATATGATCCAAGACTCCTTGAAAATTTAAAAATTGAAATTTTGTCTATAAATAATTTTATATTAATTAATTAAGGCCGAAACTACTTATTAATTTATAATATATATGTGTTTGTGTGTACATGTATATTAAAATATTAAAATTATAATATTTTCAAATATAAGACATTTCTAACTGTTAAATTAATAAAAATTATATTATATATATATTATACTTATATTATGCATACATACATACATATATTATAAAATAATATATCATTAATTATTATATTTACTTTTATACATACATATATATTTTTAGATACATATTTTATTTTAAATTCGTATAAAAAAGTATATTTTATTATATATATAGACACACACACGCACACATTTTAAGTGTTACTTGTTGTATAACATTTAATTAATAAATATATGTGTATAATTTTTTAATACTTTAATTATAAAACTTATTTACATACTTGTATTTATATATATACGTATATATACAATCAATTGAAATTTAAAACTATACATACGTGCATATATGTGGACAACATACAATACACAAAAAAGAGCCAATGTGACAATTGCGAGGTAAATCCCAACATCTATATACAGGCATGTTATACCTTTCACGGATTGTTATGTTACACATGCACATACACAGATATATATATATATATATACATATATATATATATATATTTGTGTGTGTGTGTGTATGTATGTATATAATACTTGTGTGTGTGTATAATTAAATCAAAACAAATTAAGTTTATATTACAAAATACATAAATTTAAATAGAATACGTGATTTTATCTAAACCAAACTTAGAAATGTTCAAAATAAATTAGACTTTATAGGCCCAATAAAGTTCGAATATGGTGAATTTTTTTAAAATTCACCCATAACTTCTACTTGGGGCCGGCCTACTTCCAATAACTAAGTTAGTTTATCAAGTCATTCATAGCCTTCAATTCCATGAAGAACAAGCATTGAAATTAAGGAACTTGGCACTAAAAACTCTAGAAGAAAAGAGATAAGTAACTCCTTATAATTGGAGCATAAACCTATTCCATATAGGATCCACTCTAGTCTTCACTTATTATCATACGCTGAGTAGAGAGAGAAAAAGAAGGAGTGATCCATCCATAGAGATGAGAAATGTTGTATAACTCTGTTTGCGCCAAAATTGGTCACAAACCCCAAAAGCCATGAAAGCACCAGTATTTACACACAGGTCTCAGATATAGATAATGGAAAGAATAAAAGTGAAAAAACAGTCAAATTAAAATGGAAGAAAGCAAGAAAGAACACAAGATTTATAGTGGTTCGGCAATCCGGCCTACATCCACTTAGAATCAATCCCTTTTATTCCTTTTGTGATGTTGAGATTATAATTACAAGCCTTTTTGGTTAGTAAACAAAATAGCAGAGTTCTGGCCTCCAGAGTCCAAGAAGATCGCCTTTGCAGTTGCTATAGGACTCCTATTTATAGGTGTAGATTCGAAAATATCCACCTCAAAACCTGGAATACCTCTTCTCTAGCGCATATGGGCCTATCAGACCGATCTAGAGCGATTTGGGATCGATGCATGTCCAATCATATCGATCCAAAAGTGGTCCAATCGAACAGAGATCGTTCATAGAGGTTCTTGAGTGCATTAGGAAGCTCCTCTGAAAATTTTGTAGCGTTTAGACTTATAGATTGTGAGATATGATCGATGCAAGTTGTAATTTGCGTGAAGGCTGAAGTGTTCGTATCCATCTATTCCTCTCCATCCTTTTATATTTATCACAATCGCATCGATGACGTGGCTCGAAAACCTAGGGGAGATCCACTTTTGATGCCGAGTTGGCCACTGCTTCATTCATACACGTCTCCTTCGTATCGATAGAATGCTGTGCTCTTAGTATCCATCCACCGGCACCTGTGGGCTTATTCATATCCATCAATTGTGCCTCTGTTCGCATCCATCGATCAATCCCCTTCGTACCCATGTTGTTCATACCGATCCAAGATGTTGTTATGGATTAATACGAATTCTACCTTCGTATCCCTCTTGATCGATACGAAATCTTCGATTCGAAGTGCGCAGCTATTTCCATCTTGACAGATACGAACTACCCCCTAACCAAAGCCAGGTGTGCTATCCACATTCGCACCCATTTGCTGACACCCCTCGATCGATATGAATTGTACCGATTTGAGCGACATCCATCGATCCGAAGTAACCCATGTTGAGTGATACGAACAGTATCGATTCGAACCATATCGATACGAAGGTATCGATGCGAACCATTTCTCACCAATATTGATCTATCCATATCTCGAGCATATGAACTCCGATTGACCTGAAATTTGAAATGTAGCCTTTCCTAGCCTTGTTCATCATTACCATTTGACCCCGCCTTGATTGGAGCTCGGTCAAATTTTAACGACATCGATCATAGCTTTGTTTCCAATCGATCTCCAATCCTGATATCCATCCTTTCCAGCCAATTTATTGATATCCCGGCCTTGACCAAAAGGTGGGATAACATTTGTTCCCCAAAACATGCTTTGTGGTAAGAAGGTGTGTCTTGAAAAGCTTCGATTTAAACATCCAAAGTCCATATTCCATTCATAGCCATATCATCGGATTCATAACCCAATCCATTACCAAGTCATCCTATCTGAGCACCATAGCCATATCCTGATCGAAACCCGCGACTGCGCCGAGTCAATGTCGATTTTGAATCCAGTAGCCAAATCCTTAGCCGATTTCATATCCATTTGAATACGATAATCGAGTTCTAATTCATCCATATCCAACAAACGAATCCAGGACCTCTCCGGGTCGCATTATCCTATTCCGACCCCGACTCTCCGGTCGAGGGTTTTCATGTTCTCCGGTCTTAGCTCTCTGGCCAAGGACCTTTTATATTCTCCGGCCTCGTCTCTCTAGACAAGGATTATTATATTCTCCGGCCTCAGCTCTCCGGCCAAAGACTTTTATGTTCTCCTGCCTCAGGCCAAGGACTTTTATATTCTCCGGCCTCAGGCCAAGGACTTTTATATTCTCCGGCCTCGGCTCTCAGGCCAAGGACTTTTATATTCTATTTTAGTCCATTCCATCGCTCTTCGATGAAGGGACTCGTTATTTTTTATTACTTCCCCATCTCTCCGGTTGGGACTACTTGCGAGACTTGTATTATTTGTTACATTAATCCAAATCCACTTGTTATAAAATCAAGTTAACAAATTGAAAGTCCAAACAAACAGGGAAAACTAAACAAATGTCCGTGCATCCAAAGAAAGAACCAAAGTTTTAGTAAAATAGAAAGAAAACGGGATTTCATAGATTCGAACAATACGGTATGTCATCGTCTTAGAGCATGCTTAGGGACCGTCCTCGATCTCATACATGTATAATTGTAACGTCCCGCCTTTTTGTACTGTTTAAATCGACGATAAACCACACACGTCAGACTTAAATCATACAGAAGGCGGATTTTTACGGGGTAAATAAGAAAAAGAAGGAAGAAATAAAACAAAACAGAATCTTGCAGAGGAACGATAAAATATAATAATCATATATATAGTTCATGAAGCTGTTTTACCAAATATTGATTTTACTTATACAATACATATCGTATTACACATACCATAGAATGATAATTAATGCAGCGGAACAGTATGGTTGTAGTGGAAAACTATAGCAGATAATAGTAATACAATTCTTCATCTTCGTCCTCCAGAATAAAATCTTCAAATCTTGTAATGCTCGGACTGACCCGAGCGAATTGAAAAGACAAAACACTCGAGTCGGAACTAAAAGATCTTATGTAAGTTAAATCAACGGTAGAAATATGAGTGGAACGGCGTCAGAGATGTTTACGGGATTTGACATCTCCTATCCAGTGTCTAACGTGAGTGCAGTAACTTAAAAGATGCTCGGGATTCACATCTCCTAAGGATCTGTTAAACTATTTACTATGTAGTAATATTTCGCTATTACAATAGTGTCTAATAGTAAAATAAACTTACTTTTTTCATAGCATTAAGGGGTTACCCATATAGCCCTTAACACGTAATAGTCCCAGTAGTCCATCCAATATCATAGTCCCTCCTGATCGGGAAGCCATCAGAGGATACCACACGGGCTACGGGAGAAAACCAAACTCGTACAAGGCGCGATAGGTTAGGTGACACGATACAACTAGGCAATGCCAGGGTAGATATACCAATTACGCTTCCGGGCCGGTGGTAACGCATAGCCGCAGCTACCGCCCACCTCGAGCCACACCCCCAAATCAAAGAAATCAAAATTGGCCACTGAATAAATCCAAAAGTCAAAGTATAATATCGAAGGGATGTGTCCGATCAAAGGTGCTACCTCATTAGCCCGTCGATCGCTCCTGTTTTAGCCACCTTATGCCAACTCACGGGAGTCGGGTCTACGTATTTACCTCAAAGGAAACGCCGCCACCATCCTACTTCATTCTGGAATCTCCACCGCATACACGGTTGTTAAAGTGGTTTTCGGAGTTGGTAGAGAGTATGACAACTTCCGATCCCGGTCTCTTCAACAACCAAACGTTATTATAACACCGCGGTCTTTTCAAAATAATTTATACTTCAAAACCAGAATATAGTATCTATTTCAAACTATATAAATACGATATCATTTCCGTTTAAAACCCAAATCAATATGATATCATTTTTAATTCAAAATATCTCATTTTTCCAAAATCATAGTACTTTCGAATCTATATACCTTGAACCGCATAGCTTTGAAATATAACTTCTAATATTTAAATGGTTTAAATATTAAATTACTTTATATAATAAAATAGCTTCTAAAATTTCGCCAATAAATTCCAAATTCTGATTTGAACCTCCAAATGAACCAATTCAAATTTCTATATATTTCCAAGCTTTAAATATTCCATCATTTCAAAAATAATTCTTTGATAATTCCATATATATAAATTTCAATTACTATTATTTAGATTTGAAATGTTTATTTAATAAATCCAATATCATTTAAGTAAAACCTTAACTTCAACAACTGGACATCCTTTCAATTTGTTTAACTTGATATATTCATTTAAATCAACCTGATATTCATTTAAATCACTCTAAACAAAAAAAAAATCAAGTTATAAAAATCATACCCTTTCAATTTCTAAATTTTATTAAATTCCAAATAAATTCCATATTCATATTTCGACCTTATTCTCATTTAATTCATTATAAACTCTAGAAATTTGATTTAAATAAATGCTTAATCATATTTTATCTTAATAAAATCAAGCTTAATTATTAACTTCTTTTATACCTCAAATCAATTTTATACATAGCTTAAAACCCAGAATTTAACTATATATAAAATAACATTTATAAAATATCCAAATCGTTATCTCATAAAACCATATATTTCTTTACAAAACCATAGAAAAATCATTTCAAAATACTTTTATATATAGACCACGGTGTCTGCACATAATTTTCTACCCTATGATCAAGTGACACGGATATTTATCATTTCAACCCGTAATTTAAAATAAAAATACGGTTATATATCATTTCAAACCGCAATGCCGAATCAATAATGAAAAAAGCACTAAAGAACTTGCAGATTATGCTGATATAAATAAACATCCATTCATCCATCATAAAATCATACATCCATCACAATCATCGTCTAAAACAATCAGTCAATATCAACATATAACTTATAATATTTAACAGGTAATTAACTGGCAGTTATATTCAATAATAAATTAAATAACGATTTAATTTAAATAAATGCAATTAACTGAGATGGTGATTAAAATATACTAAACAGTCATAAATAAATGCATAATCATAACAAAAATTTAATTTAACAAACATAAGAAATTTTAGAAATTGTGAGCGGGTTTAAAACACTCACCTTTGGAATTTAAATTGAATTTAAATCCAATTTAAACCCAAAAAATGAACAGTCTCAGAATTCGTCCAACCAGCGCCAAAGTGTCTGGAATTCCAATACGAACCAAGCGGAGAAAACCGCGCGTGAATTGGATCACGTATGCAAAAGTTATTAAATTTAGAAGTTAAATGAATTTAAATTTGAAAAATAAATAAAATAAACAAAACCTATACACGTCAACAAGCATCGTTGGCACGCGTCTCCCATCGTAACCCTACCGAAAAACGAGACCGAACTCCAAGCCAACGTTGACCACCCTGTTCTCCATCGATTCGCCACCATACGTCAAACCACCTTCACCATCGTCCTGCTCGCATCGAGCCGCGCCTGCCTGCCTAGCTCTGGTCGCCATCGACGTCGCTGGCCGTCGCCGTTATCTAGGGATTTGAAACCCTAAATTGACAAAATCGAACACCTCTAGCCGAGTTAGAACACGACCACCATCAAACAGCTCCAAACCCCGACCTCTCCAATACCCAGAAAGATATTTCTCGATTGCTGCCCAAACCGAAAACGCCCAAATCGCCATCATGAGTTTCGTGATTTACAACTTTGACTACGATTTCCCATTGATTCGAGCAACATTTCCAAAAACGAACAGTTGACGCAGATTCGTATTATTGAGATCTTCGACCATATTTTTTTTTGAAGAGTTTGAAATTTCAATTTGATTTTGAATTGCAACTGGATATAACATTTGATTGTCTGCCATTGAGGAGGAGACAAGGAATGTACGCATATACAAATGAGAAATAGAGGTAGGCTAGGGTTTATAAGAGGGTATATATAGGTAGGGTTGAAATAGAATAGATGGACCCGATTTATAAACGCGTTGAATGATAAATGACCCGAAAAGCCCGTTCTGACTCCAGAACGAAATTAGGTCAACCCGTATATCAAAACAGATGTTTTAAAATATTTTAAACGCGGTGAAACAGGTTTCAGGTCCAAATTCCATCTATGAAGAAGTTATGCCAAAATCAAATTATTTCAATTTGGTTTCAATTAATTTCAATTTCATTGATTTCAAGGCGTTTCGAGTCCGTACGATCAAACGACAAGTCCGATCGCTACGAAACTTGAAATCCTACAATAATTCACCGTTACGGATCCGATGAAACTAGTTTCATCGAAATCCGAGTCAGTGGCCAAAATGGCTATTTTTACATTAATTAAATAATTTAATAATTAACTAAATAAAATCCAATTTTTAATTTCAGTTCTATAATTGACAATTTTATCACTTTTATATTTCTTAATCATCTACAATAATTTAAACAAGTTTAGATGTCAATTTAAAGTTGATTAATCCATCAATTGCAGTGTTAAATTTTCAATTTCATTATATTCAAAATTATAAATTAAATTTCTAAAAATTCTATGTAATTTACTTTTCATTCTTATTATTCAATTCATTATTATCCAATGGATGAAATTAACATTGGTTATGGTTTATTACATTATTATTCTTCAATTTCATCTTAATCTCAATTAACGCAAAATTAAATATTAAATTTCATTAAATTGCAATTAATCCAATTATTGAATTTTACGCTTCAATTAAATTAATAAATCTTGCTGTCTATTCTTTAAATCAACCAATTATCATATTATAAATAGAGTTAGCATTAATTTTAATTAATTACTTAATTTATACAAATATAACCTTAAATTGAGATTCAATGCAATTTATTACAAACTTGATTTAATGGACTACATAAATGATTATTTTATAATAATCGTTGCCACTAACGCTTAATCATATTTGTTTTAGTTATCATTTCCAAACAATCACATACAGAACATTGATTTTTCCCCAATCACTATTTATTCATTATTAATTCATTGATTAATCCAATATTTACAATTACCTTTCTTATATTAATTTATCACCAAATATTCCTATTTACCATCAATTATAACCCAAATAGTTGTTTCAATCAATTGGGATTGCATTGAATTAATTATTTATTAGTTTACATTTCATTCCTGTTATAAATTCATTAACAAATTACAAATTTCCTTTATTTATACATCACTTACATTCATACCTAATTACATTAGTTTTATCCCATTACACTAATACATGCCTATTTACCTCTTAATTTGAATAAATATTCCATTTCTAAATGTGTACTTCTATCAATTGTACACATTAATTTAGGTTTAAATCCAATTAATGAATTTACCTTAATTCCATTCTTTTTACCAATTTATTACCTTATCAATAAATTTACGATTCTATTTAATTTACATTCACACTTCCGTTATTTTATTAATTACCATTAAAATAACGTTTATTATCAACAACAAACATTAATTTTTTTACTTATCTACATTGCTTATATAAATTTTCCATTTATTACGTATTACTTCATCGGTTAGTATAACATTGAATTCATTAAATTACCCCTAATTATATTATTGCATTAGTTAATACAATATTCCCGTTTGTTTTCTTATATTCAATTCTTAGCCTAGTATAACAATTCCCATTATTTCAATTAATCGTAATTTCATTTCAATTGTTAGTACTTAGCTTTAATTTTCATGGTTGCATATCATTTTTAACATTTACTTCAATATAAATTATAAAAAATTTATATTTGTTCCTAAATTTAATTACAAAATCTAATTAAATTAACCAATTTATTTATCCAAATTTACGGGTCGTTACAATAAGCGACTTAGCTGTACTACTTCGAGCACTATTACTTATTCAATGCCACAAATTTATTTAGTTGATGACGAGCCGGCGATTCATAGACTCAGTATCATCCTCATTCGTGGTGGGCGGTGGCCGCTCCTGTTCCACTACCATAGCTCGATTCCTTGCATATTGTTGCAGATAATCATTCCTAATATGCTCCTCAATGATATCCTTCAAACGTCTGCAGTCATTTGTGTTGTGCCCATTCAGTTCAGGGAATATGCAATGCTTTCCCGTTGCCCGCTTGTATTCAGAAGGTTCCCTTCTTGCCGGCTTTCGATATTAGAGGCGAGTATCTAAGTAAATCCTTTTTAGATTTTCAGTTAGATCCACGCAAGAAGAAAACTTTGACTCCCTCCGTGGCCTTTTCGAAATGCTCCTGTTTTCATTCATTTTCCTTTTTCCTTTATCATCTTTGACTAAGTCATCCCTAGGTGGACCTGCACCCCTTACTGCATAAGCTTCAGCCTCTCTCCCTTCTCTCTCAGCCTGTACATTGTTTTGCCTTAAAAACCTTTCTGCCTATTGATAGTACTCCCCGAGGTCCCTCGATGGGTCCCATTCCAACGATATCTTGAAATCCAAATTATTTATAATTCCCGAAACTGCCATCGTCAAAACCATCGATGGACCAGGTCGATCCACTGAAGCCACTGCCGTATTGATCTGGTTACCGAGCAACTCTCATTTCCATTGTTTCATCGATGTCAAAGTCATCACATTCTTGGTCGGACTATGTGGACCCGAAACTGCCTCATAAACCTTTCAATTAGCTCTGTGCATGTGCCAATAGAGCCACTTTCCAGTTGTCTGAACCATAATGCTGCAATATCTGTCAAATACAAAAGGAAGCATTGTGCCATGACTTCCTCCGATGCCCTCAGCACTTCCATATACCTCATGTACCTTATCAAGTGAATAGTAGGATCCGTTCTTCCATCATATGTCTCCAGCGTCGGCAATTTGAAATCTGGCAGGTTCCTAGCTTGCTTGATCATGGGAGCAAAATGATTCCTATTCACATCCTCCAAGTTTTTATTTACCAATCCGCCTCTCATAGCTTGCCTAACCATCTCTACCAATCTATCTCTATAACCAAGCTGCAGTCCTCGTCCGTTGCCTCCGATCTGCCCCAGAGTTCACGAGGGAATCTTGGAATCTGCTCTCTTGGATGAACATTCGTTCCTCAATCAGTGCCATGCTGCTCGGCTCCACCTGGTACTCTGCCATGGATTTTATCATGCTTTGGTTGAGTGCCCCATAGTTCTGGTGCTGCGTCGGATACTCCTAATCCATTCTGAACTCTGGTTGCTCCGTGATCCTGATTCCTATTTTTAGCATTTCCTGTAGTTGCGTTAACTTGATTCTACACTCCATCTTGTCCAACTTGTCGAAGTAAGTTCTGCATCATCTCCTCTTGTCTCTTACACAACGTTTCCATCTAGTTTCTAGTGATAAAGATCAACGCCTGATTCGCTCCCGAGGAAGCCTCCTGACTCCCTTCATGCCGACACCTTTTAGTCCTTTGTCTTCTTGCTGATTGCCAAACCATGGCCCCTTTTAGATCCGTCCATTTAACTTTTCAAATCTGAACTCCGAATCCGGGATAGCGAGTGCTAGTTTTCTCAATGAAAGCACCAAAGGATTTGCGCCAAAATTGGTCGCAAACCCTAAAAGCCATGAAAGCACCAGTGTTTACACACAGATCAACAGTATTCACAATCGGATCTCAGATCTGGATAATGTAGAGAATAAAAGTGAAGAAATTGTCAAATAAAAATGGAAGAAAGCAAGAAGAACATAAGATTTATAGTGGTTCGACAATCCGGCCTGCGTCCACTTTAAATCAATCCTTTTTATTCCTTTTGTGATGTTCAGATTACAATTACAAGCCTTTTTGGTTAGTAAACAAAATAGCAGAGTTTCGGCGTCCAGAGTCTAAGAAGATCTCCTTTGTATGTGCCATGGGACTCCTACTTATAGGTGTAGATTCGAAAATATCCGCCTTAAAACCTGGAATAACTCTTCTCTTGCGCAAGTAGGCCTACCAGACCAATCCAGAGCGATTTGGGATCGACGCGTGTTCAATTCGTATCGATCCAAAAGTGGTCCAATCGAACTGAGATGGATCATGGAGGTTCCTGAGTGCATCAGGAAGCTCCTCTGAAAATTTCATAGATTTTGGACTAATAGATTGTGAGATATGATCGATGCAAGTTGTAGTTTGCATGAAGGTTGAAGCGTTCATATCCATCTATTCATCTCCATCCCTTTATATTCATCACAGTCGCATCGATGACGTGGCTCGAAAACCCAGGGGAGATCCACTTTTGATGTCCAGTTGGCCACTTCTTCATTCAAACACGTCTCCTTCATATCGATCGAATGTTGTGCTCTTCGTATCCATCTACTAGCGCCTGTGGGCTTATTCGTATCCATTAGCCGTGCCTCTGTTCGCATCCATCGATCAATCCTCCTTCGTATGCATGTTGTTCGTATCGATCCAAGTTGTCGTTATGGATCGATACGAATAAGACCTATACGAACTCTACCTTCGTATCCATCCCTATCGATACGAAATCTTCAATTCGAAGCGTGCAACTATTTCCATCTCGATCGATACGAACCACCACCGATCCAAAGCCAGGTGTGCTATCTACATTCGCACCCATCTGCTGACACCCCTCGATCGATACGAACTGTATAGATTCGAACGACATCCATCAATCTGAAGTTACCTATGTTGATCGATACGAGCAGCATCGATTCAAACCATATCGATACGAAGGTATCGATGCAAATCATTTCTCACCAATATTTATCCATCCATATCTTGATCATACAAACTCTAATTGACCTAAAATTTGAAACATAGTCTTTCCTATCCTTCTTCATCTTTTCCAATTGAACTCGTCTTGATTGGAGTTCGGCCAAAATTTGACGACATCGATCATAGCCTTGTTTCCAATTGGTCTCCAATCCCAATATCCATCATTTCTAGCCAATTTTTTATATCTCGGCCTTGACCAAAAAGTGGGATAACAAGCTCCAAGCTTAGGGAACTTTCTTCGAGGATGGAATAACAAGGGACTTTGATAAGTTTACTTAAAAGTGGAAGGAATTAATCGATCATTCCTTCGCACCGATTTGGACTCTAGGGTCTTCAACGAGAAAGCTTACCGATAGAACGAATGAACCTACCCAATATCATAAAACCCAATTGGGGGACCTAAAACACAATTCCCTATAAACTTCTGGTCTGTTAGAGCATATTTCCTTACACTGCTTATGAAAACATCTATCTCCTGACTAGGGAAAGGTTTGACTATTGGCCTTCAGAGAAATCTTGTAGGCGCTTATTGCCAATATCATCGGATGGACACGAAACCAATCAATGCCAAGTCGTTAAAGGGACGATTGAGAATTTCTTGAGAAAGGGAGAACTATAAGAGTTTGTCGATAAGACTTGAGTAATGTATCTACAAAGGTTCAGTGATTAATAAAGAGGAACGCTTTATTAAAAGGATTTATAAAATTAAGGAAAAGCTTTTGATACCACCACATGGGCATGGTCAAAGCACTTCCTAGAGGGAGGTCGAAGTAAGCTTCTGGCCTTGTCTATAAGGCCTGGCCAGAGCATCACTAGCCTTCGATCCAGCCTATGTGGCCTGGCCGGAGTACCTCCTTGTGGAAGGTTGGAATAAGCCTTTGGTCCTGCCTATAAAACCTGACCTGAGCACCGCAAGCCATTGGTCTCGCCTACATGGCTAAGCTGAAGCGCTTCCTAGAGGGAGGACGTTGTGAGCCTCTGATCCTGCCTTTTGCAACTATCTAAGTTGCTAAATCACCATGAGTGCATTGACTATAAATGAATTCTTTCTAAAACTATCTCTGATGCCAATTCACCATACAAGTATTGACTATAAGGTATAGTTCCATTATTTTTTTACTTTATACGAATTTTAACTCCTTTTGCAACGAAATGGGGTAGGCCTGATAAGAACTTTTCTTTCCAAAAATAAAGCTTGCTATCATTTCTAGTGAATATTTTATAGAAATATACATCTTTATATCATATGAACCGTGATAAGTTTTGACACCTCAGATTTATTAATTGTTCTTAAGTTTTATCGATATGGAGGGAAGTTGCCCCAATATGCTATAGAATATAATAAAGTATTAACACAATCACTCAATGGGACTCCTTTTTTATCTTTTGTTGCAGAAAAATATATATTTTTGCTTCATTAGTTAAATGAAAATCATACCAACCTTTTAGTTGGCCGGTAAATCCTCGAACAATTGCATTTATGATCTGCCCATCAGAGTTTCCTTTACGTTGACATACAATTTCACACATTGTCATGTACTGCAATTTTATCTGAATTTGATATTCAGTGTGCCCATTGATGTTCTATTCTGTAATGGAAGAGCCATCGAATAATGATGCTGCATAATTTTCTTGTTTCTTAAATAAGAGGTCTACTAGAGTTGGTCCCGTATAATCGGGTTTACCATATGTGAAACTTCCATAATTAATTTTTTTGATTTCAAAAATATTTTCTAGTTTTTCATGTCCTATATTTAAGAATATTTCTTGTAAGTTATTTACTTCTTTGTCTGAATCAATATAAGACTCTAATTCAGAAATTTCTTCAATCGACCTATCTTTAGTTATGGGTGCAATTTTATTTTCTTTTATATTTAACGAATCTAATCTTTTCATTATGTCTTTCAACATTTCTAAATTTTCTACTGGTTTGCCTATATTCATATCTTAATTTCTACTGACCAGGGGTTAAATAAAACTTCATTTGTATTACAGTTCCTTATGATATTTTTTTGGTCTTTATTGGCTCCCTGTTCAATTCTTATAGGTTGATTACCTATTGTTTGTCATGTTAAATTTTTAAAATTATTTTTCGCTGTTATAGCCTCTACTTTATTATCTTTCCTATAAGGAATAGGGGTAAATTCTTCTTTATCAATTTTAACTTATAAGTTTGCCTCTGGTGGGTGTAAACATCTAATTGTTTTTCTGCATTTGTAGTGTGATCTCTATAAGTAGAGTTTATATTCGCAGTAGGAAATCATCAAAATCTAGAAAAGAATCCTTTTGTTTTTCTATTTTATAGAGTTTTTCTGTCATTACGAAGAAATATAATTTTCTGATAAGTCGTTTCCCATCTTTTTTAAAAATATTTTTTATCTTTTAATCCAATTTTCTTGTTCTTTAGGTTCTTTTACAAAGAGCCATCTTCTTTTATATTTGCTTTTTTTAATAATTTTTTTTATATTCTGAAAAAGGAAATTCATCCTCTTCATTAGGAGTTAATATTTATACATAATACAGATTCGTCTTCATCATATCCCATATCCCATATGTATGAATATTTGTACATATTTATATATACATACTAGTAAAAAGCCCGTTACTGATGGCATAGAAGCAAAAGTTATTTTTAAACTATGTGACACCATATGTGGAAACAATACTAATTTTTTCCAATGTAAACTATGTTATATTTAAAGAAAAGCAAAGAGACATAACATTTTGTATAATTTATATCAATAAACATAATTAATCATGTGATATACGAATTATTGATACATATATGAGTTCTTTGATGTATTTTTTAATATTTTT
This sequence comes from Allium cepa, assembly GCA_030765085.1. Classification (NCBI taxonomy): domain Eukaryota; kingdom Viridiplantae; phylum Streptophyta; class Magnoliopsida; order Asparagales; family Amaryllidaceae; genus Allium; species Allium cepa. Next base: position 71,650,705 of record CM060930.1, on the reverse strand, counting down.
TGTTTAACATATTAAATGAACTTTAAATCCATTTGCTAATAATTTTCTTTGTATAAGTGTGTCTAATAATTGTATAGATTTTGAAGTCCCTGACTTTAATAAAATATTAAGCTGGAATGTTTCTTAAATTTGAAAGTTATTAAATTGATAGATATATTTGATTAAATAACTATGAATACGTTGACAAGAAAACTTGTCAACGCTTCAAATTTCAATTTAGAGTATGAATGATAATTTCAGAACCTCCTTTCGAATGAACAGAGGTTGTTAGCATGTTTCAGGCTGGTAAGATGGTCTAAAACATGTGCATGATACCTTTCGACGTAGTCGAAAGGTAAACTTCACCCTTAGAGAATCCTTTCGAATTGGCTGGATAATGACCCCATCGAATCCACCTTCCGATACAGACAAAGTAGCTTAAGATGAGGACCTAATAATTTCTGGGAATAGCGGAGCTGAAAGGGTTTCGACTCCATCGAAAGGGCAAGCACTTCCTATCTTATTTACTTGAGCTAAGGTTTCTAAGAAATATGTGAACTAAAGATTTTTATCTGATCGAAGGGGAAGCTTTCGATCGGTTTGACAGCAGGTTGACATATTTAAGGAAAATAAGAAGAGCAGAGTTGCTAAGTAATTAGGATTATCACACTCCTGTTTTTATTGAACTCAACTGCACAAATTGACCAAATCTCCAACTTAATTTAGGAATTCGGGTTTACAAGCTTTAGAAAATGTAAGTGATAAGTGAAAGAAATCGAATCCCCTACAACTGACCCCTGTTCCTCGAAAAATCACCTTTTGACTTAGTCGGAACCATTCTGTTACACTGAATGTTAACCTTTTGGCTAAGACAAAACATCCCTAAGCACACAAGAAAGGAGAAGCGTAGCTTAAACCTTCCGATACTTACGAAGGGATGCAAGCGATGACGTTCACTAACCTGAAACCTTTCGAAGGGTCGAAGGGTTTTGTCTCATTATCCATGGAATTCAAAGGAGAAGGAGTCAAAATAAGTGAGAACAACTACCTAATGACCTTTTCAAAAGCATAATAAGCCTTCCGAACATGTTGAGAGACATAAAAGACACTTTTCAACAATATCGAAATGTTTATAAAGAAGATAGGGATCACAAGTCAGCAAGGAGTAAAGAAGCAACCTTCAGACAAGAACGGAAGGTTCACGATAACATATGCAAGGAAAACCCTTCAACAACAGCGAAAGGTTTATAAAGGCATGAAGAAAAACCGACCCTTCAATGATGCCCGAAAGTCCACAAACCATTTGACCAGGATGAAAGGTTTGCAACTGTATGGAAGAAGAGAACCCTTCAACCTAGTCGAAGGCACAGAGGTGGAAACATGGCCGCCGACATTTATAGATAAGACCCAAGGGTCCTGATTAAGGCGCGGATTTTTCTTCATTCCATTTTCGTAACTTCTAAAATCAAAGCTCTGTAACCCTAATTGGGTAATGATTTGGGAAAATTTAATTAAAAAAAGTCCATTGAAGGATCGGAGGGACGTCTTGAATTTTTCACGTTTTCTTTACAGTTAAATTCATCTTTGCTGGTTTAATCACAATTTTCAGGTAAAATACCACCGAAAGGTCCACATCAATAGAAACAATGATTTTCTTTCTTGAGCGGTCTTCACAACTCTTCAAAAACCTATGATTGTGGCCTACAGCCTTCGGACCTAAAGGGAGCTTATCAAAATTGGTATGCATAGAACCTTCCGAAGTGATAAATATTGAGGTTCAAACCTTTCGCTATGTATCATAACCTATCGAATCCCATTAACCTTAGCATTAATCCAAATCCCAAACAGCTACTTGTACAACCTTTCGGCAAAGAACCAAGTTAACTCCCTAAGTAAGATAAACTATAGAAATCTGATCCTGACAAAGGAAAAGGCTTTTAGGAATAGTCTTATAAAGGTTTAATCCAATTAGATATCCTTCTACGTTAATTCAACAAGACCGAAAAGACTTTTCTCCTTCCAAATCTTGTATCTAAGCCTTCTGACCCCATCAAAAGGTCAGGTTTTGAGTCTAATCCCAAGTAGAAAGGTAGAGAAAGTTCTACTACCATTAACCTTTCGGCACAGCTTCGATTAATCCTATCACTCGGGATAGTACATAGTTCTCAGCTGAACATTTGTCAATCTCTTTAGAGATCTCATCTTCCACCTTTTCTCAATAACTTCTCCTACTTGGATTCATTAGAGTGTTAACCATAAGTTTGGATAATACTCTTAGAGCCCTAACCTTCCACCAATTGCCAATAGCTTCAGCTAATTAGATTTTTCGGAGTGTTGTCCATAAATTTGGTTGACATGTACCTTTCGGCAAACTTGAAATTAGCTTCATACAAGTAATAAAACCTTTCGACAAGGTCAAAAGTTCCTACATACTACCCAAGAATCGAGTATTTTATCTAGTGAATAAGTGGATAGTCGCTAAAACCTTTCGACAGTATCAAACCTAGCTTTCATGTTCATTTTTAAATACTATTTGGGGCGTTGACCATAAAATTGGCTAACATTTTTGACGCTGGAAGGAGGACCCGAACCTTCGACTTTGTGGTTAAAAATCACATTTCCTACCTAGGCACTCTCTTAGGACTCATTAACTTCACTTTTTGAACAAAAAAGGTTTTACTTGGAAATAAGGCTTATAATCCATTTGAATACAATTAAAGGATAAGGTATACATTCAATGCTTGAAGCAAAAGAAAGCTTTTATAGGGAAAGATTGATTCAAGGATCAACGGAACATCTGGATGTAGGTCCCGATTATCGAATAAATTATAGCCAGCCATTAATTGAAGATTAAATTCTTTGCTTTTGAGCTTTACAAGACATTAAGAGAGAAAAACACGATTTATCCTATAAATTATAGCCAGCCCTAAGTTGAAAAATGTCAATCAGGTCAGTTCGAAACTAGTTCCAACCTTTACTCCAGAAAAAGAAAGTTCAAGGAGAGAGGAAATATTTTGATAAATGAAAGGGACCATCCAGTCATATTCCTTGGGAATTGCCTTTGGAAAAGAAATCATAAAGGGTCATGACAATCTTGCACATACATGGAATATGATTATAAGTGAAGTCCACCACTCAAGGAAAAACCATGGACGCATAGAAGAGTTCATAATTAAAGGATTAAGGGTAGTAGATGAATCACCAGATGGGAATATAAAGATTATTAAGAAAATTTCTGGCTGAAATCTTAAGAGTAAGGGAAAACCCCTTAGAAGAAAACCGACTAATCATGAGAAGGAAAATTGCCTTCCAAGAAGAAGTACACAAACTGTGCCAAAAAGAAGATCAGATGTTGGGAAAAAATGTGATCCTACTACCATGGCCGAAAATGCCTACATCCGAGCCAAGGGAGAAAATGATTTGAAAGCCTTCTTAGGAAAAGAAGTTAGAATGTAAAAAGAAGGGGGGCAAATGTTACACTAAATATTAACCTTCCGGCTAAGACGAAAACCCCTAAGCACATAAGGAAAAGAGAAGCATAGCTTAAACCTTCCGATATTTCTGTAGGGAAGCAAGCGTTGAAGTTCACTAACCTGAAACCTTTCGTAGGGTCGAGAGGTTCCATCTCATTATCCATGGAATTCGAAGGAGAAGAAGGAGTCAAAGTAAGTGAGAACAACTACCTAATGACCTTTTCAAAAGCATAATGAGTATTCTGCACAGGATGGGAGACATACGAGACACCTTTCAATAATATTGAAAGGGTTATAAAGAAGACATGGATCACAAGTCAGCAACAAGTAAAGAAGTAACCTTCCGACAAGAACGAAAGTTTCATGATAACGTATGAAAGGAAAACCCTTCAAAAACAGCGAAAGATTTATGAAGGCGTGAAGAAAATTAGACCCTTCAATGATGCCCGAAAGTCCACAAACCTTTCGACCGGGACGAAAGGTTTGCAACTGTATGGAAGAAGAGAACCCTTCGACTCGGCCGAAGGCACAGAGGCGAAAGCATGGCCGCCGACATCTATAAATAAGACTCATGAAGCCCTGTTTTAGGGGCGAATTTTTCCTCATTCCACTTTTGTAACTTCTAAAATCAAAGCTCTATAATGCTAATTGGGTAGTGATGTGGGAAATTTTAATGAAAAGAGAAGTCCATGCAAGGATCATAGGAAAGTCTTGAATTTTGCACGTTTTCTTTACAGTTTATATTCATCTTTGCCGGTTTAATCACAACTTTCAAGTACAATACCATCGAAAGGTTCATATCAACAGAATGAATGATATTCTTTCTTGAGCAGTCTTCATAACCATTCAATGACCTCAGATTTGTGGCCCAAACCCTTCGAACCTAAGGGGATCTTATGAGAATTGGGATGCATAGAACCTTCCAGAGTGATAAATCTTGAGGGTCAAACCTTTCGCCAAGTATCATAGCCTTAGCATCGATCTGAATCCTAAGCAGCTGCTTGTCCACCTTTCAGCAAAGCACCAAGTTAACCCCCTAAGTAAGATAAACTAAGAAAATTTGATCCTGGCAAAGGAAAAAGCTTCCGGGAGTAGTCTTATAAAGGTTTGTTCAAATCAGATACCCTCTTATGTTAATTCAACAATACTGAAAAGACTTTTCTCCTTCTAAATCTTGTATCTATACCTTTTTGACCCCATCGAAAGGTTAGGTTTTGATTACAATCTCAAGTAGAGAGGCAGAGATAGTTCTACACACCATTAACCTTTCGTCATAGCTCTGATTGATCTATCACTTAAGATAGCATAGAGTTATCAATTGAACATTTGTCAATCTCTTTAGAGATCCCATCTTCCATCTTTTATAAATAACTTCTCCTACTTGGACTCATTAGAGTATTGACCTTAAATTTGCATAACACTATTAGAGACCCAACCTTCCACTAATTGCCAATAGCTTCATCTACTTAGATGTTTTTGGAGTGTTGTCCATAAATTTGTTTGACACATACCTTTCAGCAAACTTGAAATCAGTTCCATACAAGTAATAAAACCTTTTGACAAGGTCAAAAGTTTCTACATACTACCCGAGAATTGAATATTTTATTTAGTGAATAAGTGGATAGTCACTAAAACCTTTCGATAGCATTAAACCTAGTTTTCCTATTCCTATTTAAACACAATTTGGGGTGTTGACCACAAAATTGGTTAACACATTCCAAGTAGAGAACAAAAATCGAAACCAATGAACAGGGACTATCAACAGAGTCGAAAGCACTAACAAGACAATTCAAAGAAGGGGAGTCCAACCATACCTTTCGACAAAGGCGGAAAAATGTTTAAGTCTTTCGGCTACCACCTTTTGACCTAGTCGAGAGCATCATGGTTGAATGGTGCTGACCCGCATCTATAAATAAGACCCAAGGGGTCACATTTTGGGGATCCGGTTCCTCTCATTCCAAATTTGTATATCTTTGATCAAAAGTTTTATAACCTTAATTACAAAATTAATTTGGGGATTTGATGCAATAAAGCCATCTTTTGCTTATGAAAGGGAAGTTTCAAGTATTTTAGATTACTTATCATTTAATCAAATTTCTTGTCGGTTTCATTCTTGTGTTTCAGATTTCGCCTTTATCGAAAAGCCGCTGTCAACTCAGTCGAAACCTAGCAAAATTTAAACAACTTCAATTTCATATTTCAAGTGACCTTCCTTTGAATTTTAGCTTTCGATAAGATCGAGGTCACGACTACTCAAATCATCAGTTAATACAAGGAGCTCTATCTCAGATTCTAGGATAGAGTTTTAACACCTAAACAAACCTTGTCAAAATCCTTGTACACCTATCTCAGATTTGGGAATTACAGCTTTCAACAGAGTCGAAATCCTTGTCTTAGATTTTTGGATCTAGTTTTAACACCTAAACAAACCTTGCATTTGACAGATTCAGAACCTCTATCTCAGATTCTAGGATAGAGTCCCAGCCAACCAGTAATCAAAGCTTTCGGCAAGGTAGAATCCAATTAAGAGAAACCTTATCCAGAGTATTTCGTCTATTTTGAGGAGGAAAGCTTTCGGAAGAGAATCTACAAAGTCCTAATAGAGTCGAAAGGTTATTAAAGCACAGAATACACCCCTTTCGACACAATCAAAAGGTCTGTCTAAGCAATTCCTGCCTACTAAAGCCTATTTAAGAGAAAATTCAAAAAGGGATGCATACCTGTCATTCCACTTGCCTAAAGGATAATTCTCATTCCTTAGCACAACTTTGGTGTTGAAAGGAAATCTTGTTAACATTTTTGGCGTTAGAAGGAGGGCATGAACCTCCGACTTGGATAGACCCTAACATTACTATTCTCTAACCCCACTAAACCTTATTTCATATTCATCTACTTTGGTTTGACCATGGGCAGAAGAATTAAGAGATCTGAACAAGAGTCATCCGAACCCCACTTGAAAAGATTCTCCTCAATGATCATTAAGGATTCCAACAAAGATAAAAGCAAAAGTTAATGCTAGAGGCTCTAAGAATTATAAACAAGAAGAATGCGAAATCATACGGTCTAGAGAAATGGAGCTAAATCCTTTTCATGTTGGCCCCACCCCTATCTTTGCACTAGGAAAAAGAACAAATGGAAGTTATAATGTATTCAATGAAGTGAGAAGAACCATTCAACACTATTCCAAAGGCACAATCTTTGAGAAAGAAATAATGGATGATTACAAAGCCGTAGCACTAAAATGACAACCAATTATAGCAAGAGCACTTCCAACTCAAGAAATTCAAAGGGTGGTAAAAATAAAATCAATCGAAGAGTGTGAAATAATAAAGGCATGAAGAAAAAAGTGAAAAAGCCATCCGCAAGAATCAAATTTCAAGTCTAGACTTCCAAAAGAGCGCAACTTGACGACTTCCATAGAGAATGTCTACTAGCTTACTAAGGAGGCCAAAACATGAAAGAAACCAAAGAGGATCCTATTATCATTACCACATGATGAATGGACATGAAATCAATCATTGCAGAGCCCTGGAGAGGATGATCGTAAATTTCCTTCAATGATGAAAGATCAAAGAATATGTACAGAAAATTTGAGAACAAAATCAATAAAGAGCTACTTTTACATGGTTGGGAGTAAAATGCTCCTTATATTTGGAAACTACACAAGACGGTAGAAAATCCTATGTCCACGCCAAGATGGCTAGGGAGGAGCACCTCCTGGAGGGAGGGCGAGTAAGCCTTTAACCGTGCCATAAGATGGCCAGGTTAAAGCACCAAATAAGCCCTTGGGAGTGCCTTTGGTCAGGTCAAGGCACCTCTTGGAGGGAGGACAGAGTAATCCTTTAGCCATGCCATGAGATGGCCATGTTAAAGCTCTGAATAAGCCCTTATCTGCACCTTGCTATGGCAAAGGTAAGGCACCTCTTGGAGGGAGGATGGAGTAAGAATTTATCCGTGCCATAAGATGGCTAGGGTAAAACATCATACAAGCGCCTGTCTGCGCTACAAAAGGGCCTGGGTAGGGCACCTCCTGGAGGGAGGTCGGGTAAGTCGTTTGTTCCAGCCTCTAATATGAGCTAGCTAAGAGCACCGAACAACAATGGACTAAGACATTCAGGCCCAAGAAGAGTCCCATTAAACAATGGACTAAGATGTCCAGGCCCAAGAAGAGGCTCATTGCATAATGGACTAAGACGTCTAAGCCCAAGAGGAGGCACATTCAGCAATAGACTAAGGTTTCTAAGCCCAAGAAGAGGCTCATCGGATCATGAACTGAGATGTTCAAGCTCAAGAAGAGGCATTTCAAATTATGGACTAAGACGTCCAAGCTCAAGAGGCAACTAGATAAATTACTTCTATACAAGATTTGAAGGGTTCACACATCAAAGGAATATAACAGAGCTCCACTTATAAATACTTGAATATGGGTTTTGGGACTTTCATTTCTAAACATCATCTATTAATACCCGAATCTGAGTCTTGGGTCTCTTATACTGGAATTTCATCTATTAATACCCAAATTTAGGTTTTGGAACTTTCATATCTAAATTTCGTCAATTGATACCCGTATCTGGGTTTCGGGATATTCATTTCAGAACTTCATTTATTAATACCCGAATCTAGGTTTCCATTCTCTATCGATCACTTATAACCTTAATATATTTGAATCTGGGTATGGAGACAATTACTTATTAAGCCCTAATCTGGGATTGAAATTTCAATGTATAATTATATTTATCTATCACGAATGCTATAATCTGAGTCAAAAAAATATTCTCAAGAGAATCATTGTTATAGGTTCCCATTGATACCCGAATCCAGATATCCGATTTCTAATTTTTCATATTTCACTAAAGCCCGAGGATGGGTCCCTAGGATTCTGTTACAAATATACAAACAATAATATTTGGATTCAATCCTTTATTAACTATCTCTTGAAGAATTATTATCTAATATTTATACCCTTGTGATAACGCAGGATTTCCTACCAACAGATTTCAAATATTCCAGCCAAATGGTCAAAATTAAATTCTTGATTATCCCTCATCAGGTTAAAAGTTGGAATTTAGATGTTTATAATAAACTCCTTTTCATGCAATTAATAAGATTATTTGTTATGTTAAGCAAATGATATATATAGACTAATATGTCAATTTCAAGCTAACAATTAGAAATATTGTTTGCTTCATGCATTTTAGGGAAATCAGCACAGTAAAGAGAAATAAAAGATTCAGCAAATTCAAAAATAATGAATGAGTTATCAAAAAGCATCTCAGAGGTGACATTGTAGAAAAGGATTACAAATCAGACGATATTTACAAAATTAATATAATTTACATAAGTCATGAGATAATTTACAAAATTATGAAGTTATTCACATACGTACAAGACGAATTTATTCATATCAAACATGTAAATAAATTATAAGTCTTTAGCAGCCTTGTCGAGAATCCTAGTAACAGAAGGATCCATTACATGACAAATTGCAGCGTAGAGAAGTTCTTTGAGTTTCTTTTCCTTTCTCCTTACTCTGTCTTCGTCATCGATCGCTTTAATGTTAGTCTTCAAAGTGCAGTTAAAAGCTCTGTTCATAGCCCTAAGGTTTTTGTTATCCCATACTAACTCTGTAGTGTGCTTCTAGAGGAAGTAATAATTGTGTTCGAACTTTTGATTCTTAGCAGCATACTCACCGATAGTCTGAGAATATTTCGCCTTCTGTTGCTCATCTAAATACTTGGCTATTATAAATTTAACTATCCGCACCAATTCCTCATAGCAGTCTCATCTATGCCCGGGAGAGGGTTGAGCATAGTAGGGAAGCCACTAGATGTGCTGACCTTATCGGTTTAGTAGCTGAAGGAGTAGCATGAGGGATCAGTAGATCAATTCTTGAAGTCTTATCCCCTATGATAAATTCAAATGAAGCACATCATGCCTGAGTATCCTTTAGTTTCAATTCCAAATCACTTATTTCTTGTATAAGCTCTAATATCTTATGATCAAAGCTGATTGAGGGATTTGTCTTCACCTATCATCTAAATACAAAAATAGTTTCATCCTTACTTTTAACTTTAGCCTCAAGATAGGAAATGTGATCCTTTTGATTGCTGGCAATTGTTTTCTAAATAAAATATCTTTTGTGCCATTTCAAAGTTTCGATATAGCCACCGAAGCGTTCTAATAAGATATCATCACTAAATACAATCCCTCCACTTGATTTCAATAATTTCTCTCTAAGAACATCGGCGCATGACGATAAATTAAAGGTAAGAGAAACTGTGGATAGTTGTTGCTACTATTTAAGCAAATGAAATAAAATAAAGTAAAAATCAGAATGAAGAATCTCTTTATTATTACCATAGAAGATTACAATTTAAAAAGACAAAGAAGTCAAAGAAAATACATAAACAAATTGGTGTGCATCTAAAGTTTAGAAACTACATTTTTAATTTTGTTTAATAATTGGCACAAAGATTAACTGTAGAATCAAAAGAATATTTAGTACCTCTCGGGTAAAGACTGTGGGACATTTGCTATAATCCCACCTCCCAACTGGAGGACTATCACGGCCGCAATATAATTTTGTATGGAATGTCCTAATTTCTTTAGGAAATTTCACTTTATCATCACCAAGAAAATCAAAATGAAGTCCAGGATATTCTAAGTAAAGTTTTTGTAAATCTCTTAGGAAGCAGTATCTTGCTAATTTCAAAGATTTTAAAATCTATGCCTTTTCGAGATAAAATCATCTCAATTTGACATATTGGCTTAAATGGTCTCTAGAAACAGGACGTCCTAACGAACAACACTCTGTGATAATATAATAAAATGAAGCTAAGTATAAAAAAAGACTAACAAATATTTATAAAACAATACAATGCTACATGTTTACAACTATTCATCCGGTTCATACAATACAGATTTAGAAAACAATTCAGATTCAAATTTGTTCTTGTAATACTTAAGATTTTCTGGAGGGAGATCTTAGGGAATCGGTCTGACCCATGGTAAGTTCCAACAAGCTCCAAGATGTAGGTCAGATTCGAACTCATTCAAGTATCTTTTATGAAAGCATCTAAGGAAACCCCACTAGATTCACCTAAGTATGAGAAATCAATAATTGAATGTCTACAATAGGCTTTATATAAAAATTTGACTAATATATCTCTCTCTTCGATCAGCATCCAAAATAAGGTAGGTAACTCCGGATTTGCCTTAAAAGAGCGTCGTATCGGAGGCACACCCTCTTTAATAAGGGGCAGCCTTCTGATGTTTATAAGATGCTAGCACCGAAGCACTTCTATCAAGCCTATGTTACTTATCGGAGAGTACATTATGCTCCTTTATATGTTTGTCTAACTCCCTTTATAACTTGTTAATTTCAACTAGTTTTCTCTCCAGTTTTGTTTATAAAGGAGGTTGGACTTCTTCCTCATCTAAAAAGAATGGTTTGCACTATTATAACCTTTGAAGTGAAAGACATTTGAACACAGAATTCCATGCCGATGACATTAGAACAGAGTTCTGGGAAGCCTGCTCTATCCCTTTAAGCTCATCAACGTTCAGATTCAGGCAGAGTAGCTGTAAGAGGAGTGGGCTCTTTTTCTGAAGCTTTGGTGCTACCATCCCCATCCTTATTAGAGGCTTCGTGGTGAGCTCCACAATCGTCGCTTGGGCCCTAACCACCAGCAAGGTTGTCATCATCATCATCGTTATTACCATCACTGACGTTGCCATCATCATCGCGTTCTTCCCGGGCGGCATCATCCTTGTCACCTCGTCCATGGAGTCTGATTCAATATCAAAAGAGGGGGCGTAAAAGGAAAGGATCTTAGAGGCATTGATTTCCTCCTCACCCCCCCCCCCCCCCCACTTCATTTGATCGATCTTGCCCATTACTTTCTCAACCAGGACACAATCAAGCGAAGGGAAACCGAAGTGAGGACAGTTCTTGAAGTTTTCCAGCATAAGCAAGCATGAGGGCTTCTACATAGGAGTTCAACAACATTTGTCCAAGAGTAGTACCTATATATTGAGACACTCACTGCTTAGAGTCAGAAATGGTATTGACAGCGAGTTTCAGTGAATCCCTAGTTCTCTTGAATTTTTCCTTCAAAAAACCTATCTTGGCAATTAAGCGAGCTTTTTCGTCATCAGAATCTTTTAAAGTGAGCTCCATAGAAAAAAATTTGTCCGTATTGAGTTGACAGGCCTTTTCTCTACCATAAGATCAGTTTCTGCTCGAGCAAGAGAAGCCCATAGTCACTCCAATTCTAAAGTTGCTTTATCTTTTGCTGCAGAAAGTGTAGACACTTGATTCTTAAGGGCCCAAGTTTCCTCCTGGGACTTAGATGAGTCAAGGTAAGATTTGGATGCATGTTCTTGAAGAGTTAACCAACTCTTAGAAATATGAAAGAAGAAAAGTAACATAAGTTAGTGATTTCGAAAAAAACCGATGATGATAAAATCAATTGAAGTTAAACTTACCAGAAGTTGTTCTATTGAAGAGCGATGGTGCCCTTCCAAATCTAGAATGGAAAAAGGCGGGTGAATTGAAATAAAGAACTCTAAGTGAAGGATAGGCCCGGTTATCTCTTTGAAGTTGATGGCAGAAGGAGAAGAAGATGATGGCTAAGATGGAATGTGCTTTGGAGTAGGGGTCATATTCGGAGCCAGTTGCATTTGTGCGAGAGCAATTGGCAAGTCTGAAACGAAGATGCGAGAGATGGGATCAAATGCAATAGGAGTTTGCATTGGTTTGTCTTTGGAAGCTTCCATAATTAGGCTCTTTGGAGCTTTGTCACAATTGACTTGCTTTTCAAAGCCTTCTTGGATTCGGCAAGAGATTCGATGATAGATGGTGCTCCAGAGGTTGTAGGAGGGGGAGCGGCACCGCTAACAAACATTTCAACTAGAAAAGCAGCCGGAGAGAGTTTAAATAGATTAAAAGTCAGCAAAGTAATTTAGAAAACGACAGGAATGGAAACCAAATGTTGCGCCTATAATTTACCAGAGTGGTCTGAGCAAATGGGTGATATGGGAGAAAAGTGTTCAACATCTCCCGAAACCCTTTGACTAGGGAGAAGTAAAGAATGCTTCCTTAGGTTCGATGCTATCAGCAACTTTGATCGGTTTCCTATCTTTACTGAAGGTACGGTGAGAGACTCATCCATTCTTCTATCTGCTTCACTAAGTTCTTTGATGGGAGAACCTGGTATAAGATGAAAGTTTGACAAGGGAAGAGATAAAATGGAAGGAAGATTGTGAAAATTTGAAATTAAAGTGGGAAGAAAAGATCCCATCAACATCTGGGAAACATCGGACGAAGAAAAATGGTTTTCCTAGCCTTTAAACTTATTGACCCCATCCGGTATAAGCTTCTTCGGGGGGTTAGCTTTACAGATATGGTGATTAAGAGTGCTAGGCTTTACTAATTGAATCAAGTAGTTCAGAACTTCATCATTTAGGGAGGGAAGTCCTAACTCCAGTGCCATCAGCTCCAGAGATAAAAGGTAGGTGTATACATTTGGAGATAGCTGAATTAGAGCAATTCCAAGATGTGAAAGGAATCTGGACAAGAATTCAGTAAAGGGAAGGAATCCTCCATGTCATATGTGGATGGCGGTGTAGGAAAAGAACCTTTCAAGAGGGTTGTTGATAGTCTCACTCTCCTTGGGAGGAATGGTTTTGATACCAAAGTCATTAAGGATGGCATTAACTTCATCTTGAGTTGATATGAGAGAATGCTTGGAGATAGCTTCAGCCATCTTTAGAGAGCTTATGATCCTACTAGGTAAAAACGTTTCAGTTAAAAATTTTGGCTAATTATAAATGTAGCATACTTTCAAGAATTAGTCAGAAAACCTACTTGAATCGCTTAAACATAAATCAAATATGAAACATCAAGTTTTTGTAAAATGTACAAGTTAAAAGTCAGGAACATTGGACTTTCGACAGAGCCAAAAGGAAATGGACATCAACACTTGGCAAGAGTATCTCAACATTGTCGAAAGCCTAAATAAGAATGCTCCTTGAGCTATCATCATGGTCAAAATGATAAGTCAAAATATTTGTTCAATTAGCACTTTTCAACAATGTCAAAAGCCCTACAATAACCAAATTGCTAAAATGAAATAGTCAAGGTTAACTTAAGAACTTGAGTAAATATATACACTATAAACATTTCACAAATAAGATAGCAAGACCCTTTGACATCATCGAAACCAATAATATTGGTTTCCTAAGAAAAATACAAATGTTGTCGAAATCTTACAAATTCATTGGGTCGAAAGGTCCTAAGTAAAAGTTATGTATACTTAGAACGTTTCGACAATGCTGGAGAAGGTAACTCTAGAGGGTTTCGGCTTATAAGATTTAAATGGTGTCAAAAGGTTTGAGGGGGTATGATGGTTCCAAAGGTAAAATAAAAAGAATGGATTGCAATCGGCACTAAGGTTTCGACCAAGTCGAAACATTTTGCTTTCAAAGGGGTGACTACACTCTACTTAACTTCATATGCTTTCGTCAAGATTGATCAAACTGGCACCAAAACACCTTTCGACCTCATCAAAAGGGGCTAAGGAAGAAAAATCAAAGTTGCCGCCTCATCTCCTTTAGAAGGGGTTGAAAATTCATTTCATGGCGCCAATTTTTTTCACCTGTACATTTGAGACTTTCGAGCGAAGAAAACAGGTTTACCGCCTTCCCCAAACCCGATTGCAAATCCAGGATTTCAAATTTACTAAATTGTGTAAACCAAACCCGATAAGAAAGCAGATGTTAAAAAAATAAGATGGAAATAAAAATAACATGGATTTCAACAGGAATCGACCTTCTTTGATTTCATAAGTATAAAAAATATTAAACTAAAAATCTAGATTTCCTAAAGAGCAGAAATTGTAAATATCAAAGTAAAAATCCAAAACAAGAAGCGGGATTTATCGATTCATAAGACCGAATTAAAAAAAAATTCCTAGCAATTCAAATTAAACCCATTCTCAAAAAATCAAAATTTGAATATTTTAAGGTCGAATCTCGATTTTGAAACCTGGAAAAGAAAAACTTGATTAAAAAAGGTAAAATAAGAATGAATATAGACTTACGATTTAGATTTGCTATTTATTTTGATCTCTGAAGTGAATAGATAGTTTGAGAATTTTTAGAATACTATTACTCGTATTCAAATTTTTTATTGCAGAAAATTGAATAAGGAAGGTGGAGAATCTTACTTTATAGGAAAATTCACCCAGAATTATCAACCGCTAGATAAGATTTGAATAGACGGCCCAAAACCACGCGGGAAGACCAAAAGGCGGGAAGTTTCTAGGTTTCAAAAAAGTTGACTTGAAAAGTCAAGTGCATCACTTCGTGGAGGGGGGAAATGTTGCTCCAAAAAACACCTTTTTACTTAGTCAGAACCATTATAAGCAGAGGAAAAAAGAAAGCAAGAAAGAAAAACACCGGCTAGACATTTCGAAAGGGTCGAAGGGATGCTACCGTTAAAGTCTGAAAGCTTCTTACCTTCGAATGTGTCGAAAGGTCTCAACAATAAAGGTCCAGCGAGTTCATACCTTTCGAAGGAGATAAAGGAGTCGAAAGCATCCTTCTGCCTTTAATAGGCAATAGCCACATTTAGACTGGGTCATTTCGTATGCATGATGACCTCTCGATTGAGTCAAAGCAACATCTTTTGAAGACAATGAGAATAGCTACTTGCACATATGACAAACCATTCGAAACCAATCATTTTGCCTTCATTCAAACTGCTTGAAAACAAGTACAATCCTAATCAACCCCTTCGAAAACTATAGTAAGCCTTTCGAATCATTCGAAACCAACGTTGCCTAAAGGGTTTCGCATCAGATTAGAAACAAGAGCATAGGCGGAACCAATATCATCGAAACCAATGAACACGTGCTATCGACAGAGTTTGAAGCACTAACAAGACAATTCTAAGAAGGGGAGTTCAACTATACCTTTCGACAAAAGCAGAAAAATGTTTAAGTCTTTCAACAGCCACCTTTTTACCTAGTCGGAAGCATCAGGGTTGAAAGGTGCTGACCCGCATCTATAAATAAGACCCAAGGGGTCACGTTTTGAGGATCTGATTCCTCCCATTCCAAATTTGTATTTCTTTAATCAAAAGTGTTGTAACCGTGATTACAAGATTAATTTGGAAACTTGATGAAATAAAGCCATCTTTTGCTTATGAAAGGGAAGTTTCAAGTATTTTAGGTTACTTACCACTTTATCAAAGTTCTTGTCGGTTTCATTCTTGTGTTTCAGGTTTCTTCTTCATCGAAAGGTTAGTGTCGACTCAATCGGAAGCTAGCAAAGTTTAAACAACTTCAAGTTCATATTTCAAGTAACCTTCCTTTGAGTTTTGGATTTCGACAAGATCGAAACCAGGTCACAACTTACTTAAATTATCAACTAGTATAAGGAGCTCGAGGTTCAAGCTTTCGACAAGGTCAAAACCTTTCACCTAGACACTGTAGCTTGAGATTACTAGTTCAAACCTAAGGAGGTTCAACTCACATCTTTCGATGGAGTCGAAACCCTTGTCTTAGATTCTTGGATCTAGTTTTAACACCTAAACCACCTTGCGTTTGACAAAGTCGAGATCTCTATCTCAGATTCAAGGATAGAGTCCCAGCCAACGAATAATCAAATCTTTCAACAAGGTCGAATCCAATTAAGAGAAACCTTATCTGGGGTATTTCCTCTATTTTGAGGAGGAAAGCTTTCGGAAGAGAAACTACGTAGTCTCAATAGAGTGGAAAGGTCATTAAAGCACATAATCCACCCCTTTTGACACAGTTGAAAGGTCTGTCTGAGCAATTCCTGCCTACTAAAGCCTATTCAAGAGAAAATTCAAAAAGGGATTCATATAAGTCGTTTCACTCTACTTACCTAAAGGATAATTCTCATTTCTCATCGTAACTTTGGGGTGTTAATAAGAAATCTTATTAACAACCCATGTGGTCTTATTTATAGGTGTTGGTTGGCATCTTTCGACCCCAATCTTTCGATATGGTCAAACGGTCATCCTCTTTGCTTTCGCTTCTATCTTCTGAATCCTACCTTTCGACTTGGTGGAAATGGTTTTAGTTAATCTTCCACTGCCGCTGAAGGTTGGGCTTCTTTCTATCTTGCTTTATTTCCTTTCGACTTTGTCGAAAGATGTTGCTTGAAGGTCATCGACCTCATCAAAAGGTCTATTGATGTGCACTCCACTTGGATGCTGATGTGTCGAATGAGGTTACTGGCCTCTGATGCTGTTGAAACATGCTCTCATATGGTTTCGACTGAGTCGAAACACTTTTTTCCATAAGTATCTCCCTTGACTAGTGCGGTACCTCATTCTTTAGCGCTGGTGTGTGCCTAATCTTTCTTTTATAAAGGAGAGTGGCCTTAACCAATTCGAAAGGCTAGTCAAATGCTTTCGAAAATGGTTGCTTTCGATAGATATTCTTTCGATGATCATAGATGAAGACGAAACCATCCTTTCGAATGGTTTGGTGCATGTGCATATAATATGCTATTTAGTGCCTTCGAAAGGTAGCTTTGACCTCGTCGAAAGCTCTCTGCTTATTGATTTTGGACGATAGCCTTCGAGCTCGTCGAGGGCTCTCTGTTTACTCTATCGAAACGTCCTCTTGACCGCTTGGGATGGTACTGTTGGCGCTTCTATTTGCTTGTCGAAGGCTGTATCTTATGTTTTGTTATACCATCCTGATGCTCTCTGGCCTTTGCCAAAACTTTTGCTCCTTCTTTCATTCCTTTTCTCTTGTGAATATTTTATTGATAACATTTAGCCTCCCTAATATGAAAGTAGCTTTTGTTCTTTAGGACAAAACTCCAATGATTTCTACTCTTCATTTCCTAAAAATAATTTAAAACTTTCATTAGAATCATAATCTTATTATGAGATCTTAAAGGATAACCTTAAACTTGTGAAGTCAATGTTCCAAGTGTTATTTGATAGCATCTTTAGATAAAGTATTCTGAATATTACATGATCGAACCACTTTTATGAAAATGCTTGGAACAATATCACCTGGTTAATAAGCATCGGCTCAAGCAAAGGAACCTTTCGAGAAAAATCTACCATATTATCTAGATGTCTCTTTCTTGTGTTAAGTTACCTTCAACCTGTAAATATTAATTTCATACCAAGTAGATATAGGTTTCGTACTTCGAGGCCTTACTTTGTCTATTTGATATAATTTTATTTTTATCTTTGCATCGTTGCTTAGTAATTCTCACTCGATGAAAAATCAGTAAGTAATTTGGTACTAATGTCATTTCGTAATAAAAATTTGGAGGCTCACTTTCCCTTTTATTCGCCTAGTAGAATTTTGTCTAATGTTAAGGAAGTCCTGTATAGAAATTAAATTCAAAAATTCAATTGAAAGTTCACAAATCATCATGAAAACTCGATAATAGTCTCTAGAATTCACAAAGTTAGGAATCCAATAAACGACCAATAAGGAAATTAGGGATATGAAATCCATAAATTACCATCCAAGTTCACAAGGGAGTTTAAAATACAACCAATTAGAAGACTAACAGCAGACCATCAAAAATCCACTGCGGAAATCAAGCTTACGAAATCCATAAATTGTAACGGAAGCCAGTAAGGAAATTTAAAATCCACTAAACCAGACATTCGATAAGAGATCATCAAAAATTTCAGTACGGAAATCAGGAATATGTAATTCACAAAACTTCATGAAATTGAACCAGGAAATTCAGAGTTCACAAAATCAGAGACCCAGTAAGAGATTAAAAATCCAATGAGGCAACCAGGAATATGAAAATCCTAAATCATTACAAAAATCGATAAGGAAATTTGAATTCATCAAAACTAAAGATTATAAGAATCTGAAGAATACTGAGGTTCAAGAATATGATCAAAAAACTGTTGGAATCACATCTGCCGGACTATATACTAAATATTCATTCTTATTCAATGTTATAAAATCAATTGGAAATTCATCAATCATAGTGGAAACTCGATAAAGGAAGGTAGAAATCAAGGATGCGATCAATAGAAAATCATCACGGAAATCCAGTGAGAGAATGTAATATACAAAATCCATAAATCATCAAAAAGATTAATGAGGAAATTGAGAATTCACAAAACTAGGAATTCATCAAGAAATCACTATGGAATTCAACAATAAAATCAAAACTATAAGACCCACAAATCATCATAAAAGTCATTACAGAAATTTAGGACTGACAAGACCCAAAATGGAATCCTTATGAAACGAAACTAGAAGTTCACAAAATCAATAATTTAACCAAAAACTTTTCAGTATCCCATCTAACAAATAGAAAATTATAAATTCATTCAGTTTAAGCATAAAGTCGATCTAACTAGTAAAGGTGAACTTAGTAAGTTTAAGAAAACAATTCTAGACCTATAAGTTTGTAGGGAGTAGTTCTGTAAACTTATGCAATCATTCCAAATAGTGGTCCCACATGTAATATATAATCTCTCTTATTCAATGGGTCACCCTATTTTTGAGGATTCAAGAGTGGTCTTCTCAATTTAATCTTCGAATAAAGTCACTTTTATCTTTGGCGTAAGGACTTGCTATCTATCCCATTCCTTTAGCCTTTGTATAAACTTCTACTTTTAGTATCACATTACGGATTTCTTTATCCATTTCTCATCTTGTGTCTACTTTCTAAATGCAAGTTTCTTAATCCTTTTATGTAGAAGCCATTTTTCAGGCATTGGATGTTCTGTAATTTGTTTGCTCATGTTTTTCCTTTTTCGAAAGTAATTCTAGATTCTTTATCTGTTCCAGACTATAGTGTTGGACATCTTCATACTTTTACCTTTGACTGTTCCCCTCACTTGGGTTTCATCTTTGTCTCAGACGAATGGTGGATTTCTTTCTTTAACCCTTTATTCACTTGGGTTTTGGCTTAGTCTTAGATAGCAGATAGATTTCTTTCTTTAACCCTTTACTCTCTTAGGTTTTTACTTTTGTTTTAAGTTGTAGACATCTTTGTCTTTCTTCATTTGTTTGGTGCCTCTTTTGGGCTTCCCTTGGTTCTAAGGGATGTAGTGTATGCTGAGTTGTGCTTCCTCTAGAAGGTGGCTGATGGGTGCTTATCCTAATCCATCCCCTAAGAGGTGGTTTGGAAGTTAGGGTTCTTATCTCTCCCTCTACGAGATGCTACAGAATAGCATCGTAGGCTTATGTCCCTTCCTCTAAGAGGTACTATGGAATAGCATCGTAGGTTTATGTCCCTCCCTATAGGAGGTGCTAGAACATCGTAGGCTTAAGTATTTGTGTACGAAAATAATTTTTGGCCAGTTAAAATAGAGTCTCTTTTTGAGAGAAAGAAATTTATTATCGAACCCTTCTAATATATTGAGGGTTACCTTTTTGAAAATAAGCTTGGATACATGCATCTTTTTTATAAAAAGAATTTTTCTGAATGTTGCCTTTTGCAAGAACTTTCTTGCTACTCTCATAATAGAGACACAAATCTCAAATAAGAGACTAGGAAGTCATGATTCATGAACCAATAGTCTTTTAGTCGAGAACATGAATCTCTAATCTGAGTCTTAATAAACTTTTGATGAGTTTAAAACTTCTCTTGAAAAAGTATGAATAGGCCTCTCTTTGCCCATGGCTTTGGAAGCTTTGAAATATTAAGTTTGCTTAGCTAGAAATCCTTTGTGTGCATTCATCAATGCTACATTATAGTTTGTACAAATCAATTATTGAAATAGATAGATATTTGTTTTCCCGGGTAACGGAATAGTTCAAGATAGTTTTCTTATGAAGACATGTTTGGGGTTTGAAATAATTTGTCAAAAATAGAGTTGATATATATAGACTTTCTCCAAGATTGATAAAGGATTGGCAGTGATTTGATATCTCATGGAAACATGCCTTTGTACTGCATTGATTGGAATATTGATAGTCACCTCGTATCTGGCATTTGAGTTATCGTTTTCAAGTAGCTAGAAGTTCATTGTGCTTCAAGAGTAAACGGTGTGCTATGGATTGATTTTTTTACCTGTAGTGACACTTGAATTTTAATCGGTACATGATCAACGCACAACACAAATCTAAGTGCAAAAAAATTACAAATTAAGTTTAAAAGATTTAGAAAGGGTGAGAGTTCATGGGTGAACTAATGTTGGGAGACTTAATGATTTGATTGAGATCTACATTCAGAAGTTGTTAAACTGCTTCCTTCTTAGCTTGAATAAGATGTCTTTTAAGTTGCTTTAACGAACTCCTTCAAGAATCCTGACCTAATCATGCCTTGAATTGTTTCTGCTGAAATACGGCGGTCATCGGTTTTATGTCCATTTCATTTATGGTAATTGTACTAATCACCTCCTTTATTTGGTTCCGGAGCATTCCACTTCTCTGGAAGAGCATTAAAAATTCTCGTTGTCCTTTACCACAACGAATACATGGGAGAGGTGTTTGTTTAAGACTACATAATTTGATTTGGAATTCTTTCTTCGATTTCCCTTTGGGTTTTCACTTTCTCTTGGTCTCTTGACAAGACGTCTAGGGTCAGATTTCTCTTCTTTAGATTCTTGATGAAATTATTTCTAAGCGTGGTGCATTTTGCCCGTTGCAATAAAATATTTAGCTCGAAGAAAGAAATATTGCAAATCTTTGCATCCACTGTTATAAAGGCCTTTCCAAAAAGAGGTTTTCGATTAACCCTGACCGAACTACTATAAGCTTTTCTCTATCGGTTGTACTTTATGCTTTTAAAGCTTCTGAGGTAAATCTATTCAAGTATTCGCCAAGCAGGTCCACTGGTTTTTGTCTGATTTTTTTCCAACAAGCTAAGTCCATAGTTGTATCTCTAAATATTGAAAATTGGGTTACGAAGTCGCAAGTAAATTGTTCCCAAGAAAAGATGTTTTCCATTCGGTAACCCCTGTACCATTTTACAACTGTTCCTTGAAAAGTAACATGAAAAAGTTTGCAACCGACTAACTTGGGAGCATTATATAAGTTCATCCAATTTTCAAAAGTTTGTGATGATCGTCTAGGTTGGTTGTTCTATCATATTTCAGTGAAGGAATTAGGATATGAGAAGGGAGACTAACTATCATTATTTCTTCTAAAAAATGTGTCTTTTGCAGGATAACATATTCGTTTGGGTTAACAATTCCCTTTTTCTTAAGCGTGTTCATCATTATTCGATATTGAATGCCTTCTTGGACAGCCTCATTTCCATGGCAACCTTCGTTTTTTCCTTGGATTAGACTATTAGATGACTCGAGGGACCTTTTTGCTTGACTTTCTCGGCTTAACTCTTGATCCTCTTCCTCAATTGGAGGATGCATTTCAACCACCACTTCCATAATCCTCAATGATTCTCTAGATGGAGCTCTTTCAAGAAATCCTCGCATTTCTATCATTTGTGATCGTTGATTCTTGGCTTCGATCTCATTGTTTTCCAATTTTGTTAGGGTAGAAGGTTTCCCAATTCATGTATTCCCTAAGTTAGAGTTTGGGACTATGTTATCTTTCGAATTTGATTGTGAAGCAGCTTTTTCGTTTGGATTGCTACTATTATTCTTTGCTCTTACCATTCTCCTTTTTGAATGAAGGACTCTGTGCAATTAACCAGTGTTGAAAGTTATCGGGAATTGGAGGTTCAAGCCCTCCTTCTAGCGTCAAAATATTTACAAGAAAACTTGTCAACACCTCGAATTTCAATTTTGAGTATGAATGATACTTTCAGAACCTTCTTTCGAATGAACAAAGGTTGATAGCACGTTTCGGGCTGGTAAGATGATCTAAAACATGTCCATGATACCTTCCGACGTAGTCGAAAGGTAAACTTAACCTTTAGAGAATCCTTTCGAATTAGCTGGATAATGACCCCGTCGAATTCACGTTTCAACATAGACAAAGTAGCTTAAAAAAGGGACTTAATGATTTTTCGGAATAGCAGAGCTGGAAGGGTTTCAACTCCGTCGAAAGGGGAAGCGCTTGCTATCTTATTGACTTAAGCTAAGGTTCCTATGAAATATATGAACCAAAGGTTTCGATCCGGTCGAAGGCGAAACTTTCGATCAATTTGACAGCATGTTGACATATTTAAGGAAAATAAGAAAAGTAGAGTTGCTTAGTAATCAAGTTTATCACACTCCTCTTTTTGTTGAACATAAATGTACAAATTGACTCAACTTGATTTAGGAAGTAGGGTTTACAAGCTTTAGAAAATGCAAGTGAGAAGTGAAAGAAATCGGATCCCCTACAATTGACCCATGTGGTCTTATTTATAGGCGCAGGTCGACGCCTTTCGACCCCAATCTCAACACGGTCGAAAGATCATCCTCTTTGCTTTTGCTTCATCTTCTGAATCCTACCTTTCGACCTGGTCGTAAGAGTTTTAGTTAATCTTCCGCTATCGCTGAAGGCTGGTCTTCTTTCTATCTTGCTTTGTTTCCTTTCAACTTCGTCGAAAGGTGTTGCTTGAAGGTTTTCGACCTCATCAAAAGGTCTGTTAATGCGCTCTCCACTTGGAGGTTGATGTGTCGAATGAGCTGGCCTGGGTACTAGCCTCCTATGTTGTCAAAACATGCTCTCATATGGTTTCGACTGAGTCAAAACACTTTTTTCCATAAGTATCTCCCTTGGCTAGTGCGGTACCTCATTCTTTAGCGTTGGTGTGTGCCCAATCTTTCTTTTATAAATGAGAGTGGCCTTAACCAATTTGAAAGGCTTGTCAAATGCTTTCGAAAAGGTTGTTTTCGCCGGATTTTCTTCTGATGATCATAGATGAAGACGAAACCATACGTTTCGATTGGTTTGGTGCATGTGCATATAATATGATGTTTAGTGTCCTTGAACGGTAGTTTTTGACCTCGTCGAAAGCTCTTTGTTTATTGATTTTGAAAGATAGCCTTCAACCTCGTCGAGGGCTCTCTGTTTACTCTGTCGAAACGTCCTCTTGACCTCTTCAAAAGGTACTGCGGGCGCTTCTATCTACTTGTCGAAGGCTTTATCTTATGTTTTGATATACCATCCTGATGCTCTTTGGCCTTTGCCAACACTTTTGCTCCTTCTTTCATATCTTTTCTCTTGTGAATATTTTATGGATAATAGAATAAATTCATGTAATAGTGTGTCATAATACAATTTTCTAACACGATATATTTTTCTAGCATGGTCTTATATGAGCATTTTTATGGACTAGTTTTTATAGTGGTCTGTCCACTTTATTACACAAAAGAAAAATACAGGGATTTACTAAGGACAAAGAAGAAAAAGAAAAGAAAAATACAAAAGGAATCTTGAAAGAGGCTAGATTAGAAAATCAAGGTAAATCCTAATTAGTGTGTGCATTAATTTTCCACGCTTGCCCGCCCTAGATTTCTTTCAAAATTTGCTGCGCCAACATAGCAACATGCCATAGAACATCACAAAAATGCCTACAATTCCTTTCTTCCTAAACTCTATAAATGACTTTCTTAGGAATATTAGCTTCATCAGATCTCCACCTCGTTGCCTTAAAGATCGTAGCCTATTCACTCCTAGGATCACGTAATGGATCATGCATGCAATTTATAGATTTTCTTGTCACAACGGAGGGAGTAATGGGTAACATTTTTGGTTCCCCAATTACTTCCTCACAATATCACGGGTACCCAAAAAGTCTGCAAAAGTGTGGAATATCATGTTAATGTGTAAGCAAAGTTGAACATGTCAGTGAAATGCTTGCATGTCCTATAAATAATGATGCTAAAGGGCTTTTGTAGGAGTTTGGTCATGAGATTAGAAGCAACACTAATTAATCTCATATGTTTGGTAAGAATGACAAAAAATAGTGTGAAATTGATGTATTGAAATGAATATATATCCAGTATTCTTATGACATTTTCAATAATAAAAATCAAGTTTTAGAGCAAATGAAAGTCAATGGTTAATCAGTTATTTTTTGGTTCATCAACTTTTGAAGAATTAAATAACTCATGCATCTCATCAGTTGATATAATTGGAAGGCAGCAACAAAAACCAAACGCTGTTCATCAAGCCCAAAGACAACGATTCCACATAGTTATGCAATGAATGAAATATAGACATAGTTATGCAATGAATGAAATATAGAAAGTTACAAAGACAAATGATTTTGATATAATTACTTATCTTAATTTTGTATTTCATGATTTAGTATCTTACTCATCTAAATTTGGTCCATTAGTTGTACTACTAATGCCTCTGCTCCTTCTACAATCTGTGGTGTGTGTTACTTTACACATTAAAAGAAATAAATGAATTAATGCAAACTACATAACAAGATAACAAATAATCAAATAATAAAAGTCAAGTCAAAATGATCTTTAACGGTCAATATCTTAAAACCTAGGAAAAATTGCTAAATTATGTATCATGAAAAAGCTTAAACAACTTTATCCTATTATTATAGAATTTTCTCCTATTTGTACTCACTTCATAGAACATTCAAATTCTATAGCATGGAATCCTATCAAATTTTAGTAAACATTTACGGTACAGAATTTAGAACTGAGTTAAACTACGTTGTAGTGAATGGATGGTATAAAGGAGTATATGAAAAGTGAAACAGAGAGTGGTTGTTGGGTCATTTATTCAAACAGTTTAGGTGCATACAAACATGAATGAATTATGCATACAAACAGTTTAGTTTTAGAATTATGCATAAATCAGTAGTTGAAGATCGATGGAACCATATTAGATGAAGATGCAAGAGTAGTATCGAGAGATGAGTTTTTTTTTTTTTTGGAAAAATATGATGGTAGATGGAGTAGTGGCGTAGATTCAAAAGGAATTTGAGTGGATTTTTGAAATAATTCATCGTGGAATAAATTAAGGTCCCATTAATGATTCATGATGTAAAGTGGTTGTTGAATAGATGAAAAGGAAGTAATTATTTGAAATGGATCATGGAAAATGAAGAGAAGTTAACATGACATAGTGGGTTGGTTGTTTAATTATCACCCGTTAACTCACTTCGTTTATTTCCACATTTGAGATAACGTGTTGCATTTTGAGCCACTTGATATATATCTTAACATGCAATCTGATTCGTTGTTTATCTTTTGTTTATGTTTTCCTTTATCTCCCGCCAATTTTATTATATAACTTGTTAACGCTTAAATTTGAACGCTAACACCCCGGTGTGTGAAGTGTAGTTGTGAAAGCACCACCCGATAGATCGGGAAAGAATTATAAGCAAGTAATAGCGGAAAAGCAGTAAACAACAGCAATTTTATAGTGGTTCGGCTTATGGGTATAGCCTACGTCCACTTTAAGTACTTTTATTGATGATCACGTTACAAGTTGATACAAATCTTCTCAAGTACAATACACTTTGAATTACAAAAGACTTAGAACAAGTAGCTCAAACTTCGATGTTGACAAAAATCTTCAAATCCATGGTGGATGTAGATGATTTCTTTATGAAGTTCTTTTAGACGTTCTTTGAATCTCAAAAGCTTTAAGTGTTGAAGTAGTCTGGAATTCGGCAGAGTAATGGCGCTTGAAATTGATCGACCCAAAAAGTCCCCTTAATGTTGGAGGTAGGTTGGTATTTATAGGCAAAGATCTTGGACCTAAGCTAAGTCGTAACCGGTTCTGAATCGCCCCCGACCCAGCTAAGTCGTGGCCGACTTATGGGAGCACCACTATGATCTAGCTGAGTTGATTTTTCTTCGCTGAATTTGCACAAGTCCAAAGTCGTCACCGGGTCAAGCCAGGTCGTAGGTCGTTCCCTCTCTCTGATGCATGGCCTCCGACTTAAATGGGAAGTGCATGCTCAAATAGGTCGTTGCCGATTTAATGAATTGACGAGCTAAACGTGAACTAACTCTCTTGCCCAGGTCGCGCACATCCTAGCACAGACCATGAGTCGGTCACGACACAAGTGTAAGTCGTGAACTTGTTCCACTCAGTTAGGTCGGTAAACATGTTAAGTCCTTAAGTCGGATCGAATTAGGTCGGCAACTTCATTAGGCAGTTAGGTCGGCACCATGTTAAGTCGGATCCTTTGTTAAGCAGTTAGGTCGGCAACTCCATTAGGCAGTTAGGTCGGCATCTATGTGAAGGCATTGGGTCGGCATGCTCCTTAACCAGTTAAGTCGGTATCGATTTAAGTCGGCCACCTTGTTAATCAGTTAGGTCGGCTATCCCTTTAAGTCCTGAGTCGGCGCCATCTCCACATACTGGGCCACTGAGTCGTAACCGAGGCAGGGTTAACATAACTAGTATGGCGAATTTTAATTTTTATATAAACCTGGATGTTATTTGTTTTATGGATCAAAAGTTTTGTGTGTGTGTATGCATATAAGTATGGAGTAGTTATATGTTTTGTAATGATTTTCAACTATGCGATTTTCAATAAACCGTACACAGCTTATGACAGTATATGTTGCACTGCTGTAAATTTTGAACATTGTACACAATGTGCTATAACAAAATGTAAAGAATAAATTTTTGTTCGTGTAATGTACTTGGAAAATATAACTAATCAAGTGATGCATAGAATTTAATATTAGTTGATAACATTACTGTACAGAAGATTTATAAGCAAATAAGCTGTTGGAGGACCTTCTATTAGATGAAGAACTGTACGATTGGCTGATGAATCAATATTGTTATTATGTAAGTCAGAAGGATGGATAAACTGTAGAAAAATCCTACGCTAATGAAAACTGATCAAGACCTGAAACATCAGATATGAAGAGCCAACATAGCAAATATTTCATAGTGTAAAAAAATGCATTTCACTAAGAAGTGAGAAACGAGTTAACAAACATGCATTAATGGGAATGGTAGCAATAAAATACTAACTTACACGGAAACAAACAACAAATTACATAGAAAACTACCAATTACATACCTGAATGTTTGTGATGGAGAGGCAAGCGTTGGTAGTCTGTGGGTTAGAAGGTGATGGACGTGAGCTACAGTAAAACCTCAGGGTAAACTATATTTGTTGTAGTTGTCTCTTCTATTTTTGGAAGAAGGATAGATATTCGACCGAAGGTAGTGCATCTGGAAAGAGCTACGTAAAGTTTTGAAATGGTACTTTATATACAACAAATCATTGGCACAGCATACTTCACGGATTGTCCTTGTGCTTTACTTATAGTCATTGAGTAAGTCAGCTTGATAGGAAATTGCCTTCTTGACATGTTTATACTAATTTTCGAAGATGATGGCTGAAGCGATATCTGTGGAATGAAAACTAAGTTTCTTGATTTATCTCCAGACAATTACTAATATAGTTGAGGGAAAGTATTGATAGAGGTTGCATGAAACAATAACAGTGGTAGATTAAAAAGGCAAGTATAAAATCATTTCAAACAAATATGAATACATTTAAGCCTGGAAAGAGTAAAATTGGGTAAGTATAAATTTTTAAATAAGATGAATACTGCAGTAAAGAGAGTAAAGAAGGAAAGTATAAAATAAACATACTCTGTTCATTTGAAATATGACATATAAGGCAGCAAGAGAGCGAAGTGGGAAATATAAAATACTTCCAAACAAATGCATGGGCACAGATATATACTATATTAATGATACGAATGAGTAAATTTATTAAATATATTTTGATAGAATAATTCTTAGGTTTGTGAATAATGGAATTTAGAGCCAAAGGATGAAGTATAAATTACGTACATACAAACGAACATGTTTAAGTATGTAAAGGATAAATTTGGTTTATCTTCACTATTTATCATTTTAAATAGGTAGAGTTTTGTAACGACTCGTATTTTTAGCTATTTTAATTAGAAAATTTAAGGTGATTATTGAAGGAAAATGATTATTAATGTAATTTGTTGAATAATTTAATATTTGAAATTATTTGAATAATTGGATAACGGGTTTAATATGATTAAAAATGATTTGTAAAATTCTATTTTATCATATTAAAGTTAGAGTGATGTTGTAGAACTTTTAAAATCGAATTAAAAGTAAATTTGTGAAAATTGAATATTTTAATATTTAATTGACGAGTTAAAATAGCCATTTTTCAAACAGTCTCGGATTTCGACGAAACTTGTTTCATCGGATCCGTAATAGTAAATTATGGTAGGATTTCAATTTTCGTAGC
Source organism: Allium cepa (assembly GCA_030765085.1). Classification (NCBI taxonomy): domain Eukaryota; kingdom Viridiplantae; phylum Streptophyta; class Magnoliopsida; order Asparagales; family Amaryllidaceae; genus Allium; species Allium cepa. Next base: position 71,622,140 of record CM060930.1, on the reverse strand, counting down.
AATTGGACTTGTCGTTTGGCCGTGCGAGCTTGAAACGCGTAGAAATTTAATTTCGAATTTAATTAAAATAATCGACTTCGAAAAGCTATCTTCCAGATATGATCGAATTAGGCCTTGAAACTAGTTCCATTGCGTCCGAAATGGGGGTAAAACCTTATAAACGCCTGGCGGCACGTCTCGATTGGAGTTCGGATGATTTTGGACCTACCTATATAAATACGCACGCAAACCGAGACAGTTTTATTATTATTTTAATCGAGAAACCCTAATTCTAAATCATGGCCGCCACCTATTCCATGGCCAGAAATTGCCGATTTTCTTTCCTTAATATCTCTCAATCCGTTCGACGAAATCGAAAAATTCCAAAAGCAAAAGTGTAAATCTCGACGAGCTCTTCAAATCCATATGGTTGATGTATGCTAATTTTCATGGATTCGTCCAGATCTGACTTGGAAGTGTGTACGTATTTTCTTGGATTGCGTGCAAACGACGGCGAATGACGGGATGAAACTTGGCGCGTAGGTGGCTCTGGTGAAGGGCTTCGTGGAGGCGCTAGCTGATCGTTCTGGAAGTCGACGAGGTGGTCATGAAAATTGCTTGAAGATCGGCGGCTAATGGGTTTGCATACGTGAATTTCACGTTGGGAAAGAAGCGCCGGAATCACGGAGATGAGAGCTGCGCTGCAGTGCAGATTCGAAAGTGTTTGGAGCTCATTAAAATTTTATGTTAAATCGAACGTCGTTCGATTTGATTTAAAATCGTAAAATCAAGGTGAGTGTTTTATAACGCTCACAACGTACTGAATATCTTTATGCTAGTTAAATTTGACATTATGCATAGTTATGATTTTTATTTGTTGTTGTTTGATAAAATTTAATTATCATATTGATTGTCATTTGAATTCACCGTTAAAAAATTAAATTGACAGTTAAATTTAAATTAAAATTGAATTGCGATTAAATTACCTGACATTGATAAATATGAAATTGCCGTGAATTGTATTGCCTATTGGATGATGTATTTCGATGGATGTTATTGGTTGATATTTAAATGTTTGGATGTTTATTTGTTTATATATATCCTGCTATGCATACATATGACACTGTGATTGATTTAAATGATATATTCATCCCTGACATTTAATTGTAATAACTAATCACTTGGCCATAGGTTAGAAAATTATATACGGACACCGAGTTGGATAAATTAAATGATTTTAAAAGTTGTTTTGAAATTATTTAAATGAATTGATTTTAAGAATACAATCCAATTTATGGAAATTGAATTATTTTGAATTGGAGCTCGAAATGTTAGAATTTAAACTTGGTAAACGAAATTATTAAATAAAATCGAAGTTTATATTTAAATTGAAAATTGAAATACGGTGTAAATTTTTGAAAGTTGATTTGTTTTAAAAGATTGGACTTTTAATCGAACTCTGAATATTTCTAAGAAAATTGATATGAAATGATATTTCAAGTTTGAGTTTGGAATTGAAAATTTATTTGAAATTTAGATTTAAATTAATTTGGAATTGAATTGAAATTTAAAGAAATTTGTGAATTGAAATCGAAATTTACGTGGAATAGAAATTTATTCAAGTTGAAATTGGAATAAATCGATTAAATCGAAATGGAATTTGGATTTGATTTGGATAGGAAATTTGGGAAGTTGACCGGTTTGACTTTGGAATTATTTATCAAATAATTTTTGATTTTTTCCAAACTATTTTATATATAAACCATTTTATATTCAAATTATTTTCGATTAAACTATTTAAATATTTTCTATTAAACTATTTTGAATTATTTAACTATTTTAAACTATTTAAACTATTTTCTTAAATTCAAACTGGTTAAAGAGACGGAAATGTTTATATTTAAACCTTTGGTTTAAATACGAACTAGGTTAAAGTAGAGATTATAACCTAAATTGAATTCGAATCAAATTTTGAAGTGAAATTGATTTATCGGACAAAATTGATAATTTTGAATATATGATGATTTTGAAATGGATTTGATTTTAAAGCGAATATGATATTTTGTTATCAATCATGAACCAATTTGAAATATAAAAGAGCCATCAGTGTAATAATACGTAGTTATTGAAGAGACCGGGATTGGATATGGACATACTCTCTGTCGATACCGAAAACCACTTTAATAACTATTATACGCGGAGTGTTGATTCAGAATGAAGTGGATGGTTTGGTGAACGCGTTGACTGAAGAAAGAGAACGATATTGGATGACCCCTGACATGACTAAAACAGGAGCCGCGCCGGGCCATTGAGGTTCGCCACCTCTAGCGGACACACTTCTTCGATACCATATCTATTACACTTGTGATTTGATTTGGGTGCACCCCTTGATTTGGGAGTGTTGTTTCGCGGTGTTGAGGTAGTAGCTGCTATGCTCAACACCAGTCCGGATCACGCAACTACTAGTATCCTAATTGGTATCGCCTCATGTACCTTGTCATACTGATTATCCTATTCGCGACCACTACGTTTTGGTTTGTACCTTGAGTATATAGATTACCCTCTGGCGACTTCCGGTTTTGGGGAAACTACGGTCTTGTATATGCTTTTGGGAATATAAAATGTGTTAAGGGGGATTATGGTAACGCCTTAACGCTATTTTGATACTTTATATTACTGATAGACATTATCTACTTAGCGTACATTACTACCTAGTAGATAGTTTAACGGATCCTTGAAAGGTGCAAAAGAATTTTAAACCGTAGCCGAGTTAGTACTTGAGCTTCAGACATGTTATCATTTAGGAGCATGGGCCTACTTTGAGCATTTGCCTTGAGCTAAAGAACTAAATTGTCTGAATTTTTGAACTTTAAACTTGCCTGAATCTCCTTGTATTATGCCGCATTAACTTATAAGCTGCTAACCTGCTAAAAATAACAAACAAAGAGAACCAAGGGGAAAATACTGCCATTGACTGCCCACGTCAGATGTCAGATTAGTCAAGACAAAACAAACAACTTAATTATATTGCATGAAATGTTTGCGAATCAATCAATTAGGGTTAAGCATTAGTGCAAAGTATCAACAATCTGAACTGATTTGTCTGCACCAACATCTTACTTGCATATTTAGGCTTAAAACAATAATCCCTGAATTTCATAACTAACAAATGTTTGCTAGTTTTTATTCCAGTTATATTTGTTTACCGCTTGATTGATTCTACACAACACTTCACACACTTTAGGAAACGTGCACCTTCATGTTTGAATACCCAGTTGTTTATGTAGAATGACTTCCCATCGAGAAGAAGAAGTGGTAACTCAAGAAGAAGAAACTTTCCCGACAACAGTTCCGATAGAGAATCCTCCGGAAAGAACTTCGACTATTCTATCTTTGAGAACATTTATTCAGCTGCGCACTCAATTTGGCTTTGCTGAAAATGATGTCCTATTCCCTGGGTCAAATGATACTGCTGATAATCCTCCCCATGGTTTCGTTGCAGTCAACCGCCACATGTGCTTAAGTGGGGCGATTCCTCCTTTTAATGACTTCCTTCGAACTCTTCTTCTCCGGTTGACAATCTCTCCATTTCAACTTCATCCTAATGGTTATGCCATCTTGATGGGGTTGTGTGTTTTGTTTAGAAGAACTCTTGATCGCCTACCGAGTTTTGAAGAAATTCGTTATCTGTGCTCGTTTACAAAGAGTAAAGATCATCCTTCACTCATTATTGTGAGAAGTGCTAGAAACCGCAAGCTCCTTTCCGATCTCACTGAAAGTGTTCATGGATTTTTGAACAAGTTTTTCTTTGCTCGCTGTCCTCCAGGGTTTTATGCCATCTGGAGAATAGGAAGTAAGACTAGTGTTTCCATTTTTTCGTTTTTGAAACTTTTTCGAGATCCGAACTTTCAGTTGCTAACTTCATTCTTTGCTCTTTTCAGCACTTCCTCTCCCTTCTAGAGATCCGATTCATAAACAAGTTTTTGAGAGGTTGAGTGCCGTGGCTGCGGAAGAAAGGAGCATAAAATTTCTGCTGAAGGATGAATTTTTACACCAATACGGGCTTCTACACGCTTCTCGTTCTACGCATGCTCATGAAGTTCCAACAGAAGTTCCCGATTCTCCGATGAAAACTCCTGACGCCCCGGTTACTGTCGAACAACTCACATCAAAAGAGTCTAATATTGAAGCTTCATTGGTGAAGTGTTCCACTCCTACCGACATTATGGGGTCATCTAGTAAGACGGTGCTTGCCCCGATCGAGGAAGAAGAAGAACCTTCACGGCCTCTCGGGGGATTAGCTGATGTAGGAATTGAGAAAACAAGTCCCACCAAGCATGATGGTGACGATGTTTATGAGGGGTTGAGCGACATAATAGTGACTTCGCAGGAGCTTTTTAGAGATGACGTATCTAAAACTATCTCTCCTGTAATTGAGGCGACGTCTCTTCTTCGACAAACACCAACACAAACATCAACTCCTCATACCCAAGCTATCATCACCTCTGCACCAAAGAGTGGTTTGTAGCTTAATGCGTGTAGCTTGCACATCACACAACACTTAGGATTTTCCAGCACATTTATGCACTTATCTTCTTATACTTTAAAGATTTCTAAAGCTTATCTTTTCTTATTTCAGATTCTTCAATGACACGCGGCGGATCATATTATCAGGATTTCCAACGCTACGGGGGGCGTGGCCAATATAATTATGGGCTCTACTTCGCCTCCTATAGAGAGTCTGACGAAGAGAGGGCTGCTCGAAAGGCTCGTGAAAGGAGGGATGCAGAAGAGCGTTATGACAGAAGGGATAGGGATGAGCACCACGATTCTTCGCAGAGAGGTGATGATTCTCACAAAAGGAAATCTCACGATGACCGAGGAAAAGGTCACGTAGTTGAAGGTTCAGGCAAACGAGCCCGATATGGTGAGAGACATGCTTCCACTACTCCCGAAAAGCCTACTGCCCCTGCCCCTCTTGACATTTCTTCCGACTCTCCTGCTCTCGGGAAGGAAGACATCCAGACAATAATAAGCAGGCCTAAATTTCAAGTGGGACCGGGCCCGGCCACTTTACAAAGTCGTTTTCCGCAGTGGTGTTTAAAGGGTGTGAGGTTCGATCTCGACCTGGTCCCTATTGACAAGCCTGCTATGCTACGAAATCTTGACGCCGTTAAACTTGATATCGAGAGGATGTCAAACTGGCAGAAGCTTGTTGATGAGCTTCAACGAGTTAACCGCGCCAACTTAGAGGCTATGCTCACCATGGAAAACGATAAGGCTGAGTGGCAAAAGGTCCTTGAGCAGCATGATACCGAAATGAGAAGCATTACTTCCTACAACGAGGAGCTCGAAGCAAAGGTTGAGAAGTTGAAAGATGAGCTTGCTGCTTCCTTTACTTCATACTCTCAAAAAGAAGAAGTGCTTCTCAGACAAGTAAGAGATGCTCATGCCAGCCAACGGGATGCTGAGGAAAGGCTTGAAGTTCAGAAAAGAATTAATGAGGGCTACATTGCTGATGTTGCAGAGCTCCAAATGAAAAACAACTCCCAGGAAGCGGAGATACAAATGCTTAAGCTTCAGCTTTCCAAAACTGAGAGGGAGCGTGATGAGGCTATCGCCGGCATAATCGCAGCTGAGGAATCTCATGAGGCGACCAAGAACAGCTTTGGCTCAACATTATTCGACTTCTATTTGCATAGCGTCTTGGGGCACGGAAGCCTCGCTTTCCTTGGTCCCAAGTATGAGATCACTTTAGCTGAGGTGTGGGAGGCCGCCCTCGATATGCTTGGTGCTGAAGGTGCTGGTTATGACGAGTCAGCCCTGGAAAGGCATTATTTTGATGAAGACGCTCGCGCTGCTCTCGCCAGGGGAAAGGAACAACTTGCCAAACTAAGAACTGAAGTGACGGAAGGGGACCGGCTGGAAAAAACCACTTCAACTATTCTAGTCCAGCCACCTTCTTCGTCTGAAGTCAACATCATTGGTTCCAGTTCCCATTTCGCTTCTCCTACCAAAGTTACCACTGAGATTACAAGCGTACATGGTGGAGATGAGGGTGATGAGAGCGCTGACGCGCAAGCTTATGAAGTTGATATCAGGAAATCAGCTTCACCAGGTAACTTCACTGTTAATTCCGCTACTGTCAATTCTGTTCAAGCGGGTTATTCATTTGTTTCACATGAGTTTCATGAACTCCTTGGCTATTTTCTCAATCTTGATGAGCCTTCGTCTCCTCTCTCTACTAACTTTATTGGTGAGCCTTCATCTCCTCTCTTTACTGACTTTTAACCTCTTTTCTTCTGTAGAGAAAGCACCAAGCACTGCTCAAACTTCCACTCCTCCGGTTATCCTTCCTTCATCTCTTCAGGTGGCGCCTCCTTCTACCTCGCAACCTGGATCACAGGAGGAACAAATAGAGGCTCTTCACGGCTTGGATGATCCCATCGCTTCGCAAGAGCAGAAAGATGAGGGACTTGAAGGAGGTGACATATCCCCGGAGCGAACTCCTTCTGACGACATTGTTCTATCTAAACTTGTCACTCCGGGGAGTGAGTCTTCCTCACAAAGGAGAAAGAAGCGTGGGACATCAAAGAGGAGGGGGAAGAAAATCACCGCCACTGAAGAGGAGCCGGAAGTTGAACCGGTTGCACCTACCTCTCCTACTTCCCTTATACCCACTGGCCGACCTGAAAAGCTGGTCATTCGACCGGGTAAAGGGTCCAAAGGAGGGAAGAAGAAGTGAAGACGACTTTAGCTTTTTGCCTTTTGTATGTACTGGCCGAGAATTGTGCGGGTACCGGCCCCCGCTTTTCTTTATTTTGAAACCTGTATCTGCATTATAGTTGAATAAAATGATTCCTTGTTTGTACAAACTTCTGTTTGAATTTGAGAATGCATTTACTATTTATTTTTTGCACAAGTTTATTTACACGATATTGCAGCGAGCTTATGGCATGTTACTTGAGCGTTACCTTTTGCTGGTTTGGCTATACCATATTGTGTGTAATTATACTATATTGCCCCCATTCCACAAGTTTGCTGCAATATTCTATACTTCGAGGGGAATTGTACTCTTATTTGCTAAAGAATAATTATTTTATTTCCTTAAAGAGAATTTTTGTAGAGTACAACCCCCTTCGTATAAGTTTCAGCGCTTTGTCCTTTGAAGAAATCACTTCTTTCTTTTGCTTAAGTACATTTTTTACCAAGTGAATTCTTTTATGCGGTAAAGCGGACCTCTGAAGGGTACTTTAACTCCCTCTCTCTTTTTTCTTTTTTTTTCTTTTTTTTTGAGGAAGATCATTCTCCAGAATAGGTAAATTACTCTTTCTTCGGAAGTTAAAGTATGCCCCTGATGAGGATTTTTTTTTTATAGAAAGTTGTACCTCTGAGGAGGGATTTTCTACGTTTCAACACTTGGAAGTTTTATTTCAATCTTGGTGAAACGTGTACCTCCAAAGAGTTTTGCCTTAGGAAGTCTTTTCACGTTTCAACACTTGGAAGTTTTATTTCAATCTCGGCGAAACGTGGGCTTCCGAAGAGGTCTTTCTTCTTGATTGTGCCTCCGAAGAGGTCTTTATTTTGTTTATTTTTCAACTCTGGTGAAGTGAAATTCCGAAGAGCGGCTGTTACACTTCAACTCCTGGTGAAATATGCCTCCGAAGAGGTCTTTATTTTGTTTGCATTTCAACTTTGGTGAAGTGAAACTCCGAAGAGTAACTACTCCGACTCCTGGTGAAATGTGCCTCCGAAGAGGTCTTTTTCTTTGTTTGCATTTCAACTCTGGTGAAGTGAAATTCCGAAGAGCGGCTATTTCACTTCAACTCCTGGTGAAATGTGCCTCAGAAAGGGTTTTCATTGCCTGGAAGTTGCTCTCTCATGGTTGGAGGGTCATGACTCCTCCAATCTTTTTTGTTGAGTAGAGAACTTTCTTTTTTGTGGCATATGACCCATTAGAGGTCTTTTATCCTCCGAAGAGTTGTGCCTCTGAAGAAGACTTATGCTGCCGATGATGGATTTTGGTTGTTTCCTTGTCTTTTTGCTTACGCCTTTTCACCGATCCTCTTTTTTTTTCTCTTTTCAAGTTTTCATTCCCCTTTTCTTGCAAGTAGCTTATTTAATCCAAGGAAGTGTACTTCATTGTTAGGCAAGTTCGTGAGAACGGGCACTAGCTTCCTAATTGGATATTTGTTTGTTCAAACAATCTCAATTTATCAGCAAGGGCCCGTTTCTATCGAAATTGTTAGCCGTTCAATTGAAGTATTTCCTATCTAGGATTTGAATTCGGGGTCTTTATGACTTGAAATTTGTTTGTTGAATGATGGTGAGAATCGCTCGGTCTTATTATGCGCAAGTTTTATTTCCATTGTCTGCAAAAATTTAAATCGATATTTCAGCAATACATTTTATGTACTTTTATATCGAAAATAAAGCAAACATGTAATAAAAATAAGGAACGCAAGATTTATAGTGGTTCGGCCAAGAATTTGGGCCTACATCCACTTTATATTCTTTCATTAATCACTTGCATCGGTTTTACAATTGCTTTCAATTACAAGAATCATACGTTCACAATCCTTTTTTACAATATTTCAACAAAATTTTCAAGTAAAGTATGGACGCAAGTGATTGCTGTTCCATGCCCTTGGAATTTGATCTCCTTCAACAGTAGTGAGTTTGAATGTGTCGTCAAGAAGCTTCTGACCTATCACATATGGTACTTCCCAATTGGGCCCAAACACACCTGTCGCGGTCATAATTCTTTTCAGGACTAGATCTCCAATTTCAAAGCTGCGTTGTCGAACTTTGGAATTGAAATGTCTGGCTATCCTTTGCTGATGAGCTGCAACTCTGAGATTAGCTTCATCTCTTTTTTCATCAAGGAGATCCAGCGCTTCAAGTTGTAGCTTTTCATTTTCTGCTTGATTGAAATGGATTCTTCTATGTGAAGGGACCTCTGTTTCAACCGGGATCATTGCTTCCGATCCGTATGCTAACGAAAAAGGAGTATGCCCAGTCGCAGTTTTGTGAGTAGTTCTGTATGCCCATAGTGCAAGTGGTAGTTTATCGACCCAACCACCTTTTGCTCTTTCGAGTTGCTTTTTGATGGTTGATTTGATGATCTTGTTCACTGCTTCCACTTGCCCGTTTGCCTGCGGATGAGCTACTGCCGAAAAGCTTTTCTGGATTTTGAATCGTTTGCAAAAATCCTGGAATTCCTCGCTTTCAAACTGAGTACCATTGTCTGTGATTATTTTCTGAGGCACACCGTATCTGCAAATGACATTCTTGGTTACAAAGCTTATCATTTTCTTAGAAGTGATAGTAGCCAATGGTTCAGCTTCAGCCCATTTAGTAAAGTAGTCAACTGCAACAATAGCATATTTAATCCCTGATTTGGCAGTTGGTAGCGGCCCAATGAGATCCATTCCCCAAATTGCAAACGGCCATGGACTGACCATCTGCGTGAGTTCCGTAGAGGGTGCTCTAGGAATTTTGGCAAATCTTTGGCATCTGTCACATTTTCGGGAGTAATCTGCAGCATCTCGATTAATTTCTGGCCAAAAATATCCGTATCGGAGAATTTTCTTTGCTAATGTTTGGCCACCTGAATGATCACCACATTCTCCTCCATGAACCTCAGCTAGGATCGTTTTGGACTCTTCCCTGGATACACATCGAAGTAAAGGCATTGAGAATCCCCGTCTGTACAATCGGCCATCCTGGATTACATAACGAGAGGCTTTCCTTAGTAGCTTCTGTCTCTCTCTCGAGTTTTCTGGCACAAAACCTCTGAGTAGGTAATCTAATATTGGAGTCATCCACGACTCTTGTTCTTGAGATACATCCATGATCCAGTCTATATCCATCTCGTCTATACTTGGTGCTGAGAGGACTTCTACGGGAACCAACCCCAATAGTTGAGCTTCACCAGAACTTGAATACTTTGCGAGGGAATCTGCCTTCGTATTCTCTTCCCGGGGAATATGGCTTATTGAATAATGATCGAGTTCACATAGGAGTTCCCAAGCCTTTGACAAGTAGGAGGGCAAGTTTCCACCTTTTGTTTGAAATTCCTTCTTGACTTGGTATACAATAAGCTGAGAATCACTGAAGATCTGTAATGCTCGAATGTTTAGCTCTTTAGCGATTTTCAGACCTGCAATAAGAGCTTCATATTCTGCTTCATTGTTTGTTGAAGGAAATTCCAGTCTTATTGCATAACATAATGATCGACCTTCAGGAGTTTCAAGTACCACTCCGGCTCCAGAACAGTAGTCATTTCTTGCGCCATCCACATACATCTTCCACTGGATTGGGGAATCATTGACCGCTTTTTCCTCACCATTATCTTTCTCTGTGAATTCTGCAATGAAATCAGCTAAAGCTTGTCCGTTGATTGCTTTTCGGGGATGATAAGTGATGTCATATTGACTGAGTTCAATGTTCCATTTTAGAAGGCGACCCGAAGTTTCTGGGCGAAATAGGACTTGCTTTAGAGGTTGATCAGTGAGTACTTTGATAGGATGAGCTTGGAAATATTGCCTCAGTTTCCTCGATGCAACTAGTAGGCAATAGGCGAGTTTTTCCAACTTGGAGTAATTCAGCTCTGCCCCAGTGAGTCTTTTGCTGATATAGTAAACTGGATGTTGAATCCTTTTGTCTTCCCGTATCAGCGCTGCACTTAGAGCATGAGATGATACTGCCAAGTATATAAGAAGATCCTCACCATTGCCTGGCCTAGAAAGTATCGGAGGCGTTTCCATATGACGGATCAACTCTTCAAAGGCTTTTTGGCATTCGGGAGTCCATTCAAAGTTCTTCTTTCCTTTTTTCAGGGCATCGAAGAATGGGATGCATTTATCAGTAGCTTTGGAAATGAACCGACTCAAAGCGGCGACCTTTCCGTTGAGACTTTGCAATTCCTTCTTCGTTCTAGGAGCTTTAACTTCTTTTAAGGCGGTAATTTGAGCTGGACTGGCCTCAATGCCCCTAGCACTGACGATAAAACCTAAGAACTTTCCGGATTCGACCCCAAATGTACATTTCAGAGGGTTAAGCTTCATTCTGTATTTCCGGAGGACTGCGAACATTTCTGCTAAGTGTTCAATGTGATCCACTGCTTTCCTGGACTTCACTAACATGTCGTCGACGTAGACTTCCATAGTTTTGCCCAATTGCGGTTTGAACATAGCATTAACAAGTCTTTGGTAGGTTGCCCCTGCGTTTTTCAATCCGAAGGGCATAACTCTGTAGCAATAAAGTCCAACATCTGTGATAAAGCTTGTATCCTCCTGATCCGGCTCATGCATCATGATTTGGTTATAACCGGAGTAGGCATCCATGAAAGATAACAATTCATGTCCCGCAGTTCCGTCTACCAGTTGATCAATCCTGGGTAATGGGAAGCAATCTTTGGGGCAAGCCTTGTTTAGATCAGAAAAATCGATGCACACTCTCCATTTTCCATTAGCTTTCTTGACTAACACAGGATTCGAAACCCAATTCGGATATGTAGATTCTTTGATGAAGTTATTTTCCATGAGTCGATCAACTTCTTCTTTTAATGCTGCTGACCTTTCTGGACCTTGGGTTCTCCTTTTCTGTTTAACTGGTGTAAATTTTGGGTCAATATTCAGAGCGTGTACTGCAACTTCTGGAGATATTCCACACATATCGGCATGAGTCCAAGCAAAGACATCCAGATTTGCCTTCAGGAAAGATATCAAGATGTTCTGAATTGACACATTAAGCTGTGAACCCACATTCAACACCTTATTTGGATCCTTCGGGTCAACAGGTACCGGAACTGTCGTTTCCACCGGTACTACTCTATTCTCCCCTGTACTGGCTTTTCTGGGATCCATTTCTTTCCGTGCCCCGCTGTGCTCGCCAGTGCAGGGTCCGCCTCGTAATTGCTATAAAGCTGGTTCCTTGATGCGGACTGGGGTTGCCGCATCCTTTCCCATTTCTCTTTTTCTTGACTCTCGCAGCTCTGTCAAATAGCATTCTCGCGCAGCATTTTGATCCCCTTTTATAACTCCTACTCCATTGTCAGTAGGAAATTTAATAGTGAGGCACCACGGGGCTAGGATAGCTTTGAATGCTGCGAGTGTTGGACGGCCAAGAAAAGCATTATAAGCAGAATATTCATCGACGATCACAAAGGTTTGCTTTCGGACCACTTTCCTTTCTCCTTCCCCAAGTTCTACAAACAGATCGATGGTTCCTACTGGTTGCTTTGGCTCCCCAGTGAAGCCAACGATTTTCTGTGATGAGGCTTGCACATCGATCATAGGGATTTTCATCTGGTCAAATGTCTTCTTGAAGAGAATATTACATGATGCTCCGCAGTCAATGAGGACTCTTCTGACAATGGCTGGTCCAATACCAGCCGAGATGACCAAGGGATCTAAAGTAAGAGCTTCAATACCTGTAGAATCTCTGGCTCTGAAAATAATATCATCGCTGAAAGTTTTCTGTTGTTTCAGGGGCGTAGTATCTTCTAGAACAAAGACGTCTGCTTCGGCTGGAGCATATTTCAAAGCCCTGGAATATCTCTCCATCTCACCCCAGCTCTTGCCAGCTGGGTGAGGTCCTCCTGAAATGATATTAATAACGGGCCTTCCAGATTCATGCCCCGTAGCTTTCTCACCTGCCCCAGGCTGATGAACAGGAGCCCGCTGCCCCTGACTCGATGATGCAGGATTGTTGCTATTCTTTTTCACGAATTGCTGCAACTTGCTTTCTCTCAGCAACTCTTCAATCAGATTTTTCAGCTGGCGGCATTCATCAGTTTCATGACCGGGTTGATTGTGGAAGCGGCAGAATTTCCCACTCTGTATGGCTTTTTTCCCGGTTCTCAAAGGGATAGGTTTAGGGAAATCGACGGAATCTTTAGTGGCAAGGTAGATGTGCTCCGGCGTATGTGATAATGGAGTATATTCTGATGGCTTGAAGGACCGGGGCTTTTTCAGATTACCATGTTTCTTTCCATTATTATTCTCCCTTTTCTGCCCCACCGACTCATTCTTGCGTGGAGCGACAGTGTTGTCTTCAGCTTTTTCCAACACTGCCTTTACTGGCAAAGGACGACTTTCCAAGCGAATGAATTCGTCTGCTTTTTTGTAGAACTTCTCGAGAGAGGTTGGCTCTTTCATATTTAACCATTTCCCAAATTCGCTTGACTTATCAATAGCCCTCATTAGATAAGTCAAGATCATTCGTGGTTCAGCATTATCCACTTCCGCCAGCGCTATATTAAAGCGGTTCAAGAAAGATCTGATGGACTCACCAGGATTTTGCTCTAAACTAGACAATGACATGATATCCTTGGCCTTTGAAGCATAAAGTCTAAACTGCTCCTTGAATTTTCTGGTCAAGTCTGAAAACTGATCTATAGATCGGACTGGCAGCTTGGTAAACCATAGTAGAGCCACCCCTTCAAGGTATACGGGGAAATATCGGCACTTTATTTCGTCAGAAGCTCTGGCACCTGTCATGTGCCAATCATATTTATACAAAAATTCGTTTGGATCACTTGTCCCTTTGTAAGCTGGGATGGTCGGAGGGACAAACTTCCTTGGAAATTCCGCCTTTAAGATTCTTTCAGTAAACGGAGTTTTGCTTGGAGCGAAACCCCATTCCTTCTCATCTTCAACCCTTTGCATACTTTCTTTCATGATCTGCCGGACCATTCCAGAAAGATATTCTTCATCATGCCGAGTTCTAGATCCACCGGCCTCAGGTACCGCCTGCTCAAAGGGACTAGTAGGCCTTTCAGGAGCATTCCTTTCATTAACATCATGAACGTTGCCAGCATAGTTCCTCTCATTACCAGCCGGTTGATTGTTTGCCCCAAGTAAGTCGTTCAACTTATTCAGAATCAGGGCATTCTGGGCACTTTGAGCCTCTAATTGTGCATTTTGGGCGTTTATCTGCTGGTTTAGCCCTAGAATAACAGCATCCAACTCCGCTTTCGTAACTCCAACAGACGGAGTGGGTTGATTAGGCACAGGGGAAGCGGAGGTTCCCTCTTGAATGTTTCCAGATCTGACAGATCTACTTTTCCTTCCAGGAGCCATAATCTCAGATAGACTTCTGGTTTTTAAAGAAATTCTTTCTACAAATCTTTGTGAAGCAATGATGAGAGCACCCGTTTGGTAAGCGGGAGGTCCTGAGTTCAATTCTCAGTGAAAGCACCAAAATGTTAACGCTTAAATTTGAACGCTAACACCCCGGTGTGTGAAGTGTAGTTGTGAAAGCACCACCCGATAGATCGGGAAAGAATTATAAGCAAGTAATAGCGGAAAAGCAGTAAACAACAGCAATTTTATAGTGGTTCGGCTTATGGGTATAGCCTACGTCCACTTTAAGTACTTTTATTGATGATCACGTTACAAGTTGATACAAATCTTCTCAAGTACAATACACTTTGAATTACAAAAGACTTAGAACAAGTAGCTCAAACTTCGATGTTGACAAAAATCTTCAAATCCATGGTGGATGTAGATGATTTCTTTATGAAGTTCTTTTAGACGTTCTTTGAATCTCAAAAGCTTTAAGTGTTGAAGTAGTCTGGAATTCGGCAGAGTAATGGCGCTTGAAATTGATCGACCCAAAAAGTCCCCTTAATGTTGGAGGTAGGTTGGTATTTATAGGCAAAGATCTTGGACCTAAGCTAAGTCGTAACCGGTTCTGAATCGCCCCCGACCCAGCTAAGTCGTGGCCGACTTATGGGAGCACCACTATGATCTAGCTGAGTTGATTTTTCTTCGCTGAATTTGCACAAGTCCAAAGTCGTCACCGGGTCAAGCCAGGTCGTAGGTCGTTCCCTCTCTCTGATGCATGGCCTCCGACTTAAATGGGAAGTGCATGCTCAAATAGGTCGTTGCCGATTTAATGAATTGACGAGCTAAACGTGAACTAACTCCCTTGCCCAGGTCGCGCACATCCTAGCACAGACCATGAGTCGGTCACGACACAAGTGTAAGTCGTGAACTTGTTCCACTCAGTTAGGTCGGTAAACATGTTAAGTCCTTAAGTCGGATCGAATTAGGTCGGCAACTTCATTAGGCAGTTAGGTCGGCACCATGTTAAGTCGGATCCTTTGTTAAGCAGTTAGGTCGGCAACTCCATTAGGCAGTTAGGTCGGCATCTATGTGAAGGCATTGGGTCGGCATGCTCCTTAACCAGTTAAGTCGGTATCGATTTAAGTCGGCCACCTTGTTAATCAGTTAGGTCGGCTATCCCTTTAAGTCCTGAGTCGGCGCCATCTCCACATACTGGGCCACTGAGTCGTAACCGAGGCAGGGTTAACATAACTAGTATGGCGAATTTTAATTTTTATATAAACCTGGATGTTATTTGTTTTATGGATCAAAAGTTTTGTGTGTGTGTATGCATATAAGTATGGAGTAGTTATATGTTTTGTAATGATTTTCAACTATGCGATTTTCAATAAACCGTACACAGCTTATGACAGTATATGTTGCACTGCTGTAAATTTTGAACATTGTACACAATGTGCTATAACAAAATGTAAAGAATAAATTTTTGTTCGTGTAATGTACTTGGAAAATATAACTAATCAAGTGATGCATAGAATTTAATATTAGTTGATAACATTACTGTACAGAAGATTTATAAGCAAATAAGCTGTTGGAGGACCTTCTATTAGATGAAGAACTGTACGATTGGCTGATGAATCAATATTGTTATTATGTAAGTCAGAAGGATGGATAAACTGTAGAAAAATCCTACGCTAATGAAAACTGATCAAGACCTGAAACATCAGATATGAAGAGCCAACATAGCAAATATTTCATAGTGTAAAAAAATGCATTTCACTAAGAAGTGAGAAACGAGTTAACAAACATGCATTAATGGGAATGGTAGCAATAAAATACTAACTTACACGGAAACAAACAACAAATTACATAGAAAACTACCAATTACATACCTGAATGTTTGTGATGGAGAGGCAAGCGTTGGTAGTCTGTGGGTTAGAAGGTGATGGACGTGAGCTACAGTAAAACCTCAGGGTAAACTATATTTGTTGTAGTTGTCTCTTCTATTTTTGGAAGAAGGATAGATATTCGACCGAAGGTAGTGCATCTGGAAAGAGCTACGTAAAGTTTTGAAATGGTACTTTATATACAACAAATCATTGGCACAGCATACTTCACGGATTGTCCTTGTGCTTTACTTATAGTCATTGAGTAAGTCAGCTTGATAGGAAATTGCCTTCTTGACATGTTTATACTAATTTTCGAAGATGATGGCTGAAGCGATATCTGTGGAATGAAAACTAAGTTTCTTGATTTATCTCCAGACAATTACTAATATAGTTGAGGGAAAGTATTGATAGAGGTTGCATGAAACAATAACAGTGGTAGATTAAAAAGGCAAGTATAAAATCATTTCAAACAAATATGAATACATTTAAGCCTGGAAAGAGTAAAATTGGGTAAGTATAAATTTTTAAATAAGATGAATACTGCAGTAAAGAGAGTAAAGAAGGAAAGTATAAAATAAACATACTCTGTTCATTTGAAATATGACATATAAGGCAGCAAGAGAGCGAAGTGGGAAATATAAAATACTTCCAAACAAATGCATGGGCACAGATATATACTATATTAATGATACGAATGAGTAAATTTATTAAATATATTTTGATAGAATAATTCTTAGGTTTGTGAATAATGGAATTTAGAGCCAAAGGATGAAGTATAAATTACGTACATACAAACGAACATGTTTAAGTATGTAAAGGATAAATTTGGTTTATCTTCACTATTTATCATTTTAAATAGGTAGAGTTTTGTAACGACTCGTATTTTTAGCTATTTTAATTAGAAAATTTAAGGTGATTATTGAAGGAAAATGATTATTAATGTAATTTGTTGAATAATTTAATATTTGAAATTATTTGAATAATTGGATAACGGGTTTAATATGATTAAAAATGATTTGTAAAATTCTATTTTATCATATTAAAGTTAGAGTGATGTTGTAGAACTTTTAAAATCGAATTAAAAGTAAATTTGTGAAAATTGAATATTTTAATATTTAATTGACGAGTTAAAATAGCCATTTTTCAAACAGTCTCGGATTTCGACGAAACTTGTTTCATCGGATCCGTAATAGTAAATTATGGTAGGATTTCAATTTTCGTAGCAATTGGACTTGTCGTTTGGCCGTGCGAGCTTGAAACGCGTAGAAATTTAATTTCGAATTTAATTAAAATAATCGACTTCGAAAAGCTATCTTCCAGATATGATCGAATTAGGCCTTGAAACTAGTTCCATTGCGTCCGAAATGGGGGTAAAACCTTATAAACGCCTGGCGGCACGTCTCGATTGGAGTTCGGATGATTTTGGACCTACCTATATAAATACGCACGCAAACCGAGACAGTTTTATTATTATTTTAATCGAGAAACCCTAATTCTAAATCATGGCCGCCACCTATTCCATGGCCAGAAATTGCCGATCTTCTTTCCTTAATATCTCTCAATCCGTTCGACGAAATCGAAAAATTCCAAAAGCAAAAGTGTAAATCTCGACGAGCTCTTCAAATCCATATGGTTGATGTATGCTAATTTTCATGGATTCGTCCAGATCTGACTTGGAAGCGTGTACGTATTTTCTTGGATTGCGTGCAAACGACGGCGAATGACGGGATGAAACTTGGCGCGTAGGTGGCTCTGGTGAAGGGCTTCGTGGAGGCGCTAGCTGATCGTTCTGGAAGTCGACGAGGTGGTCATGAAAATTGCTTGAAGATCGGCGGCTAATGGGTTTGCATACGTGAATTTCACGTTGGGAAAGAAGCGCCGGAATCACGGAGATGAGAGCTGCGCTGCAGTGCAGATTCGAAAGTGTTTGGAGCTCATTAAAATTTTATGTTAAATCGAACGTCGTTCGATTTGATTTAAAATCGTAAAATCAAGGTGAGTGTTTTATAACGCTCACAACGTACTGAATATCTTTATGCTAGTTAAATTTGACATTATGCATAGTTATGATTTTTATTTGTTGTTGTTTGATAAAATTTAATTATCATATTGATTGTCATTTGAATTCACCGTTAAAAAATTAAATTGACAGTTAAATTTAAATTAAAATTGAATTGCGATTAAATTACTTGACATTGATAAATATGAAATTGCCGTGAATGGTATTGCCTATTGGATGATGTATTTCGATGGATGTTATTGGTTGATATTTAAATGTTTGGATGTTTATTTGTTTATATATATCCTGCTATGCATACATATGACACTGTGATTGATTTAAATGATATATTCATCCCTGACATTTAATTGTAATAACTAATCACTTGGCCATAGGTTAGAAAATTATATACGGACACCGAGTTGGATAAATTAAATGATTTTAAAAGTTGTTTTGAAATTATTTAAATGAATTGATTTTAAGAATACAATCCAATTTATGGAAATTGAATTATTTTGAATTGGAGCTCGAAATGTTAGAATTTAAACTTGGTAAACGAAATTATTAAATAAAATCGAAGTTTATATTTAAATTGAAAATTGAAATACGGTGTAAATTTTTGAAAGTTGATTTGTTTTAAAAGATTGGACTTTTAATCGAACTCTGAATATTTCTAAGAAAATTGATATGAAATGATATTTCAAGTTTGAGTTTGGAATTGAAAATTTATTTGAAATTTAGATTTAAATTAATTTGGAATTGAATTGAAATTTAAAGAAATTTGTGAATTGAAATCGAAATTTACGTGGAATAGAAATTTATTCAAGTTGAAATTGGAATAAATCGATTAAATCGAAATGGAATTTGGATTTGATTTGGATAGGAAATTTGGGAAGTTGACCGGTTTGACTTTGGAATTATTTATCAAATAATTTTTGATTTTTTCCAAACTATTTTATATATAAACCATTTTATATTCAAATTATTTTCGATTAAACTATTTAAATATTTTCTATTAAACTATTTTGAATTATTTAACTATTTTAAACTATTTAAACTATTTTCTTAAATTCAAACTGGTTAAAGAGACGGAAATGTTTATATTTAAACCTTTGGTTTAAATACGAACTAGGTTAAAGTAGAGATTATAACCTAAATTGAATTCGAATCAAATTTTGAAGTGAAATTGATTTATCGGACAAAATTGATAATTTTGAATATATGATGATTTTGAAATGGATTTGATTTTAAAGCGAATATGATATTTTGTTATCAATCATGAACCAATTTGAAATATAAAAGAGCCATCAGTGTAATAATACGTAGTTATTGAAGAGACCGGGATTGGATATGGACATACTCTCTGTCGATACCGAAAACCACTTTAATAACTATTATACGCGGAGTGTTGATTCAGAATGAAGTGGATGGTTTGGTGAACGCGTTGACTGAAGAAAGAGAACGATATTGGATGACCCCTGACATGACTAAAACAGGAGCCGCGCCGGGCCATTGAGGTTCGCCACCTCTAGCGGACACACTTCTTCGATACCATATCTATTACACTTGTGATTTGATTTGGGTGCACCCCTTGATTTGGGAGTGTTGTTTCGCGGTGTTGAGGTAGTAGCTGCTATGCTCAACACCAGTCCGGATCACGCAACTACTAGTATCCTAGTTGGTATCGCCTCATGTACCTTGTCATACTGATTATCCTATTCGCGACCACTACGTTTTGGTTTGTACCTTGAGTATATAGATTACCCTCTGGCGACTTCCGGTTTTGGGGAAACTACGGTCTTGTATATGCTTTTGGGAATATAAAATGTGTTAAGGGGGATTATGGTAACGCCTTAACGCTATTTTGATACTTTATATTACTGATAGACATTATCTACTTAGCGTACATTACTACCTAGTAGATAGTTTAACGGATCCTTGAAAGGTGGAAAATCCCGTAACATCTCTTAAGTTATTGCACGCACGTTGACACTGGATATGAGATGTCAAACCCCGTAAACATCTCTGAAGCCGTCACACTCATATTTATTTACGATTGATTTAACTTTCATATGGATATTTTAGTCCTGACTCGAGTGTTTTGTCTTTTCATTACGCTCGGGTCAGTCCTAAGTTTTCAGATTTTTGAAGATCTATTCTGGAGGACGAAGACGAAGATTTGGTATACTATTACTATTATTATCTATGCATCATGTTGTCTGCTGCATTATTTATTTGTTCTGTTGTATATGTATAACTCTGATAAATGTTGTATAAATAATTGTCTAAGTATAGTAAACAGCTTCATGAACTGTTTCTTTGACTATTATATTTTATCGTTCCGCTGCGAGATTCTGTTTTGTTTCATTTCCTTTATTTCTTTTCTTTTCTTAATTACCCCAATAACCATCTGCCTTTTTTTAATGGTTTGGAACCGGCATGTGTATTTGATCGTCGGTTTAAACTGTCCAAAAAGGCGGGTCGTTACAGTTGGTATCAGAGCTTTGGTTTAGCGATAAACCTTGGCTCTAGTGGGAAATAACTCATTGAAATAGAGGTAAACTATATGAATGAGTTGAGTATATATGAGAGAGCGTACTTGTTATTTGATATAAAATGGTTTTATATTGTGTTAATTTGTTCCGTTGAGTATTTATGAATTTTGGTCTATACTTGGGACGCCAAGGCGTCGATAGGAATTTCTAAACACTCGAATAGGATAAACCAACACAATATCATTTTGGAATATATTTTATATAAAAGAATTATTTGAATATTTATTCATTTTGATTGAATTGATTGTTAGGAGATGATAATATTAGATTATTATCGTTATTGTTTGATCAGTCAATATTTACAACAATTGATTAAATAACAATGGATTTAGGAAAATGAAATCTTGTAAACACAATTGATAATGAATATAAATGAATTTTAACTTGGATTTGGGAATTTAAATTCCGGTGTTTGAGATTGACTTACAAGAATTTGAAAAATATAATATAAGCATTATATGATAGTATAATTGAGTTGAAATTGTTTTCGAAGGATTTTTTTTATGATAAGTGTTATATTCCCTTCTCTTGACGCTAGAAAATGATTTCGATGATGTGTGCACGCATTATTGGCATTTATTTTCGAGAGTCCGAGTGGGGGAGACCACTTAATAGCTTGTCTAAACCTTGTTTTGACTCAAATTTTATTTTTTTTTGCATTCTCTATAGTATGATTTGATATATAATTTATATAAGTATATATTATTTCAAACCTTGATTTGAAATGAAACCGGGATTGGAATTCTTAAGTTCTTTAATAATTAATGATTTTTTTTATGATTGAAATGAATTTAGACTTGAATCATTAAGGAACTTCTGAATTGTGAAATGAGAAATGAACCTAAGAGCTAAGTGAAAATATCAATTGCAGTAGAAATCCTTAGAATTAGGAAATTATGAACTTAAAATAAAATTGAAACTGTAAAACTCGCATAGTATTAAATTTCATTCTATAGCTTAGATATAACTTACCAAAATACTTAAGAAGTTCAAAAATGTTATATGAATTGTTAATTAGATAATATACAAGTATAGGTTTGAATAATGAAATATGCATTTAATTAATGGTTTGCAAATATAAATAAAATTGTTAGTAAATAATTGGAATTTAAATTAACATTTAAAGGTGATTCAAAATTATGTTAATATAAAATGAAAATACTATATGTGAATGTAAATGTGAAATTAAATTATAGTGAAATTTAAGTAATGACTTAAGAATTGATAAATTGAAAATTCAACTTTAAATGAAAAGAAGTTGTATGTTGTTTAACTACATTCTATTTGCATAACTATAACTTACCAAATACTTAAAGGGTTTAAAATGCTAATAAGGATAAGTAGAGAAATAATATACCAGTGTGAGAGTGAAAAATAAAATGTAAAGATCTATTGATAGTTGTAAATATAAAAGAAATTTAAGCTGTAAAATGGATGATACATGTATAAGTGAATGAATAAAATTTAAACTTAATGAAATATAAAATTGGTAAATGGAAACTAATTAAATTTGAATATAACTAAATGTCAATAAACTTGGAAGTGTATGAAATTAAAATTGGCTTGGAAATGTATAATTGATTTAGTGTAGATTTTGGATGGATGTTAATGTTTGATATGCATTGGTTGTTAGATGGATGATAATTGATTAAGTAGAATTCATTAGTGTTAATGGAATTGAATAAACGGAATAAAATTTTAAATAATTAAATTCAAATTGGGAGCAAATTGACTTGAATTAAAAATGTGAATGAAACAAACTTGAATAAATCGAAAAAAATTGAATGTAAACCTATTGCATGGATGAATAAGAAAATAGATGACTTTGTGTTTATGATTGTTCTTTAGAAAATTTGAAGTTTTGATGTTTTGTACTTTGAAATAATAAAAGCAAATTTTTGGAAGAAAAAAAAAATCCAACATTGTCCAATATATGCTGAAACGAAAACAACCATAACTTTTAAATGGCTGAACGGAATTCGACGATTTTAGACTTTTCGGAAAGCTTAGAAACTATAGCACAACTTTTGTTTAGATAACTTGAGAAAATTCCTTCGTCTGCTTGGTTAAAAACTTAAATGTTACTCGCTGTCCTGTGTAAAAATAAGTAAAATCAGTAGTATACACCCTTAGTATTTTCGCCATATCTTTTGACTGGTTTATTGGATTTTGATGATCTTGCACTTTCTGGAAAGCTAAGAACTTAAGCTAAAACTTTTTGTTTTAAGTTTTTTGTGTTTTGATATCGTTTAGAAGGTCGAAAACGTGGGTGAACGTCGCTGACTGCGCAATTCATTGCCCAGGCTGAGGCGTATCCTCTAAGTAAAACGGCCGTAACTTTTGAATGTATGGTCTGAATTCGCTGATTTTGGACATTCCGAAAATCTTGAAATGAATACAACAACTTTTGTTTAGATTCTGTTGCCAAATTTTATAGTTTAGGTGACCTAAAACTGAGATTTGTTTGCTGTCCTGAAATTGGAATCTCAGTTTTGGAGCTAAATATGTTATATATATGTTGTGTAGGCTAAATATATCGATCTATCTTTATATGCATGGTTCTAACTTAGTTATTGAGCATTTTAGTAGGTAGCAAAGGGGTTGCGCTTCGTTGTAGAGCTCGCTTCTGTGTTAAATACAAAATGTAAGTAAACTGCTAATAAATGCTAAATAAAAGGTACGCTTATGGTTTTATATGGTATTGGTGATATATATATGTTGTTTCCCCAGATATGGGATGCCTCATCATTGAGATGAGATGTATATTTGATATATATTGGTTATATTTGTGTTATATATTGAATTGTAAATTTTTTCGATCGAGCCGCGCAAAGGAGACCCTGCCGAAATTTTCCGTGAATCCGGGTGTTAGAAATTTTTCAAGTTTTTAAATTTTATAACTTGTTTTGATAACTAACTTTTAAATTTAGAAAGCCGTTCGGAGTAACATTGTGGAAGCGTAGTTATGACTTTATAAATGGAATTTCATTGTTTTATAAGTTGGTAACTTTGAATAAAATATATCTAATGTTGAATTCTATACTTAGTTCCTTTTCCCTTCTTTTCCTTTTCGGGGACGAAAAGTTTTGAGTGGGGGAGAGTGTAACGACCCGTATTTTTAGCTATTTTAATTAGAAAATTTAAGGTGATTATTGATGGAAAATGATTATTAATGTAATTTGTTGAATAATTTAATATTTGAAATTATTTGAATAATTGGATAACGGGTTTAATATGATTAAAAATGATTTGTAAAATTCTATTTTATCATATTAAAGTTAGAGTGAAGTTGTAGAACTTTTAAAATCGAATTAAAAGTAAATTTGTGAAAATTGAATATTTTAATATTTAATTGACGAATTAAAATAGCCATTTTTCAAACAGTCTCGGATTTCGACGAAACTTGTTTCATCGGATCCGTAATAGTAAATTATGGTAGGATTTCAATTTTCGTAGCAATTGGACTTGTCGTTTGGCCGTGCGAGCTTGAAACGCGTAGAAATTTAATTTCGAATTTAATTAAAATAATCGACTTCGAAAAGCTATCTTCCAGATATGATCGAATTAGGCCTTGAAACTAGTTCCATTGCGTCCGGAATGGGGGTAAAACCTTATAAACGCCTGGCGGCACGTCTCGATTGGAGTTCGGATTTTGGACCTACCTATATAAATATGCACGCAAACCGAGACAGTTTTATTATTATTTTAATCCAGAAACCCTAATTCTAAATCATGGCCGCCACCTATTCCATGGCCAAAATTGCCGATCTTCTTTCCTTAATATCTCTCAATCCGTTCGACGAAATCGAAAAATTCCAAAAGCAAAAGTGTAAATCTCGACGAGCTCTTCAAATCCATACGGTTGATGTATGCTAATTTTTCATGGATTCGTCCAGATCTAACTTGGAAGTGTGTACGTATTTTCTTGGATTACGTGCAAACGACGGCGAATGACGGGATGAAACTTGGCGCGTAGGTGGCTCTGGTGAAGGGCTTCGTGGTGGCGCTAGCTGATCGTTCTGGAAGTCGACGAGGTGGTCATGAAAATTGCTTGAAGATCGGCGGCTAATGGGTTTGCATACGTGAATTTCACGTTGGGGAAGAAGCGCCGGAATCACGGAGATGAGAGCTGCGCTGCAGTGCAGATCCGAAAGTGTTTGGAGCTCATTAAAATTTTATGTTAAATCGAACGTCGTTCGATTTGATTTAAAATCGTAAAATCAAGGTGAGTGTTTTATAACGCTCACAACATACTGAATATCTTTATGCTAGTTAAATTTGACATTATGCATAGTTATGATTTTTATTTGTTGTTGTTTGATAAAATTTAATTATCATATTGATTGTCATTTGAATTCACCGTTAAAAAAATTGAATTGACAGTTAAATTTAAATTAAAATTGAATTGCGATTAAATTACCTGACATTGATAAATATGAAATTGCCGTGAATTGTATTGCCTATTGGATGATGTATTTCGATGGATGTTATTGGTTGATATTTAAATGTTTGGATGTTTATTTGTTTATATATATCCTGCTATGCATACATATGACACTGTGATTGATTTAAATGATATATTCATCCCTGACATTTAATTGTAATAACTAATCACTTGGCCATAGGTTAGAAAATTATATACGGACACCGAGTTGGATAAATTAAATGATTTTAAAAGTTGTTTTGAAATTATTTAAATGAATTGATTTTAAGAATACAATCCAATTTATAGAAATTGAATTATTTTGAATTGGAGCTCGAAATGTTAGAATTTAAACTTGGTAAACGAAATTATTAAATAAAATTGAAGTTTATATTTAAATTGAAAATTGAAATACGGTGTAAATTTTTGAAAGTTGATTTGTTTTAAAAGATTGGACTTTTAATCGAACTCTGAATATTTCTAAGAAAATTGATATGAAATGATATTTCAAGTAGTTTGGAATTGAAAATTTATTTGAAATTTAGATTTAAATTAATTTGGAATTGAATTGAAATTTAAAGAAATTTGTGAATTGAAATCGAAATTTACGTGGAATAGAAATTTATTCAAGTTGAAATTGGAATAAATCGATTAAATCGAAATGGAATTTGGATTTGATTTGGATAGGAAATTTGGGAAGTTGACCGGTTTGACTTTGGAATTATTTATCAAATAATTTTTGATTTTTTCCAAACTATTTTATATATAAACCATTTTATATTCAAATTATTTTCGATTAAACTATTTAAATATTTTCTATTAAACTATTTTGAATTATTTAACTATTTTAAACTATTTAAACTATTTTCTTAAATTCAAACTGGTTAAAGAGACGGAAATGTTTATATTTAAACCTTTGGTTTAAATACGAACTAGGTTAAAGTAGAGATTATAACCTAAATTGAATTCGAATCAAATTTTGAAGTGAAATTGATTTATCGGACAAAATTGATAATTTTGAATATATGATGATTTTGAAATGGATTTGATTTTAAAGCGAATATGATATTTTGTTATCAATCATGAACCAATTTGAAATATAAAAGAGCCATCAGTGTAATAATACGTAGTTATTAAAGAGACTGGGATTGGATATGGACATACTCTCTGTCGATACCGAAAACCACTTTAATAACTATTATATGCGGAGTGTTGATCCAGAATGAAGTGGATGGTTTGGTGAACGCGTTGACTGAAGAAAGAGAACGATATTGGCTGACCCCTGACATGACTAAAACAGGAGCCGCGCCGGGCCATTGAGGTTCGCCACCTCTAGCGGACACACTTCTTCGATACCATATCTATTACATTTGTGATTTGATTTGGGTGCACCCCTTGATTTGGGAGTGTTGTTTCGCGGTGTTGAGGTAGTAGCTGCTATGCTCAACACCAGTCCGGATCACGCAACTACTAGTATCCTAGTTGGTATCGCCTCATGTACCTTGTCATACTGATTATCCTATTCGCGACCACTACGTTTTGGTTTGTACCTTGAGTATATGGATTGCCCTCTGGTGACTTCCGGTTTTGGGGAAACTACGGTCTTGTATATGCTTTTGGGAATATAAAATGTGTTAAGGGGGATTATGGTAACGCCTTAACGCTATTTTGATACTTTATATTACTGATAGACATTATCTACTTAGCGTACATTACTACCTAGTAGATAGTTTAACGGATCCTTGAAAGGTCGAAAATCCCGTAACGTCTCTTAAGTTATTGCACGCACGTTGACACTGGATATGAGATGTCAAACCCCGTAAACATCTCTGACGCCGTCACACTCATATTTATTTACGATTGATTTAACTTTCATATGGATATTTTAGTCCTGACTCGAGTGTTTTGTCTTTTCATTACGCTCGGGTCAGTCCTAAGTTTTCAGATTTTTGAAGATCTATTCTGGAGGACGAAGACGAAGATTTGGTATACTATTACTATTATTATATGTGCATCATATTGTCTGCTGCATTATTTATTTGTTCTGTTGTATATGTATAACTCTGATAAATGTTGTATAAATAATTGTCTAAGTATAGTAAACAGCTTCATGAACTGTTTCTTTGACTATTATATTTTATCGTTCCGCTGCGAGATTCTGTGTTGTTTCATTTCCTTTATTTCTTTTCTTTTCTTAATTACCCCAATAACCATCTGCCTTTTTTTAATGGTTTGGAACCGGCATGTGTATTTGATCGTCGGTTTAAACTGTCCAAAAAGGCGGGTCGTTACAAGTTTGTCCCAGTTAGGGGAGAGAAAGTTTTAAACTTTTATATTTACAGACATATTTTAACACGGATGGAAATTGTAATTAATTGTGTTCATTTCGATCATGTAAATGAAAGTATGTAGGGTATGACATACTGTTTATTGACTATATGAATGTGTGAATTTTCATTTACCATACTGAAGACGGTACCTTTACTCAATCATAATTATGGAAATAGACACACAATAACAGTTAGATTTTTATAGAAATTTACGGATCTCATACCTGTCTTTATGCGGTGAAGAATGGTCAAGCAAAAACTTCCCCTTTTCTCAAAATTTTCATGTGATGTATTTGTAGGAAAATGTAGCTTATTGGAAGTTATTTCATTTAATGAGTAGGGAATTCCATGTAAATATTTTGTGTTTATAGTTGGTAACTGGTGTTAGAATAACACCAGTAGCTAAGTGGGTGGAATATTAGTATTATGGAAGAAGGACTTGGTAGTTATGTTAACTTTACGCAGAGCAGTTAGTTATAGGAAGGTAGTGGATGGGTCCATAATCAGCAGTTGCATGCATTAGTTTGGAGACTAAGGGTGGTAGATTAAAATTATTTTTGTATTGCGTATAGGAGAAAAAACAGAGATATAAATTAGTTGAAAAATAATAAATATATTAGTAGTCAGTGGGACCAACTGATTGAAAAAGAGCAGTTATGTTGTAACGGCAGTAAATGCATATACGTCAACTTGTTATCATATAAACAAGTTAAAGTTCATGGTGCATGAACTGTTGTGTGTAAGCTGCAAAAATTTGGCGTTATGTGAAAGTTGATATATTTTGCTTAGTCAAAATCAGAATATTTTAATCAATACAATGTTATACATTGTGATATAGACATAACTATAAATGGAGGAATATAGTATGAATTAACAAATTGGTAAAGCATTGCTCTTTTGATGCAAATTAATGAGATACAAAGAATATTATTTTATTGACAACAACTGTGATATGTATGTACTCAGCATATGTGTCACGTACATAAAAAATAGTTCAAAGATAACCATAACGAAACAGAGATTAAACATTCAAACTTTGTGTGAGAAACAAATAAATGCATTGATTACATAGTCAATAAACTAAAAAACATTGGAGTTGATTAAAAAGAAAACATAATTAAAAATGAAATATTTTACATTTTCCAAAAGAAGTAGCATGGGTCGTAGACATGGAGGCAGGTGGCGGTACTTGCTGTGTTATCGGAAGAATAACATTTTCTTGACCACTGTCAAAAATGCGTAGTTGTCCAGTACAACCCCTTGATGCCAGTGACTTGCTTTAACCGTAAGCTACAGTTGAAGGAGAGAACATGTAGTCAATATGAATGACAGAGAAGTGTGCATAATGTTTTACTAAAGATGAATCTTAAATTTCATACCAGTAGGTGTTTTAATGGCCATTTAGTCATTGTGGTATTTCTCATATTCTCCATGTAGTCCAACACAGCAATATCCCACAACTGTATGTTACATCATATTGTGCAATATGAGCTGTAATACTTTTAAATATTACTATCTTTTACATTAGTAGTTTTTTAACATACTTTATCTCCAGTAGTAGTATGGTGAGTGGATGAGGTTGATATCTGTTAAATTTTGGCGACACTATATGGAAATTTGTAGAGGTCGGAAGTACCTTCGTAATAGAGGAAACGGTTCGCAAATCGGAGTTTGGAGGTGAAAGTTATAAAAGAAAAGGCGAACTGGCTGTGCTGGGACAGAAACTTATTTCAGACGTCTGACCCATTTTTCAGACGTCTGATTTGGGGCTGAAATGCTTCCAGACCATTTCATCAGACGTCTGACCAAATGGGTCAGACGTCTGAGCTGAAGCAAAGTCACTCCAGTGACTTAAGCTAGACGTCTGACCTTTTAGTCAGACGTCTGGAACAACTTTCGTCTGTTTGTTTTCTCGCGGACTTGAGCGAAAATTTATGATATCCACATGGGCAATTTTGAAACATTGCCTAGGGTTCTATTCTCCTATATAAGCTAGCCTCAGGTTTCAGATCTACAAGCGTGCAAGCAACTGAAAGAGATTAGGCTCCACCAAATTAGGGTTTATCGAAACCTAATTTTCTTCAATTCTCTTCTCCACAAATCAATTCTAAATATAATTTTGATCATTGTATTCAATCTCTTATACTCTTCTCATCAATATTAATAAAAGCTCTCTCTTAAAGTAGATGTACACTAACACAACGTTAGTTGAACCACTATAAATTCCTGTGTGATTTGTTTTTCATTATTGTTTTGATTTCTATATTGCTTGTTTGGGATTGTGATTGATTTTGGATCGATTGAGATTTAAATTGAGTTGTTGATTGGTTGTTTTTACACTTCTTACCATGATTCCGTCTTCCGCTATGCTTGTGGGGTTTCAATCTGAGTGGTCTCGTGTTGGAATCTCGCACCAATAATATCTTCATTTCCGTTAGTTGTTGTGGGTAGATTTGTACGTCCTTGAAATTCGAACAGACGGTATTCATGTCAATGAGTCGGGTTGGGATATAAATATGAAATATCAACATCATACACAATTGATCATTTAATACGATGACGCTAACCCCATACTTGTTCAAGAGAGCAACAGTTTCTTTCACAGTTTCATCTCCATCCACCCAAAGGTTGCCTCGAATTATCAGATTATTGAATATTCTTGCAACAGGATGTCTGCCATTTTCATTTGCCATAGTTCTTGTGAGTTAAAGTGTAATGTAAAGTTGTAACACGGAAGTAGGATAGGTGAGTAGAAGGAGCAACAAAGTTATTTAATTTGTGGGATGTCACTGATATTTTTAAAATGTGGGTACAGGAAAGTCTGCGCCCAGGAAAAGTGGATAAACATGGGTAGTGGGAACAAAAATGGCTGAAAATATAGGCAGTTATTAAAAATTGGGTTGTTTATCAGACATAAAATATAGTTAGTGAAGTAATTGGTAGTGATAGTGAGAATTCTTATATTGATTGAGGTTCCATGGAAGAACAGAAGGTTGAGAATAAAGAGGCAAGTTTAAAGTAATATTTACAGAGTTAATGTGATAATTATTGCTGTCATATACAAAATATAAAAAGGAAAGTATCAAAATCATTCCAAACGCATTTGAATACTTTGTTCCTGAAAAAAATAAAGTTGGCTAATTTATTTTCCTATCTTGTTTAGAGGTAGTTTTGTTTATGTGTATGAGTCAAGAAGACTATTATGTACCAATCCCTCTGATTGAGCTGTCTCATGAATGTTGTCATCGTCAAAGGGAATTAGTTCAAAAATCTTTCTGGAATGGAAAAATGAGTAGGTATTGTGTACATAGATGATAATTTTTAATTTTGTATAGAGTAATTATTGATAATACTATAGGTTTGCACTGCTATCATTATATGTGTCAAAATTGAAATTGCATATTAAACATTTGTTATGGAAGTAAATTTTGTTAACTATTTAACTACCTATTTTTTGTGGAAAGAAAAACACCTTCTTTGTTTTCTTTTACCTATTTTTTGAGGAAAGAAAAACACCTTCTTTGTTTTCTTTTTTAAAGATGTTAACATTAAATTCTGTTTATTATCTAGAATTTCTTTCATCTTACTCTGTGATAATTAGTAAGTATAAATGATGGCGAACTGATATAATAGTACTTTTAGATATGCATGTATTAAATAACATAGTCAAATGATCAAAAATCATGTATATATATGACAATAATGTAAACAAACCATGGACAGACAGACATAAAAGATCTAATGTGGGCATAACTGACACAGGTTTAAGGAGGGTGTAGGCTTAAGTTAGCTATTCTTTTTCTATATTGCTGAGTCCACTTTAACGTACAGGTTTGTGCAGTGTTAGCAACCTATTGATGGAGGAAGGGGGTACAGTATAAGTTCAAAACAAAATGTTTGTTATGTGTGTAGGTGGAAAGGAAGATAATTTTCTAGGGTTCACCTTATTTTCAAACTTCAACTTGGGTGTTGTAAAGATTGCAGTTAATCAAGAAAGTATAGTATTAATATTGATCATGTACATATAATTAATATTCAGAGCAAAAGTACTGAAGAAGTTACTGTCTATGAAATGTCTATTTCAAGGCAAGCCAAAATATTTCGCATAGATAGCATGAGCGGATGAAAGGAAAAGAAAGCAGTACTTGAGGGTTGGAACTGTTAGTACGAAAGGAAAAGAAATCCCTCTAATTGAGCTGTCTCATGAATGTTGTGAGCATTAAAGAGAATTAGTTGCACACAGATAATAATAACCAAATGAAGAAAGAGGGAAATATTAATTCAGTGCAATTAAATAGGATAAATATTACAATTACTAATGTCATTGAGAGAAGGTATTGATGAATAATAAAATTACTAATGTCATTGAGGGAAAGTATTGGCAGAGGTTGCATGAAACAATAACATTGGGAATGCAAAAAGGCAAGTATAAAATCATTCCAAACAAATATGAACACCTCTAAACCCGGAAAGAGTTAATTTGGCTAAGTATAAAATTTTAAATAGGATGGTATAATGCATCAAAAGTATAAAATTTTAAATAGGATGGTATAAAATAAACATGCTCTGTACATATTGACGTAAGACTGATTGAGCATGTATGTAATAGGCTCTGTTATAATCAAACCTTTTCTCTCATTATCACTTTCATCATTCAATTCAGCTGAACATCATTTTTGGAATTCCGTATAAACGAATTAACAAAAAAAATTAATATATTTTGGACAATATATCTTTTTTCTTATTAGCATTAAAATTGCTTCGGGATAATTCTCTATTTACATACACAGTCAAAAGCACTGTTCTATATTTGGTAATAGAAGATTTATGGACAATGGCATGGACAGAGATATGTACTGTTACTGATATTGATGTCATATTGATTGGGCATGTAAAAGGCAAGTATAAAATCATAGAGTTTGGAATAGGCAACTTTTTCCTTTCTTCCACCAGCATTACACACAACAACATATATAGTGATTCTCTAATCTTTACACGAATTAAAGTGGACTGCATTATGTATTAAATCTTATACCATTTAAATACAGTATGTATGCTGAAAGTTTAGTGCTGATTTTATATTTGATGTTTTCTGTTGTTTAAATTTAATATATTTAGGACCGTATATCTTTTTCCTTAGTAGCATTAAAATTGCTTTGGGATAATTCTTTCAGTTTACATACACAGTCAGAATCACTGTTGTATATTTGGTAATAGAAGACCTATGGTCAATGGTATAGGCACATATATGTTATATTGTTTATGTCATATTGTTTATGGCACATGTATAGCAGTAATAATGAGACGAAGAGGAAAGTAGTGCAAAAGTAGCTCAATCAGTAACAGTAGGTATGGACAATAAACAGAAAAGAAAATGTGAACAAAGGACAATTCATTTATTAGGAGTAGCTGCGGACAACAAATAAAAAACAACTTTGAAAAATGCAACTGAGAAATAGAAAAGTAACAGAAAGAAACTTGTGTAAACCAAGAGAAAGAAACGAAAGATGGAGTTGACAAACAACAAACACCCATCAGATCAGTGAACATATCATCAGTATCCATTTTTCTCCGCCCACTCAATCTGTAAGTTGACAAACAACAAAGGAGTTAGTAGGGAATAAATATGATAACAACCATCATCACAACCATTATATTACCACTGCCGCTAAATCATCATAAAATTTCTCAAGGTTGTAGTAGGATGAAGATTGTTGCTGAATTTCAACCTTTGTATCATCAGCTCCCATTTCTTTTGCACCATCAGGTTCCTTTTCTTTTGCATCATAACCTAAGTTTGCTGCTGGGGGAGAATCAAGTGCTCCAAGTCCCACCATCTCCTTTGAATCAGCATGTTATTTGGATGCCAACTCAGCAGCATCATCTGGCTCCATCTTAACAATCTTAATTCTTTTTGGTAAGTTAGCTGACACCTCCACTGGCTCAACTTTCACTGCAATTGTTTCCTCAATATTTTTACCCTTTGCTTCTCTCTTTTGAGCCACTGCTTTCTATCATTGTGGAAAAAAAAACAGCGAGGGAAGTAAGCAAAAGTATTGTAGGAATTTGAAGGAGCATGAAAGTACCCGCTTCATAATGAAACCTCTTTTTGAATTGTGAGAAAAAAAATAAAGAAACAAAAAAAACAGATTTAGCAATCATTTAACAGCTGCATACCGTGAGAGAAAAAAAATGAAGAAACAAAAACAAACAGAGTTAGTAATCATTTAACAGCTGCATATACATCTTTACTCATACATTTCATATGCAGATTGAAGAAAATGAGTAGAAGAGTTGTAAGAAAGAGGTGATGATGAAATAGTACCTGAGATGAAATAGCGTTGAATGAATAAGAAGTGAGGTGAAATGATCTGCTACAGTAACATTTCTTACATAGATAGTGACGTATGGAAAGTGGATGGAAGAAAGTGGGTAGGTGGCGAAATGTATGGAAAGTGGAGTGAGGTGTACAGTAGCATTTCTTATATAGATAGTGACGTATGGAAAGTGGATGGGAGAAAGTGGGCAGGTGGAGAAATTTATTTAGCAATATCATTTTCTATATACGAAGTTTGCATCAGCATAGTTTGTTTTTCATGGTATAATCGTATATAATTTGGTGCAAAACAAAGTCATCAATATTTATTAAATAACATAGTCAAATGATCAAAAATCCTTTATACATGACAATAATGTAATCAAACTTTGGACAGAAAAACACAAAGGATCAAATGTGAACATAACTAACACAGACTGGATCAAGCAGAGGAAAATAAAAAATCAGTCTGAATTGGAAAAATGAGTAGCTATTGTGTACACAGATGATAATGTTTAATTTTGTATAGA
The DNA here is from genome assembly GCA_030765085.1 of Allium cepa. Taxonomy (NCBI): domain Eukaryota; kingdom Viridiplantae; phylum Streptophyta; class Magnoliopsida; order Asparagales; family Amaryllidaceae; genus Allium; species Allium cepa. Next base: position 71,588,047 of record CM060930.1, on the reverse strand, counting down.
GTAATTATCGATAATACTATAGGTTTGCATTGCTATCATTATATGTGTCAAAATTGAAATTGCATATTAAACATTTGTTATGGAGGTAAATTTTGTTACTATTTAACTTACCTATTTTTTGTGGAAAGAAAAACACCTTCTTTGTTTTCTTTTACCTATTTTTTGTGGAAAGAAAAACACCTTCTTTGTTTTCTTTTTTAAAGATGTTAGCATTAAATTCTGTGTATTATTTAGAATTTCTTTCTTCTTACTCTGTGATAATTAGTAAGTATAAATGACGGCGAACTGATATAATAGTAGTTTCAGATATGCATGTATTAAATAACATAGTCAAATGATCAAAAATCATGTGTATATATATGACAATAATGTAAACAAACCATGGACAGACAAACACGGGTTTAAGGAGGGTGTAGGCTTAAGTTAGCTGTTCTTTTTCTATATTGCTGAGTCCACTTTAACGTACAGGTTTGTGCAGTGTTAGCAACCTATTGATGGAGGAAGGGGTACAGTATAAGTTCAGAACAAAATGTTTGTTATGTGTGTAGGTGGAAAGGAAGATAATTTTCCAGGGTTCACCTTATTTTCAAACTTCAACTTGGGTGCTGTAAAGATTGCAGTTAATTAAGAAAGTATAGTACTAATATTGAGCATGTACATGTAATTAATATTCAGAGCAAAAGCACTGAAGAAGTTACTGTCTATGAAATGTCTATTTCAAGGAAAGCCAAAATATTTCGCATACATAGCATGTGCAGACGAAAGGAAAAGAAAGCAGTACTTGAGGGTTGGAACTATTAGTACTGAATGGAAAAAAGGTTAACTTGGAAGCAGATAACTGCAACATAATTAAGTGGGAAGCATTTATTGAGAAATGTGCAAGAAGCTATTTTAGTGGGAAGTGGAGTTACATGGAAAGTAACATGACTGACTAACGGAGTATTATCAGTAAAAAAACTGAAACATTTCTATCTGTTTGATGTCTTTCCAACTTTAAATCAGATGTGTTCTTTATCTTTTGTTTGTCTTCCGTTAACTTACACCGTTAAGTCCGCTCTAATTTGTTTTTCTATCCGTTTGATGTCTTTCCAACTTTAAATCAGATGCATTCTTTATCTTTTGTTTGTCTTCCGTTAACTTACACCGTTAAGTCCGCTCTAATTTGTTATATAGATATACATACATATACATATATATATATATATATAGTATACGTATAAGGACAACAATTAAACATAGCTATTCCACAACATTGGACGGTTTTAATACTCACATAAAAAAGATATCTAAATGAACGTAGGGAAAAATGTATTAAAAATGATTTTTAAAAGCAGTTTTAACTAAATTAGAAAATCGTGAAAGTTCATGCGGCCAAAAACCAAACATTTGGGTGATGATGATGACAAGTTCAGTCTTTGAACTGTAATTCTCTGTTAACCCGCCTTTCGGCAAGGCCGGAATTAACCTAATGGATTTTGTAATCATCAAGACGCACGCCCAAAGAGGTGATTATTTGGATTGGATGTCGGTTATATTTAAAGCTATGCATGATAATCGGATGGATTTGGATGGATGACACTCAAAAAATAGCTTAGTACAGAAATAACACTCTTCTAGGGGATCGGTACATATCCCTAGTTTTTATCTCGAACTGGTTGAGACGATATTGAACAACAAGGAAGGACCTATGAGGCTACATTTTAAATTTCAAGTTATTTGGAGACTTATGCTTAAGTTATTGGAAAATTACTTCACCTATAAAAGGTATCGGTATAAAAGGGATCGGTATAAAAAGGAGCAACTAAACTCAATTTTGCAGCGATAATCGGTAAATAACTTAAAATCTACACATGCTACCAACATGAAACTTGAAGTACAGGCTCAATATAACATGTAGAACACCCCATAGGGATCTCATTGCAGTCGAAGGAAGTTAGAGGGATCGACATAACTTCCTTTGGAGGGAATGGTAGAAATCATAATTCATGCAACATTACTTCATGGAAAATACGGTATCTCACAAACTGTACGTCGGAATTGCACAAAATTTGAGGAAAAAGTAGTTAATATTATGGGGCACTCCTCATACGGCTCGCATCCCATTTGGGAACACTAATAGGGATTAATACCTATTTCGATTGTGGGCCTCGATGAGCCTAGAAATTTTTGAGGGCCTTGTCTTTGTCTCCCGAACCTTCTGCCGAAATTTTGGCTCAATCCATGCACGTCTTACATTAGAAATACAATAGGCATGGCGTCAGAAAAAGTATCTACTTTCTGCTTCGTCTTACTTTCAAGCTAGACTACACTCTGCCAATTGTATTCTTGAATTTCGAATTGTAACTGTAAACAAACTACAGTATAATAAAAATGATTATCCTGGAGTGGACATAGGTCAGAGTTAGCCGAACCACTATAAATCTTGTACCTTTTTACTTTCTTTCATTTTTAATTTTTTTGTTCTTCATATTATATTCCCTACGTTAGATACCATCTAAGATCTGTAAATGGATATTGGTGCTTTCATACAACTAGGTGTTAGTGGCCAATTTTGACACCAACATTTTGGTGTTTTCACTGTGAAAGCTAGCCCCCATGGATTTGAAATTTGGATTTAGAATTTGAAAAGATCTAGAGCTTGGATATAAAGTAACGGTGAAGCAGTCTACAAGAAGACAGGTAGCGGATAAGAGCCATTGTGAAGGGAGCTAGGAGGCTTCCTTAGGAGCTAGAGCTAATCAAACTACCTCCTACATCACTACAGAGGAGATGGAAACAAAGGTGAATGCCATGCAAGAGAGGATGCAAAAAATAGAGAAGGAGATGACGCAAAATTTACTCCGACAGATTGGACAAGTCGAAGATTAGAATCCAGTAAATAGAGCAGTAGGAGCTAATGACAACTTAAATCAAGGAGTTGGAGTTGTAGGAGTAGCTAAAATCAGAATCGAGGACACGAAAATGGTGCTAATGGACAAAGGAATGGGGCAAGGAAACCGGGGTTAGTCCGGGCCATTTTAGAGGGATCGACACTGATCCACAAAGGCTAGGGGGCATGCCCCTATGTCTGGTTGATCGCCATGCTGGAGGACCTACGATCATTCCCATGGAGCTTGGTGCAAACCAGAATTTGGATGCTCATACTGTGACGCCCCACCTCTATGCTCGCAATAACAAAGAGTATTAAAAGAAATACTGTCTGTTATCACGAAGAATAAGGCTGGAAAGGAGCGGTCATCCGTAGTTAGGCCTTACACTAGTATTGGTTACCTCGATAGGAGTGGTATATATATTTGATTTTTCATCTCATATTTATTTACTCCCATCGACATACCCAATTCCAGTATAAAACGAACTACGATGGTTCATAATAGTTTAGGACGAAATATAGAATAATAACACAGATAATATAAATGCGGAACATAGATTAAACAGAAAAGTCTCAAATATATATAACTGAAGTCAGTTGATATACATATGATACAATATCGTGAATAATATACATGAATGTACAACATCCTATACAATGACACGACAAATCCATAAGATATGAAAAGTCTTCAAGCTCGAACAGCAATCCAAAGTAAGATATCAACAACCTGTAAGTACTCGGTCTGACCCGAGTATTAAATTCAAAGAAAATAATACACGGGTCAGTCTAATTCAAACTCAGTTATTAGTGCACAGAAGCAATAATAATTAAATATGAATAGACGACAGTCAAAGTAAATGTCACCTATCTGATTCTTTAACAAGAATTCGGATAACGGTGAATATAACACATAATAGCGTCCATCAACAAATCAGCAGATTCAAATCATCAACAGAGATAAGTGAAAAGAATATCAATGAAGATAATTTAGAAAACATCAGAATTGCCTAAATGGCAATTAACAAAAAAATCTAATTATTAAATATAATTAGAGACTCAGAATCTAATTATCAAATAGATAATTAGATAACAACAAAATGATCAATTGAAACTAAATCAATTTAAACAATTGAAATATCACTTAAAAACAACAATTCCAATTGGCTGCAGTACACGCTAACACGTGTACTGCCTCGCCAATACGGCATATGTAATACGTAAAAGATCAATGGTTCAAAAGCAAAAGGAATATCAATAAAATCAATATTGTGTGGATGCAGTACACAGACGCGTGCACTGCCTCGCCACTACAGTATATGATGCCATCACAACTCAAATTTTTCTGCAAGTCGAAACTGCAAGGATGAATGTATATATGGATGCAGACATCTAAAGATCTCAATGTGCACAGAACAACTCGCAGGTATGCAACCTGACCAAAGCAGTTTCAAGACAAGTAGAGCAACAATGCTCAAAGTTGGCATCAACGCAACACTACAGACACCAAATTAGAGTGACAACTAGAGACAAGCTCAACAAAACCAAGTGAAGATAGCCAACGCAGCGAGACTCAATTCAGAAAACACTTCAGGTATGCAGACCAAAGAGCAAAAGTAAAGCAAATGCCATCAGGTCAGAGATTCAATACACTGCAAGTGCAATAGGTAAATGAAGATGCAGTGAAGCCAATATGGCAAACAATGATGAAGCATATAAGTGCAGACACGTTACATGAGTACCAAGCTTCGAGTCAAGCAGTAGAAGTGCAGACTCAAATATCAAATGCACATAAACACTTGAATGTACCGAACACATGAACTACGACTCCTCATGAACCAAATAGTGCACACTGGCAATTAACAAAATACCTGAAGGCCACATGCAAGACCAGTGAAGGTAAGGCCCGTGTCAACAAAGGAGGGATGCATCAGTGAGACAGCTACAACATAATGGAGTGCAGCAGCCTCGGCATAAAAAATATGGCAACACAGCAACAATAGAACCAACAGTGTGAAAAAGGTTCAAACTCCTGTCAGTGCAGATCAAACTATACTAACATGTAAAAATGAAACAGAGATTAGACTGTCTACACCAATTCAAAGAAATGAATTGGTAGGAGCAAAGACAGTTCACATGTCAAAGACCAGAGTCAAATGCACGAGACAGTTAAAACAATGCACAGGTGTAACTACATCTTAAATATGCCAACAAAATTTACAGTGAAACTACAATTTACTCAAGTGTAACTGCATATGAAATATGTAAACAAAAGTTGCAGTGAAACTACAATTTACTCAAGTGTAACTGCATCTTAAATATGTAAACAAAATTTACAGTGAAACTACATGGATGTACTAGCATAAGAATGCAAGTGAATGCTGAGAGCTACATGAACAAATTACAGTGATGCAACAATGCCACCAGGCACAATGAATTCAAGTAGTGCAACAGGTCATAAAACAGTTACAAAACTCAACCCAGACTTAGACATGAACTAGATTAGACTACAATAACTATAGATAAAAGTGAAATAGCCTCAACATACCACATAACAGTTTTAATCAAGTAATTCCAATTCAACAAAGTCAAAATAATTACTTTTATTCTAAAGTGTGTTTTAAACTGTCATAGGAGCAAATGTAAAATCACCTAGGAACCACAACTCCAATCAATGTCGTTTTTTATTTTTTTTTCAGTGACAGTCATGAGCAAGTGATAAGAAACAATTTCAATTACTTACCGAGATAAAACAACATCCAAGCAACATCAAGTATGCTAAGTCCAAATGCAACAGTTCGCACAATACCAAAATCAAAGAGAAAGTCACGGAATCAAAATGTCAACAGCAGTATCATCGGAGCTCAAGCCGAGATATAGTTAAAAACAAAACCGTGCCAATCAAGAAATCCAGTACATACGCATAAGAATTAGTCATAGAAAAACCACGAGCATCTAAGTAAAATCGAGTGGAATTAGATGTGAGCGATAAGGAATCACTCACACAATAACAAGGATCAGTAGTAAATGAAAGCACAGTTCAAATCCAGAAATCAATGATTTAAAAATCATATTTAAACAAGTCATAAGAACAAACTCGAATCACTGGCCAAGGTAAATCAACCCATCACAGAAAAGTCGAAGACGTGGCAACGAAAACAAGTAAGAAGACGAGCTCAAGCAATCGAATTAGATGTGAGTGATGCGATCACTCACCTGGTTTACGAACTTGGACAAAAAAAAGAAATGGCAGAGGGCGCAACTCGAAGTGACAACCGAGATTGAGCAGACGCGAGGAAGGGAAGGCATCCACGATTCTCACGAGCCCTAACTTTGAAGAGGAGCGGAGAGGAGATCGATCGCTGCCATAAATCGCCGTAGCCCTAATTTGGATCGAAGAGGAACGAACGAAGAAAGAGGGCTGCCATTTTTTTCTTTTCTCTCGTTTGATTTTTCTAGGGTTTTCGAATGATCGGTCCTAAGGGGGAAACGGGTTATGGCCATAGTTTATATCCACGGCCAAGATAAACATGGGCCAAAATTTCAATTAATAGCCAATGACAACAAATTTTTTTAAACGAATTCCAACTTGAATCCAAAATTCATATCAGCAATTTGTTATTAGCTAGCAGATTAATCGTTCAATGACGATATTAAATCGATACAAAAACCCTAGGTTGTTACACATACATAGGAATATATTCCAGAATTCCCTTGTAGACACGGTGGGCAGTTTGGACATGATGATAGGAGATTAACACTAGAAGACAATGACAGGTTTGCGGAGATGGTCAGGGAAGCTATGCATGGAGGATTAGTGGACAGTGATCTAGAGGATGTAAATAGAAATCCATTCGCTCCTAATATCAAGAATGCTAGTAATCCACCGGAATTCAAACTATCTACACTGGAAGTTTATGACGAAAAGTTGAATCCGACTATGCGTATGATGAGGTATATATGGCATATGGAACTACTGGGGACATCAAAAGAAGTCTTGGCACGATACTTCCCTTTGTACTTAATGGATATAGCTGCGCTATGGTTCAAAGAGTTAGAAAGTGGGTCTATTAGCACATGGACGAAATTGGTCGAAAGATTAATGAAGCAGTTTCGGATTCACATTACGAGACCTAAGAATGTTATGACATTGACATCAGTAAAGCATAGGCAAGAGAATTACTTAAGAATTTTTTAACCAGGTTCAATGCGGTAGTTGTTTCGGTAGATGGACTAGATCCATATATGGTTTTGGTAGCGGCGGTGTCAAGAGTTGCAGATAATTTAGATTTTAAGATATCACTAATACGGGATCCACCGATGGATCTCGAGGAATTCTACCATGCAGCATAAATGTTTCTATTACAAGAAGACGCGATAGCTGATAGAGAGGCAACAAAAATTAATACGGTACGGGATAGAGAATTTCCCGGTGAGAGCTCAGAAAGGAAAATGGTGAACGGAATATGGACAATAGCTTCAATGGATCAAAGCGGCAGAGGGAAGAACCTAAATTCTCTTCTTACTCATAATTGAGTGAAACCGTTGTTAACGCTAAAATTTGAACGCTAACACCCCGGTGTATGAGTTGTAGTTGTGAAAGCACCACCCGATAACTCGGGAACAGATTATAAGCAGATGATAGCGGAAAAGTAGTAAACAAAAACAATTTTATAGTGGTTCGGCTTAATGGAATAGCCTACGTCCACTTTAAGTACTTTTATTGATGATCTCGTTACAAGCTGATACAATTCTTTCCATGTACAATGCACTTTGAATTACAAGTCACTTAGAACAAGTAGATTAAACTTCAATGGAGATTAGAGTCTTCAAATCCATGCTGGATGTGTGTGATCTTTTCTCGAAGTTGTTTGTAGCGTTCTTCGTGTCTTGAGAGCTTTAAGTGTTTGATTGGTTTGGAATGCAGCGGAGTAACAGCGCTTGAAGAGAATGAGCCCCAAAAGTCCTTTTTTAGTTGGAGTTAGGATCATATTTATAGGCGTTTTTCAGAATAAGGTCGTAGGTCGTGACCGACCTAAGTAAGGTCGTAGGTCGTGACCGACCTAAGTAAGGTTGTAGTTGACCTGAAGAGCATTGGCCCCTCCTTCCTCACGCATGCTGATTTGCGCAAGTACTAGGTCGTGAGCGACCTATCCCCCTGTGGCATTGCATAGTCTTCTATATTCTGGTGTTTAGGTCGTTAGCGACCTAACCTAAGTCGCGAGTACTTTCCTGCAGCCATAGTTAATCTTAAGTCGCTGAGTCCCTTAGGTCGCGACCTTCCTTAGGTCGCGGAGCTCCTTAGGTCGGTGGATAGTTAAGTCGCGGAGTTCCATAGGTCGAGTCCATCTTCAGGTCGCACTCACTCTTAGGTCGCGACCTCCTTTAGGTTGTAGCTTTCTGTTAGGTCGCAACAGTCCTTAGGTTGCAACACTTTAGGTCGCAGCTACCCTTAGGTCGCTGGTTCCGCTAGGTCGCGGCCTTCCTTAGGTCTGAGCACATAGTTAGGTCGTTTGAGTGCAATAGGTCGCGGAATGCTATAGGTCGGCGCTTCCCTTAGGTCGCAGATACTTTTAGGTCGCTTGATGAGTTAAGTTGCCATGCCATTCCTGCAGTTAGGTCGCTCCATGCCTTTAGGTTTTAGGTCGCTAATGAAGAGGAATTAACATTTGCCCCTCGAAGTACGTGCCTAGGTCGTAGGTCGCGTGCTTCGACCTGACTTAGCTAGGTCGTGAGCGACCTAACACTTGTGCCGATACGCGTGTCTATTTGTTTTCCCATATTTGCTTCATATAAAATTGTTAGGTCGCTACTTCTTCCTCATTTCATTACTCTAACCTCCTACTGCCATTAACAATTCTCTGAGCTTCCAAAGGCGAATTCGACCCATCCAGTCACCGATTCACTTTCATCATTACGCCTCGTAAGTAAACCTGGTCTTCATCCTATCATAATCGCCGTTAAATCATGAATTCTCACTTTCTGACCTTAGCTCAACTCCATGTATCACGCTTTATCTCGAGTGATTGTTGCGATCGATTTTTTCGGTCGTTATTTGGTTGATTTAGGAAGTCATGGCAATGCGTTGAATTCGTGATGGATTGAGGATTTTTTGGTTAGTTTTTGGAATGATCTGGTGGTATGAAGAGATGGTAAATTTCATGGAGAGGATGATGAATCTCTTCGGGTAGTTGATGGCGGGTTATTGGGTCTGGTGAAGCATTGCGTGGAGAGGAAGTTAGTGACCTAGCAGATATGAACGACTCAAAATAATTCGCGATCTAATAATCCTTGCGACCTAAGGAATAGTTTCGACCTATACTAGGTCGCTGAACGACCTAATATTCATGTGACCTAAGACCTTGCATGAGTTAAGAGTTACTCGAGCTAAGAACTGCGCAACCTAACTTCCTTGCGACATAGGCTTTAGGTCGCGGCCGAGCTAACACTAAGACGAATTTGTAAAGCCTTATCCTTTACTTTGCACGGCGCGACCTAAGAAGGCTCCGACCTATGCTAGGTCGCTGGACGACCTAGGACTTATGAAATCTTGAGACAACTTTGATTGAACTGTTTGAACTTTGAACTATATGGACTTGAATTCTGTTGCACTTTGTTTTAGGTTATCTCTAATGCTAATAACCTGTTAAACATAACATTTGCAGAAAACTGGGACGAATATACTGCCATTGATTGCCCACATCGAATGACAGATTAGTCGATAAAGAATAATCAATTTAAATGAACTGTGTGAATGAAATGCTGTGAACCAATGAATTCAAGTGAAGTGTTAAAGCAAAACTAAAATATCCAGTTAAAGCTGATTCGTTCGCATTAACACTACACTTGAGATCTATATTAACAAGTTCTGAAATCTCATAGTCGACTAATTGTCAACTAGTTTGATTTCAGTTATGTTTGCTTTCCTCTTTTTTTTTTAGTTCTGCACAACACTTCACACTTTTTAGGAAACGTGCACCTTCTCATCTGAACATCCAGTCGCTTATGTAGAATGATGTCTCAACAAGAAGAGATGATAGAACACGCTGAAGGGGTTTTCCCGATTGCTATTCCACTAGAGAATCCTCCGGAAAGAACTCCTACCCTTTTGAAACAGCGGGCGCTTAATCAATTATGCGTTCAATTTGGCATTGCCGAGGCAGAAGTTTTACTCCCTGGACCAAATGACTCTGCTGATAGACCACCTTACGGTTTTGTTGCCATTAATCGACAAATGTGCTTGAGTGGAGCAATTCCTCCTTTTAATGAATTTCTCCGGCAAATCCTCCTTCGACTGACGATCTCTCCTTTCCAGCTGCACCCCAATGGCTATGCTATTTTGATGGGATTGTGTGTTCTGTTCAGGAGGACTCTTGATCGTCTTCCGAGTTTTGAGGAAATCTGTTACTTGTGCACTTTTGCGAAGAACAAGGACCATCCTTCAATTGTACTTGTAAGAGGTGCGAGGAATCGCAAACTTATTTTGGATTTGCCGGAGAGTGCACATGGTTTCCTGAATCAATACTTCTACATTCGTTGCCCCGCAGAATTTTACGCAGACTGGAGAGTAGGAAGTGAGATCTTTTTTTCTCTTCTTTCTTTAATTTTATTCTAAGTTTTACCTAGTTCGTATTGCTAGATACCGATTCCATTCCTTATTTTTACAGCACTTTCTCCTCCTTCTAGAGATTCCAGCCATAAGTCAGTTTTTGAAAGGCTAAGCACTGTGGCTGCTGAAGAAAGAAGCGCAAAATTTCTATTGACAGAAGAACTTCTTCATTAGTTTGAGCTTCTACATCCTTCTCGTTCCACTCAAATACATGAAGTTCCAACGGAGGTTCCTGATTCTCCGACGAACACTCCTGATGCCCCGGTCTCCACTAAAGAGCACTTGCAGGGAGGAACCTCTATAGAAACTTCACTAGTTAAGTGTTCAATTCCGAAAGATGTTGCGGGGCCATCTGACAAGTCTGTACTTGCCCCAGTTACTGAAGAGGAAGAACCCCCTCGATCTACTAGTGAAGGGGTTAAGAAAGCAAGCTCCAAAAAACAAGATGGCGATGATGTTTTTGAGGGGTTGAGCGATTTAATTGTGACATCTCAAGAACTTTTCAAAGATGATGTTTCTAAAACTGTCTCTTCTGTAATCGAGGCGACATCTTCTTTACAACAAATATCAACTCCTCCTACTCAAGTTATCACTACCTCTATTCCACAAAGTGGTTTGTAACTCGATGCGCGTAGTTTACACGTTACACGACACTTTGGATTTCTCATCACTTCTACGCACTTATCTTCTTGTACTTTAAAGATTTATAAAGCTTATTATTTTTATTCCAGATTCTCCTATGGGGCGCAGCGGCTCGTACTATGATGATTTTCAGCGCTACGGGAGGCGTAGCCAGTATGATTACAGGCGTTACCTCCCTTCTTACGGAGAATCGGATGAGGAGAGGGCCATCAGGAAAGCCGACGAGAGGCGAGCATATGAAGAACGTCGCCGAAGGGAACAAGAAAGACATGATCTTCCCCACAGAGATGATGATACCCAAAAGAGAAAAGCTCATGATGAGAGAGGAAAGAGTCACATAGACGATTCTTCTAGCAAGCGGGCTAGACTTACTGAAGAAACAACTCCTTCAGCTTCTGAACATGTCCCTGCTCAATCTCCTGCTCCCGTTCGCTCCGACATTCAAGCAATCATCAACCGACCCGCATACCAAGTTGGGCAAGGTCCTCCCACTCTTCAAAGTCGATTTCCTCAGTGGTGCCTGAGAGGGGATCGATTTGATCTCGACTTGGTTCCTCTCGACAAACCGGCTATGCTGCGAAACCTTGATACTGTCAGGACCGATATTGAAAGAATGTCGAACTGGCAAAAACTTGTCGACGAACTTCAGAGGGTTAACCGAGCCAATCTCGAGGCCATGCTAACAATGGAGAACGATAAGGCTGAGTGGCAGAAGACTCTCGAACAGCATGACGCCGAAATGAGAAGTATTGCTTCCTACAATGAAAAGCTGGAAGCGGAAGTAGAAAAACTTAAGGAAGAATTAGCTATTTCATCTACTTTCCCTTCGCAAAAGGAGAGCATGCTTCAGCAACAAGTACGAGATGCGCATGCCAGTCAAAGAGCAGTCGAAGATAAGCTTGCACACAAGGAAAAGGTCATAGAAGAATATCGTGCTGAAACTATACAACTGCGAGAACAGACCGGCTCTCAAAGCTTGGAGATAGAGTTGTTAAAAACTCGACTTGCTATGGCCGAAAAGGAGCGCGACGAGGCTGTTGCTGGTAAACTTGCGGCCGAAGAGGCTCATCAAGCAACCAAAGCTGACATTAGCTCCACATTATTCGATTTTTATCTGCACAGCATTTTGGGACGTGGCAGCCTTGCCTTTCTAGGCCCCAAGTATGAAATCACACTGGCTGAAGTTTGGGAGGCAGCACTTGATATGCTCGGTGGTAAAGGTGCTGGATATGCTGAGTCAGCCCTTGAAGAGCATTATCTTGATGATGAAGCCCGCGCCGCTCTTGCCAAGGGAAAAGAGCAGCTTGCCAGAGCGCGGGCCGGGATGGCGGAAGAGGAGCGTTCTGAAAAAGAAGTACCGCCTACTACCTCTGAACGTCCTCTAGTTTCTCCCGAGGTGGACATTACAGGCTCTAGTGCTCATTCGCCGCCTCCTACAAGAACCGGGGTAATTACCCCTACTGATGAAGAGGCTTTGGAGGACATTGGGGCTCAGAATTATGAGATCGAACTGACGAAGCCAACATCTTCAGGTAATTTCGACATTGGTCCGATTCAGGTGGATTGCCTGCTTATTCCTCAAAAATTTGATGAGCTTCTCGATTACTTCTTGAATCTCGATGAACCCATATCTCCCTTCTTTTGGGAAGATACTAACATTTTCAATTTCTCTTCTTCTGCAGTTGAAACAACAAGTGTTGTGCAGACTTCGCCTTCTCTGGTTATTCCTCCTCCATCTCTTCAGGTGACTCCTCCTTCCGTTTCACAACCCGGGTCACAAGAGGAGAAAATTGAGGCTCTTCATGGCTTGGATGACCCTATTGCTTCGCAGGAGCAAAAAGATGAGGGACTTGAAGGAGGCGAGATCTCTCCGGAGCGGACTCCTTCTGACGACGTAATTTTGTCCACTCTCGTTACTCCAGGGAGTGAGTCTTCTTCGAAGAGAAGAAAAAAGCATGGGACATCGAAGAGGAGGGGGAAGAAAATTATCACCACTGAAGAGGAACTGGAAATTGCACCAGTTGCACCTCCCTCCCCTTCTTCCCTTATGCCTTCAGACCAACCTGAAAGACCTGAAAAGCTAACCATTCGGCCGGGTAAAGGGTCTAAAGGCGGCAAGAAGAAATGAAGAGTTGGGCTTTTTGATTCCTTTTTTGTGTAATGGTCGGATGTTGTGCAGGCACCGGCCCCTGCTTTTTTATTTTGAAACCTGTATCTGCAATATTTGCAATTGAATAAAATGATCCTTTATCTGTACAGACTTTTGTTTGAATTTAAGAATGCATTTATTATTCATTTTTGCACAAGTTTATTTATATGATATTGCGGTGAGCTTGTGGTATGTTGTTTGAGCGTACTTTACCAACGTAGCTATACCATTTTGTATGTAACTATACCATATTGCCCCCATACCATGAGCTTACTGCAATATCGTATACTTTGAGGGGACTTGCACTCTCATTTTCTGAAGAATAATTATTTCATTTTCGAAGAGGATTTTTGTAGAGTGCAACTTCCTTCATATAAGTTTTTACGCTTTGTCCTCTGAAGAAATCACTTTTTCCTTTTGCGTATGTATACATTTTGCCAAGTGAATTCTTCTATGTGGTGAAGCGGGCCTCTGAAGGGTACTTTAACTTTAATTCTTCCTTTGAAAGTTAAAGTATGCCCTTGATGAGGATTTTTTTTTTTTAAATTGAAATTTGTACCTCTGAGGAGGGATTTTTCACGTTTCAACACTTGGAAGTTTTATTTCAATCTCGGTGAAACGTGTACCTCCGAAGAGTTGTGCCTTCGAAGAAAGCCTTTTCACGTTTCAACACTTGGAAGTTTTATTTCGATCTCGGTGAAACGTGGGCTTCCAGGAAGGTCTTTATTTTCAATTGTGTCCCCGGGAGGGGGTTGTACCTCTGAGGAGGGATTTTTCACGTTTCAACACTTGGAAGTTTTATTTCAATCTCGGTGAAACGTGTACCTTCAAAGAGTTGTGCCTTCGAAGAAAGCCTTTTCACGTTTCAACACTTGGAAGTTTTATTTCGATCTCGGTGAAACGTGGGCTTCCAGGAAGGTCTTTATTTTTAATTGTGTCCCCGGGAGGGGGTTGTACCTCTGAGGAGGGATTTTTCACGTTTCAACACTTGAAAGTTTTATTTCAATCTCGGTGAAACGTGTACCTCCAAAGAGTTGTGCCTTCGAAGAAAGCCTTTTCACGTTTCAACACTTGGAAGTTTTATTTCAATCTCGGTGAAACGTGGGCTCCCAGGAAGGTCTTTATTTTGTTTTGCATTTCAACTTTGGTGAAGTGAAATCCCGAAGAGCGGTTATAACACTTCAACTCCTGGTGAAATGGGCCTCCGAAGAGGGCTTTTATTTTGTTTGCATTTCAACTTTGGTGAAGTGAAATTCCGAAGAGCGGTCATAACACTTCAACTCCTGGTGAAATGGGCCTTTGAAGAGGGCTTTTATTTTGTTTGCATTTCAACTTTGGTGAAGTGAAATTCCGAAGAGCGGTCATAACACTTCAACTCCTGGTGAAATGTGCCTCAGAGAGGGTTTTCATCGCCTGGAAGTTACTCTCTCATGGTTGGAGGGTCATGACTTCTCCAATCTTTTTTGTTGAGTAGAGAACTTTCTTTTTTTTGTGGCATATGACCTATTAGAGGTCTTTATCCTCCGAAGAGTTGTGCCTCCGAAGAGGACTTGTGCTGCCGATGATGGCTTTGGTTGTTCCTCAGTTCACTTGCTTATGCCTTTTCAATGATCCTCTGCCCCTCCTTTTTTTTTTTTAAGAGTAACTTGTTTAATCCAAGGAAGTGTGTTTCATTGTCAGGCAATTTCGTGAGAACGAGCACTAGCTTCTTAATTGGATGTTTGTTTGTTCAAACGATCTCAATTTATTAGCAAAGACCCATTTCTGTCGAAATCATAGGCCGTTCAATTGAAGTACTTCCTATCTAGGATTTGAATTCGGGGCTCTTGTGACTTGAAATTTGGCGAGAATCACTTGGTCTTTTTATGTGCAAGTTTCACTTCCATTGTCTGCAAAAATTCAAATCGACATTTCAGCAATACATTCTATGTACTTTTTATATCGAAAATAAAGCAAACATGTAATAATAATAAGGAACACAAGATTTATAGTGGTTCGGCCAGGAAATTGGGCCTACATCCACTTTATATTCTTTCATTATTTACTTGCATCAGTTTTACAATTGCCTTCAATTACAAGAATCATACATTCATAATTCTTTTTACAATATTTCAACAAAATTTTCAAGTAAAGTATGGACGCAAATGATTGCTGTTCCATGCCCTTGGAATTTGATCTCCTTCAACAGTGGTGAGTTTGAATGTGCCGTCAAGAAGCTTTTGACCTATGACATATGGTCCTTCCCAATTTGGCCCGAACACACCTGTCGCTGTCATAATTCCCTTTAGGACTAGGTCTCCAATCTCAAAGCTGCGTTGGCGAACTTTGGAGTTGAAATGTCTGGCTATCTTTTGCTGATGAGCTGCAATTCTGAGATTAGCCTCATCTCTTTTTTCATCAAGGAGATCTAGCGCTTCAAGCTGTAGCTTTTCGTTTTCTGCTTGATTGAAATGGATTCTTCTGTGTGAAGGGACTTCTATTTCTACCGGAATCATTGCCTCTGACCCGTATGCCAATGAAAACGGGGTGTGCCCAGTCGCATTTTGTGAGTGGTTCTGTATGCCCATAGTGCCAGTGGTAGCTTATCGACCCAACTACCTTTTGCTCTTTCAAGTTGCTTCTTGATGGTTGACTTAATAATTTTGTTCACGGCTTCCACTTGCCCGTTTGCCTGCGGATGAGCTACTGCTGAGAAGCTTTTCCGGATTTTGAATCGCTTACAAAAATCTTGGAATTCTTCACTTTCAAACTGAGTTCCATTGTCTGTAATTATTTTTTGAGGCACACCGTATCTGCAAATGATGTTTTTAGTCACAAAACTTATCATCTTCTTTGAGGTGATAGTAGCCAGTGGTTCAGCTTCTGCCCACTTAGTAAAATAATCTACAGCAACAATGGCATATTTAATTCCAGATTTGGCAGTTGGTAACGGTCCTACAAGGTCTATTCCCCATATTGCAAACGGCCATGGACTGACCATCTGTGTGAGTTCAGTGGAAGGAGCTCTAGGAATTTTGGCGAATCTTTGACATTTGTCACATTTTCGGGAATACTCTGCTGCATCTCGATTAATTTCCGGCCAAAAATACCCGTATCGGAGAATTTTTTTTGCTAATGTTTGACCACCTGAATGATCACCACATTCTCCTCCGTGTACCTCCGCTAGGATTGCTTTAGACTCTTCTCTGGATACACACCGAAGTAATGGCATTGAGAATCCCCGTCTGTATAACCGGCCATCCTGGATTATGTATCGAGAGGCTTTTCTCAGTAGCTTTTGTCGTTCTCTTGAGTTCCCTGGTAAGGATCCATTGAGCAGATATTCTGTTATCGGACCAATCCATGATTTTTGCTCCTGAGACATGCTCATGATCCAATCAATGTCCATCTCATCAATGCTAGGAGTCGACAGGAGCTCCACTGGAGTTAACCCCAGAAATTGAGCTTCACCTGTGCTAGAATACTTTGCGAGAGAATCTGCTTTTGTGTTTTCCTCTCGAGGAATGTGACTTATCATGTAATGATCGAAATCACACAGGAGCTCCCAAGCCTTTGACAAGTAGGCAGGCAGATTCCCCCCTTTTGCTTGGAATTCCTTTTTGACTTGGCATACGATAAGCTGAGAATCACTGAATATCTGTAACGCTCGGATGTTTAATTCTTTAGCAATCCTTAAACCAGCGATAAGGGCTTCGTATTCTGCTTCGTTGTTTGTTGAAGGAAATTCCAATCTTAGTGCATAGTATAATGATCGGCCCTCTGGGGTCTCAAGTACGACTCCGGCTCCAGAACAGTAGTCGTTTCTCGCACCATCGACATATAACTTCCACTGGATCGGGGAATTGTCGATAGTTTCTTCCTCACTGTTACTCTTATCTGTAAATTCTGCAATGAAATCCGCTAAAGCTTGTCCATTGATTGCTTTCCGGGGATGATAAGTGATGTCATACTGACTGAGTTCAATATTCCACTTTAGAAGACGACCCGAAGTTTCAGGGCGAAACAGGACTTGCTTTAAAGGTTGATCAGTGAGGTCTCTGATAGGATGAGCTTGAAAATATTGCCTCAGTTTCCCAGATGCAATTAGTAAGCAATAGGCGAGTTTTTCCAACTTAGAGTAATTCATCTCTGCCCCAGTGAGTCTTTTGCTGATATAGTAAACTGGATGTTGAATCCTTTTGTCTTCCCGTATCAGCGCTGCACTTAAAGCATGAGATGATACTGCCAAGTATATAAGAAGATCCTCGCCATCGCCAGGCCTAGAAAGTATTGGAGGCGTCTCCATATGGCGAATCAATTCATCAAAGGCTTTTTGGCATTCGGGAGTCCAATCGAAGTTTTTCTTTCCTTTCTTTAGGGCGTCAAAGAATGGGATGCATTTATCTGTAGCTTTGGAAATGAACCGACTTAAGGCGGCGACTTTTCCATTGAGACTTTGCAATTCCTTCTTTTTTCTAGGAGCTTTGACTTCTTTCAATGCAGTAATTTGAGCTGGACTGGCCTCAATGCCCCTAGCGCTCACGATGAAACCTAAATACTTGCCGGATTCCACTCCAAATGAACATTTTAAAGGATTGAGCTTCATTCCGTATTTTCGGAGGACAGCGAACATGTCTGCTAAGTGTTCTATGTGATCCAGCGCTTTCTTAGACTTTACTAACATGTCGTCGACGTAGACTTCCATAGTCTTGCCCAGCTGCGGTTTGAACATAGCATTAACGAGTCTTTGGTATGTTGCCCCTGCATTCTTTAATCCGAAGGGCATAACTCTGTAGCAGTAAAGACCAGTGTCGGTGATAAAGCTCGTGTCCTCCTGATCTGGCTCATGCATCATGATCTGGTTATATCCGGAGTAAGCATCCATAAAAGATAACAATTCGTGTCCCGCTGTTCCGTCTACCAGTTGATCGATTCTGGGTAATGGGAAGCAGTCTTTGGGGCAGGCCTTGTTTAGATCTGAAAAATCGATACATACTCTCCATTTTCCATTGGCTTTCTTAACCAGCACTGGATTTGAAACCCAATTCGGATATGTAGATTCTTTGATAAAATTATTCTCCATGAGCCGATCAATTTCTTCTTTTAATGCCACTGACCTTTCCGGACCTTGAGTTCTCCTTTTCTGCTTCACAGGTGTAAATTTTGGATCAATATTTAGAGCATGCACTGCAACTTCTGGGGATATTCCGCACATATCGGCGTGAGTCCAAGCAAAAACATCCAGATTTGCCTTTAAAAAAGATATTAAGATATTCTGAATTGACGCATTAAGTTGTGAGCCCACATTCAACACTTTGTTTGGGTCCTTTGGGTCAACAGGTATTGGTATTGTTGTTTCCACCGGTACCACTCTATTTTCCCCTGCAATGACTTTTCTAGGGTCCATTTCTTTCCTTGCTCTGCTGTGCTCGCCAGTGCAGGGTCCGCCCTGTAATTGCTACAAGGCTGGTTCTTTGATGCGGACTGGGGCTGCCGCATTTTTTCCCATTTCTCTTTTTCTGGTTTCTCGTAGTTCTGTCAGATAGCATTCTCGCCCAGCATTTTGATCACCTTTTATAACTCCTACTCCATTGTCTGTAGGGAATTTAATAGTGAGGCACCACGGGGCAAGAACAGCTTTGAACGCTGCCAGAGTTGGACGACCAAGGAAAGCATTGTAAGCAGAAAATTCGTCGACAATGACAAAAGTTTGCTTGCGGACCACTTTTCTCTCTCCTTCTCCAAGTTCCACAAACAAATCAATGGTCCCTACCGGCTGCTTTGGCTCCCCAGTGAAACCAGCAATTTTGTACGATGAGGCTTGCACATCAGCCATAGGGATCTTCATTTGGTCGAATGTTTTCTTAAAGAGAGTATTGCAGGATGCGCCACAATCAATGAGAACTCTTCTGACAATAGCTGGCCCGATACCAGCCGAGATGACTAGAGGATCTAAGGTTGGAGCTTCAATACCTGCGGAATCCCTAGCTCTGAACACAATATCATCATCGAAAGTTCTTTGTTGCTTCAAGGGCGTAGCACCTTCCAAAACAAATACATCTTCCTCGGTCGGTACATACTTTAAAGCTCGGGTATACCTTTCCATCTCACCCCAGCTCCTGCCTGCTGGGTGAGGTCCTCCTGTAATGACATTAATAATGGGCCTTCCAGATTCATGCCCTGCAGCCTTCTCAATCGTCCTAGGTTGTTGAGTAGGAGTCTGTTGCCCCTGACTAGATGAAGCAGGATTGTTGCTATTCTTTTTCACAAATTGCTGCAGTTTGTTCTCCCTTAGCAACTCTTCAATCAGATTTTTCAACTGGCGGCATTCGTCGGTCTCGTGACCGGGTTGATTATGGAAGCGGCAGAACTTCCCACTCTGTATAGCCTTTTTCCCAGTCCTTAGAGGAGGAGGTTTAGGAAAGTCAACAAAATCTTTAATGGCAAGGTAGATACGTTCCGGCGTATCTGATAAAGGAGTATACTCTGATGGCTTGAAGGATCGGGGCTTCTTCAGATTACCCTGTTTCTTCCCATTGTTATTTTCCCTCTTTTGCCCTACAGATTCATTCTTGCGTGGAGCAACAGTGTTATCTTCAGCTTTTTCCAACACTGCCTTTACCGGTACGGGACGGCTTTCTAAGCGTATGATTTCATCTGCTTTTTTATAGAATTTTTCAAGGGAATTTGGTTCCTTCATGTTTAGCCATTTCCCAAACTCGCTTGACTTGTCAATACCCTTCATCAGATAAGTCAATATCATTCGCAGTTCTGCATTGTCCACCTCAGCTAGCGCTATATTAAAGCGGTTTAAGAAAGATCTGATAGTTTCCCCTGGATTCTGTTCCAAACTTGACAGTGACATGATATCCTTAGCTTTTGAGGCGTATAGTCTGAACTGCTCCTTGAACTTCCGAGTTAAGTCAGAAAACTGATCGATAGATCGGACTGGAAGTTTGGTGAACCAAAGCAGAGCTACACCTTCGAGATACACAGGAAAATATCGGCACTTTATTTCATCAGAGGCTCTGGCACCAGTCATGTGCCAATCATACTTGTATAAGAATTCGTTCGGATCACTCGTCCCCCTGTAAGCTGGAATGGTTGGTGGGACAAACTTCCTTGGGAATTCAGCCTTTAAGATTTTCTCAGTAAATGGAGTCTTACTTGGGGCGAAACCCCATTCTTTCTCGTCTTCAACCCTCTGCATACTCTCTTTCATAATTTGTCGGACCATTCCAGAAAGATACTCCTCATCATGTCGAGTTCTAGATCCACCAACCTCTGGAAGTGTTTGTTCAAAGGGGCTAGCAGCCCTTTCAGGAGCATTTCTCTCTTCAGCATCATGAAGGTTGCCAGCAAAATTCCTCTCATTACCCGCTGGTTGATGGTTTGCCCCAAGCAGATCGTTCAACCTATTTAGAATTAGGGCATTCTGGGCATTTTGAGCCTCGAGTTGTGCATTTTGGGCATTGATCTGTTGGTTCAGCCCTAAAATTGCAGCATCCAGCTCTGCCTTTGTAACTCCGACAGCTGGAGTGGCTTGATTCAATATAGGGGAAGCGAAGGTTCCCTCTTGAATATTCCCAGATCTGACAGATCTACTCTTCCTTCCAGGAGCCATGATCTCGGATAGACTTCTGGTTTTCAAGGAAGTTCTCTCTACAAATCTCTGTGAAGCAATGATGGCAACTCGCCTGAGTTCAGTTCTCAGTGAAAGCACCAAAAATGTTAACGCTAAAATTTGAACGCTAACACCCCGGTGTATGAGTTGTAGTTGTGAAAGCACCACCCGATAACTCGGGAACAGATTATAAGCAGATGATAGCGGAAAAGTAGTAAACAACAACAATTTTATAGTGGTTCGGCTTAATGGAATAGCCTACGTCCACTTTAAGTACTTTTATTGATGATCTCGTTACAAGCTGATACAATTCTTTCCAAGTACAATGCACTTTGAATTACAAGTCACTTAGAACAAGTAGATTAAACTTCAATGGAGATTAGAGTCTTCAAATCCATGCTGGATGTGTGTGATCTTTTCTCGAAGTTGTTTGTAGCGTTCTTCGTGTCTTGAGAGCTTTAAGTGTTTGATTGGTTTGGAATGCAGCGGAGTAACAGCGCTTGAAGAGAATGAGCCCCAAAAGTCCTTTTTTAGTTGGAGTTAGGATCATATTTATAGACGTTTTTCAGAATAAGGTCGTAGGTCGTGACCGACCTAAGTAAGGTCGTAGGTCGTGACCGACCTAAGTAAGGTTGTAGTTGACCTGAAGAGCATTGGCCCCTCCTTCCTCACGCATGCTGATTTGCGCAAGTACTAGGTCGTGAGCGACCTATCCCCCTGTGGCATTGCATAGTCTTCTATATTCTGGTGTTTAGGTCGTTAGCGACCTAACCTAAGTCGCGAGTACTTTCCTGCAGCCATAGTTAATCTTAAGTCGCTGAGTCCCTTAGGTCGCGACCTTCCTTAGGTCGCGGAGCTCCTTAGGTCGGTGGATAGTTAAGTCGCGGAGTTCCATAGGTCGAGTCCATCTTCAGGTCGCACTCACTCCTAGGTCGCGACCTCCTTTAGGTTGTAGCTTTCTGTTAGGTCGCAACAGTCCTTAGGTTGCAACACTTTAGGTCGCAGCTACCCTTAGGTCGCTGGTTCCGCTACGTCGCGGCCTTCCTTAGGTCTGAGCACATAGTTAGGTCGTTTGAGTGCAATAGGTCGCAGAATGCTATAGGTCGGCGCTTCCCTTAGATCGCAGATACTTTTAGGTCGCTTGATGAGTTAAGTTGCCATGCCATTCCTGCAGTTAGGTCGCTCCATGCCTTTAGGTTTTAGGTCGCTAATGAAGAGGAATTAACAACCGTAGAAACGGATATATCTGGATACTCGAGATGCCTTTTGTATCAAAGGCCGACAATGAGGAAACCCTTCGAATGCGAACGGACATCAGGAAAGCATTGTATATTCCATGAACTAGATGGGAAAAATACAAATGAATGCATGCATTTGAAGGATATCACTAAGGAACACGTGAGGAATGGTTAGTTGCAACAATAAGTAAGGACTCGGGATGCGGTGGTGGAACATGATCTGCCACCGTCCACCTCCAATGAAAATGGCACTGGATTAAGGCATTATCGTCAATTTGTCATCAGTTGATCGTGATGGTTTGGAAAAAGTAACAAACTCCGCAATAGAATGGCTAAGTCACTTACACATGTACGAGATCGAGGTCGGTCTCTAAGTATGCTCTGAGATGATGATAAATCATTGTGCTCTGGTTTGTGAAATTTGCTTATTTCTTCTTGTTTGCTTCGAACTCTTGTTTTTCTAGTTCTATTTGAACTTTGTTTATTGGTTGTACGGACTCTAATTTTATATTTTGGCAAATGGACTTAGGAATACATAAATTTGGATCAATGTAATTGATAGCACGGGTCGTGGTTGTGGTCTTATCTGCAAAGATGGGATAACAATCGTAAGGTATGGGACTTTTCGTCGAGCGAACATGACGAAAAGAACTCATGCATCATGGGTTAAGTCCTCGATTGGCTATTGAGGCCGGAGAATAAAACCCAACAGGTCGTCGGATATGAATTGTGTCTTGCAAGGGGTAGGTCGCTATGCATGAACGTGATGAATCAACCTACTCGGGTCGTCGAGTATGGATTATGCTCGGCAAGGATCTGGAAAGATCAAGATTATCAGGTATGGACTATGCCTGATAAGGAGTAGGTCGCTCCACCTGTGCTCAATGGATCGACCTAATTAGGTCATTAGGTATGGACTATGCCTAGCAAGGAGTAGGTCGCTTCGCTCGAACGTCATAGATCGACCTACTCAGGTCGTCGAGTATGGACTATGCTTAGTAAGGACCCGAAAAGGTCATGGATTTGGGCATGAATTATATTGGATACAGATTCGGATGTGGACTCATTTATTGGATATGGATGGAGATGGACTTGACCTGGAAATGAATTGGATTTTGGATTAGATATTGGTAGATTATGGATTATGGACTTTGGATTTACAACTATTCAAAACACATCTTCCTATAGCAAGATATGTTTCAAGGGGTAAAGTGTTAACCCGTCTTTTGGCAAGACCGTATTTAACCTAATCAATTTTGTAATAATCAAGACAGGATGTTCGAAGTGGTGATTATTTGGATTGGAGGTCGGTTATATTTAGGCATGTAGCCGGATGGACTCGGATGGATGTTCCTCAAAAAATGGCTAAGCATGAAACTAACACTCTCCTAGAGGATCGGTGCCTATCCTTGGTTTTTGTCTTGAATTGGTTGAGATCGATATGAATGACAAGAAAAGCCCTATGATGCTACATTTTAAATTTAAAGTCGATTCGAATCAGTATGCTCAAGTTATTGACGAATTACTTCACCTATAAAAAGAAATCGATATAGGAGGGATTGGCTAAACTCAGTTTTGCAGCGATAATCTATCAATAACTCGAAATCTACACGCTATCAACATGAAACTCGGAGTACATGCTTACTATAACATGTGGAATACTCCATAGGGATCTCATTCCAGTCGAAGGAAGTTGGAGAGAGTCTCGAACTAGTTGAGATCGATATGGAATGACAAGGAAGACCCTATGAGACTACATTTCAAATTTCAAATCATTTGGAATCCGTATGCTCAAGTTATTTACAAATTACTTCACTTATAAAAAAAGAACGGTATAGAAGGGATAGGTATAGGAGCCATAAAGGAGGGATCGGTTTAGGAGGATCTGCTAAACTCAGTTTTGCAGTGATGATCGGTCACCAACTCAAAATCGACACATGCTATCAATATGAAACTTAAAGTTCAAGTGTACAACATGTAGAACACCCCTTTGGATTATCATTCCAATTGAAGAAAGTTTCATTCCAATTGAAGAAAGTTGGAGGGAACGGCATAGCCACTTTGAAGGGATTGATAAAAATCAGAATTTAAGTTACACTATTTTATGAAAATGCGATATCTCACAAATCGTATGTCAGAATTGCACAAAATTTGAGGAGAATGTAGCTAACATCATGGAGCACCCCTCAGCGTATTTGGACACACTAATAGATATCGATACTGATTCCTATTGCGGGCCTTGGAAATTTTTTGAAGGTTTTATTTTGATCTTTCGGACCTTATACAGAAATTTCAGCCCGACCGGTGTTTTTCTGTTTCTCTTTATCTTCAATCAAGACTATGTCATGCCATTTTAACTGCAAACCGAAGCACTATAGATCTTCTCTTTTTTATGTTTTCTAATTTGTTTGCTCTTCATTATATCAGATACTCAACTAGATATTCAACTTGATATTAATGATTTCATACAAGCGGGTGTCAGCAGCCTATTTTGATGCAAGAATCTCCCTTCATATTCTCATTCAACATCCTAGAGCCAAACCACAAGCTAGCATAATTATGACAGATACATTATATTTTTCACGGTAGTCCTACCTATAAACTTGGAGGTTCAAAATACGACTAGAGAATGTACGAATATAAAATTTTGCATTCGTATACAGTAAAAACAATAACCAATCGCAGTTCAGCAAAATTTAAGTACAAACTCAAATCTTACAAAGTTTCCAAACCTTAAATTTCAACAGTGCACTGTGCATCCCTGTAAGCAATTTTTATTTCTGAACATAACATAAAGGTAGCTAAAGCCATGTCAAAGAATCGTGCCAATTGCCAACCATCCATGAACGATAACAAAACCCCTTCATATTTTCATTTTTAACTTGGCTCACTGGCCCAGAAGCTTCTTCAACCCAGCCTTCTGCTCTGCGCTGAGCCTGGTAGGGAACTTGATATTGAACTTGATCCTCAAATTGCCTTTCTTGGAAGGATCCTTAGACAAGGGCATGCCCTCTCCACGAACGACTTCTTCATAGTCAGGTTGTATAGTGTTGTTAATCGGTATAGCAAGACTTCTTCCATCGAGCGTTGTTAGATTAACAGTGCAGCCGGTTATGGCTTCTACAAGAGAGATCTTGTGGGTCACAATGAGGTCGTTTCCGTCCCTTTTGAAAACGCTGTGCGGCTTTTCGTCAATTATGAAGACGAGGTCGGCCGGTATCACGTTCGGCTGCTCGTTCCCTTTTTCTGGGAATGTTATCTTTGTTCCTCTCTTCCACCCCGGCTTTATGTCTATTGTTATTATCTCTTCCGCCGTCATTATTCTCCTGCACATATTTATTTTTTGTATGTAAAATAAACCACTTTTATCATATCTCTGAACAAAGTAATGTCATAATATCATAAACAACATGCAAACATGAACATAATTAATCAGACCATTAAGTTGACAGTTAAGAAGTTATTGGAACCATCTGTGTTCATCAAAAGTAGTGTAAGAACCTTAATACAATATCAATCATTGAAACTATCATAGCAACTAGACACCCAACCTCCAGTTCAATCTCAGTCTAATATCATATCATTATTTTGAATCCCACCATGCTACTAAAACAGTTAAAACAATGGACCGATGCAAAACTTAATGGCTAAAATGTACTCAGGACTGGGGTGTCCCAGGTAGAAATGGGAACATAAAAATTGATCTCACACCCAACTGCCCAAGTAGACACAACTAGTAATTCGACAACCTCATTCTTCAAAAGTGGAAGAAAGTAAGGGAAAAGATAAAGGATTGATGTAATGAAAGGGAGGGGACAGAAGAAGGAGAAAAATGGACAATTTTTTCCCCACAAAAATATTTTAAGAAAAACCAGAAAGGAAAGAATAAAACAAAAGACATAGGAAACAGGACGGCGATTTTTTGTTAATTTTAGTCCACATATTTGGGCAATTTTTTTTGTTCATCGCGTTTCTTGGGACCTCAAATAAATCAGCGTATGATAAAACATACATTATTTATCTCAAATATATACAAATAAATAATAAATTGCATATCAAGTATTACGCATCCATTGTTCTTTCATATAACAAAACTATAACTTGTAGCCATTCTAATGGTACACTTCCTTTATTACGTCATAACCTCGATATCATATTGAAACTCATTTCAGTAATTCAGATTGAATAATAATGATTGAAAGTGTATATTAATTTTGACCTCTAAGATGAAGTGAATTTTAAAGTTCAACTAACATGCCTTAAAACTAAAGAATGTATACAAAATAAGATAACTGAAAATATTCAAGGAAAAGGTGGGAGAATATTAACTATCAGCCCTTTCTTGTAAAATTTTAAATTATACTTCACAAAAATACCAGTGCAATTTTTTTTTTCATAAAATTATGAACAATAAGCTATTCATTCTTTAATTTTAAATTCTAAACTACCGATATGTTATTATTAAAATTTCCAAACACACAAGCTCAAATAGGCAATCTACAAGTAGCCAAGAATGGTTGGACAAGCTCCCAAAAATAAACGGTCTAATATTACTATGCGGAATATAATCCCTTTTACTAACAAAAGGTCCATCAATTAAGTTCTATCTAGAACTCAAAAAACGAGACCTCCTTGTTATACTGCCGACAAGCACGAGTAAACTACATAGGTGGGTGCCGATAAAAATAATTATACTCCAATTGCGGGCACGCATATAAAAATACTAATTTGCACTAATTGAGAGCTCACACCTGTTATACAGATGACACCACAACTAAACTTCACAGGTGTAAAAAAATCATACTACAAGCTAGCACGCATGTAAAAGTTGAAATTTCTACTAACGTTTAGTTATGCCCAATTCATAGTTTTATGCCCAATTCATAGTTTTATGCCCAATTCAAAGTTTTAAAGACCACCAACTATTATTCTTTACCGTCATATTTAATATTGTCAAGCAAAGGCTAAAATGCAAATATCATAAAACCAACTAAAGCCTTTGAATTGAATAAACGGAAAGAGAAGATCTTGACTCTAATTTTACTTCATGCTGAATAAGCCTAATTCCCTTTATATACACAGTTTGGTTCACCTATATTCAAATTAGAAGTCCCTGTTCTCAAAATTTAACCATTGAGTTCCGACAAACAAAAATAACTAATACTAAATAGAAAAATAAATATTTGACGACTTAGGTCTTAACACCTTAAAGCAACCAGACAAATGCTCACTACATATATTCGTAGAAGATCAGACATGCTATACATTCAGAAAGTAACCATACGTTATGAAAACATAGTTTTATTGACAAGAAATTCATGTGAAGTTCATCCCAATCTAACAGATGGGTACGTATACTCCAAAAAAATCGAAAATGTAAATCCAAATGGCTGCATTGTGCTTATCCACAGATAATCATCATAAATTCTACCAGAACAAAATCTCAGTAGAAAAAAAATGGATTATATAAGATATGAACTCTATCCTTCAACTAGAGGAATTACTAGAAACTTCAACCATAGTAATTTAAAGTTTATACTTTATACTAGATTATCGTACAACAATCAAATAGACACTGCTTGTACCATACGATCATGTCAAACATAAGCCAAACGGTAGTGGTAACTGTACGTTGAAAAAGTATAGAGGATTCGGGTGTTCAATCAATGAACAATTCAGGACTGATGGGTGAAATGTAATCCTAAAGTCAATTAACAATCTTGGGAATCCCACCAGAATTATAACAAGTGATACCAAATCAAGCATAAATAACTTACCCACTCGAATCAGCAATCTCCCTGGAAATCTTCATCTTCTTTGAAGCACCCTTATACAACTCCTCCAAACTGCAAGGCAATTTATTCTCAATAGGCGCGGCCTTCTGTGGTCTCATATTCATACCCATTCCTTGTCTTGCGCCTCCACCGCCAAAAGTAGACCCAATGAAATCTTCACCAAACATACTGCTTGAAAACCTCATGGGTCCACCACCGCCTTTCATGCCATCGCCCCCACCAAATGGACTCGAAAACCCAAAGAATTCAGCAAACACATCGTCTGCATTTCTCGGATTAAACCTAAACATCGTTGGCCCATCTCCACTGGTTGAGAAGAACGAAGCACCATCACCAGCCCCACCGGCACCTGGTGGCGGTACCTGACCTTTCAACCCTTCTTCTCCGTACTGATCGTAAATAGCTCGCTTCTGTTGATCGCTTAGAACCTGCGAACAATTTATGTATAAATTGGTTAGCAGTCTACTGTATAAAAGTTATTTTCTAATAAGAACACAAATTAGAGATGATCAGATGAATAAATTACCTCGTATGCCTCAGAGATTTGCTTGAATTTAGCCTCTGCCTCTATTTTGTTGTTTGGATTTTTGTCAGGGTGCCATTTCATGGCGAGTTTTCGATAGGCTTTTTTGAGATCGTCATCGCTTGCGTTTTTATCGACCTGAAGAATTTTGTAATAGTCGACTCCCATGATTGAAACGGAACAGATTTCTCTTTCTTCTTTGATTGAGTTTTTGATATTCCGTTATGGGTTATCAGAGACTTTAACGATGTAAGAATGCAAGGGTTGAGAAGAGTAGAAACAGAGACAAATCCAGAATTCGGTATTGCGTGAAAGATACAGAAGGTTCCAGAAGAAACTAACAACCGACTATTTTAATTCGAAATTTCATACTAAGTAGCTGAGATTTAGAAGTTTTATTTCGATAATATACTTATAAAAATAGTTTTGCAATAAATGCACTGCATTATCGATGCCATTTTCCCAATCTCCATTTCATCCATGCTTCCATCCTTACCAACTTTATTTTCTCCTGGGAACGGTTACTTCCGGATAAGAATAATATCACATCTGTATTCACATTCGAAAACATTTTCGAATATCGGACAACCATATCTGTGGATACGGATGCATATCGAGTAATTATTCTATCGACTAATGATCGAGAAATTAAAAAATATAAATAAAGTTTGTTGGTTTAGCATAATATTTTTTAATCTCATTGGCCATAAAAGTGTGCAAAATAAACAAATATACTGACAATAAACAATTAATATGCATTAAATGCATGTAAGAAATATTACTAGTGTAATAAAAAAATATACACATGTCTTCTATTGTAGTAAAATACATAAATATGATTTATAATGTTGATAAAAACCGGATGAATACTTTTTGGATGCGGATAACACTACAAGATAATACGGCTATTCCAACGGCTTTTAGCCGTTGGCGGCCGTTGGAAGCCGTTGGAATATATCACACGACTTCCAACGCTTTCCAACGGAAACAACGGACCATTTCCAACAGCGTTTCCAACGGCCGCTAACGGCTTATAGCCGTTGGAAACCGTTAGAAACCGTTACAATAAAATGGCCAATACGCCGTTGGAAGCCGTTGGAAATACTGGATTTATTTTGCTGTACAACAGCAAGCCTATTTACCTTCCACCACACCATTTTCAATCCATTTCCAATCAATTCCACATATATATATCAATATCAATACAAACAACGCACATAAATCAATAAAACACCAATATAAACAAACCAAACCGATCAAACATCACAAAATATACCATCAACGTACATACCATCAACAAATGTCACTAAACCATGATCATACCATCAAAATACTTCTCACCCACTCCGTACCAATATATACAACATCACCATCAACATCAAAACATCTCCAAGTCAATATATACATTGTTCAAACACAAATACTCAAAAACATACCTCCTCAAGGATCCTCGTCGCCTCCAGAAGCACCAAACGACGAAGGAAGGGTATCATGATTCTGCAAATACTGCGCAAGCTTTTGATCCAACTGCTCCACCTGGATGGCTCGCAGACGATTCTCCTCCCGTAGCTGCTCAACCATAGCTCTAAGCTCCTTGATTTCTTCTTTGTCTCGGTCTTTTTGAGCTTGTCGAGCCTGCAAATAAAATTAATAGCAAAAGGGTTGTCTCAGCATATACAATATTATAACATTATATATCTAAACGCTGATTTTTTGTACATATGTAAAAGGATTAATTACCGTTAGGTTTCCAAAGCCAAAACGTCTACTCCGTTGCGCCGGATCCATAACAGCGGTAAAAATGTTATCCTGCTCCTCCTGTGTCACCGCATCACGACCAGACTGCTCAAGCGCATAAGCCAGTGCCTCCTGCAACCTCGACTATAATGAAAAAAAAAATTCAGTTGAAAAATAGTAGCATGTAATTATTTTGCGTAGCTAGAAATTAATAAACTTATCGGTGTAAGTATTAAAAATTAAAAAATGCATACATATGCCTCGGTCGCCCTATCTTGCTCACCCCACTGATATATGATATTGCCAGCCTCATCTACTTGCCTAGACGCGTGGGTGTGAGCAAACACGTCCACTAAGCCAACAGAGCCTCCACGAGCTCGTTCCTGCAATTGATAATTTGGATAATTTAACTGTACATAACTAATTACTGAACTGATCAATATACAAATGTGATAATAGATAAATTTACCAAATCTTCGCGGTGATGCTGGAAAGATTTGGAGCCTCCACGGTGTGATACAGGATTCCTGCTCCTGTTTGCCGAGTTCCTAGCTGACTCCTCCTGCAAATTTACAATGATTAATTATTTATTAAACAGTAAAAAAATGCTGAGATTTATTTTAGATTTACCTTGAACTCCTCAGAGTTCCACCAATCAACCCATTTCTCCCATACAGTCGCGCTCATCCACTTGGGCTTCTTTCCTACTTTTTTAATCTCCGACATAGTCTCTCTATAGTTCTTCGCGATCCTGGAGTTCCAGTGTCGCTGAACTAAATTGACGTCAGGCTCTTGCAAATCTACGACGCCCTGTACAATGAGAAAATATTACTAATTATTTATTTGTATTTAATTAATCATCTTGTAAAGCGGTATAAACTTACCAAAAAATCTTGCCAAATCGTCTCTCTCACGTCGTCGGGGATCTTGCCCCACTTGGGCCAGCAATCGGTCATCCTAGCCATGTACGCCTGCTTCGAAATGCTCAGAACCACTTTGGATGGCTCCAACTCAAATCCACTACGTTAAATATAAAATTGAACTTTAGACAATTGTAGATATATCATGTACAATTAAAAAATTAAAATGCTATGCTCGCTAATTATGATACTTACGTCTCATCAGCCTTAGGCTGTAAGTAAACAAGTGGCCGAGCTGGTGGCTCACCACTACTCTCTCCAATATGACGTGAAGAGCCACGTCGCCGAGACCCAGAACCAGAACCAGAACCGGACATAATATATATACCTGCCATATATACATACATATACACATTATAATAATCATGATATGATGAACCATTAAAAAATGTAATACAATATGCTACAAATGTGTCATGTTGTGTACGTGTTGAGTGTGTGAGTATGCACTTATTGTCATTAAAATTGTATAAATTAGATAAATGCATTATTAATCAGAGATCAATGTAATGTGAATACTTTTAAAAATTACCGGATATTACTCAGTCGTCCTCATCGTTTTCTGATTCAGACTCGGTTTCGTGCTCTATGTCGTTTTCCTCTACACTCTCAAATGCTTCGACTAATACATTTGTCTCATCATTTAAAGGTCCAAAATCGGTTTGATCGTCTGTAATTGCTATTTCAGCATTTTCCTCCAGATCTGCTTGATAGGCTTGTTCGTCTGGAATATTTTGTCCATCAAACGTAAATCTTGCTTTGGTTTTAAAAACCGCAGACCAATATGCTTTATCCCTTTTTAGAGATGGATAAGGGGCATAATAAGCTTGTAGGGCTTGTTTGGCTAGTATAAATGGGTCGTACTTTTGATAACGCGAGGTATGTTTAATTTCTATAAGATTATATTTTGGATGAACATTAATACCAGAACCTGGAACGTTGCTGAACCAGTTGCATCTAAACAAATAAACATCCTCCACGGGTCTTGTAAAATATGTCAACTGCAATATCTGAGTTAACACGCCATAAAAATCATTTATATGATTATTTGGGTCATCACTGCCTTTAACAAATACACCAGTATTGTTTGTTAATTTTTCAGCACCGTATTCTTTGGTGTTGAATTTATATCCATTAACAAAATATATTGGATACGTATTAACTTTTCTTTTCGGTCCAAACGCCAAATGTTTCAGTCCTTTATCGAGCACATTATTTGTGGGATCAGAAACGTATTTCGAAAACCAAGTACTGAAATCTTTGTTTAAATCGCCACCTGGATTTTGTGATTCATAAATACTGCAAACACAAACATGATATATTACATTATTATTTATTCACACGTGTAGTATTAAATTTAACAAAACTTGAAATGTGCTAATTACCTAACAAATGGTGCAACTTCAGGACAATTAAGAAGAATATATGTGTGTGCTACATGGTATTCTTTATCATCTAGCCATACTTCCTCACTTTTGCCAGCATGTCGGCCATATTGTTTAAAAATAGATAATACTGATTCAGAAGAAGAAGCTTGTTCAACGGTCTGATTGTCATTACGCGGAACACTTACAAATGATAAGTTCACATGGTCTTTAAAATAATGAGAGAAAAAGAAAGAAGCTTCTTCTTCGATATATGATTTGCAAATAGAACCTTCAACTCGAGCTTTTTGTCTCACTTTTTTCTTCAAATGATTTAAGTACCTAATAAAAAATATTTGGGTTAAGTATTAACTACTATATTTATACTTAAATCAACATTTACATACTCAATATAGTAACATACCTTTCGAATGGATACATCCATCCATATTGCACAGGACCTCGAAGACGTGCTTCATATGGAAGATGAACAGATAAATGCTCCATTACATTAAAGAAAGCCGGAGGAAATATTTTCTCCAGTTTGCACAGCAGTATAGGAATTTCTTCTTCAAGTTTAAATAGACGGTCAACTTTTAACGTAGTTGAACAAAGCTCCTTATAAAATAAACTAAGTTCTGTTATTACCGTCCAAACTTTTACCGGTAACAATTCTTTGAAAGCGATGGGTAACAAATTTTCCATCATTACATGACAATCATGGCTTTTCATTCCACTCAGTCTCCCATTTTTATAGTCGACACATCTACGAAGATTAGAGGAAATTCCATCGGGAAATCATAATCCTTCCACCCATTGTAACAGTACTTTAACTTGGTTGCTGTCTAGTTCATAGCATGCTTTGGGTTTTTTATTGTCGGGAGTCATATGAAGCTCAGGACGATTGCATATTTGCTCTATATCACGTCTAGATTTCAAATCGTCCTTAGTCTTGCCCTTCACATTCAAAACTGTATAAAATACATTATCAAATACGTTTTTTTCGTTATGCATCACGTCAATGTTATGACGGATTAATAGATTTTTCCAATAAGGCAATTCCCAGAATATACTTTGTTTGCACCAATTATGAAACGTCGATTTACCTTGAATTTCTTCTTGTTGTCTGGTCTCGTGTATCTTTGGATAATCTTTTACAAGTTCATATATATCCTCGCTTGACCAAACCGTTGGTGGTCGTAGAGTCTCATGTCTATTAGCTATGAAGTTTTTTTTGTCTCTTCTAAAAGGGTGATTAATATGAAGAAAACATCGATGACAATCAAACCATGAAATTTTCTTTCCATTTGGCAAAGAAAATGCTCGTGTTTCTTCCATGCAATAAGGACAAGCAAAACGACCGGCCGTACTCCAACCCGAAAGCATTGCATATGCAGGAAAATCGCTAATAGTCCATAACAAAGAAGCGAACATCCGAAATTTTTTCTTTTTTGATATGTCGTATGTTTCAACTCCTTCATACCATAATATTTTCAACTCTTCGATTAACGGTTGTAAGTAAACATCAATGCCCTGTGTCGGATCATCAGGACCGGGGACGACAATCGTGAGAAACATATATGGAGTTTTTATACACATCCACGGAGGTAGATTGTAAGGTGCGATTATTATAGGCCAAGATGAATATTTAGAACCAAACTGAGAAAACGGTGAGAAGCCATCTGTACATAAACCTAGTCTAACATTTCGGCTCTCCGCTGCGAAATCGGGATATTTCTTGTCAAAATGTTTCCATGCTTCTCCATCGGCTGGGTGTGTCAACGTACCTTCTTGAGGTGTTCTCACACCGTGCCATCTCATATGATGCGCTGTCACAGATGATGCATATAATCGTTGAAGTCTAGGGGTGAGGGGCAAATAATGCATACGCTTGTACGGAACTTCTTTTCCCTTCTTTTTCCTAGATTTGTATCTTTCCTGATTACATATTTTACAATTTCTAAGATTGATGTCTTCTTTCCAATACAACATGCAACCCTTTAGACATGTATCTATTTTTTGATATGGCAAACCGAAAGATGACATAAGTTTTTTCACTTCATAATAATTTTCGCACATTAAATTATCGGATGGCATATGACGTTTAGCAGCTTGCACAACAGCCGTAAATCCAGCTTCTGTAAGGTTGTATTTTGATTTCATTGCAATGTATTCTGCAGTTACCGATAATTGAGAGCCGCTTAAACATCCATTCCAAAGGGGTTTTTTAGCATGATCCAATAAATCATATATTTTTTTCGCTCCAACATTTGGTTCCTCTTCGACGTTAACATCGTCGTTATCAATTACTGTGGTAGGGAACATTGATCGTGCTGCATCTTCGACCATATGTTCTATGAGATTCGTACTACCTTCTTCGCTGATGACCTCCACCGACTGTTCTTGATTATTAGGGGCTACAATTTCTCCATGACGATCCCACAGCAAATAATTGGGTACGAAGCCGAATTGGCGCAAATGAACCTTAGCCATATTCGGTTCTAAATAGTTCAACAATTTGCATCTACTACACGGACAACGAATTTCTTCATCGTTTGCAATATTACTTATAGCAAATTCGATGAACACTTGTACCCCTTTTAGAAAATGTTCGCTTATTGCGCCACTAGTTTCCCTTCTTTGATACATCCAGCTCCGATCATTAAAGTAATTGACCATGTTTCCCTACTAGAAAACCTATGATAGAGTAAAAATGTTATAAATCATTCATTTTAAATTTTGCATGAAATTTTTCAACGGCCGCAAACTGCTTATTTCACAAACTGAAAATTTTAAATAAGCAACTATTGTTTCATTGCCACTTATGTGTCTTTCTTTGATGGTCGGTCATCCTACTTCCCATTACAAACACAATAGTAATTATATTCCATAAATCATATCATTTTAAACGATTCACAAAATTTCGGCAGCATTTCCCCCGTGTTCCTTGTATCTTACACAAATGCGTGTACACAAGGAACGTAAAGGAAATGCCGTCGAAATTTTGTGAACCGTTTAAAGTGATATGATTGACGGAATATAATTACTTTATAGTGTTTGTAACTTGTCCAATACTGGGACAAATCCGACAAATGATGTATCAGATGAATAGAGTTGTCCGTTTTGTGGAAAAAACGAATATCCCTAAAACGATCATATACAACACTTATCAGACGGGGCCGAATAATATCTAAGGATTTAAATATTTGTTTATATTAAATTCGAATATATAATTCGTTTAATTAATATTGGTTTATATTTTACCGTTTTATTACATAAGTACTAAATTCATTTTATACGCTAAATTTGTACACAAAATTCATTTATAAACTAAATTAATTCGCGTGTTCACACAAATACAAGCTCGTATTCGCACATATGAAATATCCGTTTTAACGGCTTCCAAATGCAATAAACTCTATCACACACATACGTTTAATATACTAACCAAATAACATAAACTAATGCAATATCTTAAATTACAAAATTTTCAATCAATTATAATAACTTGTTCATTATGTTATAATGGTTGCAATTAGCGGATAATATAATGTAATATGCATACACTAACAAGTAGGAATCAATCAACATTCAAATTAAACCCTAAATCAAAAAAAACTTAAATATTAGCTTTAGGAAAATTACCGATTTGGAGAGCTAGAACGGTGGAGATGTGCCGGAGTAGCTTCTAGATGGCGTCGGGGGTTGTTGGGATGGTGTTTGGGCCGGCAAATGAAGATTGGAGATGATGGAATGGTGGATTTGGGGGTAATTTTCGGTTGAGAAGATGAATAATGAGCTGAAGGTCGGTCTCTGGAAATATGCAGGAAATTTTCCAACGGCTTTCAACGGCCGCAAACGGCTATTTTCCAACGGTTTCTAACGGTTTAAGACGGCTACGTAAAAAATTAACTAGCCGTTGGAAGCCGTTGGAAATGCCGTTGGCGGCCGTTGGAACAGGGGCGTTGGAATTTACTGTTTTTCTAGTAGTGTAACTTCATATCCGCATTTGTATCCTTCTTTCGAATATCATATATTTATCCGCTTTTTGGATATGGATGCAGATGGATTACGGATGTAGATGGATTTCGAATTTTTCGAGTGTCCACTGACAAGCTTTATTTTACCATGTCCACCTAACCATTTGCCCTCCTTTCTTACTGCCAAATAACTTCACCTTAGTTTTTATTTTCTTTTAACCTTAGTAAATTTTCAAACTCCATTTGTGTCATGCCTCCTTGAAAAAGGCTCATCGTGTCAAAGAAGAAGATGAATGCAACGTTGTCACGGCCAACATTTTTGACCCAAACTTCATCGCAGCTAGTTTTTGAAATTATGGTCGATATTTTTTTAAGATTTTGTTGAACCCATTTGTTGGAATATTGTTAAATTAATTTGAAAATCATCTATCCATTTCGAAATTAATCAAAAACCCCAATTTTTTTATGATTTTTTACGATTCAACAATATGAAATATTTGATAGTATTTTTCATACACATGTCATATTGCCAAACGATCCATACAAACAGTGTAAATGTAGTTGAATATGTCGAACAGTAGGCTTTGTAATGCCATTTGAAACGTACTTATTTTACTTACTCTATTAAAATTCGACGGTATGAAATATTAAATAGTATTTTTCTTAAAAATTTCATTATGTCGAACAGTTCTAAATTGTTATGTTTTGTTTCATACGACAGTGAAAATTTAGTTGAAAGTATTGAAAGGTCGGCTAAACACTACAGTATGAATTGCACTTCCTTTTGGTAGAGGATGTTTAGCTTGATTCTACGTTGACAAACATTTTTATATGGTGAATAATGTCATGTAGACGAACATGGAAAGAGACCAATAACGGCATCTTATAGGCTTGAGTTGCAAAAGGCTAAAGCACAAAAAAAAGACGTGGAAAAGACAGTGGAAACGACTACTAACCGTGGCGACTCCCCCAGTGAACTGGAAAGTGATGAAGATTTCCAAATATCGGACGATCGTGGCGATGACGGCAATACACATGTTGAACAATCAAGCGAAGAAGAATTAGAGACATTGCCTCGTGATGATAATGTTTTTTTCCAGGAGGCAACCGAGCAAGCTGATTTAGGAAATGTTGGTTGCCCTTTAATGGCAGTTGCGAGGGAGAAGAAGTGTGAAGAAATAATGGCAGAGTTTCAGCACAGATCAGAGCCGATCCCTTTTCTGCTGCAGATGACAAGGTATTTATAGGGGTTGGAAAGCTCTTGGGCCGAGAATTTTTTTGTAAGAAGCCTATAGTCGTCATGTAGAGAGAGTTTAGAAAGTTTGGAGCCAAAATTGGCCATCGTTTTAGATCGGTATCGGTCTGATCCAAATCGATTGGTACCAATCCAAATCCTTAGCCAAATTTTGGCTTCGATTTGTTTGGTCAAGCTTCTTACTTCATAGCGATGCTCTTCCTATAATTTCATAGCTCATTGACTTGTTTTGATGATGATTCACCAATGGGTTAGATTGATCGGTATTTTGAATCGGATTCTTCTTGAACTCGGATGCTCGGAATGTTACCAAACTTGTTGGGAGAGCTTGGTTGAGGCATCGTAACGACCCGTAATTTTCGATGATTTAAATTTAGTTAATTTAATAAGACTTTGGTAATTTAATATTGAAAGAAATAAAAATTTGGGATTTATTAATGAAATAATAACCAAAATGAAATACAACAATGTTAATTAAAGTTAATCGTTAAGATTTTGAATGAAGTTTAATTTATTGAAATAATGTACGTGTTATACTTGGCTATAAATTGAATATGAGAAAATAAACGTAAACATTGAATTAATTAATGGATTAATATATAATAAATGGTAATTGAATAAAATTAATGTTCTGTAAGTAATTATAATATTTCTCTGAAAGTAATAAACTTAAATGTAATAAAAGGTAAAAGGTGAAAAATGGTTATCTGTTACCAATTTAATTAATCAATTGCAAAAAAAACGTAAATGAATGTTATATTAATGTGGAATAAGACAACAACTGTAGTGTGAACGGAATAAAGGGTGTAGAAATGTAAAATTTATTTACATGACAATACTTATGTAATAAAAAGAATGAAACCAAGATAAAATAATTAATTGGGATTTTGAATTATAAATAATGTGTAAAATTAACAAAACTTCAATATAATTGAATTATAGTAATTAATACAAATAAAAGATGGAAATGTAGCCTTTTAGTGAAATAAGGTATCAACAAATATTAACTATGTTATTTGAGTAATAATGGATTGAATATTAAGTCTAAAATCAAAATTTAATCAATTTATTGAAATTAAATTATAATTAATTAGATTTAATTACAGTTAGAATTGAACATTGTGATTAGTAAAATTTTAAACACCGAATT
The DNA here is from genome assembly GCA_030765085.1 of Allium cepa. NCBI lineage: Eukaryota > Viridiplantae > Streptophyta > Magnoliopsida > Asparagales > Amaryllidaceae > Allium > Allium cepa. Next base: position 71,549,213 of record CM060930.1, on the reverse strand, counting down.
GATGTGTAAACTTGTTTTGAATCATTATAAATGTCTAAGTAATCAAAAATAATGAATTTTGTTAGTTAATAAATATCGAATAAAAAAGTGCATTAATTAATTTAATCATAATTTATTTAATTAATGAGAAAATAGTCATTTTAGCCACTAACTCAGATTTCGACGAAACTAGCTTCATCAGATCCGTAACGGTGAATTATTGAAGGATTTCAAGTTTCGTAGCGATCAGACTTGTCGTTTGATCGTACGGACTCGTAACACCTAGAAATCAATTTAATTAAAATCAATTGAAATCGATTTGAAATAAGCTGATTTTAACATAACTTCTTCATACATGGAATAAGGACTTGAAACCTGTTCCATCGAGTTTAAAAATATTAAAAATATCTATTTTGATACATGAGTTGACCTATTTTCATTCCGGAGTCAGAATGGGCTTTTCAGGTCGTTTAGCGTTCAACTTCCAAATCATATCTGATCCATTCATTTTCATTTCAGATCTGCCTAAATAACCTGTTATAAAACCTAGCAGTCTTTCCATTTCTTATTTCTGTACGTACAGTTCTCTGTAGCTCCTCTTTTCCAATGGCAGAAACAAACTCCTATTCCCAAACCCTCATATTCAATTTTAAAACCAAATCCAAATTTCAAACGCCTTAAACTATTTCATATTATATACCGATTTGAAGCTCTCGACGAGCGCCAGTCAAATCTGTAGTATTTTTTTCGATCTGGGCTGTCGAAAATGAGTGATTTTTTCTCGACCGTTCATTGATCATCGCATCATTTAACGGTGGATTTGCGACGAGAGCTCGATCGGAGGGTGGCATTGGAAAGGTGTTGTTGAGCAGGTCACATCCATACGGTTCGTTTGGGCTAAGAGTCGTTGGAATCGCTAGAAAGTGGCCTATAAACTCGCGGCGACAAGTTGCATGTGGTGGCAACTCGAGGTGCTGCGTGTGGGGCCAGGGGTCGGCCTGAGGAGTGGCGGCCATCGCCGTGCTCAAAAAGTGATGGACGAGCTTCGTGGTGGCGCGGCAAGGCTCTGGATGGTGGCGGCAGATGCGAGGAGCACATACGATAGTAGCTAGGGTTTTGGCCGCGTATAGCTAAGCTGGATGGAGAGGGTAATGTTGCGCCTTTTTTTATTTTACTTGATTAATTTTTATAATTTAAATTTTTAATCGTTCTAACGTACATAACTTTGCATACGGGATTCAATTCATGCGCGGTTTATTTCATTAGTATCGCACCGAAATTTTGGACTTTTTAACGTTGGTTTGGACGAATTCTGATATCGTTTGAATTTGGGCTCTAAATTGGATTTAAATTCGATTTAAAATTCAAATGTGAGTGATTTGACCCATTCACAACTTCTAAAATTTCTTATGTTTGTTAAAGTAAATTTATGATGTGATTAGAAATTTATTTATGGCTGTTTGATATTTTTAAATTGCTATTCCTGTTAATTTAATTATTTTGAATTAATTTGACATTTAATTTGTTATTGAATTTTAATTCGCCAGTTAACATGTATATAATAATCAGTTATTTGTTGAAATTTATTGGTTGAATTGGATGAAGATTTTGATGGATGTTTGATTGGTGATATTGGTTGATTGAATGTTATGTTTGATTTATAAAATGTTATCACCCTGCAAGTTCCCTTAGTTGTTATTTGAAAAATCACTATGGGTTGAAATGATATATACCCGAGCGATCTATAGATTGAGAAAAAATCGTTATGAGTTGAAATGTAACAACCCGGGATTTGCATTACCAATTAATAAATAAAAGTTAGGATTTTTATTTATTTTAATGAAGCATAAAAGGATTTGGAATAACAAAATTTATTTGAAAAAGGCTATTTTAATTAAATGGGAAATATGGGATTTTAAAATGAGGATGAAATGTTATTTTTGGAAAGTTAAATATTTTAGGAGAGATTTTAAAACGGGTTTGGGTAAGAAAAATGAGTTTTATAAACTTACATGAACACTTAGACTAATTTTTGGAAACATGTAAATAACCCTCTTCTTATTGGGTTACTAAACTTAACCCAATAACTCACCCTAAACCTTCTCTGTAAATTATCTCAAACTCTCCTAACCTCATTCATGCATCCCTAATCAAAACCCTAATCATTTCCTAAAGCTTTCTTAACAAAAATGGTCTCCATCTTCATCTCCTTCTAGTTTTAGCTTATGCAAGTCATTCTATGCAAAGGTAATGCAAATACCCACCTCAAATCCATTTTTATATCTTTCTAATTTCTGAAATTTATTTGGTAACACATGTTTTATGTGTTTTTTGATCTTATAGCCTCCTAATCATCTTTTGCTAATTTGGGTTGATGCTATAGTGGTCTTTGTTGCTCTCTAGAGAGGTATATTGCTAAAAACATCTTCTAATATGTGTTTAATCCTCTTCTTATTTCAGTAATCATTTAGTAACACATGTTTTATTATGTAACATGTGAATCATAGCTCTTTGATCATCTTTGTTTTCAATTTGGGTGTGCACATAAGGTGTTTGTGATATTGCTTCATAAGGTAATGCTAAGCTTTGACCCTTTGTTTCCTTTAATATAGTGTAGTAATCATTATATGGTAGTTAGTGATTGATATTGGTGATATTTGATGCCAAAAACTTGAAAAAAACACCCCAAAATCACTAAAATGAACAATTTCTGCTGGCTGGAATGTTTCAGCCTGAAAATAGGCTGAAACAGGGCTCTGAGTGCACCAGGGCAGGCCTGGGTTACACCCAGGCTGCAGCCCGGGAGCAGCAGGCTAGCCCGGTTGGGCTAGCCGGTACCAGGCCAGCCCACATGGCTGCCGCATGCCTGCGCACGGGCACAGGGCCCGTGCGGGCTTCCCACGCGCCAGCCCAAGCGGGCTAGGGGTTTTGTCCCCGCCCCAGCCCAAGCAGGCTGGGGGTTTTCTCCCCGCCCCAGCCCAAGCGGGCTGGGGGTTTTGTCCCCTTATCCCAGCCCAAGCGGGCTGGGGGTTTTGTCCATGCCCCAGCCCAAGCGGGCTGGGGGTTTTGTCCCCTTATCCCAGCCCATGCGGGCTGGGCTTCCCCCTCCTCCCCAGGCCGCATGGGGCTGGGGCTTACCCCTTTAGACCCCTAGCCCATGCAGGCCGGGGGCTGGACCGAACCAGGCTGCACCATGCAGTGCAGCTGGTTCTATATATAATAAAAAAGGGCTGCACCCATTTGGTGCAGTCAGGTTCCGACCCACCGGTTGCACCATTTTGGTGCAACCGAGTCCGGGTTGCGCAATTTTGGTGCAACCGCTTCAAATTGATTGTTTTTGCAATGAACCTTTGGGCTTCAATTGCTAATCAAAAATTGTCGAACTTTGGTTCACAACCATTCGGAATATTTTCCAACGCGAATATTGGTTTTCAGTGATTTTCTGATTTATCGATTTCTTTGAGATTTGTCTCTGGATTTCGTACACCGGTTTTTATGAACTATTTTAAAAGGATTTTTCACTCCTAAATGGCTTTCAAAATTATTATATAATATTATTTTTAATTATTAAATTAATTACTCCATAATAGGAGAGTTTTCAAAAGCCGTTTTAAAGTGATTTCAAAATCAATTATAAATCCGTTTCGCACCATTATTTTCTAGAATAAAAATCTCACGCTCACTTTTAGCATGTCGAGCGAAGTGGAAAGGTGCTTAAATGGTTAGGAAATCTCTGGCCTATGGAACCGTGTGTATTTTCTTTCCGGTTAATCCCCGACCTATTCGATTGATCGTTTTGACCTTTGGGTCTAGTTTACCGATGATACGAGGTGGACTTTTTATTGTTTGGAGTGTGAGCTTGCTATTGGTTAGTAAACCGTTTAGTGCGAACGTGGGGTATGGGACTCATTGTTAACACTTTACGGGTTCCTCTCCAAGAAGTTTGTGACACATTAGCCTCTGGGCGGCCAGTACTGGACCTCTGGGTCACCACGCCTCTGGGCAACCGTCTCTGGACACCTGCTCTATGGAGCAGTTTTTCGGCATGTGCCTCTGGGCCTTTATCCTTCTGGGAAGGATCTCGCCGTCTCGCGCGTTCCGCATCTGTGCGAGTGATCGATAACAACTCTGCAGTACTTGGCAACAATGACTCTGGTCGGTGCACGTGCAATACTTGTATTATCTGATGATTTTTATATCCATTCGAGTACCGCCATTCGGTATTGGTTCTATGGAACCATACGATGTAAGTGCGATTACCTTGTGGATTCACAGTGTCTCTGGACACTGCTTTTCAGTATTCGATTTCATTGACTTTTCAGTATATCCCTATTGCTCCTTGGAGCATCGATCTTTGCTTGGGCATTGATTACAGACTCTGGTCACTCTTGGGATTATTGCCTATGGGCAACTTTATATAGCTTTTGCTACGCCGATGATATGAGACGATTTTATCTATTTAACACTTTGGTGTTGATATTCTCTTTGGAGATTTTTACTGTTTATTGATGATTAGGGATCGTCATTATGTTCATCTAGTCCATATTCCTCTTCTCTTTGGAGAAGTTCCGTTTGATTTATGTACCGCATTATTATATATCTCAGTTATTACTGATTGTTTAGCTAGCCTGACCCGAGTGTTTTCGCTCGGGTCAGACCGAGTTGTTTCAGGTTAGGTCTTTGAACGTAGCTTTCTGTGCTTCCGCTTGGACATTCTGCTATGCTGATAGATAGCTCTTTATATTTGTTCACTATTTTGATACTCTGATTATTCAGTCTCTTATGTACATATTTTTGACTCACATGAGTGAGCGGTGGCTTTGTACCTACCTTTTGATATTTGGATCTGTATTGACGATCTATTGTGCCTATGTTCTGTGACTGTTCTGTGATGATGATGTTATAATTTAGTACTATGTTTGTTCTGAACCTATTTCCTTAGCCATTGTAATTTCTTTATAAATACCTATTGGATATGTCGAACTACTTGAGAAAAGAAAATCACCTAATCGACGTATTCAGTAGTTAGTTATAGCTTGAGTACATATGGTCGCTTCCGTTATACTCTGTTCTCCGTTCCAGTAGACGGTATTACTCCGTAATACTCTTTACTAGAGTGGGTCTCGTAGTGGGGCGTTACATGAAATGACAGATTCGAGCGATTTTATGGATTTTTGTGAATTCGAGATTATGGTTTGAAATGATATATAACCGTAAAATTTTAAATTGCGAATTAAAATGATAAATATCCGTATCACTTGACCCTATGGTAGAGAATTATATGCGGACACCGGATGGGTTAAATTAAATGATTTTAAAATTCTTAATTTTTGAATTTAATTAAATGATATTTTTGAAATAAAAATTTGATTTGTATAAATTGAATTATTATTGAAAAATCAAATTTTGTGTTGAAATGTGAATTGGTTTAAAAGGAATTGCTTAATAAATTAAATTTAAATTTTAAAGTCGTATTTGAGATATAAGTGAAATTTTTTAGAACTAAATTATTTCGGTTGTTTGAAATATAACTCTGAAATGTATTGAAATTGGAATAATTTAAATTAATGATTCTAACATGGATTGAAATCGATATAGAATTTAATAGTTTATTTAAAATTTGAATTGAAAATTTTGCAATAAGGTTTGTTGATTTGTAAATTGAAATGGTTCAGATGTGTTAAAATGAGATAAATAGTTTAAATTGATATAAATCCCAAATTCATATATTATTATAAACTGTTTGAAAATAAATTGGTTTAAAATGTCTAATTATTAAGATTTTAAATTATTGAACTACTTTAACTTATATTAACTCAATTAAATCATTTTAACCTATTTTAAACCAGTTAATTTATTTTAAAACTAATTAATTCATTTAACTTATTTTAAATCTAATTAATCTATTTTAATGCTATTTAATTTATTTTAGTTATATTTAACCTATTTTAAAATCTACTTAACTATCTTAAATTAAGAAAAATATTTTCAATCTATGTTAAACTATTTTAGAGTATTTTAACTATTTATAATTTTATTTTAACTAATTTTAACTATTTAAACTAATTATACCATTTAAACTATTTTCTAGATTTTTAGACTAAGTAAAGTGGAAGTGTATATATTCAAAATCCTTGATTTACAAACGAATACGGTTAAATGGTGTTATAACCTAAATTGGGATTTCCATAACATACTTGAGTAAATATGAAGTTTTGAAATGAGGGTTTTAACTATTTTGAAACTATGATTGTTGAAAGGAATACGATTTCGGAAATGATTTGATTTTGAAGTGAATATAATTTCGAAAGTAATATGGTTTTGAGAATATTATATTTTGGATATAAATTGTGAATTGATTTTTGAAATGTAAAAGAACCATCCGGTGTGATATAAGCATTTGGTTGTTAAAGAGACCGGGATCGGATATTGTCATACTCTCTGCCAATATCGAAAACCACTTTTACAACTGTGTGCGTGATGAAGATTTCAAAAATGAAGTTGGATGGTTTGCTGAATGATTCTATATGAGGTATGACGTGATCCTGACTCCCGTGAGTCAGCATAGATGTGACTAAAACATGAGCCATGCCGGGCCAAGTGAGGTCGCACCTCCGATCGGGCACATTTCTTCGATGCAATTCTATTACTTTGTGATTGATTTGGTGGCCACCCTTGATTTTGATTATGGAAGTGTGTCCAAGGTGGACGGTAGTAGCTGCTATGCGTTACCACCAGTCCTGATCCGCAATTGGTGTATCTACCCTAGCATTGCCTCGAGTGTCGTGTTCACATGCCCTAAAGCGCCTTATACGAGTTTGTTTTGTACCATACCTATGGAGTGCCCTCTGGGTAAACCTCCAGTTTACAGAGGAGCTTACAGTACTGTATAGACTATGTGAATATATAAAATGTGTTAAGGGGGATATAGGTAACGCCTTAACGCTATTTTAATACTTTTACTTTCCTGTAGACATATTATAATAACGTATTGTACTACGTAGTAGATAGTTTAACGGATCCTTAGGAGATTGTAATCCCGAACATCTCTTAAGTTAATGCACTCACATTGACACTGGAAAGAAGATATCAAACCCCGTAAACATCTCTAATGCCGTTCCACGCATATTTATTTACCGTTGATTTAACTTACATAAGATCTTTTAGTTCTGACTTGAATGTTTTATCTTTCAATTCGCTCGGGTCAGCCTGAGCATTTCAAGATTGAAGACCTTATTTCTGGAGGATGAAGATGAAGATTTGTACTATTATTATTAGTATATTTATTCCACTGCATTTATTTAGTTATTCATGTTTATGTAACTCTGATGTTGGTGTTGTAAAGAATAATCAAATGTATTTATAAAACAGCTTCATGAACTGTTATTTGATTATTATATTTTGTCATTCCGCTACGAGATTTCGTATTTGTTTTGTTTCATTTTCTTTTCTTATTCACCATATAATAATCTGCCCTTTTGAACGGTTTGAGTCTGACATGTGTGTCTACTTAAAATGTCCACAAAGGCTGGTCGTTATAGGCATAGAGTCATAATGCAAAACGATTGGGTTCACTGGGAACCATAAATTCGGATCGGATCGATGCCGATTCGGATCAGATTAGATTGGCGCCGATCCAATTGGATTAGATCGGTGTCAATCCGAAAAGATGGCATATTTTTGGCTCAAACTTCTTTGCATCCTTTGTCTTGTATTTTTAGGCTTTTCGGTAAAGTCTCGAGTCGTTCTGGCTTAGTCTAAATGTTCTAACTCTCATTACATTCTGTTGGGTTAAAAACCTAGTTAACATTTGCCCCTCAGAGTACGCTTTCGTTAACAACAAGGTGTGCTCTGGAATTGTTTATCTTTGGGTTTCTGTTTTAGGTAGTTTCATTGGTCATATCTCGCCATCTTGGAAAGTTATCTATGACATATCGGCTAACTTTCCAACCCTTAGTGTGAATCTCGATTGTTTATAATTACGGAGTGATCTTGACTTGATAATTTCCAGAATTAATAATAACATCAAGTAGGTCGAATATGGAAAACTCGTGACCATTCAGAGGAGTACATTTAGATCGGTACCGATCAAATTAGGTTGGATCGATACTGATCCAAGTACTTTACAATTTTTTCACCTTTCTCTTCCTTTTTTATGAGCCAACCCCACTGCTTCACTTCATTCCATCTGATCCAAGCCTTTGTCGACTTTCATTTGTGAACGTCATCTATTAATACCTGAACCTAGGTTTCGGGTCTCTCATACCGATTTTATCTATCAATACCCGAACCAAGATTTCGGGTTTTTCATATTTGAATTTCATCAATTAATACCCGAATCTAGGTTTCAGGACATTCATTTCAGAACTTCATTTACTAATACCCGAATCTGGGTTTCGAGTCTCTATCAACTACTAAAATATTTTTATCGAACTCGAATTTGGGTTGTGATGCTATTACAATCAATGCCCTAATTTGGGATTGAAATTTCTAATATGAATCTTCATAGAGGATTTCTATTACAAATGCCCGAATCTAGGTCAAAGAATACTCTCGAACTGATCGTTGCTATATATTTCCACTAATTCCCAAATTTGGGTCTTGGATTTCTAGGCTTTCAAATCTCATTAATTCCCGAAAATGAGTCAATGGGTTTCTATTACAAAATATTCAGGCTATGATTTCTGGATTTAACTCCTTATTAACTAACTCTTGGAAAATTGCTATCTAATGTTTATACACTTGTGATAAGGCGGGATTTCTTAACAACAAATTTCAGATATTCCATCCGAATGATTGAAGTTAAATTCTTGAATATCTCTCATCACGGTTAAAAAGATGGATTAGATGTTTAATATAAACTACTTTTCATGCAATTAACATGATAATTTGTTAATTTAAGCAAATGATTTACAGAGACTGGTATGTCAATTTCAAGCTAACAATTAGAAATATTGTTTGCTTTATACTTTTCAGGGAAATCAACACAGCATAGAGAAATGAAAGATTCAGAAAATATAGAAGTAATGAATGAGCTATCAAAAAGCATTTTAGAAGTGACATTACAAAAGAGGATTACAAATGAGGTGATATTTACAAAATTTATATGATTTACATAAGTAATGAAATAATTTACAAAACTATGAGGCTATTCACATATATACAAAATGAGTTTATACATTTCAAAGATACAGATATATAATAAGTCTTGGGCGGCTTTGCTAAGATTCTCGACGATTGAAGGATCGATTATGTGACGAATCATGGTGCAAAGAACTTCTTTCAGTTTCTTTTCCTTCTTTCTTATGCTGTTAGCATCGTCGATCGCGTCAATATTGACTTTAGAGAACGGTTGAATTCTTTGTCTGCGCCTCTAAGGGTCTCGTTATCCCTTTCTAATTTGCAATGCGCTTCTAGAGGAAGTATTTATCATGTTCGAGTTTCTGAACTTTGGCAGCATACTCGTTTATATTCTGAGAATACTTCACTCTTTGTTGCTCATCAAAATACTTAGCTATTTCTAACTTAACTATCCTGAACCAGTTACACATAGCGTTCTCTTTCAAGCGTGAGGGAGGGTTAATTAATGAGGGAAATTTTTGAACAGTAATAGTATTTGACCTCGTGAGTCTGAAAAACCAAAGGGGTAGCGCGAGGAATCAGCAAATCAATAGTTGGAATCTTCTCCCCCATGATGAATTCTAATGATTCACACTGAGCTTGACTGTCCTTCAATTTCAATTCTTAATCGCTGATCTATTGGATAAGCTCTGAGATCTTATAATTGAAATTGATTGAAGGGTTAAACTTTATTTATCGCTTCAGTGACAAGATCATTTCATCTTTGCTTTTAGTGTCAGCCTTGTGATAGGCGACTTGATCTTTCAATTACTAGCAATGGTTTTTTGAATAAAGTATCTTTTGTGCCATTTCAAGGCTTTAGTATTACCACCAAAGCGTTCCAGTAAAATATCATCGCTGAGTTCACTCGTTTTTTTGACTTTAACAGTTTCTTCCTAAGTTTAGTGATGCATGATGATAAATCAAGAGGGAGAGAAACTATAGATAGTTGTAGCTCCTATTTAAGAAAAAAGAAATAAAACATTAAAATCAAGATAAGACGTTATTATTATTATTATTATAACAGATTATAACTCAAACAACAATGAAGTTGAAAAAAATACAATAAACTATTAGTTTACATCTAAAGCTAACAAACTACTTTTCTAACTTTATCTAATGAGTTAGCGGAAATGGTAACTATTGAATCAAAAGGGATACTGACTCCTTCTGAAGTGATAATTGGAGGATATTTACTATAGTCCCACTTCACAGTTGGAGGACTATCACGACCACAAAATAACTTAGAGTGAAATGTTCAGGTCTCCTTAAGAATTGTTTCCTTCCCATCGCCAAGGAAGTTAAAGTGGAGACAGGGATATTCCAAGTAAAGTTTTTGCAAATCTCAAAGAAAACAATATCTTGCCAATTTCGAAGATTTTAAAATTGATGCATTTTCAAGATAAAACCTTCTCAGTTTAACATATCGGCTTAAGTGTTCTCTACAAACAAGTCGACCTAGTGAATGGTCACTCTGTAATAATATAATAAAACAAAGCTAAACATAAAAACCAAACTAAAATAGATATTTATAAATCAATACACTGTTACATAGTTATAACTACTCATCTGGCTCATACAAAACGATTTAGAAAATAACTCAAATAAAAATTTGTTCTTATAATACAAAAGCTTTTCGGGAGGGAGATCCTGGGGAATCGGTCTGACCCGTGGTAAGTTCCAACAAGCTCCAGGGTATAGGTCAGATCTGAATTCATCCAAGTATCTCTTGTGAAAATGTCTAAGTAGACCCCTACTAATTTCATCCAAGTATGAAAAATCAATTATTAAATGTCTACAATAAGCCTTATATAAAAAGTTGATTAGAATGTCCCTTTCTTCAATCAGCATAGAAAATAGAGTGACTAACTCCCAGTTTCCTTTCAAGAGAGCATCATACCGGAGGCGCGCTCTCTTTAATAAGGGGGTAGCCTTTTGATGTTTAAAAGACGCCAGCACCGAGGCACTTCTATCGAGTCTATGATACTTATTAGAAAGTATATTATGCTCTCGTATTTGCTTGTCTAACTCCCTGTATAACTTGTTTATTTCAGCTTGTTTTCTCTCAAGTTTTTTTTAAAGGGGAGGATGGACTTCTTCCTTATCTAAAATGAACGATTACACTATTATTACCTTCAAAGAGAAAGATATTTAAATAGAGAATCCCATACCTATAATATCGAAACAGAGGACTTGGGAGCCTGCTCTTTCTCTTTAGGCTCTTCAACATTAACAGGAGCAGACTCATCCTCTTGAGGAGCAAAAGGCCCAACAAATTTAGGCGAGTTAGTCGCAGGAGGGGTTGGCTCTTTCTCTAAAGCTTTGGTGTTATCATCCCCATCTTTATTATAGGCTTTGTTGTGATCTCTGCCATCTCCTCCTGAGCCATGGCCACCATTAACGTTATCGTCATTGTCATCATCACTATCATCGTTGTGGCCATAATCACCATTTTATCTTCGCCTTCCTCCCCAGCATCATCATCCTTGTCACCCTCATCCTCATAGTCGGATTCAATTTCAAAAGAGGGGACATCGAAGGAAAGAATCTTGGAGGCGTCAATTTCCTCCTCTTATGTAGGCTCAATCTCCTGCTTCATTTGATTGAACTTGCCCATTACTCTATCAACCAAGGCAGAGTGAAGCGACGGAAAACTCAAGTCAGGGTACTTCTTAAAATTATCCGCATAAGAAAGCATGAGGGCATATTTATAGGTATTCAGCAATATTGTCCCTAGTAGTATTGATAAATTGAGATACTTGTTGCTTAGCATCAGAGATCGTATCGACAGCGAGTTTCAAGGAGGCTCTGTCTTTCTTGAATTTCGCCTTCAAAGAAGTGTACTTTGCTACTATATGGGAATTCTCCTCATCAGAATCTTTTAGAGCTAGCTCCATAGCGAATTTTTTGTCGGCAAGAAGTTGACAAGCCCTTCTCTCTTTTAGGAGATTAGTTTTTGCTTAGGCAAGAGAAGTTCTTAATTGTTCCAGTTCTATATTTTCTTCATCTTTGACTGCAGAAAGAGAGGACACTTGGTTCTTAAGAGTAGAAATTTCCGCTCGAAATTCAGAAGACTCAGCAGAAAATTTTGATTCTTACTCATTCAAAACTAACCAGCTCTTAGAAATCTGAAAGAAGAAAACGTAATGCAAGTTAGAGATTTAGAGAAAACCAGTGATAACAAAGTTGATTAAGGTAAAACTCACCAAATTTTTTCGCTCTATCGAAGAGCGATAATATCCCACCAAATCAGAGACCATTGAAGGCGCGTGGATAGAGGTGTAAGATTCGGAATGTAAGATGGGTTCAGCTATCTCTTTAAAATTAATGGAAGGGGGAGAAGAAGATGACGGCTTCGAATGAATTTGCTTTAAGGAGAGAGTCGTATACGAAGCCAGTTGCATTTGCTCAAGTGTGGCTGTAGAATCAGAAATAGAAATGCTAGAAGAAGGGTCAGTCACAGTTGGAGTTTGCTCTAGTTTTTCTTTAGAAGCTTCAACGGTTGGGCTCTTTGGAGCTCTTTCATGAGATAAATGTTCCTCCTCCTCTACACTGATAACTTTAGCAACTTTCATGGGAGGTTCTATTTCAAAAGATTCCACCAACTTCCTTTTGAAAGCCTTCTTAGTTTTGGCGAGAGATTCAATAATAGATGATGCTTCAGAAGTTGTAGGAGGAGGAGTGGCACCGCCAACCGACGTTGTAACTTGAGGCGCAACTAAAAAGAATCTAACCAGATTTTATATTAACAAAATAAATTGAAAAAGCGACACGGTAATTCATGACAAGTACAGTGTTCTTCATATACCAGTGTGGTCAGCACAAATGGGTGACATGGGAGAGAATATTGATGGCTCTCCTAGAGAGAGGAAGCATTTGCTTCAGGAGGTATGTTGAATAGATAGGGGAGTGCCTAGGATCCTTTGGCCTATCGGCAGTGTCAGGACACGATTCTTCGTCTTCCGAAAATTCGACATCGACACTCACTTTATCGACTGCCGAGGAATCGAACGACGGAAAACCGAACACTGAGGGTTTTAAAAAAGAAGAATTTAGGAAAAGAGAAGAGAAAGAGATAAAGATAGAAAATAGGGAGGAGAGAAAACAGAAGATAGAAAATTTTAAAATAGAAGAAAAAGAGAATAGAAAATGGAGGGGAAAGAAAAATAGAACGGAGAATAGAACGGAATGGAAAACAACAGAACAATATCAGAATCTCACAATTCGCAGCGGAACAACATATAATAATAAATGAATAATCTTTAAACAAAGAACTATATCAGTTATTACGTTTCATCACATTTCATTACATCATATCATCAGAGTGTACAACAACAACAAATAGTGCAGCGGAAAAAGAAATACTATATAAGTAACACGCCATGCCATCCAGCTTGCCTCCAGCAATTCCAGAATATCCTGATAAACCTTAACCCTTGACTGCCCGTGTGGAAATTGGTGGGCACCCAGAGTTTAGGAAGGAAAACAATAAACTCCAAGTCAGTCATGTGACTGGTGTGAAAACTCAAAACAGTTTATTTATCTTTAAAATCAAAATAGAGGAATATTTTTAATCAATTCGCAATGCTTTTAAAAATGAGACTACCATAAGGCCTCCCGCACACACACACATGCAAACGCAGAATCGGAGGAGATTTCTCCTTATGATAGTCAAAGATGCTTGATACGCATTTAAAATAACATTTGATATTATTACTAGTGCATAGTGTAGGGGAAATATTCATTTCGAAAGTAGAATATAAATCTTAGCCAACATACGACCATTATCGTATGCCTACTATAGCTACCATCCAAACAGTGTTGCGACACCATAAGTGAATGATAGGTTCTACAACTAATACCGTACAAGTTTCGTATTGTTTCTTTGGATTTCCAACAAATGGTCAGGCCAAGGAACTTCCCATTGCCACATGAGAATGCCTCTGGAAAGACATCCCCGAGAACCAAACCGGAACTCTGCCAACACAAGGCCGGGTTACCCCTAACTGGGTAACTACTGACACGAGCACGCCATTCCCCGATCGTAAACGACCTTTCTCACGGGATCCCGATAGCCAACAACCACAAAGTAATAAATTCGTAGTAACCACATAGGTTAAATATCTGGGCTCCATACCATGATACCACCTCTATCCAGAAGGAAATGTACATACCCTAAAGGGTGCTACCCCTCATAACCTTGCCGATCTTTCCTGTTTTGACCATTTTCGGGGTGTGAGGCTCGACGAAGTCACGTCCACAAAAACATACTTTATACAAAAGCCATGCTTTGGGTCAACAAATGATCAACACAATGATCACCAAGATAGACGATCAAATAAACGATCCTATCACAATAATCAACACAATGATCATTTCAGCAACACTCAGCATGTCACATTACCAAATTGGGAATATATCGCTGATAACTTCAACTATATAACCTCTGAGCTCGTACGACTTAGAGAAGCGTGTTAAGCTAAAAAATAAATTCTTCGCCACCAACAGAAATATATTTGAAAGAAATCGGCTTTATATCTCAACTTGTAATGTCAGACATACAATCCATACAAGTCTGTTCCGGGATCGAATAAAACCGAAGGCACTTACAAAGAAGTCCTTGCAATCCGGATATTCACAATCCTGATCGGATTCACCATCACATATGGAGAACTCTATACCGGAGCAACTCGGTGCAGAGTAAATCGACAGGTCATCCTATCGCTCTCGCAAATACCGGGTCTTCAACACCGATCTTCAATGCAATTATAACGACGTATCACATATTCGGAATGGGTTATACGACCCCATGGTCCTTTCCCGGTTAACCCGAATAGTGAGCGCTTATTCAAAAATAAGTGTAGCATTCACATTCAATCAAATCACATCAATTACCCATTCAAAGGGAAATATTGATAGTCGGTTATTGAACTATCAATGGATATGCACAACATCACCAGATTCCAAATAATTTTCCAAATTATTTATTTTCCAAAATATCTTCACTAGATATATAATTTCAATACTTCAAAAATAAATCAATATTTATTTTTTAGACAAATTCCACTTCCTTTATAAATTCCTTAGTGAATTTATAATTCCAAAATATCAATGAATATTCGATTTCAATTATTCATTTTCAATTTATCTTCAAAAAGATAAATTCTAAATATCACTTCATATTGGAAAACAATTCCATACTTATTTAATAAGTAATTCACAATTTTTATTTATTTTCAACACTTGGAAAATATTCAATATACTTCAATCGAAATTAAGTATATATTTCATTCTTTAAGGAAATCATTCTTTTAAACATATTTATTTGGGCCAAAACGAATGTTGCGTAAAACATCGTTACGACAACCCAAAATCACTAGTATAGGGATTCGAAATTAAAATAGATATATAAATCCCAATACTATACAAAACATTTCCTTTCGGAAATCATTTACTATAACAACAGTGTTATAGTCCACCATTTCCTTTTCATTTCTCGAAAACGTCTATTTCAACAATAAATGTTGAAATCTATGGTTTCGAATCACAACACAATTAAAACTTCGTTAGATCGTTTTAATTCAATTTAAACATCTCATTCAAAACATTTCCTTTAACATATTATTCACAGTTCAAAAACGTGAATATACTTCATTAACAATTTCATCCTTTTATTCATTTTAATTCAAAGGATTATTCACTATTCAAAAATGTGAATATAACTCCATTTATAGGTTTCAACAATTTACTTATCAAAATAAGTCATTTGCGAATTTATAAAACAACGTTTATAAATTCCATTTCTATTTATTTCATAACTACTTCCTTTATAAATCTTCTTTATTAACCTATTCGATTTATAACTCAATTATAAACCAAAAGTTCACATTATAAGTTAAATGCTTATAAAACGATTATTTTACAAAATCGTTCTTTTTAACTTCCCAAATTATAAATCTTATAACTTATAAGATTCATTCATTTATCCAAAATCATTATTTTAATAACTTAATAAATTTTATAAACCTACTGCTTATAAAATTCCATTTATAACTTCACCGTATAAAATTCTATAAATTCCATTCAATTATGAAATTCATTTTCACTTCATTCAAACACTTATAAAAACTCGTTTTATAATGTCCATATTTCAATTTATAAATATCCATTTATAAATCTCTTAATATAAATCAATTTATATTATTCTTTTTAAACGTCTTTAAATTCCTTTAAAAACTTCTTCCTTTTGATTCATAAAATAATTAAATTTTATAAACCCTATATTTCAACTTTTCATAATAAATTCAAAAATTCCGATTTAACTATTTTATAAAATCATTAGCATCATATTCTCAAAAATCAGTTTTTAACTATATTTCTCAAAAATCATAATTTTTATAACTTTAAAAATTATAACGTTTATTTATTTAAAATGAATCAATTCCAAAAATATAGCATATTTTCAAAAATCACTTTAAAATCATTTTAAAATCCCAAAATCTGGGTCCAATGATGCTACACACCAAATAGTCAATCACGACAACAACGATATCATATATCGATATGATAATCAATCAAATATCAAAATATCTGAAATCAAATAAAAACTGTTGAGGAATCCAGTTGGATCCCTCCAACCTGTTTTCCTGCATCCAAAAACATTAGCACAATACCAATTTCGCTCCAGTATGAAATTATCGCGGTATATGTTCTTATTAAATATTATCCGCTTAATAACGGCGCAATAGGGTCTCATCCGCTAAAAAATACGGGAAATCAACAACTGCAATATATACATATGCCAATATATATATATTGATATTATATATAATACCAATTTCACTGTTTATGAAATATTCGCGGTATATGTTTTTAATAAATAACATCCGCTTACTAACGGCGTATAATGTCTATTTTAACAATCAATAGATAACAATCAACATTCAAACATGCATTCAAATATTGTAAATCTAACTATTTAAAATAAAATCGAAACTAATTCGATTGAGTGAGAAGTTCTCACCTTGATTTTAAATTCCGTTTTAGCGATTTATTTCGAATAAAATTAAACGCGCGTTTAATTTTACCCAAAATTCTCACTAACTCCAAACGACTCCAAACCAACTCCATCGCGTAGTGCTCGTCGATACGATTCCAATGCAACTGAGTTTGCATTTTTTCGACCTCCTATGAAAAAGATATGAATTTACGAAGTTTGTACACGATTTTATATATATAAATTACAACATAAATTATAATTTATAACCTATGCAAACCAAGACCGTAGGATCTAACTCCAAGCCATCACAGCCCTCCAACCTTTCTTCCCCTTCATCACGCACGGCTACAGTTCATAGCCGAAACAAAAACCCATCACAACATCAACTAGGGTTAATTATGCCCCTTCAATACTCGATATAAACTCGATCAGGGAGTTGCGTTTTGAAGCTCCTTCCACCACCTATGCATGGCCTCAATAGGGTGGAGCTCGGCCTCATCATAGCTCCTCCTACGTTGCACCATTTCCGATCATCACCGTATGGAATCGAAGCTCTCGTCGAGCTCTACGACTTTCGTGTTGAACACCTTGGCTAAATCTTTGTAGATTGAGAGAGATTGAGGGAGAAGTGAGAGACAATTCTGGCCATTCATTTGTTAGGTGGCGGCTAGGGTTTTAGATTAGGTTTTTTTTTTTCTAAATTATGAAGAGGTGGGTGCTATTTATAAAGAAAAATCGAACACTATTCATCCGGAAATTCCGAACTCCGATTTAGGCGCCGAAACTGACGTACCTAGGGTTTATCCCGCGTTCCGGACACAATGGAACAGGTTTCGAAAGCTAATTCGGACATCTGTGCGAGTTATGACTATAAACGCTCAATTTAAATTAAACCGATTTAAGCGATTTTCTAGGCGTTTTAATTTGTACAGGACAAACGGTAAATCCAATTGACTTGAAATTTGAAACCTTATAATAATATCACATTACGGATCCGATGAAACTAGTTTCGTCGAAATCCGAGACTTTTTGAAAAATGGCTATTTTAGCTCGCCAAATTTAAATTAAAAATAAATCGATGCGTTTCGAGCTGCCACGATCAAACGATAACTCCGATTGACACGAAATTTGAAATCCGGTAATAACTAACTATTACGGATCCAATGGAACTGGTTTCGTTCAATTCTGAGACTGTTCAAAAATTGACTATTTTCACTAGTCGATTTTAATATTAAAATATTCAATTTTCACAAATTAACTTTTAATTCGATTTTAAAAGTTCTAAAATATCATTCTAACTCCAACATGATAAAATAAAATTTTACAAATCATTTTCAATCATATTTAACTCTATTTTCAATTATTTCCATAATTTAACATATTAAATTATCGATTTAATTATTCAATTAAATCCAATAATTCAAATAAAAATTTATTTGACTTATAAATTCACTTATTAATATTTAAAATTAATTAAATATTCAAATTTTAATTAATAAAAATTCTGGGTCGTTACAATCTTCCCCCCTTAAAAGAATTTCGTTCTCGAAATTACAAGTAAGAAAAGTTATGGAATTTATTAATTTTCCCAAAATCCATAGTTAAACTTCTTATAATAACTTACTAAGTTTCAAATCATACTTAGTTATCTTTTCAAACAATTTCTATGGTTTAACTTTTAATTCCAAAATCAAAGTTAAAGTTTTCAAAATTTTCCCATTTTCTCAAAAAATTTCTAACGCCTTAAATTTCCGGAAAAATTCGCCATAGTCTCCTTTGCGCGGCTCGATCCGAAAAAAAATGACAGTATATATATCACAAATATACATCTCATCAAGTAACGAGGCATTCCGCAGGGAAAAAAGTGTAAAAGTACGATATTTAATCCGAGATATGTACCTTATATTTTACTAGCAAGCATATACGGCTAATATAGCGCAAAAGCGAGCTCCAAATGCGAAGCAAACGCGATCCGCACCTACTAATTACTCAACAAACAACATGAGAACCATGCATATAGACAATAGTATCAATATACATCATATAGCAACTGAAACAAAAGCAACAAATGCAAACATCAACCAACTATCATTCAACAAATTCATAATCAATATATATTCATTTATATTCTCATTAATATTCAATGAATTGGTTTTCAATTTAAATCACATTTGATTCATTAACAGTGGATGTTTTTACTAACATTCATTCTCAATTAGTTTATATTCACTAATTTATATTCAAGTTGGTTCACTTCCAAATTAAATTCAATTGTATTTAAGATTCATTTAACTTCAAATTGAATTCAATTACATAGCTTTAAATTTCACTAATTCACTTTCATTAATACTTAATGAATTATATACAATCAACTAACAATCATATAACAACCAATGTATATTAATTATAACCAAATCCCCTTTGCTTATATTCATTCAATTTGATTTAACACCAATAACATTAGAATTTTAATGAATTAACACTTATATTCATTATTTCATATCAATTATTTACATTCAATTGATTAACATTCAATCCATTCATTCAATTCAATTACAACAGTTGAATTTCATTTAACTTTAAATTCATTTTTATTTACAACTCGTATTCACAAATATATTCATATAGTTTCACTTCTTATATATATATATATAAGTTTATTTCACAATTGTAAATCACTTTAATTATAATCCAATTCTTATAATTCATTTGCTTATACAATTATTCTTTTATTTAGATTATTCAAACATCTAAACAATCAACTTATTTTCACTTTAATAATTCTGAAAAATTATTTCTTTATATATAAAATATATAATCAAGGTAAAATTATTTCATTTACCCAATTTTAAAACAATATTGTGTCGAATTGTTCTATTCAAGTGTTTAGAAACCCCTTCGGCATAGTTGTCGAGACCACGCTGACGAAGGTTCATATACCACTCAATAAACCATTCATCACAATATAAAACAATTTTATATTCACTAACAAATACGCTCTCATAGCTATTATTACACTCAACTCATTCTAGAGTACTACTGACTCTATCTCTAATGAGTAATACCCAACAGAACCATGGTTGTCGCTTAACCATAAGCTCTGATACCACATTGTCAGGTCCAGGCTTTTCAACCATCGACAGCAGTCACAACCGGTAGGCTTTTCAACCATCCCAGCCCCACCGTGGCTTACACTGGTACCCCAGACCTTGCTTTTACGGCCAGCCTCTCGACTGTCTCAGGTTACACCTAACCAACCCCCTAAAAGAGGATGTGTGGGAGTAAGAGTCTCCCGTTCGCCACCTAACCGCGAAGCGAGAACCCCCCATCACATAGCCCAAAGCTTAACAAGACTGGTGTGAAAACTCAAAACAGTTTATTTATCTTTAAAATCAAAATAGAGGAATATTTTTAATCAATTCGCAATGCTTTTAAAAATGAGACTACCATAAGGCCTCCCGCACACACACACATGCAAACGTAGAATCGGAGGAGATTTCTCCTTATGATAGTCAAAGATGCTTGATACACATTTAAAATAACAATTGATATTATTACTAGTGCATAGTGTAGGGGAAATATTCATTTCGAAAGTAGAATATAAATCTTAGCCAACATACGACCATTATCGTATGCCTACTATAGCTACCATCCAAACAGTGTTGCGACACCATAAGTGAATGATAGGTTCTACAACTAATACCTTCGTATTGTTTCTTTGGATTTCCAACAAATGGTCAGGCCAAGGAACTTCCCATTGCCACATGAGAATGCCTCTGGAAAGACATCCCCGAGAACCAAACCGGAACTCTGCCAACACAAGGCCGGGTTACCCCTAACTGGGTAACTACTGACACGAGCACGCCATTCCCCGATCGTAAACGACCTTTCTCACGGGATCCCGATAGCCAACAACCACAAAGTAATAAATTCGTAGTAACCACATAGGTTAAATATCTGGGCTCCATACCATGATACCACCTCTATCCAGAAGGAAATGTACATACCCTAAAGGGTGCTACCCCTCATAACCTTGCCGCATCTTTCCTGTTTTGACCATTTCCGGGGTGTGAGGCTCGACGAAGTCACGTCCACAAAAACATACTTTATACAAAAGCCATGCTTTGGGTCAACAAATGATCAACACAATGATCACCAAGATAGACGATCAAATAAACGATCCTATCACAATAATCAACACAATGATCATTTCAGCAACACTCAGCATGTCACATTACCAAATTGGGAATATATCGCTGATAACTTCAACTATATAACCTCTGAGCTCGTACGTCTCAGAGAAGGGTGTTAAGCTAAAAAATAAATTCTTCGCCACCAACAGAAATATATTTGAAAGAAATCGGCTTTATATCTCAACTTGTAATGTCAGACATACAATCCATACAAGTCTGTTCCGGGATCGAACAAAACCGAAGGCACTTACAAAGAAGTCCTTGCAATCCGGATATTCACAATCCTGATCGGATTCACCATCACATATGGAGAACTCTATACCGGAGCAACTCGGTGCAGAGTAAATCGACAGGTCATCCTATCGCTCTCGCAAATACCGGGTCTTCAACACCGATCTTCAATGCAATTATAACGACGTATCACATAGTCGGAATGGGTTATACGACCCCATGGTCCTTTCCCGGTTAACCCGAATAGTGAGCGCTTATTCAAAAATAAGTGTAGCATTCACATTCAATCAAATCACATCAATTACCCATTCAAAGGGAAATATTGATAGTCGGTTATTGAACTATCAATGGATATGCACAACATCACCAGATTCCAAATAATTTTCCAAATTATTTATTTTCCAAAATATCTTCACTAGATATATAATTTCAATACTTCAAAAATAAATCAATATTTATTTTTTAGACAAATTCCACTTCCTTTATAAATTCCTTAGTGAATTTATAATTCCAAAATATCAATGAATATTCGATTTCAATTATTCATTTTCAATTTATCTTCAAAAAGATAAATTCTAAATATCACTTCATATTGGAAAACAATTCCATACTTATTTAATAAGTAATTCACAATTTTTATTTATTTTCAACACTTGGAAAACATTCAATATACTTCAATCGAAATTAAGTATATATTTCATTTTTTAAGGAAATCATTCTTTTAAACATATTTATTTGGGCCAAAACGAATGTTGCGTAAAACATCGTTACGACAACCCAAAATCACTAGTATAGGGATTCGAAATTAAAATAGATATATAAATCCCAATACTATACAAAACATTTCCTTTCGGAAATCATTTACTATAACAACAGTGTTATAGTCCACCATTTCCTTTTCATTTCTCGAAAACGTCTATTTCAACAATAAATGTTGAAATCTATGGTTTCGAATCTCAACACAATTAAAACTTCGTTAGATCGTTTTAATTCAATTTAAACATCTCATTCAAAACATTTCCTTTAACATATTATTCACAGTTCAAAAACGTGAATATACTTCATTAACAATTTCATCCTTTTATTCATTTTAATTCAAAGGATTATTCACTATTCAAAAATGTGAATATAACTCCATTTATAGGTTTCAACAATTTACTTATCAAAATAAGTCATTTGCGAATTTATAAAACAACGTTTATAAATTCCATTTCTATTTATTTCATAACTACTTCCTTTATAAATCTTCTTTATTAACCTATTCGATTTATAACTCAATTATAAACCAAAAGTTCACATTATAAGTTAAATGCTTATAAAACGATTATTTTACAAAATCGTTCTTTTTAACTTCCCAAATTATAAATCTTATAACTTATAAGATTCATTCATTTATCCAAAATCATTATTTTAATAACTTAATAAATTTTATAAACCTACTGCTTATAAAATTCCATTTATAACTTCACCGTATAAAATTCTATAAATTCCATTCAATTATGAAATTCATTTTCACTTCATTCAAACACTTATAAAAACTCGTTTTATAATGTCCATATTTCAATTTATAAATATCCATTTATAAATCTCTTAATATAAATCAATTTATATTATTCTTTTTAAACGTCTTTAAATTCCTTTAAAAACTTCTTCCTTTTGATTCATAAAATAATTAAATTTTATAAACCCTATATTTCAACTTTTCATAATAAATTCAAAAATTCCGATTTAACTATTTTATAAAATCATTAGCATCATATTCTCAAAAATCAGTTTTTAACTATATTTCTCAAAAATCATAATTTTTATAACTTTAAAAATTATAATGTTTATTTATTTAAAATGAATCAATTCCAAAAATATAGCATATTTTCAAAAATCACTTTAAAATCATTTTAAAATCCCAAAATCTGGGTCCAATGATGCTACACACCAAATAGTCAATCACGACAACAACGATATCATATATCGATATGATAATCAATCAAATATCAAAATATCTGAAATCAAATAAAAACTGTTGAGGAATCCAGTTGGATCCCTCCAACCTGTTTTCCTGCATCCAAAAACATTAGCACAATACCAATTTCGCTCCAGTACGAAATTATCGCGGTATATGTTCTTATTAAATATTATCCGCTTAATAACGGCGCAATAGGGTCTCATCCGCTAAAAAATACGGGAAATCAACAACTGCAATATATACATATGCCAATATATATATATATATATTGATATTATACATAATACCAATTTCACTGTTTATGAAATATTCGCGGTATATGTTTTTAATAAATAACATCCGCTTACTAACGGCGTATAATGTCTATTTTAACAATCAATAGATAACAATCAACATTCAAACATGCATTCAAATATTTTAAATCTAACTATTTAAAATAAAATCGAAACTAATTCGATTGAGTGAGAAGTTCTCACCTTGATTTTAAATTCCGTTTTAGCGATTTATTTCGAATAAAATTAAACGCGCGTTTAATTTTACCCAAAATTCTCACTAACTCCAAACGACTCCAAATCAACTCCATCGCGTAGTGCTCGTCGATACGATTCCAACGCAACTGAGTTTGCATTTTTTCGACCTCGTATGAAAAAGATATGAATTTACGAAGTTTGTACACGATTTTATATATATAAATTACAACATAAATTATAATTTATAACCTATGCAAACCAAGACCGTAGGATCTAACTCCAAGCCATCACAGCCCTCCAACCTTTCTTCCCCTTCATCACGCACGGCTACAGTTCATAGCCGAAACAAAAACCCATCACAACATCAACTAGGGTTTAATTATGCCCCTTCAATACTCGATATAAACTCGATCAGGGAGTTGCGTTTTGAAGCTCCTTCCACCACCTATGCATGGCCTCAATAGGGTGGAGCTCGGCCTCATCATAGCTCCTCCTACGTTGCACCATTTCCGATCATCACCGTATGGAATCGAAGCTCTCGTCGAGCTCTACGACTTTCGTGTTGAACACCTTGACTAAATCTTTGTAGATTGAGAGAGATTGAGGGAGAAGTGAGAGACAATTCTGGCCATTCATTTTTTAGGTGGCGGCTAGGGTTTTAGATTAGGTTTTTATTTATTTTTTCTAAATTATGAAGAGGTGGGTGCTATTTATAAAGAAAAATCGAACACTATTCATCCGGAAATTCCGAACTCCGATTTAGGCGCCGAAACTGACGTACCTAGGGTTTATCCCGCGTTCCGGACACAATGGAACAGGTTTCGAAAGCTAATTCGGACATCTGTGTGAGTTATGGCTATAAACGCTCAATTTAAATTAAACCGATTTAAGCGATTTTCTAGGCGTTTTAATTTGTACAGGACAAACGGTAAATCCAATTGACTTGAAATTTGAAACCTTACAATAATATCACATTACGGATCCGATGAAACTGGTTTCGTCGAAATCCGAGACTTTTTGAAAAATGGCTATTTTAGCTCGCCAAATTTAAATTAAAAATAAATCGATGCGTTTCGAGCTGCCACGATCAAACGATAACTCCGATTGATACGAAATTTGAAATCCGGCAATAACTAACTATTACGGATCCAATGGAACTGGTTTCGTTCAATTCTGAGACTGTTCAAAAATTGACTATTTTCACTAGTCGATTTTAATATTAAAATATTCAATTTTCACAAATTAACTTTTAATTCGATTTTAAAAGTTCTAAAATATCATTCTAACTCCAACATGATAAAATAAAATTTTACAAATCATTTTCAATCATATTTAACTCTATTTTCAATTATTTCCATAATTTAACATATTAAATTATCGATTTAATTATTCAATTAAATCCAATAATTCAAATAAAAATTTATTTGACTTATAAATTCACTTATTAATATTTAAAATTAATTAAATATTCAAATTTTAATTAATAAAAATTCTGGGTCGTTACAGGCAGAAGAGAGATCTTTCGTAAATTGCAGGAGTCGATAGCGTCAATCTGCTCCCAACTTGGCTTGAGGCCGCAATCAGATAATTGACTATTCTCTTAACATCATCATTAAGCTCTTTAGGAGGGCACTTGACAAAAGTAGAGATTAAGCAAGAGAAAACGTTGAATAAGGGAAGATAATAAAAATCTATACTTACGAGGGATGGCGAAAGTCCCGTTGATGTTTGAAAAGCACTAGACAAAGAAAAACTGGTTTCCCAGTCTCTGAACTTATTAACCCCATCTGATATCAGCTTCTTTTAGGGATTGGCTCTATATATATCTGACTGTTAAGGTTGCTAAGCTTGACCGGCCACGTCAAGTAGTTCAACACTTCAGGGTTAAGGGGAAGTCCAGATTCCAGTGCCATTATTTCCAAAGACAAGAGATAGGTATAAACATTAGGCGACAATTTGATCAGAGCAATCCCCAGATGATAAAGGAACGTGGATAAGAACTCTGGAAAAGGAAAGAATCTTCCATGCCATTTATGGATGGCAGTGTAGGAAAAGAACTATTAGGAAGGATTGTTGATAGTATCATTCTCCCAGGGAGGAATGGCTTCAACATCGGTAATGCCAAAGTCATTAAGGATAGCAATAACTTCGTCCTAGGTTGATATGAGGGAATGCTTGGAAGTATCTTCGACCTTCTTCGAAGAGCTCATGATTCTGCCAGGTGAAAACGTTTCAGTTAAATTTCTCAAGTTTATATGAACATAGAATTCATTCAAAAATTAGTTAGAAAACTACTTGAATAACTTAAACAAAAACAAATATGAAATTTTAAATTTTCGAAAAATGTCTAAAAGTTAAAGATATTGGGCTTTCGATGGAGTCGAAAGGAAAGGGACAATTACACTTAACAAATACCTCTCGACACTGTCAAAAACCTAAATAGGAGTGTTCATGGAGCTTCCGACATAGTCCAAAGGAAAAGGAAGTTAACATTTAACCACAACCTTTTGACAGTGTCGAAAGCACAAATATGAGCAATTACTAGGCATCCATCATGGTTGAAATAAAAGATGAGAATTTAAAGTGGCACTTTGTCGAAAGCTTCATAGGAGCCAGATTGTTAGAAGAAGTAGTCCAAGTAAACTTAAAATTTGAACAAAGGTGTACGCTACAAATATTTCATAAACAAAGCAACAAGACCCTTCGTCACTGTTGAAACCTTTGACGTATCTTTCATCAGAGGAATACGAATGTTGTCGAAACCTAGTATACTCATTAAGTCGAAAGGTTCTATTTTGAAATCATATAACACTTAGAAGTTTCGACAAAACCGGACAAAAACACTGCAAAAAAACATATAAACCGAACCCGTTAATTAGTTGGATTTCAACGTCAACCATTTTCAATTTCAAAATTATAAACGAGAGTTCAAATTCTTTCAAAACTAGTAGAAATCCTAAAACAATGCAGAAAATTCGAAATGAGGAACAAACCTAATCTGTTCAAGAAATTAAATCGTAAGATTTTCTTAAAAATCAAAATAAATCAATTTGAACATATTTTTAGAAAGTTATAGTTTGTACAATTTAAAATCAAAATCTCAATTTTAAGACTTGGAAATCAAAATCCAACTAAAGCATGAATAATAGAGAAGAAAAATTAGAAAAAAAGAGATGAATCTCAAACTTACGATTAGATTTATTTTTTTACTTTGATTTCTAGAGGCGGGAAGAAAGTTTGAGAGATTTTGGGAATTCTTTTTACTTTTACTCAAAATATTGGTTGCAGGTAAATGAGAAAGAAGGAGAAAGAACGTACTTATAAGAAAAGTCTCCCAAGAGCTAATAGCCATTAGATCGGATTTAAATAAGCGGCCCGGATTCACGTGGGAGGACCAAGAGGCGGGAAACTTTTAGGTATTGGCATAGATGACTTGGAAAGTCAAGAGAATCCCTTCATAGGGGGGAAAATGTTACTCCAAAAAATCAACCTTTCGACTTAGTTGAAACCATTTTGAGCAGAAGTCAAAGAAGGACAAGAGAAAAAGGTTCTAGCTAAACCTTTCGAAGGAGTCGAAGGGATGCTACTGTCAAAGTCTGGAAGCTTTAGGACCTTTTCAAGATGTCGAAAGGTCTCTATAACAACGATCTAGTGAGTTCATACCTTTCGAAGGGGTTAAAGGAGCCGAACACACCCTTCTGCCTTCAGTAACCACCTTTCGACTGGGTCATTTCATATGCATGGTGACCTTTCGATTAAGTCAAAGCAACACCTTTCGAAGACAATGAGAACAACTATTTGCATATGCACCAAACCTTTTGACACCAAAGGTTTCGCCTTCATTTAAACCATGCGAAAGCAAGCATTGTCTAGAACAACCACTATGAAAGCTATGGTAAGCCTTTCGAACCACTCGAAGCCAATATGATCCAGGAGGGTTCCACATCAAATCAGAAACAAGAGCTTAGACGTAACCAACACCGTCGAAACCATTTAACAATTCCTATCGACAGAGTCAGAAGCACTTATAAGGCAACACAAAGAAGAGAGGTGCAGCCTTCCTTTCGACAAAGCTGAAGCATACTGGAGTCGTTCAACAACCACCTTTCG
This sequence comes from Allium cepa, assembly GCA_030765085.1. Taxonomy (NCBI): domain Eukaryota; kingdom Viridiplantae; phylum Streptophyta; class Magnoliopsida; order Asparagales; family Amaryllidaceae; genus Allium; species Allium cepa. The sequence goes on along the minus strand of CM060930.1, from coordinate 71,521,148 downwards.
ACCAAGTCGGAAGCATCAAGATCGAAATGTGCTGACCCATATCTATAAGTAAGACCCAAGGGGTCACGTTTTGGGGATCCAATTCCTTCCACTGTGAACTTTTATTTCTCTTATTGAAAAGCGTTTTAACCCTAATTACAAAATTTATTTGTGGATTTGAAGTAATAAAATCATCTTTTGGCTTATGAAAGGGAAGTCACTAATATTTCACATTGCTTTACTGTTTGTAGGCTATTGTTAAGTTTTCTCTTGTATTTTAGGTTACATCTATATCTAAAGGTTCCTTCCGACATAGTTGTAACCTCCTACATTCAAGTAAATTCATCTTATATACTTCAAACAACCTCCCCCTAAGCCACTGCTTTCGACAGGGTCGAAACCAAGTCACAACTTGCTTTAACTTCCAACTAATACAAAGTGCCCAAGGATTTGACTTCCGACAAGGTCGAAACCCATCTTTAATACACTATAGCTTGAGATTACTAATTCAAACCCAAGAAGGTTAAGCCCACCGCTTTCGACAAGGTCAAAACCCTTACTTTTAATTCTTACCTAAAGTCCAAACCATTTAACTGCATAGGATCTCCGACCAGGTCAAAATCAACCGAGTAAAACCTTATTCAGAATATCTCAACTGAATCAAAAGGAACGCTTTCGAAGGGAATCCACACTAACTCAACTGGGTCGAAAGATCATGAAGCATAGAAACCAACCCTTTCGACCAAGCCGAAAGGTCAACCTAGGCAACTTTTGTCTGCTAAAGCCTATTTGAAAGGAAATTCAAGAAGGATACATTCCTTCCTTCCTACACTATTTGACTATAGAATAATCTTCATTCCTTACCACAACCTTGGAGTGTTGACAAGAATTCTTGTTAACATGTATTTGTATAAATATGTATATATATATGTGTATACATACATACATACATACATACATATATGTATGTATGTCGTGTATATATGAATGTATGTATATATATGTATATGTACATATGTATATGTTTGTGTATATGTATATATTTATATCTACACATATTTGTGTGTGTGTATGTATATATGATATGTATATGTATGTGTATGTATATTTATATAGTATGTGTGTGCGTGTGCATATATTTATATCTATATATGTGTGTGTGTGTATGTATGTATATATGTGTATATGTATGTATGTAAATGTATATATGTATGTATGTAAATGTATATATGTATATATGTATATGTATATATGTGTGTGTATATATATATGTATATGTATGTACATGTATATGTATATGTATATGTGTATAGGTATATATCTATGTATATTTATATATGTATATACGTATATGAATATATGTATACCTATATATTCATATATGTATATGAATATATATACGTGTGTGTGTGTATATATATGTGTATGTATGTGTGTGTGTCTATATATACAGATGTATGTATGAGTATATGTATGTGTGTGTGTTTGTATGTGTGTGTGTATGAGGAAGGCTCAATGACACCCCTATTTCGGAGCACCCCTTTAACACCTCTATCATATCTTGAGCTACACTATTTCAAATGCAACAAAATTTTTTAGATATTCAATCCACATTTAGAGGACCATCTCTACAAATTTAGGGATTACTTTGATATATGTAACCTACTATAATTGATGTTTAAATTTAATAGTTAAAATAAATATTTGAATGGTGAATAAATGAATTATGATTTTGAAAATGCTACAAATATTGAAATCATCCCAAATTTTGTAGAGATGGTACTATATATGGATTGAACATCTATAAAAATTTGTTGCATTTGGAATAGTGTAGGTCAAGGTATGATAGGGGTGCTAAAGGGGTGCTCTAAAACAGGTGTGCCATTGAACCTTCCTATATATAATATGTATGTGTGTATGTGTTTGTGTGTGTGCGTATAATAGCGGTTTCATCCCATTCATAAAATGAACACAATGATAAAACAGGATCACATCTCATACCATATCATACGCTTTTCCAATAACCTAAGGGTGACAACTAGCAATTACAAACCCAAAAACCCTAGAAGAAAATTTAGCTGGAAGCTATCATTCATCATCAACTAGTGTTAATGATGTTGTGGCCCTAACACTCCTTACTAAATTAAGATGGAAATTCCTAGTATGTCATTCAACTATCACTTACCTTCCTTAACTCTCCTTCTTGGCTTCTAATAAATGCAATACATCCGTTACTTCAATTATTATAACCACTTATGAGATAAATTGTGCATTCCCATTCCGTGGTGGGTAAGAAATATAAACTATGCACATATAACTCTTCAGAAAATTGGTTTGGTGGAATTACTTCTCTAATGCCTATCTTGCCTTCTTCAACCTTGAGTCAACCAACGTCCTTCTTATGTGTTTGTCATCTTACTACTCTCTTCTCTAACCACACTATTATCTTCTCTATGTATTATCTTGATAGTATCCTCAAACTTTAGTATTTGCAACCTCTATCTTCTTGACCCTTCATGCGAGTATATCACAGGTGTTATCCATATAATTTCAATATCGGAAGTAATGATATATGCGGTGATATCACAGGGAGATTAGGGCTATGGAGTCTAATACCAAAGAATAAAACCACACTTTGCCAACAACGTACCTCTTCGATGGTATCACTCTGTGAATTATTCATATTGTCAATAACATACCTCCTCGAAGCTGAAAATGTCCATCTTCAATGGTATACCTCATCACCTCTCACATAGCACTAAAACCCAAAGATGTGCATCCACATCGTATGCTAGCAGGGTAGGAAGGACTTCGACCCTAACTGCACTGGACATTACCGATACATATTCAAATGACTTTGAAGGTAATAAATTCGTGTGATAGGTTGACATCGAAGAGGTATTCATCAACAATCGAAGAGACTGTCAATACCATAGCGGCATCCCATTTTACAAGCACTTCGAAAGCATTTAGGTCAGATAAGGTCATATCGCTATTAGTTGAAAATTACATTGTTCTTTGAACATTGGCCCACTACACCATCCTTAGAAATCCACATGATCAAGCAAGTGGATGTTGATGGTATGCACCATCGTTAACTACAAAGACCTTGGATTGGTTTAAAGGACGTCGCTGGTAGCATCATCGACCATCTTGGAGACCCTATGTTGTATAAACGCAGAGATATAGTCTACAACGCCTTGATGATATGTAATGACCCTAATTTTAGTTAACATTATTTAGATATTTAATTCGATAAATTAAATTAAATAATGTAGAAGGTTAAGAGAAGGTTGAGATTTGATAATTAAATCTGAGTCGTGCCTTATGAATGAATTAATATAAGTAATTAAGACTTAAAATAAAGATGAGGAAAATTAGGAGGGCAAAATAGGAAGAGCCTTATTCTTATATCCTAAAACCCTCTCATTCTCCACTTTATTCATTCGTTTGCATCTACAAACTAAACTAAAATTTAAGGAGTGTGGCTGGCCATTAAAGAGAAGGTAAACCAAAGATTAAAGCTAGGAGATTCAAGACCAAAGGCTTAGGAAATCAACCTTAATCCAAATCTCAACATTCTTAGTCAAACCAAGGTGAATAATTAGTTTACATCTCTGTTTTTGATGAATGATTTTGGTTTAAAGGTAAACCTGATTTCTTTTGCAAATATATGCCATGTTATAGTGATTAAATGATTATATGTTTTAAGTTGATGATTTATGGAGATTTAATAATAATTTTATGATATGTTTATATTAGAACATATTATATGGCATCCAATGAGTTGCATTTTGATATATGATCAAAAAAATATTATTTTAGAAGTGGGTTTCAAGTTTCATAATTTTCCAAGTAATTATGAATTTTCTAAGTGAGAAAATTGATTTATTTTGGGTTAATTATTTAAAATGACTAAAATGTGATTGTGGCTCCAAAATTTATGTGTGAGAAGACAGGTAAAATATGCTTTTACATACACTTAGAGAATTTTTCCTAAATGTTTTCCTAAAGCAAATAAATTAATTAAGCTAAAGGGGCTTAATCGTTATTTAAGTATTTTAGGTTACTTTGTTAAGTATAAAATGTTTTAAATATACTAAGCTAATTACAATAGTTTTTCAGAAGAGTATTTGGTAAAGATTTCATAACTAGTATAATTTTGACAAGTATTGAAAGTTAGATAAAAAGAAATTACTTTAAAGGAAAAAATTACAGTTTTTATTTTAATTACAGCTTCACCACTTACCCTGCTAGCTTCCGACACCATACTCCCGCCTCTGAACCTTCCGTACCCATTCTAAACCAATGCACATGGTATCAAGTAACTGGTATGTAGTGAATCAGAGTTAGGTGGAAGGAAGAAATGGTGGTGAAAGCATGCATTCTTAAGGGTTAAAGCCGCTTTCGTTGGCCTTTCGAACCTATTGAAGCCGCCTTTAATAGCTTTCGACTTCATAGCTGCCGTATTGATACCTTTCGCCTTTGTTAAAGGCCCCTTTTAAACCCCTAAACCAATATGTGTGGAAGGTAGGTTTCAAATCAATACCCCTCCACAACCATTGAGGCGCTATTCTTTTAACTTATACATGCGAAGGGGGGGTGCCGCTACCATACCTTTCAATGTGATTGAAGCTGCTTGTTTAAACCCAAGTATACAAGCGGAAGTATGTCATTGTTACCTAAGTGTTTTGAAGGAATAAATTCTGTATAAATCCCCTTAGGGACTATGTATTTTTTTTTCAAACTATGGTTTCAAAGGGAATACCTTCAATTGGTTTCGAAGCTACACTTCCATACTTCCTTACTTGAACCCAATGCTTTTGAAAGATTTGATTTTAAGTATTTCCAAAAGAGTGTTTCCAATGCTTTCGAAAGATATGTTTAATGGTTCCAAGCAATGATTTTGAAAGGGATGTTTTAATAATGTTGAAAGGGATTGTTTAAGGTTTCAAACAATGGTTTTGAAGGTGTTGTTTTGGCTTTATAGCCTAAAGCTTTTTAAGTTAAAATGGCTTTAACTTACTTTGAAGGGATAGATAATCCCATTGATTTAGATTACATCAACATTGTTTTGTGTAAAGCATTGAGAAATGCAAAGAGTGTATTTTCCTTGTTTAAGTATGATTCAAAAGGGTTAAATCAATTTGAAAGAATTATTTTCAAGGGAAATTGAATATGGAGTTTTCCTAAGTGTATGACTCAGATATTAGAAGACCGTATTGGAGTAGTATGGGGTCGCGCCCTATACTTTAGCTAGTAGCCCCTAGCTAATATAAGTCTAAAATTCTAGTGTGCAAGGCTTTGTCATAGGTGGAATGAAAATGAGGTTACATACAGAAAGGAATACACATAGTAGGGGTAGGTTATTGGTGACCCCGTAAAACCATTAGGATCAGTTGATCCTAGAAGAATAAAGTTAAGGATATATCATCTAGTATTGTGTCTAACAGAAGTTAGAATATTTATTATGTCTGGTAGGCCCGAGTCAGCCAATGATCAATGGTTAGCCAAATAAAACTATAAAATCTGACAGATAGTCCGTCGAGTACCTGATTTATATGCGTATATGTTTTGAAATTGTTGTTATAATCAGTTTGATTATAGAATTTTGATTTGCAAAAGATATGCTTTTAAAAGGAAATTAGTGAGAGGAAACCCATTGTGTTAAGCGTCATGGTCTTACTTAATATCCGTAAACCGAGATGTAACAGAATTATTCAAACCAGGTTTTATGTCTGACTTGAAGTTTATTTATTTTCCCTTAAACTCTCGAGTGTTCAAAATTAAATTAGAGTGGATTAAGAGTTAAGGACTTTTCAAGTTTAGTAGGTTGGACAAATAAGCTTCCAAAGACGTGCACGAGGCAAAGTTAGCTATGTAGGAGTTATTTAGTAGCATTTCCGCTGTGATGTATTTATGACTGATATATCTATCTATCTAGTACTCTGATAATCCAAGGAGAAATCTACATATGTCGCTCTTGGCGTATTTTGTATTAATTGCATTTGACTAAAACTTTGAAGTCGTTTTAGGATTATGTAATTGAATATGAAATATTGATTTGAAATGCAATCAGAAAAGCAATTTTTGAAATCTGTGTTGAAATTATTTCATATTCATGTGCTTTTGGTATTATGGATACCATTAACATTACAGTATTTTGTCACTGGAAGTTAATACTATAGATGATTGCAGCATCTGTAGCTCTTACCTTCTGGCCTCAAAATAGGCAAAGTTACAACTTGGTATCAGAGCATTGGTTTATGGAAACTTAAAAAGAAATTTTAAGCTTAAATTGATTTTTGAAAATATAATCCTAAGGAATTAGAGAAACGATTGGGATATTAGATAACATTATAGTAATGTACTTGTATTTTCTATATATAAGTATACGCTTTATCTCTATTCTCCCATCTCTCTTAGGCTATTCTTCTGCATCTTACAAAGACTCGAATGTAGATTTAAAGGAAGTAAGATATGGATGTTAGGAATGGAAAAGTTAGCCTTTACGAAGGAAGCACCACAACCAATGGAAATGGCAGACCAAACACTACAAGGAATCCAGACTGAGCACCAACTGCTAATGTGGGTGTTGGAGCTCCACAAGTTGATATGGGAGCTATGTATCAGTTCTTCATCAACACGATGCAAGTTGGAGCTCCACAAGTTAATATGAGAGCTATGTATCAGTTCTTCATCAACACGATGCAAGTTGGAGCTAATGTGGGAATAGTTGGAGGAATGTTGGAGGAGAAAATCTGGAAGCTCCAGTGGTCAATAACTACGTAGCATTGAGCAGAGACTATGCTAGGCTTGGAGCAAAACCGTTTTTCGACACTGAGGATGCAATTGAAGTGGAGTATTGGTTGCTTCATTACAAAAGGATTTTCAGTGATTTGGGACTCAATGATAAGCAAAAAAGAAGATTTGTATCCAAAGAGTTGCAAGGAGCAGCACTGTACTAGTAGAACAGTGTTAAAGCAGGAGTAGCTAAAGAGGCTATGACTTAGGAATAATTATAAAGAAGGTTTGAGGAAAGATTCATGTTGTTGATCACCAAGTCAACTCTGCTCTAGAAGTTTACTGAGTTGGTGCAGGAAGACATGACAGTGCTTGGGTATGCTACCAGATTTGAGGAAATATTGAGATACGGATATGCTACCATTGACATAGTTATCAAAAGGAATGAGAATTTCATTCCTCGATTGAGACCTGAGCGGCTCCGTACGATGTAGCTATTGATATGGCTTTGTAGAATGAGGAGACAATCACTTTCTGTAATGGTAATAAAATTATGGAAACCCAAGGTGAGCAAAACCAGAAGAGAAAGTTTTCCATAAGAAAGGAGCTCGGAATGGAGGAGTAGCCAAGAAATGAAAGGCCGATGTAGTTTGCTACAAGTGCGATAAGAAGGGTCATTTTGCTCACGAGTGTCGGACGGGAAAAGCAAAGAAGGTTGCTGACAAAAAAGGTGTGAAATGCTTCAACTATGATCGGATCGGACATTATAAGAATTAGTGCAAAGAACCGACCAAGGATGGAAAGGGAAAAGTGTTTGCATTGGAACCATCTACCTCAAGACCAACAGCAGAGGAGAAAGGAAAAGCTATGTCAGGAGGTACACTTTTGATTCACGGTGTGTCAATTAGAGTTCTAATTGATACTGGTGCATTGCATTCTTTATATCTAATTATTTTGGCAGATAAGCTTAACCTAGAACATTCATTCCTAGTCATATCCTTAAGGGTTGCGAATCCGATAGGAGATATGCGATTCTTGGGATGAGATGTGACCACTTAGAGTGTGAGTTGTTTGGTCATATATTCTCTTGCAGCTTGCACGTATATGATTTCGTAGGTTTCAGAATTATTTTAGGCATGGATTGGTTAAGTGAGTACGATGTTAAGATATTTTTCTATGATAGTAAAATATCACTTAGACACCCTAGTTGTAGTGATCAGATTATATACACTATAGAAAACCCGAAATTAGCTTCTTGCGCTTTGTTGGGTGTTATGGACGAAGAAGATAAGTTCAATTGGGTTTTTGTTATTAGAGAATTCAAAGATATCTTTGAGCTTGTGATACGACTATTGCCGGAATGAGCCATTGAGTTTCGGATAGATTTAGTACCAAGAGCTGAACCTTTTAATAGACTACCAAGTAGAATGACATAGACCAAGATGAAGGAGCTAAAGGTGCAGTTAGTGGATTTAAAAGGCAAGAATTTTATTAGGCCAAGCAATTCGCCTTGAGAAGGAACTATAGTATTTGTTAAGAAACCGAACGGATTGTTAAGATTGTGTATCGATTATCATAAGTTGAATGAGAAGGCGATGAAGAATTATATTTATTACCTAGGGTGGACAATTTGTTCGACCAGTTGAGTGGACCAAAGTATTTTCTCAGTTGGATTTGACAACAGGGTTCCATCAGCTTTGAGTAGCAGAGGATAGTATTCCTTTGACAGTGTTTAGGAAAATATTTGGATCGTACGAATGGTTAGTGTGCCATTTGGTTTATCTAATGCGCCAGCATTCTTCATGGACTTGATGAACATAACATTCTGGGAGCATCTGGATAGATTTGTATTAGTATTCATACACGACCTATTATTATATTCTAAGGATGAAGTAGATCATGAAGTTCATCTTGGGATAGTGCTTGAGACACTGAGGTAGCATCAGTTGAAGGCAAAATTTTCGAATTGTTACTTTTGGAAGAAGGAAGTGAGGTTTTTTTGGTCATGTAGTCTCAAAGAAAAGATTGCTAGTGGATCCGGCTAAGGTCGAGGCAGTGAATAATTGGAAGAGGCCTGAGGAGACCCGAGACATTGACAATGATAAAAAATTTCTTAGATTGTTAGGATATTATAAGAGATTCATTAATGATTTCTCACTGGTAGTCGCATCAATAACTAAGCTAAGTTGGAAAGATGTGAAGTTTATTTGGACTAATAACTATGAGGAGGCATTCCAAAAACTGGAACATTTATTGAATAATTCACCTGTGTTAATTTTTCCATAGGGGAACATGACATGGTAGTATACATGGATGCATGTGGAACATAATTAGGAACTGTTTTAATGTGGAGAGGAACATAATGGTATATACAGATTCTATTTCTCACTGTTGTTATAATCATTTTGATTGTAGGATTTTGATTTGTAAAAGATATGCTTTTAAAAGGATTTTAGTGAGGAGAAAGCCATTCCCCTAAGCGGCGTGGTCTCACTTAGTATTAGTAAACCGAGATGTAATAGAATTATTCACACCAAGCTTCATGGCTGACTCGAAGTTTATGTTTTCCCCTTAAACTCTCTCGAGTGCTCAAAATTAAGTTTGAGTAGGTTGATAGTTAAGGACTTTTCAGGTTTAGCAGGTTGGATGAATAAGCTTCTAAAGACATGCAGGAGGTAAAGCTAGCTATATAGAAGTAATTTAGTAGTACTTCCACTATGATGTATTAAAGACTGGTACATCTATCTATCTAGTACTCTGGTCATCCAAGGGGGCATCTTCATATGTCGCTCTTGGCGTATTTTCTATTAGATATATTTGATCAAAACCTAAGAATTATTTTGGGATTATGTAATTGAATATGAAATATTGGTTTGAAATGTAATTAGAAAAGCTGTTTTTGAAATCCATGTTGATTTTTATTTCATATTCATGTACTTCTGATATTATGGACACCATTAACATTACCGTATTTTATTGCCGAAAGTTAATACTACAGATGACTACATCATATGTAGCGCTTAGCTTTGAGCCTCAAAATATGGGATGTTACATGATACCACTTTTACATTGACAACGATGGTTGACAACATCGAAGATGTGAAAATAAGAAGATTCTACAACCATAAAGCCAAAACAATGATAAATACCGTCAAAGTCGCAAGCCGTTGAAGTCAATCAAATCGAAAATGGGAGATTTGAAGAGGGGGCCCTATCTCTATAAATACAACCCTAAGAGTAACATTTAAGGAGCCAATTTTTTATTTCTCTCTCCTGGAATTAAATTCTTGTAACCCTAAATTTAATCGGAGATAATTCAATTTGACTGTAACCATATTCGAATTCAGTGAATATGAACTTAGCCTTACATATTGACTATGATTATGACCTTATTGAACATTATTGACTTAGACTTGTATAACATGAACTTGTCATCCCCGAAGTCGAAGTGCCTTGAATTATAATGAGTTCCTATAAACATATTTATATGAACTATGGGCTTTGAACATAAGGACAAGATGCCTAGCTTAATGTCATACATAACGGACAATAGCATGACTTCGAGACTTATTTTCTTTGCCCATTAAACATATGGCATAGCATGATCCCTTTGGATTATCTTATCTATAGGCCAATATGGACACATATATAGATGACACTTCTAATGGCCTTAGAGGACTTCGAGAATATTACACAATAGTGACAAAGATGAACTTTTCCACTAAGGCCATTTTGTCTTCCATTCTTTAATGATCATATCATATGATTAGTCTCAAAGTAATAAATTGTACCTTGGTGTATCATCATATCAATGCAATGTCCTTAATCAGTTTGATGTGAGGTCATTGCATTTGCACCAATCACATTGGTATGTCTGTCTTTTCTTGACTGCATTTCTCCAACTGCACTGGTCAAGTCAACAAGATTAGCTTGTTATGAATCCATATATATTCAAATCAAGGAATAATTTATTACATTTAGCATCTAAAGCGTATACCATTTTTTAGACTAACATTTTTAGTGCTAGAAGGAGGGCTTGAACCTTTGATCCTTTTTAATCTTCCTCTTAAACTAATCACGAAAATTTTTATTTCAGGAAATAGCAAAGTCGAAATAAACTAACATCATAGGTGACGAAGTGCCACCGACAACAACACAAGAAGAGAACATTATTCCTAATTTTAGCCCAGGGAATGCTAAACCAAGACAGCCATCTGCACCAGTGCAACCATCCAGCAACGAGGCAAAAATTAGAAGCTTGGAGTAGCAATTGATGGATATGAAGGGATTATTAGAAGTGGTGCTTGCTTAGAGATCTTCTAATAATACCAAACTCATAAGCGAAGATGAGAATCTCCAAGGAGAACTTAAATGCTTCCATGCTCGAAGATAAAAGCAAAAGCAAGTTTACTAAAGCTCATTAGAAAAAAGGAAATGATATACAAGCTTGGGTGGACTATTAGAGAAGGATGAAGAGGAAACTTGGAGAAAAGTCTAGAAGTTCAACTTCTAAGGGTTACAAACCAAAAAGGATCAATTACCAAAATGATGAGTCTTAATTGAGGGATCTGGCAAAGAAGGTGGCAAAGGACATGCTCAACCTCAAAGGAAAGGGTACTTTAGATGATCGGGTTAACGATAACCAATGAGAGGCTCCTTTTTCTGATGAAATCTTGGCTGAGAAGATTCCATCCTCAATCAAGATTTCTATTATCAAATATAATGGAATCACCGGTCCAGACGACCATCTATTAGCCTTTAAAATTCAAATGGATTTGTATAATACATCCGGAGCTATTTGCTGCAGACTATTTCCAACTACATTCCAAGAAGCGACAACTAAGTGGTACCAACAATATTGGGATAAGACCATCTATTCGTGGGAGAAATTTTCTTATAAGTTCTCGACAAAATTCTGAATCTATAAAGAACCTACCACAAACTACACTGTAGTGTCAAATATCAAGCAAAGTCCTCGGCAGTTTCTAGGTGATTATCTCAAGAGATTCAATATGGAAGCTTTGAAGGCAAAGAACATGACTGAAAGAGACAAGTTAGTAGCCATGCATTTGGGGTTAATTGAGAAAATTTTATTCTAGCAGGAGCTTTACATCCATAAATGCAAAGACATGTTGGACTTCCATTTTTAGGCCGAAAAATTCATCCTCATGATGAAATGTACCATGCTAGGAAGAAGGCTCAAGTTAAAAAGGAAACAGGGAAATTCAACAATGGTCGCAATCATAAAAAACCAAGATGGGACGAAGATTCAAATGCTAGTCATGTTGCTCCGAATAAGCCACTCTCTTATATATATGCCACTATGGAGGAGAAGGATAAGTGCCCTATTTCTTATAAGGCCAAAACCGACACCAAACCAAGAAAGGGTGGAGACTACTGCACATATCATAAATCAAACGGACATAAGACAGATGAGTGCAGGATATTGGTAGGTATAATCTAGCGAATGATCGCAATGGGCAACTAAAGGAATTTATCAAAGATGGACAGAAGGCTACCCATTCTTGAAATAACAATCGGAGGCCACCAAGCAACACTGCAAATATGGTGGAAGACGATGTTCAGCTTGACTTCATTCAACCTCTTAACAGGATTGATGTAATTCACGGAGGCCCACATTTGGCTGGGAGTAGCAAAGAGGCTACAAGCCGATATATCAGGGTAGTGAAGGAACGAATTTTCTCCATTCAAGAAGAACCACCACTTAAAAACGCAAGACTACAAATTCGAATGCAAATTTTTACGATATGTAATGACCCTAATTTTTGGTAACATTATTTAGAATATTTAATTAGCTAAAGTAAATAAAATAATGTGAAGATTAAGATTCAGATTTGTGATTAATAAGGGTTGGTCATGCCATGTTAACAAATGAACTAAAGATGAATTAAAAAAATAGAGAATAGGTAAAATAGGAATGGGACATAACCATATACCCTAAACCCTCATATATCTCATACTACACATTCATTTCATAATCCAAAATTTAAAATAGTGGTCAGCCACCATTAGAAGACAAAAGAGAAAGAAAAGCTAAAGGAAGAAGCAAATCAACTTAATCCACTCAAATCTCATATCCTTAATCTCAAAGTTAAGGTGAGTAATAAGTACATCTTATGTTTTCTAATTATTTTTGGTTTTAAATTAAGCCCGATTTATCTTGCAAAGTTTAGCCATATTTTTGAGTGATAAAATGTTTATATATGCTTGTTGATGATTTATGTTTATTCATATAGCTTCTATGATATGTTTTGATGTGAAAACCTTATTAAATAACATTAAAATACCTTGCGATTTTAGATTTAGACCAGAAACTATATTTTAGAGATGGTTTTCAATTTTCTTAATTAATGTGGATTTAATATTAATTTTCTAGCGAGGAAATTGATTATTTGGGTTCAAAAATTATTACGGTTAAGTAATATATGATTTTGGTCTGAAAGTATTATATGTTAGATAACATATTAAAAATGATTTTCTAGAATTTTTATAGAATTTTCCTACGTGTTTTAATAAATATATAAAATTATTTAACGTATGAGATTTTAAATGTTTTATATATTTATAAAAGGAGAAGGGGTATTTTGTAAATTAATTAAAATTCAGTAATTCTGAAATATCGGTAGTGCTTTTGGAAAAGAGAATTTGCAAACAATCATATTTTGACAAACAAGGCAGGTTAGTTAAAAAGATTACTTTAAAAAGATAGAAATCGGTTTAAACATGTTTTATACATGTTTCACCACTTTCAGCACCCTGCTTCTACTTAGATTCTTCTGCCTCCATCACCATCGAAACCAATCGAAAGATATCAAAGCTTGGTATGTAGTGAATTGGACATAGGAAGGAGGAACTGGGTCGAAACATGGGGTTCCGATGGGGTTGAAGTGTTACTTCGTTTTGAAATGAAAATGCGCCGGCTTTGCTTTCGAAAGGAATGCTTTCGACTTGGTTGGATGTCGACTGAATCAAATGCTTTAACAAAAGTTTTCAAAATGGGTTGCCCTTTGTTTTAAGAAAATGCTTTTAAAGGGGTCGAAACCGCTAGCTGCCACTTTCTACCTTTCGAAGCAAATGGATTCGGAGGGTATACTTTGTTTTCAAATCCAAGCCACTTCTCCAACGCTTTCGAAGGGTTGGTTTCGGCACCATCACTTATTTACTTAGGAAATGCTTTCGAAAGAGTGCTTTCGACTTAAATGTTTTATTACCCTTTTGCTCTGTTGAAGATAGAACCCAAAGGTTTCGAAGGAGATTGTTTTAAATGGTTTCGAAAGGTTGTTCCATATATTTTAATTATACCCAAATGGTTTCGAAAGGTTTGATGTTTTAATGCTTTGAAATGGTTTTAATGAAGATTTTGAAGGGGAGGTTCCCCAATGGTTTCGAAAGGTTGGAAAGGAAAGGTTTACCAACATTTTTGAAAGGCAACATTTAAGTTTTAAAGATAGGATGTCCAAGGTTTAAGGCTTTCGAAGGAAAGGTTTTTCAACAGTTTGGAAAGGTTTATACGAATGGTTTCGGATGGAATGTTTTGGCCTTTCAGCCTAGTTTATAAAAGGTTTATTTGGCTTTGAAAGGGATACGTTCAATGTGATCGAAATGGATACTTTCAAAGGTTTAAAATGTTTCCATCAATAAAGATTTGTGCAAGGTATATATATAACATGGCAAGGTGATTTGAGTAAAGCGTATAATTTATTTTCCTTGTGTAAAGTATGATTTAAAGGTTTAAATCAATTTGAGAAGAAAAGGTTTTCAAGGAAAATTTAAGGGAAGATTACCCTAAGTAAACCGACACAGATATTTGTATACCAAATGGGACAGGTATAGGGTCATGCCCTATACATTAGCTATTAGCCCCTAGCTAATTTAATCCAAAATTCTAGTGTGTAGGGCTTTGTCGCAGGTAAGACTAAAATGATGTTACACACAGAAAGGAATATATTTGTACAGAGGTAGTTTATTAGTGAGCCCGCAAAACCATTAGGATCGGTTGACTTGGAGAAAGTAAGTTAGGGAAAGACCGTCCAAAAGAGAAGTATCTAACAGATGTTAGTTTATTTGTTTATACTGTCTGGTAGGCCTGAGTCAGCCAAAGGTTAGTCGTTAGCAAAACAAAACTAGTGTTCAGACAGATTGTTCATTTGTTACCTAATATGTATGTTTACATAATAACGCTTTACATTTTAACCAGTTTTGGTTGCAGGATTATGATTTGAAAAAGATATGTTTTAAAAGGACATTAGTGATGGGAAACCCATTCCGCTAAGTGGCGTAGTCTCACTTAATATCAATAACCGAGATGTATAGTATTATTCGCTCCAGTATTTATGTCTGACTCAAAATTTATGTTTTTCCTTTTAAACTCTCGAGTGCTCAAAATTGATTTGAGTAGGCCGAGGGTTAAGGATTTATAGGTTTAGTAGGTTGACAAATAAAGCTTTCGAAGACGAGTAGGAGGCTGATGGCTACCTATTTAGGAGTTGTTTTGTTGTTTTATTCCACTGTGTTGTATTAAGTTAGTTATGACTATTTAGTACTCTGGTCAACAAAGGGGGCATCTTCATATGTCATTCTTGGTGTATTTTGTACAAATTATATATGATCTAAACCTGGGAATCGTTTGGGATTATGTAACTTGGATATGAAAAGTTTTTTTGAAATATAATCAGAAAAATGTTTTAATATGTGATGATTTTATTTCATATTCAAGTGCTTCTAATATTATTGATACCATTAACATTACCGTATTTGGTCACTGGAAGTTAATACTATGGATGACTGCAGCATCTGTAGCGCTAAGCTTCAGGCCTCCATATAGGGGATGTTACAACTTGGTATCAAAGCATAGGTTTACGAAAACTTTAAACTAAAATGATTTTTTAAAATAGAATCCTAAAGAATTAGAGATAAGATTGGGGTATGGGATAATGTTATAGTAACGTACTTGTATTTGCTATATATAAGTGTTATCCCAACTTTTAGCAAAGCTGAGATATCTAAAACAGACTGAAATCCAATAATAGCTATTCATGAATATAAACTATGCATTGTAGGATAACCATGGATATCGATGAATTTTGTCCGAGTCCGGATCAGGCCGTAATTGACAAGACATGACAAGCAAAGCCATGAAAGCCAACATTTCAAGTTTCAAGTCAATCCGAGTTCGTATGCTCAAGTTATGATGGATGCAATTTGAAGGGAAAAGCTCCGGTTTCGTATCCATCCTCGTACACCAATTCGAATCGACTGTGTTTGTATCGATCAGGAGTTGTGTTCGCATCGATACTGTTCGTATCAATATCATTCGTATCGATACCGTTTGTATCGATCAGCATGGGTTCGACTCAATGAAGTTCGCATCGGTTAGGTTCTAGTTTGACTCGATGACTTCGCATCCATCAACTGAGGCAATGGTGACCGCTTCGTATCCATCATGGGAGCCCCTCTTCGAATCCATCTGGTCAAAGCACTTCGTATCCATCAGGTTACCCTGCTTTGTATCCATCAGTGATTCTATCGATCAACGGTTGCAGTTCGAATCCATGAGTAAGGCATCATTCGATTCCACCGAGTCAACAAAGTTGATGACATATCGTCCCTCGATGCAAATGGGGCGAAATATATGGAGTCGACGCGGTCAACTCGGAGTGAAGACCGGATCGAGGCAAAATGTACGTGCCACGTCATCACAGGACCTCGTGAAGAGATCGGTTTGAAGGCATCGATTCGAAATGATCGAGTCGAACCAGACAGCCATCGGAAAATCTCATTTCGTATCGACGATAACTCGTGATCCACTAATCCAAATGCAACGAAATTTTCACAGAAGCTTCAATACAAGGTAAAGATTGCTCCTGCCAAGTTTCAGCTCGATTGGATCATTTTTTGATGGATACGAAATCACTTCGTATCGATCCCAGATCGAGTCGAAACTTGGTGCGGTCGGTCGCGTGGGCCCATTCACGTGCCAGAAAAAGTCTCCCAGAGTTTGAGTGGGATCTAAGCCTCCTACGCCTATAAATAGCCCCTTGAAGCCTACAGAAAAAGGATCTTTTGGCCATTCAACGTCCAGACTCTGCCAGACTCGATTCTATTTCCCTCCGTCACTGTTATAGCCGAAATTCAATCATTGTACTTGCTGCAATCACTTGTAACCAGCAAAGAACATCAATAAAAGTTAAAACTTTGAAGTGGACGTAGGCCGGAGATAGCCGAACCACTATAAATCTTGCGTTTCTAATTGTTATTTTTGGATTGCTACTTGTTGCTTGCTTGGATCTGTGACTTGTGCTTGAATATTGTTGATTTATATTCATTGTTTGGTGCTCTCACGATACTTGGGGTTTGTGACCATTTTTGGCGCAAACACTTTGGTGCTTTCATTGAGAGGAACTAGCACCCGCTACACCAGATTCAGATTCAGATTTAAGAGCTTGAAGAATCCCGACTTAGAGACAATGACTCGACAAACAAGACAAAGAGTTGATCGGAGCCAACAAGGAGGAAGCCAAGAAGCATCCTCTGGAGCTGGAGAAGGACAGGCTTTGATGTACATCACTAGAGATGAGATGGAGGCTATGGCGAATTCGATATGCGAAAGCATGATGAAAACTCACCAAGAGATGATGCAGAATTTTCATGAGAAGATAAGAGTGGTGAATTTGCAGAACGTTGGACCAACTACAGCCACTGCTAATGCTGAACAAGGAGTTGGGATTGCAGAACTAGAGAAATCAAGCTCAAGATCAGAATGTGAGACCAGGAGGCAATCAACAAGGACTTGGGGGCAGACCCTCAGGATCAGACACTGGAAGACTCATAGATGAAGCTCAGCAGGCTGGAGTCAATGCTACTGTTACTGAGCCACATGAAGAGTATGTGTCGGAGTTCCCTTCATGACCTAGAGGGCAAGATAGAAACATGACATGGGGGCAACCCCCGGATGGAGATGAAAGAATGATTGGTCTAGTGCGACGAATCATGAGAGGAGGAATGTCAAGTGGAGGATTACAAGAAGTCAGCCGGAGTCCGTTCACTCCGAATATCAGGAATGCAAGGAATCCTCCAAAGTTCAAACTGCCTACGTTGGATCCTTATGACGGGAGGTTGGACCCAACGATGCATATTACCAGATACATCAGGCACATGGAAGTGCTGGGGGCATCCGAGGAAGTGATGGCTCGATGCTTCCCTTTATACTTGTCAGATTTAGCTGCGCTTTGGTTTAGACAGCTGGAGACTGGATCAATCGGGACATGGGGCGAGTTTGTAGATTGCTTCATGAGACAGTTTAGGGTCCACGTTACACGACCCAAGAGTGTGATGACTCTAGCTTCAATCAAGCAAAGGACCGGAGAATCCATAAAAGATTTCTTATTGCGATTCAATGCAACGGTGGCTTCTGTAGATCGTCCGGATCCGTCGATGATTTTGATGGCGGCGGTAGCAGGAGTCGGGGAAGGCACCGAATTCAAAGATTCTTTGGCGAGAGATCCCCCACAAGATCTTGGAGAATTCTATCATGAAGCTGAAAGATTCATTCGGCTGGAAGAGTCATGAGCCGAAAGGAGAGAAATAAATGATGTGCAGGGCGAAGGAACCGCCAGGGAACAGTCCGGAGCGGACAAAGGAAGGAGAAAGCAGGACGATAGACGTGATGATCCTGATAAACGGAAGAAATTCTGAGAGCCTAGATTCAAACAGTACACGGATCTGACGGCAAGTCTAGAAAGGATTTATACTGAAACTCGGGGGCAACTCTCCTACCGAAAACCACCCAGGAGGGATCCCACTGAGCGGGAGCGCAGAACCGAAAAATATTGCCTATTCCATGAGCTGGATGGGCACACTACAGATGAATGCCTCCACCTAAAAGATGAGGTGGAGGAACATGCCAGGAGTGATAGATTGCCACAATATGTCACAGAACGGACAGCGGCGGTAAGGCCTGAACAACTACCGCCTCCACCTAACATAAATGATCCTGGATCGGGATCACGACTCGTCATCAACTGATTAAAGATGGCAAGGGCCGAGTCCAGGATTTGGACTTCGGTCAAATAATTTCATTATATTTGTTTTCAGAATAAACGGCAACTCCACTTACTCATGTACGGGAACCGGAGAGATCCCTAGGCATGCTATGAGATGGAGATAGACCGATCCGCCCGGAGAGGCAATGTTTAGTTTTTTCCTGATGTTTGAGATTGAACATCTAGGACTCGAATTTAATAAATAAATTAGAATTTCTTGAAACAAACCTTTGACCGGAGAGTTAAAGGATGAATACCAAATACCAATATAAAAATGATCGCTTTATGATCCTACCCGGAGAGGCGGGGTCCGGAGTGCAAGAAGTGAGTTGCTTTGCCAGAGAGCGACAGGATCGACTCACTTAACGTCGTTTCCCATTCACCGGAGAGTGATTGATCGGGATTCGACAATGGCCCGGAGAGGCTATGATCGGCATACGATCTAGGCCAAGACATCGCTTAATGTTCAGGTACACTGAACCGGAGTGCAAGAAGTGAGTTGCTTCGCCAGAGAGCGACAGGATCGACTCACTATTGCTGCTTCCCCTCCACCGGAGAGTGACAGCATGAGATCCAGCAAGAGCCCGGAGAGGCTATGATCGGTTTAGAACAACCAAGACATCGCTATATGCCCTAACTAGAGTCGGAGTGTAAGGGATAGAGAGCAACGCCAGAGTGCAATAGGATTTTTCTATTCAATCGCCAAGTCTGGAGTGGGCTTGGCAAGGGTCAGGAGTGACCACCGATAGTCCGGAGAGACTGTAGAATTTCATTCTTAACTTCCACTGGAAAAAATTGATAACGATTTGGCTTCGAACAGCCATGGACTTGATTGAAAATGCTATAAGCTCTGAATAAAACATGAACTCACTACGTTCAATTTGAGAATGATCAAAACACACCATTTACCAAAAGGCGTGTTTTGGTGGGCAGAATGTTATCCCAACTTTTAGCAAAGCTGAGATATCCAAAACTGACTGAAATCCAATAATAGCTATTCATGAATACCAACTATGCATTGCAGGATAACCATGGATATCGATGAATTTTGTCCAAGTCTGGATCGGGCCGCAATTGACAAGACATGACAAGCAAAGCCATGAAAGCCAACATTTCAAGTTTCAAGTCAATCCGAGTTCGTATGCTCAAGTTATGATGGATGCAATTTGAAGGAAAAAGCTTCGGTTTCGTATCCATCCTCGTACACCAATTCGAATCGACCGTGTTCGTATCGATCAGGAGTTGTGTTCGCATCGATACCGTTCGTATCGATACCATTCGTATCGATACCGTTCGTATCAATCGACATGGGTTCGACTCAATGAAGTTCGCATCGGTTAGGTTCTAGTTCGACTCGATGACTTTGCATCCATCAACTGAGGCAATAGTCACCGCTTCGTATCCATCATGGAAGCCCCTCTTCAAATCCATCTGGTCAAAGCACTTCGTATCCATCAGGTTACCCTGCTTCGTATCCATCAGTGATTCATATCTATTAACGGTTGCAGTTCGAATCCATGAGTAAGGCATCATTCGAATCCACCGAGTCAACAAACTTGATGACGTGTCGTCCCTCGATGCGAATGGGGCGAAATATATGGAGTCGACGCGGTCAACTCGGAGTGAAGACCGGATCGAGGCGAAATGTATGTGCCACGTAATCACAGGTCCACGTGAAGAGATCGGTTCGAAGGCATCGATTCGAAATGATCGAGTCGAACCAGACAGCCATCGAAAAATCTCATTTCCTATCGACGATAACTCGTGATCCACTAATCCAAATGCAACGAAATTTTCACAGAATCTTCAATACAAGGTAAAGATTTTTCCTGCCAAGTTTCAGCTTGATTGGATCATTTTTTGATGGATACGAAATCACTTCGTATCGATCCCAGATCGAGTCGAAACTTGGTAGGGTCAGTCGCGTGGGCCCACTCACGTGCCAGAAAAAGTCTCCCGGAGTTTGAGCGAGATCTGAGCCTCCTACGCCTATAAATAGCTCCCTGAAGCCTACAGAAAAAGGATCTTTTGGCCATTCAACGTCCAGACTCTGCCAGACTCGATTCTATTTCCCTCCATCACTGTTATAGCCGAAATTCAATCATTGTACTTGCTGCAATCACTTGTAACCAGCAAAGAACATCAATAAAAGTTAAAACTTTGAAGTGGACGTAGGCCAGAGATAGCCGAACCACTATAAATCTTGCGTTTCTAATTGTTATTTTTGGATTTTTGCTTTTTGCTTGCTTGGATCTGTGACTTGTGCTTGAATATTGTTGATTTATATTCATTGTTTGGTGCTCTCACGATACTTGGGGTTTGTGACCATTTTTGGCGCAAACAATAAGTATGCGCTATATCACTATTCTCCTATCTCTTTTATGCTATTCTTCCATATCTTACAAGACTTGAATATAGATATGGATGCTGGAAGTGGAAGAGTTAACCTTGGATGGGGAAGCACCATGAAAAATGGAAATGCCAGACCAAGTACTAGGAGAAACCCAGGTCAGGCACAAGTTGGAAATATTGGTGGTGGAGTCCCGCAGGTTGACATGGAAGCTATGTATCAGTTGTTTGTCAACATGATGCAGGCAGTGTTGCTTCTGGAGTAGTTGGAGGAGGAGTTCAGGAAGCTCCAGTGGTCAACAACTACACTATTGTGAGTGGAGACTATGTTAGGCTGGGAGGAAAGCCATTTATTGGAATTGAGATTCGATCGAAGTAGGGAACTATTACTGCATTGTGAGAGAATCTTTGCAGATTTGGGGCTCAATGATGAGAAAAAGATAAGGCTTGCTTCGAGACAGCTTCAAGGTGGTGAAATAGTATGACGATTGGAGTAAATGGAGAGACGATGACATAGGCTGAGTTTAAGAGGAGGTTCAAGGAGAGGTTCATATCTATGATGGCGAAGTCTACCTTGATCATGCTGAGTTGGGGCAGGGGGTAATGAATGTATTGGAGTATGCTACAAGGTTTGAGGAGTTGGCTAGGTATGGGTATGTCACTGTGGATACTGTGATTTAGAGGAACGAGAAGTTTATAAGGGGATTGAAGCCAGAGCTGGAAAAGGCTACATTACCTCATATTAGGGATTCTGGTGATGTTGTTGAGATGGCTTTAAGACATGATCAAATGCTTACTTTTCTAGAGAGAAACAAGGTAAAGGAAGTCCAGGTGGGGCAGAGTCATACAAGGAAGTTCTTCTATAAGAAAGGAGCTAAGAAGGGTGGAGATGCTAAGAAGGGAAAGTTAGAAGTTGTCTGCTTTAAGTGTGATAAGAAAGGGAATTTTTCTAATGAACGTCGCTCTAGAGATGGGAAGAAGGTGAACAATGATCAAATTGTATATTATAAGAACCGATGCAAGGAGCCTGCTAAGGATGGGAAAGAAAAGGTGTTTGCATTGGAGCCGGCTACCTCGAGGCCAACAATAGAGGAAAAAGAAAAACTTGTGTTGGAAGGTACGCTTCAGATTCATGGTATGTCTATTAGCGTCCTGTTTGATATCGGTGCATTGCATTCTTCTATATCTCGTTGTTTAATAGATATGCTTAACCTAGAACCCTTATATTTAGTTACTTCCTTAAGAGTTGCAAATCCGATAGGAGGGTATGCGACACTTGGGATGATGTGTGACCACCTAGAGTTTGATTTGTTAGGTCATACCTTTGTTTGCAGTTTGAAGTTTGCACGTGTTTGATTTTGTAGGGTTCGGAATTATTTTGGGTATGTATTGGTTAAGTAAGTACGATGCTAGGATATTTTGCTATGATAGGAAAATATCGCCTAGACACCTTGATTGTACCGGTCTGATTGTATATAATGTAGGAAACCCTAGTCATGTGGTGAATGCTTTGCTGGGTGTTGTGGTGATAGAAGACGAGTTGAATCAATTTTTCGTGGTTAGAAAATTCGCAAATGTTTTTGAACCGTACTAGGACTATCACTGAGACGAGCCATTGAATTTCAAATACATTTGGTACCTGGAGCAGAACCGGTAAGTAGACCGCCAAACAGGATGACACCTACCGAGATGAGGGAGCTAACGGTGAAGTTGGTAGATTTTGAAGGCAATAATTTTATCAGGCCAAGCAGTTCACCTTAGGGAGTAGCTATAGTGTTTGCCAAGAGGCCAGACATATCGTTGAGGTTAGTATCGATTATCCTAAGTAGAATGAGAAGATGATAAAGAATCGATATCTGTTGTCTAGAATTGACGATTTGTTCGATCAGTTTAGTGGAGCCAAGGTATTTTCTCAGTTGGATTTAGCAACAAGTTTCCATCAGCTTAGAGTAGCAGAAGATAGTATTCCTTCGACGGTGTTTAGAACTAGATATGGATCGTACGAATGTTTAGTGACGCCGTTCGGACTAACTAATGCTCGAGCATTCTTTGTGGATTTGATGAACCGAATTTTCCATGAGCACTCAGTTAGATTCATGTTGATTTTCCATGAAGTTCATTTTAAAGTGGTGCTTGAGACGCTGAGGCAACATCAATTGAAGGCGAAGTTTCCAAAGTGTCATTTATGGAAGAAGGAAGTGAAGTTTCTTGGCCATGTAGTCTCAGAGTAAGGGTTGTCTGTATATCCTACTAAGATCGAAGCGGTGAATAATTGGAAGAGACCCTAGATAGTGACTGAGATAAGGAGTTCTCTTGGATTTGCTGGATATTATAGGAGGTTCATGAAGGATTTTTCGTGGATAGCAGCACCGATGACCAAGCTAACGCGAAAGGATGTGAAGTTTATTTGGACCAATAAATGTGAGGAAGCATTCCAGAGCTTGAAACAATTATTGATTAATGCACCTCTGTTAGTTGTTCCAGAAGGGAATCAGAATTTGGTAGTATGTATAGATGCATATGGAACTAGATTAAGAGCTGTGTTAATACAAAGAGGTAAAGGGATTGCCTATGCTTCTTGACAGCTTAGACCGCAAGAGGTTTGATATCCAACACATGATTTGGAGTTGGATGCAGTGATTTTGCATTGAAGGTGTGGAGACATTACCTTTTGGGAGAGAGTTTTGAGCCTTATATGGATCATAAGTCGTTGAAGTATTTGTTCTCTCCGAAGGAGATAAATACGAGACAGCAGAGATAGTTGGAATATATAGCTGCTTATGACTTTGGTATGGAGTATACACCGGGGAAAGGAAAAAAGTGTTAGTCCTTGAGATGATGGTTTTGATTACAACAACCTTAGGACTTTTTATAAAATATAAATACTAACATTATAGTTTATATATGTGTGCGTGTGTGTGCATGATATAACCATGTAGGTACCCAGAATGAAGACTGTACAATATAGAGATTCAAGATTGAAGATATCAAAATTGAAGACGCATGGGTATCAAGATATCAAGAGTTCAAGATTTAAAGAATACAAGATAAGTATTGAGTCTAGATTTACGTTAAAAATTCTTGAAAGCACTTACATCTTTATTCGAAATTTATTCGTGGAATGGAATCCACTTCGAGCCTGTTAAAGGGATGGAACCCTAGTGGGATGGTACCCACGACAATATCTAGTGGAACATATAATGGTCCTATTTTGATATCCACTAATTTTATGAAAACGCTTTCAAAAGTATATCTCTTATTTTTAATATTTTCAAAACCTTCTTTTCAAAAAGACATCTGTCTTGTTTGAAATATTTTAGCCTCAAAATTATCTTTATTAATTTTAGTATTTTGATTTCAAAATTGTCCTTGATTTTAAACTATCTATTGTTTTAAATATTTAGCTTTAAAATATTATATTACAAAGTTTAGAAATTGGTTTAACAAATTAAAGAAACCCATTTTAATATGGAAATCAAAATCACCAATTTTGCGTAGAGCATGTCGACATCCTTCAACCCTCCATGTCGACACGGCGCCCATTAAATTCAAAATTCAAAATTTCAAAAGAAGTGTCTATTCGTCGTATCCTTTCATGAATAAATATGGTTGTTAATCTTCTATAAATACTAGTATTCTAAACGAATTTAATTAGTTTTCACTTGTTTTCTTTCCTCTTCATCTTCCACATTTATTCTAAAGAATCCCAAAACTATATTCTGTCGAAATACCAAGTGAATCAAACTTGATTATCTCTTGTTTGACTCTCTGCCACTTTCTCCACAAGATCTCAGTGCTATTCAGAGTTATAGGATCTTTTGTAAATCAAACTGTTGAGTAAAAGGTGCGGTTGAGCCTTGAAATCAATTTGGTGTGATTGTAGCCCTGGAAATCAATTAGGTGATCTTGTAGCCTGGTTAAATCAAGAGAGTTTGCCTTGGACTCGAATACAGGAGGGTGTACATTGTAGCCTTGAAACCGAGGATGTAATCTAGGAGATTATTTTGAAAGGAAATCCGTATGCTTGTACGGGACTGGATGTAGGGTAACTTCGAATCCTGGTGTGTTCTTTCCTTTACTGCTTTATTTAGTGTTTGCATCTGTGTCTAATTCTAGGATTATATCTGTGTCTGCGAATTGCATTTATTGGTAATTAAATTACACAAGTTTCAAAAGATTTAGAAAGTCCATCAAACACTATTCACCCCTCTACTCCCTCTAGTGTTATTCCAGCCTTAAGATCCGTAATCCGCATTTCTCACATTTGGTATCGGAGCATTAGTTTTCAATGTTTTCATAATCTAAATTTTGAAAAGTTTAAAAATGGCTACCAACACTAGTTATGTTAACACTATCACTAGTTCATTTGTAGACGGTCAGTCTATTGCCAGACTACCTCTTTTTAATGGCAGTAACTATGCATGTTGGACATGTAGAATGAAAATATATTTACAGTCAATAGGATTAGACACTTGGAATATCACACAAACTGTATATTTTAAACTCACAACTAGTTGCACAGTGGACTGTTGAGCAAAAGACTATTGCACAGAATAATTCCAAAGCCATGAATATTTTATTTTGTTCTCTTGATAGGAATGAATTCAATAGAGTATCTGTTTGTAAGTCTGCATATGATATCTGGAAAAATTTGCAAGTCACTCATGAAGGAACAAGTAAAGTCAAACAGACCAAAATATCCATACTCACAAATCAGTTTCAATTATTCAAAATGAATTCTAATGAGTCCATTTTTGATATGTATAGTCGATTTCAGGATACTATGCATTATCTAATATCATTGGGGGGAAAATTTCCGAAGAAGATCAAGTCAGAAAAATTCTAAATTCTCTTACTCCGGAATGGGATCAAAAAACTCTTGTTATCGAAGAAGCAAATGATATCAATACTTTAAAAATTGAAGAATTGATTGGAAATCTAATGTCATTTTGAAGTACAAATGCAAGCGCAAAGAGAACAAGACATTCGAAAAGAAGTCAATTGCATTCAATGCATTAACAGATGGATCGGAATCTGGAAGTGAGATGATGAAGAAATAGATTTCATGACAAAGAATTTTTGGAAGTTTCTGAGATACAGAAAGATGAAAAACTTCAAAAAGAATGATCACAGGATTTTGGAAATCATAATGAAGTACCAAACCACATCAAATGTTTCAACTGTGACGAACCAGGCCATCTCAAAAGAGACTGTCCGCATCCTGATAAGCAAAAGTTTTCTACAAGCAATGATTGTACAAAGAAAAGGAAAAGAGCATATACCGCTACACTAGATGATTCAAACTCAGACTCATCCTCAAGCGACGATGATCAGAAGATGGAAAATTCAAATATGTGCTTTACGGCTATTCATGATTATGATGATTTTGGAGATACGAACCTAGAAAAAGTTACACGTTTACAATATATTGGTTGAAATTGTTTTGCTTATAATTGTTTGGTTGTTTGATTGTTTTTGAAATTATACGTTGTTTGAATTTTAAAATTTTCATTATTATTATTTTTATTTTTATTTTTAATATTATAATATTTTTTATTAAAAGAGTGTTATTGTATTTAATAATTACTCTATAAAATATATAGGCATTAAAAATAATATATATATATATATATATTAAAGTATATAGGAAAATATAAGTCACATGAATTCTCTGACCCATGTCGACATGGTCCTACTCATGATGTTGACATCCCTGTCAGAAATTTGAAATTCAAATTTGAATTCAAATCTTTGAACTTCCCTCCACCTTTTCACCAAATCTAATGTTCTGGAAAGGTACCTCTTGACTAGAGAACATGACTATTAAATATCTATTTATTTCCATTATCTCATCTTAACTTTTCACTTTCATTTTAAAATTCAAACTCTCTTTCACTCTTTCAAACCTTCTGCTCTCTTCAAAAATGAATTCTTCAAGCACTCCATCCACATTGAGGCTGTCTAAAACCATTAAAGAGTATCTCTATAATGATCCGAAAGCAATCAAGGCTTATATAAGCTAGCTACTTATAGAAAAGTTCATACGGGAAAGTTTGCTATCTTGAGCGATTTCTCTACATATGATATCAATAATCTTCTTAAAGACAACCATATTCTTAATCTTTTCGACAATTCTGAAAATGATTTTGTTTGTTACCCAAATCTTGTTAAAATGTTTTATGTGAATTTGAATCGTAGTTTTTATGAAGGAAATGGAAATGAAATTTGGAGTAGTGTTAAAGGCATTAAAATTGTTTTAAATTGTGAAATTTTCGGCAACATTCTCAATTGCAAGAATTCGGGAATGGATTTTTCTACTTTTAATATTGATGAACATGATCGTGAGACATTTCATCACATTTTCGAAGGAGATGACAACTTTGAATTCAAAAATCGTAACTTTCGTCCGGAAGCACGTATTGTCAATCTTCTTTTGCAACATACTATTACTCCTAGATCAGGAAATTTCAATAACCCGACTTTAAAAGTTTGTAAATCACTTTTTCCTACTTTTGGTCATTATGTCATTAATTGGGCGCAAGTGATTATGGATGAACTTCGTCCTAAGAATTTGGAAATGGGTGAGAATACTTTGTATGATGAAATCGATCTCACTCGGATTTTTAATTATTTTGGCGTTGATTACAAAAGGGAAGAATTTGTTTCAAGAAAAGTGTTTAATCATGAAAATTCCTTTCATATTTCAATAACATGAATTTCTCGCCGAAAAGGATGAAAGATTGGCACATGAAGATACGGAGGAAGAAAATGAGGAGGAAGAAGAAGAAGAAGAAAGGGAGGAAATGGAAATTGAAGAAGAAAATGAAGATACCTCCTTGGAAAGTATTGAATATCCTACAAATACTAACAATCCTTCCAAAAAAACACTCCTCAAAAATCGAAAGGTTACAGTGGAAAATCAACGGATTCTCAAAGATCCATTAGTAAAAAATTGGATAAAATGTCCACTAATATGAACATTCTTTGCTAAAGTTGGTTGGAAACTTGGCTTATCATCATCCTTCTCATCCTCTAGCACATTCTAAGAACTAGGTTGTGATGTAATAGCTTGTTTTGTGTGAGCTTGTATTGTTTTTTATCATATTATGTAGTGTCTTATGTATCACCTTGTCTATTTACATAAATCATCTATCCTATGTTTTTCTACATTATCGTGTCTCTGGAATAAATGTTGTATAGTATATAAGTTCATATATATACATACTTATTCTTAAAATAAATAAGACACACAAATTAACATACCCAAGTTGACATACCTCTACCCTCTATGTCGACATATAACTGTCTGATTTGGTTATTTTTAAATTTTGAAATTAAAATAACTAACTTGTATCTTTTCATTTTGAACGAATTTCTGCCTATTTAAACATCTGTTTATTCCATAAATTTGTAATCTTTTCATTTCTACTTATCTCTATTTGCATCTCTTCACCACTTATCAAAAATGGCTTCCTCTTCTCGAACTCTAAGTGATAATCTTGAAGAAACTCTCAATTCGTTCAAGAATATACTTACTTTTATTCTCCACAATCAAAGCCACTAATAACTAAGTCAAATGTAGATGATAAAAGAACAAGAGAAGCATTTCGATGCCCTCCGTTGGATGATTTTTGCCCTAAACAAAGATGATCTTAATGCAAATCCTGTAGGAACTTTGATTCAAGATAATGAAGATTGGGAAGATATTAAAAAGGATCTTATCTTTGGAGAAGAAGGATGGGTTGAAGTTCCTAGAAATATTTGATCTTTTTATGGGTTGAATTACTTGTTTTTGAATTATGTGATTTGATTAGCTTTGATTAGAATTGATTTGGTTTGAATGGATTGTATAACATTATATGAATCGTAGTATATATTGGGTTTAAACTTTCATATTTGTCATGTCTTTATTATTAACTCATGTTTATCTCATAATCTTAATATCTCTTACCATAGTCTATATATCATCATATCATTCTGCATATTTTTACTTCAATATCATTTTATTTCATATTACATATCATTGTGCATCCTATTTCATATCATATTTCATTGCATATGCCGTATATTTCATACTACATTACAAACCACATATTGCATACATGTACACATAACAAATATATTTTATTTAGAGAGAGTTTGTATTATTGTCTTATAGTATAGGATTATTAGTTTTTGATTTATTTGTTGAAAATGCGCTTTGCGCTTATATGATTTTTGCTTGATGATAATAAACATATATACATTTATTTAAATGTATTTGGTAACGTACTATTTTGTTTTTCATAGATTAAATAAATATTTGTTGAATAAAATAAATTACACAGAATTTGAATTCAAACAGATATTTTATTCAAATAAATATTTATTACAATTTTGAATAGTACAATTTCAAGCTCTCACTATAAATATACAACTTTGATTACAATACATCACAATTTTACATTTACAGTTAACCTCACTACATATCACTCACACTCATATTTATCTTTAACTGCATTCCAGTTTGAATCCAGCATCTGAGAAATCTGCAAAAATATTCACTAACGCAGTAAAATTGAAAAAGAAATATTTTTGCAGTATAAAATAAAATGTGAATTTTGAAAATAATATTTGCCTCAGTTATTTGGGTTGTTCGTCATTATTTAAATTTGAATTCATCATACACGAACAACTTGTGACATACACAGTGTATCACTGTATATGCCACAAGCCGTGCATACCGATATACACTTGATTGATTTACAGGGACAGGTGAGCACATGTCAAACCCAAATGAAAAGTCGGGTTCAACTCACGTGCAATAACATAAATATCACAACTCTCAGCACAAGGTCAAACCCGAGTTTTAAAACTTGATTCAACTCAGATCAGCCATGACCAAAGAGAAGTCAAAGCAAATGAAAACAGTAGACATGTGCAGCAACAGTGAATGGCAATGCACCAACCAGTACTTCAGAGGCAACCGACAATAACAAGTATACATATACATGCCAACTTCAACTACAAGCCCAAATCAATACACCAGTCTCAAGTGAAAATGCTCAAACTCAAGTGAACAGAAGACAGTGGAAATTACTCAACTGAGGATGCTCATACAAAATGACCAAGTGTAACTGGAAACAACAAAAAGTGCAAGCTACAACTTCAAGTAATGTCCAATACAATTACCATGTTCAAAATAAATTCAACCAGACTAGATTGAACCAAGTATCAATAATATTATGGAGTGTATGCAACATGGTGATGCAGTGCAACATCTACGACAACAAGCACATGAATGCTATGTTCAAACATGACACAGCGTCAAACCAGCATCAAAGCAAGTACAACTGCAAGTGTCGACCAAGTGACAATGCAAGCAAGATCAACACAGCAGCCAACTAAAGAACAAAATTACTCACAACTAAACCAACATGATTGAAGATACAGGGAAGAGACATGTACACATGGTAAGTTACCCAAAACAGAGAGCACAAATGAAGACTACAGGTCTCAATGTCAATGAAATGCAACAGCACAATCAAACTGCAACAAGACCAAACAACACAAGGAAAGAACTCGACCAAGTACAAGTGCACCAATGAATCATCAAAGAATGCAACAGTGAGGCCAGAAAATTGAAGAAAACTAGTGCAGTGATGCAAGTTCAAATATAATGAAACAACATGTACAGGACAGTGAAAAAGCATACTAGAATCGAACCAACAAGCTTCAGCATCAACATCAAACCAGAGAACATCTACAAATGGTGCCAACTACAAGTGAATGCAAACAATACAATACTGAAGTGATGAAATGCATAAAAATCTACTGAAACCAAGATTGCACTACAGTGAATGCAGAGAACACATTGCAGTGGTATAGTGACAACATACAAATGCTTATATGAATAACCTGGGCAGATAGCATCGAAACAATGCAGTATGGCCAGAGTGAAGATTATAAGACTGTAATGGATACAACAATGCCCAAGACAACTTGAACAAAGCTACTACAGGAATGCAGACAGTGGTCGAAGCCAATTCACAAAAATATCGAAGTCAAAGAAGATTAATAAACATCAAAGACATAATGATCAAGTCATGTATCAAAACGTTGATTATCAAAAATCAAATTGTACGAAATTTATCAAGTCATAGAAATTCACGAAGCCGTATTGAAAAATAGTCAAAAATGTCAAAAATTCAAGCCGAGTATATTACACTGTATTGACCAAGCAATGAATCAACACCATGTCAACCAAGTAATCAATCAAAAATGCAAAATTGACAAAGTCAGATCAATCCCAAGCATCCAAGCATAATCGAATGGCCAAAGCAAATTTTTGAAACAATCAGACGAACGAAAAATAAGGAGATCGAATGCATATAAATCCTAATCATCATCGGCAATTTTAGGTATCGAGTTCAAGTACGAATACACAAAAGCACCAAAGCATAAAATTACATACCGAAGCAAGGAGACGAACTAGATCCAAATTGAAGAGCCGTGAGCAAATCGAAGAGCATCAAAGCCTACTATCAAACGGTGACGTGCGGCGCTTCAATTTGCACAAATCCCTAATTTCGCCAAAAAGGAACGAACGAAGATACAACAGAGGCCGCCATATTTTCACAAGCCACAAGAAAAGGAACGAGCTGACGGGTTAAAGAAAAGAGAATAGGGCTGGCCTATTTTAATTTTAAAAGGGCTTTAGTTTATTTTTTAATTAGGGTTTAATGTGTTTGTTAATTATTTGTTTTTAATTGTTGTTTTTATTTTTCAAATCAAATCTTGGTAAATCACCACCTAGGGTTTAGGTAGTTTCAGATTGTCTAGTTAGAATTAGTTCAGTGAGCAGGGTGTGCGAGTTTGCAAAGCTCTATAGGCGGAGCAGAGTTTGCGAGTAATCAAAGCTCTATAGGCGGGAGCAGAGTTTGCGAATAAGCGAAACTCTATAGGCGGAGCAGGGTGTGCGAGTCTAGTAGAGTGTTTGTGAGCGGGAGCAAATGTTTGCGAGTCTAGTAGAGTGTTCGTGAGCGGGAGCAAAAGGTTTGCGAGTCTAGTAGAGTGTTTGTAAGTGTGATACTGTTTAATTCTAATAGAAATCTGGGAATGCAGCAGTAGGCAGGGGTTGCCGAAGCTGGGTAAATTTTGTGTGTGATTTACTTTTCAGCATATTTATTTCTGCAGTTTGTTTCTGTGTTTATATCGAGAAAATTTGCTATAACCCTATTCACCCCCCCTCTAGGGTTAATTTAGATCCTACAAGTGGTATCAGAGCCCGGTATTTTTCATTAACTCTAGAGTCATGAATCCACCAAATAATACTTTTGTTGAGGGTCGTTCCAATATTATTCCTTCTATTTTCAATGGAACAGATTTTTTGAACTGGAAACTAAAAATGGAATTTTATTTAAAATCTGTTAATATTAAATGTTGGTATATTATTGAAAATGGGTGTGATATAACAAATAAGGAAATTATCTCGGTTAATGCTCTTGCT
Organism: Allium cepa; assembly: GCA_030765085.1. NCBI lineage: Eukaryota > Viridiplantae > Streptophyta > Magnoliopsida > Asparagales > Amaryllidaceae > Allium > Allium cepa. The sequence continues at coordinate 71,488,526 of CM060930.1, read as the reverse complement.
ATGCATATATTATATTCTCATATTAATCGTGATAATTTTTATTTCGTCTCTCATTGTGAAAATGCATAGAAAATCTGGAAAACTCTCGATGCAATATATGGTGCAAAAGTCAACAGCAATGAGAAGTCCTCCACAACCGACTCAGTTAAAGAAATATGCTTAACAGGATTGGTAGATAGCAGTTGTGATGAGGATGATGATGATGGAGCAGCTGAGCTGGCGTTAATAATAAGGAAATTCAAAAGGTGGAACAACAAATACGGAAATCCAGCTCTAAATCAACAATTGAAAAGCAAAATAATTAAAGCACTAGACAACTCTGAAGAACACGGGATTATCTGCAACAAACCCGGTGATATCAAGCCCAATTATCCCCGATTTCAACTCAACAAAGAAAAGAATTCAAAAAGGAAATTTGCAGCCACGTGGAATAAAAGCGATAGCAGTGAAAGTGAGAAAGCAGATATATGCCTTCATGGAAATATAACCGATAGCGACGATGACGAGCCAAGCGAGGTATCAAAACTTACTCACTCTGAATTACTTATTTCCACGAAGTGAATGGCTGTTTTGAACAACTTAGGGAAAAATACGCTGAACTTGAATCACAAAAAGACACTTTGATAGAATTAAATGAACAACTTGACCAATTAGTTAAAACCTATCAAAGTAGGATCCCTAAGTGTGATAAGTGTCCAACATTTGAAGAAGAAATTAAAAAAATCAGAAATTAAAATGAAATCACTTGAAAATGAAATTCCAATTTTAAAAGAAAATGAAAATACTAGAAGAGAGAATTCTATTAAAAAGTGCACACAATTGTTAAACGAAAATGAATCTCTCAAAATACAAGTCCAACAATTGTCGACGACTTTAGATAAATTTTCAAAAAGCGAAAAATCGTTGAATATGCTATTAGGAAAGCAAACTGTTAACACGGTTAGAAAAGGACTTGGATATAATCAATCTAAAATTGTTGAAAGCAATATTAATCAAGTTAATCCTATGTGCACAATTTGTAGAAAATATGGACACAATCACAATAATTGTTGGTATAGACCCAAACATGTGAAAACTATACCGATTTGGGTTCCAAAAGGCACAAATATAAAATCTCTCAAAGTTAAACAAATTTGGGTGCCAAAGGGAGCAATTATAAATAATTTTGGGTCTCCACAAAATTATTTTTATTCTGCCACTAATAACCATGGGCCTATAAAAACAAATAGGTCACATAAATCTTTTCCCGTGTAGGTGTGGTGGCAGGCTAAGGAACAACAACAGTGTTCCTTGGATTTTGGCTGTTCCAGAAACACAACGGGCAACAAAGCAAAGTTCCTTAACCTAGTATAAAGGTGACAGAATCACAATGGACAACAACGAAAAATTATCGTATATATATTAAATGTGATAATCTGCACCGTAATCTGAATTAAATCAGCCAGTAATGTGATGATGAAATGAATGATGTCTTTAATTCTGACTTATTCTTAATTGGTATGATTTCTTTTGACTTGTTCTTATTTATGATCTTGATTTGTGCTTAAATGACGACCAATCAGATTTTCAACTTTGAACTAATCCATATAAATTTGTTTGGTCAAATGATGGTATTTTATTGATCTTTGATTACTTATGCTACACGTAGATATATTTGTTTTGACATTTTGGTCACTGCTTGTAAATTTGCACGATTTCAAATTTCATGTGTAAAGCTGTTAAAAAGGATTTTAAGAATTTGTTGAAACTTCAAGAAATTGTTTTTGAAATAATTATGATGTTGATTGACTGTTGATTACTCATGAAAATATCTGTTTCTGAAACTGACACTATGATATTTGTTTGATTGTTAACACGGTCTCAATTCAAATCCAAGAGAATTTCATTTAAAAATTGTTGAAAACAATTATGACATAATTTGTTGAAATTTCACAAATCTGGTCTTTGACATCCAACGAGTGAATATTGAGTGAAATTTAAATTCAGATGCAGATTACACTGGTAATATAGTCGATAGAAAAATTACTAGTGGAACGCGATTAATCTTCGAAACATTCATTTGCTGCATCATTTTTCAAAAAAATATCTGCATATTTTTCACTTGAAATAATTTTTCAAATAGCAGAATTTTTTTCATATAACTCCTTCGAGAAAATCATTTTTGACCATACTTTCAGATTAGTCATTTTTATTTGATTTTAAATGACAAATTTTGACTAATCTAACTCCCTAATGATTATCGAAAAGATCAATAGTGATTGAAAAAGTGATGAGTGTCGATATTTGTCATACATTACTCAAGACAATATATTTAGAAAAATTTCTTTAGAATTTCATAACAAGAGTTATAAAAAAAATTTGTTGGGTAAAAATTCCATAATCATTTCTATTTCTATCAACCTTCTATCGACCATCACTCATCAAAATCATATATAGTATGTAAATTTGTGGTAGTTTACAAAGGAAATAATTCGTTCTTCAATTTATTATTATAAAGGAAATTATCTGTGCTTCAATTTATTATATTCTTCAATAAAAATAAATATCCAAAGTATTCACTCTCATTTAAAGTCCTCACGGTTATGCATGGTTGAATTACTTGGATTTTTGATTATGTGCTTCAATGCTCATTTAAAAGTCCTTACGGTTATGCATGTATGGAACGCATATCAAAATTAATTGATTAAATAGACAAGTTGATTCTAATCCCATTTAAAAGTCCTCACGGTCATGCGTGGTTAGAAGATACTTGATTTCATTTTTTAAATTAAATTGGAATACTACTAATCTCATTTAAAAGTCCTAACGGTTATGCATGATTAGTAGATATTCAAATTTCCTGAAATAAATATACCATAAATAGACGGAACTGTATGTTTTTTTGATGATTTTATCCCCATCACTTTTGAAAGTGGAATATGCGCCTGACAAGGGTAATTATGATTTTTGTTTGAGTTTTATTGAAATTTGATATTTATATTCAATTGAGTTAAATGTTTGATTCATGTCTGTCACTTCATCCCTACTTTTATAACACTGTTATTCTTTTGCTGATAACAAAAGGGGGAGAGAAAAGTTAAGATTTTGTCAAACAGAATCAAGCAAAGGTCAAATAATTTTCCATTTGCATCTAGGCTCATTTATATATTTCTATTTGTATGCAAATATGCAGGGGGAGTATTGTGTAGAGAGGCAGCATTTAAATAGGGGGAGCAAATTGAACGATCAAATACATTTAATACATTCAAAATCTTAAATATATGTTTGTTATCATCAAAAGGGGGAGATTGTTGAATATGCGCTTTGCGCTTATATGATTTTTGTTTGATGATAATAAACATATATACATTTATTTAAATGTATTTGGTAATGTACTATTTTTTTTCATAGATTAAATAAATATTTGTTGAATAAAATAAATTACACAGAATTTGAATTCAAACAGATATTTTATTCAAACAAATATTTATTACAATTTTGAATAGTACAATTTCAAGCTCTCACTATAAATATACAACTTTGATTACAATACATCACAATTTTACCTTTACAGTTAACCTCACTACATATCACTAAACACATATTTATCTTCAACTGCATTCCAGTTTGAATCCAGCATCTGAGAAATCTGCAAAAATATTCACTAACGCAGTAAAATTGAAAAAGAAATATTTTTGCAATATAAAATAAAATGTGAATTTTGAAAATAATATTTGCCTCAGTTATTTGGGTTATTCGTCATCATTTAAATTTGAATTCATCATACACGAACAACTTGTGACATACACAGTGTATCACTGTATATGCCACAAGGCCGTGCACACCGATATACACTTGATTGATATACAGGGACAGGTGAGCACAGGTCAAACCCAAATGAAATGCCGGGTTCAACTCATGTGCAATAACATAAATATCACAACTCTCAGCGCAAGTCAAACCCGAGTTTTAAAACTGGATTCAACTCAGATCAGCCATGACCAAAGAGAAGTCAAAGCAAATGAACACAGTAGACATGTGCAGCAACAGTGAATGGCAATGCATCTACCAGTACTTCAGAGGCAACTGACAATAACAAGTATACATATACATGCCAACTTCAACTACAAGCCCAAATCAATACACCCGTCTCAAGTGAAAATGCTCAAACTCAAGTGAACAGAAGACAGTGGAAATTACTCAACTGAGGATGCAGATACAAAATGACCAAGTGCAACTAGAAACAACAAAAAGTGCAAGCTACAACTTCAAGTAATGTCCAAGATCAACACAGCAGCCAACTAAAGAACAAAATTACTCACAACTAAACCAACATGATTGAAGATACAGGGAAGAGACATGTACACATGGTAAGTTACCCAAAACAGAGAGCACAAATGAAGACTACAGGTCTCAATGTCAATGAAATGCAACAGCACAATCAAACTGCAACAAGACCAAACAACACAAGGAAAGAACTCGACCAAGTACAAGTGCACCAATGAATCATCAAAGAATGCAACAGTGAGGCCAGAAAATTGAAGAAAACTAGTGCAGTGATGCAAGTTCAAATATAATGAAACAACATGTATAGGACAGTGAAAAAGTATACTGGAATCGAACCAACAAGCTTCAGCATCAACATCAAACCAGAGAACATCTACAAATGGTGCCGACTACAAGTGAATGCAAACAATACAATACTGAAGTGATGAAATGCATAAAAATCTACTGAAACCAAGATTGCACTACAGTGAATGCAGAGAACACATTGCAGTGGTACAGTGACAACATACAAATGCTTATATGAATAACCTGGGCAGATAGCATCGAAACAATGCAGTATGGCCAGAGTGAAGATTATAAGACTGTAATGGATACAACAATGCCCAAGACAACTTGAAGAAAGCTACTACAGCAATGCAGACAGTGGTCGAAGCCAATTCACAAAAATATCAAAGTCAAAGAAGATTAATAAACATCAAAGACATAATGACCAAGTCACGTATCAAAACGTTGATTATCAAAAATCAAATTGTACGAAATTTATCAAGTCAGAGAAATTCACGAAGCCGTATTGAAAAATAGTCAAAAATGTCAAAAATTCAAGCCGAGTATATTACACCGTATTAACCAAGCAATGAATCAACACCGTGTCAACCAAGTAATCAATCAAAAATGCGAAATTGACAAAGTCAGATCAATCCTAAGCATCCAAGCATAATCGAATGGCCAAAGCAAAATTTTGAAACAATAAGACGAACGAAAAATAAGGAGATCGAACGCATATAAATCCCAATCATCATCGGCAATTTTAGGTATCGAGTTCAAGTACGAATACACAAAAGCACCAAAGCATAAAATTACATATCGAAGCAAGGAGACGAACTCGATCCAAATTGAAGAGCCGTGAGCAAATCAAAGAGCATCAAAGCCTACTATCAAACGGTGACGTGCGGCGCTTCAATTTGCACAAAGCCCTAATTTCGCCAAAAAGGAACGAACGAAGATACAACAGAGGCCACCCTATTTTCACAAGCCACTGGAAAAAGGAACGAGCTGATGGGTTAAAGAAAAGAGAATAGGGCGGCCTATTCTAATTTTAAAAGGGCTTTAGTTTATTTTTTAATTAGGATTTAAAGTGTTTGTTAATTATTTGTTTTTAATTGCTGTTTTTATTTTTCAAATCAAATCTTGGTAAATCACCACCTAGGGTTTAGGTAGTGTCAGATTGTCTAGTTAGAATTAGATCAATGAGCAGGGTGTGCGAGTTTGCAAAGCTCTATAGGCGGGAGCAGAGTTTGCGAGTAAGCAAAGCTCTATAGGCGGGAGCAGAGTTTGCGAGTAAGTGAAACTCTATAGGCGGAGCAGGATGTGCGAGTCTAGTAGAGTGTTTGTGAGCGGGAGCAAATGTTTGCGAGTCTAGTAGAGTGTTTGTGAGCAGGAGCAAAAGGTTTGCGAGTCTAGTAGAGTGTTTGTAAGCGTGATACTTTTAATTCTAATAGAAATCTGGGAATGCAGCAGTAGGCAGGGGTTGCCGAAGCTGGGTAAATTTTGTGTGTGATTTACTTTTCAACATATTTATTTCTGTAGTTTGTTTCTGTGTTTATATCGAGAAAATTTGCTATAACCCTATTCACCCCCCCTCTAGGGTTAATCTAGATCCTACATTATTTGGTATGTTTTGATTGACTTGTTTGACTTGAACGATGTGTTTGGCTTATTTGATATGATTGGATTTGGTGTGTGTGTTGATTGGATTGTCTGAGATATACTTATACATATTTAGGTACCGAATAATTATAATATAATTATGTTAATGACTTTCACATTCCATTTACTATACTTTGTTCTAGTATTAGTTTAAGTGGGAGTTCTATATATTTTAGGATTAGTTTTTGTTGATGACAAAGGGGGAGAAATACAAAATAGAGTGGTTAGAGCAGTTAGGCATAGATTAAGGGGGAGTTATTAGTTTTAGGGGGAGTTATTGTGAAGGTGAAGTATATTTTATAAACATAGGCTATCATCCAGTATAGAGATTCAAGATTAAAGATATCAAAATTGAAGACTCATGAGTATCAGGATATCAAGAGTTCAAGATTTCAAGAATACAAGATAAGTATTGTATCTAGAATTATATTTAAACTTCTTGAAAGCACTTATGTCTTTATTCGAAATTTATTCGTGGAATGGAACCTACTTCGAGCCTGTTAAACAGATGGAACCCTAGTGGGATGTAACCCACGACAATATCTAGTGGAATATATAGTGGTCCTATTTTGATATCCACTAATTTTATGAAAATGCTTTTCAAAAATATATCTCTTATTTTAAATGTTTTCAAAACCTTCTTTTTAAAAAGACATCTCTCTTGTTTGAAATATTTTAGCCTCAAAATTATCTTTATCATTTTCAATATTTTGATTTCAAAATTGTCCATGATTTTAAACTATCTCTTGTTTTAAATATTTAGCTTTAAAATATTTATATACTCAGATTTTAAATCACTTTATAGATTAAGATTATATATTAAAAATTACTTTTATATGAAAAATATATTCAAATATATTTACAAGGTTTAGAAATTGTTTTAACAAATTATAGAAACCAATTTTAATAAGAAAATCAAAATCACCAATTTTGCCTAGAGCATGTCGATATCCTTCAACCCTCCATGTCGACATGGTGCCCGTTAAATTCAAAATTCAAATTTTCAAAAGATGTGTCTATTCGTCGTATCCTTTCACGAATAGATATGGTTGTTAATCTTCTATAAATACTAGTAGTTCTAAATGAATTTTAATTAGTTTTCACTTGTTTTATTTCCTCTTCATCTTCCATATTTATTCTAAAGAATCCCAAAACTATGGTCTGCCGAAATACCAAGCGAATCAAACCTGATTATCTTCTATTTGACTCTCTGCCACTCTCTCCATTAGATCGCAGTGCTATTCAGATTTATATGATCTTTTGTTAATCAAACTGTTGAGTAAAAGGTGCGGTTGAGCCTTGAAATAAATTGGGTATGATTGTAGCCTTGGAAATCAATTAGGTGATCTTGTAGCCTAATTAAATCATGAGAGTTTTCCCTCGACTTGAATACAGGAGGGTGCACCTCGTATCCTTGAAACCGAGGGTGTAATCTGGGAGATTATCTTGAAAATAAATCCGTAAGCTTGTACGGTAATGGATGTAGAGTAACTCCGAACTAGTATAAAATCCTAGTATGTTCTTTCCTTTACTTTTATTTATTTAGTATTTGCATCTGTGTCTAATTCTATGACTATATCTGTGTTTGTGAATTGAATTTGTTGGTAATTAAATTATACAAGTTTCAAAAAGATTTAGAAAATCCATAAAACACTATTCACCCCCCTCTAGTGTTATTCCAACCTTAAGTTCCGTAATCCGCATTTCTCAAAAAAAGGTTGCAGAAGCACTTAGCAGAGAACATCAGAATGTAGTATTGGCGACGATAGCTGAGTGTAAAGATTTAGAAGCGTTGACAACTTGCAGAGTGTAGTGGAGATCTGAAGCCGAGTCTAGTGGAGAATCTGTTGTTTTGCCATGTTTATAAGTTCGACCAGTTATGATTGGAAGGGTTGCTTCTAAGCATAGAGGGGATCCAGTGTTGGATGAATGGATCAAGAAGTTAAGGGATGGAACAGAGAGCGATTACTTAAAGGATTTTAGTCTTGACTAGAATGGGTGGTTGAGAAAGAAAGGGAGGTTATATATTCCAAGGTAGGAGACCTAAGGAAGAAAGTTTTGGAGGAATGTCATCGTTTGCAGTTCACCATTGATCCATATGGAATTTAGATGTATCAGGATATGAAGAGGATTTTCTTTTGGTAAGGTTTAAAGAGGGATGTAGGCTTATGGGTGAGGCAGTGTCTGAACTGCCAACAGGTGAAAGCCGAACATCAGAAGCCAAGTGGGTTGCTTCAGCTATTAGATATTCCAGTATGGAAGTGGGATTCTATTTCTATGGATTTTATAGACGGGTTTCCAAGATCTAATAGAGGAAATGAAAGTACATGGCTCATAGTGGACAGATTAATCAAGAGTGCCCATTTCATTCTTGTTCAGTCAACTAGGATGGCTCCTATGTTAGCTAAGTTGTTTATGAGGAATATAGTTAAACTTCATGTAATTCCTAGTAGCATAGTAAGTGATAGAGATTCCTTATTCGCTAGCGAGCTATATAAGAGTCTACATGAAACTTTAGGTACCAAGCTCAAGATAAGTATCGCTTACCATCCATAAATTGATGGGCAAGTGGAAAGAGTTAACAAAGTATTGGAGGATTTGTTAAGAGCTTCTGTGTTCGATTTTGGAGGATCATAGGAAGACCATCTACACTTAGTCAAGTTTTCTTATAACAATAGTTATCGGGCAAGTATAGGGATGGCACCATTTAAAGCTTTGTATGGAAGGCCATGCAAATCTCCTGTTTGTTGTTTAGAGACTGAGGATAGGTTAGTTCTTGGTCCGGATTTGGTTAGAGAAGCTTCAGAAAAGGTTGAGTTGATTCGAGCTAGAATGAAGGATGCACAGTCTAGGCAGAAGAGTTATGCAGATAGAAGATGGAAAAACTTGGAGTTCTCTATTGGATATCATGTTTTTATTAAGGTATCACCGATGAAGGATGTGATTCGGTTTGGAAAATTAGGAAAATAGGCACCGAGATTTGTTGGATCATTTCCTATTATTGAGAGGATCAGGAAACTCGCATATAGAGTAGAGTTACCGAATAGTTTGGCAGGAGTCCATGATGATTTTCATGTTTCTCATTTAAGAAAGTGTGTTAGAGATCTGGAGTCTACTATAGCACCGACTGTGTTAGAGGACTTAGTAGCAGAACCAGACTTGACTATAGTTAGAAAGCCAGTTCGGATAGTTGCAAGAGATGAGATAAAGTTTAGGAACAAGGTAGTCAGATTAATCAAAGTCTAATGGAGCAACGATGATAGAGACTATACTTGGGAGACTGAGAGCAGGATTAGAGACGCTTATCCTGATTTGTTTGATGGTATGTTTTACCTTTTTAATTGATTTGTTGGGTACCCTGTCATAATTTCGAGGATGAAATTATTTAAGGAGAGGAGTCTGTAACGACCCTAATTTTTAGTATCATTATTTAGGATACTTAATTAGCTAAATTAAATAAAATAATGTGATGATTAGGGTATTGAGATTTGTGATTAATAAGGGGTAGTCGTGCCATGTTAACAAATGAACTAAAGATGAGTTAAAAAGAAATAGAGAAGGGGTAAAATAGGAATGAGACATAACCATATACCCTAAACCCTCATGTATCTCATACTACACGTTCACTTCATAATCAAAAATTTAAAATAGAGGTTAGACCACCATTAGAAGATAAAAGAGGAAGAAAAGCTAAAGGAAGAAGCAAATCAACTTAATCCACTCAAATCTCAACTCCTTAATCTCAAAGCTAAGGTGAATAATGACCACATCTCATGTTTTCTAATTATTTTTGGTTTTTGGCTAAACCCGATTTCTCTTGCAAAGTTTAACCATGTTTTTGAATGATAAAATATTTATATATGCTTGCTGATGATTTTTTTATTCATATAGCTTTCATGATATGTTTTGATGTGAAAACCCTATTAAATGATGTACGAATATCTTACGATTTTAGATTTAGATCAGAAATGATATTTTAGAGATGTGTTTCAATTTTCATAATTTTCTAAATTAATGTGGAGTTAATATTAGTTTTTGTTAATTGGCTAATTTTCTATCGGTATAGAAAATAGTCGAAAAATTTCAAATTAAATTACCGCAAGCGCATGGTGTATGAATATAGCACGTAGCTAGTACGGGTCGATCCGCAGGGAATTTTTAAGATTTTAAAAATCTATTCAATCAAATTAGACCAAATGGAGGAGAGATTGTTAGCTAGAAACAAAATGAAGCTAAAACTAGAATTAAAATGAGATTAAAAATATGAGATTAGAAAAAAATTTAGAGGCAAATTCAATCTCATATTTTTGTAAATCAATAAACAAATAATTTATGATCTCTAACTTTGATATTAAGTGAAATAATCATTGCATTTATCATAAGTATGGTTTGTTTATGTTGCTAATTGACATAACTCAAACCATCAGACTATAATACAACAATTATACCACTTCTAATTCTCATGAAAATGAAGCCAAAGCAAAAGCTATTTTAAGAATGATCTATTTACTATTGTAACTAGTAGTATAGATAAACAAGTTTCATTTTTACTTTCATTTCAAAATCAAAAAATGGATTAGCAAATGATGACGCAAATTGTGTTTATGTTGATAAGAATAGCTCATTTGCAAGAGAAACATAAGCTATCAAACCCACTTGTATAAACTTGCATCAAAATTCACTCATTAAACATAAACAAAAAGAGATCATAAATCAAAGAAATGTTTAAATTACATAATATTTGAGAGCTTCATTACCCCTAAATTGAAGGGTTTAGCTACTCATTTGTAGCATTGAAGCAACACAAGTAAATTTCAACATTAGGAAATAAGCAAAGAAGAGAATGTAATTAAACTACTTACAACAAAAGGAATTAAGCTACACTACTTGCATAAATGTAAAACTAATCTACTAACAAAGAAAAGGAAAGAGCATAAATAAAAGCATGGAAAGTAAATAAAAGCATGTAAATAAGAGAAGAGAAAGAGGCTAAGAAGCCATTTTTATTTCATGAAACATTGCTTACAATTTTGCACTCTAATTTTCTAAGTAATATGAAAGATAGAAGATGATGTGTTCATGTACATAAGAGGGCTTTTTATACATGCATAAAATCCTAATTCTATTTTTAGGGAGCCTCCTAAATTGCCCTTTAGGAAGTGTGGCCACCAATTAACCATTAGCCACTAATTAATCCATCATTTGTTATGCATGAAGCTTTAACCTCCACTTAGTTGTCCATTAGCTTCTAATTGTATATTTAGGAAAGTGGGTGAGGTCCTCCATGTTCATGACTTGAATCATTTCCCTCTTCTTTCCTTTGTATTCATTTGTGCATGCATGTATCTTCATATAAGCCTCTTCCATATGCATCCAAATTCCTATAAAAATTATCAAAAGATGTCCAAGTAAAAATTCTCAAATTTACACATGTACAAAAATGACCATTTTGACCAAGAATGAAGATGAATATATGATAATTTGAAAATAATTGAACTATGGTTTTAAACATGTTAAAATGCCCAAATATGACTTTTATTTAAATAAAAATAGATAAACTATGGATGTAAAAATATGCACATTTACATGCACTTCAAATACCCCCACACTTATCTTTTTATTCGTCCTCGAATAAAGAAAACTAAGACAAATCCATTTTCATAGGGAGCAATATTGCATTGAGCGTATGCAGTAAGCCGTTAAACCTCTGGGTGTCCCCATTAGGACGAGTGTTGTCTCGTAAGGGTTTTCAGCGGATACTACCCACAAAATCCAAATGCAAAGTGAAAATATGTAAAAAATGTAAGATTTATTTATAAAGAGATGAATGCGAGATTTTGGAAATATTTACAAATGAAGGTTTACTTTTGAATAGACACAAATAAGTTAAATAAAAGTTTTGATCATTGTCTTGAAAATTTAAGTCATTTACTCATCAAAATTTCCAAAAAATCAAGTTGTCATAGCAGATAGACCATAATTTGGCTAGTTGTTTCGGTTGATAACACAATGTAATTATGAAATGGATCCTTAGTTAATTATCAAAGTTTATTAAAGTGGTGTTTTCATTTTTTTTTTTCAACAACAAGTTAAATCAAACAAGTTACAACTGCGCTTAGATTTTAATTTCTTACACTCTCTTATTTGAAAATTTTATTGATATTAAAAATATTTACAAATGCCTAACTCAGGTAAACTGAGGTCTGATATATTACCTATGCACCGCCTTTCGGGCTTATATGAGGGGAATACAGAGCGTGGCGAGCGAACACATGAATGTGAACATCTATCGACTATATGCATTATTAATAAAAGAATTTATATATACATACACCTAGCTCAGATAAACTGAGGCCAGATATACCAATCATGCACTGCCTTTCGGGCTTACGTGAGAAAGGTACAGAGTATGGCGAGTGTACACACAAGTGTGTACACCTGTCGACCGTAGGTGTTAATAGAAAATATTTCATATATACAAATGTTTTTTTTCAATTTTTTTGAAAGAGAGAGTTTGCAAAATCATCTTAGCACCATTTAACTTAGAAGATAAAAATGTTATATCCTTTACTTTAAATTTACCACTTTTTTAAACAAAGATTTTCAATTAGAACATACTTTATACTTAACACAGATGAATCTTCCTATATACTAGTTAAACCATTAGTATTTTTAATCAAACTTCATTTTTATTTTTGTTAGGACAAATAAGTTTTCAAAAATTTCAATTTATTAACCAAAACTTATACTTATCGCATAGTGTTTCTTCAAAAATAAATCAACATGCTAAAAAGAAAATGTTTTTGAGATTTAGGAATTTTGAGATTTTTTTAAAGTAAGAAATGAAAATTCAAAATGCCATGAAACTAAAATATTGAAAATGAGACTCCCCCCACACTTAATTTTGACTGTGTCCCCACAGTCAATGCATGATATAATGAATGTAACGGGGAAAAATATGCGAATATTTACAAAAGAGGGTTAACATTCTTACTAGTTGTAGCTTGGCTCATGAAGAATCATGAGCTCCTCCTCTTGGCTACTGGTTAATTCCAAGAAAGGTTTTAAACGATGACATTTGACTTTGAAAATTGATCCATCCCTTGGGTTTTCTATTTCTACGGCGCCATGTGGAAAAATAGTTCGTACCACAATTGGTCGGACCACCTTGATTTAAGTTTCCTAGGGAATAAACGAATTCTCGAGTCATATAAAAGTACTTTCTGGTTAGGCGAAAACATATTCCTTAGGATTGACTTGTCATGAAAAACTTTGGTTCTTTCTTTGTAAATTTTTTCATTTTCATACATGACGTTCCTAAGTTCTTCCAGTTCGTTGAGTTGTAGTTTTCGATTTTCGCTAGCTTTCTCAAGATCAAAGTTTAAGTTCTTTACTGCCCATAATGCTTTGTGTTCGATTTCAACGGGTAAATGACAAGCTTTACCATAAACTAAACGAAATGGGGACATCCCAAGGTTAGTTTTAAAAGCGGTACGGTAAGCCCAAAGCACGTCGGTCAATTTCTGAGACCAATCTTTTCGATGTTTGTTGACAGTTTTCTCCAAGATTTGTTTTATTTGACGATTTGAAACTTCAACTTGGCTACAAGTTTGAGGATGATATAGAGTGGATAATTTGTGGGTTATCGAGTAATTTTTTATTAAAATTTCAAAAGAATGGCTGCAAAAATGGGTTCCGTTATCACTGATTATTGTGCGAGGTGTGCCGAACCTCGAAAAGATGTTCTCTTTAAGAAATTTCACAACAATTCTATGGTCATTGGTTTTGCAAGGAACGGCTTAGACCCATTTTGAGACGTAATCAACAGCGATAAGGACACAAAAGAATTGGAAAAGGTCCCATAAAGTCAATACCCCAAACATCAAAGATTTTGATTGGAAGAATGGGGTTTAGAGGCATCATATTTCGTCGAGAAATTCGTCCAAGCATTGACATCGATCGCAAGTTTTACAAAATTCACGGCAGTCTTTGAAAAGCGAAGGCCAATAGAAACCACACTAAAGCACCTTTTCCGCAGTTTTTCGAGGATCAAAATGTCCACCGCACGCTTGATCGTGGCAAAATGAAATAACACTCCTAATCTCATTATTCGAAATACAACGTCGGATGATTTGGTCAGGACAATATTTGAACAAGTATGGATCGTCCCAATAGAAATATTTCACTTGGGACATGAATTTGTATTTGTCTTCTTTGGACCAAGATAAGGGAGTTTCTTTAGTGATTAAGTAGTTCACTATATCATCGTACCATGGATCGATAGAAACTGAAAGGAGTTGTTCATCGGGGAAGTTTTCATTGATTGGCAAAGAAGATGGTGCATTCGAAAGATGAGACAAGTGATCGACTGTGACGTTATCGGATCCCTTTTTGTCTTTGATTGTAAGGTCAAATTCTTGAAGTAAAAGTATCCAACGAATCAAATTGGATTTGGCATCGTTTTTAGCGAAGAGATATCGAAGCGCAGAGTGGTCTGTGTATACAGTAATGTGTTAACCTATAAAATAAGGTCGAAACTTTTCAAGTGCAAAAACAACAGCTAGAAGCTCTTTTTGAGTTGTTGTGTAGTTGAGCTGAGCGTCGTTTAACGTCATATTCACGTAGTAAATGATGTGAAGGATCTTGTTGATGCGTTGTCCTAAGACATACCAACCGAAAATTTAGAAGCATCACACATTATTTCGAAAGGAAGATCCCAACTGGGTGTGCAAATGATTGGAGAAAAAATGAGTTCGTTTTTGTGACGTTTAAAATAGGAGATACACTCAGACTGGAAATCAAATGGAGTGTCTTTTCCAAGAAGAGTTGTCAAAGGACGAGTGATTTTACTAAAGTCTTTCACAAAGCGTTGGTAAAAGCCAGCGTGTGCTAGAAATGATTGAATGCCCTTAACAGATTTGGGAATGGGTAGATTTACAATGACATCGATTTTCGCTTTATCTACCTCAATGCCTTTATTTGAGATGATACGTCTAAGGACTATGCCTTGTCTGACCATAAAGTTGCATTTTTCCTAATTCAAAGTTAAATGTTTCTCTTCGCACCGATTTAGAACCAACTCGAGATGATGTAAACATTGGGAAAAAGAATCGCCAAAGACAGAGAAATCGTCCATAAAAACTTCTAGAAAGAGTTCAATCATGTCGGAAAAGATTCCAACCATGCTTCGTTGGAAATTCGCAGGAGCGTTACAAAGTCCGAATGGCATACGTCGATAAGCAAAGGTACCAAATGGATACGTGAAAGTCGTTTTCTCTTGATTTCCGAGAGCGATTGGAATTTCGTTATAGCTGGAATAACCATCAAGGAAGCAGTAAAATTCATGGCCGGCTAAACATTCGAGCATTTGGTTGATGAAAGGAAGAGTGAAGTGATCCTTTTGTGTTGTGGCATTTAGTTTTTGATAGTCAATGCAAACACGCCAACCCGTATGAGTACGAGTTGGAATAAGTTTGTTTGAATCGTTTTTGACAACGGTTAATAACGTGAATTGGGCTAACCTATGAACTATCAGAGATTGGGTAAATGATTCCATTGTCGAGAAGTTTAAGAATTTCATCACGCACCACATCTTTCATTTTTGGATTAAGCCATCATTGCGCGTCATGAACAGGCTTGGCATCGTCGATTAAATGGATGCGATGTTGAATAAGAGCGGGACTAATTCCCTATATATCGAAGATCGACCATCCAATTGCTTCTATATTTTTTTAAAGAATAGAGAGTAACTAGGATTCTTGATCAAGAGAGTGAGAGAGATGCGGAAATTATGATGGGAAATGTTTCATCCTCACCTAAGTATGCGTACTTAAGGTGATCAAGAAGTGGTTTGAGGTCCAACTTCGGAAGTTTTTCGATCAAAGAATTAGGTTGAGATTCAGACTCAACTTGAAGCGATTTAAAGGGAAGAACATATTCAATTTCCTTGGGAATTTCGTGAAACAATTTTTCATACTCGGCCTCGCATTCATCGTTAAGATCAAGTGCTTCGTTTTCAAGGTTTTCATGAATGGCCTTAACTTCCAACGTTTGGTCACGAGGTTCATTCGATTGGCTTTCAAGATTGAAAATACTAAGATCCAAAGTCATGTTTCCAAAAGAAATTTTCAACGATCCATTACGACAATTGATTAAGGCATTTAAGGTGGTTAAGAATGGTCAGCCTAAAATCAATGGAATTTGACTCGAGGGATTCATCACGTGTTGTGTTTCGAGAACGATAAAGTCAACGTGGAATATAAGTTGCCCTACTCAAATGAGCATGTCCTCGATTTCTCCCATGGGCTTCTTAATCGAGCGATCGGCAAATTGAATCGTGACTTTTGTGGGTTTGAGCTCACCTAAGCCTAATTGTTCATACACGGAGTATGGAATCAAGTTGACGCTCACACCTAAGTCTATCAAGCATAACCTTCACTTGTTTAAAAATTTCCAACATCTTTTCCATTTGGTCCGAGTGTTTCTTTGGTCGAAGACGATGTGGAAATGGGACACGACACTTGGTAGGTAGGTCTACTAGAGTAGAAGAAGAAGAATTTTGATTGGTATTCGATTCATCTTTTGGCTCTGCGTTCTATTCAGATTCATTCGTTGTTTTAGAAGTGTGGAGAGAGGTTACTAGCAATCGTTTGGATTAACGACTTGATTATCGATTTGTTTACCAGAACGTAAAGTTATGATAGCATTCAATTAGGTGACATTGCTACCTTGAACAACATGGGCTTGATTTGAATTTGCGTTTTGATTTCTGGGATTGGGAAGGGGTTGGCTTGGGAATGTTCCTCGTTCGCGTTCACTTATTGACGTGGTTAATTGACTCATTTGCATTTCGAGTTTTGCAATTGATTGGTTTCTGTTTTGCATATATGAGGTCAATAAATTTTGCAAATTGTTGTTTGATTGAAGGCTTTGAGTAGTTGCCTTAGCCAACGTTTTAGTAGTTTTCTCAAGCGAAGTTAAACATTTGTCGTCTTGAGGAGGATGAGCAGCATTTGGTTGAAAATTTGATTGTCGCGATTGATTATGGGAAGGACCCGCAAAGTTTGGTTGAAAATTGTTGGGCTGAAAGGGAGGATTCGAAGCATTATTCCGAAATGCTTGAAAATTGGGACGAATCGTATTCGTGTTGGGATTGTTTTGGTTCCACAAAAAATTCGGATGATTTCTGTGACGCCCCACCTCTATACCCACGCTAGCCAAGGACATTACGGTTTAATGCTGTCAACTAGCGCGGAGAATAAGGCTGTTGAGGAGCGACCATCCGTGTAATTGCTTTGTGCAAGCATCGATATGCCAGATAGTATTACATGCATTTCTTTATCAAGAGGAAATCCGGCATACCGACACAAACTCAAAGCTACTACACAGTGGCTATAACATATTCGGAAACAAATATAGAAATAAACATAACATAAATCAGTCACAGACAATTCATATCACAAAGGCGGAAATAGATATGAATATTACACTTAGAAGTGTATATCAGAGTAGCGGTCTAAAAAGATCCGCAATATCACAAAAGAATAGTTACAAGAACTACACAAAAGAATAAGTATACATCATGGAGTCTATATCTCAATTGTATACAATCCAAAAAACTACTAATCTAAGTAGTTAACCAAAAGTCAAGAAGGTAATCCCGGGTGTAAAGTCAAGCAGAAGCACCTGTAACATCTCGGTCTGACCCGAGTATTATTTAATAAGAAAATAATAAACGGATCAGTCTAACTATAAATATTAGATGAAACGACATAGAATAAGAGATATGACTAAACACATAATAATCACAATGCCAAGCTGTGATATATATAAGTAATTGAAAATCAACAAGAGATTAATCAATATCACAAAATCTACACAAGAATCAAAAAAATGTCATACTCCTTATTTCGTTCACCAAACCATAAATATTGACGATTATATCAATATCAATCACAAAAGTCAATGACACACAAACTCACCAATGCATAAATATTGATAAAACTTATCAATGGAAATCACGAAAATTGGTGAAACACAAATTCTAGAAATCATCTCAAGAAATCCAGAAATCACAAAAAAAAAGAGGGAAGACCTATCACAAACGGGAGCATAAAGCTCACCAACACGTGTATCACAAATGGAACGCTAATTCCATGGTTGCTAACCATCACAAATTGAGCCGAAGCTCCACAAACGGCCCGAAGACCATGGGTTGCTACCCCACCAATTTGAGTCGAAACTCCACAAAACGGGGTTTAGTCTCCCTCGCAGACAAAGAGACATCGCACATTGCTAGTCTAAATCACAAAGATGATCGTCATGATCAACGAGAAGTGTCAATTACACTAAGCTAGTAAATGTATGAGTTTAGCTTCATGTCCCATAACCACTTGCTTAACTTAAATATTTACGAACAAACTGTAGATCTCCACTAGAAAATTGTCACAAGAGATTCAATCGAACAATTCCAAGAATTAACCGACGAAGTAAACACAAGCGTTTCATACCACTTGTTTTACTAAGCCGTTTAATTAGATTTCTCATACGAGTGAGGTAAAGGTTTGTGTATACTAGTAGATTGGAAAACGGTTTTATAAACGAGTTTGATATTGAAAATATAGTTGAAATCGTTTTGATGAAGAGGTTTTGATATTTAATACTAGTATTGAAACCTTTATGTTTTAAAGTGACAAATTACTAAAAATGATTGTAGAAACAATCAATCATCGAAATTCACATATGAAGACGTGAATCAAATCCAAAGAAATCGATACCAAATCCATCCAAATGGATATTTCCAAAAATCCATAAAAAGAAGTCATCAAAGTCGATAGAAAGTGATAACCACTATTCGGATCCACAAAAATCGATTAAAATAGTGAATCCACTCAAAAACATAAGCAAATAGGCACTATGCACAATTCTAGGCGTCTGGAGGTCCAATCCAGGCGTCTGAAAACTAATCAGACGTCTGGTTTAGAATCCAGACGTCTGGATTTGTTCTCTGGGAATAATCCAGAGAACACTCAGACGTTTGAAACTTCAAGTCAGACGTCTGAGACCTATCCAGACGTCTGAACCTAAATTTCAGACGTCTGGAATTAGTCTCTGCCTTTTTTTTTATATTCTGCGTGGTTATATTTTTTCTCTCCAGGTCCAAACCTGACGTCTGGACTTGGTCACCAGACGTCTGGTCACCTGGTCTGGGCAACAATTGCCTAGGCTAAAGTGGCCAAAACGTATCGGGAGCGATCGGACGAGCAACGACGACTAAGGATTTATGCCTAGCGACAACCCAGCCTTAACGGCTCCTCAATACACCCCGAATATCATTGTCCAAATATTCATAATAGGATTTTCATAAACTTGGACCAAAACACCCAAATTAGGAAAATTCACCAAATCAATTCAAATCAAAAGCAAATGAATATGCACAAATGTTAGGAACTCATACCTAACCACAAAGATAGATATAGAAAAAGATGTGAGATAAAAAATCTCACCTTTGAACCCAAACGATTGAAGAAGAAGCTCGAAAGCAAAGGAGAAACAACCACTCTTCAAATCCAACTCAAGAACCTTGATTCTAAGCTATAAAATAAGAACATTCCCAAAGTTAGGTTTAGGAATTTCTGAATTTGATAAGAGAATGAGTTGGAGAAGGAGAAAAGAAGCTTACCAATGGGTTGTTCTATTAGTTTGGAGCTAGAGCTTGATTTGCAAAAAAAAACTAGGGTTTTGGAGTTTTAATTTCCCATATCTCCCACCATTGATGCTTTAGAACTGAAAAGAGGAGAAAGTGAGAGTGAATGGGGAGGAGTGGTTCAGATTTGAGTATAAGTTAAACATAGGGCTGAACCCAAACCCAAACCCAAAGTGAAAATGGTCAAATTTTTGACAGCTCCAAATATATCAAAGTTTATACTCAAAAAGGTTGCAAACGTCATTTTGAACTCAATGGAAGTGGTCCCGAGTCCTAATTCGACCGTATGCAAAAAGTAGCTTTTCAGACTAAATTCCGAGTATCGATAAAATATTTAAATAAAATATTTAAATATAAAATCGACAAATATGCGGGTTGTTATAGACTCCCCTCCTTAAAGAAATTGCGTCCTCGCAATATTTAAGAAGAAGATATATAGTAACAACCATAAAAGCATATTCAACACAAAAGAAGTTTGAAATAAGAAGTTCACCTCAAAGAGCCCGAGAAAGTAGTTCGGATGTGTTTGCTCGATGAACTCTCTAGATTCCCAAGAACAATCCTTAGGATTTGAAGACCATTGAACTTTAACAAGCGGAACATCTTTATTTCGAAGTCGTTTGACTTCCGAAGCAATGATACAAATAGGATGTTGCTCATAAGTTAAATTAGGCAAAACTTCAATCTCTTCCGCAACACCGGGCTCAAGAATAGAATCGGAATCTCGAAGACATTTCCGAAGTTGAGAAAATTGAAACACGTCATGGATAGCAGAAAATTGAGCCGGTAATAAAAGGCGATAAGCCATGGAACCAATACGTTCAGTGATAGGAAATGGCCCAATATATCGAGGCGCCAATTTTCCCGATCGGCTGAAACGTACAACACCCTTCGTAGGTGAAACATGGATAAATACGGGATCTCCCACAGAAAATTCTAATTTCCTTCTCCGGTTGTCGGCATAGGATTTTTGTCTACTCCGGGCTTCTTTCATCCTATGATGAATAAGATCAATCTTTTCTGTGGAATCACGAATAAAATCTGGACCTAAAACCAGCTTCTCACCGGCCTCAAGCCAACAAGAAGGAGACCGGCATGGCCTTCCGTAGAGTGCCTCAAAAGGTGCCATACCAATACTAGATTGGAAGCTATTGTTATAGGAAAATTCAACAAGGGAAATATGATCTTCCCAACTTCCACCGAAATCAAGCACACAAGAACGAAGAAGATCTTCAAGAGTTTGATTCACACGCTCAGTTTGTCCATCGGACTGGGGATGATAAGCGGCGCTAAAATTAAGCTTTGTTCCCAAAGCTTTTTGAATACTCTTCCAAAATCCACTAGTAAACAATGGATCGCGGTTGCTAACAACAGAAGTAGGAACTCCATGTAATTTAACAATCTCTTTAATAAAGAGTTTGGCCAAAAGAGGAACGGTTTGATTAGATCGAACGGGAATAAAATGGGTGGATTTAGTAAGCCTATCAACGATCACCCATAAGCTATCATGACCCGAACGAGAACGGGGAAGGCCGTCAATAAAATCCATGGAAATCTGATCCCGCTTCCAAATTGGAATTTCTGAAGGTTGCAATAACCCACGGGGCCTTTGATGCTCGGTCTTAACGAGTTGGCAAGTCATGCAATGCTTAACGAAGTTAGCGATGTCAAGTTTCATTCCCTCCCAATAATAAAGTCGCTTTATATCCGCGTACATTTTGCTACTACCGGGATGAATGGTGAATTTAAAACGATGGGAATCTTCTAAAATATCTTTGTGAAGATCACCAATATTTGGCACGATAAGTCTACCAAATTTTCGAATGCCGCCACGAGAATCGATATCAAAGTCTTTCAAACTTTCAATATCAATCTTATCCTTAATATTTTGGTCAAGAAGAGCCAATTCAGGATCTAACCCATGAGCTTCAAGAATGCGGTCAAAAAGAGAAGGACGAGCCTCAAGGCTACACAAAACAAGTGATGAGCATAAATCGGATACGTGCTCTCGAATCTCATAAGTGGATAAAATCTCGAGATCGTTCCATTCAGATATCATCATAGAAACAACTGCTTGTTGTTTACGGCTAAGAGCATCGGCGACACGATTACCCTTACCGGGAGTATAAAGGATATCAAGATCATAAGGTGCAAGAAATTCGAGCCAACGCTGTTGACGCAAATTAAGTTCCTTTTGAGAGAATAAATACTTCAAAGACTTATGATCGGTA
This sequence comes from Allium cepa, assembly GCA_030765085.1. Classification (NCBI taxonomy): domain Eukaryota; kingdom Viridiplantae; phylum Streptophyta; class Magnoliopsida; order Asparagales; family Amaryllidaceae; genus Allium; species Allium cepa. Next base: position 71,466,398 of record CM060930.1, on the reverse strand, counting down.
TAAAGAACAAATTTCTCTCCCAAAAGATAATGACGCCAAATCCGAAGAGCGAAAACAATAGCCGCGAGCTCTAAATCATGCGTGACATATCTAGTCTTGGTTGGCTTTAATTGCCTAGAAGCATAAGCAATAACACGTTCTCTTTGCATAAGAACGGCACACAAACCAATGCGACTAGCATCGGTAAAAACAACAAAATCTTGATTCCCCTCGGGAATAACAAGAAAGGAGCATCAGAAAGGAGTTCTTTTGATTTCTGAAAAGAAGTTTCACATTTGTCCGACCAAACGCATTTAACACCTTTCTTCGTTAAGCTAGTGAGAGGCACGACAATTTTAGAAAAGTCTTTGATAAAACAGCGGTAATAACCCGCCAATCCAAGAAAACTGCGAATCTCCGTCACACTCTCCGGTCTCTTCCAATCTTGAATCGCTTCAATCTTTGAAGGATCAACGGAAATTCGGGATTCGGAAATAATACGACCGAGAAACTTCACACGAGATTGCCAAAAGTGGCATTTAGAAAACTTTGCTTTTAATTGATTACTCCTAAGAGTTTCCAATACAATCCGAAGATGCTTTTCATGCTCCTCCTTGGATTTTGAATACACAAGAATATCATCAATAAAGATGAGAACAAACTGGTCGAGGAAGTCTTTGAAAACTCTATTCATAAGGTCAAAGAAATAAGCTGGGGCATTCGTTAACCCAAATGGCATAACAAGCCATTCATAAGATCCATAACGAGTACGAAACGATGTCAAAGGAATACTATCCTCAGCAATACGAAGCTGGTGAAAACTAGTAGCCAAGTCCAACTGTGAAAAGACTTTAGCACCACTAAGCTGATCGAATAGATCATCAATCCGAGGTAAAGGGTATTTATTCTTAATAGTGAGATCATTAAGTTTGCGGTAGTCAACGCAAAGCCTAAGTGTACCATCGGATTTTTTCACGAAAATAGCCGAAGCTCCCCAAGGCGAGGAACTAGAGCGAATAAATTGCTTCGTCTCCAATTCGGATAATTGTTTACGCATCTCCTCCTTTTCTTTATTGGACAGGCGATAAGGAGGACGAGTAATAGGTTGAGCTCCAGGAATAAGATTAATTTTGATATCAATTGCTCGCTTAGGTGGTAATCCTAAAACGGGCTCAAATATGTCGGAAAATTCACGAACGACATGAATAAGAGAAATAATATCACCCTCATCATCATCATCGTCATCACGAGGGTTTAAAGAATATAAAGATGCAACCAAAGCGGAATCCGAATCTTTGAGAGTAACAGAAACCTGATTAACAGATAGTGGATGTCGAAGATAAATAGTCCGCTCAGGACATAGGATATGAGCTTCATAACAGTTAAGCCAATCCATTCCCAAAATCATTCCGAAGCCTAAATAACGCATGACATGCAAATCGGCTAGGAAAGAAAAATCACACAAAATAATCTCGACATCTTTACACAATAAACTGAGTGTTGCGGATCCACCAACCGGATTCGCAATTCTCAAAGAAGTCATTAAACACATAACATCCAAAGAAAAAGTATCAACAAGTTCTTTTGAAATAAAAGAATGGGATGCACCCGTATAAAAAAGAACACGAATAGGATGATCACGAAATATAATAATACCATCAAGGATAGAATGGGAAATACCTTGGCCACGAGATGCGTTGCCAGGGGCTTGAGCAACATTTAACTTTCCCTCCTTCCTTCCCTGAAGCTTGGGGCATGAAGATATAACATGACCGGGACTTTTGCAGTAGCGGCAAGAGAGGGGCTTCAAACACTTATTTGAATAATGGTCCTTTGAACCACAATTATAGCATTCTCCACGAATAAAGGTAGGGGTCTTTGCTGCTGGAGATGCTTGCTTACCATTTTTGTTCGGATGGGGGCCTTTGAATTCGTTTGGCCTCTTCTTGTTGTTGAAGATTGGTTTGGAAGCCACCACTTCAACATCACTCTCCCTATCAGCCTCTTCAAGACGAAGAGCGATATCAATGAGTTGGTCGAAAGGAACTTCTAATTTTAGAAGTAATGGCTTCTTGAGATTTTTATTCAAGCCATAGACGAATCTCTGATTTTTCTTCAATGGGGTGTTGATGTATTCAACCCCATATTTGGAGAGAGATTCAAAAGACGCGACATAATCTGCCACGGAAGATTCACCTTGAACAAGGTCTATAAAACGGCGAGCCAAAGTCACCTTCTCAGCTTCTGGTACGAATTTTAACTCGAAGCGCTCTTGGAATTTCTCCCAGGTGAGATCCGCTTCAGTAATCTCAGAAATAAGAAGTTCGTACCAGTCCAATGCTCTTTCTTGGAGCATACTAGAAGCCACCTGAACTCGGTGAAGATCAATGAGGTTCATGCGAGAAAAGATTCGATCGCATGTCCTTAACCAAGCCTGGACTTCAATAATAGTTTCAGAACCTTTAAATGGCTTCCCGCCCAGGTTGGTGTAATCATTGCACAAACGTGCAAACCCAGATTTAGGGTGAGTAGGTTCCGGATTAGAACCAGCTACTTGAGCATTCGTGACAAGGTCAAGAAGTTGCTGGGTAGTCATAAAAACTCCATCTTGGGGTGGAGCGCTAGATGGTCCAGCTCTGGGACGACCAGGTCTAACCATTTCTCTTCTTTAAGAAAGAAAGAAGAGGAAAAAGTTATTCTCAAGATAAATATCAAGCAAATCTTGATAGATAAAACAAGGAATCATAAAGAAAATAGGATGAATCGGTACGGAGACTCGAATTAAATCCTAAAGCACGACTCCTAAGAAAGACTTAGGACGATGATCCTTGTTATACTATTCCATATTGTTCCGAAGTTTGGCTTTGATACCAAGTTGTGACGCCCCACCTCTATACCCACGCTAGCCAAGGACATTACGGTGTAATGCTGTCAACTAGCGTGGAGAATAAGGCTGTTGAGGAGCGACCATCCGTGTAATTGCTTTGTGCGAACATCGATATGCCAGATAGTATTACATGCATTTCTTTATCAAGAGGAAATCCGACATACCGACACAAACTCAAATCTACTACACAGTGGCTATAATATCTTCGGAAACAAATATAGAAATAAACATAACATAAATCAGTCACAGACAATTCATATCACAAAGGCGGAAATAGATATGAATATTACACTTAGAAGTGTATATCAGAGTAGCGGTCTAAAAAGATCCGCAATATCACAAAAGAATAGTTACAAGAACTACACAAAAGAATAAGTATACATCATGGAGTCTATATCTCAATTGTATACAATCCAAAAAACTACTAATCTAAGTAGTTAACCAAAAGTCAAGAAGGTAATCCCGGGTGTAAAGTCAAGCAGAAGCACCTGTAATATCTCGGTCTGACTCAAGTATTATTTAATAAGAAAATAATAAACGGATCAGTCTAACTATAAATATTAGATGAAACGATATAGAATAAGAGATATGACTAAACACATAATAATCACAATGCCAAGCTGTGATATATATAAGTAATTGAAAATCAACAAGAGATTAATCAATATCACAAAATCTACACAAGAATCAAAAAAATGTCATACTCCTTATTTCGTTCACCAAACCATAAATATTGACGATTATATCAATGTCAATCACAAAAGTCAATGACACACAAATTCACCAATGCACAATTATTGATAAAACTTATCAATGGAAATCACGAAAATTGGTGAAACACAAATTCTAGAAATCATCTCAAGAAATCTAGAAATCACAAAAAAAGGGGAAGGCCTATCACAAACGGGAGCATAAAGCTCACCAACACCTGTATCACAAACGGAACGCTAATTCCATGGTTGCTAACCATCACAAATTGAGCCGAAGCTCCACAAACGGCCCGAAGACCATGGGTTGCTACCCCACCAATTTGAGTCGAAACTCCACAAAACGGGGTTTAGTCTCCCTCGCAGATAAAGAGACATCGCACATTTCTTGTCTAAATCACAAAGATGATTGTCATAATCAACGAGAAATGTCAATTACACTAAGCTAGTAAATATATGAGTTTAGCTTCATGTCCCATAACCACTTGCTTAACTTAAATATTTACGAACAAACTGTAGATCTCCACTAGAAAATTGTCACAAGAGATTCAATCGAACAAGTCCAAGAATTAACCGACGAAGTAAACGTAAGCATTTCATACCACTTGTTTTACTAAGCCGTTTAATTAGATTTCTCATACGAGTGAGGTAAAGATTTGTGTATACTAGTAGATTGGAAAACGGTTTTATAAACGAGTTTGATATTGAAAATATAGTTGAAATCGTTTTGATGAAGAGGTTTTGATATTTAATACTAGTATTGAAACCTTTATGTTTTAAAGTGACAAATTACTAAAAATGATTGTAGAAACAATCAATCATCGAAAATCACATATGAAGACGTGAATCAAATCCAAAAAAATCGATACCAAATCCATCCAAATGGACATTTCCAAAAATCCATAAAAAGAAGTCATCAAAGTCGATAGAAAGTGATAACCACTATTCGGATCCACAAAAATCGATTAAAATAGTGAATCCACTCAAAAACATAAGCAAATAGGCACTATGCATAATTCTAGGCGTCTGGAGGTCCAATCCAGGCGTCTGAAAACTAATCAGACGTCTGGTTTAGAATCCAGACGTCTGGATTTGTTCTCTGAGAATAATCCAGAGAACACCCAGACGTTTGAAAATTCAAGTCAGACGTTTGAGACCTATCCAGACGTCTGATCCTAAATTTCAGACGTCTTGAATTAGTCTCTGCCTTTTTTTTATATTCTGCGTGGTTATATTTTTTCTCTCCAGGTCCAAACCAGACGTCTGGACTTGGTCACCAGACGTCTGGTCACCTGGTCTGGGCAACAATTAGCCTAGGCCAAAGTGGCCAAAACGTATCGGGAGCGATCGGACGAGCAACGACGACTAAGGATTTATGCCTAGCGACGACCCAGCCTTAACGGCTCCTCAATACATCCTGAATATCATTGTCCAAATATTCATAATAGGATTTTCATAAACTTGGACCAAAACACCCAAATTAGGAAAATTCACCAAATCAATTCAAATCAAAAGCAAATGAATATGCACAAATGTTAGGAACTCATACCTAACCACAAAGATAGATATAGAAAAAGATGTGAGATAAAAATCTCACCTTTGAACCCAAACGATTGAAGAAGAAGCTCGAAAGCAAAGGAGAAACAACCACTCTTCAAATCCAACTCAAGAACCTTGATTCTAAGCTATAAAAGAAGAACATTCCCAAAGTTAGGTTTAGGAATTTCTGAATTTGATAAGAGAATGAGTTGGAGAAGAAGAAGAGAAGCTTACCAATAGGTTGTTCTATTAGTTTGGAGCTAGAGCTTGATTTGCAAAAGAAAACTAGAGTTTTGGAGTTTTAATTTTCCATCTCTTCCACCATTGTGCTTTAGAACTGAAAAGAGGAGAAAGTGAGAGTGAATGGGAAGGAGTGGTTCAGATTTGAGTATAAGTTAAACATAGGGTTGAATCCAAACCCAAACCCAAAGTGAAAATGGTCAAATTTTTGACTAGCTCCAAATATATCAAAGTTTATACTAAAAAAGGTTGCAAACGTCATTTTGAACTCAACGGAAGTGGTCCCGAGTCCTAATTCGACCGTATGTAAAAAGTAGCTTTTCGGACTAAATTCCGAGTATCGATAAAATATTTAAATATAAAATCGACAAATATGCGGGTTGTTACAATTTCTCCAACGAGGGTTGTACGTTGGAGAAAACGGGTTGTTTTTGGTTTATTGAAAGCATTGATTTGTTCGACAGAATTGGGACACTAATCGGCTATATGATTAGGATCGCTGCATTTATAACACATCGCTTGGGAAACTTGGTTCATTTGATTCGATGAGAAAACGTTATCAATTTTTTTAATCATTGCGTCGATCTTAGCTTCCAAAGCAAATGAAGATCCTATCGAGTTTGCACTCGATCGTGAGTAAATTGATTTTTCGTTCAAACGTTCCCATTGGGATGATTTTTCTGCATGTTTTCAGGAAATTGCCAAGCATCATCATGATGTTAGGCAAGAAAATTGCCTTGGCACATTGATTCCAGCATAGTTCATGAGCTATTTTCGAGTCCATCGTATAAGATTTGGAAAATCAACCATTTTTCAAAGTTATGGTGTGGACAATTTATCAAAAGCTCTTTGAATCTTTCAAAATATTTTTCAAATGGTTTTCCCTTGAATTGATGAAAATTTACAATTTTGTTTCGAATTCTACTCGTTTTTTCCAAGAGGTAAAACTATTTTAAGAAAGCTTTTACGAATTTTTCCCACGTTTTAATTGAATTCGATGGTAAGCTGTACAAACATTTTTCAGCGTAGTCCGTAAGAGCGAATGGGATTAATCGACGTTTGATTCTATCATCGGAAAGTTGTTGGAGTTTAATAGTTACGCAAACTTGATCGAATTTCGTCAAAAAGATGTATGAATCATCGTGCTCGAAATTGCCAAATTTTGGAAGCGTGGTAATATGGTTTGAATTAATTTCGAAATGGTTACCTGTAGGAGCGGGTAACGTGATGCAAGATGGAATAGAATCTCAATTGGGAAAGATTCTATTCATAAGAGTTAAAGGGGCGTTTTCGTTTGCCATTTCGGAAGGATCGCCTATTCGAGTTAACGGTTAGTTGTCAGGTTGCGAGTCCAACGATTTATTGTTGTGTCACGAGTCCAAGTTCACATGCACAAGTGAAAGTCGAGAAGAAAAAGGAGTTAGTTTAGAGAATGAAAGAAGATTTGAAAATTTTGTTTTGTTTTTTTTGAATTTTCTCTTCTTTCTTTTTACAACGAAGAAATATATTTACCAAGTGAGATTTATTTTCAAAAGAAAAGTTTGATTTTTGTTTTTCAATTTTTTTTATATGTTTTTGTTTTTGTATTTTCAAATATTTACCAAAAGGATTTTTTTGTTTTTTTTAGAAAATGGAAATTGATTTTTGTTTTTGAATTTTCAACTTTTTTTTTCTTTTTGAAAAGATTTTATATTTTTTTTGGATTTTTGTTTTTGATTAAAAAATTTCAAAGGAAAAGAAAAAAAGATTTTTTTTGGATTAAAAACTAAGTAAAATTTACAATTTTTTTTGGATTTTGGATTTTTGATTTTTGTTTTTTTACATATGCATGAACTAATGCAACTAAATGAATGCAAAAGACTTAATTATAATTTTCTGTCCTTAGCAGCTCCTAACCCAAAATTGTATAACCACACTGTCTTAAATCAACAAAAATATTTCTCAGCCAAGTAATGGATATGAGTTATCGGTGCACCATGAATCACTGTAGCAATGCAGTCGAAGGTTTAAGTACCTTCAGAGAAACCACCACTATAATATTTACGAATCACCATAATATTTATAAACGGTTATTACTCTGACGTAGCCTAGACACCAAGAAATAATATATTCAAAGAAAATAATTGTGAAGATACAATTAAGCCCTAAGTGAGCTCGTGACACCCTTAGGTCCTACGTCTAATCTTTATATTAGTCAAATTTTACGATGAAATGCATTTGTAGGCTAAGGAAAGAGTGATGAAATCCCTCACCTTATGTGAACCAGGGTATTGCCTTTAGCAAACAAAATAAGATGAGATGAATGGAAAACAAAAATTAAACGTGAATTTACAATGCAACTAAAATGAAGTTTCTTTTTTTGAATTTTGATTTTTTTTTTATAAATGCAAATACAAGCAACCAACAATGCAATTCAAATAAAATAAGGGAAACGACACAATACCAGAGCGTGCAGAATTACTAGCAATTTATTTATTTTTAAGCAGCGAATTTTTTAGAGCAAGCAGACAATCAATTATTTTTGGCTAGCACTTCTTCTGTTTGATATTCTGCTTTGACAACCTGAAACGAAAAAAAATATTCACAGTTTATTTATTTATTTATTATTCTTTTTATATATTTATAAGAATGGAACTTAAAAAATTAAATCAAAACAACTTAAAAAAACAAAACAAATTCAAGAAAAAAAAAATTAGGCAAATGAATTTTTTTTTGTTTTAAAAAAAAAGTAAACTAAGCAAACAAACAATCAAAAGAAAAATGAAGTTTAACAAATTGGAAAAAAACAAACTTTTTTTAACAAGTAAAACTAAACAATTTCAAAACCAAAAGGGAAACTAACTAAAGAAACAATCCCGGCCCAATATATTAACCAAGATAAATTTTTAACTGCACTTAAAAAAAAAAAACATATTCCTCTCTTTAAATAAAAAAAAAATTGACGAACAGAAGAGGGAAATCAGGGGTTTGTTGAGGCGATTGTGGTGGGGGATTTAGTCTGTGGTTTCCTGGCGATGACTGCAGCGGTTTGGTGATGCTATTCGTGTGTATTGGATGTTAGGCTTCAGGCGATTCGAGCTGTTCAATTTGGGTTCGACTTTAGGCATTTCAGGTTTGGAGGGGAATCGTGGTGGAGTTCGCTGTCGTAGCGATTTGGGTTGCGGTTGTGGATTGTTGCCGAAGTGGATGGACGAGGAGTTGATGGTTAGTTCGTGGTTGTTGCTTGCTGCAGTGATGTCGCAATTTGAAGGTATTTGATTTATGCCGTTCAGGTTTGAGTTACTGGAATTTGGGTTCGGGTTGCTAGTATGGGTTAGTGGATGGATGACGTCGGTCGTAGGGAGTGAGGTAATTGCAGGATAGGATTCAATTTGAATGCGGGTTGGTATGGAAAGTCGATGTGAGGTCGATGATGAAATGGATGAAGAGTGCACAGAAATGGCCATTGGCAAAGAACAGTGAGGAGCTTGTGGAACTGTTGTATATGTGATGTGACATTTGTGGAAGTTTTGATGGTTCGGTGAAGTTATGGTTTATTGAAGTTGTAGTGGAATTTGTGGTAGCTTTAGATGATGGTTGGTGATGCTGCGATGTGGGCAGTTGATGATCAGAGAAGTGGTATTGGTAGTCAGGTTGTTCAAATTAGTTTTGATCGGTGTGGTGAACAGTCTAGGGATGTGATGATCTGGGGATGTTGTGGTTGCAGTGCGGCAGAGGCAAGGGAGGTGCTGTGTTGAACAAGAGGAGATGTTGTGGTTTGAGATAGTGGCACAGTTTGATGATGGAAGGCAGTTGTATGAAGTAGGTGAAGCGACTGTTGTGGGGGAGTCTGTAGAGGCTATGAAGCTGCAGTTGTTTGAAGCAGTGGAGATGGGTATGGTCAGGTTTGATGTATTTGGCTATGGGTTATGGAATAACTTGGGGCAGTTGATGTGTTGGTCGGAGAAATTGCAGCAAAAAATAGAAGTTAGTGGACGGTGAGTAGAGGAAGTTGTGAATTGAATAGGATAGCAGCAGATGGGATGTGGTTGTGATGGATGAAACAATGGTAGTTGTTGGCTAGTTTGTTGTTAGTGGTTATGTAGAAGTGAACAAGGGTGGTTATGTTATGGACAACAGAGGGGTAATGAAATAGTGGTGCAGTGTATATGGGGTTGTGAAGAGGTATAAATGCAGTGGAGAGGCAGATGTAGGTGATGATGAAGTATGAGTTGTGTAGGGTAGTTGATGTCACTGTATGTTGCTGTGGTGGTGCAATATTGCAGTTTTGGTTAATGCAAGTGGATATCAGGGAGGAGTAGGCAAGTGGTTACAGTAATAGGCATTTTTGTGGAGTTGTATATGTTGTGGAACAAGGTAGGCTGTGATAGGGGAGGATGCAAGAAGTTTTGGTATGTGATGATGTTGAAGGGAGTTTTGGGATGTGGTTTTGCTGTTGGAGGAGCTTGCTTGCTGGCAATAGAATGTATGTTGATGTCAGTAGAATGTATGGAGAGGCTTGTATTACAGCATTGGTCGAAGGTGAAGTAAGAATGATGAAGTCTGAAGGATGTATGTGGGGATGGTTTGAACTGACAGAGTTGTTTGATGAGGAGTTAGCACAGAGAATTGAAGTGCTTCTCTTTTTTTAATTTGGAAATGTAGAAAAAGAAAATGGAAAATGCAAATGCCAAAATTTGAATGCAATAAACTCTCTCTCTTTTTTTTAATTGTGCATGCTTTTTTTTTTTTTAAAAAAAAATGCAAACGCAACGCCAATTTGAAAACTAGAAAACAACAGCATACACTTAAAAAAATGCAAACAAAAATCAAGCAACACACATTTTTTTTAATAATGCAAACACACAAAAAAAAAAACACACGTAAAAATCAAACAAAAATAATTTGAAGAATATAAAATTAAAAATCATAGACAATTCCCTGGCAACGTCGCCAAAAACTTGTTAATCGCCTAATTTTCTATCGGTTTAGAAAATAGTCGAAAAATTTCAAATTAAATTACCGCAAGCGCACGGCGTACGAATGTAGCATGTAGCGAGTACGGATCGATCCGTAGAGAATGTAACGATCCGCCCTTCTGACCGCCCCCAGTCGGTAATTAAACCAACTTAAAACGTTCAAAATGACGGATTGTTATTTAGTTTATAGAGTTTAAACAGAATCAGCCACAGAAACACAGGATAATAATATTTCACAAAAATGATTTTTTTTACATATATCAGAGTTTATACAATGCATTTAAATTTATACAGCGGAATATTTCTCTAAGTACAAAAATCCCTGAACTAAAGTGGGTGTTTTCCCTCTCTCTCTAACTTCGCTGTCCGAAAATCTTCAAACTGCAAAATACTCGATCTGACCCGAGTATTACATTTAAAAGAAAATAATACACGGGTCAGTCTAATTCAAACTCAGTTATTAGTGCATAGAGGCAATAATAATCAAATAACAATTAGACGACAGTCAAAAATAATTCTCGTCTATCCGACCCTTTTAATAAAGAAATCGGATAACGGAAATTTATAACACTTAACAGTGTTAAACAACAAATCAGTAGATTCAGATTGTCAACGAAGATATATGAAAGGATTATCAATGAAGATAATTTAGGAAAAACAACAGAATTGCCTAAACGGCAATTAACAACAAAATCGTCAAATTTAACCAAATCAAAATGCGATTCAAATATATTGAATTGGCAACATAAAACAATTTTCATCAATAGAAAACATCAATTTAAAACATCAGATCTAGTAGGGCTGCAGTACACGCACGCGTGTACGGCCCGCCACATTTAAAACGTTAAATCCGTGTGGCTGCAGTTCACGCTTGCGTGCACTACCTCGCCACTACAGTATATGGAATATGCAAAAGATCATAAATCAAAACAAAATAGGATATCAATAAAAGCCATGCCGTGTGGCTGCAGTTCACGCTTGCGTGCACTGCCTTGCCACTATAGTGATGATGTACCCAAAAGATCAACGCATCAAAAGCGAAAGGAATACCAACAAAAACAATACGGTGTGGCTGCAGTACACGCTTGCGCGTACTGCCTCGCCACTACAGTATGAAATGCACAAAAGATCAACGGAAGTTCCAAACGAGTACAAGGTCAAACCTAAGAAAAAGTCAGGTTCAACTCAAATGCAATTCAAATTAAAATCGAAATGCGAGCACAAGGTCAAACCCGAGAAAAAGTCAGGTTCAACATTTCACAAGTCAAAGGCAACAATACTACAGGCACCAGGTCAGAGATACCATAGTGACAAGCTCAAAGTCAAGTGGAGCTAACCAATATAACAAAACTCAGGTCAACCTGGGTTAAAAACAATTTTAATCAGTTTCTTTGATTTGGAAAAACAGATAGGTTGAAAGCCTATAACAAATAGATTTCCAAACAAAAATTTAAATTTGTTTTATCTTGAATAAAATTTTAAAACTAAATCTGTGGGTAAGCAAACAGATTGTTCATACCTTACATATTAACCAAGATTAGAGCAAGAAAATAAAGATTTTAAAAATCTTATGGCCTGGAAACTAAAAACACAAAGAGGTCTCAGTTTAAAACAACATGTATAGTCATCCAAACATCTATAGTCAGATATGAATACCAGGGAAGCCAGAGGCAATTACCACTACACCCAGTTTCAAGTGCCAAAAGAAAATGTCAACAGTGGTACGACTACAAAATAGAAGGAGGGTGAGGGCACCAGAGGTATGACACCACAGCACATAAATACATGAATAAGTGATACAACAGTTCAGTGAACATCATCAATTCGAATGACAAGTGCACCAAACAGTTTTCAAATTGAAACAGCAAGTGGTACAAGTTAATGACTGCATCACTACTGCCACTAAAAGTGAAATAGGCATGTGTAACCCAAACTAAGGCCACTTAGTAACAAGCAAAAATACAATGCCCAGGAGCAATTATCAGTTTTGAACCAAGATAACTGCAGTGTAATTAAGGTATGCCGAAGTCACCAGTAACAATTACATGAGGCTGGACAATGCAACCCAAGTAGAAAATGTATGTGAACGTGAACCAGTAACAAATGTACAAGTAACACAATCAAGAACAAGGCGCAGTGCCAACAATGAAGTACTCCAACTAGCCAGTACAAGTGAAGAAAATCACAACAATATCAAAATGCACAAGCAAGGCTACATGAACCCCAATTTTTCACAGAGCAATGTAAAGTACTCTGAATCAAATGCCAGCAGATAATCAAAGCACGTAAATGCGTCAGGGAATATGCAACCTGATCATCTAAGTGTAGACAAGACGAAGTCAAGGCCAACAGTAATGGCAACAACTCCATCAAGTCGTGGTTCAAACCCAAAATATTTTCGCAAAATCAAGTTTTCAAAACAAGTCCAAAAACAACTGCAGTTTGGATCAAAATCTGCCTAAGTCATAGAGGCGAAAAATCAAAACCAATGCCAGTTCGAAACAAAAATCAAAGCACCAGTTTATCATAAACAAAGTCCAGAAAGCACCGAAGTCAAAGCAATGAAAATTCGTGGTGACCAGGGCAAGTATAAATCGAACAAGTCCCTCACATGAATGCCCAAGTGTAATGATAGTGTCACAGTCACAATGGTCAATATCCAGCATCCGATTGAAAAATGACATAAGTGAAGAAACAGTAGGTTGCCAACAATGAATCAACAAACTCAAACAATTGAATACGAACGAAAATTACAGAATCGAACCCTAAAATAAGCACGAGGTATGAATTAGATGTGAGCGAACTAAATCACTCACCTTAGCTTGAAGCGGTCGCGAGCGAGGCGAAGGAATCAAATCGATCGAACTATTTGAAGCCGGCGCCTTGGATTTAACCAAGCCCTAGCTTCGGAGCGAAGAGGAAGACGAACGAAGATAGACCGCCATTTTTTATTTCGTTTGATTTATTTTTTTAAATGAAAAGGAGAGGGGTTTCGTATTTTATGAGGAAGGGGGAAGGGGACACGAGTTCGTGGCTAAAGATATTGGCATTAAATGCCTTGGTACCCTATGTTTCATATGCCATGCTTGTTGACTTCGGTTGGTATGAAGTTGTGATGATAGATATGTTTGCATTTATTAGCTTGGCTTGTTTATACTTAAATATGTTTATTGTATATTTTTTTATTTTAAATTCAATTTGTTTTCGACACAAATTTCAACGCGTTTATGTGTCGTATGCTCACACAACAACTCCGATAAATACGAAATTTGAAATCCGCTAACAATTCAATATTCCGGATCCCATGGAACTGGTTTCGTCGAATTCCGAGACTGTGTCTCGGAAGGCTATTTTTAAATTCAATTTAAACGATAAAATTTCAAAACTGAACAAATCATTTTCAAATTCAATTATGAAGCTTCTATTATCTTCAGTATTATCAATGTGAACTTTCTAAGCTTTTAAATTATTATTTTATCAGCTTAAAATTGAAGATTCAAATTTTTATTCAACTTTCAATAGATCAAATCTAAAATTTAATTGCCAAATTCATTGTTATATTGGGAATTCAATTTAAACCATCATTCAAATATTTAAAATTAATTAAATATTTCAATTTAAATTGTTCAAAATTCAGGGTCGTTACAATCTTCCCCCCTTAAAAGAATTTCGTCCCGAAATTACAAGTTAGGAAAAATGATTGTTAAAATCTCACCGATATTTATACCCTACATAATTTTACCTAGTTTTTCGACTTACCAAACTCAGATTTAAACTTGAAATTCTTCATGTTAGAGATTTGCATATTATATCTTTTCCAAAGCTGTGGGCTTTCAAGACATTTTAAAGATCTTCTTCCTTAGCTTATTATGTTGGAATTATGTAATTTCTATTTAGACTATTGATTTGCTATTTAGAGTTTTGAAAATACTTACTAACTCGAAATTTAACAAGTCTATCGTCGTTCTCACAGACATTAGGCATACGCTAGCCAGGCGCGGGACTAAAATTCTCCAAGTACTAAATATACTTTCTTCAATTCCCAGTGAAAATACTTAAAAATCTTTTGAAAATGGATATGGAAAGCACGTTCCCCCATGGATCACATTTACCCGACGGTTACGCTACTATCCCAGTAGAATCGCTTGTAATCTGTAGATTTCACATCTCTTGAATTTCGCCATGGTTGTTGCCATAGATCGCAGTTCACACGGTGGTTGCGCTACTATCCCAGTAGAATCACTTGTGACCGTAGGCATCTCGCCCCTCGAATTTCGCTTTGGCATCTAGATCGCAGTTTACGCGGCGGTTGCTCCACTATCCCAATGGAATCGCTTGTAACTGTAGGCATCACTCCCCTCAAATTACGCTAGCATACATCATCATCAATCAACATGATCCCATCAACATGATCCTATCACGAGGGATTCTAATCCAAACGGACACTCCAACATATGGAAATTCTACATAGCTACGAATTTCAAATGGACACTCATACCGAGTTCCAACACCTTCACAAATTTAAATGGAAGGTACTTTTCCATATCCTCAGTTTAGAAAACATAATGTCATATACATATAGTACTTCATTTCACATTTCGTACATATCATACCTATGTAAACTTACATAGGATTTCCTTAACAATTACTTTCCAAACTGATGGTTTTCGAATTATTACATTCTCATATATAAGTTCTGAAAACCACAATATCCCATACCCATGACAAATAGAGGATTTCTAAATTTTCCATCTCGTTACCAATTTAAAATTTTCCTCTAAGTCGATTTTGGAAATTTAAGGTTATCTAAAACCCAATTCATATTCATAATTCAATTTATTATCGACTTCACATTCAATTTGGATTTCATGTTACATCGTCAATTCTCAACACATAATTGATGTCTACCGATATATAACCTCTGAGCTCGTACGTCTCAGAGAAGGGTGTATATAGTTAAGAGAATAAATTCTCCGCCACCACAGATATATATTTAATAGAGATCAATTGCTATGTCATCAATTCACAATGTTAGACATACAATCCAAATCGACCATCCCAAATTCAAGTTGAACTAATTGTTCAAATTTTCCACACTTAACCATTTGAAACAAATTTCAAATATTCACTTTTCAATTTATCTTTAAAAAATAAAATTTCAAACCTTTCATTTCATATTGGAAAACATTTCCATACTTATTTAATAATAAGTAATTCACAAATCCATTTATTTCAACACTTGGAAAATATTCAATATACTTAAATCATAAATAAGTATATATTTCATTCTTTAAGGAAAGCGTTCTTTTAAACACATTTATTTGAGTCAAAACGAATGTTGCGTAAAACATCGTTACGACAACTCAAAATCACTAGTATAGGGATTCGAATTTAAGATAGATATATAAATCCCAATACTATATAAAACATTTCTTTTCGGAAACCATTTACTATAACAACAGTGTTATAGTCCACCATTTCCTTATTTCTCGAAACGTCTATTTCGACAATGAATGTTGAAATCTATGTATTCGATACTTAACACATTTTAAAACATCTTTAAAACCATTAATTTTTTTCAACTTCGACTTAATTCATAGTTTGAATTCCTCATACTTTTCACTTATTGGTTTTAAACCGACTTCAAACTTTTCAATATTAAGTTTTTCACTTAACTTAATTCTCTGATGTTCAAATTCAAATTCATCACTGAATCTATTAAATCTATTATGGATTATCATGTTGACAAACTTCAAATTTGAAATCTAAGTTCATTTGAACTTTGCATTTGCTTTCTATTTCCAAATTAATCAACTAGTTCTTTAGTAAGCCATTCATCGACTTGGTTCCATTAGATTTATATCTCCACATTAACTATTTTAGGCATTAGTCTAAACTTGAAATATAAGCTTTACATCAAAACTAGTTTGATTCATACAGTTAAGTCAACAAATAAATTTCCTTCCCAAGGCGCTATTTCATTAAAATACTTCCTTCCGTACAAAACTATCTATAGCTTAATACTTTTAAAATACGTACATAGAAGATTTTGGATTACAAAAGATAGTATTACAAAATATATTGATTGCTTCAAATATACTGCTTGGTTTAAGATTCAGAATTATTGAGGACTATCAACTTCCTGTCTGGTAGTACACATCTTTGCCAAACTTCCCTCTTCGGTTTGCACTATTTCAGGTTGTATTAAAGGAGGATTAACACATTCAAAATCTACATGTCCCAAATTCCTACAGTTCCCGCAAAAATATGAGATGTTTCCATCCTTATCTATTATCCTTACACATTTCGCTCTAGCTGATCGGGCTATAGCTTGCTTTCCATGTTGCCTTTCAGTGCAGTTTCTGGCTATATGTCCAGTCTGGCGACAATGGTAGCAGATTGTCAATCTGTCGACGGGTAAATCGAGTGCGCGCTTCTTCCTTTTCACTTCAGGGCAATGACTAAGAAAATGCCCTACCCCCTGACATTTAAAACACACAATCTCACCGGTCATCGACATTCATTTTCTTTCTCTTCTCTCGGCACATAACGGCATAATGTCCCTTTTTATGACATCGATAACAGATAACATCATCATAGGGACTAGGTCCTTGCCTTTCGTTGATTTTCCTTTCGATTTCCGCACGTGCCACTTCTGCTTCTCTACGGGCAATTGCTCTTTGTTCGCGGCGTGCTGCTTTTTGTGCTTCGGTTTTCGCCATCAAGATATTTTCGAAGTTTCCTATCAATATTTGAAATCCTTATTAGCAAAGGTTGGATTATTCAATCATATTCCCAAGACAATTTGCAAATTTACATTATCCTGATATATAGGATTATTATTCAACCAAACTTGAGATTCAACTTCGGATTTTATTTCAAACATTTGAAATATACATATATATACATACTTGCGTATTAAACCTTGCTTGAAACATAAAAAAAAAATTATTTTATTTTTATTATTTTCGAAAATATTTTGAAAAATTACTTGAAAATATTTCTTCCTGTATATACTACTAGTATTGTTTTTCAAAACATTTGAAATCAATTTTCAAAAGAATTCAGAATCAAATTCCCAAGTTATAGTTTAATGATCCCCTTGGCTATAACTAAATTGACATGTCATTTTATTTCCCAATTATTACTTTGGAGATATTCAAAATATTTGATTTAAACCAATTCATTAATTCACTTAACTTTAATTTTTCATATATCTCAGCAATTCGATAATGGTTTTTTTTAAATGATCGGGACTCAAATCTAAGGATACCTTACCGAAGAGAAACTATCATAAACCTAAATTTAGAGAGGGGAATTTCCGAAAAAGATTTGAATTTTCCAAAATACCTTTTATTTTCAAATTTTTTTTATACTTCTTTAGATTTGAAAAACGTTTTCTTTAAAGTGATCCTAGTGACTATTCATATTAAACATCATAAACTGAGCTTTGTATAAACCAAAGCTCTGATACGACTTTTGTAACGACCCGCCCTTCTGACCGCCCCCAGTCGGTAATTAAACCAACTTGAAACGTTCAAAATGACGGATTGTTATTTAGTTTATAGAGTTTAAAAAGAATCAGCCACAGAAACACAGAATAATAATATTTCACAAAAATGATTTTTTTACATATATCAGAGTTTATACAATGCATTTAAATTTATACAGCGGAATATTTCTCTAAGTACAAAAAACCTTGAACTAAAGTGAGCATTTTTCCCCTCTCTTTCTAACTTCGCTGTCCGAAAATCTTCAAGCTGCAAAATACTCGGTCTGACTCGAGTATTACATTCAAAAGAAAATAATACACGGGTCGGTCTAATTCAAACTCAGTTATTAGTTCATAGAGGCAATAATAATCAAATAACAATTAGACGACAGTCAAAAATAATTCTCGTCTATCCGACCCTTTTAATAAAGAAATCGGATGACGGAAATTTATAACACTTAACAGTGTTGAACAATAAATCAGTAGATTCAGATTATCAACGAAGATATATGAAAGGATTATCAATGAAGATAATTTAGGAAAAACAACAGAATTGCCTAAACGATAATTAACAACAAAATCATCAAATTTAACCAAATCAAAATGCGATTCAAATATATTGAATTGGCAACATAAAACAATTTCCATCAATAGAAAACATCAATTTAAAACATCAGATCTAGTACGGCTGCAGTACACGCACGCGTGCACGGCCTCGCCACATTTAAAACGTTAAATCTGTGTGGCTGCAGTTCACGCTTGCGTGCACTGCCTCGCCACTACAGTATATGGAATATGCAAAAGATCACAAATCAAAACAAAATAGGATATCAATAAAAGCCATGCTGTGTGGCTGCAGTTCACGCTTGCGTGCACTCCCTTGCCACTATAGTGATGATGTACCCAAAAGATCAATGCATCAAAAGCGAAAGGAATATCGACAAAAACAATACGGTGTGGCTGCAGTACACGCTTGCGCGTACTGCCTCGCCACTACAGTATGAAATGCACAAAAGATCAACGGAAGTTCCAAACGAGTACAAGGTCAAACCCAAGAAAAAGTCAGGTTCAACTCAAATGCAATTCAAATTAAAATCGAAATGCGAGCACAAGGTCAAACCCGAGAAAAAGTCAGGTTCAACATTTCACAAGTCAAAGGCAACAATACTACAGGCACCAGGTCAGAGAGACCACAGTGACAAACTCAAAGTCAAGTGGAGCTAACCAATATAACAAAACTCAGGTCAACCTGGTTTAAAAACAATTTTAATCAGTTTCTTTGATTTGGAATAACAAATAGGTTGAAAGCCTATAACAAATAGATTTCCAAACAACAATTTAAATTTGTTTTATCTTGAATAAAATTTTAAAACTAAATCTGTGGGTAAGCAAACAGATTGTTCATACCTTACATATTAACCAAGACTAGAGCAAGAAAATAAGGATTTTAAAAATCTTATGGCCTGGAAACTAAAAACACAAAGAGGTGTCAGTTTAAAACAACATGTATAGTCATCCAGACATCTATAGTCAGATATGAATACCAGGGAAGCCAGAGGCAATCACCACTACACCCAGTTTCAAGTGCCAAAAGAAAATGTCAAAAGTGGTACGACTACAAAATAGAAGGAGGGTGAGGGCACCAGAGGTATGACACCACAACACATAAATACATGAATAAGTGATACAACAGTTCAGTGAACATCATCAATTCGAATGACAAGCGCACCAAACAGTTTTCAAATTGAAACAGCAAGTGGTAAAAGTTAATGACAGCATCACTACTGTCACTAAAAGTGAAATAGACATGTGTACCCCAAACTAAGGCCACTCAGTAACAAGCAAAAATACAATGCCCAGGAGCAATTATCAGTTTTGAACCAAGATAACTGCAGTGTAATTAAGGTATGCCGAAGTCACCAGTAACAATTACATGAGGCTGGACAATGCAACCCAAGTAGAAAATGTATGTGAACGTGAACCAGTAACAAATGTACAAGTAACACAATCAAGAACAAGGCGCAGTGCCAACAATGAAGTACTCCAACTAGCCAGTACAAGTGAAGAAAATCACAACAATATCAAAATGCCCAAGCAAGGCTACATGAACCCCAAATTTTCACAGATCAATGTAAAGCACTCTGAATCAAATGCCAGCAGATAATCAAAGCACGTAAAGGCGTCAGGGAATATGCAACCTGATCATCTAAGTGTAGACAAGAAGAAGTCAAGGCCAACAGTAATGGCAACAACTCCATCAAGTCGTGGTTCAAACCCAAAATATTTTCGCAAAATCAAGTTTTCAAAACAAGTCCAAAAACAACTGCAGTTTGGATCAAAATCTGCCTAAGTCATAGAGGCGAAAAATCAAAACCAATGCAAGTTCGAAACAAAAATCAAAGCACCGGTTTATCATAAACAAAGTCCAGAAAGCACCGAAGTCAAAGCAATGCAAATTCGTGGTGACCAGGGCAAGTATAAATCAAACAAGTCCCTCACATGAATGCCCAAGTGTAATGATAGTGTCACAGTCACAATGGTCAATATCCAGCATCCGATTGAAAAATGACATAAGTGAAGAAACATTAGGTTGCCAACAATGAATCAACAAACTCAAACAATTGAATACGAACGAAAATTTCAGAATTCGAACCCTAAAATAAGCACGAGGTATGAATTAGATGTGAGCGAACTAAATCACTCACCTTAGCTTGAAGCGGTCGCGAGCGAGACCAAGGAATCAAATCGATCGAACTATTTGAAGCTGGCGCCTTCGATTTAACCAAGCCCTAGCTTCGGAGCGAAGAGGAAGATGAATGAAGATAGGCCGCCATTTTTTATTTCGTTTGATTTTTTTTAAATGAAAAGGAGAGGGGCTTCGTATTTTATGAGGAAGGGGGAAGGGGACACGAGTTCGTGGCTAAAGATATTGGCATTAAATGCCTTGGTACCCTATGTTTCATATGACATGCTTGTTGACTTCGGCTGGTATGAAGTTGTGATGATAGATATGTTTGCATTTATTAGCTTGGCTTGTTTATACTTAAATATGTTTATTATGTTTTATTTATTATTATTTTATTTATTTTAAATTCAATTTGTTTTCGACACAAATTTCAACGCGTTTATGTGTTGTATGCTCACACAACAAATTCGATAAATACGAAATTTGAAATCCGCTAACAATTCAATATTCCGGATCCCATGGAACTGGTTTCGTCGAATTCCGAGACTATGCCTCGGAAGGCTATTTTTACATTCAATTTAAACGATAAAATTTCAAAACTGAACAAATCATTTTCAAATTCAATTATGAAGCTTCTATTATCTCAGTATTATCAATGAATTTTCTAAGCTTTTAAATTATTTTTTTATCAGCTTAAAATTGAAGATTCAAATTTTTATTCAACTGTCAATAGATTAAATTCTAAAATTTAATCGCCAAATTCATTGTTATATTGGGAATTCAATTTAAACCATCATTCAAATATTTAAAATTAATTAAATATTTTCAATTTAAATTGTTCAAAATTCAGGGTCGTTACAGGGAATTTTTAAGATTTTGAAAATCTATTCAATAAAATTAGACCAAATGGAGGAGAGATTGTTAACTAGAAATAAAATGAAGCTAAAACTATGAAAATGAGATTAAAATGATGAGATTAGAAGAAAAAATTTAGAGGCAAATTAACTCTCATATTTTTATAAATCAATAAACAAATAATTTATGATTTCTAACTTTGGTATTAAGTGAAATAATCATTGCATTTATCATAGGTATCGTTTGTTTATGTTATTAATTAACATAACTCAAACCATCAAATTATAATACAACAATTATACCACTTCTAATTCTCATGAAAATGAAGCCAAAGCAAAAGCTATTTTAAGAATGATCTATTTACTATTGTAACTAGTAACATAGATCATCAAATTTCATTTTTACTTTCATTTCAAAATCAAAAATGGATTAGCAAATGATGATGCAAATTGTGTTTATGTTGAATAAGAATAGCTCATTTGCAAGAGCAACATAAGCTATCAAACCCACTTGTATAAACTTGCATCAAAATTCACTCTCATTAAACATAAACAAAAAGAGATCATAAATCAAAGAAATGTTGAAATTACATAATATTTGAGAGCTTCATTATCCCTAAATTAGAGGGTTTAGCTACTCGTTTGTGGAATTGAAGCAACACAAGTAAATTTCAACATCAGAAAATAAGCAAAGAAGAGAATCTAATTAAACTACTTACAACAAAAGGAATTAAGATACACTACTTGCATGAATGTAAAACTAATCTACTAACAAAGAAAAAAAAAGAGCATAGATAGAAACATGAAAAGTAAATAAAAGCATGTAAATAAGAGAAGAGAAGAGGCTAAAAAGCCCTTTTTATTTTACAATTTTGCACTCTAATTTTCCAAGTAATATGAAAGATAGAAGATGATATGTTCATGTACATAAGAGAGCTATTTATACATGCATAAAACCCTAATTCTATTTTTAGGGAGCTTTCTAAATTACCCTTTAGGAAGTGTGACCACCAAGTAACAATTAGCCACTAATTAATCGATCATTTGTTGTGCATGAAGCTTTAACATCCACTTAGTTGTCCATTAGCTTCTAATTGTACATTTAGGTAAGTGGTGGGGTCCTCCATGTTCATGGCTTGAATTATTTCCCTCTTCTTTCCTTTGTATTCATTTATGCATGCATGTATCTTCGTATAAGCCTCTTCCATATGCATCCAAATTCCTATAAAAATTATTAAAAATTGTCTAAGTAAAAATTCTCAAATTTACACATGCGCAAAAATGACCATCTTGACCCTGAGTGAAGATGAATATATGATAATTTGAAAATAATTGAACTATGATTTTTAACGTGTTAAAATGCCCAAATATGACTTTTATTTAAATCAAAATAGATAAACTATGGATGTAAAAATATACACATTTACGTGCACATCAATTTCTAATGAGTAAATTGATTATTTAGGTTTAAAAATTATTTATAGTTACGTAATATATATTTTGGGTCTGAAATTATTATATGTTAGAAAAAAAATATTAAAAGTAATTTTTTGGAATTTTTGTAGAATTTTCCTAAGTGTTTTAATAGATGTATAAAATTATTTTAGGTATGCGACTTAATTGTTTTATCTATTTATAAAAGGAGAATGGGTATTCTGTAAATTATTTAAAATTGTTTAATTCTGAAATTTCGGTAGTGCTGTTGGAAAAGAAAATTTGCAACAAATCATATTTTGACAAACAACGTAGGTTAGCTGCAAAGATAACTTTAAAAAGATAAAAATCAGTTTAAACATATTTTATACATGTTTCACCACATTCGACACCCTACTTTCGCTTGGATTCTTCCGCCTCCATCACCATCGAAACCAATGCGCCTGATATCAAAGCTTGATATGTAGCAAATTGGACATAGTCGGGAGGAACTAGGTCAAAACATGGGGTTCCAATGAGGTTGATGTGTTACTTTTTTGAAATAAAAATGCATCTGCTTTGCTTTCGAAGGAAATGCTTTCGACTTGGTTGGCTTTCGACTGAATCAAATATTTTAAAGGAAAGGTTTCGAAATGGGTTGTGCCTTTGTTTGAAGAAAATGCATTCAAAGGGATCGAAACCCCTAGCTGCCACTTTCTACCTTTTGAAGCAAATGATTTCGGAATGTATACTTTGTTTTAAAATCCAAGCCACTTCTCCAATGCTTTCGAAGGATTGGTTTCAACATTATCACTTCTTTACTTAGGAAATGCTTTCGACTTAAATGTTTTATGAACCTTTTGCTCTGTTGAAGGTAGAACCCAAAGGTTTCGAAGGAGACAGTTTTAAAAGGTTTTGAAAGGTTGTTCCACATGTTTTACTTGAACCCAAATGGTTTCGAAATGTTTGATGTCTTAATGCTTTCAAAAGGTTTTAATGAAGGTTTTGAAGGGGTGGTTCCCCAAAGGATTCGAAAGGTTTGAAACGAAAGGTTTTCCAACATTTTCGAAAGGCAATATTTAAGTGTTTTAAAGATGGGATGTCCAAGGTTTAAGGCTTTCAAAGAAAAGATTTTGCAATGCTTTGGAAAGGTTTATATGAATGGTTTCGGAAGGAATATTTTAGCCTTTCGGCCTAGGTTATAAAGGGTTTACTTGGTTCTGAAAGGGATACTTTCAATAAGATCGAAAGGGATACTTTCAAAGGTTTAAAATGTTTTCATTAACAGAGATTTTTGTAAGGTGTGTGTGTGTGTGTGTGTGTGTGTGTGTATGTTTAATCGGCCAATTTTATATCGGATTAGAAAATCACCAAAAAATTGTAACAAAAAAACTGCAAGCGCACGATGTACAATCTTAGTACATGGCAGGTATGGGTCAATCCGCAAGGAATTCAAGTGATTAAAAATTATACTAAATCAAACTAAACCAATATTTGAAGTTGTTTAACCTAAAAAATGTAAAAAAAACTAACAAAAGAAAGTGAATAAAAATATGAGAGTAGAAGGTAATTTAGAGGTAATTTCCTTCTCATAATCACATAAATCAACATAATAAAATTATGATCTTTTTTTTGGTAATTAGTAAATTTAGTTGATGTGTTTATCATAAGTATGGCCATTTGTGCTATTAATTAGCCCAACATAAACCATCAAACTTTAACATACCCTCCAATCCACTTGTTTTCTCTCATGAAAATAATAATGAAATTGAAAATAAAATCTATTTTAAGCATGATCTATTTACTATTGATTAATAATATAGACCATCAAATTTTGATTCTCAAATCCACTTCATTATCATAATCATATGTAGATGAAGAGGTAATTTGTGTTTATGTTTGTTTAAACATAGCCTATTTAGTGTCAACAATATAAACTATCAAATTCAAAGCTAAACAATAAAATTCAACCACATCAAACATTTCCATTAAGCACAAAAAGGATCAAAAATTAACAAATATGTTGAATCTACATGATTAAGAGAGCTTCATTACCCTTAGATTGAAGGATTTTAGCTTCTCATATTTGTTATCATTTCAACAAATGCAGATTGCAACATAAACATAAATAAGAAGAAAATACAAGCAAAGTAAGAAGAGAGCTGATTAGAATAAAATAAAAGTTAATCTACTTGCATGAAATAAAAACTACACCAATTGCACAAAGTAAAAACAATAATTAAAAGAGCATGAAATTAAATTGCATAAGAAAATTACATAAGAAAAGGCTAAGAAGCCATTAAAAAGAGAAGAGAGTTTATGTTTATTTTTGTGGCTACCATTAAACTAACTACAAGGTGGTGCTAAGAGCTTCATAACATGAAATATAAGGGGTATTTATACAAGCCTAAAACCCATAATGCATATTTTAGGGGACCACCAAAATACCCCTTAGGAAGTGTGACCAGCAAGTTACCATTAGCTTCTAATTAGTCCTTCATTAAGTATGCATGTAAATTTAAGCTCTACTAACATGTGCATTAGCTTCTAATTGTAGATCAAGGTAAGTGGGTTGGTAGGGTCTCCATGATGCATGAATTGATTTATTTCCATCTACATTTGCCTTCATCTCTTGAGCATGCATGTTTTCATGATGCCTTTTCATATTTTTCCATCCAATTTCCTACAAATAAAAATAAAATGTGTAAATAAATATTCTCAAATTAATTCTCACACAAAAATGACCATTTTGCCCCTATATGAATAAATAATGATTTGAACGTAATTTAAATTTGAGTTTAAACATGTTAAAATACCCTATATGCTCATTTATTTAATTAAATTGGATTAAATATGGAAGTAAAAATATGCATTTTTATGTGCACATCAATATAACATAGCAAGATGATTTGTGTAAAGCGTAGAATTTATTTTGCTTGTTTAAAGTATGATTTAAAGGTTTAAATCAATTTGAGAAGAAAGAGTTTTAAAGGAAAGGGAAGATTTCCCTAAGTAAAATGACTCGGATATTTTTATACCAGATAGGACTGGTATAGGGTCGCACCCTATACATTAGCTATTAGTCCTTAGCTAATTTAGTCCAAAATTCCAATGTGTAGGACTTTGTTGCAGGTAAGCCTAAAATGATGTTACACACAGAAAGGAATACATTTGTACAGAGGTAGGTTATTGGTTATCCCGCAAAACCATTAGGATCAGTTGACCTGGAGAAAGTAAGTTAGGGACAGACCGTCCAGAAGAGAAGTATCTAACAGATGTTAGATTATTTGTTTATATTGTCTGGTAGACCTGAGTCTGTCAAATGTTAGTAGTTAGCAAAACAAAACTATAGTGTTTGAATAGATAGTTCATTTTTTACCTAATAAGTATGTTTACATAATAATGATTTACAGTTTTAACCAGTTTTGGTTGCAGGTAATGATTTGCAAAAGATATGTTTTAAAAGGATATTAGTGAGGGGAAACTCATTCCGCTAAGCAGCATGGTCTCACTTAATATCAAATAACTGAGATGTATAGTATTATTCACACCAAGCTTTATGTCTGACTCGAAATTTATGTTTTTCCCCTTAAACTCTCGGGTGCTCAAAATTGATTTCAGTAAGCTGAAGGTTAAGGATTTACAGGTTTAGTAGGTTTACGAATAAAGCTTCCGAAGACGAGCAGGAGGCTGATGGTTAGCTATTTAGGAGTTGTTTTGTTGTTTTATTCCGTTGTGTTGTATTAAGTTAGTTATGACTATTTAGTACTCTGGTCAACCAAGTGGGCATCTTCATATTTTGCTCTTGGCGTATTTTGTAATAATTATATTTGATCTGAATCTATGAAATGTTTAGGATAATGTAACTTAGATATGAAAAGTTGTTTTGAAATATAATCAGAAATATGTTCAAATCCGTGATGATTTTATTTCATATTCAAGTGCTTCTGATATTATAGATACTATTAACATTACCGTATATAGTCACCGAAGTTAATACTATAATTGAATGCAATATCTGTAGCGCATAGCTTTGGGCCTCCAGATAGGGGTTGTTACAGATCACTCCACTAGAACTAAGAGGAGTTTACTATCCCACAATGGTTCGCTGATTATTACCGCACAGATTGGACTCTGTGGTCTCCAAGATTTTAGTTGATACTTCCAGCCGGGTCAATGTAATCTTTAAACATGCTTTTAACCAAATGAGGATTCCGAAGGAGAAGTTGGAACCAAGCTTGAAGCCCATCTTTGGGTTAAACAACAAGGGGTCGACTCTAGTGGGATTATTGAAACTCCTTGTACAGATGGGAATTCCACTATGTTGTAGAACCTTTGAAACCCGCTTCATTGTTATGGACCAATCATCTTACTATAATACTTTCTTTGGGAAGCCTGCTCTAGATGTGGTAGATGCCTTTATCTCACCAAAATACTTGATGGTGACGTTTTCGTCAAAAAAGGATAGGGAACTATAAAGGGTAAGAAATTCAGTGTTTGAGTGATGTATTTTGCAACCATTGAACAGAATAAGGAAGCTATCATTCTCGTTATGATTTTGTGGGAAACTAACAAACTAAATGTAATAAGTAAAAAGCCTTTTGATGATGATTCTTCAAACTCATCGCCCAAATCTAAAGAAAAGCCAAATAATACAACTAGGTATGTGTTAAGAAAATTTAACTTTCCAAGAAAAAAGGAAAACAGAAAAGGCAAACTTAATTGAGGTAAAAATAAAGGAAGAAGAGATTGATACCAAGCTAGATTGCAGGAATGAGCAAGAAAGAATGAAACCGACAGAAGACCTTAAGGAAGTATGCATAGATTTGACCGATAAAAAAAGTGGTGAAGATCGAAAAAGAACTAGATGGTCAAACCAAGGAAGAGTTAATTCAATTTCTCTAGTCTTACAAGGATGTGTTTGTTTAGACTCATTCGAACATGATCGAGATAGACCCAACCGTCATGTGTCATGCCCTCATAAATTCAAACGTCATCTCAGTTTGACAAAAGAAGAGATAATTTGACAAGGTTCGATCTAATGGTCTAAAGGAAGAAATAAAAAGGATGCTTGAGAATGGATTCATAAGAGAAGTTTTATATCCAAAACGGTTAACCAACCCAGTACTAGTTAAAATGTCCAATGTAAAATGGAGGACATGTGTTGATTATACTGACTTGAACAAAGCGCTCCCGAAGGACTATTATCTGCTCCTTAGGATAGGATTAGTTGATGAGATAAGTGGACATCGACTCTCATCTTTTATGGATGCATATTCTTGTTATAATCAAATCCCAATGTTCAATCTAGATGAAGAACATACCAGCTTTATAACAGATTGGAAACATATTGTTATAAAGTAATGCCTTACGGCTTAAAGAATATTGAAGCAACCTATCAAAGACTAGTGAATCTAGTGTTTAGAGAATAGATAGGCTACAACATGAAAGTGTATGTAGATGACATGCCTGTTAAGTCCCAAGAAAACGATAGTCATCTAGAAGATCTAGAAGAGATGTTCAGTGTGTTGTGAAGATAACAAATGAAGCTTAACCCACATAAGTTTTCCTTTGGGATCCGATCCAGAAACTTCCTAGGATATATTATTAGCGCAAGAGGAATTGAAGGCTAACCTGATCAAATCAAAGAAATAATTGACATAGCAGAGCCTAAGACAAGAAAAGATGTGATGAGCCTGAATGGAAGAGTGGCAACATTAAATAGGTTTATTTCTAAGGCTATTAACAAATGCATTCCATTCTTCAATGTAATAAAGAAGAAGAAGAATTTTGAATGGAGCAAAGATTGTCAAAAGGCTTTGGAAGAACTGAAATACCATCTGCAAAAACCGCCAATTCTTTTTAGTCCAGTAGATAGGGAAAGTCTCTACCTTTATATGGCAGTTTTCGAGCAAGTTGTTAGTTCAGTGCTACTAAAAGCAGAAAAGGGAAACTAATTTCCGGTATATTACACTAGTAAAAGGCTTAAAGATGCGGAAACTAGATATCCAGTTATAGAGAAGCTAGCATACTATATAATGCGTAAGGCATGCGAATTGAGAGCCTACTTTCAGGCTCACCCATTCAAAGTCTTGATTTATTTTCCACTCAAGCAAGTCTTTAATGAGCTAGAAGCTTCAAGAAGATTGGTTTAATGGGGGATTAAGGTTAGCCAATATGATGTCGAATTTTTACCACGAATACCTATTAAAGGGCAAGCCCTGGCTGATTTTGTTAGTGAATGCATGGGGTTCATTAAGGAAACGATAACAAAAGGAGAAAGATTTGAAGCTTAAATGGCAAATATTTGTAGATGTAGCTTCAAGTGAACAAGGGGATGGTGTTAAATATGTGGTCATAACTGGACATCGATTGCACTATGCAATAAAACTAGGGTTTCCAGCTACCAACAAAATACAAGTATATGATAGTAGAACTTACCCTAGCTCTTTAGTTGAAAATCCCAAGAATTGAAACCTTCAGTGATTCACAGTTGATAGTAAATCAATTAATCTTAAAATATCAGACGAAGGATCCTAATTTTATGTTATATATCAAGAATATATTGAAGATGCTGATTCGATTTGAAATTTTTTGAATACATCAAGTACCCAGAGACAAGAACTCTCAAGCCAACTCTTTGGCTAAGTTGGCAAGCATACGAGGAGTGCTAGAAGCTCGAATTGTACTAGTGGGTTATCAAGAAAATCCTAGCATCGATGAGAATAAAACTAACTCAGAAAATGAAGTTTAAGTGCTAACTAGATCTTAGGCTTCAACACATAAACAGAAGGGAGATGAAGTTGGGATTCTTCGGAAAGAGCTCCTCCATATAGGAACTAATGATCAATACAAGGATAGTTGGATGACCCCTATTGTTGAGTATATAATAGAAGAAAATCTGCCAACGGATAAGAAGGAAGAGAGAAGGATAAAGCGCCAAACCAAACTTATATCATGGCAGATGGAATACTCTATAAAAAGGGATAGCTACTCTCTTACTTGAAGTGCGTTAGTCTAGAAACAGGGTCCAAGTTGCTCAAGGAGGACAACGAAGGATTCCATGGAGACCATTCTAATGTAAAAAAACTGGTTGAGAAAGTTATGAAACAAGCTTTCTATTGACCTCAGATGACTAGTTAGGTTGTCGACCATGTGAGAAAATGTGACAAGTGCCAAAAATTCTCTAAAATTCCTCGTTTACCCCCAAGCGAACTGACTTCTATATCAAGCCTATGGTCTTTGGATGTACAGGGAATTGATTTGATAGGATCACTACCAGTGTCCAAAGGAGGAGCTAAGTAAGTAGTGGTAGCCATTGATTATTTTACAAAGTGGGTGGAAGCCGAACCACTTCCAAATATCATGTCATGGAAGGTTCTCAAATTTGTAATCAAAAATATTGTTATCCAATTCGGTATTCCACGTAAGATAATTTCCAACAACGGAACCCAATTCGAAAGCAAGGAATTCACCCGATTTTGCAACAAAAATGGGATTGTTAAAAGCGTTTCATCTATAGCCTATCCCAAAGCAAACAGAGTAGTTGAAGTAGCGAACAAAACCATAAAGGCTATTCTGAAGAAAGAGTTAGAAAAAGCAAAAGGGAATTGGGTGGAGGAGCTACCCCTTGTCCTGTAGGCATATAAAACTTCTACTAAAAATGCAATAGGCAGACCCCATACTCCTTCACATATGAATGTGACGCCATGCATCCAATCGAAGTCGAGGTGACTTCTTACCACAGGATAACATATGCATTTAATCCAATTCTAGAGTTAAAGAAAGAATCCATAGACTTAAAAATTAAGAGATGGGACAACCATCTGGATAAGTCATGGCAAATACCAAGAATCCTATTGATAGACCGTTAGGGCCAAACTGGGAAGGAACCTTAATTCTGCACAATGTAATCCTGCCAGGGACTTTTAAACTTTGCCGACCAGATGATAATGTTCATAGCAAGAACATGGAATGATGAACATTTACGGCCTTACTTCCTGACAATGGATGAATAAAGAAGGAATTATTAGTTTAGTTGTGGAAATAAGTAAGACTCCCTGAGGGAAAAGGAAAGGCCCCAATCATCAAAGGCTTTACCGCAAATGGTCATGGCCATCAAAGGCCCTTGCCATCAAAGGCTTGACCGCAAGAGGTCCCCACTATTAAAGGCTTGACCATAAGAGCTCCCAGCCATCAGAGGCCTTAAGCCTTCAGTTCCGTCATTAAAGGCCTCACTGAAGCACTTCCTAGAGGGAGGTCGGGTAAGCCTTTTGTGCTTTCCATTATATGGCCTCACTAAAGCACCGGGAAAGCCTTCATTGTCTGCCATTAAAGGCACTCGCTGAAGCGCCTCTAGAGGGAGGTTGGGTAGGCCTTTAGTGTCATTATCAAAGGCCTTACTAAAGCACCAGGAAAGCCTTTAACCTTGGCCTATGTGGCCTGGTTAAAACGCCTCCTAGAGAGAGGAGGAGTAAGCATTCATCATCAAAGGCCCCACTAAAACATTGAAATCTTCAAAAGGAAGATCAATCAAAATCAAGACCTAACTAGTGCTCCAAAATTAATCAAAATCGAGAGACAAGTAGTGCTCCAGAGTGAATCAGGATCAAGAGCCAAGTAGTGCTCTAAATCAGTCTAAATTTGAGCCAATTAGTGCTCCCAATCAATCCAAAACCAAGTCAAGTAGTGCTCCTAATGTTGTAGAGGAAGGAAGCATCGAGTACATAAATTTATGCACTTCTATTATGGATTTCTGATCTTCTTATATATGTTTCTGGTCTTCTATTATTATTAACAGATATGGATTTCTGGTCTTCTTATATAGATCTCTGGTCTTCATACATGGGTTTCTGGTCTTCTATTATTATTACCTGACATGGATTTCTAGTCTTCTTATATGGATCTCTGGCCTTCTTATATAGATCTCTGTTCTTCTTATATGGGTTTCTGGTCTTCTATTATTAATAATTAATATGGATTTTTGGTCTTCTAATATGGATTACTAGTCTTTTTGTATGGATTTCTTGTCTTCTTATATGGATTTATGGTCTTCTTATATAGATCTCTGGTCTTCTTATATGGGTTTTGGTCCTTTATTATTATTACCAGATATGGAATTTGGTCTTCTTATATAGATTTCTGATCTGTTTATATGGATCTTTGGTATTCTTATATGGATTTCTGTTCTTCCATTATTATCTCCAGATATGAATTTCTTGTCTTTTTATATGGATTTCTACTCTTTTATTGGATATAGATTTTGATCTTCTCATGTTAATATCAAACATGGATCTATTGTTCTTTTTACTACTATACTCATACATGGATTTATGGACTGCTATTATCATTACCAGACTTGGAATTATGGTTTCCTGCTCTTTTTCTATATTCATTTCTAACATGAATTACTAGTCTTCTTTTGTTGAAGGGCTTTTCATTATCGAATAATCTTTTAGCCTCTACTATTTGACCGAGAGAATCTCTTATGCCTAAATTCATGACATGATAAGTTAATTTTTTGGGCTTTTGCTTGAAAACTTATTATTATTCATTTATCTCTTATAATGGAATTA
Organism: Allium cepa; assembly: GCA_030765085.1. Taxonomy (NCBI): domain Eukaryota; kingdom Viridiplantae; phylum Streptophyta; class Magnoliopsida; order Asparagales; family Amaryllidaceae; genus Allium; species Allium cepa. Next base: position 71,434,068 of record CM060930.1, on the reverse strand, counting down.
CAAACTTGAATGCATGGTGGAAAATATGGGCAATAAATGCCAATTAATACCCCAAAGGAAAATTGCTAACAAAAATGTAACTTACATCATATTTTATAGGAAAACAGGGTCGATAAAGGAGTCTCAATGAAAGATTGGGCAATGCAAAGGAATCCTTGGTTTTACACAAAAGAAATAATTTCTCTCATACTAGGAGGTTAAATGTTTTTTTTTTTTGAGAAAAAATGTGTGATCCTCTACGCATAGAGGAGAGCACACATGTGAAAAAATATATATCACGAACATAATGAGCTGCCAACATGCCTGGCAGGTAACAAGAGTAAAAATACAAATAGCAAATCTCAGGTACTCCATAGATGAGTTCCGGCAAGGCCACCACCCGTCACACCTCAATATCAAGCTCCGGCATGGCCACCGCCCGATATTAAGATGTTAGGAGTACCAAAAAAGACTAAGAGAAAAAACAAAAACACTGAGTGACAACTCAAACTAATAAGAAAGCTCCTAAAGTCTGAAACAGAAAAAGATGATAAGCATCTGCTCTGGAGAGGATCAGCTGAAAAGATAGACCACTCTGAAGGCTCTTAACAAGAAGATGGAGTGTCAAACTGAAGAAAAGATCATCTTGAAAAATACTCCATGCTGAAGATAGCAGCTTCCTATATCTGAGTGGATAACTGCAAGAAGTCCTGGATGAAGAAAATCTGCTCTCATGACCTCTCTACAAACTGATAGCCAGCAATCTGAAGATAAGAGAAACCTGCAAAAAGAACCTGATAACTAATCTCCCAAACCTGTATCTGAAATAAGACTAGGGAAAAAATTAGAAAGATACATACATACATACATATATATATATATATGTATATTCATAAAACAAATATACATATATATGTATTTATAAATAATGAAATAAAAACCCAAAATAAAACCATCAGGACAAAAACTAAAGGAAAGAATAAACTGAAAACAATAACCAAACAAAGACTAGAACAAAAATTGAGACAGATCAGACATATTTATCTTTTATCATAAGTAAACTATGATTTAAAGAGAGATCATCGTTAAAAATAGGAAAAATATTAACAATACTATTATTGGTGCTATAAAAGTTATTGTTATATTTGAAAAAATTAATATTATAACTAACCTTGTTAAGATACCGATTAAAAAGGACATTTTTGGTTAATTTATATTTAGGATTAGAAATCCAATTAAAACAAAATGAAGAAATTGAAAAAATCAATTTGTTGAGATGACTATTATTATTATTAAAAATTCTTTAATTTCTCTCAAACCAAATAAACCAACTAATAATAATAAATAAAGTGTCTAGTAAAAATCTAATATTTTTATTGAATTTGAATCTATAATTTTTCTAGTATAATTCACAATCCGAAATATTATTTATTATATTAAAGTTAAAAATTTTAAGAGTATTAATTAGGACGTAATTAGTGTCCAAACAATCATAATACATATGATTTATGTCCTCAAGATGTAGATTGCAAAATAACGTTTATTATCATTATGAATGTTTTTTATTTTTAAAAATTCAATTGTATTAAGTTTACCATGAAGAATTAACCACACGTGAATTTTGGATTTAGGAGGAGCATTAGATTTCCACATATATTTAAAAGAGTTATTTAAAGTGCCCAAAAAATTAATAAATCTATAAAAAGAATTTGCAGTATATTTCTTACTCTTATTCTATTTCCAACTAATAAAATCATGATCGTTATCAATATTATAATGATTTAATCTAGCATAAAGCAAAGAAAGTTGCCTAAGGGTAGGACCTATTAAAATTCAGTTAAAGCTGAAGTTCCAAGGAGGATCATTTTCTGGAGAATAAACTTCATTAATTAAAGCATACTTAAAGTTGCAAATATCATACAATTTAATTCAAACTTAAGAGGCAAGATCGAAATCCAACAGTCATGCCAAAAAGAAGTACAATTTCCTTAATGTACTATCGCCTTATTTCCTAAATTTTTAATTTCATAACATTTTAAAATATTTTTCCAAAAATTAGAAAAATAATGGGAGAGAATAATCAATTTGGTGTAAATTGAAATTACCGTTATAGTGATATTTGGAAATGATCTCTTTCCAAATAGCATTATCATTACAATCTTTAAACTTCCAAAGCCATTTTTAAAAGGGACAAATTTATGTTGCGCAAATTTATAACTCCTAAACCATCCTCTTCCTTAGCTTTACAAACGGTGTCCCAGTTTACTAGACATTTTATACTATTATTAATATTATCCCCACTCCATAAAAAATCTCTTCTAATTTTATCGATTTTATCAATAACCCAATCTAGAAACAGATGCATAGACATCCAATAGATCGGTAAGGCTGATAAAACCGAGTTTATTAAAACAAGCCTGCCTTCTCTAGAAAGAAATCTCCCATTCCAATTAGAAATCTTATTTTTAATTTTATCTATAATAATAATCCAATCGTCATGCTTGAGTTTGGTAGGTCTAATTACAAACCCTAGATATTCAAAAGGAAATTTCATAATTTTGCAATTTAGGGTATTAGCTACTAAGTTTTCTACTTTTTCAAAATCATTTAAAACAAGAACTGAACTTTTGTCAAAATTAATTTTTAAACAAGATAAAAGTTCAAAACTATAAAGAATAAATTTGAGAGTAATAATGTGTCTAGGAAGATGAGAAGAAAAAAGTAAGGCATCGTCCGCAAATTGCAGAACCGATATACCATTACGCGATATGTCATTTCCGACACTTCCTAGACAACCATTATCCACTGCTCTCTTAATAATTTTTGTAAAAACATCAGCAGCTAAATTAAACAACAAAGGAGATAAGGGATCCCCTTGCCTTAAACCTCTCTTTGACTGAATTTTATTACGAAGAATACTATTAACCATAATACTAGAGTTTCCCGTTTTAAGCAAAGTCAAAATCCAACTAATCCATCTATGCCTAAATCCTCTAGCATGAAAAATATCTACAAGAAAATCCCAATCCACATAATCAAAAGCTTTAGCAAAATCAAGTTTTAATATCGCACAGGTTATGTTGTTCTTACAATAGTAATTACAATATTCTTGAACAACAGCCACACCATCAGTAATATTTCTCCCTTTAATAAAAGCTGATTGTGAACAATCAATTAAATCGTTCATTCTTGTACCAAGTCTATTAGCAAGAACTTTAGAAATGATTTAACTGAACAATTAATCAAAGAAATAGGTCTAAAATCCTTTAAGTTGTTAGCTCCTACTTTTTTATGTAGTAAAATAACATTTGCGAAATTAAATCTTCTTAATTGCGAATTACCATTATAAAAATCATTAAACAAATTAACCAAGTCAGATTTTAAAACATCCCAAAAGTTTTATAAAATAAAATAGGAAACCCATCGGGCCCAGGTGATTTATCACTAGGCATATCATTAATTGCTTTCCAAATTTCCTCTTCTGTAAAAGAACTATCTAATTCAGATAAATCTACAATAGAGTCTGATGGATATAGATCTGTCCATCTAACATTAATTCTATGTTTGATTTTAGAACCAAAAATATCTTTATAATAGTCAGTATAAGCCTTGTTTAGGTCTCTTTGATCTACAATCTCTATATTGTTAATAAATATAGAGTTAATTGTATTAGAACATTTTCTACCATTAGCAATATTATGAAAAAATTTGGTATTATTATCACCTTCGTTGATCCATTGAATTATGCATCTCTGTTTCCACATCACCTCCTCTTTTTCTAAAATAGAATTTAGTTCATCTTTTAAATTAGAAAGAACATTACGTTCACCTAGATTTAGAGGTCTAGATTCTTCTATCTTGTTAATTTTAAGCATTTCATTAAGAATATTATCTTTTTTAATTTTTAAATTGCCAAAAATATTTTTATTCCAATTTTTGAGAAAAATCCTAAGATCCTTAAGTTTAGAAATAAAAGCTTTAGCTGGATTATCTTTATTTCTGAAATTATGAAAACTCAAAGAATTCCATTTGCAAATAACTAAGTTCACAAAGTTAGATTCCAAAAGCCACATCTTTTCAAATTTAAAACTATTAATAAAAACTCTATGGTAATCGCAAGAAAGGATAATAGGACAATGGTCAGAGAAGGTATACGGTAAGCCATTAACTCTATAGATAGGAAATTTGTCCTCAATCTCATCACTAACAAAAAGATCTATCAAGAAGAGCCATGGAAGGAGACTCTCTAGAGTTACTCCTAGTAAACTCTCTATTAGAAAGAGGAATTTCAATCAAATTAGAGTTAACAATAAATTGATCGAATTCCTCCATAGCAGAGTAATCTCCTTCTCTAGGAAAATGCTCATCTATGAAACGCGTAACATTAAAATCACCCCCCAAATCCAAGAACTCGGGACAAGGGATCTAAAATATAGGCATTCATTCCATAAAAATCTCCGACTAATTTTAGAATTAGGCCCGTAAACATTAGAAATATTTAATAAAGAGTTATCAGAAAGATTAATAAGAATAACATGAAGAGAATGTTGTTTAACAATACATTGAAGAAATTTAAAATAACTATCATGCCAACCTATCATTAATCCCCCAGAAGTGCCAACGGATGGTAAAAAAACCCATTTACTAAGATGATACCCACCTAATCTTCTAAAGAAACGAACATCAGGACAGTTAATTTTAGTTTCTTGGAGTAAAGCAATATCTATAGAGTAATCCTTAAAAAATACTCTAACTTTATCACATTTGTTTAAATCATTCAAACCTCTAATATTCCAACTCAAGATCCTCATAGATGAACTGAACTAGCCCTCTCTAATTCCCTACATCTAATAAAGTCCCGATCTAACTCAATATCAGAAAAATAAAAGATGTGCCTCGAGTTATCTGACTAAACTCAGTAGAAGAAAGACTACCTAAAGCATAAGTAGAAAACGTGCTACCCAAAGAAGAGCCCATACCCGAGCCTGGATACGTAGTACCACTCATGGCACTCAATCCAGGTAACTCGCCTAAAGGAGAAGGCTGACCGTTGCAGATTCTAGCACTTCGACGAACTGAACCGCTAGAAGCTATAGACCGCTTACGCTTTCCTTTCTTCGAGGAAGCAGAGTTAGGGAAAGAGCAAAAATTATTCTCCAAACAGACAGACTTTAAAGCATCTGAAACATCTTTTACAGGCTCAGAAGCTACTTTGCTACCACCCTCCCCAGAATGAAAATCAGAAAGAGAGTCTGATTTATCCTTGACGATCAAGACATTATTTGTTGTCTCAAAAATCTCATCAACAACAGTAACATTTCGAGCAACATTTACTATCTCGCACTTTTACAGACAAGAAGAGGCAAGACCACCCCAATTTATCTCCAAAACAAACGCACCCTCAACAGTTTCCAAACCATTACATTCAACAACAGAGCCAAAATCTGCCACAATGCCTGAAGCTAGATCACCACCATTTGAATTCACAACAAGGGCCTCAGCAATATCTCCATCATAAACAACAATATCAGAGGAAACAACTTTTTGGAGAATGTCAGCCGAGCTATTTGACATACTTTCCGCCACTAGATGATTATCAAAATCTGGAGAGATATAATTAGAATTTAAAACATCAACCATTGGCAAACTCTGTGCATCATGCACAGCAATATGCATGCATGCCTTGTAAACAGAGCTCATGTGAGAACTCTCCTTAGGCGTAATGTCAAACGAATTATCAAAACAAACATGATCTTCTAGATCGGTGCCATTATCTACCTCAGATAAGTGGTCAGAAAACCCAATCCAATCACAGAATTCACCAGGTCGAAGGAATAACTCATCACCTGAAAAAACATTATCATCGAAGACAAGAGAAGCACCAAGATCATCCAAAAATTTTCCTTCCCAGTTACCGAAATCCAACATACCATTTTGATCATTTAAATCAGTAAAGAATGACAAATCAATCCCCATAGCAATCGACCAACAATCAGAAAAATGGATCTCATTGAACTTGTATAACTGCTCAACAGTTGTTCGACTCTCAGGAAATTTAATAACTTCTGACATAACTCTCTGATGATCAAGATCATGATCGAAAAAAAGTTAATTTAAGAGATAACCATCTATAGAACTATCACCAATATTAACGGTAGAAACAACATCGTGAATATTCTCTTCTCTGATATGTTTTGCAACAGTGCCATCAGACAAAGACAGAACAGCCGTATCACTATCATTCCCAATCTCGAATGAATTAAAATCTAAGTTAGTCTCAGAAGAAAGTCATTCAAATTCGTTTGACGTTTGAATTTCAAAGGATTTCGAATCACAGGTATATGACTTACCTTTTCTCTTTATTTGAATAAAGCCTTCGAAATCCTTTACACTAACCTCTGAAACAGATGAGAAAGAACCATGATTGCAAAGAGCGACATCGGCATTAAAGATCAGTGGATCAATTCGAACAGAACTTTCACTTATGACAGTATCAGAAAAAACATTATCCCCCTTACTCGCAAGGTTCTCCTTAGGGAGCGAAGAATCAAGTTTACTAAGACCAAACTTATCTTTGTAACCCAAACCTATGTTGGGAGAATTTATGATGTTAAAATGATAGATCAAGTCATCAAGATGATTAATACCCTCCTGTCTTTTTTGCCTGAGGTGATCCAATAAAATCCCTTACAACAACAAATACTTAAGAACTAGTTGAAATCCATTTTCAACCAGAGTTGATGATGAAAAGGAATCTGTGGAAGATGATTCCAACTTGCCAAAATATAATTCTGGATCACGAAATCTATTAATGTATCCCTTGCCAATATTTGGCGAATTAACGATGTTAAAATGAATCAACAGATCTTCAAGAAGCTTGATATCTTCTTCTCTTTTTAACCAAAGATGATCCAAAAAAATCCCTTTCAACATCATACACTTAAGAACAAACAAAAATCCATGTTCAACTAGAGATGCGGAGGAGACGTCGAAGTTGGAATTAAACGAACATTCGTATCTCTTGTGACCAAATTTTCCACAAGATAAACACCTGATAGGATCTCGACACTGTGAAGCATGATGGTTATAATCCCACATCTGAAACGGAGATTCTTTCTAATTTTTGAATCTATCCAGTTCTTGTTTGATTGAGTCGAGGAAAACTGGAAACTAATCGGTTGACGATGATAATTCTGTGGACCTCGATCCTTAACTACATTTACGAATGATCGATTGAAAGAAGGGGTTCGATAAATTGGAAGAAACGAAGACGATTGAGTCAAGAAAGTTGGATTTTGGAAGCCAGAGCAAAAAGATTTAGATGCCATTAAAGGAGCTTAAGAACTAAATACTCTTCTAAAAAAGTTTTCAACAAATATTATTTTATTATTCTGACTTACTGAATACTAGGAGGCTAAATGTTAGCCATATAATTTCAATATCGGAAGTAATGATATAAGCGGTGACATCACGAGTAGATTAAGGCTATGAAGTCTAATATTGAAGAATAAAACCAAACTTAGCCAACAACATGCCTCCTCGCGGGTATCTCTCCGCTGTTAACAAGAAATCTTGCCAACACCTCAAAGAATTTTTTTAGAAGTAAACAATCCCTTCAAAACCCCTTTCAATTGATTCAAAAGCGTTTTTATTCCTTCGAAGTGAACCCTTTCGAAGGTATTAATTCTGTTGTCATAAAGAGGGTAATGTTAACAAGAAATCTTATCAACATCTCAAAGAAAAGTTTTAGAAGTAAACAATCCCTTCGAAACCCCTTTCGAGTGAGTCAAAAGGGTTATTATACCTTCGAAGGGAACCTTTTCAAAGGTATTAATTCTTCTGTCATGAAGAGGGTTCCTTCGAAAGTAATGATATGTTTCGATATAGTTAAACACCTTTCGAAGGAGTCCTCTCAAAAAGGGTTTTACCTTAAGATTACATGATGAATCCCTTCGATACCCCTTTCGAATGAGTCGATAGGGTGTTTATGCCTTTGAAGGGACCCGGAATACAACATACATATTAAACAAAAAGTGGATTTAATATGCTATGGAATCTTATCTTGGATAAATGACGCAAGTCCAATTGACTTGATAATATTGAACTATCATCATCACTTTAGTATCACATAGGCTTTAGACATGATGATAATTTTCTTCAAAATCAAGATATCCAAGTAAACTCCGTAGTATTGCATATGCCAAATAAGGTTAAGAAGATAAGTGTGTATCGTGTGCAATTGGTCGTTAGACAAGCTAATGGCCAAAATGATCATCCTCTTATTCAAAATCAGTATTAGATCTATGCATCCTCTCATTTTCATTTCTCATGAATGGATTACAAGTAGTAGAGTTTTTTCCCAATTTTATTTACGGTTACAGAATTTTATTTGGCCAAGAGGCAAAAAGAAAATCCAAGATTTCAAAAATCGGTCCCGAACTTGGACCCCTAGTGTCTTATTTAAAGATGCAATTTAGACCCTTCCGCATCCTTGCTTTCGAAGCTGCCGAAAGGACTCTTTTCCTACCTTTTGCACTGTAACGACTCGTAAATTTGATAATTTAATTCGTGTATTTAATAGGATTTCTAATTTAAATTTAGGAAGAAACATAAATCTTATTTATTTATAGGAAAGAGAATGTTGAAATTAGATGTATCAAGGGTAATTAAAACTTACCAATTGAATAATATATTGCAATTAATTGTAATAGTGGAAAGTGTTGCAATTGGCTATAAGGTTAGAAATAAGTAAATAAAGGCAAGTACTGAATTCATCAATGAAAATAAATTTTTATTTAGTACAATCCCTTTTTATTAACTATTGTAAGTGTTAATTTATTAAAATGGAAAATTTGACAATAGATTCAATTTGTACGTTGGATAATAAATTGCAATAACTAAAGTTAGTAATTAATGGGTTAAAGGGAATACCAATTTACTCATAAAGTGAATATAAGTGGATGTAACAAAATTAATAGGAAACGATAATTATTCATAAGTGATGGTTGATGTAAAAGGAATAACTAATTGGATTTAGAAACTTAATTTGTATGTGTGCATATATTTAATGGAATATGAGGAAAACAAATGTAAGGATTTGATTAATATATACGTTATTTATTCAGGGTATTGAATAAAATTGGGAATCCAATTGTAATTAATAGTAATAATGTTGGTATTAGCTAATAAATTTAATTTCAATGCAATACCCATAAATGAATGGGATGAAATGAATGTATGTAAATGTATACTAGGTTATTTATCAAATAAAGGGAAAGAAAAGTAAATATCGAATTTGATTGATGAATAAATATGCGTTGAATAGTAATTGAATGTAAAGTTAATGGTAATTGTATAAAATCAAAATATGATAATGAATTACAATAATTGTGGGTTGATAATAAGGTGTGAATGAGAAAGTGATTGTTATATTAATTGAATGAAATTCAAATTTGTTGGGAAAAGTAAATGTGTATTTGGTAATAAATTTAAACAGACTTAAATATAGAATTTATTTGATTAATATATATAATAAATAATTATTTAATGAAAACAAATACTCTGTAGATATCTATAATATTTGAGTGTAAATAACAAACTTATAAATGTGAGATTTAGAGTTTTGACAACCATTATTATGAGTTATATTTATATTCAGTCATTCAATTTAATTTGTAAATCATTGAAATAAATGGTACGTTTAAATAAATTTAGGTAATAATGGGGAATAACGTAAATAAAGTCTTCATTAAATGATGGTTCGAGTATATAAAGAATGGAGGTAAAGCTTTATAAATTGATTTGAATCTAAAATTTAATGAAAGGAGTAATTGGAATTAAATGGATCAAATGTTTGAAGTTACGAAAATTTTAATTTAGATAAAAGGGGTATGCATTTATGTAATAGAGTATGAATATATTATTAAGTTTATTTATAAAATGGCAGTTGGGTAAATGAAAGGGTGCAAAAGTAAGCTTGTCAGTATATTGAAGTAATGTATGATAATAGGTTTAACTGAAATAAATGAAAATTTAACATCTAAATATTACGTTAATAGGAAGTAATTGTTCTACTTATCATTTAGCCCATTTTGAAACTTACTCAAAGGAAATTAATGTAACTGAAAATTTTCAATTAATAGGAGAGAGAATACTGATTGTAATAGGTGAAATTAAAAGCAGCTTATGTTTTGTGAAATATAAGGAAAGTTTTGATTCAATGAAAAAAAAACATTTACATCAATAAAATGAATGTTTCATCTGTGAATGTAGGTTTAATTTAATTTAAATAAAAAATAGAAAGATTGATTTTATAGAAAGAAATATATGTTTATTTGAACTGTGTTTAGCTTACAGACTGATTACAAGAATAGGAAAATAATCTATTTATTACTCTTGTATATAAACAATTTTTCTATTTTTTTATGCATTTTAGTTATCTGTTTTAAAATTTAACCTTGTAAGTGATTGCAATTAATGTAGTTCAAATATTTCAATTAAAATGAAAGAAAACGGTGATTTCAATTAATAGATTTAATATAAAAAAACGCGCGTTCTGTGGTAAACAAAAAGGGTGTTTCAATGGTAATAAGAGATCAATTTGGGAAAAACAAATCAAATGTTTTCATTTTTAAGGTAAGTATAAAAACATTATTATGCATAGACAAAAACCCAAATGCATAGAAATTCGAATATTACTTGAGTTAATGAAGTAATTTTGGTGTGTTTAGGGTTAACAAAATTTATTAAGTAAACATTTGTTTTTAAATTTGAATTCTAAAAGTTTGTTTACAGTATAGAGTTAGTCCATTCATTCCCTTTCTAATTAATAATTGCCTCTTTTTAATACCTGCTACTTTTAAAAAGGCTGTTCATATTTACTATATTTCAAAACCAAGTTTGTTCATATTTACTTTATTCCTTTTCATTCATTTTCCAACTTCATTTTTCTGAAACGTCATTTCATTTATTTCTAATTAATGGCGGTCTCTCTTTTCAAATATCTTTGATCCTAAACCTAATTCTAACCTTATAAATAAGATATGACGCAAATGAAACCACAGCCTCCATTCTAATCTTCTTCTTTTTTTCCTTTTCTTTTTTTCTTTTCTCTTCAAATCTCCTTATTATCTCTCATTTTAATTTTTCCTTCCTCTTCAAATATTCTTCTTCTTCAAAATTTTCTTCTATTTCAAACTTTCTTCTTTCTTTTCAAATCTAGATCTTCTCTTCCATTTTCAGTTCTTGTTTTAATCATTTTCTTTTTCAATTCTTCTTTTTCAAATCTTTTTTCTTTCTTTCAACCTTTTAAAAATACATACATTCATATAATAAGGAGGAAAACTAAAGTAAATCGAAATAAATGAAAAATTACGGAACAAAGCTGGCAATCAAGAAGAAGCATACGCGTGGGAAGAGTGGATGTGGCACTGTATTTTATTTTATTTTGTTTATTTTTAATTTCTATTGCAAATCGTTTAATTATGATAACTTTCACATACGAACTCCGTTTCACGCGTGATTTTTTTGTTAGGATCGTAATTAAATTCCGGATCTGTTAACGCTATGAATTTGGAGACCGTCAAATTTTTGGGTTTAAATTGGATTTGAATTCAATTTAAATCCAAAAGGTGAGTGTTTTAACCCACTCACAACTTCTAAAATTTCTTATGTTTGTTAATTTGACTTAAGATATGAGTAGAAATTTATTTATGTTCGTTTGGCATGTTTTATTCATCATCTCAGTCAAATCGCATTTATTTAATTTAACTGTTAATTCGTTTTATTTATTGCATATAATTTGACAGTTAGAATTTATTTATTTGCATATTAACTGCCAGTCATAGTTATGTTAAATTTTTATTTCATATTAGCTGCCAGTTAAATTTACATTTATTTTTGCATATAAACTGCTAGTTTAACAATTGTTAAATTTATTATTGAATATAAACTGTTAGTTAATACATGTTATTTATTACCTGTATAATTTATATGCTCTATATCGATGATTGTTTAAATTGGATGATGATTGCAAATAATGGTTGATGATTGATATTTGGATGAATGGATGCTATATTTATATTGTATAAACTGCAAGTCATCATGCACTTTCGTTTCATTCGGGATTGCAGTTTGAAATGATATACAACCGCATTTTTTTTATTTTAAATTGCGGATTGAAATGATAAACATCCGTATCACTTGACCATAGGGTAGAAAATTTTATGCAGGCACCGCGGTATATATATAAAATTATTTTTGAAATGATTTTCTATGGTTTTGTAAAGCTATATATATGGTTTATGGGATATTGATTTGGTTATTGATAAAGGTTATTTATATATAGTAATTTCCGGTTTTTAAGCTTTGTATAAATTTGATTTGAAGTTTAAAATTTAGTTTGATTTTAAGATCAAATACGATTAAGCATTTATTTAAAAATTTAATTCCTGGAGTTTCATTGACTTAAATGAGAATAAGGTTGGAAGATGAATATTAAGTTAAATTGGAATTAAATAAAAAGTTAGAATTTTTAAAGGATATGATTTTATAACTTGATTTTTGTGTAGAGTGATCTAAATGAATATCAGGTTGATTTAAATGAACATATAGTAAATTGAAAGATTTTCCAGTTATGTGAAGTTAAAGGTTTTCTTAAATTATATTGAATTCATTAAGTAAATATTTCAAGTCTAAATAATAAGTAATTGAATTTAATATATATAGGATTGTCAAATGAGTTTGTTTTGAAAAGGTGAAATATTTAAAGCTTTGAAACATAAGAATTGAAATGGTATTTGGAAGTTTAAATCGATATTTGAAAATTTGTTGTGAAATCTAAAGAAGCTATTGTGTTTTATAAAGTAATTTAATATTTAACCATTTAAGAGATGGAAATTTGTTTCGAAGTTATGATTTTCAAGGTAATATGATTTGAAAATATTATATTCAAGAGTTTTGATTTCTAAATATTTTACTTTGAAAACCCTATGATTTTGGAAAAGAATATATATTGGAAAATAAAATGACTTTATATGATTTTGGGTCTAAATGATATCGTATTGATTCGGGGTTTTAAAATATAAATGATATCGTATTTATATGGGTTTAAAATGGATATTTTATTCTGGTTTTAAAGTTTAAAATTATTTTAAATGACCGTGGTGTTATAATAACGTTTGGTTGTTAAAGAGACCGGGATCGGAAGTTGTCATACTCTCTACCAACTCCGAAAACCACTTTAACAACCGTGTACGAGGTGGAGATTCCAGAATGAAGTAGGTTGGTGGCGACGTTTCCTATAAGGTAAACACGTGACCCAACTCTCGTGAGTTGGCATAAGGTGGCTAAAACAGGAGCGATTCTCGGGCCAATGAGGTCATTCATCTGATCGAACGCACTCCTTCGATGCTATACTCTGACTTTGGATTGATTCGGTGGCCACTATTGATTTCTTTGATTTTGGGGGTGTTTGTTCGAGGTGGGCAGTAGCTGCGGCTATGCGTTACCATCAGCCCGGATAGCAATTGGTATATCTACCCTGGCATTGCCTAGTTGTGCCGTGTCACCTACCCTATCGCGCCTTGTACGAGTTTGGATTTCTCCCGTAGCTCGTGTGGTATCCTCTGGTGGCTTCCCGATCAGGAGGGACTATGATATTGGATGGACTACTGGGACTATTACGTGTTAAGGGCTATATGGGTAACCCCTTAATGCTAAGAAAAAAGTAAGTTTATTTTACAATTAGTCACTATTATAATAGCGCAATATACTACATGGTAAATAGTTTAACGGATCCTTAGGAGATGTAAATCCCGAGCATCTCTTGAGTTACTGCACTCATATTTATTTCTGTTAATTTAACTCACATAAGATCTTTTAGTTCTGACTCGAGTGTTTTTGTTTTTCAAATTCGCTCGGGTCAGTCCGAGCGTTTCAGGATCGAAGACTTTAGCTCTGGAGGACGAAGATGGAGTTTTCTATTATTATTATTAGTTATATTCCACTACACTATTTAATTCCACTGCATTGGTATTTATTGGTATGTGAACTCTGATATTTATTGTATAAAGAAGAATCAAATGTTTTGTAAACAGTTTTATGAACTGTATATTTATTATTATATTTTATCCTTCCGCTGTGAGATTCTGTTTAGTTTTTTTTCTCTTCTCTATTTTTTCTTATTTACCCCATAACAATCCGCCCTTCCATATGGTTTGAATTGGCACGTGTGTCGATTTAAAGCGTGCGAAAAGGCGGGACGTTACATCTGGTATTAGAGCTTTGGTTTAGCGATAAACCTTAGCTTTGTGGGGTCTGACTCTTTATTAATAGGGTAGTAATACCCTATGGGAGTCGCTGAGTGTATATATGAGAGAGCGTATTTGTTAGTGTTATAAAAAGGTTTTAATATTGTGTTAATCTGTTCCGTTTTGTATTTATAAATTCTAGTTGGTGCATGGGACGCTGTGGCATCAATAGGGATTTCTAAACACTTAACAGGACAGACCGACATAATATTTGATTTTAATAAAGGTGAATGAAATAACTTTGCCTATTATATTTTCTATATATAAAAATATTTTATAATGACATATATTTGGTTGCTATAGATTGGGTGTTAGGTAATGAAAATATAAATAATAGTTGAAACTAAGTTGAAAATAAAATAAATGAAAAGTGGAAACTTAGAACTTAAGTTCCAGGGTTTTTGAAGATTTCCTTCAATGGATTTTGAAATATAATAATATTGTTTATAAGTATTTTCTGATATACATATTTAATATAATTCGGTAGAATTGTTTTGAAGAATATTTTGGAGAAAAAGTTTTGTACTTTCCTCTCTGTTGCTGGAAAATAAATTCAGTGATGGCGGCCGCATCATCGACTTTCATTTTCGAGTTTCGAAGGGAAAAGGCCACTGTAGTAGTTTTACTACAGATTCATTTTGAAAAATATATAAATTTTGAATTGTTTTAAATATAATTAGAGATATATAAGTTGTAAGAATATATTTATCTATTATTTTAAAATAATTTGAAATTTAACCCGGTATTAAATTCTTAGATTTCCATTAGTTAATTGTTTCAATTATTGTAGTGAATTGAAACGTAGGTAATTAATAAATTAAAACCTCTAAAGGAAATAAGAGATTTATTGATAGGTTATAAATGGTATTAAATGGAATTTGAAATTATAACCTACGAAATAAAGAATATTATTATTGAATTTTTAATTAATCATTGGTAATGAGGAAACTTGTATAACTTTCAAGTACATTCTTTAAAAAAACATATATAACTTACCAAATATTAAAAGTTGAAATGTTTGATAGGAAATGTGATGAAAATTGTACAAGTAAAAGTAGGTAGTGTAGAATTCAATGAATTTGCTATTATAAATGAGAATTTAATGTTATCAACTTAAGTTACAATTAAAATCTTACTATAAGTGAATAAAATTAAAGGTAAGTAATTCAAATAGATGAATGTCAACTTAAGTAAATAAAATGGAAATGCTAACAAATTAAACGAGGGCATGCAATAAATGAATAAATAATTATAATGAGATAAAAAGAACTAGCATGACCTGAGTTAATGAAATTGAATAATTGTAAGTAATAAGTAAAAATAAATGAAGCAAACATTTAATGAGTAAATGTAAATTTAAACGATGAATCACTGTATAAATAAAAAGATAATCAAACAACTGATGTATGAAATAAAATTTATAATAAGTTAATTTGATTTGCTGATTGGAATTGTTATTGTTTGATTGTGGTTGTTGGGTGAGGAAACTTTAACTGTGTTGGGATGGATGAATAATCCATTGGTTTAATCTAAGACTGTTGAGTAAATGATGCACTTGATGGTTTATTCTTCATTCCGTACAATTTAAAGATTTTGAACCCGAACAACTATTTGTTGTATGATTGTATGGTTGTTTTGTATTTGTTGTGTATGCTGTTCGTTGAAATTGATGGTTGTTGTATTGATTTGTTGTTAGTGATTGAAATCCACTTAAATATTTCACTTTATGTAAATTGTTAACCCTTTAGATTTTATAAGTGAAATGCAGGATATAGAAGCAATTGCTACTGCTTTTGGTTCCATAAATTAAGCGTAAATTGCCCGACAAATAGGTACGTTTCGGATTTCGGTTTATAGCGCTATTTTATATATTTTTCCGTGTAGGGATATATTTTATTTTGGAAAGTATTTGTGTATATTGTTATATTTATATTATATTTCTTCCGAACCTTTCCTACAAAGGAGACTCTGCCAAAATTTTCCGTAAAATTTGGACTTAGAATATTTTGAAATGTTTACCAAACTTTAGTAATTTAAGTGTAAAAAGATATAATGATTATAAAATGGGTATATTTTATTTAAGGAAATAAATTTAGTAAATTATTAGTTATAAGTTAAATATTTTGAATAAGATGTAGTGTTATTTAATTCTTCTTTTCCCTTCTTTTCCTTTTCGGGGACGAAAAGTTTTGAGTGGGGGAGAGTGTAACGACTCGTAAATTTGATAATTTAATTCGTGTATTTAATAGGATTTCTAATTTAAATTTAGGAAGAAACAGAAATCTTATTTATTTATAGGAAAGAGAATGTTGAAATTAGATGTATCAAGGGTAATTAAAACTTACAAATTGAATTATATATTGTAATTAATTGTAATAGTGGAAAGTGTTGCAATTGGCTATAAGGTTAGAAATAAGTAAATAAAGGCAAGTACTGAATTCATTAATGAAAATAAATTTTTATTTAATACAATCCCTTTTTATTAACTATTGTAAGGTGTTAATTTATTAAAATGGAAAATTTGACAATAGATTCAATTTGTATGTTGGATAATAAATTGCAATAACTAAAGTTAGTAATTAATGGGTTAAAGCGAATACCAATTTACTCATAAAGTGAATATAAGTGGATGTAACAAAATAAATAGGAAACGATAATTATTCATAAGTGATGGTTGATGTAAAAGGAATAACTAATTGGATTTAGAATCTTAATTTGTATGTGTGCATATATTTAATGGAATATGAGAAAAACAAATGTAAGGATTTGATTAATATATATGTTATTTATTCAGGGTATTGAATAAAATTGGGAATCCAATTGTAATTAATAGTAATAATGTTGATATTAGCTAATAAATTTAATTTCAATGCAATACCCATAAATGAATGGGATGAAATGAATGTATGTAAATGTATACTAGGTTATTTATCAAATAAAAGGAAAGAAAGGTAAATATCGAATTTGATTGATGAATAAATATGCGTCGAATAGTAATTGAATGTAAAGTTAATGGTAATTGTATAAAATCAAAATATGATAATGAATTGCAATAATTGTGGGTTGATAATAAGGTGTGAATGGGAAAGTGATTGTTATATTAATTGAATGGAATTCAAATTTGTTGGGAAAGGTAAATGTGTATTTGGTAATAAATTTAAACAGACTTAAATATAGAATTTATTTGATTAGTATATATAATAAATAATTATTTAATGAAAACAAATACTCTGTAGATATCTATAATATTTGAGTGTAAATAACAAACTTATAAATGTGAGATTTAGAGTTTTGACAACCATTATTATGAGTTATATTGTAACGACCCAGAATTTTAATTTATTAAAATTTGAATATTTAATTAATTTTAAATATTAATTAGTGAATTTATAAGTCGAATAAATTTTATTTCGAATAATTGGATTTAATTGAATAATTAAATCGATAGTTTAATATGTTAAAATACAGAAATAATTGAAAATTGAGTTAAATATGATTGAAATTAATTTGTAAAATTTTATTATATCATATTGGAGTTAGAACGATATTTTAGAACTTTTAAAATCGAATTAAAAGTTAATTTGTGAAAATTGAATATTTTAATATTTAATCGACTAGTGAAATTAGCCAATTTTCGAACAGTCTCAGAATTGGACGAAACTAGTTCCATTGTATCCGTAATAGTTAGTTATTACCAGATTTCAATTTTCGTAGCAATCGGAGTTATGTTTGATCGTGGCAGCTCGAAACGCATCGAAATTGTTTTTAATATTAAATTGGCGAGTTAAAATAGCCATTTTTCAAATAGTCTCGGATTTCGACGAAACTAGTTTCATCGGATCCGTAATGTGATATTATTGTAAGGTTTCAAATTTCGTGTCAATCGGATTTACCGTTTGTCCGGTGCAAGCTAAAACGTCTAGAAAATTGTTTAAATCGGTTTAATTTAAATTGAACGTTTATAGCCATAACTCGCACAGATGACCGAATTAGCTTCCGAAACCTATTCCATTGTGTCCGGAACGCGGGGTAAACCTTAGGAACGCCAACCGGCACGCTTCGTTTGGAGTTCGGAAAATCCGTGATGAATAGTGTCGCGCGAATTTTCTATAAAAGCCCCCTTTATTTCATTTTTTCACAAAATATCAAACCCTTAGGGTTACATTTGCAGGCCGCCACCCCTTAAACTATCAATGGCCAGAATTTTCTTCTCTTCTCCTCTTAATTACTCTCAATCCATCAAGTATTAGAGAAAGTGTTCAACATGAAACTTGTAGAGCATGAAGAGAGCTTCGAATCTATACGGAGTTGATCGAAATTAGAGCGACGTGGAGGGAGAAAAGGGGGGCCGACGCCTGCTAGTTGCGCACGCACATCAACGTGCTACAGGGGGCCGAGTTGCATAGGGTGGTGGCCGTGCGTAGCTCTTGTCGCGAGCTTTCCAATGGCGTTTCCTGATCGAATTATCGTTGAGCGTGGTGGGCGAACTATTAAACCCTAATTTGCATTGATGGGTTCTTTTGTGCGTGATTTGTTACTGGAGAGTAACGTGAGGGAGATGGAGGAAACAGGGGACGGCCTGATGGGGGGGGGGGGGAGACCAAATCCAACGGCCAGTATTAGATGTAGGTTAAAATTAAAAATAAAAGTTGTAAATTAGTTATTAAAAATTCGTGTAAACTTGTAAAAATCATATCTTTCTCATACGAGGTCGAAAACGCGCGAAACAGGAAGCGTTGGAATCGTATGGACGAGCACTGCGCTATGGAATTGGATTGGAGTCGTTTGGAGTTAGTGAGAATTTCAGGTAAAATTAAACGTCCGTTTAATTTTATTCGAAATAAATCGCTAAAACGAAATTGAAATCAAGGTGAGAACTTCTCACTCAATCGAATCAGTTTCGATTTTTATTTTAAATAGTTAGATTTAAAATTCTTGAATGCATGTTTGAATGATGATTGTTATCTATTGATTGTTAAAATAGACATTATGCGCCGTTAGTAAGCGGATGTTATTTATTAAAAACATATACCGCGAATATTTCATAAACAGTGAAATTGGTATTATATATAATAGCAATATATATATTGGCATATGTATATATTGAAGTTGTTGATTTCCCGCATTGTATAGTGGATGAGACCCTATTGCGCCGTCTATTAAGCGGATAATATTTTAAATCCCATATACCACGATAATTTCTTACTGGAACGGAATTGGTATTGTGCTAATGTTTGTGGATGCAGGAAAACAGGTTGGTGGGATCCAACTGGATTCCTCAACAGTATTTATTTGATTATGGATATTTTGATATTCATTGATTATCATATACGATATATGATGTCGTTGTTGTCGTGATTGACTATTTGGTATGTAGCATCATTGGACCAAATTTTGAACTTTAAAAATGATTTTTAAAGTGATTTTTGAAAGTATACGTTTATAAAATATTTTTGGAATCGATTCCTTTTAAATAAATAAACGTTATAAATTTTAATGTTATAAAAATTATGGTTTTTGAGAAATATAGTTAAAAGTTGATTTTTGAAAATATGGGTTAATGATTTTATAAAATAGTTTAAATCGGGAATTTTGAATTTATTATAAAAAGTTTAAAAATAGGATTTGTAAAATTTAATTATTTTATAAAACAAAATGATGAAATTATAAAGGACTTTAAAGACGTTTTGAAATAATAATATAAATTGATTTATATAAAAGATTTATAAATTGATAATTTATAAATTAAAATATTTGAATTATAAAATGAGTTTTTATAAGTGTTGGAATGAATTGTGAATGAATTTCATAAATGAATGAAATTCATAGAATTATAAACGGTGAAGTTATAAATGGAATTTTATAAGCAGTAGGTTATAAAATTTGTAAAGTTATTTGAAGAATAGATTTGGTTAAATAAATGAATCTTATAAGTTATAAGATTTATAATTTGGAAAGTCTTAAAATGAACGATTTTGTAAAATAATCGTTTTATAAGCATTTAACTTATAATATGAACCTTTGGTTTATAATTGAGTTATAAATTGAAATAGCTTAATAAAGGAGATTTATAAAAAGGAAGTTGTTATAAAATAAATAGGAATGGAATTTATAAACATTGTTTTTATAAATCCGCAAAACGACTTATTTTGATAAGTAAATTGCTATAGTATATTAAAGGAGTTATATTCACGTTTTAGACAGTGAGTAATCCTTTAAGATAAAATGTATAGAAGTGATGAAATTGGTTAACGTAGTATATTCACGTTTTGAATAGTGAATAATATGTTAAAGAAAATGTTTAGGATGTGATATTTTAAACAGAATTAAAACGATCTAACGATGTTTTAAATGTGTTAAGATTCGAAACCATAGATTTCAACATTCATTGTTGAAATAGACGTTTTCGAGAAATAAAAGGAAATGGTGGACTATAACACTGTTGTTATGGTAAATGATTTCCGAAAGGAAATGTTTTGTATAGTATTGGGATTTATATATCTATTTTAATTTCGAATCCCTATACAAGTGATTTTGGGTTGTCGTAACGATGTTTTACGCAACATTCGTTTTGGCCCAAATAAATATGTTTAAGAGAATGATTTCCTTAAAGAATGAAATATATACTTAATTTTGATTTAAGTATGTTGAATATTTTCCAAGTGTTGAAAGTAAATAGACTTGTGAATTACTTATGAATAAATAAGTATAGAAATGTTTTCCAATGTGAAATGAAACGTTTTGAGAATTTATCTTTTTGGAGATAAATTGAAAATGATTATTTGAAACCTATTGAAATCGTATATTCATAAATATTTTGGGAATATAAATTCACTATGGAATTTATGAAGGAAAGTGGAATTCGTTTAAAAATAAATATTGATTTATTTTTGAAGTATGAAAATTATTTATCTTGTAAAGATATCTTTGGGAAATAAATAATTTGGAAAATTATTTGGAATCTGGTGATGTTGTGCATATCCATTGATAGTTCAATAACCGACTATCAATATTTACCTTTGAATGGGTATTTGTTGTGATTTGCTTGAATTTGAATGCCATACTTATTTTTAAATTATTGCGCTCGTTATTCGGATTACCCATTTCGAATAGTGATACGACGTAATGGATAGCATTGATGACCGATGTTGAAGACCGGATATTTTTGAAAGCGAAAGGACAACTCGTCGATTGTCTTTGCACCGAGTAGCTACGGTATAGAGACTCCCTATGTGATGGGAAGTCCAGACGTGATTAGAGATTATCCGGATTGCAAGGACTTCTTTGTAAGTGCCTTCGGTTCTGTTCGAGCCCGGAACAGACTTGTATGGATTGTATGTCTGACATTACAAATTGAGATATAAAGCTGATTTCTTTCAAATATATTTCTGTTGGTGGCGGAGAATTTATTCTCTTAGCTTAACACCCTTCTCTGAGACGTACGAGCTCAAAGGTTATGTAGTTGAAGGTTATTAGCGATATATTCCCAATTTGGTAATGTGACATGCTGAGTGTTGCTGTGAAATGATCATTGTGTTGATCATTTGTGATAGGATCATTTGTTTGATCGTTTATCTTGGTGATCATTTCTATGATCATTTGTTGACCCAAAGCATAGCTTTTGTATAAAGCGTGGCTTTGTGGACGAGACTTCGTCGAGCCTCACACCCCGGAATGGTCAAAACAGGAAAGATGCGGCAAGGTTACGAGGGGTAGCTCCCTTTAGGGTATGTGCATTTCCTTTTGGAAAAGGGTGGTATCATGGTATGGAGCCCAGATACTTACTCATGTTGAAACACTTTATTTATGATTGTGTGATGTTGATGAGGAGCGCTCGGTTAAAGGTCCCAAAGGACCGGGGGATGGCATACTCTTGTTAGTTGTTACCCAGTTAGGGGTAACCCGGCCTTGTGTTGGCAGAGATCCGGTTTGGTTCTCGGGGACGTCCTTCCAGAGGCGTTCTCATGTGGCAATGGGAAGTTCCTTGGCCTGACCATTCGTTGGAAATCCAAAGAAACAATACGATCTTGTACGGTATTAGTTGTAGAACCTATCATTCACTTATGGTGGCGCCCCACTGTTTGGATGGTAGCTATAGTAGGCATAGTTCAGAATGTCTATGCTGGCTAAGATTTATATCTTTATTTTCGAAATGATTTTCTCTACACTATGCACTAGTAATAATATCAAATGTTCTTTTAAATGCGTATCAAGCATCTTTGACTATCATAAGGAGAAATCTCCTCCGATTCAGCGTTTGCATGTGTGTGTGTGCGGGAGGCCTTATGGTAGTCTCATTTTTAAAAGCATTGCGAATTGACTTTAAAAAAATATTCCTCTATTTTGATTTTAAAGATAAATAAACTGTTTTGAGTTCTCACACCAGTCACATGACTGACTCAGAGTTTATTGTTTTCCTTCCTAAACTCTGGGTGCTTACCAATTTCCACACGGGCAGTCAGGAGTTAAGGTTTATCAGGATATCCTGGAATTCAGGAGTTGCTGGAGGCAAGATGGATGACATTGGCGTATTACTAGTATATAGTATTTCTTTTTCCGCTGCATTGTTCGTTGTTGTTTGTTGTACACTCTGATGATGATGTAATGAGATGTAATGTAATAACTGATATAGTTCTTTGTTTAAAGATTATTCATTTATTTATTATATGTTGTTCCGCTGCGATTGTGAGATTCTGATGTTGTTCTGTTGTTTTCTTTCTGTTCCGTTCTATTTTCTTTTCTCCCTATTTTCTATCTTTTTCTCTCTCCTTCTGTCTTTTTCTTTTTCTTAAAACCCTAACTATTCGGTTTTTCGGCAATGAAAAATCGCGTACGTTACATTTTGTATCAGAGCATATGGTTAAGCGACTACCATGGCTCTGTGGGGTATTAATCATTAGAGATAGAGTCAGTAGTACTCTAGAATGAGTTTCTGTGTAATAATAGCTATGAGAGTGTATTTGTTAGTGAATATAAAAATTATTTTATATTGTGATGATTGGTTTGTTGAGTGGTATATGGATTCTGGTTAATACGAGTAATTAACATTGTTGATAGGGATCTCTAAACACTTGTACAGAACAATTCGACACAATATTATTTTAAAATTGGGTAAATGAAATAATTTTACCTTGATTATATTTTATATATAAAGGAATAATTTTTCATAATTATTAAAGTGTATATAAGTTGATTGTTTAGATGTTTGAATAATCTAAATAAGAGAATAATTGTATAAGTAAAAAGAATTATAAGAATTGGAATTATAATTAAAGTGATTTGCAATTGTGAAATACACTTATATATATAAGAAGTGAAACTATATGAATATATTTATGAATATGAGTTATAAATAAAAAAAAATTGAATTCAAAGTTAAGTGATAAATGTGAACTTGAGTTATGTAATGAAATTCAACTTGAAATGGTTAAATGAATTGAATTAATGGATTGAATGTTAATCAATTGAATGTAAATTAAGTTGATATGAAATAATGAATGTAAGTGTTAATTCATTAAAATCTAATGTTATTGGAAGTTGAATAGTTGAATGAAAATCAATTTAATTAAACCAATTGAAAGCAAAGGAATTTGGTTGTAATTAATATACATTGGTTGATATATGATAGTCAGTTGATTGTGTATAATTCATTAAATATTAGTGAAATTGAGTTAATGAAATTGGAAGCTAAAGTAATTGAAATCCAATTGGAAGTTAAGCGAATCTTAAATAGAATTGAATTTGATTTGGAAGTGAACCAACTTGAATATGAATTAGTGAATATAAACTAATTGAAAATGAATGTTAGTAAAAACATCCACTGTTAATGAATCAAATGTGATTTAAATTGAAAACCAATTCATTGAATATTAATGAGAATATGAATGAATATTGATTTGGTTATGGATGCTAGTTGGATGATAGTTGGTTGATGGTTGAACATATTACTTTTATTGCATTTGCTATGTTGGCATATATAGTTATTATGTTGCTATATGTTGTATATCGATACTATTGTCTATATACATGTTCTCATGTTGTTTTTTGAGTGTTTAGTAGGTGCGGATCGCGTTTGCTTCGCATTTGGAGCTCGCTTTCCCGCTATATTAGCCGTATATGCTCGCTAATAAAATATAAGGTACATATCTCGGATTAAATATCGTGCTTTTACATTTTTTCCCTGCGGGATGCCTCATTACTTGATGAGATGTATATTTGTGATATATATACTGTCATTTTTTTTCGGATCGAGCCGCGCAAAGGAGACTATGGCGAATTTTTCCGAAAATTTAAGGCGTTAGAAAATTGGAAATTTTTTGAAAACTTTAACTTTGATTTTTGAATTGAAAGTTAAACAATAGTAATTTGTTTTTGAAAAGATAACTAAGTATGATTTGAAAACTTAGCAAAGATTTGTAAGAAATTTAACTATGGATTTTGGGAAAGTTAATGGATTCTGTAACTTTTCTTACTTGGTAATTTCGAGGACGAAATTCTTTTAAGGGGGGAAGTATGTAACGACCCAGAATTTTAATTTATTAAAATTTGAATATTTAATTAATTTTAAATATTAATTAGTGAATTTATAAGTCGAATAAATTATATTTCGAATAATTGGATTTAATTGAATAATTAAATCGATAATTTAATATGTTAAAATACAGAAATAATTGAAAATTGAGTTAAATATGATTGAAATTAATTTGTAAAATTTTATTATATCATATTGGAGTTAAAACGATATTTTAGAACTTTTAAAATCGAATTAAAAGTTAATTTGTGAAAATTGAATATTTTAATATTTAATCGACTAATGAAATTAGCCAATTTTCGAACAGTCTTAGAATTGGACGAAACTAGTTCCATTGGATCCATAATAGTTAGTTATTACCGGATTTCAATTTTAGTAGCAATCGGAGTTATCGTTTGATCGTGGCAGCTCGAAACGCATCGAAATTGTTTTTAATATTAAATTGGCGAGTTAAAATAGTCATTTTTCAAAAAGTCTCGCATTTCGACGAAACCAGTTTCATCGGATCCGTAATGTGATATTATTGTAAGGTTTCAAATTTCGTGTCAATCGGATTTACCGTTTGTCCGGTGCAAGCTAAAACGCCTAGAAAATCGTTTAAATCGGTTTAATTTAAATTGAACGTTTATAGCCATAACTCGCACAGATGACCGAATTAGCTTCCGAAACCTGTTCCATTGTGTCCAGAATGCAGGGTAAACGTTAGGAACGCCAACCGGCACGCTTCGTTTGAAGTTCGGAAAATCCGGGATGAATAGTGTCGCGTGAATTTTCTATAAAAGCCCCCTTTATTTCATTTTTTCACAAAATATCAAACCCTTAGGGTAACATCTGCAGGCCGCCACCCCTTAAACTATCAATGGCCAGAATTTTCTTCTCTTCTCCTCTTAATTACTCTCAATCCATCAAGTATTAGAGAAAGTGTTCAACATGAAACTTATAGAGCATGAAGAGAGCTTCGAATCTATACGGATTTGATCGAAATTGGAGCGACGTGGAGGGAGAAAAGGGGGGCCGACGCCTGCTAGTTGCGCACGCACATCAACGTGCTACAGGGGGCCGAGTTGCATAGGGTGGTGGCCGTGCGTAGC
Organism: Allium cepa; assembly: GCA_030765085.1. Lineage (NCBI taxonomy): Eukaryota > Viridiplantae > Streptophyta > Magnoliopsida > Asparagales > Amaryllidaceae > Allium > Allium cepa. Next base: position 71,408,158 of record CM060930.1, on the reverse strand, counting down.
TCTTGTCGCGAGCTTTCCAATGGCGTTTCCTGATCGAATTATCGTTGAGCGTGGTGGCCAAACTATTAAACCCTAATTTGCATTGATGGGTTCTTTTGTGCGTGATTTGTTACTGGAGAGTAACGTGAGGGAGATGGAGGAAGCAGGGGACGGCCTGATGTGGGGGGGGGGGGGGACCAGTTCCAACGGCCAGTATTAGATGTAGGTTAAAATTAAAAATAAAAGTTGTAAATTAGTTATTAAAAATTCGTGTAAACTTGTAAAAATCATATCTTTTTCATACGAGGTCGAAAACGCGCGAAACAGGAAGCGTTGGAATCGTATGGACGAGCACTACGCTATGGAATTGGATTGGAGTCGTTTGGAGTTAGTGAGAATTTCAGGAAAAATTAAACGTCCGTTTAATTTTATTCGAAATAAATCGCTAAAACGAAATTGAAATCAAGGTGAGAACTTCTCACTCAATCGAATCAGTTTCGATTTTTATTTTAAATAGTTAGATTTAAAATTCTTGAATGCATGTTTGAATGATGATTGTTATCTATTGATTGTTAAAATAGAAATTATGCGCCGTTAGTAAGCGGATGTTATTTATTAAAAACATATACCGCGAATATTTCATAAACAGTGAAATTGGTATTATATATAATAGCAATATATATATATTGGCATATGTATATATTGCAGTTGTTGATTTCCCGCATTGTATAGCGGATGAGACCCTATTGCGCCGTCTATTAAGCGGATAATATTTTAAATCCCATATACCGCGATAATTTCGTACTGGAACGAAATTGGTATTGTGCTAATGTTTGTGGATGCAGAAAAACAGGTTGGAGGGATCCAACTGGATTCCTCAACAGTATTTATTTGATTATGGATATTTTGATATTCATTGATTATCATATACGATATATGATGTCGTTGTTGTCGTGATTGACTATTTGGTATGTAGCATCATTGGACTAAATTTGGAACTTTAAAAATGATTTTTAAAGTGATTTTTTAAAGTATACGTTTATAAAATATTTTTGGAATCGATTCCTTTTAAATAAATAAACGTTATAAATTTTAATGTTATAAAAATTATGGTTTTTGAGAAATATAGTTAAAAGTTGATTTTTGAAAATATGGGTTAATGATTTTATAAAATAGTTTAAATCGGGAATTTTGAATTTATTATAAAAAGTTTAAAAATAGGATTTATAAAATTTAATTATTTTATAAAACAAAATGATGAAATTATAAAGGACTTTAAAGACGTTTCGAAATAATAATATAAATTGATTTATACGAAAGATTTTTAAATTGATAATTTATGAATTAAAATATTTGAATTATAAAACGAGTTTTTATAAGTGTTGGAATGAATTGTGAATGAATTTCATAAATGAATGAAATTTATAGAATTATAAACGGTGAAGTTATAAATGGAATTTTATAAGCAGTAGGTTATAAAATTTGTAAAGCTATTTGAAGAATAGATTTGGTTAAATAAATGAATCTTATAAGTTATAAGATTTATAATTTGGAAAGTCTTAAAAAGAACGATTTTGTAAAATAGTCGTTTTATAAGCATTTAACTTATAATATGAACCTTTGGTTTATAATTGAGTTATAAATTGAAATAGCTTAATAAAGGAGATTTATAAAAAGGAAGTTGTTATAAAATAAATAGGAATGGAATTTATAAACATTGTTTTTATAAATCCGCAAAACGACTTATTTTGATAAGTAAATTGCTATAGCATATTAAAGGAGTTATATTCACGTTTTAGACAGTGAATAATCCTTTAAGATAAAATGTATAGAAGTAATGAAATTGGTTGACGTAGTATATTCACGTTTTGAATAGAGAATAATATGTTAAAGAAAATGTTTAGGATGTGATATTTTAAACAGAATTAAAACGATCTAACGATGTTTTAAATGTGTTAAGATTCGAAACCATAGATTTCAACATTCATTGTTGAAATGGACGTTTTCGAGAAATAAAAGGAAATGGTGGACTATAACACTGTTGTTATAGTAAATGATTTCCGAAAGGAAATGTTTTGTATAGTATTGGGATTTATATATCTATTTTAATTTCGAATCCCTATACTAGTGATTTTGGGTTGTCGTAACGATGTTTTACGCAACGTTCGTTTTGGCCCAAATAAATATGTTTAAGAGAATGGTTTCCTTAAAGAATGAAATATATACTTAATTTTGATTTAAGTATATTGAATATTTTCCAAGTGTTGAAAGTAAATAGACTTGTGAATTACTTATGAATAAATAAGTATAGAAATGTTTTCCAATGTGAAATGAAACGTTTTGAGAATTTATCTTTTTGGAGATAAATTGAAAATGAATATTTGAAACCTATTGAAATCGTATATTCATAAATATTTTGGGAATATAAATTCACTATGGAATTTATGAAGGAAAGTGGAATTCGTTTAAAAATAAATATTGATTTATTTTTGAAGTATGAAAATTATTTATCTTGTAAAGATATCTTTGGGAAATAAATAATTTGGAAAATTATTTGGAATCTGGTGATGTTGTGCATATCCATTGATAGTTCAATAACCGACTATCAATATTTACCTTTGAATGGGTATTTGTTGTGATTTTCTTGAATTTGAATGCCACACTTATTTTTAAATTATTGCGCTCGTTATTCAGATTACCCATTCCGAATAGTGATACGACGTAATGGATAGCATTGATGACCGGTGTTGAAGACCGGATATTTTTGAAAGCGAAAGGACAACTCGTCGATTGTCTTTGCACCGAGTAGCTACGGTATAGAGACTCCCTATGTGATGGGAAGTCCAGACGTGATTAGAGATTATTCGGATTGCAAGGACTTCTTTGTAAGTGCCTTCGGTTCTGTTCGAGCCCGGAACAGACTTGTATGGATTGTATGTCTGACATTACAAATTGAGATATAAAGCTGATTTCTTTCAAATATATTTCTGTTGGTGGCGGAGAATTTATTCTCTTAGCTTAACACCCTTCTCTGAGACGTACGAGCTCAAAAGTTATGTAGTTGAAGGTTATTAGCGATATATTCCCAATTTGGTAATGTGACATGCTGAGTGTTGCTGTGAAATGATCATTGTGTTGATCATTTGTGATAGGATCATTGGTTTGATCGTTTATCTTGGTGATCATTTCTATGATCATTTGTTGACCCAAAGCACAGCTTTTGTATAAAGCGTGGCTTTGTGGACGAGACTTCGTCGAGCCTCACACCCCGGAATGGTCAAAACAGGAAAGATGCGGCAAGGTTATGAGGGGTAGCTCCCTTTAGGGTATGTGCATTTCCTTCTGGAAAAGGGTGGTATCATGGTATGGAGCCCAGATACTTACTCATGTTGAAACACTTTATTTATGATTGTGTGAGGTTGATGACGAGCGCTCGGTTAAAGGTCCCAAAGGACCGGGGGATGGCATACTCGTGTCAGTTGTTACCCAGTTAGGGGTAACCCGGCCTTGTGTTGGCAGAGATCCGGTTTGGTTCTCCGAGACGTCCTTCCAGAGGCGTTCTCATGTGGCAATGGGAAGTTCCTTGGCCTGACCATTCGTTGGAAATCCAAAGAAACAATACGATCTTGTACGGTATTAGTTGTAGAACCTATCATTCACTTATGGTGGCGCCCCACTGTTTGGATGGTAGCTATAGTAGGCATAGTTCGGAATGTCTATGCTGGCTAAGATTTATATCTTTATTTTCGAAATGATTTTCTCTACACTATGCACTAGTAATAATATCAAATGTTCTTTTTAATGCGTATCAAGCATCTTTGACTATCATAAGGAGAAATCTCCTCCGATTCTGCGTTTGCATGTGTGTGTGTGCGGGAGGCCTTATGGTAGTCTCATTTTTAAAAGCATTGCGAATTGACTTTAAAAAAATATTCCTCTATTTTGATTTTGAAGATAAATAAACTGTTTTGAGTTCTCACACCAGTCACATGACTGACTCGGAGTTTATTGTTTTCCTTCCTAAACTCTGGGTGCCCACCAATTTCCACACGGGCAGTCAAGAGTTAAGGTTTATCAGGATATCCTGGAATTCAGGAGTTGCTGGAGGCAAGATGGATGGCATTGGCGTATTACTAGTATATAGTATTTCTTTTTCTGCTGCATTGTTCGTTGTTGTTTGTTGTACACTCTGATGATGATGTAATGAGATGTAATGTAATGTAATAACTGATATAGTTCTTTGTTTAAAGATTATTCATTTATTTATTATATGTTGTTCCGCTGCGATTGTGAGATTCTGATGTTGTTCTGTTGTTTTCTTTCTGTTTCTTTCTATTTTCTTTTCTCTCTATTTCCTATCTTTTTCTACCTTCTTCTTCCTTTTTCTTTTTCTTAAACATTGATAATTCGTATTTCTGTTCATCTTGAGTTAATCTATGTAGATTAGTGTATATTCAAGTAGTACGGATTTGCGGGTCTTCACATATATTTATATTCTCATTCAATTTAATTTGTAAATCATTGAAATAAATGGTACATTTAAATAAATTTAGATAATAATGGGGAATAACGTAAATAAATACTTCATTAAATGATGGTTCGAGTATATAAAGAATGGAGGTAAAGCTTTATAAATTGATTTGAATCTAAAATTTAATGAAAGGAGTAATTGGAATTAAATGGATCAAATGTTTGAATTTACGAAAATTTTAATTTAGATAAAAGGGGTATGCATTTATGTAATAGAGTATGAATCTATTATTAAGTTTATTTATAAAATGGCAGTTGGGTAAATGAAAGGGTGAAAAAGTAAGCTTGTCAGTATATTGAAGTAATGTATGATAATAGGTTTAATTGAAATAAATGAAAATTTAACATCTAAATATTACGTTAATAGAAAGTAATTGTTCTACTTATCATTTCATTCATTTAGCCCATTTTGAGACTTAATCAACGGAAATTAATGTAATTGAAAATTTTCAATTAATAGGAGAGAGAATACTAATTGTAATAGGTGCAATTTAAAGCAGCTTATGTTTTGTGAAATATAAGGAAAGTTTTGATTCAATGAAAAAAAACATTTACATCAATAAAATGAATGTTTCATCTGTGAATGTAGGTTTAATTTAATTTAAATAAAAAATAGAAAGATTGATTTTATAGAAAGAAATATATGTTTATTTGAACTGTGTTTAGCTTACAGACTGATTACAAGAATAGGAAAATAATCTATTTATTACTCTTGTATATAAACAATTTTTCTATTTTTTTATGCATTTTAGTTATTTGTTTTAAAATTTAACCTTGTAAGTGATTGCAATTAATGTAGTTCAAATATTTCAATTAAAAGAAAAGAAAATGGTGATTTCAATTAATAGATTTAATAAAAAAAACGCGCATTCTATGGTAAACAAAAAGGGTATTTCAATGGTAATAAGAAATCATTTTGGGAAAAACAAATCAAATATTTTCATTTTTAAGGTAAGTGTAAAAAAATTATTATGCATAGACAAAAACCCAAATGCATAGAAATTCGAATATTACTTGAGTTAATGAAGTAATTTTGGTGTGTTTAGGGTTAACAAAATTTATTAAGTAAACAATTGTTTTGAAATTTGAATTCTAAAAGTTTGTTTACAGTATAGAGTTAGTCCATTCATTCCCTTTCTAATTAATAATTGCCACTTTTTAATACCTGCTACTTTTAAAAAGGCTGTTTATATTTACTATATTTCAAAACCAAGTTTGTTCATATTTACTTTATTTCTTTCCATTCATTTTCCAACTTCATTTTTCTGAAACGTCATTTCATTTATTTCTAATTAATAGCGGTCTCTCTTTTCAAATATCTTTGATCCTAAACCTAATTCTAACCTTATAAATAAGATATGACGCAAATGAAACCACGCCCTCCATTCTAATCTTCTTCTTTTTTTTCCTTTTCTTTTTTTTTCTTTTCTCTTCAAATCTCCTTATTATCTCTCATTTTAATTTTTCCTTCCTCTTCAAATATTCTTCTTCTTCAAAATTTTCTTCTATTTCAAACTTTCTTCTTTCTTTTCAAATCTAGATCTTCTCTTCCATTTTCAGTTCTTATTTTAATCATTTTCTTTTTCAATTCTTCTTTTTCAAACTTTTTTTTTCTTTCAACCATTTAAAAAATACATACATTCATATAATAAGGAGGAAAATTAAAGTAAATCGAAATAAAAGAAAAATTGCGGAACAAAGCTAGCAATCAAGAAGAAGCATACGCGACGGAAGAGTGGATGTGGCACGGTATTTTATTTTTGTTTTGTTTATTTTTAATTTCTATTGCAAATCGTTTAATTATGATAACTTTCACATACGAACTCCGTTTCACGCGCGATTTTTTTGTTAGGATCGTAATTAAATTGAATTTGAATTCAATTTAAATCCAAAAGGTGAGTGTTTTAACCCACTCACAACTTCTAAAATTTCTTATGTTTGTTAATTTGACTTAAGATATGAGTAGAAATTTATTTATGTTCGTTTGGCATGTTTTATTCATCATCTCAGTTAAATCGCATTTATTTAATTTAACTGTTAATTCATTTTATTTATTGCATATAATTTGACAGTTAGAATTTATTTATTTGCATATTAACTGCCAGTCATAGTTATGTTAAATTTTTATTTCATATTAACTGCCAGTTAAATTTACATTTATTTTTGCATATAAACTGCTAGTTTAACAATTGTTAAATTTATTATTGAATATAAACTGTTAGTTAATACATGTTATTTATTACCTGTATAATTTATATGCTCTATATCGATGATTGTTTAAATTGGATGATGATTGCAAATAATGGTTGATGATTGATATTTGGATGAATGGATGCTATATTTATATTGTATAAACTGCAAGTCATCATGCACTTTCGTTTCATTCGGTATTGCGGTTTGAAATGATATACAACCGCATTTTTTTATTTTAAATTGCGGATTGAAATGATAAACATCCGTATCACTTGACCATAGGGTAGAAAATTTTATACAGGCACCGCGGTATATATATAAAATTATTTTTGAAATGATTTTCTATGGTTTTGTAAAGCTATATATATGGTTTATGGGATATTGATTTGGTTATTGATAAAGGTTATTTATATATAGTAATTTCCGGTTTTTAAGCTTTGTATAAATTTGATTTGAAGTTTAAAATTTAGTTTGATTTTATGATCAAATACGATTAAACATTTATTTAAAAATTTAATTCCTGGAGTTTCATTGACTTAAATGAGAATAAAGTTGGAAGATGAATATTAAGTTAAATTGGAATTAAATAAAAAGTTAGAATTTTTAAAGGATATGATTTTATAACTTGATTTTTGTGTAGAGTGATCTAAATGAATATCAGGTTGATTTAAATGAACATATAATAAATTGAAAGATTATCCAGTTATGTGAAGTTAAAGGTTTTCTTAAATTATATTGAATTCATTAAGTAAATATTTCAAGTCTAAATAATAAGTAATTGAATTTAATATATATAGGATTGTCAAATGAGTTTGTTTTGAAAAGGTGAAAAATTTAAAGCTTTGAAACATAAGAATTGAAATGGTATTTGGAAGTTTAAATCGATATTTGAAAATTTGTTGTGAAATCTAAAGAAGCTATTGCGTTTTATAAAGTAATTTAATATTTAACCATTTAAGAGACGGAAATTTGTTTCGAAGTTATGGTTTTCAAGGTAATATGATTTGAAAATATTATATTCAAGAGTTTTGATTTCTAAATATTTTACTTTGAAAACCCTATGATTTTGGAAAAGAATATATATTGGAAAATAAAATGACTTTATATGATTTTGGGTCTAAATGATATCGTATTGATTCGGGGTTTTAAAATATAAATGATATCGTATTTATATGGGTTTAAAATGGATATTTATTCTGGTTTTAAAGTTTAAAATTATTTTAAATGACTGCGGTGTTATAATAACGTTTGGTTGTTAAAGAGACCGGGATCGGAAGTTGTCATACTCTCTGCCAACTCCGAAAACCACTTTAACAACCGTGTACGCGGTGGAGATTCCAGAATGAAGTAGGTTGGTGGCGGCGTTTCCTATAAGGTAAACACGTGACCCAACTCCCGTGAGTTGGCATAAGGTGGCTAAAACAGGAGCGATTCTCGGGCCAATAAGGTCATTCCTCTGATCGAACGCACTCCTTCGATGCTATACTCTGACTTTGGATTGATTCGGTGGACATTATTGATTTCTTTGATTTTGGGGGTGTTTGTTCGAGTTGGGCGGTAGCTGCGGCTATGCGTTACCATCAGCCCGAATAGCAATTGTTATATCTACCCTGGCATTGCCTAGTTGTGCCGTGTCACCTACCCTATCGCGCCTTGTACGAGTTTGGATTTCTCCCGTAGCCCGTGTGGTATCCTCTGGTGGCTTCCCGATCAGGAGGGACTATGATATTGGATGGAATACTGGGACTATTACGTGTTAAGGGCTATATGGGTTACCCCTTAATGCTAAGAAAAAAGTAAGTTTATTTTACAATTAGACATTATTATAATAGCGCAATATACTACATAGTAAATAGTTTAACGGATCCTTAGGTGGTGTAAATCCCGAGCATCTCTTGAGTTACTGCACTCATATTTATTTCTGTTAATTTAACTCACATAAGATCTTTTAGTTCTGACTCGTGTGTTTTTGTTTTTCAAATTCGCTCGGGTCAGTCCAAGCGTTTCAGGATCGAAGACTTTAGCTCTGGAGGACGAAGACGGAGTTTTCTATTATTATTAGTTATATTCCACTACACTATTTAATTCCGCTGCATTGGTATTTATTGGTATGTGAACTCTGATATTTATTGTATAAAGAAGAATCAAATGTTTTGTAAACAGTTTTATGAACTGTATATTTATTATTATATTTTATCCTTCCGCTGTGAGATTCTGTTTAGTTTTTTTTCTCTTCTCTATTTTTTCTTATTTACCCCATAACAATCCGCCCTTCCGTATGGTTTGAATTGGCATGTGTGTCGATTTAAAGCGTGCGAAAAGGCGGGACGCTACATGCAACCATCCTTTCACCTTCGTTCTCCTACCTTTGTCGAAAATATGCTAGTGGAAAATATTGATCCGATATTTACCAATATTGCTTTTGGGTACTTCTAGAGCCTATCGATATTATCGACAGGTATGCTTCCATTAGTGGTGTATGAGTCATGGTACATTGGTTTGTTGTTTCAATGTAAGAGAAAGCACTTTTAACTTATTCATCTCCTTCGAAACCTCCCCGTTGTTGTTAAGATCTAGTACTATCATGATAAATTGTAGCTTAAATGAGACACAGGGTTTTGGATGGTATCGAATGGGTTTAATGTGAAGAAAGACCTGTGTGAAAGGTTATTTGTGATGAAGGAGGCTTGACGGTCAACTAAGAGCTGTAGAGGTTGGCTTTCGAAAGTAATCCCCTTGATTAATGCGAAAACCTCATTTTTTGATCACATGTAAAGTCTCTTTCTTCTTGTGGAAGGACTCAGCCGATTCAAAAGGCTAATCTGTGCTTTCGAAAGGGTTGCTTGATAACATGTTCTTTTGTGGAAGGAAAATAGTGGCAAAACCAACTATTTTGAAAGGTTTGGTACATATGCGGGAGCCTGTTATCTATTACCTTCTAAAGATGCTTTTGAAACATTTGAAACTCCTTTATGCATGTGGAACCAATTGTCTTGGAAGGATCGACCGAAGCGGAAGGGTAGCTTTGACCCCTTTTGAATCCTTTGGAAGCCCATAGTCCTTTCAATATTTGCAAGAGTGTTCGATGCTTGCAATTCAAAATCAATCTCTTCGAAATCTATTTCGATGCCTTTGAAAACCTGCTTTTGGATCATGGCGGAACCCCTCCCTTTAATTCTCGTAAAACTTCTCCAATTCTTTCACTAGCTTTCTTTTATTCTTACATTCTGGAGTGAGCTTTATGGTTAACATTTTCCCTCACCCCTTGTATGAAAGAAGCTTTTGTTCTTTAGGACAAAAATCCAAGAATTCTTCTTTGCATTATTTCATTCTCGATGGTCTTCCTTATCAATATTATTTTGCTGCAAAGTACAAAGTAGACAACATTTTTTATCATTAATATGAAATTAATATAAGAATATGTTCGGTCATTTGTCTATATTATTGGAGTTAATATAAGAATTTTTGACAATAGAATTCCATAATTCTAACTCTGGGAACAACGGAAATTAATAGATCATCATCTGGAGTTAATACGTGATGAGAAACCCACAGTTGTGAACGATTGAAGATAAAAAATTCTTGTCCGACAATAATAAAAGTCCTAACATCCAACTTTGGTAAAAATGAGAGAAACTTAGAAATTCAACTCTTGTTATGTTTATAAGACCAGAAATCTAATTATTAAATTAATAATAGAGGGCCAAAAATTTAGATCCGGTATTAATAATATAAGTTTAGAAATCTTCTTCCGGTTAATTTTGATAGAAAACCAATAACGATTGTTTGGTATTAAAAGCCTAGAAATTATCATCTGGAAATCAGTCATAAAAATCATGAATCCTCATTTGGGAATAAATAATAGGAGTTTAGAAATCCTCATCAAGAAAAATAGAAGTCCTAAAACTTAGATTCGATGTTGATAAGTGCTATCCAAAAGTTAATAGTAGAAGATTAGAGACCCTGATTTGGGTATTATAAGATAGATCCAGGAATTAATAAAAAATCAAAAGTCCATAATAGAGGTCCCAATGACAACAGTCCCGGAATCAAGATTCAGGCATCAACGAGAGAAGTTTAAAAATTAATAGTAAAAGACAAGAAACCCAAATTCTGGTATTAATAAGTGAAGACCAGAAATTAGTAGTAAAAGAACCGAAAACCAGATTCGGGTATTAATAAGTGAAGTCTAGAAATTGTCCTTTGGAAATTAGCCAAGGACTTTAAATTCTTATATGAGCCTTTTGTTCTACACCGCTTTTAGGGCTTTAATTATTCAAATCTTTTGCTTAGTGTCGCCTCTTTAGATTCTTGATTCTCTTGACACGTGCCACCTTTCAGGCTTTGTATGTTGTCAATGTTTAGGGTGCCACTTCTCACGCTTGGATATCGTAGTTTGTGGTTGTCCGGTGCGCTTGGTTAGCTTATCCACAAGCAGGACCCAAGGACTTACCTGACCTCCCTCAAGGAGGTACTACAGCCAGGCCTTATAGGCGGGGGCTGAAAGCTTGTTCGGTGCCATGAACAGGCTATAACATGGCGGGATCAAAGGCTTATTCCATCCTTTCTCTAGGAGGTGCTCCAGTCAGGCCTTATAAGCGGGACTGAAGGCTGGTCGGTGCACTGACCTAGCTATAGCGTGGCGCGTTCAAGGACTTACTCCATCCCCACTTCAGGGGAGCCTTGATCTGGCCATAGCATGCTGCGATCAATGGCTTGTAGATGCTTTAACTTGGCCATAGCCTGGCCTGGATAAAGGATTACTTTGCCCTCCCTCTAGGAGGTGCTTTGACCTGGTCATCTTGGCACGGACAAAGGCTTATGGTCGTTTAAGGTAGTTTTCAAGTTTAAGGAGAATTTCACTCCTGACCATGTAGACTTTTCTTAAAAAAGAGGTACATTATTCATCCAATGTGTGAAAATACGGTCGCAAATGTTCCGTGTTCCATGTGCTGGGAACTATATTACCATTTGGCTGACATAATTTGTACGCTCATGGAAGAATTACACAATCAGAGGACCCTCCATGTTTGGTCCTAATGGTCCGTCTGTAGGGTTTCTAGTATTTGCCATCACTTTTCAAAGCACTAGATCTCCTTCTTTGAACGAACTTGTCTTTACTTTTGAATTGTAGTATATTGAGATTCCTTTTTAATATTCAGCAATTCGAATAGCTACTTCATCTCTTAGCCCATGTATTAAATCCAATGATTCTTTTTCAACTCTTGATTTGGATCATTCGCATATGCAATTCTTCGATGTGAAAGTATTTCAATTTCAACTAGTAACATTGTTTTGCTAGGAAATAAGGGGTATGACCTGTAGCAGTTTTAGTAGACGTGCGATATGCCCAGAGTACAAGTGGTAATTCTTCCACCCATTTTCCTTTGGCCTTATTCAATCGTCTTTTCAAGATGGTCTTTATAGTCTTGTTGGCTGCTTCGGCGGCTCCATTAGCCTTTGATGTGCTACAGAAGAAAAGCTTTTGATAATTATGTTCTTATGGAAAAATCAAGAGAATTCTTCACTTTAAAATTGCTTTTCATTATCAGAAATAATTTTGTAAAGGACCTCAAATCTAGTGATGATGTACTTAATAACGGACCTGAGCACTTTTCCAGAAGTGATTTTGGTGAGTGGCTCTACTTCTACCCAGTTAGTAAAGTAAACAATGACCACTTTAGCATACCTTGCTCCTCCTTTAGAAATCAACAACGATCCGATCAAATCGATTCACCATATGTCAAAGAGCCATGAACTAGGGATCAGAGTTAATTGGCTTGGTGGTAGTGGGGAATCTCCAAGTATTTTTGACAACTTTCACATTTCTTTACGTGTTCGATAGCTTGATTAGTCGTTTGAGGCCAATAGAAACCTTGTATTATAATTTTCTTAGCCAACTTTATCCTATTGGAATGGTCTCAACAAAGTCCTGCATGCGCTTCCTTTAGTAATTTCAACCCATCTTATGGATTCATACATCTTAAGTATGGAAGAGCATAACCTTTCTTATAAATAATCCCATCCATCATAATGAAGGTCGATGGCTGTTGTCTGATTCTCCTAGCTTCTATTTTATCAGATGGTAATATCTAATTGGTAAGATATTCTACAATATGTATCATCCAAGTGTTACTGTAACAGTTATCTACCCTTGGATGATTGATCTCTTCATATGAAATTTCTTCATCAATTTCTATTTCTTCTCTTTCTTGTGTCATGGCTTAGGATATAGTTGAAACCAATAGTTCTTTCCCTGGCCTAATCATTTTCTCTTCAATACTAGTATTTGATATCCTGCTGGTATGATACGGGTTTCCGAAGCTCCTCTTGAACAAGCCAATTTTTCAAATGAATCTGCTTGAGAATTATCTCCCCTTAGGACTTGGTGTATAGAAAAATCTTCAAATAAGATAAGCATTTTTAGCACCTTCATAACATATAGGTATATTTTAGCATCTTTAGTCTGGTATATCTTCTTTATTTGATTCACCATTAGTTGAGAGTCGCTAAAGACTTGAATGCATGGGATTTTAAGTTGTAAGGCCAGAGTTAACTTGCCACCATCGATTCATATTCAGCTACGTTGTTTGTTGCAGGAAATCCTAGTTTCTTTGCATATTGTAGACAGTGTCCATCTAGTGTGATTATGACATATCTTGCTTCGGCTCCTTACTCTTTTGATGCCCCATCCACAAATAGTTGCATACTGGCTTTTGATCTTTCTCTTTCTCAAACTATTCTTTAACAAAGTTTGTACATTCATCGATAAAGTCTAATGCTTTCCCTTTGATTGTCGTTCATGACTGAAATTCAATTTCATGTTGGCTATGTTCAATTCCCCACTTTACTAGCCTACCCAAAGTCTTAGGTTTACTGAAGACCTGATTAAGTGGAAAGTTAGTTAATAGTCTGATTGGATGTGCTTGAAAGTACGCTCTGAGTTTCCATGCTATAAGTATCAAATAGAATGCCAACTTTTCTATGACTGGATATCGAATCTCGGCATCCTTCAATCGTCTGCTCACATAATAAACAGGAAGTTGAGCTTCATTTTCTTCTCTAATCAGAACTGAACTAACATGTTTCGAAACCACCATATAAAAGTATAAGCTTTCTCCGTCCTTGGGACTGGACAATATTGGTGGCATTTCTAAATGATTTTTTAATTCTTGGAAGGATTTGTTACAGTCTTCTCCCTACTCAAAGTTCTTTCTTTTCTTAATCACATTGAAGAAGGAGATACATCTATCGATTTCTTGGAGATGAATCTGCTTAGGGCTGCAATTCTACCATTTAAACTCATTACATCTTTGCTGGTTTAGGTTCAGCTATGTCTTTAATAGCTTGGATCTGGTCCGAACGGGCTTCGATTCCTTGTGCGCTAACAATGTAACCTAAGGACTTTTCGGAATGAACTCCAAAAGAACATTTCTGAGGATTCAGTCTCATTTGAAACCTTCAAAATACTTCAAACATTTCTTCAAGATCATTAAGGTGATTCTCAGCTTCATGAGACTTTACTAACATAGAATCCACATAAACCTCCATATTTTGTTTAATTAGTTCCTTGAACATTTTATTAACCAATCTTTGATAAGTAGCTTTAGCATTATTCAGCCCAAAAGGCATTTCTTTATAACAAAAAGTTCTCTAATCGGTAATGAAGCTTGTACGTTCTTTGTCTAGTTTGAACATGGGTATTTGATTATACCCTAATAAGCATTCATGAGAGACAATAGCTTATGTACAGTAGTTGTTTCAACTAACCAGTTCATTCTAGGTAACAGATAATAGTCTTTCGAGCATGCTTTGTTCAGACCAGTGTAATTGACACATGTTCTCTATTTTCCATTTGACTTCTTTACCAATACTAGGTTTACAATTTTGGATAAAAAAAATTCTCGACTGAATCCATTTTCAAGCAACCTTTTAACCTCTTCTTTCAAGGCGTCAGATCAAACTTTATCAAATTGCCTCTTCTTTTGTCGAATGAGAGTCACGTTTGGATCAATATTTAGTGCATGGAAGATAGCTGATGGGTCAATCCTAATCATATCGAAATGGGTCCATGCAAATACGTCTTTGTAAGCTTTAGAAAATTGAATTAAGTTTGCTTTCAAAGTGTTCTTCAACTCTTTTCCCTATCATGGACGAATCACTTGGATCTATACATATTTTCTCAAATTCTCTATAGGCTTGATCCTCTCTGTTTCCCCTCGGTAGTCTAATTCTATAATGATCTCGCTTTCTTCAATAGAGTTAGCATTAGTCCTCTTCCTCTTGCTCCCAAGCAAGATGTACCTTCAAATACACATTTATTTTATTAGATCTAATTTTTGCTTCAAATGTTGGATGTAAAAATCCATCATCAAAGGCTGAAAAATAGTGGAGGGATCATAATACGAAGAGTACTACCTTTTATATTGACCAAGAGTTGTAAAATACATTTCACGGGAGCTAAATTGTTCTCCTCGAATAGCACCTAACCTCTTTTAGTCAAGAATTTTACCATCAGATATTTCGGTGCGACAAAAGCATCCATTTCATCCAGCACATGGTGGCTAAAGAATGCATTGTAATATGATGGCTGATTGATGATCATAAAAAGATTTATAAAAATTCTACAGCATAGCGGTATTCCTATCTGTACTAGCAGCTTTACTTGCCCAACCATAGTTGACCCCTTATTATTGAATCCAAAAGTAGGTTCAAGCCTAGGCTCTATCTTATCTTCAGGAATGCCCATTTGGTTAAAGGCATGCTTGAAGATGATGTTTATTGCACTTCCAGCGTCTACCAGAATCTTACACTCTATAGAAAGCCAGAGTTGAGCTGTGATCATAAGGGGGTCATTATGGGAATGATGAATTCCTTTTCTAAGCTCTTGTGGGGTGATGACAAGATTCAACATATGTATATTAAGCAATGGATTTTTAAGTAGGGACTCTTCCTGGACAGTGAATACTCCTTGCATAGCTTCCTTGATACATCTGTTTCTAGCTCCTTTACTAGTTCCCGCGGGACGCGGTCCCCCATGAATCACATCAATCTTATTCAAGGGTGGACACAAGTTTAATGGATCTTCATCTTCTAGGATATTCACAGCATTATTAGGGAATTTTATTGTCCATCGCTAGTCCGGGGTGCTTTCTGTTTATCTTCGATGAGTTCTTTCAAGCGTCCTTCACGAATTAGCTTTTGAATAATTTTAGTGAGCATTCAGCACGCGTCAGTCTTATGGCAATTCGCCATATGATAAGCATAATAATCATCCCCTTTCTTTGCTCAGGGCAGTTTCTGGCCTTGAATGAAGTTGGGAAGCTAACGTTTTCCTTAGTTGTGGCATAAATACACGACAATGGCTTGTTCAAAGCAATTGAATTAGTGTTGGAATCTTCGCACCTCGGTCAAATCCAAATTTTCCACTCTCCTTCTTGGGGTTAGCTTTCTTTTTGGCATAGTATAATTCATCCATTCGAATGAATTTATCAGCTTGGAAGTGAAAGTCTTGTAAATATTTACATCCATGAACGAAAGCTTTTTCCAAAATGGTGTGTTTCCTATCAACCTTAAATGAACCGTAATTAGCTTGTCTCTATTGTTCATGTCTTTAGCCTTCAAAGCCTCTGTATTGAACCTTCTGAGATAATCAACCAGTGATTCTCCTTTCCTTTGTTTGATGTTTGCTAATAAAGTGTAATCAACTATTGGATCTTTCCATATGCTGAATTGAGTGGAGAACTCGTAAGATAATTGTTTCCATGAGTAAGTAGTCTTCTCTCGATATTTGCAGTACCATTTTGCAACAGCCCCTTGAATCGTTACTGGGAATAGTCTGCACGCACTGCCCTAGAAGCATTATATAGATTCATTTGACTCTCGAAAGCCATCTGGTGGTCATCTAGATCGGTAGTGCCGTGATATTTTATAGTTGGAATCTTGACATGAGACGGAATTACTATTGACGTGATTTCATCGGTAAATGAAGTACTCGGTAAGTCATCCACTCGATCGTCTAGAATTCTTTTTCGTTTAGCATTTATCATGTCCTTAACAGCCTTCTTTGCTATATCCTTTAAATACGCTTCAGCATTATGATAGCTTTTCCAATGTGGAATATATTCCTTTGAAGTTGAGCATCCAAATTGCTCCAAAGATTTATCCCGCATTCTACCTTGATAATCGGCTTTGGTTGCATGATATTCTTTCTTCTTTGATGAAGTTAAGTCGATCTTGCTCTTGCCTTCAAACGTATAAGCTTTCAAGCGTTGTTGGTTTAGCGGTTTTAGAAGATTTATGAGAAAGGGTTGCTTTAAGGAACTCTTGCATTTATAGTAGTTGTTGCACTAAATGCCTTATCTTAGCTACATTATCATTCGGTTGTACTGGAGTTGGTGATTGTCCTGGCACAACCCCTTCTCAGTTGAAGGTTAAAGTAATATTTTCCTCCATTACTATTGTGTGTACTGCTTCCTCATCCAATCGACTAAGTATTCTTTATTTCATTTTCCTACATTAAGTCAAACATTTCATAATTAGTCTATAAAGGGATAATAAGTTGGAGGTTCAAGCCCTCCTTCTAGCATCAAAAATGTTAACAGGTAATCTTGTCAACACCTCAAAGAAAAGTTTTAGAAGTAAACAATCCCTTCAAAACCCCTTTCGAGTGAGTCGAAAAGGTTTTTATGCCTTCGAAGAGAACACTTTTGAAGGTAATAATTCTGTTGTCATAAAGAGGGTAATGTTGACAAGAAATCTTTTCAACACCTCAAAGCAAAGTTTTAGAAGTAAACAATCCCTCGAAAACACTTTTTGAGTGAGTTGAAAGGGTTTTTATGCCTTCGATGGTAACACTTTCGAAGGTTTTAATTATGCTTTCATAAAGAGGGTTCCTTCAAAAGTAATGATATGTTCCAAAGTAGTCAAACACCTTTCGAAGGAGTCCTCTCGAAAAGGATTTGACCTTAATGATTACATGATGAATCCCTTTGATACACCATTTGAATGAGTCCAGAGGGTCTTTATACCTTTGAAGAGACTCGAAACGCAACATACATATTAAACAAAAAGTGGATTCAATATGCTATGGAATCTTATCTTAGATAAATGATGCAAGTCCATCTGACTTAATAATATTGAATTATCATCATCACGTTAATTTAGTATCAAATAGGCTTTAGATGTGATGGTAGTATGCTTCAAAATCAAGATATTCAAGTAAACTCTATAACATTGCATATGCCAAATAAGGCTTAAGAAGATAAGTGTTTATCATGTGCAATTGGTCATTAGACAAGCTAATGCCTAAAATGATCATCCTCATATTCAAAATCGATATTAGATCCATGCATCCTCTCATTTTCATTTCTCGTGAATGGATTACAAGCAGTAGAGTTTTTTTTCCCAATTTGATTTAGGGTTATAAGAATTTATTTGGCGAAGAAGCGAAAAGATAATCGAAGAATTCAAAAATTGGTCCCGAACTTGGACCCCTAGGGTCGTATTTATAGATGCAGTTTGGACCCTTCTACATCCATTCATTCAAAGCATTCGAAAGGTCTCTTTTCCCACCTTTCGCACCCATCCTTTTGCCTTCGTTCTTCCATCTTTGTCGAAAGTATGTTGGTGGAAAATATTGATCCGATATTTACTAATATTGCTTTCGAGTACTTCTAGAGCCATTCAACGTTATCAAAAGGTACGCTTCCATTAGTGGTGAATGAGTCATGGTACATCATTATGTTGTTTGAATGTAAGCGGAAGCACTTTTAACTAACCTACGAAACCTCCCTATTGTTGTTAGGATCTAGTACTATCATGATAAGCCGCTTACATGAGTGAGGCAGTATTTCGATGGCTTCGAATAGGTTTAATGGTGACGAAAGGACTTGTGTGAAAGGTTATTTGTTATGAAGGAGGGTTCTTGGTGGTCAAGTAATAGTTGCAGAGGGTGGCCTTCGAAAGTAATCCCCTGGATTAATGCAAAAGCCCCATCTTCTAGTCACATGTAAAGTCTCCTTTATTCTTGCGGAAGGATTCAACCAATTCGAAAGGCTAATCTATGCTTTCGAAAGGCATGCCTTGATAAAATGTTCTTCTATGGAAGGCAAATAGTGGCGAAACCAAATGTTTCGAAAGGTTTGGTACATATGCGAAAGCTTATTATCTATTACCATCTAAAGGTGCTTTTAACACATTCAAAACTCCTTTATGCATGCAGAACCAACTGTCTCGGAAGGACTAACTGAAGCGGTAGGGTAGCCTTGACCCCTTTTGACTCCTCGAAAGCTATACTCCCTTTAATATTTGTAAGAGCATTCAATGATTGTAATTCCAACTCAATCTCTTAGAAAGCTATTTTGGTGCCTTCGAAAATCCGCTTTTGGATCATGGCAAAAACCCTCCTTTTAATTCCTTTAAAACTTCTCCAATGCTTTCGCTGGCTTTCTTTTATTCTTACACTCCGTAGTGAGCTTTGTGGTTAACATCTATGCTTAGTCATTTTGTCAATAACATACCTCCTCGATGATGAAGACATCCATCTTCGATGGTATACCTCATCGCCTCTCATATAGTACTAAAACCCAAAGACGTGCCAACCAAATTGTATACCAACAAGGCTAGGAAGGACTTGGACCCTAACTGCACTATACATTACTGACACCGTATTCAAATTACTTCAATGGTATTAAGTATCAATGGTAGGTTGACATCGAAGAAGCTTTCATCAACAGTCGAAGAACTATCAATACCACAACGACATCCCATCTTATAAGCACTTCGAAAGCATTTAGGTCGGATAAGGTCACATCACTACTTGTTGGCAATCACAATGCTCTTCGACCATTGACCCAGTTCACCATTCATAGAGGACCACATGATCAAGCAAAAGGATGTCGATGGTAAGCACCATCGTTAGCTGCAAAGGCCTTGGCATAGTTTAAAGGATATCACTGATAGCATCATCAACCATCTCGGGGACTCTATGTTAAATAAACGCAGAGACATGGTCGACAACGCCTTGATTATACCACTTTTACACTAACAGTGATGGTTGACAACATCAAAGACATGAAATAAGGCGATGTCGCCTCTATAAAGACCAAAACAATGATAAATACTACCGATGTTGCAAGATACTGAAATCCATCAAGTCAAAGATAGGAAATGTGAAGATGGGGGCCGCCTACCTCTATTAATACGATCCTAGGGGCTGATTTTTCATTTCTTTTTCCCTCTCCTTGAATTAAAGTCTTGTAACCCTAAAAAAATTTGGGGATAATTCAAATTAACTATAATCATATTCAAATTCAATGAACATGAACTTAGCCTTGCATATTGACTTTGATTATGACCTTATTGAACATTATTGACTTGGACTTGCATAATATGAACTTGTCGTGTCCAAATTGCAAGAACTAAGTTGAAGTGCCTTGAATTATTATGAATTCCTTTAAGCATATTTATATGAATTGAACGATGACTATGGACTTTGAACATAAGGACAAGATGCTAGCCTAATGTCATACATAACAGACAATAGCATGAATTCAATGCCTATTGAACATATGGCATATCATGAGCCCTTTAGATTATCTTATCTAAAGGCTAACATGGATTCATATATAGATGGCACTTCTAATGGACATAGAGGACTTTGGGAGTATTACACAATAGTGACAAAGATGAACTTTTACTCAAGGCCATTTTGTCTTCCATTCTTTAATGATCGTATCATACGATTAGCCTCAAAGTAATAAGTTATATCTCGGTGTATCATCATATCAACGTGATGTCCTCAATCACTGCGATGTGAGGTCTTCCCATATGCACTAATCATATCGGTATGATCAGTCTTTTCTTGACTGTGTCTCCGCACATATACTGGTAAGTCGATGAGATTGTTATGACTGCGTATAAATTCAAATCAAGAATAATTTATTGCATTTAGCATTTAAGGAGTTATACCGCTTTTTTTTCCAACATCAAGAACTCAATAATTGTACTTTGGTACATTCTCCTTTCCGTTGAGGGTTCTTTACATGGCTCCCACACATCTCTAATAAAATATTCCTAGTTTCATGCCAACATTCCTTATATTCAACGGGGATTCCACGTTGTTACCCTATGAGCATTCGTAGCTGTTTTATTCATAGCCTACAACCTTTACCCATTCTTTCCTAGGTAGTGATCCTCATCTATTACATATTAAAATTTTGGTTCAGTTCTCACCATTCTTTATAAAACTAAAATTTCATAATCATGAAGTACCTAATTCAAAAAATTTATCTTTGAAAATATAAACATAGAAACATTTTTCAAAATTTTCTTGGATTCAAAAATGAACCATGAAAAATTTCCCTTTCCTAACAAATTTTACCTTTTTTAGGACTTTCTACAACAAAGATTTATAACTTTAAAAGTTGGATTTATAATTCAAAACATTCAAAAACTCAACTGTCATACCAAACATTTTTTAAACATCTTCTATAACTTTAAATAACGAAAAGTCAAGGTAGACAACGATATCTTCCATCCTATTATATTCTTACTACTCATGCTATTTCCGCATTCACCTTTGACGGTGATTATAATCGCATTCGAGTGGGACTTCTAAAAGATGCGAGCAATTGCAACATCTATCTAAGTGTCGATTTAAAATATATGTATAACTGCTACGTATCTATGGAATTTATCCATTCTTCTTATCGTATTCCTAGTGCTCTTCTCATATATTATTTCTAACTAAGTTACCTATTTTTATATAAAATCCTAATTGTATTTTTATCCAAACAGTCGGGTGTTCACACTCTTCTATTCTCTATATCCCATTTAAATCATGTACCATGTCCATTTGTCCGCCCTGTAAAAAGAATTTTAAAATGTAACTTCCCAATTTACACAATAGGAAAAATCATTGAGCCCAACTTATATGCTATTTTACATTTATTTCAAAAACGAAAAAACCCTTTACCAAAAATCACTAAACTGAAATTTTTTTGACTTAACCAATTTTAAACTAAGAGTTTCAAAAGCGAAAAAAATACTACCAAAAACCTTTAATTAAAAAACATTTAACCTAATTTTTTTTCTTCAGATTATGAATTTCCTCGATTTTTTTCAAACAAACAATTTCCCAATAAATCCTTTAAAAAACATAGTCAAAACATTTCAAGGAATTCTCAAAAACCATTTTATCAAATTCTTTCACATGGAGTAGGACTTAGAAATGGACTTTAATTGTTTTTCCTTTTGGACTTTCCTACTTTCCTATTCAATCTTCATTAAAAATCTGGCTATTTTCTAGTGGCGATTAGTGCACACATTCTTGCAAGCAGTTCCTCCACTCCTTCTTCATACCTTAGTTCCGAACGCTAGCAACATAGTTTCTTACTCCCATTTGTCCAGATGAAATGTGGGTCTTCAATCGGCAATCCATCAAAATCCACAATCACGAGGAAGTTTAAGCCTGGCAAAAGAGTCAAGTACTATCCAGCCTCTGAAATTCTTCTATATATCGTGCTCATGCTCTTCTTTTTTACTCCGTATGATACGACCTTCGCCCATAGGGTAATCTGGGTAGGAGTATAAATTTAACTCTATTTATTTTTCTAACCTACTTGTCAATCCTTTTGGAATATGGTTGCAACTACTTCTATAATCGGAATTTATAAAGTTAGGCATAAAATTTATATATAATTATAGGTTAAAATACAAATACGTTTTCTCAACATATCCTAATTCTTATGATCGGCTAACATAAGCTCTGATACTGGGTCCATATTTCGACTAAATAGAACTCAAGTCTGTTAGGGTCTGGATCGTGGTTTTGATAACCTATAATGAACATAAATATATCGGAGTGCGATTAATATAAAATCATAACGGGATTGAAAAATATATTATAACATACCTATTGACTAAGGTTACTACCTTGAATATGATTCCTTGGATATTTAATTGCCTTGTCTGCGTCGAGCATGAATAAAAAGAGTTCGCCATTTACGGTTTCCGTTTTGCTCCAGTATCCAGTCCTTCTAAATCTAATATATGGGTTTTATGAGGAAGGGGGTCAAAATAATGTTCTTCTAATTGGAAAATCACATACTTTACCCATCCTATTAATTTATGCCGATCGATTTCCATTTAAGTGTTATGTCTATTATTTACGGTTAATATGTTTAAATCTTACATGCATGTACGATTTGCCTAACCTAACCTTCTCCAAGGTATAACTATATAAGCATATGCCTATCCGCATATATGCCTAACCGTTTCACTACACCAAAACCTCGGCCACTTAATACTTCTTAGATAGGGCGGAAGCAGACTCAACGGCCATCTAAACATCAGTTCCTAAAGCGGGCCTACCCCAATGTAAACGCTAGTCAATCGGTCCTAATAATAAAGAACGTTGTCTCATGTATACAGCTTTATAATCTATAATATATAATTTAATTTCTGTACTACTAACGCATCTCAAAGACTCATCTAAGGGTTAACTAACCCATCCCCTATAAACTGTTTTTCGTTTAACCATCTAGTTTGAGGTTTATGTGTCTTCAATATGGATTCTACACTAGTAGGAAGCGAAATCCATTAGGGCATAACCTAAATATTTGCTACTGATCGCTCGGGACCGTTGGCGGTCACAGCCTATATGGCAGACCTACTACTAAATACTGGTATGAACTACTGACATAGCCCGTCGACCTTCCACGAGTGACATCCCGTTTAGACTAACCTAAGTAAGTCAAACAAAATGCCTCTTTCAGTTACTTAATGCTCTAATTAGAAATGAAGCAGAACCTATTTCCAAAAAGTACTAGACCATTTAATACTTCAAATCTAAGGTGAACCCTAGGTATACATTCCCCAACCTATCCGCAATGCATATCCCTACCCCATGGGTCCTAGATTGAAGATGTCTTACATCAGTAATAAGTATACTGAACTACTGGTAGCTTCTAGGTGAAGGGAAGATTCTATCATGTAACTCTACTGACTTCACATCCCTACCCACTAAACCAAACCTATCACCCAAATCATAAGTGTTGGGCTAGGCCCAGTAATTCATGCTTCTTCTAAACATATAATTAAAGCTACATAATTTTTACTATGAAAATTATATTACTTTTTACTTGTATTTCATAATATTAACACTTAGTTGTTCATTGTGTAATTATTTCTATTTTAAACACTTAGCTTTGGTTTCCTTTTTCCCTTCTTTGTCTAATAAATGTCCATTGTCCATATTTATTGGTCATTGATGTCAAAATTGGATAATCTCTATGATACTTATTTACCCATTCCCAAATCGACTTATTTCGTCTATTAAATTTCCTCATCAATGCCATATTGAATTCTTTAATCAATATCTATTTAATTCGTTTAACTCTTTATTAACTACAAATTTATCACCCATTAATTTTGTAATTGATGTCCATAAATATTGGAATTCCTATTCCTTCCTTTTTAGTTCTATAATTTAATACAATATAATGACTAATACGAATATTTTCGTAAATTATGCTATATATATGTTTTTATTTGTTTTTTATCGATATGCGCTATTTTACACACACGCGCGCACATGCATATATATATATATATTGATATTCTTATTTTCTATAATTCCTTAACTAGAACATTCCTTTCCAGGTTTGAATTTATCAGAGTAATTCTTTCAAAAAGGATACCGTTATAACTTTCCATAAATTACCAAAAATGAGATTTTTTTTTTCTCTATTTGAAATTACAGGGAATTACCTCTTTTCTTTTATTGAAATAAACAGTGCAAACTACAGAGAAGAATATCTCTAATTTACACATCCTCTTTGTTTTTGATATATTCCTTGTTAATTCAAACAATGCACTTTTATACATATTTTAGAAATTGAATAATTTATGGAAATTACACGAAAATAAAAATAATCAAATTATACCCCACTCTTAATAAATTAAAATATAGAAATTCACATTCCAAGTTAACTAGGGGAACCTAATTTGCCACTCAATTATAACTCTAAAATTAACAAACATTCTACAATAATAAATATTTGGGACTATAATCAAATTTTTAGATTAGGTTGTACTTACTATTCCTATTTCAATTACCTATTTTATAAAATATATAAGCGATATTCCTATACATTTATTTTAAGCCAAAAATTCATCAGATCTTATTTAGGCATAATAATTAAATAAAATCTAACGATATAAAATACAATTTTATAAATAAATTATATAATTTCCCACTCATCTTTTTTTTAGCTTTTCAAATCTCCAAATCTAAATCCATTCCTTTACTTGACTCCTTTTCGTTTCTAATCCAAAAGAATATGTACAATAAGGTATGCACATACTATTAGAATTATAGATCTGAGAAGAGATTTGATGTTATGGTGGATATAGATTTATATTTTTAAAATCTTACCATTTTTTTTTCACAACGTTAATTCGCTTCTTCGCTTCCTCTCTTTTATTTTCCACCGTTCTTTGATTGCGTCTTTATATATATATATATATATATATATATATATATATATATATATATAGAAATAGTGGAGAAGGGAAAATGGCAGAGCTTTACTACTTGGATTAGAAATTATAAGAAGAGAAGTGAGAGGTTTGGCGTGTATTAATAGGTGCTCGAATCAAACGTAATCGTTAGATTAAAATAATTAATTTCGGACAATTTGATCAAGGATCTGCCCTAGCCGCCACTTGATGACTGGTCGACCGACGTAAGGAGGAGGTCGACCGAGGATGTCTCGTATTTAATTATAATTTATTTTATTTTTTAATTATTTTCACTCCAGAAACTTCAAATGTTAATAATTTTTCGTTTGAACTCCGATCATGAAATTCTAAATATGAAAGTCGCTTAGAAAATCACCGCGAACACAACGATGTAAATTTCTTAACCAAATTTAATCGTTTGCTCAAATTCCATTTTTGGAGCCTTATTATTTATTAATTAATTATCCTTAATTTTACGAGGTGTTACAATATATAAGACTTCTCATGTCAAATACTATATTCAGATCCCGTATGAATGGAATTAATGTATACTGACTTTCTGGTTTGATATTTATTTATCAGTTGCTTCCACTAGTACAGTTTCTTTTCTATAGTTTATCCTATTCTGTTCATATATATTCAGTATATTATATGTTGTCTTCCTATGGTGAGATCGTATCGATATACCTTGTTATGATGTTTTGTTTTAAGTTTACCCGATGGACTATCTTTTATGGCATTAAGGAGTCAAACATTATCATTCAACGTTGATTCAGAGTATTGCGAAGGGTAGGTCGTCATAGGTAGAACTGATAAGACTAGGTTAATTAGAATGATTCCATGTGCTCTGGATGAAAATCTACAGTTCTTGTTAGATAATTTTCTATTGATTTTGTAATTATTATTTGCCAATCTTCATTTTTAAGCTTGGTGGGTCCAATTAAAAACCCTAGATATTGTTTAGGAAATTTCATGATTTACAATTAAGAGTATTGGTGCCATGATTTTCAATATTGTCTACATCATTTAATATTAAAACATTACTCTTATCAAAATTAATCTTAAGACCTTAGAGCATTTCAAAATGGTATAAGATAAATTTAAGAGCTATGAAATGGTGAGTCAAATGGGAGGTAAAAATCATATTGCCATCCACAAATTGCAAGACCAGAAGACATTCACTTGTGATCTCATTGCCTTCACTATTTAGAATTCTATTTGTATTAGATAATTTTATAATCCAAGTGAATGCACAACTAAATTGAACAATAGTGGTGACAAAGGACCGCCTTGACTGAGCCCATGTTTCGATTGTATTTTATTTCATAGAATAGTGTTAACCATAATAATAGAGTTCCGCTTTTTTACCAGTGGCATGATCCAATCCATCTATCTGATACTAAAACCCCTGGACAGTAATAAGTCTTTTAGAAATAACCAGTTGATAGAATCAAAAGTTTTGCAAAATCTAGTTTTAGAAGGGCATAAAATGATGTCATTTTTACAATAATAATTTATAAATTCCTAGACTAGTACGACCACATCTGTTATTTTTCTACCCTTAATAAAACAGATTGTGTTGAATCAATTAAATTATTCATTTTTGCGCTTAACCTGTTAGCTAAAAATTTGAGGTACATTTTATGTAACAACTTATTAGCGAGATCGGGCAAAATTCCTTGAGCTTATTGCACCCTCTTTCTTGTAGAGAAGGATCATATTGGCGAAGTTAAATCTTCCTAATTGCAAATCTCTATTGTAAAACTCATTGAGCATTTTAATTAAGTCATATTTTAAACATACAATAATTTTTTGTAAAACAACATAGGAAAGTCATTCCGGCTAGGTGATTTGTCGTTGGGCATATCGTCAATGGCCTTAAAAGTTTCTTCTGCTATGAAAAATATATCCAATTTATTTGTATCAATCCTTGTATTTTATGGATATAAATCATTCCACCTAGCTTTAATTCTATGCTCGCTATTTGTTCTAGAAATTTATTAGCAATAGTTAGTGAATATGTTATTTTTAAATTTGGATACTTAGGCGACAATACATAGTGGTACTACATGTTATAGATAGTATATAGCATACTACAAATCAATGTATGTCCAATGGTTCAAATCTTACACTACGCGGGATTCGAGCACGTAACCT
Source organism: Allium cepa (assembly GCA_030765085.1). Classification (NCBI taxonomy): domain Eukaryota; kingdom Viridiplantae; phylum Streptophyta; class Magnoliopsida; order Asparagales; family Amaryllidaceae; genus Allium; species Allium cepa. The sequence goes on along the minus strand of CM060930.1, from coordinate 71,380,774 downwards.
TATGGACCAAAGCCAGAGCATCTAACCACTGGGATAATGGTACTGGACAGTGAATACATTATTAAGTTCAATTTGTTCAAAAATTTCCACATTATTAATGAGAAGTGAGTCAATGGTGTTACAATGCATACAACCATAGTTTTCATGGCTATGTCGTGTCTCGAACCGTTATGACTGAAGGTTTAAGGTTTTGATGGTTCAATCGATCGAACCGTTGAAATCATGATTTATTTTTTCGAAAAATTTGCGCATTGAACTACGAACCATATGCAAAAAAATTGAAATAATAATGTTGTGTACACAAACCGTAGATGGTCTTCAAGGTATGCAACCGAAATTGTGTGTTGTTGTAGTACACAACTACAACTGTGTATACATAGAGCAGTGCACAACGATAGAAGTTTAATGACGACAAACTTGACGAATCTTGTAATGATTTTAGAGGAGTTTGTTGCAGTGAAGAACAAAGTGGTGAAGATTGTGCTTTAGATTTTGAAACGATTATGATTTTTGGAATATATATTTACTTCTTTTCTTCAAAGCAATGCAAAAGATGAAAATGAGAGAGAATTATATGATGAGAAAGTAGGGATAAAAAAGAACCATTGTTCAACCTGGTAAAATTGACGGTTGAATCGCTGGCTTGAAGGCCCGACCAGGTTTCATATGTGACTGATGTCTGATTGAGTTCCGGACCGTACTGATCTATGGTTCAGGGTTATTCGAGATCGGTTCGAGGCATGGTGGGGCCATGAAAACACTGCATACAACAATTAGCTATTTTATGGTTAAAAACTTACACACAATTTATCTAGTAAATATATCAAGTATTAAATTTAATTTTTCTTATAAATTAATCTTTAGATGAAAAAATCTTGAAATTTTATAACTACAATTAATTAAATTCATTGATTTGATGTTTAATTCCGTATAACAACAAATTCAAATTATAAATTGTGTAAGTTAACAAAGTTGACCATTGTTCATTTTTATTCAAATACATGAAAACATATATAAATTACTATGTATTCACTCACATTAAATGACAAATTTCATCAATAAAACAATAAATAACAAACAAAATATATCAGAATTTATTATATTTTAGTCGGATCATAATCAAAGAACAGATTTTAAAGTTTATTTTGAACTTTTTGGATTAAACAAAGGCAGGTGGTAGAACTGAAATGCGTGTATGATATAATGGGGCGGTTATTTAGACACAAAATTAGACACGGACACTAAAACTCATGCCCGTTGGATATTTTTGTTCTTACATGGAAATCGAAGGACAATCAATCAAATAGTGTATACATTTTATGTCTGAATAGACGCATATAATAATAAAAAACGTGTAGCACGTGGAGTCCTTATTTTGATTACTATGTCGTTGATACAGTATTATGTAAATAAATGCCCGTAGGTTCACCTAGCTATACATTCATTACATTCACAAAAATTAAGTAGAAAAAGGAATGGAAGGAGAAAAGAAATTAAATGTGTTCTTCATTCCATTCTTCGCTTCAGGCCACATGCTTCCAATGGCTGACCTCGCATCCCTATTCGCACGACGCCCAAATGTTACAGCAACGTTATGCCTCACGCCAGCCAACGCAGCTTTCCTACAACCCACCCTAGATCCAAAAGTGAAAATACTGACCTACCCTTTCCCTTCAGAAGCAGCAGGACTGCCCTCCGGCGTAGAAAACATTTCATCCATAAATAGCGCCGAGGAGGAGTACAAGATCTACGTGGCCGTAGGCTTCAGCGAGCCTGCTCAGCGGAAGCTTCTGCACGAACACCGCCCCGACTCCATAATCGACGACTATTGGTTCTCCTGGAACAAGGACCTCGCCCTAGAGCTCGGCATACCCAGAATCGTCTGGCACGCCATCGGTGTGTTTCCTCAGTTAGTCCTCAACTCCCTCAATGACCACGTACACGAAATCAGCAAAGATAAAGATACCGTGGTAGAAGTGAAGGACTTACCGGGGAGCAAGGATATCAGAATGCCGGTGTCGGAGCTTCCGGAGATGATCCAGGAGCAGATCCGGAACCCAGACCAGCGCTTGGTGATAAACAAGTTTTGGAACAGCATAAGGAGCATACAGCTGGAAAGCTATGGAACGGTCACCAACACAGTGTACGGGATTGAGCCAGCCGCCTATTGCGACCACTACAAAGAAAAGGAGTGCAAAAAGGCTTGGTTTGTAGGACCTGTCGCCCTAGCCAGAGGGCGTAGCAGCCTAAAGCAGGCGCAGCGGCACGAGTGCATGGAATGGCTGGATGGGAAAGAGGAAGGGTCGGTTGTGTTCGTGTGTTTCGGGAGCTGGTGCCAGTTCGAGGACGAGCAGCTGAAGGAGATGGCGACTGGATTGGAACGATCTGGAAGGTCGTTTCTATGGGTGGTCCGGAAGGGATGGATGCCAGATGATAAGTGGAAGGAGAGGATGGGAGATAGGGGGATGGTGGTCGGAGGGTGGGTGCCACAGGTGGCGGTGCTGGAGCACAGGGCGGTGGGGGCATTTTTCACGCACTGCGGATGGAATTCTGTGCTAGAAGCTACGGCGGCTGGAGTGCCGATGCTTACGTGGCCGCTGGTGTTCGAGCAGTTTATTAATGAGAGGTTGATGGTGGATGTTGTGGGGGCGGCCATGCCGGTGTTTGATGGTTTTAGAAGCACAAGGGCTGAGGATAAAGTCGTTGTTCCTGCGCAGGTGATTGGGAAAGCGTTGTCGAGTTTTATGGAGGAGGAGGGGGAGGGGGAGGGAGGAAGGAGGATGAAGGCGAGAGAGTGCGCAGAGATTGCGAAGGCCGCTGTGGCTGAGGGTGGTTCTTCCTGGAACGATCTTAATTCTTTGATTGATGAACTTTTGGATTTAAGCATGTGATCATGGAAGTATATCTTTAAATTGGCAATGGACAAGATTCATACAAGCTTTGGTACTTATCTGTCATTAAGATCTTCTCACTTTCATTAGTTGCAAACGAAAAGATTTGAATGAAATAACACCGGTAATTAAAGTTCAAAGTACGTAATTTCATATTTGAAGTTATAAAAGCATTTCCAACCATTTTGGAGTCAAAAATTACATTTCCATTTCCATAGGTTAAATAATGTGACCCATTTATTTTTCAATATATAGAAACAAATGCTCGCTCGCGGCTGAGCCTTAGATAACTGTTCAGCAAATGCTTATAAGAACGTTTGTTCAACAAACCAGTACAAACGTCCGTCGAACAAATGTTCAATAACGAAGTGGTAATTGGACAGATGACCGATACCAGAGGCTGGTTCAACGGTTTTTGATGGCTGTTGAACTGGGCTACCAACACAATTATACATTATACTTTTGGAATGAATTCTCAGGTTACATCTTACACTGTGTAATATTGAATCCTTTGTTGAAGATGTACAATACTATGTATAATTACATGCTGCAATCTGATAAAACAATTACATCGACAATAAAGCAAACATTTACTTCCGTTAAAGCAAAGTAAAATGGTTGAACTTTTTTATGGGTTGGACTACAAATTGATTAAGCACGTACGTTAATAACAATATATATATATATATATATATATATATAACATTCAAACACAACGATTTCATCCTTAAACACATTAATATCACGATCAAACACAATAAATATCATACAATATATCGACAATCAAATCATCTAAATATCGCATGTCCACCAAGTTGGATCTGGATTGATTTGTAGCAGGTGAAACGAGTAGATTTAATAAATAAATAAAAATTCTATATGGATCTTAATAAACCTATGAAATCTAATATTTAATGCTAAACCGAATCTAATTGTTGTAATAAAATTATATTTTATTTGAATATTTTGTTTTTTTTCAATTAAATATAATTTGTGTATATGCATAAATATATCTCATATATTTTACATATGAAGTGATAATATTGATATAACTCGATGGTATGATAAATAATGGCACATGGTTAATATAACTTGAGTGGATATTAGGATTTATATCTATCATGTATATTATTTCAATAAATATTATCTCATTAATATAAATTATTTTAAAACTTCGTGTGTGCGTATTAGTTGCCTCAAATTCATTATTTTATATTTATACACATACACAATATTTTAAAATAATTTATATTAATGCAATAATATTTATTAAAATATTTACATGATCTAAGTAAGTCAAAAACTTTAGATTCAGATTTAAAGTTAAAATATCCAGGTTCGAATTGGTAAACTATATTCAAATTCAAATCTGAATCTAAATTAATTAATTGAAATATCTTTGAATATTTAAGTATTAACATTATATAGTACAAAATAATATTTATATATTTAACCGAAACTATATATTTTATTTTAAAGAGTGTGTATGTGCGCGTGTGCACGTATTAAAACCATTTTAAGTATAAATACATATGTAAATGAAGTCCGTGGGTGCAGCGCAGTGGAAATGAGGCTTGGGTTCTGGTAAAAAGACTCAAATTCGATTCCTACCATACGCTTCCCTATCCTATATAAATTTACCCGGGGGTATGGGGGCTTGGATCAACGGGCGGCTTTACTATACCATTCCCAGGAATTTACCGGCCTGTCGGGTTCTCTTGGGTTTTCAAAAAAAAAACATACGTAAACGAAATAAATTATATGTATATATATATATATATATATATATATATATTCTCTTCGACCAAGAAATAATTATTTTTTTTAAAATTCGAAAGCAATCTTATTTAATAAATGTATATATAATAATATTAAATGTAAATAGTATATTAAATAATGATTTAAATATATAATATAAATATATGTATAACATCTTTCAACCGAAAAAAAATTAAAGTTAAAATTGCCAAAAGTAATTTACAGTAATCAACATACATATGTATATATAGTTTTAAATATGGTATTAATATGTTTTGTGTTTAAAAGTTAACAAATAATTATTTAAAATTACTAAAAATACAAATTTTTGTTACATACATACCAGAACACATATATGGCCGAGTATGAATTTACATACATATATTTTAATTTTAAACAACTAAGTTAATTGAACTAACTCTTTTAATTCAATTTTTTAAATGGTTAAAATTAATTACAATTAATGATGTGGCAATAATGTATATATGAAATTGCGATAAGGATAATTAACTAATATACAAATGATAAATAAGATTTTACATTAATGAAGCCTTTGAGTACACCTTAATCTGTGAGAACTCCTAAACATCTTAGAACCGTCAATTGATTATGTATTGATCGAATGCACCAATATCTTTTGCTTTGTACTAGTGTGTAACATGTGCATTGCACATGATAATGTTGTAAAAGAATATTGTTAATATTTTAATTATTGCTAAAATATATTTTTATTATGCAATATATGATAAATTCATTCTAATATATTAATCACAAACTAAAATGACATGCAATGCTCAGATATAAGGTTGATGGTTCAATACTTGCTAACTACATAACTTTATAAAATTTAATGTCCTAACTCAAAAAAAATTAAATTAAAATTATTAATACTTTATATTTAAATAATTTATTTTATGTAATATTATATATATATATATATATATATATATATGTTTCCTGAAGATTTGGCCAGGCAACTCGGTACTCGGCATACCCACCGTTCGGCCCAACTGGGTCGACCAGCATTTCTTTGCAACCGTCATTCAAGAGCTCTCGGCCAAAGGCCTCGGTCGGCCAAAGGCCTCGGTCGGCCAAAGGCTTCGTTCGGCCAAAGGCATCGTCCGTCCAGAAACCTCGCTCGGCCTTTAAGTGGTTCGGCACCATAACGCTCGGCATCCAAGCACGCTCGGCATGGTAGAATGGTTCGGCATAAGACATCACTCGGCATACAAGTTACGTTCGGCCAAGGACATCGTTCGGCCTCAAGTGACATCCGGCGTTCCATATCGATCGGCATCCACACCTTGTTCGGCATTGGGAAGTTTTCGGCACTCAGAGCATTCGGCCTCATCTCGTTCGGCCTAGCAATCGTTCGACCATGACATGACATTGGTTCGGCTCCTAGCATCGTTCGACACAAGTGCACCCACGGCATTCAGTGTGTTCGGCCTCAACCCGCTCGACCAAAGGAGATTGTTCGTCATGGAGGGATACGTTCGGCATTTGGACGTTCGGCATTCGATCGTTCGGCCTCTCTTGTTCGGCGCATAGAGATCACTTCACTTGGGCCAAGATATTCAGCTGTCAGGCCCATCAGGGATGTCCAACCCACCTTCGCCTATAAATAGAAGGGCAGGGGCACAGAAAAGGGGGACAGATTCTAGAGAACACTGGAGAAACTCTGCCATTTTCAAGACTCATTCCAGACTTATTTCTTTTACTTTGCAATTGTATTCTAGTAACTAAAAAACGGATTGTATCTGTAATCACCCATCAAATAAATCAATGGAAATCAACTTCAAAGTGGATGTAGGCAGTTACGCCGAACCACTATAAATTTGGTGTTCTTGTTCTCTGCATTTAAATTTACACTTTATTCTCTATTCTAATTTACTTTCTTCATTAATCTCTCTACACAATCTTTCTAAGGGTGTTAGTGACCAATTTTGGTGCTAATATTTTGGTGTTTTCACTGAGAATTTGAATTCTCAAGCTATTAGGATCTACTTTGCAGCTACTGGATTGCATATATCTCCCGAAGGAGATCCATAATCATTTAGAAGGTATCTGTTGATTCTACTCAGAGTTACAACCAACAACTCTACCATGGGAAGACCGCGAACTAGATCAGCCTCTCAAAATGCAGATGCCCACGAAACCGCTAGTGCGCAACAACTGGAAACTAGCAATCAGCAAGCGATTCGAGGTGCAGGGCCCTCCAACCAAAGCCAAGCAGAAGTTGTTTCCCGAGTAGAATTCAATGACTTGATAAGAGAACTTAAGGAAAGTAGAAGGCAACTTGCTGAGCAAATGCAAGCCAACGCTGACCTCATGACTCAGCTTACTTAGCAGCATCAGAATGCTGGAGGTAGCCCTGTCCCTTACTCTGAAGATGATAGTTCGACCTCTGTTGATGAACCTCCTAGGCGTAGACGCCGTAAGGGTGAAGATGCACATGCAGGTTCTACTGATCGTTCTACTAGAAACCAAGACCCAAATCGGACGGGACATCAACCTGCACGGTCCCATGGAACGGAACCCAACCTCCCATCTTCCATACAAACCCCGGATTTGACGGCTATGGTCAGGCAGTTGATGAAAGAAAACCAAGGTCTAACTAATGAAGACTAGGGAGTGTCCAAGAGTCATACTCCCTTCACGGTTACCATTCTACAGGCCGAATACCCAAGAAAGTTCAACATGCCCGCCATTCCAGCCTACGAAGGAAAGACCGACCGCAGGCAGCATGTGATGAGGTACGGATGGATGATGGATTCTGCAAGATCTAATGACGCAACCAAGTGTAGGTGTTTCCCAATCATCTTGTCCGGGATTGCCACCATGTGGTTCACTCGACTCCCACCACGATCTATATCCAGCTTCGACGAATTAGTAATGAAATTCATAGAACAATTCAGGATACACACCGCTCGTTCAAAGGACGTGATGTCCTTATCAAGTGTAACTCAAACTCCAAGAGAGTCATTGAAAGCATACTTGCAAAGATTTCATGTTTCTACTACCGAGGTGAGCAATCCTAACGACCACGCGATTTTGATGGCAGTAATGCGTGGAGTGGATCCGGATTCTGAATTTGGAGATTGGTTGGTGGGGAAGCCCCCAGCTACGCTGGAACATTTTTATTCGAAAGCTCATCAGTTCATATGAAGGGAGGAAGCTCGGTGGACATGGCGAAACAAGGCATCAGAGCTCGTTCAAGAGTCTGTGAAAAGTAACGTCGTCGTGAAACAAACCGAAGATAATCCCGGAAAAACTCAAGTTAACATCCAGAACAAGCCCGGGCAGTCTAAAGGATCCGGAGGTGGAAATCCCGGAAAGAAAAAAGAAACAAGGAAATGGAAATCAAGAATCCCAACATACAATGAATACACCCCGTTGAACGCATCTCTTGAAAAGGTCTATCTATCAACTTGCAACACTTTCCAATATAGAAAGTTGCGTCCAAAGGAATCGACGGAAGCACAGAAGCGGACCAGGAAGTATTGCTGTTTCCACGAGTCTTATGGGCACAACACGGAGGAGTGCAGACACCTCCATGATGCTATAGAAAAGCTGATAAGACAGAAAAAGCTGTAGGAATTTGTCAAAGACCCATAGGATGGGAGGCAAGAAACATCGGACCCTGGACGCGGGCCAGCCCCACACCAACCGGAACAACCTACTCGGACTGTGGGTAGATTGGTTATTAACATGATTGCTGGCGGACCTCATCTTGCAGATAAGAATTGGCAGGAGATGGAGCAATATGCTAACTCCTTGAGACATGCAGAGTACGAGTGTTGTTCGAACGTGGATGATGGAACTCCTATAAAGCAACAACGCACGATGAATGATGATATCGTATTCAGGAGTAGAGATGCGGATAAGGTAGAGGCTCCTACCATTGACCCAATGGTCATATCTGCGACCATCGGGCCGACATTCGTAAAGAGAATTCTAATTGATTGCGGAAGTTCCGTTAACATCATCTTCCAGAAGACATACGACCAAATGAAGCTGGAGACCAAGGATTTGAAGCCATCCAAAGTCAGAATCCATGGCTTTAATGGAGCAGCGACTGATGTAGTGGGATATGTGGAATTACCAGTTGAACTGGGACAAGGTGAACGCAGAAGGGTGCGAATCTTACCATTCATAGTACTGGACGTTGATTCCCCGTACAACGTATTTCTGGGTCGTCCAGCCCTGATGGAATTTAGGGCAGCTTTGGCCCCCTAGTGTTTGACATTAAAATTTCCCATAGACAGCGGTGTTGGAGTGGAGCACGACGATCAGGCGACCAGACGTGCCTGTTATGTGGCTGAGCTGAGAGAGGCTCAGCGTAGAGAGAAAGGAAAGGTTGTGGACCGCTTCGTCCGCAGCCGAAATGCTAATGATTGACAAGTAGCGCCCGAGCCCTGGCTCGGGCAACATTCTCGGATCTATAGGGACATAGATCCGAGAGACGATGATGGAGAACCTAGGGAAACCAATGCAGCACCGGCTGAACTCACAATTGACATCCCAGTTAGCCAGAGCGACCCATCACGAGTCCTTAAAATTGGGTCGCAACTCGACCCTTTGGCCGCTGAGAACCTTACTGATTTCCTCCGAGCGAATCTTGATGTTTTCGCCTGGACACATTCTGATATGTGCAGGATTTCTCCTGCGATCGCAAGTCATATGTTGAACATAGACCCGAAACATGTACCTGTGAAACAAAAAAGGAGAGGCATGGACCCGGAGTGGTCCGCGACTCTCAAAGAGGAGGTGGACAAGCTCAAAGCCAACGGGTTCGTCCGTGACGCCCTCTACCCTGAATGGGTATCTAACCCGGTGCTAGTAAAGAAAGCGAATGGAAAATGGAGGACCTGTGTTGATTATTCTGATTTAAACAAAGCGTGACCTAAGGATAGTTTCCCGTTGCCTAGAATTGACCAACTTGTCGACTCAACTGCCGGACATGAGTTATTATCATTTATGGATGCGTATTCAGGATATAACCAAATCCCAATGCACCTCCCTGACCAAGAACACACTAGTTTTGTCACGAACATGGGATTGTATTGCTATGTAGTAATTCCATTTGGATTGAAGAATGCAGGAGCGACTTATCAACGCCTGGTGAATCGAATGTTCAAAGATCAGATTGGTAAAACAATGGAAGTCTATGTGAATGACATGCTAGTGAAGTCACGGCAGTCAAACGACCACATCCGAGACCTAGTGGAGATGTTTGACATACTCAGGAATTATGGAATAAAGATCAATCCGTTGAAGTGTTCATTCGGCGTAGCATCAGGAAAGTTTCTGGGATTCATTGTGAATGCCCGGGGAATAGAGGCTAACCCAGAGAAGATCCAGGCTATCCGAGATATACAAGTACCTAGAACCATAAAGCAGGTACAAAGCCTGAATGGAAAAGTGGCTACGCTAAGTCGATTCATATCCAGAGCTACAGACAAGTGTATTCCCTTCTTCGACATTATAAAGAAAGGAAAGAGAAACTTTGAATGGACATTCGACTGTGAGGAAGCATTCCAGGCTCTGGTAAGGCACTTGGAAAGTCCCCCTGTACTGTCCAAGCCGATAGACCACGAAATGTTGTATGTATAATTGGCCGTATCCCAGCACGCTATAAGTACAGCCTTGGTCTGCGAGGAAGACCGGATTCAAAAGCCGCTTTACTATGTTAGTAAACGCTTGACAGGGGCGGAAAGAAATTATCCAAAGATTGAAAAACTAGCCTATTACTTGGTGATCGCATCACGCAAGCTTCGCCTCTACTTTCAAGCACACTCAATCAGTGTCTACACTGACCAACCCCTACGGCAGGTACTCCAACGACCAGAAACTTCCAAAAGGATGTTAAAATGGAATATTGAGTTGAGTCAGTTCGATATCACCTATCTACCGCGAAGGGCCATACAAAGACAAGCACTAGCCGACTTCATTGCTGAATTCACTGTGCTAGATGAACCGAGCAGTCACAAAATCATACCCCCCGCTCGATGGAAGATGTACACCGATGGGGCATCAAACGACCGTTGCTCGGGGGCGGGTATAATCCTCATAACTCTTGAAGACCAATCAATCTGCTACGCTTTGAAGCTCGAGTTTGCAGCAACAAATAACGAAGCCGAATATGAAGCATTGATTGCTGGCTTGAGACGTGTTATTGAACTGGGAGTGAAGTCAATCGAAATCTTCTGTGACTCGCAGCTGGTAGTATACCAGGTGCAGGGAGACTAATAAGCGAAGGGACAGAGACTTGCTCCTTACCTTGCTCGGGTTCAAGGGCTGGTGGCGAATCTGGAATACTACGACATCTCGCATGTCCCACGCGAACAAAATAGAGAAGCCGATTCGTTGGCAAAATTTGCAAGCACTGGTGATGTACAGCAAATGAGATTGTTCCCTGTTGAGACCCTCTATGCTCCAAGTATAGACGTAATGGAGACAAATTTTGTGTTAGAGATCAAACTTGAGAAGGAATCGTGGTTGACTCCAATCAAGCAGTACCTGCTGCAAGGGGATTTGCCTGAGAAGAGGAGCGAAAGACGCCAAGTCCTTCGTAAGGCTTCACGTTATGTAATACAGGATGGAATAATGTATCGAAGGGGATTCTCGACCCCACTACTCCGATGCATTGCCCATGATGAGATAAAACGAGTCCTGGAGGAAGTCCATGAAGGAGAGTGCGGCGACCATACTGGGGGGCAAACATTGGCAAAGAAAATCCTCCGCTATGGATACGATTGGCCAACCGTGAATCGGGACGCTGCAGACTATGTGAGAAAATGCGACAAATGCCAGATATACGCAAAAATTCCAAGAGCACTGCCGACGGAACTCACACAAATGGTTATTCCATGGCCATTTGCGATGTGGGGGATTGACCTGATTGGCTCTTTACCCATAGCCAAAGGAGGCACGATATATGCAATAGTTACAGTCGATTACTTTACCAAATGGGCAGAGGCAGAGCCTATGGCCACGATCACCACCAAGAAAGTCATTAACTTCGTTGCACGAAATATCATATGTCGTATTGGCCTTCCCCGGACCATCATAACGGACAATGGAATTCAATTCGAAAGCAAGGAGTTCAAAGAATTTTGTCAGAAATATGGCATTGAAAAGAAGTTTGCAGCGGTTGCTCACCCGAAGGCCAACGACCCAGTGAAAGCCGTAAACAAGATAATAATCTCCATAATGAAAAAACGTCTGGAAAAGGCTAGAGGCAGGTGGGTGGATGAACTTCCAACAGCACTTTGGGCCTACAGGACCACCCACAAGACCACGATTGGCCACACTCCATTCGCGTTAGCGTATGGCATGGATGCTGTCGTACTCGTGGAACTTAAGGTCCCATCACATCGGGTAACTCATTACGACCCCAAGTCGAACCAGAATCTTTTATTGGAATCGTTGGACTTCATTGATGGAAAACGCGAAGAAGCCAATTTGAGAGCGGCCGCATACAGACACAGAGTCGCTAAATATTATAATGAGAAGGTCTGACCAAGAATATTTAGTGTGGGAGACCTCGTGTTGAAACGAGTTTTCCCTATCCCGTCTCATATGAATCCCACATGGGAAGGTCCATACGTCATCGAACAGAAGCTTAGAGAAGGAACTTTCAAGCTAGCGACCATCGATGGTGCGACGCTCCCCCGAGCACGGAACAGCGAGCACTTGCGGCGTTATTATACTTAGTCTATTTCTTCCATGTATTAGTCACACTTATTTCTAGTATGCTTTTATTTCTAACTCTTGGCATGTAATAAGGCGATTTAGCTTGCTCTCATTAATAAAGGCTTGAAGCCATCTTTTCCATGAATTACTAATGTCTCTACAAATGATGATCCTGTGACGGGCAAATAAAATTATGTTATCCCGGCTAACGTACGAACGCGCATGGACACTTAAAAATCTCCAAGTCCTCGGAGTGCGGACTGGAGTAATCTAAGTCCCCGGAGCGCGGACTCAAGTATAAACGATTTAAAATCTCCAAGTCCCTGGAGTGCGGACTGGAGTACTCTAAGTCCCCAGAGCGTGGACTCGAGTATAAACGATTTAAAATCTCCAAATTCCCGTAGTGCGGACTGGAGTACTCTAAGTCCCCAGAGCGCGGACTCAAGTATAAACGATTTAAAATCTCCAAGTCCCCGGAGTGCGGACCGAAGTACTCTAAGTCCCCAAAGCGCGGACTCGAGTATAAACGATTTAAAATCTCCAAGTCCCCGGAGTGTGGCTTGGAGTACTCTATGTCCCCGGAGCGCGGACTCGAGTATAAATGAATAAAAATCTCCAAGTCCCCGGAGTGCGGACTGGAGTTCTCTAAGTCCCCGGAGCACGGACTCGTGTGTAAACGACTAAAAATCTCCAAGTCTCCGAAGTGCAGACTGGAGTACTCTAAGTCCCCAGAGTGCGGACTCGAGTATAAACGATTTAAAATCTCCAAGTCCCCGGAGTGCGGACTGGAGTACTCTATGTCCCCGGAGCGCGGACTCGAGTATAAAGGAATAAAAATCTCCAATTCCCCGGAGTGCAGACTGGAGTACTCTAAGTCCTCGGAGCGCGGACTCGAGTATAAACGATTCAAAATCTCTAAGTCCTCGGAGTGCGGACTGGAGTACTCTATGTCCCCGGAGCGTGGACTCGAGTATAAACGACTAAAAATCTCCAAGTCCCCGGAGTGCGGACTGGAGTACTCGAAGTCCCCGGAGCGTGAACTCGAGTATAAATGACTAAAAATCTCCAAGTCCCCGGAGTGCGGACTGGAGTACTCTATGTCCCCGAAGCGCAGACTTGAGTATAAATGACTCAAAATCTCCAAGTCCCCAGAGTGCGGACTGGAGTACTCGAAGTCCCCGGAGCATGAACTCGAGTATAAACGATAAAAATTCTCCAAGTCTCCAGAATGCGGACTGGAATATTCTAAGTTCTCGTTGTACAGATTAAAAAATGTTCTAATTGCTCGAAGCATGGGAGGAAAACGAATAACTCTTAGAGAATTAATGGGCTATGTGAAGACAAACCAAGAAGTCTATGTTACGCACAACAGCACGGACTCGAATCACAATCACAAAGAAAACTGAATAATAAGAATCTTTTGAAAAGACAGAAAATGAAACTAAACTTTATTCAGGAAAAGTTTTCTGCTACAAGCACTCCAAAATTCGGAGTCAACAGTCTATCTACAAAAATCACAAAAAATTATTACACGACTTAGATTGACTCTCGTTGAACGAGGACAGTAGTCACTTCTTGTGCTTCTTCAACTTCTTCTCGGACGGCTCTTCCCCAGAGCGTTTACCCTTGGAACCTTTCCTTGATGGAGGAGCAACAACTGAAGAAGTAGGGGGAACGTCCAAGGGCTTGGACATGCCAGGAAGGATGACCTTCATTGGCTTGTTGAAGGGATCGTCCAGATCCACTTCACGCAGCTCAACCTTGACCTTGACTGTATCTCTTTTCTCTTTCTCGAGCCGCTCCTTCATGCTCAATTCAAATGTATGCTCAGAGGCGCCTGTGACTTCTACTTCATAACTCCCAGAGGAGGAATCAGACTTACCTTCGTCAAGCGCCTCGATCACCTGAGCATCAGGACAGGGAACCTCACCTGCGTGAGGGGCCTCACTTGTTTCCTTCTCCGCCTCCTTGGCGACATCGCTCCTAGGAGTAGGTCCAAGATCAGAACGACTTGCACAAAGTCACGAAAAGCAAGTATTAGAATACGACAGCCTCTAGGGAAACACTTGGGATGTTAATGCAAAAGAATTGCCTACCAGGTTCCGGCTAGATTTCAGTCGTTAGGGGGGGTCTCACCCTCCGGGATAGGAGACAAAATATGAACGCCCATGCCGGGGGCTTCCGGATCGTAGCCAATGTGCCGTTCAAAAGGATCAAGTATCGGCCGACTGGCCGGCTGGATAGGCACATGAACAGGAGGCTCGACCCCGGATGGACCGGCGACAACTTCTTTCCCTTTTCTAGAGGGGGAGCCTTTGCAATAAAGGGTTTTGGCCACTGATAGGTCTGAAGGCTCATTTCCCTTTAGAAATTCTTTTATCAAAGCCCCCTTGTCGACCTCCTCGATACCACGCTCGGCCTTCCTGATCTGAATTAAGGTTTCCCACGCCTCGAGCAATGATTCAAGATGCATGAGCACGCGGGCGTTGAATTCGGCAATGAGTGGGTCAAACACGGTTTTGATCTCTTCTCTACCTTCTTCCCTGGCTGCCTCAAGACGGGAATCGATGTCCATCAACGCCATCTTCTTGCCCTCTTCACGGGCCTCGCTCTTTAACATCTCAACCCTAGAAAGCTCGCTCGAGTTGTTCTTTTAAAAGTCGGGTGACGACCATCTCGTCACAGTATCGCTGTGTCTCTTCTTGGGCAGCCGTTTTCTCCTCTTTCTCTCTACGGAGAAGCTCCTCAAGTTCCTTGACCCGGGTGCTGAACGCATCCCTCTCCTTTTGAACGGAGTCATTCTCTAAGGCCAAAGCCCCACATCATTGAATTGCCTCGTCAATCTCTTTCTTATGAGTTGATTCCAAGCGAGTAACGACCTCAGCAGTATACCTGGCACTCCGATGGGCGACCTCGAGTTTAGACTTATAAGTGGCGTTTCTTCGTTTTGGGCCTTAATGATGTTTCTATCGTGGATAGCCTCAAGCTTCAAACGGTCTATCTCATGCTGGCGCTCCATAGAGACTTCGGAAAGTTTCTCAGCTAGGTGAACAAATGCGTCATGTTGAACATAGATGTCATTCGTACAGGCAAGAGTGCTCTGTTTAACATGACCGGGAATAGGATGAATCGCCAGAAGGAATTTTAGGCCATCGAAGCAGATTCTCGAAAATTTTCCTTTAAGCTTAGCCAGCTTCTCTGACACGTTAGGTCTGTCGCAGGAGCAGGGGGTGACGACTTTGAAAGTTCGCCCCTTCGGTGAGAACCTCGGGACTGTCGAGTAGAAGAGGAGTTAGAGTGTTGGTCCCAGGGAACGTTGGGTTGCGACCTTTTATGGTCATGCTTGTCTTTGCTGTGCTCCGCGTGAGATGAAGTATCCTGGTGGTGCTTTGGCTGATAGTAAGTTTTCCTCCGGGATGAGGAGTCCCAGGAATGATAGTCTTTATCGCCATCCCAATCTCCATCTCGACGTCTTTCGGAACCCGAATCCCGTCCTGGTTGATGAAAAATGGACGAACCACGAAGACGATCGAATCCGAATGAACTCCCCATGTCACCTGCACAAAATTCAAATAACAACAAATTAGCAAAGAGAGATGTGACGACAAAAATCTAAGTGCGAATTGAAGTGCAAATGTTCGTGTGTGTCCTAGTGCTTCCCCTCGACGGACCAGTAGCCTTGCTAACAGGGTTTTCTCTCCCTGACTTTGGGTTGGAATGCCCACATCGCCTCTGAAGGGCGAATGGAACTTGAATGCCTCTGGATCGTTGAAGTCATAGTTGAGCAGATCTTTCGGAATGGAGAGGTTCGAGAGGCCCTTTAGCGAACTTTCAACGTACTGTGAAGAAGCCTCCTGCTCTACCGGGATGAGCGTAACTTTGGAAGTTCCGCCAACCTCCTCCTTCCTAATCTTACATGTGACTTTCTTTTTCCCCTTTGAAGGGGAAGATGACATTTCAATATCGTGCACTTCGACCAGCGGATCTTGAGTAAGACCCGCATTCTCACCTTGTGTTTCGGGTGCTTCACTCTCTTTGATTTCCCCCTCCTCCTGTGCATCCGGGGTGTGGCGTGACGACGATTCAGCCGATTTCTTCCCTTTACCGGATGCGGGCTTGGGGATGGAGACGCCCTCAGGAAGGCTCACCCGACAACCTTCTGCTAACAGCCCGAACCTTGACAGTGACTCATTTGAAATGAGGGTTCGAATGTCTCGTTCCTCGGCAGGAAGAGCTCTAATAGCCTCAACAGCCTCCGAATAGCCGCGACCCTCAGGACGTGGATTGATATCTGAAAAAAATGAAACAAGAGTTAGTAAAAGCATCGCCTCGACCGAAATATGAGCATCGCTCCAAAAAGAAGGCTTACTTCCTTCAACCCATCTCCTCGCGAAACCAGGAGGGAAGCGCACGTAGAATCATTCCTGTTTGTATAGGGAAAACTTGCTCCATGCTCTGGTTAGAATTTGGCACTTATGGTGCGGCTCGAGGAACACGAAGGAGGGGCTATCTCTCCGCTTCTTGATCATATAAACATATCTGATGTCGTCGGGAGTTGGAGGCCTGTAGAAGACAGCCATGAAAAGGAGGTAGGTCCCATAAATGAACGCATGATCGTTCGGGTGCAGCTGCGACGGGGCGACGTCTATGTATTGCAACACGTCCCGGAGAAATAAATTGAATGGAGGCACGCTGCCCACCCAGCACATAAACTTATTGCAGGCGGTGTATCCGACTGGGGGCAGGTGTGGACGATCATACCTCGACGAAACCAACACATCGACAAAAGGGATGCCATGGATAGAGCATATTCGCCGAAGGACGACTTTGTTAATCTTCGAAGCCTGTGAATCGATCGGATTATCTAAGAGAATAGATGACTCCAGGGCATCAGGAGCTAAATTATGAGCGGGGGAGGTCGACGGGTTAGAAGTGTCTACGTCCCCTTGTTTGGAAGACGGTCCGGGTCTGTCCGAGATTGTGGCGGAATTGGATTTTTTAGACATTTTTTGACGGGAATCGAATCCTGCAGAGCACTTGTATGAACTATACTCAAAAAATGATCAACGTTAGACTTAGCAACATAAATTTTCCCCCTGTGTGGTGTGTGAGCTAGTGCAATCAATCGTGTATAAGCATTGGAAATTCGAGAGTCGCAAGGTTACTAATATAAAACGAAGCTTAAAAATCATCGCCTTCGAAGACCGTCATCGCTGACCGTCTCCAAAAGCCTTCCTAATGGTGATTATAGTTTCAAGTTTAGGGAACGTTAGAGGAAGTTATCCGATTACGTCAAGTAAAGTTCAGATTTATAGCTACTAAAAATAGAAGGTTATTAGTCCAAATCGGTTCGATATGCTAGAATGCTAGAGTCATTGTTCTTGCTTTACGACCATTCGGCATGTTTAGTTTGGCATTTATGTGTTGTTCGGCTAAGTATTGTTTGGCATGTTTGGTCCGGCATTCATGTGTTGTCCGGTGCAAAATTGTTCGGTCTTAATACCGTTCGGCATGAGAGATTGTTCGGCCTTTATATGGTTCGACGCCTGTGATTGCCCGGACAAACTACCGTTCGGCCTAAAACTTGTTCGGCCAAAACTCTCATTCGGCCTAACTACAGTTCGAACTAGTTAGCGCTCGGCAGAGTATCGTTCGACCAAAATCCCATTCGGTCGAAATAACACTTAACATCCTCTTCGCTAACTCGTGCCTCCTCCCAAACCTTCCCTCCAACCGTCCGGCATGTGATGTGTCACACCGAACCAGAATTATGCCGAGCTCCAACGTTCGTCACTCCACCCTAAAATCCTTCCCTCTTTTCCACCACCCTTGACCGAGCAACGAGGGCTGATCGTTCGGCAAGTCGTACCAAGACATGCCATTCGGCATCCCGACTACCTCCTACTCCTCCTCCATCCTTTCTTCCTTCAATCTCGTTCGGCATGAGGGAATTATGTCGAACCCTAACACATCTCCCAAAAGCTTCCTGGAAGGTTTGTCTCTATTCACCCTATCGATTACGGAACTCGAGCATCAAGCCCTTTTAAGTTATGGGAAGGAATTAGAATCAATACCTAGTCAGTGGGATGAAGGCTTGGAAAGGATTGATGGATCACTGGAGTTTGTTAACTGGCAAAATCAGCAAGTACAAGCAAGCAGTGATAAAATGTGAAAAGAGGAGACGGAGGAGGGCGCTGGACTTTATAGAGAAGAGGAAGAAGACGAAGAGGCTATTCCCGGTGAAACCGGTCAAAGCCGCACCGTTCGTTCTTCCCCTGCATTACGTTCGACACACGAGGAGTATTCGGTTTCAACTGGACTGTTCGGCATATTGCATTACGTTCGGCACACACCTCCATGACTGGCATTCATAAGATGGCAACCCCCAAGAGTGACGAACAAAGGTTCAAAGCGAAGCATGAAGGATATGTAATTCAAAGTGTATCACGTTCGGTCATCTAATACACTTTGGGGGACATGTGTTTCCTGGAGATTTGGCCAGGCAACTCGGTACTCGGTGTACCCACCGTTCGGCCCAACTGGGTCGTCCAGCATTTCATTGCAACCGTCATTCAGGAGCGCTCGGCCAAAGGCCTCGGTCGGCCAAAGGCTTCGTTCGGCCAAAGGCATCGTCCGGCCAGAAACCTCGCTCGGCCTTTAAGTGGTTCGGCACCATAACGCTCGGCATCCAAGCATGCTCGGCATGGCAAAATGGTCCGGCATAAGACATCGCTCGGCATACAAGTTACGTTCGGCCAAGGACATCGTTCGCCGTCAAGTGACGTCCGGCGTTCCATATCGATCAGCATCCATACCTTGATCGGCATTGGGAAGTGTTCGGCACTCAAAGCATTCGGCCTCATCTCGTTCGGCCTAGCAATCGTTCGGCCATGACATGACATTAGTTCGGCTCCTAGCATCGTTGGGCACAAGTGCTCCATACGGCATTCAGTGTGTTCGGCCCCAACCTGCTCGGCCAAAGGAGATTGTTCGGCATGGAGGGATACGTTCAGCATTTGGATGTTCGGCATTCGATCGTTTGGCCTCTCTTGTTCGGCGCACAGAGACCACTTCACTCGGGCCAAGATATTCAGCTACCAGGCCCACCAGGGATGTCCAACCCACCTTCGCCTATAAATAGAGGGGCAGGGGCATAGAAAAGGAGGAGAGATTCTAGAGAACACTGGCGAAACTCTGCCATTTTCAAGACTCATTCCAGACTTATTTCTTTTACTTTGAAATTGTATTCTAGTAACTAAAAAACGGATTGTATCTGTAGTCACCCATCAAGGAAATCAATGGAAATCAACTTCAAAGTGGATGTAGGCAGTTACGCCGAACCACTATAAATTTGGTGTTCTTGTTCTCTGCATTAAATTTACACTCTATTCTCTGTTTTAATTTACTTTCTTCATTAATCTCTCTACACAATCTTTCTAAGGGTGTTAGTGACCAATTTTAGTGCTAACAATATGTATGAGTGACTACTTAACTTCACCATTTTGTTAATATGATTTATATATATATATATAGTTATCACCTTTCTTGAAGGATTTCTGAATGGATTAATGAACATTAAATAATTAAATTTATTTGAATAATTTGAATTAATGATCGACATAACTAATTAAATATAAGGAGTTAAATGTAAAAAAGTTAAAATTGAGAAGAGCATAGATATTATGGTTAGTTTATCTGCATGTGAATTTTTTTTGAATCAGACGTGAACTTTTATTCATTTTTAAACAATTTTATGCTTATACTTAACCATAGATTTCTTGTTCTTGTAGAAGGGTTGTGCTGATAACTTTAATTATTGCAAAATAACGTTATGTAGTAGCTAATTGAGTTATGAGTTGGGTATGGTTTGATAACATGTTGAAAGTGAGAATGTTTGTATAATCTAATTTTTATCGGTTTAACCTGTGCGTTCACATCGTAATGTTGCAAAATATAAATTTATCTTTTAAAGGTTGTTAAGAATAAAATTATGTTATGTGATGTATGATTTTTTTTTTGAAATAAATGAATTAGAAATTAAAAAATTTATTACTATTTATATGTACATTTTATGTTATGTGATTTAAATATCTTTGTATGTCCGAATAAAGAAGAAATAATTTTATTATTTTTCTCATATACATGGATGTTGTATATATTGAAATCCTGTTATTTTTAGGGTTTATTAGGTGAATTAACAAATATTAGTTAATCATATTTATTTTAATGGTTTAAATTTTAGATTACATAATTATTTAAATATATTGACTTGAATGTAAAATATTAAAAGATAATTGAGAAGGGTTTCCAAGGTAATTGTAAAAAAATAAATTTTTAGGTATTTGAAGTTGATAGAATTTTATAGTGCAATGTATGATAAATTCATTTAGTAAATAAATTATAAAATAAATTTGTTATTGTCATTAATGTATATAATTTATGTTATGTGATATATATATATATACATATATATATATATATATATTTGCATTTAAATGCACTTTTTACCAATTTGTTGATGCGTCTATAATATTCATATTGAAAAGTTAATCTTTTAGGATTTAGTAATAAATATTCGTTGATTAAGTTTATCAATGAATCTAAATTTTGGATTATGTAATTAATTTAAATGTGTGGACTATAATGTAAAATTTTGGAAGAGAACCGTGAAATAATTATAGATTCTTTTAATAGTAGGTATTCAAATGTAAAATAGTGTGAAAAGTTTAGTAGAATAATTGTAAAGTGGTAAATCATAAGATTTTAAAAATAAAATATGCACTTGGAGAGAATCAAGGAGAACATAGATAACTTGTAGAATTAATGAGAGGACTTCAAATTCTTTTGTTTTACTATTATTTAATAGATTTAATGTTATGAGCCAGATGAACTCGGCTAAGGGTGAAGAGGGGATGGGTAGGCGTTAAGAAGAGAAGTAATCAAGAGGATAAAATAAGGGGGTTTGATTTGGTATTTATGGGGAGAAAATGGAGAAAGTATCTCATTTCTTTTACTCCTTCTCCCTTTACCAACTCAGATTTAGATCTAGATCTAAATTCAAACCTCGCCCTTTTCTATTATGGTCGGCCTAATATTGGACCCTATATGGACTAGTAAATCAAAACCTGTTTGCTAATTAATCGCATTTAAATCCTATTTAAATAAATATTGATATTGTATGTTTGTTTGTACATATATAACTTTTATATACATACCCAATTAATTACTAATTACACATAGAACATCAAATAAATAAATAATCAGTATCTCATAAATATTAGTTGAATTAATTAACAAACAATATTTTATATACTGATGAAATTGTATGGTGTTTCGAGGATTCACCAATATGGTTATGTGACACACGGGTGTAAACTCAGTCAGCGATTAATGTCAAACAATTAGAATATTAACGTTCACATGTCACCTTAGCTAATAGTATGACAATTTGGCTAGAATATGCATTAGACGCAGCATCTCAATGGATGAAGTGATGATACCCCAACCACATCATCGTGCCCATAAGACTCCTATCGATTACATGGCTTGTAGCTGATATATGTGCCTCTCTATGGTAGTACCTCTTTTCAGCCCTTTCCCCATACACATTTTATAAGTGATGAGGTTCGCCTCTCCCTGATACATCTATATGCCTATGTTTTACTTCTCAGTCTGTACATGATCTTCTCTTGACATTGAGAGACAGAGCTATCTTTTGAAGAATTATTTGGCATGAATGTTCTAATGGACATGTTATTTGGATCTTGCATGGGCTTGAAGCGATAACATGCCAAAAGATTTATTTGATAAGTGTATTTTACATTTCTATGTTAATCTTTAATTTAGTTCATTTAGTATATTTTAGTTCATAAACAATTTTACCAATTATATAAACTGCATAAATTTATTAAAGTAGCTTTCGTAATACCATGCTTGTTCTTATAATTATTAAATTGGTTTATTATATTTATGTAATTAGGTACTTATTGAATTTTTCATCTCTCAAAAACCTTAAAATAAATACGGGGATTTTATAAATTCCTTCAAAGGATGTTAGGATCCATCTATGATGTTACTACAACCATGAGTTTGCTCAACTAATTATATTCCCTATAAATGGTAAGTAACACTTTATTGTTATATCTCATATATAACTCCTGGCATACTTTTAACTATGCACCAATCATCTTCATGTCCCTGAGTTTTCTCACTACATTACATACCTTAAACCTATCATTTCACAATATCCTAAAAAGCTATGTAATCCTTGAAATGTTACATAATATTCTCACTTATCTAGAGATACTACAAACATCACCTTAAATTTCCTATGACTTGAGTTTGCTTAACAACCATAGGTATCTAAGGTGCTCTATTTATACTATAAATGATAGAGTGCATTATTATTTTAAGTTCATTATTAAAAATATTTTTATAGAATATTATCGACTGTATAAGGGAGATGAGTATATTCCTAACATTACATTCCTAATATACATCCAATGTATACTCCCTTAAGTCTCATGGATTTAAATTTACATAACCTTCCATTATATATATATATATATATATATATGTGCGTGTGTGTATTTATTATAACATTTATAATTCATTAAGTTTTATACATACATATATAAATATATGTGTCCTTTCATTGATTATACTTTTAACTGGTCATAAAAATAACCTACACACACATGTATATCTATATATATATGTATATGTATATGTATATGTATATAAATGAAAACAATTTTAAATTTGCTTACTTATAACTTTTATGAATACAGGTACAATACAATTTTAAAATTATATTCATAACCCTTATAAATTTCAATGTTATTACTCAAATTATGTAATACTCTATTTAAATTTAAAACAATTTTAAAATTAATTTATAATATTCAAGTATGCCAATTTGAATCAACCTAAGACATAAAACACTTCTGAGTCTTCCACAAAGGCGTCCCTAAAAACAAGACATTTTGACCAGCCAGGTAATGGCCAAGAGATCGAGAGGTTTTACGTCATAGAATGATCCTTAATTAGAGCAATCTTCTCCTTAGTTTAAGCATATTTTCCACAGACACCCATCTATATGGCATAGCTTTTCCAAAATAATGCCAACATGTAGATAAATTGTTCACATAAACATAATGCTTGCTTTGATAAAGTGTAGGCCTGGTACCATTATGGGATCAGATGCACTGGCAGTCGGGTTAGAAGAGTGAATTTCAAATAAATTTCCTTCTATTAAATTACATAAGATTTTATTTTATGTTTATATGAATAAAATTTATATGTATACTAAAACGAATTTAGTATTTTTTTAATAAAAAATTTATGTATTATTTTAGTTTGTTTAACTGATTTAAAATATTTCTTTATTTTTATAATGTTTAAAATAAATTTTATGATTAATTTAATTAAAATTAATTTATTAATTTTATTTTAATTCCACCTCTTAATGTAATAAGATATTCATTCAAAATGAGTATATCTAACAACATTAATATATAAACCAACTAAGGGATGTAAATGGAAAATTTACCGTGTGTCCTACAGTCAATAAATGTCAATGTAATGAACTGATGTCCAACTAATGCCAAATAGGGTGATCATATAATTCATGTAGTCAAGTTTATACCTACATCAATATAAATTAATATATATTTTATTTGGCCATATCATTTAGTTAAAATTTACTAATATATATATATATATATATACATACATATATATATATATATATGTATGTTTGTATGTATGTATGCATGCATGCATATAAATAAAGGTTTATTTCAATATAATTTGTTATCATAAATAAATATTATATATATTATATATTTAAATAAATTTGAAATATATATACAAATATAAATATTTTGGGTTTATTTAAGATACGTGCTTAACAATTCTAAATTTAAATTTAAATACTTCAACTAGTTCAAATTTTTTTTTAAACCATTCGAATATGTACATATACACATAATATATATATATATATGTGTGTGTGTGTGTGTATGTATGTTTGTATGTATTTTGAATAGGTGCTTTATTTACTAAACTGAAATAGGAGTACAAATTATAAGGGTCTTAGGAACAAATGATGGTTGGAGTATTGCACTAGAATTAGACTCAAAAAACACTGTATGTACTAATCACCCCAGATCATCAAAAAGTGCAAAAAATAAAATAGCTCCATATAAAATAACAGTAATACTATAGAGAGATCCTCCCATGGTGATTGGGCTACTAACTTTTAAATCTCTAGTCCCCATTATAGTGGTCTCATCGTGTTTTACTCTGCTTCAAAGTCATTACCTTCCAAATACTAGATTAGTACACTCAGATCTGACGTCAGTTCCATTACTGGGTTGCGATTCAACTCCAAATCTAGAGAAGATAAGTTCTTTGTTTCTAATCTCCGATGTTGGAATGTG
Source organism: Allium cepa (assembly GCA_030765085.1). Classification (NCBI taxonomy): domain Eukaryota; kingdom Viridiplantae; phylum Streptophyta; class Magnoliopsida; order Asparagales; family Amaryllidaceae; genus Allium; species Allium cepa. The sequence continues at coordinate 71,355,984 of CM060930.1, read as the reverse complement.
TGCTTCTTCTTTTATATAATCCCACAACACGGTTCTCCATTCTGCTTGATTATGTGCGAAAATAAAAGTACACGGGAAGACCAAATCTAGTTTGTTACATATGTAACAAATGATGTATTGAACACTTTTATGAGTAACCAACATGTCACATGCTCCTTTGTCTCATAAGATCAAGATATTCCTTTAGATTGTTGATCATTTGTAACGACCCGGAATTTTGGTCGTTAGATTTGAACATTTAATTCATTTTAAATGCTGAATGTTAATTATAATTTGATTTTGAATAAGATGATTTTGGTTAAATTCATAAAATTAGTTAAAATTTCAAATATGGCAATTCAACTGAAGTTGGATAATAACAATTAAATATTCGAAATTAGGATAATTGGTGGATCTGGGTGTAAATAGATATAAAATGGTTTCTAAAATTTATTTTAAGTCTATTTGGATTTAAATAATGATGTTGGACTTTTGGATGGAATCAAAAGTCGATAAGTTTAAAATTTGAAAATTTATATTAATTTAAAAATGGAATTTAATATAATAATGCAAATAATCAGATTTTGGTTCAAAGTGAATCAGAATGGTTTCTAATGTGATTATAAATTCTATATGATTTATAATCAAGTTAGTAAAATTTTAAAAGTGAAATTTTTAAAGATTTCGACGATTTTGGAAATCGCTCGAATTTATCGACGAGTTAAAAAAGCCTTTCGGGGGCACAGTCTCAAAATTCAACGAAACCGTTCCATTGGATCCGAAATAATTAGTTATTATCAGATTTCAAATTTTGTAGTGTTTGGACTTACCGTTTGTTTGTACGGGTGAGAAATGCGTTGGAATCAAAATCGATAATTTAATATTTAAACTTGATTCAAAAGGCTATCTTCCACATATGATTGAATTGGGCTTCGAAACACGTTTCATTATGTTCGAAATGCGGGTAAAACATTATAATCGCCTATCAGCACGTTTCATTTGGAATTTGTTTAAAATTTTCGAGAAATTTGTGAATATATATTATTAAATTAATATATTACGTGTGTGTGTATATATATATATATATATATATGTTTATCGGCCCAAGCCCTAACCTTTTCTTCCAGCCGCCGTGAAAAACATTTCGATGGCCGAAATCATCATGCCTTCTTCTCCACTCTTCGTCTAATCCATCAGCTTTCTGCAAAATTCATCAACTAGAGAATCGAAGAGCTCCTCGACCTCATTAAATCCAACGGTCAAGATCGATGGAAGCAGGGTAGATTCGCCAGAATCTTGGCTCGAAGGCTGCGCGTTCATGCTTGAAGTTCGCGAAGGAGAGGGGACCGAGCTTCGTGAAATTTGGGGCGTAGGTTGTGAAGGCGCAGGGTTTCGTGGTGGCGGTATTTGATCGTGGTCTTGATGATCGTGGTGGAGGCGGCACGTGTGGGAATGGATTCGACAATGGGTTTCGCTGTTTGGTTTGTAAGTGGGGAAGAAGCCTGGGTAACGGCCGATGGTATATTATTTTTTTAATAATGAAATAAAATGTAAATATCTTATTTTAAATCCAACAATCTTTAAAACTGAATAACTCTTGCATATGTTATCAGATTCAAACGAAACAAGAAGCGCCGGAATCGCAGCGACGTGGTCTACGTGCTGCAGCAGATCCGGAGACGTTTGGAGCAAGCGAAAATTTTGAATTAAATTGAAGGTTCGATTTAATTTAAAATTTAAAACGCTCGTCGAAACTCAAGGCGGGTTAATCTCACTCAAATCTGGAATGCTAGTTAGTGTTAAATAGTTAATATTTAAATGATTGATTGATTTGTCGAATGTGAAAATTATTGTCAGATCGAATCAATATTTATTTGTTGTGCTAACATCTATGGATGCAGGGAAACAGGTTGGAGGGATCCAACTAGATTCCTCACAATATAGAAATTATTTCCATAATTGATGATGTATTTCATTTATATACTGTGATATATTAATTTGGAAATTAAATTGTGCTGTGTTATGAATGAATAAACATAATCTGGAATTTAAAAATATAAATATAATAAATTGGGATTAAAGGAGAAGTGAAAAGGAAATTTTGAGTAGTCAATTTAAGGAAATTAAATTCAGGAAATTGTTTTGGAATTTGAAGTGTTTTTTTGAAATGGGGTTTAAAAAGGAAAAGAGGAATGAGAATTAATAAACTGGGTTTATATATGAAGTGGAATATTTATCGGAGGATAAATTTAAAAGTATAGATTACCCGTGGGAAATTCTATAAAAAGTGCATATCGTTTAAAAGAGCAATGAGATTGCTTTAAAGATGGAAAGTGTATTCCCTGGAAAATTAAGTATGTTTTCAAAGAAAAGTTTTCAAAATATAAATTAAAAGTTTAAAATGTGATTTTAGAAATATTTTAGAAAAATATATTATTCTTAAATATTTTTAAGTAAGTAAATATTTATTTAAGAATTATGGAATTTAAATTATTTAAAGGTAAATTAGTATTAAGTTTCCAAAAGGAGAATTTTGATATAAATATTTGATTTTAATAACTCTATTTTAAAAGGTAATTTCAGTTTAAATTACTTAGAAACTCCTCTATATTTTCCTAAGTATTATTTTCATTTAAGTAAACTCCTGGTAGCCTTATTTTAAGTAGTTTAAGCATATACTTTGAAAGTGATTTTCCAGGAAATGGGAAATGTGTTTAAAAATAAAAAGGTGTTTATTTTTAAAGTATGGGAAGAAATTTACAGCGTTGGAACGTAAATTTGAATGGTGATAAATCAAGCAGGATTTATAAAAGGAATTCTTTAGGTTGTTATGGAATGGAAGTGTATTTCCCTTAAAGCCAAGTACGTTTTTAAGCAGGTTTTTGAGTAAAAATTAGAAGTTTTGAAGTTCATTTTAAAGGAATGTTTTAAGAAGATTATTATTTAAGTTTTATAAATTTTGAAGGTAAATATTTATTAAATTAGTTATAATAGAAATTATTTTTAAAGGTTAATTGGTATTATGTTTTAAAGATAATGACTAATATTTATATTTTAACAAAATAGTTTATTTTTAAAAATAAGTTTAGTTAAAATATTTTTGGAAACTAGTATAGAATTTCATAACTATTATTTTAAATTTAGTATGGCTTAACTTTTATTTTAGAAAAAAGTAGTTTGTATTTTATAACGCAGTTTTGTCTGAAATACTTTAAAGGTATATATTTTAAATAAAATATTTAGGTAGTTTAAATTTAAATGTTTAAAGGTATAGTCAAGAATAAAGCGATTTAAACTATTTTAAATCTACAGTATTTGGACTTGGATGTATTCATTGGAAATAGATATTTGGAAATTTATTCCATGAGAAGAGCATGGGATGAAAAATGTTTTTTTTAAAGGGGTTGAAAATGGAAATATATCATGCGAAGATATTTTTGAGGTTAATAAATAATTTAGGAAATTATTTATTGTTTGATGGATGTTTGTGAATGTTAATCGATAGTTAAATAACCAACTATCAATATTGGCCAATGCGCTGATCATTTCGAAGAGACAGGGATCAGGATAAAATTCTTGAAAACCACTTCGATCCGGTTTGTCCGTTTTCGTGGGAAAAACGAGTTCGGAGTCGAAGATGGAGCAGTGAAGTGCAAGGGCTAGTCGCTACTAATCCTGAGGATGATTCCAAAATGGATGGAGTAGGAGTAGTGCCTTCGGTTCCGTTCGAACCCGGGATGGACTTGTATGGATGAATGCTTTCGGAACATCGTCAGGTGGACGGTGGGCATTCTAAGTGAAACGTTCTAAAAAGGTAACGCTTAGCCTCAAGCCTCATCAACTAGGAATGACTGAAAATCTGGGATTAAGCAACAAGGCTAAGTGGGTAGCGCCCATTAAGGTGAGGTCATCTCTGTCTAGATGTCCTTTTTTATCCGGCTTAGTGGTGCGGTTGCCGATCCCAACCGTGGGGTGATCTTACTCGGGATTATCCAGTAAGGGATAGTCCCAGTCTTGTGTTGTAGGGGATTGGGAGTAATCCTCAGTACTGTGATCTAGGCCATGTACTGTGACAGGTGGTACCCCAGTGCCTATTCATTAGTTGAAAATCCATTTTCCCTACGTGCCTTTACGATTTTTGTTCGTATAACCCACTTTGTGGCTAGCATGCTGGAATTTAATTATGTAACAATTTCAGCTATTTGAATAAGTATTTATATATAGACCCTATTATAATATCAGTGGATTTTATAAAAAGTGTTTTAGCTATCGTAAGGGAAAAACCCGACATGTTTATTTGTGGCATGGTCTTACGAGATGCTCTTGATTTCAAAGGATTTTGAAACTTTAATAATCAATTTGGGTGTATTTCTCTCACGCAGGTATTCTAGACTGACTCGGGTGTTATTTTATTATAATGCTCGGGTCAGACCGAGTATTATTGATTACAGGAAAGGATGCCGTGGAGCTCAGGAGAGGAGCCGAAGTCCGAGACGTATTACCGTATTTGTTTATATCCGCTGCTGTGATTGTTCGAAATTGTCGGGCTGGTAATTGTTGTTTGTTTGTGATATACTCTGATGACATATTGTATAAAACAGATATAGTTTTCATTTTGTGTAAAGATCTGTTATTGACTATTATATTTTGTTCCGCTGCGACTGTGAGATTCTGTTATTGTTCGGTTCCTTCTTTCTTCTTTCTTCTTTCTTTTTCCTCAACAATCTGTCTTTTCCAGCACCCGATCGTCGGCACATTATATTGTAGCATATTTTGTGTCGATTTTTGAGGGTCGAGAGGGACGGGTCGTTACATGTGGTATCAGAGCTTAGGTTGGCGATAACCTTGGCTCTGGTGGGGAATTACTCATTAAACAGAGCCAATAGTACTCTATAATGGGTTGAGTGTATTAATAGCTATGAGCGCATACTTGTTAGTGAATATAAAAATTGTTTTTATACCGTGTTTACTTATCGGTTGAGTGTTTATGAATTCTGGTTGGTACGAAAAGTACGACCGTATCGATAGGGGTTTCTAAACTCTTAAACAAGATAAACCGACATAGTATTGTTTTCAAAGCAGGAAAATGAAATAATTTTACCCACAATTATATTTTGATATAAAAGGAATAATTTTCTGAAATTATTATATATATTTGGATGTTTGGTTATTAATATTATAATCAAATATAAGAATCTAAAATTTAAAATGGTTATAACCAAATAGGATTCAATAAGTGTGATTTATCCAAAAGAAGAATAACTAAAATTTGATTTAGACCAGAATTTAAATCCCGAAAATTTTGAAAAGTGTTTTAAAATGAATTTAAACAAAAAGTTTGGGAATTTAAAATCTTGGGATTGTTTGGAATATTTTCCAAAGTGTTTGAAGGCAATGATGGAGTATTATTTTGGGAAATATTTTTGAATGAAAATTGTTTTAAAAGGAATTTGTGGTAGTAAGGAAGCACCGAACTCACTTCAGTCCTTGGAAAATAATCCTGATGATGATGGCCACATCGTCAAAATTCATTTTCGAGTTTCTAAAGTGATGGATTGCTTCCGTGGTGATTAGGCATGATATCTGTTTAGACTTGTTTGATATACAAGGTGTTTTAGAAATTTCAAAAGGGAAATTGTTTTGGCAAAAACAGGTTGTTTTGGAAATCCAGAAGTTGGATTTGAAATACCAAGTGGGTATGTGTTATTTATGATTTCAAAATGGTTTTGAAATAAAACCGGGCAATTGAATTCTGAGAATGCTATTTAATAATGTGGAAAGTTAAGATAAATCAACTATCGAACGTATAAAGTGAAGTTGATATTAATAAGAAGAAAATGAAAATTTTAATCCTGGAATTAAAATTTAACTTGAGCAAATGGAAGTGAATAAAATATATTTGCATTTAACTCAGGATAAGTTAAATATAAAATAAAATTGAAATTGAAACTGAATTAAATTGAATATAAAATTGAAATGTACAATGATTATAATTGTGTAATGAAAATTTATACCCTTAAGTTATTAAGTGATATATATATATATATATATAATTTGGAATTGTGATTATAAGGTGAAAATGACTCAAATGAGCAATATAAGCTTTTAAATAATAAGTTGGTGAACTTAAGAATAGGAAATGAAAGTTGTAGAACCAAAATAATATAGTTGGAACTTTATGGGAAATTCAAAACTTGATCCTAAATGAAATATAAATTGGAATAAGGTGAAGAAAAATAAAATGTGAATGGACTTAGGTCAGTAAATAAGTTTTTGAACTTATATGTTAGAAAGTAAAAATTTAATGTGAATGGAGTAATAAAATTGGATCGAATTGGATTTAACTTAAATTATAAGGAATTGAGTTGAATTTGGATGGAAGTAAACATCAAAATTCAGTTGTGTTATAAATATTATTGAATGGAATTTATTCTTATTTAGAATAGTAAAGGAAATTGTATGAATTTAAGTTGGCTAAATAAAATTTGGTTGAACTTGAATTAAATTTGGAAAAGAATTGAAAGAACATTTAATTTAGTTGAAATGATATTGAATGAAGTAAATTCTCACTCAACTAAATCCAAAGGAATTGTTTGAGAATGAATTTAGTGTAAGCTAAATTAAATGGAAATTGTATTGGAATGAATAAAATTTTGGTAGCTTGTTAAAAATTTAAAGAGGCAAAATAAAACCCAGTTCTGGAATAGAATAACTGGAATGGCCATATTATTAATAAATTCATAAATAAATTAAGAAGGTGAAATAAAAGTAAATGGATTGAGTAAGTAAACAAATTGAATTAAAATTGGTAATGGATGGGAATTTGATTGAATGAGAATCAAAATAAAATAAAATAAAATTGATTGGATGAAAGAAATGGGATGTAATAGAATTGAGACAACTTAAGAAAATTGTGTAAGGGTTGTTGTCGAGCTTATAAAATGGTTTTGAATGAATCTGTATGGATAACGAAATTAAATGTAAGAATAGAGATTTAATTCAATAATTGTGGTGAAGTAAGAATGTATGGGTTGTAAATAATTCTGAATGGAATAAAAATTAATAAAAAATTAAGTTGGAATTAATTTTAAATGGTTATAAGCTTAAGTGATGATTAATTGCATGAATAATATCAAAATGTGCATAGAAATCAGTCATTGGACATAAAATAAAGTAGGTGAATTATAAGAAGAGAATAAAATTGGTTTTGAATAAATTGGAATGGGTTGGGATCTAATGAAGTGGTCCTGCATATAAATGAAAGTGGATCATAAAAGAAATGCAAATATATCAAATGTAAAATAAAAATTTGATTGTGAATCAATTTGGAATTGAATTGAAGTAAATTGATGTAAGTAAAGCATAGGTTAATCATATTGAAGAGAAAATGAATTGGTTGTAGTAAATATGAATTGTAAAAAGTAAACTTGAATGTAAACCATTCGAGTGGAATAAAATGAAGTTTGGATTTGTTAGGGAATTAAAATGGTGATTGAAATCTTTTGATTTCTTATAAAATATGATTAGCATGTAGTATTTTGGGAATTGGTTGGTTGGGATGTATAATTGATGCGTCTGGCTAAGATTAATGAATGGAATATTGTTAAAAATTCTCATATTATTGAAAACTGATGTGTTTGTTTGAGTAAGTACAGGTATGAAGGCAGTCGATAGAGTTGGAGCACATAAATGCATAATATATTAGCCGCTTGCTTTTAAAATGCTAATCTAAGGTACGCCTACGCAATAAAATTTGAAAAATGATATATATATATATATATATATATATATATATATTGTGGTATATTTTGTTTTCCGACCGTGTGGGTCGATGTATATATATTTGTATCTATTATGATATTGTGAAACGCCCTCCGTACAAAGGAGACGTTGTCAAAAAATTTCAAAAATTTTGGGTGTTAGAAAATTCCCAAAATTTTTGGAAGTTCTGAAAATTTTGGGTTAACGAGGAAAGTGATTTTTGAAGTGAAATTGAAAACAAGCTTTTGAGTTAGAAATAAAAGCAAATGGTTTTGGAATTGAGCTAAAGGTTTTGGTGAGGTGAATGTAAGTTTTTAACTAAGTAAGTATGGGTAAGTAAATGAGTTTAGTAGCATTTTTCATACCTTAGCAAATTTCGAGGATGAAATTTTTATAAGGGGGAATGAATGTAACGATCCGGAATTTTGGTCTTAGATTTGAAAATTTAATTCATTTTAAATGTTGAATGTGAATTGTAATTTGATTTTGAATAAGAAGATTTTGGTTAAATTCATAAAATTAGTGAAAATTTCAAATATGGCAATTCAACTGAAGTTGGATAATAACAATTAAATATTTGGAGTTGGGATAATTGGTGGATCTAGGTGTTAATAGATATAAAATGGTTTCTAAAATATATTTTAAGTCTATTTGGATTTAAATAATAACGTTGGACTTTTGGATGGAATCAAAAGTCGATAAGTTTAAAATTTAGAATTTTATATTAATTTAAAAATGGAATTTAATATAATAATGCAAATAATCAGATTTTGGTTCGAAGTGAATCAGAATGGTTTCTAATGTGATTATAAATTCTATATGATTTATAATTAAGTTAGTAAAATTTTAAAAGTGAAATTTTTAAAGATTTCGACGATTTTGGAAATCGCTCGAATTTATCGACGAGTTAAAATAGCCTTCCGGGGCACAGTCTCGGAATTAGACGAAACCAGTTCCATTGGATCCGTAAAAGTTAGTTATTATCGGATTTTAAATTTCGTAGTGTTTGGAGTTACCGTTTGTTCGTACGGGTGAGAAACGCGTTGGAATCAAAATCGATAATTTAATATTTAAACTTGATTCAAAAGGCTATCTTCCACATACGATTGAATTGGGCTTCGGAACACGTTCCATTGTGTTCGGAATGCAGGTAAAACATTATAATCGCCTGTCGGCAAGTTTCATTTGGAATTTATTTAAAAAATTTAAGAAATTTGTGAATATATATTATTAAATTAATATATTACGTATATATATACGTTTATCGGCCCAAGCCCTAACCTTTTCTTCCAACCGCAGTGAAAAACATTTCGGTGGCCGAAAACATCATGCCTTCTTCTCCACTCTTCTTCTAATCCATCAACTTTCTGCAAAATTCAACAACTAGAGAATCGAAGAGCTCCTCGACCTCTTTAAATCCAATGGTCAAGATCGATGGAAGCGGGGTAGATTCGCCAGAATCTTGGCTCGAAGGCTGCGCGTTCGTGCTTGAAGTTCGCGAAGGAGAGGGGACCGAGCTTCGTGAAATTTGGGGCGTAGGTTTTGAAGGCGAAGGGTTTCGTGGTGGCGGTATCTGATCGTGGTCTTGATGATCGTGGTGGTGGCGGCACGTGTGGGAATGGATTCGATGATGGGTTTCGTTGTTTGTTTCGTGAGTGGGGTAGAAGCCTGGGTAACGGCCGATGGTATATTTTTCTTTTTAATAATGAAATAAAATATAAATATCATATTTTAAATCGAACAATCTTTAAAACTTAATAACTCTTGCATACGTTATCAGATTCAAACGAAACAAGAAGCGCCGGAATCGCAGCGACGCGGTCTACGCGTTGCAGCAGATCCGGAGACGTTTGGAGCAAGCAAAAATTTTGAATTAAATCGAACGGTTCGATTTAATTTAAAATTTAAAACGCTCATCGAAACTCAATGTGAGTTAATCTCACTAACATCTGGAATGCTAGTTAGTTGTAAATAGTTAATATTTAAATGATTGATTAATTTGTTGAATGTGAAAATTATTATCAGATCGAATCAATATTTATTTGTTGTGCTAACATCTATGGATGCTGGGAAATAGGTTGGAGGGAACCAACTGGATTCCTCACAATATAGAAATTATTTCCATAATTGATGATGTATTTCATTTATATACCGTGATAGATTAATTTGGAAATTAAATTGTGCTCTGTTATGATTGAATAAACATAATTTGGAATTTAAAAATATAAATAAAATAAATTGGGATTAAAAGGGAAATGAAAAGGAAATTTTGAGTAATGAATTTAAGGAAATTAAATTCAGGAAATTGTTTTGGAATTTGAAGTGTTTTTGAAATGGTGTTAAAAAAGGAAATGAGGAATGAGAATTTATAAACTGCGTTTATAAATGAAGTGGAATATTTATTGGAGGATAAATTTAAAAGCATAGATTACCCGTGGGAAATTCTATAAAAAGTGCAAATCGTTTAAAAGAGCAATGAGATTGCTTTTAAAGATGGAAAGTGTATTCCCTGGAAAATTAAGTATGTTTTCAAATTTGATTTTAGAAATATTTTAGAAAAATATATTATTCTTAAATATATTTTAAGTAAGTAAATATTTATTTAAGTAATAATGGAATTTAAATCATTTAAAGGTAAATTAGTATTAAGTTTCCAAAAGGGGAATTTTGATATAAATATTTGATTTAACAACTCTATTTTAAAAGGTAATTTCGGTTTAAATTACTTAGAAACTCCTCTATATTTTCCTTAATATTATTTTCATTTAAGTGAATTCCTGGTAGACTTATTTTAAATAGTTTAAGCTATACTTTGAAAGTGATTTCCCAGGAAATGGGAAATGTATTTAAAAATAAAAAGGTATCTACTTTTAAAGTATGGGAAGAAATTTACGGGGTTGGAACGTAAATTTGAATGGAGACAAATCAAGCAGGATTTATAAAAGGAATTCTATGGATTATTATGGAATGGAAGTGTATTTTCCAGAAAGCCAAGTATGTTTTTAAGTAGGTTTTTGAGTAAAAGTTAGAAGTTTTGAAGTTGATTTTAAAGGAATGTTTTAAGAAGATTATTATTTAAGTTATATAAATTTTGAAGGTAAATATTTATTAAATTAGTTATAATAGAAATTATTTTTAAAGGTTAATCGGTATTATGTTTTAAAAATAATGATTAATATTTATATTTTAATAAAATAATTTATTTTTAAAAATAAGTTTTGTTAAAATATTTTCGAAAACTAGTATAGAATTTCATAACTCTTATTTTAAATTTAGTATGGCTTAACTTTTAATTTTGAAAAAAGTAATTTGTATTTTATAAAGCAATTTTGTTTGAAATACTTTAAAGGTATATATTTTATATAAAATATTTAGGTAGTTTAAATTTAAATGTTTAAAGGTATAGTCAAGAATAAAGCGATTTAAATTATTTTAAATCTATAGTATTTGGACTTGGATGTATTCAATGGAAATAGATATCTGGAAATTTATTCCATGAGAAGAGTGTGGGTTGAAAACTGTTTTTTTAAAGGGGTTGAAAATGAAAATATATCCGGCGAAGATATTTTTGAGGTTGTTAAATAATTTGGAAATTATTTATTGTTTGATGGATATTTGTGAATGTTAATCGATAGTTAAATAACCGACTATTAATATTGGCCAATGCGCTGATCATTTCGAAGAGACCGGGATCGGGATTAAATTCTTGAAAACCACTTCAATCCGGTTTGTACGTTTTCGTAGGAAAAACGAGTTCGGAGTCGAAGATGGAGCAGTGAAGTGCAAGGGCTAGTCGCTACTAATGTTGAGGATGATTCCAAAATGGATGTAGTAGGAGTAGTGCCTTCGGTTCTGTTCGAACCCGGGACGGACTTGTATGGATGAATGCTTTTGGAACATCGTCAGGTGGACGGTGGGCATTCTAAGTGAAACATCTAAATAGGTAACGTTTAGCCTCTAGCCTCATCAACCGGGAATGACTGAAAATCAGGGGTTATGCAGCAAGGCTAAGTGGGTAGCGCCCATTAGGGTGTGGTCATCCCTATCTAGATGTCCCTTTTTATTCGGCTTAGTGGTGCGGTTGCTGATCCCAACCGTAGGGTGATCTTACTCAGGATTATCCAGTAAGGGGTAGTCCCGGTCTTGTGTTGCAGGGGATTGGGAGTAACCCTCTGTACTGTGATCTAGGCCACGTACTGTGACAGGTGGTACCCCAGTGCCTAGTCATCAGTTGGAAATCCATTTTCCCTATGTGCCTTTACGATTTTTGTTTGTATTACCCACTTTGTGGCTAGTATGCTGGAATTTAATCCTGTAACAATTTCATCTCTTTGAATAAGTATTTGTATATAGACCCTATTATAATATCAGAGGATTTTATAAAAAGTGTTTTAGCTATCGTAAGGTACAAACCCGACATGTTTATTTGTGGCGTGGTCTTACGAGATGCTCTTGATTTCAAAGGATTTTGAAACTTTAATAATCAATTTGGGTGTATTTCTCTCACGTTGGTATTCCAGACTGACTCGTTGGTATTCCAGACTAACTCGAGCGTTATTTTATTATAATGCTCAGGTCAGACTGATTATTATAGATTACAGGAAATGATGTTGTGGAGCTCAGGAGAGGAGATGGAGTCCGAGACTTATTACCGTATTTGTTTATATCCGCTGCTGTGATTGTTCGAAATTGTCAAGCTGGTAATTGTTGTTTGTTTGTGATATACTCTGATGACATATTTTATAAAACAGATATAGTTTTCATTTTGTGTAAAGATTTGTTATTGACTATTATATTTTGTTCCGCTGCGACTGTGAGATTTTGCTATTGTTTAGTTCCTTCTTTCTTCTATCTTCTTTCTTTTTCCTCAACAGTCTGTCTTTTCCGACACCCGATCGTCGGCATATTATATTGTAGCATATTTTGTGTCGATTTTCAAGGGTCGAGAGGGATGGGTCGTTACATCATTATTATGAGTAAAGTCCCAATCTTTATTAAGAAAATTAACAACTTCATTGATTTTTCCATCTCCTAACTTTTTTTCCAATAGATCTATTATAGAAGTTTGTTTTTGTTATATTTTTTTAGCAACATCAAGTTGTTTAGTAGAGAAATTTAGACCCTTGATTTTCCAAACTAGCAGATTCATAAGGCCGAATTGAAAGTTTTGCTCGCTAATTCAATATGAGAAGATGCGCTCAGGTTTGGCTTGGAACGTTTCATTTTTTCACCTTTTGATTTTGAGCGTGACACCATATTATTCCATGCAGGACTATCGATTACATACGTTGTCTTTGAAACTGAGAATTAAGAGAGGGCTTCACCCCATTGTTGCTTTCTACACTGTTTCCATTTAGTGGGATACATTATATCTAAAGCAGTAGTATCATTTGAAGGAGTATAATTGAGGTCAAGTTGAGCATATGTTTCCTACATATCTTCATCAGAGTCTTCTAAATCCTGTGGATCATCTGACTTAAAGTTTAATTATTCATTTGTGTTGCTGCTTTTTCCTCGTACACATATTGCATATATTATATTAGAATTGTATTGAGCCGCTGCAAATGAACTTGGACTGTTTTTGTTAAAATCTCTCGTATTGGGTTTAATGACAACTATACAATCATATTGTACAATATCTCAACAACTTTACAGGCATATGATGGACTAAAGAACTTTGGACATCAGAAGAAGAATGGACGCTAAAGTGGAAAATAATCACAAAAAACTACGTGAAGATGTTTTTTGAAGTAAAGTCATATACTTGTAATCGGTGTCTTGGATTACTTCGCACAATCACCCTTGGGTTAGATAAGCACACACAAAACTATTATGAATTTATACCATTTTCAAGAACAAAGAAGTCATATTTTTTTCATAAATTCAGGCAACCAAATGTCTGGGAACATTATCCAAACGTCTGCCAATATAAATTTTTAAACCAATTTTTCAAAAACTTCAAATATACACAACCAAATGTATTGGTAGAAATACCAGACGTTTGATAATACTCTCGGGTTTTCAAAATATACCATACAAAGACGTCTGACCAAACACAAATAGACATCTGTATTACACTGCCAGACGTATGATTAGACTAATTTTTAATTTTCTTTTAAAACTGCCATTTCTACTCTATATAAATTCAAATAACCAGACGTTTGGAAATATTTTTCAGTCATCTAGAGTGTTGCAACAGTCAAAAGTTTTGAATGGACACTTCTTGTAACGACCCGCCTTTTCAACCATTGAAAGTCGGCACCAAATACATCCACGGTATTCCAATGTTAAAGATCCAATCGTCGGAAAGGCAGGTTGTTAGGGTAAAGGAAAAGGAAAAAGACAAAGAAAGAGAATAGAATAAAACAGAATCTCACAATGGAACGACAACATATAATATAAGAAAGACGGTAAAAGCTATCACTCTAAAATACATGGTATATCAGAGTTAAAAACAAATTTCATCAGCCTGAACAGTTATAACTTCTTGACCTTACAATTGTCGATGGGTATATATAATAATATAGCGGAATATAAAATACTATAGTAGGTGAACATCCCGCTCTACTTCATAAGTTCCATGTCACACCAATGACAACTGGAAAAATGCTCGGTCTTACCCAAGCATTATAATAAAATAACACCTGGATCAGATTGGAATACCATCGTGAGAAAACTTAAGCAATATGATGAACATATAATAATTCTGTGAGACCACAACGCTAAACACGAAACATGTTAGTACCTCACAAGAACAACATTCATGCATAAAAGAATGGAAACACAATTAAACAAAACCCAAACTTGGAAGAACAAGTATAAACAAGGTTAAAATCTAGACCTAAAGATTGGACACAAATAATTAAACATCGAGAAGAACTCTAGTCAATTCTTGATGCAATTAAGAAAGCAATTCAAAGATTTGAATCAACAACAAGGATAGGAATTTTCCAACAAATGACTAGGAGGGTGCACCCCCACTAAAAGTATACCTCTAGAAATATACTTAAGAACTACAATGACTTTAGAAAACCTCCAAGTTGGGCCCCACTAACCTTTATCGAGAACCCAAGTATTTCACATCTCCGCACACATACCACCGAAACCAATTTAGAGTAGATGTTAAAATACCCTAATGGAAGCAACCCTACATAGCTTTGCCCTCTCTCATGCTTTGGTTTTAGTCATTTCCGACAAAGGATATCCACACTTAAATGAGCAACAAATTGTCTTAAATTGAAGATACACAAAGAAGAAAGCTGAATTGATAGTCCATAAATCAATTATCGGGAATAGTCAAAATGCTCGTATATGGAAATTAAATCTCACACCCTTGCCATTACTTGTCGATTTCAAACTTGTATTATCACTCAGTTGAAAATGAAGCCAGGCAGGTTAAGGCAGTGTTAACTCTAGGCACCGCCTTGACAATAATATCAATATTTGGGATGGAAATGAGTTTCCATACCTCGACGTTTAGTGCTGAGAATATGACTAAATCTTTTCTATAAAAGCAATACCGTTTACGGAAATTAAATTTCTTATCATTTTCATAACCGAATCAAACCTTTTACGTTTTTAAAACTCGAACTTATATTTTGTTCTAACATCACAAATATTTGTAAAATACTTTAAAAATACTCTTTAAATATAATCTTTTTAAAGAACAAATTATATTTCTAAGTGTATTAAAAGAATGGTCAAAAATAAATGTCACTAAAACATTATTTATTGAAAACCCAAAGAGGTTTGCACTTAGCTTTATTTTTGGAAACAATTACTTTCAAAAGATTTTTCTCAATTATAAACTGTCATTTATAAATTTCAAACAAAATTTATTATCCCAGAAGATAATAAATTAACTAAAATGCTATTATAAATTTTAAAAAATGTTAATCTTCCTGAAAAATAATTGATATGTTTTTTTTATAAGTTTAAAACTATATCAATTTTCCCAAAAGACAATTAATCAACTTATAACTCCTTTAATAAATCCATTAATTAACTTTAAACACCTTTATTAAATCGGTTAATTGACATTATTCACTTTTATTAAACTGATTGACTAATCTTAAACATCATTATGAAAAATGATTAGTTAATTTAAACATCATTATTTAAATTAATAAAATTAATAATCTATTTTATTAATTTAAAACAACATTAATTATCCCGAAAGATAATTAATCCAATTTATAACCTTTTAATAAATTTAAAACAACATTAATTATCAAAAAGATAATTGATTAAATTTATAATCTTTTTATAAATTTTAAACAACATAATCGTCTCAAAAGACAATTAATCAAATTTTATAACTCCTTTTATAAAATTTAAAACAACACATATCCGTTTTTTTCAAAATTCTCAAAATACTTGAAAATATCGTTTAAACAATTTTCAAAGTGTAAAGGCACGACCAAACATTTGTTTTGTAAAAACACAAGCTCAATTTCAATGCACGACAAGGATTTATGAGGATGATATTTCGTAAGTGACGGTACATCGATAGTTGCTGTAACGACACTTACACAATCAAACAGTGTCATAAATGTTTCATCTAAATGTCAACAAAAGTGATATATAATAAAATTAATATTGGCGAGAAACCCCTTAGGGTCTCTCTATAAAAGTTCCTTGTAAATCACACAGTTGTGTGTGAATTTTCAAAGTGTTCCATAGTAACCTATTCGCTAAGTACACTCCGACTTCCTCTTGTTTTTCTCCTCTGCAACACAATGGTTATTTATGCCATTTGTTTTTCAAACAGAAATTTAAATCCAAACAACAATATAAACTATCATCCAAGTATTCAACAAAAATCTATAGCAACACAGATGTCATATAGTTTGTTTAGAGGTAAGTAAAGTCACAGAAATTCCAATTGGCACTTTCGCATTCCGGTTTGAACGTTCGATTTTAGCCCAAAATGCAATTAGTTTGACAAAACCAATTCCACCACGAAGATAATGTCCCTACGAGTCCAAGCAACTAACCGTGTCCAAATCCGACCTTGTATGAGCAAGTTGTGCATTTTATAAGTTATCAATTTTTAAATTATAAATTAAATACACTAATTACAAATTAATTTTAAACCCACCCTCTTAATCATTCTTCTCCCTCTCCCTAGTACTCCTCTCTGCATGCTGAAACAGACCTTCCTTTGTACACGCACATGATATCTCCATCATTATTCCACTGATTTGCCAATCGACTACACCATCGAACTTCCCTTTACCAATGCACTCGATCCCCACCTCGACTACTAGCCCGAACCACTAGGTCGAAATGCGACCTAAAGCTCGCTAACCCGAACCCTAAAATGACCCGATCTGCAATGATGAACCGCACCTAGTAAAACTTGGCGGGGACGTGATGTGTGACACGATAGACTCAACGACATTCTCCATTTCGTCTATCGATGACTACAACTCTGGCAATCACGAGCCTTACCTCGACCATGGTGAAAACAATCATTTCCATGCACTGTCGTAGCACTTAAAAATGGATGTATAATTGAAGATCCTGATCATACGAGTTTAAATGGACAAATTTCATGATTTTTGGTGGAGTATTTTATCGGGTTTTGATTTTTGAAGTTTGTTGCCATTATTCGTTCACTGGAATGGAAACAAGAAAACGAGAAAAGAGGTAAAGGTAGGGAAATGAAAATGGAAAATAGGCTAAACGGTTGAATTCCTTTTATACCAATCAAATTCCCTTACCTCAAATCAAATCCACTCCCTTAACCATAGTATAATAAAAATTTTCCCAGTTAGCTAACAATTACAAGTAAATTAATAATCCCACTCCAATGTCATCTCTCAAGATTCGATCAATCCTTTTAATTTTGATTTTTGATTTAAAATAGTTTCGAAAAGAGATATTTGTGGTATCCCACTACACATATTCCGCTCGTAGGTGAATCGCGGACGATAAAATTACAAATACTATTTGTGGATCAAAAAGTGATGCGATCACAAATTAATAATAAAATACACAGATTATTTAATTCTTAAAATTTTTAAAAATACCATCGTTTGCCGTAAAATACGCAAAACGAAAATTTAAATATTTTTCAAATTAATTTTTTTGGAAAATGTCCCATAAATTAAATTAAAAGTACAATAATAAAAATCTAGTCCTTTTATTGGTAATTAATTTTTTTTTATTTATTCGAACTATTATTATTGTAGATAAATCTACAAAATAAATTTACCATTATTATTTATTAATTAAAAGGAGTTAAATAAAGCTATTAAATCCATTTAACTAATATTTAATTTACATCTCAAATATTCATTTCCTAATTCAAATATTTAAATAATACCTATATTTGAATATAATTTATTAATATTTTTAAACATCGAATACATAAATATTTAAAATTAATTAAATATTCAAAATCAAAACGATCAAATTTCTGGGATGTTACATTCTCCCCTCCCCTTAACAGAATTTCGTCCCCAAAATTTTGAAGGAAGAATATGTCTCCAAACGCTTAAGATTTAAAACTATTAATTAGAATTAGTTATTTAGACTTTTAAATTCCTTGAATTACGGAAAATTTTCAGTAGCACCTCATTTGCTCTGCTAGATCCATAAAACTATACTCGTTACAACTGGCCCAAACCAATCAATGAAAACAAAAGCCAAGCGACCACCCATATCTGGGGCATAAAATCATCAACCAATTTCAAATTTCTAAATCTACATGTATCTTTTTGCATTTTATTTTTATTTTTGCAAGCAATTTATTATCTTGATGCGAATGTAGGTGCGCAAGAAATTAAATATAAATTTCTTGCTTCCATGTACCTATCTTGTACTTACATTATCCAAAGGAGAACTATGCTGATAAAAGGGAAATGCACAAGCAACATACACAAGATAGCAACCATATACAACTAAAGTACAGAAATTATCCTCTAATAAAATGTTATGCATCCAATCATTTCAAAAGATAAATTTTAAAACTAAATGTCTGGGTTTTTACATCCAAAATTATTTTCCAAATTCCTCCAAAGAGAAATAAATCAAAAGCAAAATCAATTATGACAAGGAGAGGGCTCCTCCTACCAATGCATGGTATAACCCAAAAATCAAAAAAACATGGAGCATCTGGTGATATTTCGGTTCTCTCAAAACAACAACTAGAGTAGACAAATATACCTAGCGAGCCTTCCAAATCGAAAAACCCCCAATTACCTAACTTTAGTCATAAACCAAAAGTATTTGAAAAATCACTTCATAAAACTCTTTTCAAATATATTGAAATAATAATACTTCATCAAATATTTCAAAATAATATATTATTATTTCTTTCTAAAATTCTTTCAAAATCACTTTTCAAAAGCATCGGGATTTAAGTCCTAATAAATAACAACTTTATCAAACGTAGTCTATAAAATCACACTATCAATCAATCAAATTCCATAAAGGAATAATTTAACATTATTTAAAATGTTAAATGACTAACAAACAAGATTTAGAACTTTGATTAGGTTTACGGTTTTCTTAAGTCATATTACAAGTATACAAATATACTTAAGTCTGTATGATGCACATAAATCATCCGTACGAAGTATTTGATCTGATCGCTTGCTTAGATACATAGACCTTTACTTTCGAACTAGTATCGCTCATCCGACTTCCCTAGTGCGGACTTCGATAAGGTTCCTCAAATAGAAACCTCCATTCTTCATACATAGCAATAAACTATGATAGAAAACTTTAGTATCATATCGAGAATCCAAGTCAAGCGTTCACTAACAAGAATCGAGTGAGAAATTCTTTTTCGGACTGGTGTGAATCACCTCGAAGTTATGTATTTGAATCTTAGATCAAGAACTGTGTGAATAAAATGAACTACTTATAACTTTCATAATTAATCCGATTGTTTTCTTAATTACACCAATCTCTTTCTAAATCACTTTCATTTTATTTCTAGTATTTCATTAGATACTAAATTATTTATGAACCACTACATAAATTTTTCACTTAAGTTTATAAATATTTTATAAAGGCTCATCTTTATAAAACATTAAATTAAAAACTTATCCGACTCTTATTTACTGCTATAATACTCTTCTCCATCCTAAGAGTATATACAAAATATTTATTTTATTTTATTTTTTTAGTTTTTATTTTTATTTTTTCGGAATTCAAATGGAGACCCAAACAAAATATGGGTCGTTAAAACTGATGACCCTTCGACCACTTTACCTTAGAATGTTCTAAGGAAAGATACTTTACAAGTTGTCCCAATATCACCAAAAAGTTTACAAAACTTAGATGATTAACAAAACTATGGTTTTAATAAATAAAATAATTAAAATCTTCCTATCCAACTCAACTCTAAATTATCTCTTTTCTATTCCAAATTTTTTTCCATTTATTAATTATTTATCAACATACATTTTTATCATAAAACGGTTTCCTTTAAGGAAACTTAAGAACTACACACCCGAGGTTCTTTTTTAAATCATTTTTGAAATAATAATAATGACATATCTCCCTTTTTTTATAGCAAATCATACTTTTGGAGTTGAAAGCAAAATTTGTTTTACCAAAACAATCTCTATATAAAATTACTATGGTAGCATTCCCTCACTTAGAAACTCAAAAATAAATACTAATGATGATGCAATCATCCCCATAATTAATTTCCAGCGATAGAAGTGAGTTCAATGCTTTCCTGTCTCTTTTAAAATCCTTTTAAAATATTTCTATATACAAATACTTTTAAATAACCTATTGTTATTTCCTCCAAAACTATGAAAATAGTTTTCAAAAACATCAGATTTTAAGTTCTCAAATTCTCTACTTAAATCCCTTGTATTTGTAAATTCTAATTATAAATTATACTTATATAATTTCATTTTGAAATATTTATTCTCATAAATATTCCAAGTAATATTACCATTACTTTTCTCAAAATCTTTTTAAAATTAATTCAAGCAATACTAGGATTTAAAGTCAAAACTCCTTTTTTTTAAACATGTTTTATAAATTAAATTTGTATAATCCTTTATAAAAATCATTTCATCTTATAATAATTCTCTTTTATTATAGTGAAATTTTCTCAAATATTTATATTAAATGTCTTATCCTCCTAATTAGATTATATTAAATTTTTTATTAAAAGATGATTTTTAACTTAACATTTTCACATAACACCTTATAGTCAAATTGTGAAACATAGTTCACAAGGGTTTGTTTTAATGCACTTACAATTTCAAAACAATAAATGCCCATAAACTGGTCAAGCATAAATTAACAATTGACAAACAATAGTCCATGCTCCTAAATCATCCAAGATGATAAATCAAACAACAATGATAATAAATAAATATTATCATTCTCAGATACAAACACAATAAATAGCTATATAAATTTGATAATTATTCCCTTATACATATATATTATATTCCTAGGTAAAATATTTCATTTACCAAATTTTCAAAAATCAATATCATGTATGTTTGCCTTGTCAAGAGTTCGGAAATCCCCATCTACACCGTGGCATCCCATGTCTCGACCAGGATTCATTAACAAGTCAATAGACCAATTAACACAATACATTTTTATAGCACTAAAAAATACGCTCTCGTATGTATAATACTCTTAACCCATTCAAGGTTATCATTTACTTTATCTCTAATGACCCATACCCTACCAAAGCCAAGGTTCTCGCTTAACCATTAGCTTTGATACCAAATGTGACGATCTGCCTTTTCGACCAACGAAATTCGACACCAAATACACCTACGGTATTCCAATGTCGAACACCCAATCGCCAGAAAGTCAAATTGTTAGGGTAAAAAGAAAAAAACAAACAGAAGAAAACAGAATCTTACAGTGGAATAGCAAAATATAACATAACAAAGACAATAAAAGCTATCATATTAAAATACATATTATATCAGAGTTAAAAACAAACCTCATAGGCCTGGACAGTTATAACATCCTAACCTTACAATTGTTGATGGGTATATATAATAATACAATGAAAAATAAAATACAACGGTAGCAAGATGTCCCGCTCTACTCCATGAGCTCCATGTCACACCAATGACAACCTGGAAAAATACTCGGTTTACCCGAGCATTATAATAAAATAACACCAGGATCAGTCTGGAAATGTCAACGTAAGAAAACTTAAGTGATATGATGCACATATAATAATTCTATGATATCGCACCGATAAACACAAAATAGTTTTTTAACTCATAAGAACAACATCAATACATAAAATAATGGAAACACAATTAAACAAAACTCAAACTTGAAAGAATGGGTATAAACAAGGTCAAAATCCAAACTTAAAGAATGAACACAAATACTTAAACATCGAGAAGAACTCCAATCACTTCTCAATGCAATTAAGAAAACAATTCAAAGATTAGAATTAACAACAAGGAAAGGAATTTTCCAACAAATGACCATGAAGGTGCACCACACTCATCGAAAGTATACCTCTAGAAATATACTTCAGAACTACAATGGCTCTCGAAAACATCCAAGTCGAATCTCGCCAACCTTTACCGAGAATCCGAATGTTTCACATCTCCATGTGCATACCACCGAAACAATCTAAAGTAGATGTAAAAATACTCTAATGGGTGCAACCCCATATAGCTTGGCCTCCTCTTGCACTTTGGTTTTAGTCATTTCTGATAAGGGACATCCACGCTCAAATGAGCAACAGATATCCACGCTCGAATAAGCAACAAGTTGGCTTAAATTGACGATACACAAAGAAGAAAGCTGAATCAATAGTCCATAAATCAAATACCGGGAATAGTCAAAAAGATTGTATATGGAAATTAAATCTCATACCCTTACCACTACTCATCTATTTCAAACTTGCATTATCCATCGGTTGAAAATGAAGCTAGGCAGGTTAAGGTAGTGTTACCTCTAGGCACTGCCATGACAACAATTTTAACATTCAGGATGGAAATGACTTTCCATACCTCGACGTTTAGTGCTGAGAATATGACTAAATATTTTCTAATAAGCAATATCTTTTATGGAAAATAAATTTTTTATCCTTTCCGTAACCAAATCATACCTTTTAACTTTTAAAACTCGAACTTATGCTTAGTCCTCACATTACAAATATTTGTAAAACACTTTAAAAACATTCTTTAAAAATATTCTTTTGAAAGAACAAATTATATTTCCAAGTGTATTAAAAGAAGGGCCAAAAACAAATGTCATTAAAACATTGTTTACCAAAAACCCAAATAATTTACGCTTAACTTTATTTTTGGAAACAATTCCTTTCAAAAGATTTTTCTTATTTATAAACTATCATTTATAAATTATAAACAACATTTATTATCCCATAAGATAATAAATCAATTAAAATGTTTTTATAAATTTTAAACAGTGTTAATCATCCTGAAAAATAATTGATATAATACTTTTTATAAGTTTAAAACTACATTAATTATTCCAAAAGATAATTAATTAGCTTGTAACTCCTTTAATAATTCTATTAATTAACTTTAAACACCTTTATTAAATCAGTTAATTAACTTTAATTACTTTTGTTAAAATAACCGACCAATCTTAAAAACCATTATGAAAAATGATTAGTTAATTTTAAATGTCATTATTGAAATTAATAATCTATTTTATTAGTTTGAAACATCATTAATTATCCCGAAAGATAATTGTTCTAATTTATAACCTTTTATAAATTCAAAACAACATCAAGTATTCGAAAGATAATTAATCAAATTTATAATCTTTTTATAAATTTTAAATAATATTAATCGTCGTGAAAGATAATTAATCAAATTTTATAACTTCTTCTACAAAATTTCAACCAACACTTATTCTTTATTTTCAAAATTATCAAAATATTTGAAAATATCGTTTAAATTTTTTTTAAAGTGTAAAGGCGCAACCAAACATTTCTTTTGTAAAATCATAAGCTCAAGTTCAACACACGACAAAGGTTAAGTGGATGATATTTCATAAGTGACGGTACAGCGATAGTCTTGTAACAAAACTTATACTATCAAACAGTGTCATAAATATTTCAACCAAACATCAGCATAAGCGGTATATAAAAAACTAATATCGGCGAGAAATCCCTTAGGGTCTCTTTACAAAAGTTCCCCGAAAATCACACAGTTGTGTATGAATTTTCGAAGTGTTCCATAGTGACCTATTCGCTACGTACACTCTGACTTCCTCTTGTTTTTGTCCCTTTCAACATCATAGTTAATTATGCCATCCGTTTTTCAAACGGAAATTTAAATCCAAACAAACAATCAAATAACACTACAAACTATCATTCAAGTATTCAATAATAATCTATAGCAACACAGATATAATATAGTTTATTTAGAGGTGGGTAAACTTAGAGAAATTCCAGTTGGTGCTTTCGCATTGCGGGATGTTCAATTTTAGTTCAAAATTCAATTAGCTCCAAATTTGACAAAACTAATTCCAACGTGAAGCTAACATCCCATGAGTCCAATGCAACAAACCGCACCCAAATCCATTTTACAAGTTATCGATTTTTAAATTATAAATCAACTACACTAATTACAAATTCATTTTAAACCCACCATCTTAATCTTTCTTCTCCCTCTCCCTAATACTCCTCTATATTTGCCGACACAGACCTTCCCTTGTACATACACATGATATCTCCACCATTATTCTGCCGATTCACCAATCGACTGCACCATTGAACTTCCCTTCGCCAATGCACTCGATCCCACCCTCGACTACATGCCCGAACCACCAGGTCGAAACGCGACCTGAAGCTCATGAACTCGAACCCTAAAATGATACGATCTGCAATGATGAACGACACTTAGTAAAATTTGGCAGGGGCATGATGCGTGACATGAGAGACTCAATGACTTCCTCCATTTCGGTAATCGATAAATACAACTCCGACAATCATGAGCCTGGCTCGGCCATGGCAAAGTCAATCATTCCCAAGCACTATCGCACCACTTAAAAATGGATGTAGAATTGAAGATCATGATCATACGAGTTTAAATGAACAAATTTCATGATTTTTAGTGGAGTATTTTATTGGTTTTTGATTTTCGAAGTTTGTTTCCATAATTCATTCAATTGAATATGAACAAGAAAATGAGAGAAGAGGGAAAGGTAGGAAAATGAAAATGGAAAATAGGTTAAATGTTGAATACTTTTTATACTAATCAAATTCCCTTACCTCAAATCAAATGCACTCCTTTGATCATGGGATGATCAAACTTTTACAAGTTAGCCAACAATTATAAGTAAACTAATATTCCCACTCCAGTGTCACCTCGTAAGATTTGATCAATCCATTTAATTTTGATTTTCGATTTAAATAAGTTTTGAAAAGAGATATTTGCAGTATCCCGCTACACATATTTCGTTCGCGAGTAAACCGCAAATTACAAAAATAAAAATATGATTATGCATTTAAAAGTGATGCAATCACAAATTAATAATAAAATACATAGATTATTTAATTTTGAGAAATTTTAAAAATACCATCGTCTGCCGTAAAATAGGTTAAACGAAAATTTAAATATTTTTCAAGTTAATTTTTTTAGGAAATATCCAATAAATTAAATTAAAAATGCTATAATAAAATCTAGTTATTTTATTGGTAGCTGATTTTCTTATTATTTATTCAGACTATTTATGATTGCAAATAAATTTATCATTATTATTTATTATAAAGAGTTAAATAAAGCTATTAAATCCATTTAACTAATATTTAATTTATAACTTAAATATTTAATTCTTAATTCAAATATTTAAATAATATTTTTTTTTGGGCATAGCCGACGGGTTTGAATGGTCCCCTACCATTTCATTGATCCACTCGGGGAGAAAAAGAAAATACAAGAAACAATAGAAATAGAAAACATAAAAACAAACAAAGAAAGGAGGAGAGGGGATCAAAAGAGGAATAACAAAAAGAGGAAAAAAAAGAAAGGACACAACAATATACTAACTGACAGGAAAAGTAGTCAGAAAAATCATGCATTATCCCTTGCTCAAATGGAAGATTAGAATCGAAAATTCCTCTCTTCACATCAAATATGATAGGTCTATCAAATGCCCGATAGTTTTGCTATGATTGGCATTAAAAACTCTGGAGTTTCTCTCCAACCTAACATGGAAAACAAACTTCCTGAAAAGTATACCATATATTTTGGAGTGGTCATCATTTGTAGCGCATACTGTATGAAGTACCTTCCATTCATCAAATCTGTGCAAACCAACAATTATGATGCCCAATCTATCCTTAACTCTAATCCACAAGTTGTTAATAATTCGACAGTCAAAATAGAGATGTTTAATGGTTTTTGGTTGCTCACTACAGTAGCTGCATCTAATAGTAATGTTCATTCCTCTGCTTATAAGTTTCACACAAGTAAATAGGGCATTATTAGTTAACTTCCAGAGCAAAATATTGTCCATGGCTTTCTCTTCTTCAAACTGTAGAGTGCCATTTGCAACTAAATGGAGATGATTCACCTGTAAGTAAACTGTATGCAGCCTTGGTAGAGAACTTCATTCCATTAGGGCCCTAAGTCATATTTAAATTGCAGGAAGAAATAAAAACTAGGCCCTAAATGAAATTCCTGGGAACAATAACATTTTGGTTTGAGCTGTTAGGAAGAATAACTCGGCCATTGAAGTAATATGAGTTAACAACTGCATTCTCCCCTATCCCAGTTTTAATTAACTCCTGATGAGTGACAAGTCTTCTTAGTATACCACCTTGTCTACACCAAGGATCGTCCCAGAAGCTAACTTTATTATGAGGAGAAAGAACATATTGGACATGAGGCAACATAACCTCTCTTAGTTTGAATAAACTGGACCAGGTCCAGCTGATGTTTTGAGGTGGTTCCATTTTCCAAATGTTTCTTCCTTTAGTGACAAATTTATATGACCATCGAACCCATAAATTATCCTTCTTATTAATGAAGTCACCAAGATACTTTGACATGGAAGCTTTCTTCCACTGAGTTAAATTGAAGATGCCTAACCACCTTTTTTCAGGGGCATCTCAACTTGTTTAAAAGAAATTAGGGCCATGTAATGATTATGAGTACAACCATTCCAAAAGAAATCTCGTAATTGCACTTCGTATAATTTTAATAAGTTTCTTAGGCGGTAGAAAAGTTCTTGCCCAGTAAATATTCATTGAGAAGATTACAGACTTAATAAGGGTTAGTCTGCCCGCTTGACTAAGAGTGATATAAGTTATTTATATTTTAAACATCGATTATTTAAATATTTAAAATTAATTAAATATTCAAAGTCAAACAATCAAATATCTGGGATGTTACACTTCTCTTCTTCTTCACCAATCGTATCTCTTTCTCTAATGGTTGCAACTACTTATCAAAGGATTTCATTTGAATAGTAACAACTATTAAACAAAACCCTTGAACATCTATAAATATATTCATGAATTGAGATTCACTAATTCTCTACTTTCTATATTGCTATCTAACTCTAATTGCAATTATCGATTTCATATTCTTACATTATCTCACTTATTATAGCAGTTGGTGATCAAATTTCCTACAAATCCATATGTCTACACTCATTATACTCAAAGGGAGATTATAGGAAGATTTTTACCAGTAGTTAATATTAGTGTTGTAAAGAACACAAGCTTGTCAGCTCGAGGTACTCCATTGTATTGCCTGTTCCTCCAAGCTAAGCGAGGGATTTTGATTAGTGGAAATTCTGAAGGGGGGCTTTGGGACTAGATGTAGGATGGGAGGTCTGAATCAGTATAAAAATCCTGGCGCGATCATTTTTATTTATTCTACTTTTTGATATTTTTTTAGTTAACTTTACTTAGTTTAGAATATATACTTGATCATTCACATTAGCCATATCATATTAGATCGACGCACGCTTTCATTTTGTAACAGAGTAAGGTCTTTTGAATTACCGTAGCACAGTATTTGAATAATTAACATAATACGGCAAGTACTTTTCAAGAAAGCCAGTGAACAGCATGTTCTCCACTATTCACTGGATCTAATTATGCTTATTGTTTCATATGTATGAGAATATTTATGGAAGCTAACGGTCTAGAAATATGGCAAGCCACTCAAACTAAACATGTAGCTCTTACTACTGATATGAGTACTTGAAAAGATGATCAAAAGACAGCAGCAACCAACAATGCTAAACCTATGAATGCATTATTTTGTTTACTAGATAAAAATGAGTTTTCTAGAGTCATGTTGTGTAATACTGCATATGACATTCGGTGTACACTTCAAGTTACATATGAAGGTACAATCAAAGTCAAGCAAACAAAGATTTCTATCTTACAAAATCAATTTTCACCATTCAAAATGAAAGCACATGAAACTATCATCGATATGTATGCTAGATTCCAAACTATACAACATGCTATTATGGCTTTAGGAGTCAAATTCAATGATTTTGATCTAGTCACTTGTATTTTAAATTCTTTAACAATTGAATGGAAAAGAAAAGTGCAAGCCATCAAAGAAGCTAACGATCTTTCTCAACTCGATGTTCAAGAATTAATAGGAAATTGGATATTATATGAAGTTAACTTGCACGCTAGGAAAAAGCAAAATTAGGAGACAAAAAGAATACCATTCCAAGCCAATGACCATGACTAAGATTGGATAATGATGAGATTGTATTCATTGCCAAAAACTATAAGAAATTTAAAAAGTCAAGATGTTCACAAAGGCATAGAATGGTGGCAATTCAACAAATTCATCTTACCAGACATCAATCAAATGCTTCGAATGTGACAAATTTGGCCATATGAAGAAAGATCGTCCATAACTCAACAACAAGAAGAAGAAAAATAAGTTTGAAAATTCAAGAAGATAAAGGCATTCCAAGTAACATAGGATGATTCAGACTCATCATCTTCAAATAGTGATGGTGATGGTGATTCTGGACAAGCAAATGTCTATTTTATGGCCACTACATCGGAGGCAAGTCCTGAACTCTCCTATAATGAGATCTTAGAAATAACTATAGAGTTGGATGATAAACTTAGAGATTTAAAAAAATTATATAAAGAAAACATGGGAAAATTGAATAGAGCTGAACTAGAAATTGGACTATTAAAAGATGAGAAAATTATTTTAGAGGAGGAACTTGAAATATCCCAAAAATCTTGTGAAAACTTAACTTCTCAATATGCTACTTTAATCGATTGACTTAAAGATAGCAAAAATGAGAATGATAAGCTTAGTAATGGGAATTGTAAACTAAAATCTAGTCTAAACTTAACAAAAAACGAATATTTTGAACTAAAGCAGAGATTAGAACAAATTACTAATAATGTTTCGATATTTAATAAAGGAAAGAAAAATTTAGAAAATTTAATTAAAATTTAAAAATCCTTTAGGAATAGAAATGGACTTGGTTTCGAAGCTAAAAAAGTAATAATAAACATTGTACTTTGTATACTAAGTTTAAAAGTCCAAGAAAATGTTAATTTAGGCGGTTCAAATACAAAATTTTGAAAATTTGGATTCCAAAAACTAATAACAAATTGATTAGGCAAAAGTATATAGATAACTTTCTCATAAATGTTGTTAACAATGGTAATTATATGTCTGAAGGTTCCAACCCTCTTGAGTATGGCTACCTACCTCTACTAACACATAGGACCCTAATATAGAAAGTGGGTACCAATAAAACTTTTATTCTTTTACATGTACCCAAAAATAAAAATAATAAGAAATTGATACTCGATAGTGGATGCTCCAAACACATAACGGGGAAATTCAAATATGTTATCTAATATAACATATATCGATGGAGGTATTGAAACTATTGGAGGAAACTCAAAGGGATTCATAGTTTGAATTGAAGACGTCATCAATGTCGATATATCTACCTCTCCTTTTATTTTTAACATGTTATTAATAGAGAATTCAAAATACAATCTTTTAAGTATAAGTCAGTTTTATGATAAAGGATTAAAAACAGATTTTGATAAAGATAAACACAACATTTTTGATCAAAATAAAAACTTGATTTTTGAAGGAATAAGGAAACTAATATTTATATTTTAAATATGAATGTTAAACATTACAATGACTTGTATTTAGTTGTAAATCACAATGATCCATGGCTCTGGCATAAGCGGTTTTGTCACGTTAATTTTAAGTATATAATAAATTAGCTAAAAATGAACTAGTTAGAGGATTACCAAAAATAAATTTTAAAGTTAAAAATCTATGTGATGCGTGTCAATATGATAAACTAGAGAAAATCTCTTTTAAATCTAATAAAGAAATTTCATCAAAACAACCACTAGAACTACTCATAGTACGATTAATAAATCATAATAAGTATGTTATAATGATTGTTGATAACTATTCAAGATTTACATGGATATTATTTTTAAAATGAAAAATTGATACTTTTGATTTTTTTAAAATTTTCTAAATGAATTCAAAATTTAAGAAATTTAAAAAATTAAGAATAGAAGAAGTGAACACGAAGGTGAATTTGAAATTGAGTTATTTGAAAAAATTTGTAATAAAAAAGGTATTAGCCGCAATTTTTCCTGTCTATGAACACCATATCAAAATATTGTAGTTGAAAGGAAAAATTGTACTCTTCGAGAATGTGTGCGGATAATGCTCAGTAGCAGTGGCTTACCAAAGAATTTTTAGTCCAAAGTTGTTGATATTGCTTGCTATGTGCTTATCGTGTATCATTATGACCAATAACTAAAATACTTGTTATGAAAAAAAAAACCCAAAAGTCTCTAAATTTTGAATATTTGGTTCTAAATGTTTTGTATTAAATACTAAAGATCAATTAGGAAAATTCGATCCGAGATTAGACGAAGGAATTTTAATTCGGTATTCGGAACGAAGTAAAGCCTATAGAATTTTTAACAAATGAACAAATATCATTGAAGAAAGTGTACATGTCGCATTCGATGAAGATTTCAATAATAAAGCGGAAAATGAGATGAGGAGATATCATATATTAATCAAACTCTTGTTCCAGATAATAATAATAATAATGAAAGTGGAAATACGAATACAAATAATAATGATGTCAATAATGATTTAAGATCACCTCCTAGAATTTTGAAAGACTATCCAATAGACAATGTAATAAGTGAAGTAAACACTCGACTTACTACAAGTCAACTAAATCAAATAAGGCATGTAGTGTTTATTTTTAATATTGAACCAAAAAATTATAAAGAGGCTACTAAATGTGATTTTTGGATTTTAGTAAAGCAAGAGGAATTAAATCAATTTGGACGCAATAAAATTTGGGAACTTGTACCAAGACTAAATGATCAATTTGTAATTGGAACTAAATGGGCATTTAAAAATAAAGCCGATGAAAATGGAAATATGATTTGTAATAAAGCTAGATTAGTAGCTCAAGGATGCAATCAAGAAGAAGTAATTGATTATGAAGAGACATTTACTCATGTAGCCCGATTTAAAGCTATAAGAACATTACCAACTTTTGCATGTAACCATAATTTCAAATTATATAAAATGGATATCGAAAGTGCATTTTTAAATGGCTTTATTAAAGAAAAAGTTATGTCGAACAACCACAATTGTTTGTTTATGAAAAATACCTGGATCGTGTTTTTACACTTAAGAAGGCATTATATGGTTTAAAATAAGCACCCCATGCTTGGTATGATAGACTTAAAAGTCACTTGTTAAATTCTGGTTTTCAAATTGGTAAAATAGACACTACATTATTTATAAAAAAGGAAAGTGATGATATTTTGATAGTTTAAATTTATGTACATGGTACAATATTTAGACCCACAAATGAAAATTTATGTAATTATTTTTATAATATTATGAAAAATGAATTTGAAATGTCACATATGGGAGAACTAATCTTCTTCTTGGCTTTATAAATAAAACAACTGGAAAACAGAATCTTTATCTATCAAGAAAAATATTGTAAAGAGTTATTAAAATGCTTTGGAATGGTTAACACGTCCACTAAACCAACTCCAATGAGCACTAGCTTACATTTAGATAAAGATGAGAGATAAATATGAGAGTGGTAAAGATTTTGATCAAAAATTATCTTAGTATGATAGGATCACTATTATATCTTACTGCCAGTCGACCTGACATTGTGATGAGTGCTTGTTTATGTGCTACATTTCAAGCACAACCTAAGGGATCACATCATCAAGCAGTGAAAATAATTCTACGTTACTTGACCAACACCAAAGATTACAAGCTTTTTTACCCGAAGGAAGCCCATTCGAATTAGTATCATATAGTATGTTGATCTTGGAGGTTGAAAAATGGACCGAAAGAGTACAAATAGCACTTGTTACTTTATCGGCCAATATTTAGTTTCGTGGTTTAGTAAGGAACAAAATTGTGTTTCGCTATCGACTTGTGAAGCTGAATATATTTCAACTGCCTTGGCTTGTGCTAAGTGATATATATGCAACAAACTCTTAAAGATTTTAGAAAAATAGTTACTAAATCTCTTATATATTGTGATAATACGAGTGCTGTCAATTTATCAAAAATCCCATTAATCACTCTAAAACTAAACATATTGATATTCATCATCATTTTATTCGAAATAGTGTAGAAAAAGGCGCTATTTTTATATAATTCGTTAATACCGAAAAACAAATTGTAGGTATATTTACTAAGCCTCTTTGTGAATCTTCTTTTATAAAATTACATAGAGATCTAGGAATATGTTCTCTAAACGAATTAATTTAGTAATAATTTAATTAATGTGAATTATTAGCTATAAAACATATCTAAATTTGTGCATTTCTAAATACTATGGCTGACCAATATTATTTTCATGACAGATAAAAATATGAACTTTTTGAATGATAGAAATTAATCTTGGCAACAGATAATTATAAGACTTCTTAAATTAAGGATTCATATTAATTTTCTAAATTTTTCTTTGGTTTATAACTAACCTATCTATTTTTAGTAAAGTTAACTTTAAATTGTATGGTGAAACGTTTACCGGACTAAATAAACATTTCTCAAACTTAGTATGTAGCCAAACTATTTAATTCATGTGCTTTCAATAAAATTTACAAATCAATTCTAGCTTGACTCTTTAAATTCTACTCTCCCATACGATGTCAAATTCATACGACACTTCCTCTTACATTAAGATAACTTCCTCTCCGTCCGGAAGAATCAGATATTCACCAAAAGGAAAGAAGGTAAGGCTAAGTTTGAAGGCCAAATCATTACAGCTCAAGACGAGCGTATTGATAATTTAACTCAATATTAAGGAGAATCTATAAGCTTGTAGAAAGAAATGTATTGGAAACAACATCATTAGGGAGAATGTTTGAATGTTATAGAAAAAGCTATATTGCATTTCTATGGAAAATCTCTAATGAAGAATTGCATTCACTCAAATGGAAGCTCCTCCAAACAGCTTACTCCTTCAAAATAGCCTTCCTCGTTAAAACAACTTTTCAGTCCATTGAAATCACCATCAACTCTGATAAAAAAATATGAACCGTATCTTGAAAACTCATAGGAAACCAATCCTTCTAAAGAAATGTCACATCCTTCAATAAATTAAGTTGGATAGTGAATCTTTTCGGTCATCTTTGTAGTATATATATGTGAAAAAATTTCATACATATACACGTATAATATATGTATGTACATATTTTTCAAATATAAATATTTAATATGTGTGTATATGTAATAAGTGTATATGCAAAATAAATTAATAACATTGCTTTTAACATATCACTTTTCTTCAACATCAAAAGTCCAGTGACCTACTTCAGACATCTGATCATATGCTAATTCATCTTTAACGAAATCAATTTCAGATGTCTAATACCAACTTCAAACGTCTGGCTATCAATATCAGACTTCTATCTTTAAAAATCAGATGTTTGAACAAGGAATTTTTTACACTATTTTGTTTCTGTTGTATTATTTAACAAACTTAGACCTTTTATTGTACTTACTAGATGTCTGAGCTGTCGCTCCTCTATTTTTAATATACCGATTCACTCATTCATTCCTCATTTTCACTCAAAACCCCAAATCGACTTCAAACCCTAGAGCTTAAAAAAAAACCTAATCTCTGAAATGGCACCAAAAGCAGTTGCAAAAAAACAAAGAAGAGGTCAATCTTCTTACTATACTCCAATCTCCCATGCAACTGAAGAAAAGATCATAGTTCAGCTCCTGACAATGTAGTCTTTAAATAATGTTTTGAAGAGCTTAGGAAGAAAAGAATTCATGAAGGTCCTTTCTACTGCTTGAGTGCTTTTTAAGAATATCATCTTCAAGAACTTACAAATGTCACTGAAATTACTCCTTCGATCGAATATTCACAAAATGAGGTAATAAGCAATCCATTTGCCATTTATCTTTTCTATTCAAATTTGTGTAGTGAAAATATGTAGAAACCACATAATGAAGAAGGATAGTTATGGACCAGTGTGTATGACAAAATAATTAAAATCCATGTAAATCATCTTGCTATTGCTCTTGGTTATGGGCAAGATGGGGTGAAGTTAGTACAACTAGAAGATTATAGGAAATTACCTAGAAATGCCATCACTCATGAAATCTGTGAAGACGGTATGCGAGAATGGAAAATAAGTTTCTTTCAACCTTATGCTTAATTACTTAATACGATGTTGATAAGTACCATTTTGCCTCATTTAGGAAGTCATGAGAAAATGTATGATAATGATCATAAATCTCTTTATGCAATTTTTAGGGGATAAAAGTCAGTTGGGCAAAGTTTGTTCATGATGACATAAATTTTTTTGAGCCCATCGACTTCCAACTATTGTTATGTACCTTATATAATGAGGCTTCTATAATTTTCTGAAGTTGATATCATCCCATCAAACTTTGAACCCATCCCAGTAAAATATAGTGGTACACGATTTTTTAGCTTTATGCATCTTCCCGGAAGCATGCCTCATCATATAATTTTTGAAGAATGGACAGCTCAATGCGTTCAAGGCTCATCTTAATCTACAGCTCATGCTCCATCTCCTACATAAGCTCCTACTCCCACACCTACCATGGAATAACAATTTGACTACCTCTCTGACTAGGACATTCATGAGTTTGACTTGTTCCAAACCCAAACGAATCAATAGAAAATTTGACTCTTCAAAATCAACAGGCCATTACCAATAACCAAAGACCTTAGCAAGGAGGATAAAACGCTTAGAGAGATCCTTTTAAAAAAGAATAGGAAAAATGGAGCACACTTTAGATAAGATAACGTCATCATTATCTAAAATTATGAGAAAAGTTAGGGGTCGATCTAGCTCTACTTCGTCGTCCCCTCCTCCTCAAAGTCCACTTTCTTCTCATGTTCATGCCTTACCTTCTCAAGCATCCAAACATATTGTAAAATCCTCTAATCATGAAAGTGGTAAAACTGTTATGCAAGAAACATATGGAGAGGAAGACAAGGATGAGAAGTTATCTTTGTCTGGTCCACCATCTACACCACCTACCCAACAATTGTACTACGCTCTATTCCAATTAATGAAGACGAAGAGCTAAGCACCGCAGAGCAACAATGGCTGGGAGATTACCAAACCGATCTTCTGCATACTATGAGTATTGTGAGAATTATGGTGGACTCGCTTATAGCTATTATCATTAATTTCTCATATATTTCATTAGCTTTTATGTTGTTGAACAATTTAGCATAGTGTTTGTCTTTGCTATAACTTTGTATATGGCTTTATTTATGTTGGATTATTGTTTAACACTTGGTTGTTTCATGAGTATTTACCATTGTGTGGTTTGCATATGTGAATAGTCTTTTGCATGTTATGTGTTTCATCTCCTCTTCATATTTCCTTTTGAGAATGACAAAGAGCGAAAAATATATGCATATTGATAAGGGGAGATATCATGTTGAGGGGGAGTATTGTTCATATTATTGTTAAACATTCATTTGAAAAAATTGTATAGTTGTCATTAGCAAAACGGGGGAGAATGTTAGATTCCCTCTTATTAGGTTTTAATGACAACAACTATATAATCATGTTGTACAATATTCCAACTACATTATAGGTATATGATGGACTACAGAACTCTAGACATCAGAAGATCAATGGAAGCTAAAGTGGAAAATAATCATGAAGAGTTATATGAAGATGTTTATTAAAGTAAGGTCGTGTACTTGTAATCGGTGTCTTAGATTACTTTGTACAATCTTCCTTGAGTTAGACAAGCCACATAAAATATTCCGAATTTATATCATTTTTGAAAACAAAGTAGAAATCATTTTTTTTCCATAAACTCAGGCAATTAGATGTTTGGGAACATTATCCAGATGTCCGGCAACATAAAATTTTAAACCAATTTTTCAAAGACTTCAAATATACACGACTAGATGTCTGAGTAGAAATACTAGATGTTTGATAAAACTTTCTAGTTTTCCATATATACCAAACAGAGACGTCTAACCAGACACAAATAGACGTCTAGATTACATTGCTAGATGTCTAATTACACTAATTTTTAAGTATCTTTTAAAACCACCATTTTTATTCTATATAAATTCAAACAACCAAACGTGTAGGAAAAAATTTCAGACGTCTGGAGTGCTGCAACTGTCAAATGTTTTGAACGGACACTTCTCTTCTTCTTCACCAGTCATGTCTCTTTCTCTAGTGGTTGCAACTACTTATCAAAGTATTCAGTTGAATGTAGCAACCGTTAAAAAAAACCTTGAACATTTATAAATACACTCAAGAATTTCGATTATATTGAACCTCTCTAATTCTCTACTTTCTATCTTACTATCTAACTCTAAGTGCAATTATCGATTTCATATTCTTACTTTATATCACTAAAATCTATATTATAGCATTTGGCGATCAAATTTCCAACAAATCCACATGTCTACACTCATTATACTCAAAGGAAGATTATAGTAAGATTTGTACAAGCAGTCAATATTAATGTTATAATGAATACAAGCTTTTCAACTGAAGATACTCCATTGTACTGCCTATTTCTTTGGGCTAAGTGAAGGATTTTGATTAGTAGAAGTTCTAAAGGGGAGCTTGAGAACTAGATGTAGGACGGAAGGTCCGAACTGGTATAAAAATCCTCGTGTGATCATTTTTATTTATTCTACTTTTTGATAGTTTGTTAGTTAGCTTTGCTTGGTTTAGAATAATACTTGATCATTCACACTAGCCATATCATACTAGATCCGTGTCACTTTCAGTTTTGTGTTTGTACCAGCAAATGTAAGTCTGATTTGCGTGGTTAGAAACTGCACAATCCTGCATTGGTTCATCGGAACTAGAAAGTGCCTCGGAACACTCCAATGTAATGTCATTATTGAGTATACTGATTTCTGATGTCGTTTTGAGATATTGTGTGACAATAGGCACCTCTCGATATGTCCCAAAATCCGCCACATCGAGAAATGTGGGTCATAGGGTTAAAAATAAACTAGCATCACAGAGACTAAGTTATGAATATGAAAAATAAATTATCTAATCACAACGTGTCACAACGGAAACAATATAATAGGTATAAATAATCTTAGAAAAATATAATTAGTCTTAAAAACATCATATTATATCATAGTCTAAAAAAATATCACATACGCCCAAATAAGATTATATCATAAAAATATCCCTCAAAACTGAAATGTAGAGATAATAGTATTGATAAGTAATACATGATAATGAAATGGATCAGACAAAAGTCCGGTGAATGAGAACAAGACTAATAATATGATTAAATGCAATTAATTCTAAATCTACTCTAAGTGATATAGAGTGTATATACTATGTCCGTGGACTCCTAAGGTCAAATACCTAAGGATGCTTGTCTAACACAATGGGTCAATCTATAAGTTGAACCGCGCATAATTGATTGGCCAAATCGGTATTTATTGTCCCTTTTATACTCACACTACGCCTGGAGAGGGAGAACATAGAAATGCAAACTCGCATAGTGACTCACCGTACGCACTCATGTCCATCTCTCGATCGTAGCGGCAAAGTGCCTCTTGTGTACCACTTCGGAGCCCACCGTGAGTGAACTCTCGTCATTTACGGTCCCAACCTAACAATTGGTTCCTATAGCCACTTATTGTCCTTCGTCGATGTCCACCCATACCATGCTGCGCAAGAAAACATGTAGTACCTAAACCTCCCATTAGGATCGAGCTCCTTAGATAGTGTTCCCGTAAGTGTTGTGCCTAACTAATCATAAAACTTTTGAGTCTAACACGAAATAAAATCGACCATATCCTTTCATAGCTATCAGTGTCTAGCATTGACATCTGCCTAACGATCGTCCTAGCATTTACGGAGCTTCTTGGTCAACTTTATCATGGTATCGTCACAAACTAAATCCGCCTGAACTATTCTGATGGGGAACCATCTTCCCTATTCTCTCTTGCATATAACATGGCTCAAAACAGTTCATTTTCTAGTACATTAACTAATCAAATTTTCGTTCATTTTATTTTCCCCAAGACCAAGGTTCAAATTGACGATTTTCAACTGTGACGATCGACCCTAGACTACCTTAGGTCAACCTCTACCGGTCGACTTTGGGTCAACCATACACGTTGTTTATTTCCAGGTTTCGATTTTCTCTCTGTATGATTAATTTGTTAATTGCGTTAGTTAGTTCCTGGTAATTAATTCTAGTAGTTAACCCTAATTCCAGTTTAATTACTTTTCCGATTTCCAGAAATTCTAGGGTTTGCAATTTAAAAGCATAACAGGTGTTAATTTAACAATTACAAGATCTGATTCAAGTTTAGATTAAAAGATTTATAGTTGCAATTTCAATATAATAAGTTAATTAGGGTTCTTAAGCAATCTAATCAACTAAAATAGATTTAAATTTATATGAATATTAGGCTTGGGTCCTTGAAATCAAACTTAATACACGAAAACTCCCCCCGTCCCCCCAAAAATGATGCTAAATTAGATCTTTAGAATTATGTTACTGAATAATTACAAACATTTATGCAATTATTCGGTGAATAATTGCAGACATTTATGCAATTATATCCAAAAATTGCATAAATGTCTGCAACTATTCAGTCAATAATTGAGTAAATTTCCGCAATTTTTTTGTGAATAATTGCGGAAATATATGCAAATTTTGGGTATAATTGCATAAATGTCTGCAATTATTCATTGAATAATATCATAAATGTATGCAATTATTCGGTAATTTAATTCTAGGGACCTAATTTACATTCTTTTTTGCAAGGATGTTTGGTGTATTTTGAAACTTAATAGGGATTTTATCCAAATTGTCCCTAAATTTAATTCAGATAATCAAATCATTAGATCTGTCTCACTCACTTTATAACCTTAGCTCTAGATCTAAAAAAGAGGTCTCTAATCAATAGCGTTCCTCTAGATCTTCTAGTTGCTTGCCTCTCCTCTTAATCTTTCTCTTTGATTTCATTTGTTTGGGTTTAATTGGAGTTTAATTTTTGTTTTGAGATTTCGGGAAGAAATTAGTGTTTTAAAAGAAATTTCAGCAACATAACTTTGCTGTCATTTAAACTAGAAATTAGGGATTAGGTTTAGTGCTAATTTATCGAGGTAATTTGTTAATGCATGCCATTTGATTTCACTTAGCAACCATCTCGAACACTAATCATTTACTTCCCCTCCACACATTAATCTCGTTTGTTCAAACAAAGCAACACGGATCAGGAAATTACTTGATTTAACACGGGTTAAGTCGACTGCTCCTAAAGTTGGGACGACCGCCCACGGTCGACCTAGCCCAATGGGGGTCGATCTGGCCTAATTTTTTTATATTTATTTTAATTCTTAGTTAATTCTTTCGACGCTCATAACTCTCTCATACTAACTCAAATTACGAAAAGTTATATATAAAATTTATCTAGAAAATTGCTATGGACACAATGGTGCAAGTTCCGTGACCAAATTTGAATGTTTATGAAAATTTTACTTTCAAGTCCTTATTTTATTCTTAATTAAATTTCTTATTTAATTTAAAAAAATTCTGGAGTGTTACATTCTCCCCCTTAAAAGGATTTTGTCTCTAACATCCCTAAGGATGGAAAAATGCAACACACACACAACAACCAAAATCTACATCCATATACTCATCCATTACCCATGGCAACCATAGTCCTTAGTATTTTCTAATGCAATTATGTATTTATATAATGTGGAATGCACATGAACCTAAGCTAGTGCAAAAGAGTAGTCGATCTACTAATTCAGTCGACCTCCTGTTCATGCAAGAATGCTCATGCTAAGTGCCCAAATCTATGCAAGATCCTAATAATATACAGGTAATTCTATATGTGTGCATTACCGTACGACCATGTGCAACATCCATATGCATAACATCCATTGGTAACAACAAATCAAGAAGCAATATGCATATAATACGAGTGTATGACATATAGGATCTACTATCCTAATGTGTAGAAATATAAATGCAACCAAACCATCCATAAACATACATTAGCATCCATCATTGATAACATGTCCTATTGACACGTTTACAATCATCCAGAGGCCTCTACCTAAGATGTTATACCCTTCCAAATCCTCCCATAAGGGTTCGAATTAAAGAAAATTGAAACTTAAGATGCACCAAAAAAAAGTTATGGGTGGGAA
The DNA here is from genome assembly GCA_030765085.1 of Allium cepa. Classification (NCBI taxonomy): domain Eukaryota; kingdom Viridiplantae; phylum Streptophyta; class Magnoliopsida; order Asparagales; family Amaryllidaceae; genus Allium; species Allium cepa. The sequence goes on along the minus strand of CM060930.1, from coordinate 71,315,579 downwards.
GCTCGGATCTTCTCCTCTGGCTTCCATGTACTCTCCGCTGGATCATCTCCCCACTGAACCTTGACTAACATAATCTCTTTATTTTGGAGTTGTTTTATGCCATACTCTTAGATACAGGTTAGCGCAAGGTGAACGAGTGACTCATGCTCAACCTCAACCTCCTCCAAACCGACTCAGATCAACAACATCAGCAAAATCCTGCAAGCACTTTCGCAACTGTGAAACTTGGAGAACATCATGCACCCTAGCCAACTTCTCCGAAACTCAACCCTTTAAGCCAACTTCCCAGTCCTACCCACAATTAGGAAAGATCCAATAAATCTCGATGCTAACTTCCCCGTCCTACCAAACCTCATCACATGCCTCAAGGGTGAAACTTTCATGAATACGATATCCCTCACTGAAAACTCCAACTCTAAAGGCCTCTTATCTGTATAATAATTCTACCTATCTTGAGCAGTCTTCATCCTCCTCCGAATCATATCCACTTTCCCTGACGTCTCCCTAACCATATCTGACCCAAGAATGATCATATCCGTCGTGTCCCACCAACATGATGGTGATCTGCATGGTCTACTGTATAAAGCTTCAAATGGTGCTATCTGAATGTTAGCTTGATAATATAGGCGAACTTAACCAATGGCAAATGATCCTCCCATTGCCGAATTCAATGATACACATCCATAGAAAATCCGCCAAAACCCGATTTACCCTCTTTGTTTGTCCGTCGATCTATGGATGGTATGTTTTACACAAGCTCAGTTTAGTCCTTAATGCCTCCTATAAACTCCTCCAGAATTCACTAGTGAAAAGCAGGTCTTGGTCGCTAACTATACTTGTAGGAACTCCATGTAGCCTAACGACCTCTCTCACATACAAAGGTGCCAATGATGCCGCTGTCCTAGAACTCCTCTCTAGTATGAAATGAGCGCACTTCGTCAATCTATCAACTATTACCCAAATGCTCTCATTTTCTCTCCTACTTCTTGGTAATCCATCAACGAAGACCATAGAAATACTCTCCCGCTTCCACTGAGAATTTCCAATGGCTGCAACAGTCCACCCGGCTTCTTCTACTTCACCTTCATCCTTAGGAAAGTCATACACTTTGCCACATCCTCTGCTGTTTTCCTCTTCATACCATGCCAAATGAAAACTCGCTTCATGTTCCTATACATATTATTACCACCAGGACGAATGGTCATTCTAGAATATTAAGACTTAGCCAATACATCATTAATCAAATCTGCACCATGGGGAATACAAATCCTACCATCACTCTGTAACTATCCCTTCGGATCAATGGCATAATGCCTAAAGTGACTCGATAATACTCCTCTACCCATCCTATCCAAAATATCCCTTTAGCTCCTCGCCCCCTCTCTATCGCGATCTAATATGCTCCCTTAAGATAGACCGAACATCCAAAGTTGCTAGTAATTCAGGGGCAATATCTGATGATGGTCTGAAGTAAAAAGTAGAAATATACTCCAAATGTCTCCACTCCAAAAATAAAGGAATAACCACTACTCTCTTTCCACTCAAAGAATCTCATACTATATTACCCTTGCTTGGAGAATAAGAAATATCAAAGTCATAAGATGCCAAGAGCTCCATCCATCTCCGTTGTCTCAAGTTTAATTCCTTTTGAAAGAACACATATCTCAAGGATTTGTGATCAGTGAAACGCTCAAACCTCTCCTCTAAAATATAATGCCTCCATGAATTAAGCGCATAAACTATAGCTGGCAGCTCAAAATCATGTGTCGGGTAGTTCCTCTTATGGGTCTTCAGCTGCCTACTCGCATAACACACTACCCTTCCTTCATATAGCAAGACTGCACCTAACCCCATACCACATGCATCGATATAAATTATAAAGGGATTAGCCCCATTTGAAAACACTAACACCGGGCCATTGGTCAATGCTTCCTTCAACCTAATGAAAGCCTCATCACAACTATGATCCCACGAAAAAACTAGAATTTCTTGGTAAGGTGGGTCAGTTGAGCAGAAATCCTTGCGAAGTCCTTAATGAACTTCCGATAATAACCCGCGATAACAAGAAAACTCAATTCCTCTGTGGCATTCTCCAGAACCTGCCAATCCTGAACTGCTAGCACTTTACTCGGGTCCACTGCTAAACCACCCTCTGAGACAATATTTCCCAAAAAGCAAACTTTCTCCCTCCAAAAGTGGCACATCGAAAACTTAGCCTTAAGCTTATGTGAACAAAGTGCCCAGAGCACCTCCTCCAAATGCAAAGCATGTTCCTCTCTACTCCTTGAGTACACCAAGATATCATAAAAAACCACTACAAACTTATTCAACAACCCTCTAAACACTCGACTCATCAAGTCAACAAAGTAGGTGGGTGCATCCGTTAGTTCGAAGGGTATCACTAACCACTCATATAACTCATTAGGAGTTCTAAATGCCATCTTTTGGATACTATCCTCTACTACTCGCAACTAATGGAACCATGTAGCCAAGTCAAGTTGAAGAAATACTCTGCTCCAACCAACTAATTGAAGAGATCATCTATTTGGGGCAAAGGATAGCGATTCTTCTTTGTCAATTTATCCAGCTTCGGGTAGTCCACGCATAGTCTAAGAGAACCGTCTGCCTTGGTGGCCAAGATGATCGGTGCTCCTCACTAAAAAACGCTCCTCCTAATAAAACCTTTCTCTAGCAACTCATTTACCTGCTTATTCAACTCGCGTTTTCCCCTTGGAGCCATATACCTTAGATCTAAGGCAATTGGTCGAGCATTCTCAATAAGATAAATCCTAAACTCGATCTCTCTTTGGGATAGAAGACCGGTAAACTCATAAAAACATCAGGAAAATCTCCAACTATCGTGATAGAATCAAGCTCATTATGTGATAGATCTAGGGAATAAAAATAGCTCAACATAACCGACCCTCACGAATCGTAGAAAACCTCTAAGCTATGACTAATACATATTCCCAATCTTACTACCTTCCTATCACAATCTAAGATAGCCTCATAAATAAACATCCAATCCATTACTAAAATCAACCCAAATCCAAAAAATCCCAATACAAAGGCATCACAATCAAACTCGACCCGTAATATCATTAAGCACAAACCCCGACATATCATAGAAAAATAGGCCGATCCTCGTATGGGGTTTGATACAACTATAGGGTCTGCCACAATACTAGTGTCTACGTGTAACTCATTGACCAGTCTACTAGAGATAAAAGAATGAGAAGCCCCAATATCAAACAGAGTACAAATAGAAAGAGCAGAAAAGGATAACACACCTTCAATCACCACCTTCACTCTCTACCTTTAAAACTTCCCACTTGCTCAAGGCCTCACCCTACAACTGCCAAGTAGTAAGCTGCCTCCTAACTCCATTAGCCAATCCCATAAGACCAAATATCCTTTCGCAAGCACGGATCCATGCTCTCGAATCCACGTAAGACTCTGTCCCGAATTGCATTCCAAACTAGAAAAGTCCTTGTACATCTTTGTAAAGTCAAGTGCGATAGGTGAGTAAGTAGGAACATCACCATTCGCTGCACCAGCAGGATCTGTAACGGGTGAATGCTTAACCCATCCCCTGGCCTATAAGTATTGGCGAAACCATATGGGCATTTTCATGCCTGGAACATTGGTAGAGCCTGACCTTGCGAGATCAACCATCTCTTTTTGTAAATAGAAAAGATTTTATTAATAACTTCCACAGATAGGTCAAAACGAGTTTAAGAGATAAGAGATAATATAGCCAAGAATTGAAATGAGCATAAGCACTAATATGAGGGATTTTGACAAAATTTTGGAAAACCTTTTAGGAATACTTACATATATAGACACTTAAAAATTCATTTTTGAAATCAATTACAAAAATCATATATATTTATATCTCAGACACATCCCATATGGTCTTAACCCTACCAATATTAAACCTAAGATCTGATACTGTTTATGACAACCCACACCTCTCGATGCGGCGACATGTCCCAAAAATCGCCGCATCAAGAAATGTGGTTCATTGGGTTAAAAATAAAGTAGCATCACAGAGACTAAGATAACAATATGAAAAATAAACTATCTAATCAGAACATATCACAGTGGAAATAATATAACAGGTATAAATAACTCAGAAAAATATAAGCAGTCTCAAAACATCATATTATATCGTAGTATCAGAAAATATCAGTACATAAATCAAAATCAGAGTATATCATAAAAATATCCCTCGAAATAAAAAAACAGAGATAACCAAACTGATAAGTAAGTATGAAAGTAGAGAGCTAAGCTCTAAGCTAGGCACGACTGTCTGATAGCAAGAATGGGCCAGTTACCTATTGCATTGTCCACCTAAGGTGGGAAAAAGGAAGAAAAATGGAATGGGTTAGACAAAAGTCTAATGAATGAGAGCAAGACTAATAAGAGGATTAAGTGCAATTAATTCTAAATCTACTCTAAGCGATTTAGAGTGCATATACTGTGTCGTGGACTCCTGTGGTCAAATATCTCAGGTTATTTGTCTAACACAATGGGTCAATCTACAAGTTGAATCTCACACAATCGATCGGCTAAATCAGGATCTACTATCCCTTCTATACTCACATTACGCCTGGAGAGGGAGAATACTGAAATGCAAACTCGCATAGTGACTCATCGTATGCACCCATGTTCATCTCCAATCGTAGCAGTAAACTGCTTCTTATGTACTACTTCGAATCCCACCATGTGCGAACTCCCACCAATACTAGGCCCCACTAACAATTGGTTCATATAGCCCCTTATTAGCTTTCGTTGGCATCCATATGTACCATGTTGCACAAGAAAACATGCATTATCTGGATCTCCCATTAGGACTGGGCTTCTCGGATAATGTTCCTGTTAGTGTTGTGCCCACCCGATCATAACACTTTTGAGTCTAATGCGAAATAAAATCACTCACGTATCTTCATAGCTATCTAAGTCCAGCCTCGTAATCTGCCTAGTGGTCGCTGCACCATTTACGGAGCTTCTGGATCAACTCTGTCTTGATATAATCACGAATTAAATCCGCCTAAACTTCTTTGATAGGGAACCATCTTCGTCATTCTCTCACGCATACAACATGGTCCAAAATAGTTCTTTTTCTGGTTCAATAACTATCAAATTTTCATTTATTTTATTGGGCCCAAGGCTAGGGTTCGAATCGACAATTTTCAATTGCGATGATCGACTCTAGACTACCTTAGGTCAACCACTGCTGGTCGACCTAGGCTATCCTTAGAACGATAGTTGACAATGTTTGTTTCTAGGTTTCAATTTTCTTTCTGTGCGATTAATTTGTTAATTACGTTAGTTAAATCTAGGTGATTAATTATAGCAATTAACCCTAATTCCAGTTTAATTGCTTTTCCAATTTCTAGAAATTCTATGGTTTGCAATATAAAGAATAACATGTGTTATTTAACTGTTACAAGATCCGATTCAAGTGTAGATTATTGGGTTTACAGTTTGTAAATCCAATTTCCATTTAACAAGTTAATTAAGGTTTTTAAGCAATCTAATCAGTTAAAATAGATTTAAATTTAATTCAAATAATCAAATCATTAGACTTATGCCCACTCACCTTATAGCCTTAGCTCTTGATCTGAAAAAGTAGGCTCCAGTCAATGGCATTCCTCTAGATCTTCTAGTTGCTTGCCTCTCCTCCTAATCTTGCTCTTTGATTTGATTTTTAATTTGGGTTTAATTCGAGTTTAATTTTTGATTTGAGATTTGGGGAAGAAATTAGAGTTTCAAAAGAAATTTCAACAACATAACTTTACTGTCGTTCAAATTAGAAATTAGGGTTTAGGTTTAATGCTAATTTATAGAGGTAATTAGTTAATACATGCCATTAGATTTCACTTAGCAACCATCTCAACCACTAGTCATTTACTTCCCTTCCATGCATTCATCTCGTCTATATAAACAAAGCGATAGAGGCTAGGAAATTGCTCGATTTATCATGGGTCATCGAGTGACCAAAACAATTATGATTTTTGCATACATTGGGTCTTCATTCGTATACAACCAGTTGTAAGAATAGATCATTATTTTCAGTCATAATGGAGACCTTATTAGGAAACATAAAATCATTATTAATTTCTGTTAAGATATAGAAAAAAGAGATTTTAATCATACATTTCGTAGACTAGTCCATCTTAATGGTGATACCTAATAGTGAGGCTACTACTGATAGCCTCATTTGACCAGAAGTCTAATTTCAAACCTTAGAAGCACACCCAAATTGGAATTTATTATAGCAATTTCTTGTGTAATTCAAGATTCAGAATCCATCTCTTTATTATCATAAGTCTTCTATCAGAGAAATAAGGTCCTTCTTTCAATATTCTTACACATTCTTCCTTATTGTCGAATTTGATCACATAGAAGCCACTATCTTTTGTGTGAATGAAAAATTCACATGCGAGCTTCCACACTCTTTCAGTGTCCGCTTTAATATAGTGATAATATGGTCAGGATCAGACCACATAGATAACAATTGAATTAACCCAGTATTTTTTTCCGAATCAATTGAAGATTAGTGATTTTAGCACACCTCTTTTGGCTAAAATCAATAGGATTATAAAATTAAGGGGCGTAGAGACCGAAATACCCTCCTCAGCAATCACTGCCTTCCACATTCTAGATTGGGTTTTTAAGGTAGATTTTTCGTTCAATGGTTATTTTCTGGGATTTTTAATGAGGCATCTAAGGGGACATGTGCTTGCTTCGTGTTTAAATGGTAAATTCATAGGTAGAAGCTATAGTAATTGGGTTCTAGGCAAAATAGGGATAGTTTTTTTTTCAGTGCATGGCTTGTACCTAGTTTGGGATCTACGGCTCTAAATTGTGCCCAAAGTTGTTTTTCTTATTGCCTATAGGTTAGCTGAGTGAATCCTTCATCTTGCGCAGCACTAAGAGGAAGAGGCTAGTTCAGATCTGGGGGAGCAGACGGTGGAGAGGGTGGCGGTTGTGAAAGAATAGAGGGCTAGGATTAGGGTTTTATGCCATGGAAGGAATAGGAGAGAAAAATTAAATATTCAAATTGGTTTCAAATATATGTGTGTGTGTGTGTGTGTGTGTGTGTGTATGAATAATTAACAAATTTTAAAATAAACATCTTTTATTATTAAATCAAAATAAAATTGTTTTTTATTCAAAATAAAATTTCTAAAATAAACATCTTTTACATTTAAATCAAAATAAAAAGGTTTTTTTGTTTCAGTTGAAAGTAGTATAACAAAATTAATTCTTTTAAGGATTTCGATACGGAAATAATTATATGTATATATATGCACACTTGTGAAAACATATTTAATTTTTTATTTCAAACAAAAGAGATAGTGAATATTATATATATATATATATTAAAATTCAAACAATGTATATGTACACATATATACACATATATTTAGTAACTATAAATTCTGAAAGGTTTTAACCTCTACATATATAAAAGTAGAAAATTATTATTATTATTTAGAGGAAAAAAAATTTTTTATAGTAATTTATATATGTGTGTGTGTGTGCATGTGTGTGTATGTATGTATTTAGAACATTTTTTTAATAATAAGAGGGATACTTTATTCAAGTAGAGCATCCATTATAATGTCTCGAGGATTCAAACACATGACCTTTAGAACTTCTGTCTAAAGCGTCAAACCGCTAACCACTTGAGTTAGAGGTCGTTGACATGTATGTATTTAACGCGTGTGCGCACACACACACACACATGTATATTATTTATATAAAAAATATAATAACAAATTATTTTTTAATTTTTATTAACGATCAAGATATGTGTGTGTGTGTACGGGCGCACAGAGAATAATACACACACACACATATACAAACACATACATATATATACACATGTATTTGATGAATATATGTTAGGATTAGAAATCGATAACTTTCACAATTAATACCTTATCAACAGTCTAACACATCATTCACTTATTATTTCCTCCTTGAACCGTACGTTCTCATCCTTTTTTTTAATTTGCAAAGCTGATACCTTGCCTTCATTAATGGGGTCTAATTGGGACTAGAGAGCTATCGGAAATGTGTGGAGAAAAAGAAGTGGAGGCTATCTTATTTATAGCCAAGGAGATAAACAAACATCTCCTCTTTTTCTCTAACCCTAGAAGACCAAGCTTCAATCCCCCAATTCAAATTATATGGTCGGCCATAATAATTAAGCATGGTCAAAGAACCTTTGAATGCTATTTGAGTCGATGTTTTAATTTTTTTTATTCGAGCACTTTGTTCGGTCGAACCGATATAAAACTTTTATACATCATTCTGATCGATTTTAAGCATTAAATAAATTTAATTAAAAGTGCCATAAAATATTAAAACAACATTTGTATAAGTTTATTATTAATTTATAAAATTTGTAAATTAATTTTACCATTGGTCAAATTCGAAAATAACTAACAATGTGGTTATGTTGACTCTCTAGTGTGAACTTGATCTTCAGATGATACTTAAACAATTTAAGTGTTGAAGCCTATATGGACTTTGCTAAAGCATGATATCAAGCACAAGTTCAACGTATACAGATCATTTAGGCGGAATGTAATTTCTAGCATATAGTAAATTCATCTAGTAACGACATTTTCTACACATATTCTTTTTGTCATCAATGTATTACTTAGATGTTTAGAGTTTGGTTTAAGTTCAAAAACTTTATAAATATCCATATTTAATTATGTAGACCACTTTAATGTACTTGGTTCAATCCAAAATCATTTATCGATTAATCGGTTTACTTGGACCGAAGATTTTTACTTTAAGTTGGCTACCGATTGCGGTAAAATTAACCTTCTACAATAAAGGAGGCGAGTCCTCTCCTGGGTAGTGTTTCACTTCAAGTATTTCAATATATACTTAATTATGGTTGTAACAAGGTCGCTATGCCAATTGTTTAACCATAATAAAAGTATAGCCTAGCTGCAAAAGGTCGATAGCACCCTTAAGTTTTCTATTAAATTTGACTTAGCTGTATCGACCTATAAAAGATTCTCATCGAGTTATTCTATGATTGTTCCAAACAAACACAAGTAACCGCTTAATGCCTCCAGCGGTCATGAATAAATAACCGTCCATCGTATGGAAAGCGTTACATACACTAGTCTCAACAGATGTATTGATATTATTTTCTCGATGCATCTTAACTGGGAACTGGGAACATTTAAGGAGTTAGTTTATGTGTGTGTGTGTCTGTGTGTGTACAAAAATTATCTATTTAATGTAATACATATTATAAGAACATATTATGTTCTATTAACAAAATATTATATAAAGTTGTAAACGTATTAGTTAATTAAATTTATTTAATAAACAAAAAATAGAAATAAAGACCTTACCAAATCCAATCATCTCATAATACGCATATGTTATTAATAATTACATTAGGAAAAGTCTTGTGCTAAATTGAAGTAAGAATATTTTCTTAATTCTTTACCCTTACCCACTGCATATAGCACATGATCCAATAATAAGAATGTGTTATGGATTTCCTCTCCTTAGGGTTTAGAAATCTAGTCGATATGTATCTAAATTTACTCACATAATTATCCTTGGGATGTTTTCGTGGTGAAGAGAAAAAGGATTAGTAAGGAGACAAATAGAACTGGAAAGGTGTAGAGAGCTGAATGTGGCCCGAAAGTTAGTAAGATTATTTTTGAAAGGGATTAGGAAAGGAGTTGGAAAATGAAATGTTGAATTTAATAACGTATTTTAATTTTATTAGTAACTAATTTAATATTATTAATACCGTTGTTTGAGCTGCGCTAGTAGCAGCGATATAAACCACCTTGTGATATACCTAGAACATGTATTGTGAGTCCAATGCATATTTCTCTAGAGTTTACATGTGAAACTTAGTTATTTTGCTATTAAAAACTATTATTTGTGCATGCTACTAGTGTAATATGGAATTATTTACTCTATGTTTAAAATGATTTATAAATAAATAATATAACTTTTATAATATTTTCCAAATGATTATATATTTTATTTATTTATTTTAGTTACTAGTTCAATAAATTTTTATGCATATCATTCAAGTGATATAGCAATTTTCATTTTATGCTTAAAAGTGTCAAAATTAAATAACAATGTTCTTATGTTTGCCCTAGTGGATGGGAGGTTCAAGGGAGTTGCAACTCCCTAATTGGGGGTGCAAAACCAATATTCTTGCACAGGACGATTGACCTAGTTGATCATGTCATTAGGATATAGAAAGTAGTGCAACTTAATGGGCATGGAGGAGCATTTCATTGGAAAAACAGTTTATGATTCTCTGTTATTGTTTGTTCCTCCTTAACTCTCTTTGTTATTTCATTATTAAATACCCTACAATTTTAATAAATAAAAAACAACTAATTTTCTCCTTAACTATTTTCTATTAAAATTTAAAATACGATCTAAATCACTTTTGTAATTTCACATCTAAAACCTATCATACACGTAGACATAAACAAACATATGCATACATAATCGTGAATTTTCTTAAAAGCTATTTTAATAAATACACATACACACAAATATATTACTTTAACATCTAAACTTCGAAATTTTACCATATAAATAATTACTTACAAAAATTTCACACACAAAAATATATGTATATGTATATTAATCAAATATTATGTATAATATAATAGATCTATAGTGCAAAACATATAATGGCGACAAAAAAAATTCCTAAAACCCTAGATGATTTGGACGAAGATGATGGTGGTGGATGGAAGACGGTTAAGAGGAAGGTGAAACAGTCATTTGCAGAGGTAACGAGGCAAAATAATGGAACGGTAAAGTGAGAAATAGAGAAAATCCTAAACCTTGGGTAGAGACAGTCAAAAGCGAAATTGAAATCAAAGGTAAGGTTAATTTCTATGAACCTATAAAAGATGGGAATGAGTCATATCAACTAAAAGATAACGCTGACTATGAAGAATATCATGTGGAAAAACTAGATCTACGCTTATATGGCAGGTAAAAGATCCTACTTTGCCTATTTCAATGCTTACATTAAAAGGGTTTAGAACCCTAAGGGATCTTGGGATTTTTTTTCCTAGAAATAATGGTTTTTATTTAATAAAATTTGAAAGAGAGGATGATTATGAATGAATTCTTAAAGGCGGACCTTGGTTTATGGATAGCAAGCTGATTTTCATGAGGAGATGGGAGGCAGATTTTAACTTTGAACGAGCCATGCTGACCACATATCATATCTGGATTAAATTTAACAATCTAAATTTGGCCTTATGGAACATGAGATGTATCAATAAACTTACAAGCCAAATTGGAAGACCACTAGACATTGATGAAAACACCAGACTGTTAAGTGCATCAAATATGATAGAGTTCTCATAGAGGTGGATGCGGAGGCTGAACTGCCAAAAAGTGTTAAAGAAATTGATAAAGGTGACGATATATACGTCCAAGAGGTGGAGTATGAATTTGTACCTCCTATATGTGGGGAGTGTAAGTGTTTTGGGCATACTTACAGTGTAATAATAATCATAATAATCCTAAGAGAGTGTGGGTTGAAAGACCAAAAGTAATCACAAATGTTTCAATGAGTACTACTACTGTGGAACTCGCAGAACATGAGACTACTATTAGTACTAGATTAACCCTCTAAAAAAATGATGTAGCTATAAAAAAATACATAAAAATATGCCTTGATCAGCCTAGTCCCACCCTATGTAAATGAAACTACTAAATTTAGTGCAAAGGACACTACGGCAAAGAAAGCAGCAGTTCGTCTATCTCGGAATTTATAGGAGGAGAATTCAAGTTGGGAGACCCATAAGCAGACGCAGTCTGAACAGGAAAATTGGGATAATATGGAGATAGATGAAGTGGTGCTCCCTAAAACAATGAAGGAAGTTCAAAAGTTAGATATTCAGATAGAATCTTCCAATGAAAAGGATGGAGATATTGATATTAGTAAGTATACAGAAATTAGCATGGAGTATGAAAATTTATTTGCTAATAAAAAGAGTGGTGAAGCTGGTAAAACAGCTATGGTAGTTTCATCTCCGACTACTAGGAGCAAAGCTACCAAATTTCAATGTCCATCCATTGCTGGAACGTTAGAGGTCTAAATGGTGAGATGAGAAAATTAAACCTCTACACTATTAGAGCTAAATTTAAGGTCACATTATTAGCAATTCTGGAAAATAAACCTAGAAGGCAATATTGAGTTATTTTAAATGTCAACTTGGTAATCAATGGGACATTGTTCATAACAGTTCTAGAGTGGTGAAAGGTAGATTAATGGTTTTATAGGATATTAATGTGTGGTCAGCAACTATCACCAATATGGATGAATAGCAAATAATTGTTTGTATGGAATATGTGGGGGGAATGGACATTATTGTTTCTTTTGTCTATGCTAGAAATTTGGCCTTTGAAAGGAGTAAACTTTGGCAAAATCTAATTGATAACTCAAAAATTATACACAAACCTTGGTTGGCAGTTGGAGATTTTAATGTTGTTGTAAAGACTAATGAAAAACATGGGGGACATACATCGAAAGTTTGCCAAGTTATAGAGTTTAACAGTTGTGTGTTAGCCATTAGAATAAATGAAGCATTCCATACAGGCCTAAAATTCACATGGAAAAGTGGTGAAGGTTAAAAAAATATACTCGAGACTAGACAGAGCACTGGGTAATGCTGATTTATTTAACAAATTTCATAATATTAAAGTTACAGTCCTTTCAAGTTCGACAAGTGATTCTTTACTTATTCAATTTAATGATGACAATCCTATTCAAAAAGGCAAACCTTTTAGATATGCCAATCACTGGCATATTATTGACGGATACAGTTATGTTATGGATTTTAATGCTATTCAAATGCTAGAGGGAAAATTCATGTATCGGTATATCATGACTATGAAGGGGATGAAGAACAGACTCAAAGATTGGAACAAAAAGAGGCCAAAAACAAGAGATGAAAATGAAGACATACAAAATCAACTAGAGAATACCCAATATCAACTGGATGCAGACTCTCAAATTGGAAGACTTAATTTTGAATCCTATGTTTTACAAAAATTACTCAAGGACCAGCTGAACAAACAAGCTATTGATATAATACAAAAGGCTAAGAAGAAGTGGCTTATTGAGGAAGACGAATGCACTAAATTTTTTTACACTAAAATGTAACAAATGAGGAATTATAACATTTTATCTAATTGTTTAAATGAACAAGGACTTTGTTACTGATAATGTTCAAGACTTGGAGGATAAAGTTATCAAATACTTTTCAGAGTTATGTAATGGAGAATACAACAAATAACTACCTCATGTTCAATGCTGAAGGCACATCTCTTTGGAAGGTGCTGAAATGTTGACAGCTGCTATTAATATAGGGGAATTGAAAAGGGCCACTTTCTCCATTCATAATGATTCCAGCCCTGGTCGTGATGGCATGGGGGAAGGTTTCTTCATAATGCACTGGGTGTATCTGAAAGATATTATGCTTAAAGCTTATCAAGAAACTCTTGATTTTGATTAGTTCATTCGGGAAATTAATCACACTTTTATAACACTTATCCCTAAAGTGAATAAACCAGAAAGAATAGATGAATATTGACCTATTTCTCGCTATAATGTCACATATAAAATTCTTAGCAAAATAATATGTATGAGATTAAATAAGGCTCTACCTGATCTCATATCCCAATGTCAGAGTGCTTTTATTAAAGGCAGATTTATATCAGAGAATTCTCTAATGGCACATGACTTGGTGAGAGATTCTAATAAACAAGAAGCTGATAAAGTTTGTATGAAAGTAGATTTACATAAAGCCTATGACAGAGTTAACAGACAGCTTATTTTACACATGCTTGGGTCCATGAGGGTTCCTACTAAACTGTTAAACTTAATTACTCACTATCTATGCACTCTAACTTTTTCTGTGATAATTAATGGGGTTCCTAGGGAATACGTACACACTAATAGATGAAACAGACAGGGTGATTCTTTTTCCCCATACTTATTTGTTGTGGCCATGGAGTGGTTTTCCTTACAAATGGAAATTGCATGTCGTCAACAATTGATCAATCCAATATACAACATTTAGCCTGGAGTTACCTACCTCATTTATGCTGATGGTTTGTTAGTTGTTTTCAAAACTAATTTTGTGGCTATTGGAAAAATCAATGAGATTTTTAAACTTATGGAGATATATGCTGGTTTAAAGGTTAGTGGACTTAAAAGTAAATGCTGCTCTGTAAATTCTGTAAACATAGAGTTGAAATCATTGGAAAACTTGGTATGCTGGAGAGGGAGCTACCAGTTAAATATCTTGGTGTTCCACTATCAAATAATATTATCACTGATGCTGAATGTGGAAAGTTAGTCGATAGTATTAGAGATAAATTACAAGGCTAGAGATCTAAACTGTTATCATACGCTGGAAGAGTTGAGCTTGTTCACTCAGTAATTACTTCTAAAATCAGAACTGGTTGCAAACTTTGTAGATCCTAGATTGCTCTATAGCTAAGATCAATGCAATGTGCGCAAATTTTATTTGGAAGGGAGGTCTACACAAGGTGAGCTACAAAGAATTATGCAAGCCGAAAAGAGAAGGTGGTGTGGGTTTGAAAAACCAATTTGAACTCAAAAAAATCTTATGGTCTCAAGCTAGCTTGGAAAATTCTTAAATCAAATAATTTATGGGCAAGCTGGATGAGAGAAAGATATCTTAAAGACAATTTTTGAACAATTAAGATTGATAATAATGCTTCAACAACTTGGAAGAATGTATTTAGACATAGAGAACAGTTGAAAGATCTTATTGAAAGACAGATAGCAAATGGAGAAAATACCGATTTGTGGAAAGATTCTTGGATTAAAAGTAGAAGTTTAATTGACAAACTCGGATGGGATAGCTACTTTGCTAATGATACCCCTGTATTTAAAGTAGCAAACGTTATACATAACAATGAGTGGGCAACTGACATGAAAATTGTGACTACAAATTTTAAGTAGAAAATTGATGGCATCCCCTTATTACTGGGAGAAATAGTGATATTTGGGCATGGAAGCGTGACAACAAAGGACAATTTAATTTGCGTGGTGCTTGGGATGACTGCAAACATCAATATCCTAAAATTCAATGACATAACATTATAAAGGTTGTTCGAATAGGCCTAAATGGCACACGCAGCCTGCAAAGCTATGAAATTCCGACTGCCAACCAAGGATAGACCTAAAAGTTGGGGAATCTTACAAGAAGCCACATGCAAACTCTGCAACAAGGGCATGGAGACTCACAACTATTTAATTTCTAAATGCAAATATAACAAAAGTCTTTGGGCCATTCAAAAATTAAAAGGCTTGCAAACATATGCGGTTAAGAATCTTACTTGATAAAGAAGGTTGGAAAAATTAGCTTGACAACTACTGTTTGGTACCTCTGGCGTGAATGGAACGAATGAACTTTCAAAAGTAAGTAGAAAGAAGAGTTAGTCTTATCGGAACAAATTGCGAGAGACATCGCTATCATAATCGGAAGGATAAAGAGACATAGAATTACCAGATTAGAGGGACGAGAAATACGACTACCGTAGAATTGGAACATAAGGGTTGATCAGCAAGGAAATCGATCATTGACCTAGAATCTACCATAGTTCACGAAAATTTGACCTAATTTTTATTTTGGGAATGTTCAGTGTAAAATTGGAATTTTTACTTTGAGAGCAAAATGTGTTTTGTTTGCATGCGGTTGTATATTTGTCTTTGAGCTTGGGCCGCAAAGCGCATGAATAAAATCTTAACCCACATTCAAAAAAAAAAAAATTATATATAATAGTTGTCTCTTAAATTTAAAAATGGAAACTCGTATTTGTCTCTTATATTCAAGTTTGATATTCAAAAAACCTCTCTGAAAACATGTTTTAAATTACACCTCTATTTTTATTTTATTCATATATTTTTTGTTTTTTCCAAAAATTAAATTTGAAAATAATCGCATGTTTCTATGATCAAATTTTTTTTTTTTTTGAATTGTTTTGAAAATCTATATATATTTGCATTTCTTCACAAATATATGCAGCTTTTACTACAAATATTTGTAATTTTTATTGCAAATGTTTGCACTTTAAACTACATATATTTGCATTTCAAGAAACCGGAAATATCTGGAGTTCAAACATAAATATTTGCAATTTAAAATGCAAATATTTGTACTTTAAACTGCAAATATTTACGGTTTAAAGTGCAAATATTTGCACTTTTTGGATGAAAATAAAAACAAGGTTGTTTTTTAAATTTTGTCTTTGAGGAGGAGAGGTTGTGTATTTTGGAACTTAAAGATAGTGTTTTATAGAAGTTCTCAATTTCAAAAATGCTAAAAGAATATCTTTATCCAAAATTTATTTAGAATTATTTAAATGTATAAGTTAATAAAATATTATATTTAACATATAACTTTTTGAAATTTTAATCTTTCCATTCAAAACTAATTTAAAAAAAGATACCACTTTTTATTTAAATTTCAAAAATAATAATATAATATTACTTATAACTACTTAAAATATATAAATTAGTTACTTATGATTTTCAATATACATAGTTCATTTTGTTTCAAAACTAATATTTTAAATTATATAAGACCACTAACTCAAGTGGAAAGTGGTAAAACACTTTAGTCTGAGGTTCTAAAGTTGTTGGGTTCGAACCTAGAAAATCAAATGGGTTCTCTATTTGAATAAAGTGCTACTTTATTCTCAGAAAGAAATATTTTAAATTATTTTTATAACTGCACAATATTATTTTAACACATTAAAATATTTTAAAATATTTTTAATATATAACTACACAATATTATTTTAACACATTTAAATCCAAAATAATAGTGGTTTCTTTTACAAAATCATTTACATTTATTTAGTACATATACATTAATAAATATTATACTTAATATATGTTTTATTTCAAAGTTATCTTACTGTCTTAATAAAATACAGTTATATATTACATATATGTGCGTACATACATACATACATACGTATATTGTTAATATATTGATCAATTAAGTTCATCCATCCATCCATCGATTGTTCAGTTAAATGATGGTAAAGTGGAAGAAAATACTCTTTCACCTTAATGCTCTCTTATTAGCTTTTCTTCTTAATTTTCCTTAATATTTTGTCAATAGTCTGACACGATTTTAGTAAATTAAAATCACACGGTTAATCTCCTGAGTTATCTTCTATTATTTGTATACATGTCTATTAGAATTTGAAACTCTCTTTTAGATCTATATTGTTCTAAATATTACATATACTTAAAAATAACTTATTAGAATTTATAGAAATATTAATATTAAACTAATAAAAATAAAATATTTCATTTTGACATTTAGAAATATACTAAAGTATGTTATTTAAAATGTTAAATTAATATACAATTATTTATAATATATTTTATTAACATATTAAATCAATAAATCCATCCATCCATCTATGTATTGATTTGTCAAATAACAGTAAAACAGAATAAAATATTGTTTTCTCCTCAATTAATTCTCTTTGTTAGTTTTTCTTCTTAAATGTTTTTTAGTGCTTTCTCGCGATTTTAGTAAATAAAAAATAAACAGTATTCTCCTTGGTCGTTTTCTACTTATACATATAGCAATATGAGGCTTCCATTTAAATCTATTTTGTTTTGAATATTTCATATAAATTAAAATATAATATATTGAAATCAAAAATACATTTTCAAACTAATTTAAATTAAAATATTTCATTTTTAACATACTTTTCAAACTAATTAAGAAACTGATGGTATCTATAACTATCAATAACTATTTAAAATATATACATGACTTAAGTATGATTTTTCATATGTAATTGATTCAATTTGGAAAATACCATTTTAGATTATTTCACAATAGCAAAAACACTATATGAATACATAAAATCACGAAAATAATAATTCAATTTCTCTATGAATTTACTTGTATTTTCATCTAATATACACGTAAATTAATTAAATATTAGACTCAAAGTATATTTATTCAAATTTAAAAGACATATTTTTAAAATTATTTTTAAATTCGGCCACATTTCTTTATATTTACAGGTGCATAGGCATGTGTGATGCATGTACTTATAAAGGAATACACATAAAAATACTCGTGAATGTAAGGAAAAAATTATTTCAAATATATTTATCCAAAATTTAGGGAATAAATTTTCATAGTAAATAAAATCTTTTAGGGGTATCACTAACAAAATTGCAAAAATTATCCTATAAATATACTGGCAGGTATGAATGTTTAGATTTGGAAATGAATACTAAATCGGATGGCGTTGTCTTAACTTTAGGTTGTTGCTTCAATATTGAAACGTTTCAATAGAGATGTATAAATTATTTGTACTGGTTGCTTATATCAATACGCAACCTTGGATGTATTCGAATAAAAATACTTTTTTAGCAAAGTAAAACATAATTCGAACAACTTGTAAATTTATAATTCATTACTATATATTTTTAATAATGCGGACTTATAGCTATCGAAACACATGCATGTGCTCTTGCCAAACTATGACATCCGAGAAAGAAGCGGCCAATTCTTAGTTTAGAAAAAACAAAAATACTTGGAGTCAGTTCCCTCGTGCTAAGATTTGTTATCATGTCAGCGCATACTACAATCTCAAAGCCTATATGACCCTATATCACATTTATTATTTTTGTTTTCTTCTCCCTAATCTTTTCATTTCATATATCAAACTTATTAAACAAAGTAAAAAAAAACTATATTATTCGACAAAAAGTTATATCCCTAAATCCTTGTATACTTTTCAAATAGAGTAAAAACCAACGATGCTTCTTCTTGTCAACCATCTTTTAACAGAACTATGGTTTCTCAAAAGAGAACACCTTTAAAAATGATTTAAAGTTTAAATGGCTCAAACCTTCGAAGATCCATAAGTTGAAGTTTCGTTTCCTTTTTCATATCCTTTTTCCGCCCTTCATAGCACTCATACATAAAAGAAAATAAGAACAATCCTAATCAATTTTTTTGATGACGTATTTAATTTAACCTTTGGATTTAATGACATATATAAAACCATGGATCTTAACATTTAGAATAACAAAGAGTAAGTACAATTTTAAAAGCCTTTATCGTCATAGTAACAAAGACTGTTGGTATTGCTTAATCACAAATGGGAACCCAAAAGTAGACTTTTAGTTTCAGGGGGAGCAACGGGAAGTCAAGCACAAAAGTTATGGCTATAAATCCTTGTTGGACATAATAAGAAATGCAATCAATCATATTGCATACAGACCAAAGGTTTGATACGATTTCCATTGCATTTAGTGGATAATGTAAATACATTTAATATTTTAAGTAAACAATTCAAAATAGTATGATACAACCGGTGTTACTACATAGTATTATCTCGAGTCATGGATGACCAGTCCAATTCTTGAGATTCGTCTTTATTCTGAGATTAACACTGCATATTATAGTTTTTTTTTCAATGCAATTTTCCATTCAACTCATAGAAGCTTTTCCACATTTCTTTTCTTTTTTTGAAATGAGCCAATCTATGCATTATTAATATTAACACTACTTCAAACTGTAGTCTTTCCAATTTAATATAGAGCCATTCAAGGGTAAAACATAATCTCGGTGTTATTTATTTAATGACTGAATCTTACGTATGTCAAGGGATTGCATACCTCTTATCTGGAACATAAAACATTTACACAACTTTTTTTGTTCATGATTAGACAGTTAATACTTTCTTTCTTCAGCATTCTGAAGTTGTCAGTGTATCATACTCTTTGCTTGGTGGGTACTTGAGCAAACCTGAGGGATCAAATGTAAGAAGCTTCATGAAGAAAAAGCTGAAAACATATATATCATAACGTTGTAACAATCATTAAAAAATATGAAATCAAAAGCAATAAATATTGATCATTTGCTAGATTAAAAAAATCGAAACAGAGTATATAAAAGCATATCTCATTCTACAAGGTTGAATGAGGCATATTTTTATATATAAAACTGAAAATGAAGTTATAAAAGTCGTTTATAAATCACACTGATAAAAATTGATTTTTTCAAGATTTTCATAATAAGAAAGAGAGAAGAAAAAAGAAGTATTAATAGAGCACGTGCATCTTCTTTCTATACTTTAACATCTCTCTTCCCATCCAAAGCAAAGCAAATAAGATGTTTTTAAGTAATCCAAAATATTATCAACTTAACCATGCATATAAGAAAATTCATGATAATAAAATTCCCAGTTAACTAAATGTTGCATTTAAGCATCATCCTTAAAGTCAGTTTTCAATAAAGTATCATTATTCTATATAAAGGGCAAGGAGATGGTGGACAATCGGATTAATCGAAAAGTCCATATGGTAGATAAAGTAGAGATGATTTCAAATATGGGTGTTTTTGGTAATTCAGAAAAGGCTTCGCTTTGACTTTTAAGTGAACTTTACTTTATAATAATGTGTGCTAAGAGAAAACTGAGAAAGTTCATGGATCCTTGCACCTTGTATGCAAAATTATTAACTAACTGAGAGAGAAAAAATGTAGAATTAACCTTTCAGTGGAGTAATTAAATCGATTAGAAAAGAAGGCAACACTCTGGGATCTAAACCAATGCACATTGTCTACACATGTGAATAGTTTATAAGATGACTATAAAGAAGCTAGAATTTTTAGTTGTGTAATAAATGATATAAGTTGGAGTTTGTAAATGATATTAAAATTGAAGCTAGAATTGTTAGTTGTGTAATAAATGATATAAGTTGGAGTTTATAAATGATATTAAAATTGTCTTGTTTTACTAAGTGTCCTTATCAACCTAACATAAAGGAAATATAATGTAAGAAAATAATAAATATGGAGCTAGATACCGTTCATTATTTGAATTCACTACAAGAATAGCTTGAAATACCGACGACCCTTGGCCACGGCTTCCGACGACCCTTGGCCACGGCTTCCGACGGTTTTCAACGGACCATCGACGGCCGTTAGAGGTCTCGACCGAGACCTTTCTTCCTCATTCCAGCTGAACGAAAAAAAAATTCTAAAATCCCTAAAACCCATTTTCAAGCTTCCAAACCCCAAATTCAAGCTTCCGGATTTTGCACGGCTCCTTAATCACTCTCTATTGTTTCCAATCCCATGTGTAATCTCTAATTTCTGTGAAAAGTCTAACTTTTAACCCAAATCTTGATTTGCCTAATTTGATAAATTAGAGCTAATTAGTGATTCTAATTGTTTCTAATAGCCTAATGATGGTTTATAGTATCCCAAGGAATACATATTTCATTTGTTAGCTATAAATTGTAGGTATAATTCGTGAATTTGTGTATATATGTAAACCGTTATATATTTGCTATTTTTTGCATTATCTTGTGTTAATTGGGGTGTTTATGTATGTGTGTATATTTATGTTAATCATTATACATACACGCACACACACGCACTAATAATTAAACAATTTGTTTTCTATCGAAAACGTCGTAAAAAATAATTTACATATATACTATAATATGCTGAATTAACCTTGTTCGATAAAATACGCGGAATGTGGTAGTTTAATAATTTTTCGAAATATATAAAATTAGTAAATTTTTAACCGTTTACAAACAATAATATATTATATAATAAATAAGAAATCAAACTATAAAACTTTCAATTTTTCTATAAACTACTTTTTTACCTTAGAGAGTTTTTAGCCCTGTCCGGCAAGTGTTGTACATGATCGTTATATAGATATTCGTCTTTGTCATAAAACAGACATTTATACTCATCTGGTACAAAACTTTCTAGATTTGTCTCTATATTGGACAAGTTATAAACACAGTAAAGGATTACATTTCATACATTATTTCGTTTTAAACGGTCACAAAATTTTGCCATCACTTTTTTTTACTGTGTACACGCATTTGTGTACAATACAGAAAACAAAGGGGAAGTGCTGCTGTAATTTTATTGAATCGTTTGAAATAAAATAATTTATGAAATGTAATTGTTTACTGTGTTTGTAATGGGAAGTAGGATGACTAACCATCAATATAAAAAACCATAAACCAACAATTCAATATTGTATTCTTAAATTGGGTTAAGTTGACACGTATAAGATTATGTATCAATATATTGAAAAATAAAGTGTCAATTCATATAATGACCAATATTTATTTTTAGGCATGTCAAAAAATTTTAAATAGAAAAAATGATCGATTATTTTGTTGATCGGAGGAGATGGATGTATCGAAGAAGAGGACTGAGAGACTCAATAAAAGAAGATTTCTATAATGGTATAAACATATTTGTTTAATTCTCTTTAAATAATAACGGAAACGATGTAGACATTCATTGACCGTGTAGTAGGTGTAAACATTTGAAGTATTTATTACCAAATATTGTGAAAGTTCATTTGTGCAAAAACGGTTTCGTTCCGGAGTATTATATTTGGGATCGTCATGGAGAAGTTGTAGCATATACTCCTGCAGAGTCTGAATTAGAAGTAGCCGGTAATGAAATTGTTATGATGAATCATATAGAAAATATGGTTGAAGATGCAGCACGATCAATTTTCCCTACAGTTGAAGTTGACGACGACGATGTAAATGTTGAAGAACCAAATATTGAAGGAAAAAAAATTCACGGAACAAGCGTTACGGTTTTGGCAATCAAGCGATAATGAATAATATATTTTAATATAACAAATTAGTTATCTTTCAGTTCTAAAGAACAATTTAGATATAACACCTTAGATATAACAGGCGTTACAGAGGAGAGCCAGCCAAAGCAAAGCTCAGATCGATCTAGCAGAGGTCGAGGAATTGAGAGCTAGGGTGGCGCAGCTTGAGGAGCAGAACCGTCGGCAAGCCATTGAGTTGACACAGCTGTTGAACCAGCGTATTGCTGAGTACATGCAGCAGTATGGTGGCCGCTTTCCATCTTCAGCTGGTTCCTGAGATTCTGGAGGTGATTGACAGGATTGATAGGTATGTTTTTTTGTTATGCAACATTGTTTAATATTGTTTGATGATACATTAAGATGATGCGGTTGGATGCTTTGAGATGTTTTGTAAATTATTTGATAGTACATTTGGTGATGGTCGGGTTAACATTTGTGAGTTTTCGGTGGTAAGATGTTGATGATGACATTTGAGTTGCTGATGGTGTGAGATTTGTTGGTGTTTCACGGTATATATATTGTATGATGACATGTATGCATATTATGTTAACGAAGTGTTGATTGGTTTGATGCTATGTGAGTTATGGTTGGTTTAATTTTCTTTATGTGATTTGAGTAATATTTGTATGATTTGAGATTATTTTGAATATCTAAATTTGATATGTGCTTGTGTGTGGCTATACTATATTTTTGAATTGTGTATGTGAGGCTAGCATGTAACAGAAATATGGGAAAATGCTTCAGGTATTCCGACGGCTTCCGGCGGCTGGCCACGGCTTACGAGTCAATATTTTTCGACGACTTCCGATGGCTAGTGGCAGTTTTGTTGCTTCCTCTTGATCAGCCACATGTCTTCCACGACAATCTAGAGCTGTTGGATTTTCTATCGGTTGTCGTCGGAGAGTTTACGACGGATGTTGTTGGAAGCCGTCAGAAAAGTTGTGCGGCGATGGGACAAATTGAGATGGTTTTATGGGTCGATTTTCAACGGCTACTGACGGCTGCCGATGGTTTTCAGCCGTCGAAAAGTTTACGACGGATGCTGTTGAAAGCCGTCGGAAAAACTGTGCGGCGATGGGACAAATTACGATGGTTTTTTGCATCGATTTTCGACGGCTACCGATGGCCATCGACGGATTTCAGCCATCGAAAATCATACATTTTTTTTGTAGTTATTAGTTAAACATGATTAGTATATGTGCAGACATAACTGAATCAAACTCATCGAAATATGGGTAAATATGGCAACGATATCATTAAACAAAATTTGTTCCTTTTTTTGTTGTATAAATATACGAAGCATTAATGCTTAGCTTTATCCTTCTTATAGATTATTATTTAGTTGCCAGTTAGCTAGAGATCATGAGTGCACTACGATATAAAAATGCACTAAATTACCTACACTACAATAGTTGGATTTGGTGAACTCCATTTAGACTTAGGTAAACCCAATAAAACAATATTTCCAATAAGAAAGTGGTCCATAACCATTGATTTTTTACTGTGATTAGTTTAATATAGTTAAAGATTCATCCCAAATCAATTATAGTATTAAGAATATAAGTTTGGTAAAAGGCAAATATAATATGTTATCATCAATGCAATACATTTAGACATGTCCTTAAAATTGATTTAGATGACTACAGTTTGTGCTTTCACTTCCTAGTTCATCTTTGCCCTTACATTCTTAATTTCATATTCCTTGGTTTGAATATTTTTCCTTCAGAACTTTCATCGCCTACTTCGGTAGAATCTACATAGCACTTGTTGTGAAAAGCAACTAAAAAAGTAGTAATCTTAGTTAATTAAAAAGCCGATGTTTAATCAAATAAATAATGGAAGTTTTGCACAAAAGATCTCTATTTCTGATGTTGTTACAAGAAAAGTCTGGTAGCAATGAGCATTTAAGTCAAAATTTTCAAACATTTCAAAAAAAAATTCAAAACAAGAAAACGCAAAGTAGCTTTTGTTTTTCTAATAGAAAGTGCAAGTTAGCTTGCGCTTTACAAAAATTTCAAAATTTTCAAAAAAAAAAATTCAAATTTAGAAAAGTGCAAGACACATTCCGTTTATATTTTTCATAAAATAGGGATCAAATTACATATTTATTTTTACAGGGACTTTTCTTATAACAACATCAAAAATAAAGACTTGTAGCTCTTTTCTTGTAAATAATATTATAACACCATATAATGTCTATGATGTCTAAGAAAGAAAGGAAACATCCTCCGGTAAGAATCTTAACCATGCATGGGAAGAAACAAAATATAAGGCCTATTTCTGTTTAAGCATGTCAAATTGTGTTAACAGTCTAGCTAACAGGGAGTAAATGTGAGACAAGGAAATATCTTTTTCACTTCTTCAATAATAAAAAATAAACTCATAAAATTAGTTATATTATCTTTCAAAATAAAATGAAGCAAAAGAAAGAGAAACAATTGTTTTCACAGCTTTTCTAATCAAATTTAAAAGGATGAATTTTTCCTTTGAATTTGCTTCGGACTCTCAATTTGGCCAAACTTCACATCAAACTGTCGATTAATTTAGAATGATACGGTAACTAAAAGAGGCCTTAAAACAGAAAATTTAGTTAATATTCCACAAATTTAAGCTTTGCAAACCATGAATCACAACTACACACCGTATCAAACGTGAACAATTCGCCTCTTGTGAAAGGAGAGTATTGAGGGTCATTGGATCTTTTGTAATAATTTAATCAAACTGCCTACAAAAAACAGCAAAACTAAGGAACGAGTAATCTGGTAAATAATATAAGAATTTGTTCTACCAAGAGTACGGAGTCTGAGATCCTATAGGCGAGTTAGGAGGAGGACTTCAGTTTCCCTTGCTCTCACATAGCATTTTTGTAATTTCTCTAATAGTTTTCACAACTTTTTTTTGGCAAAGTAGGGTTCGGTTGAAGTTTTGATCTGACGTACAAAGAGAAAAAAACGAAATAATGAAAGTGGAGCATTTGAATATGACGTGGGATTGAATAACGAAAGCGGAGTGGTTGCAAGTGGCAAATGTACCCTCAACTTTTGTGCTAATAAGTTTAAAGCATCCTAAGTAGGTATTTTTGAAAGTTCAATTCATATTGACCGAGTACCTGCTTTATACATAAGATATTTGCTTATATATAAGATAATCCAAAAAGAGTAACATGTATAATTATTTTATAATTTATTATATTAATTTATTGATATATTGACGTATCGAATTTAAAATATAAATATTATTATTAATGTAAAAAAATTTCAACTCCCCCTTATGAATTATACGAATTGTCGAGTCTCTCATTGTTTCTCTTCCACTATTTATGTATACAAATGGGAATTTTTTTTTAAGGACAAATAATTTCAAAATTTTATTCATAAGCACACGCAGAAACACTTTTCTTCCAAAGGACATTCCCAAAGCTCATTCGCGCGTTAAAACATTTCTCTGTTTCCTTCATTTTCTTCCTGTTCGATTTTCAAATCCACAGTCTTCTTCGCGATACAAAATAGAAATTAAGAAAAAATGTCTAACGAAACCACAGCAAAATCGCTACCTTCACTACAAGAAAAAGGCAGAATACCGACAG
The DNA here is from genome assembly GCA_030765085.1 of Allium cepa. NCBI lineage: Eukaryota > Viridiplantae > Streptophyta > Magnoliopsida > Asparagales > Amaryllidaceae > Allium > Allium cepa. Next base: position 71,289,259 of record CM060930.1, on the reverse strand, counting down.
CCAAGACCGACGGCTTCCGACGGCCATTTTCCGACGGCTTTCGACGGGCCGTCGGCGGCCGTCGGAAGCCGTCGCAAATTTGCGATTATACCAGCCAGCCGAGCCCTTTCTTCCTCCTCCATTTCATACGAAAAAAACCCAAAAAACCCCCCAAATTCAACCCCTAAGCTTCCAATCCCTAATTTTTAGCTTCCGGATCTTCCAACGCACTCTAATCAAGCTTCAGTACTCTTAATCTCAGGTATAATCTCTTATTTTTATGAAAAATTCAGTTTTTACCCTAATTATAGATTTGCATAAATTGATAAATTAGGGCGAATTAATGATTGCAATTGTTTCCACTAGCGTAATAACGGTTTATAGCATCACATGGTATACCAATTTCATCTTTTATCGTGAAATTGTGATAAACACGTATAATTTGTGCATGTTCATGTATATGTATTTTGTTGTGTATGCCTTGATTCGACGATTGTATACGTTATTTGGAATAAGATAAAATGATTGAATGAACTAGGAGTATTATATTGTGCACGTTTTTACTTATGACACAAAAAAAATGCATTACTCTAAATTATAATTGTGTGTATTGAAAAATGACAAAATGTTAAACCAGCCCTAAGTTGATGCGTAATACGTCGAATAAATGTGTGAAATTAATATATAAATGTGAACAGTGAGTAAAACTGTATTTTTGAGTAAAATGCGCGCATGTTAACCGACAAATGTCCCTTAGAGAGTTTTTGGCCCCGTCTGACGAGTGTTGTACATGATCGTTGTATAAATAGTCGTTTTTTTCGAAAAACGACCATTTATATTCATCTGGTACAATGTTTGTCGGATTTGTCCCTGTATTGGACAAGTTATGAACACAGTAAGAATTTACATTTTGTATACTACTTCGTCTCAAACGGTTCATAAAATTTCGCCCTAACTTTTCTTTTTTGTTTCCTGCGTACACGCATTTGTGTACAATGCAGGGAACAAAAGGGAAATGCTGCCGAAATTTTATTGAATCGTTTGGGACGAAGTAATATACGAAATGTAAATGCTTACTGTGTTTGTAATGGGAGGTAGGATGTCTGACCAATGAAAAAAAATTATATATTTTTAATCGTTACGTACGTTAAAAAATGAAATGTGCCCTATTTGAAAATATTTTTAAATTTGTGAAGTTGTTCTTTAAATTCAAAATATTATACGAACATGAAAATAATCTTTTTCGAATGTGTATTCTTCAAAATAAATATTAAATTTTGAACTTCTCATTTTGTCAAATAGGAAAAATGATTGATTATTTTGTTGATCGAAGGAGATGGATGTACCAAAGAAAAGGAATGAGGGGCTCAATAAAAGAAGATTTTTATAACGGTATAAACGTGTTTGTTGAATTCGCCTTAAGTAATAACGGAAACGATCCAGAAATTCGTTGTCCGTGTAGTAGGTGTAGACATTTGAAGTTTTTGTTACCAGATATTGTGAAAGTTCATTTGTGCCAACACGGTTTCACACCCGAATATTATGTTTGGGATCGGCATGGAGAAGTTGTAGCAAATACTTCTGTAGAGTCTGAAAGTGTCGTTAACGAAATAGTTTCAACGACCCGTATAGAAAATATGGTCGAAGATGCAGCACGATCAATGTTTCCTATGGTTGAAGTTGACGACGATGATGTAAATGTTGAAGAACCAAATATTGAAGCTAAGAAAATTTATGATTTACTAGATGCAGCTAAAAAACCTATTTGGGATGGTTGTAAAAGCGGCACGCAGCTGTCAGTAATCGCAGAATACATTGCGATGAAGTCAAAATACAACATCACTGAAGCTGGGTTTACGGCTGTTGTACAAGCTGCAAAAAGACATATGCCGCCCGATAATCTAATGTGTGAAAATCACTACGAAGTTAAAAAACTTATGTCGGCTTTTGGTTTACCGTATCAGAAAATAGATACATGTTTAAAAGGATGCATGTTGTTTTGGAAAGAAGACGCAAACCTTAGAAATTGTAAAGTTTGTAACCAGGAGAGATACAAACCAAGAAAAAAGAAGGGTAAGGAAGTTCCGTACAAGCGTATGCACTACTTACCCATAACTCCAAGACTTCAAAGATTATACGCATCTTCTGTAACTGCGTCTAATATGAGGTGGCATTATGAAATTGATGTAACTATGAAACTAAATCCGTTTACTATTGTTTTATGTTATTTCAATTTGTCATTTATTTAGCAATTTTTATTAAAAATGCAATGAACTCTGCTTATCGTAGGAAGAGTACACCCATCATGAATCAGGTATAACAAACTTACATGTCTATTTACATTTCAGTCATTATAATTAAGCAATTTATACCATTGATGTCATGTTCATATGAAATATATTTCATTATCATGTTTTTATTCTCTTATATAATGATGTGTAAACGTCACAGGTTTATCATTATGTCACATAGAGGGAGGAGCTCTTCCCGTTCTTCAGGAGGCGATGGCAGTGGCCCATCGCAAGCGCCACACCGTCCAGTTGTTACGTTAGCCCCCAAAGCAGATGGGTAAAAATTAAATCTTATTCATCATCTTATTTTTTCTATACTATACGTATGTACTTATCTGTATCGTACTTAAAAACAGGGGGTTCGAGCTACTACCCACTAAGGTAGTGTTGGACGTCTCCAGAGCAGCATATCGTAGTAGGATGAGTGCGTGCTGGCCAAAGTGGGATACCATCCCTCCGCACATCATAGAGTGCATATGGCAGGATGTCCTAGTATGTGTAATTTTTATGTTTTCCATTTTTAATTCGTTTTTGTCGTTTTTCTACCGTTTATCGTTTAAAGTGTAATCTTTTTTTAACACAGGCTGAGATAGACATCCAGACAGATGATATGCAGCTGGCACGAGCATACTGGATGAGGAAGATGCGAAAGAACTACAGAGACACGATATCTGAGGTTAAGAAATCCGGGAAGAGACCACGGTGGATGGGGGAGAGCGTGTGGCAAGCTTGGTTGAGCTACTGGGAGACGGACGAGGCGAAGGCAAGTATACTAATTTTTTTTCAATTATTAATTTAACGTGATTGAAAAATAATGTATCAAATTTTGAATGTACAGGCAGAGTCAGATAGAAACTCTGCAAATAGAAATAAGAATCCCGTTACTCATCGCGGAGGATCGAAGTCGTTTCAGCAGTATCGGCAGGAGTTGGTAAATTTAATTACTGAATAATAAATGTAAATAGTTTATGCTATATGATTTTAAATGTATAATAATTGTATGTAACAATCAACTTCAGGAAGCCGAGGCACATGGTCCTGTCAGCTATATGGACGTGTTCACCCGTACGCATGCTGTTGAGCATGTTAATCCAGACGGGACTGTTTCGTACACATGGCAGGACGATAAATCCAGTAAAAGCCATGTAAGCATATTTCATTTTATTCAGTATTAGTAATTGTTTTAGTTGTCAAATTATTATGAAATAAGATATGATATTATTAATTTGTCAATGCAGGAGATGTTTATGGAGCAGCGACAGAAACTCCTTTCTGATACGGGTCGAGAGCAGCTGACGACCGATGAAGAGGACATTATTTTTGAGTCCGTTATGAGTCCACCAGAGCATGGTCGACGATACGGATTTGGCAATTTAGCGGTAAATAATTTAATTTTTCTTAAAATACTTAAAATATGATATTCTTACCTTTTCAAAACAATAAACTTTGATTTTATTTATTTTTCAATTATTGCAGTCCAGTAGTCAGAGTAGGAGACGGCGGAGTAGACCTCAGAGCGAGCTAGCAAGTATAGAAGAATTACAGACTAGAGTTCAGCAGTTGGAGGAGCAGAACCGCCAACAGGCCATGCAGACGGCACAGTTATTTGAGTACATGCAGCAGTTTGGTGGCCGCTTCCCTTCATCGGCTGGCTCTGGATCTGGGGCAGATTGATTCATTGCTTTCTAATTCGTTCGTGCAGGTATGTTTAGTTTTAGTTTACAATGATTTGGTAGAAGGAACAATTAATTGTTGATATGTATAATTATGTATAATACACTTGGTTCTGTAGCTGTATCAGGATATGCATGATTAGAACAGTTATTGTTAGTATTATTGTTAATGTTGGAATGTTATGTATATTTTGTATTTTATTTTTATTCTAATTTAGTTTATTTCTGTGTCTATTGAATATTTTGGAGTATTGGTTTGCATGTTTGGTTGGATTATTGTTTATTTGATTGTGCAGTATTGATATTGTAGTGTTTGGAAGAGAAATGTGGTTGGAAGGCTCTATTTGCAGCAGATTTTAAAAAAAAACAGCAGGTTTCCGACGGCTTCCGACGGCTCTCGACGGCTTATTGGTCGAAATTTTCCGGCGGTTTCCGACGGGTTCGGACGGCTTATTGGCCTGATTTCCGACGGTTTCCGACGGTTTCCGACGGCCGTCGGAAGCCGTCGGAAACCGCCGGAAACCGCCGGAAACCGTCGATAATGTATACGGCATCACCCGTCGGTAGCCGTCGGAAATACTGCTCCCCGACGCCTTCATTTCCGACGGCTTTTTCCGACGGCCGCCGACGGCTTCCGACGGCCGCCGACGGTTTTCAGCCGTCGGAAATCCCCCCTCCCCTTGTAGTGCTTCATCTCAATCGCATACGTCAGGCGATAAAAAACAACCAAAGTTTGGGCATGAATGTTATACCTTATCCCCTCAATCTGATATTCGACAAAAACCTAATACCCTAGCGCCTCATTCTGATTATCAGCTCGAATCTGAAAACAAAGAACCTCTATCTGAGAATCGAGCCGAAATTGAAAACCTAATGCGTGAATTTGATACCTTACAGTTGTATCTGATAATCTTCATGAAGCAAATAACCTAGCTGCAGTAGAGACGCAGCTGGAATCTGCAAAGTTCACACTATTAAAAAGACCAGTGGAAGAATAAATATATCAAAAAGGAAAAGAAGAACAAAAAGGAAACAGGAAGAAAGCAGAACAAAAGAAAAGGTAAATGATATTATGAAATGAAGCATAATAAAACCATTCTAGATTGATTATGATACGGACTTATTTTACAGAAAAATGAAGAAACCATGCAGGAAAAAATAGCCGGTGACAAATCAACTGTACAACAAGAGCAAAAAAGGGAATTAAGATCGAAGACAAAAAATGAGAAAATAATTCAGCGGCAATTTCAACAGGCAACTAATACCATTAAGCTATGAAACTGGTACTATTAAATCATTAGATGTATTTTAGTAGCATTAATATGTTTAACAGGAAAAAACTCAAACAAATAAGGGAAAACAAATAGCAGTTGAGGAATCTAAAGATGAACAAGCCAACACGGTAAAATTACAAGCCATATCACTTATAAAGATTTTCATGTTCAAAAAGTGATACCTATACTTTGTTTGGTAGAAGAAAAAATTTAGTTGGTTAAAAATAGATTTCATTGTCATTTGTTACAAAACTGATACTATATATTGAAAATATGATACCAAACATCTGTTAGAATTAACGTGATACTTTGTATTTAGAAAAATTAATTTCGGCACACATATAAAACTAATATCAACATCCTGCAATAGTGACACCTATTGTCTAATTGTGTGTAGCTGATTCATTTTAGTTTACAAATTATTTCACCACCATTTTTCTAGGGAAATTGATACTAAATTATTACAAAATGGTACCCACTGTATAATATGTTTTAGTTTGTATGTCAATGCTATAATTTTTCAATAAAATGATACTTATATTTCACAAAATGATACCTACTGTATAACAAACCGATACCTATATTTCATAAAACGAACCTATTGTTTGTTTAGTTCAAGACAAAACTTTGTAATTTTAAAAATAATTTTTCAATAGTTTATAACAAAATCAATATAGTTATATTCATAAAATGATACCCACTATCATTGGTGGAATTTACTACTCCATAATTGAAATTATTTCTATCACAAATATAAAATTGACACTAATGTAATGCAAAACTGATACCTACTATCTGTTTTTATCGACATCATATCTAAAAATTGATAAACTGTTTGTTTGAACCAAACTGATACAAAAACCTTATAAACATGATACTCACTTTATCTTTTTTTGAACTTTATACTTTTAATTACACAAATTACTTTCATTGTAATTTGTACCAAAGATAACGCAAATATAAGCTAATACATGTAATATGTTTCTTTTGAAGTTACTATGTAGCAATTTTAGAACCATTTCAACCATAATTTTTGAAAATTGATACCTACGTTTAGCAAAAATGATACCAAATTTTAGTTAGATAAAAATATCATGTTTTATCTCATGTTTATGGAAACTGATACCGCTATATCATGTTATATATTATTTTGTTTCAATGTTGTTTGTTTCACTAACAAATTAATGCACATTTTCGTGAAATAGGACGATGATGATTTTGTCAGTCCATGTCGTAAAAGCATGCATGCGACATCAAAAGAATCAAACAAGCAGATAGCAAAATCTGAACATGTTAAGCTAAAAACTGCTTATAGATGTGACTTACAAGCTATCTTCAAGATAATAAAACTGGTCAAAGAAAAAAATGGACTGACCAAAAAACAATTTGACATCTTAAATAATACACCATTTTACAACTTCTTCAAAATCATCTATGAAGAAAAAATAACAATAAACGAGTGCAAAAAACATCAACACTACTTGGATGCTTTATACAACAGCTAACGTTTGGAGATTAATACCTTCGTCTTAGGAGAAGACAACGTGAAGGTCACCGCCAGAGATATAAGCTTGTTGTTTGGTCTGCCATTAAAAGTAATAAATATAGAACCAACAAAAAAATTGACGAACAAAACCATTCACCGGACTGCAAAGAGTTTGCAACTAGAAACTTTGGCACATGTACTTACATAACAAGAAATGTGGTGGAAAGAAGAATAAAACAAAAAATATCAAAAAGGGAAAAAGAAAATGAAGAAATCTGCCTTTGTTGATAATAATGCAAATACTATTGACATTTTTCTTTCCCAATAACCAACAAAAACTAAGATAGAGAATTCTATCCTGTAACGACCCGAAATTTTCGATCCCGAAAATTTCAGATAGTTAGGGAAAACGAAGAAAGAGATAAAAGAATAAGAAAATCAGAAATACCAACCTATCACATTCGCAGCGGATAAAATATAATAACAAATAATAACAGTTATACAAGGAAAACTGTACTTGTCAAATTTCATTTTTCTACATCAGAGTTACAACATATATACATATACAATCAACATGACTCAGAGATATACCACAATATAATATAGCGGAAACACTCTATACGTACTTTCCATCCAGCTCGTCTCCTGAGCTCCAAAACGTTCTTACCTGAAAATCTGTAATACCCGATCTGACCCGAGCATTACATCAAAGTAACACCCGGGTCAGGCTGAAAACCAGCGTGAGTAAACTCATCTAACATGAAATACCAACATAGAATCTATAAAAACCCGGTGTAACTCGTATTCATTTACAAATTCACAAATTGTTATAAGCATCTCTTATTTCACACGTCAATTTTCAAAGTACTAAAATTTAGATTAAATAGTCCAATTTACTTAAGTCATTTCATTCCAGCCTATTGATTTCACATATCAATCTATAAAAAAAATTCGAAGTGGTTTCGGGTATTTTCTAATACCGCACCCCGGTCTTTTCGAAATCCCACGCCATTTTAAAGGTCAAGTTGTTTAATAGTTTAAACAATTTTAATTCAACACTTTGAATTCACATAGCATATATCAGAGATAGATCATACTCAAACATCATTGATAAATCCAAAGCATATTACAGAGTATCACCGAATATCACCAAATAAATATCTCAAATTCAGATATTCTACTTATACAATCATCTATACTATAATATGAATACCCAGTTTAACTTCGAAAGCACACAAACCGTCTTGAATTTTGGCAATTGAACGGTCTTTGAAAACTAATTTATCCTATTGTTATTAAATTTTAACGGTAGAGAAGCCTCCTCGAAATTTTCTGTGAATCTTAATCTAAGCGTCACCGAAACTTTTTCCTTGTCTTTACTGCCTTTTCTCGCATCTTTAGCCTAGATAATAAACTGGCCTTCATTTGTGGCATTTCTGATCTATTGCCTTCTACCTTCCCTCCTACCACCGCTCTATCGCTTCGTCCTCCCCTCCTACCACCGTTGTCAGGACAATCGGCTCAGTCATGTGACAACTGCCTTTGCCTCTCCGTCGCTTTTGACTGTCCTCATCCCACTTCCCACAGCGCAATCGCCCTCCCCTCATACCATAATCGCCATCCCTACTGACTCCGCCTCATCGCCAAAAAGACTAAAAAAACCCTTCGCCTCTCTTTCCCTTTCAATTTTCCTAATCCCTTCTTAGACAATGGGCATCTTCTCCCATCGCTGTACGAGTGTTGGACAACGCTTCATCGGATGTAAGCACTTCCATCTGCGATGTAATTTCTTAATACATAACTTCCTGTTCTTACCTGTTTTCCATTATTAACGTTGTCACGGGCTTCTTTCAGGCGAGAATTCCTTTTTCTGTAAACTTTTTCTATACTTGTCTGTTATATGTCTATTTATATATGTAGATGTACGGAAAAATTGCTTAATTAGATGTTTACAGGTCTAAAATAGAAAACCATGTAAGTGATCCAATCTCCAAATTAGAATTAGGGTTTCCTAATTTAGGATTTGTTTATTTTTTTCTAATCATCATCATACTTCAATTTCTCTGTTTTAGTAAGTTTATGAAATTGGATCTTCGCTGTACTCAGCAAATTGTTCAAATTCAAAATTCTTCAAGGTTGCAAGAAAATAATGTTGTAGTGCACACTATTACACATCCTTCCCAAGACCAATGATTTTTGGTATTTATTTGACACAATGGTCTTTTCTAGGTGAAATTATGCCACAAGATAGTAGGATAACAAATATATACATACTTATTGTTTAATTTCAGTTTTGTCTTCGTGTATGAATTTAGTTTGCCATATATCTCTTTGGCGTCGTTCGGTACGATTGACTTGCTGTATAACATGTGTGCACAATTGTTCATATTGCATCATCTTTATAACATTTTATTTTTGTAAACTTAATTTTCATTGCACTATGCTTCGATTTTGGCTTAGCGTCCTTCTGGATAAATTCTGCGCTTTGTTACTTTCTTTTTATCCTTTAGTTTTTCTTAGTTAAAGTTAAAAAAATTTCCTAATGGTACTTTACTTTGATCGTTCTTTTTTTTTAATATAATTATTGTTATTCTTTTTCTTCTTGCACTTTTCTAGAAAATCCACCAACATAAGTTGCTCTGTAGGTGGTATACAAGTATGGAATAGCAGTTATGATTATATTTAATGCTATAACAACAAAAGTCATTGGACTTCTAAAAAAACTATAAACGCTTACTTGGTAGTTTTAGCTTATCTTAAATCTTTATTTGAAATAATGAAATATTGCATTTCAAGCTAGGTGGTCTGTAATAAAGTTCAAAACTAAAATGAGACCTGCATTAGTCGGATCTTTGATGATTCCAGTTTCAGTTAGAGCCTATAGGTTATTGCTTTAATCAGCCAACAGTTCAAGTTACAATCAAGGAAATACTGTAAATTTCTTACTACGATAAACAATTTCTACTTTTTACTAGCTGCTTAGATGTTTATCAATAACTAACTGATACCTTCAAATTTTGCATAACTATTTGGTTTTATGAATGCTCTTTGTGACTGATTTTTAATTCTGAACACTAAAATGAATTAAGACTAGGATATTAGATTTATACCGAAAAGTTCTGTACCTAGAGAAGAATCAAAGTAATCCATTGCACAATGTTCAATCTGAAACAGAAAATGCATAACACTACTTTTAGAAAGTGACAGCCGATATGAATTTCGTTGGATTTTCACGGACAAAGGCAAATGAAGTTATTGTATAAGGTCTATTTACCTAAAATTAGTTTGTTTATGTTAGTATTTTGGTCTTTGTTAGTGTTGGTATCTTTGAATTTTCATCATAAGAAACTGCTACTTATATCAGTAAATTGAATATATTGACCAGTGTTTGTGATAATTTATCTCATCGGTATTTTGTTCATAGTTGTTTGATTTTGCAATATGAAAATTTCCAAGGTTGACATCAAATAATATGTTATTTTAGGTAAAAGGAATTTACTTTTTGTGCATAGTAGATTACTTTTTCATCAATCTCATAATTCTTCCGCGATTTTTGCATGCACAATGCATATAAAAATATCAAAACCTGATTTGATATGGATGTGTCCTGTGTATTCATTTTTCTGTGTACAAGATGTAACATATTTAGCAACTATATACGGTTATCCTTGGTCATAGTCTATGGAAATGACTCTGATGGTGAAGTAGTTTGTTTATGGTTTTTTGTGATGGAGGTTTCGGATATTACGGATTTCAAAGGGTTGATTGGCTAACGAGAGACAGGGCTATACTATCTCGAGAGAGGGAGAGGGAGAGGGAGAGGAGAGGGAGAGGGAGAGGGAGAGGGAGAGGGAGAGGGAGAGGGAGAGGGAGGATTGGATGGTCCTAAGTTGAGCTTATTACAATTTGGAAGGGACAAGATGATGAGAAACTAACAGTATTTAGTTATTAGGTTCATTTAATGAGCCTTGGGAGAGAATTGTACTAATTGTCAATTATTTTTCATTATTACAAATACTTAGCTACTTTTTTCTACTTAGTTTTTCTAATGCACAATCATTTTGAAAATTAACTGATATTTCAGTTCGTTGATAATATTTGCTGCTACTCCTTAATTTTAGAGTTCAACTGGCATAGCTTTATTTTCTTAGAATTTGCTTTCAACCCTTCTTTATGTCATGTATTTTGTAATGTCTTACAATATGCACCCAAATACCCAATGCACCATGTCTTACTGTTATTATCAGTTATGTTTATGTGAAGTAGTACTTGCATAGGTTTCAATGCAAATAATTAACCATTAGCAAGGGCATTCTTAATACCACCTTTTGAGAGTTTGAGTTCAGGAATGAAATTTTGTAAAGCATTTTTGCTTTCCAAATATAATTAATAGTTCATGTAGTGCCATGTTTGGTTTATGTCACACAATCATGTATTGTTCTGTACGGTGCTTTTATTTATGTGTTTTACTTTCACGGTGCCAGTTGATGTAAAACATACATAAAATTATCTCCAATTTTTGTTGATATCAAATAATGTTTTCATTTCTTTTTATTTCTTTTTCTACCACTTATAAAGATATATATTTTTTCAAAATAAATTACGTAGATTTGCATCTGCAAATATAATCGTTGTACCTAATAATAATTTGTTTTTTTAGAAAAATGGTTATTTTTCTTCAAACCTATTTTATTTCACTACTATACACATAACCATTATTTATGATATGCTTGACACCGATTAGAGTTAAAATGAGTAAAAAAAGAGCCTATGTTATGTAGGAATTAATGAGATTTGTTGAATTAGAATAGTTTTTATTGGTTATTATGTTTACTTCGTGCTGTTTGTATAGTTCTATTTTTTGTTTGAGATTTTAACTTTTTGATACTATTTTATTTTTTGATGCAGATGGCTGAGTTGAAACTTGGCAAGGATTTGGAATGATGGTTACCAACATGAATATTTTCGATACAGATACAGCTGAGTTTGTAAAGTTCTGTTTTTGTATGAATGATGACAACCTCAGCGAATAGTTTCAAGGATATGGAATTGTTTGAAGCTTAGATTATGAAGGATCAGACCACCAGACGTGCAAGCAGCTTTGGGTTTGTTTTACTTGCTGATTATGTTATTGAAAAGCACTTGATTGATGGACTACACTATTAAAGATGAGCCCCTCATCCTTTACACTCAAAGCCCCTCAAATCTAGCTACATGCTTCCATTTAGGTGGACAAGTGTAAATTTTAATCATTTTGACAATATTCTAGTCTTTTTTTCCTTTCTATCTCTTCCTCCGATTCTAAATATTATCCGATCTGAGGAAGATAACCTTTCTCTATTTCGAAGACCACCAAATCCTTAATTCAATTTCAAGCATTAGAGTAGGATGCGAGTGAAGATTACAATTGGTAATCTCTGAAACAGAGGAACATGTAAATTTATAATTTCGATTGAATTTCTTTCTCTTCGGCATCCCAAATTAAATCTTCTTTATTAACTTCATTTGAATTTCTACTTATTAACTTCATTTAGATTACATTTAGGTGTTGGACGTCGCTTAAGGCGTCGGTGTGTGTTCGATATGACATTTTACCGACGTCGAGCCGATGCCTTTTGGCTTCGAAAAATTGCCTTATTTTTATTTTGATAAATGTTTTCGTTTGCAAAAGAAAAAAGAAAGAAAAAAAAGAAAGAAAAAATTATGTACAGTCTCGAACCAAGTCGGACGATGTACGGTCTCGAACTGAACCCTATGTCGGACAATCGTATAAAACTTCAAGTAATTTTGAATGGATATATTTTCATATGTTTTTATTACCCTAATTGGTGTGCAAAATGAAAATTGAATGGACATAGGCCGAACGCTGTACAATTTCGAATCGAGCCAGACTTTATACAGTCTTTAACCGAGCCAATTGTTATGAATTAAAATAAAGTTCAGCTATAAATGGTATTATCTAAATTTGATAAGAGATTGCGTTAATCTGTATTTTTAGTAACAAACTATAGACAACAAACAATAATAGAGATGGCAAGTTGGCTTTCATTAATTAATTACTCATTTGTGTTGTCTATATTGACCAAGAAGTTAGTTACACAACATTATTTGAAAATGCATACAACAATGATGGTGATAAATACCAAAAATTTAATTTAACCGTTCTTAAATATGTAATAGGTCCATCAATGAACATTAAACAAGGGTGAATAATATGTGATGATTTCAGCAATAAATTGTAATATGCAATATAAAAATGTTTCTTACTTTTCCAGATTATCTTTGCATCTTTCTCATGGCTTTATAAAATCTTTCTCATCAACAATAAAACTAGACACCAAAATACCAACAGCAAGACGTTGAAAATGTAAAACGAGATGTATAAAATAAATAATTGATTAACTATTATATCCTAAGATAAAATGATGTTTTTGGTATTCATAAATATGTAGACAAGGATATTGGACGATGAAATGATATATGTACACTAAAACTAAATCACACCCGGATTGTGGTTGTTCAAATTCAAATTCTTTAACGCTACCAATTCTTTGAGCCATTTTGATCCTACAAAGTCCAACTCCAACAGACGTATACAAAATAGAAAATGGTTTTCATGATTGGAAATTTTATTATGAGCTAAATCCTAGATTTACAATCCATCCATCGAGGGATCCAAAAATTTAAAACTACACTTGCATCTTTCCATACTATACATAACATGACTATTAATTAAAGTGCTCATGTTTCCATAAAAGTAAGGAATTTGTCAATGATTTAACATTTAATATTTCAATTTCCAAAGCTCGGTCAAAAATTAAATAATTATTTACACATAAATGTCCTACCATTATTAAATATTATTCTTTTCCTTTCAAGTTTGGAAATAATTTAACACACTTTCATAGTTTCTAATTCTGACAGCGGTTATAGGCCACTAGGTACCATGTAATCCTTTCTTTATTACCATTTGTTTACTCTGGTTTGTTAAAATTTTATATTCCCATACATTTCATATTTAATAAGATTGTTATTTGTTCAGTGCTTTTATGGATCTGTACTGTGTATATTTTTTTACTACTTTTGTTCTTTTATTAGGCTTTCATTCTCAATTGTTAATGTTAGGTGGATTTTTTGGAGAACTAATTGTATACCAATATATGAATCCACCTACCTGTTGCTTTTGCTTCAGACAATGGTTTATTTCCATATTCTTTATTATCTTAGTTAGACAAAATTTCTTAACTGCATTATTTTGCATAACTGATGTCGTTAATGTCAATTGATTATCCCTCCCTTTTTCCAGATAGTTTTCCATTATAGTTTCTTTGTCTAATCACAAACTACCACTAATAATATAAGTCTATATATATATATATATATATATATATATATATATTATATGGTACTATATATCTATTTTGTTCCATAATAGTGTTGTATATTGTTATGACAGTATTGATAAAGTATACAATGTTTTGTATATAATAATGAATACAATGTTTTGTATTATAACAGTTTTATTTTAGTATATAGGTTTTGAAATATATTACGTTATAAAGTATTTTATATATGACATTTGGAAGATGATACGTTTTTGTGTTAAATAGTAAATCTCATATAACAGTATGTATATGCAAAGTTTTGCCTAAAACCAGCTGTTAATCGTTAAAAACAAACTAAATTCAAAGTCCCTGCTTGCTTAATTTAAAACCAGTTTAAATTTGGATAATAACTTAGTTTGTACATGCTTTATTAGAAAAATTATCATATGAATACAGATAGATTGAAGAGTTCTTCTATTTACATATTATTTTATTCACCGAACATGTTGCATGGCTGCAACTTATTATTTTCATCAACTCAGAATACAAGGTCCCGAGCAACCTTGCTGACGTAAAGTGAGTATTTTCGTTAATTTGTGATTGCTGCTGCTATTAATTATTAATCAGTTGGTTTTTTTGGTTAGTTAGCTAATAGAACTTTTACATTTTTACTGCTACAAAAAGCCAACGGAAAATTGAGGAACCACTTTACAATTCCAACTTACGTTTTCATATATAGAGAAATGTGTGCTGAAATAAAATATATTAACTTTTATTGACTTTGTAGATAATAGGTCAGCAACAACCCTCCCCATTCAGCATTTTTTTAACTCAGTTGGTTCCCATCCACTCTCTACGATATACTTAATGCTCAGATATTCTATAACTTAGACTACGATGTTTAAACAATTAAATCCTGCATGCATTAGTTGAAGGTTTGTAGAATGTTTAGCTACTAATACTTTTCTATTGAATTCTTTTTCAAGCTATTACAAATTTGTAACTTGAGTCTAAACACTTTTGGGTTACTTAATACCAAGTTTTATCATATGCTTACGTCAATAAGACTTCTAATAACACCCGTGGATGCAAATACCTAATAAGAGTCGTATACGAAACTATTATGTCTATGTAAAAATGATTAGGTCTAGGACTTGGTTGATATGTAGTTACATACAGCAAAATGCAGATATGGGTGTTATAAATCTCATATAAAAAAATAATATAACAATTGATACCTCCAATTTTGCAAATAGTTTGGTAAGAAAACAAATCAAACGGTTTATAAGTAAAAACTGATTGTAAGACAATTTTGCCTTTTTATATAAAAATTTTAGGTGGCTGAAATGTTGGTGGAACTAAAATTTCAGATATGTGAATATCAAGTTTTGATCATTTGGAGGAAAAATACACCAAAAAATATACATCAAGGGTTTGATCATGAAAAAAACAGTCAAGTTTTTTTCCAACCAAGTTGAAGTTATTTACACACTTTCATGTTCATATCACTACATTTAGTAGATGTTATGCCTATCAAGGATGAGTGCATGATGCAAGGTTTGTAATCGGGAGTTCATATGTTCCGTCTTTATACTAGAATCCAATTCATACGTTCTACGTTCTATCTTCATCAATTAAAGCAAAAAACTTGCATGCTCACATAAGGTACGCTGCAACCAACACCCCACCTGTGCGTGCGTTGACCGTGCATCCACTACGGTACTAACTAACTTACGACATTATGTGATAGGTTTGTAAATACACGTGTTCACAAAGTGCATTGGAAAATAAAATAAACAAGCTTGAAAACTATATTCTATTTCACACTAATCCAACGCACAACTACGTCAACAAGGTAATGCAATTAAGAAGCTAACACATATCTGCCAGAGCAATCTAATTAAAAACTGTTTCTTTATCTCTTAACAGGCAACCCTATGGACAAACAACTCAATTGGTGGTGCGAACGTTACTAGCAAAGACTTGGTCAATGTCCTGAGCACACACAACTTCGACAACGAAACTTCCTCCAGCAACCAAAGTACACATGCGTCCAACTCCAAACATAGGTACATTTGGTTATCCTATTTACTTTAACGACTGTATATTTCACAATCCAAGTTGCCCTTGACATTATAATAAAAAAAAAATTCTCTCTGATTACGTAAAATGGCTATACTTTTTTGTCCCATTAATATTTTTTTGAAATGCAAGAACTAAATTCTACTTTATTCCCCTAATTATCCACAGTCCTCATTCAAATGTATATTTTTATCCTAAACGTGGGTAGTCAATAGTATCATACATGGGTTGTTTATAGTAAATTTTTTCCCTCAATACATTTGCATAATATCATTATTTTTTTATTCGATTCAAAAATTAAGTGTGCTATGTGACAGTTATATAAATTTTGTTTTCAGATTATGAATTTTCATAAAATATGTTGCACAGAAATTCTTTAATGGAAATAAAATACATCAGTGAAAAATTAATATCATTTACAGTATAAAGGCACATAATTCAGTCATATTCATATATCCCACTCTTTGGCTTCCTCGACTTCCGTCAAAAATATGTAAAACAATGTACAGTTATTAAATGATTGAATATGCATTCTCAAATATCTCACACAGAGCTTTAATTTGCATTTATTGCACCAACTACTGTACATCACTACATGCTTCCTATTCTCAAAAGAAGTTGTTAAATTTGTATATGCTGTGAACAATATACTATTTCCACACTATACATCAAGGTGCGATATGGTGTTCCCTTTATCATAAAGGTAACTATTTTCTGAATAAAAACCAATTATTACTTACAAAAATTTTAGTATATCCAAAAGTTTACAGCAACAAGATTATGTGTAAATAATTTCATCTTTTTTGAGACAGTAATAAGCATCTTATACTTGGTTAGACAATCATGGTCGACATAAAAGTTAATTTACTAGAAAGCATAAACATGTTCCCACTTATTTTCCAGTTGTTTCAATTGATATAGCATGCTTGAGTTTGTTGGGGATCCAGCTTTTATTTCTTAGGTTAACCCATCAAACGCTTAGGAAGCCTGAAGTTTGAATTTTAAAACTGTATATTATGTACTGTCACAAATGTTATGCAGTTTATGGTAAGATCATTGAAATTTTGCATCCATATATTCTGTTTTCTATTTATCTTACTTTAATTTCTACATGTATGATGGTTTTACGGGTATTTATGGGTAACTTCAGTACTATACGAAAATATCGACCAGATACAAGAAAAAATGAATCATGACGCTGATCATATTTTCTTTATGGTATAATAATGCTTTCCATACAATTTTTTGAAATCTCTACCTCAGATATTCCACACAGTTAATTTCTATACATTTACATTTCCTTATTATTTTGACCTACTGAGGTTATTAAGGTGGAATGGTAAGCACTGAACAAATTTTCAATAATTACATGTTCAAAATCTCCACCTTTTTTTCCCAATATACAATAACAAAAATTATTCATTTGCAGGCCATATAATAAGCAAAAAATCTACAGCAAATCAACTATTAGATTTCACCTATGATAATTTCTCTGCAATGGAACTCATCAACAAGGCACCACTGAAGGCCAGAAGGCACTATTGAAGACCAGAAGGATGATGTTGCATTATATTCCTGATGAATACAATAATTCAGATTCAATAAAGTGCTATTCATATCATGTCCGGGGATATAATAAAATTTGCATAGGCTGTCTTGGTACAGCATGATTATTTGCTTGCTTTATCAAGTTATTATAATATACCGTTAATGAACCATGAACAAAATATTATTATTTTTTAATCATAATTTTTATTCTCTGTTAAAATTACATGCATAGATGTACATGTTCACAACTATTCTGTAATCGAAATTGATGGCATGCATTATCATATGAGTGGCTATGTTTATTCTTCTATGTTGACAAATGATTAGCAATTGAGTAGTCAGTTGAGACAAATTGGCAATTTATATATTGTTGTCTAATACTGGAAAACTCGCTCACACTCGAACTTCACCAATCAGTAATATGACACTTTAGTGTTCCTATCTTCGTATTCACTATTGTGATATGAGCACATGCCATATAATGTTACACAATATTAAAAGTTGTACAAGCAATATAACTTTACCATGTGATATTATTAAGATTAGATCATCTATACATACTTATTTATCAATACCTGTCAATGCATATTCAACTTTATCGGTCTCTTTCATGGCATTTATAAAGACAAACATGAATGCATGCTGTAACTAACCCTCGATTTTCACATTTACAATAGAAGAACAATTACAACAGAACAATGTCAATCAACCAACACAAAACGTGCCTAATTTGTACGTCACATCAACTCTTACTAATTGAAAAATCAACAACACTTAGTCAAAAAAATAAAATATTGATAACTTTATAACTAAGTGAATTAGTATTATTTTTGACACTAATATATAAATCCACAAATGGATAGTGATAGTATAGCATCACTAATCAAGTATTGTATGTTTACTGTTACTATATATATATATATATATATATATATATATATATATATATATATATATATATATAAATGGATAGTATTAGTATTAGCATCACTGATATAACATCACAAACTAAAATATAAAATATTCTCCAAAATTCAATATTGCATATTATATATAATATAGTGTCACAAATTAATATATTATTCACTATATTAGTGTCATAAAGTACTATAATCCCTATATATATAATATGTATATATAGTTTTTGATTTAATGACACTAATATATATATATATATATATATATATATATATATATGTGTGTGTGTGTGTGTGTGTATATATATATATATGTATATATGTGTGTGTGTAGTCCATCATGAATAGTATTAGTATCCCCAAATATAACCTTTGATGCCACCAAAATATTTTCCTAATATAATTCGTATTAGTTTGTGACAGTAAACATACTAATGCAAATGCAAATGTTAGAATATTGTTGATTCGAACCCGTATCAAAATGCTATTTCACATTTAGCATAGTTTCTTTATTCCATATATGGAATACTATTTGAACTTATTCTCCATATAGGATAAATCCATTTGAACTTATGCATCATTTACTCAATATTGTAATGCTACCAAGTAAGGAATAGTTGACATATGATATTAATTTTTTTTGTAAATCCATTATTCTCTTCAAAAGTTGTTATGCCACGTGTGCTTCAAGATCACTTAAGCGTAGTAATTGATAAACATTTTTCATTGGTGTTTAACAAATAGACAAATCAAAATAAATTCAATCTGCAAATACAGTTTCATATTCGTATGATTAAATTCTAAAAACACAGCACTAAACAAAATTTTAGTGAAGTCCGTGTGTGTAGCACAGGTTCGCACTAGTTAATTAATTAATTATGCCATCATATACCATTTAATTAATTAATCGCTTCTAATCAATTTATTAAATCTTAATTACTTAATGCATTTCTCCTTAATTTCCCATTACTTATTTAATCATTAATTTCTAATTAATTAATCATTAACCCTAAATTAATTACTTAACTAATCAACTACTAATTATTTATTAATTAACTTTAATTAGCTAATTTACAATTCTCAATTACAAACTAATTTAAACACTTAATTATTAATTAACAAATCTTTAATTACAATTTGATTAATCACTAATCGCATAATTAATTACAACCATAAATTAATTAATCATTCTTGCTCGAAAAGTTATGAATCGATTGGTGACTCGCGCAGACAGCTGGCTCCTTTTCATTTCAATAGAAAGGAATAGCCAAACCAACCTCCATGAATGAAAAACCATAGATCGAACTGCCGAATTGAAAAAATTGGGTGTTGAAAGACTCAATCTATTCTGATCTTTCTGAATTGTCATATAGAATTATTATAACCAAGGTTTCAAAAGGTTTATACGAACCCCCAATTCTGCAGTGGCATGAGATCAAAAGTGTTGGTTTCAGAAGACGAAATGTCTAATGTTTTTTCGCCTGGAGAATTAATCGGATTGCTGCGAGCAGAACGAGCAGGGCGTGCTTTAGACGAAGCGATCTGTTTTTCAAGGAATTTATTTACAAAGGGGCAGCAATTGCTGTTTGTTCTCCTAATTGATTGCAATTAAACTCGGCTCAATCCTTTTTGTTAGGAAAAGGATTGGGCCGAATAAAGAATAAGTATCCTTTCGATTGGCTAGAATCCGTTACTTGAACGAAAATAGATCTTGTGGAATTTCGAACAATTAATTAATAATAATTACTTATCTTAATTAACATTTTAAAATCTTCCTTGATAACTTTAAGTAAGCTTTAATGTTAATTAACTTTAAAACTTATGTTACATTAACTACTTAATTAAAATATTAATTAAGTTTTAAAAACATTCTAAAGTATTCACTTAAATAATTAAAACTTAAAGTAAATTCTTTACTTAAATTATTGAATATTAATTAAGTCATCAATGCTTAAAATTGTTTAAGAAGATATAACTTAAATTTTATTTTTAAAACTGAGATTTAAACTTGAATTCCAGATTTTAAAACTTAGATTTAAAATTTGTTTAAAACTTTGCTTTTCATTTTAAACTCGGTTTTTAAATTCCATTTTAAAATTTTTAAAACAGAACTAAACAGGTTTTTGTTAAAACCTGTAACCCCCTCATTCTACCCGAGACACCAACAATCGACTTCGAGTCGAACCCAAAAATTCTCGAGCAAATCATGAAATAACTCGAGTAAAACTCGATATCCATCTTCTGCTCAAACCAAAACAATATCACCAAAAATGTGCACTGTGCACATACACGGTGGCCTAGATCGTCTCTGGCCAACTTTACCGATCTTCTCACATCGGCAAACTACTCCACATTCCACCACGATCATCAGATCGTCCTCCCTAAGCTCGCAACCGAAAAGGGCCTTCAAACCAAAACCTGGAACAGGCAACAGAAAGCACCACCAGAACCTGTCAACGCCTCGTCCTCGAAGCTCCGATCACCGGCAACTCTACAACTTCGTCCATGCCCTCATCAACCCACCAACTTTCATCACCCAAAGCCTCGTTACACTCGATCCACTAAGGAAGTCGAACCGAAACAAAACTCAAACCAGATAAAAACTAGGGTTCTAAACTTAATCGAACAATTTCCATCACCACAGCGATCGTGAACCACCTCCACCATTTTTCCCTGCTTCGACGTTCGCCAGTCTAGCTCCAACCAAAGCCCCGACCTCCAAAGCTTCACCCGTCGCCGGAATTTACTCAAAACCCAAAAACTGATCAACCCCAAATTGCAAACCCAAAACTAAACTAAAATTTGTGATTTTAGTTTTAAAAATCGAGTTTCCTAGAGTTAATTCGAACTGCATGCCTGAATCCACAAAACAAGGTAGTTGATTTTATCACTTCCTTTAAAATCTTTTTGTATTTACTTAGTTTACAGTGCTTTGCAATCTAAAAATATTGAAACATGTTTGTAAAACTTGAATGATGATTATACGAACTTATTTTTTTTAGACTCTAAGTCCATCAGTGACTAGATGAAAATATATTGAGTATTGATTTTAATTTTCAACCCTGTAGCTAAACAGAGAAGAACATCATGCTCAGTACACACAGATCCAACACATATTTTACACAGAGGTACTTACCTAAAAATACACATGCAAAACACCATATCATCCATGAATCACGAGCAGCGATCTAATTGTACTTAAGTTTAAAATAAGGTGTTTACTCACCTGAACAGAGAGCCAATATCTGTTTTGAAAACTGCAGTTTGATCTGCCTTAAAAACTTCCTGTTTGTTGTTGAATTGTATTAGTTAAGCTTCAGTGGTAAGATGGTAGTGTCTACTTATTTTTTTCTGATATGCTAAGTGTTTGGACGAACTAGAATAGGATAAGAAGATATATATAAAAAAGAGTTTACAGGAATAGGTGTCTTCTGGTACAAGCTTCCTTTGTTTTCTAAAACTTTGGTCAAAGATTTTTTTCTGAAAATGAAATGATATTTTACACATTTGAAATGATTTTTGTTTGTGCTGAGATGATGTTATTTAATGCATATGTTTCCTTATAAGCTTACAGCCTCTTTTTTTTTGTATGTAGATATTTTTGTTTTTCTTGCATTGCTTACCCATATAAATTCCCATAGTATATTACTATATTGAAGAATTACCTTATGTATTTATTCTTATTTTTAACATAAATTCTTGTTTTTATTATCTTTTTATTTAAAGCTTAAACTACCAAATACTTTATTTATATCCATATATTTTTATAGTTATATTTTATACTTATATTTAATATTGATAGGATTTGATTTTATTTTAAACATTTTAAAAGACTTTATTTCATTTTAAACATTATTATATATATTACATTCATATGCATAGATTTAGATTAAATGTTAATAATGTAGAGCATTAATTAAATCGAATAAGGTAGATTTTATTTTAAATATTTTTGAAAGATTCTATTTTAAATTTTCAAATCAAAGTTTCCTTTCAAAATACATATGTATATAAATAAATGGAAAATATTCCAAAAGTCCTATCTTTTTTTTAAAATGATAAGTTTACATTTTATTTAATTAGATTAAATACTTATTAAAATAATATTGTCAAAATCTCGGGTCGTCACATACCCTATTTGATTGATAGTGATACAATGCAGACTGTCTCATGGCCAGAAACAGTAGAGTAAATTTTTGGTAAATTTGTCAAAAAGTGTAACGACCCACCATTTCGAACCATTCAAATTGACAATGTCGGACTTGAATTGATCCAAATAATATATTGTTAATATATTTAATTGGCATAATTTAGGATATACAGTAAATGAATCAATCACGGAATCACGGACACAAAGTTTACAACAAAGCAGCGAAATAAAATAAATAGTAGTTCATGAATCTACTACAGAAATAACATAGTCTGAAACAGAATACATCATAAATCCAAATACACAGAAGTCCCTAGTACAAAGCAAATGACACGTCTGAACATACAACTGGAAATAACAGAAATAAACTGAAAGTTGAAATAGATAAGCTAGATCTTCCAACGAACTCCAGCTCCAAAGGATGAATCTCAAATTGTGACACTCAAGCTGACTTGAGCGTAAAGCAAAACAAAACATTCAAATCAGGATTAACATTCTTATGCATATAAATCAGGTTCAAGTGAAATGTCAAGTAAATACAATATAACTTAAAGGGATGTTGGGATTCCATCCTTTAAGGATCCGATAAACTATCTACATGCATAATACAACCCGTTACATATATAATGTCTACAGTAAAGTAAAAATATCAAAATAGCGCTAAGGCATTTACCATATCCCTCTTAACACATTTTATATATTCGCATAGTCTATACAGTACCGTACACTCCTCCGTAAACTTGAGGTTTACACAGAGGGCACCCCATAGGTATAGTACAAAACAAACTCGTAAAAGGCGCGATAAGACATGTGACACGTCATGCAAGGCAATGCCCGGGTAGATATACCGTTTGCATATCCGGACTGGTGGTAATGCATAGCAACTACTAACGTCCATCTCGAGACACACTCCCAAATCAAAGGTGTGCACACCAAAATCAAATCACAAAAGCAATAGATATGGTTTCGAAGAAATATGCCCGATCAGAGGTGCGACCTCACTTGGCCCGGCGTGGCCCCTATTTTAGCCACATCAAGCTAACTCACGGGAGTTAGAGCTGCGGAAATACCTCATTTAGAATTGTCGTCAAACCATCCTATTTCGTTCTGGAATCTCCACCACGTACATAGTTGTTAAAGTAGTTTTCGATATTGGCAGAGAGTATGATAATATCTGAATCTGGTCTCTTTAACAACCAAACATTTCACACCCTGGACATGAATTTTTTTTTCTCTACAAATATTTAAATAAAATCTCAAGTACAAATTTAAGTCAAAACTAATATTCAATTCTACTTCTACTTAAAATTTCAAACTATTCATTTCATCACCTTTCATTAAAACAAATTATAAATCATTTCCAAAATCATTAACTTCAGAATGAATCTTTATTTAAATTCAATTAATAACCAGTTAAGTTGCTAGTCAAATTCCAATGTACCTTTCCAAACTTTTATTTATTAAAGTTATAATTTTTTTTTAAATATAAAGTAAATGAACCCCCTCTTTTTTCCACTTTTTTTTAAATAAAATTTAATTTTATATGGATTAAAATAAATTAAACTTTTTTTTCTATATAAAATCTTGTTTTATATACATTATAAATAAAACTATAAGTAAGATTTTACAAATTACTTTTATATTAAACTCAAAATTTCTATATTTCCAAAATCAGCACTTAAGTTTATATGTTTTACAATAATAAAACAGAATACTTATTACATTTCAAAATCAAACTCATACATTTCCTTTAAAATATTTGGAAATTATTTTTCAGAAATTGACTAAAGGTGTCCGTATATAATTTTCTATACTATGTTCAAGTGATACAGATATTTGTTATTTCAAACCGTAATAGTTTAAATTTATGGGTTTATATTATTAAACCCGCGATTCCAAAAATTTCGGTAACAACTGAAAATTGTTTGGGTTTATGATTTCAACCCATAACGATTTTCTCCTATTCTAAAGTCCGTTCGGGTATGTATCATTTCAAACCATTGTGATTTCTAAATTAAGGGAACTTTCAGAGTGAGAAAAATAAATAGAATAACAATACATAGCGATCATTGGAAAATTAAATTAACATACATAGTCAATCTATATAAGTGATCAAATTTGAATAACAACTTATCATATTTAACTAGCTAGCAATTCAGTTTTAATAGTACATTTACATTGCCATTTCATATGAAATTAATTCAATGAGCATAAGAATATTAATCGTGAGTGATTGCTCACCTTTTTGTAGCTAGAGAACGATGGAGTTTGAAAAACAACTGACACGGATATGAACACGGATATAGTATGATACTTCAATTTGTTGAGACAAGTAAAATAGATTTTAGCACGATAATGAATAAAACAAGTAAATACATACGAGTGATATACGTAAACATTTGTTTTATAATACTAGAAAAAGCAATATACTACGCATTTCATATATGATTTCCGACGACCAATAAGCAGAATGACACAATAAAATTGAAGGACAATTATATATACAACATATAAATTTCCTACCACAAATTTCAAAAGTGTCGTTGATATGTATATGAGTGCATTATACATCCTCCATATGCTCAGGTAGAAGACGTGTGCTCTCCTTCCCTGATATATGTGCTCGGCATATAAGTACATCACAAAATGTTTTCTTCTTCTAACAACCAAAGCCTAAAAGTTTATCAATTTCACATAGTGCCAACAACTCAACCTATAGATAGTTTTATATCCGATCAACAGTGATACGTGCAGAGAATTTGCCAAAGTATACATAGATATAATTGTTGCAATCCATAAAGAAATAAGTTTTTTTTTCTTAAATAGACTTCCTGCTTAAGTCGACTCGTACAGCAATATCAGAGAAATAAAAAAAGAAA
Source organism: Allium cepa (assembly GCA_030765085.1). NCBI lineage: Eukaryota > Viridiplantae > Streptophyta > Magnoliopsida > Asparagales > Amaryllidaceae > Allium > Allium cepa. The sequence continues at coordinate 71,263,655 of CM060930.1, read as the reverse complement.
AAAATGGAAACGAAAAGCACCGCAACCGGCTACATGTATTAGCCATATATATAGTCTATGTTCAACCTACTGATGTGAACACGTATGTATTAACAATATTTTGTCTATAATTTTTTTCTTTTGCTGACAAATACATTCGTGCATTATAGATGCATTCTACACGGCCTAGTTTGAAAAGCAGGGTAGCTATGATATGCATGGCCTAACTGTCAACAGAAGAAAGCAGACATGCACAGTATCTATATATATATATAAAGCACTAGGGTTTCCTATGCATGTGTGGATGAGAGGGGAAAGGCGGCATGGTGACAAGGCGGGGTCTGTGTTCGGTGATCGGAGGGAGGAGATGAAGATAAAGGTACTAGGTGGTGGGTGTTTGGCGGTTACGCGCACAGGGGAGAGGTCGAAGGTGTTTGGCTGTTTGATTTGGGTTGTGGAAAATCACACGGTGGAGGGAAATGGAGCGGAGGACGGTGAGGTGGCGGGTCACAAAGGAGACGCGGGCTGTAACGGTTAGAGGGTGGTCGGCTGGGGATGATGGGTACGGTCATTTGACTAGGTGGGGGTGGAGAGCAACATGGGGTGCTGCTTGGTGAAGGGGTTGGATTTGCTTCGGGTTTGGTTGTGGCTGCATGGGTCTGGTCTCGGATTTCAGAGGAACACACGGCAATGGAAAGAACAAAAAAAAAAAAAAAAGAAGATGCAGAAGGAAGGAGGAAGAAGACAGAATGGACTCATCTGGCTTGAATAGAAATTGGCAAGGAAAAGGGCACGCAATATACGTAGATAAAGATAAAATTGTAATAGAACGGTCCCATCTGATTCCGCTAAAATAATCAAAACAATTTATTGCTTGTTTGGACAGCACGTTTCAGATTTGAAAAGTAAAAGAAAGTTAAACGTCACAATGTATGGCACCGTTACAACGAACAATTTTATCGTTTTGTCGTGGATCGGACCTCAAAATATAAAAATAAAACGAAGATCAGCATGACGAGGCGAACAGAACGGTACACAAATATCGGCGATACGATCGAATTATAAAAACTCGAATTTTCACTATCGAAAATGCTGCAAAAATACAGACAATAAGATAAACGGAGCTATAGAAGTCCGAATTTGTCAAAATGAATTACGACGTCTTTCTCAGAAGATGAATTACATTTTTATTATGTAAAATATTCATTTTTCGAAAATATTTAAATTTCACCAATTAAGCTGATTAAATTTATAATTTAAATTTCGCAATTAAATTAACTTTAATATTTCTCAATAAAAATTTACCAATTGCTACGATTAAATAGATGCGTTCCAAATATCAAATTTTATCATTTACATTTCAAGAAATTTTTGTTATTTACGTTATAAAATCGTTGAAAATTTCTCGGGTCGTTACACTCTCCCCCACTCAGAAATTTTCGTCCCCAAAAAGGAATGAGATTGAAGAATAGAAATAATCGAAAAGGTAAAAGAGGGCAACGAATAGTACTTGGGTCAAACAATTCAGGATTTGAAGCACGTATGGATTCCTCGGTTTCTCAGGTATAATCCCGTTCATCCGTACTCCACTGTACCTTGACTAAACCGACAGATTTCCTTCAAAACTGCTTCGTACCTCTATCGTCAATACGAAATGGCTTTCTCTCAATGATGAGATTTGGCTCAACGTCCAAATTCTCTAATAAAGCTGGTTGAACAATCAAGGATGGATCATGGAGATACTTGCGAAGGTGGGATACGTGAAACACGTTGTGCACACTCGCCAGTTTCTCCGGCAAATCAACTCTATAAGCCAATGGACCAACTCTTTTCAAAATGTGGAAAGAACCAATGAATCTGCGAGCAGGCTTCCTTCTCTGACCAAAACGAACCACATTCTTCAACAGAGAGATCTTAAGAAAGACCTGACCACCCACTGAAAACTTCAAATCTCTTATAGGCCTGTCTACATACTTCTTCTGCCTATCTTGAGCAATCCTCATCTTCCTCATAATCTCCTTGACCTTCTCAGATGCTTCTAGAATCATATCTGGCCCAAAAACCATGCGATCACTGGACTCAATCCAGCAAGATGGAGATTTGCATGATCGTCTGTAAAGAGCGGCAAATGGAGACATCTCAAAACTTGCCTGATTTTAAAGATTTGGGATTGATAGATAGATTATGCTTAAGAGGATTCAAATTTTAACGATAGAGTTATACCTGATAACTATTATTATAGGTAAATTCAACGAGATAGAGATGATCTTCCCAAGATCCTCCATAGTCAAGAACACAAGCACGAAGAGATCTTCTAAAATCTGATTCACCCTTTTCATCTTACCATCTGTCTGGGGATGATAAGCCGTACTAAGGTTCAAATGAGTCCCCAAAGCTTCTTGAAAAACTTTCCAGAACTTGCTGGTAAAGATAGAATCACAATCACAAACAATGCTAGAAGGAACACCATGGAGGCGGACAATCTCCCTCATATAGATCTCAACTAAACTCGAAGCAGTTTGATTCGAATTAACCGGAATGAAATGGGCGAACTTGGTCAATCGATTGACAACTACCCAAATACTCTCATTACTCCTTCTAGTCATCAGTAAACCATCGATAAAATCTATAGAAACCTGGTCGCACTTCCAAATGGGAATCTCAAGGGGTTGCATCAATCTAGCAATCTTCTGGTGATCAGCCTTAACCTGTTGACAAGTGGCACATCTACTGACAAAGATAGAGATGTTTTGCTTCATACCACTCTACCAATACAACCTCTTCATCTCCTGAAACATCTTTGTAATACCAAGATGGATGGAGAGTTTGGAAAGATGATTCTCTCTAAGAAATTTTTGTCTCAAACCATCAACATTCGGAACACAAATCGGGCCATTAATCCTCAAACTCCATTTCGATCAATTTGTGCTCTTAACTCATTCTGATTTTCACCTTCTCTACCCCGAACATTCTCTTTCATAATCCTAAGTATTGCATCATCATCTTGCTTAGCTGCAATGCGATCCATAAGAGACGGTGTAACCACGATCTAACACATCAGGGCTTTCTTCCGACTCAAAGCGTCGGCCAGAACATTGGCTTTCCCAAGGATATAGTTGATGTCAAGATCATAAGATGTTAAGAACTCAAGCCATAGAACTTGCCTTTGGTTTAAATCCTTCTGGTTGAAGATATGCTTAAGAGATTGGTGATCGGTGAAAAGCTCAAACTCGGTTTCCAAAAGGTGGTGCCTCCATAAATTCAAAGAAAACACAATAGCAAGCAACTCTAAGTCATGGGTGGCATAGTTGGCTTCGTCGGGCTTCAACTGACGGCTAGCATAAGCTATGACCTTTCCATTTTGCATCAACACAGCACCCAATCCTTCTTTACTAGCATCGGTATAACCCGATAACCCCTCTTCCCCATTCGAAACAGTAAGCATAGGAGCAGAGGTAGCTTTTGCTTCAATTCATTAAATGTAGCTTCACACTTCTCATTCCAATCAAACTTAGCCTTCTTACAAGTCAAAGCAGTGAGGGGTGCGGCTATACGGGAAAAGTTCTGTATGAATCTCCGATAATAACGGGCAAGGCCTAGAAAGCTATGAATATCGGTCAGGGTCTTAGGTGTCTTTTAATCCTGGAAATGGATGAGGGGATAAATTTAAAGATAGATATGATGAGTGAATTCAAAAGAGAAAGGTGGATAGACTAATCGCGGTGACCTTAGCCAGGTCAACCGAGACTCCATCCTCTGAAACAATGTGCCCAAGGAATCAGACTTCATCTCCCCAGAAATGGCATTTAGAAAATTTTGCTTTCAACTGACGACTCCTAAGAATTATGAGAACATGTTCCAAGTGTTCCCTATGCTCCTTCTGTGACTTAGAAAAGATGAGGATATCATCAACGAAAACCAGGACAAAATTATTGAGAACATCGCGGAAAACGTGGTTCATAAGATCAATGAAGAAGGCAGGAGCATTGGTTAATCCAAAAGGCATGCTACCATTCATAGAAGCCATTCTCTGTTCGAAAGGCAGTCTTGGGAATGCTTTCTTCGGATACACGAAGTTGGTGAAAGCCGGTAGCAAGATCAAGCTGAGAGAACACTTTTGCTCCATAGAGCTGATCAAACATATCATTGATATGAGGCATCGGATAACCAAATCCTTAGAGAACAAATACTCAATCTGCTTCTTCAACTCAACCTTATCTTTGGTGCCATCCATCTTGGAGGGAGAACAACAGGTCTAGCACTCGGAATAAGATCAATGTGGAATTCGATTTTCCGCCCGGGAGGAAGAGACGTGACGTCATCAAATACATTAGGGAAGTTCTTGACAATAGGGGTGGAGTCAAGATCACTAGGTTGGGCATCAAGAGAGAAGATAAAGCTGCCTGTGAAGTCATGAGGCATTCGACATTCGATAACCAAAGACTTGCCTAGTTCACTGACTAAGGAGACAGTTTGGGTCTTACAAGAAATGACAGCATCATAACGCTTTAACCAATCACCTCCAAGTAAAATATCAAATGCGTTGCAACCCAAAATGTAGAAATCTCCGGTGAATCGACTACTCTTGTAAAGTAGTTTCACTCCTTTACAAATAATACTAAGATTGGCGGGACCGCCGATGGGATTAATCACACATAATGATGAAGTCGCCAATTGGGGTTGCAAAATATGTTCGAATTTATTGAAAAGATCAACAGATATAAAATAATGGGATGTACTGATGTCAAATAAAACATGAACAGGAAAATCATGCAAAGAAAAAGAACTCGGAAGAGTACCTTGGTTGTCACTGGAAGGCGTAGGAGGAGTGGAATAAGTTATGGCAAAGCTTCAGACGTCTTGCCTGTCTGCTGGGTAGGACAGTTATTCTTAAAGTGACCAGGCTGGAGACAAAGGTGGCAAAGATTGGTTCTCGTAGTCTGAGGTAGAGGAATAGCGGCACTGGCAGGAGATGGACAACTGTTGGCATAGTGACCCTTGTGGTCGCACTTGAAACAAGTGATGGTAGAGAGGTCAAGAGATTGCTTCTGAGGAACAGATCTAATACCATGAGCATTTTGCCAATCCTTCTTTTGCTGAAAGAAATTGGACTTCCTCTTCTTCGAACCACTGAAAGTACCCTGAGATGTTGAAAGTACCTGCTTTCCCTTGGAAGTAGGGTTCTCAAACCTAGTGGCCATATCCATCAGAGAAGCAAAGGTGCCAAGAACATGACTAAATAAGCGGTCATAATACTCTGGGCGAGCACCATGAATAAACTTCTCATTCTTTTTAAACTGAGTGTCAATCAAACCGGGACCAAACTTAGAAAGCTCATTCAACTTCCTCTAATACTTAGCAAAAGTCATATCTCCTTTCTCAAGATCCAAAAATGCCCTATATAACTGGGATTTCCCGACTTCGGGCATCCATTTTTCCATAAAAGCATCCTTGGAAAGAAGCGATGTAAGATAAGGCAAAGATAAATGAGATAAATTAAAGAAATAGATTCAGCAGAAATAAGCTAGGAAAGACAACTAAGGATCTCATCTAAACTGTTGCCAAGTGATATTAACTTCAACAGTCTGAGCAGTGAAAGATTCCCACCAGTCCTGGGTGGACTCCTGTAACTGCTAAGTAGCAGGATGACGCATCTAAGCATCAGTGATCTCAAGTCCAGTGAAAATCCTCTCAAGGCTCTTTAGCCATTGTTGAGCCTCAATAATACTCTCGGCTCCAGTGAACTTAGTACTTCCAAGCTGAGAATACTCCTTACAAAGCTGAGTGAACCTAACAGGCTGAACAGGTGCGATAACAGGAGCAACAACAGGTGGTGCATGGGCAACTGGTGGTACAAGAGCATTGCCATGACCCGTACTACGAACATTCCTACGGTTACTCATCTGAAGAAACAAGAATTTGATTCTAGAACAAGGATACAGAAAAAAATTCAAAAGAAATCCTAAATAAAGAGAACTCTAATTCAGAATTTCAAGCACAAACGGATATGACTCAGTAATCAATTCAACTCATTCTAGGGTATAGCCACCCTATCTTTAATGAGTTTTTATTTCATATGCTAAGTTGCCAAAACCTGGCTTTGATACCAATTGTAACGACCCGCCATTTCGAACCATTCAAATTGACAATGTCAGACTTGAATTGCTTCAAATAACAGATTATTAATATATTTATTTGGCATAACTTAGGATATACAGTAAATGAATCAATCACAGAATCACAGACACAGAGTTTACAACAAAGCAGCGGAATAAAATAAATAGTAGTTCATGAACCTACTACAGAAATAACATAGTCTGAAACAGAATACATTAGAAATCCCAATACATAAAAGTCTCTAGTACAAAGCAAATGACATGTCTGAGCATACAACTGGAAATAACACAACTAAACTAAAAGTTGAAATAAATAAGCTAGATCTTCCAATGAACTCCAGCTCCAAAGGATGATCTCAAACTATGACACTCAAGCTGACTCGAGCGTAAAGCAAAACAAAACACTCGAATCAGGATTAACATTCTTATGCATATAAATCATATTCAAGTGAAATGTCAAGTAAATGCAATATAACTTAAAGGGATGTTGGGATTCCATCCTTTAAGGATCCGATAAACTATCTACATACATAATACAATACGCTACATATATAATGTCTACAGTAAATTAAAGTAAAAGTATCAAAATAGCGTTAAGGCGTTACTCATATTCCCCTTAACACATTTTATATATTCTCATAGTCTATACAGTACCATACGCTCCTCCGTAAACTGGAGGTTTACACAGAGAGCATCCCATAGGTATGGTACAAAACAAACTCGTAAAAGGCGTGATAAGGCATACGACACGGCACGTGAGGCAACGCCGGGGTAGATATACCGTTTGCGTATCCGGACTGGTGGTAATGCCTAGTAGTTACTATCACCCACCTCGAGACACACTCCCATGTCAAAGATGTGCACATGAAAATCAAATCACAAGAGAAATAGATATGGTTTCAAAGAAATGTGCCCAATCGGAGGTGCGACTTCACTTGGCCCGGCGTGGCTCCTATTTTAGCCACATCAAGCTGACTCATGGGAGTCAGGGTTGCGCTAATACCTCATATAGAATCGTCGCCAAACCATCCTACTTCGTTCTGAAATCTCCATTATGTACATAGTTGTTAAAGTGGTTTTCGGTATTGGTAGAGTACGACAATATCTGATCCCGGTCTCTTTAACAACCAAACGCTTATTTCACACCGTAGTCATGATTTTCTTTTGCTCTATTAATATTTAAATAAAATATCAAATACAAATTTAAGTCAAAACAAATATTCAATTCTACTTCTATTTAAAATTTTAAAGTATTCATATAATCACCCTTTATTAAACAAGTTTTAAATCATTTCTAAAGTCATTAACTTCTGAATGAATCTTTATTTAAATTCAATTAATAACCAGTTAAGTTGCCAGTCAAATTCCAACGTACCTTTCCAAACTTTTTATTTATTAAAATTATAAAATTTATTTTTAAATATTAAGTAAACGAACCCCCTCTTTTTTTCACCTTATTTTAAAATAAAATTTAATTTTATATAAATTAAAATAAATTAAACTTTTCTTTTTATATAAAATCTTATTTTATATATACTAGAAATAAAACTATAAGTAAGATTTTACAAATTACTTTTATATTAAACTCAAAATTTCTATATTTCTAAAATCAACACTTAAGTTTACAAATTTTACAATAAGAAAACAGAATACTTATTACATTTCCTTTCAAATATTTGAAAATTAATTTTTGAAAATAGACCAACGGTGTCCGTATATAATTTTCTATCCTATAGTCAAGCTATACACACATTTGTTATTTCAATCCATAATAGTTTAAATTTACAACTTTATATTATTAAACTTGCGATCCTAAAAATTTCAGTAACAACTGAAAATCGTTTGGGTTTATCATTTCAACCCATTACGATTTTTTCTTATTCTGAAGTCCGTTCGGGTATGTATCATTTTAACCCATTGTGATTTCTAAACGAGGAAACTTGCAGAGTGAGAAAAATAAATATCATAACAATACACAATGATCACTGGAACATTAAATTAACATACAGAGTCAATCGATATAAGTGATCAAATTTAAATAACAACTTATGATATTTAACAGTTAATAGCAAGCAATTCAGTTTTAACAGTGCATTTACATCGTCATTTCCCATGATATCAATTTAATGAGCATTAGAATATTTATTGCGAGTGATTGCTCACCTTTTTGTAGCTAGAGAACGATGGAGTTTGAAAAACAATTGACACGGATACGAACACGGATATGGCATGATACTTCAATTTGCTGAGACAAGTAAAATAGATTTTAGCACAATATTGAATCAAACAAGTATATACATACGAGTGATATAGGTATACATTTTTTTCATAATACTAGAAAGACTAATATACTATGCATTCCATATATCATTTTCGACGACCAATAAGCAGAATGACGCAATAAAATTTAAGGACAATTATATATACAACATATAAATTTTCTACCACAAATTTCAAAAGTGTCGTTGATATATATATATGTGTGTGTGTGTGTGAGTGCATTATACATCCTCCCTATGCTCAGTTACAAGACGTGTGCCCTCCTTCCCTGATATATGTGCTTGGCATATATGTACATCACAAATTTTTTTCTCTAACAGCCAAAGCCTAAAAGTCTATCAATTTCACATAGTGCAAACAAGTCAACCTATAGATAGTTTTATATCCGATCAACAATGATACGTGTAGAGAGTTTGCCAAAGTATACACAGATATAATTGTCGCAATCCATAAAGAAATAAGTTTTTTTTCTCAAATAGACTTCCTGCTTAAGTCGACTCGTACAGCAATGTCAGAGGAAAAAAAAGAAAAAAAGTGGAAACGAAAAGCACCGCAACCGGCTATATGTATTAGCCATATATATAGTCTCTGTTCAACTATTGATGTGAACATGTATGTATTAACAATACTTTATCTATATTTTTTTCTTTTGCTGACAAATATATTCGTGCATCATAGATGCATTCTACACGGCCTAATTTGAAGAGCAGGTTAACTATGATATGCATGGCCAAACTGTCAACATAAGAAAGCAGATATCACTACAAGAACGACAACAGTTAGCGACGGCTTTTAGCCATCGTCGGCCGTCGCTAAAAGCCGTCGCTATAAATGTCGTCGTCCAATAGTGTAGCGACGGCTCCGTCACCAAAATAGCGACGGCTAGCGACTGCAAATGTGCCACGTGGAAATTTTTCCAACGCCTAAATGTCGTCGCTAGTCGTAGCTCGCCGTCGCTAACCTGTGTAATATGGCCGTCGCTAGCCGTCGCAAGCCGTCGCTAATCTGTGCTATTTGGCCGTCGCTAGCCGTCGCAAGCCGTCGCAAAACTGGGTAAATTTTCAGTGCACATGCACAGCCCATATACACCTCAACCAATCTGAACCAAACCACTATACACTATAGTCATCAAGTATAACCATCATATATCCATTATATAACATAACTATACATTCAAACAATATAAAATCCAACCAAATCTCATTTTCAAATCTAATAATCGGAATATGTAAATAGTAAACCGAAATTTCTACATAATATCCCGACATATATATACATAATATCCAACCAAATCCATCAAATAGAAGTCATCAAAATATATGTACATAATATCCTGAAATATATATACACCATACCAACCAAAATGTGTATATACCAAACTATCAGCAAACAAACATACATACTCCTCGCCATCGCTGCCGTCCTCTCCAGGCATCCTCCCATGCTGTTGCAAATAGGCCGCAATCCACTCATCCAGCTGTTGCTCAAAGAAACTCTTCCTCCAATCATTTATTTCTTCAACTGTCGCCCTCAACTGAGCAATCTCCGCCTCTTGCTGCGACCTCCTGTATGCACTCTGCATTCTCATGGCCTATAAAATAATTCATAATTATTTTTATATTAGCATATATATATATATAATATTATTAAAATTGTTAAACTTATATATTAGTACATGTCAAAATTTACCTCCACATTTGCATAGCTATACCGTCGACTGATCCGAGAAGGCGGGTCAATAATAGCATCCCAAATATGGTTCTCCTCCTCTAACGTAAGCTCTTCCCGACCATTGGACTGTGCTACACGAGCCCGCTCTGCTTCATACCTCTCCTGCGATTACAAACAATTGTTTTACACGATAAAAACCGAATTTCAAAATTTTGAAAATACAATAAGACAAAATATTTTTATTAACAGTAAATTAATTTACCCTTACGGATTGTGATTTGTCGTCCGTCCACTCGTACGAAACATTGCCCTCTTCGTCGGTCCTCTCCAAGGCATGTGTGGCCTTGAACAGCTCGGCCATAGTGGGATCGCGGTTGTATCTCGCGGCCTGAAAATATGTAAATATTATTGCTAATCTGATTATAAAATATTGTAATAAAATGTAAACACAGTTTATAAATTTAATTACCAGCTCTCTCTTATGCTCCTGAAAGGATTTGGAGCCACCACGGTGCAATGCAGGATTTTTATTCCTGTTTGCCCGGTTCCGCGCAGATAGCTCCTACAAATTAAGATAAATTATCACGTATATATCTTGCGAGATTTATATTAGATTTAAATAACAAAGCAAACATATATTACTTACTTTTACTGCCGGACTGTCCCAAAGCTGAAGAAAATCATTCCATACACCCTCGCCCATCCAGTTTGGCTTTTTCCCTGAATTTTTGGCCTTGGACAGTGTATCCCTATAATTTTTTCTCATTCGTTTGTTCCAGTGATTTAAAAAAATGTCCAAGTCATCAGGGTCGACGCGGACTGCAGCCTGTAAATTTTAAGTTATAAAGATTATATTAATTTACAACTGAAATTCAAACTACTACTTACAAGTAAATTCGCTTGTATGGCTTCTTGACATGAGGGGGGATGTCGTCCCAGCGAGGCCAACAACCATGCATCCGGCTTTGAAAAGCCTTCCTCGAAACCTGTAAAATATAATATGATGGCTCCACCTCAAAGCCACTGCAAAAGTTATGATATACATGTTTAGTGGATTTTAAAACTTATAATTTAAATAAAATTGATACTTACCCAGCACTTCTAGGAACAACTTCTGCAATCGGACGTAAGTCCGGTGCAATGCCACTACCACCTGCACCGGGAGATGGGGATGGCGTGCCACCACCACATCCACTCCGTCTCCTGCCAGACATATCTGCTATAGAAAAACAATATCATCACAGAACAATTATACAAATTCACTACTACATATCATGTTTCAATCACTTTCACAGAAACAATTATAAAAATTTACTAGTACAAAACATGGATAAAAATTATATAAATAATCATCACAGAACCATAATAGAAATTCACTACTACATAGCATGTTTCAATATTCACTTTCACAGAACAATTATAAAAATTTACTAGTACAAAACATGGATAAAAATTAACTAAATGATCATCACAGAACAATTACAGAAATTTACTATTACATCGAATGTTTCAATCACTATCACATAACAATTATATCAATAACGATCAGTCTTCATCGTTTTCTGATTCAGATTCAGTCTCGTATTCTATCTCATTTTCTTCGGTACTTTCAAATGCATCAAATAGGACGTTCGATTCATCATTCAAAGGCCCTACATCAATATCATCAGTTATTATTATTTCTGTATTTGATTCAAGATCGGCTTGATATGCTGCTTCATCTGGAATATTATTTCCATCAATCGTGAACCTTGGTTTCGTTTTGAAAACAGCGGACCAATCCACTTTATCTTTTTTCAAAGATGGATACGAAGCAAAATAAACTTGTAACGCTTGCTTGGCTAACACAAAAGGATCGTATTTATAGTAGTGTGATGTATGCCTTATTTCAATAAGTTTGTACTCTTTATGCACGTTGATTCCGGAACCAGGAACGTTACTGAACCAATTGCACTTAAATAAAAAAACCTTTTCTAAAGGTTCAACATAATATGTCAATTCTAGAATCTGTGTTAAGACGCCGTAAAAATCTTTTAAATGCTCATCTGGATCATCACTGCCTTTGACAAATACCCCGCTGTTATATGTTAATTTTTCAGCACCGTAATCTTTTGTGTTGAACTTAAACCCGTTGACGAAAAATATTGGATAAGTCTTCACATTTCTTTTCGGTCCAATCGCAAGATGTCTTAAGCCTTCATCAACGACACAGTTTCTTGGCTCATAAACATAGTTCAAAAACCATTTGGCAAATTCTTTACTGAGATCGCCAGATGGATACCGTGATTCGTAGATACTGCATATATGTAATATGTGTTATTATTATTATGTACGTACAAGTAAATTATAAGTAAATTAACTATTACCTGACAGATGGTGCGACTTCGACACAATTTAAAAGAACATACGTGTGCGCTACATGGTGGTCTCTATCGTCCAACCATATTTCCACACATTTTCCACCAGGTCTACCATATTGTCTAAAAACAGATAACATTGTTTGAGAAGAATTTTGTTCAACGACTTTCTCATTTCGAGGAACAGTTACAAACGATAAGTTCACATCGTCCTTAAAGTAGTGAGAGAAAAAAATGAGGCTTCTTCTTCAAGATACGATTTGCATATCGAACCCTCAACTCGGGCTTTTTGTCGAATCTTCTTCTTCAGATGATTCAAGTACCTATTAAGATATTTATTACGTATTTAGATATACAAATTTAAATTTGAAATTGACGTGAACATTACATATGTTAATTTACCTCTCGAATGGATACATCCATCCATATTGCACAGGACCTCGAAGAAGTGCTTCGGATGGAAGATGAATAGGTAAATGCTCCATTACGTTAAAGAAACCAGGCGGAAGTATTTTCTCCAGTTTGCATAGCAATATGGGTATTTCTACTTCATGTTTACGTATACGGTCCACCTTTAATGTTGTCGAACATAGCTGTTTATAAAACAAACATAACTCTGTTATGACGTTCCATACTTTTACGGGCAACAGTTCTTTGAAAGCCACGGGGAGTAAATATTCCATCATGATATGACAATCGTGACTTTTCATCCCACTCAATTTACTATTTTTGAAGTCAACACATCTACGAAGATTGGAAGAAATCCCGTCGGGAAATCTTAATTCTTCCGCCCACTTTAGCACGATTTTTACTTGCTTATTGTCTACCTCATACATGCTTTCGGTTTTTTATTGTCATTAGGCTTCATATGAAGTTTCGGACGCTTACAATAGTTTGCTATATCAAGCCTCGAATTCAAATCGTCCTTGGTTTTGCCCTTTACATTCAAAATTGTATTAAACAGATTATCAAACACGTTCTTTTCGTTGTGCATCACGTCAATATTATGTCAGAGTAAGAGATCTTTCCAATATGGTAACTCCCAAAATATGCTTTGTTTGCACCAATTATGAATGTCTGACTTTCCTGGGATTTCAGTCTGGACTCCAGTTTCATGTATCTTTGGATAGTCTCTTACAATTTCGTATATTTCCTCGCCTGACCAAACCTTAGGTGGTTTCAGATTCTCTTCTCTGTTAGCTATGAAAATTTTCTTATCTCTTCTAAACTATGATTAGGATGAAGAAAACACCGATGACAATTAAACCACGAAACTTTCTTCCCATATCGTAACGAAAATGCTCGTATTTCTTCCATACAATAAGGGCATGCTAGACGACCGGCCTACTCCAACCAGAAAGCATCCCGTATGCAGGAAAATCATTAATCGTCCATAACAAAGAAGCGAATAACCGAATTTTTTTTTTCCGTTGATACATCGTAAGTTTCGACTCCATCATTCCACAGTTTCTTCAACTCTTCGATCAATGGTTGTAAATAAACATCAATTCCTTGAGTTGGATCATGAGGGCCGGGAACGACAGTGGTGAGAAACATATATGGTGTTTTCATACACATCCGTGGAGGTAAATTATACGGAGTAACGATAATTGGCCAGGATGAATATTTACTACCAAACTGTGAAAATGGTGAAAATCCATCCGTACATAAACCAAGTCTGACATTACGACTTTCCGCAACAAATGTGGGATAAGTCTTATCGAAATGTTTCCATGCTTCACCGTCGGATGGATGTATCAAAGTTCCTTCTTCCGCTGTTCTCACACTATGCCATCGCATATGACAGGCCGTAGCAGAAGACGCATATAATCTTTGAAGTCTGGGAGTGATGGGTAAATAATGCATTCTCTTATACGGGACTTCTTTCCCTTTCTTCTTTCTTGGTTTGTATCTTTCTTCGTTACATATTTTGCATTTTCTGAGGTCGACGTCGTCTTTCCAATATAACATGCAACCTTTCACACATGCATCTATCTTCTCGTACGGTAGACCGAATGCGGACATCAATTTTTTTACTTTATAATGACTATCGCACATCAGATTGTTGGGTGGCATGTGTCGTTTTGCAGCTTGTACAACTGTTGTAAATGCAACTTCCGTAAGGTTGAATTTTGATTTCATAGTTATGTATTCGGTGGTTACTGAAAGTTCGGTTCCGCTTTTACATCCGTCCCACAACGGCCTCTTAGCAGAATCCAACAAATCGTATATTTTTTTAGCTCCCGCAGTCGGTTCTTCTTCGACATTTTCGTCTTCATCGACAGCTTCCGTTGTAGGAAACATTGATCGTGCTGCATCATCCACTATATTTTCTATCAGATTCGTCATCATATTACCATCCTCTAAAACTTCAGTATTAGGTGTAGGTTCAACAAGTTCTCCATGACGATCCCAGAAATAATAATCAGGCACGAAACCATATTGATACAAATGTACTTCAACTATATCCGGTTTCCAATGCTTCAAATGTTGGCACTTACTACACGGGCAACGAATTTCTGTATAGTTTCGGTTATTAGATTTAGCAAATCTAATAAATTCCTATACACCGTTGTAGAAATGTTCCTTTATTGATGCTTTCTTTCCAGTTCTGACTTCATAAATCCACGTATGGTCGAGAAAATAATTGAACATTTTTTCTGATTTGAAAATGTATGTTAGACAATTTAAATGATTAATTTACAACCATTCTCCATTGTAAAAAGTTCATCGTTCCAGGAAAATCAAAATATAAACTTCACTTTATTTTTTTATTTTTGGGTATTTTGATTTTCACTTCGGTGGTCAGTCATCCTACTTCCCATTACAAACACAATAATGTAATTACATTTTATAAATCATTTCAGATTAAACGGTTCAACAAAATTTCAGCAACACTTCCCTTATGTTCCCTGTATCATACACAAATGCGTGTACACAGGGAACATAAAGGAAGTGCTGTCGAAATTTTGTAACCATTTAAAATGAATTGATTTATAATATGTAATTAATTTATTGTGTTTGTAACTTGTCCAATACAGGGACAAATCCGACAAATATTGTATCAGATGAATATAAATGTCCGTCCCGTTACAAAGCGAACATCCATATAACGATCATATACAACACTTGCCAGACGGGGCCAAAGACAATCTAAGGGATAAAGAAATTTCTTTAAATTTTATCAAATATTATTGTTCTTTTCAAATTTTGACAATGTTTCAACTATTTATATTTTATTTCAAAAATTTGTGTATTTAAATTTTAGTTCAACATTCAATTAACAATTTTACTTCAATATTAATTTCTTTACTTTTTTTTAACGACATAGATTTTATGTGACTATTTGTTGTTGTTATATTCATTTCTTAATTTCTTTACAAAATCGATTTTAGTACAATATCAGTTGTTTTTAAAGTCGTTTCCTAATTTTTTTCAATAAATTATATATTTGCAGAATTTTTAATGTTCTCATATTCATTTTTTAATTTTTTGTACAAACTTTATTTTTTACAATATATACAACATTTTGCATTTTGTCCGTCGCTAGCCGTCGTGATTCATCGCTAAAATTATCAAAATGGCAATCGCTAATCGTCGCTATCCGTCGCTCAATCAACAGGGTAAATAAAACAATTATCAATGAATATAATTAGAAAACAACAAATTCTAATTATCTAATAGATAATTAGAAAACAATAAAAACTAATTATTAAATAAAAATTTGTCAATTTAAATTTACTTAACAACTTAAATTTGTAATTTATCAATTTCATAAATTATGAAATACTTTCATGTAAATTTATCAATAACCAAGTTAATCATTAATATACACTATTTTTTCACCTAAAACAACTAACCATGTTAATCGCCAACACTAATTATCTACATCAACCATTTATTCAACTTCATCATGATGAAATAATTAATATGTACTTAATTCAAGTTCATGATAATAAACTAATTAATCTGCCAAATCAACATACAACACTACTAATACCTAATTTAACAACACTACTAATACTCAAATTAACAACAAATCTATATTGTACAACAAATCATAATTGAATTAGGGTTTAAACTAATCCTAAAAACATCAAATTTACACTCAAACAAGAGATTAGGAGCATACCGACACAAATTTGGGTGATTTAGAGGCTTTGAAGGGTTGGGCGCCGGCTGGGGTGACGGGGGGCGCCGGAGTTGGGGAAGGAGGAAAAATTTAGGGAAGGAGGAGAATGAAATCTGAGCTCTCGGCCAGGACCTGTATATTTTGATTTGCGACGGCTAGCGACGGCCGCTTTTTTTAGCCGTCGCTAGCCGTCGCCCCCCTTCGTCGCTAATCGAAGCCTTTCTTGTAATGTATGCACAGTATCTTTATATATATAACGCACCAGGGTTTCCTATGCATGCGTGGACGAGAGGGGAAAGGCGGCATGGTGACATGGCGGGGTCTGGGTTCGGCGACCTGATGGAGGAGATGAAGATGGCGGTACTATGTGGTGGGTGTTTGGCAGTTGCGCGTAGAGGGGAGAGGCCGAAGGTGTTTGGCTGGTCGATTTGGGTTATGAAAAATCATGCGGTGTGGGGAAATGGAGCAGAGGATGGTGAGGTGGCGAGTCACAAAGGAGACACGGGCCGTAACGGTTAGAGGGTGGTCGGCTGGGGATGATGGGTACGGTTATTTGACTAAGTCGAGGTGGAGAGAAGCATGGGGTGCTGCTTGGTGAAGGGGTCAGTTTTGCTCCGGGTTTTGGTTGTGGCTGCCCGGGTTTGGTCTCGGATTTTAGGAGGAACACACGACAATGGAAAGAAAGAAATAGAAAAAACAATACAAAAAGTAGATGCAAAGGAAGGAGGAAGAAGACAGAATGGACTTACCTGGTTTGAATAGAAATTGGCAAGGCAAAAGGGCACGCAATATATATTAATTGCTTGTTTGGACATCAAGTTTCAGATTTGAAAAGTAAAGAAATGTTAAAAGCCACAATGTTTGGTACCGTTACAACGAACTATTTTATCGTTTCGTCGCGTATCGGACCTCGAAATACAGAAATAATTATACTATTGTGATCAGCACTACGAGACGAATAGAATAGTACACAGATATCAGCGATACGATCGAATTATAAAGATTCAAATTTTCGCTACCGAAAATGCTGCAAAAATATAGCAAAAATAAGATAAACGAAACTATAGAAGTCCGAATTTGCCAAAACGAATTACGACGCCTTTCTCAGAAGATTAATTACATTTTTATTATGTAAAAATATTCAGTTTTCGAAAATATTTAAATTTCACCAATTAAACTGATTAAATTAATAATTTAAATTTCGCAATTAAATTAACTTTAATATTTCTCAATCAAAATTTACAATTTCTATAATTAAATAGACACATTCCAAATATCAAAATTTTATTTCAAAATTTTATCATTTACATTTCAAGAAATTTTTTTATTTACATTATAAAATCGTTGAAAATTTATCAGGTCGTTACAAAAAGTTTATCTCCAAGCCAAGAAATATGTCTGGATGTTCTGTGCTTCCATTGGTAAGATGTGTTATGCAAACTATTATTAGTTAAAAAAAATAGTATATTCAACATTCTTATCTAATGATATCTTTAAATGTTTATAGCATTGCTTCTGTTAGAAAATGAACCTCATCCAACCTAGAAGGCAACTTATTGAAGATTTACCTAGATTTGCACGATGGGATGTAAGAAAAGTTAAAGACATTGCTGTGAAACTATTTTTGAATGGTATAAAAGTTGGCAATGTAAGTTAAAACTAAATCTTACTTACATTAGTCAATATCAGTTTACATTTTATGTTCTCTCTGTCTGTAGTATCAGTTTCAACACTTAAGTATTTTTTATCTCTGCATAGTATCGCATATGCCTCTTTGCAGTATTACTTTAGCTTCTGATTATTATCAGTTTCAATATGTAGCTTTAAAATTTTGTTTTCATAGTATCAACTTAGCATAGCACATCTTGTTATTTTGCACAGTATCAGTTATAATATACAATAATACTTGAGATCATTTTTAACACTGCACACAATTAATTAGTAAGTGTACATAGTATCAATTTTATTACTATTATATTTTCTTCTATTAAACAAATCACTGATTAATGTCTGTTATAACCTATAAGTTACAAAATACTATCATAAAACATTTGCATTTAAATTTTAAAACAAAATTACTATTTCAATTACACAGGTAAAGAAAATAAGCACGATTCTTCCACATGAACACAGGCTACTCCAAACAACACCAACAAAAGGTGAATCAAGCGACAAAAGAAAAGAGAACCAACGGAAAAAAAGAAAAATTGAAGAAGCTGAACAGAGTATTTGATCTTTTGAATATTTTGTAAGCCTTAATGTTTTGCAAATGGACATTAAAGATTTGGAAGACAAACACCATTGTCCCAGTGGTTAAGTGGTTTGGCTTTGGTGCAAGAGGTCACAAGTTCGAAACTTGCCTAGCGTGATTCGAACATTTATTGACATGTGATATGTTGTCACAATGATTTGTTGTATATAAAGTACCATTTCAAATTTTTTTTATAAAGATTTGGAAGAAGAAGGTAAAAAACAGAGAAACAATTAGACAAAGAAAAGAAGTTGAGGATAAAGGTAGAAAAAGAAAATTTGAAATCGAAAGAACAACTGAAAGAACTCAAATCAAGACTAGAAGAAAACGAAAAGAAAAATTCAAAAGTTGAACTAGAGAGTAAGCATATGGAAGATGAACCTGACAACATCCTAAATGAAGACAGAAATGCCGACTCTCATGTAGAAAAAGTTAACACAACAACTAAAATAAATGATGATGCACGTTTAAATATAGAAGCCCAAAATTTAGAAAAAACATTCACAGCTGAAAAGGTTGAAGAAGAAAATCCAGAGTGTCGACAAGAACGTACAAAGTGTCAAGCAAATATAGCAGAAATGGGCAGGTACATGATTTTTTATTGTCGAAAATAACACTGTTTGATTCGAATTCATGCTTGCTTATATTATAAATAATTCTGACTATAAGTTAAAATAAACTGATACCTTAATGTATTAGAAAATGATACCTACGTTCCATTTCTTATAACTATATGGTATGTAAATTGAACTATTTATGTTGACCATCATTTAGTAGAAAACTGATACCAAAATAATGCAGAATTTATATGTAGTAGCTGTTTGATTAGAACTCATGGTTGGTTATTTTACAAACAATTTTCATTTAAATAAATCAAAACTGATACCTATACGTATGAAAAACTGATACTTACTCTCTATTTGAAAAACTTATATCAATGCAAAAATGATACCCATAAACTATCACTATTAACGTTATTGATACCAATAATATTATATTCATTCACCAATAACAAAAACCGACAACTTCTTATTGTTAATATAGATCCTCAACTAAAAAAAATGTAGAAGCAGTTGAATACACAACTGCTGATACTAATACAGAACAAGTCCAACAGACAACTGAAAAAGAAAGTACATGCATGGAGACTGAAACAGCAACTCAAATGTATGAAAATGTGCTCCAACCAAATGAAGGTAAAGCTATGGACACAAAAAGTGAAGACATGTTGAACAAAATGAAACTGTGTTGCGAACAAATGAAGATAAAATGGCGCAAAAAGAAATAGAAGATGCTCAAAAATTGGAAGAAAATACTAGTAAAGAGAACAAAGTTGCATGATACAGTGATGTAGTACTAGACCTAACACCTCCATCTTTCAATCTCAATATCACACAAAAGTTGCAAGAGGGAATAATAGAAAAGGACAAAGAAAACGAACCAGCCAAACCTCCTGGCCGAAAAAGGAAACAAACAATTCATAAGCCATCTTCTTATGTGAAAAGAATAAAACAAGAGAAAGGAAAAAAGCCCCAGCTTTGAATATGGTCAGAGAATGGAAAAAAACAAAAACTTGAAGAAAATAAAATTGATGAAAAACTGAAAGAAAATGAAAATGATGAAAAAGAAAGCGCAGAAGAGTCAATCCCAACGCCAATTCAAGTAATAGAGACAACATTTTCAAATTTAGGACTAGGACACTGTAGAAAAACCTTGGCATACTTGAATATAGAACAACAAAATACAATCAAAACTTTCTTTGCTATGACATCATTAAAAGAGTAAGTTTACAAACATATATACTAATTTTGCTAGTTAAAATAACATTGTATAATTGATATGTGCCTTATTTTCTTAAAATAGAGATGTAGCATGGATAGATAAAGACACAATTAGAGCAGGATGCACAATAACAAAAAAAATACTACAACTTCTTGAAGAAAATACCACATATGAATCGATACACACGGTTTATTTTTGCTTAATAATATTGATACCAATAAAAATAATTACAAAAAATAATGTCTAATAGCAATTTCCAATGCTATTTATACCAAAATTGATACCTATTTATAATCAAAAAGTATACCTAATTACTATTTGTTATAAAGTGATGGTCTATTAGTTGAATTATGTATTAACTGTCATGTATGACAAAATAAATACCAAAATAGTGTAAAACTAATTCCTAGTAGCAGGTGATATAAATTCATACTTTTGTTTTCTAGTAGCAGTTGATTTAATAGCATGTGCAAAAATGATACTAAGTCAGTGCAAAAACTATACCCAGAAGCTGTTTTATCATACTTCATGCTTAATTATTCTTGTAATTTATAATATATATATTACCACTATTTAAAAAAAGATACTAATTATTATTTAATATTGCTTCACCAATAACAAAAACTTACATTTTCTTGTTGTTAATATAGATAATTGACTGGTATTTATCTAACCGTGGGCTGAAAGAGCACAACTATGCATTCACAATAATAATGACGGTAAATAAAACTTTAATATGCAATAATATCATAAATGCTAATATATATTGAATTCTAACTTTTTTTTAATTTAATAGCAATCTATAGTTTTCAATGTATACGGAATTATAAAATCTTTAGTGCTGCCCTTCCTTGAACAAATTGTGGATGATGAATACACAGATGCTATATATTTCCCATTGCATTGTGAATACCATTGGACATTAGTAACTTTGACATACCCAACAATGCAATGGAGTCATTTAGATTCTAGACGTCCTAGAAGGAATTCTAATGAAAGAAACAACACCAGTCTAAAGCAGGCAATGATATTGGTATGATGTACTTTTGTTATGAAACAAAATAATTTAATTGAAACAAATCGAACATTAGCTAACTTTGTATTGTTGTCTTCAATAGAGAAATAAAATTGAATAAATGCTGAAAGAACTTTGGAAAAAGAAAAACATACAGGATAAGAAGGTGAAGGCGAATGAAATGCATCATATACCATGTGCACAACAAGGATCAGACACGTAAGTTGTTTACGTTCTTCAAAATGATACCTACTGACAGTTAAACTGACATTGTAAATTTTCTTTTAAACTAATACCTAGATACTAAAAATCATAGGCAAAAACTGATGCTTAAAATTAGCTACTGACGAAAACTACTGACTGCTAAACTGATACCGAGAAACTAAAAATCACAGAAAAAAGTAATACCTAGATATTGAAAATGATACTTAGTCACTGCTAAACTGATACTGCAAATTACAGACAAAAACAAATACCTAGATACACAAAAATGATACTGCAAATATTCTTTTAAACAGGCTTGACTGTGTTATATACGTGATGATATTCATCATATCAATGAACGTAAGTCAAATACCACTCAAAATAGCCCATGAAAAAATGCTGAAATCTAGAGCAAGAATTGTACATGAGATATTGACTGATAAAGAGCACTGCTGGAGCTTAACCAAGTTCATGTTAAGTTTGGAAGAAGAAAGATAAATGAACAAATCAAACATTTTGCAAAAGATGCTACTATTTTCACATGAACTGATGTGCATTTTAGATATTTTGCTATATGTAATTGAATTTAATTTCTATTTTAATGTTGATACAATCAATGCTTGATATTAGTACATTTTTTTTGTACAAACTATGAACATATTTCTGGTGACGTAAAAATTAGATTTCATTACCGTCTATCATAGTTTATATTTTGTTAACATATTTTGTTTTAAACAGCGTTTACTGTGGAATATATGTCATGAATTACATTGCATCGCTGAACAGAAACATTATTCCAAGAAAGATCCAACAACACACACTTATGAAAACTAGAGAAAAACTAGGAATATACATACTGACAAATAATAAGCACTATTGGAATGTAACTGATAACCAGTCAAGCAAAGAAGAAGGTGTAGAAATTGAGTATGTTGTGTGTTAAAGTAAATCATTGTATCGTTTCACAATTAAATGTGATACTTATGAAGTAATGATGCTCTATTGCAATTTAGTACTTGTGAAGTAATGATGTTCTATTCTTAAAACAATGCAAATCTTACTTGTAAAAACAATGATGATCTACTGGAATGATTTGTTGTAATTGATGTTCTTTTCTTTACCTGTTGTTTAATATTATAACAAGATTATATATTGAATGTTCTATCACGCAACTATTAATCCTACATAATATTATCAGTTTTATGATGCAACTACCAGTTGTATAATAATATTATAAGATTTCATATCATATATCAATACAAAACAATAACTGGGTATCGGTTCTACTAACTAATGGTACCAATTTTGCTGATACTGACACTCAACATACTTTATGAAACAACAATTAGTGCCAGTGTCAGTTTTTGCTAACACAAGTTATCATTATAATTATTTATTAGTACTAGTGCCAGTTGTAGCACATATTATAATACATGAAACTGATACTAAAAACTAACCAAAACTGATACTAAAGTCCTTTATATCCAATCAAACAAACATATTTCCAAGCAATAGAAAGCATGTATCAATTCAATCATTTTCTTCAATCAATTGCACAATAATTATCAGATCCCATATACTATGCTATCAACTTTGTTATAAATAAATAAAATATACAAAATTGAACAAAACTGATATCACACAATGAAAAAATGATACCATATTTTGTACCAACAGAATGCATAAAATGATACTAAATAGCTGATACTAACAGTATGCAACAAATATCAAAACAAATGTTTGAAATAAATAAATAAATGAAAACCAGAACTGATATTGTAAAAACATATAACTAATACTAAAAATGATACTATCATTTATACTAAATAGCTGAAATTAAAATCAATTTGATAATATGCAATACTGAATACAAATTAATAACAAGGTTCAATTACAGTAAACCACGAAAACAATTCACACATCCACCTATTAATTTGAACAAATTCAAAATGTAAAATCAAATCATATCCTCTTCGAAGCTTGACAATTTTGTTTATTATGACCAAATTGCTTGCACTCGTCACATCTGTTTTGCTTGTTCTGAAAATATGAAAATCCTCTTTTGTGCTTGATTGATGGTCTACCAACGCCACATTTCTCTTTCGGTGGCTTGATAACATCTTGAATGCTACCATCAATAATAGGCCTATCAAAATTTGGAATAAGATTTGAAGCATTGTCATAAGAACATCGATAAGCATCAACAGTGAAATAATACTCAACAAAATCATATATAAACAACTTAGACTTGTCCATACACTTTATAGCATGAGCACAAGGAAATCCTGTAGTTTTCCATTGGTTGAAGCTACAAACACGTTCCTTCAAGTCAACACAACGAGAGTTTGGATATTTCACTTCAAAAGAAAAATCAAAAGATTTATATACATCCCATCCAAATCCTTCTTAAATCAATTCATCTAAACGCAACTCCATAGAAGGGAAAAGAGTTGTTTTCCACAAATGAGACTCTTCTCTCCTTCTAGTCATTTGTTCCATAATCTTAACACGAATACCATCTAAACACAAAGTAATAGGCAATGCTCGTTCATCTATAGTCCAAAATTAAAATTTTCTACAACATTCGAACTATATTCACCATAATCTTTCCCTAGAAAAAATAAATCCACTCATTTATCAAAAGGCTTATCCTTTAAAAAATTTACACCAGCAACACCACCAATTTGACAGAACTTAGAATGTGCTCCTCCAAATTCATATAGATTAGAAGCTCTAGAACATGTTTTGAATAGATTAACTATAGACACATTTGCATTTTTGGCTTTTACCGCTGAAAGAAGATTTTGTTCCATAGGCAAATAGCAATAACTGTGATAAGTTGAAGGAAAAACTTCACGAACACCTGAAAGCAAATCTTGGTGCTGATCTGACATAAAAACCAAATTATGATCTTCTTGAAGCATTTGTTTTAAATGATTCAAAAACCATGTCCAATTATCCACATTTTCTATAGAAACTACACTCACAGATAAAGGGAAGAAACCTGCAAATGCAAAAATAATTAGTAAAAAAACTAAAACTAATTTTGACCATAAATCTGAAATTATTCATGAAACTGATACTAACATTAAAAAAACTGATACTGAAAACCTGATATGACCATTATAAAAATATTGATAACTATGACATTATACACATTAATCTTCATTCTAACACAACGAAGTAATGTACATTAATATATATTATAATACAAATGAAATTCCAATACTACACAACTGTATATGATACCATATATTAACATATAAGAACCTGATACTAACATTATACACAAACTGATACTAATTTCCTGCTAAGCATTATGAAATTAAGATACCAAATACAAACTTACAATTCAATACAATGCAAATACTGATACTAAAAACTTGCTAACTATAAACTACATATCTTAAAACTGATACCAACATAATATAAATTATAATAAAAAAATATAAATTAATGCTAATGCCAACTATTATGATCTTAATAAAAATAAATCAAAACTAAAAACCAAGACATACCTTGATCACCATTTTTTGTAGTAGCACCCATCAAAACACCAAGATGTCCCTTCAAATGAGTAGCATCTAAGAATATCATAGGCCGACAATGTTTGAATCCAAGTAAACAAGCACCAAAAGCAATAACCACCCTCTCAAATTCATTACTATAAGGATCAACATCCATGTTAACAAAACTATTTGGATTAGACTTCTTTACTACTTCCAAATACCAACTCAAATCATTATAAGACAAAGCATCATTACCATGCAATTCCATTAATGCAAGTTGTTTTCCATGATAATCATAACTGTAAGACAACTGAAAATTGTATTCTCTTTTAAAATCAACTATAATATCTTTAGGCTTTTTACTAGGACACTCGCGGATCTCGTCAATAATCAACGATTTAACAAACGAACTAGATATATGTGGATTATTCATATTTCTAACACCAGTCCGACAAGAATGATCAGCAATCATATTTCTCATAAAAAACTTCTTCAATTCTCCAAAATCACAAGAAGCATGGACATTGAAAAGACAAACATCCTTATATGAAGAGAAAATTACAGTAACTCTTGTAGCATGATTCTTTAAAATACTAATTCATATCCCTTTTGAATTTGATATGCCATCAAAAATTCTCTAAAAATATTCAACTCCTCCAAAATAAAAACCAACAAAATCGAAAATGCATAATGCCGACCCTCTCCTCAACATATGTTTTAAATAACTTTCACCATTAATAACAACATTTGAGCAGACAGATACAGTGGAATATGAAGAAGCACGAACATTAGATGAACTTGAAATAGAAACAGCATCAACATATTGTGAGAAATGCGGATTACGGATCTTAAGGCTAGGATTAACATTAGAGGGGAGGGGGTGAATAGTGTTAATAAAGAATTACTAAATATTTTTGAGTTTATGTTAATTTAGACACCGATGTATGCAATATACAGACACAGATATGATCACAGAAACAAACACAGATGCAGAAATAAAATAAAAGCAGTAAAGGAAAGAACACACCAGATTTTATACTGGTTCGGAGTTACCCTACATCCAGTCCTGCAACACAAGTACGGATTTCCTTTCAAAAGCAATTGTACAAGGCTACGAGGTACACCCTCTAGAATTTCTATCCTCTGGGTAGAGATACTTGATTTCCGGGCCACAAGTTTACCCAATTGATTTACCAAGGCTACAATCACACCTTTTCTCTCTTGATTGATTTCCAAGGCTACAATCACACCTTTTCTCGCTTAATAGATTACAAAGAAGTCTATAACTCTGAATAGCACTAAGAACCTTGTAGAGATAGTGATAGAGAATCAAACTAGAAGTAATCGAGTTCGATCCAATGTTGATTTCGGCAGAGTAATGTTAAGAATATGTATTAAGAAATGTGAAAGAAGAAGAGGAGTGAAAAACAAGAAAATCTAATATAAAATTCGTCGAAACCAACCCCTATTTATAGAAGAACAACAGTCATGTCCATTCATGAAGAGTTATGGCGAATAGACACTTCTTTTGAAATTTAAATTTTGAACTCAACTGACACCATGTCGACATGGGGTACTTGGGCATGTCGACATCCCAAAGGATTTTTTTTGGTGTTTTGATTTTCTATGAAAATAACTTTTATTTTATATTAAAACTATTTTTAACTTTATAAATATACTTGACTATAGTTAAAATTCATAACTAAATATAGAGAATAATATATATAGAATTTACCTATAATTTTATATTTAAATCTAAGTATAAATATTTAAAAGTTAAATATATTATATTAAAAGATAGTTTAAAATCAGGAGTAATTTGACTTTGGAAATAAAGATAATTTTGAGGCTTAAATTATTTGAAATCAGGATAGAGGGTTTTGATGCTTTTAAAAGGAAAGTTTTGAAATGATTTTGAAAACAAGATAACTTTGTAAAATCATTTGAATTAAAATTAGTGGATACAAAACAATGTTCCACTAGATTTTCGTAGGTTCCATCCTACTTAGGGTTCCATCCCTTTAACAGGCACGAAGTGGATTCCATTCCACGAATAAATTGGATTTTAAGATGTTGGTGCTTTTCTTCGAGTTTTAACAAAAATTCCTAACAAAAACACTTATGCTTGAAATCTTGAACTCATGATAATCTTGATACTCATGAGTCTTCTATCTCGATATCTTGAATGTTTATACTGTACAGTCTTCATTCTTGGTACCTGCATGGTTAAATCCTGCATATACATATATATCTAAACTTATAATGTTAGTATTTATATTTTATAATCTATTCTAAGGTTGTTGTCATCAAAACCATCACCTCACGGACTAACAATCTCTCCCTTTTTGATGATGACTACCTTTGTTTACAAAATATTACTTCTATCCTAATAACTCCCCCTAAAACTAATAACTCCCCCTTAATTTATGCCTAACTACCCTATTTACCCTATTTTATATTTCTCCCCATTTGTCATCAACAAAAACTCACTCCAAACTATATAACTCCCCCTAAAACTAACACTCTATGACATGTGATTATAATGATAGTGTTATCATAAGTAATCATCACTTAAATCTAATACTAAAACATAGCCCCAAACAATTAACTATCCTAACTAAGAATTCACGATAGTACTTATAATTAAAACACGTATAAGAACACGAGTTATTTATTACGTATGAAGTTGTATATACATGAGCATATAGAAAACATAAGGAAACACAAACAACAATGGAGAAGAAGGAAAAGAAACTATTTTGTGTTTTTAAACATAGGATATCTATGAATCGAACAGTTTGGATAGTGGAAACAGAAATTTCCACGTTGTTCGACAAGATTCCCATATTTGTTAAAACACACTTCTCCAACACACACGACTTGGTCATCATCTTCCGCTTGCGCTTCTTCTTCCATGGGTTCTTCTTCTTCTTTTTCGTTGGCCTCATGTTCTTGATTGAGTGAAGAGTCTTCATCCATCAAGATAGGATTGGCCTGGTTATCCATTAGGAATTTTTGCAAATTCCTAAGAATCTTGCCTTGCCTCTCTTGTTCCTTTGCCATACGAAGTTGAGTCACTTGAATTTCATGTTCATAGGAATATTTGCCTTGACTCATGTTCCTAGGAATTTTTGCATCCTTCAAAGAGTCCTCTATTTTAGCCACACGAGCGAGAGTAGCACGTTGAAATGAACCAGACGTAGGAGAGGGGAATGAAAAGGTTGATTTTATGTTAGATTTGGAAGAGGAGGCCATTGATTATTTGATTTCAGAGAGAAGAACAGAGAGATAATAGAAAAGATGAATAAAATTTCAAAAATGTGAAGAATATATAACCAATTATTTTGAATTTTGGTGGGAAAAATTTCAAAATTTAAAAATATTGCATGTCGACATGGGAATATGGGGGATGTCGACATGGTCTTTTATATTTTAACTCTTTGAATTATTTTAATATTAATTATTAATTATACTTGTTATTTATATTTTATATTTCAGTTATAGAACAAATACCATATTCTCTTCTTAATTTAGTAAATATTGATTCATTTAAGGGTTTTGTTAAGATATCGGCAATTTGATTCTCAGAATTGATATAATCGAGAGTAACTACTTCCTTACGTATATTATCTCTGAGAAAATGATGTCTGATATCAATATGTTTAGTTCGAGCATGTTGAGTATTATTTTTGGATAAATTTATCGCACTCGTATTGTCACAATAAATTGGTGGTTTTGAAAATTTTAAACCAAAATCTTTTAAGGTTTGTTTCATATATATTACTTGAGAACAAGCCAAAGCAGCAGAAATAAATTCTGCTTCAGTTATTGATAAAGAAACTATGTTTTGCTTTTTACCAAGCCAAGAAACCATAGAATGCTCCAAAAAGAGAAAGTCCCACTTGTACTTTTTCGGTCTGATTTACTACTAGCATAGTCAGCATCACAGTAAGATATTAAGTCAAAAGAATCATTTTAGGGTAAAATAAACCATAATCAGATGTGTGTTTAACATATCTTATGATTCGTTTTACGGCTTTTAAGTGGGTCTCTTTAGTTTGAGATTGATATCTGGCACAGAGACAAACACTATGCATGATATCAGGTCTACTGGCAGTAATATAGAGTAGTGATCCAATCATTCCTCTATATAGTTTTTGATCTACATCATTCGAGAGATCTTCTTTACTAAGGTACTCATTGGTTGCCATGGGAGTGGGTTTTCCACTCGCAATAGTCAAACCAAATTTACTAATTAGGTCTTTAGCATATTTTTCTTGACTAACAAAGATACCATTATCTAATTGTTTTATTTGTAATCCTGAAAAGAAATTTAATTCACCCATATGACTCATCTCAAACTCTTTTTTCATTATTTCAGAAAATTCTTCATTCATTTCAAAATTAGTTGAACCAAAAATGATATCATCTACGTATACTTGTACTAGTTAAATATCGTTTTTATTTCTTTTAATAAAAGAGTATTATCTACTTTACCAATTTCAAAATTAGATTATAATAAATAAGATCTTAGTCTATCATACCAGGCTCTAGGAGCTTGTTTTAGACCATATAATGCTTTCTTAAGTTTGTAAACATGATTTGGTAATTTATAATTTTTAAAAAGTGGTGGTTGTTCAACATATACTTCTTATTTTACAAATCCATTTAAAAAGGCACTTTTAACATCCATTTGATATAATTTGAAATTATTATGATTTGCGAAAGCAAGTAGGATCCTAATGGCTTCTAATCTTGCTACGGGAGCAAAGGTTTCATCAAAATCTATTCCTTCTTCTTGACAATAATCTTGAGCGACTAATCGAGCTTTATTTCTAACTACTTCTCCTTGTTCATTCACTTTATTTTTATAAACCCATTTAGTTCCAATTATAGTTTTATTTTCTGGTCTAGGAACAAGTTCCCAAACATCATTTCTAGTAAATTGATTTAATTCTTCTTGCATAGCCAAAATCCATAAATCATCAGTTGATGCTTCTTTTGGATTTTTGGGTTCAATAGTTGATATAAAAGCTACATTACTCATTCGACTTAGTCGATTTCTAGTTTTAACAACAGATTGCATATCTCCCAGTATATTTTCTATATGATGATCTTTTAAAAGTTTTGTCCTTTTACTAGGATGATTAATTTCATTATTAGTTTCAATTGATTCTTGATTTTGAGTGATTAAATCCTCTTCATCATTTGTATCTTCTAAAATCTTAAAATTTTCATCAAATGAAACATGCATTGTTTCTTCAATGGAACTAATTTTTAAATTAAACACTCTATATGCTTTACTTCTATTAGAATATCCGATAAAGTTACCTTTGTCGGATTAGGATCAAATTTATCTAAATTATCTTTTGTATTTAAAATAAAGCATTTACTTCCAAAAATTCTGAAATAAGATACCTTAGGTTTCTTTGAATAAAGAAGTTCATAAGATGTCTTATCAGTTAGAGGTCTAATTACAATTCTATTTAAAATATAACAGGCGGTAGCAACTGCTTCTGCCCAAAAATTCTTTGGTAAATTACTATCTTTAAGCATAGTTCTCGCACACTCTTGAATCGTCCTATTTTTACGTTCTACTACTCCGTTTTGTTATGGAGTTCTTGAAAATGAAAAATTGTGAGTTATTCCGTTTTTATTGCAGAATTCCTCAAACTTTTCATTTTCAAATTCACCACCGTGATCACTTCGAATGGTTATAATTTTTAGAGAAAATTGTTTTTGAATTCTTTTTGAAAATGTCTTAAAACATTCAAAAGTATCACTTTTATGTTTCAAAAATATGTCCATGTAAATCTAGAATAATCATCTACAGTTACAAAAACAAATTTACTATGATTTATTAAAAGAATTTCAGATGGACCAAATAAATCAAGATGAAGTAATTCAAGAGGTTTTAAAGTTGAAATCATATCTTTTAACTTGGAGGAACTTTTTCTAAGTTTTCCTAATCGACAAGCATCACATACACTATCTACTTTAAAATTCATTTAGGGAGACCTCTTACTAGAACATGTTTTGACAGTCTAGATAGGAGTTTGAAATTCAAATGCCCAAATCTCTTATGCCAAATCCAAGGGTCACTTGTATTTGCCAACAGACACAGGTTATCATTTGAAACATTCATACTAAGAATATAAATATTCTTTTTCCTGACTCCCTCAAATATAATGGTTGAATTATTATCTTCAATGTGACATTTATCTTTTTCAAATTTAATTTTGTATCCTTTATCACATAGTTGACTTATACTTAGCAGATTATGTTTCAGATTCTTAACTAGCAAAACATTAGTAATAGTAGGAGTTTCAGAATTACCGACTTTGCCGATGCCAATCACATATCCTTTTGAATTGTCTCCAAAGTTAACCAGTCCTCCGTCTTTGTATATTATATCATTCAGCATATCTGGATTGCCAGTCATGTGCCTAGAACATCCACTATCAAGTATCCATTTGTTCTTTCTGATCTGCACAATTTGTCTGTTGTGGATTGATTCCTCAACACCCATAAAGCATGATTCCTGCACATCAAGCAATCTTGGTAGACGACTTGAATTTGAATATTGATTATATGCAGACTCAAGAAACAATGATGGTTTGAATACTTCTAAACTAGTATTAACAAATGTAGCCATTTTAAAAACTTTTTCAAAAATCAGATTATGAAACTTTGAAAACCTTGATCTGATACCAATTGTGAGAAATGCGGATTACGGATCTTAAGGCTAGGATTAACAATAGAGGGGGGTGAATAATGTTAATAAAGAATTACTAAATATTTTGAGTTTATGTTAATTTAGACACCGATGTACGCAATATACATACACAGATATGATCACAGAAACAAACACAGATGTAGAAATAAAATAAAAGCAGAAAATGAAAGAACACACCGGATTTTATACTGGTTCGGAGTTACCCTACATCCAGTCCCGCAACACAAGTACGGATTTCCTTTCAAAAGCAATTGTACAATTACACCCTTGGTTTCAAGGCTACGAGGTACACCCTCTAGAATTTCTATCCTCTAGGTAGAGATACTTGATTTCTGGGCCACAAGTTTACCCAATTGATTTACCAAGGCTACAATCACACATTTTCTCTCTTGATTGATTTCCAAGGCTACAATCACACCTTTTCTCGCTTAATAGATTACAAAGAAGACTATAACTCTGAATAGCACTGAGAACCTTGTAGAGATAGTGATAGAGAATCAAAGTAGAAGTAGTCGAGTTCGATTCAATGTTGTTTTCGGCAGAGTAATGGTAAGAATATGTATTAAGAAATGTGAAAGAAGAAGAGGAGTGAAAAACAAGAAAATCTAATATAAAATTCGTTGAAACCAACCCCTATTTATAGAAGAACAACAGCCATGTCCATTCATGAAGAGTTATGGCGAATAGACACTTCTTTTGAAATTTAAATTTTGAACTCAACTAGCACCATGTCGACATAGGGTACTTGGGCATGTCGACATCCCAAAGGATTATTTTGGTGTTTTGATTTTCTTTGAAAATAACTTTTATTTTATATTAAAACTATTTTTAACTTTATAAATATACTTGACTATAGTTAAAATTCATAAGTAAATATAGAGAATAATATATATATATAATTTAACTATAATTTTATATTTAAATCTAATACAAATATTTAAAAGTTAAATATATTATATTAAAAGATAGTTTAAAATCTGGAGTAATTTGACTTTGAAATTAAAGATAATTTTGAGGCTAAAATTATTTAAAATCAGGATAGAGGGTTTTAATGTTTTTAAAAGGAAAGTTTTGAAATGATTTTGAAAACAAGATAATTTTGTAAAATCATTTGAATTAAAATTATTGGATGCAAAACAATGTTCAACTAGATTTTCGTAGGTTCCATCCTATATAGGGTTCCATCCCTTTAACAGGCTCGAAGTGGATTTCATTCCACAAATAAATTGGATTTTAAGATGCCAGTGCTTTTCTACGAGTTTTAACAAAAATTCCTAATAAAAATACTTATGCTTGAAATCTTGAACTCTTGATAATCTTGATACTCATGAGTCTTCTATCTCGATATCTTGAATCTCTATACTATACAGTCTTCATTCTTGGTACATGCATGGTTAAATCCTGTATATACATATATATCTAAACTTATAATGTTAGTATTTATTTTTTATAATCTATTCTAAGGTTGTTGTCATCAAATCCATCATCTCACGGACTAACACATATTCCATTTCAGAACCCTTAAACTTAACAGTAAAACTGAAGAAAGAACTTTTCTTATATAACTGAAAACAAATTATACTTTGAATATCAGAATCAATATCAACTATAATAACTTTGTCCTCAAGTACATAAGAAATCTGAATAGAAGAAAAAGTTAATTGAGACCAACATCGAAAAATCTCATTCTTCAAATCATACAAAGAGAAATCGATAGACAATCGAGTGCTAAAAGTGTTATCATTCAACACAAACAGACAAAGAAAACTGTGTGAGAAATGTGGATTATGGATCTTAAGGCTAGAATTAACACTAGAGGGCGGGTGAATAGTGTTTTAAGGAATTGCTAAATCTTTTTGAGTTTATGTTAATTTGAACACAAATTTATGCAATATTCAGACACAGATATGATCATAGAATCAAACACAAATGCAGAAATAAAGTAAAAGCAATAAATGAAAGAACGCATCGAATTTCATAGTGATTCAGAGTTACCCTACATCCAGTCCCGCACATAAGTACATATTTCCTTTCAAAAGCAACTGTATAGTTACACCCTCGATTTCAAGGCCATGAGGCACACCACTCAAGATTCACAATTCTCTGGGTAGAGATACTTGATTTTACGGGAAACAAGCTCACCAATTGATTTCTTTGACTACAATCACCCCTTTTCTCACTTGATTGATTTTACAGGGTACAATCACACCTTTTCTTGCTTAGTTTATTACAGAGAAGCCTATAACTCTGAATAGCACTGAGATCTTGCTGAGATAGTGACAGAGAATCAAACAAGAGATGATCTAGTTAGATTCAATGGTGATTTCGGCAGAGTAATGGTAAATATATATATAAAGAAATATGGAAGAAGAAGAGGAGTGAAATCAGAGAAAATATGAATGAAATTTCATTTAAAAATGACCCTATTTATAGTAGAACAACAGCCATGTCCATTCGTGAAAGAATATGATGAATATACACTTCTTTTGAAATTCAAAATTTTGAAATCAACTGCCACCTTGTCGACAAGGGGTACTTGAGTTGTCGACATGCCTACGGTATTTTTGGTGATTTGTTTTTCTTTGAAAATAACTTCTATCTTGTATTAAAACTATTTTTAAACTTTATAAATATACTTAACTATAGTTAAAATGCATAAATAAATATAGAGAATAATATTTTGATATATATAAGATTTACTATAATTTTATATTTAAATCTAAGTATAAATATTAGAAGTTAAATATATTATTTTTAAAAGATAGTTTAAAACCAAGGATAATTTGAATTTGAATATAAAGTTTATTTTGAGGCTAAAATTATTTTAAAACTAGGATAGATGTTTTTAATTCTTTTAAAAGGAAGGTTTTGAAATCATTTTGAAAACAAGATATAATTCTGTAAGAAATATTTGAATAAAAGTTAGTGGATACAAAACAATGTTCCACTAGATTCTTCATAGGTTCCATCCTACTTAGGGTTCCATCCCTTTAACAAGCACGAAGTGGATTCCATTCCACGAATAAATTGGATTTTAAGATGCCAGTGCTTTTCTACGAGTTTTAACAAAATTCCTAATGAAATTACTTATTAATAAAGTCTTGAACTCTTGATAATCTTGATACTCATGGGTCTTCAATCTTGATATCTTGAATCTTGAATCTCTATACTGTACAGTCTTCATTCTTGGTACCTGCATGGTTAGATCCTGCATATACATACACACACACACACACACACACACACACATATATATATAAACTATAATGTTAGCATTTATATTTTATAATCTTATTCTAAGGTTGTTGTCCTCAAAACCATCATCTCAAGGACTAACAATCTCTTTTTTTTTTATGATGACTGTCTTTATTTATAAAATATTACTTCTATCCTTATAACTCCCCCTAAAACTAATAACTCCCCCTTAATCCATGCTTAACTATCCTATTTTATACTTCGCGCCGTTCGTCATCAATAAAAAAACTAACTCCAAACTATATCACTCCCCCTAAAACTAATACTACATGACATGTGATTATAATGATAGTGTTATCATAAATAATCATCACTTAACTCTAAATCTAAAACTTAGTCCTTAATAACTAACTATCCTAACTAAGAACCCATATATGATAATACTTATGATAGTGATAATTCAAATAGAAGAACATAAATCATTTATTAATTATATGTTGTTATATTTACATTTTCGTAGAGAACATAAGAAAGAACATACAACAAAAGAAAAGAGAGAAAAGAAACTAATGTGTGTCCTTGAAAATGGAAGATCTATGAACAGAACAATTTGGATAGTAGAAACAGAAATTTCCACGTTGTTCGACTAGATTTCTATCCTTGTCAAAGCACACTTCGCCAATGCAAACGACTTTGTCGTCATCTTCAGCGTGCACTTCTTCTATGAAGGCTTCTTCTTCTTCTTCCTCGCTGCCCTCTTACACTTGATCTCCTGAAGATTCTTCATCAATCAAAATCGGATTAGCGTGATTGTCCATTAGAAACTTTTGCAAATTTCTAAGGATTTTGCCTTGCCATTCTTGTTCTTTGGCCATTCTAAGTTGCACTACTTGAATTTCAGTCATTAGTTGCAGTGCATCCTTCAAAGAATCCTCCATTTTGATTACTCGTGCGAGTGTAGTTCGTTGAAATGGTCTAGTAGAAGGAGAAGGGAACGAAAAGGTTGAATTTTTGTTTGATTTGGAAGAGGAGGCCATTGTTTAATTGTTTTCAGAAGTTAGAACAGAGAGAGAACAGAAAGAATGATCAAAATTTTGAAATAAGAAGAATACATAATCACTTATTTGAATTTTTGTGGGAAAATTTCAAAAATTAAAAAATTGTTATATGTCCACAAGGGTAGAAAGGGGTTTTCGACACGGTACTTGATATTTTTGTTATTTGATTTTTAATCAATTTTTTTTAATTATAATTTTTATTTATATTCTATATTTCAATTATTGAACAAATACCTAATTGCCTTCTTAATTTAGTAAATATAGATTCATTTAAGGGTTTTGTTAAGATATCGGCAATTTGGTTTTCGAAATTGATATAATCGAGAGTAATTACTTCCTTACTTATATTATCTCTGAGAAAATGGTGTTTGATATCAATATGTTTAGTTCGAGCATGATGAGTAGTATTTTTGGATAAATTTATTGCACTAGTATTATCATAATAAATTGGTGATTTTGAGATATTTAAACCAAAATCTTTTAAAGTTTGTTGCATATATATTACTTGAGAACAAGCCAAAGCAGCAGAAATATACTCTGCTTCGGTTGTTGATAAAGAAACTGTGTTTTGCTTTTTACTAAACCAGGAAATCAAAGAATGCCGCAAAAAGTGACAAGTTCCACTTTTACTTTTTCGGTCTGATTTACAACCAGCATAATCAGCATCGCAGTAAAATATTAAGTCAAAAGAATCATTTCTAGGATAAAATACGCCACGATCAAAGGTAACATATCTTATGATACGTTTTACGGCTTTTAAGTGGGTCCCTTTGGTTGGGATTGATATCTTGCATAGAGACAAATACTATGCATGATATCAGGTCTACTAGCAGTGATATAGAGTAATGATCCAATCATTCCTCTATATAATTTTTGATATATATCTTTCGAGAGATCTTCTTTACTTAGGTACTCATTGGTTGCCATGGGAGTGGGCTTTTCACCAGCAGTAGTCAAACCAAATTTACCAACTAGGTCTTTAGCATATTTTATTGACTAATAAAGATACCATTATCTAATTGTTTTATTTGTAATCCTAGAAAGAAGTTTAATTCACCCATATGACTCATCTCAAACTCTTTTGTCATTATTTCTTAAAATTCTTTGTTCATTTCAAAATTAGTTAATCCAAAAATGATATCATCTTCGTGAACTTGTACTAGTTGAATATCATTTTTATTTCTTTTAATAAAAAGAGTATTATCTACTTTACCAATTTCAAATTTTGATCTCATAAGTAAGATCTTAGTCTATCATACCAGACTCCAAGAGCTTGTTTTAGACCATATAGAGCTTTCTTAAGTTTGTAAACATAATTTGGTAATTTTTCATTTTCAAAAAATGGTGGCTGTTCAACATATACTTTCTCTTTTATAAATCCATTTAAAAAGGCACTTTTAACATCAATTTGATATAATTTGAAATTATTATGATTTGCGAAAGCAAGTAGAATCCTAATGGCTTCTAATCTTGCTACGGGAGCAAATGTTTCATCAAAATCTATTCCTTCTTCTTGACAATAACCTTGAGCGACTAACCATGCTTTATTTCTAACAACCTTTCCTTGTTCATTCACTTTATTTTTATAAACCCATTTTGTTCCAATTATAGTTTTATTTTTAGGTCTAGGAACAAGTTTTCAAACATCATTTCTAGTGAATTGATCTAGTTCTTCTTGCATAGCCAAAATCGATGAATCATCAGTTGATGCTTCTGGGTTCAATAGTTGATATAAAGGCTACATTGCTCATTTTACTTAATTGATTTCTAGTTGTAACAACAGATTGCATATCTCCTAGTATATTTTTTATAGGATGATCTTTTAAAAGTTTAATCTTTTTATTAGGATGATTAATTTCATTATTAGTTTCAGTTGACTCTTGATTTTGAGTGATTAAATCATCTTCATCATTTGTATCTTCAAAATTTTTAAGATTTTCATCGAATGAAACATGCATCGTTTCTTCGATGGTGTTAGTTCTTAAATTAAACACTCTGTATGCTTTACTTCTATTAGAATATCCGATAAAGATACCTTTGTCAGATTTAGGATCAAATTTATCTAAGCTATCTTTTGCATTTAAAATAAAACATTTACTTCCATTTCTGAAATAAGATACCTTACGTTTTTTTGAGTGAAGAAGTTCATAAGATGTCTTATCAGTTAAATGTCTAATTAAAATTCTATTTAAAATGTAACAGGCAGTAGCAACTGCTTCTGCCCAAAAATACTTTGGCAATTTACTATCTGAAAGCATAGTTCTCGCACACTCTTGAATCATCCTATTTTTACGTTCTACTACTCCGTTTTGTTGTGGAGTTCTTGGAAATGAA
Organism: Allium cepa; assembly: GCA_030765085.1. Taxonomy (NCBI): domain Eukaryota; kingdom Viridiplantae; phylum Streptophyta; class Magnoliopsida; order Asparagales; family Amaryllidaceae; genus Allium; species Allium cepa. The sequence continues at coordinate 71,225,036 of CM060930.1, read as the reverse complement.
AAATTTATGTTATTCTCTTTTTATTGCAGAATTCCTCAAACTTTTCATTTTCAAATTCACCACCGTAATTACTATGGATGGTTATAATTTTTAGAGAAAGTTGATTTTGAATCTTTTTTGTAAAATTCTTAAAACATTCAAAAGTATCACTTTTATGTTTCAAAAATATTATCCACGTAAATCTAGAATAATCACCTATAGTTACAAAAACATATTTACTATGATTTATTGACAGAATTTGAGATGGACCAAATAAATCAAGGTGAAATAATTCAAGAGGTTTTGAAGTTGAAATCATATCTTTTGATTTAAAGGAACTTTTTCGAAGTTTTCCTAATTGACATGCATCACATAAACTATCTACTTTAAAATTCATTTTAGGGAGACCTCTTACTAGATCATGTTTTGACAGTCTAGATAAGAGTTTGAAATTCAAATGCCCAAATCTCTTATGCCAAATCCAAGGGTCACTTGTATTTGCCAAAAGACACAGGTTATCATTTGAAACTTTCATACTGAGAATATAAATATTCTTTTTTCTAATTCCCTCAAATATTATGGTTGAATTATTATCTTCAATGTGGCACTTATCTTTTTTAAATTTAATTTTATATCCTTTAATGCTAAGTTGACTAATACTTAGCAGATTATGTTTCAGAATCTTAGCTAGCAAAACATTAGTAGTAATAGGAGTTTCAGAGTTACCGACTTTGATGATGCCAATCACATATCCTTTTGAGTTGTCTCCAAAGTTAACCAGTCCTCCATCTTTATATATTATATCATTCAGCATATCTGTATTGCCAGTCATGTTTCTAGAGCATCCAATATCGAGTATCTATTTATTCTTTTTGATCTGCACAATTTATCCACTATGGATTGATTCTTCAACACCCATAAAGCATGTTTCCTGCATATCATACAATTTTGGTAGACAACTTGAATTTGAATATTGGTTGTATGTAGACTCAAAAGACAATGATGCTCTGAATATTTCTAAACTATTATTAACAAGTTTTTTAAACATGGCCATTTTAAAAACTTTTTCAAAAATCATATTATGAAACTTTGAAAGCTTGCTCTGATACCAAATGTGAGAAATGCGGATTATGGATCTTAAGGGTAGAATTAACACAAGAGGGGGGAGGAGTGAATAGTGTTTTGAGAAATTACTAAATCCTTTTGAGTTTATGTTAATTTGAACACAAATGTATGCAATATTCAGACACAGATATGATCACAGAATCAAACACAAATGCAGAAATAAAGTAAAAGCAATAAAGAAAAGAATACACCAGATTTTATACTGGTTCAGAGTTACCCTACATCCAGTCTAGCACACAAGTACAGATTTTCTTTCAAAAGCAATTGTATAGTTACACCCTCGATTACAAGGCCATGAGGTACACCACTCAGATTCACAATCCTCTGGGTAGAGATACTTGATTTTACGGGCAACAAGTTCACCCAATTGATTTCCTAGGCTACAATCACACCTTTTCTCGCTTGATTGATTTCACAGGCTACAATCACACCTTTTCTCGCTTAGTTTATTACAAAAAAGCCTATAACTCTGACTAGCTTTAAGATCTTGTCGAGATAGTGATAGAGAATCAAACCAGAGATGATCTAGTTAGATTCAGTGGTGATTTCGGCAGAGTAATGGTAAAAATATATATAAAGAAATGTGGTAGAAGAAGATGAGTGAAATCAGAGAAAATATGAATGAAAATTCATTTAAAACTGCTCCTATTTACAGTAGAACAACAGCCATGTCCATTCGTGAAAGGATATGACGAATATACACTTCTTTTGAAATTCAAATTTTTGAAATCAACTGCCATCTTGTCGACAAGCGGTACTTGAGGTTGTCGACATGCCTAAGGTATTTTTAGTGATTTGTTTTTCTTTGAAAATAACTTCTATCTTGTATTAAAACTATTTTTAAAATTTATAAATATATTTAACTATAGTTAAAATACATAAATAAATATAGAGAATAATATTTATATATATATATATATATATATATATATATATATATATAAGATTTTACTACAATTTTATATTTAAATCTAAGTATAAATATTAAAAGTTAAATATATTATTTTTAAAAGATAGTTTAAAACCAAGGATAATTTGAATTTGAAGATAAAGATTATTTTGAGGCTAAAAGTATTTTAAAACCAGGATAGATGTTTCTGATTCTTTTAAAACTTTTGAAATCATTTTGAAAATAAGATATAATTTTGTAAAAAACATTTGAATAAAAGTTAGTGGATACAAAACAATGTTCCACTAGATTTTTCGTAGGTTCCATCCTACTTAGGGTTTCATCCCTTTAACATGCTCGAAGTGGATTCCATTCCACGAAGAAATTGGATTTTAAGATGCCAGTGCTTTTCTAGGAGTTTTAACAAAATTCCTAATTAAATTACTTATTATTGAAATCTTGAACTTTTGATAATCTTGATACTCATGAGTCTTCAATCTTGATATCTTGAATCTTGAATCTCTATACTGTACAGTCTTCATTCTTGATACCTACATGGTTAAATCCTGCATATACATGTGTATCTAAACTATAAGTTAGTATCTATATTTTATAATCTTATTCTAAGGTTGTTGTCATCGAAATCATCATCTCAAGTACTAACAGACTGTTATCATCACTGCTAAAAAAATAAAAATAAAAACATTAGTAAAAATATGTTCAGTTTAGAATATTAGTTTTTTCATTTCACAAAACTGATACCTACCGTATACAAAACATATACCTAGTTACTGGTAATAAAAAAAAGATACTAAGAAAAAATAAAAATGATACCCAGAAACTGAACCTAAACTATGATACTTTTTATTCTATCACAACTTTATATACAATCCAAGCAATCATATTTTTCCAATCATTCAAACATTAATGCAAGATTATGCAAGATAAATTAAATTTAAAGCATTTTAGAATACAACACTGCATAAAGAAACGAATATAAAAATCCTCCTGCTGATTTCAAAAGTTGTCATAGAAGAACGAACAAGCAATTAGAAAAACAACACTGCGCGTAATTTGTAAAAACGAACACAATTAGAAATCACAATCAATTTTTTTTAAATGTAATAAAAAAACAAAAAATAGAATAATATAAGCATACCTAGTTAATACAATTTAAAAAAACGAGATCACAGTGGAAATATGAAAAGAACGAGATCGACAAACGCGCGTGAGAAAAATTTGATCGATGAAATATAATTTTCTGAAGAACGAAATTGAAGTGACCAAACGAGGTTGATCGATATTTTGATTGCGAGAGAGAAATAGGATCGCGATAGAAAATTTGATTGAAAGGAAGAAGAAGAAACACGCGAAAGTGGGCCGAATGGAAAATACGATAATTTGTCTTTTAGATAAAATTATTAATGGGTTGTCCTACATCCAAAAAAAGCCCTAAAAATTGTCCATGCGAAAAATTTCCTGTATACAAATCCCAATAGTTTATGATTTCTAGACTAATAGTTTTATCCTTATTCTGATCCGTTGTTTTCTGTGTTCGAGTATAGTTTCTACAATTTTTAATTTTTTTTTCAACTAGTTTACCATCAAGTTTGGATTATTATCTTCTTTCAAAAATTGTATTTAATTACAAATAATCGTATCCACAATAATCAATGTTCTTTTTTAATTCTCCTTATTATTTTGTATTGAAGTATACTTTATAAATTGCTTAGAAGGTCTCTTTAATTCCCTTTAAGTAATTTAATTTACATTCAGGTTTATGTTGCGACTTTTCATTCAAAATAGGCATTTTATTGCAAACTAATGTATACACAATAATTGAAATACATGACTTACAATAATATGCATGTTCAATATTACTATATTACATTGCACGTCAATTTTTTTATAATGTATGTTTGTCAATTTCTTTTACAACGTTACCGTATACAATGCACGGTTACACACTGGTTTTGAAGATAAAATCAAGTTTACACAACATAAGAGCTCGTATTTTTTTGAAAAAAAGTTTTTTGTTTTGCATTTTAACATGTATTTTAAAATGTATGGGTTGGCAAAAAGGGTGAAAAACGATTAGCTTGGAAAATTATTTTAACATAGGATCGAAAATGTCTTTTTCTTATTTTCCACTTTTAGAAACTTTCAAAATTTCTAATTCGATGTGAATGGAGCTAACCTAGTATTTGTATCCAATTTGTAGGCTGGGTCCAAAACGGGAAGCAAGCATAACGTTATTGCATAATCCCTAAAAGTTAAGGGTCCCTTTGCTTTCATTTTGTGTTTTGTATTTTGCGTTTTCAACATACATAACAAAATATGAGGATAAGGGAAAAAAGATATAAAATTTTAGGCAATTATGACGACGATGGCAAAAAAAGGAGGGAAAGGAGGGACGACGGAGGAATAAATTGTTTTCCGTTCTTTTATTGTTTCTCAAAACACGAAAAACACAATAAATTTGTTTTTTATTTTATATGTTAGCTTCATTTTTCAATTTTGTTGTTTTTAAAAAATACATACGTTATGCGTATGTTTTTTTGGGCGTAAACATAAAACTAAAAAGGGCAAACCGAAAGGGACCTAATCTTGTTCAGTCAAAATGAAAAACTTTCTCCACTTAAAGCATCTAAAAACCCACTCTACAAACTAATAAACTGTCACATGGATACAGGTACCCTTGAATTGTAGACAAAAGCACCTTAACTTACTTTTACTGGAAAAAAAAAGAGTTGAATCTACATTTCTTATTTTGCAAACCAAGCAGCTTTCAGAGGCATGTTGAATAAAAGGTATCGGAACATGCTTTTGATGTTAAAGTATAGCAGTAAAAAATTAAAACCATTCACATAGCCGGTTATAATTATTTACAAAAATGAATACCAAGAGCTGCTTTCATATGAACACAAGTTAAACAACGTTAAATATCTTACTACTTCCACAACAATCAACATTACAAAATAAATCATAATATGATGCAATTTTGATCTTTGTTTCATTTACTAATTCTCTGTTTCAGCTCCTTTGATAGCAGTTGCAATCTCATTAAAATTCGAACTGGCCATCCTCATTCTTCTGTGCTTTATACTAAATTTAGGCCTTTTCTCTGTTATAGCAATGGCGACATCATTGGGGAAAAGATCATGAAGAGCAAATGCATAGACAACTGTTGTAACAAACAGAGTCAGTACGACCACTGCAGCAATTGTTGATAGCCCGATAGATAGCGATTTCGTAAACACGTTCATGACTTTCATCGAGTAGTTAATAGTTGCTATTGCTGCTCCTGTCATTGGAAATGTATATGCCCACCATGCTAGCGAAAACCTGTAAAAATAAATCATCATACATTGTTATGATGCACTTTTAAAAAAATAATACTAATCTAATTTTATTTAGTCCTAATATATTGTTACCTGAATCCCCTGAAGAAGTTTATCCTCACTACCTGCATTGCAAAAAAAACTGTTAAAACAAAGCACAAAAACATTCTTATTTCACTAACTTACTAACTTAACAAAACAAACTGCGCAATTAGACCAGTTTGAAAACTATTTACAAAAAAACAGGCATTTCTTTTGAGTATAGTTTTTGAGCTTGTTTAGATGCGTGATAAAAATAATAATTAAAGTAGTCTACATTGATAAAAAATCTTTCCTATCAATTTCTGGAAATTCAGTGAAGTATAGATTGAATTGTCAACATAAAAGAGAGACTTACAAGAGATAGATATAGGAAGAGGGCAACGAAGTAGGCAAGCCTTGACCCATAATCAAAATCACCTATAATCTTAGACCAGGCAACACAAGCAACGCTAGGGGCCGCCACAAACAAAAAGAACACAGGATGAAGGTCTTTAGGAAGGGCAGTGTTAGTAGGAAGCCTCTGATAAAGTGTTACAAAAAGCACAGTATAATGGGCCAGCCCAACCGCAAAAAAGAAAAGAGGCCCTTCTTTCAGGCCCATGTTAGCGCCAAGCAAAGCACCAACAAAGTTGCCAACAATGGACAAATGGTTTGAAGGATTGGCCACTTTTGATAGCCTTCTTTTGCCTCCTGACATCCATTGACCATAAATCTTCAACTCTAGGCAAAATATAGGAGTCATTAGCATGTACCATAAAACTGGATTGAGTTTAAGGGCAACTAGTGGAGGGACCCCTTGAGCTAAGAAGAGGAAGGTGATCCATGGTGCGAAGAAGAAGTTAACTCTTATTGGATGGTAATACTCTCTTTTTACAGCTTCGAAGTATAGTATTGCTTTAAGGATGTATATGATTGATACTGTGGACATCAGTGCAATTGATATGCACCATAAGATGAAGTTTATGAATAGACATGCTTTCGGAGAAAATAATGAGCCGTGTTCAGCTATGCTTTTCCATAGTATAGCTTGACTGCTCACTCCTAGGCACATACCGAATGATGAAATTGGAAAGCGAAGAAGGAATGGCCACAGTTTGTCTTCTGGAAGCACAGAAATCTCCGAAGGCTGCATATAATAAACAATGATTAAAAAAAAAAAGGAATTCCCAAGAATTGTTTAATCTAAAAGTTTAATTAAATAAATAAATAAAGAAGTGCATATTGTGTACCTTGAGAGTGTCGAGTTCAGGGCCTTGTAAGGCAGCAAAGTATCGATCAACTTCTGGCATATGTTCAACTTTGGGTTCAGAATCACCAGCTTCTATGTCATTGTTTTCATTTGTTTTTCCTCTTAGACTTGAGAACTGTCTTTCTAGCCTTCCAGACCAAGTTTTAAATGAATCAAATCTTTTGTCTTTCATACTAGAGCTTGTAGAAATCCTTGACTGACTGTCCGAATTGCCTTTCAATGTTAAAGGATTTTGAATGGCTTCTTCTTTAGATATACTCGTGCTTTTTAATTGATCTAGTCTGGAAGGAGATGATGGCATTGCTATAGAAACAGAGTAGGAGCGACTAGGTACCTAAGATTTTATTGATATTATACAAGAAAATTTACTTCATTAACTATCAACACTACGGAAGTAAAAAAAAAGTTATGAAAGCTTACGTTGATTTTGTCTGAAGCAGTCACTTTAGAAGAATGATTTCTACCTTCAAATGGAATTTTTAGAGAGATGCATTCTTTTGAAGAAAGATTATTGGTTGCTGCTTTATTCTCCATTGATGATGTCTGTAAAAATATGTACATGAACCATATAAAATTTGGATTTCTTCTGCTAAGATTTATATGAACAAGGCGAATACTGTAAAAAATGGTTATATTTTATATAAGTTTGCTCAGACAATAAAATATTTATCTTTTGCCTTGTTAAGGCAATATAATCCATGTCACCATGATACTATTAATAGAATTTATCAGAAAGAATACGTATGCACTACAAAACACAAGCATGATATATATTTAATTTTAGGAAGTAAAAATCAGTACATAAAAACGAATGTAAGCTTTGGGAAATCCATCAAATGCCAAAACATATCAATGTATATATGCCTGATTCCCATCATAATTCGTATTGATCTATACATTTGAAAATTTGACAAATAGAAGGGGAAAACGACTTGCATTTGTTCAATAATATTATAAAAACTATTTGACATTCAATATTCATAATTACAGGATCTTCACGAAGATTAAATACCTCGGAATTATCTAAGCAGAAGACTTACCAGAGAAATTTATATTTATATTATTTGCAGACTTCAACAGCAAGTAGCTCTTAGAAAACCAACAGGATTTATGAAGCGATATATTACTAATGCTCTCCCATTATGTACAAGATGAGTAGATAATCAAGATTATATAGAAAACTTAACAATAAGAGTGTGTTCCAAGTAGTTGGGTAGAACATTAAAATAACTATATTGTAACAGGTTTAATAAACATGTGTTTTTTCTGCCGTACATATATTGCAATTAAAATGACTAAAAACAGACGGTTTTTTCAAAAATAAGAATCTAATTTTAAAACTTACGTTTGAATTGCTCAGCAAGTTGGCTGTGTTAGGTTGAAACAGGGTTATATAGAGGGGTCTATTTTGACTAGACTGGTGTTCTTATACTATGACTCTTTAATTAAAACTCCTGCATCATGCATACATCTATTCTCATTCACATTCTGTCCATGAATTACATTTCTAATTTTGCTAGGATGAGGATTGGGGAGTGTTCTTTATACTTAGTTTCTACCAAAAATAGTTGTAATGGCATTTTGTGAATATAGTAATTTTCAAATGAGAGATTCGATTTTATAGCTAGACAGTGATGGTTCCTTCTTTTCTTAGATGCCAGAATCAAGTTTCATTTGTAAACTTTGAGGATGTATACACCAAACTCAAAACTTATACTTCTACAAAGAGTGCAAGTAGCAATCCTGTTATGTTGAAGTTGCCACTAAGTTCATGATTGTGTTCATATTGTTAGTAACCTTGTATTTTACTTATGTCGGATTAATTAGTTAATGATAATTGTTGTGCGGAAATTCAATTGATTCGCACAAACTCCAAAAACGCAGCGGAATACTAATGCGCGGAAACAATCAAAAGAAAGATCTAGCTTGTCGATTAATTACCAACAACAAATTCAATGAAAAATAATCACCAAACAACAACAAAAAATACAGAAGAAAGGAGGACACAGAGCTTTAACGTGGTTCGGCTAGATTGCCTACGTCCACGGACGCAACAACTATTCTTTATTTCACTGAAGAAAGAGAGTACAAAAAGGAGAGATTACAAAATTATAGGTAGTAGTGGAGAGACTAATCTATAATTACAAATTGAATAATCAATTTATCCAAAGACTTGTTTGCGCTCAAAACCCCTAATTGATTGACTGCAGAAATTAGGGTATACTGAAGAAGAGGATAATGGTGGATGCTTTCTCACACGCTCACACATATGAAGAAGAACTTCCTTCATTTAAATAAGCATGAAAATGAAGGATGCTTGGAGATGAAGAAAATTAACTTCCAGATTATGTGACAACCTTTCCAGTTTACTTGATTTGATTCCAATGCACATAAATGACAAAAAATCTATGTTTCCATAAATTTCTATTGCTTAAATTAATCTCCATGTATAAACTTCGCTATCTTCATATGATAAATATGACTAATTGATTGATTGGCAATTAATTAGTTTCCATTTCCTAAAAGATACCACGCATATCTTTCTTTTTTATCATTGCATATATAGCCTAATTAATTGATTGACTGAATTAATTAATTATTTTCTTATCTTCTTTGGAAAATATTTGAATCACATAAATTCAACACTCCACCTTGATTCAAATATAACCATCTCTCTGCATCATCACATCTCGACAAATTGTTGGGTCTACGTCAACAAGTTCAATGTGAACTAGTATGGACAATATTGCCCAAACAGAACTTCCAAATCTTTCCCAAGCACAAGAAAGATAGTATGCACATCATCAAACATAATGCATACGAGAAAGTACCAAAATTCTTCAAAAAATCCGATGTTGGAGATGAACATGTAGATACTAATTTTCGAGAGACCAATGGAAATTTAACAGCGCGCTTCACCTTCTCCATTCCAAATTGAGTGAGGACATACTCAATGTTATCTACTCCAATCTACTCCACAAGAATTTTGCTAGACTTTCCTAAGTCAACATCAACAGACTCACCAACAAGCTCCACAACATTATAAGCATAAGATGAAGAATCATCGCTACAAATATGCTTACAAATAGGGCCAACTGAACCAAAAGGCCTTTCCAACAAGTGAGCTCCACCTAGAGTCTGAACCTCTGTAATCTTCTCATCAACCATGGTATCATCGGAAATACCAATATCTTTCTGAACATGGAAACAATCTGATGACTCCAAATGTGTTTGGCAATTTTCTGTCCTCGCAATGTCATCACTTGATAGAGGCTCCACCTTCAACAACGACCTCTCATCAAATATCGCATGCCTGCTAGTCACAATTCTCTTAGTTGTTTTACACCCCAACCTATACCTCTTCACTCCTTCTCTATAGCCTAACAAAATGTACTTGCTTTCCCTAGGCTTCAACTTATCATGTCTCTCATCTTCTAAACAAGCTGAACAACCAAACACTTTAAGGAATGAATAATCAACAGGCTCTCTTTTCCATATCTCTTCTGGGATCTTCATATCTATGGCAATAGAAGGTGTGCGGTTGATGAGAAATACTGCCATAGATATCGCTTCTGCCCAAAATCCCACTTCTAGACCAGCAGTCGTTCTCAAGCTCGTAGCTTTCTCCCACAATGTCCGACACATGCACTCCGCCACTCCGTAACAATGTGACTCAACAGAAATAGAAAAATCTCTAATTACATGCTCGGACTCACAATAGTTAGTGAATTCTTGTGACATAAATTCACTACTATTTTCAACTTTGAGAACCTTCAAACGCTTCCTCGACTGCTTCTCTACCAAGGTCTTCCACTTACAAAACTGGGCAAATATTTCGTCTTTGGCCTTTAAGAAATAGACCCAAACCTTACGTGAGAAATCATTCACAAATAAGACGAAGTAACTGGCTCCACCAAAAGATGCAACTGGGGTGGGTCCCCGCACATAAGAATAAACATACTCTAGAAACTCTGTAGCTCTAGGTCTTCCAACATCAAATGTGACATGCTTCTTCTTTCCAAAAGAACAATCTCCACAAGAGCTAGGCTTCAACTGACAAACACCATCAATCAACCCACGCTTCTTCAATACTTCAAGATTCTCCTCATCAACATGACCTAAACGAAGATGCCATAACTGAGTAGAATATGAAATACTAGAATCAGTAGAAACTACCGACTCTTCTAAGATTTTCTCTCCATGAAACACATAAATATCATTAACTCGCACCCCTTTCATCACTATCAAGGAACCCTTCGCCACTCTCAAATTCTCTCCATCTATTATTATCCTCATACCAAGTCTACTCAAAGCTCCAACTGATAACAAACTTCTACGCAGCATCGGAACATGTCTAACATCCGTGATAGTCCTAACAACACCATCATGCATCCTAAACCTCACACTTCCAACGCCCACAACATGACAAGATGTGTCATTCCCCATATGAACTGCTCCGCCATCAATTTTCTTGTAACTGACAAAACAGCTCCTATCTGGCGTCATATGACAAAAGGCTCCAGAATCAATCACCCAACTTGTATGCTCTAAAGGTGAAGTACTGGCTGAAAGTAATGATGTATTACTATCACTTCTATCCGCATCTGATCTAACTGATGGCAAAACTGAAGCTTTCTCCTTCTTCTCTCTCTTCTTTCTAAGAGCTGGACAATCCCGTATGAAATGTCCATTCTTCTTACAATAATAACAAGCACCCCTTCTAGGACCCATGAAATGAGACCTGCGCATATCTCTACCTCCAATGTGCTTTTGGCTTTTATCTCTTTTTTTAGATGAACGAAGTTGTTGCTGAAGAACACCGTCATAAGTCTTCACCTTCCATGTCCTAAAAACTCCTTTTCTAACAAATTTGGTGATGTCATAATTTTTCATACCACTACTGAAAGAATTTGTCATTGACAACTAATCTAGAACAAGACAGCCAGCTCTGATACCAAACTATTGTGCGGAAATTCAATTGATTCGCACAAACTCCAAAAACGCAGCGGAATACCAATGCGCGGAAACAATCAAAAGAAAGATCTAGCTTGTCGATTAATTACCAACAACAAATTCAATGAAAAATAATCACCAAACAACAACAAAAAATACAGAAGAAAGAAGGACACAGAGCTTTAACGTGGTTCGGCTAGATTGCCTACGTCCACGGACCCAACAACTATTCTTTATTTCACTGAAGAAAGAGAGTATAAAAAGGAGAGATTACAAAATTATAGGTAGTAGTGGAGAGATTAACCTATAATTACAAATTGAATAATCAATTTATCCAAAGACTTGTTTGCGCTCAAAACCCCTAATTGATTGACTGCAGAAATTAGGGTATACTGAAGAAGAGGATAATGGTGGATGTTTTCTCACACGCTCACACATATGAAGAAGAACTTCCTTCATTTAAATAGGCATGAAAATGAAGGATGCTTGGAGATGAAGAAAATTAACTTCCAGATTATGTGACAACCTTTCCAGTTTACTTGATTTGATTCCAATGCACATAAATGACAAAAAATCTATGTTTCCATAAATTTCTATTGCTTAAATTAATCTCCATGTATAAACTTCGCTATCTTCATATGATAAATATGACTAATTGATTGATTGGCAATTAATTAGTTTCCATTTCCTAAAAAATACCACGTATATCTTTCTTTTTTATCATTGCATATATAGCCTAATTAATTGATTGACTGAATCAATTAATTATTTTCTTATCTTCTTTGGAAAATATTTGAATCACATAAATTCAACAATAATAAGTTGAAAGAATTAGAAAGTAGCAAAATTATTGTGTATAATGTTTTTTTTTATTAAACATGTGAGCTGAAATGGAATTTACTTCGAATTCGTGCGCAATCTTTCTAACTTAACTTGGAAGTTGGTGTGGAATTCTTTGGGACAGAATGTTTCATCACCCAAGTTATATTCTGCAGATATTCACTTGAATGTCAATAATTATTACCGTAGAGTTAAGTAGCTAGTAATGAATCCTAATGAAATCCTTACCATTGTAATTTTTTTGGGTAAATTTGGATTAACCACATACATAAGACTTTGTTTTCTTCTAGCGAATGTCAGTATCTTGCGTTGCCTTGATGGCAAAACCAACGAGTGCTTGCATGAACCGAATAAATTTTGTTAATTTGTCCGGATTCTAAAATTGATCAGAATAAAAAACTATGATAGCTAGCTAGGCATAAAAAAAAAAATTAATTAAATCATTTTCAAAATAAACTTAAGCAATTAATAATGAGGTACACATGCTGAATGCACTTATTTTTCAATGAAAATCAAAGGTAGGTTGAATTTATTTACAGGTAATCCAAAGTTGCAGTCTTATTCACGCACACACTCTAGGAAAATAAAACTAACAAGAATAAAATGAATTATCGAGTATATAAACTAACCATGTCAACTTCAATGATGGCAAACAGAACAAATAACGTATCCGATTGTATTTTCTGTATCGTCCGCATAACATCATTTTGAGCAAAAAAAACTAAGCTTATTCTTAGAATATATACACTAGGAAAGAATATATCAAGTAGAGGTCAAAATAATGCTAATAATTGTCAATCCCAGTTACCTTTTGACTTAATTTGACTGATGAAGTTTCCTAGTAATTCAGAAGCCTCCAGATAAGAGCAAACACAAACAAATTAACCAGAACGTGCATATGAGGGAGAAACACTATAAAAAATAAAGTGGCTTAAGAACCCCTATGCTATATATACATAGACTTTGAAAATTAATACAATACACTAAGAACTAGTAACAAAAAGTAAGTCTAGACAAAGCAATGAAGTAAATCGCCACTTGATCAACAATTGATACAAGATAGGCGTTGCAAGTGCATGTACATTGCTGTCTTGCACCAATGGACGCAAGTGGACTTAGTTAGGAGTTAGGACAAATGCTTTTTGTTTGATATTTATATTAAGGTAAATTAAATATGCATGGAAGGTGACATGGTTCTTATATTGTAAGCTTAGTCTACTTTCGAAACAGATCATATTGCAAGCTTCATCTACTTTCAAAACAGATCAAATCCACTTGCTCCATGTCCCATGTGACACAAAAAATCATAATCATTCATCGTAGCAAATTGAGTCCACTTATTTGATTAATGGCCTTTGATACCAAATGAATAACTGAGATTATTGTGGCATGTGGGGACAGACAGAAAGGGAACAGAGGAATTGAACCCCTTACAAAAGTGAGAAGTTCAAATCTTATATCTTCAAATATCAAGTGTCATCCATCTCCATACAATCACAACCATTCATTCACTCAAATTAATAAGTTAATTTAATTAATCAATCAACAATAAATGACGGATATTGAATGGGGACAGTGGGCATATGACTTTTGAGGACAAGGAAATTGAATTGAGATGCAAAAGAAGTCACTTTATTACCAATGTTCTTACATTAAATTTGGCAGCACAACCTTTTTCGGTATAATTACTTTGTGATGCATGGATAGACCAACTTTTTTGGGGGGGGGGGGGGGGGGGGGTGTGAAGTCATGCCTTTTTATTTGCTATATTAGGTAGATATATCATTTCTGATTACTGCATTAATGACATAACTCGAACAAATAGGAAACTCCACAAAACTCGGTATATTATTTGAAAATTTTGCTCTTTATACACACACATACATGTGTGCAAGTTTACAAAGGAAAAAAAAGAACGATGAAATCTCTACAATTTAGTCTGAACATGACTTATTGTTCACCAATGTACGCAAATCGACTCATCGGTTCAATTTCTCTATCCCCAAAAGTTATGTGTCATTTGTTCTCATTCAGTTTGCACCCTTCATTGTAACTAATTAATTTAATTAATCGATCAATTTGATGGAATGAATGGTTGTGACAGTGTGTTATTAGTCCAAAAGTATATCAACATTAAAGCAACATTATGATTATGTTATATTTTCTTTAGGACTTAGAAATTAGCAGTGTTATGAGCCTTAATTAACTAGGGACTGGAATTTGAGTGACGTAATGGACAAGGATTTCAAAAAAGACCAAAAAGGAAAAAAAAAAAGAAAAAAAAAAAGAAGCAATAATGCGGGGTCGCTATTTTCAGATGCATTTGACTCAAATGGATCGGCCATTGAAGTTCACAAGATTCTGGTTGGTGGCCACTGAGTCAGTCAATAAATTTTCTATTCTTTTTTGCTATCTTTCCTTGTTTTTCAGGTTTTACCACATAGAACAAAAGGAAAATCATTATTTGTTAGTTGAGTTGCTTTAAAATCTGTCCATCTTTGTCGCTTCACGTTTGCAGTTTTATTAAAGATGATAAAAGGAAGATAAGTGGGATAACATATGTTTTTATGAGAGACTTGCACGTACGTATTCATAGTTGGAGATAAGTGGTACTCCCGAGTGCCGTCACACTGCATTACCGTTTCTCTCGGTTTAGTGCATCTCCATTGGGTCGGGTTTCATCGGCAGTGATCAAGAATACAAATTCAAAAGAGGCATACGTGATACCTGCTCATTCTCCTCCTCATGAAGCTTCCTTACTGAATATCATTACATGATTCGCGTACGTATTTCCTTTCCTGCTACTTATTAGCTTCAACATGCCTAATAAGATCAGCATATGACAGTTCAGAATTCCCACCTAGCGACGTATTACAAACCAACAAGCAAATCTGGGAAGACTAAATTAGTATATAATAATAATAATAATAATAATAATAATAATAATAATAAGAAATTAAAAATTGAAATAAAATTGTAGACCAATCTTTTGCAGCTAGCACGTTAGGCAAGTCGCTTTCCCCGACTGACGTCAGATTTATCTTCATGGCTTTATAAATGCAATTTGTTGTTTCTTTGTTTTCCGCTTTAGCCATCACACAAAGCGAATTCTCCGGCATCGCTTTACCTTTCCTTTCATTGTTAACTCGTGACGTCTAAGACCGAGTTCGTTTTTAAAAAAAAGGGGTGAACGCTTGATTAAACAAGTGACAAACTGGTGTGTTGATGGACGTTGTCTTCTGATAAGGTCAATTGATATCCAAATTTCAAAAGCTTGACTAAACTGATAAGGAAAAAAAGGTATTCTGAATACCTAGTTAAGGCAACTCCAATGATTCGCGGTATTTAGCCCTGAAGCATAAAGCCCCCCTTTACATATCTCCGCTCCCACTTCTCTCCGCACATTCCACTCAATCTTTTAGTTGTAAAATCTTTTTAATTAGAAAAACTAAACGAAATATCGCCGCGTCCAATCAAAATTGTCCGAAGAACGGTTTACCGACATCCAGCGAAGCAAGCTGGATCATTACACGTTCCACCGCCACTTGGAGTTTCACCAGACGATTTACGTGTACTACACGAGTTTCCAGATGATTATCAACACGCAGAAACCGCTTTAACAACCATACATGTATAAATTGCACATTAATATATTTGGTTATTTTTATATGTACATTACATAATCATATTAAATAACTATCGCTCTATCCAAAATTATTAATTCATAATTATCTATAGGACCATTACATTCATTATCGGGGTAGTTGGGCTAAGTGCATTACCCAGTTTTATGACTCTCTTTCCGGTTCTATTATTGAGAGGCTACAGGCTAGCCCTTTTGGTCTTTTTTTGTCGATTGGGCATGTCCAGTCCTTTGATCGACCTCTCACTCAGGCATTAGCTGAGAGGTGGTGGCCCGCCATGCATACATTTCATTTTTCAGATCTTGACCTTGCTATTACCTTAGTTGATTTCTACATATTCAATGGCATTGAGATTGGACGACACGGTCTTCGACCTTTTCCATTTTATGATTTATACAAGTCCCCCAATCTTTTTACCGTTTTTCTACCACTGATATATATTACCTACGTTACTAGTTGTTCTGTTAAATTGACTTACCTGCAGCAGTACATCACCACTTATGTAGCTAGAGCCGATGTGATGGAGCAGTTACAAGAGCATTTTTGTTGTACTTGTTTGGTTCAACTTTTTTTCCGAACAAAAAAGATACGGTTAGACTAGGCTATTTGGCATCTCTTTTCAGATTGGACCAGCTGCATACTATTGATCGGGGCACATCGATATCAGACACCCTTTATACCGCTCTAGATCCATTTGCGCTTGGCGATGTCAAGCAGAAGCATGCTTTTTGGTATATTTTGCCGTTATGATACTATGAGTACATGGCAAACATGCATTCCCGCATCCAGGACATGGCTAGTCAGGCTGCCGAGCAATACTTTCCTAGGATGAGACAATGGAGGACAATGCAGTACGTACATCATGTTCCCTTAGGTGTACGATATGACTTGATGGAGGCTAGATCACAGCTTGATATGCGTAGTCGGGGTAACATCATTCGTACACCTTGGGCCTCACATTGGACTCATATAGCAGATGCAGGTCTTATGGCGGATGGCCATCCCTTGGTGGTTGCGTATTCACTATCTAGACGTAGGGTTGCTTTGCACACACCTACATTTATGCCTATGTGGTATTTGGAAGAGAGGTGTGCTTATCAGATTACGGGTGATTGTCGTGTACCATATGATCCTTTATTTTATGAGGATATATTTGGTAGACATAAAGTGATTGGCGATTAGTACCTAGATGCTCTACGACAAGCTGAGTGGGTGGATAATAGTACTTTCTTCATCAATGGAGATTACGATGCTTATTGGGGCAGAGGAGCACCCCGTAGATTCATCGTACCAGATTATATTTGTGGAGTCAACTCTGATCATATAGGACCTCACATTGCAGCCGATAGAGTTCTGGTACCACAGGTTTCATTTGATCTGATTTCATCGTAGTTCTCCCAAACTCCGATGCAGTTGGAGACTGATACTACTTTTAGAGCATATGACGCGACAGGTACTCTGATTGAGCAGCCTTTAGTCTTTCTAGATCACTCCGACTATCCTGGTGTGCCTTAAGTCGGGTTATATCCTCCGTATGAGGTACGTTTGTTGTTTATTGCCATTTTCCCTTTATTTTATGCTTAGTTTCTTATCTATGTCAAATATCATTTTTATGTAGTATGCTGCTAGATTAGACCAGGCCAGAGTTTCACTTAGTGTGTTTCGCGATATGACTCTTGCACATACACACACCATGCATGATATGTACATGCAGCATACACAAATACTAGAGGTGCAGATTGATCAGCTATCAGCTAGACTTGTTGTACATGAACCTTTTGGACCACCAGGGGAGGTGTGCTGGTCCCAGTGGGTATAACACTGGTGGTTTAGATAAGCATGATGGGAAGGATGACGATGGGGATGAGGACGATGGGGACGAGGATGAAAGGGATGACGAGGACGAGGGGGATGATGATGATGGTGACGGTGACGGTGATGATGATGATAGTGATGGGGATAATGGTGATGATGGTGACGACGACGACAATGTTGCATCCATTTAGTTGTATACCTTTTGTTTATGCATAGTGGACCTTTTATTATATGTTGCAGTACCCATTGCTTATGTACTATATCATTGTTTGAGTATACTGTGTATTCTTTATGTTTGTCTAATTTCACTTTCCTTGAGTTAGGACGATAATGTTCGAGTATATACTGTGAATTCTCTATGTTTGAGTATAATGTGAATTCTATATGTTTAAGTACACTGATGTAAATTAGTTTGCTAAACCTATTATAATTGCAAACATACAAACATGGTACACTGCTATATTAACATACTCATAAGCACCAACTAGTGACATACAAACATAAAGAACTGCTAGTGATATTATAATTGAAGATATATGAACATTGATAAAAAACAACACGGTAATAATAGAACACAAACATGAAGAAACTAAATGTGATGATTAAACTGCAACTCCTATAAAGAAAGTCTAAGACGTCTTATCTTCTGTTCTAGCTCGTTTACATATGTTATGCCCCTTGGATATAAAGGATCATCCAACCATTCATCGTAATTGCAACCATTCGGCCAGAATTAATATAGCTGGATTCGACGACCAATATTTTCTCCATCCGCACGTACTACTACTTTGACTCCATACCCGCAGCAACAACAAACTGGGTATGGTTCAAATTCTTGCTTAGTGGGAGGTTGAACAACTTGAACCTGGTTATCAGGTTGTTTATATGCCTGATGACCAACCTATTGTTTGTATGGTGGTTCAACCACCTCCTAAAGTTTCAGCTGGTCAAGGTCTGGAAACTGATCACGGACATCTTCATAGTGTTGTTCTTGATAATTGATAAGCCAATCCTCATCAGTATGTGGAATTTCCGTAGGCACATAACCTGCATCTGAGTTAGAAGAAGACCAAGAAGGCATTGTGATGAAGAAGTTGTTGTGATTGAGGAAAATGATTATGAATGATGAAGAAGTAAACCATAAAGCGCATATATAAACAAAAAAGTCTATTTAATTGATGTGATACCAATATTTTTTTATCTGACAACAACAACAAACATTATTATTTGAAAAGACAAATCAGAAAGCTCTCTACACATTAAAAGATTCTTCATACAACACAATATTACTTAACCAAGTATACATTAAAATATCTCCAAGTAAATAATACAGTAACGACCGTTACATAACCAACTAGTAATACTGTTATCTTAAGGCCATCCAAATCTTTCCAGCCAATTTTGGCGTATGAAGTACGCATCATGCCCAATGAACAGAGTGTGGTATTTTGAATTGTATCGACCGTCATAAGTCGAATGTGTAGTCTCGAACAAATTTTCTGATACTACCTCACTAATAACCTTTGTGTAACGCATGCATGCCCTAGTAAAGTTTACATATGCAGTCCTGACGTCTTGAGCCGTATGTCTGACTCGACAGCCCACGTCATTGTAAAGTTCAACCAGAGTGTCCCTAAATTGAATTACCATTAACTCCGGATCGTTGCACATCTCATTGGTTTGTATGTAGTACTGCATAAGCAGCTTAAATTAATGATACGTAAATGTCATGTTGGACATTGTAGTTTGAATAATGTTAAGTTTATGAATGATTTAAACAGATAACAATTTGCGGAGTTATATAATGGATGTTCCTACTCTCCACTCATTAAAGATATTAGTTGTGGCTGGCAACAGGACGTGGCCGCAGTGTATGATATGACCGCACACTGAGCCGCCTTATCTCCACTAAAGAAAGCAAGGAATCTTGACCTGCAAATGAACGTGGCTACAGTATGTGATTTGACTACACACCGAGCCACTTTGTCTCCACCTAATAAAGATATTAGCTGTGGCCGACAGTGGAACGTGGCTATAGTGTATGATATGGCCGCACACTGAGCCGCATTGTCTCCACTAAGTAAAGTAGGAAATCTTGACCAGCAAATGAACGTGGCTACAATATATGATTTGACTGCACATTGAGCCACCTTGTCTCAACTCAATAAAGATATTAGCTGTGGCCAACAGCGGAACGTGGCTACAGTGTATGATATGACCGCACACTGAATCGCCTTGTCTCCACTAAAGAAAGCAGGGAATCTTGCCAGCAAATGAACGTGGCTATAGTGTGTGATTTGAATGCACACTGAGCCACCTGGTCTCCACTTAATAAAGATATTAAATGAGGCCGACAGTGGAATGTGGCTACAGTGTATGATTTGACCGCACACTGAGCCACCTTATCTCCACTCAAGAATTAGTCCTATATATATATATATATATATATATATATATATATATATATATATATATATAACAGTATGGATCTCATACTTGTTCACCACAATTCAGTCTAACAAAACATTCAAAAATCAAACAACTATCCTCAATAACAATGTCCGGAAATTTACTAAAAGCTATATTGCTTTGCGACAGTGACTACGAAGAAGAAGCATATGCGTTAGCACATAAATAAGAGGAGGAGAAACTGATGGAGATATACCATGAAGCGTACGGTTCAACCTCTGGAAAATACGGTGGCTCAGTTGTGGGTCGAAAATACATCAACCGTAACCAGCAAGCATTTCACAAAACATTTATGCAAGATTACTTTGCCCGTGATCCAACTTACGGTCCAGAGATGTTTAGACGATAATTCAGATTGAATCGTCTATTGTTTTTAAGAATTCTCGAAAGTATTCAGCAGAATAATACTTATTTTGTTTACAACCAGGACGCTGCAAAAAAACAAGGTTTGAGTGGGCATCAAAAGATGACCGCAGCTTCAATGATGTTAGCATACGGTACACCCGTCGATGCCCTTGACGAGCATATCGTATTGCAGATAGTACGACATTGGAAAATCTAGATCACTTCTGTGAATCAGTTGTGGACATTTATGGGACAGAATATCTTCGTTCTCCAAATGAGGCAGATATAACGCGCTTGCATGAAATGCATGAAAGCAAAGGCTGGCCCGGCATGCTTGGAAGTCTAGACTGTATGCATTGGGAGTGGAAGAACTGTCCAAAAGCTTTTCATGGAGCATATAACAACAAAGAAAAAAACCAACTATCATCTTAGAAGCAGTTGCCTCTCATACTCTGTGGATTTGGCATGTTTTTTTTGGAATGTCAGGTTCTCTTAACGACTCAAACGTTGTCAAATGATCTCATTTGTTTAATGATTTGGCACAAGGTATGTAACGACCCGGAATTTTGGTCGTTAGATTTGAACCCTTAATTTCATTTTAAATGTTGAATGGGAATTATAATTTGATTTCGAATAAGAAGATTTTGGTTAAATTAATGAAATTAGTTAAATTTCAAATATGGTAATTCAATTGGATTTGAATAATAATAATTAAATATTTGAAATAGGGATAATTTGTGAATCTGGATGTAAATAGATATGAAAATGGTTTCTAAGATTATTTTAAATCTAGTTTGATTTGAATATTAATATTGGACTTTTGGATGGAATCAAAAGTCGATAAGTCAAATTTGGAATTTTATATTAATTTAACAATGGAATTTAATAATATGACAATGCAAATAATCAGATTTTGATTCGAAATGAATCAGAATGAATTTTAATGGGAATGTAAATTCTATAGGGTTTATAAATAAGTTAGCAAAATTCTAAAAGTGAAATTTTAAGTGATTTCGACGATTTTGGAAATCTCTCGAATTTATCGACAAGTTAAAATAGCCTTCCGGGGAACATTCTTGGAATTCGACAAAACCAGTTCCATTGGATCCGTAATAGTTAATTATTGTTGGATTTCAATTTTCGTAGCGTTTGGAGTTACCGTTTGTCCGTACGGGTGAGAAACGCGTTGAAATTAGAATCGAAAATTTAATATTTTAAATCGATTCAAAAAGCTATCTTGCACATCGACCAAATTAGCTTCCGAAACATGTTCCATTGTGTTCAGAAGGCGGGTAAAACCTTATAATCGCCTATCGACGTACGTTGTTTGGAGATCGTTTGAGAAAGTTGTTTAAAAGTGAATTTAATATTAAAATATTATTATATACATTTATATAAATTCGTTTTTTCAGCAAACCCTAGATCTAATTGCACAGCCGCCGTTTACAACATTTCTATGGCCGATATCATCTAGCTTTCTTCCCTTAATCTCTCTCGATCTATTGACTTTTAGACGAATCTTTCAACTAGGAAAGCGTCGAGGGAAGGGAGATTTACACATCTGTACGGTGGAGTGTCGCGTAGTTCGACGAGATGGCCAAAATCGAGTGACAAAAGGGGCACGTTCGTTCGCATTTTCAAAGGAGAAGGAGCCGCCGAGCTGCGTCTACCTTGGACCGATGGTGGAGCACGAGAAGGCCTTCGTTGTGGTGGTCGCCGATCAAGCCAAAGCTCATCGTAGAGGGTGCGGCATCAAACCCTAGAGGCCGATGATGGGTTTGGCTCCAACCTGTAACGTGCGATTGAGAAGAAGAAGAGAGCGGCATTGATTTCATATTCTAGGACGTGCGGCTAGATCTTGTTTTGGTAAATAAAATAAAAAAATTGTTTTAAATTATAGTTCAAACTATAAAAATTCATAACTTTTGTATACATTATCAGATTCCGACGAATTTGACAGCGCCAGAATCGCAGCGACGAGCAGCCCGCTGTGGTGCAGATCTGGAATCATTCTGAGCAAGTAAAAATTTAGGTTAAATCGAACGCCGTTCGATTTAATTTAAAATTTGAACGCTCGTCGAAAATTCAAGGTGAGTTAATCTCACTCACATCTGGATGCCATTTAATTTAAATAGCTAATATTTAAATGTTTGATTAGTTGATTAGTTGAATGTGATAATTACTATCAGATTGGATTGATATTTATTGGTTGTGCTAATATCTGCGGATGCAGGGAAACATGTTGGAGGGATCCAACTGGATTCCTCACAAATAGAAATTATATTTATAATCTATGATATATTTCAATGGTATCCTGTGATAGATAGATTTGGAATTTTGTTATGCTGTGTTATGGTTGAATAATATAATTTGGTATTTTAAAATATCAATAAAGTGAAATGGGAGTAAAAGGGAAATGAAAAGTGATTTTAACGAATGAATTTAAGGAAATTAAATTCAGGAATTGGTTTGGAATTTGAAATGTTTTGAAACTGTGATTGGAATGGAAACGAGAAACGGAAATTTATAAATTGGATTTATAAATAAATTGGTATATTTATCGGTGGATAAATTTTGAAAGCATAGATTTTCGGTGGGAAATTCCACAAGAAGGTATAAATTGTTTTAAAAATAAAGATGGATTATTTCTAAAGATGGAAAGTGTTTCCGTGGAAATTAAGTATGATTTCTAAGAAAGCTTCCAAAATATAAATTAGCGGTTTAAAATGTGTTTAGGATATTTGAAGAAAATGTTACTATTAATTATTTCAAGTACAAAGTAAATATTCATTTAAAGAACTTGTAGTACTCAATTATTTACAGGTACAATAGTATTAAATGTCCAGAAAGGGAATTTTAATATAAAAAATTGATTTAATAATTTTATTTAAAAAAAAGTAATTTGGTTTAAATTACTTAGAATCTCCCCTATATTTTCTCAAGTATTATTTAAAATTTTATTTTAAATAATTTTTGGTAGCCGTATTTTAACAATTTAATCGTATATTTTGGAGAGTGATTTCCAGAAAATGGGAAATGTGTTAAAAATAAAAGGTGGCTATTTTTAAAAGTGTTGGAAGAAGTTTACGGGATTTGAACGTAAATTTGAATTGAGATAAATCAAGCAGGATTTATAAAAAGGTTCTTTGGTTTATTCTGAAATGGAAGTGTAGTTCCTTGAAAAGCCAAGTGCGTTTCAAAACAGTTTTTTAAGTAAAAAATTAAAAAGTTTAAATTTGTTTTTAGAGGAATGTTTCAAGAAATTATCGTTTAAGTAGTAAAATTTTTAAGAGTAAATATTTAATAAATTAGTTATAGTAGTAATTATTTTAAAAGGGTTAATTGGTATATGCTTTAAAAGAATATCATTAATATTTATATTTTACAAAATAGTTTTATTGTAAAGATAGTTTGGTAAAAGTTTTATTTGAAAACTTGTATGGATTTCATAACTTTATTTTAAAATTTAGTATGACTTAACTTTTATTTTGAAGAAAAATAGTTTATATTTTATAAAGCAGTTTTATTTGAAACATTTAAAAAGTATGTATATATTTCAAATAACGTATGTAAATAGCTTTAATTTAAATTATTATAAATCTAAAGTTTTTGGCTTGGATGTTTTCAGTGGAAATCAATATTTGAAAATTTATTCCATAAGGAGTGTGTGGGTTGAAACTGTTTTCAAGGGGTTGAAAATGGAAATATATCTTGCAAAGATATTTTAAGGATGATAAATAATTTTGGAAAATTATTTATTGTTTGATGGATTTTGTGGATGTAATTGATAGTTAAATAACCGACTATCAATATTGGCCAATGTGTTGATCGTTTCGAAGAGACCAGGATCGGCATTAATTTCTCGAAAATCACTTCGATCCGGTTTGTACATTTTCGTGAGGAAGACGAATTTGGATTTGAAGATGGAGCAGTGAAGTTCAAGGGCTAGTCGCTACTAATCCTGAGGATGTTTCCAAAATGGATGTGGTAGGAGTAGTGTCTTCGGTTCCGTTCGAACGCAGGACAGACTTGTATGGATGAATGCTTTCGGAACATCGTCAGGCGGACGATGAGCATTCTAAGTGAAACGTTCTAAAAGGCAATGCTTAGCCTCAAGCCTTATCAACCGGGAATGACTGAAAATCAGGGGTTATGCAGCAAGGCTAAGTGGGTAGCACCCATTAGGGTAAGGTCATCCCTATCTAGATGTCCCTTTTTATTCGGCTTAGTGGTGTGGTTGCTGATCCCAACCGTGAGGTGATCTTACTCGGGATTATCCAGTAAGGTGTAGTCTCGGTCTTGTGTTGCAGGGGATTGGGAGAAATCCTCGGTATGGTGATCTAAGCCGCGTACTGTGACAGGTGGTACCCTAGTGCCTAGTCATTAGTTGGAAATCCATTCTCCCTACGTGCCTTTTACGGTTTTGTTTGTATACCTATCAGCTGGAATTTAATAAATGTAACAATTTCGGCAATTTTAATAAGTATTTGTACATAGACACCATTATAATATCAGATGATTTTATAAGAAATGTTTTGGCTATCGTTAGGTAAAAACTCGACATGTTTATTTGTGGCGTGGTCTTACGAGATGCTTTTGATTCCAAAGGATTTTGAAACTTTAATAATCAATTTGGGTGTATTTTTCTCACGCTGGTATTCCAGACTGACTCGGGTGTTATTTTATTATAATGCTCGGGTCAGACCGAGTATTATAGATTACAGGAAAGGATGCTGTGGAGCTCAGAAGAGGAGCTGGAGACCGAGATGTATTATCCACACTTGTTTATATCCGCTGCTGTGATTGTTTGAAATTGTCACGTTGGTAATTGTTGTTTGTTTGTGATACTCTGATGATGTAATATATAAAACAGATATAGTTTTCATTTTGTGTAAAGATCTGTTATTGACTATTATATTTTGTTCCACTGCGATTGTGAGATTCTGATATTGTTCAGTTCCTTCTTTCTTCTATCTTCTCTCTTTTCCTCAACATTCTGTCTTTTCCGGCACTCGAGCGTCAGCATAGTATTTTGTGGTGTATTTTGTGCTGATTTTCGAGGGTCGAGAAGGGCAGGTCTGTGACAGTGGTATCAGAGCTTAGGTTGGCGATAACCTTGGCTCTGGTGGGGAAATTACCCATTAGAAATAGAGTCCATAGTACTCTAGAATGAGTTGAGTGTAATAATAGATATGAGAGCGTACTTGTTAGTGAATATACAACTGTTTTTATACTGTGTTGACTTATCGGTTGGGTATTTATGAATTCTGGTCGGTACGGGAAGTACAACCGTATCGATAGGGGTTTCTAAACTCTTAAACAAGATAAACCGACATAGTATTGTTTTTAAAGCGGGTAAATGAAATAATTTTACCCAAGATTATATTTTGATATAAAAGGAATAATTTTTTGAAATTATTATATATATTTGGATGTTTGGTTGTTAATATTATAATCAAATATAAGAATCTGAAATTTGAAATGGTTTATAACCAAATAGAATTATCTAAGTTTGGTTTAAATAAAAAGGAATATAATTATAGTTTGATGTAAACCAGAATTTAAACCCCGAAATTTTAAAAAGAGTTAAATGAATTTAAATGGAAAGACTGGGAATTTAAAATTTTGAGAATGTTTGGAAATGTTGTCCAAAGATTTGAAGGAAATAATGGAATATTATTTGGGGAAATATTTTTGAATGAGAATTGTTTTGAAATGAATTTGTGGAGGCAAGGAAGTACTGAACCCACTTCAGTCGCTGGAAAATAATCCTGAAGATGATGCCACATCATCAGAATTCATTTTCGAGTTTCTAAAGTGATGGATTGCTACCGTGGTGATTGGTTATGATATTTGTTTGGACTAATTGGGTATACAAGTTGTTTTAGAAATTTCAAAAGGGAAATTTGTCTGATAAAACCAAGCGTTTTGGAACTCGGAGACTTGATTTGATATACCTAGTGGGTATGTATTGATTTATTATTTCAAAATGGTTTTGAAATAAAACAGGGTAATTGAATTCTGGGAACTCTATTTAAATAATGTGGAAAGTTAAGGTAAATCAACTATCGAACGTATAAAGCGAAGTTGATATTAATAAGAAGAAAATGAAAATTTTAATCTTGAAATATAAATTTAACTTAAGTAAATGGAAGTGAATAAAATATATTTGCATTTAACTCAGGATAAGTTAAATATAAAATAAAATTGAAGTTGAATTAAACTGAATATAAATTGAAATGTACAATGATTATAATTGTGTAATGTAATTATACCCTTAAGCTATTAAGTGATATATATATATATATATATAAAATTTGGAATTGTGATTATAAGGTGAAAATGACTCAAATAAGCAATATAAGCTTTTAAATAAATAAGTTGGTGGACTTATGAATAGAAAATGGAATTATGAACATAAATAGGAAATGGTTGAATGGTATGGTAAAGTCAAAAGTTAAATCCTAAATGGATGTAAAATGTGATAAGGCAAAGAAAAATATAAGATGTGAATGGACTTAAGTTAGTAAATAAGTCTTGAACTTATATATAGAGAAATAAAATTGGATCGAATTGGATTTAACTTAAATAAAAAAGGAATTGAGTTAAATCTGGATTGAATCAAAATCAAAATTCAGTTGTGTTATAAATAATATTGAATGAAATTCAATTATTATTTAAAATAGTAAAGGAAATGGTATGAACTTAAGTTGGCTAAATAAAATTTAGTTGGACTTGAATTAAATTTGGAAAAGAATTGAATTAAATGTAATTTAAACTAAGTAAGAATGATATTAAATGAATTAAATTCTCACTCAACTAAATTCAAAAGAATTGTTTAGAAATGAATTTAGCGTAAGCTAAATTAAATAAAAGGGTAATGGGATGAATAATATTTTGATAGCTTGTTAAAAATTTGGAAAGTAAAATAAAACCCAGTTCTGTTTTAGAATAATCGGAATGATCATGTTATTAATAAATTCAGAAATGAATACAAAAGGTGAGTAAATTTAAAATGGAATTAATATAAAATGGCTATAATCTTAAGTAATGGTTATTACATGAATAACATTTAAATTTGCATAGAAAATTTGTCGTTTTGCTGTAAACGGAAGTGAATTGTTAAAGGAAGTAAACAAATGGATTGTGAATAAATTGGAATGGGTCAGAATTTAATTTAGTGGATTTGCTTATAAATGAAGTGAATTATGAATATGATGCAAATAAATCAAATTGGAGATAAAATTGGTTATGAATCAATTTGGAATTGAATTGAAATAAATTGAAGTAAGTAAAGCATATATTAATCATAATTGAAGTGAAAATGAATTGGTTGTAGTAAATATGCATTGTAAAAAGTAAACTTGATTGTAAATCATTCAAGTGAAATAAAATGAAGTTGGATTTGTTACGAAATTAAAATGGTGATTGAAATCTTGGGATTTGCTTATAATATATGGTTAACAGGTTGAATTTTGAAATTTGTTTGTTTGACTATGTAGTTGAGGTGTTTGGCTAAGATTAATATATGGAAGGATGTTATAAATCTTATATTATTGAAAATTTATGACTTGTTTGAGTAAGTACATGTACGGAATGAAATCGATTGAGTTGGAACGCGTAAATGCAATATAAATTAGCCGCTTGCTTCTAAAATGCTAATCAAAGGTACGCCTACACAATAAAATTTGAAAAATGATATATATATTGTGGTATATTTTATTTTCTGACCGTGTGGGTCGATGTATATATATTTATATCTATTGTGATATTGTGAAACGCTCTCCATACAAAGGAGACGCTGTCAAAAATTTTCTAAAATTTTGGGAGTTAGAAATTTTTTGGAAATTTTAGAAATTTTGGGTTAACTAGAAAAGTGATTTTTGAATTAGGTTGAAAACAAGGTTTTGAGTTAAAAATAAAGCAAATGGTTTTGGAATTGAGCTAAAAAGTTTTGAGAAGTTAATGCGAGTTTTACTTGAATGAATTTTGGGGTAAGTAAATGAGTTTAGTAGCATTTTTCATACCTTAGCAAATTTCAAGGACGAAATTTTTATAAGGGGGGAGGAATGTAACGACCTGGAATTTTGGTCGTTAGATTTGAACATTTAATTTCATTTTAAATGTTGAATGTGAATTATAATTTGATTTTGAATAAGAAGATTTTGGTTAAATTAATGAAATTAGTTAAATTTCAAATATGGTAATTCAATTGGATTTGAATAATAATAATTAAATATTTGAAATAGGGATAATTTGTGAATCTGGATGTAAATAGATATGAAAATGGTTTCTAAGATTGTTTTAAATCTAGTTTGATTTGAATATTAATATTGGACTTTTGGATGGAACCAAAAGTCGATAAGTCAAATTTGAAATTTCATATTAATTTAATAATGGAATTTAATAATATAATAATGCAAATAATCAGATTTTGATTCGAAATGAATCAGAATGATTTTTAATGGGAATGTAAATTCTACAGGGTTTATAAATAAGTTAGTAAAATTTTAAAAGTGAAATTTTAAGTGATTTCGATGATTTTGGAAATCGCTCGAATTTATCGACAAGTTAAAATAGCCTTCCAGGGCATAGTCTCAGAATTCGAAGAAACCAGTTCCATTGGATACGTAATAGTTAATTATTATCGGATTTCAATTTTCGTAGCGTTTGGAGTTACAGTTTGTCCGTACGGGTGAGAAACGCGTTGAAATTAGAATCGAAAATTTAAAATTTTAAATCGATTCAAAAAGCTATCTTCCACATACGACCAAATTAACTTCCGAAACACATTCCATTGTGTTCGGAAGGTGGGTAAAACCTTATAATCGCCTGTTGGCACGCGTTGTTTGGAGATCGTTTGAGAAAGTTGTTTAAAAGTGAATTTAATATTAAAATATTATCATATACTTTTACATAAATTCATTTTTTCAGCGAACCCTAGACCTAATTGCAAGGCCGCTGTTTACAATATTTCCATGGCCGATATCGCCTTGTTTTCTTCTCTTAATCTCTCTTGATCTATTGACTTTTAGAGGAATCTTTCAACCAGGAAAGCGTCGAGGGCAGGGAGATTTACACATCTGTACGGTGGAGTGTCGCGTAGTTCAACGAGATGGCCAAAATCGAGTGACAAAGGGGGCACTTCCTTCGCGTTTTCAGGGGAGAAGGAGCCGCCGAGCTTCGTCAACCTTGGACCGATGGTGGAGCACAAGAAGGCCTTCGTTGTGGTGGCCGCCGATCAAGCCAAAGCTCATCGTAGAGGGTGCGGCATCAAACCCTAGAGGCCGATGATGGGTTCGGCTCCTACCTGTAACGCATGATTGAGAAGAAGAAGAGAGCGGCCTTGATTTCGTATTTTGGGACGTGCGGCTAGATCTTGTTTTGGTAAATAAAATAAAATAAAAATTTGTTTTAAATTATAGTTCAAACTATAAAAATTCATAACTTTTGCATACATTATCAGAGTCCGATGAATTTGGTAGCGCCGGAATCGCAGCGACAAGCAGCCTGCTGTGGTGCAGATCTGGGATCATTCTGAATAAGTAAAAATTTAGGTTAAATCGAACGTCGTTCGATTTAATTTAAAATTTGAACGCTCTTCGAAAATTCAAGGTGAGTTAATCTCACTCACATCTGGATGCCATTAAATTTAAATAGCGAATATTTAAATGTTTGATTGGTTGATTAGTTGAATGTGATAATTATTATCGGATTGGATCGATATTTATTGGTTGTGCTAATATCTATGGATGGAGGGAAACATGTTGGAGGGATCCAACTAGATTCCTCACAAATAGAAATTATATTTATAATCTATGATATATTTCAATGATATCCTGTGATAGAAAGATTTGGAATTTTGTTATGCTGTGTTATGGTTGAATAATATAATTTGGTATTTTAAAATATCAATAAAGTGAAATGGGAGTAAAAAGGAAATGAAAAGTGATTTTAAGGAATGAATTTAATGAAATTAAATTCAGGAATTGGTTTGGAATTTGAAATGTTTTGAAACTGTGATTGGAATGGAAACGAGAAACGGAAATTTATAAATAGGGTTTATAAATAAATTTAATTTGTTATGATGTGTTCATGTCTGTTCATGTTGTTGATTTGACTTATCTGGTTTGATATGCTCTGAATTTGCTCATTTGAGCTGCTGTCTGGTTTCATTTGAGTGATGTAATCTTGCTGTCTTGGTGTTATTGAATCCATGAGATTTAAGTGTACTTGTATTCTCTGACCATATGCGTTGCCCTTGTATTTGAACTCCCGCTTGCCTCTGAACTGATACATGCATATCCATATTCATTTAAACATGTAGTCATTATTCTGATCTTATTGAGGTCTGGTTATGTTGAATTTGAGTCTGGTTCTGGTTATCGGTGCATGTTGAAACTAAATGCATTGTATTTTGGTCTGGTCTGGCGATCTTGACATTTCATATGTGTGTGGTTTCATGTCTTCATGATTGTAGTCTTGTTCATGCCTAAAAATTGCCTTTGACTAGTTCTAGTTTGAATCCATGTTGCATGCACCTGAGTTGAATCCAGTCTCGGGTTGGGTTTGACTTTGTGCTCACCTGTCCCTGCAAATTTAACAAGCAATTGTATATCGACGTGAATGACATTGTGGCATGTATAGCGATACACTATGCATGTCACAAGTTATTCGTGCAAGATGAATTGAAAGAAAATAATGACAAATAACCAAAATAACTGAGGTAAACAATATTTTCAAACACACACTTCATTTTGTACTGAAAAATCTTTCTATTTCAGTTTTACCGCGTCGTGTTTATTTTGCAGATAATTCAGAGGCTAGAACAGAGTTGAAGATCAGATACGAGTGATGAGTGAATATGTAATGAGGTGAAATTGTAAAATAAAATTGTGTTTTAATTGAAAATGTGTAAATCTTGTGAGAGCTCAAATTTGTACTATTTAAATTTGTAATAAAATATTTGTTTGAATAAAATATTTGTTTGAATAAAATACTTGTTTGAATAAAATATTTGTTTGAATATGAATTCCGAGTTATTTATTTTATTAAATAAATATTTATTAATTATTTGAAAAATAAAATTGTACAATAACAAATACATTTAAATGAATATATATGTTTATTATCATCAAACAAAAATTATATACTAGCATATTCTATAGTTTATAACTCTTTTCCTTTTTTTTGTAAAATTCTACGCAGATTGCTTTAAACGCTTCCAAATCCCTTTATACAAGTTCTTTAATAAGACTCTTTATAAAAATCCTTTAAAACCTTTATAACTCCTTTACAAAACCATTAAAAATCCTTTATAAAATACTTTTACAAAATCCATTATTATATCTCTTATAAAACTTTTATAAATTCCTTACAAAACCTTTTACAAAATCCTAAAATATTTAACAAAAATCTTTTATCTATTAAAGTTATTATAAAAGTCTCATTTATTATCTTAAATCAAAACTATATTTATTATATTAAATTAAATTTAATATATATAAATATATATGTCTATATATATATAACTATATTAAATATTTTGTTATATTAAATTTTATACTATTTAAAATATCTTTTGAAAATTAAATTAAATTATAATTTAAAATCTTAAATTTACATTTAAAACCATATATTAACTTATAATTTGAAGCTTTAAAACAAATAAAATAAATTATTTTCCAAATATAAATTTTTAAATAAAATCATTAAATTAAATTTAAAAATCAAGTTTATAAATCAAACATATTTTACCATTTTGAAAATAATTTAAAACCGACCAATGGTGCCCACATATAATTTTCTACCCTATGGTCATGTGATTGGGTATGTATCATTTTAACCCAAAATAGTTAAATTTCTTGAGTATATATCATTTCAACCCGTATCGTTAATCAATAATTTCCAATCAATAAATCGCTCGGCTATGTATCTGTTAGCGCCAAAATTGGTCACTAACACCCAAACTCAGATAAAAGCACCAAATCACAGTCACAGATCATAAATAGTATGTATGTAGAGAGTATGAATGTGAAGAACAATAAAAATTAAAAAGAAAGCAGTAATAACACAAGGTTTATAGTGGTTCGGCTAACCCCGGCCTCCATCCACTCTAGAAATTTCCTTTCTATTGATATGAGAATCAACTACAGTTACAATTCAGAGTTTTTAAAGCAACAATGGCAGAGTAGCCTTGATAGGGAAGAAGAAGGGGAGTAGAATGAAGATCCCTTTTCTGAAGCCCCGCTTGCTGTATTTATAGGCAAATCCCAAGTTGCTGGGGCTTCCTGAGTGATATGGGCCCACCACGGACATAGCCAAGGCCATATACTTAGTCGATGTCGACCCTAAGCTGTATATATGCCAATCCAAGCTTTCCTAGGTGATGAACCAAAGCAACCCTACGCTTGACTCGAAGTAGTTCGTGCCAGAACTCAAAGCACATATACGCCGACCCCTTTGAATATGATCCTGACTCATCATGGCCGGTCAAGAAATGTTGACCCACTTTGATATCGACCCGAGTATAACTTTGTGCCAACCCCGAGCCACTTCAACCATGCCGACCCACTTTAACTCAATAATCCTTTCCAATCAACCGACCCTAGACGACCGATCCACCATGGCCGAACCCAAGTTCCTACAACCTAACACCGACCCACTTCAGCTGACCGAGTATAGCTGACCCACACATGCCGAATGACCTACGCCGACCCACATTGACCGAACCATATCCATGCTCCACCACCGAACCGCATCCCACTCTAATACTTCTCAAGCATGTCGACCCACACCATCTTGACCGATCCACACTACCATGCCGATCTACATCATCCAGACCGATCCACAACACCAAGTCGATCCACTTCGACATGCCGAACTACCTCATCCCAACTAC
Source organism: Allium cepa (assembly GCA_030765085.1). NCBI lineage: Eukaryota > Viridiplantae > Streptophyta > Magnoliopsida > Asparagales > Amaryllidaceae > Allium > Allium cepa. The sequence goes on along the minus strand of CM060930.1, from coordinate 71,191,444 downwards.
CTTGGCCGATCAACACATGGCCGAACACTCGTGACCGACCCATGCATGATCCCCTCTACTTGACCGAGCCACTCAAATGCCGAACCACTCTTACTGATCTCCAAAACCGAGCTGCCAATCCAAAATTAGTATGAAGGCCAATATAGAGTCAAGCTCTGAGATGCCAAACCAATTTGATGTCGGTCCTTATTTCCTAGACCAAAGTTATAGCTGATCCAGCTTTATCCAATCCAATATCCACCTTCCAAACGCGCTGCATCATTTGTCTATCCAGTCGACTCAAACCTATCGCATTCCATCCCCGATAACCGAGAAATCGACTTAGTTAAATCCGCCTGCTTACGGCCTTGCCAAAAGGCGGGTTAACATTTTGCCCTCAAAACACGCCTTGCGGTAGGAAGGCGTGTTTTCAATAGCTTTTAATCCATCATCCAAAGTCCACATTCCATCCATAGCCATACCATCTGATCCGCAATCCAATCCATTTTATTCTAGTGCCATTGCCGTATCCTTATTCAAATCTGCAACTGCTCCGAGTTGATATCCGATTTCGAATCAATAAACAATAACCAAATCCATGACCACTTCGGGCTGTTATCCTGTTCAGACCTCGACTCTCCGGTCAAGGGCTTTTATGTTCTCCGACCTCGGCTCTCCTGCCAAAGACTTTTTAATATTCTCCGGCTTTGGCTCTTTGGCCAAGGAGATTTTATATTCTTCGGCCATGGCTCTCCGACCAAGGACTTTTTATATTCTTCGGCCTCGGCCTTCCGGCCAAGGACTTTTTATATTCTCCGGCACCTGCTCTCTGGTCAAGGACTTTTTATGGACTTTTTATATTCTTCGACCTCGGCTCTCTGGCCAAGGACTTTTTATATTATGTTCAAGCTCATCCATCGCTCTCCCACGAAGGGACTCATAACTTGCAATCACTGCCTCATCTCTCCAATCGGGACCGTGAGCGCGAGACTTGTATTATTTATTACATTGATCCAAATCCAATCATTCAAAATAAGAGTTTTTTACAGCCAAGGAAAACCAAATAAATGTCTGGACTTCCAAGGAAGAAACCAAAGTTTTCAGGAAAACGAAAAGAAAATAAGATTTCATAGACTCGAGCAACACGATTTATCGTCGTATCAAAGAATGCCTAGGGACTGCCCTTGATCTCATACATGTGTGAGTGATTTAGTCATATTACTTCAATTTCTATTACTTATTCAAAGTCATAAATCTATTTAGTTGATAACAAGATGGCGTTGCCTAGGTCCAGTGCCATCACCGTTCGGGGTGGGCGGTTGCCGCTCCTATTCCACTGCCACAGCTCGATTCCTTACATACTGATGCAGGTGACCATTCCTTACATACTCCTTAACGGGTATCTTTCAAATGCCTGTAGTCGTTTTTGTTGTGCCCATCCAGCTCATGGAATAGGCAATGCTTTCTCGATGCCCGCTTGTATTCCGAAGGCTCCCACCTCACCAGCCTTCGATACTGGAGGCGCCCTCGAGTATCCAAGTAAATCCTTTCTAAAGTCTCAGTTAAATCATGTAAGAAGAAAACTTTGACTCCCTTCGAGGCTTTTTCGAAGTGCTACCATTGCCATTCATTTTCTTTTTTCCCTTATCATCTTTATTTGGATCCTCCCTGGGTGGACCTCCACCCCTTACTGCATAAGCTTCAGCCTCTCTCCTTTCTCTCTCAGCCTGCTCTTCTTCCTGCCTCGAAAACCTTTCTGTCTCATGGTAGAACTCCTCGAGATCCCTCGGTGGGTCCCGTTCCAATGAAATCTTGAAATACGAATTATCTGCAATTCCTGAAACTACCACCATCAAAACCATCGACGAATCGGGTCGATCCACCGAAGCTACCGCCGCACTGAATCTGGTTAAGAAAACCCTGAGCGACTCTCCTTTCCATTGTTTCATCGATGTTAAAGTCATCACGTTCCTGGGTCTGACTACATGGACCGGAAACTGTCTCATAAGCCTTTCAATTAGCTCCGTCCATGTGCCGATATAGCCACTCTCCAGCTGTCTAAACCATAATGCTGCAATATCCATCAAATACAAAGGGAAGCATCGTGCCATGACCTCCTTCGATGACCCCAACACTTTCATATGTCTTATGTACCTCGTCAAGTGAACAGTGGGATCCGTTCTCCCGTCGTACATCTCAAGTGTTGGTAGTTTGAAATCTGGCGGGTTCCTAGCTTCCCTGATCGCAGGAGCAAAGAGACTCCAATTCACATTCTCCATGTCTCTATTTACCAATTCGCCTCTCACGGCTTGTCTAACCATCTCCGCCAACCTATCACTGTCACCGAGCTGTAGTCCTTATCTGTTGCCTCCAATCTTCCCCCCGAGTTCACGAGGGAATCCTGGGACCTGCTCTCCTCGATGAGCGTCCATTTCTCTATCGACACCATGTTGTACAACTCCACCTGGTACTCCGCCCGGGATTGGATCAACAAGCTCCAGGGGAGTTCCCCTAGTCCTGGTGCTACTCTTGATGATCCTACTCTATTCTGAATTCTGGTTTCTTCGCTCCTGATCCCTATCTCCAGCATCTCCTGCAGTTTTGTTCCCTTGACTCTGCACTCCAACTTGCGTAACTTGTCGAAGTAGGTTCTGCATCATCTCCTCTTGTCTTTTCATAATTGTTTCCATCTCGCCTCTAGTGATGAAAATCAAGGTTTGATTAGCTCCCGAGGAAGCCTCCTAACTCCACTCATGCTGACTCCTTTCAGTCCTATGTCTTCTTGTCGATTGCCTTGCCATAACTTTCCAGATCCAAGACTTTAAGTCTTCAAATCCAAAGTCCAAGCTTATGTTCCCTGAGTTCTAGCCCTCTCAGTGAAAGCACCAAAATGTTAGCACCAAAATTGGTCACTAACACTCAAATCCAGATGAAAGCACCAAATCACAGTCATAGATCACAGATAGTATGTATGTAGAGAGTATAAATGTGAAGAATAATAAAAAATTAAAAAAAAAAAGCAGTAATAACACAGGGTTTATAGTGGTTCGGCTAACTTCGGCCTTCATTCACTCTAGAAATTTCCTTTCTATTGATATGAAAATCAATTACAGTTACAATCCAGAGTTTTTAAAGCAACAATTGCAGAATAGCCTTGATAGGGAAGAAGAAGGGGAGCAAAATGAAGATCCCTTTTATGAAGCCCCATCTGCTGAATTTATAGGAAAATCCCGAGTTGCTGGGCTACCTGAGTGATATGGGCCCACCACAGACATAGCCGAACCCATATATTTAGTCGATGCCGACCCCAAGCTGTATATATGCCAACCCGAGCTTTCCTAGGTGATGACCCGAAGCAACCCTATGCTTGACTCGAAGTAGTTCGTGCTAGAACTTGAAGCACATATACGCCGACCCCCTTTGAATATGACCCTGACTCATCTTAGCCGATCAAGAAATGCCGACCCACTTTGATGCCGACCCAAGTACAATTTTGTGCCGACCCCGAGCCACTTCGACCATGCCGACCCACTTTAACTCACTAATCCATTCCAACAACCGACCTTAGACGACCGATCCACCAAGGCCGAACCCAACTTCCTACAATCTAACACCGACCCACTTCACCTGACCGAGTATAGCCGACCCAAACATGTCGACCGACCTACGCCGACCCTACCGAACCATATCCATGCTCCACCACCGAACCACTCCCCGCTCTGATACTTCTCAAGCATGTAGACCCACACCATCCTGACCGATCCACACTACCACGTCGATCCACATCATCTAGACCGATCCACTACACCACGTCGATCCACTTCGACATGCCGAACCACCTCAGCCCAACTATCATGGCCGACCAACACATGGTCGAACGCTCGTGACCGACCCATGCACGATCCCCTCTCCTTGACCGAGCCACTCAAATGCCGAGCCACTCTTACCGATTTCTAAAACCGAGATGCCATTCCGAAGTTAGTATGAAGGCCGATCCGGAGTCAAGCTCCAAGATGCCGAACCAGTTTAATGCCGGTCCATATTTCCTAGAACCAAGTTATAGCCGTTCTAGCTTTATCCAATCCAATATCCACCTTCCAAATGCGCTGCATTTATCCATCCCATTGACTCGAACCTATCGCATGCCATCCTCGATAGCCGAGAAATCGACTTAATTAAATCCGCCTGCTTACGGCCTTGCCAAAAGGTGGGTTAACAGTATCATTTCAACTCATAACGATTTTTCCTAATCTATAAGATCATTGGGGTATGTAACATTTCAACCCATAGTGATAACAGGGATATATAAAATAAACAAACATCCAATCATTCAAAATGTCAACAAATAAACATCCATCACCATCAACATCCAAATAAGCCAATAAATCACAAAAATTAACTGGGTATCATTATCAGGCATTTAACTAACAATTTAAATTCAATATTAGTTTAAATGGTAACTTAATTCAAAAAAATTTACAAAAAATTCAAATGACAATTTAAATTACCAACAGCAATTAATAAATTTCTTATCACATCTTAAATTTAATTCAATTAACATAAGAAGGTTTAGTATTTGTGAGTGGGTTAAATCACTCATCTTTGATTTCCAGTCGATTTAAAATCCAAATAAAGCCTGAAATTAGAACAGTCTTCAAAACCAACTAAAACAGTTCTATATTGTCCGAAATTTCAATACGATTACAACAAAAGAAACCACGTCCGAATCCGAGTTCGTATGCAAAAGTTATGATAGTTAGAAGATTTAAAATTCAAAATTAAATAAAAATAAAGTAAGGGCACAATTGTAAAATTACCAACGTATCTAACCCTAACCAGTCGCTTATGAACCAATGCCCAAGCTACAGCTGCCGCACTTTGACCAACGATCGCTCCCTCTATGCGCCGTTAAAGGCCATGGCACCACCGCCGATGATCTCGCCACGTCACGCTGCTCCACTGGCCAACTCATGCGATCCTCCAAGGCCCCCAGTCGCACGGCGCCGCCGCCACCTTGATGAACAATTTCTGGCAAACTCTAGTCAAACCATGACAAACGAAAACCATGGATGACGACTGCTCCTCCTCCTCTACAAGCATGTACCTTCCGATCGTAGTATAGGTAAAGATGCACCGTTGAATCCCAAGCCCTAATACGAACGGCCGAAACTTCTTCAATGATTTTTGGTCATAGTACATCACAAATTCGGAAATGAATCTTAGATCTATATTACGTTCGTCGAGAGCTTTCCAATGATATATAATTTGCTATGGTTTAAGGAGTTTGAATTTCGGAGTTTGATTTGAAAGTGAAATTAGAGTTTTGGAAAGACAGCCATTAGAGAGGAAACCGATAAGAATAAAGTACGTACAGAAATCAGAAATACAAGTTGCAAGGGTTTTATATATATATATATATATATATATATATATATATATATATATATATAGACAGAGATGGATAAGAACGAATGTACAGATCGAATTGGGTCAAAATGATAACAACGACCCGAAAAGCCCGTTTCGTTCCGATACGAAAATAGATCATCCAATATATCAAAATATATGTCTTTGATATTTTTAAACTAAATGGAACTAGTTTCAAAGCATAATTCCATTATATATAGAAGTTAGCTTTTAAAATCAAATTATATTCATTTAAATTCCATTAATTGATTTTTACGCGTTTCGAGCTCGCATGATCAAATGATAAGTCTGGTCGCTACAAAACTTGAAAACCTATAATAATTCACTGTTACGGATCCGATGAAACTAGTTTCATCAAAATCCGAGACAGTTCTCACAAAGGCTAATTTTACACGTTAATTAAATAAATTACTATTAAATTGATTTAATCACTTTTGAATTCAAATTTAAAAGTTAACAATTTTATCATTCTTGATTAATCAGGATTTTATAATCTGTTAAAATAAATTTCCATATCAAATCCAATATTTAAATATTGCACTAAATTTCAACGTTCAATTACAACTGTAATAAAATCCCAATTAATTATATTTTAATTTCAATCAATTTCTTTTATTTCGATTTACACTCTTATGATTCAATCATCCAAATCTTATGAATTCATTTAACACTAGTTTACATTTTATTACATTCATATTCTACAGTTATCATCTTAACTCATATTAACTCCAATATTTAATTGCATTAATTTCATATTGATTTCCAGTTAAATTTCAAAGCGTATTAAATAGCAAGATGATAATAAATTGGTTATTACAGCTTAATAACTCATATCTATTAATTCCTTGTTTACAACCAATGGGTTTTAAATTACTTAACCAAACTGATTTTATGTTCTACATTAAATAATTTCAATTTAATACATATAATTTCACTGTTAATTCAATCATTTAATTTAATTCCTTATTATCTTACAATTATTACCGAATTAACTTTACAATTATTTCAATTGATTGAAATTACATTGAAATAGTTGTTAATTACATTAAATCAACATTATTGAATTATATTCTAACAAATTGTTCCCATTTATGAATCATAAATTTTAATTTCTTCGCAATATTAAATTTCAAAATCTTATTTAATTTTATAGTTTTAATTATAAAAAATACGGGTCGTTACAAACTACATATCAATGTTGAGATGCAAATAATAAAATAAAAAATTATATAATAACAGCATACAAAAACTAGAAGTAGTAAAAAAGTGACATGTAATTCCAATATCATATCCATGAATGATTCCACCCACGAAAGCCATTATACATGAAAGGATGACAAAATAAGTCACACTTATTCTGCCTAAGATGATTATAGAAACATTCGCAGCAGCACTTCCTAAGGAAGCACCAACTAAGAAGGGGATCACTTCGATTAGCATCGACGATTTTCCACCGTGCGGAAGATGCAAGACATAAAGTAACAGGTCCAGTTAAATATAGAGATGATGTACAGGAAGTTAGGAGCTGGCTATTAAACTTGCAGTTGTCGGTTGTATTTGCGTCTCCTTCCATTTTCTTGCACACTTGAAAGAAGAATTTCTTCAAAAATGGCACAATCCATGTCACTCCACCTAGCAATATTTGTACGTAAGTCTAATTTGGATATGATTGTGTTATAACACTTCATACATAAGCTAAAAAATGAAGTAAAATGTGACCTGCAATTCCAATATCATATCCATAGATAACTCCACCCATGGAAGCCATTATACATGAAAGGACTACAAAATGAGTCACCCTTCCATTATACTAAGCATTTCAGTACTTTTGCTCTTGGCACTAAGTTTTGCTTCCATTCTTTTAAACTACTAATCTGGAGTTCATTTTAATGTCATTATATATAATCAAGAGGAGGAAACAAACAGAGTAGTTAAAGTAAACAGTTTAGAGCTGAAAAATTATTTTCAAATTTATTTTCTGTTTATTCGATTATTAAGAGATTGATATATAATTCTAATAGGATTTGACTATGTGGTTACTCTCAGTCTCACTAATATTTCGTTCAAGATTGGCTGCAAACATGCAAAGAAACAAAAAAGAACTTAGAATTTTCTACAGTGACATAATTCAATAGTAGTTTCTAGGTTACCACAGTTCATAATATCCATTTTACCCTGTTTGTAGAAGTATAAACCTTAATTTTAATAACATGTGATTTAGTTGATTGCTATTATGTAGTACATACTCTTGTCGCCATGTTAACTCCTTACTAAAATTCCTTACTAAAATAGTGAAATGATTTTTCTAACTAATGCTTAATTACCCTTGCCATATGCCCATTGTATTAAATCATAATCTTCTTCAATTTCCATAACGCGCTAGCTACATCTCCTTTTATCGTAGAGATATGATACCATGATTATGGGGCTCATTATGTTACATCCGACCTTCACAATCTTAATATAATTCATATACATACAATCTTTTTTTCTAGAGATTGTAATGGGCAGACAAGAAGCTTCAATCACACGTTTACAGTGTTGACAAAACAAAATAGTTTATAATGGAAAAAAAACAATTCCTATTAACAGACTGTCAGTTCCTGTAAAATAGGTTGTTAGCTCCTATTATATTGAGAAGTTTTACCTTGTCAATTCCTATAAATAAATTTTCAGTTCCTGTAAAATAAAGCATACTCATTTGTCTTTTAATGTATAATAAAGGCTATTTATATGTAAAAGATAGCATAACTTGTATTCAACGGTATTTTCTTCTGGTTATGAATACCTTAAAACAGTGCAAATTGCATGCAGGTTTACCTTTTAAATGATCGAATGTGTTTCAAATTTGTACAGGTAAGGTGGATGTTACAATATCCATATCGTGAAAGGATGGTAAAAACCTTAGAGTATTATGTTTGATAGTGTCAATTATTGGCAAAAAAAATAAATTTAATGCTTAAAACTCCGTTCAATTTATAATATCATGGTTGAATTTGCGAGACAGGCCTGGTGATTACGTTAAACATTAGTTATAAAATTAATACGTAAAACAGATTTGAATCTTCAGCAAACATGCAAAGATGGCAATATTTTGAAAACTAATCTTAAGATCATTAACTATGCCCAATAAATATCATCCAATTAAAAATTAAAACACTAAATCATACGTTTAAGCTAGCTCTAATAAGTATGTAAACACTAGGTAGCAAAATGGTTCAAATTTCACATAGTTGCATTGATAATGAAATCATCAGAATTAATTTTAGATTATGAGAATTACTTTTAAATTACTTGTGATACACCAGCACATGTGGTATATTTGAATCATATGCAATGCTTGTACAAACCAATCTTAACGATCTAGCGATGCGAAAGAGCCTCGTTTTGTTATTTTGAAGAACTAGTGCATTGATTTTATTTCCTTAACAGATAATTTTGATCTCAAAAACCTTGTTTCCCAAATTAAAATTTCCACAAAAAGTACCCTCTCATGTGTAAATGCCTTAGCCCCAATGAACGACAAATGATTCAAGCAAGATGCAAATATGTAAAGAAAGAAAACATAATACGTTCATAAAATAAATGAGAGATATTCAACTAGTCCAACCAAACCAAGCACAACATATTCCATATTAGTCTATATTTATATCATATTAATGTATATGATGCAAGTGGGTTTAACTTAGTTGTTTTTTCTAGACATAATAGCTCGAAATTTGACAATAATATATTATGAAGTAGCATTATGAGTCATTCTAACTTGGAAAGAAGAATCTTGCCAACCAAAAGTCTTCAAATTGAGTACTTGTGGCAGGTTTAACCATTTTTTGATTAAAAATATGCTTGCTTTGCTTCGTCTTAGTAGTCAATTGACCAAACCCATCGAGAAACTACTTTGAGTACTAAAATGTATACGGGTAACAAACTGGGATATGAAATCTTTAATAAAGAAGCCACTGCATATTCTTCATATCCAAACATTGAATTGTCCAAGGTAATTATGTTTTAAATAACACCACAATCCAAGTTTCCACATTTATCTACAGCTTCAACCAACCTAAAATATTTGTGCAAGGTAGAGGAAAGTATGATTGTATATCTTCTTCTGAGCAAAATAAATAATTTTACACTGAAACAATTATGATTTGGCATGTTTTCCATAACTATATCCGCCTTGCTAGGCACTATCCTCTTCAAAACACTAAGAAAAACATTGAATTAGAGATCTAAAAATTCGGTCTTTAGTTAAACAATTCAGTCTCTAAATGACACTTAAAGACTAAATAAAAACCAAAATATCAATCACTATTTCTCAAATCCCAAAATATATTTAAGAGTCAAATATCAATTTCAAAATTAAAGACCGATTAATCGGTCTTAAATTATTTCATACACTGATTAATTTAACTTTCACACTGTTAACATTTAATGGACACGAGGAATTGCAAGTACGAGCTAAGTAGCCTAATTCCATTTGCCTTCCTAAATGACATTTGACCTTGGATTTCTATAAACTCTCTCCCCTTTTGGTTCGTTTTCCAAGATTGGCGCATTTGCAAATCAACAGCAATTTACTTACGAACTCCAAGCTTTAATTCGACTTTTCATGCTAGTCCCAAAAGAATTGCTTCTAAAAGAAAGTTTAAAAGCCACAAATTCCTTGAAATTTGAATGGAAAATTCTTCCAGATATTGATGTGCTTTTGGATGCCCAATACTGAAAAGACCCACTGCTTGTCACTTGAAACATAACTCTTCGTTTTAGTCTTGCAGTGGACTACCCATTGGAAAATTTGCTTATGGCTTATTAGATGATGATGGCTCGTTAACAAGCTTGGAATAATTGCTAACGGTGCAAGTTTGCAAGAAACCAAAAGTTAATTTCATGCAAAAGCCTAATATTTCCCTTTCAAAGGACAGTGAATGTGAATGTTGATTTTGTGAGTGAGGAAAAAGGTAAATAGGAAGTGTATTGAGTTTGAGGTGAAAATTAATTGATTTTTAGATTTTACTAGGACGAGATCTCATACTTTTAAGCATTAAGAAGGGAAGAATAGTAACTTGAAGATGAAAAGGTTTGATTTTGCATGCAGAATAAAGAAGTTACTTAATAATGGAGGAGGTGGAGTGTTTAACGGTGAATGGGCCTTAACTAAAGGAAGTGATTTAAACATTTTTAAGTTAACACAATTATTAATTTCGTTTTAGGATTACATCAAATATGACACAGATTACAAATGATAGCCATTAGATTCAAAGACCAAAATATAAGGCAGTCATTCGATATTAAACAATTTAACTACTGATTACAGACCGTAATTTAGTAGATAATCAGTTCCAAATTATACAAACCAATCAAAAACTGATTTTCGGTCTTTAATGACAAAAGCTAAAGACTGAATTTTTCGGACACCGGTCTGTCTTTATTCAGTGACTGAATTTTTTTTTTATTCTTTACTGTGCAGTCTTTACTAAAGTATTTTTTCGTAGTGAAAAAAGAAATCTTATAGCTAAACACTACTTAAGTTATTTTTGTAAAATTATACAGAAAATTTGTTCATTATATGCTAAATACAATATAGTAAATGTGATCTTGATCCATTCTAATGACTTAAACCATAAAAGTTCAGGGATTTGATTTATCTATGGTTGATTGTTTGTATTTTCCTTTGGAGGAAAACATTATATACACAAAGTACATATTTCATATTACACGCAAAAAGGGCATGCTTCTAGAGGCTGAGCTGGGGAGACTATCGGTCACAGAAGATGACTTGACGGTTGAAGAATGTGAAGCCATACTAACTGATGTTTCTGGAGTTGGTTTACACTTTATTTATTTTTATTTAGAAAAAACAAAAATACGGCTGGAATCATAAAGATTTGGTTGAAGTATTTCTACACCCCTGCACTAAGTGAAATCATTTCTTACCTCAAATAAAACTACGCAATTTTGAAAGCTTCTCTTACCGTTTGTGTGTCAATTTTGAATAGCGGTTATTTACTTTGTTAGATCAGCTACTGGGTGGCTAAAAGTAATTATTTGCCTACAACTATAACTGTGTACTTTATTGCTCTAGTAATGTGTGATTTATTAAATGAAAAAGCAATATTTCTAAATATTAAATGAATCTTTTTTTTTTCTTTTTTTTTTATAAAAAAAAATAAAAATAAGAACAAACAAAAGCTGTCAACAAGCCTGACAGGTAACGGAAAATAAACAAAAACGAGATTGTACAAGAGAAATACACAGAGATAGCCAAAAAATTGAAACAAAAGCCTCTAACAAAAAACGCTTCAAAAGGACCACTGCCAGCAGGCACACAGCATACCCGAATAGCTCCAGAAACCCACCTGCCATCCAACATCGTAATCGAGCTCCGGTAATGCCACCGCCCGACTACGATGTATAGATACAACCAAGCAAATAGATATCAAGCCCAGCAGAAGACCGTCAAAGAAAGTAGAATAAATAAACAGCCAACATCCCAGCAACTGAATGGCCAATAGCCGAAAAGAAGAAGCCGAATCCCTCTAAGCAAGCTCCAAACAGAAAACGGACGGAGAAACACAAACACCCCTGAATGCCATAACCTGAAAGCAATAGCCGCAAAGTGAGAAAATAAGGGGGGGGGGGGGGGGGGGGGGGGAAGAAGGGCAAGAAGGAGACTAGAAAGTCAGAACCACCAGTCTCCGGAGAGGCAATCAACCAATTCCGGCTCTAATAGAAGAACTACTACAGGTGATCGATAATAGATTCACTAGGCGTCCGAAACGAGAGTTGACTGCACCTCTGAACGGACGGTCCCGAAATGCCAAGTACACATCATCTCGAACCTTCCGAATAACTGAGAGGGGGTCCATACGAGTCTCGTCAAAAATTGCCTTATTCCGCGCACACCAAATGTGCTAGCAAATCAGACAAGGAATCAAACGAAAGATGATAGAACGAAGGGAATGACCAGAACGACGAAACCACCAAGAGGACAGCAAATCAATAGACGAGTTGATGGAACCACGGACCCCCACTAAATTACCGAAGTAATTCCAGCAGGACCTGGCACACCAGCCCACGAATAGCAGATGATTCACCGATTCTGTCTCCCCGTTGCCGCAGCATCTACAACGAGAAACAAAAAGAATGCCGATCCGTTGAAGGTTTTCGTCAACTGAGAGTCCATTATGGAAGGATCGCCACACAAGAAGAGAAACTTTAGGAGGGATACAGACGTCCCAAATGAAAGAAAAAATGGGAAGGACAGGAGAAGGGATTCTAGAAGAGGACCGAGCCTTCAGGATAGAGAACGGACCACCATCCCAACCGGAGAGGCCGTTATGAGAATCAACGAGCACTTTGACCGATTGCATATGCTTCCAAGTCTCACTCGCGTATGAAGGAGAACCGGAGAACCCCGAAGCAGCCAGTCTCCGGTACTTAGCATGAAGGAATTTCGCCCATAAGGAGTCGTTAGTCCCAAACCTGGACCACAACTTGCATGCGAAAGCCAAGCAGATGTCCTTCGGATTACGCAATCCTAACCCACCCTCACTCTCAGGACGGCAGATAACATCCCAAGACACCCAATGATGTCGACGATTGTCACCCTTCGAACCCCAGAAGAAAGAAGAAGCCAAAGATTGGAACGAACGAAAGAAGGAGGAAGTAGGGGTCATCGCGGCGAAAACATGAACACCCAAAGAGCACAAAACCGATTGGATAAGCACCAATCTACCAGCCTGAGACAGGAGAGACGCATTCCAACGGATAATCCTTTCCCTAACTTTGTCCGAAAGTGGATCGAAAAGGGCGTTCAGTTTCCTACCTCTGTAGAGAACAATACCCAGATAAGGAAGAGAGAGGGAAGCAGCCCTAAACCCGATAAAAGATTCGACCCACGAAACTCTCAACTGACCCATGTCCTTCGCATGAACGAAGCAACTCTTCGCCGAGTTGACCAGTTGGCCCGAACACCTCTCGTACAACTGAATGAAACGAATAAGACGGCGAATAGAGGAACAATTACCGTTAGAGAAGATGACAATGTCATCCGCGAATGACAGAGAGGAGACGATCGGACACCCACTTGGAATGCCAAAACGCTGAATTTGACCAAAGACCGTTAAAGTGTGGATGCCACGAATGAAAGCCTCGGCCGTTATAACGAAAAGAGTAGGGGATAGAGGATCGCCCTGGCGGATACCTCTACCAGCTTTGAAAAAACCATTGGCAGATCCGTTAACGATAACAGAAAACCAACAGTTGGAAATGAGCCTCCAAACCAAATCGATAAGGGTTTCAGGAAAACCGCAGGCACGAAGAACCTTGATGATGAAAAACCAAGACATACGATCATAGGCCTTTTCCATATCAAGTTTGAAAATAATGTTAGAACCCCTGACCTTACGGTCAATCTGAGAAACGAGTTCTTGGGCTAAAAGGACGTTATCAGTGATCAAACGACCTTTTACAAAGCCAGCCTGAGAGGAGGAGATAATGCGATCAAGGTACGGAGCCAAACGAATGGCCAGGACCTTAGAAATGACTTTATTAGCGAAGTTACACAGGCTGATCGGACGGAATTCCAAGCACATCCGCGGATTATCACACTTAGGGATGAGGATCAAGTTAGTGGAAGACCAGCTAATGGGAAGAACGGCACCAGAAAAAAAATGCTGAATAGCTAAGCAGAAATCCGATTGGATGATGTGCCAGGTACGTCGAAAGAAGGATCCATTAAAACCATCTGGCCCACTGGCACTATCCTTGCTGAGCGCAAAGACACAGGCACGTATCTCTTCTGGCGAAGGCAGAAAAGCTAAATCGGCACTACCCTCGGCAGGAACTAGCCGAGGAATGAAGGACAGGATGTCTGAAACCGAATCAGACACCGATGGAGAACCCAAATAAGATTGGAAATGAGAAACTAAAACCTCTACAACTTCAGACGGAGTCGAGGCCACAGAATGGTCCGGTCTCAGAATCTCACGGATAGAAAGCAAATTAGCTTTCTTCCGGATAGAAGAATGGAAGAACTTCGAGTTTGCATCACCTTCGATCACCCACTTGATCCTCGCCTTCTGGCGGAGGTAGGAGTTTTCAATGCGAAGTTCTGAAGAGAAAACGAGTTGGGCGGTAGCCTAAAACTCCTTGTTCTCGGCTGAAGGATTCTCGTCGAACAAAGATTCGGCAATAATCAGGGATTCTTCAGCCGCTCGCACACGGTCGAAGATGTTCCGGAAAACAAGGGAATTCCATGTCTTAAGGCAAGACTTAAGACGCTGAAGTTTCTGAGAAAAAGCCCCCATGGGAGCAGCCAAAATGGAAGCGGACCACAATTCCTCCACCACATGCAAAAAACTGTGGTGGGAACTCCACATACTAAGGAAACGAAAAGAAGAAGGTCCCGACAAGGACCGCGAAGCGCACCGTAAAACCAACGGTGCATGATCAGAGCAGGCTCGGTGGAGATGAAAAATAGAAAAGGAAAAGGGGAGACGAAACCATTCAGCAGACCCAAAAACCCTATCCAACCTGGATAGAATCCGATTCGGCCTTACCTGATTATTAGACCAAGTAAAACCAGAGCCAACGAAAGGGATTTCAGATAACCCGGGACTCACAATGAAAGAATTAAAATCAGAAACCGAGAGCCTATTGACGGCCAACCCGCCTGCCATTCCAGCCTGGCTAGCGACAACATTGAAATCGCCCCCCACCACTGAAAGCGAGCAACCGAGGACAACAAGAGACAAAATGTCATCCCAAAGAGATAATCTGTCAAACCGGTCACACTTGGCGTACACCGCCGAAAAAATGAACGGTTGCGGGAAATCGGGAGAGGAACAAATGACAGATAATAGTTGAGACGAGTCAAAAACAGGGTGAACAACGAATTCTTTGGACCAAAGAATCCAGATCTTACCCGAGATATTAGACACAGCACCGCCAAAACCAAGCGACAGAATAGCCTTGGTAATCTCTCCAGAACCCAAAAAGGGTTCTAAAATAGCCACTAAACCAATGGAATGCTTACGGACAATCCGCCTAAGTCTAGCAGAGGAAGCTTCGTTGCCGTAATATTAAATGAATCACACGTCACTAGTACTGTGTAATTTATTGTTGTAAGCGCTGTTATCCCTTCAAGTATGCTCTTGAAGGGTTTGATGGCATTGTTTTTTGTGTATGTGTGTATTCTACGAGTGTTTGATGGCATTGTTTAGTGATCCTTTCTTTTATCTCTCTTTATTTCAAATTACGAAACATGCAATTCAAACTGCTAAAATGACTGTGCCAAAACTAAACCAATAATGAGAGAAATGAAAAGTAACATATAATATTTCCTTCAATCGTTTATTTTGAAACTTAATCTTTGAGACTGATCAGCTCTTCATCATTCAACTCTTTGATTACTTTGTTCTCCAAACTTAAACCGACAAGAATCTTGATCGACCAAGCCCAAAAATGTATTGAAGTGAAAATTCAACTCTCTTGTTAATAGGTATCCCAACTCCTACAACTCTGACTCATTTGATGCTCAGACCTCCATACTGCAAATAGTAAAACAATGTCAAAGTAACCAAATTTTTATGAAAATTACCAATGGACTAGTGATTAGTTGATACTGGACCTATATACCGGAAGTTTATATTATATGGCCACTTCAATGAACTAATATAAACCTACTTACTTGTCAAACATCACATTTCCTCCTTTTTTTTAAAGATCGTAGTTCAACTATGATAATCAATAATATAAAGTTGGTTCCGTTTTTCAACCATGATAATCAACCATGAATTTGATCGGCAAGGAATTACATCAATTTTCCTTACAAATGGAAACCGATTTTCATTCAATCCAAGGTGCATACAATTAAAACTGCCTCAAGCGTTTACTTATGCTCTCTGCCAACCAACCATTAAGAAGGACAAATGTAATTTTTAGTTCATTCTCATGCTAAATTGCTGGTATTACATTCGTTTTTGTGATGTTTTAATTTCATAACTGATTTAAATTTGGAAATTTCAACAGTTACTAGATTTCATCCCATAACTATGTTCATACTAAGAGACAACTTGAAAGATTTAAGTGCGGATAATTCTGTGCAATACCTCAAAATTAGAAATTGAATGTAAATTGAAAGAAGTGAAAATGAATGTATTATTATATTGAATGATTAGAATTCTTGTAACAGATACACACGGTATTTATATAATACATGTACTGCTGAAGAAAGTTACATACTTATCTTATTTCTAATATACTGCTTTCTTTATTTCCCCCGACAATGTCGTCTACGGTTTTTCTTCCTTCGCCTCCAAAATACTTTTCGCCTTCTCACTTATCAGATCTGAGCTTTTCTTTTCAACAAGCTGATTTACTGAAGTATTTAAGAACTTAAAAGCGATTCAAGGATTTGAGGCGAGCGAATGATACTTGGAAGTTTGAGAGAGCTTGCGTGATACTCGATTCGAAGAATCTCGGGCAAAATTATACGTCTCATGTGATTTTGTCTGAGTAAACTAGTTTGAGTACGTCTCTGAAGTCAGATGCGTAGCTATCTCTCTCTCACTTTCTGGATTTGCTTCGACTTTGAGATCTGATCGCATTCTTACAAAATTATTCTTTGAGATTGGTTTTGTAAGTATGTCTGTCTTTTGATGAGTAGCTGGAAGGTGATTTATGTTGAGCTTCCCTTTGATGACTTGCTCACGAGCGAAATAAAGATCAATTTCCATATGCTTTGTTCGTAAGTGAAGAATTGGGTTAGCTGAGAGGGATACAGTACTGAGATTGTCGCACCATATTATGGGTTTTGGGCTGTTGGTAACTTTTATCTCTTGAAGAAGAGATTCCAGCCACATTATCTCAGCTGTGGCGATTGCAACACTGCGGTACTCTGCCTCTGTACTTGATCGAGAAATGGTTGATTGCTTTATGGAACACCATGATACAGGATTGCCACCCACATAGATGCAGTGACCAGTGGTAGATCTTCGATCATCAGGGTCTGATGCCCAATCTGCATCTGCGTATCCTTGAATATTTAGTGCTTTGCTTGCTTTAATGCTTGTTCCATATTTCAGTGTTCACTTTAAGTATCGCAGGATCCTCTTCACTGCCTTCCAGTGTTGATCTAGAGGTTCCTGTATAAATTGACAGATCTTATTTACACTGAATGAAATATCTGGCCTTGTAATGGTAACATATTGCAAAGCACCTACTATACTTCTGTACTGTTTAATATTCTCTATATGCTCACCTTTATATTTAGATAGGTGTAAATTACTTACCATAGGTGTTGGCATAGGCTTTGCATCATTCATTTTTTCCCTATCAAGAATCTCAGAAATATATTTACTTTGAGACAGTATTAATTCACTTTGTGATTTTCTGTGTACTTCTATTCCTAAGAAGTAGATCAAGTTCCCTAGATCCTTGATAAAGAAAGTTTTATGGAGATGACTAATAACATATCTAAGTTCAGCACTGCTATTACCTGTAATTATAAGATTATCTACATACACAAGAATATAAGTGGTACTGCTATCATTTATTTTGATATAAAGTGAGTTGTCAGACCTGATTGGCTTGTATTCAAGACTGATCAATGTAGATTTTAGTTTTTCATACCACACTCTAGGAGCTTGCTTCAGTCCATAGATGGCTTTATGTAATTTGCATACCAAGTTCTTGTCACAGCCTTTTTCATATCCTGGTGGTTGTTGCATATACACTTCTTGTTGTACTTCACCATATAGAAAGGCATTGTTGACATCCAGTTGTCTGATGTCCCATTTATTGTGCAGAGCAACTGTAAGTATTACTCTGATTGTAGTTGGTTTCACTACTGATGAAAAGGTTTCAGTGAAGTCAAAGCCATTCTGTTGTGAGTAGCCCTTAGCTACTAACCTTGCCTTATATTTTGCTACTTTTCCATCTGCTGACCTTTTAAGTTTATAAGTACATCTGCATCCAATTATGTTTTTGTCTTTTTGTGCTTGTACAATGCTCCATGTTTTGTTTTTAATTAGGGCATTGTACTCATCATTCATGGTTGTCTTCTAGTTACTGTTAGTAAGAGCTTCTTCATAATTGTCTGGTTCATCTTGTTTCAGTACAGTTGAATAGATTTTTGGTTTGAAAATACCATGTTTTGATCTTGTCATCATGTGATGTCCTTCTCTTGCAGGAGATGGTGATCTACTGACATTTGGATCATTAATTTGATCTGGACTTGAGGAAGTATCCATACTTGATGAAGTGTCCATACTGGAATCAGATGAATCTCTATTTTGACAGTAGTTGCTTGGATCTTTTGATCCATTTAGATCAGACTGATCATCTGATATATTTTGTGTGTGTTCAGCGTTTATCAGATGGCCAGCCTGTGTCTTTTTTACCTGCTCACTTGAGTAAGTTGGAACATAATGTTTTTGAATAGAATGCATGGATGATTTAGCATCATAAATCTTATGAGTAGTTTTTAACTCACTCATAGAGAAGGGATATCCACTTGCCGGAGAGGCATATTATCATGGGTTAAAAGAAACTAAAGGTAGAAGACAAGCAAAATAGAATCTCACATCATATTCAACTTTTAATTATACATATAAGTGGTACATGCAATTACTCTAAATTGCTCTATCAAAGTTCTAGTAAGTACTAATCCATCCAAGATAGTTATAAGTGTCTATCCTCTCAAAAGCTAGTAGAAACACCATACATAATACGGTGAAATTAATAGATAAATTTCTATAAAGGACCAAAATTCTTAATACTCCATACCCCTTCTTGAAATGTTCCATGCTACCTAACTACTTGGTTGCTTGAAAAAAATAGGGTACCTAAAGTTTAAGGGAAAAGGAAAATAAATTCCGAGTTAGTCATGGGACCGGTGTGAGAAACTCAAAATACGGGTATTTGAAAGCAATGGCTATCTTATAAAACCACGCCGCATGGAAACATGGAACAGGTTTTTACCTTATAATAACAAAAATCTTTAATACACAAAATCTGGTAGTATTATTTTTAATTACATTCTTTTGAAAACAACTTTCAAGTAAATATACATAATCTAAGCTGAAATTTTTACATTATTAAATTCCAACATACTAGACTCTACAATCAAGTCCGAAGGTACTTATTGGAGAATAGATTCCATAAAATGTTAAGGTAAGGGACTACCTTCCATGTAGTACATCTCTAGAGGAATGTACCGAGGATCAACACCTTTGAAATCTCAGCACCTTCAAAGACCGGCCTACTCGCAGACCCATTTGGTGGCACATAGAACTGAATGAAATCACCCTGGTCATAACTGGCCTATCATACACAACATACTTGACATATAGAGAGTAATCTAGAAAGGTGATGACCATACCCTAATGGTTGTGAACCACAAAGCCTTATGACATGCCTTGTTTAAGCCATTTTTGGGTGATGAGGCCCGAGGTAACAATTACCTTTCACATAGCACATTTCACTTTGAATGCCACATTGCCAATTCCATCACACACTATTGATTTTCACAAATGCACAACGAGTGTTAAGTATTAGAGAGTTTGATGCAGCCCAGTTGGAAGAGGTCTTAGGTCGTGAGCGACCTAACAAATTCCAAGGTCGCCTGCGACCTAACAACGTGAAGAGTCTCGAGGAAGAGCACCATAGGTCGTTGGAACGACCTAATGAGGTTAAACAGGGGGATAAGTTGTTGGAACGACCTATACTAAGTCGCGAGCGACCTAACGAGTTAACTTACTCAATGCCGCATGATATGGCTCAAGGCCGCGTAAAGCTTAGGTCGCGTGAAGGGAACCTGAAGCGGGTTTGGCTAAGTCGCGAACCTCCATAAGGCGTTAGGTCGCGAACAACCTACTTAAGTCGCTCTAGTTATGTACGAGTTTCCTTAAGTCGCGGGCTTTCTTAGGTCGCTTCCAGAATTTTTTGTTATGTCGTTCACTGGTTAGGTTGTGTATCCTACATTTGTTAACTCGTGTATTGTGTTGTAATTACATTTTCCTTAAGTCGTAACACGTGTTGTAAATATGGTTGAGTCGCTTGTTGTTGTGGCGTTGTAGTGTCGATGAGTCGTAACTCGTAGGTCGTCATGTGGTTAGGTCGTGAACGACCTGGGTCTTGTTAACTTCTATATTTTAGGTCGTGGACGACCTATGTTAGGTCGGTAGCGTTGTTCTATTGAGACGTGTGAGTTGTAGCCTATAAATAGGCATGTGGGGTCATTTGTAAAGTTGTTGATTTTGGAATAAACTCTTGTTTTGTTAGCTTTGTGCTTTCATTAAATTGGTAGTTGAGTGTGATCTCCTATCTCCACTTTCGGTTATTCGAGTGCGCTCGAATCAACGATCGTTGAAGCCAATTCGCGGAATCAAGTGCGCTTGAACAACGTTCGAAGAATTGTAGATCTTCTTTCACGGTATCATGCGCGATCAACGTGTCAGAGATAGCTAGAATTCGGTATCTTCGGGTCAACGAATTTGGGCCTTACAGTATTTTCAATCCAGCGATTGCCATTTTCACCATTTCATTTAAATTTCGTTTTTTCCGCTGCATCATTATTGGTATCAAAGCCTGACTTAGCCAATCATAGCTAAGCCGAGTCTTGGAGCCAAGGAGTTTGAAGTTGAAGTTCTTCTTGTTGAAGTGTTTGAGCCGAGAATTGAAGCATCTTTTGGTATCATTTGTTGAAGTATAGGCCGAGCATAGCTTTGTGTTGAACTTTGAGTCGTGCCTTGTTTGTTTGAGTTTGAGCCGAGCTAGGAGGTAGTCGTGCATTGTTGAAGTTTTTGAAGATTATTTGATTTGTTGAAGTGTTTGTGATTATGTAATCATGCCGCCGAGAAGAGCTAACCGCCATCAGAATATTGAAGCGTTGTATAGAAGAGAAGAAGCCGAACAAATGGAACAACGTATCAATGAAAAATTTGATGAAGGCATTGGAAAGTTAGAGAAACTGATGATTGACATGAATGAAGGTCAAAGAAGAAGGTCGCCAATCTCGAACCATGGAGGAAACAGAGTTTTGCCATCGGTTATGGAAGCGAGGAGGGTGTCGCCACAATCTTTTAGAGAAAGAAGAGAAACATCAATTTCATCGAGAAGAGATCACCATGAATATAGACATGAAGAGAGAAGAACTCCACGTGAGTCTGAAGATGAGCCATATCGAGATGAAGAGAGACATAGTAGAAGAGACATGCGTGATCGAAGGGATGTTGATGGTCGAGATCGATATAGACGTACATTTGATTATGATGAAGATGGTGATAGAGCTAGCATTCATTATCGAGATCGAGACCAAGTACGATATGTATATCGGGATGTTGAGGATGATCGACGTTGGGAGTCGGGTATGAAGATGGAAATTCTAGAATTCAAGGGTGGAATGGTAGCAGAAGAATTTTTGGATTGGTTGTCTAATGTTGAAGAGATCTTTGATTTCAAAGAGGTTCCGAAAAATCGTCGAGTGAAGTTGGTTGCTACTAGGTTGAGGGGGAGAGCTATGGCATGGTGGCAGCAAACCAAACTTACACGAGAACGGATGGGGAAGTCGAAGGTTGAATCATGGGAGAAGATGAAGAAACTGATGAAAGCTACATTTTTACCTTACAATTATCAACTACTCATGTATCAGAGGTTGCAGAATCTGAGACAAGGGACAAAGACTGTTAATGATTATGCTGATGAATTTTATCAACTGATTGCTCGAAATGACATTATGGAGACAGAGGAATGATTGACTGCTAGGTTTGTTGGAGGGTTGAGGATGCAGATTCAAGACATGGTGAATATGTTTGATCCAAGATCTGTTGCAGAAGCACATCAGAAAGCGTTGGCTTGGGAGAAGCAGGGAAGACGAGGAGGTGCTGTGTTTCCAAGTTCCAATTCTCAAAGCAAGGGTGTTAGTGGGAGTTCCAATGTTTTGAAAGCTGTCAGTAAACCAGTTGTGAATGAAGTGGCGAAGGCAAAGGTCAACAACAGTTTCAAATGTTATAATTTCCAGGAAGTGGGTCACAAGAGTAATGAATGTCCGAGGCCAAAGAAACGAACTATGATTGCTGAAGCAGAAGGCGAGGATGTTGGTGAAGATTATTCTAGTCCGGTTGAGGAGAATGAACAGGATGTTGCGTCAGGGGATGAAGGATGTAATCTAATGATGAGGAGGTCTTGTTTAACACCGAAGCAGGAAGAAGAAGCTAGTTGGTTGAGGAGTAACATCTTTCAGTCAACATGCACTATTCTGGGAAAGGTTTGTAAATTTGTGATTGACGCAGGGAGTTGCGACAATATTATTTCTACCGAAGCTGTGAGAAAGTTGAAGCTGAAAATGGAAAAGCATCCAAATCCTTACAAGTTAGCATGGCTGAGGAAAGGAGGAGAGGTGAAGGTGGACAGGCGAGTTCAAGTTCCATTTTCTATTGGAAAGAAGTATAAAGACGAGATTTGGTGTGATGTGGTGGAGATGGATGTTTGTCACTTGCTTTTGGGAAGGCCATGGCAGTATGATCGAGCAGTGCAACATGATGGTCGAACCAATAGCTACAGCTTTATGTTTGAAGGTGTTAAGATCATTTTGGTTCCAAAGAAGAGACAGCAAGGAGAGAGCAAATCAAAGGAGATTGAGGAGCTGAAGACTTTGTTGACTTTGAAGGAATTTATTGAAGAAGTAGAGGAGAGTCTAGAGGTGTTCTTGTTGATTGGACATGAAGCTTCTGAATCTATTGAAGTTCCAGAGGAAGTAAAGCCGGTATTGGAAGAATTCAGAGATGTGTTTCCTGAAGAGTTGCCAACGGAATTACCACCGTTGAGGGATATTCAGCATCAGATTGATCTTGTGCCAGGATCAGTATTACCTCACAGGCCACATTACAGGATGAGTCCTAAGGAACATGAAGAAATCAGAAGGCAGGTGGAAGAATTGTTAGAACAGGGGCGTGTTTAGGAGAGCTTGAGTCCTTGTGCAGTGCCAGCCTTATTGGTACCAAAGAAGGACGGTTTGTGGAGAATGTGTACAGACAGTCGGGCTCTAAACAAGATCACTGTGAGATACAGATTTCCTATGCCGAGGTTTGATGATTTGATTGACCAGTTGAGTGGAGCTTTTGTGTTTTCAAAGATTGAATTGAAGAGTGGATACCATTAGATTCGTATTAGACCGGGTGATGAGTGGAAGACTGCTTTTAAAACCAGGGAAGGTCTATACGAATGGTTGGTTATGCCGTTTGGCTTGTCAAATGTTCCAAATACTTTTATGGGAGTGATGAACCATATTTTCAGACTATTTGTTGGGAAGTTCGTGGTTGTTTACTTTGAAGATATTTTGATCTATAGTAGGAGTACGGAAGAGCATATTCAACACTTGCATGAAGTACTGTTGATTCTACGACAAGAGAAATTTTATGCTGCAACAAAGAAGTGTGTGTTCGTGACGCACAGTGTTTTGTTTCTGGGATATGTTCTGTCGAAGGAAGGCATTCAAGTGGATGAAAATAAAGTAGAAGCTGTCAGGAGTTGGCCACAACCCAAGGCAATTACTGAAGTGAGAAGTTTTCATGGGTTGGTATCTTTTTATCGAAGATTCATTCCACACTTTAGCAGTGTAATGACACCTATAACCGATTGCGTGAAAGGAAAGAAGTTTGCATGGTCAGAGGAAGCAGGGGTTGCTTTTGAGAAGATCAAGACACTATTGACGTCAGCGCCAATTCTAGTTTTACCGGATTTTCAGTTGTTGTTTGAGTTACATACGGATGCATCGAAAGTTGGGATTGGTGGAGTTTTGAGTCAGAAGGAAAGACCAGTTGCTTATTTCAGTAAGAAGTTAGTTGGAGCCAAGTTGAGATATAACACTTATGATGTGGAATTTTATGCGATTGTCCAAGCTGTGAAGCACTGGAGACATTATCTGTTTCAGAAGGAGTTTGTTCTTTATACGGATCATGAAGCTTTGAGGCATTTGCAAAGACAGGACAAAATTTCAGCTAGGCACGCTTCATGGGTCGCGTACCTACAGCAGTTTACTTTTGTTGTAAAGCACAAATCAGGGGTGACGAATCGTGTAGCTGATGCTTTGAGCAGGAGGAATCATTTGTTGACAACGATGAAGATTGAAGTGACAGGATTTAAACTATTGCCAGAATTGTTTGAAGAAGATCCTTACTTTGCGAAATTTGTTGAGAAAGTCAAGGATGGGAGTACTAATGAGTTTGTATTGGTAGATAGATTCTTATTCAAGGGAAATCGATAATGTATACCAGATTGCAGCTTAAGAATGAAGATTATCAAAGAGTTACATGAAGAAGGCCATGTGGGTAGAGATCGTACGTTGCAATTGATTTCTCAATCCTATTATTGGCCATCGATGAGACGGGAAGATGATAAGTTCGTGCGTAGATGTCATGTTTGTCAAGTTTCAAAAGGGACGGCTACAAATGCGGGATTGTATATGCCTTTACCTGTTCTTACAAAGCCGTGGGTAGATATAAGCATGGATTTTGTGTTCGGTTTGCCAAGGACTCAAAAGGGGAATGACTCTATATATGTGGTGGACCGTTTTTCGAAGATGGTACATTTTATTGCTTGTTAGAAGACAGCAGATGCAGTACATGTGGCATAGTTGTTTTTTAGAGAGATCTATCGTTTGCATGGTTTATCAGAATCTATAGTTTCCGACAGGGATACCAGATTTCTGAGTCATTTTTGGCTAAGTTTGTGGAGAATGGTGGGAACGAAGCTGAGTTTCAGTAGTGCTTATCATCTGCAAACTGATGGACAGACGGAGGTTGTGAACAGATCATTGGGAAATTTATTACAGTGTCTTGTGAAGGATAATCTGAAGAGTTGGGATGTGAAGTTATGTCAAGCAGAGTTTGCTCATAATCATGCAGTGAATCGTAGCACAGGTTTCAGTCCATTTCAGATTGTATATTCGAGCTTGCCAAAGGGGCCGTTGAATTTGACGATAGTGCCACAACCGAAGGGGACAGTTAAGCGGGCTGCTGATTTTGTTGATGGGTTGGCAGAATGCCATAGAATCGTTCAGGAACGATTGGAGAAGACATATGAGAGGCATAAACGATCTGCGGATATGAAGCGACGAAGTGTTGAGTTTAATGAAGGAGATTCAGTATATGCTGTCTTAACGAAGGATCGTTTTCCAGTGGGGGCATACATAAAACTTAAAACTCGAAAGATTGGTGCTGTAAAGATTGTGAAACGGATCAATGAAAACGCTTATAGGTTGGAGCTGCCGGAGGACATGTATACCTCTGAAGTGTTTAACGTTAAACATCTTATACCTTATTACGGAGATGAACGAGCCAATGGGGAAGAACTTTTAAATTCGAGGACGAATTTTTCCCAACCAGGGGAGGATGATGCAGCCCAGTTTGAAGAGGTCTTAGGTCGCGAGCGACCTAACAAATTCCAAGGTCGCGTGCGACCTAACAACGTGAAGAGTCTCGAGGAAGAGCACCATAGGTCGTTGGAACGACCTGATGAGGTTAAACAGGGGGATAAGTTGTTGGAACGACCTATACTAAGTCGCGAGCGACTTAACGAGTTAACTTACTCAATGCCGCACGATATGGCTCAAGGCCGCGTAAAGCTTAGGTCGCGTGAAGGGAACCTGAAGCGGGTTTGGCTAAGTCGCGAACCTCCATAAAGCGTTAGGTCGCGAACGACCTACTTAAGTCGCTCCAGTTATGTACGAGTTTCATTAAGTCGCGGGCTTTCTTAGGTCGCTTCCAGAAGGTCGCTGCCAGGCTTCCAGAATTGTTTTTTATGTCGTTCACTGGTCAGGTCGTGTATCCTACATTTGTTAACTCATGTATTGTGTTGTAATTACATTTTCCTTAAGTCGTAACTCGTGTTGTAAATATGGTTGAGTCACTTGTTGTTGTGGCGTTGTAGTGTTGATGAGTCGTAACTCGTAGGTCGTCATGTGGTTAGATCGTGAACGACCTGGGTCTTGTCAACTTCTGTATTTTAGGTCATGGACGACCTATGTTAGGTCGGTAGCGTTGTTCTATTGAGACGTGTGAGTTGTAGCCTATAAATAGGCATGTGGGGTCATTTGTAAAGTGGTTGATTTTGGAATAAACTCTTGTTTTGTTAGCTTTGTGCTTTCATTAAATTGGTAGTTGAGTGTGATCTCCTATGTCCATTTTCGGTTATTCGAGTGCGCTCGAATTAACGATCGTTGAAGCCAATTCGCGGAATCAAGTGCGCTTGATCAACGCTCGAAGAATTGTAGATCTTCTTTCATGGTATCGTGCACGTTAACGTGTCAGAGATAGCTAGAATTTGACATCTTCGGATCAACGAATTTGGGCCTTGCAGTATTTTCAATCCACCGATTGCCATTTTCACCATTTCATTTAAATTTCGTATTTCCGCTGCATCAGAGTCACCTTCTACACTGCCAAAGAGATGTACATTTGTAAAAATAAATGTATGTTGAATTTTAGAAATGCAATGTCAGACATTCATCCATACAAGTTGTCCAGGAATATGACAAACCAAATGAACTCTTCTACTACATCCTGTCAGGAATCGCCCCTAAGATTAGTAGCGAGCAGCCCTTGCATCGAAGATCAAATGAAGATACTATTTCCATATATATTATATGGGAAATTTTCCTCGAGGGTCAGTGACAAGTAGCCCTACATTCCATTTTCTAATTTATTGTCACTCCATGTGTTCACTTTTGAACGTGTAAATTTGTTCAAAGTGGTTTTCAAATAAGAATTACCCAAATCCGATCCTGGTTCCTTCGAACCAATCATCAATAAAAGATATTAAGTTTAAAGGTGATTATCATTTCATTCATTAATATATTTTATCAAATAAAATATCTCTTTTAGAGCTATAAATCTTTAAATCATATTATTTTCTAGCATATAGAATCATTAAACCTCACTTTAACTTTGGAAATAATAAATCATTTTCATAAGTCATATTGGAAAACATTATTGAGTAAAAGTGTAACAACCCGCATATTTATCGATTTTTGTATTTAAATATTTTATCGTTCGTCGGATTTTGGTCCGAAAAGCTACTTTTTGCAAACATTCGAATTAGGACTTGAGACCACCCCCATTGAGTTCAAAATGCTGTTTGCGACCTTTTTGAGTATAAGCTTCGATATGTTTGGAGAAGGTTGATTTTTGCTACTTTGTACTTAGGACTTTGGTCTGGGCTGAGCCACTTATGTATTCAGTCCCAACCCCTTCTCCTCTTCATTACTTCATAATTTCCTTATACATTCAAGCTTCATCAAAAATGGGGGAAGAGAAAATGAATTAGGAAATCCTAAGCCCTAGTTTCCATTAGCAAATCCATCTTCTTGCTCAAAACTTAAGTGAACCCATTGGTAAACATCTCCTTCTTCTTCTCCAACTCATTCTCTCTTTGATTTCAGAAAATTCCTAAACCTAATTTAGGAAATGTTTCTCTTTTAAGCTTAGATTGAAGCTTCTTGAGTTGTTATTGAAGATGAATTGATCTTAGCTTGTTTTTAAAACTTCTCCTTCATTGATTTGGGTTCAAAGGTGAGATTTTTATCTCACATCTTTGTCTATAATTATCTTCGATTGTTAGGTATGAATTCCTAACACTTATTCATGTGCAATTGATTTTGGTTTGGATTGATTTCGTGTATATTCCAATTTTTGGTGTTTTGGTCTAATTTATGAAAATCCTTTTATGGATATTTGGACATTGATATTTGAGGCGTATCGAAGAGCCGTTTAGGCTGGGTTGTCGTTCGACGTAATTCCTTAGTCATCGCCATTTGCTCGATCGATCGTTTTCGATATTCGTTTGTCCATTTTTGGCCTAGGTTCAGGGAATGCTCTGAACCCCAGATTCAGACGTCTGAAACGTAATATTCAGACGTCTGAATATTGTTCTGGGAAGATTTCTATTCCCAGATTCAGACGTCTGAATATATGCTTTCAGACGTCTAAATTGGTTCATTTGGAACCAGAAAGGAAATATGCTAAAATATGCCTATTTCAGACATCTGAAACACTTGATTCAGACGTCTGAATTGTGTTCTGGAAATCTTTGTATTTCCAGATTCAGACGTCTGAACCACTTGTTTCAGACGTCTGAAACTGCACTATTTTTCCTATTTGCCTATTTGCTTGAGAATTCCAATTTAAATCGATTCGTGATGATCCTATTTGTTGTTATCATTTATTATGACTTTGATGACTCCTTTTTAGGGATTTTTGAATATCCATTTCAATGGATTCTTTATCGGTTTCTTTGGATTTTATTCACGTCTTCGAATGTGAATTTTAGTGATTGATTGTTCCTACAATCTTCTTTGTGATTTGTCACTTTAAAAATATAAAGGTTTTCTATACTAGTAGTAAATAACAAAATTCTCTCATCAAAACGATTTCAACACTATTTTATTACAAAGCTCGTTTCTTAAACCGTTTTTCAATCTATTAGTATATACAAACCTTTACCTCACTCGTATGAGAAATCTAATTAAACGACTTAGTAAAACAAGTGGTATGAAACGCTTGCGTTTACTTCGTCGGTTAATTCTTGGACTTGTTCGATTGAATCTCTTGTGACAATTTTCTAGTGGAGACCTACAATTTGTTCGTAAATATTTAAGTTAAGCTAGTGGTTATGGGACATGAAGCTAAGCTCATATATTTACTAGCTTGCTGTAATCGACACTTCTCGTTGATCATGACGATCATCTTTGTGATTTAGAGTAGCAATGTGCGATGTCTCTTTGTCCATGTCGAGGACGATACTTCATTTTTGTGGAGCTTCGGCTCACCAGGAGGAGCTTCGGCTCAATGTCCACAATGGGGGACTATACCCTGTCAGGAGGAGTTTTGACTCACCAGGAGGAGCTTCGGCTCAAAGTCCGCAATGGGGGATTATACCCTGTCATGAGGAGCTTCGGCTCACCAGGAGGAGCTTCGGCTCACCAGGAGGAGCTTCGGCTCAATGTCCACAATGGGGGACTATACCCTGTCAGGAGGAGTTTTGACTCCCCAGGAGGAGCTTCGGCTCAAAGTCCGCAATGGGGGACTATACCCTGTCATGAGGAGCTTCGGCTCACCAGGAGGAGCTTCGGCTCAATGTCCACAATGGGGGACTATACCCTGTCAGGAGGAGTTTTGACTCACCAGGAGGAGCTTCGGCTCAAAGTCCGCAATGGGAGACTGTACCCTGTCATGAGGAGCTTCGGCTCACCAGGAGGAGCTTCGGCTCAATGTCCGCAATGGGGGACTATACCATGTCAGGAGGAGTTTTGACTCACCAGGAGGAGCTTCGGCTCAATGTCCGCAATGGGGGACTATACCCTGTCTGGAGGAGCTCCGGCTCATTTTTATGGGATTGACCATCCTTTTTCTTGTGATTTCTGGATTTCGTGTGTTGAATTCTGGAATTTATGTTTCACCAACTTTTATGATTGGCATTGATATATATGTCATTTATTGTGGCTTGGTGAATGAAATTAGGAGTATGACATTCCTTTTGATCCTTGAGTAGATTATTGTGAAATTGATTTAATCTCTTGTTGATTTTCAATTACTTATATATCACAGCTTGGCATTGTGATTATTATATGTTTAGTCATATCTCTTATTCTATATCATTTCATCTGATATTTATAGCTAGACTGATCCGTTTATTATTTTCTTATTAAATAATACTCGGGTCAGACTGAGATATTACAGGTACTTCCTCATGGCTTCCTATCTGGAACCATCTTCTGACTTTTGGCTAACTACTTTAGTTTAGTAGTTTTTGTTGTATACATTTGAGATACAGACTCTATGTGTATACTTATTCTTTTGTCTAGCACTTGTATCTATTCTTTCTGATATTGTGGATCTTATTTGACCACTACTCTGATATACACTTTCATGTGTAATATTCATATCTATTTCCGCCTTTGTGATATGAATTGTCTGTGACTGATTTATGTTATGTTTATTTCTATATTTGTTTCCGAAGATATTTTAGTCACTGTGTAGTAGTTTTGAGTTTGTGTCGATATGTCGGATTTCTATACTATCTGACATATCGATGCTCGCACAAAGCAATTATACAGATGGTCGCTCCTCAACGGCCTTTTTCTCCGTGCTAGTCGACAGCATTACTCCGTAGTGTTCTTGTCTAGCGTGGGTATAGAGGTGGGGCGTCACAGCTTGGTATCAGAGCCAAACTTCGGAACAATGTAGAATAACTTAGCAAGGATCATGTCCTAAGTCTTTCTTAGGAGTTGTGCCTTAGGATTTAATTCGAGTGTTCGTACCGATTCATCATATTTTCTTTATGATTCCTTGTTTTATCAATCAAGTTTGATTGAAATTTATTTTGAGAATAACCTTCTTCTTCCTTCTTTCTTTCTTAAAGAAGAGAAATGGTTAGACCTGGCCTTCCCAGCGCCGGTCAATCTAGTGCTACTCCCCAGGATGGAGTATTTATGTCTGCCCAGCAGCTTTTAGATCTTGTTAAGAACACTCAAGCAGCTGGACCCAATCTAGAGCCTACTCATCCTAGATCCGGTTTTGCACGCTTGTACAGAGACTATACCGATTTGGGTGGAAGGCCATTCAGGGGATCCGAGAGTGTTAAAGAAATTCAGGCTTGGCTTAAATCATGCGATCGCATCTTTTCTCGCATGAACCTTATTGACCTTCATCGAGTCCAAGTGGCTTCTAGCATGCTCCAAGAAAGAGCGTTAGATTGGTATGAGCTTTTAATTTCTGAAATCGTTGAGGCGGATCTCGCTTGGGAGCAATTCCGGGAAAGATTCGAATTGAAATTTGTGCCGAAGGCTGAAAAAGTAACTTTAGCACGGCGTTTTATTGACCTTGTTCAAGGTGGATCTTCTGTGACAGACTATGTCGCATCTTTGGAATCTCTATCCAAATACGGGGTTGAATACATTAACACCCCATTGAAGAAAAATCAGATATTTGTCTATGGCTTGAATAAGAATCTTAAGAAGTCATTACTCCTGAAACTTGAGGTTTCATTTGATCAGCTTATTGATATCGCTCTTCGTCTTGAAGAGGCCGATAGAGAAATTGATGTCGAGGTTGGGAGTGCCAAACCGAACTCCAACAACAACAAGAAGAGGCATCCCTTTATTAGGTTTGAAAGTCCTAATCCTAACAAGAGGGCGAAGCAAGAGACTTCTATAGCAAATACTCCCATCCCTAATCGCGGAGAATGCTACAATTGTGGCTCTAGGGACCACTATATAAATAGGTGTCCAAGGCCTATTTCTTGCCGCTATTGCAAAAGTGCGGATCATTATATCTCTTCGTGTCCCAAGCGTCAAAGCAGGAGAGAAGGAAAGCTGCAAGCCCCTAGCAACTCTTCTCTTAGTCAAGGTATTTTACATTCAATCCTTGATGGCATTGTTTTATTTCGTGAACTTTCTATTTGAGTTCTTTTTGATATGGTTCACTATTTTATATCAAAAGAACTTGTCGATTCTTTTTCTTTGAATATTTTGGGCTTGTTGACTTCTTTGAGGATTGAGAATCCGGATGGTAGATCTGCAACACTCAATTCGCTTTTATTTGATGTCGAAATTATTTTATGTGATTTATCTTTCCGAGCCGATATTTTTACTTAGGCTTCGGAATTGATTTTTTTTGTAAGGATTGGCTTAATCGTTGTGAAGCGCATATCCTATTTGTCCCATGTGGACTATTCATCTTTGACATTTTCAATCTGTTAAGTAGATTTCTATTTTTCCTTTATGATTTCGATTCCAACTTGATGGCATCATTTTATTCCTTAAGCCCACTTATAAGGAAAGTGTTATTTCTCTCATTCATGTAGTTAGAGAAATTTTCCGGTATTTTTGAGCTTGTCTTAGAATTATCACCTAAGTAATCTTTTGTGTGGTGCTAAGGTCTTTTCAGTTTGACCTTGCCACCGATTTTCATTTGGCTACGAGTCACGTGAGTTAGCATTCCACTTACGCACTCCGCACTCGTTATGATTCTAATGAATGACTTATTTTGTCATTCAATTTGTCCAGCTTATTTCATCCATTTTATATATCAAATATTCTATGAATATTTCGATGAGACCATTCTTTTATTTATTGATTTTTGGATGAAAATAGCAATTTAAAATTTTGCAAAATTTTTTCATAAGATTTATTTAGAAGTATAACCGGATTTTTGTTCTTAAAACGAACAGAGAATATTCTTAGAAGTTTTTGAGAAACTTACTTATCCTATAGAATACGATTTTGTGATTGTATTGCCCATTTAGTGTTTAAGAATTTTGGTCGATGCGCTTGATCAACGTTATCGATAGGAATTTCCTAAACGCTTTGATGAGACAATCAGACACAGTATATTAACTTGAAAATAGTAAATTTTTCTAGAAAAGATTATTACATAATGATAAATGTAATTTGAAAGTTTTAGCTTTTCAGGAAAGAAGATTATTTAAAAGAAATTCTTTCTTTTCGATACTCTTATTCTTGTGATTCCCGAGGGGGAACCAAGACTTTATCTTTTGTACCGATACTAGTCGTATTGGTTTGGATGTCATTCTCTTGCAAAGGAGAACGTGCTATCACTTGTGCTTCTAAATCATTATAGCTTATCGAGACTAGATATGCCACTCATGATCTAGTGCTCGCGGCTATTGTTTTTACTTTTGGAATTTGGCATCATCATATTTGGATGAGAAATTTGTTCTCTACCCCGATCATAAATCTTTGGGATAATTATTTTCTCATATGGAACTCCATGTTGACTCGAGTTCCTAACATCTTATGATCTTGATATTCTTTTATTCCTGGAAGGGAAATCGTGTTGCCAATGCGCTTTGTCGTAAGCAACAAGTGGTTGATTCTTTGATGTTGTCTGAATGGAATTATCTTTTTATCAAGTTCATCGGGCGTTTTGGTACACTTCGTTTTATTGAGCTTTATCTCATTCCTTTTATGGACTAGTGTCCGGTGTTCTTTTATGGTGTCCGGTTCATCGGATGTACTGTTATTATACTACATCGATGTTCCGTCTTATTTGATTCATTGGATGTACCGTTTGTACTACATCAATATTTTTGCTATTTGATTCATTGGATGTACCGTTTGTACTACATCAATGTCTTTGCTTTTGGGTTCATTGGATGTACCGTTTGTACTACATCAATGTTTTTGCTATTTGATTCATTGGATGTACCGTTTGTACTACATCAATGTCTTTGCTTTGGTTCATTGGGCGTACCAATTTTGTACTACGCTGATGTCCCAAATTATTTGAGTTTCTAGTTCCTCGGGCGTACCGTTTTTGTACTACGCCGTTGCAATGGCTCAATTTTCTGCTATTCTTGACGTTTTCTGCGTCTTTTAACTATGGAAATGGATTTAGGTTT
The DNA here is from genome assembly GCA_030765085.1 of Allium cepa. Lineage (NCBI taxonomy): Eukaryota > Viridiplantae > Streptophyta > Magnoliopsida > Asparagales > Amaryllidaceae > Allium > Allium cepa. The sequence goes on along the minus strand of CM060930.1, from coordinate 71,157,619 downwards.
CCTATTTTATTCTTGAGCCCGGTGTTATTGATGAAATTGAAGTTTCACCAATTTGACTTATGAGCAACATTCCATTCGCATCATTGCTTCGGAGGTTGAGCGCCTTCGAAATAAAGATGTTCTTCTTGTGAAAGTTCAATGGTTCTCAGATCCTAAGGATTGCTCTTGGGAATCCTGAGAATTCATCGAGTGATCCCGTTCAGGCTTACCCTTTCATGCTCTTTATGGTGAACTTCCGATTTCAAATTTTCTTTTGTGTTAATATGGTTTTATGGTTGTTACTTCTTATTTTCTTCTTAAGTATTGCGAGGATGCAATTTCTTTAAGGAGGGGAGTCTGTAACAACCCGCATATTTATCGATTTTTATATTTAAGTATTTTATTTAAATATTTTATCGTTCGTCGGATTTTGGTCCGAAAAGCTACTTTTTGCAAACAGTCGAATTGGGACTTGAGACCACCCCCATTGAGTTCAAAATGCCGTTTGCGACCTTTTTGAGTATAAGCTTCGATATGTTTGGAGAAGGTTGATTTTTGCTACTTTGTACTTAGGGCTTTGGTTTGGGCTGAGCCACTTATGTATTCAGTCCCAACCCCTTCTCCTCTTCATTACTTCATAATTTCCTTATACATTCAAGCTTCATCAAAAATGGGGGAAGAGAAAAAGAATTAGGAAATCCTAAGCCCTAGTTTCCATTAGCAAATCCATCTTCTTGCTCAAAACTTAAGTGAACCCATTGGTAAGCATCTCCTTCTTCTTCTCCAACTCATTCTCTCTTTGATTTCAGAAAATTCCTAAACCTAATTTAGGAAATGTTTCTCTTTTAAGCTTAGATTGAAGCTTCTTGAGTTGTTATTGAAGAGGAATTGAACTTAGCTTGTTTTTAAAGCTTCTCCTTCATTGATTTGGGTTCAAAGGTGAGATTTTTATCTCACATCTTTGTCTATAATTATCTTTGATTGTTAGGTATGAATTCCTAACACTTATTCATATGCAATTGATTTTGGTTTGGATTGATTTCGTGTATATTCCAATTTTTGGTGTTTTGGTCTAATTTATGAAAATTCTTTTATGGATATTTGGACATTGATATTTGAGGCGTATCGAAGAGCCGTTTAGGCTGGGTTGTCGTTCGATGTAATTCCTTAGTCATCGCCATTTGCTCGATCGATCGTTTCCGATATTCGTTTGGCCATTTTTGGCCTAGGTTCAGGGAATGCCCTGAACCCCAGATTCAGACGTCTGAAACGTAATATTCAGACGTCTGAATATTGTTCTGGGAAGATTTCTATTCCCAGATTCAGACGTCTGAATATATGCTTTCAGACGTCTGAATTGGTTCATTTGGAACCAGAAAGGAAATAGGCTAAAATATGCCTATTTCAGACGTCTGAAACACTTGATTCAGACGTCTAAATTGTGTTTTGGAAATCTTTATATTTCCAGATTCAGACGTCTGAACCACTTGTTTCAGACGTCTGAAACTGCACTATTTTTCCTATTTGCCTATTTGCTTGAGAATTCCAATTTAAATCGATTCGTGATGATCCTATTTGTTGTTATCATTTATTATGACTTTGATGACTTCTTTTTAGGGATTTTTGAATATCCATTTCAATGGATTCTTTATCGGTTTCTTTGGATTTTATTCACGTCTTCGAATGTGAATTTTAGTGATTGATTGTTCCTACAATCTTCTTTGTGATTTGTCACTTTAAAAATATAAAGGTTTTCTATACTAGTAGTAAATAACAAAATTCTCTCATCAAAACGATTTCAACACTATTTTATTACAAAGCTCGTTTCTTAAACCGTTTTCCAATCTATTAGTATATACAAACCTTTACCTCACTCGTATGAGAAATCTAATTAAACGACTTAGTAAAACAAGTGGTATGAAACACTTGCGTTTACTTCGTCGGTTAATTCTTGGACTTGTTCGATTGAATCTCTCGTGACAATTTTCTAGTGGAGACCTACAATTTGTTCGTAAATATTTAAGTTAAGCTAGTGGTTATGGGACATGAAGCTAAGCTCATATATTTACTAGCTTGCTGTAATCGACACTTCTCGTTGATCATGACGATCATCTTTGTGATTTAGAGTAGCAATGTGCGATGTCTCTTTGTCCATGTCGAGGACGATACTTCATTTTTGTGGAGCTTCGGCTCACCAGGAGGAGCTTCGGCTCAATGTCCACAATGGGGGACTATACCCTGTCAGGAGGAGTTTTGACTCACCAGGAGGAGCTTCGGCTCAAAGTCCGCAATGGGGGACTATACCCTGTCATGAGGAGCTTCGGCTCTCCAGGAGGAGCTTCGGCTCAATGTCCACAATAGGGGACTATACCCTGTCAGGAGGAGTTTTGACCCACCAGGAGGAGCTTCGGCTCAAAGTCCGCAATGGGGGACTATACCCTGTCATGAGGAGCTTCGGCTCACCAGGAGGAGCTTCGGCTCAATGTCCACAATGGGGGACTATACCCTGTCAGGAGGAGTTTTGACTCACCAAGAGGAGCTTCGGCTCAAAGTCCTCAATGGGGGACTATACCCCTTCATGAGGAGCTTCGGCTCACCAGGAGGAGCTTCGGCTTAATGTCCGCAATGGGGGACTATACCCTGTCTGGAGGAGCTCCGGCTCATTTTTATGGCATTGGCCATCCTTTTTCTTGTGATTTCTGGATTTCGTGTGTTGAATTTTGGAATTTATGTTTCACCAACTTTTACGACTGGCATTGATATATATGTCATTTATTGTGGCTTGGTGAATGAAATTAAGAGTATGACATTCCTTTTGATCCTTGAGTAGATTATTGTGAAATTGATTTAATCTCTTGTTGATTTTCAATTACTTATATATCACAGCTTGGCATTGTGATTATTATATGTTTAGTCATATCTCTTATTCTATATCATTTCATCTGATATTTATAGCTAGACTGATCTGTTTATTATTTTCTTATTAAATAATACTCGGGTCAGACCGAGATATTACAGGTACTTCCTCATGGCTTCCTATCTGGAACCACCTTCCGACTTTTGGCTAACTACTTTAGTTTAGTAGTTTTTGTTGTATACATTTGAGATACAGACTCTATGATGTATACTTATTCTTCTGTCTAGCACTTGTATCTATTCTTTCTGATATTGTGGATCTTATTTGACCACTACTCTGATATACACTTTCATGTGTAATATTCATATCTATTTCCGCCTTTGTGATATGAATTGTCTGTGACTGATTTATGTTATGTTTATTTCTATATTTATTTCCGAAGATATTTTAGCCACTGTGTAGTAGTTTTGAGTTTGTGTCGGTATGTCGGATTTCTATACTATTTGACATATCGATGCTCGCACAAAGCAATTATACAGATGGTCGCTCCTCAACATCCTTATTCTCCATGCTAGTTGACAGCATTACTCCGTAGTGTTCTTGTCTAGCGTGGGTATAGAGGTGGGGCGTCACAAAAAGGATCCATAGAAATTAAATTAATTTTACTAAACATCAACTTCCATATTCAACCTTTACTATACGTCGAATAATTATGAAATCAGCGTTTAAATTTACATGGATAGTATGGATTCTTTACTCAGAATTTAATACTAAGAAGATTATTTCTATACAATCCAAGTTATATTAAATTTGGAAAAATTAAATCTTTTATACTTGCATCATTTTTGACATTTAGACCTTATTTATCCCTCATCTAGGAAAGAGGCCCGGTGAGGCAGGGCACTGGTTACTTCTGAACTTCTCCTTAGTTTAAGCACCACATATCTAGATCTCACGAATAGGAAAATCCAATCTACTCATCGGCTTTTTGAGTCAATATTAAATCACTTAATTATAATATCTTTTCCTTAAATCATTTATTTAAACTCCTTTAAAAGTAATTTTTAAAACTTCCAAATCATCTTTATAATAATCAATTATTTATTTGAAAACATTTATAAAAGTTTTAGGAAAGAATAATTAAGTTTAAAACTATATTTCAAAAGTTATTAAAAACCGCTGCAAAAAATGTTGGGAATAGTGCTTGTAAGGCTTATTTGATAAAAAAAACTTTTCTATTATTTAGAAATCCATTTTCAGAAACCAAAGCACTTTTAAAACATATTAATATATTTATAGAATTTATTCCATATTTTTAAAGAATTAAAAATATCGATTTTAAAGAATTTATCGCTTTGTTTTCCGAACTGCCAAAGCGTGATTATTTTGAAAACTTGATTTGCTCATATTTCAAAATCTACTAAACGAAATCTCAATATTTTTCTTTTGTTTAAAAATTATGACTATAATAGTTCCAAAAATCCTTATTCCAAAGAATTCCGACTCTGATTCCATCGTATATATGGATTTAAACTTTTACAGTGCAAAATCGCGAATTACCGTTACGCGACATATCTATTTTTGGCTCAATTTTCATAACTTTTCAAAACTTCACCAAATTGAGATTTAGTGTTTATAAAACATTTATAAACCATTTTAAACCATTTTGAAGAGGTTTAACAATCTCATATACACCATTTTATTTATTAAAGGAAAGTGATTTCCTTTGTGATATTCGACGTGTATTAAACGTGAATTGTTTACACATCCAAACAAACATATTATCATATCCAAAAATGGTTCACGATCATTATAACCAAGCATATCCAAACATATATATTATCCAATATATCATAATATAAATGGAGTTTCCCACCTTGAATTTGTTTCAAACTTAAAGAAAATTCTCTATAGCTTCGCTACGATCACACTGGAGGCAATGGAATCGAGCCTTGCAACTTTGAAGGTTCGGCATATGCTTGCATGTGGAGGTGTGCTCGACGAAAGGTGGTAGATGGTGTGGCCGTCGGTTTAGAGAGGGAGAAAGTAGTGGTTTTGGTTTTGTTTTAAAGTTGTTTGATAATATATATACACTATACAATTTTAATTACTTTTTGCCATAATTTTCTTCATTGATATCCAAAGGTAGGAAGCCATTAAAGTGGAAAGGAGAAGTGAAGAAAGCTTTGGAATTTTTGAGAAAATGAAGTGAAGATGGATGGTTGTATTTATAGGCAAAGGAGTGAATAATTATATCATGATATTTATATGCACACACATCAACATTACTTCATCATTTTCCTCCTTCCTCTATCATCTTGCATGGCCAAACATCCCCCTCACGTGGCTGCTCCATGCGCTTGTACTTGGGTGTAAGAGGTTGACATTGGGTTGATTAAGGATGAAGTTTAGAAAAGTATCTTAGATATTTTGTAATATATACATATATATAAATGTTTATATATGCTATATGTATGTATATATGTGCATGTGACATGTATGTGCATATATATGTTTCTGCACATGTATATGTGCATATGTTTGTCTCAAATGATTCATAACATGGCATAATTTTTTTACGTTAAATCGTTGCGGATTTCGATTCGTTTTCGGTCATATTTTCACTTCTTATTTAATGTGTGTATATATATATATATATATATATATATATATATATATATATATATATAGACATATATATTTGTGAAAAAAGTTTGATAATAATATTTCTAACATTATTTAATAATTAAAAGGGCTTATTTAATAATTAAAATAATTATTAGATCATTTAAACTCAGTTTAAATTCAAAAATCAATTATTCAAAATAGTGATCTCGTTAATGATGTCATAAAGGCATTTTATTTTCAGAAACAGAATAAATAATTTTATTACATATTCCCACTCATATATATCAATGAGTGTACATATCCAACTCTATACACGACTTCTGATAAGTATAGATTTGTTTATTGATAAAGCTATTCTCGACCATTTTACTAATATCCCAACCAAAGTATATATTTTTGCAAATATATATTCAAGGTAAGATTACTTATGTTATTTATTGTTCAAAACATCATAATCTATGTTTTAGAAAACTTATATTTGAATATTTAAAAATAAATATAATTTATCAAATTGATAAATTTGCGGGTCGTTATAGTTGTGGATTTATACTAGAGATGGACTAGATGACGAAACATGGGGTTGTTATTGATTATGATTGCCACGTTGTTTGTATGAAGGATATTTATGGTAATTGGCTTAATGTTTATTGAGGGCCTAAGAGTTCTATGATGTTTATTTATTTATACTCCTTAGATCTCTCACATAATAAATTAGCGCAAGTTCCCATTGTGCAGAAATTTGCAAATGTATTCGAAGAGGCTTCGTTTTTACCTCCTCATTAGGATTTTATGTTGATTTAGAATGAGATTCAAAGCCGGTGGTTATTATACCTAGTAGATGCATGGCTCCGAGAGAAAGAAGGGAACTAGAAACTTGAATTTTTGAGCTTTCTATGAAGGTCTTATTCGAAGAAGTACATTGGAGTGGGGGGCACCGATCATGTTCACCACCAAAGAGGATGGATTCTTGAGATTATGTGCCGACTATAGAGATTTGAAAATTTTTATTAGAAAAAACAAATCTCCTCTTTCTTGTAATAATTATTTGTTCAACCAACTTGGAGGAGTAATGATTTTCCCTTAACTCGGTCTTGCTATGGGTTTTCATCAACTAAGGGTGACTAGAGATGGTATTATGAAAACTAGCTTTAGAACTCATAATGCTTCTTATGAATGGTTGTTGATGCCATTCGGTCTTATGAATGCACCTAAACACTTTGTTAATCTCATGTGTCATGTCTTTTAGGACCAACTCGATATATTTGTAGTTGTATTCATAGATGACATATTTATATTTTCTAGAATCGAAGAAGAGCATACTGCACACTTGAAAGAAGTGTTGGAGGTGTTGAGGCAAAATTGCTTGCAAAATTAGTTTTCTAAATGTCAATTATGGAGGAAGGAAGTTTAATTCCTATGCAATGTCATATCCAAGCATGCAATTTACGTTTATTCGAATAAGGTTTCCCCGGTGCAAGATTGGAAGGCAGCGAGTTGTGCGACTGAAATTCATAGTTTTCTTGGTTTGGTGGGATATTATCAGATTCATTAAAGACTTAGCAGACGTTGTCACACCTTGACGCAGCTAATCAGGAAGAATCAGGTCTCCTTATAGGATGCACATAGTGAACACTCTTTTATAAAGATGAAGCAATTATTGACTAGCGGTATGGCTCTTTTTATATTGGAAGGGGCTAAACCGTTTAATGTATACATTGATGCTTGTGGTAATGCAGTTTTTGTGCAAGAAGGAAAAGTGATTGCATATGATAGAAGGCAAACTTAAGACCCATGAAAGAGATTATCCAACACATTTAGAGTTGGCGGCCATTGTCTTTGCTTTGAAGACATGGAAGCGTTAATTTTTTTGGTGAGAGGTTTTAGCTATTCACCAATCACAAATCTTTGAAGTATTTATTCTCTCAAAAATATCTCAACGTTAGGTAACAAAGATGGATGGAACTCCTAGCATCTTACGACTCAGTTATTTCACATACTCCTATAAGGGAAATGTCATAGCAAATGCATTGAGTGGTAGGCATGCGATGTTCGGGTCTACGTTCATTGAATGAAAGGGTTCAGAATTTATTGCGGTTTGATTTCCAACCTTATTATGATGTGTTACCTAGTTTGTTGATGATATTAGAAGTTATACCCAAACATATTGATCAGATTAGATATAGGTAAATATTGATGCAAGCACTGTAGATATCTTTAACTGGATTGGGAAGGTAGAGAAGTCTAATCATATTGATTGGTATGTTACTGATGCGAAGGGGCTTCATAGAGACAAGACGTGGTGTATTTCGAAGTTACGAATTTAATCGATGAGTAGTTTGAGAGCGCCATCAGTATAGAATGACTATTTGTCCTAGTGGCAATGAGACATAAAATTATGTAAAGCATTCTTGTTAGTGGAAACACATGAAAAAACATGTTTTGGTCTTCATAGAGAAAATATGACTTGTCAATGAGTCAACCCGAGCGATAGACGAGTCAACCTAAACAAAATAAGCTTGGAGGTTTATTATTACTTTTGGAAGTTCTACATTAAAGTGGTAACATAACTTCATGGAATTCATAGATGGTTTGATTAAATTCAGAAAGAAAATGAGAGCATTTGGGTTATTATTAATTGGTTGAAAAAAAGTGCTCATTTCATTTCGGTAAAGGTTTTGAGAATCGCCCCCATTTATGGTGTTGTTATATATGTAGGAAATAGTGTGGTTTCACAATGCACCACTAGACTATAAGTGATCAAGATCCACTCTTCACCAGTGAGTTTTGGAAGAGCTTGCAACATGCAACAATCATGAAATTAAACTTAAATACGACCCATCATACCCAATCTGATGGCTAAACTGAAAGAGTGAACCGTGTACTCAGGGACTTATTGAGAGCTTGTATTCCAGATTTCGGAGGATCATGGGAGGATCACTTGCCTCCTTTTGAGTTTGCATATAATAATAACTATCAAGTTAGTATTGACATGACGCCATTTGAAGCATTGTATGGAAGGCCTTTGTAACGACCCGTAATTTCCAATGTTTAAATTTGTTAATTTTATAAGATTTTAGTAATTAAATCTGAAAGAAAAAAATTATGAATTATAACGGGGATGAAAGGTAATAATGTTAATGCAAGTTAATAAATGACTAATTTAGTGCAATCCCAATTAGTTGAAACAATTGTAAGGTTATAATTGATTGTAAATAGTAAATTAGGTAATAAATTCAAAATTATATTAATTGATGAAATAATATATAATAAACTATAATTTGATAAAATCAATGATAGGTAAGTAATTATAATATTTGTTGGTTGATAATAAAGTATGAATGTTATTGTTGATGTTGACTGAATGAAATTGACAATTGTTAATGTTATTTCAATCAATTGTAATGGTAAAGCTAAGTAGGATTGTAATTGTAGAGCTTAAATTGGAAATAATTGTATTTTAACAAGGAAGAAAATAAATGACCGTATGAATGTCAATTCCAATTGATTGGAATAATAAATGTCAAAAAAAAAGAATAATATATGTTTCTTTACTAAATAAAAAATCGTATGTTTATTTATTTGAAATGTTGGTAGCTGAAAATTTCATTACAGAAATAAGAAATTAATAACATTTGGTTTGTATACAATAATTCCATAAATTCGTTAAATTACTATAAAAACGAATTGAATTGTCTCATTCATTTTTACCTTAGAAATCAATGACAATTAATGCGATTAGAATCTTTTAATTAAAAAGTGGGAAGACGTTGATTGTAAACATATATTGAAATAAATTGGGTGATTTATTTCCAATTAATTCAGTTCATGTTTTAAAATTTAATGCTAGTTTACTACATATATGTTTATACCTGAATTTAAACTTATGTTTTAGATCCAATTAGGTCATTAAAAAAAGACTATTTAGATTTGAAATATCATACGTTATTAAATTAAATGTTAATAGGAGATGATAAAAGGGGTAAAATAGATTTACACTTGATTATTTCCTTTTCAATTAGACTTTATTAGATCTTAATTGTAGCATAACTTACCTTTCCATCTTCACTTTTCTAATTTACTCTTTCATTCACTGCCTCCTCATGTGGATAATTTTCATTTCTTTTATTTATGAATGTAAACTATAAGTGGCGATAAAGATGTACATACATACGTACATACATACATACATACATACATACATATATATATATATATATATATATATATATATTATACACCGGTTTATATTACCTTGTTTATGCTATCATATTTTTGAATGTATGTTAATGCATTCCTTGTAAAGAATTCAATCGAAATGTTAACATGTTTGTTTAATTCTCAATCTAGTCACAAAGAGGGAGAAATGAAAATTTCTAAATGCTTTATATTCTTTTAATTTATGACACAAATTTGGGTAGAAAATTTATTTTCATTTATTGTGTGTTAATTAAATCTTTAAAGGATGTTAATTTTGGTATGTTTAGGTTAACAAAATTAATTAAGTGAACGACTATTTTTGAAATTTGAATTCTAAAAGTTTGTTTACAGTATAGAGTTGGTCCATTTATTCCCTTTCTAATTAATAATTGCCTCATTCTTTTCAATATTTCTCCATTTGCTCCATTACTCTATTCCATTTACATTGTCCAAAGCTTTTCTATTTTGCAACATGAACTACTTTTCACATTTTTATTTCTTTCTTTTACCAATTTTTAATACATGCTACTTTTAAAAAGGCTGTTCATATTTACTATATTTCAATACCAAGTTTGTTTATATTTACTTTATTTTATTTTGTTCATTTTCCAACTTCATTTTCTGAAACATCATTTCATTTATTTCTAATTAGTAGCGGCCTCTCTTTTCAAATCTCTTTGGCGCTAAACCTAACTCTAACTTTATAAATAAGATATGATGCAAATGAAACCCCAACCTCCATTCTAATCTTCTTCTTTTTTTCTTTTTTTCTTTTTTCTTCAAATCTCCTTATTATCTCTCATTTTAATTTTTCCTTCCTCTTCAAATATTCTTCTTCTCAAATTTTCTTCTATTTCAAACTTTTTTTTCCAAATCTTGACCTTCTCTTCCATTTTCAGTTCTTCTTATTTTAATCCTTTTCTTTTTCAACTCTTCTTTTTCAAATCTTTTATTTTCAAACCTTTTAAAAATACATATATACATACATATATACATTAATGTAATAAGGAGGAAAATTAAAGTAAATCAAAATAAAAGAAAAATTACGGAACAAAACTAGCAATCAAGAAGGAGACTGAGGAAACATAGAGCGGAGCTATTGATTAGAAGTCTATTATTTTTAGATTCCTATAAAGGTGAGTGTTTTAACCCACATACAACTTCTAAAATTTCTTATGTTTGTTAAATTGATTTATGATGTGATTAGAAATTTATTTATGACTGTTTGGCATATTTTGAATCATCATCTCAATTTATTTGAATATATTTGGATAAAATAGTTATTTAATTTATTATTGAATATAAACTATCAATAAATGCCTGTTATATATTATTTGTTCTATATTGATGTTACTGATTGAATTGGATGATGATTGTGATAAATGTTTGATGACTGATATTGGATGAATAGATGTTGTATTTTATATTGTTATAAACTGCAAGTTGTTATGGATTTTTATTTCATTCGAGATTGCGGTTTGAAATAATATATAACCGTATTTATATTTTAAATTATGGATTGAAATGATAAATACCCGTATCACTTGACCATAGGATAGAAAATTATATACAAACACCGTAGTCTATATATAAAATATTTTGAAATGATTTCTATGGTTTTGAGAAGAAATATATGGTTTTAGATGAATATTGATTTTAGATATTGTATAAATGTTATTTTATCCTTGATTTTAAGCTATGTATAGAATAAGCTTAATAATAATTTTGATATTTATTGGAGATAATATGGTTAAGTATTTATATAAATTATATTTTAATAGAGAGTTTATAATGATTTAAATAAAATAAGGTTAGAAGTAAATTGGAAATTTAATTGAATTGAATTTATTTAAGAGTTAAACTCAAATAAGTTTGATGTGAAATTTATTAAATTTGAAATTTTAAAAGGTATGACTTATAACTTGATTTTGGTTTAGGGGGAATTAAATTAATATTTCAAGTATAAATAAATTGAAGGAAATATTTAGTTATTTGTAATTTGAGTTTTATTTAAATGATAATGGATTTATTTAGTAAATATTTCGAAACAAAATAATGGAAAATTTAATCGTTGAATCGTAATGACCAAACTTAGTTTTGAAATTGTTGAATACTTAAAGTTTGGAATATGTTGAATTTGAAATGGCTTATTTTGTGGATCAAATCTGTTTTGAAATTGAAAAAAAATCTTTGGAATAGTTTATTTGGAAACTGAGTCGAATTGAAATTTATGATTTGAGATTTGGTTAAATATAAAATGTAGAAATTCGAGTTGTTTTGGAATTGATTTGTGAAATTGAAGAAGTTATTGTATTATATAAAGTATTTAAATTTTTAAACCATTTAAGTGGTGGGAGTTATGTTTCAAAGTTATGAGTTTCAAGTATTATGATTTGAAAGTGTTATATTTCAAGTGTTTTGATTTCGAAATGATATAACTTCTAGAAAGAATATATTTGAAATGAAAATGATATCGTATTGATTTGGTTTTGAAAGGGCAATGATATTTGGTTTTAAAGTATAAACTATTTTGGAAATGACCGCGGTGTCCTAATAACGTTTGGTTATTAAAGAGACAGAGATCGGAAGTTGTCAAACTCTCTACCAACTTCGAAAACCACTTTAACAACCATCTACGCGGTGGAGATTCCAGAATGAAGTAGGATGGTGGCGGCGTTTCCTTTGAGGTATATACGGGGACCCGACTCCCGTGAGTTGGCATAGGGTGGCTAAAACAGGAGCAATTTCGGACCAGTGAGGTAGCTCCTCTTATCGGACACACTCCTTCGATATTGTATTCTGACTTTGAGATTTATTTGGTGGCCACTTTTGATTTTTGATTTTGGGGGTGAGGCTCGAGGTGGGCGGTAGCTGCGCGCTATGCGTCACCACCAGTCTAGACAGTAATTGGCATATCTACCTTGGCATTGCGTTGTGTGCCGTGTCACTTACCCTAGCGAGCCTTGTACAAGTTTGGTTTTCTCCCGTAGCCCGTGGAGTATTTAGGGTAGTCTCCCGATCTGGAGATACGCTAATACTGGATGGACTACTGGGACTATTACGTGGTAAAGGCTATATGGGTAACCCCTTAATGCTATTTAAAAGTAAGTTTATTTTACCATTAGACATTGTTATAATAGTGAAATATTACTACATAATAAATAGTTTAACAGATCTTTAGGAGTTGTGAATCCCGAGCATCTCTTAAGTTACTGCACTCATGTTTGACACTGGATAGGGCATGTCAAATCCCATAAACATCTCTAACGTCATTCCACTCATATTTAGTTCCATTGATTTAACTTGCGTAAGATCTTTTAGTTCTGACTCGAGTGTTTTGCCTTTTCAATTCGCTCGGGTCAGCCTGAGCATTTTAGGATTTAAAGGCCTTACTTCTGGAGGATGAGACGAAGATTTTATTACTATTATTTACTATATTGTTCCGCTACATTGTTATTTATTATTTTTGGTATATATAACTCTGACTCTGTGTTGTATAAGTATAATCAAATGTTTTGTAAAATAGCTTCATGAACTGTTATTTGATTATTATATTTTGTCGTTCCGCTGCGAGATTCTGTTTTGTTCTTTCTTTCTTCCTTTTCCTTATTCACCCCAATAACAATTCACCCTTTTGTATGGTTTGAGTCCGACGTGTGTGGTTTATCGTCGATTTAAAGCATACAGAAAGGCGGGATGTTACAGCCTTGCAAATACCGTATATGTTGGTGTCAAACGACCTAGGTTATACTTGTGACTGTAATGACCCAGAATTTAATCGATATTTAAATTAATATTTAACTATATTTTTAAATAATTAATAAATGAATTTTTATTAACAAATAAAATCATTTTAAATGAACACTAATTATGATAAAATCATGTCCAAAATTTGTTTACCAATATATATAGTTCATAGAGAAATAGAAAATGTGATTGGAAATTATTTTACAAAATATTGATTTTTCATTGGTTAAAGTCATTTAAAATGTCATAACTCATTTTAAACACATATACATGCTCTACAAACTATCTAACATGTTGTGTACATGTATATGTGCATGTACATATTTTCTCCTTAAATATATGTACATATAGGATAAAAGAAGATTTTATTTAATAAAAAAAAAATACTTAACATATAAAAAAAAACCTTTTTCAACTCAAAGTACTTAGTGCATGGCATGAATAGTTGGTTGAGGACGGGGGAAGTAAAAGTGAGGACGGAAATGGTGGAGGAGGGATGGAGGTGCGTGCATACATATATATTTAATAATAAGCACTTATACATTTTTATATATTTTTCTAAGCCTGTATATACTCCTTCCATTTCATGTTTCTCATTTTACAGCCTCCATCTTCACTTTAAAATTTTCTAAGAGCTTGAAGTAACATCCATGGCTTCCTTTCATAAAATTTCGAAGTAAGTAAAAAATCGCTTCTTTTTTCTTAAATCTCCTCATTAGTTCACTAAAACACTTCTACATCTTCTACAATACCTCCTCTTCCAAATTTGCATGCCCGTCCACCCTAAAACCACATGGCCGAGTCCTGCAAGCCCCAAGTTAAGCCCAAATTCCACATGGCCGAGCCCTGCAATCCCCAGGCTGAGCCCAATCTCCGCATGGCCGAGCCCATTTAAGGTGTTCAACCATCTAAATTTTCAATTTTTTCTAGATCCTAAAATGTTTTCAAGTTTTAGCAAAAGTTCACCTTGAGTTAATAAAATTTTGGTAAGTAAAACTCTTGTTTTCGAAAAAGAAAATAAATTGATTTTGATGAACTATATATTGTGAAAATATAGTTGTCGCTATGTTGAAATATCATGTTGTTTTGATGGTATATGATTATACGTTTGTGGTTGAGTTTGGATTTGTGATTTAGTCATTAAATGATATGTTTGGGTATGGATATGTGAATGGATTGATTATGATACAATGATAGTGTGTTTGTGAAACAAAACCAAGTGTATGTGATGAAATATTGTGAAGTTAGGATCTTTAAATGTTGCAAAGGATTTGAGATCCAATTTGAAAATAAAACGCTTGTTTTCTAGTTTGTGGATTTAGTAAATATTTTATAGGCTTTCGCCTTTTGTTTAAGTTTCAAAACTCTTCCATTTGTGTTTTAAAATATGTAGTGGCTAGAGTTAAAGTGAGGGTTTCACTTAGAAATCAATTCTAGCGAACTGCGCTTATAATGATAGTCACTATGGATGCAGTTCGAATAATTTCATGATTTCAAGTTTTAAAGTAAATTCTTATGGATTGTTTAAATTACTCATCCCAAAATAATTAAGTAAGTCAAAATTTTAACTTTTAATTATTTAATAATTTATTTTTTTAATTTATTAATTAGGGGAATTATTATTTAATTAATTAAGTAATTAAGTTAAGTAATTAGAGTTTTAGAAATTATTAAACAAGTTAATTATTTTTAATTAAGGAAGTTTTAATGATTAATTAAGATAACAAGAAATTAATTTTTATTTAATATAGTTTATTTACTTTCATTAATTAATGAATTATAGTTAATTATTAAAATAATAATTATTTAACTAAAGGTTAATTATCCACTTAATTAGGGTTAAATTTCTAAAAGGAATGTTATTTAATAAAAGTAAATTATAAATAATATTTGATTAATTAAGGTTTAAAGTATGATTTTTGATTTAATTAAGATTAACTAAAGTTTAGTTGAATTTTAGACTTATGATTTAATTAAAGCTTATTTATTTTACAGTTTCTTTCAAAATTCTATCGGTTATTCACTAATCAACTTTCTTGTTTTAGGTAAAATGTATT
Organism: Allium cepa; assembly: GCA_030765085.1. NCBI lineage: Eukaryota > Viridiplantae > Streptophyta > Magnoliopsida > Asparagales > Amaryllidaceae > Allium > Allium cepa. The sequence goes on along the minus strand of CM060930.1, from coordinate 71,142,154 downwards.
AAAAATAGAGGGTCTCTTGTCCATGATATTAAGTAGCCAATGAATTAAAGTAGTTGTAATAAAACGTTGACATGTTTTATTGGAAGTAAGTCGACTTATACTTATCACAAATACCGTACTTCGAAAACGTGATGAATACAATAGGGTTAATTTCGATAACCGGGTCATGATAATCTAAGCATATGGAACATATATTCATATGTAAATCTTGCACCTTGATAGTGGGATGGTCCACTATAAACAACTTGACCCTTTAAAATTATCGAACGTTGGTTTGGAGAGACCAGGATCGATAGTCATTGTTTTTCGAAAACCATTTCGAACCAACGTAAATGTTTGAATTAGAAATTGTAAAGGTAAGATATAAGATGAAGACTTTAAAGTGCAGGGGCTATTTGGTACTAACCCTGAGGGTGATTCCAAAACGGGTGTAGTAGAGATAGTGCCTTCGGTTCGTTCATCTCCTGAACGACTTGTATGGATGAGCGTTGACATTATGTTAACATCTGGAAAGCAATGTTATCACTCCAAGTGGAAATGCTATAATAAAGGTAAACGTAGCCTCAGGCCTCATCAACCAAGTAGAATAAAATAGAGGAGATGCAGCAAGCCTAGGTGGGTCGCTCCCATTAGGGTAAGGTCATCCCTATCTAGAGTCCCTACTATCAACTCATGTATGCTTCGGTATGGCTGTTGTTCCTGCGATGTCCCAGAATTTTGAGCAATATTTATTTGATAATCTTCATTTATAATTATTTAAAATGTGCAATATTGATTTAATAATCTAGCTATTTAATTGAGCGATATGAATTGATAATCTTCTTTTATAATTATTTCTAGTCGGCCTATTTATCTTTTCAAAAGATAATAATATTTAATTGGTAAAAATTTATCTTTCAAAGCTAATACAAATATATTGTCTAATTATAATATATATATATATTGTGATTGGAAATTTGTTTAAAATTCAATATAATAATTTTTCAAAGGCAATTTAAAAGTCAAACCTTTATATTTCTTAACAACAAAGATAATATCTATAGATGTTTATTTATTTAAAAATATATTTTAGCTAAAGTTTAAAATAAGATTTAATTAAAGATTCATTTCTTTTGTTTTACATATTCTTTCTTTTTAAAATTTAACATGAGATAACATGGTTTATAAATATATATAATTTAAAAATATAAGGAATACATATATATATATATATAACATAAATTAATAAAATCACATTACATAAATATATAAAACATAAGTACTTTTTGAAATAAGGATTTAAACATAATAATGCATGTATATAACATTTGTAAGAAAACTAAATTATGCATTTACATTTGTAAGCTAAGTAATTTATGCATTGACATTTGTATAATTTGAATTAACAAGTGGCAACAATTTTCTTTATCAATTTAAGTTTATAAATTATGTAGTATTAGAGAGAAATCTAGTTTTCATTTTCAGTTCAAACATCTTTCCTCTCTTCTTCTAAAATTAAAAACTGAAAACCAAAAATCAAAGGAAAAATCAAAACAGTAACCACCTGTTTCAAGTTTTCAACTCAACAACTTCAACCTGAACAAGAATAAAATAGCCTCAATTCGCAAAGCAACTCAACAAGTAAATCAAGCATTTCAGTTACAAGCTTCAGATCATAACAAAATTCTAGATAAAAGATCTAGAGCATGCTTCTTTGTTTTAATAACAGTGAGTAAACCTTTCTTTTTAAAAACAGTTTTAAATCTATGATTATACTTAGATGCTTGTAATGGATTTTGTAGGGTTATGGTTTGCGTTTGTTTATGAATCTGAATGCATGTATGTATATATGATGTGTCTGTGTATACGAAATATATATATATATATATATATATGTGTGTGTGTGTGTGTGTGTGTGTGTGTGTGTGTGTGTGTCTCTGTTGCATCACAGGTTCAAAATGCACCAGAATAAATTCAAATTCTCTTTATACATTCAGTTTTAGGCCTTGATCTCTTGATAGAACATGATTATAAGAGTGTAATATTATTTCTAAAAATAATTTCAAGAATTTATATAAAATGATTAATTCTAAACGGATAAATTACAGTAAGAATCAAGAATAAGTCAAAAATTGATGTTTATAATTTTGAGTTTGGATTTTATAATGTGATGCGTATTTCAAAATTATGAATTTAGGTGAAGAAATCATGATTTTAAAACAAGTATATGATGTGGAAATTTGAGTTGATTCGAATATGTATTTTTATCAAATTTCGACGAACGTTGAGAGGTTGGTCGGTGTGCTTTGGGCTGGAGGTAGCGGGTGGCCTGGTGATCTTAGGAAAATTGGCCAGGGAATTTCAAGATGGCCGTGGTGGCCAGGGGACGTCGGAGTAGGGTTTCGATGATAGATTGGTTTGTCGATGTTTTCGAGGCGATGGCATCGCCGTGGGAAGACCGGACTTGATCGCGTGTGGGGGAAATGGTTCGTCGTGTCATGATGCGCCTCTGGGTGGAGCGGTAGGTTTTCTGGTGGTCGGATTAGGTGGCGCGAGTCGATTTTCGTCGGGGTGTCTAGGTTTCAGTGGGTTCTGGGTTACTTGATTTTTATTTCCTCCCAAGTTCGTCGGTGCTGAGGGGTTGGAACATTCATATGGGTGATCGTCGACATGCTGATGACTTCGGCGAGGATCAGAGGTGGTCCAATGATCGGGACATGTGCACGCGTGCACGTGTATCAGGTTGTGTTGAGGTTTTGGGAAGATGAGGTTCGACTCGGGTTAGGCTCGAAGTAGGCAGTAGTTTTCCTCGAAGGAAGTTGTACGTGAGGTTTTGCTCGCGTGTGTCTCGGGAAAGGATCGAAGTTGGATCGGGTCGATTTTACTCTATGTCCCGGTTTTTTTAAATTTAAATGAAAATTTTTACCATATTTTAAAAATAGAGAAAAACATGGATAACTTTATGAAGAGCAAAGAAAATTCAAGTTTTCAAGCTTAAAGAAAAGGTACAAAGTTTAAAGGCAAAACAAAAATAAGTTTCAAAGTTAAATTATTTATTAAGTTTCTAAAAAAAATGTTTAAAAAAGTTTTGAAGTTTCTAAAGTTATGAAATGATTAGTTTTCAAAAGAAAAGGTTTAGCCAAGTTTAAAGGTGTATTTAGATGAATGAGTTTTCAAAGGAAGATAAATAAAGTTTCTTAAATAAATTTATTGAACAAGTTTTCAAGTTTAATTTTTTTTTAAAATTAAATGTTTTAAAAAAAAATTGTTTAAAGTAATAACGATATTAGGTTAATTATGTAATTAATTCCCAAATGATTTTCAAATGAAGTTGGTGATGTAATTAAGAAGTGGTCAAGATAAGTGTATCAATTTTAAACAATCAAAGAGTTCAAGTGAGTTTTGTATAAATTAATTTCAAGCATTTAAATTAAGTAATATTTAAATGAGTAATTAATTAAGATAAATAATTTATTTTTAAATTAATTAAGGTTGTGATTAATTAAGGATAATTAATTATTGAAATTAATTAAAAGTTAATTACTTAATGTAATTAATAATGGTTAATTAATTTATGTTAATAATCAAAGTATAATTACTTAATGAAAGTAATTACAGAATTGTTGATGAGTGTGACTAATTTAAGGATTATTAACTAGTGATTAAGGGATAATTAATTAATGTGATTAATTTAAGATAATTAGTTAATTTAATTAATTAAGGATAATCACTTATGAAATTGATTAAGTATAATTACTTAATGTGATTATTAATGTGTAATTGCTTAGTGTAAGTAATTAATGCATAATTACTGGATGTAATTAATCAAAGGGAAATTAGTAATTAAAGGATAATTACTTAATGAAGGTAATTAAGGATTAATTACTTAGTGTAATTAATTAAAGGATTAATTAATATAATTAATTAAGGAGTTAATTAATTAATGTAAGAAATTAAAGGATAATTAATTACTAATGTGATTTATTAAAGATTAATTATTAAATGTAATTAATTAGAAGAATAATTAATTAATGGAAGTAATTAGAGGATCATTAATTAATGTAATTAATGAAAGTAATTAAAAGTTGATTAATGTGGATGATTAAAGGATAATTAATTTATTTAATTAATTAAAGGCCAATTACTTAATGTAATTAAAGGATAATTAATCAAGGATGATTAATTAAGGTGGATAATTAAGGGATGATTAATTAATTGGTTGTAATTAATTAATGGTTAAGTGCAGGATTGTTAGTAATGGAAGTAATTAATTTAATTTATTTGAATTAATTAGAAATGATGCGACTAATCAATCTTGCTTATGGATGATTTGAATTATATTGAATGCCTTGGATTTTGTGATATCTCTGATATGTGATATGTGATGCTCTGTGATATGAGATACCTTGGTTGAATTATGATAATATGGATTATCTATTGGTGATAATGTGAATTATCTATCTGTGTGAATATATCACCCTAAATAATAGATTAAATTGCTTAATTTAAACAACTTGGACGCTAAAACGACGTTTTGGATTTTCATAAGCAATAACACGTTCTCTTTGCATAAGAACGGCACCCTAACCAACGCGACTAGCATCGGTATAAACAACGAAACCTTGATTCCCCTCGGGAATAACGAGAACAGGAGCATCAGAAAGAAGTTCTTTTAATTTCTCAAAAGAAGCTTCACATTTGTCCGACCAAATGTATTTAACACCTTTCTTCGTCAAGCTAGTGAGAGGCACGACAATCTTAGAAAAGTCTTTGATAAAACGATGGTAATAGCCCGCCAATCTGAGAAAACTACGAATCTCTGTCACACTCTCCGGTCTCTTCCAATCTTGAATCGCTTCAATCTTTGAAGGATCCACGGAAATTCCAGATTCGGAAATAATATGACCGAGAAACTTCACACGAGATTGCCAAAAATGGCATTTAGAAATTTTTTCCTTTAAACGATTACTCCTAAGAGTTTCCAACACAATCCGAAGATGCTTCTCATGCTCCTCCTTGGTTTTAGAATACACAAGAATATCATCGATAAAGATGAGAACAAACCGGTCGAGGAAGTCTTTGAAAACTCTATTCATAAGGTCAACGAAATAAGCCGGAGCATTCGTTAGACCAAATGGCATAACAAGCCATTCATAAGATCCATAACGAGTATGGAACGATGTCAAAGGAATACTATCCTCTGCAATACGAAGCTGATGAAATCCAGTAGCTAAGTCTAATTGTGAAAAGACTCTATCACCACTAAGTTGATCGAATAGATCATCAATCCGAGGTAAAAGATATTTATTTTTGATAGTAAGATCATTAAGCTTGCGGTAGTCAACGCAAAGCCTAAGTGTTCCATCGGATTTCTTCACAAAAATAGGTGAAGCTCCCTAAGGCGAGGAACTAGAGCGAATAAATTGCTTCGTCTCCAATTCGGATAATCGTTTACGCATCTCCTCGTTTTCTTTATTGGACATACGATAAGGATGGCGAGTGATAGGTCGAGCTCCAGGAATGAGATTAATTCTGAACTCAATTGCTCGCTTAGGTGGTAATCCTAAAACGGGCTCGAATATGTCGGAAAATTCACGAACGACGTGAATAAGAGAAATAATATCACCCTCATCATCATCATCGACATCACGAGGATTTAAAGAATATAAAGATGCAACCAAACTGGAAACTGAATCTTGAAGATTAATAGAAATCTGCTTAACAGATTGAGGATGTCGAAGATGAATAGTCCGCTCAGGACATAGGATATGAGCTTCATAACGGTTAAGCCAATCCATTCCCAAAATCATTCCAAAGCCTAAATAACGCATGACATGCAAATCGGCTCGGAAAGAAAAATCACACAAAATAATCTCGACATCTTTACACAATAAACTGATTGTCGCGGATCCACCAACCGGATTCGCAATTCTCAAAGAAGTCATTAAACACAAAACATCCAAAGAAAAAGTATCAACAAGTTCCTTTGATATAAAAGAATGGGACGCACCCGTATCAAAAAGAACTCGAATAGGATGATCACGAAATAAAATAATTCCATCCAGAATAGAATGAGAAATACCTTGGCCACGAGATGTGTTGCCAGGGGCTTGAGCAACATTAAGCTTTCCCTCCCTCCTATTTTGAAGTTTGGGACACACATGCATGAAATGGTCCGGGCTTTTGCAATAGCGACAAGTACGAGGCTTTGAACACTTGTTCGCAAAATGGTCTTTCGAACCACAATTATAACATTTCCCTTGAGTAGAGGAAAAGGTCTTTTCAACAGGAGTTTCTTGCCTCCCTTTCTTATTGGGATAAGGGCCTTTGAATTTGTTTGGCCTCTTCTTGTTGTTGAAGTTTGGTTTGGAACCCACCACTTCAACATCATTCTCCCTATCCGCCTCTTCAAGACGAAGAGCAATATCAACGAGTTGGTCGAAAGAAACTTCTAATTTTAGAAGTAATGGCTTCTTGAGATTTTTGTTTAAGCCATAGACGAACCTCTGATTCTTCTTTAAAGGGGTGTTGATGTATTCAACCCCATATTTGGAAAGCGACTCGAAGGAGGCGACGTAATCAGTCACGGAGGACTCACCTTGAACAAGGTCTATAAATCGTCGAGCCAATGTCACTTTCTCAGCTTCTGGTACAAATTTCAACTCGAAGCGTTCCCGGAATTGCTCCCAGGTGAGATCCGCTTCATTAATCTCAGAAATAAGAAGCTCGTACCAGTCCAATGCTCTTTCTCGGAGCATACTAGAGGCCACCTGAACTCGGTGAAGGTCAATAAGATTCATGCAAGAAAAGATTCGATCGCATGACCTTAGCCAAGCCTGTACTTCAATAACAGTTTCGGAACCTTTAAAGGGCTTCCCACCCAAATTAGTGTAATCGCTGCACAAGCGTGCAAATCCCGACTTTGGGTGAGTAGAATCCGGATTAGCTCCAGCTGCTTGAGCATTAGTTACCAAATCAAGAAGCTGTTGAGCAGTTATAAAAACTCCATCTTGGGTTGGAACACTAGATGGTCCAGCTCTGGGACGGCCTGGTCTAGACATTTCTCTTCCTTTAGAAAGAAAGAAGAACAAGGAGAAGATTATTCACTAATGAATATCAAGCAATCTTGATAGATGAAACAAGTAATCATAAAAGAAAATAGGATGAATCGGTACGAAGACTCGAATAAAATCCTAAAGCACAACTCCTAAGAAAGACTTAGGACGATGATCCTTGTTATAATATTCCATATTGTTCCGAAGTTTGGCTCTGATACCAAGCTGTGACTCCCCACCTCTATACCCACGCTAGCCAAGAACATTACGGAGAATGCTGTCAACTAGCACGGAGAATAAGGCTGTTGAGGAGCGACCATCCGTGTAATTGCTTTGTGCGAGCATCGATATGTCAGATGGTATAACATGCAATACTTTATCAAGAGGAAATCCGACATACCGACACAAACTCAAAGCTACTACACGGTGGCTATAATATCTTCGGAAACAAATACAGAAATAAGCATAACATAAATCAGTCACAGATAATTCATATCACAAAGGCGGAACAAGATATGAATATTACACATAAAAGTGTACATCATAGTAGTGGTCAGAAAGATCCACAATAACACAAAATAATAGCAACATGTGCTATACAAAAGAATACATCAATGAGTCAATATCTCAAGAGTATACAACAAAAACTACTAATCTAAGTAGTAAGCAAAAGGTCATAGTAATGGATTCCTGGAGAGAAGTCAAGCAGAAGCACCTGCAACATCTCGGTCTGACCCGCGTATTATTTAATAAGAAAATAATAAACGGATCAGTCTAACTATAAATATCAGATGAAACGATATAGAGTAAGAGATATGACTAAACACATAATAATCACAATGCCAAGCTGTGATATATATAAGTAATTGAGAATCAACAAGAGATTAATCAATATCACCAAATCTACACAAGAATCAAAGGAAATGTCATACTCCTTATTTCGTTCACCAAACCATAAATATTGACGATTATATTAATGTCAATCACAAAAGTCCATGACACACAAATTCACCAATACACAAATATTGATAAAACTTATCAATGGAAATCACGAAAATTGGTGAAGCATAAATTCTAGAAATCGTCTCAAGGAATCCAGTCAATGACACACGAATTCACCTATGCACAAAAATTGATAAATCATATCAATGGAAATCACAAAAATAGGTGAAGAAGAAAATTCCAGAATTTGACACACGAAATCCAGAAATCACACAAAATAGGGGGGAAGGCCTATCACACGAACGGGAGCATGAAAACTCACCAACATATGTATCACACGAACGAGACGCTATCTCATGGTAGCTAGCCATTAATTTTTGACACACGAACGGCCCGAAGACCATGGGGCGCTACCCCATATATGTGAGTTGAAACTCACACAAACGGGGTTTAGTCTCCCTCGTAGACAAAGAGACATCTGGTCCCACTTTCAAATTGGAATTTCTAAAGGTTGCAATAACCCACCGGGCCTTTGATGTTCGGCCTTAACGAGTTTGCAAGTCATGCAACGCTTAACGAAGTTAGCGATGTCAAGTTTCATTCCCTCCCAATAATAAAGTCACTTCATATCCGCGTACATTTTACTACTACCGGGATGAATGGTGAATTTAGAACGATGAGAATCTTCTAAAATATCCTTACGAAGATTAATAGTATTTGGTACGATAAGTCTACCAAATCTCTGAATGCCGCCACGAGAATCGATATCAAAGTCTTTCAAACCTTCAACATCAATTTTATCCTTAATATTTTGGCCAAGAAGAGTTAATTCGGGATCTAGCCTTTGAGCTTCAAGAATGCGGTCTAAAAGAGAAGGACGAGCCTCAAGGCTACATAAAACAAAAGATGAACATAAATCGGGAACATGGTCTCGAATTTCACAAGAGGATAAAATCTCGAGATCGTTCCATTCATATATCATCATAGAAACAACCGCTTGTTGCTTTCGACTAAGAGCATCCGCAACGCGATTTCCCTTTCCGGGAGTATAAAGGATATCAAGATCATATGGTGCAAGAAATTCGAGCCAGCGCTGTTGACGCAAATTAAGTTCCTTTCGAGAGAATAAATACTTCAAGGACTTATGATCGGTATAAAGAACAAATTTCTCTCCTAAAAGATAATGACGCCAAATACGAAGGGCGAAAACAATAGCCGCAAGCTCTAAATCATGAGTGGCATATCTAGTCTCAGCAGGCTTCAATTGCCTAGAAGCATAAGCAATAACACGTTCTCTTTGCATAAGAACGACACCCAAACCAACGCGACTAGCATCGGTATAAACTACGAAACCTTGATTCCCCTCGGGAATAACGAGAACAGGAGCATCAGAAAGAAGTTCTTTTAATTTCTCAAAAGAAGCTTCACATTTGTCCGACCGAATGTATTTAACACCGTTCTTCGTCAAGCTAGTGAGAGGCACGACAATCTTAGAAAAGTCTTTGATAAAATGATGGTAATAGCCCGCCAATCCGAGAAAACTACGAATCTCTGTCACACTCTCCGGTCTCTTCCAATCTTGAATCACTTCAATCTTTGAAGGATCCACGGAAATTCCGGATTCGGAAATAATATGACCGAGAAACTTCACACGAGATTGCCAAAAATGGCATTTAGAAATTTTTTCCTTTAAACGATTACTCCTAAGAGTTTCCAACACAATCCGAAGATGCTTCTCATGCTCCTCCTTGGTTTTAGAATACACAAGAATATCATCGATAAAGATGAGAACAAACCGGTCGAGGAAGTCTTTGAAAACTCTATTCATAAGGTCAACGAAATAAGCCGGAGCATTCATTAGACCAAATGGCATAACAAGCCATTCATAAGATCCATAACGAGTACGGAACGATGTCAAAGGAATACTATCCTCTGCAATACGAAGCTGATGAAATCCAGTAGCTAAGTCTAATTGTGAAAAGACTCTAGCACCACTAAGTTGATCGAATAGATCATTAATCCGAGGTAAAAGATATTTATTTTTGATAGTAAGATCATTAAGCTTGCGGTAGTCAACGCAAAGCCTAAGTGTTCCATCGGATTTCTTCACAAAAATAGGTGAAGCTCCCTAAGGCGAGGAACTAGAGCGAATAAATTGCTTCGTCTCCAATTCGGATAATCGTTTACGCATCTCCTCGTTTTCTTTATTGGACATACGATAAGGATGGCGAGTGATAGGTCGAGCTCCAGGAATGAGATTAATTCTGAACTCAATTGCTCGCTTAGGTGGTAATCCTAAAACGGGCTCGAATATGTTGGAAAATTCACGAACGACGTGAATAAGAGAAATAATATCACCCTCATCATCATCATCGACATCACGAGGATTTAAAGAATATAAAGATGCAACCAAACTGGAAACTGAATCTTGAAGATTAATAGAAATCTGCTTAACAGATTGAGGATGTCGAAGATGAATAGTCCACTCAGGACATAGGATATGAGCTTCATAACGGTTAAGCCAATCCATTCCCAAAATCATTCCAAAGCCTAAATAACGCATGACATGCAAATCGGCTCGGAAAGAAAAATCACACAAAATAATCTCGACATCTTTACACAATAAACTGATTGTCGCGGATCCACCAACCGGATTCGCAATTCTCAAAGAAGTCATTAAACACAAAACATCCAAAGAAAAAGTATCAACAAGTTCCTTTGATATAAAAGAATGGGACGCACCCGTATCAAAAAGAACTCGAATAGGATGATCACGAAATAAAATAATTTCATCCAGAATAGAATGAGAAATACCTTGGCCACGAGATGTGTTGCCAGGGGCTTGAGCAACATTAAGCTTTCCCTCCCTCCTATTTTGAAGTTTGGGACACACATGCATGAAATGGTCCAGGCTTTTGCAATAGCGACAAGTACGAGGCTTTGAACACTTGTTCGCAAAATGGTCTTTCGAACCACAATTATAGCATTTCCCTTGAGTAGAGGAAAAGGTCTTTTCAACAGGAGTTTCTTGCCTCCCTTTCTTATTGGGATAAGGGCCCTTGAATTTGTTTGGCCTCTTCTTGTTGTTGAAGTTTGGTTTGGAACCCACCACTTCAACATCATTCTCCCTATCCGCCTCTTCAAGACGAAGAGAAATATCAACGAGTTGGTCGAAAGAAACTTCTAATTTTAGAAGTAATGGCTTCTTGAGATTTTTGTTTAAGCTATAGACGAACCTCTGATTCTTCTTTAAAGGGGTGTTGATGTATTCAACCCCATATTTGGAAAGCGACTCGAAGGAGGCGACGTAATCAGTCACGGAGGACTCACCTTGAACAAGGTCTATAAATCGTCGAGCCAATGTCACTTTCTCAGCTTCTGGTACAAATTTCAACTCGAAGCGTTCCCGGAATTGCTCCCAGGTGAGATCCGCTTCATTAATCTCAGAAATAAGAAGCTCGTACCAGTCCAATGCTCTTTCTCGGAGCATACTAGAGGCCACCTGAACTCGGTGAAGGTCAATAAGATTCATGCAAGAAAAGATTCGATCGCATGACCTTAGCCAAGCCTGTACTTCAATAACAGTTTCAGAACCTTTAAAGGACTTCCCACCCAAATTAGTGTAATCGCTGCACAAGCATGCAAATCCCGACTTTGGGTGAGTAGGTTCCGGATTAGCTCCAGCTGCTTGAGCATTAGTTACCAAATCAAGAAGCTGTTGAGCAGTCATAAAAATTCCATCTTGGGTTGGAACACTAGATGGTCCAGCTCTGGGACGGCCTGGTCTAGACATTTCTCTTCCTTTACAAAGAAAGAAGAACAAGAAGAAGATTATTCACTAATGAATATCAAGCAATCTTGATAGATGAAACAAGTAATCATAAAAGAAAATAGGATGAATCGGTACGAAGACTCGAATAAAATCCTAAAGCACAACTCCTAAGAAAGACTTAGGACGATGATCCTTGTTATAATATTCCATATTGTTCCGAAGTTTGGCTCTGATACCAAGCTGTGACTCCCCACCTCTATACCCACGCTAGCCAAGAACATTACGGAGAATGCTGTCAACTAGCACGGAGAATAAGGCTGTTGAGGAGCGACCATCCGTGTAATTGCTTTGTGCGAGCATCGATATGTCAGATGGTATAACATGCAATACTTTATCAAGAGGAAATCCGACATACCGACACAAACTCAAAGCTACTACACAGTGGCTATAATATCTTCGGAAACAAATACAGAAATAAGCATAACATAAATCAGTCACAGATAATTCATATCACAAAGGCGGAACAAGATATGAATATTACACATAAAAGTGTACATCATAGTAGTGGTCAGAAAGATCCACAATAACACAAAATAATAGCAACATGTGCTATACAAAAGAATACATCAATGAGTCAATATCTCAAGAGTATACAACAAAAACTACTAATCTAAGTAGTAAGCAAAAGGTCATAGTAATGGATCCCTGGAGAGAAGTCAAGCAGAAGCACCTGCAACTTCTCGGTCTGACCCGCGTATTATGTAATTAGAAAATAACAAACGGATCAGTTTAACTATAAATATCAGATGAAACGATATAGAGTAAGAGATATGACTAAACACATAATAATCACAATGCCAAGCTGTGATATATATAAGTAATTGAGAATCAACAAGAGATTAATCAATATCACCAAATCTACACAAGAATCAAAGGAAATGTCATACTCCTTATTTCGTTCACCAAACCATAAATATTGACGATTATATCAATGTCAATCACAAAAGTCCATGACACACAAATTCACCAATACACAAATATTGATAAAACTTATCAATGGAAATCACGAAAATTGGTGAAGCATAAATTCTAGAAATCGTCTCAAGGAATCCAGTCAATGACACACGAATTCACCTATGCACAAAAATTGATAAATCATATCAATGGAAATCACAAAAATAGGTGAAGAAGAAAATTCCAGAATTCGACACACGAAATCCAGAAATCACACAAAATAGGGGGAAGGCCTATCACACGAACGGGAGCATGAAAACTCACCAACATATGTATCACACGAACGAGACGCTATCTCATGGTAGCTAGCCATTAATTTTTGACACACGAACGGCCCGTAGACCATGGGGCGCTACCCCACATATGTGAGTTGAAACTCACACAAACGGGGTTTAGTCTCCCTCGTAGACAAAGAGACATCGCACATTGCTAGTCTAAATCACAAAAATGATCATCAAGAAGTGTCAATTACAGTAAGCTAGTAAATATATGAGCTTAGCTTCATGTCCCATAACCACTAGCTTAACTTAAATATTTACGAACAAATTGTAGATCTCCACTAGAAAATTGCCACGAGAAGTTCAATCGAACAAGTCCAAGAATTAACCGACGAAGTAAACGCAAGCGTTTCATACCACTTGTTTTACTAAGTCGTTTAATTAGATTTCTCATACGAGTGAGGTAAAGGTTTGTATATACTAATAGATTGGAAATCGGTTTGAGAAAACGAGCTTTGTAATAAAATAGTGTTGAAATCGTTTTGATGAAAGGGTTTTGATATTTACTACTAGTATAGAAAACCTTTATATTTTTAAAGTGACAAATCACAAAGAAGATTGTAAGAACAATCAATCCCTAAAATTCACATTCGAAGATGTGAATAAAATCCAAAGAAACCGATAAAGAATCAATCGAAGTGGATATTCAAAAATCCCTAAAAAGGAGTCATCAAAGTCATAATAAATGATAACAACAAATAGGATCATCACGAATCGATTTAAATTGGAATTCTCAAGCGAATAAGCAAGCAGGCAAAACACTGCAGTTTCAGACGTCTGAAACAAGTGGTTCAGACGTCTGAATCTGGAAATATAAAGATTTCCAGAACACAATTCAGACGTCTGAATCAAGTGTTTCAGACGTCTGAAATAGGCATATTTTAGCCTATTTCCTTTCTGGTTCCAAATGAACCAATTCATACGTCTGAAACCATATATTCAGACGTCTGAATCTGGGAATAGAAATCTTCCCAGAACAATACTCAGACGTCTGAATATTACGTTTCAGACGTCTGAATCTGGGGTTCAGGGCATTCCCTGAACCTAGGCCAAAATGGCCAAACAAATATCGAAAACGATCGAACGAGCAAATGGCGATGACTAAGGAATTACGTCGAACGACAACCCAGCCTAAACGGCTCTTCGATACGCCTCAAATATCAATGTCCAAATATCCATAAAAGGATTTTCATAAATTAGACCAAACACCAAAAATTGGAATATACATGAAATCGATCCAAACCAAAATCAATTGCACACGAATAAACGTTAGGAATTCATACCTAACAATCGAAGATAATTATAGACAAAGATGTGAGATAAAAATCTCACCTTTTTACAAAATCAAACAAGAAGAAGCTTGAAAGCAAATGGAGAATCAACCTCTCTTCAACACAACCCAAATGAGCTTGAATCTATGCTCAAAACAAGAACATTCCCAAAATTAGGTTTAGGAATTTCTGAAATTGGTAAGAGAATAAGTTGGAGAAGAAGAAGAGAATGCTTACCAATGGGTTCTCTTGAATTTGGAGCTAGGAATTTGAGGTTGCAAGAGGAACTAGGGTTTTGGAGTTTTTAATTTCTAATCTCTCCCACCATTATTGCCTTGGAACTGAAAAGAGAAGAAAATGAGGGTGAATGGGGAAGAGTGGCTCAGATTTGAGTATAAGTTAAACATAGGGCTGAGCCCAAACCCAAACCCAAAGTGAAAAGGTAGCAAAAATCAACTCTCTCCAAACATATCGAAGCTTATACTCAAAAAGGTCGCAAACGGCATTTTAAACTCAATGGGAGTGGGCCCGAGTCCTAATTCGACCGTATGCAAAAAGTAGCTTTTCGGACTAAATTCCGAGTATCGATAAAATATTTAAATATAAAATTTCCAAATATGCGGGTTGTTACACACATCGATCCAAATTAAACGATAGGTCGTGATAATCTCAAGTGAAGTTCAAGATGGAGACTCAAAGTGTAAGGGCTATTTATCGTTAAACTCTAAGGGTGATTCCAAAATGAGTTTGATGGACATAGTGCTTTCAGATTCGAGATGAAGATTTTGAGTGCAAGGGCTGTTGCCGTTAACTTTGACGGTGATTCCAAAATGAGTGTAGAAAGATAGTGCTTTTAGTTTCGTTCGAACCCGGAATGGACTTGTACGGATTGAATGCTTTCATAACATCGTCATTGGAGGACGATGAGCATTCCAAGATATGTGTTCTTAAAAGGTAATCATAGCCTCAAGCCTCATCAACCGGGAATGGCTAAAATAGTGGAGGTGTAGCAAGGCTAATTGGGTAGCATACAAGTAGGATAAGATTTTTTCCCTGTCTAGAGGTCCCTTTTATTCGGCTGTGTGGACGGTTGGTCGCGCCAACTGCGGGGTTGTCTTATTCGGGATTATCCAGTAAGGGATGGTTATGGCCTTGTGTTGTGGGGGATCAAGTTAGCTTTGATGAATTCTGGAGGAGATATGGAGCAGGAGGCTTCAGCGTATATAGATATTGTGGCTCCGCTATGTTAATCTCTGTATTGTATCTTGAGTTGTATGATAGACAGGTTTCCATAACTGTCTAATGTTTTGTGATGTATCATTTGTGTAACTCTGATAGACGTTCTATATTATGTAATAACTATGTGATTAATATATTTTATTCGTTCCTCTGTAAGTTTCTGATATTGTTTGTTCTTCCTTTCCTACCTTTTCTCTTTTCTATCCCTTTCTTTCTTAATAATGATGTGTCTTTTTGTGGAATGAAAGATGGGTCGTTACAGTTCCTAACCGAGGGACGATCTTATTCGGTACTATGCAGTAAAGGGTAGGTCGGTCTTGTATTGACCAAGGTCGATAGATTCGACCTGGGAACACAAATCTTGAGGTGTAATGTGACAGACAATACCCCAGTAGCCCATTCATTATATGGAATCCATTTCACAATAAGTCCCTTCGGTCTTAGTTATGCACCTATTACGCTAGAAGTTAATTAATGTAACAATTTCGGCTATGTTCATTATTTACTTGAAAACCTTATGCATTACCATAATATCATTGGATTTCTACATGAAGTGTTTAGGTTATCGTAAGGTAAAAACCCGCCAATGTATATGCGCGGCGTGATCTTACGAGATACCTTTGATTTTCAAAACATTTTATAAAAGTAAAAAAATTAAGTTGTTTTGAGTTTACTCACACGAAACCCATGTCTAACCTGGAGTTTTAATTTCTTTTCCTAAAACTCTTGGGTACTCAAATTTTTATGAGTAGCCAAGTGATCCAGGTTCCTTACGGAAGCATTTTTAAGGAGCTGGAATAGGCAGCTTCACCGTTAGCTAATTATTATCTTATTTCACAGTGTTTATGTATGATTTATGTATTTTGCATTGGTAGGTAGTTATAATTATCTAGTTGAAGGTTGTAATGTAATGACTCTGATGTATTATTATTATGGGAATGACTATGTAATATCCTATGTTATCTATTATATGTTGTCTTGAATCGTGGTGGATTTCTGCGATTGTGTAGTTTTCTTCTTATCTTTCTTTTTCTTCTAACCTTATGGCTCGTCTTTCGGTCCAAGAGGGAGGCCGTTACAATTTTGATATCAGAGCTTAGGTTAAGCGTACACCTAGGCTTTAAGTTAGGGTCAACTTCGAGAGTGCGTATTTAAAATTTTTGTTCATATACCTATAAAAATATATATCTGATAGATATATCAGCTTGACAGGTTTGATTAGTATCCTTCTTTCAAGGTTTATTTCGTCCAATTATTCTAAGATTATCTTGCTATGTCAAGGTATTAAGACGTGAGTAATAGAGGCAGATGTGGTAGATGAGCAGGTAGCACTGCAACTACAAATGGTCGAACCCCAAATCCTAGAGGAGTTCTGATTACCGAAGAGGCAGCGATAGAGCAGCCAAGAGGGAATTTTGCAACCTTATGCAAGGATAACACTAACCTAGGAGAATTTTTTAAAGGAACTGAGTCTATCATGGAAGTGCAAGCTTGATTGTGATCTTGCAAAAAGATTTTTAAACGTCTAGGCTTATCTGATGAATAGAAAAGGTTTTTAGCAGCATGGCAACTGCAA
Source organism: Allium cepa (assembly GCA_030765085.1). Lineage (NCBI taxonomy): Eukaryota > Viridiplantae > Streptophyta > Magnoliopsida > Asparagales > Amaryllidaceae > Allium > Allium cepa. Next base: position 71,125,028 of record CM060930.1, on the reverse strand, counting down.
GAGGGAGCAGCAGCTTGGTGGGACTCCCTTATTGCAAATGTTCCAGAAGAAGAATTTTCGTGGGCCCGATTTAAAGAAGTTTTTGAGGACCAATTCTTGCCAACCACCGAAAGGACGAGGATGTACGAAACTTCATGGACTTGAAGCGGGGGATCTATCTGTAGCAGAATATGAGACGAAGTTCAACGAGCTATCTTGTATTGGACCAGAATTGATCAACACCCTGCTAAAGAAAAAGAAAATGTTTGTTTTGGTATGAGGAAGAGTACCATGACAGAATGACTTCTCACGTTAAGGATACTTTTGTGGATTTAATTGATATGGCTCTAAGATATGAGGCCTTGGAAAAGAAGAGGCCTACTTTAGTAGCACGAACCGGTGGGAAAGCGAGTGGAAGCAATTCAGATAAGCTAAATCTAGGAGAGAATAAAGGGAAAAAATTCAAGAATATTAGGTGTTACCTTTGCAAGCAGAAAGGTCATATTTCATGGTCACGTCCGAAACATGAAGCTCCCAAGCAGCAAAGTGGACCCATCTCTCCAATAGTCCTAAAGTCGCTTTGTTTCAATTGTCATCACCCGGTCCATATGATTAATGACTTCCCATCCGTGAAAAGTCACAACCAGCTAAGGTGTACGCCGTTAAGAATGATCCGTCTACTTTAACGGGTTTGAAGGGGAAAGCGGCCCTTGTAGGTACCTCATTGATTAATGGTATTTTTGTTTGAGCATTATTCGGTACTAATGCCTCTCATAGTTCTATCTGTATAGAATCGGTAGATAAGTTTCATCTTATTCTGAGTATTGGAAAACCCTATGTATGTGTCTAACCCCATAGGTGGTGTAACCCATTTGTATATGATTTGTAAGAATGTGCCAACTTCCTAGTTTTCTCATCACTTTTCATGCGACCCATATGTTTTAGACTTTAAAGGATTTGATATTATTCTAGGCACTGATTGGTTATCAAAGTATAGAGCTACTTCAGATTCTGCTGAAAGGACTGTATTGAAAATCTTATGGATGGTATATTATCTAACTTGTGTATAATATGCAAATGTATAAGTTAATACTATAGTAGACAATATATAGTAAAGTATGAAAAGCATGCAAACCAGAGTTTTTATACTGGTTCGAACCTCCCGTGCTACGTCCAGTCCCCAAGCTCTCCTTCGATATTTCCTTTAACCAAATTACCCTCACATCGCCTGGAGGAATAGGCTAATAAAAAAGTATCTTTGACAATCTTGTGTTCCAAATAACATATTTTTGACTTATAGTACAAATCTTCCTATGATCTCCTCTGAGTATATGAATATGAATACTTTGAGTTGTAGGAAGTGATTAAACCAAAATTATATTTTGGTTATAATAGATTGAGAGTATGTGAACAATGTATATGCAAGATAGTATTTTGAAATCAAGAGAGAAAAGAGTAGATTAATTCAAGTTAGTTTATTTCTACTTATCAATCAAAGTAGTATTTATAGATTCAAAAAGGTACTGATGAAGAGTCGTTACTATTTGAGAAAGTCTATTTATTTAATGGCTGCAACCTTTCATTGAAAAGTGATTTCCTTTTATTTCAAAACAGAAGTGTCTTTCGGAATTGACAGTTTTTGCACATGGAAGATATCTGTGGTAAAACCTTAGACATCTGCAACTTGTTAAAATTTTAAACCGAGAATTGTCATAGACGTTTATGGTTTATCTCATATGCCTGTGAGGTGTAAAATCAGTTTTTCAACTTATTTGTAATGCATATGAAATTGTGTGTGATCGTGTATGCATATATACTCTAGGAGACCTTAACATTATTTTATCTAGGACTCTTTTATATTAGAATAACCTTACTAACAGCAGTATGGTCAATGAATCTTTGTTTCTCTTCGAGTCTCAATATCATCGAGCATGGTGTCTTCTTGTAGCATATACCTGTAATCTTGATAAGGTATATATATATATATATGTGTGTATATGTGTGTGTGTGTGTGTATGATTGCATAGTTGTTATCATTGAAACAAAAATTAGAAGTTCTAACAATCTCCACCCTTTCGATGATGACAAATATACAATCAAAAATCAACTAGTCAAATATCAACTATACAATGAAAGTATTATTATATTTGTCTCTGCCTATGTACATGCATAGATTTCTCCCCTTTATCATTATCATAATGAGTGAAACGATATAAGATATGGAGATATTAAATAAACATAGCATGTTATCACTTACGATCATGGAAAATCAAATACGAAAGTTCAAAATAAAATTAGAAACTATTGCAACAAAAGCTGTAAATAAGGAAACAAACAAGTAGGAGAGTTGCAAAATAAAAGGCAAACTCTGATTATACTGGTTTTGTGAATAAGATAAGCCTCTGTAGTTCTTGTAGTACTCCCAGCAAGAGGACGAATCTTGCTTATATGTACCTGGCCATTGCGTTTGGTCATTATTCTCGTCGTCTTCGTCAATTGAAAGGCCTTCAAATGCCATGTATGATTGTTCTTGAAAATGTAGAGTATCAGATACATACGCTTCATCACTGTCTTCTTCTTCCTCCTCAGGTTGTGCATGAATAGGAGTCTTTCCTCGGTCACCTCTATTATGTGACGTACCTTCGGGCGAGGCTTGAGAGCGATAAACTTGTGTTTGAAACCGAGGTTGAGTTGTTGGGGAAGGTGAAGATGATGAGCGAGAAGAAGATCGACCACGTACTTTGCGCATCACTTTGTCTAAAGTGGAGACCACTTTGTCCAAAAGTCTTCTCCATCTTAGTTATCCTTATGGAGAAAGAATGTTCCAATCCAGTCATCTTTCTGTTTAAAGCTCGTGGATTGATGGGGATTATTTTTTTATTTTTGATTGGCAAAACACGTAGAGATTCATTTCGTGTTGATTCAACACGAGCTTCTTGTATTTGAGAGTCCGAATAATATTCGGTAGCATGACTAGAGGAAGTGGTTGTTGTGAAGGATGAGCGGAGTAGGTCTGTTGAGAAGCGTTATTTCGAGGAGGACCATGATGTTCTTGTTGATGTCGTTGAGTCCATTGGTCGAAGGGGATGATACGAGGTGTGCTTTTGGGAAGATGCATCAGTGATAGATATCGTGGACCACTATCTTTTGTTGGAATTTCTTCATATTGTGATAAGTACGAAGGAACTCTAAGATTTTGAAAGATGCATATTATGTACGGATGATATACAATGAGCGACGAATGCTGAGACCAAAGACCTTTAATTTGGTCATGAATAAATTTTGCCCAATTTACTGGTAGGCGACCAAATATTGCATATAAAGCTCGATGGTCATTAGGATACATTTTCTCGTGACAACCTTAATGAGGAATGATGGTATTAATTATCATTCCATTTAATAGTCTAGCATGTGGACGAAGGTAAGTGGATTTCCATTAGGGCATTCGATCTTTCCATATTTGATGCGAAACTTCATCTCTGGGTCTGCGACCTGGTATATCCGTTAAGTCAATTCCCTCATATGAACATCTTAATATACGATCAACTGTATATACACCAATTTTAACTTCTTTTTCATAAACACTTGACTACAACCAACCAAAATCATTCTCCGGATTCCATATCTCCATACTACATAGATTGGAGTAGAAGAGGTAAATAGCTAGAGGATCTATGATTACCTTATTTGCATCATAGCTAATTAGGTTGCAGCAACCGACATCTATAGTAATTCCTAGAATTTCATATTCCATCACATTGCCAAGGCGATATAAATGACCAGAGTGGATCTTCTTTTAGGAAAGATCCTTGAATCATTTGATGGCACTGGGATTATTGTGGAGTCATTGGTTAATGTGAGCTTGCATAACGAGAGCTTGAGAGGAGGAGGAAGGTTGACCTTGTTTTTTCTTTTTAGAGACGCTAACCTTCTTGGGGGCCATTGATTGATGAATTTGAATGTTTTGAAAGCTAGGGTTTCAGAAATTAGGAATTGAAATGGAGGTAAACTGAAAAGAGAGGTAAAGTTGTTTACATATGGCTATTGAAAATTTGTTGCCACAGCATCGACAGACATCTATGAGGGAGTCACAGAGGTCTGTGGCTTCAGTAAAAATGAAGCAGAGAGATTCGATAGACCTCTGTGATGGTTCTATAGACATATGTGGCTACAGAAAATTTAATTAGTGATTTTTGACAGATGCCTGTGAGGTTTCCACAGATGTTTGTGGCTATAGGGAAAATCTACACGTACTTGTAACAGATATATGTGTTATATTCACAAACGTTTGTGACATGTAATTTCTGAAAAATAGAAACAAATTTAATATCAACGAAAATTTTATTAAAATTTAATACAAAAAACAATATACATACCAAAAATTAATAAATAAACATAATTTATATGATGTGTAACATAAGTTTTAGTTTTTGTCGAAGAATTCAAATTATTGATTTGTTGTATATCCCACGAATTTGGTTCAACTTTTGTTTTTTCGAGTAATGGATTTAGTGAAGACCAACTTGGACGAGCTGGAGTGTCAATCCAAGCTTGATTTGATGGTCCAGGTTTGCACAGATTTCTTGGAGTAATGTTAGGCGCTTTTGTAGGAATTTCTTGTAATCGAGGAGACTTTTGATGTATGCAGTTTTTTATTGGTGAATGACCACAAATTGCTAGAATACACTTTTTGAGAAAATTTAGATGAGATTCTTGTCGTCGTTGCTCGTAATACATTTCACGTTGAACACCGATCATTTCTTTTTGTTAGTGATATATCTCATCGACTTTGTCGGTGAGAAATGTTGATTTCAGATTAATTGATCGTTTAGCTTTCTTTCCTTTAGGAGAAAAGCGAGTGTGTTATGTTGGTGATGCAGCATGTTTAGAGAGACGGAATGAGTTGATGTAGGTGCGGATTTAGTTGGTGATACGTAAGTGCTATCTGAGGAGGGGGATTTAAAGTCGATAGTTGAATAGGTGGAGTCGTGATCGGAAGACATTGTATTATTTTCTTTAATAATTTATTTGTGTTTATTTATTTTTAAGTAGAATATAATCTAAATTTATAAGATTAGGTTTTGCTATATTTAGAAAATAGTTCAAGAAAATGAGTTAAGTCGTAAGAATTTAATAGATACTAGTCAATTTTTAAATGGTTGTTATTTAAAAAAATTATGTGGTTGTTAATTCTAAGTTATAAAATTAATTGTTCAATTGAAAGTCCATATAAGCTGTTACAAATTTAAGTAAACAAAATGTTATTTCTATAACTTTAGTTAACTAATTCATTGTACGAACAAATTCCTAGATCCTATCTTAACTTAATAAAAGTGGTTTTGTAAAAATATCAGCTATTTGATTTTTGGTATTAACAAATTCAAGAGTTATTATTTCATTTTCAACATTATCTCTCAGAAAATGGTGATGAATATCTATATGTTTTGTTCGTGAATAATTAATTGGATTTTTAGATAAATTTATGGCATTAGTATTATCGCAATATATTGGAGATTTGTTTATTATTTTTCATAGTCTTTAAGTGTTTTTTCCATATATATTACTTAAGCGCAAGCTAAGGCAGCAGATATATATTCAGCTTCACATGTTGAAAGAGAAACACAATTTTGCTTTTTACTAAACCATAAAATAAGATTGACCAATAAAGTGACACGTACCACTTGTACTTTTCTACTTGTACTTTTTCTATCTGATTAACATCCACCAAAGTCTGCATCACTGTAAGATACAAGTTCAAACGTACCGCCTTTTGGATAAAATTGACCATAGTCTTTAGTGTTGATTAAATATCGTGAAATCCGTTAAACTGGCCGATGATGTGATTCCTTTAGTTGTGCTTGAAATCTTGCACATAAATAAGCACTCATCATAATATATGGTCTACTAGCTATTAAGTATAATAAGGATCCTATCGTGCTTCGATATAGTTTTTGATTGAACTCTTTTCCATGTTCATCTTTGTCTAGATGATTAGTAGTACTCATTGGAGGGGGTTTACTTGATGTATTATCCATTTCAAAATGTTTTATTAAGTCTTTACAGTATTTTTCTTGATTTACAAAAATTCTATTTTTTAATTGTTTTATTAAGTCATTGGAGGGGGTTTTCTTGATTTACAAAAATTCATCCATATGAGACATTTCAAATTCGTTTGCCATTATTGTAGAAAATTCATTACATAAATTCTCGTTAGTAGATCCAAATATAATGTCATCAACATAAATTTGAACAATTTTATATCCTTCTGCTTTCTTTTAATAAATAATGTTGTATCTATTTTACTAATTTGAAAATCGAAATTAATTAGATGTGATTTTAATCAATCATACCAAGCTCGAGGTGCTTGTTTTAAACCATATAATGCCTTTTTGAGTTTAGAACCATGATCTGGATATTTTTCATGAACAAATAGTGATGGTTTTTCAACAAAAACATTTTCTCTTATAAAACCATTTGAGAAAACACTTTTAACATCCATTTGATATAGCTCGAAGTTATGATGACACGCAAAAGCAAGTAATATTCTTATGGCTTCAAGACGTGCCACAGGTGCAAAAGCCTCTTCATAATCAATTCCTTCCTCTTGATCATATCCCTGTGCCACTAGTCTTGCTTTATTAAGTATAATATTTCCATTTTTGTCAGCTATTTTTTCAAAAACCCATTTTGCTCCAATACTGATTGATCGTTTGGCCTTGGTACCGGTTTTCAAACATTATTTCGGTCAAATTGATTAAGTTCTTCTTGCATTGCTAAATTCCAGAAATCATCATTTGATGCTTCCTTATAATTTTTTGGTTCAAAATTAGATATAAATGCTACATTACTCATTTGATTTATTTTTCTTCTATTTGAAACTTTGTTATCTAGATTTCCAATTATGTTATCAATAGGATGATCTTTTAAAATATGAGGTGGTGATTTCAAATCACTGTCATTTTGGTTATCATTATTATTTTCAATCATAATTTCAATCGCTTTAATTTGATTAGTGTAAAAAATTGCTTCGTCGTCTTTATTTATATTTTTAAAGTTTTCATCGAACGAGATATGAAGACCTTCCTCTATAACATTTGTTCGTTTGTTAAAAATTCTGTAAGCTTTACCTTGATCGAAATATCCAACAAAAATTCCTTCATCGGGTTTTGAATCGAATTTACTAAGATTATCTTTTGTATTTAGAATATAGCATTATGGTCCAAATATTCGAAAATATAATACTTTTGGTTTCTTAACATTTCATAACATGTATTTTTAGTCATAGGTTTAAGAGTTACACGATTTAATACGCAACGTGCAGTAGCAACTACTTCGGCCCAAAAATTCTTTGGTAGGCCACTGCCATTTAGGAGAGTTCCAGCACATTCTTGCAAGGTGCGAATTTTTCTTTCAACTACTCCATTTTGTTATGATGTTTGTGGAAATGAAAATTATGGCTAATTCCCCTTTTATCACAAAAGTTAGTAAATAATCATTTTCAAATTCTCCACCGTGATCACTTCTTATACTTTTTATTTTTAATTCCATTAGAGTCTCAATTCACTTAACAAAAATTTTAAACATTTCGAATGTATCTCTTTTATGTTTCAAAAATAACGTCCAAGTATATCTTGAAAAATCATTTACAATTACAATAACATATTTATTGTGATTTATCGAACGTACTCGAGTTGGACCAAATAAGTTCAAATGAAGTAATTCAAGAGTTCGATTAGTAGTGATTTGCTTTTTAGACTCAAATGAGCTTTTCTTTAATTTTCCAAATTGACTGGCATCGCATAGATTTTTAACTTTGAAATTTATTTTGGGTAATCCTCTTATCAAATTGTTTTTAGCTACTTTGTTTATATATTTGAAATTTATGTGACAAAATCTTTTATGCCATATCCACGGATCATCATGATTTTCTATTAAGCATCATTATTATGATTAAAATTCATATTTGGATTATAAATATTTCGATTTCTTATTCCTTCAAAATTTAAAGTTTTATTTTGATCAAAGATATTGCGTTATCTTTTTCAAAATCGATTCTAAATCCCAAATCGCATAATTGCCTTATACTAAGTAAATTATGTTTTATGCTTTTAACTAATAATACGTTTAAAATAATTGGAGAAGTAGATATACCGACATTGATGAAATTTCCAATTCTGATAACATATTCTTTGGAATTATCCCCAAAAGTAACCGTTCCACCGTCCGTGTAAGTGATGTTTGATAGCATGTGTGCATTTCCTGTCATATGTTTGGAGCATCCACTATCTAGTATCCATTTCTCCTTATTATTAATTTTTTTGGGTAACTGTAAAAAAATAAAAAGTCTTCATTAGTACCCAATTTCTTCTTTAGGTCCTATGTTTTAGTAGGAGAAGGTAACCATACCCATGAGGGTTGAACCACTAGAGATGTAATTTTCATTATGAACTACATCTTTTAGATATACATCTACGTGTTTTTGTCTAATTAATTTGTTATTTTTTTAGGAATCCATATTTTAATCACTTTTGTTCCGTTATTTTCATATTTAGATTTTGTTTTTCTAAAATTTATATATAACGTACTATACTTGTTAATTATTTGATTATTATTAGAAACCATATTATTTCTAGAATGTTTATGATTTTTTTATTAAATCCTAATCGCTTCCAATTTCCTGATGGTTTTGAAATCTTTATCAAATTATCTAGATTTTGCTTTCCTTTATTAAATTCTGAAACATTATTAGTAATTTTGAATTCAGAAATTTCTATATTAGGTAATTCTAAATTTTGTTTTAATTCGTACTTTTCTTTTTCAGGTTTATAATTCTCCATTTTGTTATTCTCTATATCGTGTGTTAAAGAGCATTTTGAGATGATAATTTTTTACGTTCTTTTTGTGCTAATTCTAATTCTTGTTCTAAAATAGTTTTCTCATCTTTTAACAACCCAATTTCTAATTCATCTCTATTTAATTTTCCCACATTTTCTTTATTTAATTTTCTTAATTCTCTATACTTGCCATCTAATTCTATACTAATTTCAAGAATTTCATCACATGTTAATTGAGGACGTACCTTATTTGTGCTAGCCATAAAGAAAAAATTTGCTTGTTCTAAGTCACTGTCACTATCGTATGAAGAGGAAGAGTCGAAGTCATCCCAAGTTACTTGAAATTCTCCTCTCTTTTTCTTGAAAATTTTGAATTTGTTTTTCTTTTTACCATTGTTGAGTAGTGGATAGTCTTTCTTCATATGGCCAAATTCACCACACCCAAAGCATTTCATTGATGTTTGATTTGAGGAATTTATGTTGTTATTGTTTTGAAATTTCGTCATCTTTTTAAACTTCTTGAACTTGTTGTAATTTTTGGCGATGAAATTTTTTTTTATCTTCTTCCAAGTCGGAGTTGTCGTTATTTGCCTGAAATGCGATGTTTTTCCTTTCTTGATTTTTTTCTTTTCTTGCCTGTAAATTAGCTTCATACGACATCAGATTTTCTATTAACTCTTTGAATTTGAGTTGGGAAAGATCGTTAGCTTCTTCGATGGCTAAAACTTTTCTTTCCAATTCGTTTGTCAAAAAGTTTAAAATTCGTGTGACTAAATCAAAATCAGTGAATTTAAATCATAGTGCCATAAGATCATGTTGTATAGTATGAAATCTAGCATATATGTCAATAATTGATACATTTGATTTCATTTTAAAAGATGAAAATTTATTTTGTAGAATAGAAATTTTTGTTTGCTTGACTTCGTTTATGCCGTCATGTGTAATTTGTAATGTACGCCATATATCATAAGCAATAGTGCAAAGCATGACTCATGAAAATTCAATTTTATCGAGTAAGCAAAATAATACATTCATAGCTTTGGCATTGTTAGATGCCTCTGCTTTTTGTGCATTACTCTTCGTGTTGGCCAATTTCCTATCGAATTAGAAAACGACCGAATGAATTTGTAGTAAAATTTTACCGCAAGCGCATGGTGTACAAATGTTAGTAGTGGCGAGTACGGATCGATCCGGAGAGAATTGTTAGATTTTAAATCTCTATTCAATCAAATTAAACTAAGAATTTGAAGAGTGTGAAGCTAAAAATATAAGTTAACTAACTAACAAAATAAATTTGATAAACGTATGAGAGTTAAATAACAATTTAGAGATAATTTCACTCTCTAGATCACATAGTACGACAAAATATGAAATTACGATCTCTCTTTTTTGGTCATTAGTGAGTTTAATCGATGTGCTTATCATAAGTATGGCATATTTGTGCTATTAATTAGCTCAACATAAGCCATCAAACTATAACACACCCCTTAAATCACTTACTAAATCTCATGAAAAATTACAAGAAGTTGAAAATGAAATCTACTTTAAACATGGCCTATTAACTATTGTTTAGAAATATAGGCCATCAAATTTTAATTTCAACATTCACTTCTTTGCCATAATCATATTTAGATGAAGAGGCAATTTGTGTTTTGTTCGTTTAAGCATAGCCTATTTGTTATGAACAATATAGACTATCAAATTCAAAGCTAAACAACAATACTAAACCACATCCAAATATTACCATTAAGCGCAAAAGGAGAGCAATAATTATCAAAATGTTGAAGCTACATAATGAGAGCTTCATTACCCCCAAATTGAAGGGGTTTAGCCTCTCATATTTGTTGTCAAATCAACAAATATAGCTCGCAACATGAAATAAAAAGAAGAGGAAAATGAGAGAAAAGTAAATAGAGAGCTAATTACAAGAAAATGAAAGTTATTCTACTTGCATGAAAAAATAAAAGAACTACTAACAAGAAAGGAAAAGTGCATGTAAATAAAAGAGAATACTAATTAACATTGCATAAAAAAAAAGAAAAACTAAGTAGCCATGAAAAGAAAAGGAGCTTTGTTTTATTTTTATCCTAAACTAAAGAGCTAAGAGGAAGAGAGCCTAAGAGAAGAGAGAGCCTTACACGAAACATAAGGGGTATTTATACAATTTTAAAACCATAATCCATTTTTTGGGAACTACCCAAACTACCCTCTTAGAAAATGTAACCTTCAGGTAATCATTAGCATTAGCATAACCATCCATTTAAATGTTCATGTGGCTTTAATCATGTGTATTAGCTCTTAAGAGGGGATCATGGTAAGTGGATAGGTGGGGTCCTCCATGATGCATGAAATGAACTATTTCCATCTTGATTTGCTTCCTTCTCTTGTGTGTATGCATGAATACATTAAGCCTTTTCTAATTTCCATCAATTTTTCGATAAATAAAAACAAAATGTGTAAGTGAATTCCCTCAAATTAATTAACACACCAAAATGACCATTTTGCCTTTAAATGAAGAAGAATAAATGATGATTTGAAAATAATTTGAATTTTAGTTTAAACATGTTAAAATACCCAATATGATCATTTATTTAATTTAACTAGATTAAATATGGAAGTAAAAATATGCACATTTACGTGCACATCAAACACCCCTACACTTATCTTTTTATTCATCCTCGAATAAACTGAAAACTAAGATAAATCCGTTTTTGTATGGAGCACGATTGCATTGAGCATATGCAATAAGCTGTTTAAATCTCTAGGTGTCCCTAGTAGGACGAGTGTTGTATCATGAGGGTTTTCAGCGGATACTACCCACAAAATCCAAATGCAGGATGAAAATATTTACAAAAAGCAAGATTTTTTTACAAAGAGATGATGCGAGTTTTTGAAAATATATACAAATGAAAGATTTACTTTTAAATAGACACAAATAAGTTAAATATAAGTTTTGGTCATTATCTTGAAAATTTTAGCCATTTACTCGTAGAAATTTCCAACAAAAATCAAGTTATAATAACAAATTGACAATAGTTTAACTCGTTGTTTCAATTGATAACAAAGTGTAACCATGAAATAGATCCTTAGTTGATTATCAATGTTTATCAAAGTGGTATTTTCATTTCTTTTCAATAACAAATCGAATAAGTTGAAATATTGCTTGGATTTCATTTGCTTATTCTCTCTTATTTGAAACTTTTACTGACATTAAAATTATTTACATATGCCTAACTCAGAAAACTGAGACTAGATATATTACCCATGCACTGCCCTGCGGGCTTGCGTGAAGGGAATACAGGGCGTGGCGAGTGAACACACGAATATGAACACCTATCGAGTGTAGGCATTATTAAAAAGAATTTATATATATATATACACACAACGCCTAACTCATAAAAACTGAGGCCAAATATACCAATCGTGCATTGCCTTTCGGGCTTACATGAGAAGGGTATAGAGCATGGCGAGTGAACACAAGAGTGTGAACACATGACACTAGGTGTTTATTAAAAAATATATACATATATACAAGAAATATTTTTTTTTGTTTTTTTTAAAGAGAGAGTTTTAAAAAATCATCATAGCACCATTTAACTTAAAATACAAAAAAAATGTTATATCCTTTACTTTAAATCAACCAATTTCTAAAACAAAGATTTTCAATTAGAATATATTTCATAATTATCTCCATGAATCTTCCTATATACTAGTTAAGCCATCATTATTTATAATCAAACTTCATTCTTATTCTTGTTAAGAAAAATAAATTTTCAAAAATTACAAATTAACCAACCAAAACCATATATTTATCCAATAGTGTTTCTCCAAAAGTACTTAAAAAGGTTTTTTTTGGTTTTTTTTGAGTTTTTTGAAAGAAAATGAAAAAAATAAACCACGAAAAAATAAAAATGAAGATTAGTCTGCCCTCCCCCGCACTTGATTTTGACTGTGTCCCCACAGTCAACCCAAGCGGAAGGAGAAAAATAAAGCAAAAATAAAAGGATGGCCTATATTTACATGAAAACGAATGGTATTTACACGAGATCAAAAAGTGTATCGTCAACAAGTAAGTGAAACGGTCTTCCAAAGACCAATTCATTTGTCTCTTCAAGTATGAGAGACACAGCTTAAGCACGAAAAACCAAATCATAAATGATTTCAGAGTAGTATGTGGATTTGGAAAAACGAATGTCATTTTATTAAAAGTCGTGTGAGTTGTTTTATTTTCAATGATTTTCAGGGTTGATAAAACTATTAATTGAAATTCAAGTTTATTTTCACCAAATTGAAAGTTTGGCTCGTCATCAACAAATTTTTCGTAATTATCAATTTCGAAATGAATATGGTGTTTTAAATCTTCTCCTTCAGAATTCAACAACTCATTTTCAAAAGGTCCAAAGAAATCGTGTTTGTTAAATTCATCTTCCTTTGTTGGATTATCAATAATTTCATTGCATATCTCAAGTTCAAAATCCAAAGATGTTGAATATAAAAATTTTAAATCGAGAAAAAGAAGGTCGAATTTTAAATTTTGTTCCACACCATCAAAAGAATTGAAATCCAACTCAATTACCCTGTTTTAAACAACTTCATTAAGATCATCATTATCAGTTTCAAAAGTTATTGTTTGAAAATCGTCAATTGTGGTAGAAGATGGATTACTATTTGACTCATTACATATTGGGATTTGATTTTGTTGTTCATGTAATTTTTTGTATGTTTCAATCAACAAATCCGTGTGATCATCGTATATTTCATTCATTTGTTTAACAAAATCCAACTTATAATTATTGACTTGAGAATTTTCGATTTGGACATGTTGAGAACAATAATTTTTACTTACATCATAGTCGAGATTATTACCATTGCCATAATTATTTGAAAAGTGGTTCACATTTCCATTTTGAAATTGGTTTTGGAGTTCGAAGTTGTATTGGCATGAGTTATAATCGAAATCATTTGAATTTGGAATTGAATTCAAATTTTGAAATCCTTGACTTGAGTTATTACACAAATATGAATTGCACAAATCATTTATACTTTGATTTTGTTGTGTGGAGAGTTCAAGTAAAGATGAAATGCTATTCTCAAGAGTCGATGGTTGGTCATTGTTTTGAAAACTTTGTTGTTTAAAATTCGAATTGTTCATAGAATAACTCTCTTTAAAATATCCAAACGAATTTGGACCGAAATTACATGGATTATATTGATTTTCAAAACTATTATAAAATTCTGATGAGTAAGAAAACGGATACTCAGACATTTTCAAGAATGTTTTTGGTTTTTTATGAAGGAAAAATATTTACACAGAAGGAATTTATTTTCCCAAAGGAAATTTTGATTTTTTTTGGTTTTGTTTTTGAAAAGAATTATATTTTTTTGGATTTTTGATTTTCTAAAAAAAGTATTTTCTTTGGAATTTTGTTTCTGATTAAAATAAAAATTCAAATGAAAAGGATTTAAAAAAAATTCAAACGAAAAGGGATATTTCCAAAAAAAAAGTTTTTGATTTAGAATTTTTTTAAATATGCATAAACTAATGCAAACTGAATGAATGCAAGGGTTAATTACAGATTGTAACGACCCGGCTTTTCAACGCCCGAAAGTCGACATCAATACGTCCACTGTATCAAATACCGCACAATCGAATGCCGAAAAACTGAATCGTTAGGGTCAAAGGAGAAGAAGATAGAAGAAGAAATAGAAACAATAAAAGAATCTCACATTTCGCAGCGGAATAAATATAATAGATAAATGAATAATATTTAAAACTAAAGTACTATATCAGTTTATACATCACATTATCAGAGTGTTACAACAAAACAACGGAAAAGAAATATTATATACTAGTGATACGCCTCGCCATCCAGCTTGCTTCTAGGTCTCCATAGCATACTTTTTCGACTTCGCTCCAGAATAATGATACCTGACTCTAGGCTGCCCGTATGGAAAATTATGGGTACCCAGAGTTTAGAAAGGGAACGATAAACTCCAGTCATTCATGGGACTGGTGTGAGATCTTAAAAATAGTTATTTTCACAAAGAAAGGAAAAGAAACCCGCTATGCTTTTGGAAAATGAAACTACAATAAGGTCTCCCGCCACACACACAACGCAAATGCACAATTGGAGGAGATTTCGCCTTATGATAGTCAAATATGCTTGATACGCAAAATTCCTTTTGATATTATTATTAGTGCATAGTGTGGAAAACATTTCGAAAGTATAATATAAATCTTAGCCAGCATACAACCATTGTTGTATGCCTACTATAGCTACCATGTTCAATAGTAGGTTACCACCACATTCCATGGCAGGTTATACAACTAAAACCGTACAGGGCGCGTATTGTTTCTTTGGATTTCCAACAAATGGTCAGGCTAAGAAACTTCCTATGCCACATGGGTACGCCTCTGGAGGGACACCCCGAGAACCTAGCCAGATCTCTGCCAACACAAGGCCGGGTTACCTCACGCTTTAATAAAGCTGTAACTAGATAACCCTACGAGCTATGCCATCCCCGGTCGTTACCGACCTTTATCCGAGGATCCTCAACCACAAAGTAATAAATTTGTAGCAACCACATAGGTTAAATATATGGGCTTCATACCATGATACCACCTTTTTCCAGAAGAAATGGACATACCCTGAGGGAGCTACTCCCAACAAACCTTGCCTCATCCTTCCTGTTTTGACCATTTTCGAGTTGTGAGGTCCGACGAGGTCTCGTTCATAAAGTTACGCTTTTCACAAAAGCCATGCTTCGATCAACAAATGATCAGCAGCACTTCGTATGACACATTTTGGGAATGTATCACTAGTAACCATCAACTACATAACCTCTGAGCCCGTATGTCTCAGAGAAGGGTGTTAAGCTAAGAGAATAAATTCTCTGCCACCAACATAAATGTATTTGATAGAAACCAGCTTTACATCTCAAAGTGCAATGTCAAATACACATCCATACAAGTCCGCTCCGGGATCGAACGGAACCGAAGGCACTTCAAAGAAGCCCTTGCAATTTAGATATTCACTAATCAAGTCCGGACTCCCCATCACAAAGAGTAATCAAATCTCTATACCGGGGCCATTCCGTGTAGAGACATTCGACAGGTAATCCTTTCGCTTTTGAAAATACCCGGTCTTCAACACCATCTTCAAATGCAATCCCATTTCATCGTATCATTACTCAGAATGGGTTTTATG
This sequence comes from Allium cepa, assembly GCA_030765085.1. Lineage (NCBI taxonomy): Eukaryota > Viridiplantae > Streptophyta > Magnoliopsida > Asparagales > Amaryllidaceae > Allium > Allium cepa. The sequence continues at coordinate 71,109,007 of CM060930.1, read as the reverse complement.
ACACAAAGTCCTCTACCGACTAATTCGAATAACGAGCGCTTATTTTAAAAATAAGTGTTTCACTTAGATTTCAAACAAAACACAACAAATTTCCACTTAGATCTTTTAAACAAAAGATCCATCATAAAGATTCGATGTGGTTTTCGAATATCCATTTGGAATCCGACCCCCGGTCGCATCGAAATTCAAATGCCATTTAATGGCCAATATTGATAGTCGGTTATTTAACTATCAACCAATATTCACAACAATCAACAGATTTTTAAATAATTTTCTCAAATTATTTATTTTCAAAATATCTTTGCAAGATATATTTTCAACACTTCAACACTTTGAAAACAAATTTCAAATCACTTTCCTCACATGGAATAAATTTCCAAATATTTATTTATTTCCATTGAAAATTTGCCGAGTTCAAATACTTTAAAATAATTAAATCGCTCATCCAAACATATATACTTGGAAATATTTAAAATAAAACTATTTTAAAATACTTTATTTTAAAAATATTAGTTATGAAAATATTATATCAATATCTCATATAAACTTCAAGTCCAAACAAATTTTAAAAATAAAATTATTGGATATGGTATAACTATTTAAATAACCATTTTCTAAATCAAATGTCAATTTAATCTTTAAAATAATCACTTTTATAATTAATTAAATAAATCTTTACTTTAAAGATTTTCAAAACAACTTAAGAAAATAGTTTCTCCAAAATATTCTTTTTAAAACCAATTCTAGAACTTTTAATTTATATTCGAGAGCTACTTTGAAAAACATACTCGGCTTTCCAAGGAAAATACACTTTCCATATCCAAATGGTCCATTTAAATCAATAAATAAATTCTTCTTGATTTATCTCAGTTACATTCCAAATCCGCAAATTTCTTTCCACACTTTTAAAAATAAACCAATATTTATTTTTGAAACAAATTTTCCTTTCCTTTTTAAATTCCCATTGTGAATTTAAATTTCCAAACATCCACTGATGTACGATTTTCAAAACGATTTCCAAATATTCACTTTCAAACACCAAATCAAATTCCAAATTGATTTCCCAATTTATTTCAACACCAAATCAAATTCCGAATTGATTTCATAAATGTAACAACCCTGTATTTTGTGATTATTTTAATTGTATATTTTAATTTTTTTTAATTGAATTTCCTAATTTAGAAACTTTATTTTGTTTATTAAAATGGATAAATTTTGTTATTTTAAGTATAAATTTTGATTTTTATGTGAATTATAATTCCAAACATGACTAAATAGGATATTTTCAAAAATGTGAATTTTGGTCAATATGGTCAAACTTTGACTTTTAAATTTAAAAATTTAAAATTTTGAATTTTGGAATTTTATCCTATTATGAAAATAAATAAAATTTTAAGTATACTGCTTTACGTTTCGTGGGAATCTGATTAATATTGTGAAAGTTATGCTTTTTAAACCATTGTATGTAAATTGATTTATTTAACAAATTTTTTTTTTTTAATTTTTATAAATAATATTTTGTTTGTCATATCATGTCCTAATTTGTGTATATATGTGTAACATAACATGCTATGTATACCATTTTTTTTAAAAACATTTTAAAAGTGTAGTTATAATTTTCCAAGGTTGATTGTATTTTGTTTACAATTTTAAATTCTAGTTTCAATTTAATAAACTATTTTCTTATTTATTTTCTATTTTTCCTAAAAATATTTATTTATTTTCCTTTATACTTTATTTTGTTTCATTTTCTATTTTATTTACTTGTTTTTCTATTGGTCTGTTTTGAATAAAAGAAAGTAGAAATTCAAAGAGGCAAAAACCTTTTTAACTTGTGACTTTTCAATGCCTAGTCTCTTCATTTTTTTGGCCGTTCTTTTCCAAACAACAGCCACGTGTTTTCTCTTGTATTTCACGTGGGAAAATTCTCATTCCATCACAACTTTCGGCCATTCAAATCTGAGAAAAAAATTAAATTAACATCTGGGCTCTCCACTCCACTCGAATCAAAGTCATGCTATCGTGCTTTCTGGATTTTGTTATGTGTTTTGATTTGCTAACTCCAGCGTAAAAAGATGAGTATTCACTCATGACATTTATGCTTATTAAATTGTGAATTGACAAAAAGTGAATGTGTAGAATTGCTATATCATGTAATACCTGCCTATGATATGAATTATATGATGTTAACCTTGTTTATAAACCTGTCATATCATCTGTCACCGCCATATTTTGCTATACTGTTTATTTATTTCTGTTTCCCACACTGCAAGTTCCATATAGAATAGAATCACTATGGGTTGAAATGATACATACCTGAATGGACTTTAGAACAGGGAAAAAGTCGTTATGGGCTGAAATGATAGGCCTGAGCGATTTTTATTTATTTTATTTAACTTGGGATTGCGGGTTTGAAATGATCAAACGTAGATTTTTCTTTGTAAATTGAGGATTGAAATGATATATTATCCGTATCACTTGAATTAGGTTAGAAAATTTTATATAGATGCGTGGTTATGATATAAAGTTTTTTCTGAAATTTTAAGTGTTTTTTTAAATGTGAATTTATGATAATTTGATTTAAATTGAATTTAAAAAGTTTAAACAAAGGATTAGTGATTTTCTATATGTTAAATAAATGAATTTTTAAGTTGTAATTAGAAATATAACATAAAATTTTAATTTGAGATTTGATTCAAAATGAAGTTTAAGTTAAGTAAATAAATTGAAAATTTAGTTTATATTTGAAATAGTAATTAAAGCTTAAGTGTTAAGTTAATTTTTAAAAAGGCAAAGAATATAAATTTGTATGCTTGAATTTAATAAGTGAATTATTATTAAAAATTTGATTTTATGTATAAAATTTTCTTTATAAAAATCATAAGTTAAAGGGTATTTAAACGAACATTTTGAGTGGAAAATTGTGATTTTTATAAGTTAAAAGGGTTAAAATCAAAGTTTAATTGTTTCTGAAATTGTATTGAAAATCTGGAAATTTAATTAACAGCACTTCAGAAATGCTATCATTTCTGAAGTTAACTTAAAATCTGATGTAAATGATATTACAACTGTAACGACCCGTAAATTTCGACAATTTAAGTTCGTTAATTTAATTAAGATTTTGTAATTTAATTTAAAAAGAGATGAAATATAAAGGGTAAGTAAAACTAAATATTAGCATAGGGGATAAATCCTAATAAAGGTAGTAGTGAGAGCGTACACTTTGAAATTTTTTTATATATATAAGGTAAGCAGTAAAATTATCCAATGCAATATTCGATTTATTAAAAGTAACTGCATGAAAATCTAGACAGTAAAGTTAATCTAGCTGAATTTGTATGAATTAAATGAAATAGGTTTAAATATGAATGGTATATTAGGTTATAAAATCAAATGAGAAAAGCAAGCGTAATTATTTGATTTTTCTAATGAATTAAACATGTTGAATAGTAACTGAATGTTAATAAATGGAAAATTATACAATTTTGTTAGATGATATAGTCATAATGTCTAATAATTGATTACATAATAACGAAAATATGTATGCAAGTTTAATAGAAACATGAATAGCCTGAATATAATTAAATGAAACCATGCAATAATGTGGTAAATGATGGCATTTATGAATGAAATAAGATTTGTAGGTAATTTGAATTTAATTCCAAAATGTGTAAACTGAATGTAATTTAATGTAATAAGGAGTGCAATAACAATTGATTGGGATTCAAATTCATCTTAAATAAAATTTCTATAGTAATTTAAATTTACTATTTTGCGATTTAGGTGAGAAATAAAGTTTTAATGAAATTAAGGAATGTAATCTAATTCCATGTAAAGAGTCAATATGTATAATAGCAAGGTTTTAATTAAATAAATGGTTTTATGTAGATTTCAACTGATAATTTATGAAGTCTAATGTGAGATCATATTTGCAATAAATTTTCTTAAGTTGTGCAGTAAGGTAGGTTAATTTGTCAATAAAGATAGTTGATTCTATAAGATGAAATAAAGGTTAGTATTAATTATAATATGAAGATTGTTGATAACGTTATTTGGGGGTTGAGGGATAAGTTGAAATTTGATAATTAAGATATTTAGACGTACGGTATATAAAGAAAGATATATTGATTCCATTTAATAAATTGGGGATTTAATATTATCAAAGAGAATTAAATATTGTCCTAATCTAATTTAGATAAATTGTGTAATTAAATGCTGGCTCCATTCAGAATATGACAATGGGTGTAGTAATTTGGATTGTAAGAAATAATTATAAGTTACATGTTTAATTTGGTTGATGAAATTTAAATAGAAATAAATGTTAATACACTAAATAAAAGTTACATTTAATATGAGAAGTAATACCATGTTAGAAGTGGTCAAATTTAGTGTGTTAAGACTTATAAATGGAAATTAAGTGGCAGTTGAAATTTAATGGACTTTAATGTGTATTAATGAGAAATTTACGCTATGACTAAAAAGGTAAATGGAATAAATACAAACCAATGTGGATTGTATACATGGGATGACAATTTTAGTGAATAATAGGATTTAAACCTAAATAAATAAATTCCTTGAAATTTAAGTTGTAATCGCTGCACAAAATGGAATTGTACGTTAATTTTGAATTATTCTACAATAAATTTATGTAGGAAGTTGTTTAAGGGATTCTAAATTTACCAAGTAATCGAAACTAACAAAATTTGCAAATATGTAAAGTTGAGTAGTAAATCTGATTCAATTAACCTATTAATAATTTATTCATTTGGAATATAAATGGCAATGATAGGATTTATTGCAATTAATGGTAATGTAATTTGTACGCTATTTTAAATTAAGTCAAAATGGGCGGATATTAGGAACCAAGACCTAAAAATAGGGTAGATACATTTTATTTCAATAAGACTTGTATGACTAGAGTGGAGGATTTTATTTTGGAGTCTATGTTATAATTTCAAAGTTTAGTAGATTGAAATAAAGTAAACATTTGAATCTATGAATCTATCAACTCAAATTTTCATTTAAATTTGTTTAATCATTGTAATTTGTTTGAGAAAATAAAGAGGTATAATAAGTTTAGGTGTAAATGGAAGTATTTATGGGAAAATGAATTATTTGCAGGGAAATATTTGGTAAAAAGGGTGGGACTAAGGAAAGGTTATTGTTTGTTGGAAACATTAATTAATATGAGAATATAATTAGACAAGCATAACCCATGCAAGTGTATAATTAAGAAATGAAGCAATAATTAATAATTATTAACCAATCCAAAATTTGGTAACCCATTTAATTAGTGATTGGTATAGGCTATTTATTTAAGTAACAGTGCAATACCAATTTATGTATTTGTGAAATGTTAATAAAATATTTATAGAATGGAATTCAAAACTATATATACATAGGAATGTGGACTTTATAGTATGTAAACTTAGTCGATTTACAATAGTTAAATCTATTGGGAATGAATAAGAATCTAAGATAATTATTACGGTAATTTGAAATTTAGTTAAAAATGGAAATTATTTATGAATTTGAAATTTAATGAAATTATATTGAAACTTAAATAAAGCGTCTAAATTTATATTTGTAAATACGTTTAAAATTCAATGTAAATTTTGAGGAAGAAATTTATTTATTCACTAATCCGTAACGTATCCAATTAATATGAAATATTCTGGTGGGCCAACAACCGTTTTGTGCGTTTATAATTCGTGCCTACCTATTCGTTTTCACTTTGTCTATAAATAGACTGTGTAAACCCTAGCCTCCATCTATCTTCATTTCTCTGTGTGTTCTTTTCTTCAACTTCTTCTTTTCCAATGGCTGCAAAATTCTAGATCCAATTACAGTCCAAAATATAAATAAAAATTCAAACTGCTCTAAAAATTTCAGAAAATTTTTATATGTCATAGTTCTCGAAGAGAGGTATTCTTTATTTTAGTTTATTTGATTTTCAATACAATTTCTTTAACGTTTAACTTGTGTAATTTTCACATACCGTGTCCGATTCACGCAAGATTATTTTTGTTAGGATCGTATTGAAATTTCAGATCTGTAGATGCTGGTTTGGATGAATTTGGAGACCGCGAAATTTTGGGTTTAAATTGGATTTAAATCCAATTTAAATTCAAAAGGTGAGTGTTTTAACCCACTCACAATTTCTAAAATTTCTTGTGTTGGTTAAATTAATTTTAGATATGAGTATAAATTTATTCATGACTGTTTGGCATGTTTTATTCATTATCTCTGATAAATCACATTCATTTAATATAACTGTTAATTAATTTTATTTATTGCATAAATTTGACAGTTAGAATTCATTTAATTGCATATTAACAACAGTCATAGTTATGTTAAATTTTTATTTCATATTAACTGCCAGTTAAATTTACGTTTATTTTTGCATATAAACTGCCAATTAACAGTTATTAAATTTATTTTGAGTATAAACTGATAATTGATACCATTATTTATCACCTGTTATGTATTGATAATTGTTTGAAATTGGATGATGACTGTGATAAATGGATGTATGATTTGATGGATGAATGAATGAATGATTAATTTTATTAATTGCAAGTTGTTATGCATTTCATTTATTCGGGATTGCGGTTTGAAATGATATATAACCACATTTTTTTTTTCATTTTAAATGCGGATTGAAATGATAAACATCCGTATCACTTGACCATAGGATAGAAAATTTTATACAGGCACCACGGTATATATATAAAATTATTTTTGAAATGTTTTCTATGGTTTGTAAAGCTATATATATGGTTTATGGGTTTTGATTTGGTTATTAATAAAGGTTATTTATATATAGTAAATTCCGGGTTTTAAACTTTGTATAAAATGGATTTGAAGTATAAAATAAAGTTTGATTTTTGAGATTAAGCATTTATTTGAAATTTAAATTCTAGAGTTTTAATGACTTAAAAGAGAATAAGGTTGAAGATGAATATTAAGTTAAATTGGAACTAAATGAAAAGTTATAATTTTTAAAGGATATGATTTTTGTAACTTGATTTTTGTGTAAAGTGATTTGAATGAATATCAGGTTGATTTAAATGAATATATCAAGTTTAATAAATTGAAAGATTATCCAATTATGTGAAGTTATAAGTTTTACTTAAAGTATATTGAATTCATTATGTAAACATTTCAAGTCTAAAAAATGAAGTAATTGAATTTGATATATATGGGATGGTCAAATGAGTTTGTTTTTGAAATGGTGTAATATTTAAAGCTTTGAAACGTAAAAATTTAAAATGGTATTTGGAAGTTTAAATCGATATTTGGAATTGATTTGTGAAATGTAAAGAAGCTATTTTGTTTTATAAAGTAATTTAATATTTAACCATTTGAGAGATGAAATTTGTTTCAAAGTTATGGTTTTCAAGGTAGTATAATTTGGAAATATTATATTCAAGAGTTTTGATTTCTAAATATTTTACTTTAAACCACTATGATTTTTGGAAAGAATATATTGGAAAATAAAGATGATATCATATTGTTTTGGGTTTTAAAAGGAAATGATATCATATTTATATGGTTTTGAAATGGATATTATATTCTGATTTTAAAAGTATAAATTATTTTAAAGGACCGCAGTGTTATAATAATGTTTGGTTGTTGAAGAGACCGGGATCGGAAGTTGTCATACTCTCTGCCAACTCCAAAAACCACTTTAACAACCGTGTACGCGGTGGAGATTCCAAAATGAAGTAGGTTGGTGGAGGCGTTTCCTACAAGGTAAATACGTGTACCCGACTCCCGTGAGTTGGTATAAGGTGGCTAAAACAGGAGCGATTCTCGGGCCAATGAGGTCATTCCTCTGATCGGACACTCCTCTTCGATATTATACTTTGACTTTGGATTGATTCAGTGGCCACTTTTACTTTGATTTTTTTTGGGAGTTGTTTCGAGGTGGGCGGTAGCTGCGGCTACGCGTTTCCATCAGCCCGGATAGCAATTGGTATATCTACCCTGGCATTGCCTAGTTGTGCCGTGTCACCTACCCTATCGCGCCTTGTACGAATTTGGATTTCTCCCGTAGCCCGTGTGGTATCCTCTGGTGGCTTCCCGATCAGGAGGGACTATGATATTGGATGGACCACTGGGACTATTATTGTGTTAAGGGGAATATAGGGTCACTCCTTAACGCTATTTAAAAGTAAGTTTATTTTACAATTAGACACTATTATAATAGCGCAATATACTATATAGTCAATAGTTTAACGGATCCTTAGGAGATGTAAATCCCGAGCATCTCTTGAGTTACTGCACTCATATTTATTCTTTTAATTTAACTTACATAAGATCTTTTAGTTCTGACTCGAGTGTTTTGTCTTTTCAATTCGCTCGGGTCAGTCCGAGCGTTTCAGGATTTGAAGTTTTAGATCTGGAGGACGAAGACGAAGATTTGTAGTATTACTATCTACTATTTATTCCACTACACTGTATTCCGCTGCATTGTTATTGGTATGTGTAACTCTGATATGTATTATATAAATGTTTCGTAAACAGATTTATAAACTGTATATTTTATTATTATATTTTATCCTTCCGCTGCGAGATTTTGTTTTCTTTTTCTTTCTTTCTTGTTTTTCTTATTTACCCCATAACAATCCGCCCTTCCGTATGGTTTGAATTGGCAAGTGTGTCTATTTAAATCGTGTGAAAAGGGGGACGTTACATCTGGTACCAGAGCTTAGGTTTATCGATAAACCTTAGCTTTGTGGGGTTTGACTCTTTACTAATAAGGTAGTAATACCCTATGGGAGTCACTGAGTGTATATATATGAGAAAGCGTATTTGTTAGTATTATAAAAAGGTTTTAATATTGTGTTAATCTGTTCCGTTTTGTATTTATAAACTCTGGTTGGTGCATGGGACGTTGTGACATCAATAGGGGTTTCTAAACACTTAATAGGACAGACCAACATAATATTTGTTTTAATATAGGTGAATGAAATAATTTTACCTATTATATTTTCTATAAAATAGTTTTTTTTCAAAATAATATATATATTTGGTTGTAATAAATTGGTTGTTAGGTATTGAAGGTTTTGAGTAATGATAGAAATAAGATTTAAAAATAAGATAAATGAAATTTAGAAATTTATGACTTAAGATACGGGGTTTTGGAATTTTTTGTAAAATTTTTGGAATATAATTGTTATAAGTATTTTCTGATATGAATATTTAATATAATTTAAGAGAAATTGTTTTAAACAAGATTTTTGGAGAAAATAAGTTTTGTACTTTCCTCTCTGTCGCTGGAAAATAATTTCGATGATGAGTGCACGCACCATCGACATTCATTTTCGAGTTTCGAAGTGGGAAGGCCACTGTAGTAATTTACTGTAGAATTGTTAAGAAAATTTTATCGTTTTAATTATAATTGGATATATGTTAAGTGTAGATATCTATCTATTATTTTAAATGATTTAAAATTTAACCCGGTATTTGGTTCTTAAGTTCCAGATTTGTTAATAGTACAATTAAGTGTAGCAAATTTGAACCTTAAAAAAAAATACAATAGGAAGAGAAGTAACCTTAGTAAATGGATAAAGGAAATTCTTTATTTATTAGAATTGATGTTATAAGGTTACAAATTAGGTGTAATTAAAATGTTACTATTATTAAATATTAGCATTAAATAAATGAATGAAAGTAAAAGTAAGTTGAAATTGTAACTTATAAAACGAATATATAATTAATGAACCACTAAAAAAAAATATAAAAGGAATTGAGAAGAAACTTGTATAAATTTTCACTTACATTCTTAAAACATATATAGCTTGCCATATAATAAAAGTTACAGTGTTAGTAAGAAAATGTAAGGGGGAAATCTTACAAGTAAAGCTTGAGATAATGAAAGTATTCAATGAATTTGCTGTCATAAATGGGAATTTATTGTTATAAACTTAAGTTGTAAATTTAAATTTTACCATAATTAATGGTAAGTATAATTAGATGATTTTAAAACTTAAGTAAATAGAATGAAATTCTATAATAAATGAAACTGTGAGAAATAAATAAATAAAATTTAGAAATACATAAATGGAATGCAATAAAAAGAAACTTACATGACATTTAAAATGGAAGATGAATATTGTAAGTTAAAAATGAAAATAAATGAGGTAATCACTCATTAATGAAAGAAAGGAAATTAAACAACTAAAGCATGAAATAAAGATTTATAATAAGTTAAATTGATTGTTGGGTTGAATGGTTATTGTTTGATTTATGTTTGGTTGGGTAAGGAAATTTGAAATTGTTGGATGAATAAATAATTTATTCCATCTAAGACTGTTGAGTAAATGATGCACTTGATAGTTATTTTTCATTCCGTACAATTTCTAGTTTGAACCCAAACAACTATTTGATTTGTGTGATTGTATGGTTGTTTTGTAATTGTATGTATGTTGTTCGAGGAAATCGATGGTTGTTGTATTAATTGGGATGATTAGTGATTGGAACTACTTAGATATTTAAATTTTGGACTTAGAAATATTTTGAAATGTTCTCCAAACTCTAATAAATTTAAGTATAAAAAGATAATGTTTTAGATTTGTATATTTTAAGAAAAGTAACAGATACTGTAAATTTAATTGTTTATAAGGTAATGTTTGAATAAGATATGTAGATTCTAAATCCTTCTTTTCCCTTCTTTTTCCTTTTCGGGGACGAAAAGTTTTGAGTGGGGGAGAATGTAACGACCCGTAAATTTCGACAATTTAAGTTGGTTTATTTAATTAAGATTTTGTAATTTAATTTTAAAAGAGATGAAATATAAAGGGTAAGTAAAACTAAATATTAGCATAGGGGATAAATCCTAATAAAGGTAGTAGTGAGAGCGTACACTTTGAATTTTTTTTTATATATATAAGGTAAGCAGTAAAATTATCCAATGCAATATTCGATTTATTAAAAGTAACTGCATGAAAATCTAGACAGTAAAGTTAATCTAGCTGAATTTGTATGAATTAAATGAAATAGGTTTAAATATGAATGGTATATTAGGTTATAAAATCAAATGAGAAAAGCAAGCGTAATTATTTGATTTATCTAATGAATTAAACATGTTGAACAGTAACTGAATGTTAATAAATGGAAAATTATACAATTTTGTTAGATGATTTGGTCATAATGTCTAATAATTGATTAAATAATAACGGAAATATGTATGCAAGTTTAATAGAAACATGAATAGCCTGAATATAATTAAATGAAACCATGCAATAATGTGGTAAATGATGGCATTTATGAATGAATTAAGATTTGTAGGTAATTTGAATTTAATTCCAAAATGTGTAAACTGAATGTAATTTAATGTAATAAGAAGTGCAATAACAATTGATTGGGATTCAAATTCATCTTAAATAAAATTTCTATAGTAATTTAAATTTACTATTTTGCGATTTAGGTGAGAAATAAAGTTTTAATGAAATTAAGGAATCTAATCTAATTGCATGTAAAGATTCAATATGTATAATAGCAAGGTTTTAATTAAATAAATGGTTTTATGTAGATTTCAACTGATAATTTATGAAGTCTAATGTGAGATCATATTTGCAATAAATTTTCTTAAGTTGTGCAGTAAGGTAGGTTAATTTGTCAATAAAGATAGTTGATTCTATAAGATGAAATAAAGGTTAGTATTAATTATAATATGAAGATTGTTGATAACGTTATTTGGGGGTTGAGGGATAAGTTGAAATTTGATAATTAAGATATTTAGACGTACGGTATATGAAGAAAGATATATTGATTCCATTTAATAAATTGGGGATTTAATATTATCAAAGAGAATTAAATATTGTCCTAATGTAATTTAGATAAATTGTGTAATTAAATGCTGGCTCCATTCAGAATATGACAATGGGTGTAGTAATTTGGATTGTAAGAAATAATTATAAGTTACATGTTTAATTTGGTTGATGAAATTTAAATAGAAATAAATGTTAATACACTAAATAAAAGTTACATTTAATATGAGAAGTAATACCATGTTACAAGTGGTCAAATTTAGGGTGTTAAGACTTATAAATGGAAATTAAGAGGCAGTTGAAATTTAATGGACTTTAATGTGTATTAATGAGAAATTTACGCTATGACTAAAGAGGTAAATGGAATAAATACAAACCAATGTGGATTGTATACATGGGATGACAATTTTCGTGAATAATAGGATTTAAACCTAAATAAATAAATTCCTTGAAATTTAAGTTGTAATCGCTGCACAAAATGGAATTGTACGTTAATTTTGAATTATTCTACAATAAATTTATGTAGGAAGTTGTTTAAGGGATTCTAAATTTACCAAGTAATCGAAACTAACAAAATTTGCAAATATGTAAAGTTGAGTAGTAAATCTGATTCAATTAACCTATTAATAATTTATTCATTTGGAAAGTAATGATAGGATTTATTGCAGTTAAAGGTAATGTAATTTGTACGCTATTTTAAATTAAGTCAAAATGGGCGGATATTAGGAACCAAGACCTAAAAATAGGGTAGATACATTTTATTTCAATAAGACTTGTATGACTAGAGTGGAGGATTTTATTTTGGAGTCTATGTTATAATTTCAAAGTTTAGTAGATATTGAAATAAAGTAAACATTTGAATCTATGAATCTATCAACTCAAATTTTCCTTTAAATTTGTTTAATCATTGTAATTTGTTTGAGAAAATAAAGAGGTATAATAAGTTTAGGTGTAAATGGAAGTATATATGGGAAAATGAATTATTTGCAGGGAAATATTTGGTAAAAAGGGTGGGACTAAGGAAAGGTTATTGTTTGTTGGAAACATTAATTAATATGGGAATATAATTAGACAAGCATAACCCATGCAAGTGTATAACTAAGAAATGAAGCAATAATTAATAATTATTAACCAATCCAAAATTTGGTAACCCATTTAATTAGTGATTGGTATAGGCTATTTATTTAAGTAACAGTGCAATACCAATTTATGTATTTGCGAAATGTTAATAAAATATTTATAGTATGGAATTAAAAACTATATATACATAGGAATGTGGATTATATAGTATGTAAACTTAGTCGATTTACAATAGTTAAATCTATTGGGAATGAATAAGAATCTAAGATAATTATTACGGTAATTTGAAATTTAGTTAAAATTGGAAATTATTTATGAATTTGAAATTTAATGAAATTATATTGAAACTTAAATAAAGCGTCTAAATTTATATTTGTAAATACGTTTAAAATTCAATGTAAATGTTTGAGGAAGAAATTTATTTATTTACTAATCCGTAACGTATCCAATTAATATGAAATATTCTGGTGGGCCAACAACCGTTTTGCGCGTTTATAATTCGTGCCTACCTATTCGTTTTCACTTTGTCTATAAATAGGCTGTGTAAACCCTAGCCTCCATCTATCTTCATTTCTTTGTGTGTTCTTTTCTTCAACTTCTTCTTTTCCAATGGCTGCAAAATTCTAGATCCAATTACAGTCCAAAATATAAATAAAAATTCAAACTCCTCTTAAAATTTCAGAAAAAATTTATATGTCATAGTTCTCGAAGAGAGGTATTCTTTATTTTAGTTTATTTGATTTTCAATACAATTTCTTTAACGTTTAACTTGTGTAATTTTCACATACCGTGTCCGATTCACGCGAGATTATTTTTGTTAGGATCGTATTGAAATTTCAGATCTGTTGACGCTGGTTTGGATGAATTTGGAGACTGCGAAATTTTGGGTTTAAATTGGATTTAAATCCAATTTAAATTCAAAAGGTGAGTGTTTTAACCCACTCACAATTTCTAAAATTTCTTGTGTTTGTTAAATTAATTTTAGATATGAGTAGAAATTTATTCATGACTGTTTGGCATGTTTTGTTCATTATCTCTGATAAATAACATTCATTTAATATAACTGTTAATTAATTTTATTTATTGCATAAATTTGACAGTTAGAATTTATTTAATTGCATATTAACTGCCAGTCATAGTTATGTTAAATTTTTATTTCATATTAACTGCCAGTTAAATTTACGTTTATTTTTGCATATAAACTGCCAATTAACAGTTATTAAATTTATTTTGAGTATAAACTGATAATTGATACCATTATTTATCACCTGTTATGTATTGATAATTGTTTGAAATTGGATGATGACTGTAATAAATGGATGTATGATTTGATGGATGAATGAATGATTAATTTTATTAATTGCAAGTTGCTATGTATTTCATTCATTCGGGATTGCGGTTTGAAATGATATGTAACCACATTTTTTTTCATTTTAAATTGCGGATTGAAATGATAAACATCCGTATCACTTGACCATAGGATAGAAAATTTTATACAGGCACGGCGGTATATATATAAAATTATTTTTGAAATGTTTTCTATGGTTTGTAAAGCTATATATATGGTTTATGGGTTTTGATTTGGTTATTAATAAAGGTTATTTATATATAGTAAATTCCGAGTTTTAAACTTTGTATAAAATGGATTTGAAGTATAAAATAAAGTTTGATTTGTGAGATTAAGCATTTATTTGAAATTTAAATTCTAGAGTTTTAATGACTTAAAAGAGAATAAGGTTGAAGATGAATATTAAGTTAAATTGGAACTAAATGAAAAGTTATAATTTTTAAAGGATATGATTTTTGTAACTTGATTTTTGTGTAAAGTGATTTGAATGAGTATCAGGTTGATTTAAATGAATATATCAAGTTTAATAAATTGAAAGATTATCCAATTATGTGAAGTTATAAGTTTTACTTAAAGTATATTGAATTCATTAAGTAAACATTTCAAGTCTAAAAAATGAAGTAATTGAATTTGATATATATGGGATGGTCAAATGAGTTTGTTTTTGAAATGGTGTAAAATTTAAAGCTTTGAAACATAAAAATTTAAAATGGTATTTGGAAGTTTAAATCGATATTTGGAATTGATTTGTGAAATGTAAAGAAGCTATTTTGTTTTATAAAAGTAATTTAATATTTAACCATTTGAGAGATGAAATTTGTTTCAAAGTTATGGTTTTCAAGGTAGTATAATTTGGAAATATTATATTCAAGAGTTTTGATTTCTAAATATTTTACTTTGAAACCACTATGATTTTTGGAAAGAATATATTGGAAAATAAAGATGATATCATATTGTTTTGGGTTTTAAAAGGAAATGATATCATATTTATATGGTTTTGAAATGGATATTATATTCTGGTTTTAAAAGTATAAATTATTTTAAAGGACCGCGGTGTTATAATAACGTTTGGTTGTTGAAGAGACCGGGATCGGAAGTTGTCATACTCTCTGCCAACTCCGAAAACCACTTTAACAACCGTGTACGCGGTGGAGATTCCAGAATGAAGTAGGTTGGTGGAGGCGTTTCCTGCAAGGTAAATACGTGGACCCGACTCCCGTGAGTTGGTATAAGGTGGCTAAAACAGGAGCGATTCTCGGGCCAATGAGGTCATTCCTCTGATCGGACACTCCTCTTCGATATTATACTTTGACTTTGGATTGATACAGTGGCCACTTTTACTTTGATTTTTTTTGGGGAGTTGTTTCGAGGTGGGCGGTAGCTGCGGCTACGCGTTTCCATTAGCCCGGATAGCAATTGTTATATCTACCATGGCATTGCCTAGTTGTGCCGTGTCACCTACCCTATCGCGCCTTGTACGAGTTTGGATTTCTCCCGTGGCCCGTGTGGTATCCTCTGGTGGCTTCCCGATCAAGAGGGACTATGATATTGGATGGACTACTGGGACTATTATTGTGTTATGGGGAATATTGGGTCACTCCTTAACGCTATTTAAAAGTAAGTTTATTTTACAATTAGACACTATTATAATAGCGCAATATACTATATAGTAAATAGTTTAACGGATCCTTAGGAGATGTAAATCCCAAGCATCTCTTGAGTTACTGCACTCATATTTATTCTGTTAATTTAACTTACATAAGATCTTTTAGTTCTAACTCGAGTGTTTTGTCTTTTCAATTCGCTCGGGTCTGTCCGAGCGTTTCAGGATTTGAAGTTTTAGATCTGGAGGACGAAGACGAAGATTTGTAGTATTACTATCTACTATTTATCCCACTACACTGTATTCCGCTGCATTGTTATTGGTATGTGTAACTCTGATATGTATTATATAAATGTTTCGTAATCAGATTTATAAACTGTATATTTATAATTATATTTTATCCTTCCGCTGCGAGATTCTGTTTTCTTTTTCTTTCTTTGTTGTTTTTCTAATTTACCTCATAACAATCCGCCCTTCCGTATGGTTTGAATCGGCAAGTGTGTCTGTTTAAATCGTGTGAAAAGGGGGACGTTACAACAACACTCTGTAAGTGCTGTGGTTGATGCAAATGAACTATGGACAAAATTTAACTAAGTGATATTACAGCACTTTGTAAGTGCTGTGGTTGCAGAATGAAAACTAAAATCTGAAACTAATAAAAGGGCTACAGTAGCACTTGTAAAGTGTTGTAGTTTGTTGAAATGAGATTTTCAATTGTAACAGAACTACTACAGCAGTTAATAAATGCTGTCTTTGCTGAATTTAACTTGTTTTCAAATGAAACTGAAATACTGCAACAGTTTATAAATGCTCTCTTTGCTGGATTGAATTGTTTTCAAATATAACTTACCGCAGCATTTCCTAAGTGCTGTGAAAGCTGAAATTTCAATGTTTTGAAGTATTAAATCGAATAAATGAGTTCAGAAAAGGCTAAAACTTTGGGAATTTAATATTTGATTTGAAGGTATAATGACTCCACCTTTTAATGGTTTAAATGAATGATTTTAATTCGAAATTATAAACCATTTTAGAATTCTAACCACGGGTACATTTCTCTGTATGCCTAGTGATTTTTTTATGTACACCTTCAATTTGAGAGTGTGACTAGAGGTGAGCGATTGTTGCGACTCTGCGCTACCCTAGCCACATTAGCACTGTTATTTGCATAGTTTACTTTAATATAGACATTTCCATGATAGCGTTTATTAATGTTTAATTGATGTTTTAAAGGATCCTTGGAGGATGGGCAATCCCAAGCATCCTTTAAGTTATTGTGCATTACTACTATAGTTCACTTGAGTTGGTTTACATTGTATAAGTATGTAACGACCCAGAATTTTTGTTAATTAAAATTTGAGTATTTAATTGATTTTAAAATTAACAAGTGAAATTAAATAGTCGAATAATTTTTATTTCTAATATCTGGATTTAATTGGATAATTAAATCGATAATTTAATAATTGAAATTCCAGAAATTATTGAAAATTGGGTTTAATATGATTGAAAATGTTTTAGAAAATTTTATTTTATCATATCAAAGTTAGAATGATGTTATAGAACTTTTAAAATCGAATTAAAAGTTAATTTGTGAAAACTGAATATTTTAATATTTAATTTAAAATAGCCAATTTTCAAACAGTCTCGGATTTCGGAGAAACCAGTTTTATCGGATCCGTAATGTGATATTATTGTAAGATTTAAAATTTCAAGTCTATCGGATTTATCGTTTGTCCGGGGCAAGCCAAAACGCACAGAAAATTAGCTTAATCGGTTTAATTTAAAATCGATCGTTTATTTCCGTAACTTGCACATACGATGGAATTAGGCTCCAAAACACATTCCATTGTGTTCGAAACGCGGGGTAAACCCTAGAAACGCTAGCCGGCACGCTTCGTTTGGAGTTGGAAAATTTTGAATGAATAGTAATTTGGCAATTTTCTATAAAAGGACCTTCACTCTCTTCATTTTGCAAAACCTAACCAGAGCAAACCCTATCCGCCACTAAAACCATACACGGCCAGAAATGCTCGATTTTCTTCCTCATTTTCCTCTCAATCCATCAACAATTAACAAAAACTCTCAACTATAAAGTTGTAGAGGGCATCAAGATCTAGCTATCCAACGGTGGAGATCGGAAACGGAGCCACGGAGCCACGGATCGACGGGAAATCACATTCAAAGCTGCTGCGTTTTTCACGCAATTCGAGGCAAAGGGGGGTGAGTATGGCCGCACTCACGGCGTAGGTGGCTCTGGTGATGGGCTTCGTGGTGGCGCTAGCTGATCGTTCTGGAAGTCGACGAGGTGGTCGTGAAAATTGCGGGAAGATCGTCGGCTATGGGTTGTTTGTACGTGAGTTTTTCACGTTTGGGAAGAAGGTGGAGGGCGGTCCAGATCTGATGGTAGAGGGAGGGACAGCCACGATTGATTCCAAGATTTTAAAATGAAAATAAATTTGTAAATATATATATATATATATATATTGATTCGTTCAAACTTTAAAATAGTGTAACTCTTTCATACGAGGTCGAAAACGCACGAAACTAGTTGCGTTGGAATCGTATTGACGAGCATTACGCTATGAAACTGGATTTGAAGCGATTGGAGTCAGTGGAAATTTTGGATAAAATTAAACGCTTGTTTAATTTTATTCGAAATAAAACGCTGGAACTGAATTGAAATCAAGGTGAGAACTTCTCACTCAATCGAAATTGTTCGATGTAAATTTTAAATAGTTAGATTTAAAATTACTGATTGTATGTTTGAATGATGATTGTTCACTATTGATTGTTAAAATAGACATTATACGCCGTTAGTAAGCGGATGTTACTTATTAAAAACATATACCGCGATAATTCCATCTTGATTGGAATTGGTATTATTTATGTACTTGGAGTTGATTTCCCGCATTATATAGCGGATGAGACCCTATTGCGCCGTATAATAGCGGATAATATTTTATAAATCCCATATACCGCGATAATTCCGTACTGGAACGGAATTGGTATTGTGCTAATGTTTGTGGATGTAGGAAAACAGGTTGGAGGGATCCAACTAGATTCCTCACCAGTATTTAATTTATTTCAGATATTATGATATTTGATTGATTGTCATATCGATATATGATGCTTGAATGTCGTGATTGATTATTAGGTGCTGTTGCATCATCGGATCCATTTTTGAAGTTTTAAAATAATGATTTTGATTTTAAAAAGAATTTTAAAGTGATTTTTGAAAGTATACGCTTTATTAAATTTTGAATTGTTAAAATAAATAAACATTATAATTTTACTGTTATAAAAGTTATATGTTTAGAAAATAGTACTTAAGTATAATTTTGGAGTTATAAAAGTTTTAAATAATTTTTGTAAATTATTAAAAGGATTGGTTTATTTAAATTAAGATTTTTGAATTATTATAAATGGTTTATATAAAAGATTTATAAAATTGATATTTATAAATTAAAAATATAGGAATTATAAAACGAGTTTTTTTGTAAGTGTTAAAATGAAGAATGATTGGATTTCTTAAGTGGATGAAATTTATCGATTTATAAATTGTGAAGTTATAAAACGAATAGATTTTTGTAAAATAAAGAACTTGTAAGTAATTAACTTGTAAATTAGATTTTTGGTATAAAATTGAGTTATGAATTG
Organism: Allium cepa; assembly: GCA_030765085.1. Classification (NCBI taxonomy): domain Eukaryota; kingdom Viridiplantae; phylum Streptophyta; class Magnoliopsida; order Asparagales; family Amaryllidaceae; genus Allium; species Allium cepa. The sequence goes on along the minus strand of CM060930.1, from coordinate 71,089,545 downwards.
AAGTGGTTAATAAAGGAGATTTATAAACCGAAGTTTTATAAATAGAAATGGAATTTATAAACATTATTTATAAATCTGAAATAAATTGAATTTGATAAATTTAATATAGAAGGTTATTAAAGGAGATATATTCGCGATTTCGGATAGCGAATTATCCTTGAAATAAAATGTGTAGAAAATATTGAATTTGGTTAGTGAAGTATATTCACGATTTTGGGCAGTGAATATATATTAAAGAAAATAGATATGTTTTTGGGAAAGTGATATTATAAAATGAAGTTAATTGTTTTAAAGATGTTTAAAAATGCATTGACTATCAAAACCATAGATTTCAACATTCATTGTTGAAATAGACGTTTTCGAGAAATAAGGAAATAGTGGACTATAACACTGTTGTTATAGTAAATGATTTCCGAAAGGAAATGTTTTATATAGTATTGGGATTTATATATCTATCTTAATTTCGAATCCCTATACTAGTGATTTTGGGTCGTCGTAACGATGTTTTACGTAACATTCGTTTTGGCCCAAATAAATGCATTTAAGCGCACGTTTTCCCTAAAGAATGAAATATCTATACTTAACTGTGATTTAAGTATATTGAATATTTTCCAAGTGTTGAAAATAAATGGATTTATGGATTACTTATTATTAAATAAGTATGGAAATGTTTTTCAATATGAAGTGAATGTTTTGAGATTTTATCTTTTAAAGATAAATTGAAAATGAATATTAGAAATCGATTTGGAAATCGTATATTCATAGATATTTTGGAATTGTAAATTCACTATGGAATTTATAAAAGGAAGGGAAATTTGTTTAAAAATAAACGTTGATTTATTTTTGAAGTGTGGGAATTAATTTACGGATTTGGAACGTAAATATAAAGTAAATAGTTAAGGATTTATTTAATTGGTTTAAATTAACCATGTTGAAATGAAAGTATTTCCGCGTAAGGAAAATGTTTGAAATTTGTTTTCAAAAGTGGTAAAGGTGAAAAGTGATCTGAAAATTGTTTTCAAATGGTTGAAGTGTGAATATATATATCTTGTAAAGATATTTTTGGAAAATAAATAATTTGGGAAATTATATATCTTGTAAAGTTAAATAACCGACTATCAATATTTACCTTTGAACAGGTATTTGTTGCGATTGCTTGAATTTGAATACCACACTTATTTTTGAATAAGCGCCCACTATTCGGGTCAGCCGGGAAAGGACCTTTGGGTCGTATAACCCATTCCGAATATGTGATACGTCCTTATGGATTGCATTTGATGACCGGTGTTGAAGACCGGATATTTATGAAAACGAAAGGATTACCGTCGAATGTTTCTGCATCGGTTGATCCCCGATATAGAAACTTATTACCCTTTATGATGGGAAGTCCGATCGTGATTAGTGAATATCCGGATTGCAAGGACTTCTTTGTAGGATCAAGATTAACCCTAGAGGGGGGGTGAATAGAGTTATAGCAAAATTTTCTCGATTTAAACACAGAAACAAACTGCAGAAATAAATATGCTGAAAAGTAAATCACACATAAAATTTACCCAGCTTCGGCAACCCCTGCTTAATGCTGCATTCCCAGATTTCTATTAGAATGAAACAGTATCCCACTTACAAACACTCTAACAGACTCGCAAACCCTGCTCCCGCTTACAAACACTCTAATAGACTCGCACCCCCTGCTCCCGCCTATAGAGTTTTGCAAATTCGCAAACCCTTGCTCCCGCCTATAGAGTTTTGCAAACTCGCAAACCCTTGCTCCCGCCTATAGAGTTTTGCAAACTCGCACACCCTGCTCACTGAACTAATTCTAACTAGACAATCTGACACAACCTACAACCTAGGTGGTGATTTACCAAGATTTGAACCTTAACGAAAATTTAAAACAAACAAAAAAAAAACAGTTTAAAACTAAAACCCTATTTGACTATAAATAAACCCAAAAACAAACTAAGGCTTTTTATAATAAAACAAGCCAGCCCAATTCAATTCTTCTCCCCGTTCCCTTTTCTTTTGCTACTGTAAAATGGCGACTTGTTCTTCTTTCTGAAATTAGGGCTTCGGCCCTTGTGAGAATTAGGGCTTTCTCTGGTTTGTGATGCCCTTTGCTCACTGCTTCTCTGATAATCGAATCTCTGGTTTGTGTTGCTCTTGCTCGCTCGTTCTCTGATGATCGATTCTGGTTGCTTTACTTGCGCTTTGTTTCGCAGCTGCTCCTTTGATCGAGTTGATAGATTATGGTATGTATTCTCTTTCGTTGCTAGTTAAATTGTTTGCTTGAACTCGATTGTTCTTTTTTCACTGCTTAGCCGATGATGAACTTGGGTGAATATTTGGATTTGATTCGGTTTTCCCACACCCCCTTTTGATGATGGTTTGGGTGACGTATTTATATGGATTTTGAAACCCTACAATTCGTTCGTATCAATTTGATACTTTCCTAATTTTAGCTTTCCTGATATAGTGACTTACTTGATGCATACGGTCTTGATTTTCAAACGTTTGATTTTACTTGAGTCATACGAAACAAAATTTCCTCTTTTAATTTCTGACTTTTTCAAAGATAGGCATTTGAATTTCTTGACTTGGTTATCTATGCACTTTTATTATTTCGACTTTTACTGTGAATTACTTTAGTTGATTGCCACTGCTTCGGCCATCTTTATGTTCATCCCGGTGAGCTTCGTCTCTGGCCATCTTCTCTGATGATGTTGATTTCGCCGTGACTTTGGTTATTGATATTGATCGAACTTGTTTTGATTCATCTTGATGTTCTGTAGTCATTTATGTATTGATGCTATTCTCTGTTGCACTTCCTCATTCTAGTTGTAGCTTGGTACTCATGTCTAGTCTTCATTGTATATTGGATTGTTGAACTCACTTGCTTGAGTTTCACTGAGTTTGGTCGAGACTTGTTTGTTTATGTCTGCATCTTGTGGTTGCTATTGAGCTTCACCTCTATTGGTGTTTCTGTGTTCATGACTGTCGTGTCATTTCTCTGCCTGCACTTAGAGTTCTGGTCATTTCATATGTGATGTTTTGATGTTGTTTCATTTCTTCAAATCTGTAGCTTGCATCACTGGTGCATGTGTATTTGCTCGAGTCACTTGTACACTTGTTGCTTCCCTAACCTTGTAGTTGTTCAGTTGTCTTTTGTTCACCCATTACTGAACTGCTTGTTGTTGAGTTGATATACTTGTGGTGTTCTTGTAGTCGAGTCTGCATATGTGTACTCCATACTTTGGTGTCTGGTGTTCTTGTACAGCTTCATTGTGGTTTGCACTGCTTCATGTTCGTTGTGTCACTTGTGCATTGTTGTACTTGGTGGTCTTCCATGATGTACAACTCTGGTTATACTTTGTACTTGGCTCTATAATATTTCGACCTGTACTTGGTGCATTGAGCATTTCCACTTGGTTGAAGCTTGCTGTCACTTGAAACTGTTTTGTCAATTCGAATTGCACTTGTTCTGCACTGCGTCTTTGTTTGGTCTGCACTTTGGTTTATTTATGTTGCTTGTTGCATTTGGACTGGATCGTACTTGATGCACTTTACTTGTTGCTTTCATGTACTTGTACTTCCAGTGTGCACTTGTTTGTACTGTCATTTTGCTGGAATGACTTCGACATGGTTTTGATGCTCTGTTTTTGACTTTTGAACTGCCCTGCGTTGAATCCAGTTTCAAAAACTCGGGTTCGACCTTGTGCTCGTGTCGTGATTTAAATATATTGCACGTGAGTTGAACCCGACTTTTCATTTGGGTTTGACCTGTGCTCACCTGTCCCTGTAGCATTATCAAGTGTATATTGATGTGCACGGCCTTGTGGCATGTACAGTGATACACTGTGCATGTCACATTGTTCGTGTATGATGAATTCAAATGTAAATGATGACGAACAACCCAAATAACCGAGGCAAATCATCTTTTCAAAAATCATATTTCATTTTATATTGCAAAAATATTTATTTTTCAATTTTACTACGTTAGTGAATATTTTTGCAAATTGCTCAGATGTTGGATCCTAACTGGAATGAAGTCGAAGATAAACTACGAGTGAGAGTGATATGTAGTGAAGAAATTATGTAAACGGAATTGTGATGTAATTAGAATCAAAATTGTATATGTATAGTGAGACTTGAATTTGTACTATTCAAGATTGTAATAAATAAAATTTCTGTTTGAATTCAAATTCCATTCAAATTCTGCGTAATTTATTTTATTCAACAAATATTTATTTAATCTATGAAAAATAAAATAGTACATTAACAAATACATTTAAATGAATATATATATGTTTATTATCATCAAACAAAAATCATATACTCGCATATTCCACAATCTCCCCCTTTTGATGAGGTACACTAATTGCTCCCCCTATTTAAATGCTTCCTCTCTACATGATGCTCCCCCTACATATATGCATACAAATAGAAATATACAAATGAGCCTAGATGCAAATAGAAAATTATTTGACATTTGTTTGATTTTATTTGACAAAATCTTAACTTTTCTCTCCCCCTTTTGTTATCAGCAAAAGAATAATAGTTTTAGAGAAAATAGAGATAAAGTGATCAATATTAATCCAACATTAAACTCAAATTGAATATAAATATTAAACTTCAATAAAAATTAACCAAAAATCAAAACTACCCTTGTTAGGCGCATATTCCACTTTTAGAAAGAATGGAAATGATGTTCTAATATAAAATCATACAATTGTATCAACTTGTGGTACATTTGTATCAGGAATTTGAATATCTACTAATCATGCATAACCGTTAGGACTTTTAAATGAGATTAGTAGTATTCCAATTTAATTTTAAAAAATGAAATCAAGTATCTTCTAACCACGCATGACCGTGAGGACTTTTAAATGGGATTAAAATCAACTTGTCTATTTAATCAATTAATTTTGATATGCGTTCCATACATGCATAACCGTAAGGACTTTTAAATGAGCATGGAAGCACATAATCAAAAATCCAAGTGATTCACCCATGCATAACCGTGAGGACTTTTAAATGAGAGTGAATACTTTGGATATTTATTTATTTTTACAAAAAAATATGAAATGAAAAACAAATGATCCCGGATTATAGTACCACATATCGACAAACTGTATTTAAGCTTTGATAAACAATGGTCGATAGAAATATGATAGATATAGAAATGGTCATGGAATCTTTACCCAACAAAAAGTTTTATAACTCTTGTTTGAATTTCTAAAGAAATTTTCCAAATATACTCTTTTGAGTAATGTATGTTAAATATCAACACTTATCATCTTTTCAATCACTATTTATCTTTTTGATAATTAGTGGGGAGTCGGATTAGTCAAAATTTGTCATTTAAAATCAAATAAAAATGACTAATCTGAAAATATGGTCAACAATGATTTTCTCGAAGGGGTTATATGAGAAAAAAAAATCTGCTAATTGAAAATTATTTGTAATGAAAAGTATGTAGATATTTTCTTTGAAAAATGATGCATTTACTAAATGTCTTACCATAAATCACGTTCAACTAGTAAGTTTTCTGTCAACTAGATTACCAGTATGATCTGCATCTGAATTTCTCTTTCACTCTAAAATATCACTAACTAAATTTGATAGACCAGACTATGAAGAGTGCATCAAAAATTTCAAGCTCAATTTTAACAACAATTTAAATGACATTCTTTAAATTTGAATTGAAGCCATGTAAATAATCAGAAAATCGTGAATATAGAGTTAGCCATATTATAACCAAATGTATCCAACAAAACATTATGTTTAATCCAAACGTATATGTATGAAGTAATTCAGAGAATAGTGTTTTTGGAATAAATGTAATTGGCCAACTATGTTGAACAAGTCAGAATCAAAAAACATCATCTTTACAACATCTCAATATTGGCTGATTTCATTCAGAATATGGTGCAGATTATCACATTTAATTTATCGATAAATATACCTTCACCTGTTTTATCTTTACGATAATTTTTCGTGGTTGCCCATTGTGATTCTGTCACCTTTGTACTAGGCTAAGGAACTTTGCTTTGTTGCCCATTGTGTTTCTGAAACAGCCAAAATCCAAAGAACACTGTTGTTGTTCCTTAGCCTGCCACCATACCTACACGATGAAAGATTTTTGTGGCCTATTTGTTTTTGTAGGTCCATGCTGAAGCATTGTGAATAAACAAACCCTTTGGAATCCAAACTTGTTTAGTCCTTTCATTCTTGTTCTAATAGACATGAAATTTGTCTGTAGAATTCTTAGGAACCCAAACTTGTATAAATTTTGTGTTCTTGTTCCTATGTCTACAATTTTCAACATGATGTCCAATTATTTCACATCTATCAAAGACACTCTTACCTTTTGCATTATCCTCAACTTGTGTTTTCCCAAAGCCTAGTCCTTTTCTGTTGTTAGCAAAAATTTGATTTCCCAATAACATGTTGAATGATTTTTCTCCTCTTGAAAAGTTATTCAAAGATTTCTCAAGATTTTGGACTTTGGTTTTTAGTGTTGTGTTTTCAGTGACAAGTGAGGTGCATCTATTTATAAAATCCTTTTTCCTAGTGTCAATGGTTTCCTTAAGACTCAAGTTTTCTTTTTCAAGATTCTCAAAGCTATTCTTAAGTCTTGATAACTCTGAATCTAAAGTTTTACATTTTTTACATTCTAGGTTTTGAATATTTTCAAGTTCAGTTTTCAACCTAAAATTTTCACGAGCAAGTTCTCTCCTATCAGATCTTAGTTTTTCAATTTTAGATTCAAGGGTATCAACTTCTTTAGTAAGATCAAGACACATAAAAACAAGTTCTTTATAAGAATAGTGACCCGCCTCACTAGATTCCTCTGAACTTGCTTCTGAATCTGATTTTGCCACAAGACACAACTTAGCCTCCTCGGAGCTACTATTCGAAACTTCCTCTCCTTCTTCATCATCCCATGTCGCTGCAAAGGCCTTCTTCTTCTATTTCTTTCCTTTGTTGTTTTTGAGAAGTGGGCATTGTTGTTTGAAGTGGTCAGGCTTGTTGCAGTTAAAGCACGTCGATTCATTATCGGAATTGTCAGAATCTTTTGACCTATTACCATTTGTTTTCTTCTTGCGTGGCTTGAATCTTGACCATTTTCTAAGATTATTGACAGCCATTGCAAGCTCTTCAATTGGATCTTCTTCTTCTTCATCGCCCTCTTCTTTGCTCTTTAAGGCAATCGTCTTCTTCTTTGGTTCGGAGTTGTTGCGTTCCTATTTTGCTTTTAGCTCAAGCTCATATGTCATCAAGTTGCCAATCAACTCCTCCATGCTTAGTTTACTCAGATCTTTCGATTCTTGTATTGCCGTGACTTTTGCCTCAAAGCTTATCGGTAAGACTCGTAGCACCTTCCTCACGAGCTCTACCTCAGCGAATATCTTCCCAAGCGCTCTAGCATTGTACAACAAAGTTGAAAAGTGTCCAAACATGTCCTTTATGCTCTCGCCTTTGTCCATCACAAAGTTCTCGTATTCATTGCTGAATAAGGCTAGACGACACTCCTTGACTTGAGAAGTTCCTTCATGTGTCACCTCCAAGGTATGCCAAATTTCCTGTGCAGTTTTACAATGAGAAATTCTATTAAATTCATTCTTATCAAGAGCATAGATCAAAGCATTCATAGCTTTAGCATTTGTAGTTTTTAATCTCTTATCGTTAGCATCCCACCTATCCTTAGGTTTAGGAATCTCGGTATCACCAACGGTTATAGTGGGAGATTTATAGCCAGTTTCAATAATATCCCAAACATCATAATCAACAGAACTAAGATAAATACCCATCCTAACTTTCCAATAAGCATAATCATTCCCGTTAAACATGGGTGGCCTAACAATAGATTGCCCCTCAGAAAAAGCATTATTTGATGAATTCATGACTCTAGAGTTAAAGAAAAATACCATGCTCTGATACCACTTGTAGGATCTAGATTAACCCTGGAGGGAGGTGAATAGGGTTATAGCAAATTTTATCAATTTAAACACAAATTTTATCAATTTAAACACAGAAACAAACTGCAGAAATAAATATGCTGAAAAGTAAATCACACACAAAATTTACCCAGCTTCGGCAACCCCTGCCTACTGCTGCATTCCCAGATTTCTATTAGAATTAAACAGTATCCCGCTTACAAACACTCTAACAGACTCGCAAACCTTGCTCCCACTTACAAACACTCTAATAGACTCGCACCACCTGCTCCCGCCTATAGGGTTTTGCAAACTCGCAAACCCTTGCTCCCGCCTATAGAGTTTTGCAAACTCGCACACCCTGCTCACTGAACTAATTCTAACTAGACAATCTGACACTACCTACAACCTAGGTGGTGATTTACGAAGATTTTAACCTTAAAGAAAATTTAAAACAAAAAAAAACAGTTTAAAACTAAAACACTATTTGACTATAAATAAACCCAAAAACAAACTAAGGCCTTTTATAATAAAACAAGCCGTCCCAATTCAATTCTTCTCCACGTTCCCTTTTCTTTTGCTACTGTAAAATGGCGACTTGTTCTTCTTTATGAAATTAGGGCTTCGGCTCTTGTGAGAATTAGGGCCTTCTCTGGTTTGTGATGCTCTTTGCTCACTGCTTCTCTGATAATCGAATCTTTGGTTTGTGTTGCTCTTGCTCGCTCGTTCTCTGATGATCGATTCTGGTTTCTTTACTTGTGCTTTGTTTCGCAGCTGCTCCTTTGATCGAGTTGATAGATTATGGTATGTATTCTCTTTCGTTGCTAGTTAAATTGTTTGCTTGAACTCGATTGTTCTTTTTTCACTGCTTAGCCGATGATGAACTTGGGTGAATATTTGGATTTGATTCGGTTTTCCCACACCCCCTTTTGATGATGGTTTGGGTGACGTATTTATATGGATTCTGAAACCCTATAATTCGTTCGTATCAATTTGATACTTTCCTAATTTTAGCTTTCCTGATATAGTGACTTACTTGATGCATACGGTCTTGATTTTCAAACGTTTGATTTTACTTGAGTCATACGAAACAAAATTTCCTCTTTTAATTTCTGACTTTTTCAAAGATACGCATTTGAATTTCTTGACTTGGTTATCTCTGCACTTTTAATCTTTCGACTTTTACTGTGAATTACTTTAGTTGATTGCCACTGCTTCGGCCATCTTTGTGTTCATCTCGGTGAGCTTCGTCTCAGGCCATCTTCTCTGATGATGTTGATTTCACCGTGACTTTGGTTATTGATATTGAACGAACTTGTTTTGATTCATCTTGATGTTCTGTAGTCATTTATGTATTGACGCTATTCTCTTTTGCACTTCCTCATTCTAGTTGTAGCTTGATACTCATGTCTAGTCTTCATTGTATATTGGATTGTTGAACTCACTTGCTTGAGTTTCACTGAGTTTGGTCGAGACTTGTTTGTTTATGTCTGCATCTTGTGGTTGCTATTGAGCTTCACCTCTATTGGTGTTTCTGTGTTCATGACTGTTGTGTCATTTCTCTGCATGCACTTAGTGTTCTGGTCATTTCATATGTGATGTTTTGATGTTGTTTCATTTCTTCAAATCTGTAGCTTGCATCACTGGTGCATGTGTATTTGCTCGAGTCACTTGTACACTTGTTGCTTCCCTAACCTTGTAGTTGTTCAATTGTCTTCTGTTCACCCAATACTGCACTGCTTGTTGTTGAGTTGATATACTTGTGGTGTTCTTGTAGTCGAGTCTGCATATGTGTACTCCATACTTTGGTGTCTGGTGTTCTTGTACAGCTTCATTGTGGTTTGCACTGCTTCATGTTCGTTGTGTCACTTGTGCATTGTTGTACTTGGTGGTCTTCCATGATGTCCAACTCTAGTTATACTTTGTACTTGGCTCTGTAATATTTCGACATGTACTTGGTGCATTGAGCATTTTCACTTGGTTGAAGCTTGCTGTCACTTGAAACTGTTTTGTCAATTCGAATTGCACTTGTTATGCACTGTGTCTTTGTTTAGTCTGCACTTTGGTTTATTGATGTTGCTTTTTGCATTTGGACTGGATCGTACTTGATGCACTTTACTTGTTGCTTTCATGTACTTGTACTTCCAGTGTGCACTTGTTTGTACTGTCATTTTGCTGGAATGACTTCGACATTGTTTTGATGCTCTGTTTTTGACTTGTGAACTGCCCTGTGTTGAATCCGGTTTCAAAAACTCGGATTTGACCTTGTGCTCGTGTCGTGATTTATATATATTGCACGTGAGTTGAACCCAGCTTTTCATTTGGGTTTGACCTATGCTCACCTGTCCCTGTAGCATTATCAAGTGTATATTGATGTGCACGGCCTTGTGGCATGTACAGTGATACACTGTGCATGTCACATTGTTCGTGTATGATGAATTCAAATGTAAATGATGACGAACAACCCAAATAACTGAGGCAAATCATCTTTTCAAAAATCATATTTCATTTTATATTGCAAAAATTTTTCTTTTTCAATTTTACTGCACTAGTGAATATTTTTGTAGATTGCTCAGATGCTGGATTCTAACTGGAATGAAGTCGAAGATAAACTACGAGTGAGAGTGATATGTAGTGAGGAAATTATGTAAACTGAATTGTGATGTAATTAGAATCAAAATTGTATAAGTATAGTGAGAGCTTGAATTTGTACTAATCAAGATTGTAATAAATATTTATTTGAATAAAATTTCTGTTTGAATTCAAATTCCATTCAAATTCTGTGTAATTTATTTTATTCAACAAATATTTATTTAATTTATGAAAAATAAAATAGTACATTAACAAATACATTTAAATGAATATATATATATATGTTTATTATCATCAAACAAAAATCATATACTCGCATATTCCACATTCTTTGTAAGTGCCTTCGGTTCTGTTCGATCCCGGAACGGACTTGTATGGATGTGTGTCTGACGTTACAATTTGAGATGTAAAGTTGGTTTCTATCAAATATGTTCCCGTTGGTGGCGGAGAATTTATTCTCTTAGCTTAACACCCTAGAGGTTATGTAGTTGATGGTTACTAGTGATACATTCCCAAATTGGTAATGTGGCATACGAAGTGCTATTGAGCATTTGATGATCAAAGCACGGCTTTTGTATAAAGCGTGGCTTTGTAGACGAGACTTTGTTGGACCTCACACCCTGGAAATGGTCAAAACAGGAAGGATGCGGCAAGGTTATTAGGGGGTAGTGCCCCTTTAGTGTATGTCATTCCTTCTGGATAGAGGTGGTATCATGGTATGGAGCCTAGATACTTAACCTATGTTGTTTCTGCAAATTTATTGCTTTGTGGTTGTCGGAAATCGAGGATCCTCGGATATAGATCGGTTACGATCGAGGAATGACATATTCGTGTCAGTAGTTACCTAGTTTGAAAGGTAACCCGGCCTTGTGTTGGCAGAGATCCGGTTAGGTTCTCGGGTCGTCTTTCCAGAGGCGTACCCATGTGGCAATGGGAAGTTCCTTGGCCTGACCATTTGTTGGAAATCCAAAGAAACAATACGAATCTTGTACGGTTTTAGTTGTAGAACCTGCCATCTAATATGGTAGCTATAGTAGGCATAATATAATGGTGCCTATGCTGGCTAAGATTTATATTCTACTTTCGAAATATTTTCTACACTATGCACTAATAATAATATCAAAAATGATTTGATTTTACGTAGTAAGCATCTTTGACTATCATAAGGATAAATCTCCCCCAAGTCTGCGTTTGCATTGTGTGTGTGCCGGGAGGCCTTATGGTAGTTTCATTTTTTTAAAAGCATTGCGAATTAACTTTAAAAATATTCCTCTATTTTGTTTTTAAAGGATAACTGTTTTAAGTTCTCACACCAGTCCCATGACTGACTCGGAGTTTATTGTTTTCCTTCCTAAACTCTGGGTTCCCACTAATTTCCACACGGGCAGTCAAGAGTCAGGTTTATTAGGATATTCTGGAATTCAGGAGTTGTTGGAGGCAAGCTGGATGGCATGGCATATTCACTAGTATATAGTATTTCTTTTCCGCTGTTTGTTGTTGTTTGTTGTTGTACACTCTAAGGATGTAATGAAATGTGATGTGATGTAATGTAATAACTGATATAGTTCTTTTTTTAAAGATTATTCATTTATCTATTATATTTTGTTCCGCTGCGACTGTGAGATTCTGATATTGTTTCTATTGATGTTCTGTTTTCTTCTTCTATTTTCTTTCTTCTTCTACCATTTTGTTCTTCTTTAACCATAACATTTCGGTTTTCCGGCATTCGATTGCTCGGCAGTTGATACAGTGTACGTATTGATGTCGATTTTCGAGCGTCGAAAAATCGCGATCGTTACATTTGGTATCAGAGCATATGGTTAAGCGATAACCATGGCTCTGTTGGGTATTACTCATTAGAGATAGAGTCAGTAGTACTCTAGAATGAGTGCGAGTGTAATAATAGCTATGAGCGCGTATTTGTTAGTAAATATAAATTGTTTTGTATTGTGTTGACTTATCGGTTGATTGTTTATGAATTCTGGTCAGTGCGGGAAGTACAACCGTGATCGATAGGGGTTTCTAAACTCTTAAACAAGATAAACTGACGCAGTATTGTTTTAAAATAGGGTAAAATGAAATAATTTTACCTTGATTATATTTTATATATAAAGGGATAATTTTTTAGAATTATTAATGTGTATATCAATTGAGTTGTTTGGTAGTTGAAAATGTAAGATATATGCAAGTTAATAAAAGTTGTTTGAATAAGCTAAATGAAACATATTGTAAAAGAATAATTGTATAAGCAAATGAATTATAAGTATGAAATTATAATTAATGTGATTTACAATTGTGAAATAATCTTATATAAGAAGTGAAATTATATAAGTAAAAGATTTATAATCTAAAAAACAAAATTTCAGAGAAGTGTTTTGAAAGGATTTGATATTTTGGAAAAAAAATTTGGAGAAATTAAAGCTCTAAACTCTTTTCGGTCGCTGGAAAATAATTCTGATGATGATTGCGACATCATCGGTGTTCATTTTCGGGTTTCCAAAAGAGGAATTACTGCCAGATTATTTTAAATAAAAGTTATTTGGAAAATTTGAGTTTGGGTTTTGAAATTCAGAAGATAATTTGAATTGATTTCAAAAATGGTTTTGAGAGGTTGAAAGACTCTGGAATCCTAATTAAAATATTTATGGGAATGATAAATGAGTTGATCACTTATACAATTTGAATTTTGATAGAATAAATTTAACTTAAAGGATGGAGTTAATTAAAGGAAGTATAAGTGAATCAATAAAATCCAAGTCGTAATTGTTGAATATAAGTTGTTTAACTTATGAAATGAGAAAATGAAAGTGAAATAAATTGTTAAAAATGGTTAACAATTTTGTTAAGCAAAATAAATCTGAATTTGAATAAGTGATGAAAATTTGACTTTGGTAAGAGTTAAATAGAAATGAAATCTGAATTGAATTTATAAGTGGAAACTTAAGTTAATTTAAACAAATGATGTTTGAAAGAGAATATAACTTAAGTGATGTTGAATGAAGTTGATTCTGGTATCAAAGTAAAATTAATAAGTGAATTAATGAAATGAAGTCATTAAGAATATGAACTTGAGTTATATAAATGAAATTCAACTTTAACTTGTTAAACGAATTAGCAATTGAATTGATAAATGGATTGAATGTTAATCAATTTAATGTAAATAATTGATATGAAATAATGAATGTAAGTGTTAATCCATTAGAAGTTAATGAAGTTGAGAAATTGAATAAATCGAATGAAAATCAATTTAATATCAACCAATTGAAATTAAAAGTGTTGAACCAAATTGAATGTAAAGAAATGGAGATTGAATAAATTTGGTTATAATGGATGTACATTGGTTGTTATGTGAATGTTAGTTGATTGCATATAATTCATTAAGTGTTAATGAAATTGAATTAGCAAAATTTGAAAGCTAAAGTAATTGAATCCAAATTGAAAGTGAATGAATATGTATTGAATTTGATTCAATTTGGAAGTAAACTAATGTGAACGTAAATTAGTGAATGTAAACTAATTGGAAACGAATGAATGAATGTTAATTAAAGTCCAATGTTAATGAATCAATTGGAAAACCAATTCAATGAATATTAATGAGAAGTGAATTCATATTGATTTGGTGGTTGCATTTGTTGTTTTGTTGCATTGCTATATTGGTATATGTAGTTGTTATGTTGCTATATGTTGTATATTGATGTTACTTTCATATATACATGTTACTCATTTGGTTGTTGAGTGTATAGTAGGTGCGGATTGCGCTTGTTTCGCTTTAGGAGCTCGCTTTCGCGCTATATTAGCCGCATATGCCCGCTAACAATATAAAAGGTACGCCTACACAATAAAATAGGAAATATGAACTATTTTTCTGCTTTTCCAACCGGGTGGGTCGATGTATACATATATATGTCTGTTGAGATCCTGATTGAACCGCGCAAAGGAGACTCCGGCGAATTTTTCTGAAAATTTAAGGCGCTAGAAATTTTTTGAGAAAATTGGAAAAATTTGTGAAAACTATAATTTTGATTTGGAAAGTTAAACAATATAGTTGATGTTGAAAAGAATAACTAAGAATGATTTGAAAACTTAGCAAGGTATTGTAAGAGGTTTAACTTTGATTTTGGGAAAGCTAATGGATTCTCTAACTTTTTCTTACTTGGTAATTTCGAGGACGAAATTCTTTTAAGGGGGAAGATTGTAACGACCTAGAATTTTTGTTAATTAAAATTTGAATATTTAATTGATTTTAAATATTAACAAGTGAAATTAAATAGTCGAATAATTTTTATTTCTAATATCTGGATTTAATTGGATAATTAAATCGATAATTTATTAATTGAAATTCCAGAAATAATTGAAAATTGGGTTTAATATGATTGAAAATGATTTGAAAAATTTTATTTTATCATATCGAAATTAGAATGATGTTATAGAACTTTTAAAATCGAATTAAAAGTTAATTTGTGAAAATTGAATATTTTAATATTTAATTGACGAGTTAAAATAGCCATTTTTCAAACAGTCTCGGATTTCGACGAAACTAGTTTCATCGGATCCGTAATGTGATATTATTGTAAGATTTCAAATTTCAACTCAATCGGATCTATCGTTTGTCCGGGGTAAGCCAAAACGCACAGAAAATTAGCTTAATCAGTTTAATTTAAAATCGATCATTTATTTGCACATACGATGGAATTAGCCTCCGAAACACGTTCCATTGTGTTCGAAACGCGGGGTAAACCCTAGAAACGCCAGCCGGCACGCTTCGTTTGGAGTTCGAAAAATTTCGGATGAATAGTAATTTGGCAATTTTCTATAAAAGGACCTTCAGTCTCTTCATTTTGCAAACCCTAACCATAGAAAACTGATGCAGCGTGATCTACAATTTCACAAGGGTTAGGTTGTCCACGACCTAACGGAGTTGTTTTAGGTCGTCTATGACCTAATGAGTCACGTGAAAGGAAGCTCACGACCTAGTTAAGTCGCTTGAAGAGCTATGCTGCATGGAGCTTAGGTCGCGTGAAGTGATGAGGAAGCTATTCTCTTAAGTAGCTGTGGTTTTAAGTCGTGACCTTTGTTAGGTCGTAAGTCGTCCATGTTTATATGCGATGTATTGTGTTTTGTAAGACGTAAGTCGTTGTGTCTTGAGTCGCTATATTGTATAGTGTGATGTTGTCCGTGTTTCTTATGTCATTGGGTCGTAGGTCGCGACCTTGTTTAGATCGTTAAGTCGTATCTTTTTAAGTCGTTAAGTCATGTTATTTTTGAGTCGTGTATATGTTGTGTTGTTAAGTCGCTGTGTTATATATATGTGTTGAGTCGTTTGTACAAGGTCGTGTGAGGATGGTTTGAAGTAGTGGTTAGGTCGTTACCGACCTTAGTTAGGTTGAAGGTCGCGGCTATGTAGGTCATGCGTGTACTAAGTCGTGTGGGTTCTAAACTGATAGGTCGTGTACGACCTATGTTAGGTCGGGGGTGTGTTTTGTTGTGATGTGTTGAGTTGTAACACCTATAAATAGGCATATTGGGTCATTTGTAAAGGTTGATTTTGGAATAAACTCTTGTTTTGTTAGCTTTGTGTTTTCATTAAATTGGTAGTTGAGTGTGATCTCTTATCTTCACTTTCGGTTATTCGAGTGCACTCGAATCAACGATAGGTGAAGCCAATTCGCGGAATCAAGTGCGCTTGATCAACGCTCGAAGAATTGTAGATCTTCTTTCACGGTATCGTGCGCGATCAACGTGTCAGAGATAGCTAGAATTCGGTATATTCGTATCAATGAATTTGGGCCTTGCAGTATTTTCAATCCACCGATTGCCATTTTCACCATTTCATTTAAATTTTGTATTTCTGCTGCATCATTATTCGTATCAGAGTCTGACTTAGCCAATCATAGCTAAGCCGAGTCTTGGAGCCAAGGAGTTTGAAGTTGAAGTTTATCTTGTTGAAGTGTTTGAGCCGAGAATCGAAGCATCTTTTGGCATCATTTGTTGAAGTATAGAGCGAGCATAGCTTTGTGTTGAACTTTGAGCTGTGCCTTGTTTGTCGGAGTTTGAGCCGAGCTAGGAGGTAGTCGTGCATTGTTGAAGTTTTTGAAGATTATTTGATTTGTTGAAGTGTTTGTGATTGTGTAATTATGCCGCCGAGAAGAGCTAACCGCCATCAGAATATTGAAGCGTTGTATAGAAGAGAAGAAGCCGAACAAATGGAACAACGTATCAATGAAAAATTTGATGAAGGCATCGGAAAGTTAGAGAAACTGATGATTGGCATGAATGAAGGTCAAAGAAGAAGGTCGCCAATCTCGAACCATGGAGGAAATAGATTTTCGCCATCGGTTACGGAAGCGAGGAGGATGTCGCCACAATCTTTTAGAGAAAGAAGAGAAACATCAATTTCATCGAGAAGAGATCACCATGAATATGGACATGAAGAGAGAAGAACTCCACGTGAGTTTGAAGATGAGCCATATCGAGATGAAGAGAGACATAGTAGAAGAGACATGCGTGATCGAAGGGATGTTGATGGTCGAGATAGATATAGACGTACATTTGATTATGATGAAGATGGTGATAGAGCTAGCATTCATTATCGAGATCGAGACCAAGTACGAAATGTATATTGGGATGTTGAAGATGATCGACGTTGGTAGTCGGGTATGAAGATGGAAATTCCAGAATTCAAGGGTGGAATGGTAGCAGAAGAATTTTTGGATTGGTTGTCTAATGTTGAAGAGATCTTTGATTTCAAAGAGGTTTCGGAAAATCGTCGAGTGAAGTTTGGTTGCTACTAGGTTGTGGGAGGGAGCTATTGCGTGGTGACAGCAAACCAAACTTACACAAGAATGGATGGGGAAGTCGAAGATTGAATCATGGGAGAAGATGAAGAAACTGATGAAAGCTACATTTTTACCTTACAATTATCAATCACTCATGTATCAGAGGTAGCAGAATCTGAGATAAGGGACAAAGACTGTTAATGATTATGCTGATGAATTTTATCAACTGATTGCTCGAAATGACATTATGGAGACAGAGCAACAATTGACTGCTAGGTTTGTTGGAGGGTTGAGGATGCAGATTCAAGACATGGTGAATATGTTTGATCCAAGATCTGTTGCAGAAGCACATCAGAAAGCGTTGGCTTGGGAGAAGCAGGGAAGACGAGGAGGTGGTGTGTTTCCAAGTTCCAATTCTCAAAGCAAGGGTGTTAGTGGGAGTTCCAATGTTTCGAAAGCTGTCAGTAAACCAGGTGTGAATGAAGTTGCGAAGGCAAAGGTCAACAACAGTTTCAAATGTTATAATTTACAGAAAGTGGGTCACAAGAGTAATGAATGTCCGAGGCCAAAGAAACGAACTATGATTGCTGAAGCGGAAGGTGAGGATGTTGGTGAAGATTATTCTAGTCCAGTTGAGGAGAATGAACAGGATGTTGCGTCAGGAGATGAAGGATATAATCTAATGATGAGGAGGTTTTGTTTAACATCGAAGCAGGAAGAAGAAGCTAGTTGGTTGAGGAGTAACATCTTTCAGTCAACATGCACTATTCTGAGAAAGGTTTGTAAATTTGTGATTGACACAGGGAGTTGCGACAATATTATTTCTACCAAAGCTGTGAGAAAGTTGTTTGCACAAAAAATGGACAAACACCTCAAAGTCGTATGATTTAGTTGATTTTATGTTGTTCTTAGCGGTTTCGGTGATTTATGCAAATATATAAAAAACAGGGGCTAAACTGTAAAAGACACGCAGATTTATAGTGGTTCGGCCAGAACGTGCCTACGTCCACTTTATATATTATTCTCTCTTTTCTTTCAGATTACAAGTACAAAGCTTTGTATACAAGTATATGAAAGTTGTTTGAAAGTTCCTTCCGTGCTTGAGCTCTCAAACTTGTTTGCCATTGTTGTACCCCTACCCCTCTATTTATAGAGTGAGGCTGGGGGTAGGGGTCTTGGATGTATATAGCTGCTGGTGGGCCTGGGCTGAAGCAATCTAGCCCGGCACATCTGGTTCGGCGGAGCTTTGGAGTGGTTGGTTCGACAGGAGATGTTGTGTCGTTTGGACTGGTAGTAGGTGGAGTGGTCCGGTGATGGAGGAGAGGCCTTGGTCCGGCAGGGGGGTTGGTTCGGTGGTAGAGGTTGGAGGTTGATTCGGTGGCAACAGCTTCGTGTTGGTCCGGTGCCGAAGGGGTGTGCTTGGTTCGGTATTTGTAGATGCGAGGTTTGGTTCGGTAGTGGTATGGGGCGTCTCTGGTTCGGCACTCTCGGGAGAGGTTGTTGGTTCGGTTGTGCGTAGGAACGGGGTTGGAGCCTTGCTTTCGGCAGAGAGATGGCTCGGTGGTTCATGTGGTTCGGCAAGGGGTGAACTGGTTCGGCTAGGTGTGGAAACGCACCCAACATCTGCCCCCTCCCCCCCCCCCCCCAAAGTGGGGCATATGCCGGCATATGTCGCGCTTTGTTTTGGCTCGAGGGTTCGCATCTGGTCCGGTGTGCCGAACCAGCTGGTCCGGCCGATGCATTTTGCCTATAAATATGGGCCTAGAGTACTCGATTTTCCAAAAACTTGACTTTGCCGAATCTACTCTACCGAACCAAACGCATTAGCCGAACCAGCATCCTTCTTTTACCGAATCAGGTGACATTCTTTCTCCGCCGAATGAACCTACTTCGTTTTACCGAATGAGCTTAAAAATTTACTACCGAATGGGCCTTATTCTGAGGATGCCGAATGAACACTTGTATTTGGGAGTGCCGGATGAACCTGTGTGTTTTGAATGCATATTGCCGAATGAAAACTTTTTTAATACCGAATGGACTTTTACGCATGGGTTATGAGTGAAATTTTCGACTTGTATATGCTAGCTCGCTTTATACACTTGTTTGCTTATATCTCTATACTCCTTATTTTAACAGCATGTTTTTTCGGTGTTGCAGACAATATCTTACAAAGTGGAAACTCGATCGGAAAAGAGAAAATCTACGGACAGAAAAGAGCCTCCCGCTGTGCCCCCTGCCGAGCCAGGACCAGTGCGACAGGGACCTGCCCTTAGGTCATTAGTGGATGGATATGGTCCCCAAGAGCTTCTGAACTCTCCTCCCGATTGCTTTCCGAGCTCCCTCAATGAGGAGCAGCTTGATGTCATTTCTCGTTCCTTCGGGATTGACAGGGCTCGTATGCTGTTGCTGGTAGAAGAGGTTATGCCATATGACCCTCCTGAAGGATATTTTGCGTACAGCAGATACCATTGTATGTGTGGGGCCATTCCTCCGATCAATGAATGGATAGTCAGCTTCATTACCTACCTGAAGGTGGCCCCTCTCCAGCTCCAGCCCAACTCCTACGCTATTCTGGTGTGCTTATTCGTTATCTTCCAGAGGAGGTATGGGCGCCCTCCTTCTAACCGGGAAATTCGATACTTGTATAATCTGAGAGGCTACAAGAAGGGGTCTCCGTATGTTAGTTTAGAAGCGGCCGTGCCCTTCAAACCGGTCTTGGACTTATACTCAAAGTTCACCATGTTTAAGAAAGAATGGTTTTTTATCAGGGACAATTCTGTCTCCTTCCGCCTCTTCACTTCTGGCCGTAAGTTGAACTTTATTTACAGTTTCTTTGTTCCGACTGCAGTGCTCCTTCTGATATGCTTCTATTTCTTGCTAGCGACAGGTGGCTTTGCAATCGTAGAGAGTTATTCCCTGGTCCAGATGGCTGCGGAAATAAAGGCCATTTCGGGACGGGACAGGTCGGCTTCTTTCCTGATCAGGAATGCTACTCTCTTGGAGCACAACTTGATCCTGCCACACCAGTCCGTGGTTAAGCAGAGAGACACGGCTGAGGAGAAGGCTGCCAATGCCAAGGAAGGGGCCGTGGTGAAGAGTGGCAAGAGGGTACCTTTTACAAAGCCTCCCGTTGTTGGAGGTAAGAAACTTAAGAAGTCTGATGGTCCCTCTCCTAGTACTTGCCCAATTGCTCCGGGAGAGGAAGATGCAGAGGAAGATAGAGGTGAGGGTGAAGGAGGAGATGGACAAAGCGGTAGTGGCGTTGGTGCCTTAACCTCCGGGCAAGCGGGAGAGATTCATGAGTGGACGGACGATGCTTTCCGTCAAGCTTTTGGGGAGTCGGAGGAAGGATCGGCTTTGGTTGAGAAGGCAAAGGAGGTTGTCAAGGCTGGGGCTGGTGCCGATTCATTCTCTAAGAGTTCTTCAGCTACGGCGACTCCAGCGATTCAAGGTGAACTTTTGACTTCTGCAGACTCCATTTACGATAGGGACGTAGGAATATTTTATGGTTCGCTTTCGTCCTGGAATGAGATTCAGGACTTATTGCAGTATCCTACTCCTCCGCAGGGTTTGTATAATAGATGTGCCTTCTTACTCTCTTTATCTTAACATATTTCTTGAATTGTGGATCATTGTGTGTTCGTAACACTTGGCTTTTATTCCAGGAGCAGGTAAGGCGACCAAGTCATCAGATATCCAACACCGCCTCGAACAGTATAAGCTACTCAAAGCTTCTGCCAAACCAAAGCCGCCAACCAGCCGTCCTGGGGATGAAGTTAGATATCGCCCTCTTTTTGGAGTTATTGAAGAAGATATGCAAAGGAAGAAGAGGGGCCGATCTTCGTTTGAACCTTCACTTGGCCCTCAGCCTCCAGTCAAGCCCATCCATGATATTACTGAAGAGGATACTGGGTTTATGCCTTCCCCCCCATCCGTCTGAAAATCCAACCGTCACTCCGATAGACCGTCCTGGTTTGGATCGCAACCCATTTGCCGGCCACCCTGATTTGGACCCGAGTTTTCAGGATATCTCTTTTGATGAGGTCACGGGTGAGCATCTTATTCCCCGCAATCCCATGGTACGGATGCTTGATGAGGCTAAGTCGTTAGACCTCGATTTGCTTACTACTCGGATTGTGACCATGGGGAATGAGGCCAAGGCAATCATCGATCGGGTGGCTGAGGAAACCAAGAGGCTAATGGAGCATCACGCTCGACTGGCCAGGGCTGGGGAGGAAATCGGAAGTGCTAACATCCGGTTGCGGCTACAGGTTTCTGACCAGGCCAAACAGCTTGCCGATCAGGCTATCCAGATATCCCAGCACGAGGCGGCATCCCGACGACTAAAGAAAACCATGGAGGAGGCTAGCAAGGCTGAGTTGCGAAAGATGGAGGCCGCCTGCAAGGAGTGGATTGACATAGCTATTGCTACGGTGGACGAGGTTCGGAGGGCGGATCTCGAGCAGGTAGAGGAGTTATCTGGGAGGCTTGAGGCCGCAGAGCTTGCTCAGGCCAGGCTAAAGGAAGAGATGGAGGAAATGAGGAGGACTCTCCAGGCTGACCGCTTGAGATATCGATCGGAGAGGGATGTTGTCGTTGCTAAGTTGCTGTCCTCCGAGGCCCGGGTGAGGGAGTTTGAGGAGAATGAGGGGATGATGGATGAGATGTTGCAGGATATGTACTTCCGTACCTGGAAGCAGGGTAATCTATCCTGGATGGATGACTATCCCCGGATCATGGCTAGGATATATCTTCGGGCTTTGGAGGAGGCCAAGGCCGATGCGGATAAGGAAGGTGGAGCGGCATTCAGGATGGATATGGTTACCGCCCAGTTCTCAAAATAGGAGAAGGTAGCGGTGAAGGAGGGGATGCGGCTACTTAATGCGGAGGAAGCCGGTGTGCAGTTGGGGGGTGAGGACCAAGAAGCGGGTGTTGGTGAGTTTTCCCTTTTTGGCTTTTCATAACTTGATCGTTCGTTGTTGATTTAATGGATTCCTCTTCTGAATTGGACATGTGGGACTTCTGATAAGCATGCTGGGAGCTCCGACCCTGCGGCTAAGTAGGCTTGGAGAGCTGGTAGGATGAGGGTGAGGTGCGGACGCAGCTGGTTCCTTGTCCGGATTCGGTCACCTTTTGATTTCCTTTTATCGCTGTTTATGTTAGTCCAAAACATTGATGTGACTGTAATAATATTGTTTATGATGAATGACTTTATGTAATTTCATAACATAAGCTGATTCCTTTATGTTGGAATGTTATCGCTATTTTGTTGTGCTGTGTAAGTGATGAAACTATGCATGTTACTAGTGGCTTGAATGTGCCTGATGCCAAGTTTTTTGCTTAAAGTATAATTTTCTCATTTTGCAACGTAAATGTGATGTGTGAATATGAACTGCAGCTATGCATTAATGTATAAAAGTAGAAGGTACCGCCCTTCATGTTTCGGCTGTGGACGGCAACTTTGTGCGCCCTGTAAGACTAAGCACGGAATGCTGTTGAGTGTCTCGTCATCCGATTGTAAGTTTCTGTTCCCATTAGCGAGCGTTCCCTATTTCATGTCCTGTACTTTCAAGCACCGTTACGGAGAATAGGAGAAAAGTTTTAAATGAAATGGAAATATAGAAAAAGTAAAACTTCCAGTCACGGAAGTCCGTCGATGTGCTTAAGTTCGTGGCAAACGGGTTTTGTAGTCACTTTCCCTAGCTGTGGGTCTGGGAGACATTTGTCACCCATCTTACGCCTCTGCGGGGAGTTTTCTTTTTTACCACAGCCGCACTTAAGACACATCGAAGCCGATCGCGCACAGTAACTACCCGGGCCATTATGGCCCGTAATCGCGGGTATTATTCGATTTACTGTGGCCGGCTAGCGTGGAGGCCGATCGTCAACTGTGAACTGCCCCTGGCTGGCCACACCTTATGTTGGGGCTTATGGTCGGTTCACAGTTGTCGGCGAGCCGAATCGCTGTAATGAGCCGCCATGGAATAATCGGCCTTCTCGGTGGCTTATACTCGGCTCATTACAGTCGGCTTTAAGGGCCGAGGCAAACAATGAGTTAACTCGCGGTAGAGGGATAACGGAGCAAAGTGTCTCATTGGCGAGGGCATAGGATCGTAGCGTACCTGTTAGATTTTGTCCAGGTGGAGTTGTGTTGTGAAGCTCTGAATTGAAATGTCATCTGCAAAGGATTTTATTCAACAGCAAAGGATAAAGCTTAACAAGTAGCCAAGATATAAAGGAACAAGTTAACAAGAGCCAAGTTTTTTAAAGTGGTTCGGCACGAAAATGCCTACGTCCACTGATTCTCTTTGTTAATTCACTTCATATGGGCAGTACAAGTTAAGAAAAGTATCGACGGAGGTGTCGGATGTTCCATGCCCTCTGGAACACCTCTCCGTCCACTGTAGACAAAATATAAGCTCCGTTGTGGAGATCTTTATGAATTACATATGGTCCGTCCCAGATTGGATCCAGCGCTCCTGGGCGCAGAAAGATTCGCTTGAGGACAAGATCTCCTTCTTGTAAGCTGCGATGTTGACTTTGGAGTTGTATAGTGCTGCCACTTTTTGTCTGTGAGCCGCTGCTTTGAGTGCTGCATCATTTCTTCTCTCCTCAATTAGATCCAAAGACATGTGGAGGAGTTCTTCATTTTCTTCGGGGTTGTAGTGGATCCTACGGTGGGAAGGTACAATAGTTTCAACTGGGAGCATGGCCTCTGATCCGTATGCCAAAGAGAACGGAGTATGCCCTGTTGATGTTCTGAAAGAAGTGCGGTAGGCCCATAGTGCTGTAGGAAGTTCGTCCACCCAAGCGCCTTTTGACTTTTCAAGCTTCTTCTTGATTAGAGTCTTGAGAATCTTGTGACAGCTTCGACTTGTCCATTTGCTTGGGGATAAGCTACGGATGAGAAGCCCTTATGAATTCCGTGCTCTTGGCACCAGTCAGCAAATTCCTCGCTGTCAAATTGAAGCCCGTTGTCTGATATGATTCTGAGTGGAACCCCGTACCTGCACAGAACGTTTTTGATCAAGAAGTTGATAACTTTAGTTGAAGATATTTTATTCAGAGGCTCTGCTTCCACCCATTTGGTGAAATAGTCAACTGCCACTATAGCATGTCTGGCCCCGCCTCGGCCCTTCGGCAGTTCGCCAATTAAGTCAATTCCCCATATTGCGAAGGGACAAGGGCTGGTCATCTGAGTAATTTCATTGGTTGGTAGTCGAGGAATCTTAGCAAATTTCTGACATCTGTCGCATCTTCTGACGAAGTCTAAGGCATCTTTGTTTAAAGTGGGCCAGAAATACCCATATCGGAGTATCTTTTTTGCTAGGGTCTGCCCTCCGGTGTGATCTCCACAACTTCCCTGATGGATATTGGATAGAATTTCCTTGGCTTCTCTTCCAGCAACGCACCTCAATAAGGGGTTAGAGAAGCCGCGCCGATAGAGGATGCCCTCTTGCGTTGTGTAGCTGGAAGCTTTCCTTAGATTTTTCTTAATTTCATTTCACCCGTCGGGTAGGGTGCCGTTTTGTAAGTATTCTCGGATAGGGGTCATCCATGTTTCTTCTTCGGTTGCAGCTATCAGATTTACTTACTCGAAACTTGGTACCAGCTGTTTTGAGATGGTTAATGCTCCGAAAATAGTGATGTTCTTCATGCTAGCTTGTTTTGCTAGTTCGTCGGCCTCTTGATTCTCTTCTCGGGGAATGTGTTTGATTAAATAGTGATCTAATTGATTAAGCAGTAGCCTGGTCTTCTTTAGATACGCTGTGAGTCGTTCTCCTCGAGTCTGGAATTCTCCCAGTATTTGATTTACAATAAGTTGAGAATCACAATGGAGACATAAAGAACTGACTCCAATTTCCAGTGCAAGTTCTAATCCGGCTATCACTGCTTCGTATTCTGCGTCATTGTTGGTGGCAGTGAATTCCAATCTTAGGGCGTAGTGTAGCTTCTTTCCCCTGGGGGTGATTATCACAACACCTGCCCCCGAACCTTGTTCGTTCGATGCCCCCTCTACGAAGAGATTCCACTTGTTATCTTCTGCTATTTCAGATTGGTCCTTACCTTCGCTAGTAGTGAATTCGGCAATGAAATCAGCTATGGCTTGCCCCTTGATAGTGGTGCGAGGATGGTAAGTGATATCATATTGACTTAGTTCGATGCACCACTTAAGTAATCGCCCAGAAGTGTCGGGGCGATGGAGCACTTGCCTTAGCGGTTGATCGGTTAAAACTCTGATGGAATGAGACTGAAAATAGTGTCGCAGTTTCCGCGATGTGATAAGCAAACAGTATGCTAGCTTTTCAAGTTTAGGGTATCTGACTTCTGCCCCTGTGAATCTCTTGCTTACAAAGTATACGGGTCGCTGCGCGCGGTTGTCTTCTCTCACCAAAGCGGCGCTCAAAGCGTGGGATGATACAGCAAGGTATAGGTATAGTTCCTCGCCTTCATTTGGAGTTGAAAGTACCGGTGGTCTCTGGAGGTGTCCGATTAAGTTAAGGAAGGCTGTCGAGCATTCATCAGTCCATTCGAACTTTCCTTTGTCTTTCTTTAGAGCTTCGAAGAAAGGGATGCATTTGTCGGTTGCTTTAGAGATGAACCTACTCAGGGCGGCCACTTTTCCGTTTAGGCTTTGCATCTCTCTTCGAGTAGATGGTGTCTTGATATCTTGCAAAGCTCGGACTTGTTCGGGGTTTGCTTCAATCCCCCTGGCATGAACGATGAATCCCAATAACTTCCCTGATGATACTCCAAAGGAGCACTTTAGAGGGTTCAGCTTCATTCCATATTGGCGAAGTACTTGAAACATCTCGTCCAGGTGGTTTATATGGTCGTTGGCTTTCCTCGATTTTACCAGCATGTCATCCACATAAACTTCCATAGTTCGTCCTATCAATTCTGCAAACATCTTGTTGACGAGGTGCTGATAAGTAGCTCTGACGTTTTTAAGTCCGAATGGCATTACCTTGTAGCAGTACAATCCTCGGTCAGTGATGAAGCTAGTGTGGTCTTGATCGGGGGCGTGCATAGGGATCTGGTTATATCCTGAGTATGCGTCCATAAAGGATAAAAGTTCGTGTCCGTCAGTGCTGTCCACAAGTTGGTCGATTCGGGGGAGCGGGAAGCAGTCTTTCGGGCAAGCGTCATTTAAGTTGGAGAAATCGATGCATGTTCGCCACTTCCCATTAGCTTTCTTTACCAGTACCGGGTTGGCGATCCATTCCGGGTAGATGGCTTCACGTATGAAGTCATTGGCAAGTAAGTTCTTTACTTCTTCCTCGAGGGTTGCTGATCGTTCTGCCCCCATACTTCTCTTCTTTTGCTTTACCGGTACCTTGGTAGGATCGATGTTTAGTGCGTGGCATGCTATGTCCGGGGAGATTCCAGTCATATCAGCGTGCGTCCATGCAAATACATCCATGTTGTGGCGAAGAAAACCAATGAGTTGATTCTTTAATTCTCTTTTTAACTGAGATCCGACTCTCAGCAGTTTACTTGGGTCGCGTTCGTCTACAGATACGAATTCCATAGCCTCTGCAGGCTCGGCGGTGGCCTCCTCCTCTTTGTCCCTGGGGTCTAATTCATTGAAAGGATCA
Source organism: Allium cepa (assembly GCA_030765085.1). Classification (NCBI taxonomy): domain Eukaryota; kingdom Viridiplantae; phylum Streptophyta; class Magnoliopsida; order Asparagales; family Amaryllidaceae; genus Allium; species Allium cepa. Next base: position 71,062,641 of record CM060930.1, on the reverse strand, counting down.
CTAGTATACCGAAGAGGAGGGGCTTTCTTTAGTTGCTATGCTTCCAAGCTTTTCATGCAGAGAATAGTCTCTGCATTTTTCCCTTTATCTCTCCTACGATTATTGCGAAGTTCGGTTACATAGCAGTCCCGAGCGGCGTCTTGATCCCCTTCTACTTCTCTCACTCCATTATCCGTTGGGAACTTCATCTTCAGGCACCATGGGGCGAGGACAATTTGGAAGTCGGACAAGGCTGGTCTTCCCAAAAAGGCATTGTAGGCCGAGTGGTTGTCTATTAGCACGAATGTTTGTTTCCGAACGGCGGAGCGGGGATGACTTCCCAATTCAACAAAGAGATCCAATTGTCCGAGGGGCATCTTTGCTTCTCCAGTGAAACCATGTAGCGGTTTGTTGCAGGGAGACACGTCCTTCATTGACAGCTTCATTTTGTCGAAAGCATGCTTGAACAGAATATTCACTGAGCTTCCAGTGCCTACTAGGATTCGAAAAACTTCAGCTGGGCCGAACCAGGCAGAGATGACCATAGGATCCATATGAGGGTATTGCCTTCCTTTTAGGTCGCGCCCACTGAATGTGATGTCATTATTTTCCTTCCGCTTAGGGTGGCGTTCTTCCATAACAGAATTGATGCAGTCTCCCTCGCTTCTGAGTGAGTTTCCATATCTTTCCATTTCTTCCCAGCTCTTGTCGGCGATGTGTGGCCCTCTTGATATTGTACGGACCACTATCTTCTCTTGGCTGGAACCGCTGGTGTTGCGATTTCCTCCGCCTGTCTCTTGGTGGAGCTGCCCTGGGTTTTCCTTGGCGGAAGCCGGAGTCCTGTCCTGTCCCTTTACATAACGTTCTAATCTCTTCCTTCTGATGTGTTCTTCGATTAGGTCGCGGAGGTGGCGACATTCATTGTTATCTTGTCCATAAGATTCGTGGAAACGACAGAACTTTCCAGACTAGATTGCGTGATCTGACTCCTTCTTGTACGGGGGGCGCTTGCATGTAAGTTCGTCCTGGGTGGCCAGGAAGATGTTCTCGACTGTTTCATTCAAGGGAGTGTAAGCGTCAAATCTCGGTCCTGGTCGGTACAAGCGTTTTTCTCCCTTCTTGCCCCCTGCATTGTCACTGGAGTCGTTTCTCCGAATGTCCTTCGCTGCGGCGGGGGCGTTTCCATGAGTCGTCTTAGCCTGTGGTCCTGTCTGCCTTTCAGTGGCAGCCTCTTCGAGTCTCATGTACTTCCCAGCCATGGAAGAAATCGGGCAAGGTAGCTGGTTTTTCTTTAGTTAGTCTTCTAGCAAACTTGGTATCTGGGTGCACACCACTACAGAGGGCCATTAGGGTGAGTTTCTCATCGGCATCTTGGACTACGGCCGCTGCGGCGTTGAACCGGGTTAGATGTTGTTGCAGTGTCTCTCCGGATTTCTGTTTGACAGTAGATAGAGAATAAGCATCCTTGGGTTGTTCCACATGAATGCGGAACTGGCTAATGAACTTTTCTTTCAACATCTCCCATGAGCTGATAGATCCTTGGGGTAGATGGCAGAACCAGGAGGTAGCTAGATCTGTTAGGAATAGCGGAAAGCATTTGCACAACACTCCTTCCGTTGCTCCGCTCATGAGCATATGTTGTGTGTATCTCTGCAGGTGTACAACGGGGTCGGAAGTTCCCTTGTACGGTTCCATCGTTGGCATTTTCCATTCTCGAGGGGTGATGGCGGTTTCGATGTCGTGGGTGAAAGGGATGGTTACCCTAGCGCCTATCCCTCGATCCCTTTGCTCCCGTCGGACGCATTCCCTGAATAATCGTGCCATTCTTTCATCAGAATTTGGAGCGGACAAAAATGAGCTTGGTTCTTCCCTGCGGGATCGATCTCGTCCAGATGACCTGTAGGGATGGTATAGTCTATCACTTCTGACGTTATCCAGTGGCTGTCTTTGGCTGCTCGGATGCATGATAGGACCAGCTACAGTTGGCCCCTGCCTTGATCTTTCCCTGTGGGGTTCTGTTTCGAGCATTTCCATGGGGTCAACTTCGGGCTGGGTTCTAGCTCGGCTCCGTTCAGCGGGGTTTCTATGATTAGGCGGAATGATTAGCTCAGCTACATCCGACCCTCGCCTGGTGCCTCCCCCATTGGGTTCGGTTCCAAGCGCTTCCTTGAGTCGGAGTTCGGGCTGAATCCGGGCGCGGCCCCTATCATTGTTGTTCCTGTTGATAGCTTCTTCGAAGAGGGAAGACCTTTGTTGTCTCCGAGATCCTCCAAATTGAGACTCACCCCATGATTCAGTGTTGCGGTTGGATTCTTCGGCATCCCTCAAGCGTGACATGAGTTGGTTCACCAAAGCTTCTTGTTGGGATGCGAAGCGGTTAGTTACTTCAGCCATAACTCTGTCTAGATCTGCCCTAGTAATTGCTGTCAATTGTTCTGTGGCAGGGGATGTCGGGTTTGTCTGATCCTCGTTCGGTACTGCTGTTGGAATGGGATGATTCTCTTGATCTGCGATTACTGGATCCGGAATGCTGCTAGTTGCAATGTTCTTTCCCTTTCTCTACCTGGAAGTCATGTTGTCCAGGCACCAAGCGATGCTGTTAGGAAGAAGGCTGAGTGGGGGAAGCTTGAAGCTTCGGGTTCGAAGCTCTCAGTGAAAGCACCAAAAATGTTTGCACAAAAAATGGACAAACACCTCAAAGTCGTATGATTTAGTTGATTTTATGTTGTTCTTAGCGGTTTAGGTGATTTATGCAAATATATAAAAAACAGGGGCTAAACTGTAAAAGACACGCAGATTTATAGTGGTTCGGCCAGAACGTGCCTACGTCCACTTTATATGTTATTCTCTCTTTTCTTTCAGATTACAAGTACAAAGCTTTGTATACAAGTATATGAAAGTTGTTTGAAAGTTTCTTCCGTGCTTGAGCTCTCAAACTTGTCTGCCATTGTTGTACCCCTACCCCTCTATTTATAGAGTGAGGCTGGGGGTAGGGGTCTTGGATGTATATAGCTGCTGGTGGGCCTGGGCTGAAGCAATCTAGCCCGGCACATCTGGTTCGGCGGAGCTTTGGAGTGGTTGGTTTGGCAGGAGATGTTGTGTTGTTTGGACCGGTAGTAGGTGGAGTGGTCCGGTGATGGAGGAGAGGCCTTGGTCCGGCAGAGGGGTTGGTTCGTGGTAGAAGTTGGAGGTTGATTCGGTGGCAACAGCTTCGTGTTGGTCCGGTGCCGAAGGGGTGTGCTTGGTTCGGTATTTGTAGATGCGAGGTTTGGTTCGGTAGTGGTATGGGGCGTCTCTGGTTCGGCACTCTCGGGAGAGGTTGTTGGTTCGGTTGTGCGTAGGAACGGGGTTGGAGCCTTGGTTTCGGCAGAGAGATGGCTCGGTGATTCCTGTGGTTCGGCAAGGGTTGAACTGGTTCGGCTAGGTGTGGAAATGCACCCAACAAAAGTTGAAGCTGAAAACGGAGAAGCATCCAAATCCTTACAAGTTAGCATGGCTGAGGAAAGGAGGAGAGGTGAAGGTGGACAGGCGAGTTCAAGTTCCATTTTCTATTGGGAAGAAGTATAAAGATGAGATTTGGTGTGATGTGGTGGAGATGGATGTTTGTCACTTGCTTTTGGGAAGGCCATGGCAGTATGATCGAGCAGTGCAGCATGATGGTCGAACCAATAGCTACAGCTTTATGTTTGAAGGTGTTAAGATCATTTTGGTTCCGAAGAAGAGACAACAAGGAGAGAGCAAATCAGAGGAGATTGAGGAGCTGAAGACTTTGTTGACTTTGAAGGAATTTATTGAAGAAGTAGAGGAAAGTCCAGAGGTGTTCCTGTTGATTGGACATGAAGCTTCTGAATCTATTGAAGTTCCATAGGAAGTAAAGCCGGTATTGGAAGAATTCAGAGATGTGCTTCCTGAAGAGTTGCCAACAGAATTACCACCGTTGAGGGATATTCAGCATCAGATTGATCTTGTGCCAGGATCAGTATTACCTCACAGGCCACATTACAGGATGAGTCCTAAGGAACATGAAGAAATCAGAAGGCAGGTGAAAGAATTGTTAGAACAGGGGCGTGTTCAGGAGAGCTTGAGTCCTTGTGCAGTGCCAGCCTTATTGGTACCAAAGAAGGACGGTTCGTGGAGGATGTGTACGGACAGTGGGGCTCTAAACAATATCATTGTGAGATACAGATTTCCTATGTCGAGGTTTGATGATTTGATTGATCAGTTGAGTGCGGCTGTTATGTTCTCAAAGATTGACTTGAAGAGTGGATACCATCAGATTCGTATTAGACCGAGTGATGAGTGGAAGACTGCTTTTAAAACGAGGGAAGGTTTATTCGAATGGCTGGTTATGCCGTTTGGTTTATCAAATGCTCCTAGTACTTTTATGAGAGTGATGAACCAGATTTTCAGACCATTTATTGGGAAGTTTGTAGTAGTTTACTTTGATGATATTTTGATCTATAGTGGGAGTATGGAAAAGCATGTCCAACATTTGCGTGAAGTACTGTTGATTCTACGACAGGAGAAATTTTATGCTGCAACGAAGAAGTGTGTGTTCATGACACACAGTGTTTTGTTTCTGGGGTATGTTCTGTCGAAGGAAGGCATTCAAGTGGACGAAAGTAAAGTGGAAGCTGTCAGGAGTTGGCCACAACCCAAGACAATTACTGAAGTAAGAAGCTTTCATGGGTTGGTTTCATTTTACCGAAGATTCATTCCACACTTTAGCAGTGTAATGGCACCTGTAACCGATTGCATGAAAGGAAAGAAGTTTGCATGGTCAGAGGAAGCAGGGGTTGCTTTTGAGAAGATCAAGACACTATTGACGTCAGCGCCAATTCTAGTTTTACCGAATTTTCATTTGTTGTTTGAGTTACATACTGATGCATCGAAGGTTGGGATTGGTGGAGTTTTGAGTCAGAAGGGAAGACCAGTTGCTTATTTCAGTGAGAAGTTATCTGGAGCTAAGTTGAGATATACCACTTATGATGTGGAATTTTACGCAATTGTTCAAGTTGTGAGGCACTGGAGACATTATTTGTTTCAGAAGGAGTTTGTTCTTTACATGGATCACGAAGCCTTGAAGCATTTGCAAGGGCAGGACAAAATTTTAGCCAGGCACGCTTCATGGGTCACGTATCTACAGGAGTTTACTTTTGTTGTCAAACACAAATCAGGGGTGACGAATCGTGTAGTTGATGCTTTGAGCAGAAGGAATCATTTGTTTACAACGATGAAGGTTGAAGTGACACGATTTGAATTATTGCCAGAATTGTTTGAAGAAGATCCATACTTTATGATGTTTGTTGAAAGGGTCAAGGAGGGAAATACTGATGAATTCATGTTAGTAGATGGTTTTCTGTTTAAGGGAAATCGATTATGTATACCAGATAGCACTTTGAGAGTGAAGATTATCAAAAAATTGCACGAGGAAGGACATGTGGGCCGTGATCGTACAATTCAGTTGATAACGAAATCTTATTTCTGGCCGTCAATAAGGAAAGAGGTGGAAAGGTTTGTGGAGAGATGTCATATCTGTCAAATTTCGAAGGGAACCACGACCAATGCAGGATTATATATGCCGTTACCTGTACCGACTAAACCTTGGGTTGATGTGAGTATGGACATTATGTTGGGATTACCGAGAATGCAGCGTGGTAACGATTCCATTTATGTGGTGGTTGACCGATTTTCAAAAATGGCACATTTTATTGCTTGTAAGAAGACAACGGATGCTGTTCATGTTGCTCAGTTATTTTTCAAAGAGATCAATAGACTTCATGGGTTACCAGAGTCTATTGTATCGGATAGAGATACTCGTTTTCTGAGTCATTTTTGGCTAAGTTTGTGGAAGATGGTCGGAACGAAGTTGAATTTTAGTAGTGCTTACCATCCGCAAACTGGTGGGCAAACGGAGGTGGTTAACAGATCGTTGGGAAATTTATTAAGATGTCTGGTGAAAGATAATCTGAAAAGTTGGGATGTGAAGTTATGTTAAACAGAATTTGCTCATAATCATGCGGTGAATCATAGTACAGGTTTCAGTCCTTTTCAGATTGTGTATTCGAGCTTACCGAAGGGACCGTTGGATTTGACAACAGTGCTATATCAGAGGGGAGTTGTTAAGCGGGCTTGTGACTTCATAAATGAGTTACAGGAGTGCCACAGAACTGTTCATGAACGGTTGCTTGCATCTAATGAAAAATATAAACAGCTGGCGGACAAGAAGCGGAGAAGTGTGATTTTCGAGGAAGGTGACTTGGTTTAGCGGTGTTGACAAAAGATCGTTTTCCGGTAGGAACGTACAATAAATTGAAGGCGCGAAAGATTGGTCTTGTAAAAATTTTGAAGAAAATCAATGAGAATGCATATCAATTGAAATTATCAGACGATGTTAATACTTCTGATGTTTTCAACATCAAATACTTAATTCCGTATCATGGAAATGAATTTGTGATGGAGGAAGAGAGTGAAAATTCGAGGTTGAATTTCTGTCAATCGGGGGAGGATGATGCAGCGCGATCTACAATTTCACAAGGGTTAGGTCGTCCACGACCTAACGGAGGAGTTTTAGGTCGTCTACGACCTAATGAGTCACGTGAAAGGAAGCTCACGACCTGGTTAAGTCGCTTGAAGAGTTATGATGCATGGAGCTTAGGTCGCGTGAAGTGATGAGGAAGCTATTCTCTTAAGTCGCTGTGGTTTTAAGTCGTGACCTTTGTCAGGTGGTAAGTCGTCCGTGTTTATATGTGTTGTATTGTGTTTTGTAAGACGTAAGTCGTTGTGTCTTGAGTCGCTATGTTGTACAGTGTGATGTTGTCCGTGTTTCTTATGTCGTTGGGTCGTAGGTCGCGACCTTGTTTAGATCGTTAAGTCGTATCTTTTTAAGTCGTTAAGTCGTGTTATTTTTGAGTCGTGTATATGTTGTGTTGTTAAGTCGCTGTGTTATATATACGTGTTGAGTCGTTTGTACAAGGTCGTGTGAGGATGGTTTGAAGTAGTGGTTAGGTCGTTACCGACCTTAGTTAGGTCGAAGGTCGCGGCTATGTAGGTCATGCGTGTACTAAGTCATGTGGGTTGTAAACTGATAGGTCGTGCACGACCTATGTTAGGTCGGGGGTGTGTTTTGTTGTGATGTGTTGAGTTGTAACACCTATAAATAGGCACGTTGGGTCATTTGTAAAGGTTGATTTTGGAATAAACTCTTGTTTTGTTAGCTTTGTGCTTTCATTAAATTGGTAGTTGAGTGTGATCTCCTATCTCCACTTTCGGTTATTCGAGTGTGCTCGAATCAACGATCGTTGAAGCCAATTCGCGGAATCAAGTGCGCTTGATCAACGCTCGAAGAATTGTAGATCTTCTTTCACGGTATCGCGCGCGATCAACGTGTCAGATATTGCTAGAATTCGATATCTTCGGATCAACGAATTTGGGCCTTGTAGTATTTTGAATCCACCGATTGCCATTTTCACTGTTTCATTTAAATTTCGTATTTCCGCTGCATCAAAAACCCTAGCCGCCACTAACACCATACACGGCCAGAAATGCTCGATTTTCTTCCTCATTTTCCTCTAAATCCATCAACAATTAGCAAAAACTCTCAACTACAAAGTTGTAGAGGGCATCAAGCTCTAGCTATCCAAAGGTGGAGATCAGAAACGGAGCCACGGATCGACGGGAAATCACATTCAAAGCTGCTGCGTTTTTCACGCAATTCGAGGCAGAGAGGGGCAAGTTTGGCTGCACTCACGGCGTAGGTGGCTCTGGTGATGGGCTTCGTGGTGGCGCTAGCTGATCGTTCTGGAAGTCGACGAGGTGATCGTGAAAATTGCGGGAAGATCGGCGGCTATGGGTTGTTTATACGTGAGTTTTTCACGTTTGGGAGGAAGGTGGAGGGCGGTCCAGATCTGATGGTAGAGGGAGGGATGACCACGATTGATTCCAGGGTTTGAAAATGAAAATAAATTTGTAAATATATATATATATATATAAATTGATTCATTCAAACTTTAAAATAGTGTAACTCTTTCATACGAGGTCGAAAACGCACGAAACCAGTTGCGTTGGAATCATATTGACGAACACTATGCTATGAAACTAGATTGGAAGCGATTGGAGTCAGTGAAAATTTGGGATAAAATTAAACGCTTGTTTAATTTTATTCAAAATAAAACGCTGGAACTGAATTGAAATCAAGGTGAGAACTTCTCACTCAATCGAAATTGTTCGATGTAAATTTTAAATAGTTACATTTAAAATTACTGATTGTATGTTTGAATGATGATTGTTATCTATTGATTGTTAAAATAGACATAATACGCCGTTAGTAAGCGGATGTTATTTATTAAAAACATATACCGTGATAATTCCATTTTGATTGGAATTTGTATTATTTATGTACTTGGAGTTGATTTACCGCATTATATAGCGGATGAGACCCTATTGCGCCGTATAATAGCGGATAATATTTTACAAATCCCATATACCGCGATAATTCCGTACTGGAACGAAATTGGTATTGTGCTAATGTTTGTGGATGCAGGAAAACAGGTTGGAGGGATCCAACTGGATTCCTCACCGGTATTTAATTTATTTCAGATATTGTGATATTTGATTGATTGTCATATCGATATATGATGCTTGGATGCCGTGATTGATTATTGGGTGCTGTTGCATCATCGGATCCATTTTTGAAGTTTTAAAATAATGATTTTGATTTTAAAAAGAATTTTAAAGTGATTTTTGAAAGTATACGTTTTATTAAATTTTGAATTGTTAAAATAAATAAACATTATAATTTTATTGTTATAAAAGTTATATGTTTGGAAAATAGTACTTAAGTATAATTTTGGAGTTATATAAGTTTTAAATAACGTTTTGTAAATTATTAAAAGGATTGGTTTATTTAAATTGAGATTTTTGAATTATTATAAATGGTTTATATAAAAGATTTATAAAATTGATATTTATAAATTAAAAATATAGGAATTATAAAATGATTTTTTTTGTAAGTGTTAAAATGAAGAATGATTGGATTTCTTAAGTGGATGAAATTTATCGATTTATAAATTGTGAAGTTATAAAACGAATAGATTTTTGTAAAATAAAGGACTTATAAGTAATTAACTTGTAAATTAGAGTTTTGGTATAAAATTGAGTTATGAATTGAAGTGGTTAATAAAGGAGATTTATAAACCGAAGTTTTATAAATAGAAATGGAATTTATAAACATTATTTATAAATCTGAAATAAATTGAATTTGATAAATATAATATAGAAGGTTATTAAAGGAGATATATTCGCGATTTCGGATAGCGAATTATCCTTGAAATAAAATGTGTAGAAAATATTGAATTTGGTTAGTGAAGTATATTCACGATTGTGGACAGTGAATATATTATTAAAGAAAATAGATATGTTTTTGGGAAAGTGATATTATTAAATGAAGTTAATTGTTTTAAAGATGTTTAAAAATGTATTGACTATCGAAACCATAGATTTCAACATTCGTTGTTGAAATAGACGTTTTTGAGAAATAAGGAAATAGTGGACTATAACACTGTTGTTATAGTAAATGATTTCCGAAAGGAAATGTTTTATATAGTATTGGGATTTATATATCTATCTTAATTCCGAATCTCTATACCAGTGATTTTGGTTCGTCGTAACGATGTTTTACGTAACATTCGTTTTGGCCCAAATAAATGCGTTTAAGCGCACGTTTTCCTTAAAGAATGAAATATCTATACTTAACTGTGATTTAAGTATATTGAATATTTTCCAAGTGTTGAAAATAAATGGATTTGTGATTACTTATTATTAAATAAGTATGGAAATGTTTTCCAATATGAAGTGAATATTTTGAGATTTTATCTTTTAAAGATAAATTGAAAATGAATATTAGAAATCGATTTGGAAATCGTATATTCATAGATATTTTGGAATTGTAAGTTCACTATGGAATTTATAAAAGGAAGGGAAATTTGTTTAAAAGTATAAGTTGATTTATTTTTGAAGTGTGGAAATTAATTTACGGATTTGGAACGTAAATATAAAGTAAATCGTTAAGGATTTATTTAATTGGTTTAAATGAACCATGTTGAAATGAAAGTATTTCCACGTAAGGAAAATGTTTGAAATTTGTTTTCAAAAGTGGTAAAGGTGAAAAGTGATTTGAAAATTGTTTTCAAATGGTTGAAGTGTGGAAAATATATATCTTGTAAAGATATTTTTGGAAAATAAATAATTTGGGAAATTATTTAGAATCTGGTGATGTTGAGCATACCTATTGATAGTTAAATAACCGACTATCAGTATTTACCTTTAAATAGGTATTTGTTGCGATTGCTTGAATTTGAATGCCACACTTATTTTTGAATAAGCGCTCACTATTCGGGTTAGCCGGAAAAGGACCTTTGGGTCGTATAACCCATTCGGAATATGTGATACGTCGTTATGGATTGCATTTGATGATCGGTGTTGAAGACCGGATATTTATGAAAACGGAAGGATTACCATCGAATGTTTCTGCATCGGCTGATCCCCGATATAGAAATTTATTACCCTTTGTGATGGGAAGTCCGGTCGTGATTAGTGAATATCCGGATTGCAAGGACTTTTTTGTAACTGCCTTCGGTTCCGTTCGATCCTGGAACGGACTTGTATGGATGTGTGTCTGACGTTACAATTTGAGATGTAAAGCTGGTTTCTATCAAATATGTTCCCGTTGGTGGCGGAGAATTTATTCTCTTAGCTTAACACCGTATAGGTTATGTAGTTGATGGTTACTAGTGATACATTCTCAAATTGGTAATGTGGCATACGAAGTGCTATTGAACATTTGATGATCAAAGCACAACTTTTGTATAAAGCGTGGCTTTGTAGACGAGACTTCGTCGGACCTCACACCCCGGAAATGGTCAAAACAGGAAGGATGCGGCAAGGTTATTAGGGGGTAGCGCCCCTTTAGTGTATGTCATTCCTTCTGGATAGAGGTGGTATCATGGTATGGAGCCCAGATACTTAACCTATGTTGTTGCTGCAAATTTATTGCTTTGTGGTTGTCGGAAATCGAGGATCCTCGGATATAGATCGGTTACGATCGGGGAATGACATATTCGTGTCAGTAGTTACCTAGTTTGAATGGTAACCCGGCCTTGTGTTGGCAGAGATCAGGTTAGGTTCTCGGGTCGTCTTTCCAGAGGCGTACCCATGTGGCAATGGGAAGTTCCTTGGCCTGACCATTTGTTGGAAATCCAAAGAAACGATACGAACCTTGTATGGTTTTAGTTGTAGAACCGATCATCTAATATGGTAGCTATAGTAGGCATAATATAATGGTACCTATGTTGGCTAAGATTTATATTCTACTTTAAAAATGTTTTCTACACTATGCACTAATAATAATATCAAAAATGATTTGATTTTACGTAGTAAGCATCTTTGACTATCATAAGGAGAAATCTCTCCCAAGTCTGTGTTTGCATTGTGTGTCTGCCGGGAGGTCTTATGGTAGTTTCATTTTTTTTAAAGTATTGCGAATTGACTTTAAAAATATTCCTCTATTTTGTTTTTAAAGGATAACTGTTTTAAGTTCTCACACCAGTCCCATGACTGGCTCGGAGTTTATTGTTTTCCTTCCTAAACTCTGGGTGCCCACCAATTTCCATACGGGTAGTCAAGAGTCAGGTTTATCAGGATATTCTGGAATTCAGGAGTAGCTGGAGGCAAGCTAGATGGCATGGCATATTCACTAGTATATAGTATTTCTTTTCCGCTGTTTGTTGTTGTTTGTTTTTGTACACTCTGAGGATGTAATGAAATGTGATGTGATGTAATGTAATAACTGATATAGTTCTTTGTTTAAAGATTATTCGTTTATCTATTATATGTTGTTCCACTGCGACTGTGAGATTCTGATATTGTTTCTGTTGCTGTTCTGTTTTCTTCTTCTATTTTCTTTCTTCTTCTACCATTTTCTTCTTCTTTAAACATAACATTTCGGTTTTTCGGCATTCGATTGCTCGGCAGTTGATATAGTGTACGTATTGATGTCGGTTTTCGAGCGTCGAAAAATCGCGATCGTTACAATGTATGTCCTGACTCGAGTGTTTTGTGTCTTGCTTTATGCTCGGGTCAGCCTGAGAATCATAGCTTTGGATTCATCTTCTAGAGCTAGAGATTTGTTGGAGCTTATCTGTCCAACTTTTATTTCTTGTTTTCTAATCCAGTTGTTTCCTATTCGGTATTGCTTCTGTACTAGTGAATTATGTATCCAGACTTCTATTGTATCTATTTTTAAACTATGACATTTTGTATATGTTTTGAGAGTATGTATAGTAGCTTCATGAACTATTATGGCATTTTTTATTTCTGCTGCGAGTTATTCTGATATTTCAGTGCTTGTGATTCTGTGATTGATTTTATTTGCTTCAAATTTTATTACAATATGTTATTTTGAATTATTCAAGTCTGACATGTGTGGATTATTGTCGGTTCGAATGGTCCAAAATAGTGGGTCGTTACACCAAAGATTCATTTTCAAACACAAATCAATTTTCAAGTTGATTTTGTAAAATTTATTTCAACACCAAATCAAATTCCAAATTGATTTCAAAAATCATTTCAAACACCAAATTAAATTCCAAATTCTGATTTCTAAATTTATTTCCTTTTAAAATAAATTCCTTTATCTCTTTGAAATTATTTAAAATCTGCATTTTAAATAAATTCTTCAACTTTTGACTAATATTACTCGAAATCCATTTGTTAAACCTTTTTCCCATATTTTGGAATTATATTCAATAGGATTACAAAAATCAATCTTTATCCTTTTTTAAAATTCCATCTTTAAATTTATCCAATTTCAAAAATTAATTTTACTATAAACTTTCTACTTAAATTTCAAAAATCAAACTTTATTTATTTCTGGTATCCTACGGTCAAAAAATATATTCGGCTAAACTATATCCTTCAGCGATTTCAATCACAAATATAATTACATACAGATTATAAATAAATCAACACACAACATATGAAACAAATTCAAATATTTGAGGAATCTAGTTGGATCCCTTCAACCTGTTTCCCTGCATCCACAGATGTTAGCACAATAATTAAATAGCAATTCCACTTGGAGGTGTAATATCGCGGTATATGGGATTAAATAATATCGTTCCCTATTATGCGGAGCATAGGGTCTCATCCGCTATATAATCCGAGAAATCAATCACTCCAAATATATATATATATATATAATATATATATATATAATATATATATAGACACACACACACACTACTATATATACTAACACATCCAAATAGTCAATCAATGACTGAAATTCAAATTATTTTCAATTGAGCGAGAAGATCTCACATTTGCCTACACATGCAACCCATTTTCCTTTCCAGCTTGAATTCACGATTTTTGACCTTGTATCAACAATAAGATGATTTTATTAATATTCGAACCAATTGAATAATTAATTTCCATTTAATAAATTAAATTAACCAAGGATTTATTTTAAACTAATAAATTTAATTTAACCTAATTAAATTGATAAATTAATCATGCTAGTCACCATAATTCATTTTCTTAAAATAAATTTATCATGGATTAGCGACTTATCATTACTGAGATAAATGTTTTAATTTAAAGATAAGAGAACAATTAATAATATGATTAACTTGCAAACTAAATTAGCAAAGGAAGCACTACCTCCTCAAAACGCGACTCCCAACTCTGACCTTGTTGCCTACCATAACCCGATGCGACTACCGAAACCCACGCAAAACAACTCTCCCGATCACCTCGCTTGCATTCGCCCTCTCACGCACCTTCGCCTTAATGCGCATGCCAATCTGCAACCACAAACCATCACGAGCTTCGAAAATCGAGCCATTATCCTCCTTAAACCACCGCAAACCCTAATCTTACGATTTGAATTTTGCAATGATGCTGCCGCGCTTGACATTTTCCTAAACTCATTCGTGAGATGCTTTGCTAAGTCGAATTTGAATCGCCGATCCTTCCAGATGCTCGCATACGCAAGCGCGACTCTTCTTATCGTATCGCGAGCAGTCGCCTTCGTCCCCCTTTTGCTTGAATCTATACCCGGCTTCGATTCGATTTTGAATCGTTCGAAAAAAAAATTCTTTTCTTTTTTCTGTTTTAGCATCGGCCATAAATTTCCTTTGTCCGATTTTGAATGAGAATGAACCCGTTTGTTTCCTTTTCGATTTACAGTTTGCATTTAATAAAAAAATTGTTGTAATTTTTTTTCTAAAAACAAACGCGTGTTCTAGAATTTGCCACCTGTTTGAAAATAAATGCCAGGTGTTAGAGGAAAGAAGAACGTATAAACTTTGTCTTGTAAAACAATTATTATAATTTAAATTTAAATTTAAATTCAAATCGCTTCTATTTTTGTGACTAAAAATTTCGATCTCTAATCCAAGCGTGCCGCTAGGCGTTTATAATGTTATATGCCTATTCCGAACGCAATGAAAAGGTTTCGAGTCCAAATTCGATCGTATGGAGAAGATAGCCTTTTGAATCCAGTTATTAAATTAAATTTCGATAAAATTTTCAGCGTGTTTGCTTATCGTACGGCCAAACGATCACTCCAAACATTTCGAAAATTGAAATCCAATAATAATACAATATTACCGTATCGGCCAGTAGATTTTAGTTGTTTATTTATTTAATTAAATTGAATTTTGTGGAATTTTAAATAATAAAATTTTTAAAATAAAAAATTAAAATTTGGAATATGTCTGTTTAAACAGAGCAGACGGTAAATTTTCATCTGATAATATTGAAGTTTATTTTATTGTGTAATTCTATTTCAATTTAAATCAAATAAAATTGATGATAATAAAATATTTTTTCAAACCTGAATATTTTTACACAATAAATTTCTAAAACATCTTCTGAGTGAGGCGTCATCTTCCATTTTTCCAAATTTGTACTTCTGCTGTTTCGTTCATCTTATTTCTGACAAATTTGCAACATTTTCGGTACCAATTATCGACTTTTGATCAGATGATCATACCACTGATATCATTGTACCGTTTTGATCGTCTCGTCGTGCGAATCACTGCAGTATATTCAATTTCATATTTTGAGGTCCGGTACACAGCGGAATCCGCGAAAGACGATTTCTTATCGGTTCAGCATTCGACATACTGCTTTCCTTGCCTTTATTTTTCCACGGTATACATCGCCTACCATTTTGTCATTAATATTCTTGAATTCTAAAGGCGTGTGACTTTTGCTTTTCATTGGTCCCAATGTTTATTAACTGGTACGTTCTCTGACTATTCATTTCCTCTGAACTATTTCATCTGAAATATATTATTTTACATATAATTGCTACATTCTATTTTAGCATGTTCTGTATCTTTATAGCTTTATTGTTTTTTGGTAAAACTGTTCCTCTTCTCCACCATTTTATAATGGCCGTTCTTTTCCTTACTTCCTCCTCCCATCGGCCTCGTCAAAATGCATCGCCTTGCCCACCTTCCCTTCGCTCCGCCTACAGCCTCGTCCCAACCTAAATAGCCACCGTGCTTCATCTCCTCCGCCGCCCATTGTTGGATAGCCAAACCATCCTTCTAGAAAAAAAGAGAAAAACTGTTGCCGTATGCTCCTCTGCCTTCCATTCCGCGACCCCGGCCTCTTCCTCGGCCATCCATGCATGTGGCAACCTCTTTCTAACGTGCGGTCATCTCCTCTTTCTCGGTTGATGTTTTAGCAAGATGAATATTATTTACACGTACGGTTTTCACACACACACACACACACACACACACACACACATATATATATATATATATATATTGCAAAGTATATATGAGTAGCAGTATTCTTGATTTTTTTTAAAAGAAGAAGTATACACTTTATATTAGCTAAAATATAATAGTTTATAAATTTTACTTCTACTATAATATAAGTTTGTCTGTTGATTTTCTTTTGTATAAGATTATATGGATTTACTCATATCTGACCTGCTGATATAAGCTTATATATATGTATTGAATGCATTTGGTTTTAAACCTGTACATATGCATGCTTTTTTTCTCTGATATATAAGTATAGATTGGAACAGTTTTAAAAAGTATATACTATTTTAAATATATCTTAGTGCTTATTATAAAATTTGTGCTGAGCAAGTTTATATGTATTATAAACTATATATATTAAAAACTATATATATTAAAAACTTTGATTTTAGACTTATATACAGATTTCGAAATATAGCATATAGGTTTTTATTTTTAAGTTATAATAGTATTTAATATTTATCAGTTTATACAGGCGTACATATATATATTGTTTATAATAGTTTGAAGTTATATACTAGATGAAAGCATGTGTTATATGGATATGTGTGCATTATAAAGGCAACAGTTATGTTGGTATTATATTTGCTTTTATGAAGTACATTTGGGGCAAGTGCAAATTGCTGCCATTATCTATATTATATGTATATTTTGATTTTATATATATGTGTTTAATTAAAACAGTTGTTTACATAATTATACAAGTTATATATAACCAGGTCTGGAAGTTTATATCGGAGAATGATACATATGAACCTTAAAGTCTAATATGTTTGTTTATAGAAATTTTAAAAATATTGATTTTAAGAAAACAATAAATATTATAGTACAAAGTAGCTGTACTATTTTGATTAGAGTATATGTGTACCAAAGAGATAAACATTGATATTTGGGTATATGTATTGTGTAGAGAATTATTTGACATTAAGATATAAATATAGCATAAGTATTTAAATCTGTGGTTTGTATGGATATATTTTAAGTATTTTAATTTTTTTAAGTATGTATATATAAGTATTATTTAAATATACATGATATGTATATATATAATTAATTTAAAGGTGTTTGAATTTAGAATAGGTTTTATATATGTAATAGTCACACATACATATATAGGATCACTTATATATATATATATATGTATATATATATATATATATATATCAATTCACTTCATCGATCCAGTCTACTTGATTTCATCGATTCCTCAACTATCAGCTTTGATCATCGAATCGTGGCAATCTAGCTTTGCTTTGGAATTCGTGCTTGGATTAATAACTCGTTCCATCGTTGATTCTCTCTAGCCTCGAAATGTGAGCAATCATTCAAGATTAACATTATTATATATATTAAATTTTCTTTCAATTGGAACGACAATTGAAATATGCTACTGTTAGTTATTTACATTGTATATATATGCTATTACCTGTATCTGTTCACATGTGACATCTGACACCATTATCTGTTATTTATATTGATGATACATGCCTGTTATATTATTATTATATATGTTATCACTCTGCAAGTTCTCTGTTAGTATAGAATTCACTATAGGTTGAAATGATACATACCCGAACGATCTGTAGAATAGGGAAAATCGTTATGGGTTGAAATGATTAACCCAAGCAATTTTCATTTGAATTGAATTTGGGATTACGGGTTAAAATGATATATATATACCCATATATATTTAAATTGCGGATTGAAATGATAAATATCTGTATCACTTGACCATATGATAGAAAATTATATACAGACACCGTTGGTCTATATGTAAATAATTTGAAATGATTACTATGGCTTTGGAAGGAAATATATGGTTTTATATAAATATCGACTTTAAATATTATATAAATGTTATTTTATATATATTTAAATTCTTGATTTTAAGCTATATATAAATTTGTTTAATATAAAATAAGTTTCATAATAAAGTTTGATTTTATTAAAATATAATATGGTTAAGTATTTATTTTATAATGATTTAATAAATTAAGGTTAAGAAGATAAATTTGAAATTGATTTGAAATTGTATTTAATTAAGAAGTATATTTAACTAGAAATCGATTTGGAACTTATTGGATTTGAGATTTTTTTAAAAGGATATATTGTTATAACTTGATTTTGGTTAAGGTAATTTAAATGAATATTTCAAGTTCAAATAAGTTGAAGGAAATATTTAGTTTATTTGAAATTTGGGGTTTTATTTAAATAATATTAGATTTATTAAGCGAAGATTTCAAAACTAAATAATAATAAAGTTAAATTAAGATATATATGTGATTATCAAATTTAGTTTTGAGATTTTGAAATATTTAAAGCTTTAGAATATATCGAAATTTAAATGGTTTATTTGTGGTTCAAATCTGTATTTGAAATCGATATAATGGATTACTGAGAACTGAATTGAATTGAAATTGATGATTTGAGATTTGATTAAATTTGAAATTTTGGGATTGGTGTTGATTTGGAATTGCTTTGTGAAATTTGAGGAAGCTATTTTATTATATAAGGTATTTTAAATTATGTTTAAAACTATTTATATATGTTAATTTATAAATTTATTTCATATAAACTATTTTATATAAATTATTTTTAATATAAACTATTTTAAATTATAACTATTTTTGTATAACTATTTTATATAAACTATTTTAAATTATAAACTATTTTATTATATATAATATTATTTATATTTAAATGGTTAAGTGGGAAGTGTTATGGTTCCAAGCATTATGATTTCTAAATTTTGATTTCCAAAGTATTATGATTTCCAAAGTGTTTGATTTAGAAAATGTTATAACTTTGAAGTACTAAGATTTTGTAAATGGATATATTTGAGATGGATATATTTAAAATGGAAATGATATCGTATTCGATTTTGGAATGGAAGTGATATCGTACTGATATGGTTGAAATGGCAATGATACTTTGGTTTTGAAATATAAACTATTCTAAAAGTTTATTAAATGACCAATCGGTGTAATAATTACGTAGTTATTGAAGAGTCTGGGATCGGTTAGGGACATACTCTCCGTCTAAACCGAAAACCACTTTAATAACTATTATACACGGAGTGTGATCCAGAATGAAGTGGTTAGAATGATGACGTTGCTGTATTTGAAGAAAGAGAACGATAATGGATAGCTTTGACACTTGTGTTAAATTTGAAATGACTTAAACAGGAGCCGTGCCAGGCCAATGAGGTTAGCCACCTCTAAGCGAACACACTTCTTCATATACTACTCATTACTTGTTTTAGATTGGTTCGCACCCTTGAATTGGGAGTGTTGTTTCGCGGTGTTGCGATCGTTGTGGCGATGCGTTCTCACCAGTCTGGATGAGGCAAACGGTAGTTTCACTACCTTGGGTATGCCTCATGTGCCTTGTCATACTCGTATCCCTATGCGCGACCACTACGACTTGTTTTGTGTTATACCAATGGAGTACTCCTTGATAGCCCACTAGTTTACGATGGAGTTTACAGTGCTGTATAGACTATGACGCTTATAAAAATGTGTTAAAGGGGATAATGGTAACGCCTTAACGCTATTTTAATAGCTTACTTTACTTTAGACATTATTATAATAGCGTATATTACTACATAGTAGATAGTTTAATGGATCCTCAAAGGATGGTTATCCCAACATCTTTTGAGTTACTTGTATTTTCAGTTGTTATTTCACTTGAGTTGGATTTGTTGATATAAGAATGTTAATCCTTACTCGAGTGTTTTGTGTTTTGCTTTACGGTCGGTTCAAACTGAGTATACCAATATTCGAGACTCGCCTTTGGAGTTGGAGCTTCGCTTGGAGATCTAGCTATCTATCCAGCTTTCAGATATTCAGTTGATTCTAGTGATGTTTTCTGATTCTTATATTTGACTATTGTATTCGAGACTTCTGCTGTAACTTATTTAACTCGGTTATATATAGTAGCTTCATGAACTACTATTCATTTGTTTTCGCTGCATATTGTATATTACTCCGTGTCTGTGATTCTGTGATTTATTTATTTATTGTATATGCTGAGTTTTGCCAAATGTAAACTTACAATCTGGTATTTTGAGCAATTCAATTCCGGCATTTTTGGATGCGAATGGTTGAAAATATCAGGCCTTACAATTACGGA
Source organism: Allium cepa (assembly GCA_030765085.1). NCBI lineage: Eukaryota > Viridiplantae > Streptophyta > Magnoliopsida > Asparagales > Amaryllidaceae > Allium > Allium cepa. Next base: position 71,042,686 of record CM060930.1, on the reverse strand, counting down.
TCCAATGGAACTAGTTCCGTCTAATTGCGAGACTGTGCCTCGCAAGACTATTTTTAAATGTCGACTTAAATGATAAATTTTCAATTCTAAAGCTTCCATTATCTTCAGTATTCTCAATATAAATTTTCTAAGCCTTGAAAATATTTTTAACCGGCTTAAAACTAAGGATTCAAATTTTTTTTACCCAAATTTCTATAATTAAATTCAATAATTAAATTGCCAAATTCATAATTAAAATTGAAATTCAAGTTTAAATAACTTCCAAAAATCAAAAATTAATTAAATATCTCAATTTTTAAATGTTCAAAATTTTGGGTCCTCACACAGATCATCTATACTAACCCAAAATAGTATAATTACATATTGTCTTAAATTAGTTCTCAGTCAGGTAATGGGTAGGATTTATCGGTACATCACGAATCACCGTAGCAATGCAACCGAAGGTTTAAGTACCTTCAGAGAAGCAACCACTATAATATTTACGAATCACCGTAATATATATATATATATATATATATATATATATATATATATATATAAATGGTTATTGCTCTACCGTAGGCTAGACACCGAGAAATTAATTTGTCGAAATAGGAAAACTTGTCAATGTACAATTAAATGTTATCGATGTCTAACCTTTATTATTAATCAAAATTCCAGGAAGAAATGCAAAGTGAAAATTTAATGTGTATTAATAGTGCAACTATGAATGGATTTTTTTTTTGAAATTTCTTTTTTATTTTTTTTCTTCAAATGTAAGCAACTAACAATGCAAACAAATAAAAACAAGGGAATAGAGCATGATACCAGAGCATGCAGAATTATTAGCAATTATTTTAAGGGGTTTTTAGGCTAAAGGAAAAGGTTAGAAAAAAAATTAGTTTCAGGGACAAGAAGTTGTTTTTTAGGCTGAAGGACACTTTTAGTGTAAATCACAGAATGATAGTTGTAACTATCATTTTCAGTTTACACTAAAAAGTGTCTTTCAGGCTAAAAAGCAAACATGTTGTCTCTTAAACTAAATTTTTTTGCAACTTCTTCCTTATGCCTATTTACCTGTTATTTTAAAATAGAAATTTTTTTTTAAGCAAGCAAGCAGTTTCTTTTTAAGAAGCACTTCTATCACCTGCAATTTGAAAATAAAAAACAAGATATATATACAATATTTTATAATATATATTTTTTAAACGTTTATCAAAGAAAAAAAATATAACACGTGAAAAATAAAACAAACGAAAGTAAAATAAATGAAAATTAAAACAAGTGAAAATGACAATGTTTTTTTAAGGGAACATACACTTAAAAAAATGAAAATTAAACAAATCAAGATAAAAAATCAAAAAACCCAACCCGACCCAATTACTACCCAACCCAAACTACACTTTCTCAGGCAAAACATAGCCTCAAATATCACGTAGGGAAAGAAAAAGAGTGTGCAGAACAAATTTTCCAATTGAAATTCCAATTAAACTTCCAAACAAAAATTTCAATTGCAATTCCACTCGAATTGCCCTTAAGTTTCAACTTTCACTGTGATGAATGCTTCGGGTTAAGGGAATTGGGTTCCGTGCTTGGAGGATGTTGTTCGATGTTGATTGTGATGGTGTGGTGGCGAAGATTGAGGCGCGATGGCTGTCAATTAGGAGTTGCGAGTTCGATTTGGGGCGGTTGAGTTTGGTGATTCAGGCGTCGTGGTCGGCTAAAGGTGAGATTTTCTTTTTCTTTTTCTTTCGATGATTGGATTGGGGTGATTGAATTTGGGAGCGGTGATTTCAGATGATGGCTGGCAAATTCGTTGTCGAATCAGAGGGAGTGATTGTATGGTTGTTTTGATGATGTAAGAAAATGAGCAGTGGTTGGGGATAGAGGGAGAAAAGGGTTGGTAGTTAAGGTGAAAAGCTTTGCTGTTTATGCAAGTGTGGCCATAGGCAGTGGGTTTAGAAGCGCAGTTTGAAAGGGAAGTGAGTCTGAGATGATGCAAGGTTAGTGGCACTGTAGTGGTTCGGTCAAAGCTTATGTAGTTGTGACTGAAGTTGTATTGGTGATGTCAGTAGCAGGCGGCGATCGAACAGGGGTTGATTGATGGTTATGGAAGAAGAGATATGTGATGGTTTGGAGATTAGGCACTGTATGTGGTGGTTTGAAGGGTTCGAAGGAGTTGTTACGTATGGCAAGGCAGTGGAGTGTTTGGTAGTGATGCAGTTTGGTTTGGGGTTTGTTGTGTGGAGTTGTTGAGTTGATCTCAGTGGTGACAAGCAGTGGTAGAATGGTAGAATTTAGAGAAGACGCGCTTGCCTTTAGTGTGAAGGATTGCAATATTTATTTGGAAGTAGAAATGTGGTGTTTGAGTGATGTTGTAACGCAACTGTTTTGAGACAGAGAGGAGTAAGGCAGTGGTTGAAGTGTAGTTGACATTAGGTAGGGGAGGAAATTGCAGAGCAGTGGTTGAAGTGGAGAAGTTTTGTGATGTGATAGGGTGTTTCAGAGGTGCTATTGTTCTGGTAAGTTATGGGTCTGTGGAAATTGTGGATGTGAGATTGATGATATAGAGGATGGTGTGTTAAGTTGTTGGGTGGTGTAACGACCCGGGATATTTGGCATCCCGAGTTGTGAATAATATTCAATAATATTGTATTTTAATATACAATATTCTCATTTATCAATAATTAATAATTGTATACAATTTTTCAAAACTAGTGTAACTTGTATTTTCAAATCTATATTAAATTACAAATTTGATTTAAATGGAATTTCTTATATGTATATTTTGTTTTAAAGATAAATATGTATATATTGTTTTAGATCAAATATATGTATTTTGTTTTAAAGATAAATAAGTATTATTTTAGATTAAATATATGTATTTTGTTTTAAAGATAAATATGCATATATTGTTCTAAAGGTGAAATATAATGGAGAACTAAATTTATTGAAAAATCATATACATATATTTTACATATAAGGAAAATAGAATTAGTATATAAATTTGATAGAAATTCATAATAAAGTAAAAGGATATTTTTAGTTTTTGAATATAAACAATGTTGTTTATTTAAAAAAAAAAAAGAGTTTAAGTTGAAAACTTCTATAATTATAATACACACACACACATTGAATTACAAAATTTGTATATATGTAACGATAATTTAAAAGGAAATTTACAATATTTGAATTGATAAAATGTTATAAATAAAAAAGATGTGTATAATAATCACTTAAGTATAAACAGGAAAATTTATATACACATAAATATCAATGAACTTAGTTTATTTTAAAGTAATATATTTTTATATTATAAATTAATAAAGAAGGAAATGACTTGATTTATTTGGAAATAGTATATTTCTATATTATCAATAAAAATTGTATATATGGTCACATATATACATAAAGGCTTAAAAATAGTTTAATATCACTTTGTAATCCTTGTTTTAAAATAACATATGTATATTGGGAATGTTATTTCATTTTGTTTAAAATACTTATGTATTTATATAAAACAAATTAACCAATAAGTATTATTGTAGTTATCTAGTTTCTCAACTATATTTCTTTACCATGTATAAATGCAACACTAGTTTTGTCAAAGATAAATTTGGGCTGCCTAACTTCTCAAATATAATTACATATACCTTTAATATTGTATGGTTTATATTATAAAATATAATAATAAGACAATTTGCAAATTGTTTGCTGTTAATAAAAAAGGATAACAGAAAACAAGTAGCAAAACAAGTTTTAACAAGTATAAAACAATGGGTAGATAGAGATAAATTTTTATCAGCAAACATATTGGCAGTAAAAAAAACATTTGTAATCATTTTATTTTCTTTTCAAAATTTCACTCGGTAAAAAGAAAATATCATTTCAGCCACCAAGAAGTCATCTCTGTCCCTCAGCCGTATTGCAAAGTTGTGTATATGTATGAAAGCATTTGAGAGCAATGGTTGTTTCTAAAAGATTTAAATCTGTAACTAATATATATAAATATATATATATATATATATATATATATATATATAGCCTCTGTTTAAATTTCTAAGCAACAACAGACTAATTAAAAAGAGAAGAGGAAGATCTCTACACTAGTCTCGAATTTGAATCATCCTCTGTTTAAATTTCAAATCACTGGAAAATTTTTCTAAAGCCTCTGTTCAAATGGAAATCAAAGTTGAGAAGGAAAAGAAGAAAAGCAAGCATCTCTGTTTTAAATTCAAACCATCAAGAGATTTTTAAAAGCAAGATTCAAGTTCAGTTTTAAATATTTCAACTTTTCAATCAAGACTTCAACTTCAACTTTTACAAAAGCTGCTGGGAGCAAATGTTTAAGGTGAGAAACATTTAGTTTAAAATTTGAAAATGAAATGCATGCCTGTGACAGTGAACACAATATTCATTCCCACTTCAAAACGCTATATCCCTTAATCTAGTGCATATCTGATGATGTTGTAACTAGGAATATCTCTAATTTCTAGTAAGTTTAAGTTAAAATAGTTAGGAATTGAATTTTTGCCGTGTAGTTTATGATTTATAAGTTTTATAGTAAACATCATATTTTAGTGAAACTTCAATGTTTTTAAATTATGAATTCATGCATGCAATTAGGATGCTGGTGTGAAAACATGAATTTTAGTAGGAAATTTGTGATTTTTAGTGTTTAAAATTTCGAGAGATTGATAGATGAACGTTCTCCGTTCAAAAATTATTTTTTGTCGATCTAGTCAACGAGAGACGATGTGGCTTGACTGGAGGGTGCTGGTGGACACCTTCCTGGTGTGGACGATGGCACATTTGAGTTTTTGGGTTTGGATCGGTTGATCGAGTCGATGTTAGGGTCTAAGTGTGGTATCTGTTTGGGTGGCGTCGTGTTGGAACCGAAAGCTGGAGGCGCAACCGGAGTGTGTGATTTTTGGCAGGAAGGTGGCGTAGTGGTTGGGATTTTGATCGGAGAAGGCGGCGAGGGAATCAGAGGTAAATGGCCAGTGCAGTTCGTCGATCGGTGGAGATAGGTGGGTTTTTCGGGTTCTGGAGGTTTGGGAAATTGATCGATTTCGATCAGAAGGGTGGTAGGCTTCGGCAAGGTGGCATATGAGATCAGGGGACAAGGTGAGACTCGTCGTCGATGGCGCGGCGATGAAATGGCCAGTGAAGTGGATGTGCACGTGCACGTTCGTCACCGTGCATAGGTGATCCGGGTAGAGCAGTTTTTGCGTGGTTTGGGTGTGTATGATCGGTGTGGTCTCGAGCTTATCGAAGTGATGTTCGATTTACGATCGAAGCTGAGTTTGTTTTTCTGTAATCGATCGAGGGTGATCGTTTTCGTGTGAATTTGGGTGATTTCCTGGAAGCAGAGAAGTGATGAGGAAGAAGATTGGAGGGTATCTGTGTTTCGTTGTTTTGGGTCTACGGGTTTGTTCCGATGTTTTTGTGATTGGGCTTGGTCTAATTTGGGTTGTATTTATGTCTGGTGTTTTATCAGGTGTGAGTTGTTTAATTTTGGTTGTCGGCTTCGGGCCAATGGGTCCTTGTTTAATTTAAACAAGATTTGTTAAGTAAAGAATTTAGTTTTAAAGTAAAAACAAAGTCCAAAACAAATTGACTTTCCAAAAGTTATAATAGGGATGATGTTTTAAAATAAATAATTTAAAACCAATTTTCTTTAATATAAATGTTTATTTAAAAATTTATATAAACAAAGAAATTTGGGAAATAAACTTGTTTTGCTTGAGAATTTATTTAAGTCATTTAAATAAGTTATTTTATCATTAAGTGGACAAGCTTTTAAAAAAAAATATTTATTATTAATCCTTGGGTTTTTGAATTAAGTGAAGTATAATTGAAATAATTAAGGAAAATAAATGTTTATAATTTTGAATTAATATAGATTCTTAAGTGATTTTAAATTTATAATAATCATTTAATTTCACATATAATAATGTGTTATCAAGAAGATGGTTCATATTGACAGATGGTATCGACGGATGGTATGCCATTGTACGATCCGTTGTGAAGTTAAATAAGAAATTTTATAAGCTTGTACATATAGGATTTAATTACCAATTGGAAATGAATGCCGTTGTATAATTCTATGGCCTATCTGTTTTGACATTCCCAAACTGAATAAATGTGTATTTTAGATTATTTAAACCGGTTGACATCTGGTCAGCGGAATCAGACACCATTCCGCTAAATAGTTAATTTACCTTCTGTGGATAGTTTAAGCCATCGATCTGATATTATCTGTGTAATTGTTTACTAGCAATGATAGTCTCTGATATGTTATTTATGCATATATCTGTTATTTGCCTGTTAATTGTATTTGATAATATAATGTGAATCGATATATGGAAGCTGATTGTTTAAATATCTGTGTGACTGTGAATTATGAATTATGAATTGATAAGTACCGTTGAGACTGATAAGCCTTATTATGATTGATTTTGAACCTAGTTTTGTTTTAAAAATAAATATTATTTTTAATAATGTTTTTAAAGGAATTGATAAGTATGTTGGAAATATCAGAAGTAGTGTATTATTATTTTTGGAAATCTTTATAAAGGTATAATTTTATAAGTGTGTATTATTTAAACAAATTCCAAGTATAAAACTATTTTTGTAATGATCATTTGAAGGTTAATTTTGAGTAAAGTAGTATTTAAGTATATTTTCTTCAATATAAATCTATTTAACAAATGTTGTTTTAAATATATATATTATAGTAACTTTTATAAAGAGTATTTTATTTATAAACTTGAAAATAATATTTAAAATTTCATAAGTATGAGTTGGAAAGAAATGGTTTCATATATATATATATATATATATATATATATATATCTGTGTGTGTGTGTGTCAAATGAAATAAGCTTTCTTAGTGCATTTTTAATCTGTTTAGATTTTAAATATGAACAAGGCTTATGGTTGTAACGGGAAATAACTTGGTTGAATTGATTGATTTGTTTTGATAGTTAAATAACCGACTATCAAATCGGGACAAAACTTAACTTTGGAAATATCTAGAGGAAACTCGGGAATTATATGGTACGGTTACCGTTCGAGGTGCTATACCATACTTATAAACTTGTTTGTTCTCAAGGACGAATTTTAAGGAGCCCCGTCCACTAACGGTTAGAAGGTGAACTCCGATCTTGTATTTCGTCGGTGTATTTCCTAATGAACAGGGGTTGAGTTTACCAGGAAACAGCGAACATGGTTTCGAAGAGACCGGGATCGGATTTTGAATTCGAAAACCACTTCGATCCAACGAGTACGTTTTCAAGATGAAGTCAAGAGCTTGGAGTCGAAGATGGAGCAGTGAAGTGCAAGGGCTAGTCGTTACTAATCCTGAGGGTGATTCCAAAATAGATGTAGTAGGAATAGTGCCTTCGGTTCTGTTCGAACTTGGAACGGACTTGTATGGATGAATTCTTTCAGAACATCGTCAGGTGGACGGTGAGAATTCTAAGTGATTTGTTCTTAAAAGGTAACACTGAGCCTCGAGCCTCATCAACCGGGAATGACTGAAAATCAGGGGATATGCAGCAAGGCTGAGTGGGTAGCACCCAATTAGGGTAAGGTCATCCCTGTCTAGATGTCTCTTTTAATTACGGCTGTGTGGGCGGTTCCTGGTCCCAACCGCGGGGTGATCTTACTTGGACTATCCAGTAATGGGTAGTCCGATCTTGTGTTGCAGGGGAACGGAAGGGTCCTCGGTACGCTGATCTAGACCAGGTACTGTGAAAGGTGGTACCCCAGTGCCTAGTCATTCGTTGGAAGTCCATTCTCTCTATGTGCCTTTACGGTTTTGATTGTAGAATCCACTTTGTGGCTAGTATGATGGAATTTAATAATGTAACAATTTCAGCTATTTGAATAAGTATTTGTATATAGACACTATTATAATATTAGAGGATTTTAATAGAAATATTTTGGTTATCGTAAGGTAAAAACCCGGCATGTTTATTTGTGGCGTGGTCTTACGAGGTACCTTTGATTTCAAAAAGGATTTTAAAACTTTAAAAATCAAGTTGAGTGTGTTTCTCACGCTGATTTACCAACTGACCCAGGCTTGTTTCTTTTCCTACATGCTTGGGTCAGACCGAGCATATTTCCAGGTTTAGCCGAAAGAGTGGAAGCTTCAGGAGAGGAGCTGGAATCAGGAGTCGTATTGACGTAGATGCTTATATTCAGTCTGTATTTGGTCATATGGTCAACTAGTTGTAAGGGAAAGATTGTTATAAACTGTCCAGGTTGGATCGTTGTAACTCTGATTTAAAGTCTGTATATGTTATTAAAGCAACAGTTTTGGTTTCATGTAAAGATTTATTTATATTACAGTTTATTTGATCCGCTGTGAGATTCTGATTGTTCTCCTTCCTTCTATCTTTCTATTTTTACCTTCTTTCTTCTTTCACTATTCGTCTTCCCGTGCAATTTGATTGACAATTGTGGTTTGAAGTCAGTTTAAATCGGTATGGAAAAATGGGTCGTGACATTGTGGTATCAGAGCCTAGGTTGAGTGAATACCTAGGTTCGGGTGGGTTGCTCATTAGGAATAGAGTCTGTAGCAACCTATTTGAGTCTGAGTGTATATATATACGAGAGCGCGTATTTTTTAGTTGTATAAAAATGGTGTTATATTGTGTTAATTGATCGGCTAAGTGGCATGTGGATTCTGGTCAATACGAGTAGCTAACGTTATTGATAGGGATCTCTAAACACTTGAACCAGGCCAACAGACACAATATTGTTTTAAGGGGTAGATGAAATAATTTACCCAAATATATTTTCTATATAAAAAGGTATGATTTTTAAATAAGTGGTATTTAAAATGATTAGTTGGGATGATAGTAATTTATCATCTAGGATTGGGTGGTCTTTGTCGTCAACCTTGAGTATATTCGTTGGTTGCTCTTTTTGACTTGAATATACCCTTAGAGATCTGAACCCTTTAGAATTTGAATCTTTGGAAAATGGATTTTTATTGAGTTTATTTACAAAGGAATTTAGAAAACTTTTAAACTAATATTTTGGGAAATTTTCCACCATTGATAATAATTTTATAATAATGGATTTCTTGAATAAGATATTTGAGAATTTAAAACCTTGTAACAATTTATTTGTTATATGTATGTATATATGGATTTATAAATTGAAGGAATAATTTTTTTAGAAACTTACAATATGTATATATTTTTCTCTACCTATAAGCACTTTCCAAATATATGCTTAAATTATTTTGGAAAGATGATTTTATAAAATCTTGGGTAATAGAATTCTAAGAGGGAATAAATTTTGAAATGTAAATTTTAATGTACTCTTAGCCTAAAGAAGTCTAACCATAAGATCTCACCTTTGGGTTTTGATATTGATTATAGAGAACCCGTAGCATCAGTCGTGGAGGAGCACTAGCTAGGGCAAGGAGAGATGGTGATTTTGACCGAGTCAGGAGAATTCGGGTGGAACTTAATGAGCCGTCCTTATATGAAGAAGAGCCAGAAGTGTCGATAGGGCCTGTTGAACAACCTGAGCCTCAATCTCAAGAAGAAGATCCTATGGAAGAGTTCGATGGTGAAGAGGAATTTGAAGTCGAAGGAGAAGAAGAGGAGTTTGACGATGAAGAAGAGGAGTTTGACGATGAAGAAGAGATCGAAGCGGAGGAGGATCCCGAATCAGAGAATGACGGTGCAGTCATTTGGGAGATTGGGGAGGTTGTTGAGAAGCTAGCTGCTGGTGTAGATTTTCTTCCTAGAGAGCCTAGTCCAGAGGTTGTTTAGGTCCTGGATAGCGATGTGGAGTCCAGGGAATTATCGAGACCCGTAGAGGAGGACTTCTGTAGTAAGAGTCCATAGTTAGTTTAGGTTGCTTTCTCTTGGTAGTGCGTGCTTTTTGTATGTGTTTATGACCCCTAAACGTCATGATTGTTAGATGTTAAATGTTTGGTAGGGCAATATATATATATATATATATATATATATATATATATATTTGTATATATATACGTATGTTTGTATGGATGACAATAATATTTGTAGTAATATTTTGACTGGATATAATGTATATTTTGATAATCAGTATGAATCTATGTGTTTGCTGGTATAGTTTGAGTTTTTATTGATCAGTTTTGATGTGTGTGAATAAATTCAAAACTAGCTATGGAATTTCGAGGACGAAATTCTTGCAAGGAGGAGGAATGTAACGACTCGAGATTTTTGACACCCCAAGTTATGAATAATATTTAATAATATTGTATTTTAATACACAATATTCCTATTTATTAATAATTAATAATTGTATACAATTATTCAAAACCAGTGTAACTTGAATTTTCAAATCTAATATTAAATTACAGATTTGATTTAAATGGAATGTCTTATATGTATATTTTTTTAAAAGATAAATATGTATATATTGTTTTAGATTAAATATATGTATTTTTTTAAAAGATAAATATGTATATATTGTTTTAGATTAAATATATGTATTTTGTTTTAAAGATAAATATGTATATATTGTTCTAAAGGTGAAATATAATGGAGAATTAAATTTATTGAAAAATCATATACATATATTTTACATATAAGGAGAATAGAATTAGTATATAATTTGATAGAAATTCATAATAAAGTAAAAGGATAATTTTAGTTTTTGAATATAAAAAATGTTGTTTATATAAACAAAAAAACAAAAAAAAGAGTTTAAGTTAAAAACTTCTATAATTAATATATATATATATATACATTGAATTAGAAAAGTTATAGATATGTCATGATAAGTTAAAAAGGAAAATTTATAATATTTGAGTTGATAAAATGTTATAAATAAAAAGATGTGTATAATAATCACTTAAGTATAAATAGGAAAAACTATACACACACAAATATCAATGAACTTAGTTTATTTTGAAGTAATATATTTTTGTATTATAAATTAATTAAGAAGGAAATGACTTGATTTATTTGGAAATAATATATTTGTACATCATCAATAAAAATTGAATATATGGTTACATATATACATAAAGGCTTAAAAGTAGTTTAATATCACTTTGTAATCCTTGTTTTAAAATAACACATGTGTATTGGGAATGTTATTTCATTTTGTTTAAAATAATATGTATTTATATAAAACAAATTAACCAAGAAGTATTATTGTAGTTATCTAGTTTCCCAACTATATTTCTTTAAAATGTGTAAATGCAACACTAGCTTTGTCAAAGATAAATTTGGGCTGCCTAACTTCTCAAATATAATTACATATACCTTTAATATAGTATGGTTTATATTATAAAATGTAATAATAAGACAATTTGCAAATCATTTGTTGTTAATAAAACAGGATAACAGAAAACAAGTAGCAAAACAAGTTTTAACGAGTATAAAACAATAGGTAGATAGAGATAAATTTTTATCAACAAACATGTTTAACATTTGAAAGTACAAATAAAACATTTGTAATCATTTTATTTTCTTTTCAACATTTCACTAAGCAAAAAGAAAATATCATTTCAGCCACCAAGATGTCATCTCTGTCCCCCAACTGTGTTGCAAAGTTGTGTATATGTCTGAAAGCATTCGAGAGCAGTGGTTGTTTTAAATGGTTTAAATCTGTAACTAAAATATATATATATATAGCCTCTGTTTAAATTTCTAAGCAACAACAGACTAATTAAAAGGAGAAGAGGAAGATCTCTGCATTAGTCTGGAATTTGAATCATCCTCTATTTAAATTTCAAATCACCAGAAAATTTTTCTAAAGCTTTTGTTCATATGGAAATCAAAGTTTAGAAGGAAAAGAAGAAAAGCAAGAATCTCTATTTTAAATTAAAACCATCAAGAGATTTTTAAAAGCAAGATTCAAGTTCAGTTTTGAAGATTTCAACTCTCAATCAAGACTTCAACTTCAACTTTTACAAAAGCTGCTGGAAGCAAATGTTTAAGGTGAGAAACATTTAGTTTAAAATTTGAAAATGAAATGCAAGCCTGTGACAGTGAACACAATATTCATTCCCACTTCAAAAAGCTATATCCCTTAATCTAGTGCATATCTGATGGTGTTGTAAACTAGGAATATCTCTAATTACTAGTAAGTTTAAGTTAAAAATAGTTAGGAATTGAATTTTTGTTGTGTAGTTTATGATTTATAAGTTTTACAACAAGCATCATATTTTAGTGAAATTTTAGTGTTTTTAAATTATGAATTCATGCATGCAATTAGGATGCTGGTGTGAAAACATAAATTTTAGTAGGAAATTTGTGATTTTTAGAGTTTAAAATTTCGAGAGATTGATAGATGAACGTTCTCCGCTCAAAATTTATTTTCCGTCAATCTAGTCAATGAGAGACGACGCGGCTTGACTGGAGGGTGCTGGTGGACATCAGGAAGGTGTCCACCGTGGCACATTTGGGTTTGGATTGGTTGATCGAGTCGATGTTGGGGTTTAAGGGTGGTATTTGATTGGGTGGCATCGCGTTGGAACTGAAAGCTGGAGACGCAACTAGAGTGTGTGATTTTTGGCAGGAAGGTGGCGTAGTGGGTGGGCTTCCAATCGGAGAAGGCGGCGAGGGAATCAGGGTAAATGGCAAGTGCAGTTCGTCGATCGGTGGAGATAGGTGGGTTTTTCGGGTTCTGGAGGTTTGGGAAATTAATCGATTTTGATCAGAAGGGTGGTAAGCTTCGGCAAGGTGGCGAGTGAGATCAGGGGACAAAGTGAGACTCGTCGGCGATGGCGCGGCGATGAGATGGCCAGTGAAGTCGATGTGCACGTGCACGTTCGTCACCGTGCACAGGTGATCCGGGTAGAGCAGTTTTCGCGTGGTTTGGGTGTGTGTGATCGGTGTGGTCTCGGGCTTATCGAAGTGATGTTCAATTTACGATCGAAGCTGAGTTTTTTTCTGGAATAAATCGAGGGTGATCGTTTTCGTGTGAATTTGGTTGATTTCCTGGAAGTAGAGAAGTGATGAGGAAGAAGGTTGGAGGGTGTCCGTGTTTCGTTGTTTTGGGTCTTCGGGTTCATTCCGATGTTTTCGTGATTGGGCTTCGGTCCAATTTGGGTTGTATTTGTGTCTGGTGTTTTATCAGGTGTGAGTTGGTTGTGGGCTTCGGGCCAATGGGTCCTTGTTTAATTTAAACCAGATTTGTTAAGTAAAGAATTTAGTTTTAAAGTAGAAAAAAAGTCCAAAACAAATTGACTTTCCAAAAGTTATAATAGGGATGATGTTTTAAAATAAATAATTTAAAACCAATTTTCTTTAATATAAATGTTTATTTAAAAATTTGATATAGACAAAGAAATTTGGGAAGTAAACTTGCTTTGCTTGATATTTTATTTAATTCATTTAAATAAGATATTTTATCATTAAGTGGACAGGCTTTTAAAAAAATGTTTATTATTAATCCTTGGTTTTTTGAATTAAGTGAAGTACAATTGAAATAATTAAGGAAAATAAATGTTTGTACTTTTGAATTAATATAGATTCTTAAGTGATTTTAAATTTATAATAATCATTTAGTTTCACATATAATAATGTGTTATTAAGAAGATGGTTCGTATCGACGGACGTCGTCATACGATCCGTTGTGAAGTTAAATAAGAAATTTTATAAGCTTGTACAAATTGGATTTAATTACCAATTGGAATGAATGTCGTTGTATAATTCTGCGGCCTATCTATTATGACATTCCCAAACTGAATAAATGTGTCTATTTTAGATTATTTAAACTAGTTGACATCTGGTCAGTGGAATCAGACACCATTCCGCTAAATAGTAAATTTACCTTCAGTGGATAGTTTAAGCCATCAATATGATATTATCTGTGTAATAATTTACCAGCAATGATAGTCTCTGATCTGCTATTCATGCATATATCTGTTATTTGCCTGTTAATTGTATTTGAGAATATAATGTGAATAGATCTATGGAAGCTGATTGATTTGGATATCTGTGTGACTGTGAATTATGAATTGTGAATTGCTAAGTACCGTTGAGACTGATAAGCCCTATTCTGTTTGGATTGATTTTGAACCTAGTTTTGTTTTAAAAATAAATATTATTTTTAATAATGTTTTTAAAGGAATTGATAAGTATTTTGGAAATATCAGAAGTAGTTTATTATTATTTTTGGAAATCTTTATAAAGGTATAATTTTATAAGTATGTATTATTTAAACTAATTCTAAGTATAAAACTATTTTTGTAATGATCATTTGAAGGTTAATTTTGAGTAAGGTAGTATTTAAGTATATTTTCTTCAATATAAATCTATTTAATAAATATTTTTTTAAATAATATATTATAGTAACCTCTATAAAGAGTATTTTGTTTATAAACTTGAAAATAATATTTGGAAATTTCATAAGTATGATTTGGAAAGATATGGTTATATATATATATGCATATATATATATATATCAAATGAAATAAGCTTTCTAAGTAAATTTTTAATCCGTTTGGATTTTAAATGTGAACAAGGCTTATGGTAGCAACGAGAAATAACTTGGTTGAATTAATTGATTTGTTTTGATAGTTAAATAACCGACTATCAAATTTGGATCAAACTTAACTTTGGAATATCTAGAGAAAACTCGGGAATTATATGGTACGGTTACCGTTCGAGGTGCTATACCGTATGTATAAACTTGTTTGTTCTCTAGGATGAATTATAAGGCGACCCGTCCACTAACGGTTAAGAGGTGAACTTCGATCTTGTATTTCGTCGGTGGATTTCCTAAAGAACTGGGGTTGAGCTTACCGGAAAATAGCGAACGTAGTTTCGAAGAGACCAAGATCAGATTTTAAATCCGAAAACCACTTCGATCCAACGTGTACGTTTTCGAGATGAAGACCAGAGCTTGGAGTCGAAGATGGAGCAGTGAAGTGCAAGGGCTGGTCGCTACTAATCCTGAGGGTGATTCCAAAATGGATGTAGTAGGAATAGTGCCTTCGATTCCGTTCGAACCTAGAACGGACTTGTATGGATGAATGCTTTCAGAACATCGTTAGGTGGATAGTGAGCTTTCTATGTAATTTGTTCTAAAAAGGTAACGCTGAGCCTCGAGCCTCATCAACAAGGAATGATTGAAAATCATGGGATATGTAGCAAGGCTATGTGGGTAGCACCCAAGTAGGGTAAGGTCATCCTTGTTTAGATGTCCCTTTTAATTTCGACTGTGTGGGAGGTTGTTGATCCCAACCGTGAGGTGATCTTACTCGGGCTATCCAGTAAGGGGTAGTTCAGTCTTGTGATGCAAGGGAACGGAGGGGTCCTCGGTACGCTGATCTAGACTAGGTACTGTGATAGGTGGTACCCCAGTGCCTAGTCATTCGTTGGAAATCCATTCTCTCTACGTGCCTTTACGGTTTTGATTGTAGAACCCACTTTGTGGCTAGTATGCTGGAATTTAATAATGTAACAATTTCAGCTATTTGAGTAAGTATTTGTATATAGACACTATTATAATATCAGAGGATTTTATTAGAAATATTTTGGTTATCGTAAGGTAAAACCCGACATGTTTATTTGTGGCATGGTCTAACGAGATACCTTTGATTTCAAAATGGATTTTAAAACTTTAATAATCAAGTTGAGTGTGTTTCTCACAGTGGTTTACCAGACTGACCCGGGCTTGGTGTTTTTCCTATATGCTCGGGTCAGACCGAGCATATTTCCAGGTTTAGCTTAAAGAGTGGAAGCTTCAGGAGAGGTGCTGGAATCAGTAGACTTATTGACATAGATGCTTATATTCAGTCTGTATTTGGTCGTATGGTCAACTAGTTGTCAGGGCAGGATTGTTATAAACTCTCCAGGTGGATTGTTGTAACTCTGATTTAAAGTCTGTATATGTTATTAAAGCAACAGTTTTGGTTTCATGTAAAGATTTATTTATATTATAGTTTATTCGATCCGCTATGAGATTCTGATTGTTCTCTTTCATTCTATCTTCTTTCTATTTCTACCTTCTTTCTTCTTTCACTATCCGTCTTCCCGTGCTATTTTAATGACAAGTGTGGTTTGAAGTCGGTTTAAATTGGTATGGAAAAATGGGTCGTGACAGGTGGAATGTCAGAACTGTGGGTGGATGGCAGAGGGTATGATGTTTGATGGAAGAAGTGATGTCAGTTATGACCATTGGCTGTTAGATGCTGCAGTTTCGACAGACAGTAGAGGGACAGTAGTGGAAGTTCACTAGAAGTGTATGAAAATGTAATGAGAAGTTTGTATTGGTTGGTTGTTGAATGGTATGTTTGTAAGGATTGTGGCAGCTGTAGGAGTGAAGAATGTTGACATTGTATTGTTGATGCTTAGAGGAGCTTGTATGTACTGTGATGTGCAGCAGCAGAAGGTAAGTGGGTGTATGTTAGTGCAATGATTATTTGCGAGAGGTGGAGTTTGCTGGTAGGAAGACTTGCAGGAATGATGTAAGAGCAGTTTATGATGAGGATGTCTTGCTGGTAGCAGTGGGAAGTTTTGAGGCAGAGGGGAGTTTTGACTGTGTGAAGTAGTGTGCTGTGGTACTATGGTGACACTGTTTGCAGTGGTTTAGAGTTTGTAGTGTATTGAAATGGTGACAGTGTTTTGATGTTCCGGGTTTGAAGTGGTCTAAGTAAGATGGTGATGTGGGTTGTATTTTGGTCAGGGTATGGTTGAGTATTGATGTTAGCTTCTCACTACATGGGATGCGGTTGTTGTATGGTGTTGGAGTTTGTCAAATGGAAGACAGTGGGCGAATGGGGTTGTAACAGTGTAAGATGGTGAACCAGAGGGCATTTGAAGGATGGTCGGGGGAGGCATAATTTTGTGAAGGGTAGAGGATGGTTGAGATGGCTGTGAAAAAGGGTAAGGCAGTTGAAGTGATGGTTTGGCAGAAATGGTTGACGAAGAAATGGCAGCAAGTGTGAAGTAGCAGCAGAAGTGAACAAAAAATGGAATAAAAGGCAATGTAAGTTGTAAATAAAATGAAATGCAAATTGAAAAAGAAACAAAATATTATTTTATTTGATTTTTTTTTTTGTAAATATGCAAATGCAATGCAAACAGAAAACTAGAACAACATGCATACAAACAAATGCAAACAAAAATCACACAAACAAACAATTTTTTTAAATGCAACACACACAAAACAACAGACACACGATAAAAATTAAACTAAATAATTCGAAGAACAGAAATTAAAAACCAAATCAATTCCCCGGCAACGGCGCTAAAAACTTGTTCGCATCGGCCAATTTTCTATCGGATTAGTAAATGGCCGAACGAATTTGTAATGAAATTTTACCGCAAGCGCACGGTTTACAAATTTTAGTAAGTGGTGAGTACGAGTCGATCCGTAGGGAATTATTTGATTTTAAATCTTTATTCAATCAAATTAAACCACTACACAACAAAAGGCTTTTAACAGCGTTTGATAAACGCTGTAATATGATACAACAGCGTTATTAGAAACGCTGTATAACGACATGCTGTCGTATATACATAACTTACAACAGCGTTTCTATAAACGCTGTTGAAATATCTCTGTGACAGCGTTTATTACGAGCTGTCAATAATGTTTTCAATAGCGTTTATAACGTGCTGTATTATGTTTTCTAAACGCTGTTATTAAATCATCAACTATTTTCGACAGCATGTAAAAACGCTGTTATTGACAATTTCAAGATAATTACAACACAAATTAAACGCTGTTGTTTCTTCATTGACAACATTAATCAAACGCTGTCTTCTATTTATATAACAGCTTTAATATTCCACTCTATTTTTGAATATTCCAGAATTATATTTTGAGTATATTGAAGCAACTAGCATATATAACATGTTCTAATAACTATTAATCAGATACATAAACGTTTACATGATATATACGTTCAGTATATTACAATTACAAATATATACATTCAGTATAACAACCCTTCAAACATATCACCTTCAACTGTTCGCATATAAGCATATCAGACAACACATATCCGACAACACATATCACCTTCAACTGTCCACACAACTGTGTGCATCTCCATCACCATACAACTGCCCAACAAACCGCTGCCATCAGCCTGAACAACAACCACCCACCTGCCACTGACTTTTCCAACGCATCTGCCACCATCCTCACATAACCTTGTTCAACTTCACACTCACAACTGTAGTTCAACTTCATTCTCACCCCTCCTCCAACTTGCTACCACCAGCCATACATACAACACAGTTCATCAATATCACTAAACCATCTTCTTCCTTATCCAACTGATCTACTCTGCAAATATCCATATACATCTCTGCCCATTCATTCCACCTGAACTCCATAACTCCACTGTCATCAATATCAACACCTCCACTGTCAAACCCATATTCACAGCAACAAACATCATCATCCACTCCTACATCCACTCCGCACCACTTGAAAACCAATCCAACCACCAGTCTACTTCACACAGTCCAACTTCTCTCACTGCTGCTCTACGGCATCCAATACCCACAACCCCTTCATCAAACAACCACAGCAGTTCTTCTCCTATTCACCAGAAACTTGCCTTACAATCTAGTACACACCCTATCCACTGTTGTACTTCACTGCAATTCACCCGTGACCTCATCGACTTCATTTCCCTACCGCAAAAATCAAACCTTTAATTCGAAACCACCTCGAACTCCTCCTAGCACGAACCACGTCATCCTCCAACTCATTGCCGCGATCTCCACTGATATAGCAAAACTGCACTTTCCAGTTTGATGGAGTTTTCCAATTAAACTTTTGTCCACAAAGTCTTCTCAACCTGTGATGAATTGAATGACAAATTAATATGTATGTAGTTATATACATCACACTTATTCTTAACCAAATTAAGAAAATACCAATTAGAAAATCCACCTATATACTCATGGATCCGATCAGATATTAACAAATTTCTCAAAACCCTATATCATATCATGCATTATAGAAACCCAGAATAAAGACATGTGCCTGCAATTTTTGGTTTAACACCTGATGAAACTTACAAATGGTGCATCTCTTTCATTTTCTGAAGTGGTGGAAAATTTGTGAACCCTCTCATATCACTGACTCTCCTATATTTCATCAAAAAAAACATAAAACAAAAATAAAAAGAAGAAGAAAAGGTAGTATAAAAAGGACAGTTTGTTATAACTACAGAATTCAAGTCATTTTCAAACGAACGGTCTTACAGTTCATCGACTGAGCTCAAGTTAGCAAAAATAGGAGGAAATGGGCCTTCCAAGGATGTTCCTTGCATATCTCTGTAAATAGGTTGCAAAAGTTAAAGTATAAGTTGAGAATTATAGTCTTCTAGAATGAAATTAATTATAATGGAGAAAGTCTACATGAAGTAACGATTTACACTCACAATCGCTTGAGTTGGGTCCAATTACCGATAAAATCAGGAATTTTTCCAGAGATTGGATTTCCATCCATAATACTGCAGATTAATTTATAAATAAATAAAGTTAAATAAAGTTATTAACATGTAGCAACAACATTATTACATTAATAAGAAAGGTGTAAGCACATAACAGCATTTTCCATTACATACAAGTTTTATATATAATATCAATATGCATATATTTGGAAAGGCTTGAAACGAGATGAAAACAAATTAGTAGGTTTCCACCAGTTGTGAATTTAAATCCTAAGCACACCCACTCGTGGATATTTTAAGCTATATTAAAAATACTGAACACCAAACTATGCCTTGGACAACCATTTTAACATGCGTATCAGCAATACCAACCAGTGGATCAATGATGCAATGTATAAATAGTGAATCCGTAAATAAATAAAAATACCAAAAATACAATATACTTGTTAACTTACAAGGTGGACAATTTCTTAAGATTCCCCAGTGACTCTGGTAACTCACCAGAGAAATTATTGGAAGCAATATACCTATATGAATAGTATGATAAAAGCCTGAATGCAACCACAATCAATAATATTTCACATTATTGGAATAAAATTTTCTTTACGGTATATTGACAGTCGAGTTAACTTGGTAAGTTTGCCCAGAGTTACGGGAATTGGACCTTCTAATTGGTTTTCTTTGATCACACTGTCATAATCAAGTGGTATTACTAAGAAAAAGAAACTAAAGAAAGTTTAACAAAATGAAAAGGCACCGTGACTATTTTTTTAAATGAAATGCAAGAAGTGAAGTGAAGTGAAATGAATATAGACAAGGATACAATTATAAGAGTGTGTGAATAGTTGTCACCCTCATTTCTCAATAAGGAATAAGGAAAAGTACAAGCAGCGTAATGGACTGAATAAAACTTTGGTATAAGAGAATTACAGAGATTGTAGAGTTGATATGTTTCCTATTTCATCTGGTATTCTTCCATAAAGACGATTCCTAGAAAGTGACCTGCCAGCAATAATCAATTAAAATTTTGCAATTCAAATAAATTGAATTCTTTAAATCATCATGAAGAGTGGAAGAAACCTGTAAATATATATTCTCCCCTAGCAACTAGATGTCAAGATCTGCTTATTTTAGCAACCTTTCCAATTAAACTTTTGTCCAAAAAGTCTTCTCAACCTGTGATGAATTGAATGACAAATTAATATGTATGTAGTTATATACATCACACTTATTCTTAACCAAATTAAGAAAATACCAATGAAACAAATCCAATTAAACAATAAAGAATAGTGCATAAATAAAGATGCATACCAATATTGTCTTCCACTTTTTGTATAACATCCAAACCACCATCTTTTGCCTTTTGAATCAGATTAGTCCACATCTGGAAAAAAAACGTCCATTCAATCAAAATCGGTTATTGGTCACAATAATTACATAAATGAGCCTTCTGCATTTTGCAATTACAACCATTATCAAATCTCTACAGTTCAAATAGCCTACTCACCAAACAATTACAACCATTCAAATAGCCTACTCACCAAACAATTACAACCATTATTAAATCTCTACAGTTCCTTCATTCTCCTTCAACCATATTGCACTGTCGAACACTCCTCACTGAATCACAGAACAGTGCCTTGTTCTGCATATTCCACCATAGCCTTTGTTACCACTGCACATAGGCTGCCCTTCAACAATCTACCAGACTTCTTCACATTCAAACTGCCTTCTGCATTTTGCAAACTTCCACGTCACTTCCCTTCTGCTGCCATTACTACATCATCCACCACCAAACCACAAACACCCAACCTTATGTTACACTGCAATACCCCCACCACCAACAAACTCATCCTCTATCTCTTTGTTTACTGCACCTGCATACTTCATTGAAATAAAATATAAACACTTAGATGATATACCTGGAGAACTTCAAGATCCTTCTTCAACTCAGGAGTCATAGTCGGAGCAGGCATGTCAAACCTGTGTACAAAATAATTTGCATCACATAACAAAAAGATGCAAATGCAAAAGAATCAACCTTATCTTTCCCTTTCTCTGAGCTCTTTTCTGCATCAGTTAGCATGGGAGGTAATTTTGGAGCCCAAGAAAGTCCAATTGTTGACTTAGTTTCCATTTCTATCAGTAAAAACATATTTGGATGAGTACTAATAAGTGAGAATAAAATCTACGGAGAGAGTAGTTGAGCTGTAAAAAGAAGTATGGCCAATATGTGCTTACAAATCATGCGTTGTAACCAAATGGAAAGTGAAATACCAACTAACCATTAGATCTGTACTATATGTAACAAGACTGGCCCATATTTATCAAGTAGTAAATCAATTAACCAACTATCAAGTATCAAGTATATGCTAATTACTACATACAAGAGTTAATTATTGTTGAACTACTTTCTGGGAAATAACGGGAAATAGTATAATAAATATTTCAAACAGGCGACTTATGCCACCACCTGTTTTGGTTGGATATTTTAAAGGGAAAAGAGAGAGAGAGAATACAACCAATAACTGTTATCAAGTTTACAGGTTTCCTATCATTTTTTTCCTTATGATTTTACAGGTTTCCTATGCATAGGGTTCACTAAACAAAATTGATGGTGTAAATAGTTTTACAGTTATCAGCTTAACATCCATTAGTTAAGTTTCAAATTTCACCCAAATAATAATAATTTACCTGTTTCTCAAAGGTTTAGTAAACCCTAGTGCCTTTGAAGTCATGAAACGGTCAATAGGAAGACCACTTTCTGCCAAGCACATGCAGCAAGAGGACAATAATTCAATTGATTCTTGCAATCAAGAAAGCAGCAATATCATGTTCAAGCTATAAGAAATGCAAATCCATATGTCAAACATCAGGTCTGTTTTTATAAATCAAAATAACCTCAAATAGAAAAAACATTCAAGCAGAAAAGGAAAGACAAACAGGAAAGTTCCAGGTACCATGCATTACGCCCTTTAAGCAAGGTAACATAAGTGTCTGCTAGCAGTGGTCCTGCTAGTTTCTCTGGCTCTTCTGTCAACAAGTGTGTGATGAATATCATTTCTGAAGTGCAATGCGCAAAGTACACTGATTTGCTTGTGGCACTCTCGTTTGTTAGAGCAGCCACCATACCTGCATAGCTGAATTAAACAACAAAGTTATCATGAATGCAAACAGCATAGACACCTTTGTACTTAGACTAAATGAATATCATGAAAAAACAGCAAGTTGATAAGTTGATAATCCGCATATTTTATCATACATAGACTAAATGAAATGGTACTGCAGCTAGAGCAACTAAAAATATGTGAGACCGGAAAGAGTTGTACTTCCATTTTATGTCCTTGTATAAATTTATAAATACACACAAAATGTGCGCACACGTGTGTATATAATAAAAGAATATGAATCTAGCATGACTGTACATGCAAAAGGATGTTAATTCAACAACTTGAACAATTTGAATGATCAAATCACTTAAAAGGCTTAATTATTTTGATCATACAGATGCTCAAAATATTATTACGATTCCATCCACTGTGCTTTACTGTGATTGCATTCCTATCAACTCCACTCTAACTCTACTGATATCAGATTTGATTATCACTTACTATTTTTTTAATTCAAGTTTTTTTACAACATAAATTGAAAAAAAAAGATTTGAATCTGTAGAGTTCCAATTTGACCAAAATTCCAACTAGAATTTTATAGAAGCTTTATAGAGTTCTGATTCGATATCAATTCTATGTTTGTTAGAGTTTGTTTCAGGAGACAAACTTACAATGCCAACTTATAGAAAATAGTGCAAACTTTAACATGATGTTGGCAGTTAGCAGTTCTTTAAGATAGTGCAAACTTATTGTTTGGGGAGATGTTTAAATTGATAATATTCACTATTAACCAACAAATTGATAATATTCAATGTGCTGCTTTTTCCACTGCTGTATTTGCAAGCCAAAGTATGCTTAAATTAAATCAAAAAAGAGAGGTTTGTTAGACTCACTGTTAACCAAATGATCTCACCATTAGATTAGGAACAGTATGCTTCAGAAATAATCAGGTATATAACATAAAGGAAATTACTTGCTGAAAATAACTAAATAATATTATTAGTTACCTTTGCGTGATGAGAATTTAGGTTACCTTTGTGCCATCACAGCATGAACCGGAGTCCCACACATAGGGTGAAGCAACACATCCAGCCCAGTAAAGGAGCTTAACCAAAGTCCAGAATCTTCAGATTACCTATGATATTGATAAGGCAAGAGCTAAATAGCATAAAATTTAGGAATCTTCCCAATTTTTATGCTATTCAACTATGCCTCATCAATATCATTTAGACCTTATACGATAGTGACAACATCTATATCATCCTGTTGACTGCTCTGGCTGAACCCAAACTGTATAAATTACACATGTATAAATGTCACGCTCATTAAACTGAAAAGAATTTTCAAGATGACCATAATGACCAAGATTTAGAAATAAATTAAAACAGATACTGATACTATGGAAGATTGTGACACAAAAAATTCTATATATTACAAAAATAAACTATTAGAAGAATCTAGTGATTGATTCATTTATATATTATGGAAGATTGTGTGGTTTGATATTGAAGCAAACATGTTTGTGAATAATACCCAAAGTTCAAAGTGTAATGATTCAATTTAAGAAAACACCTTTGGCATAAATTATTATAAATTTGGAAATCATAAAATAAATACTTTTAACATTATTTTTTGTTTTATTTAAATAAATCTTTTTATGAGCATATATAACATATGGTTTTTTGGTTGCTTTGCTATATTAAATTTCAAGAAAAAAGCAAGTGTTTTCACTTTTTTGATCAAATCTACCCTGATTGTGACGCCTATATGCAAGTTAGTTTCTACTATGCACAAATTTATAAATTTATTATTTGTAAGAGTAACATATTTGCAGCAAGGAAAAAATATAAACAGAGGTTCATTGGTATATTTAGTTTCTATGAAAGATTATTGTAATCTAGTTAGCATAAAGCTTCTTTTAATCACACAAAGAATGTGAGGGTATAATTTTGCTCCTCTTATTATTCCTTCACTCGATTTGTATTGGCATTAATTGGAAAACAAACTCCAGCTTTCTTATGACCTATAATCAAAGTACTAAATCATGTTAAAAAAAATTATAAACTGTCAGGTAAACAAACTTTGACATAATCTAGCTACAGTAGAAATGGTTAAATTTATTTAACCTGGACAACATTATATGAAGGACTGTAAACAAAAACCAAAAACATATACTGTACTAAGCCTATTTAGAATCATTACACTTTAATGTTTGGTGTTAGAAGTATTCTGTTTTTTGTTGAAGCTAAAGCTATTAACATATGAAGACACAGATGGGATAGGATATGTATGCTGTTAGCACTATAACCACTGATCAAATATCTATTGATAAAATCGTCTGAATAACAAAGAATGGACACATATTGGAATGAAACGGTGATGGACGATCGGAGGAAATCATTATTGTTTTTGTTTTTTTGACTGGGAGCATGAGTACTTTAGCCTTTATTAAATGAAGAGAAAATATATTAAAACCAGCTAGCACACACTACAAATACAGGAACAATTATTTAGTATTATCGCAATCTTCCACCCTCGGTTAACCATCATAATTCATCATACTTCTATACTGTAACTATAACAACAACCCCTTGACATCCTCACTTGCTACATACCATTCTGCATCAAACCACCTCTTATAACATCTACCCATTTCTTTCCATCCCACACATACATCCCAAACCACTGCCTTATCCCATAAAAAATTCACCAATCCTTCCTCTGCCTTAACTGCCTCCAGCCTCCTCGCTGGTCACCACCAGCCTGCACATCCATCCCCAACTGCAACTACTAACCAACCATTATACAACAAGTTTACTACTTCACATTCAACTGCATTACCTCTGCCTTAATATTAATCATATTTTTCTAATTCGCTTAATGTGAAGCAAATCTGGTGTAGCAAATCTTAGTTACAGCAATAAAAATAACTTTAAAATATTGAACATTTAAAATTAAAAATACCTTAAAAAAAGCACGGCAACGACGTTAGAGATTACTAGAAAGGCTTGTCATTCGGTGTTGTTGGTGGCGTCAGGGTCAGATGAAAAAGAAGGAGCCAGGCGGCAATGATTTGATGGGGTGGGAGGAGGATGGTGCGGAAGCGACAATTGGGACTGTGGCGATTTAATGGGATGGGTCGGCTGAGTGTTTTTATTGTAATAGAGGAATTAGGTTTTTATGAAACGAAATGAAGGGAGGGAAACGAAATGAAGGGAGGGAAACGAAACGAAGGGAGGGAATGGAACTAGGTTTTAGACAGCGGTTTAACAAATTGTTTTACACTAATTAAGTTGTAAAATACAGAAAAGACAGCGGATTATAGTTAAACGCTGAGATTAAGAGCTGTTAATGACCATTTTTCTTGTAGTGAACCAAGAATTTGAAGAGTGTGAAGCTAAAAATGTAAATAAACTAACTAACAAAAGAAATTTGATAAAGGTATGGGAGTTAAATGAAAATTTAGAGATAATTCCACTCTCTAGATCACATAGTTCAACAAAATATAAAATTATGATCTCTCTTCTTTGGTCATTAGTGAGTTTAGTTGATGTGCTTTTCATAACTATGGCCGATTTGCGCTATTAATTAGCTCAACATAAGCCATCAAACTGTAACACACCCCTTAAACCACTTACTAAATCTCATAAAAATTGACAACAAGTTGGAAATGAAATTTATTTTAAGCATGGCCTATTAACTATTGTTTAGAAATATAGGACATCAAATTTTAATTCTAACATTCACTTCTTTGCCATAATCATATTTATTGAAGTGGAAATTTGTGTTTTGTTTGTTTAAGCATAGGCTATCTGTTAGGAACATCATAAACTATCAATTTCAAATCTAAACAACAACATTAAACTACATCCAAATATTTCCATTAAGCATAAAAAGAGAGCAATAATTATCAAAATGTTGAAGCTACATAATTAGAGAGCTTCATTACCCCCAAATTGAAGGGGTTTTGCCCATCATATTTTTATCAAATCAACAAACGTAGCTTACAACATGAAACAAAAAGAAGAGGAAAAAGAGAGCAGAGTAAATAGAGAGCTAATTACAAGAAAATGAAATCTATTCTACTTGCATGAAAAATAAACTAAGTACTAACAAGAAAGGAAAAGAGCATGTAAATAAAAGAGAATATTAATTAACATTGCATAAAAAAAGAAAAATTACATAAAAGAAATGGCTAAGTAGCTACGAAAAGAAAAGGAGCTTTTTTTATTTTGTCCTAAACTAAAGAGCCAAGAGGAAGAGAGCCTAAGAGAAGAGAGAGCCTTACATTAAACATAAAGGGTATTTATACAATTTTAAAACCTTAATCCATTTTTTGGGAACTACCCAAACTACCCTTTTAGGAAATATAACCTCCAAGTAATCATTAGAATTAGCATAACCATCCATCCAAATGTGCATATAGCTTTAATCATATGTATTAGCTCTTAAGAGTGGATCATGGTAAGTGGGTAGGTGGAGTCCTCCATGATGCATGAAATGAATTATTTCCATCTTGATTTGCTTCCTTCTCTTGTGTGCATGCATGTATACATTAAGACTCTTTTAATTTCCATCAATTTCCCTATAAATAAAAACAAAATGTGCAGTGAATTGTCTCAAATTAATTAACACACAAAAATGACCATTTTGCCTCTAAATGAAGATGACGAGTAATTCATGATTTGAAAATAATTTGAATTTTGGTTTAAACATGTTAAAATATCCAATATGATCATTTACTTAATTTAAATAGATTAAATATGGAAGTAAAAATATGCACATTTACGTGCACATCAATCAGTCCATGTGCCAATGTCACTGTCAGGTGCTTCATATTTATTTTGATTTGCTAGCTAGATTTCTAATCCATTGGCTTTCATAAAAGTTCGCATGTGTGTTGACCAATAAGCATAATTAGATCCAGTAAATAGTAGGGGATGAGCAGTTGATTGACCTTCTTAAAATATACATTCCATTTTAATGATTTCAATTATGTGTTACTGTAAATTGAAATAACCTTGCTTCGATACCAATTGAAAATCTTGTGGATTTTATATTATCTAACTTGTGTATAATATGCAAATGTATAAGTTAATAGTATAGTAGACAATAAATAGTAAAGTATAAAAGCGTGCAAACCAGAGTTTTTATACTAGTTCGGACATCCCGTCCTACGTAATATATGTGAACAATGTATATGTAAGAGAGTGTTTAGAAATCAAGAGAGAAACAAATAGATTAATTCAAGTTAGTTGATTTTTACTTCTCAATCAAAGTAGTATTTATAGATTCCAAAAGGTGCTGATGAAGAGTTGTTACTACTTGAGAAAGTCTATTCATTTTAATGGCTGCAACCTTCCGTTGAAAGTGATTTCTTTTTGTTTCAAAATGGAAGTGTCTTTTCAAAATTGACAGTTTTTGCACATGACAGACTTTGTGGTAAAACTTCATACATTTTTGACTTGTTAAAATTTTAACCCGAGAATTGTCGTAGAGGTCTGTGGTTTTATCTCAGACATCTATGAGGTGTAAATCAGTTTTTCAACTTATTTGTGATGCATATGAAATTATGTGTGATCATGTATACATATATACTCAAGGAGACCTGTAACGACCCCACCACGATACCCATATTAGCAAAAAACATTACAAATAATGTCGTCTACTAATTTAGAGAATACGGCTTGTTAAAGGCAATCAGAAGTTAATATATCTTTATACTAACACTGACACGTCATTTATATCTTTTTACTTAATATCTGAACTGAAATTAAATGTGTACGGTATTAATGCAAAGTAATAGACACACCGATTTATCAAAATCAGAATAATATATGATATAAGCATCAGTCACATGTCACTGCGGAATAATAATCTCATATACATATACAAATTGTGAGTCTACAAAATAAAACACTTAACTCACATAATATACAAGTTTTATAATTCTCTTATGTCAATTATACATTTTATACACAAGGTCCAAATTCCTAAATGGGATAAACTAAAAGTCCAAATGCTTATCTCCTTGTTAGCTTAACCATTCAAAGGTCAACCTGTCCTGTAACCTGAAATGTCTCGACCTGATCCGAGCAAAATAACACCCGAGTCAGACTGTCTCTAAATATCCAACAGGGTGAGTACAAGATATAACACAAGAAAAAACAACATATAAGTAAGTACAAATGTCCATGAAATAATGAGTCATGCAAATTAATTTACTTAGAATTCACCACAAGGTACATTTAAGTCACCAACACATATTAGTCACTAAACACAGAATAGAACTAACTTAACATCCATCACAAGACACAAGAACATACATTTATTTCACTAACACAAGGCACAAGAACATACATTTATTTCACAAACAAAAGACACAAGAATATATATTTATTTCACTAAAACAAGATGTAACGACCCGTATTTTACGTGTCGATAAAATCGTAAAAATAGTAGCCTAAGTCGTTCGGAGTTGAGTCGTATGGAGGCATGAGTCGTGACCGACTTAGTAGTGTTGAGCGACTCATGGTAGTGGCCGACTTAGGATAGGTAACGACCTAAGGAAGATAACGGCTTAAGAGTTAGCGGCTTATAGGGTTGGCACCGAGTTAAAGTATGGCCGAGTTAAGTTGTGGCCGACTCATAGGTATGACCGACTTAAGGAAGTTAGCCAACCTAAGTTAGTTGCCGACCTAAGAGAGTCACGACTTATGGTGATAGGGTGTGTAGTTAAGTAGTAGGTCGTTGGGATGCTGTGATGGTGTTAGGTCGGCAGTATAGATGAGTCATTAGGGGCTTTAGTTGATAGGCCGTAAATGACTCAAGGTTATAGGTTAGGTCGTATGCGACCTAAGGGAGGTGTTTAGGTCGTGAAACCCTGCTAAGTGTTAGGTCGGTATTTCAGTTAGGTCGTGAGTCGGCCAGGTGTTTGGATGGACCATAGGCTTGGGTCGGTAGTACTTTAGGTCGTGAGGGTTGTTAAGTCGCGTGAGTACTTAACCCCGTTAGATCATAAACCGTTAGGTCGTGTAAGTCTTTAGGTCGCATGGGTACTGAGTCGCATCTGGATAGGTCGTTGAGTCGTGAGGTGGCCTAGGTCGTAAGCCGTGAGGGTCTGTTGAGTCGTAGACGACTTATGGTAGGTCGACGGCGACTTATGGGGGCGCGACTCATGGGTTTTTCAGCCTATAAATAGAGGGGTTTGGCTCACTTTTTGGCACCGGATTTTGAAGCGACGAAGTGCTGCCATTTTGAGAGCTCGACTACAACACTTCTTCACTTCTTTTCTCTACTCTAATCTAGTGATTCCATCCATCTAAATTGAAGATCAAATCGAAGATCCAAGAGCCAAAGTTGAAGATCTTCATCCAACAAAGAGAGATTTCATCGATTGAAGTGAGATTTTGCCGGATCAAGCTTAGATCTTTGCTGTCCAGATCTAGAGTTGGGTGTTTTTGAGGTGTTTAGGTGATTTGGTGAGTGGTAGTTATCTCTCACACGGACCCAAGGGAGTATATTGGATTGGTGGCTTGTTTATGTGTTAAAGATAGTAATTTCTTGCATTTTCCCTAAGTATGCATGTAGATCTATCATCTATGAAGTTTTGACACCTATTTTACTACATGTTAACTTATGCAAGTTTATTCATCAAGTTGTAGAAACATTTGCCTAATATTCATGCATATTAGATTTGGACACTTTAATTACCAAATTGCCATTTTCTTGTATAATTGCTTATTAAACCTTGTTTGAATGTTTGATTGCTTGGATTAATGATTGTCTTGATTGATTGTTTAGAGTTAGTTGATTTATGGTTGGATCTAGACAAGTATGTCGAAAAGGATTCAAAAAGCTAAGGGAGAGGCTAAGGGATGAGAAAAGCTGCTCGTGGCATATGTAGCGGATGATGAAGCTCATATGGACGGATATGATGACAATGTTATGATGGAGCTTTGCTTTGATGAGATGAGGCGAAGCATGATGTGATATAGTCTTGGCCTAATCCAAGCAGGGATCATTCCAAGCATGTTGATAACTCGAGGGATGGTTCGAGTTGGTTGATAATGGATTGCTCGAGAAGTAGCTTGGGCTAGTATGAGAATAGTCGTCGAGGAGGATGACTAGGAGGCTTGGATCTTATCGTTGTTGAAGGTTCTAGTAAATTCAAAGCAAGAGTACATGAGATGCCCAAACGACTACAGGTAGGTGGTCGGGACACCCAAAAGACTACAGGTAGGTGGTCGAGTACTCTGGGCAGAGTAGGTAAGTCCTAGGCATGGGTCACGATAACCTGCAGAGTTTATCTAGAACCGGGGTTACCATTAGCCCTTGACAGGTGGTCATTCAATTAACGGTGAAATCGAGGCAATGATAACAGTGATAGCCAGAGTCATGGATGTTTGGTTGTATCGTCATTCGGACTCAAGAGAGGTGTTTTCTGGGTGCTTATCTGATCTTGGTTTAGGCCTTGGGGGTTTGTATTTGGAAAACATCGACCTTGACTCGAGTGATACTTACTCTACTTAAATTGTCTGCTTTGCTATGCTTGTTTATGCTTAGTGGGTCTGGGGGCTATCACTGTAGAATGAGGTGGAGTGGGATGGTTGAGTTCCTATTCCTTTTATCCTTTATGCTCTTTTGGTATGTTTGGTAGTTAATTTACTGCTCACTAAGACTGTAGTCTGACTCAAGGTTTTATGTTCAACTCTTATTACCTTGGGCTGTTCATCCATGTTGGGATGGGCAGACTAGGTAGCAGGTGACAGGTGCTGTTCTTGGCTACCAACGCTGTTGATGACGA
This sequence comes from Allium cepa, assembly GCA_030765085.1. Taxonomy (NCBI): domain Eukaryota; kingdom Viridiplantae; phylum Streptophyta; class Magnoliopsida; order Asparagales; family Amaryllidaceae; genus Allium; species Allium cepa. The sequence goes on along the minus strand of CM060930.1, from coordinate 71,011,404 downwards.
AGACGAGCTGGAGGCTAGCATATTAGTTTTCTTACTATATGTACTGGATGTTCCGCTGCTTGTATATGTTTGAGTGTTATGTAGTGAGGCTTGATGTATTAATTGTTCAGATGCTTGTATCAAACCTTTATGAAGTCTATATGATGATATTCTGTTATGAGTTTCACTATATACATATATTTCTCTATTGTATTTTGTCCATGCGTTGTGAGTTGTACGATAGAGTTTGCTGTTTTATCTTACCCTGACTATCGTACATGGCTGCCTGGCACGCCTTTCAACGCACCATTCTCTTGTTTTAGTGCGGGAGTCATGGGCGGTCGTCACATTTGGTATCAGAGCCTTGGTTAATCGATTTTAGCCAACGCTCGCTGACGTAACTACGTATGAGAGACGTAATTGTATTTTGATGGATGATTACTATATATATATTATAGTAGTTTAGAAGGATTTGAAATCCTTATGTAGTTGTTTCTCAAGGTGTTCTAAATCATTCCTTTTTGTAGATATTAAGGATGAGTCGAAGTGAGAGACAAGCTGCTAGGGAAAGCCGTGCTGCTGGGGGAGCTACTGACTATGCTGCAATGTTCGAAGCTATGATGACTTCGATCATGAGAAGGATACCAACTTCAGGACCGTCAGTAGATGTTGGAGTTCAAGTTCAAGCTCCAAGACCAGTGGATTTTGCTAAGTTGTGTAAAGATTATACTGCTCTTGGAGGGAAAGTTTTCTTGGGGACAGAATCAACCATAGAAGTTCAGAGATGGATTGATGCTTGTAGAAGGATTTTTGGTGACTTGGGAATCGAGGATGCAACTAAGAGGAAGCTTGCATCGAAACAGCTTCAGGGAAGAGCTGCTGATTGGTGGGGTTCTATCACTATTGATACTCCGGAGGAAGAGATTACTTGGGAGAAATTCCAAATTAGATTTGAAGCTAAGTTCATTTCTACGGCTCAGAAATCTGTTCTGTTTAAGAAGTTTGTGGAGCTCAAGCAAGGTGGGAAACCAGTTCTTGAGTATGTTTCTGAGTTTGAAGCTTTGTCCAAGTATGCTCGGTCGTATATTGAATCTCCCTACCAGAAGAACGAGAAGTTTGTGACAGGCTTGGACTATTATCTTGGAAGACAGTTGGTGGATCATTTGGACGATCCGTTTGAGAAGCTTGTGGAGAAAGCTCTCAGGCATGAGAGTTTGTTTCATAAGGAAGGATATGTTGTTGCTGTAACCAAGGAAGGGTCTAGGCCACAACAGGGTGGAAACAAGAAGAGGAAGCAGCAGCAACAGAAGGGTAAGGATGGCCAGAAGAAGCCGAAGGGTGAAGTGACGTGCTACAACTGTCAACAGAAGGGCCATCTCTCCAAAGATTGTAGGAATCCCAAGGTGCCGGGAAAGTGTTACAACTGTGATAAGCTGGGACATATCAAGAAGGACTGTCCAGAACCGAGGAAAGATAAGAAGATTGTGCAAGCTTATGCTTTGGGGGCTGTTCCATCATCTTCTAAAGCTCCTACTGAAGAAGAAAAGGGGAAGGGTGTGGTGGTTCAAGGTACTCTTTCCATTTTTGGTGTTCCAGTTAGAGTGTTGTTTGATACTGGGGCATCACATTCGTTTGTTTGTGATGATCTTGTAGGCCGGTTGGGTTTGGAACCGGAAATTGTTGATAGACCATTGGTTGTGACTAATCCAGTTGGGGGTTCGTCTTGTTTGTGTATGGTATGCCGTGGTCTAGTTGTATCGAGTCATGATTGCTCTTTTGTTTGTGATTGTTTTGTTCTGAACTTTGCGGGGTTCGGAATTATTTTGGGTATGGACTGGCTTAGGAAGTATGCGGCAAAGGTTGATTGTGAGAAACTGGAGGTGACAGTCGGGAATGTGGAAGGGCGAAAGGTTGTGATACGATGTAAGCATGAAGAAGGCGTCTTCATGGGCTTCATGTATTCGCTGGTTGTTCCACGGGATGGACTGTCATCGATGCCGGTTGTGAATGGATTTGAGGACGTCTTTGACGAGGTCAAAGGGTTACCGCCGCATAGGGAGATCGAGTTTCGTATCGATCTAGTTGAGGGAGCCAGACCTGTTGTGATGCCTCTTAGACAGATGGCGCCTAGAGAACAACAAGAGATGAAGGTGCAGGTTGATGACCTTTTTCGGAAAGGATTCATTCGGCGTAGTGTGTCCGAATGGGGTGCACCAGTTGTGTTCGCAACCAAAGCGGATGGATCGTTAAGGTTGTGTGTGGATTATCGTGAGCTGAATAAGGTGACTAAGAAGAACAAGTATCCATTGCCGAGAATAGATGACTTGTTTGATCAGCTTCACGAGGATAAGGTGTTTTCCCAGATGGATTTGGCAACGGGATTTCACCAGTTGAGAGTGGCTAACGATAGTGTGCCGAAGACTGCTTTTAGGACACCATCCGGTTTCTATGAGTGGCTGGTAATGCCATTTGGATTGACCAACGCACCAGCATATTTTGTGGATCTTATGAATAGAGTGTTCAGAGATCAGTTGAACAAGTTTGTACTTGTGTTCGTGGATGATATTCTGATTTATTCCAGAACTGAGGAAGAGCATAAGACACACTTTTGTATTGTTTTGGAAATCTTGCGAAAACATCAGCTGAAGGCTAAGTTTTCGAAGTGTCACTTCTGGAAGAGTGAAGTGAGGTTCTTAGGCCATGTTATCTCTGGAAATGGAATAGCGGTTGATCCCACTAAGGTGGCAGCAATCCAGGATTGGATTAGACCTAAGAATGCATCTGATGTGAGAAGTTTTCTTGGATTAGCAGGATATTATCGTCGGTTTATCAAAGACTTTTCCAAGATAGCTGCACCGTTAACAGGATTGACGAAAAAGAATCGGGTATTCATATGGGATGATAAGTGTGAGCAAGCTTTCGTAATCCTGAAAGAGCGACTGACAAGTGCTCCTGTTTTGATTATTCCAAGTGGGAATGATGAGATGGTGGTTTACACCGATGCATGTGGTACTGGACTTGGAGCAGTGCTAATGCAAAAGGATAAAGTTGTTGCATATGCAAGTCGACAACTGAAGCCGCATGAAAGGAATTACCCGACTCATGATCTGGAGTTAGCGGCGATTGTTTTTGCTCTGAAGATGTGGAGACATTATCTATTGGGAGTTCGATTCGAGTTATTTACGGATCATAAGTCATTGAAGTATCTGTTCTCCCAAAAGGATTTGAATCTTCGGCAGCAAAGGTGGCTAGAGTTTTTGGCATCATATGATTTTGATATAGCCTATACTCCGGGAAAAGGTAACGCAGTGGCAGATGCATTAAGTCGAAGACATGCAGGATTGGGAGCCATGTTTTCGGAATGGAAGAATCTTGAGTATTTGGCTGGATTTGACTTCAAGCCTAGGTGTAAATTGGAACCTGAGATGTTGGCAAACTTATCGATAAGACCTTCTCTAGTAGAAAGGATTGGCGAGAGCCAAAAGCGAGACGATAAGCTTATCAAGATTATCCGGGATTTAGAATTTGGATTGAATCCAGAAAAGGATAAAGGATTTGAATTCGATCGAGAGGGTTGGCTTCGGAAGCAAGGACGATTAGTTGTTCCCGATATAGATGGATTGAGAGATGAAGTTCTTAAGGAAAATCATCACTCGAAGTTGACAATTCATCCAGGTGGAAATAAGATGTATCGGGATATGAAGAGAACCTATTACTGGGAAGGTATGAAAAAGGATGTTGGAAATTTTATTTCCAGGTGTATGAACTGCCAGTTGGTAAAAGCCGAGCAGAAGAAGCCAAGTGGATTGCTTCAGCCATTAGAGGTTCCTACATGGAAGTGGGAGCAGATATCGATGGATTTTATCGATGGTCTACCTAGAACCAGGGCAGGAAATGAAGGGATTTGGGTCATCATAGATCGTTTGACTAAGAGTGCAAGGTTTATTCCTGTTCGATCAACTAGGACTGCATCGAAATTGGCTGAGTTGTATGTTAAGTGGATAGTTCGATTCCATGGTATTCCGAAGAGTATAGTGAGCGATCGAGACCCATTGTTCACTAGTGGATTTTGGAAGAGCTTCCAAAAAGTTTTGGGAACCGAGTTGTGTTTGAGTACAGCTTATCACCCCCAAACAGATGGTCAGACTGAGAGAGTCAACCGAGTTTTGGAAGATCTCCTGAGGGCATGTGTTTTGGATTTCGGAGGATCATGGGAAGATCACCTTCATTTGGTGGAATTTGCGTATAACAACAGCTACCAGTCAAGTATTGGTATGGCACCATATGAAGCATTGTATGGAAGACCGTGTAACTCTCCGACATGTTGGTTGGAAACTGAAGAAAAGCTGATACTTGGGCCAGAGATGATTCGACAGACTACGGATTATATAGAGATCATTCGGCGACGAATGAAGGCAGCCCAAGATCGTCAGAAAAGTTATGCCGATAATCGTCGTAAGGATTTGGAATTCGACATAGGTGATATGGTTTTTATGAAGATTTCTCCTCTGAAGAATGTTATTAGATTCGGGAAGAAAGGAAAATTGACTCCGAGATTTGCTGGACCATTCCCGATTATCGAGCGAATTGGAAAGCTCGCTTACAGATTGGAGTTACCGGAAAAGATGGCGGGTGTGCACAATGTTTTTCATGTATCTTATCTACGGAAGTATGTGCACGACTCAAATACGGTGGTTTCTGCTGATAGCTGTGAAGATTTAGAGGTTGATCCAGTTGTTACGAGACCTCGTAAGCCGCTTCGTGTTGTTGAAACCGACACGAAACAGCTTAGGAGGAAGACGATTACGTTGCTCAAGGTACAATGGAGTGATGATGTTGACGACTGTACGTGGGAGGAGGAAGAGAGGATGAAGGCAGCTCATCCTGAACTCTTCGAGGTATGGCCCTAAGGTGTCGTGACATCTCACGAACTTGTAACTTGTTCTAAGTCTTAGAATTCTGCATGCTAGGATAGTAATTGGATGCATGGTTTGTTGATTACTGTGGATGGTAGGCATGCAGAATAATTTTTGATTGCTCTTGTTTGTTTGGAATTTCGGGGGCGAAATTCCTAAGGGGAAGAGAATGTAACGACCCGTATTTTACGTGTCGATAAAATCGTAAAAATAGTAGCCTAAGTCGTTCGGAGTTGAGTCGTATGGAGGCATGAGTCGTGACCGACTTAGTAGTGTTGAGCGACTCATGGTAGTGGCCGACTTAGGATAGGTAACGACCTAAGGAAGCTAACGGCTTATAGGGTTGGCACCGAGTTAAAGTATGGCCGAGTTAAGTTGTGGCCGACTCATAGGTATGACCGACTTAAGGAAGTTAGCCAACCTAAGTTAGTTGCCGACCTAAGAGAGTCATGACTTATGGTGATAGGGTGTGTAGTTAAGTCGTAGGTCGTTGGGATGCTATGATGGTGTTAGGTCGGCAGTATAGATGAGTCGTTAGGGGGTTTAGTTGATAGGCCGTAAACGACTCAAGGTTATAGGTTAGGTCGTATGCGACCTAAGGGAGGTGTTTAGGTCGTGAAACCCTGCTAAGTGTTAGGTCGGTATTTCAGTTAGGTCGTGAGTTGGCCAGGTGTTTGGATGGACCATAGGCTTGGGTCGGTAGTGCTTTAGGTCGTGAGGGTTGTTAAGTCGCGTGAGTACTTAACCCCGTTAGATCATAAACCGTTAGGTCGTGTAAGTCTTTAGGTCGCATGGATACTGAGTCGCATCTGGATAGGTCGTTGAGTCGTGAGGTGGCCTAGGTCGTAAGCCGTGAGGGTCTGTTGAGTCGTAGACGACTTATGGTAGGTCGGCGGCGACTTATGGGGGCGCGACTCATGGGTTTTTCAGCCTATAAATAGAGGGGTTTGGCTCACTTTTTGGCACCGGATTTTCAAGCGACGAAGTGCTGCCATTTTGAGAGCTCGACTACAACACTTCTTCACTTCTTTTCTCTACTCTAATCTAGTGATTCCATCCATCTAAATCGAAGATCAAATCGAAGATCCAAGAGCCAAAGTTGAAGATCTTCATCCAACAAAGAGAGATTTCATCGATTGAAGTGAGATTTTGCCGGATCAAGCTTAGATCTTTGCTGTCCAGATCTGGAGTTGGGTGTTTTTGAGGTGTTTAGGTGATTTGGTGAGTGGTAGTTATCTCTCACACGGACCCAAGGGAGTATATTGGATTGGTGGCTTGTTTATGTGTTAAAGATAGTGATTTCTTGCATTTTCCCTAAGTATGCATGTAGATCTATCATCTATGAAGTTTTGACACCTATTTTACTACATGTTAACTTATGCAAGTTTATTCATCAAGTTGTAGAAACATTTGCCTAATATTCATGCATATTAGATTTGGACACTTTAATTACCAAATTGCCATTTCCTTGTATAATTGCTTATTAAACCTTGTTTGAATGTTTGATTGCTTGGATTAATGATTGTCTTGATTGATTGTTTAGAGTTAGTTGATTTATGGTTGGATCTAGACAAGTATGCCGAAAAGGATTCAAAAAGCTAAGGGAGAGGCTAAGGGATGAGAAAAGCTACTTGTGGCATATGTAGCGGATGATGAAGCTCATATGGACGGATATGATGACAATGTTGTGATGGAGCTTTGCTTTGATGAGATGAGGCGAAGCATGATGTGATATAGTCTTGGCCTAATCCAAGCAGGGATCATTCCAAGCATGTTGATAACTCGAGGGATGGTTCGAGTTGGTTGATAATGGATTGCTCGAGAAGTAGCTTGGGCTAGTATGAGAATAGTCGTCGAGGAGGATGACTAGGAGGCTTGGATCTTATCATTGTTGAAGGTTCTAGTAAATTCAAAGCAAGAGTACATGGGATGCCCAAACGACTACAGGTAGGTGGTCGGGACACCCAAAAGACTACAGGTAGGTGGTCGAGTACTCTGGGCAGAGTAGGTAAGTTCTAGGCACGGGTCACGATGACGTGCAGAGTTTATCTAGAACCGGGGTTACCATTAGCCCTTGACAGGTGGTCATTCAATTAACGGTGAAATCGAGGCAATGATAACAGTGATAGCCAGAGTCATGGATGTTTGGTTGTATCGTCATTCGGACTCAAGAGAGGTGTTTTCTGGGTGCTTATCTGATCTTGGTTTAGGCCTTGGGGGTTTGTATTTGGAAAACATCGACCTTGACTCGAGTGATAATTACTCTACTTAAATTGTCTGCTTTGCTATGCTTGTTTATGCTTAGTGGGTCTGGGGGCTATCACTGTAGAATGAGGTGGAGTGGGATGGTTGAGTTCCTATTCCTTTTATCCTTTATGCTCTTTTGGTATGTTTGGTAGTTAATTTACTGCTCACTAAGACTGTAGTCTGACTCAAGGTTTAATGTTCAACTCTTATTACCTTGGGCTGTTCATCCATGTTGGGATGGGCATACTAGGTAGCAGGTGACAGGGGCTGTTCTTGGCTACCAACGCTGTTGATGACGAAGACGAGCTGGAGGCTAGCATATTAGTTTTCTTACTATATGTACTGGATGTTCCGCTGCTTGTATATGTTTGAGTGTTATGTAGTGAGGCTTGATGTATTAATTGTTCAGATGCTTGTATCAAACCTTTATGAAGTCTATATGATGATATTCTGTTATGAGCTTCACTATATACATATATTTCTCTATTGTATTTTGTCCATGCGCTGTGAGTTGTACGATAAAGTTTGTTGTTTTATCTTACCCTGACTATCATCCATTGCTGCCTGGCACGCCTTTCAACGCACCATTCTCTTGTTTTAGTGCGGGAGTAATGGGCGGTCGTCACACAAGACATAAGAATATATATTTATTTCACTAACACAAGACAAAAGACACAAGAATATATATTTATTTCACAAACACAGAATAGCCACAAAATCCAAATATCCAGAATCCAAGAGATCTTAATCCAAACCAATCGTAATGACCGTCAAAAATAATTACAATGATTGTACTCCAAACCCGTGGAAAACAATCAAACAAATTGGTATCACTCGAGCCGATCCGATACCAAGGGTCGTACTCAGACCGGGAACACATAATCACAGAATGATCTCAAGCATAGTCCATACCGATCAAGATGATCGAAACCATGACTCGATAAATCTACATTTATTTAATATCATTATATTATTATTTTCGAAAAGAAATCCAAGAATAAACTTCTTAAGGATCTAGCAGCCACTTGCCGCACACTAAAAGAGAGTAAACTCTTAAGTGCCAAATACTATCGCCTTCAGTAATAACTATGATTTAACCAATACGTCCCACACAATATGGTGAAATCCAAGTATTTACTAAAACCTAGTAAATATCGCTTATTACAAATACCATTGGAAAACCTGAACTACATTCTTTTAAAGATCGAGCAACCACTTATCGCATACCAGAAGAGAATACAACTCTAAAGTGTTAAGTACTTCCCCAAATACGATCAAAAGAATTTAACCAAGGCATCCCATACAACCCGGTGGAATTCGAGTATTCGCTAATGAGTTAGTAAGTTCCACTCAACATTATATTCAATGAGTTATACCATACTCGACGAAGCGTTGCTCGAAAGCATTTAAACTGTTCGATAACGCTAAGTCGATTATTAATACTCCTCAAATTATATAATTAAGGTTCTCAAAACATTTTTCTCTTTTGACTTTATTATTTAAAACACTTATTATAGTTTTCCATGAATCCGTTCATTATTTAACTTCATAAAAATATTCATAGATTTGCTAAAATGTTCTATAACTCTGAATTGTTCCAAGATTTTACTTGTATACACAAAGTTGCCTCAAATTTCCATATAGTTGTATTATTCACAAAACTATATTTTAAAACCATATTTAATTACTCTTATAAATCCATATCAAAATATAACCATTTTATTTAAAAATAAACTAAGTTTGTACTTTTCAAAATCACATTTTCAAATTCCATGAATCCTTTATTATTTGTTTAATAAAACCGTAATACTTATATTCCAAATCCATAATCACTTTTATGTAAAAATAGATTAAATGTGTATTTCCAAAGTCATATTTCCAAATCCATAAATATTTTAATAACCATGCTTCATATATAAAATAACTTGATAAAAACTATTTTTCATATCTATTAACTTAATTTAGAAATGTGACAACGCAGGATTTTTAGCAATATTAATGGGATAATTTCCTAATATAATTATTTAAATTTGCAAACTTATCTTTTCAAACAAATAAATGTGCTTCTATTATTCATATGCAAATTTTGAATAGAAACTATGATTTGAAAATAAAATAAATATCTTAAAAATAAATTAGATTTAAAATTCTACATTTTTAGAACATTAGTATGTATATAGTTATTAATTCAAGTATGAATTTCGTAAGCTTAAAATAATAATTAATAAAAAGGTTTTATATTATTTCCTTTGAGTTCATAAATAAATAAAAATAAAAATATAAAAATAAAAGTATAAAACATTAAAAAAAATATAAAATATTCACTTGTGGACATTTGTAAGCTAAGGGATGACATACTAATACAAGTGCCAACATTAAAATGTTTCTTCATTTAAAAAAATAGAAAAAATGATTTGAAGAGAAACAAGGCTGTACAGTTTATATCCACTTATATATATCTCCTTTCTTTCTTTCATCTTGCAAACGAAGACTAGAACCCAAAAAAATAAACAACTCCTTCAATTTTTCAACTAAAAACAAAGAAAAATTCAAGTTCAAAACTCAAAAATTCTACAGAAGATCATCAGATCAAAGAAATCAACTACCAGTTTTCAAAATCAAGTTTCCAGATTTCAAACTTTCCTCTATTCAAATTTTTAAGATGAGTAAACTTCACCTTGTAATGTCAAACCTACTCTATTATCTGATGCATGTGATAAATAATGGCAACAATGTTGTGAAAATGTTTTGCAAGGATGTATTTTGCTGGAGTATAAGTTAAGTTACTGTGTGCATGTCTGTGTTTAGATGTGCATGTCTCTGTTTTGTTTCAACAGACTAAAACTCACTCAAAAATTTAATTTCTCTTCATATAAACAATTAAGGGTTATGATGTTTAAAGGAAATGTGTTTGTATTAACTAAATCTTATTTTTAAAAATAATTATAAGTGTAATTAGTAAATGTTTTACTAGGAAGTTAGAAATTACAGTGCAAATGAAATATTACAGGGAAATCGACTATCTTAATTTCAAGTTTCACCTTTACAATCAGATTTGATTTTGAAAACTATGATTTTTAATGGTAATTCCATGATTTTTAAGTTAGTAAATTAAGTGAAATTATAGGTTGAACGGAAATTGGGTTTTTGTTGATTTCTGGCGATCAGAGGTTCTAGGGACGTCGGGGCTATTGCTGGAGATAGCTCCCAGGTCGAGGAGCTTGGGAAAATCGATCGGAGGGTTTTTAGTTCGTCGTGGTGGCACGGCGAGGAAGATGTAGGGTTTTAGAACTCATTCAGGTCAATGTTGGTTTCTAGGCGAGTGTGGTGTCGTGGTGGCATCATAATGGACCGAAGGAGGGGGAAAAGGTAGAGGGATGCAGACGAAGCTTTTGGCGTTAGGGCGTGGATTCCGATGGTCTTTGGCGGTGGAACGAGGGGCGAGAAGGCGTCGGTTTTGGTTCAGGCGATGGCGCTATTGTTCGATTTTCGTTCTATTTTGATTTTTCTGGTCGACGTAGGTTCTGGTTGGTTAGGGTAGTCGGCAGGGTCGACGGTGACTTAGTGGGACTGTCGATAATGGTCGAAGTGGCTCCGTTGCCTTGTGCATGTGCACAGGGGAATGTGTATCAGTGTTTTGCTATAGATTAGAGTGGGAAGAAGAGAAGGAGAGGGGAAAGAAGGGGTTGGGCTCGGGATTGCATAAGATTTGGATCGGGTTTGTGCGCAAGTGATTTCGCAAGTTTTAAAGAAGGAAAGAAGAGGGGGAAGATATAGTTTGGGTCGGGAGTTTGGTCTTTGGGCCAAGTTTTCTTTTTACTAAATTAAAATAAAATGCAAACGTAAAAAAAATTTCAAATAAATTTCACCAAAATTTTAAATTAAACGTTTTTACTTAAATTTATGGGAAAATAAATAAAGTAATTTAAAGGTGAAACGACCCGCCGTTCATTCCACAGAAAGACGCATCATTTATAAGAAAGAAAGAGGTAGAAATAGAATAGACAGAAGAAAAGAACTCAACAAAATCAGGATCTCACAGCGGAACGAAACAATATATAATATATAACATAACTATTAGATAGTCTATTACATATCACAGTTACTCAGATACAACAACACAGGATAAACAGTTATACAAGTCTGTCTATTGTACAACTCAATTGCAACACATACATCACAGAGACACAACACAGCGGAAAACACATATAACTACAAACGCTGAAGCCTCCTGCTCCATAACTCCTCCAGTATTCGTCAAAGCAGACCTGAATCCCTTGGCTACTCATAAAAATTTGAGTACCCAAGAGTTTAATAAAAACAGAATAAACTCCGGGTCAGACATGGGTCTGGTGTGAGTAAACGGGTTAAATTTGCTTAACTTTTAAAAACCTTTTGAAAAGAAAGGTATCATGTAAGACTTCCCACACATAAACATGGAAAAGTTTTTACCTTACGCTAACCAAAACATTTGATAGGAAATCCAATGATATTATAATAGTGTCTAGGGTCTTCAAATAAATATGAAATAGCCGAAATTGTTACATCTATTAAATTCCAGCTACTAGCCACAAAAGTAGGTAATACAATCAAACCGTAGGAGCACGTAGGAAGAATGGGTTTCAATCAATGGCAGGGCTATTGGGGTACCGCCCATCACAGTACGTGGCCTAGATCATCGTACCGAGGAGTACGCCCGCTCCCTTGCAACACTAAGCCGGGACCATTCCTTACTGAACAGTCCCGAACAAGACCACCCCGGCGATTCTATTTAGCAATCGCCCTACACCGTCGAAATAAAAAAGGACATCTGGACAGGGTAAATCTCGTCCTACTTGGGCATGACCTACTTAGCCTTGCTGCACCTTCCCTGTTTTATCCATTCCCGGTTGATGAGGCTTGAGGCTGCGATTAGCTTTATAGAACACATCATCTTAGAATGCTCATTGTCCACCTGACGATGTTTTGAAAGCATTCAATCCATATAAGTTCGTTCCGGGTTCGAACGAAACCGAAGGCATTATCTCGTTACACTCATTTTGGGATCACCCTCAGAGTTAACGACAATAACCCTTGCACTCTAAAAACTCCATCTTGAACCTGAAAGTACTATCTCCATTATACTCATATTGGAATCACCCTCAGAGTTTTTATCGACAGATAGTTCTTACACTTCGAGTCTTCAACTCGATCTTCACTTGAATTCACGACCTAACGTTTTACTTGGATCGATGTGGTTTTCGGATAATCAAATTTGATACCCGATCCCGGTCTCATCGAACCAAACGTGTCTTCAAGGCCAAGTTGTTTAAAGGTTTAAACAATTCAATTCAATACAATTCAATGCTTTGAAATCACACAGCATCAACATAGATAAATATCACACATTTATCATTGATATAACCAATATCATATCATAGAATGTCACAACACATATCATCAATGGATATCAATCCAATAGATGTCATCCAATTCAGACATTCAACAACCAATCATCCATAAGCAAGCATTATCAATTCATATCATAATTAATTTAATTTCTTAAATTAATCCCTTAAAAATCAACCCCTAAATCTTGCTTATACAATCATTCATTAATTACTAACCTTAATTAATTTATCATACTTGATTAACTTAATCAATCAATTAATCAATCCTCAATCCCAGATTAATTATCCTTTAATCATCAATTAATAAATCTTAATTATTAATTAATTTCCTTTAATACAAAGTAATTAATCCTTAATTACTTTCATAATCAATTAATAACCTTAATTATTAATCAATGTCTCTTAATACAAATTTATTAATCCATAATTACTTTTATAATTAATTAATTAATTATTAATTAACCAATTAATTATCTCTTAATTATTAATTAATAAACCTAATTATCAATTATTAATTAAGAACTTAGATTACTTACTCCTTAATCACCAGTTAATTTATCATCTAATTAACCCTTAATTAACTGTTAACCCATCCTTAATTAACAGATATTCAATCCTTAATTACCATTTGATTAATCCTTAATCATAATTGATTAATCAATTAATTACCATTTAACCACTTCTTAATTAATCCTTAATTACTGGTTAATTATTATCTAATTATTAATCAATAAAACTTTAATTATTAATTAATAAAATTTAATTACAAGTTAAACATTTCTTAAATACTAATTAAGTAACCTTTATTACTTAATTAACAACTTATTAATTACTCAAACAATAATTCTTAATCACTTGATTAATTTAGATTTAATTACACTTGATTACTTGATTAATGAATCCTTAATCATTAATTAATAATCTTGTTAATGATCTTTAAATAACCATTTAATTAATCTTAAATTAATTAAATTTTAATTCTTAACCATTTATTAACCATGTAAATCATTTTTCCTTAATTAGTTTCCTAATTAATACTTTATTTTTAACTAATTAATTAAACTTACTTCTTCAAATTAACTCAATCAAAATTAAGATATTTAAAACCTTAATTAAGATAAACATTTAACTTATAAAATGCTTTAATTGACTTAGCACATTTACAATCTTTACTATACAACTATCCCTACATAATTAAATTTTAAATTAAGTTTAAGCTAAAAAAATCTTTTAGCTTGATAAATTAAAATTATCAAACACAACTTTAAATAACTTATATATTTATCAATTTATAGTTTAAACTAATTTTCAATTTGGATTCAAAACTTTTCTTTATATAAACCATTAAAATTACTTTCAAAACTCGTTTTCAAAATCATTCAAAATTTCTAAACAAATGTTTAAATTTAACAAAACTTCAAAACTTCTTAAAATATGTTAAATAAAACATTTATTAAATACATCAAGTAATTTGTATAACGTTTTTAACTAATTTAAAATTTCTAAATTTCAAAAACAAGTTTTAAACCTTTTTTAAAAAATCTTTTAAAAACTGTTTTCGTTTACAGCTTCGGGTCAAACCCCTTATTTACTCGGGTCAATCCCGAGTTCCTTCTTCCACTTTTTTAAACTTTGATTTAATTACAGTTACAAAAACAATAGGTTTCCCAAACCCAACACACCCAAGAACACTTCGAGTTTCCCCTTGCCAAACTCGAATGCCACTTCGAGATTTCCCAACGCCAAACTAGCTGACACCCAACCATCGCCTCGTGCATATGCACGCCACCGTTGGTCACCTCCGACCAACTTTATCGTCCCCGACAACTTGCTCAACACCATTGCATCCCAAATCGACCATTCAAACTCACCATTTCACCTCAAATCAAAATTGGGTTATACCGCAGAACCTAAACCCAGACAACCCCACACAAACCCCCTCTGACCGCCAAGCTTCGGTCACCAATAATTACGCGGTGCCGACCATCTCCTGCCAAGCCCACATGCTACCTCCAGCCAAAATTTCAGAGCACTCGATCAATGGTGCTTACGGGAAAAAAAAAATCAAAACCCAACCCAACAAAAACAAGGGCTGAAAACCCATTTCCGGTCATCGCCGTCGCCACCGCCCCTTACAGCCTCGACTACTATTTTTCCCCAAAACTCCATTACCTCCTCCACCTACAGTAGCAACCCCGACCACCAAATTGCTCCATCTTCTAGAAATCACCCAAATTCAAACTTCCAGTAAAACCCAAACTCCATCTTCAATTTATTTTTTAAAAATCAGGATTTTTGTGCTAAAAATCATAACTTTGAATGGTGATTCAATATATAAACAGGAATCAATAAAATTCAAAATTTTATTTATTTCATGATATAGTTTTCACTGCAAACTTAAGCCTACACGTAAATTTTAAAACTTAATTTGTTTAAACATGATTTCATAAACTAGATGAATTTACAACTTAACTAATTTATTTTAGATTCAAAACTTCAAAGTGTTTATACGAAAGCTTGAATTTTGATTATTTATAAGAACTCTGTGATCAAGTATGAATAGAGAAACTTAATTTCAAGAATGCAGATTCTATTGCATTCCTACTTCCAGATGCAGGCATCATCAAAAGAAACTTCCTTTTAATTTTTTTTATATTTTACAATTTAAATCTTGCTGTTTGAACAACCTATGCTTGAACATCTCAACAAGAAATCTAACCAGAGAAGTAACAAACTGGATTTGTATTTATTTACACACTGCAGTTTTCAAAAACAAAAAGAAATTAACATGCACATTCAATAACACCTTCCTAAATATATGCAGCTTCATCACAAACAAACTTCATTTCACAGAAATTATTTAAACAACAATTTATTAACCTACTTAAAATTTTAAGTTAGTTGTTTACTCACCTCATTTGACTTTGCACAGAAATTTGGAACAGGAATGAAAACCCCCATTTTTTTTTGAAAACTTGTTCTTGCAATTTCCAGAAACCATGAATATTACTGACACAAGACTTTGCTATAAAACTTGATACTAAATTTCTTTAAAACTGGAACAATGGCGGTGCTCAAAGCTTTTGAAATGAGTTGTTTTCCAGATTGCATTGAATCTTTATCTCAGGCAAAACTTGCTACATGCATGATAGAAATACTGCAGATTTTTTTTTGTTTGAAGATGATCTTGAGGATTTGGGTGAAGTTTTGCTACAGGTTTGATAATTTCTGGTTTCAGAGATTTTTCTTGAACATGAGGATTTGAATAGGTTCAGGTTTTAATAAAAACAACATGCAGGGTTTGGAAATGAAGGGTTTGAGGAGATATGCATTTCTGTTTTCAGGTTTGAGAAGGAATTTCAGTTTTCAGATTGAACCTTTTTAGAAAAAAAAATTATATACAAGAGTGGCCATGGATTCTTGTTTGAATTCAAGGAAAATGAAGGAAGAAGATAATAGGATTTTATAAAACGAATTTTAAGGTTAAATAAAATTTAAAGAAAGGAAAAAGAAAATTAAGAAAAAGAAGACACTTGTTATCTTTGATTACATTTGTCATAACCCAAGCTTAATCTCTTAACACATGTATCCTATGATGTTTTAAAAATGAACACATGTCACTTATTATTTTTAAATTATTTAAAATGATTTTTAAAACCCTTTATTATCAATTTGCTTAATTTGTAAATACTTTACTAATTTATGAATGCTTTTATAATTATAAATCCATTTTCTTTTCTTATAAAAATAAAACTTTCAAAAGAAAATGAGATATAAACTAATTAGATTCCAAATAAAATAATATAAAATTATTAAATCCATTTTTACAAGTTAATTTAAATGCTTTGCATTTATTTACTATTAAACAAACATTTTCCAAATATATATAAATAAAATTCTCTTGTTTTAAATTAATGCAAAAACAAGTCTTATTTTCAAAATAAAACTTTATCCATAAATCTTTTATATGCAAATGTATTTTAAGATATACATTCTTTTTAAATTACAAATTCCCATTCAAATTTCAAATATAAAAATTCAAATTCAATTTAAACTTAAATTTCAAATCAAATATGTTTTTATTAAATTAAACAAACACACTTTTAAATTAAGAAATACTGAATTCTAATTTTAAAGTTAATTTTTAAATAAACATATATTTAAACAATACTTATTAAATTAAATGTCAAACTTATCAAAAATCAAATTTATAAAATAACACAAATTAAATAATTATACCATTTAAAATCAATTGATTTCTAAATTTAAAAACATCACATAAATTTTATTTTGGTTATTTATATTTAAAGATACAGTTTTATCAATTTTAAATGATTTAATTAAGAGATTATCTCCTTTTAAATTCTCCAAAATTCTGGGATATTACATTCCTCCCCCCTTAAAAGAATTTCGTCCTCGAAATTTAAAATAAAGATAATCCAAAATCTTTTATCTCATTTAAATTGTTCAAGCATTCCTATCAACCAAACATTATCAACCAACAACAATCCATACAAACAATTTATTTAAACAATCTATCCATTCAATCAAACAATCCTAGCTATCTGGGCATAGATCCATATAAGTCTCGTTAAAATTATTCAGAGTTTCCCAGGACAAACTCTGAAATCCTAACTCCACAACAAAAAAAAGATCGTTCACATATTTCTTCAAATAAGATACGTGAAAAACAATGTGAAATCCAATCATCCAAACTGGCAATTCAACCTGAAGACTACAACACTAAACTTCTCCTGATAAGCTCCACCATCGCAGACACCCCACAGACAAAAACTGAACCAAGAACCAGATGATCTTCCGACTCTACTCCACAGAATGGAAATCTACAAGGCCCACTAAACAAAACTTCATAGAATGGCATCCAGATACTCGCCTGATAACTTATACGAAAATTCCAATAAATGCAGTTGATCCTCCTAACATCCACAAAAATTCAAAACACAAGCTCTCTCAAATCTCTAAATTAGATTTAGCCTTTCCGTTGGTCTGGGAACGATAGGATGTATCCAAATTTAATCTCGAACCCCAAAGCTGATCACAAAGCCTTCCAAAACTAGATGGAGAAGATAAGATCACAATTGCTAACAATGCTGACTTAAACACCAAGCAGTCAGACAAACTCTCAAGAAAAACTCAGCCAAAGATGCTACAAAACGGATTGCCTCAACCAGAATAAAATGGATGTTCTTGGTTAACCAATTCACAATCACCCATATTCCTATAATTCCCTCTTTAAACCTTGGCAAACCTTCGAAGAAATCGAAAGAAATCACTTCCACTGGAACTTCCACTTTGGAACCTCCAAAGACTACAACAACCCGGCGGTTTTCTGTTGATCACCAACACTTGCTGACAGATCGCATATCCAAGGATGAAAGCAGCAACATCCTACTTCGTACTTGGCCACTAGAAGATTCTCTTCATATCCATATATCTCTGAACACCCTGGGCTAGACACTCAACTTGGAGCGATGACTCCCTACCAAAACTTCTTGCTTCAAAATCCAAGAATTTGGAACGCAAATCCTTCCGATGATCCTCAATGTTCCCTTGGCCAATCCATCTCAAAACTTGGAACACTGACCATCATTGACTCACTACATCCATCTCAGACACACACAAACGTCCGAGCAGATCTTAAATTTATTCTTGCCATCAGATAGCTAGAACAGGCACACTACTCAGCCTTGCCTTCAAATCCGAGAAAATCCCTTTATACTCGGGTCCACTTCTACTCCTGAATAGTAAAATACCATCACCAAAACAAAATGCCTCGACAAAGCCTCTAACACTAACTCCAAATGTCGCTAGCTCTCCTCTTCGGACTTGGAGTAGACAAGAAAACATTGATGAACACGAGAATAACTTAAACCACACATCACAAATGCTCGATTCATCAATTCCACACTGAATCTCAAAAGACTTATCAGTCTAGGCCACAAAACAATAGCTGAACTTCCACTGGGAAAACTAGGCTGAACAACAAACATTGCTTCTGAAACTAAAGACGATCCAAATCTCCATCTTTCGATGAGGAAAAATCTTCTCTCCTTCGAAACATCCAGAAAATCAATGACCACTCAATGGACCCTACACCTCCTGGAGATGCCTCAATCCATGCAGAATATGACTCAAAAGAATCCCAGCATCATCGCAAGTCACTTTTGCGATTCTTCTCAACTCAGCTTTCAAAGATATAATCCTTGCTTCTTACATCAACAGCTCAATACCATCCAACCAAAAAAATATCCAAACAAGATCAAAACCCTTTAGATCAAATAAAAGGTCTCTAGAAAAACTATGGGGAAGATAAGAAAATCTTAAGCTTCTATATATTTGATCTATCTTGTTTATCCATCTGCAGGGTTTGGTTCAAAGGTAGGAGGGCTAAACAATCAAAGATAGAGAGATAAATTCCTCTAGAACTCATGTTGGAAATCCGAACAGATACCCAACAAATTTATACAAGTATATAGTTATATAAAATTACAAATACGCGCTCTCAAGATAGACACCACTCCAGAGCCTAAGTATTATCTCAACCTATGCTCTGATACCAAGTGAAACGATCCGCCTTCCATTCCACAGAAAGACGCATCATTTGTAAGAAAGAAAGAGGTAGAAATAGAATAGATGGAAGAAAAGAACTCAACAAAATCAGGATCTCCCAGCGGAACGAAACAAAATATAATATATAACATAACTATTACATAGTCTATTACATATCAGAGTTACTCAGATACAACAACACAGGATAAACAGTTATACAAGTCCGTCTATTGTACAACTCAATTGCAACACATACATCACAGAGATACAGCACAGCGGAAAACACATATAACTACAAACGCTGAAGCCTGCTCCATAACTCCTCCAGTATTCGTCAAAGCAGACCTGAATCCCTTGGCTACTCATAAAAATTTGAGTACCCAAGAGTTTAAGAAAAACAGAATAAACTCCGGGTCAGACATGGGTCTGGTGTGAGTAAACGGGTTAAAGTTGCTTAACTTTTAAAAACCTTTTGAAAAGGAAGGTATCACGTAAGACTTCCTACACATAAACATGGAAAAGTTTTTACCTTACGCTAACCAAGACATTTGATAGGAAATCCGATGATATTATAATAGTGTCTAGGGTTTTCAAACAAATATGAAATAGCCGAAATTGTTACATCTATTAAATTCCAGCTACTAGCCATAAATGTGGGTAATACAATCAAAACCGTAGGAGCACGTAGGAAGAATGGGTTTCCATCAATGGCAGGGCTATTGGGGTACCGCCCGTCACAGTACGTAGCCTAGATCATCGTACCGAGGAGTACGCCCGCTCCCTTGCAACACAAAGCCGGGACCATTCCTTACTGAACAGTCCCAAATAAGACCACCCCGGCGATTCTATCTAGCAATCGCCCCACACAGCCGAAATAAAAAGGGACATCTAGATAGGGGTAAATCTCGTCCTACTTGGGCATGACCCACTTAGCCTTGCTGCACCTCCCCTGTTTTAGCCATTCCCAGTTGATGAGGCTTGAGGCTGCGATTACCTTTATAGAACACATCTATCTTAGAATGCTCATCGTCCACCTGACGATGTTCTTAAAGCATTCAATCCATACAAGTTCGTTCCGGGTTCGAACGAAACCGAAGGCATTATCTCGTTACACTCATTTTGGAATCACCCTCAGAGTTAACGACAATAACCCTTGCACTCTAAAAACTCCATCTCGAACCTGAAAGTACTATCTCCGTTATACTCATATTGGAATCACCCTCAGAGTTTTTAACGACAGATAGTTCTTACACTTCGAGTCTTCAACTCGATCTTCACTTGAATTCACGACCAAATGTTTAACTTGGATCGTTGTGGTTTTCGGATAATCAAATTTGACACCCGACCCCGGTCTCATCGAACCAAACGTGTCTTAAAGGCCAAGTTGTTTAAAGGTTTAAACAATTCAATTCAATACAATTCAATGCTTTGAAATCACACAGCATTAACATAGATAAATATCACACATTTATCATTGATATAGCCAATATCATATCATAGAATGTCACAACACATATCATCAATAGATATCAATCCAATAGATGTCATCCAATTCAGACATTCAACAACCAATCATCCATAAGCAAGCATTATCAGTTCATATCATAATTAATTTAATTTCTTAAATTAATCCCCTAATTCTTGCTTATACAATCATTCATTAATTACTAACCTTAATTAATTTATCACTCCTTGATTAACTTAATTAATCAATTAATTAATCCTCAATCCCAGGTTAATTATCCTTTAATCATCAATTAATAAACCTTAATTATTAATTAATTTCCTTTAATACAAAGTAATTAATCCTTAATTACTTTCATAATCAATTAATAACTTTAATTATTAATCAATATCTCTTAATACAAATTTATTAATCCATAATTACTTTTATAATTAATTAATTATTAATTAACTAATTAATTATCTCTTAACTATTAATTAATAAACCTAATTATCAATTATTAATCAAGAACTTAGATTACTCTCCTTAATCACAAATTAATTTATCATTTAGTTAACCCTTAATTAACTGTTAACCCATCCTTAATTAACAGATAATCAATCCTTAATTACCAATTGATTAATCCTTAATCATAATTGATTAATCAATTAATTACCATTTAACAACTTCTTAATTAATCCTTAATTACTGGTTAATTATTATCTAATTATTAATCAATAAAACTTTAATTATTAATTAATAAAATTTAATTACAAGTAGACATTTCTTAAATACTAATTAAGTAACCTTTATTACTTAATTAACAACTTATTAATTACTCAACTAATAATTCTTAATCACTTGATTAATTTAAATTTAATTACACTTAATTACTTGATTAATGAATCCTTAATCATTAATTAATAATCTAGTTAATGATCTTTAAATAACCATTTAATTAATCTTAAATTAACTAACCTTTAATTCTTAACCATTTATTAACCAAGTAAATCATTTTTCCTTAATTAGTTTCCTAATTAATACTTTATTTTTAACTAATTAATCAAACTTACTTCTTCAAATTAACTCAATCAAAATTAAGATATTTAAAACCTTAATTAAGATAAACATTTACCTTATAAAATGCTTTAATTGACTTAACACATTTACAATCTCTACTATACAACTATCCCTACTTAATTAAATTTTAAATTAAGTTTAAGCTAAAACAATATTTTAGCTTGATAAATTAAAATTATCAAACACAACTTTAAATAACTTAAATATTTATCAATTTATAGTTTAAACTAATTTTCAATTTGGATTTAAAACTTGTCTTTATATAAACCATTAAAATTACTTTCAAAACACATTTTCAAAATCATTCAAAATTTCTAAAAAAATGTTTAAATTTAACAAAACTTCAAAACTTCTTAAAATATGTTAAATAAAACATTTATTAAATACATCAAGTAATTTGTATAAAGTTTTTAACTAATATAGAATTTCCAAATTTCAAAAACAAGTTTTAAACCTTTTTAAAAAAATCTTTTAAAAACTGTTTTCGTTTACAGCTTCGGGTCAAACCCCTTATTTACTCGGGTCAATCCCGAGTTCCTTCTTCCATTTTTTTTAAACTTTGATTTAATTACAGTTACAAAAACAATAGGTTTCCCAAACCCAACACACCCGAGAACACTTCGAGTTTCCCCTTGCTAAACTCGAGTGCCACTTCGAGATTTCCCAACGCCAAACTAGCTGACACCCAACCATCGCCTTATGCACATGCACGCCACCGTTGGTCACCTTCGACCAACGTTATCGTCCCCGACAACTTACTCAACACCACTGCATCCCAAATCGACCATTCAAACTCACCATCTCACCTCGAATCAAAATTGGGTTATACTGCAGAACCTAAACCCAAACAACCCCACATAAAACCCCTCCGACCGCCAAGCTCCGGTCGCCAGAAATTGCGCGGTGCCGACCATCTCCTTCCAAGCCCATATGCTACCTCCAGCCAAAATTTCAGAGCACTCGATCAATGGTGCTTACGGGAAAAAAAAAATCAAAACCCAACCCAACAAAAACTATTGCTTAAACCCATTTTCGGTCATCGTCGTCGCCACCGCCCCTTACAGCCTCGACTACTATTTTTCCCCAAAACTCCGTGACCTCCTCGACCTACAGTAGCAACCCGGACCCACCAAATTGCTCCATCTTCCAGAAATCACCCAAATTCAACCTTCCAGTAAAACCCAAATCCCATCATCAATTTATTTTTAAAAAATCAGGATTTTTGTGCTACAAATCATAACTTTGAATGGTGATTCAATATATAAATGAGAATCAATAAATTTCAAAATTTTATTTATTTCATGATATAGTTTTCACTGCAAACTTAAGCATACAGGTAAATTTTAAAACTTAATTTGTCTAAACATGATTTCATAAGCTAGATGAATTTACAAGTTAACTAATTTGTTTTAGATTCAAAACTTCAAAGTGTTTATATGAAAGCTTGAATTTTGATTATTTATAAGAACTCTATGATCAAGTATGAACAGAGAAACTTAATTTCAAGAATGCAGATTCTATTGCATTCCTACTTTAAGATGCAGGCATCATCAAAAGAAACCACCTTCTAATTTTTTTAAATATATTTTACAATTTAAATCTTGCTGTTTGAACAACCTATGCTTGAACATATCAACAAGAAATCTAACCATAGAAGTAACAAACTGGATTTGTATTTATTTACACACTGCAGTTTTCAAAAACAAAAAGAAATTAACATGCACATTCAATAACACATTCCTAAATATATGCAGCTTCATCACAAACAAACTTCATTTCACAGAAATTATTTAAACAACAATTTATTAACCTACTTAAAATTTTAAGTTAGTTGTTTACTCACCTCATTTGACTTTGCATAGAAATTTGGAACAGGAATGAAAACTCCCATTTGTTTTTTTGAAAACTTGCTGTTGCAATTTCCAGAAACCATGAATATTACTGACACAAGCCTTTGCTATAAAACTTGATACTAAATTTCTTTAAAACTGGAACCATGGTGGTGCTCAAAGCTTTTGAAAATGAGTTGTTTTCCAGATTGCATTGAAGCTTTATCTCAGGCAAAACTTACTACATGCATGATAGAAATACTGCAAATTTATTTTTGTTTGAAGATGATCTTGAGGATTTGGGTGAAGTTTTGCTACAGGTTTGAGAATTTCTGGTTTCAGAGATTTTTCTTGAACATGAGGATTTTAATAGGTTCAGGTTTTAATAAAAACAACATGCAAGGTTTGGAAATGAAGGGTTTGAGGAGATATGCATTTCTGTTTTTAGGTTTGAGAAGGAATTTCAGTTTTCAGATTGAACTTTTTTAGAAATTTTCTTTTTTTACAAGAGTGGCCATGGATTCTTGTTTGAATTCAAAGAAAATGAAGGAAGAAGATAATAGGATTTTATAAAATGAATTTTAAGGTTAAATAAAATTTAAAGAAAGGAAAAAGAAAATTAAGAAAAAGAAGACACTTGTTATCTTTGATTACATTTGTCATAACCCAAGCTTAATCTCTTAACACATGTATCCTATGATGTTTTAAAAATGAACACATGTCACTTATTATTTTTAAATTATTTAAAATGATTTTTAAAACCCTTTATTATCAATTTGCTTAATTTGTGAATACTTTACTAATTTATAAATGTTTTTATAAATATATAAATCCATTTTCTTTTCTTATAAAAATAAAACTTTCAAAAGACAATGAGACATAAACTAATTAGATTCCAAATAAAATAATATAAAATTATTAAATCCATTTTTACAAGTTAATTTATATGCTTTGCATTTATTTACTATTTAACAAACATTTTCCAAATATATATAATTAAAATTCTCTTGTTTTAAATTAATACAAAAACAAGTCTTATTTTCAAAATAAAACTTTATCCATAAATCTTTTATATACAAATGTATTTCAAGATATATTTTTTTTAAATTACAAATTCCCATTCAAATTTCAAATATAAAAATTCAAATTCAATTTAAACTTAATTTCAAATAAAATATGTTTTTATAAATTAAACGAACACACTTTTAAATTAAGAAATACTGAATTCTAATTTAAAGTTAATTTTTAAATAAACATATGTTTAAACAATACTTATTAAATTAAAATGTCAAACTTATCAAAAATCAAATTTCTAAAATAACAAAAATTAAATAATTATACCATTTAAAATCAATTGATTTCTAAATTTAAAAACATCACATAAATTTTATTTTGGTTATTTATATTTGAAGATACAGTTTTGTCAATTTTAAATGATTTAATTAAGAGATTATCTCCTTTTAAATTCTTCGAAATTCTGGGATATTACAAAGGTTTTAATTTAACCCTTAACTTAGGTTAATAATGATGCTAATTTAATTTAGTTGAGATAACTATATATATGTGTGTATGTGTGTGTGTGTGCGTGTGTGTGTATGCGCGTGTGTGTGTGTGCGTGTGTTAATTATTTAGTTAATTACAAAAGTTATTAAATAAAAGTTAATAATGTAATTAGGTAAATGGTTAAGATAAATGTTTTAAACTTTTAATTAATTAAGGACTTAAGTAATTATAAAGGATAATAAATTAATTCCAGTAATTAATTAAAATAAAATATAGGGAATGCAATTAGTTAATGTCATTTAAGTAGGATTTACAAGTACTTAATTTATGAGTGTTAAATTAATCTATTTTAATTAAATTAGAACTTGTGGGACAAGCTTATCTAGTTAATAAATAATCAAATTATATTGAATGCTTTCGATTGTATAATGTCTCTAGTGTGTAATTTGTCATATTCTGTGACATGAAATGCCTGAACTTAACTGTGATAAATGTGAGTTATTTATCTTTGTTGAATTTCTATGTGCATATGACATTCAGAAGTTTAATCAAATTGTTTTACTTAAACAACTTGGCCTTAAAAGACGGTGTTTGGATTTCGATGAGACCGGGATGTGAGAAATGTGGATTACGGATCCTAAGGCTAGAATAAACGCTAAAGAGGGTGAATAGTGTTTTAAGGAATTATTAAATCGTTTTGAATTTATATTAATAAGAAGAATATATAACCACTTATTTGAATTTTGGTGGGAAAAATTCATAAAATTAAAAATCGTTATATGTTGACATGGGTAGAAGGGGGTTGTCGACATTGTACTTGATATTTTTTCCATTTGATTTAATTTAATTTAATTTTTAGTTATACTTTGTTATTTATATTCTATATTTCATTTATTGAACAAATACCTAATTCTCTTCTTAATTTAGTAAATATAGATTCATTTAAAGTTTTTGTTAAGATATCAGCAATTTGTTTCTCGAAATTGATATAATCAAGAGAAATTACTTCCATACTTATATTATCTCTGAGAAAATGATGTCTGATATCAATATCTTTAGTTCGAGCATGACGAGTAGTATTTTTAGATAAATTTATTGCACTAGTATTGTCACAATAAATTGGTGATTTTGAGATATTTAAACCAAAATCTTTTAAAGTTTGTTGCATATAAATTACTTGAGAACAAGCCAAAGCAGCAGAAATATACTCTGCTTCGGTTGTTGATAAAGAAACTATGTTTTGCTTTTTACTAAACCAGGAAATCAGAGGATGCCCCAAAAAGTGACAAGTTCCACTTGTACTTTTTCGGTCTGATTTACAACCAGCATAATCAGCATCACAGTAAGATATTAATTCAAAAGAATCATTTTAAGGATAAAATAAGCCATAATCAAAGGTGTGTTTAACATATCTTATGATACGTTTTACAGCTTTGAAGTGGGTCTCTGTAGGTTGGGATTGATATCTTACATAGAGACAAAGCTATGCATGATATCAGGTCTACTAGCAGTGATATAGAGTAGTGATCCAATCATTCTTCTATATAATTTTTGATCTACATCTTTCGAGAGATCTTCTTTACTTAGGTACTCACTGGTTGCCATGGGAGAGGGTTTTCCACTTGCAGTAGTCAAACCAAATTTACTAACTAGGTCTTTAGCATATTTTTCTTCACTAATAAAGATACCATTATCTAATTGTTTTATTTGTAATCCTAAAAAGATGTTTAATTCACCCATATGACTCATCTCAAACTCTTTTGTCATTATTTCAGAAAATTCTCTATACATTTCAAAATTAGTTGATCCGAAAATGATATCATCTACGTAAACTTGTACTAGTTGAATATCATTTTTATTTCTTTTAATAAAAAGAGATTATCTACTTTACCAATTTCAAAGTATAAGTAAAATCTTAGTCTATCATACCAGGCTCTAGGAGCTTGTTTTAGACCATATAGAGCTTTCTTGAGTTTGTGAACATGATTTGGTAATTTTCCATTTTCAAAAAGTGGTAGTTGTTCGAAATGTACTTCCTCTTTTACAAATCCATTTAAAAAGGCACTTTTAACATCCATTTGATATAATTTGAAATTATTATGATTTGCAAAAGCAAGTAAAATCCTAATGGCTTCTAATTTTGCTACGGGAGCAAAGGTTTCATCAAAATCTATTCATTCTTCTTGACAATAACCTTGAGCGACTAACCGGGCTACATTTCTAACAACCTCACCTTGTTCATTCATTTTATTTTTATAAACCCATTTGGTTCCAATTATAGTTTTATTTTCAGGTCTAGGAACAAGTTCCCCAACATCATTTCTAGTGAATTGATTTAGTTCTTCTTGCATAGCCAAAATCCATGAATCATCAGTTGATGCTTCTTTTGGATTTTTGGGTTCAATAGTTGATGTAAAGGCTACATTGCTTATTTTACTTAGTTGATTTCTAGTTGTAACAACAGATTGCATATCTCCTAGCATATTTTCTATAGGATGATCTTTAAAAATTTAATCTTTTTATTAGGATGATTAATTTCATTATTAGTTTCAGTTGACTCTTGATTTTGAGTGATTAAATCCTCTTCATCATTTGTGTCTTCAAAATTTTGAGACTTTCATCGAATGAAACATGCATTGTTTCTTCGTTGGTGTTAGTTCTTAAATTAAACACTCTATATGCTTTACTTCTACTAGAATATCCAATAAAGATACTTTTGTCGGATTTGTGATCAAATTTATCAAAGTTATCTTTTGTATTTAAAACAAAACATTTGCTTCCAAAAATTCAAAAATAAGATACCTTAGGTTTCTTTGAGTGAAGAAGTTCATAAGATGTCTTATCAGTTAAAGGTCTAATTAAAATTCTATTTAAAATAAAATAGGCGGTAGCAACTGTTTCTGCCCAAAAATACTTGGTAATTTACTATCTAAAATCATAGTTCTCACGCACTCTTCAATCGTCCTATTTTTACGTTCTACTGCCCCGTTTTTTTATGGAGTTCTAGGAAATAAAAAATTGTGAGTTATTCCCTTTTTATTGCAGAATTCCTCAAACTTTTCATTTTCAAATTCACCACCGTGATCACTACGGACAGTTATAATTTTTAGGGAAAGTTGATTTTGAATCCTTTTTGTAAATTTCTTAAAATATTCAAAAGTATCACTTTTATGTTTCAAAAATATTCTTCATGTAAATATAGAATAATCATCTACAATTACAAAAACATATTTACCATGATTTATTGACAGAATTTGAGATGGACTAAATAAATCATGATGAAGTAATACAAGAGGTTTTAAAGTGAAATCATATCTTTTAATTTAAAGGAACTTTTTCTAAGTTTTCCTAATTGACATCCATCATATAAACTATCTACTTTAAAATTCATTTTAGAAAGACCTCTAACTAGATCATGTTTTGACAGTCTAGATAAGAGTTTGAAATTCAAATACCCAAATCTCTTATGCCAAATCCAAGGGTCACTTGTATTTGCCAAAAGACACAAGTTATCATTTGAAACTTTCATACTAAGAATATAAATATTCTTTTTCCTAATTCCCTCAAATATTATGGTTGAATTATTATCTTCAATGTGACACTTATCTTTTTCGAATTTAATTTTATATCCTTTATCGCAAAGTAGGATAATACTTAGCAGATTATGTTTCAGATTCTCAACTAGCAAAACATTAGTAATAATAGGAGTTTTAGAGTTACCATCTTTGCTGACGCCAATCACATATCCTTTTGAGTTGTCTCTAAAGTTGACCAGTCATCCATCTTTGTATATTATATCGTTCAGCATATCTGGATTACCAATCATGTGTCTAGAGCATCCACTATCGAGTATCCATTTATTCTATTTGATCTGCACAATTTTTCCAATGTGGATTGATTCCTCAACACCCATAAAACATGTTTCCTGCACATCATACAATTTTGGTAGACAGCTTGAATTTGAATATTGATTATATGCAGACTCAAGAGGCAATGATGATCTGAATATTTCTAAACTAGTATTAACAAGTTTTCTAAACATATCCATTTTAAAAGCTTTTTCAAAAATCATATTATGAAACTTTGAAAATCTTGCTCTGGTACCAAATGTGCGAAATGCGGATTACGGATCTTAAGGCTAGAATAAACACTGGAAGGGGGTGAATAGTATTTTAAGGAATTATTTAATCCTTTTGAGTTTATATTAATTTGAATACAAATATATGCAATATTCAGACACAGATATGATCACACAATCAAACACAGATGCAGAAACAAAGTAAAAGCAATAAAGGAAAGAACACACCAGATTTTATACTGGTTCGGAGTTACCCTACATCAAGTCCCGCACACAAGTATGGATTTCCTTTCAAAATCAATTGTTACAATTACACCCTCGATTTCAAGGCCACGAGGCACACCACTCCAGATTCACAATTCTCTGGGTAGAGATACTTGATTTTACGGGCAACAAGTTCACCCAATTAATTTCACAGGCTGCAATCACACCATTTATTACTTGATTGATTTTACAGGCTACAATCACACCTTTTATCACTCAATTTATTACAAAGAAGCCTATAACTCTGAATAGCACTGAGATATTGTTGAGATAGTGATAGAGAATCAAAACAGAGATGATCTAGTTAGATTCAATGTTGCTTTCAGCAGAGTAGTGGTAAAAATGTTTATAAAGAAATGTGGAAGAAGAAGAGGAGTGAAATCAGAGAAAATATGAATATAAATTCATTTAAAACTGCCCCTATTTATAGTAGAACAACAGTCATGTCCATTCGTGAAAGGATATGACGAATAGACACTTCCTTTGAAATTCAAAATTTTGAAACAATCTGCCACCTTTTCGACAAGGGTATATTGGGGTTGTCGACTGGCCTAAGCAATTTTTGGTGTTTTGTTTTTCTTTGAAAATAACTTTCATCTTATATTAAAACTATTATTTAAACTTTATAAACATACTTAACTATAGTTAAAATACATAAATAAGTATAGAGAATAATATTTTGGTATATATAAAATTTTACTATAATTTTATATTCAAATCTAAGTATAAGTTTAAAAGTTAAATATATTAAAAGATAGTTTAAAACTAAGGATAATTTGATTTTGAAGATAAAGATTATTTTGAGGCTAAAAGTATTTTAAAACCAGGATAGATGTTTTTGATTCTTTTAAAAGGAAGATTTTGAAATCATTTTGAAAACGAGATATAATTTTGTAAAACATTTTGAATAAAAGTTAGTGGATACAAAATAATGTTCCACTATATTTTTCGTAGGTTCTATCCTACTTAGGGTTTCATCCATTTAACAGGCTCGAAGTGGATTCCATTCCACGAATAAATTGGATTTTAAGATGCTAGTGCTTTTCAAGGAGTTTTAACAAAATTCTTAACTAAATTACTTATTATTGAAATCTTGAACTTTTGATAATCTTGATACTCATGAATCTTCAATCTTGATATCTTGAATCTCTATACTGTACAGTCTTTATTCTTGGTACCTGCATGGTTAAATCCTGCATATACATATATATCTAAACTATAATGTTAGTATTTATATTTTATAATCTTATTCTAAGGTTGTTGTCATCAAAACCATCTTCTCAAGGACTAACAATCTCTCCTTTTTGATGATGACAAACTTTTTTTATAAAATATTACTTCTATCCTAATACCTTCCCCTAAAACTATGCCTAACTATCCTATTTTATACTTCTCCCCCTTTGTCATCAACAAAAACTAACTCGAAACTATATAACCCCCCTTAATCTAATAATAGATGACATTTTATTATATGATAGTGTTATCATAAATAATCAACTAAAACTTAGTCCTAAATTACTAACTATCCTAACTAAGAATCTATATATGGTAATACTTACAATAGTGATAATGTGAGAAGTCAAATATAAGAACACAAATCATTTATTAATTATATAATTTTATTAATTATATATTATTATATTTACATTTTCGTAAAGAACGTAACTAAGAACATACAACAATAGGAAAGAGAGAAAAGAAACTAATGTGTGTCCTTGAACATGGAAGATATATGAACCCAATAATTTGGGTAGTGGAAACAGAAATTTCCACGCTGCTCTACTAGATTCCATCCTTGTCAAAGCACACTTCAGTGTGCTCTTCTTCCATGAGGGCTTCTTCTTCTTCTTCCTCACTGTCCTCTTGCACTTGATCTCTTGAAGACTCTTCATCAATCAAGATCGGATTAGCATGATTGTCCATTAGAAACTTTTGCAAATTTCTAAGGATTTTGCCTTACCGTTCTTGTTCTTTCGCCATTCTAAGTTGCACTACTTGAATTTCAGTCATTAGTTGCAGTGCATCCTTCAAGGAATCCTCCATTTTCATCACTTGTGCAAGCGTAGTTCGCTGAAATGGTCCAGTAGAAGGAGAAGGGAACGAAAAGGTTGAATTTTTATTTGATTTGGAAGAGGAGGCCATTGTTTAATTGTTTTCAGAAGTTAGAACAGAGAAAGTATAGAAAGAATGATCAAAATTTCGAAATAAGAAGAATATATAACCACTTATTTTAATTTTGGTGGGAAAAATTCAGAAAATAAAAAATCGTTATATGTCGACAAGGGTAGAAGGGGGTTGTCGACATGGTATTTGATATTTTTGCTATTTGATTTAATTTAATTTAATTTTTAATTATACTTTGTTATTTATATTTTATATTTCAGTTATTGAGCAATATCTAATTCTCTTCTTAATTTAGTAAATATATATTCATTTAAGGGTTTTGTAAAGATATCAGCAATTTATTTCTCGGAATTGATATAATCGAGAGTAATTACTTCGTTACTATATTATCTCTGAGAAAATGATATCTGATATCAATATGTTTAGTTCGAGCATGATGATTAGTATTTTTGGATAAATTTATTGCACTAATATTGTCACAATAAATTGGTGATTTTGAGGTATTTAAACCAAAATCTTTTAAAGTTTGTTGCACATAAATTACTTGAGAACAAGCCAAAGCAGTAGAAATATACTCTGCTTCGGTTGTTGATAAAGAAACCGTGTTTTGATTTTTACTAAACCAGGAAATCAAAGAATGCCCCAAAAAGTGAAAAGTTCCACTTGTACTTTTTCGGTCTGATTTACAACCAGCATAATCAGCATCACAATAAGATATTAATTCAAAAGAATCATTTTAAGGATAAAATAAGCCATAATCAAAGGTGTGTTTAACATATCTTATGATACGTTTTATAGCTTTGAAGTGGGTCTCTGTAGGTTGGGATTGATATCTTACATAGAGACAAAGCTATGCATGATATCAGGTCTACTAGCAGTGATATAGAGTAGTGATCCAATCATTCCTCAATATAATTTTTGATCTACATCTTTCGAGAGATCTTCTTTACTTAGGTACTCATTGGTTGCCATGGGAGTGGGTTTTCCACTTGCAGTAGTCAAACCAAATTTGTTAACTAGGTCTTTAGCATATTTTTCTTGACTAATAAAGATACCATTATCTAATTGTTTTATTTGTAATCCTAAAAAGAAGATTAATTCACCCATATGACTCATCTCAAACTCTTTTTTCATTATTTCAGAAAATTCTTTATTCATTTCAAAATTAGTTGATCCAAAAATGATATCATCTACGTGGACTTGTACTAGTTTAATATCATTTTTATTTCTTTTAATAAAAAGAGTATTATCTACTTTACCAATTTCAAAGTTTGATTGTAATAAGTAAGATCTTAGTCTATCATACCAGGCTATAGGAGCTTCTTTTAGACCATGTAGAGCTTTCTTAAGTTTGTAAACATGATTTGGTAATTTTTCATTTTCAGAAAGTGGTGGGTGGTTGTTTAACATACACTTCCTCTTTTACAAATCCATTTAAAAAGGCACTTTTAACATCCATTTGATATAATTTGAAATTATTATGATTTGCAAAAGCAAGTAAAATCCTAATAGCTTCTAATTTTGCTACGGAAGCAAAGGTTTCATCAAAATCTATTCATTCTTCTTGACAATAACCTTGAGCGACTAACCGGGCTACATTTCTAACAACCTCACCTTGTTCATTCATTTTATTTTTATAAACCCATTTGGTTCCAATTATAGTTTTATTTTTAGGTCTAGGAACAAGTTCCCCAACATCATTTCTAGTGAATTGATTTAGTTCTTCTTGCATAGCCAAAATCCATGAATCATCAGTTGATGCTTCTTTTGGATTTTTGGGTTCAATAGTTGATATAAAGGCTACATTTCTCATTTTACTTAGTTGATTTCTAGTTGTAACAACAAATTGCATATCTCCTACTATATTTTCTATAGGATGATCTTTTAAAAGTTTAATCTTTTTATTAGGATGATTAATTTCATTATTAGTTTCAGTTGACTCTTGATTTTGAGTGATTAAATCCTCTTCATCATTTGTATCTTCAAAATTTTGAGACTTTCATTGAATGAAACATGCATTGTTTCTTCAATGGTGTTAGTTCTTAAATTAAACACTCTGTATGCTTTACTTCTATTAGAATATCCTATAAAGATACCTTTGTTGGATTTAGGATCAAATTTATCTAAGTTAACTTTTGTATTTAAAATAAAACATTTACTTCCAAAACTTCTAAAATAAGATACCTTAGGTTTCTTTGAGTGAAGAAGTTCATAAGATATCTTATCAATTAAAGGTCTAAATAAAATTCTACGTAAAATATAACAGGTGGTAGCAACTGCTTCTGTCCAAAAATACTTGGTAATTTACTATCTGAAAGCATAGTTCTCGCACACTCTTGAATCGTCCTATTTTTACGTTCTACTATCCCGTTTTGCTGTGTAGTTCTAGGAAATGAAAAATTGTGAGTTATTCCCTTTTTATTTCAGAATTCCTCAAACTTTTTATTTTCAAATTCAGCACCGTGATCACTACAGATGGTTATAATTTTTAGAGTAAGTTGATTTTGAATCCTTTCTGTAAAGTTCTTAAAACATTCAAAAGCATCACTTTATGTTTCAAAAATATTGTCC
Organism: Allium cepa; assembly: GCA_030765085.1. NCBI lineage: Eukaryota > Viridiplantae > Streptophyta > Magnoliopsida > Asparagales > Amaryllidaceae > Allium > Allium cepa. Next base: position 70,977,409 of record CM060930.1, on the reverse strand, counting down.
ATGTAAATCTAGAATAATCATCTACAATTACAAAAACATATTTACTATGATTTATTGACAGAATTTGAGATGGACCAAATAAATCAAGATGAAGTAATTCAAGAGGTTCTGAAGTTGAAATCATATCTTTTAATTTAAAGGAACTTTTTCTAAGTTTTCCTAATTGACATCCATTACATAAACTATCTACTTTAAAATTCATTTTAGGGAGACCTCTTCCTAGATCATGTTTTGACAGTCTAGATAAGAGTTTGAAATTCAAATGCCCAAATATCTTATGCCAAATCCAAGGGTCACTTATATTTGCCAAAAGACACAGGCTATCATTTGAAACTTTCATACTAAGAATATAAATATATTTTTTTGTAATTCCCTCAAATTTTATGGTTGAATTATTATCTTCAATGTGACACTAATCTTTTTCAAATTTAATTTTATATCTTTTATCGCAAAGTTGACTAATACTTAGCAGATTATGTTTCAGATTCTTAACTACCAAAACATTAGAAATAATAGGAGTTTCAGAGTTACCGACTTTGTCGATGCCAATCACATATCCTTTTGAGTTGTCTACAAAGTTAACCAGTCCTCCGCCTTTTTATATTATATCATTCAGCATATCTGGATTAACAGTCATGTGTCTAGAGCATCCACTATCGAGTATCCATTTATTCTTTTTGATCTGCACATTTGTCCATTATGGATTGATTCCTCAAAACCCATAAAGCATGTTTCCTGCATATCATACAATTTTGGTCGACAACTTGAATTTGAATATTGATTATATGCAGACTCAAGAGACAATGATGATCTGAATATTTCCAAACTAGTATTAACAAGTTTTTTAAACATAGCCATTTTAAAAGCTTTTTCAAAAATCATATTATGAAACTTTGAAAACCTTGCTCTGGTACCAAATGTGAGAAATGCGGATTACAGATCTTAAGGCTAGAATAAACACTAAAGGGGCGGAGGGAGGGGGTAAATAGTGTTTCAAGGAATTATTAAAACTTTTTGAGTTTATATTAATTTGAACACAAATGTATGCAATATTCAGACACAGATATGATCACACAATCAAACACACATGCAGAAATAAAGTAAAAGCAATAAGGGAAAGAACACACTGGATTTTATACTGGTTCAGAGTTACCCTACATCCAGTCCGACACATAAGTACGGATTTCCTTTCAAAATCAATTATTACAATTACACCCTCGATTTCTAGGCCACGAGGTACACCACTCCAGATTCACAATCCTCTGGGTAGAGATACTTGATTTTACAGGCAACAAGTTCACCCAATTGATTTCACAGGCTACAATCACAACTTTTCTCGCTTGATTGATTTCACAGGCTACAATCACACCTCTTATCACTTGATTGATTTTACAGGCTACAATCACACCTTTTATCACTCAATTTATTATAAAGAAGCCTATAACTCTGAATAGCACTGAGATCTTGTTGAGATAGTGATAGAGAATCAAACCATACATGATCTAGTTAGATTCAATGTTGATTTCGGCAGAGTAATGGTAAAAATGTATAAAAGAAATGTGGAAGAAGAAGTGGAGTGAAATCAGAGAAAATATGAATATAAATTCGTTTAAAACTGCCCCTATTTATAGTAGAGCAACAGCCATGTCCATTCGTGAAAGGATATGACGAATAGACACTTCCTTTGAAATTCAAATTTTTGAAACAAACTGCCACCTTGTCGACAAGGGTATATTGGGGTTGTCGACAGGCCTAAGCAATTTTTGGTGTTTTGTTTCTGTTTGAATTCATCTTGTATTAAAACTATTATTTAAACTTTATAAACATACTTAAATATAGTTAAAATACATAAATAAGTATAGAGAATAATATTTTGGTATATATATAATTTTACTACAATTTTATATTTAAATCTAGTATAAATTTAAAAGTTAAATATATCAGAAGATAGTTTAAAACTAAGGATAATTTGATTTTAAAGATAAAGATTATTTTGAGGCTAAAAGTATTTTAAAACCAGGATAGATGTTTTTGATGCTTTTAAAAGGAAGATTTTGAAATCATTTCGAAAGCAATATATAATTTTGTAAAACATTTTGAATAAAAGTTAGTGAATACAAAACATTGTTCCACTAGATTTTTCGTACGTTCCATCCTACTTAAGGTTCCCCCTTTAACAGGCTCGCAGTGGATTCCATTCCATGAATAATTTGGATTTTAAGATGCTAGTGCTTTTCTAGGAGTTTTAACAAAATTCCTAATTAAATTACTTATTATTGAAATCTTGAACTCTTGATAATCTTGATACTCATGAGTCTTCAATCTTGATATCTTGAATCTCTATAATGTGTGGTCTTCATTCTTGGTACCTGCAGTGTTAAATCCTGCATATACATATATATATATATATATACATCTAAACTATAATGTTAGTATTTATATGTTATAATCTTATTCTAAGGTTATTGTTATCAAAATCATCTGACTAACACGGGATCGGATACCAAATTGTTATCTGAAAACCACATCGATCCAAATTAAGCAATAGGTCATGAAATCTAAAGTGAAGATCGAGAATGATGATTCAGAATGTAAGGGCTATTTGTTGTTAACTCGTAGGGTGAATCCAAAACAGTGTAACAGAGATAGTGCCTTAGGATGAATGCTATCAAACCATCATCATTGGAGGACAATGAGCATTCCAAGATATGTGTGCTATAAAAGTAATCGTAGCCTCAAGCCTCATCGACCGGGAATGGCTAAAACATGGAAGGTGCAACAAGGCTAGGTGGCTATCACCCAAGTAGGATAAGATTTTCCCTTATCTAGATGTGTGTTTTTCGGCTGTGCGGGCGGTTGTTGGCCACAACCGCGGGGTTGTCATATTCGGACTATCCGGTAAGGGGTAGCTCCGGTCTTGTGTTGCAGAGATCAGGGGGATCATCGGTACTCTGATCTAGACGAGGTACTGTGACGGGCAGTGCCTCGGTAGCCCTACCATTGTATGGATCCAATCTCCAATAAGTGCCCGTACGATTTTTATTGTGCCCAACTATGTTGGAACATGAGATGTAAGCATTCCAGTATTTTCTATTTTATACTAAAAACCCTAGACACTATTATAATATAACTGGATTTCCTATCAAATGTTTTGGTTATCGTAAGGGAAAAACTCGTCCATGTTTATTTGCGGTGAGTCTTACGAAATACCTTTGATTTCAAATGATTTTCAAGTTAAACAAACTTAAACTGTTTACTCACACCAGACCTATGTCTGACCTAGAGTTTATTTTCTGTTTTGTTAAACTCTTGAGTACTTAAATTTTTATGAGTAGCCAATTAATTCAGGTTGGCATGATGTATTTTGGAGAAGACTTGGAGCAGGAGGCTTTGGCATGTCTATATGATATATCTATTCTGCAGTATTAGTACCTATGTTTGCATTTTGGATAGATAGGTCATCACGATTGTCTAATATAATGTTGTAAAACTGAGTGACTCTGATGTATGGTAATAGTGACTACTATGTAATATCTATGTGATGTGATATATATTTTTTTCGTTCCGCCGTGAGATTTTGATGATTGTTTAGTTCTTTCTTTTTATCTATTTTCTTTTCTACCTATTTCTTTCTAATTTACGATACGTCTTTCTATGGAATGAAAGGCAGGTTGTCACAGTTAGTATCAGAGCGCTAGGTTGAGAGAGCGTACTTGTAAATATATATATATATATTTGATTGTTGGGTTACCTTATTCAGGTTGCTACCATGAGTTCCAGGGGTAGAAGAGGCAGAGGTGTGAGTAGCACGACGACCACTAATGGAAGAGGTCCGAATGCTAAAGGTGGAAGAGTAACTGTCGAGGCTGTAACCCTAATACCACCTCGAGTGAACTTTGCAGCACTGTGCAAAGACTTTACCAATCTCGGAGGAAAGCCTTTTAAGGGTACAGAGTCTATCATTGAAGTGCAAGCCTGGTGCGCTCGTGTGAGCCGATTTTTAAGAGTTTGGATCTCTCAGATGAGCAAAAGCGAGTTATGGCGACATGGAAACTTCAGGAGGGAGCAGCTGTGTGGTGGGATGCAGTCACCATGAATGTTACTAAGGACGAATTCTCGTGGAGCAAGTTCAAGATAGTGTTTGAAGAGCAGTTTATGCCTACCGCAGGGAAGACTCGACTATATAGGAATTTTCTAGAACTTAAGCAAGGAAATTTGTCAATGTCAGAGTATGAAACCAAGTTCAATGAGTTATCCCGCTATGGACCTGGTCCTATTGAAACAACCCTTAAGAAGAACGAGATGTTTGTGCTTGGAATGAGACCTGAATTTCATGAAAAAATGATTGCACATCTCAAAGGATCATTTGTGGAACCGATAGATATGGCTTTGAGATACGAAGAGCTTATGGAAAAGAAACCCTTGGCAACAGTGGTAGCACCGAGTGGAAATGCTACCAATTAGAACAAAAGGAAATTCAACCCGAACTGGAAGAAGAGGGGTAAAGGAAAACCTGGAGGCAACAATATAGCTCGGAAATGTTTTGTGTGCCAGCAGGAAGGTCATCTGGCTAAACAGTGTCCTAGAGGTGGAGCTCCGAAGCAGCAGCAGAGGGGACCCATTTCCACGATGGTTCGAAACTCCGTATGCTTCAATTGTCAGCAATCCGGGAATATGGTGAACTCTTGCCCACTTCTCCAAAAAGCTCAACCGAACAAAGTGTTTGCTATTCAGGGTGGACCGTCAACTTCTGGTGATGGGAAAGGCAAAGGCATTCTTGAAGGTACTTTGCTTTAGATGGCATTTATGTTAGAGTTTTGTTTGATTCTGGCGGTTTCCTTAGTTTTATTTCTTTGGAAACGGTAGAGAAATTTCATTTTACCCCTAGTATCACGGACCTTCCTATTTTTGTATCTAATCCCATAAGGGGAGTGACCAAGCTAGACATATTCTGTAAAGGTCTAAAAATTACTTATCTATCCCATAGTTTCTCGTGCAACCCATTTGTATTGGATTTTAAAGGATTTGACCTTATTTTGGGAATAGATTGGTTAGAAAAACATAAAGCTATTCTGATTTGTGAAGAGAGAACAGTGTCATTAGAAACCAAACTGGGAAGGATTGCAAAAGTGACTTGCGATAGTTCAGGAATTCACTTGGACAGTCTTTTGCATGGGATCGAGGCATCTCAAGAAGAAATAGGAACCATCAAAGTCATCAGAGATTTTCCAGACATCTTTGAAGAAGTCAAAGGTTTGCCCCCGCATCGGGAGATTGAGTTTCGTATCGACTTAGTTCCAGAAGCGATACCGGTGGTTCAACCAAGTAGAAGGATGGCTTCTAGAAAGAGAGTAGTTGGTGAAGCAGACTCAGGATTTCTTGAAGAGAGGATTGATCAGAACTAGTCATTCTGGCTGGAGTTCTACTGTAGTATTTGTAACCAAATCGGACGGGTCTTTAAGATTTTGTGTAGACTATCGAGAATTGAATAAGGTAACCATTAGGAATAAGTACCCCTTGCCTCGTATTGACGATCTTGTTGATCAACTTCATGGAGCTTCTGTGTTCTCTCAATTGGATCTAGCTTCGGGTTTTCACCAGCTAAGGGTAACCGAAGGCAGTATACCCTTGATTCCATTTTGAGGACCCAACTGTTTTTATGAATGGCCGGTTATGCCTTTTGGGCTGACCAACGCTTCGGCTTATTTTGTGGATTTGATGAACCGTGTCTTCCATGATGTGTTGAACAAGTTTGTGCTTGTGTTCATTGACTACATTCTCAACTGCTCCAAATCAGAGGAGAAGCGCAAGCATCATTTGGAAATAGTATTGGAAACATCGAGGAGACATGTCCTAGAAGAAAAGTTTTCGAAGTGCCATTTTTGAAAGTCAGAAGTAAGATTTTTGGGACACATTGTATATGGAGAAGGCATTTTTGTGGAACCGGCCAAGGTGGCAGGTATTCAGGAGTGGAAGCAACCGCAGACTCCTATAGAAGTTTGCATTTTTCTTGGCTTGGCAGGTTACTACAGGAAATTCATCTGGGATTACTCTAAGATTTCCTCCCAATTGACCAATGAAGGGAGAGAAATTTAAATGGACTCCTAAGTGTGAAGAAGCATTTCTGGATGTGAAGGCGAGATTGACCAGTGCACCTGTTCTGGCTATGCCAGATGGAAGGAGTAAGTTTGAAGTCTACACCAATGCTTGTGGAGTAGGGCTTGGTGCTGTTCTGATGCCGAATGGAAGAGTGATTGCATACGCGAGTAGGCAGTTGAAGCCGCATGGGAAGAACTATGCTACGCATGATTTGGAATTGCTGGCTATCGTCTTTGTACTGAAGATATGGAGGTATTATCCGTTGGGTGAGAAATTCGAGCTTTTCGCCGATCATAAACCTTTAAAATATCTTTTCTCCCAAAAAGACCTGAACTTGAGGCAGCAGAGATGGGTGGAATTTTTGGCATTTAATGATCTGGACATTCTCTACACACCAGCGAAAGCAAACGTTGTGGTGGACGCTTTGAGTAGAAATGCAATTTTAGCTGTTTTGGATGTTATCCCGTCTCTACAGGAAAGGATCGTAAGCAATCAAATGAATGATAGAACTTTAGAAGAATTAATTCATGGAGTTAAGGAAGGTCGGTATTCGAATATCAAGATAGATGCTCAAGGAGCTTTAAGAATTAATGGACGATTATGTGTGCCGGATGTGGATGGATTGAGGCAGGAAGTTTTGTTGGAAGGCCACAAATGTAGACTGAGTATCCATCCGGGGATCTTGAAGACGTATAAGGATCTAAAAAGAGTTTACTAGTGCCAGGAATATGGAAGGATATTGCTACCATTGTCAATGGATGTGCGAACTGTCAACAAGTGAAGGGTGATCAACAAAGGACCGCGAGACTATTGCAACCATTAGAGATTCCAAAGTGGAAATGGGAAATGATATCAATGGACTTCATCGATGGGTTTCCAAGAACCAGGAAACGAAATGAAGGAGTGTGGGTAATCGTAAGAGCGCCCAATTTATTCCAGTTAAGGCAACCAGAACTGCATCTTCATTAGCAGAGATTTTCATGAAAGTGATCGTCGGGCTACATGGAGTTCCCATCACTAGTGAGTGATCGTGACCTAATTTTTACCAGCAAATTTTGGGAAGCTCTGCAAACAGCTCTTGGAACGAGGTTGAATTTAAGTACAGCTTATCATCCTCAAACCGACTGTCAGACAGAGAGGCTGAATTGCATTCTTGAAGATATATTGAGAGCTTGTATTCTGAATTTCAGCGGATCTTGGGAGGACCATCTACACTTGGTAGAATTCTTGTACAACAATGTTATCAGGCAAGTATTAAGATGGCACCATATGAAGCTTTGTACGAAAGACCCTGTAGATCACCATCTTGTTGGATAGAATCAGGAGATTGTCTTGTTCTTGGTCCAAATTTGATTCAGAAGGCATCTGCGAAGGTTGAACTGATCAAGAAAAGAATGAAGGCAGCCTAGGATCGTCAGAAAAGTTATGCAGATAAAAGACGAAGGAATTTGGAATTCGAAGTTGGAGATTTGGTTTTCATCAAGGTTTCCCCGATCAAAGGAGTAATCATATTTGGAAAGATGGGAAAGCTAGCTCCGAGATATATTGGACCTTTTCATCTTCTCGAGAGAATCAGTGCATTGGCCTACAGGATTGAATTACCAGACCAGATGGCTGTGACTCACAACGTATTTCACGTATCACATTTGAGGAAGTACGTGTACGACCCGTCACTAGTTGTAGAACTAGCAGTCCAGGAAGATTTAGAGGTCGAATCAGACTTAACGGTGGTCAGGCATCCAGTTCAGATTGTAGATCGAGATAACAAGGAGCTCAGGAACAAAGTGGTGAAGCTAGTTAAGATTCAGTGGAGTGGGGATCCTAGAGACTGTACCTGGGAAACTCTAGATAGTATTAGGAAGGCCTATCTAGAATGTATAAGGATAGTTAGGATTGTTTGTTTGAATAACATTGTATTCTTTGGTTGTTAGTATGTGGCTGATGTGTATGCTTGTTTGTTTGAATATAAAAAAAAATTGATGGATAATTAAATTATCTATTGCTTTTAAAATTTCGAGGACGAAATTCTTTTAAGGGGGGAGGAATGTGACAACCCGGGATTTTTAGCAATATTAATGGGATAATTTCCTAATATAATTATTTAAATTCGCAAACTTATCTTTTCAAACAAATAAATGCGCTATCTATTTTCTATTATTCGTATGCAAATTTTTAGTATAAACTATGATTTGAAAATAAAATAAATATCTTAAAAATAAATTAGATTTAAAATTCTACATTTTTAAAACACTAATGTGTATATAGTTACCAATTCAAGTATAAATAGCTTAAGCTTAAAATAAGAATTAATAAAAAGGTTTTATATTATTTCCTTTGAGTTACATAAATAAATAAAAAGAAAATATAAAAATAAAAATATAAAACATAAAAAGAAAATATAAAATATTCACTTGTGGACATTTGTAAGCTAAGGGATGACATACTGATACAAGTGTCAAGATTAAATTGTTTCTTCATTTAAAAAAAATTAGATAAAATGATTTGAAGAGAAACAAGGCTGTACAGTTTATATCCACTTATATACATCTCCTTTCTTTCTTTCATCTTGCAAACTAAAAATGGAACCATAAAAAATAAACAAATAACTCCTTCAAGTTTTCAACTAAAAACAAAGAGAAATTCAAGTTCAAAACTCAACTCAATTATACAGAAGATCATCAGATCAAAGAAATCAACTAGTAGTTTTCAAAATCAAGTTTCTAGATTTCAAGCTTTCCTCTATTCAAATTTTTAAGGAGAGTAAACTTCACCTTTTAATGTCAAACCTACTCTATTATCTGATGCATGTGATAAATAATAGTAGTAATGTTGCTAAAATGTTTTGCATGGATGTATATTGCTGGAGTATAAGTTGAATTACTGTGTGCATGTCTGTGTTTAGATGTGCATGTGTCTGTTTTGTTTCAACAGACTACAACTCACTCAAAAATTTAATTTCTCTTCATATAAAAAATTAAAGGTTATGGTTCTTAAAGGAAATGTGTTTGTATTAACTAAATCTTATTTTTTAAAATAATTATAAGCGTAATTAGTAAATGTTTTACTGGGAAGTTAAAAATTACAATGCAAATGAAATATTATAGGGAAATCGACTATCTTAATTTCAAGTTTCACCTTTATAATCAGATTCGATTTTGAAAACTATGATTTTGAATGGTAATTTCATGATTTTTAAGTTAGTAAATTAAGTGAAACTATAGGTTGAATTGAAATTGGATTTTTGTTGATTTCTGGCGATCAGAGGTTCTAGGGAAGTCGGGGATGTTGCTGGTGGTAACTCACAGGTCAAGGAGCTTGGAAAATTTGGTCGGACGGTTTTTAATTCGCCGAGGTGGCGCAGCGAGGAAGATGTAGGGTTTTAGAGCTCGTTTCGGTCGAGGTTGGTTTCTGGGCGAGCACAATGTCATGGTGGCATCGGAATGGACCAAAGAAGGGGGAAAAGGTAGAGGATGTCAGACGAAGCTTTTACCGTTAGGGCGTGGATTTCAGTGATCTGTAGCAGTGGAACGAGGGGCGAGTAGGCGTCGGTTTTGGTTCAGGCGTTGGCGCTACTGTTCGATTTTCGTTCGATTTTAATTTTTGTGGTCGATGTGGGTTCTAGGTGGTTAGGATGGTCGGCAGGTTCGACGGTGACTCGGTGGGACTATCGACGGTGGTCGAAGTTGCTCCGTTGCCTTGTACATGTGCACATGAGGATGTGTATCAGTGTTTTGCTGTAGACTAGAGAGGGAAGAAGAGAAGGAGAGGGGAAAGAAGGGGTTGGGCTTAGGTTTGCATAAGGTTTTGGATCGAGTTTGTACGCAAGTGATTTACCAAGTTTTAAAGAAGGAAAGAAGAGGGGGAAGACAAAGTTTGGGTCGAGAGTTTGGGATTTAGGCCGAGTTTTCTTTTTAATAAATTAAAATAAGATGATAATGTGAACAAAGTTTCAAGTAAGTTTTACCAAATTTATAAGTTAAATGTTTTTACTCAAATGTATGGGAAAATAAATAAAGTAATTTAAAGGTTTTAATTTAACTCTTAACTTAGGTTAATAATGATGCTAATTTAATTAAGTTGAGATAACTATATTTATGTTAATTATTTAGTAATTACAAAAGTTATTAAATAAAAGTTAATAATGTACTTAGGTAAATGGTTAAGATAAATGTTTTAAACTTTTAATTAATTAAGGTCTTACGTAATTGTAAAGGATAATTAATTAATTCCAATAATTAATTGAAATAAAATATAGGGCATGCAATTAGTTAATGACATTTAAGCATGATTTATAAGTAATTAATTTATAAGTGTTAAATTAATTAATTTAATTAAATTAGAACTTGTGTGACCAGTTCATCTAGTTAACAAATAATTAAATTATATTGAATGCTTTGGATTGTTTAATGTCACTAGTATGTAATTTGTGATATTCTGTGATATTAAATGCCAGAATTGAACTATGATAAATGTGAGCTATTTATCTGTGATGAATTTTCGTGTGCATATGACGGTCCGAAGTTTAATCAAATTGTTTTACTTAAACGACTTGGCCTTAAAAGATGGCGTTTGGATTTCGATGAGATCGAGATCAGATACCATATTGATATCTGAAAACCACATCAATCCAAATTAAGCGATAGGTCGTAAAATCTCAAGTGAAGATCGGGAATGAAGATTCAAAATGCAAGGGCTATTTGTCGTTAACTTTGAGGGTGATTCCACAATGAGTGTAATGGTGATAGTGCCTTCGGTTCCGTTCGGACCCGGTACAGACTTGTATGGATGAATGCTATCAGACCATCGTCATTGGAGGATGGCGAGCATTCCAAGATATGTGTGCTATAAAGGTAATCGTAGTCTCAAGCCTCATCAACCGGGAATGGCTAAAACAGAGGAGGTGCAACAAGGCTAAGTGGGTAGCACCCAAGTAGGATAAGATTTTCCCCTATCTAGATGTCCCTTTTTCGGCTGTGTGGGCGGTTGTTGGTCACAACCGTGGGGTTGTCTTATTCGGACTATCTAGAAGTAGCTTCGGTCTTGTGTTGTAGGGGATCAGGGAGATCCTCGGTACTCTGATCTAGATCAGATATGTGACGCCCCTCCTCTATACCCACGCTAGCCAAGGACACTACGGGGTAATGTCGTCAACTAGCACGGAGAATAAGGCTGTTGAGGAGCGACCATCTGCATAATTGCTTTGTGCGAGTACCGATATGCCAGATAAAATATAACTTGCATTCTTTTCAAGAGGAAGTCTGACATACCGACACAAACTCAAAGCTGCTACACATAGGCTATAATGTCTTTGGAAACAAATATAGAAATAAACATAACACAAATCAGTCACAGATAATTCATATCACAAAGGCGGAAATAGACATGAATAAATATAACACATAAAAAGTTTTCATCAGAGTAGTAGTCTAAAAGATCCTCAATGACACAAAGGAATAGATACAAGAGCTAGACAAAAGAATACGTATACACCAAGGAGTCTATATCTCAATAGTATACAACAAAAACTACTAAACTAGAGTAGTTAGCCAAAAGTCAAGGAGATAATCCTAGAAGTGAAGTCAAGCAGAAGCACCTGTAACATCTCGGTCTGACCCGAGTATTATTCAATAAGAAAATAATAAACGGATCAGTCTAGCTATAAATATCAGATGAAATGATATAGAATAAGAGATATGACTAAACGTATAATAATCACAATGCCAAACTGTGATATATATAAGTAATTGAAAATCAACAAGAGATTAATCAATATCACAAAAATCTACTCAAGAATCAAAAGGAATGTCATACTCTTTATTTCGTTCACCAAACCATAAATATTGACGATTATATCAATATCAATCACATAAGTCAATGACACACAAATTCACCAATGCACAAATATTGATAAAACTTATCAATGAAAATCAGTAAAATTGGTGAAGCATAAATTCCAGAATTCAATACACGAAATCCAGAAATCACAAGAAAAGGATGGCCAATCCCAAACGGAACGCTATTCCATAAACCGGGCATCGACGCACCTAAATAGATACGCCCCATGTACAGTCAAACATCGTCGCACCTAGAAAGGTACGACCCATGCAAAGGCAAACATCGACACACCTAAATAGATACGCCCCATGTAATGTCTAACATCGATGCACCTAGAAAGATACACCCCATGCATAAATAAGCATCGACGTACCTAGAAAGATACGCCCCATGCATAAGTCAACATCGACGTATCTAGAAAAATACGCCCCATGCATAGACGAACATCGATGCACCTAAAAAGATACACCCCATGTCCCGACTTATTGAGCCGATTGCTCCACGAAGTAAACAAACATCGACGCACCTAAATAGATACGACCCATGTGTAAATAAACATCGACGCACCTAAATGGGTACGACCCATGCGAGAAATGAGACGAAGCTCAATAAAATGAAGTACCGTCCTCCACATAAACAAAGAGACATCGCACATTGCTAATCTAAACCATGAAATGATCATCGTCGATCATCAAGAAGTGTCAATTACAGTAAGCTAGTAAATATATGAGCTTAGCTTCATGTCCCATAACCACTAGCTTAACTTAAATATTTACGAACAAATTGTAGATCTCCACTAGAAAATTGTCACAAGAGGTTCAATCGAACAAGTCCAAGAATTAACAGACGAAGTAAACGCAAGCGTTTCATACCACTTGTTTTACTAAGCCGTTTAATTAGATTTCTCATACGAGTGAGGTAAAGGTTTGTATATACTAATAGATTGGAAATCGGTTTGAGAAAACGAGCTTTGTAATAAAATAGTGTTGAAATCATTTAAAGAAAGAGTTTTGATATTTACTACTAGTATAGAAGACCTTTATATTTTTAAAGTAACAAATCATAGAAATGATTGTAGAAATAATCAATCACCAAAATTCACATTCGAAGACGTGAATAAAATCCAAAGAAATCGATACCGAATCCATCAAAGTGGATATTCCCAATAATCACGAAGGAAATGTCATCAAAGTCGATAGTATGTGATAATAACAAAAGGGAATCAACATGAATCGATTAAAGTTGGAATTCTCAAGAAAATAGGCAAATAGGAAAAAAGAGTGCAGATTCAGACGTCTGAAACCAAGGATTCAGAATTCTGAATCTGGAAAATAAATATTTTCCAAAAACAGAATTCAGACTTCTGAATCTTTGACTTTAGACGTCTGAAATAGGCACATTTTAGCCTATTTCCTTTCTGGTTCAATTCGAACCAATTCAGATGTCTGGAATATAAATTCAGACGTCTGAATACCGTGGAATAAAAATTCCCAGTATAATATTCAGACGTCTGAATTGCACGTTTCAGACGTCTCGATCAAGGGTTCAGGGCATTCCCGGAACCTAGGCCAAAAATGGCCAAACGAATATCGAAAACGATCGAACGAGCAAATGACGACTAAGGATTTACGCCACGTGACAACCCAGCCTTAACGGCTCTTCGATACGCCTCAAGTATCAATGTCCAAATATCCATAATAGGATTTTCATAGGTTTTGATTTCAAAACATCAAAAATTGGAATATACACCAAATTAATCCAAACCAAAATCAATTGCACAAGAATAAGTGTTAGGAATTCATACCTAACAATCGAAGATAATTATAGACAAAGATGTGAGATAAAAATCTCACCTTTGAACCCAAACGTTTGAAGAAAAGCTTGAAAGCAAAGAAGAATCAACCACTCTTCAAATCCAACTCAAGAAGCTTGATTCTAAGCTTTAAAAGAAGAACATTTCCAAAGTTAGGTTTAGGAATTTCTGAAATTGATAAGAGAATGAGTTGGAGAAGAAGAAGAGAAGCTTACCAATGGGTTCTTCTATTAGTTTAGAGCTAGAGTTTGATTTGCAAAAGAAAACTAGGGTTTTGGAGTTTTAATTTCCCATCTCTCCCACCATTGATGCTTTAGAACTGAAAAGTGGAGGAAGTGAGAGTGAATGGGGGGTGTGGTTCAGATTTGAGTATAAGTTAGACATAGGGCTGAACCAAACCCAAACCCAAAGTGAAAAAGTAGCAAAACTTGACTAACTCCAAACATATTGAAGCTTATACTAAAAAAGTTGCAAATGGCATTCTGAACTCAATGGGAGGGGTCTCGAGTCCCAATTCGACTATTTGCAAAAAGTAGGTTTTCGGACTAAAATCCGACGAACGATGAAATATTTTAATAAAATATTTAAATACACAATCGATAAATATGCGGGTTGTTGCAAGATACAGTGACGGATGTTACCCCAGTATCCCAGCCATTATGTGGAATCCAATCTCCAATAAGTGCCCGTACGGTTTTGATTATGTCTAATTATGTTGGAACGTGAGATGTAAGCATTCCAGCTATTTCCTATTTTATATTGAAAACCCTAGACAGTATTATAATATAACTGGATTTCCTATCAAATGTTTTGGTTATTGTAAGGGAAGAACTCGTACGTGTTTGTTTGTAGTGAGTCTTACGAGATAACTTTGATTTCAAATGATTTTCAAGTTAAACAAACTAAAACCATTTACTCACACCAGACCCATGTCTGACCCGGAGTTTATTTTCTGTTTTCTTAAAATCTTGGGTACTCAAATTTTTATGAGTAGCCAAGTAATTCAGGTTGGCTTGACGTATTTTGGAGAAGACTTGGAGTAGGAGGCTTTGGCATATCTACATGAAATATCTATTCCGCTGTATTAGTATCTCTGTTTGCATTTTGGATAGACAGGTCATCACGACTGTGTAATATAACGTTGTAAAACAGAATGACTCTGATATATGGTATTAGTGACTACTGTGTATTATCTATGTGATGTAATATATATTTTTCTGTTCCATTGTGAGATTCTGATGATTGTTTATTTCTTTCTTTCTATCTACTTTCTTTTCTACTTATTTCTTTCTAATTTATGATACGTCTTTCTATGGAATGAAAGGCGGGTTGTCACAATAAACAATTCTAAAATTTATAAATATAAATAATTATCTTTCATAAAATTACTTCTATATGAATCTTATCAACTTATTTCATTTAACTCAAATTTAGGGTCTAAAGGTCTGCAATTTTGGCCACATAAATCGCATAATTTTACAAAACTTAAAACATAAAAGTTGTAAATAAAAGTCTATACTTTCTAGAACATTAAGAATTTTTTAATTCCGATAAGTGATGAAAAGGATATGACTAAAATAAATCTTAGATTTTAACTTCTGTATCGCTGCCTTTTAATATCGTGACGGCGACATTAAAACTTATTTTCGATCATGTAAACCACAAAATATTACAAAGCTCAAACATAAAATTGTAACACATATTCTGAGCTTTCCATAACATCTAGAACCATAGAATTCCAATAAGTAACGAAAAAGTTATGACTAAAACAATTCTTAGATTTTAACTTCCTCGTCGCTGTCGTTTAATATCGAGATAGCAAAATTAAAACTTATTTTCCACCATGTAAACCATAAAATATTACAAAACTCGACACATGAATGTTGTAGCACATATTCTCTACTTTCCAGGATATCAAGAACCTTTAAATTCTGATGAGTGACAAAAATGTTATGGAAATTTTAATTTCAGGTTTCAACTTAGTAAATACATAGGAACACTATTTGATTCAAACTCAATTTCGACCCATTAAATTGGAAAATTTCGAAAATTAATCGAAGGTAAGTTGTAGTTTACTGAATGACCTTTCTACCACAAAAGGATTGAATGATTTTGGTTTTACACCGAAATATCACTATTTTACTATAGAAAATTTTTGTACTAAATTTCCAGCAAAAAACAAAGCAACAATCACCTAAGTTTTTAAACAAATTGCAAACCATTTAATCAACAAATTAATTCATCGTATCCAAACAGCAAACAACGATTACAATTATGTATTAGAGACAGTATGATGAGTGTTCAACTCACCTTTAGGCTTGAATTTGATGATTAAAACTTGGATTCTCCTATGTTAGCCTCTTCCATCACCTAAACCTAGATCAAACTCAAAAATTTGCAAAAACTCAAATACTTACCAAAGTGAAATCTAAAGCTAAACCCAAATAGATGGAAAAAATGATAAAAAAGGACCAGGGTTTTGTTTTTATAGGATGCTTGTGTTTTCTGTTCTTCGAAGATGAAAATGAGAAAGCAAAGTATGTATTTTATCTCCTACTACATGTTTCATTCTTCTTGGGCCAAGAGGGTTTGGAAACCAATAAGCATGTGTTGCTAATTTCTTTATAAAGAAAGTGTTGCTAATTTGTTTTGTTTTATCATTAATACAACACAACCACTCTAACAATGTTATACAAAATCGTAAATTAATTTCTCTATTTATCGAACCAATTAGCAATTTAAAAATTACGTTTCAACAAAAATTCTCATCGTTAACACTTCACTCTAAACACCAAATTTAAATAATTGATTTAATAATATTTAAAATATTTAAATTGAAATCCTATTTTAGAAATGAAACTCATGTCTTAATTAAATCTGATCAATTATTCTCAATACTAAATTTAACTTCACAATCACAATTATAAATTAATTATCCCTGGTTAAAATTAATTAATTAGTTAATTAACAATAGGGTTGTCATAAGACATTAACAATTTTTAATCTAGGACTAGTTTATAGAAAAATAACCTTACCAATAGCAGTATGGTCAATGGATCTTCATTTCTCTTTGAGTCTCAATATCTTTGAGCATGGTGTCTTCTTGTAGCATGTACGTGCAATCTTGGTAAGGTGTGTGTATATATATGATTGTATATGATTATATATGATTGTATAGTTATTATCATTAAAACATAAATTAGAGGTGCTAACATGTATCATTAGAAACTAAGTTGGGAAGGATTGCTAAAGTATCATGCAAGAATCCTGGTATTAATATATGTAGTTTCTTGTATGCCTTGGAATCGTCCCAGGATGAGTTAAGTTATGTAGAATTTGTTGAGGATTTTTCGTATGTTTTTGAAGAACTCAATGGCTTAACCCAGCATCGGAGATAGAGTTCCGCATTGATTTGGTCCCTGATGCAAGACCTATGGTTCAACCCAAGAGAAGGATGGGTTCGAAAGAGTGGAATGAATTAGAAAAGCAAACTAATGACCTGTTAAGAAGAGGGTTGATTAAAGCTAGTCATTCAAGTTGAAGGTCTGTTGTGGGGTTCACAGCCAAGTCTGATGGATCTCTAAGGTTGTGCATGGATTATAGGGAGTTTAATAAACTACCATTAGGAACAAGTATCCCTTACCCCGCATTGATGATATTTTTGACCAACTTCATGGAGCTGTGATATTTCCTCAAACAGATCTAGCTACTGGATTTCATTAATTGAGGGCTGCTGAAGATAGTATACCCTTAACTATGTTTAAAGGCCTTGACTGTTTATTTGAGTGGTTTTCTATGCCTTTCGGGCTAAACAATGCACCGGTATATTTTGTAGATCTCATAAACCGTGTTTTTCGAGATGTTCTTAACAGGTTTGTGTTAGTTTTCATCGATGACATCCTTATGTTCTCCAAATCCGAGGAGGATCATAAACATCATTTAGAAGTGGTGTTGGAAACATTGAGGAGACATGTCCTAAGGTGAAATTTTCTAAGTGTCATTTTTGGAAATCGAAAGTAAGATTCTTTGGACATATTGTGGCAGGAGAATGTATTTTAGTTGATCTAGTGAAGTTGAGTGACCGCAGACTCCTACCGAGGTTCATAGTTTATTAGGTTTGGATGGATGCTATAGGAGGTTTATTCAAGATTATTCTAAGATTTCCTCCCATTTGACCATGTTAACTAAGAATAAGGAGAAGTTTGTACGGACTCCAGAGTGTGAAGAAGCATTTCTAGAATTGAATAAGAGATTGACCAATGCACGCTGTTCTAGAATGAAATAGTGGATTTACGGTTTACATAGATGCTAGCGGAGTGGGACTAGGCACTGTTTTATGCAGCATGTTAGCCTTTATCCATGCCACACTGTGGCTAGGTTAAAGCATCAACAACCCCTTGATCGCGCCACACTATGGCCAGATCAAGGCTCTTGCTGAGGGGTGATGGAGTAAGCCCTTGGTCTCTCCATGCTATGGCCTGGCCAAGGCACCGAACAAGCCTTCAGTCCTACCATGCAATGGCTTATATAGAGCACCTCCTGGAGGGAGGATGTAGTAAGCTTTCGGTCTCGCAACGCTATGTCCTGGCTAAGGCACCGAACAAACCTTCAGCCCCGCCTATAATGCCTTGCTGGAGCGCCTCCGGGAGGGATGTTGGGTAAGTCCTTGGGTCCTGCTTATGGATAAGCTAAACAAGTGCACCAGACAGTAATGGACTAAGATGTTCAACCCCGAAAAGCGGCACACCAAACAACGACAACATACAGATCCTAGAAGAAGGCATATGTTAAAGTAATCAAAGCCCAAAAAGAGTGACGTAAAACAAAATGCTCAAATAAGAATCTACAGCCTTCGATTGATTTCCACCAAAGGATTTCTGGACTTCATTTATTAATTCAAGATTCTAGATTTTGGGACTCCTAGTATTGATTTCTGGTTTTCACTTGTACCCAAATCCGGGTTTCCTATCTCTTACCATTGATTTATGGACTTCATTCAAATGCCTGAATCTGGGATTCGAGGCCTCTATTATTATGGATTTCTGGTCTTCTATTAATTCCTCAGTCTATCTTACTAATACCCAAATATAGGTTTTGGACCTTCTATTATATCCAGATAAGGAATTTTGGACTCAAATTATTTATTCCCAAAAGGGGATTCCTAGTCTTCTATAACTTATTACTAGATATTGATCTTAGGACTTTTCTCATCAAACAGTTATTCTTAGTCTTCCATCAGTTATTTTCAAAAGAGGATTTTTGAACTTCTATTATTTATCTCCAAATGAGGATTACCGTTTTTTATGACTTATTTTCAAATGATAATTTTTGGACTTTTATTACCAGACAATTGTTATCACCAGAAGAAGGCTTCTGAACTTCGACTATTGATGCTGGATATAAACAATATGTCAGATCTTCTATTAATATCACAAGGGTTTAATTTCTATACTTCTTTCATTATTACAAAATTTGATGTTGGGGCTCCTTATTATTTGCAGACAAGGATTTTTGTTCTTCAATCATTTCTAACTGTGGATTTCTTATCACTTGTTAACTATAGATGATGGTCTATTTATCTCCGTTATTTCTAGATTTAGAATTCAAGAATTATATTATTAAAAATGCTAATATTGTCTTCAATCATAATACAGACAAATCATCAAACATATTTTTATATGAGTTTTGAACTAACAATAAAGAAAGTTACTTACTTTAAACATTGCACGGAAATAAGGTCATTCAAGATGGAATAATGCAGAAGGAAAGTTATTAGATTTTCGATCTAAAGAATAAAATCTTTTTTCAGACCGAGGGGCAAAATGTTAACCATAAAGCTCACTTAAAGACAAAAGAACGAAAGAAGGCCCACAAAAGTGTTGAAAAAGCTTCGCAAAATTAGAAAGTAATGGTTTCGTAGACATTGAAGTAGCTTTCGAAGAAGTTAAGTTGGTGTCGCAAGCACCTGATGCACCTACAAGTATTGAGTGAAATAAGAGCTTTTGAAGGAGTCGAAAGAGAGGCAAGGCTACTCTTCCTCCATAGTTAATCCTTTCGACGAAGTTGATTCCGCATATATAAAGGAGTCTTATATGAGTTCGAATCACCTTTCGAAAGTATCAAGTAATAGGCTCGTGCACAGGAACCAAACCCTTCGAAATGGTTGGTTTCGCCATTGTTAATTTTCCATGAAGGGACATTTTACCAACGTGTACCTTTCGAAAGCAAAGATAAATCTTTTGAAATGGTTGGACCCTTCCGCAAGCTTATACAAAGCTTTACATGATACGAAGTGACCTTTTGCAATGATCCTCTCGTCACCTACTGGTTCCTTTCGAAACCATTCGAAAGCATTACCTTATTCACTCAAGTAATCACACATCAAGATTAGCACCAGACCAAAATGACCAAGGAGAGGTTTCGAAGGAGAAGAAGGATTGGGAGTGCTTCTACTTACATCCAAATAATGCGATAGGAACCTTGCCACTTTCGCGACTAAAAGTGGCATACCTTTCGAAGGTATCAAAAGGTTCCAGAGGTACATGAAAGCAGTATTGAGGAATGTTGGAACATTGCCGTTGTTATTGTACTTTTGATGGAGGAAAAAGGACCAATTCAAGCGCAATAAGAGACCCGATATCTTCCTTTGAAGCTATGGAAGAGGATGGACGAAGGCGAAAGGATGGGCGTGAAAGGTTGGAGGTGAGACCTTTCGACAATTTTGAAAGTATGGGAGTGGACAGAGTCAATCTGCATCTATAAATACGACCCTAGTGGTCTAAGTTAGGAAATTTTTTGGAATTTAATTTCTTTCTTACTTAAGAGTAAAATCAAATTTTTGTAACCCTAGATCAATTTGGGGAAATATTCTCTTACTTGTAAACTAATTTAGATAAGTAAAAAGAGTGGTTGCATGGATCCAATATCGATTTCGAATATGAGCAAATCATTTCAGTCATTAGCACGACAAATGTCCAATTGCACATGATGCTCACTTATTTTCCTAACCCTTATTTGACTTATGCAATGCTTTGTAGTCTACTTGGATATGTTGATTTGGAATCATATTATCTTCACGTTTCATGATATCAAATATCAAATTGACGTGAAGATGATAATCCAATATTGACAAGTCAATTAAGTTTGTATCATCTATCCAAGATAAGATTCCATTGCATATCAAGTTTTAATCTAATTTGTTATTTGAGTTATACATTAAGTCCGTTTGAGAGAATAAAGGTCCTCTCTACTCCTTCGAAAGGGTTTCGAAGGGACTCATGGTATAATTGTTGAAATTATATTTGTTGGGAGGCCTCATTAATGCCTAAATCTAGGCTTCGGGGCCTCTATTTTTAAAAGACCTCTATTATGGATTTCTGGTCTTCTACTAATTTCAGGGTCTATCTTACTAATACCCGAATCTGGGTTTCGGACCTTCTATTATTTCCAGATAAGGATTTTTGGACTCAAATTATTTGTTCCCAAAAGGGGATTCCTAGTCTTCTATGATTTATATTCAGATAATGATCTCATGACTTTTCTTATCAAATAATTATTCTTGGTCTTCCATTAGTTATTTTCAAAAGAGGATTTTGAACTTCTATTATTTATCTCCAAATGAGGATTCCAGTTTTTTTATGACTTATTTCTAAATGATAATTTTTGGACTTTTATTACCAGACAATTGTTATCACCAGAAGAAGGCTTTTGAACTTGAACTATTAATGCCAGATATAAACTATATGCCCGATCTTCTATTAATATCACAAGGTTTTAATTCTTGGAATTCTTTCACTATTATGAAAATTAGATGTTGGGCCTCCTATTATTATTTTCACACAAGAATTTTTGATCTTCAATCACTCCTAACTGTGGATTTCTTATCATTTATTAACTGCAAATAATGGTTTATTTATCTCCGTTATTTCTAGGTTTAGAATTCAAGAATTCTACTATTAAAAATGTAATATTGTCTTCAATCATATTATGGATAAATCACTAAACATATTTTTATATGAATTGTAACGACCCAACTCCCTAACTCCAGGAAGTCGCATCGTTAATAAGAAAGAAAGGGATAGAGAATAGAAAGAAAGAAGAGAAAGAAGAAACAGCACAAGAATCTCAACAGCGGAACGAATAAATTATATTAATAACCAAAGTATTACATAGTATACATCAAATATCAGAGTACACAGACATATACAACTCATACTAGACAGTTATAAACACCTGTCTAGTTATTACAATTCAATCACAATACATAACAACTCAGAGATAACAACACAGCGGAAAACTATATAACTATGCGCGGAAGCCTCCTGCTCCATATGCTCCTTCACAATTCGTCAAAGCTAATCCTGAATCCTAACCTGAATTCCCTTGGCTACTCATAAAAATTTGAGTACCCAAGAGTTATAGAAAAAAGAAATAACTCCGGGTCAGACATGGGTCTGGTGTGAGTAACAGGTTAAAGTTGCTTAACTTTGAAAAGCCTTTGAAAAGAAAAGGTATCACGTAAGACTTCCCACACATAAACATGGAAAAGTTTTTACCTTACGCTAACCAAAACATTTGATAGGAAATCCGATGATATTATAATAGTGTCTAGGGTTTTCAAATAAATAAGAAATAGCCGAAATTGTTACATGATTAAATTCCAGCTACTAGCCACAAAAGTGGGTAATACAATCAAAACCGTTGGCACTTATTGGATTGTGGATTCCATACAATGGCAGGGCTACTGGGGTACCGCCCGTCACAGTACGTGGCCTAGATCACCGTACCGAGGATTACTCCCTTCATCCCCTGCAATACAAGGCCGGACCCATTCCTTACTGAACAGTTCCGAACAAGACAACCCCGGCAGTTGTCGCGATTCAACCGCCCCACACAGCCGAAATAAAAAGGGACCTCTAGACAGGGATCAATCTTGCTCTCAAGTGGGGGCTACCCACGAAGCCTTGCTGCACCTCCCCTGTTTTAGCCATTCCCGGTTGATGAGGCTTGAGGTTACGATTACCTTTATAGGACATCAAATCTTAGAATGCTCATCGTCCACCTAACGATGTGTTGAAAGCATTCAATCCATACAAGTTCGTTCCGGGTTCGAACGAAACCGAAGGCACTATCTCGTTGCACTCATTATTGGAATCACCCTCAGAGTCAACGACCATAGCCCTTGCACTCTGATTCACCATCTCGAATCTATAAGCACTATTCCGTCAAACTCATTACGGAATCACCCACAGAGTTATACTGACGTATAGCCCTTACACCTCGAGTCTTCACTTGCTCCACTTAGATTCACGACCTAACGTTAATTGGAATCGATGTGGTTTTCGGATATCCAAATATGGAAACCCGATCCCGGTCTCATCGAAATCCAATGCGTGTCTTTTAAGTCCAAGTTGTTTTAAGTTTAAAACAATTCAATTTAAACTATCAATATACACACAGATAGATACTTCACATCATCATAACAGATAATCAACAATATTATCATAAACAGGTAATCATCACAAATTGATAATCTATATTATCATCATCAATAGATAACTCATACAATCACAATGCAACCAATGCATCCATATTACACAATACAAATCTCATATCTGAGATTCAAACCATTCAAGTCAAACCAAATCATCCATTCATAAGCAAAGGTCCATAATCACATCATCCATAATTAATTTAAAATGAATTAAATTAATTACTTCTATCTCTAATTAATTTAAAATGAATTAAATTAATTACCTATCTTTAATTAATTTAAAATGAATTAAATTAATTACTTCACCATTTAAAACTTGCTTACTTAACCCTTAATTGATTATCAATCAATTAAATAATTATCCTCAAATTAATCACTTTAATTAATCACCTTGATTAATTATCCCTTAATTACATTCAAGTAATTATCTTTAATTAATTTCACAAATTAATTATCCTTAACCACAATCAGTAATTAACCTTTAATTACTTCATTTATTAATTAATTACATTAATTAATTACTTCCTTAATCACTTGCCATTAGATTAATTAATCCTAATTAATTAATCCTAAATTACATCATTAATTAATTAATTAATGATCCTTAATCAAAATTGAATTAATTACTTCTAAATTAATTACATTCAGTCATTAATTATTTTGATTAATAATTCTTGATTCATCTCATCAGTAATTAATTACTCTTAATTAATTACATTACTTAATCATTTTTAAATGACTTAATCCATTAATGCTTAAATTAATTACATTAAGTAATTAATTATTAATCACTTCATAAAGAAATTATCTTCACATTTATTTCACAAAGTAATTAATCCCACAGTACCATACTTCAATTAATTACTTCCAGTAATTTATTTATCTTAATTACTTCTCTAAGTAATTCTTTCTCAATGATTACTTATCAACTTACTTAATGATTTCTCTAAATTAATTAAAGTTAATTAATTAATTTAAACTAATCCAATTAATAAATTAATTACAAAGAGTAATTAATATCTTTAATTGTTTCCATAAAGTAATCAAAATTAATTAAGTTTCTAATTGATTATTTAAATTAATTAATCCAATTAATTATCAAAATTTAATTACATTAATTAATTAATAAATAATCACAAGTTAATGACCTTCATTAACAAATTCTTAATTACCTTTCTTAAGTAATTAACTTAAATTAATTAATATTAATTACAAATTTAATTAACCTTAATTAATTTCAAACCTTTAATTAATTAAACAAATTAATTAATTAAACTATTTAAATTATCTCACTAATTTAATGAAACAAAAAAAAACATTAAATCTTTAATTTACTTTTAAAATAAAACATTTCTTATTCATGATTACTTTATTATTAATAAAGTAATTTAAAATAATTTAACTCAAAATTGTTTTCAAATCACATTTTAAATTTAAAATTTAAAATGAAACAAATTTAATTTAAACAAAGTTTAAAAACATTTTAAAATCTTTTTAAAACTATACTAAGGAATTCCTTATTTTAAAAAGAAGTTAAAAGAAATTTAAATCCATATTTCATTTTAAAAACAAAACATATTCAAATTAGCTTTAACATTCAAAGTTGTATTTAAACAATTTAAATTTTAGAAACTTCCTTTATTTCTAAACAATGATTCAAACCTGAATTTGAATCTAGATTTAAACTTAAATTAAATCTTTACTTTTATTTAAAACTTTACTTTAAACTGAAACCATTTAAACCCCTTTTTAAAAATGTTTAAACATTTGAATTTATAAAATTTAAATTACATTCTAAAAACTGGAATTCAAACTTAGTTTGAATCCATACTCAAGATTTAAGTTTTAAAGTTTATTCTAAAAGTTGATTCAGATTTTACTTTAAATTTTGTTTTAATAACATTCAGGTTTCTAAAGAAACCTGTAACCTCTCAATATACCCGAGTTTCCCCTTTCTACTTCGAGTAGAACCCACAAAATCTTCGAGCAAAACTTGAGTTAACTCGAGTATCGACCCGAGTCATAACAAACACAACAAAACCCAACATCACCTGACATCTCCTCTTCACCGTGCATATGCACGGTGGCTGTAGCCACCTCCGGCCACCACCCTGACCACAAGCACATCGGCGTTCAACTCTGAAACACTTCGCAACCATCAGAACCCATCAATTCACTCGAAATCAAATTCGAGTTTCCCCTCCCTCAATCCAAACCTGGCAGCAGCATATCGACTAAAACCCAAACCTGGAAAACTCCTCTCTCTCTCTCCTCCGACCATCGGAGACTTGGCACCGCCGTCCAACGCCTCTTCGACACCCTAGCAACCATCTTCCCAAAAATCTCAGCACCCGGTCACCTGAAACCCCCATACAAAAGAAATCACTGCAGTATCAAAATTTTAGGTTTACAGACTTCATCATCGTCCCATCTCCTCCACGAAGACTTATTCCTCTTCCTTGCATTTTTACCACGCTCCCTGATCATTCCACTACCACCTTCACGAACCCCAAACTCTAAAATCAACTAGATTACCAGAGTTTGCCTAAAACTCAATTTTTGTTCAAATGATTACTGCAGCCTCAACTTTAAACTAATCAATATGATTTTAGTTCTAAAAATCATTATTTTGTTTAGGTTTTCAGTTTTCAATACTGCATTTAACATCTATAAGATTTGAATTTTCAAGTTTATTAATTATACCCTGATGTTTCAATATTTTACAGAGCAGATTACAAATTTTGGGTTTTTAATTGATAAGTTTTAAACTAAACTATAGCATCTTTAACAAAATTATTTTTGGATCTTAACAAAGTATTCAACTAGAGCAAAGGAATTTTCCTTTTTAATCTTTATTTAGAAACAGAACCTGGAACTAAAATCAAAAGAAGCACAGTCACATATATTCAAACTTATATATGCATGTATTCAGTAATATATTTAAAATCATAAGCACAGGCAAACAAATCAACATGCAGTCCAAATAACATACACAACATATTTATTTAAGCAACCAATTTATTTAAATTTTAAAAAGTGTTACTCACCTGAGATTTGAAGATGAAACAGAGCTCAAAATTTTAAGTTGCTGAAACTTGTTTAAAAGCTTGTATGCAGGCTTTATATGCTTGATTTCCAGATCATAAAAGAATGCAGAAACTTTCCATTTGCTTTTGAATGAATTTTCAATGCAGGCTTTGCTTTACACTTGAAAAAGGTTGCATAGAGGATTGCAGGCAGATGCTTTTGCATTGAAATGATTTTACAATTACATTTTGAACTTGAGATTTTAACAGAGGCTTGCTTGATTCCCAGATTCAAGAAAAATGCAAAGCCCATTTTATTTTCTTTTAAATGGAATTGCAGGCAAGCTTGATTTCCAGTTTCAAGCCTGATCTTGCTTTTGATTGGAAATGCAGGCATGCATGTTTTAAAAATTCAGGTGAAAGGATGCATGCAGGTTTACATACAGGAATTGTATTGCTGTGAAAATGTGTAGATTTGGGGAAGAGTTTGTAATGATATGCTGTGATGGTTTGAGAGGGAGTAGAGTTGCAGATATGTTCGAATAAGTTTTCAACTGAGATTCATCTTTTAAAAATGAAGATTAGAAAAATGAGAGTAAAGAAAAACATGTTGTATATAAGGTAAAAATGATTTATTTAAAAAAAATAGAAGAGAAATAAAAATAGAAGACACTTGTCACACTAGCTTTTTAATTCAATTACACTTGTCTTATTAATCACTTAAGATGCTAACACATGTTTTAATACATATATTACTTTAAATTTTCAATTTAAAGATAAATAAAAATCCTCTTTTCTATATTAAATACATGTATAGTAGTTTCATAAATAAATGTATATGTATTTCTTTTTAAATGAAGTAAAACAATTTATAAACATGAAAGCTTACTTACAAAATTTAAATATAGTTATTCATATATGTTTATTCATTTGAATTTCAAAATGAATTCAAATTCAAATGCTATTTATACATTAAAAATCCAATTTTAAAATTAATTTATATTTGTTCATTTAATTTCAAACCAAACTTATCCATTCACAATATATATATATATAAATATATATACATATATTATAAATAGGAAAAACAATTATTAGTTTTTAAAAGATTGAATTCATCAATTAAACATCTATTTAATTGAATTATTAAATCAAGTTAATTTTTATTAACAAAATTTTATCAAATCAATTTAATTTTAATTACAGATTATTAAATTGATATTGCTAAAATTTCCGGGATATCACATTCCTTCCCCCTTAAAAGAATTTCGTCCCCGAAATTTAAAAGCAAAAGTAATTTAATAACCCATTTAAAATTTTAAATTTTAAATCACAAACATACATCAATCAATCAAATGCTAACAATCAAAACAACCAATTTATCTAATCAAACAAATTTAATTATCCAGATAAAATTCTGGATAAAAATTTCTCGAGTTTCCCCAAGTATATATATACCGGAATACTCGCCCTAAATACAAACAATCTAAACAACGAAGCTACAAAGCTTCTACTCATCTAGATCTACAGAACTAGACAAGATATCAGACTACAGACGAGTCTGACTCAACCACCAAACCTTCCTGAACAGCTGGTTCCACAACCAGAGCTAACTCATACACGTACTCCCTCAGAGATACGTGAATCTCACCAAATCCAATTATCCAACTGGCAATTCAATTCTTGAAAACTAAACACCAAAACACAGAAGATATCCATAACATCACGGAGCTAGCTTCTCAGACTTACTCAAAACTTATAGCTCCCTCGATCGGAGAAAACTTATCCAAATCAAATCTCCGTCTCCAGAATCCAAATTCCTTTATCTCTTATCCATAAAATTCTTCTTGTTGATCCTGGGCTGTCTACATCCAAATTGATCAGCTCAACTCTTGCTGATACCTCTAGAAATAATTCAGACCATAAACAACCCAACACAATGATCTTCTCAAGATCAATCCAAATCCAATTACACAACTCTACTCTTCAAACATCAGAAGAACAAACTCACTTCTTCTAGGAAAAGACAAACAGAAACATTCTCAAACTGCTTCCGCTGCACAACTCTGATCTATCCTGAGTTGATTCACCAAACATTATCACAAGAAATCCTTCAATGCCTCAAAAGAACACTCAACCTATCGCAAGTCACTTTTGCGATCAATCTAGACCAATTCCAAAGAAAACTGTTCTCTCTTTACCAAACAGAACAGCTCACTCTTAACTAGTCAATCCATCGCAGAAACAGATCCACTCTACTGCCTCT
Source organism: Allium cepa (assembly GCA_030765085.1). NCBI lineage: Eukaryota > Viridiplantae > Streptophyta > Magnoliopsida > Asparagales > Amaryllidaceae > Allium > Allium cepa. The sequence continues at coordinate 70,948,877 of CM060930.1, read as the reverse complement.
GAATTCCTACTTCATAAACTACTCAGCCAGTCAACTTCTGCCAACAAAGACACTCCGAGTTGCACTGCTGACTCCAATGCCAAATCTTCTTCAGCTGAAGTTCTTCGAGAAACTCGGACCTCAAAGCCAAACACAAACATCTAGCTGAACTCAGCCACATCACCAAAGCAGACACACCTTCTTAACTTGTTCCAAAGAAAACATCTTCGGATACAATCCAATGTCACTGCATCTCATCACGCAGCTACCACTTCCTGAGTTATCAAAATACCATCACACACTTCTGCCAACCAATCGATCCAAACTCTACTCATCCATCTTCAAAGATGAACTCTGAACCTTAAGAGGTTACCTTCAGGGTTCGATGAAATCTCTACACACTGCATAACTCACTTGAGACGGTATTAGGTCTACAGTCTCAACAAATACACTTCCAACCTCAAACATTCAAACTCCAACCAATGGTAGTCATCGTGTTACACACACCACTACCTTATCTACCTTTATAACTTATATTGGAATACCTGAACAGGTAACCCAACAGATAGGTAGAAATAATAAATATATATAGATATATATCAAAACTACAAATACGCTCTCTCAAGAAAGACACCACTACAGAGCCTAGGTATTCGCTCAACCTAACGCTCTGATACCACTGTAACGACCCAACTCCCTAACTCCAGGAAGTCGCATCGTTAATAAGAAAGAAAGGGATAGAGAATAGAAAGAAAGAAGAGAAAGAAGAAACAGCACAAGAATCTCAACAGCGGAACGAATAAATTATATTAATAACCAAAGTATTACATAGTATACATCAAATATCAGAGTACACAGACATATACAACTCATACTAGACAGTTATAAACACCTGTCTAGTTATTACAATTCAATCACAATACATAACAACTCAGAGATAACAACACAGCGGAAAACTATATAACTATGCGCGGAAGCCTCCTGCTCCATATGCTCCTTCACAATTCGTCAAAGCTAATCCTGAATCCTAACCTGAATTCCCTTGGCTACTCATAAAAATTTGAGTACCCAAGAGTTATAGAAAAAAGAAATAACTCCGGGTCAGACATGGGTCTGGTGTGAGTAACAGGTTAAAGTTGCTTAACTTTGAAAAGCCTTTGAAAAGAAAAGGTATCACGTAAGACTTCCCACACATAAACATGGAAAAGTTTTTACCTTACGCTAACCAAAACATTTGATAGGAAATCCGATGATATTATAATAGTGTCTAGGGTTTTCAAATAAATAAGAAATAGCCGAAATTGTTACATGATTAAATTCCAGCTACTAGCCACAAAAGTGGGTAATACAATCAAAACCGTTGGCACTTATTGGATTGTGGATTCCATACAATGGCAGGGCTACTGGGGTACCGCCCGTCACAGTACGTGGCCTAGATCACCGTACCGAGGATTACTCCCTTCATCCCCTGCAATACAAGGCCGGACCCATTCCTTACTGAACAGTTCCGAACAAGACAACCCCGGCAGTTGTCGCGATTCAACCGCCCCACACAGCCGAAATAAAAAGGGACCTCTAGACAGGGATCAATCTTGCTCTCAAGTGGGGGCTACCCACGAAGCCTTGCTGCACCTCCCCTGTTTTAGCCATTCCCGGTTGATGAGGCTTGAGGTTACGATTACCTTTATAGGACATCAAATCTTAGAATGCTCATCGTCCACCTAACGATGTGTTGAAAGCATTCAATCCATACAAGTTCGTTCCGGGTTCGAACGAAACCGAAGGCACTATCTCGTTGCACTCATTATTGGAATCACCCTCAGAGTCAACGACCATAGCCCTTGCACTCTGATTCACCATCTCGAATCTATAAGCACTATTCCGTCAAACTCATTACGGAATCACCCACAGAGTTATACTGACGTATAGCCCTTACACCTCGAGTCTTCACTTGCTCCACTTAGATTCACGACCTAACGTTAATTGGAATCGATGTGGTTTTCGGATATCCAAATATGGAAACCCGATCCCGGTCTCATCGAAATCCAATGCGTGTCTTTTAAGTCCAAGTTGTTTTAAGTTTAAAACAATTCAATTTAAACTATCAATATACACACAGATAGATACTTCACATCATCATAACAGATAATCAACAATATTATCATAAACAGGTAATCATCACAAATTGATAATCTATATTATCATCATCAATAGATAACTCATACAATCACAATGCAACCAATGCATCCATATTACACAATACAAATCTCATATCTGAGATTCAAACCATTCAAGTCAAACCAAATCATCCATTCATAAGCAAAGGTCCATAATCACATCATCCATAATTAATTTAAAATGAATTAAATTAATTACTTCTATCTCTAATTAATTTAAAATGAATTAAATTAATTACCTATCTTTAATTAATTTAAAATGAATTAAATTAATTACTTCACCATTTAAAACTTGCTTACTTAACCCTTAATTGATTATCAATCAATTAAATAATTATCCTCAAATTAATCACTTTAATTAATCACCTTGATTAATTATCCCTTAATTACATTCAAGTAATTATCTTTAATTAATTTCACAAATTAATTATCCTTAACCACAATCAGTAATTAACCTTTAATTACTTCATTTATTAATTAATTACATTAATTAATTACTTCCTTAATCACTTGCCATTAGATTAATTAATCCTAATTAATTAATCCTAAATTACATCATTAATTAATTAATTAATGATCCTTAATCAAAATTGAATTAATTACTTCTAAATTAATTACATTCAGTCATTAATTATTTTGATTAATAATTCTTGATTCATCTCATCAGTAATTAATTACTCTTAATTAATTACATTACTTAATCATTTTTAAATGACTTAATCCATTAATGCTTAAATTAATTACATTAAGTAATTAATTATTAATCACTTCATAAAGAAATTATCTTCACATTTATTTCACAAAGTAATTAATCCCACAGTACCATACTTCAATTAATTACTTCCAGTAATTTATTTATCTTAATTACTTCTCTAAGTAATTCTTTCTCAATGATTACTTATCAACTTACTTAATGATTTCTCTAAATTAATTAAAGTTAATTAATTAATTTAAACTAATCCAATTAATAAATTAATTACAAAGAGTAATTAATATCTTTAATTGTTTCCATAAAGTAATCAAAATTAATTAAGTTTCTAATTGATTATTTAAATTAATTAATCCAATTAATTATCAAAATTTAATTACATTAATTAATTAATAAATAATCACAAGTTAATGACCTTCATTAACAAATTCTTAATTACCTTTCTTAAGTAATTAACTTAAATTAATTAATATTAATTACAAATTTAATTAACCTTAATTAATTTCAAACCTTTAATTAATTAAACAAATTAATTAATTAAACTATTTAAATTATCTCACTAATTTAATGAAACAAAAAAAAACATTAAATCTTTAATTTACTTTTAAAATAAAACATTTCTTATTCATGATTACTTTATTATTAATAAAGTAATTTAAAATAATTTAACTCAAAATTGTTTTCAAATCACATTTTAAATTTAAAATTTAAAATGAAACAAATTTAATTTAAACAAAGTTTAAAAACATTTTAAAATCTTTTTAAAACTATACTAAGGAATTCCTTATTTTAAAAAGAAGTTAAAAGAAATTTAAATCCATATTTCATTTTAAAAACAAAACATATTCAAATTAGCTTTAACATTCAAAGTTGTATTTAAACAATTTAAATTTTAGAAACTTCCTTTATTTCTAAACAATGATTCAAACCTGAATTTGAATCTAGATTTAAACTTAAATTAAATCTTTACTTTTATTTAAAACTTTACTTTAAACTGAAACCATTTAAACCCCTTTTTAAAAATGTTTAAACATTTGAATTTATAAAATTTAAATTACATTCTAAAAACTGGAATTCAAACTTAGTTTGAATCCATACTCAAGATTTAAGTTTTAAAGTTTATTCTAAAAGTTGATTCAGATTTTACTTTAAATTTTGTTTTAATAACATTCAGGTTTCTAAAGAAACCTGTAACCTCTCAATATACCCGAGTTTCCCCTTTCTACTTCGAGTAGAACCCACAAAATCTTCGAGCAAAACTTGAGTTAACTCGAGTATCGACCCGAGTCATAACAAACACAACAAAACCCAACATCACCTGACATCTCCTCTTCACCGTGCATATGCACGGTGGCTGTAGCCACCTCCGGCCACCACCCTGACCACAAGCACATCGGCGTTCAACTCTGAAACACTTCGCAACCATCAGAACCCATCAATTCACTCGAAATCAAATTCGAGTTTCCCCTCCCTCAATCCAAACCTGGCAGCAGCATATCGACTAAAACCCAAACCTGGAAAACTCCTCTCTCTCTCTCCTCCGACCATCGGAGACTTGGCACCGCCGTCCAACGCCTCTTCGACACCCTAGCAACCATCTTCCCAAAAATCTCAGCACCCGGTCACCTGAAACCCCCATACAAAAGAAATCACTGCAGTATCAAAATTTTAGGTTTACAGACTTCATCATCGTCCCATCTCCTCCACGAAGACTTATTCCTCTTCCTTGCATTTTTACCACGCTCCCTGATCATTCCACTACCACCTTCACGAACCCCAAACTCTAAAATCAACTAGATTACCAGAGTTTGCCTAAAACTCAATTTTTGTTCAAATGATTACTGCAGCCTCAACTTTAAACTAATCAATATGATTTTAGTTCTAAAAATCATTATTTTGTTTAGGTTTTCAGTTTTCAATACTGCATTTAACATCTATAAGATTTGAATTTTCAAGTTTATTAATTATACCCTGATGTTTCAATATTTTACAGAGCAGATTACAAATTTTGGGTTTTTAATTGATAAGTTTTAAACTAAACTATAGCATCTTTAACAAAATTATTTTTGGATCTTAACAAAGTATTCAACTAGAGCAAAGGAATTTTCCTTTTTAATCTTTATTTAGAAACAGAACCTGGAACTAAAATCAAAAGAAGCACAGTCACATATATTCAAACTTATATATGCATGTATTCAGTAATATATTTAAAATCATAAGCACAGGCAAACAAATCAACATGCAGTCCAAATAACATACACAACATATTTATTTAAGCAACCAATTTATTTAAATTTTAAAAAGTGTTACTCACCTGAGATTTGAAGATGAAACAGAGCTCAAAATTTTAAGTTGCTGAAACTTGTTTAAAAGCTTGTATGCAGGCTTTATATGCTTGATTTCCAGATCATAAAAGAATGCAGAAACTTTCCATTTGCTTTTGAATGAATTTTCAATGCAGGCTTTGCTTTACACTTGAAAAAGGTTGCATAGAGGATTGCAGGCAGATGCTTTTGCATTGAAATGATTTTACAATTACATTTTGAACTTGAGATTTTAACAGAGGCTTGCTTGATTCCCAGATTCAAGAAAAATGCAAAGCCCATTTTATTTTCTTTTAAATGGAATTGCAGGCAAGCTTGATTTCCAGTTTCAAGCCTGATCTTGCTTTTGATTGGAAATGCAGGCATGCATGTTTTAAAAATTCAGGTGAAAGGATGCATGCAGGTTTACATACAGGAATTGTATTGCTGTGAAAATGTGTAGATTTGGGGAAGAGTTTGTAATGATATGCTGTGATGGTTTGAGAGGGAGTAGAGTTGCAGATATGTTCGAATAAGTTTTCAACTGAGATTCATCTTTTAAAAATGAAGATTAGAAAAATGAGAGTAAAGAAAAACATGTTGTATATAAGGTAAAAATGATTTATTTAAAAAAAATAGAAGAGAAATAAAAATAGAAGACACTTGTCACACTAGCTTTTTAATTCAATTACACTTGTCTTATTAATCACTTAAGATGCTAACACATGTTTTAATACATATATTACTTTAAATTTTCAATTTAAAGATAAATAAAAATCCTCTTTTCTATATTAAATACATGTATAGTAGTTTCATAAATAAATGTATATGTATTTCTTTTTAAATGAAGTAAAACAATTTATAAACATGAAAGCTTACTTACAAAATTTAAATATAGTTATTCATATATGTTTATTCATTTGAATTTCAAAATGAATTCAAATTCAAATGCTATTTATACATTAAAAATCCAATTTTAAAATTAATTTATATTTGTTCATTTAATTTCAAACCAAACTTATCCATTCACAATATATATATATATAAATATATATACATATATTATAAATAGGAAAAACAATTATTAGTTTTTAAAAGATTGAATTCATCAATTAAACATCTATTTAATTGAATTATTAAATCAAGTTAATTTTTATTAACAAAATTTTATCAAATCAATTTAATTTTAATTACAGATTATTAAATTGATATTGCTAAAATTTCCGGGATATCACATGAATTTTGAACTAACAATAAAGAAAGTTACTTACTTTAAACTTTGCAAGGAAATAAGGTCATTCAAGATGGAATAATGCAAAATGAATGTTATTAAATTTTTGTCCTAAAGAACAAAATCTTCTTTCATACAAGTTGGGAGGGGCAAAATGTTAACCATAAAACTCACTTAAGGAAAAAGGTATGAAAGATGGCCCATAAAAGTGTTGAAAAAGCTTCGTAAAAATTGAAAGGAGGATTTGAAGGCATTGAAGTAGCTTTCGAAGAAGTTAGGTTGGTGCCACAAACAACTGATGCACCTACAAGTATTGAGTGAAATAAGAGCTTTCAAAGGAGCTAAAAGGGTGGCAAGGATACCCTTCTTCCTTAGTTAATCTTTTCGATGCAGTTGATTCTGCATACATAAAGAAGTCTTATATGAGTTCGAAGCACCTTTCGAAAGTATCAAGTAGCAGGCTCGCGCAAAGGAACCAAACCCTTCGAAAATGGTTGGTTTCGCCATTGTTAATTTTCCATGAAGGGACACTGTACCAATGTGTACCTTTCGAAACAAAGATAAGCCTTTCAAAACAGTTGGATGTTTCCGCAAGCATAAAGAAAGCTTCACATGATACAAGTGACGTTTTGCAATGATCCTCTCATCACCTACTAGTTCCTTTTGAAAGAATTCGAAAGCACTTCCTCATTCACTCAAGTAATTACACATCATGATTAGTACCAGACCAAAGCGACCAAGCATAGGTTTTGAAGGTAAATAAGGAATTAGGAGGGCTTACGCTTACATCCAAATAACGTGATAGGGAGCCTTTTCCCTTTTGCTACTAAAAGAGGCATACCTTTCGAAGGTGTCAAAAGGTTTCAGAGGTACATGAAAGCAGTGTTGAGGAATGTTGGATAAATGCCTGTTGTTAATGTACCTTTGATGGAGGCAAAAGGAATAGTTCAAGCATAATAAGAGACCAGGTATCTCCCTTCGAAAGTATGGAAGTAGAAGGAGGAAGGCGAAAGGATGGGGGAGAAAGGTTGGGCGAGTGACCTTTCGACAGCTTCAAAAGGATCACAACAGATGGGGTCAATCCACATCCATAAATACAACGCAAAGGGTCCAAGTTGGGATTTTTTTTTTGGAATTTTGGAATTTATTTCTCTTAAGTAAGAAAAATCAAATTCTTGTAACCCTAGATCAATTTTAGAAAATATTGTCTTACTTGTAATCCAATTTAGATAAGCAAAAAAGAGTGGTTGCATGGATCCAATATTGATTTTGAATATAAGGAAATCATTTCGGTCATTATCACGACTAATGTCCAATTGTAAAAGATGCTCACTTATTTTCCTAACCCCTATTTCACTTATGCAATGCTTTAGAGTCAACTTGGATATGTTGATTTTGAATCATATTATCTTCACATTTCATGATATGAAATATCAAATTGATGTGAAGATGATAATCTAATATTAACAAGTTAATTAAGTTTGTATCATCTATCCAAGATAAGATTCCATTGCATATCGAGTTTAAATCTTAATTCTTATATGAGTTATACATTAAGTCCCTTTAAGAGAATAAAGGTCCTCTCTACTTCTTCGAAAGAGGGTTCAAAGGGACTCATTGTATGATTATTGAAATTATATTTGCTGAAAGGACTCCAGCGAAAGGCGCTTGGATACTCGAAAATAAATAACCTTTTCGAGGGAACCTTCACCATGACAAAAGAACTTATGCTTTCGAAAGGGTTCTTCCTTTAAAGGTGTAATGACCATTCCGATTCTTTTGAAAAGGGTTTCAAATGAGTTGTTTCTTTCTTAAACTTTGATTTGAAATGTTGACTAGATTTCTTGTTAACGACTAACAACTTCGAAGGCGTACCTTTTGAAGACATACAGTCCCTATCGACTCATTCGAAAGGGGTTTTGAAAGGGTTGTTCATTCTTTATTTTGGCTTTGAGGTGTTAACAAAATTTCTTGCTAACATTTTTGGCACTAGAATGAGGACCCGAACCTCCATCCTTATTGTTTCCTTATAGATTAATTATGTAACTTTTAAATTGCTGTAGGAAAATGAAATCAAAAAAGCTTAGTTGAATGGACCAAGAAGCGGTACAAATGAAAATTTTGGAGAAAAGTATTACTCCTACCTTCAACTTGGAGGGAGTTGTGCGAGGACAACCGTCGATCCCAGTACAACAAGACGATAATGCGGTCAAGATAAGATATTTGGAATAACAATTACTAGAAATGCAAGAGCTCTTGAAAGCGGCTCTACCTCAGAAATCTTCCAAAACTCCAAAACCAATAACTTGACACGAGATGATCTCCCCAAGGAGGAACTTAAAAGCTCTTACCTATGAAGGCAAGAGCAAGGTCGATTAAACTTCATCAAAGAAAAATGAATTCCATGAAATTAAAGTTTATCATTAAGGAAGAATACATGATAAATCTCTCGAGCAATCTGGAAGCTCGACTTCAAAGGAGTACAGTCCCAATCGGAAAAATTATCATGGCGCTGAAGATTATTTAAAAGATGTAGCAAAGAAGGCTGTCAAAGATATGCTAAATGCAAAGGGGAAAAGAACTCTGGATGAGCGAGTAAATGACAATGAACGAGTAGCTCCATTCACAGATGAAATCATATCAGCGGTCAAGCCATCTCATGTAAAGATCCCAACCATGAAATATCACACCACTATCGATCTCTATGATCACTTGATGGCTTTTGAGAGCCAAATGGATCCACACAATGCCTATAGAGCAGTGTAGTGTAGGCTATTCCCAGTAACCCTTCAAGGAGCTACCGCAAAATGGTACTGTCAATATCAAGAGAAGACTATTTACTCGTGGAAATTTTTTCCTATGAATTCTCTGCTCAATTCTGCATATGCAAAGATCCCATAGTTGATTATACTATTTTATTAAACATCAAACAAAGGCAGGGGGAATCACTAGGAGCTACCTTATAATGTTCAATAAGGAGGCATTGAAATCTAAGGATATAAATGATAGGGATAACCTGATTGTAGTGCATTCAGGACAAATAGAAAATACACCATTTTGGAAAGAGCTCTTTGTTCACGGAGGTAAAGATTTACAAGACTTCTAAGCTAATAAATTCATTTGAATGGATGAGTTGTACTATGCCAAGAAGAAAGCTGACCTTAAGAAAGAGAGTGGAAGATTTGGGTTTGACCAAGGTTACAAAAGGACGAGGCGGGCGGATTCCAATACAAATTCAATCACTTTGAACAAGCCACTGTCTTATATCTATGATATAACAAAAGGGAAAGTTAACTTCCCAACCTCATTCAAGGCTAGATATTACCCTGAACAAAGAAAAGGGAATGATTATTTTGCTTACCATAAAGCAGATGGCTATAAAACTGATGAATGTCGAGTTCTGGTTGGAATCATTCAAAAGTTAATTCATGAAGGACACTTGAAAGGATTCATCCAAGACCAACAGAATGCACCCCGAACCAGCGATGGACCGTGAAAGTTCACTAATACTACTATTGTGGATAACTTAAAAGATGAAGATCCATTAAATCTAAATCCACCCTTGAATAGAATTGATATGGTTCATGGGGGACCACATCGAGCAGGAACTAATAAGGCATCCAGAACTAGATATATCAAAGAAGTTAAAGAAGTAGTACTTCGCTTAAAAATTCACGGCTAACTTGCACATGCGTAATCTTTTTATACTCCACAAGAACTCAAAAGGAGGATCCATCACACGCATAATGACCCTCTTATGATCACCGCTCAACTCGGGCTCTCTATACTGTCCAAGATTCTGGTTAACACTAGAAGCACAGTCAATGCCATCTTCAAGCATGCCTTTGATCAAGTGGGCATTCCTGAAGATAAGCTAGAGCCTAGTCTTAAACCTATTTTTGGGTCCAATAACAAAGGGGCAACTCCCATGAAGCAAGTAAAGCTCCCAGTACAAATGGGAGTGCCACTATGCTACAAAATTTTTGAAACTCTTTTTATAATCACAAGGGTTTAAATTTTGGACCGTAGGATCGTTTTCACCCTAAAGGGGGGGAATATGATGTATTAATAAAAATTAATGTGGAAATAAAAAACAGAAAGTAATGCAACAGATATCACACAGATTTATCCAGCTTCAGCAAAACCTGCTTAGGTTCTTCTCTCAAGGTTTCTACTAGAAATTAGGTAATCAGACGCTTACAAAAACACGTAAACTCATGACACCCGCTAACTCGATTAACCTAACTCTAAGCTCATAATCCCGTCACAACTCAGCCATTGAATTGCGAATTCTTAAACTACGCACCGTAGTTTGTACCAAGTCACATAACTAGAAAGTTACACAATTTAAACGAAAATTACAAATAAAACAAACTAAACAAAACCCAAAAAAATGAAGCCCAATCATGAGACTGAACTATAGACTGGTCTGGTCTGTTCGCAGCCCTTGTTCCACTTAAAGTCTGGTGTGCGCATTTGGTTGAATCTTTATGTGTTTGGTGCCTTTGTCCATGCCACTAGCTGTTGGATTCATACTGGTATCAATTAGTGTAGGAGAAGCCACTGTGTAGTAACTTGACTCTTCTTGATCAGCAGTGAACAGAACAGAGTAAGATTGACCAACATGCACATCGAATAAGTCCAAATCTATTTGAGGTCTGACATTTCATTGCTCTGTTCACTCGATTGCTTTCATTCATGATTTTTCTGTCATGTGTACATTTTGTTGTTATTTTCATTTGCACTTGAGTTGAATCCGCTTTTTTGCTTGGGTTTGACCTTGTGCTCACCTGTCTCTGCGATTTTAATAAGCAAGTGTATATCGGTGTACACAACCTTGTGGCATGCAAAGTGATACACTATGCATGTCACAAGTTGTTTGTGTAAGATGAATTAAAAGAAATGATGAAGAACAACCCAAATAACTATGGCAAATAATATTTTCAAAACACACACTTCATTGTGAACTGCAAAATATTTCTTTTTCAATTTTACCACATCAGTGTTTATTTTACAGATAGTTCAAATGCTGGACACAGACTGGAATAGAGTTGAAGGTCAAAATATGAGTGAAGAGTGCATTATATAGTTAGGTAAATTGTATAGTGACAATTGTGTTGTAATTGAAGTTGTATTGTAATTGAAAATGTGTAAATGTAGCGAGAGCTCAAATTTGTAGTATTTGAATTTGCAATAAAATATTTGTTGAATAAAATATTTGTTTAAATAAGAATTTTGAGTTATTTATTTTATTCAAGAAATATTTATTTAATTATGTGAAAAAATAAAATAGTACAATTACAAATACATTTAAATGAATATATGTATATATATGTTTATTATCATCAAGCAAAAATCATACACTAGTATATTCTACAATCTCCCTCTTTTGATGATATCAAACATATATTAAGATTTTGACTCTATTAAATGTATTTGGTTTTGATGAATTCAATTAGCTCCTCATATTTCAATGCTCCTCCTACAACAAAACTCCTCTTACATAGATGCATGTAGTTAAAACTGAAAAATTAATTAAAAATAACTTTGAATAAATACACTATTGAATATTTGTAAGGATATCGCTCAAAAATCAAAAACTTAACCTCTCTCCCCCTTTTTTTATAATGAAAAATAATAATAATTATTATTGAAATATCAACAATTTTGATTAAAAATATAAAATCAACTCAAGAGAGAAATATTAATCCAATTAATCAAACAAAAATCATAATATTTTATTAATTAGAAACAAACTCCACTTTAGAGAAATTGTAGGATTATGGAAAATTTTATATGGTGACAAGAGTTTGATATTTTCAATAAAGGAATAATTTGTGCATTTTCCCTTTTCAATTATTATATAAAAAATGTAAAGCACTTACTAACATTGCATAACTGTTAGGACTTTTAAATGAGGTTGGTAGTTACACCTTTTTTTTAGAAAAAAAATATGTCAAATATTTTCTAACCATGAGGACTTTTAAATGAGATTAGAGTATACTTGATATTTATCCCTTTCTTATATGCATCCAATCCGTGCATAATTGCAAAAACTTTTAAATGAGAATGGAAGCCTGACGCAGCGGATTAATCTAAACAAACTTCAATCGATGGAATGTAGCAATCGGTGAGTTGAGAATACTGCAAGGCCCAAATCCGTTGATCCAAAGATACCGGATTCTAGCTATCTTCGTCTCGTTGATCGCGCACGATGCCGAGAAAGAAGATCTACGATTCTTCGTACGTTGATCTAGCGCACTAGATACCGTGAATCGGCTTCAACAAACGTGGATTCGAGCGCACTCGAATGACGTAAGTGGAGATAGGAGATTACACTCAACTACCAATTAGAGAAGAAAGCACAAAGCAATCAACAAGAAATTTTATTTCAAAATCAACTACCACAATGTACAACGCACCTCCCCTATTTATAGAGTTTTGACCCTGACCCTTAAGTCACACACGACTTACGACTCACTATAAGTCGGCGGCGACTCAATGTACACGGTTTAACACTTACAACACCATGCCGGCTCAATGACTCACGACTCAACAGATTCACTACCATTCATACAATATAGCGGCTCAACATGTCTCGTGAACGACTCATCACTTCACAGTCCATACGACTCATGACTTAGGAAAAATACAAACAGTACAACACTTACGACTTAAAAATGCCACACAATGTGTACGACATACGACTCAACAACATATGCATACCACCCGACTCAACATAGGTCACGACTCAACATACTTCCAATGACTCAAGCTCCCAAGCTTACTTGCGGCATATCCCTTCAACCGAGTCAACTCCGAACGACTCATCTACTTCCACTTCTCTGCTCTTGTTAACTCGTACACGACTTATGGATGAGTCGTTGAGTCGTGTACGACTCATCACATTCGCACACCTCAAACTTCTGCTAAGTCGTAACTCCTTCTCTTCTTTCTTGTTAACTCGGATACGACTCAAATCTCTTTCTTTAACTCGCGTCTCTTTCTCCGTGTCCCCTCTGGTCTCCAGTTGAGTCGTGTATGGTTCAACTCCTCCATGTTGAGTCGTGGACGACTCAATCCTTCCACTCAACTTTAAGCGCTGCTCCTTATCTCGTAACAACTTGAGTCGTATACGACTCATGACTGCATCATTCTCCCCTGGTTGAGAAAAATTCGACCTCGAATTTGTAAATTCCTCCACATCAATCTCACCTCCATGATATGGAATTAAATATTTGACATTAAAAACATCAGAAGTATAAACATCATCTGGTAACTTTAACTGATAAGCATTCTCATTGATTTTCTTCAAAACTTCAACTGGACCAATTTTTCTGGCTTTCAGCTTATTATAAGTGCCCACTGGAAAACGATCCTTCGTCAACACAGCATACACCAAATCGCCTTTGTTAAATTCAACATTTCGTCGTTTCAAATCTGCAGATTTCTTATACTTCTCATTCGCTTTCTCCAATCGTTCCTGAACGATTTTATGATATTCAGTCAGCTCACCAACAAAATCAGCAGCTCGTTTAACTGTCACCTTCGGTTGTGGTACTACTGCTAAATCCAATGGCCCCCTTGGTAAATTTGAATATACAATCTGGAATGGACTGAAACCCGTACTGCGATTCTTGGCATGATTATGAGCAAATTCTGCTTGGCATAACTTCATGTCCCAACTTCTCAAATTATCCTGTACAAGACATCGTAACAAATTTCCCAATGACCTGTTTACAACTTATGTCTGTCCATCAGTTTGCGGATGATAAGCGCTACTAAACTTCAGCTTTGTTCCCACCATCTTCCACAAACTTAACCAAAAGTGACTCAGAAAATGAGTATCCCTATCTGACACAATAGATTCTGGCAGTCCAAGAAGTCGATAGATCTCCTTGAAAAATAACTGAGCAACACGAACAGCATCCGCCGTCTTCTTGCAAGCAATAAAATGTGCCATTTTAGAAAATCTGTCAACCACTACATATATAGAATCATTACCACGCTGTGTTCTCGGCAATCCCAATACAAAGTCCATACTCACATCAACCCATGGTCTAGCCGGTACAGGCAACGGCATATACAACCCAGCATTGGTCGCGGTTCCTTTCGAAACTTGGCAAATATGACATCGCTCCACAAACCTTCCCACTTCTTTCCTCATCGACGGCCAAAAGTAAGACTGTGAAATCAATTGCAAAGTACGATCACGGCTCACATGCCCTTCTTCATGCAACTCCTTGATAATTTTCATTCTCAAGCTGCCCTCTGGAATACATAACTGATTTCCTTTAAACAAGAATCCATCAACCAACATAAATTCATCGGTACTCCCATCCTTCACTTTTTCAACATATTTCACAAAGTAAGGATCTTCTTCAATCATCTCTGGCGGTAATCCAAACCCCGTCATTTCAACCTTCATTGTCGTTAATAAATGACTCCTCCTACTCAAAGCATCAGCTACCCGATTCGTCACCCCAGATTTGTGCTTAACAACAAAGGTAAACTGCTGTAAATATGCGATCCATGACGCATGTCTCGCTGAAATCTTGTCCTGCCCCTGCAAATGCTTCAACGCCTCATGATCAGTGTACAGAACAAACTCCTTCTGAAATAGATAATGTCTCCAATGTTTAATCGTTTGCACAACAGCATAGAATTCAACGTCATATGTATTGTATCTCATCTTTGCCCCTGACAACTTCTCACTGAAATAAGCAACTGGCTTCCCATTCTGACTCAGAACTCCTCCAATACCAACTTTCGAAGCATCAGTATGCAATTCAAACAACAACTGAAAATTCGGTAAAACAAGAATTGGTGTTGTCGTCAATAGTTCTTTGATTCGTTCAAAAGAAACTCCCGCTTCCTCTGACCATACAAACTGTTTTCCTTTCATGCAATCAGTAACTGGTGCCATCACACTACTGAAATGTGGAATGAACCTTCGGTAGAATGATGCCAATCCATGAAAACTTCTAACTTTAGTGATAGTTCTCGGCTGTGGCCAACTTCTAATAGCTTCAACTTTACTCTGGTCAACTTGAATACCTTCTCCTGAAACAACATATCCCAAAAATAATACACTTCTCGTCATGAACACACATTTCTTCGTAGCTGCATAAAATTGTTCCTCACGAAGAATAATTAACACCTTTCTCAAATGCTCTACATGCTCCTCTGTGCTTGCACTATAAATCAGAATATCATCGAAATAAACCACCACTAACTTCCCAATGAATGGTCTAAAGATTTGATTCATCACCTGCATAAATGTACTAGGTGCATTTGATAAACCAAACGGCATAACCAGCCATTCATATAAACCTTCCCTCGTCTTGAATGCGGTCTTCCATTCGTCTCCCGGTCTAATTCGAATTTGGTGATAACCACTCTTCAAATCAATCTTCGAAAATATAGTTGCTCCACTCAACTGATCCAGCAAGTCATCCAACCTCGGCATAGGAAATCTGTAGCGAACAGTAATCTTGTTCAGAGCTCTACTATCTGTACACATTCTCCATGTTCCATCCTTCTTCGGCACCAACAAAGCTGGTACAGCACAAGGACTCAAGCTTTCCTGAACACGTCCCTGTTCTAACAACTCTTCTACTTGCCTTCGTAACTCTTCATGTTCCTTCGGACTCATTCGGTAATGTGGTCGATGTGGTAAAACTGCTCCCGGAACAAGATCAATTTGATGTTGAATGTCTCTAAGTGGCGGTAACTCCTTAGGCAACTCCTCTGGAAATACATCTTCAAACTCTTTCAAAACTGGCTTTGCTTCTTCTGGAATTTCAACCTCTTCTCTACTCTCTCGTCCAATCAACAAATAGACTTCAGGCTCCTCTTCAACTTCTTTAACAAACTCCTTCAAAGTCAACAGAGTTTTCAATTCCTCAATCTCCTCTAGCTTGCTCTCCTTCTGTTGTTGCTTCTTGGGAACCAAAGTGATTTTAGTACCCTCGAACATGAAACTATAGCTATTAGCACGACCATCATGTTGCACTGCTCTATCAAACTGCCATGGTCTGCCCAACAACAGATGACATACGTCCATGTCTACAACGTCACACCAAATTTCATCTTTGTACATCTTTCCAATAGAAAAATTCACACAAGCTCTTCGACACACCTTCACTTCACCACCTTTCCTTAACCATGC
This sequence comes from Allium cepa, assembly GCA_030765085.1. Lineage (NCBI taxonomy): Eukaryota > Viridiplantae > Streptophyta > Magnoliopsida > Asparagales > Amaryllidaceae > Allium > Allium cepa. The sequence goes on along the minus strand of CM060930.1, from coordinate 70,932,307 downwards.
TAGCTTGTACGGTTTAGGATGCTTCTCAGTTTTCAAGTTCAACTTTCTTACTGCTTCTGTAGAAATAATGTTGTCACAGCTTCCAGCATCAATAACGAACTTGCAAACTTTCCCTAGAATAGTGCATGTCGACTGAAAAATATTGCTTCTCAACCAACTACAATCCTCCTCTTGCTTTGGTGTAAGACATGACCTCCTCATCATAAGATTACAACCTTCATCTCCAGACAATTCTTCTTCCTCCTCAACATAAGGTGTATTTAAACATTCTGCCTTCTCATCATCATCCTCAATCTCAGCAACCATTGCTCTCTTCTTCGGCTTCGGACATTCATTGCTTTTGTGACCCAACTCCTGACAATTATAACATTTGAAAACACTGTTAACCTTCGTCTTCTCAGCCTCCTTCACCACTGGCTTATTGACAGGTTTAGGAACATTAGAACTTCCACTAACACCCCTCGCTTGATTATTGGAATTAGTAAACACACCACCTCTACGCCTTCCTTGCTTCTCCCAAGCCAACGCTTTCTGATGTGCCTCTGCCACCGATCTAGGATCAAACATATTAACCATATCCTGGATCTGCATTCTCAATCCCCCAATGAATCGAGCAGTTAGCTGTTCTTCCGTTTCCATAATATCATTCCTGGCAATGAGTTGGTAAAATTCGTCAGCATAATCATTAACAGACTTCGTCCCTTGCCTCAGATTCTGCAATCTCTGGTACATAAGTGATTGATAGTTGTATGGTAAGAATGTAGCTCGCATCAATTTCTTCATCTTCTTCCAAGATCCAACCTTTGACTTCCCCATCCGTTCTCTGGTAAGTTTAGTTTGTTGCCACCATGCCAATGCTCTTCCCCTCAACCTAGTAGCAACTAACTTCACATTCTCCGGAACCTCCTTAAAGTCAAAAATTTCCTCCACATTAGATAACCAATCCAAGAATTCTTCAGCTACCATCCCTCCTTTAAACCCCGGAATCTCCATCTTCATTCCCGATTCCCAACGTCGATCATCATCAATAACCCGATACTGACGTTGTCCCTGATCTCGGTCTCTGAAATGAACACTTCCCCTATCACCGTCAAACTCCTCATCAAAGTCTGATGCATATCGTTGTCTTTCACGCCCTCCAACATCTCTACCACCACTCCTACTACCAACATCCCGTCTATCATGATCATCATCTTTCCTCCTACTTCGATTATCAACACTCCGTTGATCCTGACTCTCTCTCCTCTCCCGATCTGAATGATGTGAAACTCTACTTCCTCCACGAATGGATTCAGGTGAATTTCTTCTTCTACTTTGATTCATATCAATCATAAGCTTCTCCAACCTACCAATGCCTTCATCAATCTTCTCATGCATATGTTGTTCCATTTGATCGGCCTCTTCTCGTCTATATACTGCTTCAACATTTTGATGGCGATTAGCTCTCCTTAGTGGCATGGTTGAAAACTCTTCACAATCTTTAACAAGTACTTCAAAAATCTTCAAGTTCCAATAAGACTTCAACAAGTCGAACACAAGCTTCAACACAAGTAAACAAATCACGGCCCCAACACTTGTCTCGGCTTGCTCTATACGGCTTAACTCCTTGACTTGGCTACAACTTAGATCGGCCTCAATACTTCAAACACTTGGCGCGCAAAAATCTCCCCACAAATTCAAACTCCTTTGCACCCTTTGATCCACAAGGTTATGGATCAAATACTCCAAAATTGTTGCAACTTCAATAAGAACACAATGAACTCCAACTTCAAACTTCAAATACTTGGCTCCAAGAATCAACTTAGCTATGATTGGCTAAGTATGGCTCCGATACCAAAACTGAAGCAGCGGATTAATCTAAACAAACTTCAATCGATGGAATGTAGCAATCGGTGAGTTGAGAATACTGCAAGGCCCAAATCCATTGATCCAAAGATACCGGATTCTAGCTATCTTCGTCTCGTTGATCGCGCACGATGCCGAGAAAGAAGATCTACGATTCTTCGTACGTTGATCTAGCGCACTAGATACCGTGAATCGGCTTCAACAAACGTGGATTCGAGCGCACTCGAATGACGTAAGTGGAGATAGGAGATTACACTCAACTACCAATTAGAGAAGAAAGCACAAAGCAATCAACAAGAAATTTTATTTCAAAATCAACTACCACAATGTACAACGCACCTCCCCTATTTATAGAGTTTTGACCCTGACCCTTAAGTCGCACATGACTTACGACTGACTATAAGTCGGCGGCGACTCAATGTACACGGTTTAACACTTACAACACCATGCCGGCTCAATGACTCACGACTCAACAGATTCACTACCATTCATACAATACAGCGGCTCAACATGTCTCGTGAACGACTCATCACTTCACAGTCCATACGACTCATGACTTAGGAAAAATACATACAGTACAACACTTATGACTTAAAAATGCCACACAATGTGTACGACATACGACTCAACAACATATGCATACCACCCGACTCAACATAGGTCACGACTCAACATACTTCCAATGACTCAAGCTCCCAAGCTTACTTGCGGCATATCCCTTCAACCGAGTCAACTCCGAATGACTCATCTACTTCCACTTCTCTGCTCTTGTTAACTCGTACACGACTTATGGATGAGTCGTTGAGTCGTGTACGACTCATCACACTCGCACACCTCAAACTTCTGCTAAGTCGTAACTCCTTCTCTTCTTTCTTGTTAACTCGGATACAACTCAAATCCCTTTCTTTAACTCGCGTCTCTTTCTCCGTGTCCCCTCTGGTCTCCAGTTGAGTCGTGTATGGTTCAACTCCTCCATGTTGAGTCATGGACGACTCAATCCTTCCACTCAACTTTAAGCGCTGCTCCTTATCTCGTAACAACTTGAGTCGTATACGACTCATGACTGCATCAAAGCCCATATATAGAGATTCAAGTAATTCATCCATGCATAACCACGAGGACTTTTAAATGAGAGTGAATACTTTAGGATATAATTATTTTACAAAAAAAGATATTTCGTTAGTTTGAAATACCAAATTCTGCACACTATATTATGACATATGGATTGATAGAAAGGTGAAAGTGATAGAAATGATCATGGAATAAGTATTAATCTAAAAATATTATAAAATTTGTTTAATTTTCATGAAATTATAAAATTATACTTACTCTTGTTATGAAATATCATTTAATCACTATCCATCACTTTTCAAGCACTATAATAGTTTTGATAAGTACCGAAACATTCAATTAGTCAATGGTTATCTTTTCTAGGTAAATCTCTTACCGAAACAAATTAGAGTATGATGAAAACCCAAGTTTCAGAAATTAAAATAAGTGAAGATGAATTTCATGTAAAGGGGTTTTGTGAAAATGACTTCTAGTTGAAAATCAATATAAATAATTAAATAATTGCAAAAATGATTTTAACATGTGATGATATCGGATACCACTTGTATTTGAGGTATTCATGGTGATATATAGTGGTATATGAGAAAAACGTGTACTCCTCAACACTTGAATTGTTTTTTGAAATTTTCAACAAGTCCATTTATATCAAGCACAAGTAAAGTAATCTATATTGAGAGAAAACACACATTTAAAAAATTCGTAAAAATAGTTTTGAAAATTGATTTGATAGACATGAAGAGAGTCAATAATGATTGTTGTTTCAAAGAAGTTGACAATCTTTGTTTCGAAGACTCATTCAATTTAAAACTTTTATTTGGCGGATAAAAGTTTGAAGTTTGATTTGGCTCATAACACGAGAGTTTTACATATTAAAAAATGCTACTTACCAAAATTGGTTTTAAGTCAATTTGTCAAATCAATCAAAAATTATGCTTGAAACACCACAACTTGTTTGTGTAAAACAGATATTCTTTCTTAGTTGTATATTGAATTTATTGCAGTTTTTCATGACATTCCAAAGTGAATCAATAAAAATTAAAAACAGAAAATTGTAGCATTATCGGTTAGCTTTCCAAAACTTCTTGAATTTTACAAATTGGAATTAAGAAGCTTAAGATATGGTAGAAAAACTTCAACAACGTCGATGAAAACATAGTTAACAATATGTGAACAAAATTGAGTTAAGAGATCATACCTTACTTTCCTTTGATGTCGTGATATCCGAAATGCGATGATCTCCGTCTAATCTTTATAGGCTAAGGAACATTTAAATTTTAGTTTATCAACCACCTAGAATAGCCCGAAATATATCTCCATCAAATTTGTTCCATAGTCCACTTATGTGTCTAAATTTTGGAGAAGGCAAGTGGTCTAACTAAGGATGTAGGACCACTATTATTATCTATTGAAATCTTTGGTACCCAAATTTGTCTATATAAAAAACCATTAGCATCTACCATTGTACTCTTGGGAGTCCAAATTTGCTCAAATTTCAAACCATTTATATTCGTACTGTTTGGAATCCATATTTGTTTAACGGTTTTATGTTTGTATATATTTCGACAATTATTCTTGCCATGTCCAATATTTCCATACTTTACGCATTTAGGTATAACACTTTTACCCTTAACAGTATTATAAGTCATTTGTTCATATTTTGACACTGTTGCAAACCCAAATCCTTTCCTTTTATTCATGAAGAGTTGATTTTCTAAGTCATATTATTGTCTAGTGAAAAATTTCCGAGTAATCAACTCAAGTTTATTAACTCTGGATTTTAAAAGTTTATTTTCATTTATTAGCTTCGAACAACAACTAATGGTATTATCTCTCTTTTCAAATTTATTCATTTTCAAACACATATTTTCATTTTCAAGCTCTCTAATTTTAGTCTCAATATCTAGCATCTCAGTTTCAAAGAGTTGGAGTTTTTTTAAATTCAATTTTTTTCAAAATCCTTGATTTTTTTCAGTCTCCTTTCCAAACTCATGATTTAATCGAATAATTTCAGATTTGGTCAAAATCACGTTTTCTTTTTCAATGGTTTTGAAATTTTCGTTGACCTCGTTTAATTTCTTATCAAAAATCGCACATTTAGAACATTCCAAGCTCTTAAAACTATCCAAATCTTTTTGTAAATTATTATTTTTGCGAATCAACTCAGTTTTGTTCTTCTCCCTAATTAAAATTTTGTTTTCTAACTTTTGAAAGTTTCCATGAAAATAGGAAAAAAAATTCATAGTTTAAACACCTTTTGCAATTATAATTTTTATTGTTCTTAATATTTTTAAGCTCATTTTCCAAATCATTATTTTTCTAATGAAGTTTAGATTGTTCCCTTTATAACTTGTTATTTTTCATCTCAAGAGCTTCACTATTTTCAATTAATTTTCGGCACATGGAAACTAAATCATTAAATAAAAATTCATTTATCTCATTGGCTTTTGAATCTTCATCACTGTTGTCTTTTGCAAATCCTATCAAGCACATTTCTTTAACTGAGTCGATTGTGGAGGATTTCTCACCGTTGTTGACTTTTGCACCATGTATTGCATCAACAGTATTCTAGATTTCCTGTGCACCTTCACAATGAGAGACATGGTTAAAATTATCTCGATTAATATGAGAATATAGTATATGCCTAGCAAGAGCATTAGTCGAAGCATTTTTCTTGTCTACTATATCACACCATTTTCAATAATATCCCAACGTTTAGAATTAATAGATTTTAAATAAAATTTCATTTTTAATTTCCAATTTGAAAAATATGTTCCATCAAAAATTAGGGGAATAGTATTAGAGGGAAGGGGGTGAATAGGGTGTACTAATAAAAATTAATGTAGAAATAAAAATAGAAAGTACTGCAGTAGATATCACGCACAAATTTACTCAGCTTTGGAAAAAACCTGCCTATGTGCTTCCTTCAAGGTTTCTACTAGAAATTAGGTAATCAGACGCTTATAAAAACACGTAAACTCACGACACCCGCTAAATCGATTAACCCAACACTAAGCTCAAAACCCTTTCACAACTCAGACACTTAGTTACGAATTCTCAAACTACTCCCCGTAGTTTGTATCAAGTTACACAACTTGAAAGTTACATAATTTAAATGGAAATTACAAATAAAACAAATTAAACAAAACCCAAAAAAATAAAATACCAATCAAAATAAATGAAGTTGGCCCAAGTACGTAACTAAAATGAAGTTAGTCTTCCTCCTTTTATTTGTGATTGACTTTTGTTGCTCTTATTAAATTAGGGTTTTGGTGAAAATTAAAGACACCGAAACACTTGATCGATTGTAGTGATAAATTCACATTGATTTCCCTTGTCAATCGATTCCTTGGCTTTAGAATGCATACCGTTGCTTCAGTTTTGTCGAGATTGAATGATGCTTTGAACTGGTACGTGAATTGCCTTTTATCGATTATTGGTTATGCTCGACTTCGATATTCTGTCGATGATGATAATGGGTTTAAATAGGGATAAATTTCCTAAATTTTCGTTTGTTTATTTTTAGTTTGAATTCTTCAGTTGCTTTGCTTGGCCGTTCGATTATTAATTGAAAGCTTGTGATAATTCTGACTTGTTCCATCTCTGGTATGCTCGAATTTGGTTGAAGTGTTTAAATCAGTCTCGTTCTTTGCTGTAACGACTTTGGCATTTGAATTTGTGATGATATTTGCTGATTTCTAGAAATTTGGCTTGTTCATTTGTCAATTGCGTCTTCTCTGAATAATTCAATGGTGTTTTATATTTTGTCATTTCTTTTTGGAACGTGACTTGACTTTGTTTGAACTGCTACTGATAGTTTTTGTAAAACTGTAAACTGCTTCACTGTCATACTATGTTTGCATATGTGTCATCTCCATGCATATATATATGTGTGTGTGTGTGTGTGTGTGTTTTATATATGCGAGTGATGGCTTGAATTCAATTCTGGTTTCATGTTGACTGAAGTCTGGTTTCATTGAAGTATTTATATGTGTATGGTGCACTTTGTCCAGTTGCTTCAAGTTCATCGATGTTGAACTATTACATTTCTCTATTCACTGTTTACTTGAGTTTTAATGTAATGTCTCCATGTTACATATGTATATACTTGTCACTGTTTGGTGCACCACTTTGTACATGTTGAATTTGAACTTGCATATGTCCATTTCTCTGTTTCATGTTATTGTAGTCATGCCAGTAGCTTGATTCATTGCTCTAGACCATATATGCTTCCTTGTGTTCACTGGTCTTGTCTAGTTACATGTTGTTGATGACCGAGTGTAGCATATCTTGTGCACTGATTACTGGCCTCCGTTTCATGTTTTGCATTCCATTTAAACTTTTTGAAGCTTGTGTGTGTTGATTGAGTCTTCATAGGTTTGCACAGTTGTCTTGGTTGACGCTTCACTTACATGCTCTAACTGGTATATAGTCTGGTTGCCTCGTGTCTAAATCATGTTCGAGTCATTTGAAGTCTTAACTGATATATGTGTGTTCATGCCTTTTTTTTTCATGTTGAAACTGAACATTGCTTCGAGTCAAATTTGCCTCTTGTCCTTATGCACTTGTATTTTATGAACTATTGTTGTTGTAGTTGGTTTGAGTTCTTATTGAGGTTGTTGTTTGGATCTTCATGAGTTTGAACTATAGATTGGTCTAGTCTATTCGTAGCCCTTGTTCCACTTGAAGTCCGGTGTGTGCATTTGGTTGAATCTTCATGTGTTTTGTGCCTTTGTGCCATGCCACTAGCTATTGGATTCATACTGGTATCATTTAGTGTAGGAGAAGCCATTATGTAGTAACTTGGCTCTTCTTGATCATCAGTGAACAGAATGGAGTAAGAATGACCAGCAAGCACATCGAGTGAGTCCAAATCTATTTAAGGTCTGACATTTCATTGCTCTGTTCGCTCGAGTGCTTACATTCATGATTTTGCTGTCGTGTGTACATTTTGTTGTTATTTTCATTTGCATTTGAGTTGAATCCAGTTTTTGCTTAGGTTTGACCTTGCGCTCACCTGCTCCTGTGATTTTAACAAGCAAGTGTATATCGATGTGCACAACCTTGTGGCATGTACAGTGATACACCGTGCATGTCACAAGTTGTTCGTGTCAGATGAAGTAAAATAAATGATGACGTACAACCTAAATAACTGAGGCAAATAATATTTTCAGAACACACACTTCATTGTGTACTGCAAATATTTCTTTTTCAATTTTACTGCATCGGTTTTTATTTTGCATATAGTTCAGATGCTGGATACAAACTAGAACAGAGTTGAAGATCAAAATATGAGTGATTGAATTATGTATTGAAGTGACTTTTATAGTGACAATTGTGATGTAATTGAAGTTGTTATTTGAAAATGTGTAAATGTAGTGAGATCTCAAATTTGTACTATTTGAATTTGTAATAAAATATTTGTTTGAATAAAATATTCGTTTAAATAAGAATTTTGAGTTATTTATTTTATTCAACAAATATTTATTTAATTATGTGGAAAAATATAATAGTACAATTACAAATACATTTAAACGAATATATATATATATGTGTGTTTATTATCATCAAACAAAAATCATATACTAGCATATTCTACATCGACTTTTTTCATTATTACCGAAATTAGATTTTGGGACTCCTATTATTATTTCTAGACAAGAATTTTTGATCTTCAATCATTCCTAACAGTGGATTTATTATCACTTGTTAACTGCAAATGTTGGTTTATTTATCTCCGTTATTTCAAGATTTTGAATTCAAGAATTCTATTATTAAAAATGCTAATATTGTCTATAATCATATTACGCCAAATCACTGAACATATTTTTATATGAATTTTGAACTAAAAATAAGGAAAATTACTTAATTTAAACTTTGCAAGGAAAATAAGGTCATTCAAGATGGAATAGTGCAAAAGGAAAGTTACAATATTTTTGTCCTAAAGAAGAAAAAAAATCTTCTTTCATACAAGTGGAGAGATGCAAAATGTTAACCATAAATCTTGCTTTAGGATAATCGCATGAAAGATGGCACATAAAAGTGTTGAAAAAGCTTCGCAAAAATTAAAAGGAAGGGCTTTGAAGGCATTGAAGTAGCTTTCGAAGAAACTAGGTTGGTGTTGCAAGCACCTGATGCACCTACAAGTACTGAGTGGAATAAGAGCATTCGAAGGAGCCGAGGGGGAGTTAAGGCTGCCTTTCCTCCTCAGTTAATCCTTTCGACGTAGTTGATTCCGCATACATAATGGAGTCTTATATGCGTTCGAACCACCGTTCGAAAGTATCAAGTAACAGGCTCGTGCACAGGAACCAAACTCTTCGAAATGGTTGGTTCGCCATTGTTGATTTTCCATGAAGGGACATTTTACCAATGCGTACCTTTCGAAATAAAAGATAAACCTTTCGAAATGGTTGGATCCTTCTGCAAGCATAAAGAAAGCTTCACATGATACCAAGTGACCTTTTGCAATGATCCTCTCATCACCTACTAGTTCTGTGATGACTCGGAGTTTTTAACAATTTAAAATGGGATAATTAAATTGATTTTTAACATTAAAAAGTTAATTTTGACATGAATTTGAAATATCAATATTTACTTGATAATTAAATCATTGAATTTTATAGTTTAAATATTGAATTTTATAATTGAAATTGGGTAAACTGTTGAATCTGAAATTTCTAAGCCTATTTAAATAATTTGAAGGCTTATAAAATTTATAATAATGATACTGAAGATAATAGAGTGGTTAGAATTTAATTTAAAGGTAGTTTGTTCAATTTTAATAATATATCGTTTATATTGACAGGTAAAAATTAGCCTTCCGAGGCACAGTCTTGGAATTCGACGAAACAAGTTCCATTGGATCCGTAATAGTTAGTTTTCATCGGATTTCAATTTTCTTAGCAATCGGAGTTGTCGTTTGACCCTGACAGCTCAAAACGCTTCGAATTATTTTAATCGATTTAATTTAAAATTTAACGTTTATTTCCGTAACTCACGCATATGATCGAATTAGCTTTCGAAACACGTTTCATTGTGTTCGGAATGCAGGTAAAACCTTATAAACGTTTGTCAGCATATTTGATTCGGGATTCGGGATTTCGCGTTATGTAGCACGAGATATTTCTAATATTTTATTATATAATAACAAGCGTGCGCAGGAAGCTTTCCCAATCGGTATTTTATCATCTTTCTCCCCTCTAATCTTGAAATGAAAAATCAAACTTTTATAAAATATATATATATATATATATATATATATAATAAAATCAAATGGCTGCAGCCTTCGGTCCAAAGCCAAACAGAAATCGAAAGGGGGGGAGCTCAAAATCAACCGCGGCTTTCTCCTTCAAATGGAAGAGTCAAACGAACGAAAGTCGTTCATGTTCACTTCGATCCAGAAAATGCGGTATCTTCACCTCTATAACCCTAAGTCGGGCACTCCTAATTGATGCAGGTCGCGACGCATTCGAGATGAGGGAGAATTGCAGGAGGAGTTGATGCTCGAGTAGACGCCGCGTTGGGGTTCATGGCATGCGCAGTCGCATGGGTTCGCGACTGTGTAGTGGCAAGGGGTAGTTCACGACCTAGGGCTGGGTTCGCGATCGGTTGTGGAGAGCTTGGGGGGTTTACTGATGGTCTCGAGCGCGTGATGCGAATCGAGGCAGTTTGGGGCTGTAGGGTTCGAACGAGGGTTTCGGCATGGTCATGCGAGCTTCGAGGTAGCTAATGCTGATCGCAGTGGAAGGGTTCGATAATTGTGAGTAATTTTACTTTCTTTATTTTTATTTATTCCAGCTCTGTTTGTTTTTAAACCCTAATTTAAAAAAAGAAAGGGGTAAATAAAGGAAAATGGGATTGATTAATCATTTATAAATCCTTTAAATTAATTGCTTTTCAAAACTTAAATCAAGACAGTTTGATTGATAATTTCTGAAATAAGTTAAAGATTAATTAAGTAATTGATTTGCAATTATTGATTGAGTAATTTGTAATTAGTGATTTACAAATGGGAATTAGGTTTTAGAAATTAACAATGAAGGTTAATAATTAATAGCTAGGGAGTAATGAATTAAAAATCTCGGAAGAAAGAAATAAATTAATAATCACTGGATGTAGTTAATTGAATGAAGTGGATTGCCAATTGTGAATCAAAGGTAAGTAATCTCACACTCTGGATTTTCATTTAAATTTAAAGGGTTAAATTTAAATAAATGGATGAATGATTGAATTGTTTGGATGTGTACTGATGATCTAGTGATTTTAGATTTGGTTGTTTCTCGAGTTAATTGTGATTTGACTCGAGGTATTTGGATTTTAAATGGTTGTAAACTTAAACCATGAATAAGAAAATGGTTCTGTTTAAAATCAATAAGGGTTAATGATCGATGATTCATTAATTAGGTAGGATAATTTAAATGAAAGAAAAAAATTAATCAATTAAATTAATTAATGATTTGGGTTAATTAATTAAGTTTATATTAATTTGGAATGATCATTTGCTGGTTTAATAAGTAATTACTTAATGTAATTAATAAAATAAAATTACTGGTGTGATTAAACGAGAGGTAAATTAAGACAATTTAGTTAAGGAGAATTAATTTATTAATGAAGTAAATAAAAGAATAATTAATTACAGATTGAGATTAATCGGGAATGATTAATATTTGGGGTTGAATTAAAGCAATTAATTTAGACTAGAACAAATCAAAACATAATTGGAATTCGTTAATTTATATAATCAACGATGTAATTAAAGACTGATTAATTAAGATGAATTAACCAAAGTGGCCCATGAGAAATTAATTAATATAAGTAATTAAGAATTAGAGTAATTGATTATAGTTAATTAATTTGCATAGTAATTAAAGATTACTCATTGATTTGGTAAGAATAATTAATATGGCGAAAATTATTAAAGATAATTACTTGAATGAAATTGGAGGATAATTAATCCAGGGTGATTAATTAAGATGAATAAGGAAGGGTTGATTAATTAATTGATTTGGAATTAATTAACGAAGGAATCTAAGTGATTGAGGTTTAAAATTCCATTAGAACCAATTGAATTGATTTGTATGTGATTAAGCTTTGCTTATGGGTGATTGAATGGTATTGGATGAGTTGATACCTCTGATATGAAATGTCGTGTATTTCATTTGGATAACTTGGGTTAGGATGACATGAGTTTCGAAGAGGTCGAGATCGGGTATTGGGAAATACCCAAAACCACTTCGAATTATTATAGATTGATATGAGAAATCAATAGGCTGAAATGAAACGATTTAAGTGAATTGGACTATTTAATCTTAAGTTTTGATAATTGGGTATTAATGTGTGAAATTAGAGAAGACTATAACAAAGTGTGAATTTGTAAGTTGACTCGTGTTACCCTGGTTTTATATGAGTTGTTTGCTTTGGTATTCAATGTTAGTTGAGTTTACTCATGCTGGTTTCCAGCCTGACCCGGGTGTTACTTTGGTGTAATGCTCGTGTCAGACCGAGTATTACAGATTTTCAGGTAGGTACGTTCGGGAGCTCAGGAGGCGAGCTAGATGGCAAGAGCGTATAGAGTATTTCTGCTGCATATTATTGTTGTTAATCTGAGACATGATAGTTGTATATATTCAGTGACTGTATATATATGTGAAACTCTGATATATATTAAATGTAATCGATAGATATAGTATTCTTTTGTAAACTGTTATTATTTATTATTATATTTTATCCGCTGCGAATGTGAGTTGTTGATGTTTCTGTTCTTCTTCTTCTATCTCTTTCTTCTTTTTCATAACTATCTGGAATTTTCGGTTTGAAAATTTCGGGTCGTTACATTTGATATCAGAGCTGAAAGGTTAAGCGAGAACCTTGGCTCTGGTGGGTGTACTCATTAAGGATAGGGTCATTAGTAACCTGGAATGAGTTGAGTGTGTGTATGTGTGTGTGTGTATATATATATATATGAGAGAGCGTACTTGTTATTTTCTTATATAAAGATTTTAAATGATTTCATATAAGATTATATTTTGGTATATTAAGCAATATGTCACTCTAATAAATATTAAAGCATTGGTTGTTAAATTATTGAAATTAAAATTAAGAAGCAATATAATACAACCAAACTGAAGTCCTGAATTGGATTAAGTAAATTGGAATTTAACTTGGAAAGTTAAATGGTTGATTTGAATTGAGAATTTGTATGATCTCATAACGGGTTTGAGATTTAAAAAAATTGAAAATGGATGGACATTTCAAAATAAATTGGATGATATCATCCTTTTGTTAATAATAATCTTTAAATTGAGAATGGTATTGTATAAATAAAATAAATTTGAATAATTGAATTGTAAAATAAACTTGTTTAAGAAATGGCTTCGAACTGGAAAATAAAATGTAATAATAAATTAAAATTTTAAAATAAAATTGTATTGAAATCTTATTTGAACCTTAAAATACATAAGTAAAGATAATTTAAAATGGAATTTTGAGAATTGAACTCAGAAATTAAATCGATTAAAAACTTTGAATAAAAGTAATTTGGTTTAAAAGGGTAAACCAACCTTTGAGAATTTAACTCGAATTTTATTAGTATGATGTGAATTCAAAAATTCGAATCTGAAATTTAAAAGCTGCATTTTATTCGATTCTGAAAATTCGAATTTGAAACACCAAACTAGAATTTTATTCGATTCTAAAAGAGGCTTCGATTACTTTCAATTTAAAAATTCGAATTTGAATAAAATTCCAACATTTTTTAATTGATTTTAAATACTTAAAAGTTAGTTTTAAATTGAATTTCAAGATATCAATATTTACTTGATAATTAATTTTTTGGATTATATAGTTTGAATATTGAATTTAATAATTGAAAATTTGGTAAATTGTTGAATCTGAAATTTCTAAGCCTGTTTAGATAATTTAAAGGCTTATAAAATCTATAATGATGATATTGAAGATAATAGAATTGTTGGAATTTAAATTAGATGTGATTTGTTCAATTTTAATAATTTATCGTTTAAATCGATGTTTAAAAATAGTCTTCCGAGGCACAGTCTCGGAATTCGACGAAACCGGTTCCATTGGATCTGTAATAGTTAGTTGTTATCAGATTTCAATTTTCGTAGCCATCGGAATTGCCATTTGACCCTGGCAGCTCGAAACGCGTAGGACAATTTTAATCGATTTAATTTAAAATTTGATCGTTTACTTCCGTAACTCGCGCATACAATCAAATTAGCCTCGGAAACATGTTCCATCGTGTTCGGAATGCGGGTAAAACCTTATAAACACCTGTCGGCATGTCTGATTCGGAGTTAGAAATTTCGCGTTATGTTAAACGAGATATTCTGAAAATATAATAATATTAAAATATAAGGGTCAACTCAGCCACCCTATAGCTTATACTCGAAGCCTCTTTTAGAAAAATATCTCTTCGTTGTTTCCAGAGAAATCAAACCGACATTTTATTTCTATCTTCCTCTCGAATCTTACAAAAGAAATCGAAATCGAGATCAAGAAAAATAAAATAACAACCGAGTGAAGATAAGGGGGATTCAAGTCACTCTCTCATTCATTTTTCTTGAAATTGGTTTCAGCTATATAAAAAAATAACCAAGATTCGCGAGTCATTAAGAGTGCGAATCGCGGCCCATCCTCAACCTAATGGATCGATCTCCTTCCCAGTTTCATTCTCGGAATCAATTCGCGAACCTTCTTGAACGCGTCGTGTTGCCATGCTGAGTGGTGGAATCGAAGTTGCGGTCTCAGGATCGGCTATTGATTGTAATCGAATGCGTCTAGGCTCGAGGGTTTCGCTTTGTCGACCGAGTACACGCGAATCAAAGAAGAGAAGGCTGCATCGTAGGTCGAAATCGATCTCAGGTTCAGGAAGGGGAGCTGGAGAAGCTCGACAGCGGTGACGGCGCGACCGTGAGGAGGAAGCTCGAGTTAGGGTTCTGGAAGAATTTGCGGTGAGTTTTATCCGCTGATATTAAATGTAATCGACAGATATAGTATTCTTTGTAAACTGATATTATTTATTATAATATTTTATCCGCTGCGAATATGAGATGTTTGGTGTTTCTATTCTTCTTGTTCTTCTTCTATCTCTTTCTTCTTTTCATAACTATCTGGAATTTTCGGCTTCGTAAATTTTATTCGAATCGAATAAAATTCTAGTTTGGTAACATGAGTTCCAAGAAGAAGAAAGAGATATTCGAATAAAATTCCAGTTCGGAAATTTTATTTTCATACTAGAATTTTATTCGAATTTTATTTATTCAAAATCTAAAAATTCGAATCTGAAATTTAAAAATTCGAATTTTATTAGTATGATGTGAATTTTTAAATTCAAATTTAACTCGAATAAAAGTAATCGAATAAAAGTATTTTTTTTATAAAGAGCTATTTTATTAGTATGATGTGAATTTAAAAGCATTTCTAAAATTTTAAATAAAAGTGTTGGAATTTTGGGGAAATAAAAGGGAAATCCAAACTAGAATTTTAATGAAGTGATTTTGTAAATAAAATCGAATATTGATTTAAAAATTGAAAGTAAGCTAATTGGTTAAATAATTGTTTGATTGAGTATGTTAATAAAATTTAACTTTAGTAAATAAATGGATTGTAGATTAATAATGGAGTTTGGAAATGAATTAAAATTGTAAATAGAATTCGAGTTAGATTTGATAATGAATTAAATAAGAGGAGATGTTGTAAAATAAAAATAAAATAGAGTTGGATTGAAAAATGTAATGGTTTGAATTATAAACAAAATTCAAGCGTTATTTGAATAATATTTAATGAAATTTGCAAGTAAATTGGATATAAGAGAAGTGATTATAATAGAAATGGTTTGAGTTGTAAAATAAAACTCATGTGAATAGAAATAAATTGAGAATGGCCTTGTATTAAATGAATTCAAAAATGAATTAAGTAAGTAAATGAAAATTTTAAAATGGGTTAATTGAATTAAATAATAATTGAATGAAGTCTGAATGAATAAAAACTAAATCAAGTTGTGATTGGAATTGGATTATCAGACTGAACTTAAAATTTGGTGATATATTAATTTAAAGTATAAATGAGTTAAGTATGTGCTTGGATATTATTTTGATAAATTGAGAAGGTGAATTTGAAATTAAAATTTAAAATGGATGGGCTAACTGTATTTGATGGAAGTTGCTTAAATAAGAATCAAATAGAAGCAAACTTAAGTTTGATGTTGGGATAAACTAAAGTAAATCCACTTAAGTTTAAAATTTATGGAAAAATAAGAGTGAAAGCCCATTAAATAAAAGCTTGGATTGAATTAATTTGGGAATGGCTAGAAGTATACAAGAATGGAATGTGTCGAGTTAAATGAATGGTTGGTAAATAAGTTTGAAATGAAATGGAATTAAATATAAGATGAGTTGAAATTAATTTAAAGTAGTTATAAACTAAAATAAATACTCTATTAAACGAATATTGTCAAATTTGCATAAAATGAATTGTCGTTGGCGTAAATAAAAGTAATTAAAATGCTATGAGTTAATAGAGATTAAATAAAATTGATTCAGAATCATTTGAAGTGAATATGAGTTTGTTTGGATTAATAATAAATTGAACACAAGCAATTGGGTTGTAAACCATTAAAATTGAATGAAATGGCATATAATTTTGGTTGGAAGCAATTGGATTGGTTTTAAATTGTATAAATCTCTTATGGTAAGCATTTGGTGTTTGATGCTTTTGTAATGCTTGTGTTTTGCCATTAAAGTAAGTGAAATACTAATAAATTTTCTATATATGGCGCTTACATATTTAAATTGAGTAAGTACAGGTACCGGAAAGCCGTTTAGCTGGATTTGGTTGCGCTATTTGCTAGAATAAATAAGCCGCTTGCTTAAAATTCTAAATAAGGTACGCCTACGCAATAAAAATAAGAAATATGAACTGTTTTTGCTTTTTCCGACCGGGTGGGTCGATGTATACATATTTATATCTCTTGTCAAATTGCAAAAGCTCTTCCGTACAAAGGAGACTCTGCCAAAATTTTCCGAAAATTTTGGGAATTGGAAAATTTTGAGAAAAATTGATTAACGGCAAATCGATTTCAAATTGGAAAACTAATGTAAATTAGTAGATGAAACTAATGTGAATTGGTTATAAATGAAAAATAAAATTTAATATTCATAATTGAAGACGAATTGAATTCGCATAAAACAGGGAAAACTAATTTGCATAGATGTATATGTGAAAACTTCTGTAAGAAAAAGTATAAATGATTTGAAAGGTTACAATTGTATATTGTTGCTAAGTAAGACATGCAGGTATTAAGGGAAAGGAAATTGGATTTGGTTCCAATAGATAAATGTGAATTGCCCAACAAAAAGGTATGTATTTTAATTTCTGTATGAATTGGATTGGGTTTTTGATCTAGCCACTTGGTTTTCTGTTTTCTTTTTGGAATTTGGGAGCCCGTAGAGGCCTTTTGTAGTTGTACCAAGCTAGCCGCGCAAAGGAGAAGCTGGCAAAATTTCTCGGAATTCTAGGGAGTTAGAAAATTTTTGAGAAAATTTTGATAATTCAAAATTTGGTTTTAAATTGAAATTTGAATAAGTGGAGTAAGTAATGTTTTTGAAAACTGTAGAAGAATTTGGAAGTTAGTAAAGAATGATAAGGAGTCTTTAATAAAAGATAGTTGGTAGTATGTTGAATTGTGAGTTTTGGGAAAAGATAAATGGGTATTGGACCATTCTTCCTAACTAGTAATTTCGAGGACGAAATTCTTTTAAGGGGAGAGGAATGTGATGACCCAGAATTTTTAACAATTTAAAATGGGTTAATTAAATTGATTTTTAACATTTAAAAGTTAATTTTGACTCGAATTTGAAATATCAATATTTACTTGATAATTAAATCATTGAATTTTATAGTTTAAATATTGAATTTAATAATTGAAATTGGGTAAATTGTTGAATCTGAAATTTCTAAGCCCATTTAAATAATTTGAAGGCTTGTAAAATTTATAATAATGATACTGAAGATAATAGAGTGGTTAGAATTTAATTTAAATGTAATTTGTTCAATTTTAATAATATATCGTTTATATTGACAGTTAAAAATTAGCCTTCCGAGGCACAGTCTCGGAATTCGACGAAACATGTTCCATTGGATCCGTAATAGTTAGTTTTTATCGGATTTCAATTTTCGTAGCAATCGGAGTTGTCGTTTGACCCTGACAGCTCAAAACGCTTCGAATTATTTTAATCGATTTAATTTAAAATTTATAGTTTATTTCCGTAACTCGCGCATATGATCGAATTAGCTTTCGAAACACGTTTCATTGTGTTCGGAATGTGTGTAAAACCTCATAAACGTTTGTCAGCATATTTGATTCGGGATTTCGCGTTATGTAACACGAGATATTTCTAATATTTTATTATATAATAACAAGCGTGCGCAGGAAGCTTTCCCAATCGGTATTTTATCATCTTTCTCCCCTCTAATCTTGAAATGAAAAATCAAACTTTTATATATATATATATATATATATATATATATATATATATATATATAATAAAATCAAATGGCCTCAGCCTTCGGTCTAAAGCCAAACAGAAATCGAAAGGGGGGGAGCTCAAAATCAACCGCGGCTTCCTCCTTCAAATGGAAGAGTCGAACGAACGAAAGTCGTTCGTGTTCACATCGATCCAAACAATGCGGTATCTTCGCCTCTATAACCCAAAGTCGCGCGCTCCTGATTGAAGCAGGTCGCGACGCATTCGAGATGAGGGAGAATTGCAGGAGGAGTTGATGCTCGAGTTGACGCCGCGTTGGGTTTCGTGGCATGCGCAGTCGCATGGGTTCGCGACTGTGTAGTGGCTAGGGGTGGTTCGTGACCTAGGGCTGGGTTCGCGATCGGTTGTGGAGAGCTTGGGGGGTTTACTGATGGTCTCGAGCGCGTGATGGGAATCGAGGCAGTTTGGGGCTGTAGGGTTCGAATGAGGGTTTCAGCATGGTCATGCGAGCTTCGAGGTAGCTAATGCTGATCGCAGTGGAAGGGTTCGACAATTGTGAGTAATTTTACTTTCTTTATTTTTAATTATTCCAGCTCTGTTTGTTTTTAAACCCTAAGTTAAAAAAGAAAGGGGTAAGTAAAGGAAAATGGGATTGATTAATCATTTATAAATCCTTTAAATTAAATGCTTTTCAAAACTTAAATCAAGACCGTTTGATTGATAATTTCTGAAATACGTTAAAGATTAATTAAGTAATTGATTTGCAATTATTGATTGAGTAATTTGTAATTAGTGATTTACAAATGGGAATTAGGTTTTAGAAATTAACAATGAAGGTTAATAATTAATAGCTAGGGAATAATGAATTAAAAATCTCGGAAGAAAGAAATAAATTAATAATCACTGGATGTAGTTAATTGAATGAAGTGGATTGCCAATTGTGAATCAAAGGTGAGTAATCTCACACTCTAGATTTTCATTTAAATTTATAGGGTTAAATTTAAATAAATAGATGAATGATTGAATTGTTTGGATGTGTACTGATGATCTAGTAATTTTAGATTTGGTTGTTTCTTAAGTTAATTATGATTTGACTCGAGGTATTTGGATTTTAAATGGTTGTAAACTTAAACCAAGAATAAGAAAATGGTTCTATTTAAAATCAATAAGGGTTAATGACCGATGATTCATAAATTAGGTAGGATAATTTAAATGAAAGAAAAAAATTAATCAATTAAATTAATTAATGATTTGGGTTTATTAATTAGTTTATATTAATTTGGAATGATCATTTGGTGGTTTAATAAGTAATTACTTAATGTAATTAATAAAATAAAATTACCGGTGTGATTAAACGAGAGATAAATTAAGATAATTTAGTTAAGGAGAATTAATTTATTAATGAAGCAAATAAAAGAAAAATTAATTACAGATTGAGATTAATCGGGAATGATTAATATTTGGGGTTGAATTAAAGCAATTAATTTAGACTAGAACAAATCAAAACATAATTGGAATTCATTAATTTATATAATCAACGATGTAATTAAAGACTGATTAATTAAGATGAATTAACCAAAGTGACCCATGAGAAATTAATTAATATAAGTAATTAACAAGAGTGAAACTTGCGTGCATGGGAATGAGCATTAATATTACATGTAAGTTCTGCAGTATTTTGCCTGAAACTGTTGAACACCTGTATTTTGAGTGTACGTTCATTAACCAGATCTAGATCAGTGTGATGGCGAAGTTGCAACGAAGTGATGCCTCTCATGATAATCAGGTTGAATGGGGTAGAATTTTTGTTCATTCTGGATTCAAACATGAGGGTGAGAGGATTTTCAGTGTAGTGTTGAAAAGTTTTATAAGCTCAGTTTGGGGAGAGAGAAATTCAAGGCTATTTGATGAAACGAATGCTAAAATTGATGTTAATTTCAAAAAGTGGATTATGAGTGAGATTAGGGATTCATTGGGGCAGCTTTCGTTCGCTATTGATCCAGGGATACATGCTTCGTTTCTGATGTACTAATGTGTGTTTTCTGCTTTTCTTCTTGTTGTTCTACTCTGTACCTCCTGTGCTTGCTACGCCAAGTGCCCCCTGTTTTCTATCTTCCTATTGTAGTTTGTGTCATGTTCTAATTGGTGTGGCAATAAATGGTCGGGGTCCATTTAACCTCGTCGGCCTTGCCAAAAAAAAGAATTAGAGTAATTGATTATAGTTAATTAATTTGGAAAGTAATTCAAGATTACTCATTGATTTGGTAAGAATAACTAATATGGTGAAAATTATTAAAGATAATTACTTGAATGAAATTGGAGGATAATTAATCCAGGGTGATTAATTAAGATGAATAAGGAAGAGTTGATTAATTAATTGATTTAGAATTAATTAATGAAGGAATCTAAGTGATTGAGGTTTAAAATTCAATTAGGACCAATTGAATTGATTTGTATGTGATTAAGCTTTGCTTATGGGTGATTGAATTGTATTGGATGAGTTGATTGAGTTGATATCTCTGATATGAAATGTCGTGTATTTCATTTGGATAACTTGGGTTAGGATGACATGAGTTTCGAAGGGATCGGGATCGGGTATTGGGAAATACCCGAAACCACTTTGAATTATTATAGATTGATATGAGAAATCAACAGGCTGAAATGAAACGATTTAAGCAAATTGGACTATTTAATCTTAAGTTTTGATACTTGGGTATTAATGTGTGAAATTAGAGAAGACTATAACAAAGTGTGAATTTGTAAGTTGACTCGTGTTACCCGGGTTTTATATGAGTTGTTTGCTTTGGTATTCCATGTTAGTCGAGTTTACTCACGCTGGTTTCCAGCCTGACCCGGGTGTTACTTTGGTGTAATGCTCGGGTCAGACCAAGTATTATAGATTTTCAGGTAGGTACGTTCGGGAGCTCAGGAGGCGAGCTAGATGGAAAGAGCGTATAGAGTATTTCTGCTGTATATTATTGTTGTTAATCTGAGACATGATAATTGTATATATTCAGTGATTGTATACATATGTGAAACTCTGATATATATTAAATGTAATCAATAGATATAGTATTCTTTTGTAAACTGTTATTATTTATTATTATATTTTATCCGCTGCGAATGTGAGTTGTTGATGTTTCTGTTCTTCTTCTTCTATCTCTTTCTTCTTTTTCATAACTATCTGGAATTTCGGTTCGAAAATTTCGGGTCGTTACAAGTTCCTTTCAAAACCATTCGAAAACACTTCCTCATTCACTCAAGTAATCACACATCATAATTAGCACCAGGCTAAAGTGACCAAGGATAGGTTTTGAAGGTAAAGAAGGAATTGGGAGGGCTTCCGCTTACATCCAAGTAACACGATAGGGAACCTTGCCCCTTTCACTACTAAAAGAGGCATACCATTTGAAGGTGTCGAAAGGTTTCAGAGGTACATTAAAGCAGTGTTGAGGAATGTTGGAACAATGCCCGTTATTATTGTACTTTTAATGGACGTGAATGGACCAAGTCAAGCATAATAAGCGACTAGGTATTTCCCTTTGAAGCTATGGAAGCAGATGGACGAAGGCAAAAGGATGGGCGTGAAAGGTTGGAGGAGAGACCTTTCGATAGCTTCGAAAGAATGGCAGCGGACGGGGTTAATGTACATCTATAAATATGACCCTAAGGGTCCAGGTTGGGAAAAAACTTGGAATTCTAGAATTTCTTTTTTATTTGAGAGCAAAATTAAATTTTTATAATCCTAGATCAATTTGAGAAAATATTCTCTTACTTGTAATCCAATTTAGATAAGTAAAAGGAGTGGTTGGATGGATCCAATATCGATTTTAAATATAAGGAAAATCATTTCGGCCATTTGCATGACTAATGTCCAATTGCACATGATGCTACTTATTTTCTAACCCATATTTGATTTATGAAATGCTTTGGAGTCTACTTGGATATGTTGATTTCGAATCATATTATCTTCACGTTTCATGATATGAAATATCAATTTGACGTGAAGATGATAATCCAATATTAACTACTCAATTAAGTTTGTATCATCTCTCTAGGATAAGATTCCATTGCATATCGAGTTTAAATCTTATTTGTTATATACGGTGTACATAAGTCCCTTTGAGAGAATAAAGGTCCTTTTTACTTTTTTGAAAGGAGCTTCGAAGGGACTCATGTATGATTATTGAAATTATATTTTTTGGGAGGACTCCTTCGGAAGGTGCTTGGATACTCCAAAACTAATAATCCCTTTCGAAGGTACCTTCACCATGATAGAAAAACCTATGCTTTCGAAAAGATTCTTCCTTTAAAGATGTAATTACCTTTTGATTCATTTGAAAAGGGATTCGAATGATTTTTTTATTTCTTAAACATTGCTTTGAAATGTTGACTAGATTTCTTGTTAACAACTAACATCTTCGAAGGGAGGCCTTTCGAAGACACACAATCCCTATAGACTCATTCGAAAGGGGTTTCGAAGGGGTTGGTCTTTCTTTAAGTTTGGCTTTGAGGTGTTAACCAAATTTCATGTTAACAGGATGGTTCTATGTACCGAATGTCAATGGTCTTAGCCAGGAAGTTTTGTCAGAATGCCATCGTTCTAAGTTGAGTATCCATCCAAGTATCTCAAATATGATTAGGGATATGCAACAGATGTTTTGGTGGAAGGGACTAAAGAGATATAACTCAATCTTTGTTAGCAAGTGTTCGTGTTGTTAACAAATCAAAGGTGATCATCAGAAGACAGTCGAATTTTTACAACCCATGAAAAGTCCTAATTGGAAATAGGGAACGATATCAATGGATTTTATCGATGGTTTACCTAGAACCAGAAAAGGAAATGAAGGAGTATGGGTTATCGTGGATCGGCTAACGGGGAGCGCACATTTTATTCCGATGAAACCAACAACAGCTGCTTCTTTAGCCGAAATTTCTATGAGAGAGATAGTTAGGTTACATGGAGTTCCTGTAAATATTGCAAATGATCAAGACCCTATATTTACTAGTCAATTTTGGGAGCACTGCAAACAACTATAGGAACAAAGTTGAGCTTAAGCATAGCATATCACCCCCAAACAGACGGACAGATGGAGCGGGTGAATCAGATTCTAGAGGATCTCTTGAGAGCCTGTATTCTAGATTTTGGTGGATCATAGGAGGATCATTTGGATTTTTTAAGTTCTCTTATAACAATAGTTTCCAAGCAAGCATCGATATGGCACCTTATGAAGCCCTATATGGAAGACTATGCAAGTCACCAGCATGTTGGGCTAAGACGGCAGATAGACTAGTACTTCGGCCGGACATGATCTAAGAGGCCATCAAAAAAGTTGCAGTGATTAACAAAAGAATGAAAGAAGCCCAAGATCGCCAAAAGAGTTATGCTAATAAGAGGCGAAGAGATTTGATGCTTGTGGTTGGAGATTTGGTGTTCGTAAGGATTTCACCAATAAGAGGAGATGTTAGATTTGGGAAAGCAGGAAAGTTAACTCCAAGGTATGTTGGACCTTTCCATATTCTTGAGAGAATCAAATTGCTTGCTTATAAGGTCGAGCGGCCAAAGAGATTGGCAGGTGTTCATAATGTGTTCTACGTGTGTCATGTGAGAAAATATGTTCATGACCCATCTTTGATGGAGCCATCGGTTCAAGAGGAATTGAAAATAGAACCGATCTTGAAGGTGGTTAGACATCCTGTTTATATTATGGATAGGATGAAAAGAAATTGCGTAACGAAGTAGTGCGACTACTCAAGATTTAGCGGAGTGGGGATCCAAGAGACTGCGCTTGGGAGACTGCAGATCATATGAAAGAAGCATATCCCGATTTGATGTCAGGATAGCTAGTCGTAGGTTGTATGTATATTGTATGTCTGTTTGCTATGGATGCTTAGTGCATGTCTTTGTATGTGTTTTAAGATATGAATATATAGCTTTTTCGTAGTTTGAATTATCTCCTTATTTGATAATTTTAGGACGAAATTCATTTAAAGGGGGGAGAGGGTAACGACCCAGAATTTAATCTCTATTTAAATGAATATTTAATTATATTTTTAAATAATTAACAGATGAAATTTTATTAACAAATAAAACTATTTTAAATGAATATTAATGAAGATAAATTCATTTTCAAAATTTGTTAACCAATATATAACTCACAGAGAAATAGAAAATATGACCGGAAACTATTTTACGAAATATTGATTTTTCATTAGTTAAAAGTCATTTAAAATGTCATAACATGATTCTAAACACACATATACACACTACAAACTATCTTAACATGGTGTATACATGTATATATGCATGTACATATTTTCTCCTTAAATATATGTACATATAGGATAAAAGAAGATTTTATTTATTATTAATATATACTTAACATATAAAAAAATACCTTTTATAACTCAAAGTACTAAGTGCATTGAATAGTTGGATGGGAAGGGGGGGTACAAATAACGATGGAAATGGTGGAGTAAGGACGGAGGTGCATGCATACATATATATTTAATAATAAGCACTTATACATTTTTAGATATTTTTCTAAGCCTATGTATACTCCTTCCATTTCATGTTTCTCATTTTACAACCTCCATCTTCACTTTAAAATTTCCTAAGAGCTTGAAGTAACACCCATGGCTTCCTTTCACAAAATTTTAAAGTAAGAAAAAAATCACTTTTATTGCTAAAATCTCCTCTTTAGTTTACTAAAACACTTCTACATCTTCTACAACACCTCCTCTTCCAAAGTTGCAAGCCCACCTACTCTAAAACCCATATGGGCAAGCCCTAGACGCCCCAGGCTGAGCCCAAGCTACACATGGTCGAGCCCATTTAAGATTTTGGAATATCCAAAGTTTAAATTTGCAAGATCCTAAAGTGTTTTCAAGCATTAGAAAAAGTTTGAATTGAGTTAATAAAGTTTCGATGAGTAGAACTCTTTTTTTGGAAAAGAAAATTGCTTGATTTTGAAGAACAATATCTTGTGAAAATATAGTGGTTGTATTAAAATATCATGTTGTTTCGATGGTATATTATAAGTTTGTGATTGATCTTGGATTTATGATTTAGTTGTTAAATGTTATGTTTGGGTATGGAAATGTGAATGGATTGATTATGATGATGGTAGTATGATTGTGGAACAAAACCTAGTGCATGCGATGAAATGTTATGAAGTTAGCACCTTTAAATTTCGCAAAGAACTTTAGATCCGATTTGAAAATAAAAGGCTTGTTTTCTAATTTGTGGATTTAGTAAATGTTTTGCACGCTTTCACCTTTTGTTTAAGTTTCAAAACTCTTTTGTTTTTATTTTCGAATATGTAGTAGCTAGAGTTAAAGTGAGGGTTTCATCTAGATCAATTCTAACGAACTACGATCATAGCGCTAGTTACATGGATACGGTTGGGAAAATTTCACGATCTCAAGTTTTAAAGTAAATTCTTTTGGATTGTTTTTGAAAAATCATCTCAAGCTAATTAAGTAAGTAAAAATTTTAAGTTTTAATTATATAATAATTTATTTATCTATTATTAATTAGGGCAATTATTATTTAATGAATTAAGCAATTATGTTAAGTAATTAGAGTTTAAGAAATTATTAAAGCAAGTTAATTATTTTTAATTAAATAAGTGTTAAATAATGTTTAGTTAAGATAAAAGGAAGTTAATTTTTGGTTAATCAAGCTTATTTAACTTAATAAATTAGAGTTAGTTATTAAATTAATTATTATTTAATTAAAGATTAATTA
Source organism: Allium cepa (assembly GCA_030765085.1). Taxonomy (NCBI): domain Eukaryota; kingdom Viridiplantae; phylum Streptophyta; class Magnoliopsida; order Asparagales; family Amaryllidaceae; genus Allium; species Allium cepa. The sequence continues at coordinate 70,906,138 of CM060930.1, read as the reverse complement.
CCCACTTAATTAGGGTTAAATTTCTAAAAGAAATATTATTTAATAAAAGTAAATTATAAATAATTTTTAATTAATTAAGGTTTAAAGTATGATTTTTTATTTAATTAATATTAATTAAAGTTTAGTTGAGTTTTAAACTTATGATTTAATTAAAGCTTATTTATTTTAAAGTTTCTTTCAAAACTCCATCGGTTGTTTATTTTAACCAACTTTCTTATTTTAAGTAAATTGTTTTAAAAACAGAGGATCTCTTGTCCATGCTATTAAGTAGCCAAATGAATTAAAGTAGTTGTAGTAAAATAATGACACGTTTTATTAGAAGTAAGTCGACTTGTACTCATCACCAATACCGCAATTCGAAAACATGATGAATACAAGAGGGTTAATTTCGATAAGCAAGTCATGATAAACTAAGCATATGGAACGTATGTTCATATGTAAATCTTACACCTTGATAGTGGGATGGTCCACTATAAACAACTTGACCCTTTAAAATTATCGAACGTTGGTTTGGAGAGACGGAGATCGGATAGCCGTTGTTATCTGAAAACCACTTCGAACCAACTTAAGCATTCGAATTAGAAATAGTAAAGGAAAATTTCAAGATGAAGAATTTAAAGTGCAAGGACTATTTGATACTAAAACCCTATGGGTGATTCCAAAACGGGTGTAGTGGAGATAGTGCCTTTGGTTCGTTCATCTCCTGAACAACTTGTATGGATGAGTGCTGACATTGTATCAACATCTGGAAGGCAATGTTATCATTCCAAGTGGTAATGCTATAACAAAGTTAAACATAGTCTCAAGCCTCATCAACCGGAAATGATTAAAACAGAGGAGATGCAACAAGGCTGGGTGGGTCGCTCTCATTAGGGTAAGGTAATCCCTATCTAGAGTCATTACTATCAACTCATGTATGCTTCGATACGGTTGCTGATCCCAACTGAGGGGTGATCTTATTCAATACTATCTGGTAAAGGGTATGCCGGTCTTGTGTTGGCAGGGGTTGATAGGTTCGACCTTAGTACATAAATCTAAAGATGTATTCTGATGGGCGGTATCCCATTAGCCCAGTCATTATATGGATTAATTTCCCAATAAGTGCCTTTGGTCTTAGTTGTATACCTATTATGCTGGAATTTAATTAATGTAACAATTTTGGCTATGTTCATTATTTACTTGAAAACCCTAGAATTATCATAATATCACTGGATTTCTATATAAAGTGTTTTGGTTATCGTAAGGCAAAAACATGTCCATGCTTATGTGCGGCATGGTCTTACGAGGTACTTTTGATTTTCAAAACATTTCATAAAAGTAAAATAAATTAAGTTGTTTTGAGTTACTCACACGAAACACATGTCCAGCCCGAAGTTTTATTTTCTTTTCCTAAAACTCTAGGGAACTCAAAATTTTATTAGTAGCCAAGTGATCCAGGTTCCTTACGGAAGCATTTTAAAGGAGCTAGAGTAGCACTGTTAGCTAGTTATTATCTTATTTCGTAGTGTTTATGCATGATCTATGTATTTTGTATGGGCAGGTAGCTATAACTATCAAGTTAAAGTTTGTAATGTAATGACTATGATGTATTATTATGTGGAAATGACTATGTAATATCCTATGTTATTTATTATATGTTGTTCTGATTCGTTGTAAGATTCTACGAGTGATGTTTTCTTCTCATCTTTCTTTTTCTTCTACCCTTAATGGCTCGTCTTTCGGTGCATGAAAGGCGATCTTTACAAGGATAGATGTAATCTATGAGATTTTGGAGAAAGTGAAGTTGATACAAAAAAGAATGAAGGTGTTTCAAGACTAGCAAAAGTGTTACATCGATATGGGACACGCTGATCTTGAATTTGAAGTTGGTGAATTGATATTTATGAAAACATCCCCGTTGAAGAGAGTAGTGAGATTTGGCAATTTTGGAAACCTTGAACATAGATTCTTTGAGCCATTTCATACTGTGGACCCCGCTATAACCCCGCAATATCTCATAGCAGATTTCTACCGCTATGATTTTTCCATATAGCCCCAAAATATAGCCTTTCCGCTTTAATCCCCGCTATTCCACTATATCCCGTTATTCTCGCTATATTTTGTTATTCCGTTATATCTTCTTTAATAAAATGAATTAAAAATTGCATTTATACATTATAAAAATTAAGAAACTAATTTATTTTATTTAATTTTCAATATATTTTCAGAAATGAAAATACTCTAGTATTCTACTAAATTCACTTATGTTATATAACAGTTTTATGTTTATTTAAAGTATATTCGCACATGTTTTTTTTTTAAAATCATTTACGTATTAATTATAATTCAATTGAATGATAATTTTTCATTTAATTACCATTTATATATTTGTAAAAACATTAAGTACGAGTTTTATATGCTATTTTAGAGCTATCTGCTATATCCCGCTATATCCTCGTTGTATCCCCGCTATGACTTTTTGTGCCTCCACCGCTTTGAATCCGCCGAGCGTTTTAACGGCATAGGGAACAGATTGGAAAGCTTCCATATAGAGTTGATATTCTTAAAAAAAATGTCTGGAGTGCATATTACGTTCCATATTTCACAGTTACGCAAGTGCGTACTGTAAGTGTCATGGTGGATCATAGTCCATTAGATGATGTGAATGTTGAACCGGAGCTTTCTACTCCTAGGGGATCTATTCAAATTGTTGAAATTAATGCCAGGAGACTTCAGAACAAGATTTTTAAGCTTGTTCGGTTCCAATGTGGTGGAGATTCCAAAAATAGTACTTAGGAGCAGGAAGAGGAGATGCATGCTTCTAATTAGTAACTTTTTTACGGGTATGATTCCATCTACTCTAAGTGTATTTTGTTTCCTTGTAGTTGATTAGGATTGCATGCATGCTAGTATAGAACTTGCTTTGTATTGTTGTGTTGCTAGCGTTAGTGTTGTAACGTGAGTACGTTGAGGTAGAAGCAGTACATTATTCCGCTATTGATGATTTTGGAGGCGAATTCCTTTTAAGGGAAAGAACGTTACAACCCATATTTACGCATAGTAATTAATTGTAATCAATCGATTTTATTGAATTAAATTAATTAATGGCCTTAAAATAAGGATTTTGAAGATGGATGATTTAGGAGTTGAGATGTATTCCATTGTGTTCATAATGTCATTTTGGTATGAAATACGTATAAAGTTTGATAAAATGGATAAGACTTATAAAATGAGAAGAAAAGAGAACATAAGGGAAAAATGGTCATCTAGCCATAATTGGCCTTTTCAATTCTGAAATGAGCTTTTTTCCCTTCATCATTTCATTCTCTTCTTCTTCCTTATTCTCTTGAAAATAAAACAATGTTTCATAATCTTCAAATCAACATAACTTCTTCAATTCTTTACCAAAAATTCATAAATAAATCTCCAAATTTAAACCAAAAGGATTCTCAACAAGACTGTATCTTCATGTTAACATTTTGGATAAATTTTTAGCAAGATTGAAAAGGGAGCTTCAAAATGGGATTCATTAGTGTAGGATTTCTTGATATTCTATGAGTAAGATTTATACTCTATAGTGTATGATCGGTAATTATGTCAAAATCATGTTAAATACTCAAATTTTAGTTAGGGTTTGAGTTATGAATTGGAATTGGGGTTTTAGAGATGAAAATTTTGTTTAATGAATGTTTTAAATGTAATTGGTTTTAGAATGAATAGGTTTAAGAACTTGATAGGATTTGTATTATTGTTACCTGGTATCCTGACCCGGCTATATTGGACTGATCACGCAAGATAGATTTAATAGTTAACAAGAAGGATGACTATGAGGCAATGGCTACAAGACCTAGAAAAAGAGCCCGGATGGTTATACAAAGCTCAGATTGAACAAAGTTGATAGACAGATAGTGCATGATGTCAAAAAGACGAAAACTAGCTTGGATGAAATAGGGATTGGTATACTCATTTGTTAATATAGACGAGATGCTATAGGGATCGGTATAGTAAGGGGAAACTATAGGGATCAACATGGTTACTAGGCTGGATTGTCAACTTGGATGGAAATGTAGAGGGATCGGTATAAGTTGTACTACCTAGTTCAACATGATTTGATGATGCTAGAGGGATCGACATAGCATGCAACATATAAAGGGATCGGTATATGTCAATGAAACTAAAAGATTTGATACAATATCATAAAGCATTAGGGATCGACATAACGTCCAAAGTGCTATGGATTGGCATATTTTTGAGAGGCACAATGGATCGGCATAACACAACAAATGATGGTAGGTCGGCCTTATGCAACTCAGGGATATACATATATACAGGGTTCGACATGTCATTATAAAAAGGGATCGGCACTCTTCAGACTAAGATGGAACCCAAACCAAGAATCGAACAAAAACAAGAGCTCCACACATCTAAGCATCCTGATATTTGAGATGTGTTCACATTCGAGCATGAGGAAGCTGCCATAGGGGTCGCTGCCTCAAACTCAACATATGGAGGGATCGATACCAATCCCACTCCATTGAGAGTTAGGCTTAGCGCTCCTTATGGTGGGCCTATATGGATGAGAAGGTCTTGTTGCATAAGCTCCAGTAAGATTTGTGGTCGTCTTCACCTACAAATACAGGCCTAGGGTGTCATTCTGAGGATCTTTATGCTGTTGGTTAAATAGCACTATTATTGTAATCAACTTCCTCCGTTATCTCTTGTCTTTTGTTGTTTCTTATTGTAATCATGGTTATTGTGAATCAATAAAGAGAATTTCAAAGTGGACGTAGGCAATGAACGTCGGACCACTATAAACCCCGTTGTTCTTGTTTTCTGCTGTGATTTTCTTGTTAATTTGGTATATTCCTCCATTTTAATTTAGTTTCTTCATTTAATTCACTACATAAATCTATTCTTGGGGTTTGTGGCCAATTTGGTTGCAAACATTTTGATGCTTTCACTGAGAACCCAATTCTCAGCCCATTAAGATCCCCTTTGCTGCTACTGGATTGAGAAAATCTCCCGAAGCGGATCCAGATTCATCTTAAAAGCTTACAGATACTACTCAGATTTACGGAATCTAAGCAAAGAAGTTTAGAATGGTGAGGCATACCAGATCGATTTCCTAGAGTGTTGATGCAAATGAAACTGTCAACATTCAACAAGGAGCTCCAATCAACCTGCAAATTTGAATGTGGAACCTGCTGAAGTCCAGAACCCTGCTAATTCTATGACTAGAGCTGAATTCAACAACATGATGAGGGAGTTAATGGAGAACCGTAGGCAACTGAATAAGCAAATCCAGACTAGTGCTAACCTAATAAACTAGATTTCCCAACAGCAACGTTAGTGCGCCAGAGGGGATGTTGTTTCTTACTTTGCGTCGGAGAGTTCAGCCTCATCAAAAGATGAACATTATAGCCGTAGACATCGTAGAGTCGAAGGAGAGCAATATGGGATGTCAGAGCATCGTTTGGTAGACTGACATGGTCTACCAAGACAGATCGGTGCCGATCCCTCTCTAGGGATCGGTGCCGATCCCTCCTCTAGAGGAGGGGTTCCTCAGTTGCACTTAAGGAATCGGTCTGGAGATGTTTCCAGAGGCTTGGATGGCGGAATCATTTTGATTTCTTACCAACTACCCCTCCAGGGTAATGATGAGATGAATGCTCAAGGTGCACATTAAGAGGATGATAGATTAATGGGGCATGAAATGGCCCGTAGACATCGATCGGACCATTTACGTGAGGAGGAGCCTGACCACCACTTGGCACCACCCATCCAGACACCAGACTTATCGGCGATGGTCAGACAACTTGTAAGGAGGAACCAGTGTTTGATGAATGATGATTAAGGAAGTTTGAGGAGCCATACTCGGTTTACTGACATCGTTTTACATGCGGAGTACCCGAGAAGCTTCAACATGCCTACGATGCCTGGCTATGAGGGAAAAACCGACCCCATGTAACACATTATAAGGTTCGAATGGTTGATAGACCCAGCGAGAACCAATGATGCAACCAAATGCAGATGCTTTCCTATAACCCTCTCTAGGATTGCGACGATGTGGTTTACAAGATTACCACCATGATCGATTTAAAGTCTGGTGAACTGGCAACAAAGTTTGTGAAGCATTTCCAGATTCACGCCACCCGTCCTAAAGATGTGATGTCACTATCCAGAGTAATCCAGGCTCTGAGGGAATCATTGAAGGACTACTTGGACAGATTTTGTATCACTGCTATAGAAGTCAGTAACCCAAAAGACCATGCTATACTAATGGCTATGACAAGAGGGGTTGATCTGAAATTTGAGTTCGGTGATTGGCTAGCTGGGAAATGGTTGGCCATGTTGGAACGCTTCTATTCAAAGGCGGCTCAATTTATGTGGAAGGAAGAAGCTAGGTCCTTTAGAAAAAGCAATGCTGTAGGGCCGAGAGGAGAAGCGGTACAAAGCAACATTGCAATAAAGCACTTTGATGAGAGTTTTGGGAAGGTTCAGGTTAATGTTCAGAACAAGTCGATCAATAGAAGAGAAACGGTGAAAGGAATCAAGATCGAAAGGGGAGCCTGGAAGATCAAAGCCTAGGATTCCTATGTATGATAATTACATGCCTTTAAACGCATCCCTGGAAAATATCTAATTATCCACATGTAGTACTTTTCAATACAAAAAGCTACGTCGAAAAGAGTCAACAGACGCACAGAAATAGATTGGAAAGTATTGCCAATTTCATGAGTGTTACGGGCACAATACGAACGAGTGCAGACATCTCCAGGATGTTATTGAGAAGTTGATTTGGGAAAAGAAGCTGCAACAGTTTGTGAAAGCTCGACAGGATGGCAGACAGGGACGTTTGAACCCAATCGAGGACAAGTTCCGCATGGGGCCAAGGAGCCTGTATGGACCGAAGGAAGATTAGTGATAAACACAATAGTTGGAGGACCACATCCCATGGATAGAAGTTGGCAGAAAATGGAGCGCTACCCCAGTGTGATGAGGCATGTGTATTTTGAGTATTGTTCAAATACGGAGTACGAAACTCCGGCCTAGCAACAACGTACGATGACTGATGACATAGTGTTCAGAAGCAAGGATGTGGATAGAGTAGAGGTGCCTACAATTGATCCGATTGACATTTCTTCCATGATTGGCCCTGCTCTGGTGAGAAGAACTTCGATTGATTATGGAATTTCGGTAAACATTATTTTCAAGAAGGCTTATGATCAAATGAGAATGGAGGCTAAAGATTTGAAACCATTTAAAGCTTGCATACATGGTTTCACTGGTGTGGTGACTGAGGTAGTTGGTTATGTCGAGTTGTCAGTGGAATTGGGGGAAGGTGAACGTAGGAGATTGCGGATCCTACCATTTATTGTTTTGGATGTTGACCACCATACAACGTTTTTCTGGGCTAATCGGCCTTGGTTGAATTTCGGGTTGCTCTTACCCCGTGATGTTTGACTTTGAATTTTCGACTGATAATGGAGTAGGAGTGGTGCATGGCGTTTAAGCGACTGGACGTTCCTGTTATGTGGCTGAGTTGAGAGAAGCTCAATGTAAGGAGAAAGGAAAGGGTGTTGACAAATCTGTCTACATCCAAGTTACTGAAATTGACAAATGGCGCCTAAGCCTTGGCTACGGCGCCATAGTCAGTTCTATAGAGATATAGATCCAAGGGATGACGAAGAGGAGCCCAAGGAGTCTAAGTTGGCGTCGGTTTAATTGGAAACTGATATAACAATCAGCCACGACAACCCATCATGGGTCTTGAAGATTGGATTGCAGCTCAGCCCCTCAATGATGAGAGAACTTGTTGATTTTCTTCGAGAAAATCTGGATGTATTTGCTTCGCTCACTCTGACATATGTGGAATCTCACCTGCCATCACAAGCCACGCATTAAACATTGACCTAAAGTATGTACCGGTAAAACAGAAAAGACGAGGCATGGATTCAGACAGATCCGTCACCCTTGAAGATGAGGTGGATAAACTGAAAGTCAATGGGTTTATTCACGACGCCCTCTATCCTAAATGGATATCTAATCCCATGCTGATGAAGAAGGCAAATAGGAGAATGTGCATCGACTATTCAGACTTGAATAAGGCGTGTCCTAAAGATAGTTTTCCCCTTCCAAGGATTGATCAGCCAGTTAATTCAACTACAGGGAATGAATTGTTATCCTTTATGGACGCGTACTCGGGGTACATCTCTGCTAAGTCTCAAATGTGGTTGTTTGATCATTGTGACTTCACAAGCATATCATCCACATAAACTTCCATTGTCTTCCCAATTTTATCTTTAAACATCCGGTTAACTAAGCGTTGATAGGTTGCTTCAACGTTCTTCAACCCAAATGGCATCACCACGTAACAATATAATCCAACATCCATCTTAAAGCTGGTGACATGCATCGAGATTTGGTTATTCGAAATCCTCCTTTTTTATAACATGAAGATCAATCCTTTGAAGTGCTCATTCGGTGTTGCATCAGGAAAGTTCTTGGGCTTTCTTGTAAATGCTCGAGGAATTGAAGTTAATCCAGAAAAGATTCAGGCTATTCGAGATGTCCAAGCACTCAAAACTATTAAACAAGTGCAAAAATTTTAATGGGAAGGTTGTCACTTTAAGTCAATTTATTTCCAGGGCAACTTACAAATGCATTTCTTTCTACGATTTGATCAGGAAAGGAAAGAGAAATTTTGAATGGACGCAGGATTATGAAGGCACGTTTTGGTGAATCATTTGGAGCGACCTCCAGTCTTGTCAAAGCCGGTTGATCATGAGGAGTTGTAGATTTATTTGGCAGTATCAGCACATGCTATAAGTGCTGCTTTGATTTGCAAAGAGAACCAGATTCAGAGGCTGGTGTATTATGTCACCAAGCGATTGACAGGAGCAGAAATGAACTATTCAAAGATAGAGAAATTAACGTACTGCTTGCTAATCGCATCACGGGAACTTCATTCGTACTTCCAGGCACATCCGATTAACATTTACACCGACCAGCCATTACGCAGGTATTATAATGACCTGAGACGTTTGGGAGGTTGCTTAAATGGAATATTGAGCAATGCCAGTTCGATATCACATATCTACCACGAAGGGCTATCCAGGTTCAAGCGTTGGCAGATTTCATTGTAGAATTTACCATGCAAGACGAGCTTCCAGATGGTGGCAGAATCCCCACTATGCGATGGAAGATGTACACTAATGGAGCATCTAATGGCCATTGTTCCAAAGCTGGGATTGTGATTATAACCCCTGAGAATCGGTCAATTTGCTGTGCTTTAAAGCTTGATTTTCCTACTAAAAACAACGAGGCTGAGTATGAAGCGTTGATTACTAGACTTAGACTTGCTAGAGAGCTCGGAGTGAAGTCTTTTGAAATTTTTTGTGACTAAGAATTGGTGTATCAGGTCAGAGGAGACTAAGAGACAACGACTTGCCCCATACCTTACCCGAGTTTAGGAGTTTTTGGTGGATATTGAACACTATGACATTTCACATATCCCATGTGAGCAAAACGAGGACGCTGATCCATTGGCAAAGTTCGCTAGTATTGGCTATGCGCAACAGATGGGTTTGGTTTCAGTCAAGATATTACATACCCTAGTTATAAATATGATGGAAATTAATCAAGTACTTGAAGCTAAATCCGAGAGGAAATCATGGATGACTTCATTTAAAGATTACTTGTTGCATAGAATCTTGCCTAAAAGGGGAAACGGAAAGCAATAAGTCCTTCTCAAAGCTTCACGGTGTATTATGCAAGAAGGAATTATGTATAGAAAAGGGGTTTCTATTACTCTACTCTAGTGTATCTCTCATGACGAAATAAGGCGTATTCTAAAACAGGTTCATGAAGGGGAATGCGGTGATCACACTAGGGGGCAAACATTGGCAAAGAAGATAATCTGTTACAGATATTTTTGGCCAACTATAAACCGGGATGCTGCTATTTATGTGAGAAGATGTGACAAATGCTAAATATATGCGAAAGTCCCAAGAGCTTCGCCAACAGAGATCATGCAAATGGTCAACCCATGGCCATTCGCTATGTGGGGGCATTGACATCATCGGCTCTTTGCCTATCTCTAAAGGTAGCACGAAGTACGCTATCGTCGCGGTAGATTACTTCACTAAATGGGCCAAGGCAGAACCATTAGCCACGATCACAACCAAGAATGTAATCAATTTCATTGTTAGAAACATCGTATGTCGCTTCGGTCTTCCATAAACCATTATAACAGATAATGAGACTTGGTTCAATAGTGCTGAATTTAAAGAATTTTGCCAGAGATATCGCATTGAAAAGAGGTTTGCAATGGTCGCTTACCCTCAAGCAAATGGATAGGTTGAGGCTGCAAATAAAATTATCAAGTCCATTCTGAAAAAGAATTTGGAGAAGGATAGATGCAAGTGGGTGGATGTACTTCCTACTGTGCTTTGGGCCTACTAAACCACTCACAAGTCCGCAACTGGCCATACTCTATTTGCTCTTGCTTACGGCTCCGAAGCTGTTATTCCTGTGGAACTCGAAGTCCCTTCTCATCGAGTGACTTACTAGTACCCCAAAACGAACAAAGATCTTCTTTTGGAATCCTTGAACTTTATAGATGAGAAGTGCGAGGAAGCCGATTTGAGAGCCGCTACACATCGACATCGAATCGCTCGATATTACAACACTAAAGTTCGATTGAGAATCATTGAAGTTGGCGATCTCATCCTAAAATGGGTTTTTCCAGCCCTGTTACACATGAATCCGACATGGAAAGGACCGTATGTCATCGTAGAGGCTTGGAGAAGGAACTTTTAAGCTAGCGACTGTCAATGACATTACACTTCCAAGAGCATGGAATAGCAAGCATTTACGATGTTATATCACTCAGAACATTTTCCTTCCATTTCAATTCTATTTATATTCTATATTTTCTTTAGCATTTCATTTCTCCAAATATGTAATAAGATAGAATAGTTTGTTCTTTTCTAGTTGATAAATAAGGACTCAAACTTCCTTTGCTTATACGACTATCATTGCATTTTAAAGTAGGCACATAATGAAACTGATTGATATCGATATATGTGATATGTGGACAGGCTCCTGTAGTTTGAAACTAATCAATCATACTAACCCTCGATTGGATCGAACGAGACGAGCTTCATTAATTTGCTCGATTAACAGTTCCCATGTATTATCCAGAGGATGGGACACGCAATAGGGAACAAATGTGGTTGGTAATCCAGAGGTTGAAAAATTCCTGCCCGGACAGTGGGCCTGAAACCAAATCGGGCGGATACCGACCACCCACAAAAAAACTCTAGGTCCCTGGAATGCGGGACGAAGTATAAAAAATTCGGGCAGATACCGACTGCTCATGAAAAATCTCTAAGTCCTCAAAGTGCGTACTGGAGTATAAATAACTCAGGCGGCTACCGACTGCCCCATGAGAAAATTCTAAGTCCCCAGAGTGTGGATTGGAGTATAAAAAATTTAGGCGGATACCGACTGCACATGAGACGACCGCACACGAGAAAACTCTAAGTCCCCAGATGCAGACTGAAGTATAAACAATTCAGGCTGATACCGACTGCCCACGAGAAAACTCTAAGTCCTCAGAGTGCGGACTGAAGTATAAATAATTTGGGAGGATACCGACTGCCCTCGAGAAAACTCTAAGTCCCCAGAGTTCGTACTGGAGTATAAACAATTCGAGTGGATACTGGCCGCCCATAAAAAATTTATAAGTCTAAAGAGTGCGAATTGGAGTGTAAAAACAATCCGAGAGGATACCGACTGTCCATGAAAAAACTCTAAGTTCCCAGAGTGCGAACTGGAGTATATAAAATAATCCAGGAGCATACTGACTGCCTATGAAAAAACTCTAATTCCCCTGAGTGCGGGCTGGAGTATATAAACAAACCTGGTAGATACCGACCACCCATAAGAAAATTTTACATCCCTGGAGTGCAGACCAGAGTATAAATAAATCGAGCATAAACCGACTGCTTGCATAATAACTCTAAGTCCCTAGAGCGCAGACTGACATGTAAGCCCCAACCAATAGATGAATTGATTCCGACTGTTCACTATCCCATAAACTCCGACCTGAAATCGACGGGAGGAGTACAAACTACTAAAGACTAAATACGACAGCTCACTACAGCTGCGACCTAGCATTTTTTACGACTTTAGGAAACGACCGCAAAGGGGCCTTAAGATGGAGAAGGTGAATAGTTAACGGAATTTTCAATCAATGAATTACAAGTACATTGATATGGAAAATAATCATTCAACTACCAAAATAATGATTCATGCGACGATTAATCGAAAGAAAAAAAATTTATTCACAAGTCCCAAAATTCCAATATAAGTTGCTTCAAAAAAATGGTAGAAAATAGGGATTCATACTCGAACACTTATGACTGAGGAATGAAATAATTATTCAGACTATGTATAACGACATGAAGTAATGACTACTTCTTCGACTTTCCCTCCCTCTTTGATTATTCAAGAGTGGAGTCGGTTGAGCTTCTCTTTCGGGACCCTTTGCCACCCTTGGCTTGAATGTTTGAAGTAGGAGGAGGGATTTCGCCTGGGATCATCCCGTCTGGTGGAATAACTTGCAGTGGTACAAGATCAAGATCTTCAACTTCTGGGTCAATGGGCTCACTTTTAACTTTACACTTTGACTTCTCCTCCTCCTCGATCTACTCCGCTATACTGGTTTTAGCAGTGTGCTCCGAAGTACCTGTGATCATTACACCTTCCGATTCATCAGAAAGGGGCAAATCTTCGGCCTTATCTTCATCAAGCGCACCAATGACTTGAGCATCAGGCCCCAGGATATCAACAACAGTCGAAGATTGAGGGTCGGAGATTCCTTTTAACGAACTTTCCAATTGCTGAGAAGATGGCTCCTCTTCGAGGGAAGTAATAACGAATTTCGGATCTGATCCAGCCTTTCTTTTGTGTAGTCGGTACACCAACTTCTTCTTTCTCTTCGGAGTTGTCCGTGATTGCCCGACTCGCGAAGGACGAGCCATCGGTGCCTTTTTGACGCCTAGATCATCACCTCCAGGCTTAACAGCTTGAGAATCTTTGATCTCCTCCTATTCAGTACCTTCTTGAGTCCCTTTGGTAGGGGAACGATGGGGTTGCTTGTTTCTTCTCTTCGTTCAATAACAATCTCCATAACTGCTTGAATACTGGGGAGTCCGATTTAGCAGTCATTCTCCAATGGCCCGAATAAAAATAGTGGCTCCTCAGTTACGAGGAGTATAATATCTCGATCCTCAATAGGAGTTGCGCGGATGGCGGCCATGGCTCTAGAAAACTTGGCGCCTTTGGGACGTGAACGAACACCTAAAAGAACTTCAGATGTTAGTATATTCAAAGGAAAAGTCATGACTAAAGTCATCGAACTTAAAAGGAAAACAAAGTAAAACTTACATTCTTCTAACTATCTCCTCGCAAAGCTGGGAGGACATTGCATGTAGAACCACTCATGCTTAAATATGGAAAGTTTGCTCCATGCACCCGTCAAGAATTGATGGTTCGGTGAAGGTTCAAGAAAGATGTAAGAAGGACTCCTTGATCATCTTTTAAAGTTATAGATAAATCTAATATCTTCGAGAGTTAGCGAGTGAAACAGAACATTCATGAATAAGAGGAAAGTCCCCTGAATAAAGGTGTAGCTGTTGGGATGCAACTGAATCGGGGCGATCCTAAAATGCCTCAACATCTCTCGAACGAAGGAGTTAAAAGGTGGAACGCATCCAGCCCAGCACTGAATTTTTTACACGCTGTATATTTGGTCGGTGGCAGATGAGGTCTATCTTACCTCGTTGGAACTATAACATCCTCAAACATGATCCTATGGATGGAGCACAATCGAGAAGAGTAGCTTCGTCGATTCGAGAAGCTTGTGAGTCGACAGGGTTATCTAGAACGATGGCGCCCTCAACGGCATCGGGAGCTGAACTGATGGTTTCTGTTGGTAGAACCGGGATATCAGAAAAGAGATTAGCTTAAGGATTAGATTCTTCTAGTTGTTCTGCATGGTGACTCGAAGAGGATCTTTCGGATATGGTGGTGGAACTTGATTTTGTTTCAGAACTAATGTGTCTCGCTACTGATTCAGAAGACATGTTGACCGAACACTTCATGCATCTGTGATCTATGTCATCTATACTCGGTAGACAATCAAGATCAGACTGTTCCTCCTATGTCGTGTGTGAACTGGTGTAGTGCTGTGCAATGTGAAACAAGCAGAAACAATTTGGAATTAGAAGAGCAAGAATAAAGCGACGACACTTGGAGTGTTGTCTTGAGAGACCGTCATCACTGGCCGTCTTAATCGACAAGGAAATTGATGGACAACGAGAGCTTTAGGATCGGTTATCAACATATTGAATTATGTGTTTATTATCAAAGTTTATTAGCTGGTTTTGTATTTACTCCACATTGAAAAATCTGAAAGTTTGTTCGTTTAAGCCCAAGTCCGGCATTCCCAGTTCGCAAATGAAATTGTCCTTAATCATTATATGTTCAGGCAAGGCTAGGTGAAGTTAAGTGTTTGAATGACTTAAATTAAATTAGCATTTGCTGTCGACACCGATCTTTCTTCTCTTTATGTCGATCCCTTGTTCCAACCATCTTATGCCAATCCCTACACTATGACTACCCACCAATCCCTCATCGGCACACTCCCTACCGATCCCTCATCGAACGAACTCATACTGATCCCTCATCAGTATAATAGCCTACCGATCCCTTTCCACAAATATATCCTACCAATTCCTTCCTTCACATCCTCCTCGTCGATCCCTCGCCAAAACACTTCACACTGAACCTTCATCACTTCACTCAAACCCATATTGAACCCTCTCTAACCAACTCCAGAGCTCGACCATCTTCTATGCCATCTTGTCCAAACCCTTTTTCTCCACCTTTTTCCTTCTCCTCCTATTCCTTCATCTTCTCCTCCTCTCCTATGTATCTTAATGAAACCCATCAAACTATACACTTAAAAAACACTCATACTCATCTACGCTCGAAACTTATGACCCAATTACACTAGTTAAAGAAGAATTTGTACCTATAGTATGTATCAAGTTAAATTAGAGGGGCGAGCGTTTGGGTTTTGGAATCAGAGATTAAGGAGAAGCGCCTGGTTTAAGTTCTTGTTTGAGCTTAAGTTTTAAAGTTGGAGGAATTATGTTTGAGAAAAAGAGATTTTGTGATGTTTTAGGTTCGATAGAGACGAACCTTGGGGATGCAAAGATAATGAAAATGGTGAAGTAAAACTTAAATTACAGGAAAGTGAAAGGAAGAAAGAAAGAAGGGAGAACTTATATACATGCATGTGTATAGGGAAGGGACCGGTTATAGGGGTGACCTAGTCAAAGACAAGGAAAAGGGGTCGGCATGCCCCTAGTCAAAGACAAGGAAAAGGGGTCGACATTGAGACATGCCGACCCCTACTCATGTATCCCTAGTAAGGGATCGGCGTGTCGAATGCCGATCACATGCCGATCCCTCCAAAAAAAGCACAATATATAAATAAAATAAATAAAAATAAAAATAAAAATAAATATATGGAAAGAAAGGAATGACGGACAACTGAAAAATATCAAACAGTCATTATCGTGAAGATTTTACTATAGACTCAAGCATACAAGATACTATAAAAATTGGCAATGACCTGCGAACATTTGAACACATTCGGGAGCCAACCACAGAACCATGCATATGAACCAGCATGAGGATGATTTAAAAATTCAGCCGTTTTGAAATCGGCAGAGATTGCCGTCAGGCCTGAAACTTTCAAGTTCAAGATTGGATCAGATAAAAGAAGGCATGTTAGTCAATGAAAAAATAGACATCAACCGGGAAGTTGGATGGTTTCCTTTCCGACGACTCGGAATTTTTCCGATTCAAAGCACGTCATGTTACTCATAAGACGCACTTTGAGGGACAAGTGTTACCCGATACCCTGATCCGACTACATTGGACTGATCGCACAAGATAGATTCGACAGTTAACAAGAAGGATGACTGTGAGGCAACGGCTACAGGACCCGAAAATAGAGCCCAGAAAGTTATACAAAGCCCTGATTAAATAAAGTTGATAGAAAGACATCACATGATGTCAGAAAGATGGAAATTAGCTTGGATGAAATAGGGATCGACATAGGCATTTGTTAATATAGACGAGATGCTACAGGGATCGGTATAGCAAAGAGAAACTATAGGGATCAGCATGGTTACTCGGCTGGATAGTCAACTTGGATGGAAATGTAAAGGGACCGGTATAAGTTGTAGTACCTAATTCTACATGATTTTTAATAATGCTAGAGGGATCGGCATAGCATACAACATATAAAGGGATCGGTATATGTCAATGAAACTAAAGGGTTCGGCACAATATCCTAAAGCATTAGGGATCGGCATAACGTCCCAAGCACTATGGATTGGCATATGTTTGAGAGGCACTATGGATCGGCGTAACACAACAAATGATGGTAAGTCGGCCTTATGCAACTCAAGGATATACATAGAGATATAGGGTTTGGCATGTCACCATAAAAAGGGATCGGCACTCTTCAAACTAATATGGAACCAAACCAAGAATCGAACAAAAACAGGAGCTCCACACATATAATCACACTGATATTTGAAATGCCATCACAGTCAAGCATGAGTAAGCTGCCATAGGGGTTGCTGCCCCAAACTCAACGTATGAAGGGATAGGTATTGATCCCTCTCCACTGAAAGTTGGGCTTAGCGCCCTGTATGGTGGGCCCATATGGATGAGAATGTCCTGTTGTCGAAGTTCTAGTAAGATTGCTTATCGCCTTCACCTATAAATACAAACCTAGGGTATCATTCTGAGGATCTTTATGCTATTGGTTAAATAGCACTATTATTGTAATCAAATTCCTCCATTCTCCTGTCTTTTACTGTTTCTTACTGTAATCAAGGGTATTGTGAATCAATAAAGAGAATATTCAAAGTGGATGTAGGAAATCAACGCTGATCCACTATAAATCATGTTTTTCTTGTTTCCTGCTGTGATTTTCTTGTTAATTTGGTATATTCCTCTCTTTTAATTTAGTATCTTTATTTAATTCACTACACAAATCTATTCTTGGGTGTTTATGGCCAATTTGGTTGCAAACAGTTATATTTGGTTTGATTGTTAGAATTATTGTTGGTCTGCGAGTTGATAGAGAGATAAGAGATGATTCATGACACTTATAGTTGTCATTGTGAAGAGAATACAGAGTTGGGATGGTGAATCGGTTAGTTGAACTTTAATGGTTATGAAACTAGTTCATTGCCTCAAAGTCATTCGTCGGATGCAAAGTTGTACTCGTCCGAATGTTAAATGACTTATAACAAAGATGGTAATCCATGGCAAATGATGTCAGTGCAAAGTGTCTCAGTGACACAGAGTCATACGTTGAAGATGGGAAAAAGAAAAGCAAATAAGGAAACCGGGGAGGGAATTTCCACTATAGCAAATTCCCCATCCAGGTTCAGGTCCACATGAATTAGGCATTCGAACATCTAAACTAAAATTTTGAAATTCTAAAATTTAGAAAATCTATCCCATAAGTTTCAATTATCATTTTGACATTTTCAAACGTTTGAAATTTAGGTTCAGAGGTCTAAAATAAGAGTAAGAAAAATGAACACCCTATTCAAATGTCGAAAATGTCATGTTAAGCAGAAGTTGTTTATGTGTTTTGGATTTTTTTTTTGGATTTCATTTTATTACATGGACCTACTTGATGCTTGTAAGGTCCCGAGTGATTGTAGAGGAAAGTGATTAGATTAGGGATGATACGCCTTGTCTTAGGAAATGCTATAATTGATGTTGGATGAGATAGAGACTATGTCAATGGTTGAAGATGTGGTTTTATTCGTTTGGGGTTTTCTAGAGTCATTCGATGGTTTTGAGATGTGATGAGTAGGCTATTGGGGATATGATTTCATACAATATTGCACATATGAAGTAAGTCTGTACTCTTTAGTTATGAAATTAGGGTTTGATATTTGTAGACCATTTGTACCATGAGGCGATTGTAGCTTCGATTGTGCATCTTCGGGCGACATCAATTATAAGGTAAAAGACGTTTTGTCTTGTGTGGAGGCGATGATCTCGGGCTATGTTATGGAGTGGGTTATAGGTCTTAATCCCACTTGTCATAGTCCTCATGATAAAAAATGGGTATCGGTTATGCACCTGTATGTCAATTCAAGTTCGATTTGATTGTAGGTGGTGAGTAATATGCTGAAGTACCATAGCATTGGTCGTAGTTTAGTGACCGTGCTTTGTGGGTCTTGGCCTTACCGAGGATCCGATGCCCATTAGCCTAAAGTGTGACGTTTGAGTCACGATATGTTCCATAATGATTAGTATATGATAGACTTATCACGTATCATAGCGCATAATAATATAAATGTGCTAAGTTGTTGATGCAGGCGAAGATGTAGATTGAAGTATGGTATTGCTACCATGAGTAATGCCATTTGGTATTATTCATGATATAGTAGCACACTGCAAATCGTGTGGATTAATGATATTTTCTTTTCACCAAACTTTGGGTTTGATCCTTTCTTTATTGTCTTTTTTGTATTTATTCTTCGAGTAGGTTGACTAGAGATCAAAATTTTTGCTAGCTTGAGGTGATTTATAGTGCCATAAAAATACACCATTATGTTTAAATCTATCTAATGTTAAGTACATTGACATGCAGACTATAAACTCCTTCTGATATAAGTTGTATATGAGATTCGATGTACCATTTTCACATTGTATTATAACATCGAATCTTATATCTCTTGACATGATATGCATTTAGTCTCACTACAACAAAATAGACATTTCGTAGTATTTTAGAAAAGCTGTGAAATCATGTCACGACGTTTTGTAAAGCGCTGTCTAACAACAAGCTGTAATAGGTCCTCACCATATCATAGCACTTTGGAAAATGCTGCAGAAAGTTAACATTTTACAGCCTTTTCTATGATGTTGTATATAAGTTTTTGTAATGTTTATTACCTATCATGTTAAATATTCATGTTAACGATTTGACAGTGTTTTATTCATTATCATGTTAAATATGTCACGACATTTCTCCATTGTAGTGTTAATTATTTCGCAGCGTTTTCCCATTGTCGTGTTAATTATTCCGCGGCTCTTTTTCAATAATATACATACTCCATTTAACTAAACGCAGAGTTTTCAACATTTCGTAGCGTTAACTTTTCACAACGTTTTAACTTATCGCATTTTCGCATCGTTTTAATCAATGTACTATTTCTGAGCTTTTTAAAACACAATCTCTCACCGAATTTTTGTACCAACAAAACATTTATATCCATTATAAAAGTATACTCAAAAACATCACTCGGTTTAAGAAACACAAACAAATATGATCCAATAATGTATGTTAGCATACCATATATTAAATATAATCAAAGTTATACTAGTTCCATGCACCAAATAGACAATAATCGTTATCATTCCATAGACAATGTTCTAAGTAAAGATGATAATAACACATTTTCACAGAAAGAGCTTACTAAGATAGCAAAATATAAATCGTGGAAAGTCCAAGCTCATCTTCTTCAAAAGTTCAATATCCTACAAGGAAATGAAATGAAATTAGAACCACTGTAATCCATATTGTGCTTTACGTCATGTCAACGAAGATCAAAAGCTCAATTACATCTAAACCAAACAATTTGCAGTTTTCAAACACAACGAATTGCTACTATATTGTTAAAAAAAATATACAAACCAAAATTGTATTTGCTATTTACATTCGCAACATATTCCAATACAAATAAATACAATATAATCAATATATTACTGCGTATATGCATCTAGAAGATGTGCCCGCCTTTTGTTATTCTATGTTTACCTAAGACTGTTTCTCCTTTAATTTTAGGCATAGTTTAGTTCACATCCCTGTTAAGTTTCAAAACAGAGAAAGTATCCTCTCCAAACTAAACTTATGTTTCTAGTCCCTATTTTCTGTATGCGCCAAAATATCCAAATACCCTTTACGTTTTTAGCATTTCAAATGCGTGTAACTTTCTGTAGAAACATCGGATCAGCATACCGTTTTCATCAAAAAATCATACTTTTTATGATCTTTAAAATGAGATCCATTATTGATACCACAAAATCATATTTGCAGTAAGTCTGTAATTATTCCATATATTTGCTGAGAATTTTACAATTTTTGAGCATTATCGATTTTTTTTCAAATGTCAACAATTATTCCATATGATTGCAGTCTTTTATGCAATTATATTGAATAACTGCAAACTTACATGCAATTATATGTAATAATTGCAGACTTCTCTGCTATTATTCCATATAATTGCCGACTTTTCTGCAATTATTTTGTATACTTGCCATTTTCTGCAATTATGTGAAATGATTATCAAGTTTTCTTGAAATATCATCAATTATTTCATATAATAACAGACTTTTATGCAATTATATAAAATAATTGCAGATTTTTCTGCAATTATTCCATATAAGTGCATAATTTTATGCAATTATATCAAATAATTGCATAAAACTCTACAACTATTCCAAGTGATCACAAAAAATTGCAACTATACCATATAATTGCAGACTTTTCTGCAATTATTGCATATAATTATTGAATTGTCTGCAATCATACTATATAATTGTAGACTTTTCTGCAATTATTGCATATAATTGTTGAATTGTCTGCAATCATACCATATAATTGCAGAAAATTACAGAAAGCGAATAACTTGTCATGCCGTTGTTTTTACATATGTACAATGTCACTCATTAGAAAGATAATTAAATTTGTGATTTAATGGTGAAAACAATTTGTTAATCCGTCATTTCTACAAACAGTTATTGCGTTTTAAAGATTGATAATTAATGGGGTGCAAAATTTAATTATGGATGTGAGAATAACATCCATATATGAAGAATCAACGATCAGCAATGGAGCAGAGCGGTATTTTAGAGAAGAAAATTATAGTATTTGAAAATAGAGATGTAATTTATTTATTTTTTCTGGAGGATGTTTTGTGTATTAAGTTTGATTATAAGGATGTGTCACTTATTTTCACTTTTATTTATTTCCTGTATTATTCAACTATAATTATAACGATGATTCAAGTAAACACCTTCATTCTGCAACTTGTTAGTTATATATCCAACATGTTAGACCTTGATATCAATCCAGATAACAGGTTCGTATTAATATGAATGCTGTTCCACTCTTGCTTATCTGTGGGCACTGCTACTGGCAGCAGTGTAGTGTACAAATGAACAATTGTGCACTGATGCCTAGCAGTGCAGTGTTTCTGCATTGCTGCCTATGTTTACCTAAGATTATTTTTCCTTTTCATTTATTTCCTGCATTATTCAACTGCAATTATAATGACCATTTAAACAAACACCATCGTTCTGCAATTTGTTAATTATATATCCAACATGTTACCTAGATCTTGTGATCAATCCAGATAAAAGGTTAGTATAAATATGAATGTTGTTCTACTCTTGCTTATCTATGGGAACTGCTGATGGTAGCAGTGCAGTGCACAAATGCACAGTTGTGCACAGATGCCTAGCAGTGCAGTGCTTCTACATTGCTGCCTGGCAGCAGCGCAGTGCAATTGTATTATCAGACCTTTTCCTATATTACCCTTTTTTTGCATGTGTGTCAGTCTGTTTGTATGTGTGGTGTAAGTTAACTTTCATGCCATTTCCCAAAGCAAATATTGAATTGTTTGTAGGTCATGTAGTAGTGGGCTGGTGCCGAGGGTTTTCTATGGTGCCATTATTTCAATTATGAGTCGGAAATTTGGAATTTCGAAAAAAAATGTACAATAAAGTTGATGAAAGATACATCTCAATGAAAATGTAATTTTAAAATAAATTGCAAACTCCTCACCTAGACAATGGCAACAGCTAATCTCATACTTATGGCAGAGGAAAGGATGATGGGAGTAATAGTTAAACTTGGACAAAAAAATGTTTTGAACAATCCAGTGTGTAACAACGAAAAAGGTGTAATATTAAAATAAATTCATACCTTCTAAAAAATGATAATGCCAAAAATATTTATTAATTCTACTCAAATCAAGCAAATGTCATAACAATTAGCCAACACAAATTACCCTATACTGAGATCAAAAATTTATCATGCACTTGCATTATATATTCTATTGCATTTTATATGTGAAAACCTTCATTTTCATATACACTAGGCCATTGTCAAAAATTAATGCATAAATCATTAACATGTGAACTCAGGATCCTTTATTTGAGGAAGAAAAATAGTAACCAATTTCATAAACCGAGGATAACATCACATAGACTGGATTGTATTGATATGTATATGCTTATTGAATTTGAACTTGTATATGTATATATATAGGTTCAGGTGATTTGTTAAGCAAAATAGTAAATTAATGATAAGTAAAATCATAAATATATCATTTAAGGAATTTGTTCTGATGAATCATTCAAGCTGCAAATAATATTTTTCAGTAAAAAAGTTCAAGAAAGACTGAAATGCAAGAATTCATCATAACCATCAAGCTTGAAGATTAGGTTACGAACCATATTGTCAAACAACAAAGTAAAATTAGTGTCTGGAATAACATTGGCTATCATTACTAATAATTTGCATAAAAAAATTTCACTTACCCAAATGGAAAAAAATACAACAATTAATAGAATTTTTTTTGCATATATCAGTGACATATATTATTGGGACGTTGATACCAATTAATCTAATAATACTAACAATCAGTTTTTCCTTTTATTTTCATTTTCAAACAATCATCGATAGCCTATATAAAAGCTGCAGATGAGAACAAATTAGATGTACATGGCAAACAAGAACGAATCTACTGTAATATAAGAGTACAAATGCCAAAAATTGATAGAAAAGATGATTGAAATGATAAAACTAGAAAAAATTTATTTCACTTTATTGCAGATACGTTAGACCATGTACTCATATTTATATTGTACACCATACATCAATATTTTGATAAATACACTATTGGGCTGAACTTATAGGCCCAGACAAGAAACATTGATTACAGTTATTGGTTTTGTGATATCTTTCATTTATAATTCGCCCCTTCAATTAGATCTAGGGTTTCTTTCTACTTCTTTGTCTCTTCGCCGCCACTTCTAACTCTTAGTTCCTCCTTCAATCTAATGAAATTCGTCGTAAAAAGCGGCTTCGTAAGGATGTGTGCTCTTTGATAAAAGGCTGAAATGTGGTTTACTTTCAGTATTCCACTTATAACCTTCTCAAGAACGAAGTAAATATCGATTTCGATATGCTTCATTTGTGAATGTAAGATAGGATCCGCGGTGAGAGAAATTCAACTGAGGTTGTCGCACCAGATAATCGGTGTACTTTTGAGATCAATTTTGATTTCTTGCGATAGTGATTCTATCCAAGTGATTTCTGCTGTTGTGCTGGCTATGGATCTGTACTCAGATTCTATGCTAGAACGAGACACAATAGCTTATATCTTGGAGCTCTAGAAAATTGGGTTGCCGCCTAGGTAAATACAATACCCTGATGTCGATCTTCGATCATGAGGATCGGAGGCCTAGTCTGCATCGAAGTAAGCATGTATATTTAATTGCTTTATATTGTTAAAGAACAGACCATGACTCAAAGTCCCCTTCAGGTATCGTAAGATGCGCTTAACTGCTTTTCGGTGTTCGTTGAGAGGTTTATGTATGTATTGACATACTTTGCTTACGTTATAGCTTATATTTGGTCTGGTTATAGTAACGTATTGTAATGCTCCCACAATGCTTCAATATTGCTTTTCATTTTCAATGACTTCACCTCTGTCTTTTGAGAGTCGAAGATTGCTAGTCATAGGGGTAGGTAATGAGTTGGTCTTATCCATGTTTTCTCTTTTCAATATGTCTAGAATGTATTTTTTCTGATGTAAGAATAGTTCTGTACTTGATTTCTGTAAGACTTCTATACCCAGAAAATATCTTAGGTCACCCAGATCCTTGATGGAGAAAGCATGATCCAAATGTTTTATTGTCTGGACTATGACTTTGTTGTCACTTCCTGTGGTAATGATATCATCAACATATATTAGTATATATGTAATTCTGTCATGCTTGCATTGTATATAAAAGGAGTTGTCTGATTTTGTTGGTATAAAACCTTGCTCCATCAGTGTTGTCTTGAGTTTTTCTTCCATACTCGTGGAGCTTGTTCTAGACCATAGATAGCTTTATGTAGCTTGCACACAAGTCTGCTGTTATCCCCTTTTTCATACCCTTCTGGCTGTTCCATAAATACAACCTTCTTTAGATCTCCATTGAGGAATACATTGTTTACATCCAATTGTTTGATTCTCCATTTTCTGTATAGTGCAATGGTCAGTATGACTCTTATTGTAGTTGGTTTAACTACAGGAGAAAATGTCTCATTAAAATCAAGACCATACTATTGATTATACCCCGTACCTACAAGTCGTGCTTTATATTTGGAAATGCTTCCATCAGGATTTCTTTTAATCTTGTAAGTCCATTTGCAACCAACTACATTACTGTCTTTAGTTCTGGTTATAAGACTTCAAGTTTTTTTTTAACGAGTGCTTTATATTCCTCATCTATTTCTTGTTTCCAGTTGATGTTTGTAACAGCATCCTTATAGTTGCTTGGTTCAGTCTGATCTAATTGAGCATTGTATACTTTTGGCTTATATATTTTACTCTTTAATCTTGTGATCATATGATGTCCTATTTTTGCAGATTGAGGATCATGTGCACTGATGTTATCATCTATATGTTGAGACTTGGATGAAGACTGTTCTTCCTCTAAGCTGATATCATTGTTATGGCTTGTATTATTAGGAGGATTTGAGATCTTTTGAAAATCATGACCTGATCTAGTATCTTCTTTGTGTACAGTGATTTGTGATTCATTGTTTCTCAGTATGCCTCCTTCAGTTGGACTGGTACTCCAATCTGATATAACAGGTATTGATGATAATGATGTATTGCTTTTGTCATACACTTTCTTTGTGTTTCTGATATTTTCATCTGCAAAAGGAAAAATGTTTTCATTAAATATAACATGTCTTGAGACAAATATTCTACGTACCATCATTACTCAAAAATTTATATCCCTTTTGATTGTTTCCATATCCTAGAAAAGTACAAAGGGTAGACCTTAGACTTAGTTTATGATTGTTATAAGGTGTAAGGCATGGGAAGTATAAGCACCCAAATGTCTTTAGATTTTGGTAGTCTGGTTTAATCCCAAATAGTACTTCAATGAGATTTAGGTGTTTGAGTACTTTCGTAGGAAGTCTGTTAATCGGAT
Source organism: Allium cepa (assembly GCA_030765085.1). Classification (NCBI taxonomy): domain Eukaryota; kingdom Viridiplantae; phylum Streptophyta; class Magnoliopsida; order Asparagales; family Amaryllidaceae; genus Allium; species Allium cepa. The sequence goes on along the minus strand of CM060930.1, from coordinate 70,880,761 downwards.
AAACTACAGTGTTGAATGCCTCTGGCCAAAATTTTATGGGCAGAGAAGCTAGAGCTAACAGAGTTAGCCATGTCTCTACTATGTGTCTGTGTTTTCTTTCAACTAGACTATTTTGTTCTGAAGTATATGGGCAAGTTGTTCTATGAACAATTCCCATAGTGGTTTATATTCACTACCTCCATCAGTCTGTATTATTTTGACTTCACCGTTTATTTACTTCTCTGATTGTGTTATAAACTTCACCATAGCCTTGCATGTATCTGCCTTTGATTTTAAAAAATATATCCGTGTATATCTAGAGTAGGCATCAACAAGAGATATATAATACATGTATCTGTAGTCAGAACTTACTGGCATAGGTCTCCATAGGTCTGTGGCCACCAGTTCAAGTGGTCTACTGATTATAGTATTGGAATCTGCAAATGGTAACTTATGGCTAGGGCCGGCCCCAAGGCAAGGCGAGCAAGACAACCACATAGGGCAACCGACCCAACGGGGGCAACGACGTGGTGGTGGTGGTGGCGATGGGTTCAGACATCTATTTAGATAAAAATGGGTTATATAATAACAAAAATAATTGACAATGTAGTAAGGTGGTTAGGTTATTGTCATGTAAATCAAGCAGCCAAAGTTTGAGTATGAGAAACTTCAAATTTTTGGGGCAATTTTTTTAAGTTCGGACTAGGGCAACGTGACCGGTTGGGCCGGGCCTGCTTATGGCTTTTGCCTAATTGACAGTAGGTACATATATATGGTACAGATACATCAAAAGAAATGTTATTATTATTGAGTACTTCTTTTACAACATTCAAACTAGGATGTCCAAGTTTATAGTGCCATAAGTCAAAAGGTTCTTTGCCTTTCTTAACAGTTGATACAGAACTGTTACACTACATATTTCTAATTTTCCTTTTTTATGTATTTCCAAAGTTGAACTTTTATAAAACCCTTGTCCATTTTACCCTGTAGCAGTATTTCTTGATTCAGTAAGTCTTTAACTACACAGGATTTCGGATGAAACTCAAAATACACATTATTGTCATTAGCAAATTGAGATACACTCATCAAAATTTTATTAATTTGAGGAACCCTTAACAAGTTATTAAGGAAAAGATATCTCTTACCTTTGATACTGTTAGTTCCAACATGTGTGATGTTTATAGCTTCACCATTACCCATATGTATAGTATGCATACCTATGTATTCTTTATTGCCAAGATTGAGGTTTTGAAGATTACTTGTGAAGTGGTTGGTAGCACCTGAGTTTGGATACCAGTCTTCATTTGTTAAGTCTTCTATTCTGGTAAGCCTTTCTGAACTTAACTGTTGCATTCTTGTATCTTCCGACTGATTGCTTGATCTTTGGTCAATGTGTGCTACATTTTCACTTGATTTACCATTTTTTTGATGACTTGGGTAATATTCAGTGTTGATTCTAAAGTAGCATTGCCTTGCTATGTGATCAGATTTCTCACAAATTTGACACTTTAATCTATTGTTATTCCATCTATTATTCCCACCTCTTCCTATCTGATTGGTATCACGTCTTTGATTATATGAATCTTGTCTAACATTTTTATTTTCTTGCCTTTTTCCTTGCGCCTTGTTTTTTGAACTTGATGCATAGTTGATTGATAATTCTTTTTCTTTCCTCTGTTCCACCCTTCCTTCGTATGATAGTAGAATTGAGTGAACATATTTCATATTGGGTAGATTTTGTTGTGATGAGATGGTTGCAACAACAGATTCATATTCTGCATCTAAACCATTTGCTATAGTAAGAATTTTCTCTGTTTCTGACACTGTGTGACCAGTAGTATCAAGATGATCGTAGTATGACTTTATCTTCATCAGATATTCTTGCATTATCATATTATATTTCCTTAAGTTTTAAAATTGTCGCTTGTAATACATGATTCTTGCGGCTGATTGTGTGTTGAATATTTGCTGTATTGCAGTCCATATCTCATATGATGTCTTACATCCAACAAGTTGAGATAGCAGGGCTGGACTAACAGATGATAGCAGCCATGCTGCTAATGGGATGTCTTGTCTTTGATAGTTGGTGAATTCTTTGTTGATGATTTTTCCTCCTTTGTTGTTGGTGACCATTCTTGCAGGAATATCTGCAGTTCCATATAGACAATCTTCTAAACCATAGCCTCTTATGCTGGTTTCAACTTGATATTTCCATAATATGAAGTTGTTCTTTGGTTTGATAATATCAAGTGCAGTGGTTATTAAGTTATTCTTTGGTTTGATAATATTGCAGGAATTTATTTCAATGGTTGATAATTCTTGATTGTTTGGTCTTGACCCTTCCTGATTCTTGATTCCACTTGATGTTGTGGATGATACATCATCATCTCCTTCCATGGTGGAGTGTCTGAAAGTGATGTTGAGGTTCTTGATATTGGATCTATTGTGGTGCAGCCAAACTTGCGAATCTTGATGCAAGATCCTTGGCGTGGCACCTCAATTAGAGGTTCTTGATTAAAAAACACGGTAAGAGAGATGATACTGCACTCTCAAATGACGAGAATGCCTATAGATGAGAGGAACAGAGGATGGTGGATGATGATACTGATCTGACACCACCTCTGGATGGTTCAATGATGAGGCTGAAATTCTCTGATGAGATTTAGGGATGATCAGTAATTTATTACTGTCATTTGACAGAATTTGGGCTCTGATACCATGATAGAAAAGATGATTGAAATGATAAAACTGAGAAAATTTTATTTCATATTATTGCAGATAAAATAGACTGTGTACTCGTATTTATATTGTACACCATACATCAATATTTTGATAAATACACTATTAGGCCGAACTTATAGGCCCAAACCCGAAACACTAATTATGGTAATTGGTTCTGTGATATCTCTCATTCATGATTAAAATACATTAATGTAACATGTCAAAATTTGTCTATGCAATAATATTGTATTTATCATGTTGTACGTTCATCGGCCAATTATTGAACTCTTATCAGTAAACAAATCATTGTCAATGCGCCGTGAAGTAGAAGACTTTTGTACTTCTGTACGGATGATCATTATGTAATTTCCTACTAAGAGTATCAACAGTTTGCAAAGGTGGAAACTATCACATACTTGATTTGACGCTATCTTCCATGTAATTAGAAAAACAATTGCAGTAAATGCAAGTCATAACCAATACCATTTAATGTGATGCATCCAAACATAGCATTTAATAAAATAACAATCTTCTTAACGGTGTCTAATCGAGATTTTGCACTTAACTAGTTTTAAATTTTGACTTCATATCAATCAATGCATATCCACGCAATTAAAATTCAACATCAACTGTTAAGATATCTTCAGCCAAATCAGTGATATTTCATTTCATCTCATTATAAAAATTCCACTTCAGAATCAAACAAGAAGAGTTCATAAAATGCAAGAAAAATGCAGCAGCAGCATCAACAACTACAACCTTGGTTCGTAAATGCAAGAAGCACAGAGTCAGAGGAGGAGGGGTAAGTGGGTGGCAGAGACACGATTGCCTCAAAACCGTACACTACAACAAAACTGTCATTTTACAACGGGCAATGCCCATTGTAATATGGATTTCGCAACGGGCATGAGCCCGTTGTATTAGGCCACATTGTAATAGGTCGACCATATTTTACAACGGGCAATGCCCGTTGTAATACACCTGTTTACAACGGGCAATGCCTGTTGTAATACACTTTTTACAACGGGCAATGCCCTTTGTAATACATGATATTGCAACGGTTTCTGACCGTTGCAAAAAAATTCAAATTTAAAAAAAATTACAGCAGCATCCATGCAGTAAATCGATACTAATAATGAATAATTTAACGAGTAATAAATATTATCATAAAACAACCAAAATCACATACGAAAAGATTAAAAGCTACAGTCATAAAATTCCAACACATTCCAAAAAGTTAGATAAGTTTACATTGACATAGTTCTAATATACACATGACGACTAGTTTCATAACAACCGTTGAGAATTTCAGTTGTCAACCTACACTGAGCTTTGACAATATCATGTGTAACATGAGTTAAACATAATTCTTCTTTTTTGACAATATCATGTGTCAACCTTCATCCCTGACCTACCAATCTACCACCTCTAACTACAGCAACCAATCCACTACTACTTCATCCACCACCCGAGAACTTGCAACACTCATCTCATGACAATAGTCCCTCACAACCATAAAACCAGCCACTGCCAAACAACATTCACATATCATATACATACATCAACATCATTCACTCCTCCACATACGACTCCCATCCACAACTGTCACCACTAGTCATCTACAAAACTGTGCAGTGCACAACGCAACCTAGTCCATTCAAATTTCAAACACCCCACAACCATATATCATTCACCCAAAAGAGAACCACCAAACCCATATCAAACTTCAAAAAGCTTCCACTGCTGCATTCCTCTCTTCTTTGCACAGACCAAACAACATCAAAACCACTACATCACCATAAAACTACAACTTCCATCACACTATTACTGCCCACTCAGACATCGCTGTGCACCATTTCCTCATCCATCTCTGTTAAAACCATACAAGACTTTCTCCACAAACCCGAAGCTCCTCGCTGTTGCCACAGTGCACTAACCCACCTGAAAACAGTCACAGCAAACATCACCTACCAGAATAATCCACCAAACCAACCTTAGCTGCCATCGCTTGCATTTGAAAATCCACTTCAGTCACCAGTCCCTCCAAAGTACATCCACTGCCACTTGCATTCTCTTCATCTTCATCACTGAAAACACTTTTCCAATAATTTTCCTGCATATACAACACTGCAATCCCCTTCTTACACATACATACCTACTACCATATATCGATGTTCCATATGCCACACGCACACACTACTATCTTAACTCTACTTCTCCAGGATCACTGTTGTCAAACTTCAACTTCCATAATCACTGTCTACAACTACACCATACACTATTCCAAAATAACTGTCAGTTCATTTTTGTCCACAAAAGTTCACAACTATCTCCATTCTATAGCTGCTGCCACACTTTCATCACCATTCAGGCGTTTCAAAACCATCACTAACAAAAAAACTGTACCAACGTCAGCCTGCGGCCATCCAACACAATTTGCCACAAGACAAGCAAACTTCTTCAACCACTTCAACAAGTAATTGTTCTAGCTCTCTATTTTGTGATATCAACTACAGTTTAAAATAAGATTCCAGTATATTGAATAATACCTAAAATGGGAGAAGGCGTTATCACTTAATTGAACGAAAAATTAAAGTTAAAAAACAAGCTAATAAATAACAACAGAATGTAACAAAATATGGAGTGTCGATTGCCGAATGACGATCAATTATTTATCTAGCTAATGTGATATCACAAATGAAATCTCAATATGATGGTGACATGTGTCAATTTCTAAACAATGATGGTTCGCAAGTATGGTTTATTACATAATAAATTATCTAATGCTAACTTTGTAACTCAAACAAAAACACTAATACGTTACTGATATGAAAACCAAAACCTTAATAAATTACCCATATTAGAAAGCTTAATCTAATTTTTAACCCAAACAACAATAAGTTGAGCTATCAAAACCAAATACCATAGGTCCACATCAAAATCTTGAATTAATTAAGGTAAAAAATAATAACTAGGTTTTCTAGGTTTTCTTAACCCTAATTAATCAGTTATTTTGTTGCAAGATTGATAATTTGTTCTTAGTTTTTATCCCACAACCTTTTTTGAAAAACCACCATGATTTAAAAATTGACACAAATCATCATACTGAAAGTCAAGAAAGCATCCATATTACGGACTACCAATTATTTTCTCATCTATAGGCTGCTAATGACATGTCTATGTATGCAAGCGAAAGGCAAACTTCCACTAAGAAAATACATGCAAGCCATAGCCTTTTTGAAAATTAAGTAGAACTAGAATTGGAATAAGTATAATGTGGTAATCATATAAGATCTTTGTGTATGTACGTACCTACAGGTATAAATGTAATTTCAGCTATCCTACATTCATCTTGGCCTCTTTGAAGAAATGTCCATGAACTCGTCCTCACCCTGTATAAACATACAATATATGGTATTGAATCTTTCGATAAACTAAGTTGCACAGCGCCTAAAACTAATATGAAATGTCATGGCTAACCTGCTGTCTTTACTCTTTCCAGTAGTGCTATCCACAACTGTTGACTTTGTCATATGAGGCTCGGCTAGTTTAATCAAGTATTCACATTTGAGTCTTTGTCAATAAAAGTTGCCATGGTTCCGTTGATTGCAACCAAATCTTATTTTATATGATCTGTTAAAAGTTAAAGAATCATGGTTTAATCATGGTTCTATTTAACAAAAGGCTTGGTTAATGTATTTGCACACATTCACATAAATACTTTTTAATGGTCTAATCTATGCTCCAGGTGATCACAATTATAACACAATCTAATCAATTCATAATTAAATCGATCAACGTTGACTAAAAGCGATAGTCTTAACATATATCCAAGCCTTCTATGGTTGCTGCCAAATTCAAATTACAGCTATCTAATGCAGGGTGAAGAAGGTTTAACTATCTACTTTCAGAAAGTCACTGATGATGTGTGCCATATGTCATATAATAAAGAACAAAATACTAAACATTTCTTTAGGATAACATCATATGGGTCAATAAAGAATGAGTGTCAAAATATGTTTACCTCAATGAATGAACATATTTCTCTACTGCTTTTTTTTCTTCTTCATTAAAAACAAACCACTTATCTTGTAAAGTAACTGAGTCCCAACTCCTAATCTCTGAAAATAAAATCGAATTAGATTATCTGTTTCATGAAATAAGACTAAAAATAAAATTAGAAAAAACACCTTGAAGAATTGTTATTGATCTGTTTCCATGGCTATTTAATTTCAAAAATATTTTCCCATTACTTTCCAGTGTCACAGGATCAGTTCTGACAGCATCAGCTCGTTGATTGCCTGCAATATAACATTCAGTATACGTTAAAGAACACATCGTTATTTGTTATTGTAATGAGTTATATTATTTGTTATACGCAATAACATTAATTGTTATTGTAATGAGTTATATTATTTGTTAGGGTGTTGTTTGGGATATCCGAGTATTATCTTTTAATTTTGGTAGCTTAATAAAAGAATTAACTTTAATAATGTTCTTATTGTTGCCTTTAATCAATAATATATACTTGCATACACAAACTATAATTTAATAGTTGAGGTATGAACCTGTACTATATTTCCTATACTACCACTAACTATTTTTGAATGTATGGTATGAATGGAATAAATAACAACAACTTACGGAGATAGTGCCTGAAATTTTCCCAATATATCCAGCCCAATATCATCTCCTCCATCACCTTCACACCTTTGCACTGCTCCTCCTTACAAGCATCAACAATCACCATAACATAGCCATCAACCACAACATAAACACAACCTTTACCACACTTCAATCATCTAAAAGCAAAGACCTGTTTCCAACCAATAATCAAACATTTATGTCTGAACCAATAGAAATACTAATTATGTATGATGTAAGCAAGTAGTTGCTATCTGAAGTTGGTAAAACTAATATTATAACTTAAATGATAAACAAATTCATGTCTAAGTAATTTAGAACTATAACTTAGCAAACGGTGGACACAAAAGGCACCTAGACAAAAAATTCAAATGCAAATCCTCGAATATAATCGTCAGTCATAAACCACGTTACACACTCCATAAGTGAGTGCATTTTACATTTCCAACATGATTTCTTTTACAGTAAAACATTGACAAACAGCAGGATTTCCTGTAAAATATAATAAATGTTGAGCAAAACTTTTAACTGTTGTGAACTTGTGAAATTTAATATGATGCATTTTCAAAGAGCCATAAAATATAAGTAAGAAGCAAATTGGATTGTGAAACAAAATTTCTTCTCGACTATCATTTTTTTACAAGAGAAATTTAACGTAATGTCCAATAAGAAATTTCATAAAACAGCATTGCACATAACCACAGTAGCAGAAAGTAGTTTATGCTTTAGAACTTGATGAAAATGACCAATTAAGAGGTATATATACTTCAAACTGTGCTGCATATTATCCATTCAAACAATTAACTTCAACATGAATTAGTTATGTATAAAAATGTCATTTGATTTAGTTGACCTCAAAGATTTCAAATTCGTACTTCCTCGTTCCAAATAGTATAAACAGTATAATGCTTAACATTGAAAACATAGGAAAAAGATTTTCAAATAGAATTTTTCATTCATCGCAAAATAAAGCATTTAACATTGATAAGTACACAAAACCACAAAATCTAACCGCCCTAAATAATATAAAACATATAAAAAAGCAACAACATCCACGATCAAGCACTAGTAAATTTGGTCAAGGCCTTAGTTCCCTCAGACACGACATGTTTGGCAAGCTCGCCAGGAAGAACGAGACGATCAGAAGTCTGAATCTCACGAGAAAACCGGCCCAATGTTTGTTCTAATTTCTTTGATACGTGAAACAAAGTTCAAAATCAAATCGAAGTTTTCAACAATTTGATACAAAAAACAAAATTCAAAATCAAAAACCTATACATAAATAAAAAAATTCAACTATTTGATACGCGAACTAAATTCGACGTTGAATTGAATCTAGAACTCGAATCAAAATTCAAAATCAAATAGAAAATAAAATTACAAATTTACGAAGAGAAAGATGATAAATACCTGAAGGATTGAAGAGGCGAAGGCGGTTACTTTGGATGAGGCAAAGGCGGTTACCCTGGACGAGGCGACGGCGGTTACCACTGTAGACGAACTCGATCCAAACTGTAGAGGAACGAGCAAAGGAATAATGCAGAGCAAAAACGAAATAAAAGAAATAAGGGCCGGCCTTGTTTTTTTGATTGAAAATTAGGGTTTTGATTGACATCTATTACAATGGACGCTTTTAGCCCGTTGTAAAATTGGTATCTATTACAACGGGTCAGCATGGACCGTTGTAATAACCTTCTATTACAACGGGCAACCAATGACCGTTATAAAAAGAGCGTTGTATACACAAACTATTACAACGGGCATGGATAGACCGTTGTAATAGCCTCCTATTACAACGGGCAATCATTGTCCGTTGTAAAAAAAAACGTTGTAATAGGGTATTTTTTTTGTAGTGGTACCAATGTATGGCTTGGGACCTACCCAACCGCTGAGTCAACGATGTATGCATATGACCTGGCAGCTTATAAGCTGTGAGGAAAGTACGCCAAGCTCAACTTCCGGCACCTTAAAAAGATGATTGGGTGTAGTGAGGGGATGAAGGGTCCGAAAGCTGCTGTAGATTTGAAGATACAGAGGATTTGGCAGAAGATTGCTGGAAATAAAAGGAAAGAGGTTGCTACTGAAGTAGCGGAATCATCCCGTTCATCGGTTTTGGAGAAGCGTTTGATGGACGATGTGAATGAGGAGTGTTCTCTAGCTGCATTGCCTTCTTTTGATCCTGAACTTATTTGGGAGGTGCTTTGTGACTAGCATAGTTTAACTAAACTAAGAATGAACGACAATTATGTACTATACTACAAGGTTTTGGTTTTTCTTTGTCATGAAACTTATATTTTCCTATTTGTCTAGAAATGGTAATAGTCATGAGAAACCATATGTGAATGTCTGATCGAGTCCCCCTCCCCTTTGATCATCGGGGGTTGTACTATGTTTATTTAGAAGTGGTAATATACTATCCTATTATAATATGCGAACAGGAACCAAATTCCTTTTGGTTTCATCTAATAAAATAAAGCACAGCCAAATCTTATCTTATAGATCATAAGCTTCCTTTTATGTTTTCTTACTTCTTCTAAAAGCAACACACAAACTACTTTCGAACATTCTATCTGAGTGTTATTTCTCTACCCAACTCCAATTCTTTGCTGCTTTTTTCGGCAGATTTTTTGCAACCAAAGTATTAAGTTTTCCTACTACTACAAAAGATCTAGACTAGGAAACAATATGCCTATAAAATTGTATAAAAATGCATATGGAATTTTTTGTCTGATGCTTATAGTTTCTATGTGTCATATGTAAATTATTTTGACTAACATAAGGGTCATTCAAAGAGTCTATAAGTGAATCAGCATCATGACATGTTAAGTTACATTCAAACTAAAGAGAATTTCGATGGAAAGGAAACGAACAATTTTGAATGAACTAAAAGATTTAAGACAGAACTCATAAAACAAAACCTATGAAGTCTACATAAACATATGATAAACTATCAATAAGCTAAGCTCCAGTTATATTGCGGTGGTGTGTGTAGTTTAATAAAAGATGAATGTTGGCAAAAGTTCTGAAAATTTGTGACAAGACAACATAATGTTAACATAATTTGTGTTAGGCTTGTCTCACATGTTACAAAAAGATACGACGGTTTGAAATTGGAATAGTCTCACATCATTAAATAATTCAGAGAAGTGATAAATATGAATTGGTAGGTATCAGACATTAGGGATTTTTTTTGTTACAACAAAGTGTGTGTCAACTCATTTGTGTATGCCACGTGCTATAGATTGGGAGTTTGGTCCCATCACCGTTACACAACAATTCTTACCTTATATGATATTTGAATCGAACTGTTTTTTTTTTTTTTAACTATTTAAGAAAAGGGTGGACGATAACTTAATCTGAATTTACATATAAAGGGATAAAATTACTTTCCTTGGTCCTCGTGTTTTCGAAAATTAACTTTATTACCAGAAACTTTAAGGGTTGCAATTTGCCTTAGAAATACTCTCTATAAAAGGGCAATTCAGTTTCAACTTTCAATGTTAAGCAAAGCATTTTTTCAAAGCCTCTAAATCTGGTCAAGTCATCGTTTTCATCGTTTTCCCTATACATTTAGAGACTTCTCGATACCTTCTTCTTTTCACAAACAAAATTCTCCTTCAAAAAGAAAAGGATTAAAAAACATGGGATTAAGAAGAATTTTAAAGGATTTGTCTGATCTATTGTGCCATAGCAATAACCATGCACGTTCAAAGAAGAGGAAAACAAAGAAAACAGTTGCCTCAAAGTTAATTGGATTGTGAAGGATGTCGGCCTAAAGTGAAGATTGCTCTTAATTCTGTGAAAGGTTTGTTTCTCATCTTCTCATTTCCACAAGCCTTTCTGCTATCATGTTAGAGTTTGTGAACAAACATGCAAAAATGAACCTTATATAGCTAGGTAACAGTAATATACCATGACTGTAAAATTTCATAGATGACAACTGTGTTGGTTTCAAGTCATAAAGAATAACCGTGTCAAACAAATAAGCATGTATTTTCTTTTACATCTATGACAATATAACCAAAAAAACAGGAACGACAATTAAAATTGCATGCATGGCTAGAGAAAATGAAGAACCACAATATGAACTAAGGGACATAGAGGGAAGGCATCCCTTAACATATAAGACACGACAAATACAAGGTTGGGTGAACAAACCTTAAAATCAAACAAGTATGTATACAAAAATGAATAAAATACCAAGGTACAGGTGCAAAACGGCACAGAGCAGCCAACAATGCCATTACTGGTACTTTGCTATCATTTCTTTTCGATTGTTATTTGTATACCAAATACTATTGGCATACTAATAAATTGATAATCTCTATCTTGACTATGGTAGTTCTCATTCGCATAAGAAATCAAAAGGTTAAGTATTTCTTTACTGTAATGATGGAATTCATTATATATTTTATTGTAATGCTTAGTAAACGTACACCGCCAAGAAAAATGCAGTTAACACCATTTCAGCAGAAATTCTCAACTAACCGTTTGAGAAAAGATACACTGAAAAAACAAAGATAAATAAATAAATTGGTAAGTTAACAAAATCATCATAAAACAAAGTTGTTTTTACTAGCATTTACCATTATCTTATCAATTGTACTAACACACCAATTTAGCTTTAAGTTGATAACTAACCGGTTGGTAAAATAATAAGAGAAAAACATACCTACCATTAACATAAAACACAACTTTGGACAATAAAACTGTTAAACTTTAAGCAGCGTAAAAGTAGTTGAGAATAGAATAATATCAAAGCATCAGTTATACATCTATGTTCAGACATTCTATAATATTACATAATCCTATATAATAAAACATTATGAAAGATGCTTATCTAATCATACTTTCATAAATACTTGGGTACAAAATCATGTAAATTTCTTTTACAATCAGTGTATACTTTTATTTTCTTTTTTACAGTTTAATGCCACTTTACAAAATGATTTTTTATCTATATTACATAGTATTAGTTATGTACACTTATCTTCTTGCTATTTCAAGAATTTAGGACGTCCCTAAAAGAGAAACAGTGGCAATCCCATTTATTAGAGCAGAATACATATACAATTAAAGAAGAAAAAAAGAAAAAAAAAAGAAGAAACAAAGTCTTTTCGTCCTAGATTTCCCTCTATATTCAAACTTTATTCGAGCTGTAAATCTAGGGGTTTCTTCTGTCATGGAAGATAACAATCTCTCTATCAAATCCAAATCTAATCCTCCTCTCTCTTGTACTTCTCCTCAAGATAGGCCACCTGAAACTCTTTTCAGAAAGCCGAATAATGTCATCATCGATAATGAGAGCTTCCAATTGGTTCAATCAAGATCGCAAAGGAGAAATCAGTCCAGAATTGGTCAGATTCGGTCTCAGATCAGTAGTAATCAGAGAAGGAAAGAGGATCAGAAGATCAATTCTTTCAGGGGCAGGACCAAGCAGACGCAAAGTGAAAAACCACCAACAAAGTTCTCTCTAAATAGAGAACTAGGGCAGAAATCTTGGGCTGATATTATCTCAGAGCAATCTAATGAACCAAAGGATGAAGATTGCAGTCTTGAAACCATTTCACCTATCCAAATCAATAACAAGAAATATGGTGTAGTAAAAGAGGCAGTTTGTAAAAGAGCTATGGAGTGTTGGAATAATTCCGTTTTGGTATATGTTGTCAGTAGTAAACCATATTTCGTGTTTTTTAAAGAATATATTAAAAGAGTTTGGAAACCAAAAGGTGAGTTTGAAATCTTTTCTAGAGAACATGGTTTCTTTCTGATAAAATTCTATGATTCACAAGACTGCAACTCCATAATTCAGAATGGTCCATATTTCTATAACGGCAAGCTCATCATTATGAGAAGGTGGAAAGATGGACAGAGATCTTCTGTCAACTATGCCGGTATGGATAAGATTACCCAGCGTAAACATCAAATTATGGGATGGAGAGGCGTTTAGCATCATGGCAAGTATTACCGGAAAACCCATTAAAATGGACGCAGCAACCACTATGAAGACGAGATTGAATGATGCTCGAATTCTTGTGGAAGTTTCTGCAATGGATGAACTTTCAGATGAAATTTGTTTAAATCTTTATAATGGGAAAAATATTATACAAAAAGTTGAGTATGAATGGGTTCCACCGAAGTGTAGCATGTATAAATGCTTCGGTCACACTAAGGAGCAGTGCAACCAGAAGCAGTTGTGGATTTCCAAAAAGAATGATAAAAATTTAATAAGTAGTCAAGAAAATAGATCTGAAACAGCTCAAGACATTATTGTCAGTGAAGGTATAATATCTCATTCAAAATCTCAAAAAGATGTAGATCGAATCTATCAAGATGAAATCATTTTCGATCAAGAAAGCAATTCTAAAGAGCTCACTGATCAAAACAATCAAATCATAGCGATGGAAGTTCATCTGCAAAGCGAAAAAAATTCAAATGATCAAGATCCGACAAACATAAAGGAGGGAAAATATAAACAGGTCTTTAACTCTGAAAACCCCCATATTTCAGAGTCATGTTTAATTACAGGCCAGAATAACACAAGATTAGTCAACAAAATTCATCTAAATTCTAATCTGATTCAAGAATCAAAGGCTGAGAAGGATCTTCCTCTACACTTGCTGCAGATGTTGAGAGAAATGATTGCTCAACATTGCCTCGCAAGGGTGATCAACCTCCAGAACAGGCTGCAATATCTGATTGTAATGAATCAGAATTGCATCGCACAGCTTCTTTTGATTTACCTTTAATCAAGATCCCAGAATCTGCACAAATGGAAGAAGATAAATCTGAGGAAAAAGACAGTGTTGAAGAATTTGACTTATCAGAATTACACATTAGTAAAACAAAATCATCTGGTAAGTTAAAGGGAAGTAAAGAGAAAAAAGCTTTCAAACAAAAATATATATCAATTAACCCAGAGTGGGATCAAATGTCCACCAGATTGAAGGCCAAAGGTACTCATAATAAAAGGAGAGGTAAAAGTACAATGATGTCAGGTACAATTTAAATCTCTTTTTTAATATCATATATATGTCTATTTTTGCATGGAATGTTAGGGGGATGAATACCCCTGTTAAACAATCTGATATACTACATATGATTAATATATATAAGCCTACTATTATTGCCCTTATTGAGAATAAAGCAAATGATGAAAACTTTGATAGATTCTGTATTAAAATGTCCAGTAATTGGAAAGCTATTCATAATAATGATTGTGGTTGTAAAGGTAGAATTATTGTTATCTGGGACTCTAATATCTGGAATAATATAAACATAAATAAAGACAGTCAATTTATTGATTGTAATTTCAGAAATATTGGAGGTTTTTATTTACAAGTTACTGCTGTTTATGGTAGTAACTTCGAAATTGAAAGGAAATGTTTTGTGGCAAAAATTGAAATCTCTAAATTACATATATAATTTCCCTTGGATTGTATTAGGGGATTTTAATACTGTTTTTCATGTTAATGAAAAGTTTGGTGGGATTAAGATCCCTCAGAATAAGCTTGATAAAGTCAATAAATTTCTTTTAGATTCTGGTCTTATTGAGCCAAATATTAGTGGTAGTAAATATACCTGGAAATCTGGTTTAGCTAAAAATATTCACTGCAAATTAGATAGAATTTTGTATAATAAAGACTTTTTAAATAAATTTCCTGATAGTACCTGTTCTATTTTGGAACAGAATTTAAGTGATCACACTCCTCTTCTAGTTAACCTTGTGGTTAATAGTGTTGCTAATATTAAAGCACACCCATTTAGATTAAAAAACAGTTGGGTTCTAGAAGAAGATTACAAAATTTTAATGTAAAATTGCCCTAGTTTTTCCTGTAATGGATCCAAACAATTTCAGTTTTGTATGTTTTTGAAATTCACTAAGAATAATCTTAAAAATTGGAATAAAAATAAATATTTCAATAAAAGTAGGATTGCTGACTTGAGAAATGAAGGTAAAATGTTACAAATGAATGCTGATAATAAGCCTGGTGATTTGAATGAAATTAACAAATTTTTTCTAAATCAAAAAGAGCTGTCTAATGAGATGTATAAAGAATCTGTTGATGCTAGACAAAAAGCTAAGACTGATTAGCTTACTTTAGGGGATGATTGTACCAAGTTTTTTATGCAAAGATGAGTAATAGAAAACACCTTAATAACATTGGATGCATATTTGATAGAGAGGGCAATTTAGCTAATTCATATGAGAAAGTTTCTGCTGAAGCTGTCAAGTTTTATAAGGAGCTTTATTTTTCTGTATCTATTGAAAGGGAGTTTCCAAATATAACTTGTAAAAATATCTTAAATAATAATGCTGCAGAAATCTTACTGGCTCCTGTGGATATTGATGAAATAAAATTTATTGTTTTTAATGCTGGAGACAACAAAAGTCCTGGCCCTGATGGTTTCAATGCAAAAAATTTCAAAAATAATTGGGAGTTTATAAAACAACAAGTAACTGATGTGGTCAATGAATTTATGAACAATGGTAAAATTCTTAAAAGTATTAATCATACTTTCATTACCCTTATTCCAAAAAATAAAAACCCCATTGATATAGGTGATTACAGACCAATTTCATGTTGCAATTTTATTTACAAAATTATTGCTAGTGTGCTTAGTAATAGAATTAAAGTGTTTCTGCCTTTTCTTATTGCTGAAAACCAGAGTGCTTTTGTTCCTGGTAGGCTTATATATGAAAACTCCCTGTTAGCTCATGAAATGGTCAGAAAATTTAATACAAAACAGGGTGAAAATGTATGTATTAAGATTGATCTGCAAAAAGAATATGATAAGGTTAACAGACACTTTATTCGTCACATTATTTTGTGTATGGGTTTTCCTTTAAAATTTTGTGATTTGATATTTGAGTGTATTAACACCCCCACTTTTTCTATTCTTATTCAAGGTAAGGCTGAATGGTTTATAAAGTCTAATAGGGGGCTAAGACAGGGAGATCCCTTGTCTCCTTATCTTTTTGCTATAGTGATGGAATATTTTCTATCCTTATTGAAATAGAAAGTATTAAAGGTAAAATTCATCCTATAAACAAAATCCAGCCATGTATAAATCACCTGATCTATGCTGATGATCTGATGGTTTTTGCTAAAGCTAATAAAGATAATGCAGAATCTTTTAAATATATTTCTGATAAATTAAAAATTCATGCTGGGCTTCATCTTAATGTTAATAAGTGTAAAGCCTATTTCAGTAAAGCCTGTAAGTTCAAAAATGAATTTTTAAACATTTTACAAATTGAAGAGGGTTTTCTTCCTATCAAATATTTAGGTCTGCCTCTTTCTACCAATATGATTAAGAGTTCAGATTGCTCAATTCTTATTGATAAAATTCAGGAGAGAATGGAAACATGGTCTTGTAAATTACTCTCCATTGCTGGTAGACTAGAGCTTATTAAGACAGTGGTTTATGCTATTATCCTATACTGGTTACAAACATTTCTAATCCCTGCTGCAACAATTAAAATATTGGAAAAAAGATGTGCAGATTTTCTGTGGAAAGGCAAATTCCACAAAATTAGTTGGATTAATGTGTGTAGACCAAAAAATGAAGGGGGTTTTGGTATTAGAAATCTTAAAATTTTGAGTACTACTTGCCACTTAAAATTATTTTGGCGATTCATTAGTTCAGATTCTTTGTGGGCTAGATGGATGAGATCCAAGTACTTGAAACAGGAAAATTTTGGACTACTGCTCATAAAAATAATCAATCAAATACTTGGAAACATATTTTAGATTGTAGGGAAATTGGTAAATCTTTTATTGATAGAAAATTTAAAGATGGGAAAAATACTAGTTTGTGGTTTGATCCTTGGTTCAATAATGAAACATTTATAAATAGGGTTGGGTGGAACAGCCTTGTTCTATGTGGTAACCCTAATGACAAAGTTTCTGATATTATAGTTAATAATCAGTGGCACCCACAGATACATCCCATTACCAACCCCCACAAAATTGATATTTGCAATATTCAGTTTGATAAATATGCAGAGAATGATTACTGGGAGTGTAGAGCTAACAACAGAGGGAAGTTTTCTTTTAAAGAAACTTGGAATTTTATAAGAATTAAATATACTACTGAAGTGTGGTAACAGTGCATCTGGAATAGAGTGAATTGTCCCAAGATGGCATTCTGTACTTATTTTGCTATAAAAAACAGATTGCCAACCTGAGACAGGATTAATAAATGGGGTAGCAATTTAAATTCACTCTGTTCCTTTTGCAAAATATGCAATGAAAATGCTAATCATATATTTTTTGAATGCAGCTACTCCTTTTTTATATGGAATCAAATCAGAATGACTTTAAGCATTGATGACAACAGACATATGGATATAATGAACACTATCAAAATTATCAACAGCAAATTCAAGGTTGATTCCGAAGAATCGGAGTATGCTTACATTCTTCTTGCTACGGCAGTGTTAACTTATGGAAAGAAAGAAATCTGCGTGTTCATAATAAGGGCAGCAGAAGCAAAGAGCAAGTTTGGCTTACTATTAGTACAGACAGCAAGATTATGTTGCAAAAATCTAAAAAGTTTCAGAAAAGTCAACCAAATATACTTCCCTTGCTGAAGACTGGAAGGCCGAAGCTGGTAGCAAGCACTTGGAAGCATTTCTTATGAATCCGAGAGTCAACCAACACGAATTGAATGAAATTAATGAGGATAATAGCTCTTTCAAAGCCGCGTGCTACAACAATGAACCACATCAAGCTACTGCCACGATATCATCAGATCTAGGTCTCGTTGACGCTAGATCTGACAATTTTGAGGCCATCAGAGAATATAATGTGAGAACCAGAGCTTCTTTGGGTGTTTATAGCAAAGCGCAGCAAGCATCGTCAGATCTAGGTCGCGTTGACCATAGATCCAACTACTGGAGAAGTAATTGTGGCAAAGGGTTGAGAAAGAGCTTTAATGAGGCTCTTTCGTACTGGGAAAGAGGTGAAAGCAGCGGAAATAAGAGCGAAAAAGTATAGATTTCGAGCTGCCATTGTTTTGCATTTTCTTTTTTCGCTGGTGTATTGTGTAATGAGATGTCGTAAGTGTCGGCGCCAGGGTTAGTATTGAGTTTGTTGGTTCGGGTTTGTTTTCTACCCAAGTTGTATTTTTTCTAGGCTTGGCCCTTTTAACTCTATTCAAAAAAAAGAATAAAAAAGAACTATGAAAAAGAAATAAAGCGTTTGATGTGATATTTTCCATCATGATATATAATGCCAAATAAATCATACTGCGTATAGATGGAGAGAAAAGCAAATTGAGGAAATTGTCCAAAGTAATCAGAATTAAATTTGGAAAGCAGAACATAAATTACTTTGCATAGATAGATAAACTTAATATTAAGGATTTTTTTTTTCAATTTAGCCCCCTTTTATAACTTATTATGGCAAATAACCCATATTTAAAACTAATATCTATTTTAGTCTTGTTTTGGCCAGCCCAGCATTGAGCTGGCCAAAACATACTGACGACTTTTCAAAAGTCACAGTAGCCCACGTGTTTTTTACCAAAAACATGTAGGCGACTTTTAAAAAGTCGTCCACTGATGACTTCTCAAAAGTCGCCTATATGTTTAAAAAAACAATTTGGACGACTTTTGAAAAGTCACCAATGGACGACTTCTCAAAAGTCGCTCAAACGGGATTCTGTAACAAAACCAGAACCTTACTTTCTTCCTCCTTCACTTTTTTACTTTCTTCTTCATCTCCGAAAACACCAAACCCTCTGCCTTAATTTTTTTTTAAAACCTGGTTAAATTCCATTTAATCTCATTAAAAGCATTAGATTTCGAAGATCTATCTCAAGCATAGCAAACCTCGAATCCAATCAAGGTATGTAGTGGAAACTTTAAGTTTTCAAATTAGTTTGCAAACTTATTTTTTTTATGTTTGATGTACAATGGCTCTTAGTTTTATTCCAACATATGCTATTATGATGGTGAATTGGTTATTGACGATTTAATGTGTGGAAATATCCTGGTGGATCTTACAAACCGACTAAAGTTCGAAGAGGTTCTACTTTTGAGCAGTTGAAAGAGTCGGTTTATAAAGCAACAAAGATAAAACCGGAAGAGTACGATATTAATATGGTTTGCAATTGGCAAATAGATTTTGGATCCAAAGCAATCAAATTTTTTGACGATGACGATGTTGAATTAATGTTTGTTTGCTGCTGCGACTAAATCTATTGAGTTGTTTGTTAGGAAAATTAGAAGATCGGTTGCAGAATAACCAACACCAGCACCCGTAATAAATTTTGGCGTTGAAGAATATTCTATAATGATGGAGAACATGGGTACTGGGTAAGGAATTCCGTGACCTAGTTTTAGTCATTCGAATCAGCATCCATTCATGAGTTTGCAGTCTAATGTCCAATTTATCTATCCCCATTTAACGCAGGAGAGCGATTCACGAACGAATCAGAGGTATCATTTATTCGTGATTACATACAGATCTTGTATATTGAATTGATTTAATTATTATACTAAATCTGTATTCCCATGCAGTTTTATTCTAGTTCAGAACTCTACTCAAAGAAGTGTTGGAGCATTGAGTAGCCTTATATCTGAACGAATGCAGCCAATTCCGTCTAAACTTTACCGTTTAAGCCAAAAGTAAGTTAATATTGCAATATGTTGCAAAATTATTAGTATGTAGAAATAAACTAAAATTGATGTATTTATTTACTGCAGCTTTGCAGCAAAACAACACTGCTACACAGTCATACGTCCAACCACCGAATGAACCAGTGGGTCAAACTATCTGCAGTGATGATATAGATGTAGATGATGAAGAAGATGTACAAGCTGAAGATATTCCTGCACTTGATATTATGTCTGTTGTGTCAATACCAGAGGTTGATACAACTTAGGTGGAAATTATGCAAGTAAACAATGATCCACTGGACTACGATTTTGGAGGTGCAAAACCAGATTATGTGGACTACGATGAATTAGAAATAGAGATACCATTGGACGATGATTTGTGCGGTGCACAAATTATGGCTAGGTCGATTGTAGCAAATGTAAACTTCTACAACGAATTATTTTCATCTTCCAGCGTACAAACCAGTTTCAAAGTTAGCATGGTGTTTTAGAGTAAAGCTACAACAACTATCAGAATGGTCAATCTTATATGCGATGTCCTTGAAGCCAATAAGGTCGAACAAAGAAAAAATCACCGCCATTTGCAACATCGATGACAGTTGTCCTTGGAGAATACATGTTATTAACTCAAAAATGACACAGGATGGATTGTGGATTGTTAAAAAATATCATAGTGATCATACATGCATAAACCCTACAGTGAACTCAAATCATAGGTAAGCTACGTCATCTTTTATGGTATCGAAGATCAGGCCTTTCTGATTCGATTTGAACAATATGGCTGGAACGGTGCAGGTTCTAATGGAGGAATAATTATTTATCAAAATTAGCTATTTGAAAGCATGGAGAGCATTGAGCAAGGCAATTGAACGAATATACGGTGATTGGGCGGAGTAAAATTCCAGCCTACGACAATAATTTGGTAAAATATGCAAAACAAATCCAGGAAGCATAGGACATGTGACTACTGATGAGTATAGAGTTTTTGATCATGCATTTTGGTCATTTAGGCGATGTATCGAGGGATTTTTCCAATGTCGACCTTTGCTTTATATAGATGGTACACATCTATATGGTAAATACAAAGGTACCTTACTTGTTGCAACCGCCATTGATGCAAATGATCAGCTATATCCCTTGGCATTTTCCATTGTTGAGTCCGAATCCACTAATAGTTGGAGTTTGTTTTTTACATGCATGCAAAGGTTCATTCACAGCATGAATAATCACCATATTACTTTCATTTCTGATAGAATGAAAGTAATACTTACAGCGTTGCAGAGCAAATGGCTAGCCCTACATAAACATAGGTATTGTGCTAGATATTTGAAAGCTAATTTTCAAGCAGTGGGTTTCAGAGACAAACGATTGACCGGTTTATTCTACGCTGCTACATGTGCCTCTGAGGAGATCGAGTATTTAAAGATTTGTGTAGAAATTAAAACCACCAGTATTAGAGCACACAACTGGATAAATAGAAGTTTGGGTGGAAAGGAGGAAAATTGGACATTATGTAAAGATGACGGTGGTCGTTTTCATGTTATGACGACTAATGCGTCAGAAAGTTTTAATGGTGCACTTAGGGGTGCAAGATCTTTTCCTATTAGAGAACTTGTTGCACGTACCTTCTATTGATCCGCTGATTACTTTTGCCAATGAAGAGAGTTAGCTAAGAATTCCACACTTCGTGTCATGCGAAAATGGGAAGCAAAAATAGCGTAGAGAACAAGCGAAGCAAGGCTTTGTCGGATTGTCCATTTCAGTCAAATTAAATGGCAAGTGGTTCATTACTTTGAAGATGAATTCAAAGTTATAATCGATGGTAACACTTGTTCATGTACATGCAACATCCCATTACTACAACATCTCCCCTGCGCCCATGTGATGGCTGCTTGTTCGTCAGTGGCCAATGGTGCAAACAGAGCTCATCATGATTTTGCATCACATTGGTACTCGTTCAAAATTACCTAGCGGCATACTCTGCAAAATTTCATCCCGTGTGCGATAAAAGATATTGGTATCCACACGAAGGTCAAATGGTTCTTCCATCCCCTACAAGGCGAGCTTCAGGAAGCCCCAAGTCTATTAGAATTAAAGGCACCATGGATAAGATGCAGCCTCCAAGGCCGAATAGATCCACTAAATGTGGTATGCACGGTCGTAAAAGGAGTCGTTGTCATTCAATTACCTAGTTTTCATATGCGTGTTATTGTTGGTTGATGTTTGTAAGAGGTATGTTTTTTATGTAAGAACATTTTATTTTTCAATTTCATGTTCTATGTTCGTTTGAGAGGATGAATGTTATGTGTTGGAATTTGATTACTCCACCAAAAGTGAGTTGAGAAATAATAACTGCTAAGTGATACAAAAACAGATGCAAATGTAAGCTAGTGATACATAAATCATCATAATACATGTTCAACGATACATAATTCAATTACATTAAAATGAACATCCAAATTTCTATTTACTTCTCCTTCCACAATCTGGGAGGACTCAACTTGTCGAACGTTACGCCCTTATTCAATAGTGCATTGCGATATTGTAGGTTTAACTTCTCCAAACGGGCATTTTCTTCTTGCATTTAAAGGGCATATGCAACTCCCCTCGGACACATTTCCAGATCTTTCCATTTAAAAAAGTTACAACATTCAACATCGTTAGGCCGTAACTTACTATCGTTGTATGATTCACAACAGTAAAAGCGACGACCCGCATTCCTTTCATTCCGACACACAACCACTTCACATTCATATCCGCAATAACAAAGTACCCGAGGTGGTGTCCGGCTTGAACTAGCATTGTTAGGCTTATGACGAGCTAGCACATCCAATAATTTTCCATGAAGTGGTTGTTGTATTGGTTCACCGCTAACCACTGCCAGTGTTGATGTACCACCACCCCTAGAGGGGGCAAATTTTCAACCTACGTCTCAGGGACAAAATTAACCTCAAAATTTTCTTCATTAACCAGCGCAAAGCCTCGTTGTTGTTCAAATTCGTCATACATTTTCATCATCGTCTCATCGTCAATCTTCCAATTGTCCATTTTCAACAACTTTTTTCTTGAAAATAACAATGTTGGAATTAGCCTTAATTGCAAAAGATTAAACAAATTTAATAGTGCTAATGGAACTTACCTTCTTGTTGTATCTCCAAATCTTTAAAAGATATTTGATTTCGTCGGAAAATATTGAAATTGTGGAAGAGAGACGTGGCTTAGGTTTTGGGTTCTTTTTTTGAAACTAGGTAAAGTGAAATATGAGGGAGGTTGAAGGGCAGGGTTTTTGTTTTGAAACTCTGCACCCACAACTGGGGCGACTTTTGAAAATTCGCCCACTTGCGACTTTTCAAAAGTCATCCAATTTGTGTGCAGGGTTTCTTTTTTGAAATCTTGCACACTTCGATGGCGACTTTTCAAAAGTCGCCAACTAGCGACTTTTGTAAAGTCGCCCCAGAAGTGTGTGCTGGGTTTCAAAGCAGAAACCCTACATCACCATTTTCAACAATACCCTAAATTTCATTACAATCAAATTCAACATTTTAATCAAATTCAATCATCCAACATCCAATAACTCAAATTACAACATCCACCAATTCAACGATTGAAATCAAAATCCAACATCCTACAATTCAAGAATTGCGTTCCAATTCTGACATCCAACAATTCATCAAAACAACTAATCCAATATTTCAACAATTCATTAAACAAAACAAAACCAAACAAAGTAAATCAACAACTTATACCATCCTCAATACTTCAACCTACGATGTTATAGAGGAGTGCGTCTTGGTTTCCTCATAGATAGTGGAATTTCGCGCGACGAATCCTCCTCTTCACTTGCTTGTGTAGGATCTATAAGCTGTGAAGGGCAGGAAGCAACTTCAAATTGTGTTTCTTGAGATGAAGAAGCGCCTTTTCGATGTCTCCGTCGCTGAAATGTACGAGTAGTAGGAGGAACGCCATGGATTTCTATGGCATGTTCGATGAGCGCCTGTGGTGGAGGTGGAGGAGGCGATGGAGGCAGTCTTGGTCTTATTAACTTGTTCCTCCGCAAAAAAGATTCTAAGATGCATTGTACATTGAAGCATTTGCCCTGCGATCTTTCAGTGACCTCTTGTGCAAGCTCGTCTATAATCTTGATCACACGGTAAATGTTGTTTACCAGCCATAACATAAAGTACAAAGAAAAGTATAAATTTCAAATATTTGAATAAAGATTGTACATACTACGTACCACATTCCTTCCAAGGGGTGCTTTGGGAGTGTAAGGGTCAGCAACAACGGGAGGCGCTAAAGGTGGCTCGATGACATGAAGAACATATCGATTTGTGATGTTCTAGTACCAAGATAGGTATTCTTCTTCGGACAATATGAACTAGCATCCCTGTTGTGTGTGCATGTAGCGCTCGGTCCATGTCTCAATCACCATAGCATACTCCCTGACTGCAATATCAATCCTGTAATGTGGTGGTTGTTCCGGTAAATGTAGGGTCATACCAAACTGCCTCGTCACTCGGCCGGGAAGATGATAGGCGACATCATTCAACCAAATGAGAGGCACACGAACTATCCACAGCTGAATGGAAGTGAAACATAAGTTTGGCAAATCTCCAAGCACATCTGTGTATGGGGTCAAAGTCACAGAATGATAGTCTAACATATTGAACTCATTACTGTAGAAGGCAACATGATGCATCCACGATGAAACAGTGCTTTTAGGTCCTACCCACCTATAGAAATATAAAATTTTAACTTATCAAATCCGAACAACTATACGTACTATACTACAGAATTAATTATATCTGGCACCGTATAGCAATGATAAGTCAATCATAGTCCTCCACCTCATGGTTACTCTACCTATACGTAGATAAGTCCAACACCAAAGTTGCAAATAATATAGACACATGGTTTCAGTTGAATAGGGGAATATGAAATAACTGTCGGTGAAAGTAAATAATGGAAATACCTATACTAGACTCACACAACCACCAATGCTTGCGCTCTCTTGCAAAGCAAGCCTCGTAAACTCGTTACACTGTCCTAAGAATATTGGCGACAAACATCAAAGTTTTCTAAAAATGAAGCCATTTAAGCCATATCCGTGTGTTCGAATGATCACATATCAACCTTTAGCAAATAATATGCAATATAACGGCTCTGGTTCGTTGCTGAATCTGAATCTCCATGGCATCTTCTGGTATGTCGTTCGCAAATTGTTACGTAAACCATCTTGTCTATATCATTTCGTTTCCCTACCACTCCTCTGTTGGAGGTGTTAAACCTAGGAGCTCTTGGCATAAACTAAGGTAATCGACTAGATCGGGGTTGGTCAACGAAGCACCGTCTATGGGTATGCCAAGTAAGCATGCAATATCACCCAATGTGATAGTCATCTCCCCAGTACGTAGGTGAAATGCAGATGTCTCTAGCCTTCATCTATCCAATAAAGCAGTGATAACATGATAATCCAACTGGATGTGCCCCACCCTAAAAACAAGTCCAAATCCAGCTTGATCTATCAACTATATAACACTTAGATGAGCAGATGTTACTCTCTTCATTTTATACGAATGATCTATGGTTCTGTCTGCGGTATTGCTTTGTCAAAATATCACAAAATTATTATCAACATGTAACAAGCAATATCATTCAATATTTGTACATTTCCAAAACTAAGAATTTTACCACGATTAATTTGGATTATTCGTTCGATGCCGTTGTTGCATATAGAGGACAGATCCATCGATAGATCCCAGTAGCATCTCGGAGTAATCTACACATGTGCGAGTTAACAAGATTTTCAAATTCATTTTCCGACATCAAAACTAGGAATTTACGCATTATTTTTCAACAATTTAAAAATGATTTCACCCATAATAAATTATCTCAACAATCAATAATTGCTTACAAATCCTAAAAACCAATATTTTGCAATTTTCTTCAAAATCCTAAATTGAAATAATTTTGATTTATCCATATCTAGAGGCGCATCCCACGTTGAAGAGCTTGCCAACTTCTAATTTATTGAACAAAATGCTAAATGTTTTAGGTTTTGGGCGAAAATTCCAGATTTGGGGGATTTTGGGGTTTTTGGAGATGAAGAGAAAAGTGAAAAGGTGAAGGAGGAAGAAAGTGAGGTTCGGGTTTTGTTATAGAACCCCATTTGGGCAAATTTTCAAAAGTCGTCCAAATTGTTTTTCTAAAAACATGTAGGCGACTTTTGTGAAGTCGCCAATGGGAGACTTCTCAAAAGTTGCCTATATGTTTTGGATTTTTTTTTGTACCGCCGACTTTTGAAAATTCGTCGGTACGTTTTGGCCAACTCAATGCCGAGCTGGACAAAACAGGGCTAAAGTTAATATTAGTTTTAAATGTGGGCTATTTGCGATAATAAGTTTTAAAAAGGGATAAATTGAAAAAAAATCCTAATATTAAAACATAATGAATATCATGAAAACAAATAAAAAAGGTTTGTCAACTTCATAAATAATCCATAGAGTTAAAAAATGGTAAGGAATATCAAACAAATGAACCAATTACAGAAAAAGGGAGATTTGCAAGAAAGAAATTTTTGTGAATAACAAAGAAAAATAAGACCTCGATGTAAATTGGCAAGCCTTATATCTCGATTAAAACCAAAGGCAAAATCTTAATAGCATTAGAATATTACCACAAGGACCTATCATCTTCCGACCGTCGACTTCCACTTGTAGTGTCCTCTATGTCCTTGGATCTCATCGTCCCATAAAGGTCATCTCATCATCATTGCAACTACTTGATGGAGACAAAGGAGGATAAGACGACATTATCTTGTTGTAGTCGAAGGGGGATGGGATGGTAGTGGCTTGATGGATACGATTGGGATGGTAGTAGCGTGATGGATACGAATGGGATAGGACTGCACTGAAAATTAAGGAAAAAATGAAATGGAGCGGCCGTGATTTGGGGATGGAATGGCAGCGATTTGTTTTTTTTTGCCGAGACAGGTGAATTGAGTGGGGATACATTAGGTTCTTTTTTTTGGAATTAGGTTATCAGCATGGAATGGAGGGAAATGAAAATGTTGGCAGGTAAATATCTCAAGCAGCTGTTTAACAAACTATTTATATTATTTCTTGTTTTAAATTACAAATGGACAACATATTGCCTTAAAACGCTGTAATTAAGAGCTGTTAAAAATCATTTTTCTTTTAGTTTCTTCTAAATATTTATAGGAATATTATATTCTATTCCTTCTGCTGTGATATTTAGCAGTAATAGAAATTCTCTATGTTGTTGATTGTTTTATATTCTACCCTTAACAGAATATCGTCATGATATTTATGGAATCAGAATATGGTTGCTTGTATGCATTTATCATGGGTATTGCAGAGGATGGGTCGTTACAGTGTCCTCCATTAGCCCTACAACTCTTCACTGATCTACAAATCACTTTCATTTTTCAATTGTGGTTTTCCATGGTAATAGATTTCTCAGTATCATAAGTTTTACTAAGAAGTTGAATATTTAAAGGCATAAAAAGCTAAGTGACATTGTTGAGGAGTCCAAATTTTTCTATTACACGTGTTACAATGAATCGAGACAAAGATAAACCAACACAAGTGTTTGTTTAGCATATTTGGATGGACAACAAGTGTTTGGTCAAAGGGTAGCTAACGCTTTCACTGGGATTGTTTAACGGCTAAAAGCTAGGGAAACCAACACAAGTTGTGTTTGTATTCATAGCATTGATGAAAAATAAATTGCACACAACATATGGTTTCTTTAGAAATGATGTGGATTAATGACTTGCTTACTTTACATCATGTGAAAAGGAAATTATGACAAAATACAAATAGGACTACTAAAAATGTAGAGGAGAAACACGAATATATATAAAGAGATGACATTTAAATATTACTGTCAAATTTTGCTCTTAAAGCATATATATAAAGAGATGATGTTTGTTACTCAATGCATACACTCTATACGAAACATGAATCCACTATAATTTGTTTTGCTTCTCCTCTTCATTCTCGTCTTCCTCAAGTGTTGATGATAATCATGAGATATATAACCATCAACAAAAACTTATAGCATCTCATGCACTAGAGTTTATTCCACTTCAATAACATGAGGATGAATCATCAAGAGAGGTGGTAGGGTAGTAGGTCATAGGGATTGTAGGAAAAAAGGAACTATCACTATGTCACAAAGTGAATCTGACAACAGTGATCATACAACATAAGGTAGATTTTTTGTTATCCTACTTTTTCACACGACACGTGGAAAAATCATCTGTGAATAACCCATGAAATCTTTCATCTATTGTCTGAATAGCCCGTGAATTCTTGATGTACGTGCTTGTTATTCAGACAATATTTTATATGTCGTTAGATTTAAGTTATCAATTTTTTTAGTTTTGGCTCTATTTTTTCCTTCTCAATTATTTCATGGCCACTTTTTTGGTTTTCCCTTTATATTTTTGTCCCCCTTTTTATTTTTTTCCCTCTTAAATCTTTTCTTCGTCTGAAAAAATAGAGCATATTCTAGAATTAGGATTTTTGCCCCTTTGAAATTCATTCAAATCATCTTGCCCCTTTCATTCCTTGTTGATTGTGTGCTTCGATTTTATGGCTATTGATGGTTGCAGCTCCTTATTGAGTGTTCTTCGATTGATATTGGTGTGATTTTTGCCCCTTTTGATTTATATTGTTTTCGACTTTGATTATACTACTAATGATGAATTGGGTTCTTTATATAGGAATTAATTTCCTATATTTTGATATATATGTTGAGATTTGAATTTCAAATTATTTGCTTAGCCATCTGATTCCCTTTCGATTTCTGCCCAATTTCCATTTTGTATTGATCTCGGTTTGATTTTCCTATGATAATTTGGGTGTATATATGATAGTGAACCAAACTTGGCTGAAGTGCACTAACAAACATGTATTGGTCATGTACATAAATGTTTTGAGATGTATGTATTGTGATGGTGAAAACTTTGATTGCTACTTTATTAATTCGTGTCTAAGTTGGTGGATGTTTTGAACTTCCATGTGTACACATACATACGTGTGTGTATATGTATGTATGTATGTATGTATGTATGTATGTATGTATGTATGTATGTATGTATGTATGTATGTATGTATGTGTGAATGCCCTTTTGGTTCCTTTTCATTTGATTCTTGCACCTTGCACTTTCATTTCAATTTAATTGTATGGTTTTAGGATATTAAGTTCGACTTTGATCACTTCATTGTTTAGCTGATTGCCCTTTGCTTTTTTTGTTGCCCCTTGCACTTGTGATTCTTTCACGTATTTGTTAGTGTTTTCCTTGAACTGAAACGAAATGTTTTGCCTGATGCTTGACGCTGAATGATATACTTATTGCCTTTCTACTCACTATGTACATATGTGTGTATCTATATTTATGTTCTTTAATGTTTTCATATGTTTCCATACCTATCAAAACGGTCTCTAGAATTCTATGTAGGAGCAGAATGTTTTCATATATCCCTTTTTTACCCGCTCCTATGTTTTCATATACACTGTCACTTGCTTCTCCTTGTTGCTTTGAGCTAAACCATTTTGAGTTTATCTTGTTGCAGTGCACTTTGATTCCAATATCATCCATGTATATACGTCCATATGTATGTATATATGTGTGAATGTTTATGGCACTGCCTTGTTTTAATTTATGGCACTTGATGTTTGTGGCACTGCCTTGTTTTGATTTGTTTGTGAACCATTTTGTGCTTGAACTGGTTTGCTTTGAACTGAACCATTTTGAATTGCTTGAAGCATTTTGGGTTGAACCATTTGTTGAATTGCTTTAATGTGGTTTAAGCTTGAACCATTTCTACTCACTATATACGTATACATATGAACTGGTTTGAGCTTGAACCATATTGAGTTGAACCAATTGTTGAATTGCTTTGAGCTGAACCATTTTGAATTGATCTTGTTTTGAGTTGCCTTGAGCTGCTCTTATGTCGAAATTGTCCCTTATTTATCCATATGTATGTTTTCATATACACTTTAATGTTTTCATATGTTCCTATGTTTTCGTATGTTTCCATACTTTTCGAAACTGGCCCTAGAATTTCTAAATAGGAGCATAATGTTTTCATTGTCCCTTGTTTATTTGCTCATATGTTTTTATGTACACTATCTCTTGCTTCTCCTTTTTGCTTTGAGCTGAACCATTTTGAGTTCATCTTGTTGCAGTGCACTTTGATTCTAATGTCATCGATGTATACATATACTTATGTATGTATATATGTGTGAATGTTGGTGGTTGATCTATACTTGTACATTGTTGTGCTGCCTGAATGTTTGTGGCACTGCCTTGCTTTAATTTATGGTAGTGCCTTATTTTAATTTGCGGCACTTGTTGTTTGTGGCGCTGCCTTGTTGCATTGTTGGCCTTGTCCATGTACTTGCATGCTGCCTTGTTCAAGGCAGTGCCAGTGCACTGCCTTGACATTTGTTGAATCTCTTTCATGTGCTTTGGTTTCTTGTTTATGCACTTTAATACTTGCTTCAGCATTTTTGTTTTGCATGAGCTTGTTTATGTGCACTATGATTTCTTGTTACACTTTCAATTGCAAACTTGTTCCAATTCAGTTCTTGTATATATACTTGTATGCACTTGTATATACTTATGTACACTAGAGCTTGTATATACTTGCTTCATCACTATGATTTTTTTTGCCTATGCACTTGTTGTTTGAAGCCTATCTATATGTATACATATATATGTATATATGTATATGCTCACTTTGATGATGTATACTTGTTGCCTATAGCATGAAATGCTTGTCATGCATGTACCATTATACATGCTTCATGTGTGCATTTTCTTGTGTTCCTTGTTCATGCCTTTATCTGAACCATTTTGAGTTTCTGAACCATTTTGACTTGAACTTGTTTTGAGTTGCCTAGAGTTGCTTCTATGTGCACTGTAGTTTTGCCTGAGCTTGTTTATGTGCACTTGAACTCTTATTTATTTGCACTGCGGTTCTGAACATTATGTGCACTGCAGCTTTGCCTTAAATTCTTACCTAGTTGTCTTGTTTGCATTTCTTGGATGTGCAAGTGTGCATTTTCATGTATATGCATACATACATATATATATGTATGTATGTGTGTGTGTGTGTGAATGTGCAAGTGTGCATTTCCTGGTTTGAGTATTTTGGTTATATTATCTCACACTTGAATTGCGTATATTCTTGCTTTGAATATTCTGGTGCTTCACCTGTTTGTGCACTTGTTTTAAACTTGAATTGCTAAAACTTGTTTTTATGATATGTGCACCTAAGTTGAGCTCGAAGGTTGGACTTGACCTTGTGCACATTTGCACTGTGTTGAGCCTTCAGGCTTGACCTTTGCAACAATCCATGAGATTTGATCGATGCTTGGCCTTGTGATATTCACTGTGATACACTATGCATATCAATAATTGTCCATGCACATATATATGTGCTCCTGTCTAAAACATGAAAAGAAAACAAACCCATAAATTGAGGTAATATTAATACTGAATTCAATTTTATTTTGCAATTTAGCTTTTTTTTCCTTTTTCGTTTTACTGCATTGTTTATTTGCTAGGTATAGGAGATGGTTGGATTACAAAAAGTGTGTGACCAGTGGAACAAGATGATCATTCAAGCTCAAGATGGAGCAAGCAAATCAAGATCAACATAAAAAGCAAACTCGTGTGAGTAAAAAAATGTTATATATAAGAGTGCAGAGAAATATTGTATATATGGGAATGATAGTGAAAGTTGTATTTGAAAAAATAAGTACAGTGAGAGTGAAAGTTGTATTTTATTTGAATTTTACTTGAAATAAAATATTTGTTTAAAAAAAATTTGAATTTCATTTTGTGAACAATTATTCATATTAGTCAATATTTATATGTTTTCTAATAAGAATTTCAGAAATGGAACTATCACATCAGACAACATTTGGTTTTTTTGTTGTTCTAGTGCATATCAGACGACGAGGCATCTCCGTGGTCTGATGTGCACTGAGACGACATGGGATTTAATGATAGATAGGTATTCAATCAAACAATAGAGCATATCCGTCATGTGATTTGTTTCTCCCAAAGTGCATGCATTAGGTCATGACCTAATAATGAAAGACTATTTTAGCGATGATCCTTATTTCGATGTGGATAAGTTAAAAGGATTTATCACATGTTCCAAAATGCGTTTGACCATTTAATGCACAGGTTGGGAGAGACGAACGTGTCTTTTACTCAAATACATTATACATGTTGATATATGGATTTATCACCTCATCAAAAATGAATTATGTAATTCAAATGCTTCCATATGGTGATAGTTTTGGTAGGCAAGATAAGTACATTTGAACTGGAGATACTTTGGAAAATCAGTGCATAAAATAATTTTGTAAAATGGTGGTTTCGCAGGTTGGCATAGAATATCTTAGACCATCGAATCCAAATGATATCCAACAACAATTAGCAATGGGTAAGCAAACGGGGATTTCCACATATATTAGGTTACTTAGACTATAAACATTGGCACTAGAAAAATTATATCGTTGCCATAAAAGGACAATACATCGTTTATTATCAAAAAGAAACTATGGTTTTGGAAGCTGTAGCCACTTTCGATTTATATATTTGGCTCAAATTCTTCAATATTCAAGGTTCTTTAAATGACAAAAATGTTCTTCGTCAATCACACTTACTTAATGATTATCTAACGATACTGACCAGCTTGCAGTTACATGATAGTGGATAAACAACTAAACATGGGAAACTATCTTGTTGATGGACTCTATCCTATGCGAAAAACATTGGTTAAAGGCGTTTCACAAAACAGGTTATGGGAAGGAATTAATTTATCGAATAGCAATTGAGTTTAAGGAAACATCAAAGTGATTTCAAGGTATTTCAAGGTAGATTTCATATTTTAGGAAAAGAAATGTATTACCATAATATAGTCGTGATTTCCGATATAATATACAATGTGTAGTACTCCATAACATGATTGTTGAAGAAAAAATAGGTGGGCATAAACTTTAGTTATGTAATTACCCCGATCTTGTGCCAACTTTCCAGATTCCTCACATAAAGGAACCAAACACATTTGCACAATACATGATGGGATCTAAGGAGATTAGAAATCCAAAGGTGCATGTAGACTTGTGTAACAACTAACGAACACTACCATCATTTCATTGGTAATAATTGAATAATTATGACTCAATTGTTATATTTTTACCAATATTTTTAATCTACTAAAGAGTTGTGGATCCTTTTTGATTAATGTTATTAATTTATTAGAAAAATCTATATTCATTTGTTGTGCTTCATTTAAAAAATACATTATCTATGTATTGAAAACACAAATTGTAACATCCTGGTATTTTCAACCATTCGCATCCTTACATGTCGGACTTGAATTGCTCAAAATATCAGATTGTTAGCTTAAATTTGGCAAAACTCAACAGATACAGTAAATAAATAAATCATAGAATCACAGACACGGAGTATTACAATAATAAGCAGTGTAATAGATAAATATTAGTTCATGAAGCTACTATATATACAATAGAGTTTAAAATAAATTACAACAGAATATCTCAAGTATAATGAAGTCTCGAATAAAAATAGATGGCATCTGTGAATCAATCAACTGGAAAGCTGATTAGATGAGACGGATCTTCAAAATAAAGCTTCAAACTCCAAAGGTGAGTCTTAAATGATGTGCCACTTAGTCTGACCCGAGCGTAAAGCGAAACACAAAACACTCGAATCAAGATTAACATTCTTATATCAATAAATTCAACTCAAGTGAAATAGCAATTGAAATATAAGTAACTTAAAGGATGTTTGGGATAACCATCCTCTAAGGATCCGTGGAACTATCTACTATGTAGTAATATACGCTATTATAATATGTCTATAGTAAACTAAAAGATATTAAAATAGCATTAAGGCGTTACCCATATCCCCTTTAGCACATTTTATATATTCCCATTGTCTGTACAATGCCGTACGTTCGTCCGAGAGATTTACACAGAGGACATCACATAGGTACGGTACAAAACAAACTCGTAGAAGGCGCTCTAGGGCATGTGAACACAACACATGAGAAAAAGCCAGGGTAGATATACCATTTGCAGATCCGGACTGGTGGTAACGCATAGCAGCTACTACCGCCCACCTCGGACATACTCCCATATCAAAAATCGAAGGGTGGCCACCAAAAGAATCACAAAAGCAATAGAATAGTATCGAAAGAATATGTTCGATCGAAGGAATGACCTCACTTGGCCCTGCATGGCTCCTGATTTTAGTCACATCTAAGCTAACTCACGGGAGTCAAGGTCACGTCATACCATATAGAATCATCACCAAACCATCCTACTTCATTTCTGGAATCTCTACCATGTACACAGTTGTTAAAGTGGTTTTCGGGTATTGGCAGAGAGTATGACAATATTTGATCCCGGTCTCTTTAACAACCAAACGTTATTATAACACCGTGGTCATTTCAAAATAGTATATACTCCGAAACAAAAATATCATTTTCCATTTCAAATATTTCCATTTCCAAGAATCATATCCCTTTTAAAGTTATAACACTTTCGAAACCAAAACACTTGAATTATATTACTTTAGAAATCATAATACTTTGAAAAACCATAACCTTGAAATCATAACTTCCACCATTTAAATAGTTTAGACATAAATAATAATATATAATAAAATAGCTTATATAAGAATGGTTTATATTAAAAATGGTTTATATTAAATAGTTTATATTAAAATAATTTATAAAGTAAAATTTCATTTAAAAAATACTTTATGTAATAAAATAGTTCCCTCAAATTTCACAAATCGATTCAAATCAACTTGAATTCCAAAATTCCCGTTTAATTTAATCTCAATTCTTCAACTTCAATTCAATTCAGTTTCTCAATAAATCAATTTCAAATTATATCGATTTCAAATACGAATTTGAACCAAAAAATAAACCATTTAAAATTTCAACATATTTCAAAGCTTTAATATTCAAACATTTCAAAAACTAGATTTGATAATTCCATATATATATATATCAAATTCACTTTAATATATTTAATTTTAAATATTTACTTAATCATTCAAATAACATTTCAATAAAACTTAAAATTTCAAATTTAAATAAAACTAAATACACCATTTCAATTTATGTAAATTTGAAATATTCACTTAAATCACTTTTAATCAAAAATCAAGTTATAAAATCATATCTTAAAAATCCCAAATTTAATAAATTTCAAGTCAAACTTATTTGAGTATAATTCTTAAATAAATTCAATTTCAAAACCTTGGAAATCATTTCAATGTATATATATATATATATATTGACCAACGGTGTCTATATATAATTTTCTATCCTATGGTCAAGTGATACGGATATTTATCATTCAATCCGTAATTTAAAATATATACGGGTATATAGCATTTCAACCCGTAACCCTGAATTCAATTTAATGAAAATCGCTTGGGTTTATCATTTCAACCATAACGATTTTCTCCTATTCTACAAGATCGTTCGGGTATGTATCATTTCAACCCGTAGGGAATTCTATACTAACAGGGTACTTGCAGAGTGATAACAGATATAATAATAACATAGCAGGCATATATCATCAATAACAATATAATATAAATAACGAGATATGGTGTCATATCCTACAAGTGAACAGTTATAGATAATAGCATATATAACACTTTAATTAACTAACAGTAGCATATTTCAATTGTTGTTTCAATTGAAATCAAATTTAATAAATATAATAATGTTAATCGTGAGTGATTGCTCACCTTTCGAGGCTAGAGAAATTCGACAAAAAATGGGCTACGAATCCAGGCACGAATCTCAAAATAATGCAAGATTGAACTTGAATGGATAACGAAGCTGATAATTAGGAATGGATGAGTTTAAATCAGAACTAGATCGGTGAAGATAAATGGTATCAATGAGCTTACACACACACACACACATTACTATTTTTCAAATTACTAATTTAACTTTAATGTAAATAAAACAAAACCTTATACATATTTATAATCCAAACTCGGATGAACTTGTATATATAAACACTATATATACATATACATACATACATATATATAAATATATATCAAAACCATATTTTAGTACAAACACATATATTTTATTTCAAACAACCATACAATAAGAGAAAATGAGCAGCTATCTGTGATCCGCGTAACATATATTGAAGATATTGTATCTCTGCCATTCATCGAGTCTAAGGATGATCTCAGCCATTGCTTTTGTTTTCTTTGCATTTTCATGTATATGGGCCTGATTGCTTAAAGCCCATCTCAGTGTATTTAAATATCAACTGCACGAGACAACTATCTTTGTATCTGATTACTATCTTTTCACTATTCAGCAATAAAGCATTTTTCTGTTTCAAATCTATCTTCAAATACTGAAAATTATCTGAATCAAAATATTTCAACTTCACAAATTATCTCAACATGGTATCAGAGCCAATAAAGGCTTAACAGCCATCAATTCTGTTGATCGAATCCCCATCAGAAACTGTGTCATTATTTGGGCGATTAATCTCCATCAGAAACTAAGTTCATCATCTGAAGATTATTGAGTTAGTCATACAATCCAGTGTCGTGCCTAACAACAGTGGCTGCATCAAGATTCTTTTACATACTCACACAGAAAATCAGTCAAGAAAATCAGAAAACAAAGAAATCAAGAAATCAAGAATCATCTCAAAACCAAAAAAAAGAAGAGGTGCCTTCCAGCACAACATATCAGATCAAAAGAAGGAGATCATCATTTATGTTGCACGGTTGCATCAAATTCACTGTGCGAAGTTCTTGATTCAGTACCTTTATTTTCTGTATTGAATTGAACATTTTCTGTTGTTCTGCATTTCCATTGCTTGTCTGCATTGGATATTGTTTTTTGAAATCATCATGGGTGATGAATCGAGCAACCAACCCAACATGGCAACCTCAGCTAATGAAAGCAACAGTAGTCTACCAAGTACTACTGCAGAGAAACTTATCAAGACAGTGATTAGCCCACAAAGCAATCTTGTCACAGTCCAATTGAATGAAGATAATTTTCTTCTTCGGAGATTAAAAATTGAGACTGCAGTCCAAGGATATGGACTTGAAGGTCGCATTCTTGGAACTATCCCCATTCCTCCCAAATTTATAACCGATCAAGAAAACAAAATTATTAGTAATGAGGATTATGTTAAATATCATAGGCAAGATAGATTAATTTGTTCATGGTTGTTATCTTCAATAAGCACAGACTTGCTATTACATGTTATTGGATGCAAAACTGCAAATGATATATGGACAACTATTGAAAAGGTGTTCAATACACAATCAGCTGCCAAAGTAATGTACTATAAAAGACAACTGCACAATATAAAGAAAGACAACAGCACCATGAGAGAATATATCTTCAAAATCAAGGGAATATGTGATTCACTGGAGGCAGCAAATCACAAAGTTTCAGATTCAGAACATATTCTGACCATTCTCAATGGATTAAGTGAAGACTATGAATCAGTTATTGCTGTTATAGCATCACAAAAGGATTTACCATCTCTTGATGATGTTTACTCCATATTACTTTCTCATGAGGCCAGAATTGATAATAAAAGATCATAAGAATCAGAATTTGCAATCAACTACACGGCCACTTCAAGAAACAAAGTTCAGAATAACAACAAGACAGATCAGTTTATATAGAAAGGGAGCACACAGAGGGGAGGTTATTCAAATAGATTAAGAGGAAGGAGCAGATACAATAATAACAACAGAACAAAGTGTCAAATCTGTGAGAAGATTGGACACACTGCCATAAAGTGCTATTTCAGATACTCTAATCAGAACAATAATCAAAAAGGTGGAAATTATAGTGTCAACATAGCTCAAACTAGTT
Organism: Allium cepa; assembly: GCA_030765085.1. NCBI lineage: Eukaryota > Viridiplantae > Streptophyta > Magnoliopsida > Asparagales > Amaryllidaceae > Allium > Allium cepa. The sequence continues at coordinate 70,842,814 of CM060930.1, read as the reverse complement.
CTGACAATCAACCAGACAACAAGAATCACAATGCAAGTGAAAATAATCAAATCATGAATGATGAATGCTGGTATCCAGATTCAGGAGCAACCAATCATATAACAAATAATCTTAATAATTTAGATCTTGGAAATAGAGAATACAAAGGTAAAAAATCCATTTGTATGGGAAATGGTAAGTGTATCAATATCTCACATATAGGGAATGCTATCATTGAAGGGAAGAAACAATTATTTTTATACAACTTACTGAGGGTACCAAAAAAAAAAGAAAAATCTCATAAGTGTATCTCAGTTTGCTAATGATAATAATGTTTATTTTGAGTTCTATCCTAAGTACTACCTTGTTAGAGATATACTAACTAAAGATGTTTTATTACAGGGTGATGTCGAAGGAGGATTATACAGATTTAAATCTGTCAGCACCAGCCAACACACAAATGAAAAAACTGTTGTAATTACTGTGAAATAGAAAACAGTAATAGTATTTTTGATATATGGCATTTTAGACTTGGTCACCCTAGTACTAAAATTGTTAAACATGTTCTCTCTGAAAGTAACATAGTATACAATAATATACCTCTTCCCTATGTGTGTACCTATTGTCGGATGGGGAAAAGTCATAAATTACCATTTGGTGATTCTGTAACAATGTATTCTATGCCACTAGAACTCATTGCCACTGATCTTTGGGGGCCTGCCCCAATACATTCAGATTATGGATTTAAATATTACATATCATTTGTAGATGCACACACAAGACACACTTGGATATATTTTCTGAAAAACAAATCTGACACATGCAATGCTGTGATGAATTTTATTACAATAATTGAAAAACAGCTTGGTATGTATGTCAAAATCATACAATCAGATGGAAGGGCTGAATATAAGCCACTTAAGGATTATTTTAAGGTAAAGGGAATAATTCATCGCTTTACCTGCCCCTATACCTCTGAACAAAATGGTCTAGTAGAAAGAAAACACAGGCATATAGTAGAGTCAGGGCTTAGTTTACTTGCTCATGCAAATCTACCACTAAAGTTTTGGCCTGAAGCATTCAGTACAGCTGTCTATCTCATTAATAGACTACCAACCAAAACTTTAGATGGTAAATCACCTATTGAAAAATTGCTAGGAATAAAACCAGATTATCATAGTTTAAAAATCTTTGGATGCTTATGTTTTCCATGTTTAAGATCCTATAATAACAATAAGTTAAGTTTCAGATCAAAACAATGTACCTTTCTAGGATATGCATCCAATCAGAAAGGGTACAAATGTATTGATAATACCGGAAGGATCTATATAAGCAGACATGTCATGTTTAATGAAAAAGTATTTCCTTTCAAAAATTCTGAAGTAAAAACTAAAGGAAAATTACACAATCCATATGTGTCTATACCTGATTTACCACTGATATCAGAAAACAAGAGCTCAATAGAGATGAGGAGGACTACTGTTGATCATCAACCACACTCACCAACATCTGCTCAACAAAATCCAGAGTGGGAAGATGATCACAGTCATGCCATCAACTCACCTACACATCAAAGAAATGAAGAAGGTCAAAATTATGATACAGAAAACAGTTTTGATAATAATGAAAATATTGAGTTACCTCAAACTGAAGCTCCTGTCAGACCTAGTCACCCCATGATCACCAGAGCCAAAAGTGGGATATTCAAACCCAAGGCATACACCACCAACATAAATATTGATGAGCCATGTACATTTGACCAAGCTGCAAAAAACAAAAACTGGAAGGCAGCAATGGATGAAGAGTATAATGCTCTTATAAAAAAAACTTGGAATCTAGTATGTCAACCTGCACACGAAAATATTATAGGTTGCAGATGAACATACAAGATAAAGAGAAATCCAGATGGATCCATCAACAAATATAAGGCAAGATTAGTTGCCAAAGGGTACACTCAACAATAGGGGTTTGACTTCACTGAGACATTTTCACCAGTAGTCAAACCCACTACTATAAGGCTTATCATCACAATTGCTCTGTATAAAGGATGGAATATAAGGCAATTGGATGTTAACAATGCCTTCTTAAGTAGTGTACTAGAAGAATAAATTTATATGATGCAACCACCTGGTTATGAACAAGACTCAAATCTTGTATGCAAACTGAATAAAGCAATATATGGGCTAAAACAAGCCCCAAGGGTATGGTTTGATAGATTGAAATCAACTTTAATGTCAATAGGATATCAACCTATCAAATCAGACACCTCATTGTTTATCAAAAGTAATACATCCTCAATCATTTACATACTAATCTATGTTGATGATTTAATTGTTACAGGAAACAACCAGGGTGAAATCAATCAAGTCATATGCTATCTGAACAAGCAGTTCTCAATCAAAGATCTGGGACATATCAACTACTTTTTAGGAATAAAAGTACACAAGATTTCAAATTCAGAAATCATCTTATGTCAGAAAAAATATATAACAGAACTGCTTGTCAGAACAAATATGGAAAATGCTAAACCTATGGCCACTCCTATGATCAGCAATCAAAATTTATCAAAAAACAAAGGAGAAGCCATAAGCAATATTAAACAATATAGAAGTGTCATAGGGGCATTACAATATGTCACTATAACACGACCTGATATTACTTTCAGTGTTAACAAGCTTTCTCAATTTATGCAGAACCCACTGGATGAACATTGGAAGGCTGTAAAAAGGGTTCTCAGGTATTTAAAAGGAACAATCAACCATGGACTGACATTCAAAGCAAGCAAAAATCTCAACATAATAGGGTATGCAGACTCAGATTGGGGCACTGATCCTGATGACAGAAAGTCAGTTACAGGATACTGTATATTTGTGGGAGGTAACTTAACATCATGGAGCTCAAAAAAACAGTCAACTATTTCTAGATTCAGCACCAAGGCCGAATATAGAAACATAGCCAGTGCAACAGCAGAAATAATGTGGCTACAGTCAATCATAAAAGAACTAAAACTAGATACAAACATCAAAGCAACATTATGGTGCGATAATCAGAGTGCTGTCTACATGACTGCAAATCCTATAATGCATTCAAAAACTAAACACATTGAAATTGACTTACATTTTGTCAGAGATCAAGTGCTCAAAGGGAATTTACAAGTAAACCACTTACCAGCCACTTACCAAATGGCAGATACTCTGACGAAGTCACTATCAAAAAGAAATTTTCTGCAATTCAAAAGTGACCTCAGAGTTACAGAAGATCAATCTTCGGTCAAGCAGAGTCAACAACAGTCAGAGAAAGCATCAATCTATTCTCAATCGGAGCAAGACAGACCAAAGCTTCAAGAAACAACTCAGATCTACTCAACTCAGAACCCAAAATTGAGATGCTCTTCTTAAAGCAAAAGTTGAGAGATGAAAGGATCACAAGTCATCACCTTTCGGATGGTACAGCTCAGGAACCCTCTGTCGTAACTCAAATCAATAAAATTCATCACTAATTTCTGCCAGAAATTGATGATTTTACTCAAACCCTAACCCTAAGAGAGCTAGGGTTCGAAGGGGGGAATAAGAGAAAATGAGCAGCTATCTGTGATCCACATAACATATATTGAAGATATTGTATCTCTGCCATTCATCAAGTCTAAGGATGATCTCAGCCGTTGCTTTTGTTTTCTTTGCGTTTTCATATATATGGGCCAGATTGCTTAAAGCCCATCTCAGTGTATTTAAATATCAACTGCACGAGACAACTATCTTTGTATCTGATTACTATCTTTTCACTATTCAGCAATAAAGCATTTTTCTGTTTCAAATCTATCTTCAAATACTGAAAATTATCTGAATCAAAATATTTCAACTTCATAAATTATCTCAACACATACAACATAAAATACTAACACAATATATTTTTATCATTTAAAAATATCCACATTTATTAGCACCTATATATATATACACACACACACACACACATACATAATATGGCTTCAGCAAACAAAAACATACTTGTTACAAAAGTCAATATAACTTACTTCACTATAAATTTATGTAAGCAAAATACTGCAACCAATATACATATAGTACTGCAACTTTATAATATATATTATTATTATATACAGCAGATTAGAACTTGCGTCACTATTCATATGGTATGTAAACTATAAACATATCTATCTGATATACCTTAATGTATATATCTTAGTAAAAGTGTGGTCTGACATATGTATCAAAAAAAAAAAACATCAAACTAAATGAAATTCACATGCATAAACTGTCAACAAAGTTTGTTTTTTTTGTATGTGTCATGCTGAAGCCACAAACTAAAGTCAATATACATATACAAGAAATTGTATGCTGACTTAACACACATATATACCATCTTTGGAAAATATAATACTATAAATAATCATGTATACAAGCTTATCAGCTAGAGGAAATACACATAACCCATAACTTTATGCCTATATTGTTGACTAAGAAGACATCACTATTAATATGTATATTATATACGAAATTTATAAACACACACACACACACACACAAAAGTTATAAATTTTATACCTCTGATATATATAAACAAGCTATACAAAAAAATACATTATACTTACACACACACACCCCATCTCGGATATTTAAATTAGTATACTTACACCTATATAAAGTAAAACAGAACACAACATATTAAAATTCAGTATACTAATGTATAAGCAGATTATCTAAACTATGTTTATATAAAAATATATAAATATTTTAAACACTCATACATATAAACTTTACAACCATTATATGTAAACTAATGTATATATATAAATATATACCCATTTATCTCAAAACACAAAGGAGGAGAAAGAGAAGAAGAGGCGGCTGAGCAAGGTGGTGAAGAAGTGGGCGAGTCAGCGAACTAGGCTTGAAATGGATTGCTCGGCCATGGTGAGGGGAGATCTGGTGTGGGGCCGAGTGGACGTGAGTACGGGTTGCTAGCGGCGAACTTGAAACGGAACGGTGGTGGGTGTTTGAGTGACAGAGGTGGATGGGCGTGCGTCTATCATGGTGTTGGTTAACGTGGCACCTGGAGGTGCTGCCATGGGTGTTACGTGAGGAATATAGAGTGGGCGCTGGTGGTAGAGTGCAAGGGGAGGCTCGATGGGTTTGTTTACTAGTCGAGGCGTGGGGAAAGGAGGAAGGCGATAGAGAGTAAAAAACTTTGTTTGATATTTTTTCCAGAGCGAAATAAATATAGTGAAGAGAGGAGGAAGAAGTCGAATAGTTATAAAGGAAACGAAAAGTGATATTTCTGTAAAACAATGAATAGTGAATATTATATTTATTTCTTTTGCAATAAAGAAACTGAACAAAATCAGTGGTACGAATGTGTTTTGGTGATAATGGCAAAAGTCACATTGATTTCTAGGACTTTTAAGAGTCAATGGCTTTTTGTTTACATGGTATACTAGTATAACCGTACAACGGTGGACAAACCGGCCGTTCGATTGTATAACTTGATAAGAAATATACATTTAAAATTTTTGTTAATATTCCTTAAACATTAAGTGATAATATGTTGGAAAAGAATAAATTGAGATTTGAATCTGAAAATATTAATTTCGTATTTAAATATTAATCAAAGCTTTCAAAATCGTCGATTTGAAATTGAAATTTTAGAATTTGAAAATCATAATAGATTTGAATTTGTAATCTTTAATGCGCGAAGTAAAAGGAGGAAGTTTAGGAAAACCGCGATGAGACAAGATCCACGTTTTTTTTTGCTTCAGAAAAATTGATTTTGGCCAGTGACAGTAAGCAAACCTCCATAACGGTCGGTTTGATAAATGAAGGGCCACGGAAATCCAAAAGCCAAAGTGCAAAATCGATACGGAAGTCATTTCATAAATTTGGTTGTCTCTCGGACTTCAAAATTTACAATTGAATATACCATAGAGATCAGCATGACGAGACGATCAAAATGGTATATAAATATCAGTGGTACGATTATCCGATCAGAAGTTAATAATCGTTACCGAAAATGCTGTTAATCCGTCGAAAATAAGAAAAACGGAGCAACAACATTCCAAATTTGATGAAACAAAATATGACGTCTCACTCAGAAGATGGTTTACAAATTTATTGTATAAAAATATTTAGGTTTGGAAAACATTTTATTATCATCAAATATTGACTGATTTGAATCGAAATAAAATTGCACAATTAAATAAACTTTCAAATTATCAGATGAAAATTTACCAATTGCAATGTTTAAATAAACGTATTCCAAATATTAAATTTTTATTTTCAATTTTATTATTTAAAAATTTCACAGAAATTCAGTTAATCACATTATTAAAACTGTTAAAATTTTCGGGTCGTTACACAAATTGATAGAAGAAATTAGAAAAGCAGATGCATATTTGTCAATATAAAACATAGACATGAATTTTTTTGGAACTTTAATTGAACTAATTAAAAATTAATAAATAAAAATAGCTTAATGGTTATATATTTATAAGCCTTTATTATAATGGAGTTGCTGCAAATGTATAATGGTCACATATATTTATGAGTCTTTATTATTATCGAGTCATTGCAAATGTATAATGGTCATATATTTATGAGTAATTATTATAATTGAGTCTTTGCAAATGTATTACGATAATATGCTTACATGAGCAATTATTATTGAGATGTTGCAAAAGTTAATGGTATTAAAAATTCATTTCAAATGACAGTAAATTAAAATCCATTAAGATTTCCTCACTTCAGTAATGCATACAATTTCCATTCTGCTGATTTGAATTATAGATAGGCAAAAAGAAAATGTGAATTATAGCCAATTTTTCTTTCTCCCCTGTCCTCTGCATTTTTCTATCTTTAAGAAACTTTATAAGCAATTAAATTAGAAAATGCTATATTAAGCACAATTTGTTGTGGTGCAAATAGAAAATTGACCAAATTTCAGAGGTCGTATTATCCTGGGACAAAATGTTTGATAGATAGATTTTCACCTTGAGGTGAAGCCGTGAATCATCTTAAAGAGAGCTAACTAGTCCATGACTCAGCCAAAAAAAGACGCTGTAGATTCAGATTGAGGTACAACAATTTTAAAATGATCATGGCTTCGATCGCTGAAAGCTCTACTACCCCATGTCAATGTTTGAGGTTCCGACTGTATCTGCTATGCCGTTCAAATTTGAAGGCTTGCATTTCTAACGATGGCGCCAAAAGATGCAGTTTTTTCCGACTACAGGAAAGTGGCATGTGTGCCGACGACTGAAAAACCAACGCTGCCTGAAGGAGCAACAGACGTTCAGAAAAAAGCTTTAAAGGACTGGATTGAACATAACTACCTCTGCAATAATTACGTTCTTAATGGCTTGAGCAATGATCTATACAATTACTACAACTCGGACAAGTCAACAAAGGAGATCTAGAATGTGCTGCAAAAGAAATATGATATCGAGGAAGCTAGGTTGAAAAATATGATGTTAGTCACTATTTGAAGTTCCAGATAACGGATGACAAATCCATGCACCCGTAGTCGCATGAGCTCTAGAAAATTGCACTGAGATCATCTCCAAAGTTATGGCTTTAGATGAATAGTTTTAGGTTGTTTTGTTAATTGATAAAATAACCGCTAGTTGGAAAGATTTTGAAAATAATCTCAGGCATAAGAATAAAGAGTTTTCGTTAGAGAGTTTGATTGCTCGTCTTCGTATTAAAGAGGATGCCAGAAAATAGGACTAGAAAGAAGAGGTGTTTGTTGTACCAAAAACACTAAGAAATCAACAAACAAGAGTCTGAAATCAAGTGCAAAAAATATTAAAAACCAAAATCACAAATTGAATCACAACCACAACAATCGGCATCAGAAGAATCAGCATGATACCCCCCTAATAATGGTACTAGACAGTTGTTCTTATGTTACAAGCATGGAAAACCAAGGCATATGAAACGAAAGTGTCGGAACAAGCCAAATCTTGCACTGCAGGTTAGCCCGACTGAAGAAGCCCTTATGGCTATGCTTACTGAGATCAACCTAGTCGCTGGATCAGAAGGGTGGTGGGTAGACACCGGTGCTTCTCATCGTGTCTACTATGATGACGAAATGTTTAAAACATATAATGCTGCTAACGACATGAAAGTGATGTTGGGAGATTCTCACATCACTATTATTGCTGGAATTGGGATTGTGGAGTTAAAATTTACCTTTAGAAAGAATTTATTGGTGAAAGACGTGATGCATACTCCAGAGATGAGGAAAAATCTAATATTTGGTTTCTTGTTAAATAAAGCTGGTTTTACTCAAACTATTGGATCTGACTTGTACCCATCACTAAAAATGGTGTTTTTTTGCTAAAGAATATATTGTAGATGGGATGTTTAAGTTGAATGTTGAAGTTAATGGTTCTGTTTAAATTTTGTGTGATTTTAATATTTGACGTGCTATTCATAACATTAATAACTTAAGTGTAACGACTCGGAATTTTAGTTATTTGAAATTAAAATATTTAATTAATTTTAAATAACTCGAATTTCAAATAAAGCGATTCATTAGATAATTTACTTGTTAAAATTAAAAATTGAAATTATAACGATCCTGACTCGACCTTCGAAAATCGGCACAGAATACAACAGTCATATTCAAATGCCGCAGATTCAAGCGTCAAATCCGAGTTGCCGGAGCTTATAACACAATTAAGTATAACAACACAGCGGAAGAAAAAGAATAATGCACTGATATACAGCATTGATACAATATCTGATACAACAGATGATACAATAGATATCAATACACATCAGAGATATGATACAATAAAATAGCAGCGGAAAAAAAAATAGATAACACCAGCAGCGGAACAAATAACTCTAAGATGGTCTTCAAGGAAGAACTCCAGCAGTAGCTCGAACTTCCAATAACGATGCACAAAGATAAGCAAGTGCAGTCCATATCCAAAGACTAAACTAGCTCCAGATAATCTACTAAACCTGACTATCTGAAAAACCCAACTCTAAACTTCCCGTGTGGAAAATAGTGAGGACCCAGAGTGTAGGAAAGAAACAATAAACTTCAGGTCAGTCATGGGACTGGTATGAGTAACAAAAACAGTTTATCTTTGAAAACAAACAAAGAAATATTTTAAAATAGATCCGCAATGCTTTTAGAAAATGTAACTACCATAAGACCTCCCTCCATACACACCATGCAATCGCAGAATTGGAGGAGATTTCTCCTTATGATAGTCAAACATGCTTGATACGACAATTTCTTTGATATTTTTACTATAAGTGCAAAGTGTGAAAAACCATTTCGAAAGTATAATATAAATCCTAGCCAGCATAGGCATTTCGCACTTATGCGTACTATAGCTACCATGTTCAATAGCAGGTTACCACCACATTCCATGGCAGGTTATACAACTATAACCGTACAAGGCTCGTATTGTTTCTTTGGATTTCCAACAAATGGTCGGCCAAGGAACTTCAATTGCCACATGGGTACGCCTCTGGAGAGACGCCCCAAGAACCTAACCGGATCTCTGCCAACACAAGGCCGGGTTACCTCTAAACTAGGTAACTACTGACACGAGTATGCCACCCCCGGTTGTAACCAACCTTTATCCAGGGCCCCAACAACAATCACAAAGTAATATATATATATATATATATATATATATATATATATATATTTGCGATATCCACATAAGTTAAGTATCTGGGCTCCATACCATGATACCACTTCTATCCAGAAGGAAATGAACATACCTTCAGGGGGCGCTATCCTCAAATAACCTTGCTGCATTCTTTCTATTTTGACCATTACCGGGTTGTGAGGTTCGACGAAGCCTCGTCCATAAAGCTACGCTTTTCACAAAAACCACGCTTTGATCAACAAATGATCAGCAGCACTCAGCATGCCACATTACCAAGTTGGGAATATATTACTGATAACCTTCAACTACATAACCTCTGAGCTCGTACGTCTCAGAGAAGGGTGTTAAGCTAAGACAATAAATTCTCTGCCACCAACAGAAATTTATTTAAAGGAAATCTGCTTTATATCTCAAAATATAATGTCAGACATACAATCCATACAAGTCTGTTCTGGGTTCGAATAGAACCGAAGGTACTTCCGAAGAAGTCCTTGCAATCTGGGTATTCACAATACCGATTGGACTTACCATCACTTAGGGAATTTCTATACCGGCGCGACTCGGTGCAGAGACAATCGATGGGTTATCCTTTCGTTCTCGAAAATACCAGGTCTTCACCACTGGTCTTCAAATGCTATCTATATACGTCATATCACTATTCGGAATGGGTTATATGACACAAAGGTTCTCCCCCGGCTAAACCGAATAACGAGCGCAATATTAAAAATCATATGGATACTGGGTTCTCAGCTAAATCACAGCTTAAAGATCAAAACCTTTCATTCAAATGGTTAAATTTTTTTACCATTTCTAATCTTTTGAACAAAAAGATTCATTTCAACAACCTTTAATAGTTTAAACAATTTCCACATTTTTAATCTTTTAAACAAAAGATTCATTTTACAAAGTTCACCTCATTCACAAAGATCTATTCATGTATTTCAAAACAATTTCCATTTTAATTGGATTAACTCGTTAAACCTTTAAATTAAGATTTAATTTATAACTTTCAAACTCATTTCCAAAGATTCATTCATAGCCTTTCAAAACATTTCAAACTTGAAACCTTTCAACAAAATTTGGACACCCTTTCATTAAATGAAAACTATTATTATTTGAAAACAAATAGGTTTCATTGTGGGAAAAACTGATTACAATTACATCAGTTAAAACCATTCAAGTATAAAACTTGGATTTACATTTAAATTTCCAAAATCATACTTTTTAAATAAAAACCCATATAAACATCCTTTATGACTTGTATAATGTTTTAGACTAAAATTTCCAAGTTATTGAATTCAATTTCAAATATTGGTTCAAATTTAAATCAAATAATTTAAATTCCAAAACTTAATCAAGTTATTCAAAATAAATTCATCTTTGAAACTCCATTTCAAAAACTTTTCACATTTAACTAAATTCCATTTCCAAAACCGTTTGGATTTAAAATTCAACTTTCAAAACTATTTTGAATTAAATTCCAATATCTGTGACTCAACCGATCTCCACGTGCGATCCATATTTGTGTGTGTATAAGTGTAGTCCAGGGGTTTTACACAATAGTGCACAACATCAATCATCACAGATATATCAATATCGATAAGCGGTATAATTTTTTTCGCTTATCTTCATTCACAGATTCATAAATAAGTAAATTTATCAATCACAAAGATTCATCATCACAATTCGATGTGTGTTTTGGATAACCAATTGGAGTCCGACTCCTTGTCGCATTGAAATTCAAATGTCGTTTTAAAGGCCAAGTTGTCTAATTAATTTAAACAGTTTAATTCAATGATTTAATTCACATAGCATTTATCACAGATAAATCATACACAATCATCATAGATATATCAAAGCATATCACATAACATCACAAAATATCATCAAATAGATATCAGAGTCAATCAAACAAGAATCATCAATTCCGAAGTTCAAAATTGATTTAAACGCAAAGTTATAAATATCAATCTTTAATTACAGATTTATTAAATCTTAAATCACTTATTTAATTATAAGTATGAATCAGTTACATTCTTAATTAACTTCCCATATAAATTAATTATTATTCTAATCTCTCTTAATGATTTGAAATCATATCTTAGTTTTAAATTTGTCAACAATCTTTACTTAAATAAAAATTAAACTTTACTTCACAAAATAACTTAAAAAGGTATTAGGCTAATCCTTAGTAATTTAAACCGAAGTAAATATTCTGTTTATTCGCGTAAAGCTTGAGGTTTCTTCCCTGTTTCTCGAGTTCCTCCCCTCTCTTTCCCGAGTCTCTCTCGTACTCCACTCAAACTCCATCTTCTTCTTCTCTTTTTCTTTATCTTTTTCTAAGTATTGCAGATTGAAACAAAGCAGTACTCCCCTATTTAAAACTCGAGTACCATACGCGTAACCCAATATTTTTCCTGAGTCACACAATGAAAACATCACCTGACACAACCTAGCGCCGTGCACGTGCAGGGTGCCGCCGCGCGCCTCCAGTCAACACCACCCCATCGAGCAAGTCGTCAATCGACTCCAGACCATCCTCCGACCACTCAAACTTTTCCATCACCTCGAATTCGAAATCGAACAAGAATAATCGAAAACCTGGAACAACACTGGCATCCTCATTCCAAACCTGGAATTAAACTGTTTAAATTAATTAGACAACTTGGGCTTTAAAATGACATTTGAATTTCAATGCGACAGGGAGTCGGACTCCAGTTGGTAATCCGAAACCCACATCGAATTATGATGATGAATCTTTGTGATTGATAAATTTACTTTATTTATGAATCTGTGAATGAAGATAAGAGTAAAAAATTATACCGCTTATCGATATTGATATTTCTGTGATGATTGATGTCGTGCACTATTGTGTAAAACCCTTGGACTACACTTATACACACACAAATATGGATTGCACGTGGAGATCGGTTGAGTCACAGACATTTGAATTTAATTCAAAATAGTTTTGAAAGTTGAATTTTAAATCCAAACAGTTTTGGAAATGGAATTTAGTTAAATGTGAAAAGTTTGGAAATGGAGTTTCAAAGATGAAATTTATTTTGAATAACTTGATTAAGTTTTGGAATTTAAATAAATTGATTTAAATTTGAATCCAATATTTGAAATTGAATTCGATAACTTAGAAATTTTAGTCTAAAACATTATACAAGTCCTAAAGGATGTTTATATGGTTTTTCTTCAAAAGTATGATTTTGGAAATTTAAATTTAAATCCAAGTTTTATACTTGAATTGTTTTAACTGATGTAATTTTAATCAGTTTTTCCCACAAAGAAACATATTTGTTTTCAAATAATAATAGTTTTCATTCAATGAAAGGATTTCCAAATTTTATTGAAAGGTTTCAAGTTTGAAATGGAATTGAAATGTTTTGAAAGGCTATGAATGAATCTTTGGAAACGAGTTTGAAAGTTATAAATTAAATCTTAATTTAAAGGTTTAACGAGTTAATCCAATTAAAATGGAAATTGTTTTGAAATCCACGAATAGATCTTTGTGAATGGGGTGAACTTTGTAAATTGAATCTTTTGTTTAAAAGGTTAAAAGTGTGGAAATTGTTTAAACTATTGAAGGTTGTTGAAATGAATCTTTTTGTTCAAAAGATTAGAAATGGTAACTTGTTTTAACCATTTGAATGAAAGGTTTTGATCTTTAAGCTGTGATTTAGCTGAGACCCCAGTATCCATATGATTTTTAATATTGCGCTCGTTATTCGGTTTCGCCAGGGGAGAACCTTTGCGTCATATAACCCATTCCGAATAGTGATACGACGTATATGGATAGCATTTGAAGACCGGTGGTGAAGACCGGGTATTTTCGAGAACGAAAGTATAACCCGTCGATTGTCTCTGCACCGATTCGCGCCGGTATAGAGATTCCCTGAGTGATGGGAAGTCCAATCGGGATTGTGAATACCCGGATTGCAAGGACTTCTTCGGAAGTGCCTTCGGTTCTGTTCGTACCCAGAACATACTTGTATAGATTATACGTCTGACATTACATTTTGAGATATAAAGCAGATTTATCTCAAATACATTTCTATTGGTGGCGGAGAATTTATTCTCTTAGCTTAACACCCTTCTCTGAGACATATGAGCTCAGAGGTTATGTAGTTGAAGGTTATCAGTAATATATTCCCAACTTGGTAATGTGGCATGCTGAGTGCTGCTGATCATTTGTTGATCAAAGCGTGGCTTTTGTGAAAAGCGTAGCTTTATGGACGAGACTTCGTCGAACCTCACAACTCGGTAATGGTCAAAACAGGAAGAATGCAGCAAGGTTATTTGAGGATAGTGCCCCCTGAGGGTATGTTCATTTCCTTCTTGTTGAATATGCGCTTATATGATTTTTGTTTGATGATAATAAACATATATACATTCGTTTAAATGTATTTGTTAATGTACTATTTTATTTTTCATAGATTAAATAAATATTTGCTGAATAAAATTAAATAACACAGAATTTGAATTCAAACAGAAATTTTATTCAAACAAATATTTATTACAATTTTGAATAGTACAAATTCAAGCTCTCACTATACATATACAATTTTGATTACAAATACATCACAATTTCATATTTACATTTAACCTCACTGCACATCACTCATTCACTCAATTCGTATTTTATCTTCAACTTCATTCCAGTTAGAATCCAGCATCTAAGCAATCTGCAAAATATTCACAAATGCAGTAAAATTGAAAAAGAAATATTTTTGCAATATAAAATAAAATATGGATTTTGAAAATATTATTTGCCTCTGTTATTTGGGTTGTTCGTCATCATTTACATTTGAATTCATCACACACGAACAATGTGACATGCACAGTGTATTACTGTACATGCCACAAGGTCGTGCACACCAATGTACACTTGATTGATTTACAGGGACAGGTGAGCACAAAGTCAAACCCAAAATAAAATGACGGGTTCAACTCAGGTGCAATATAAATAAAATCTCGACACGAGCACAAGGTCAAACCCGAGCGTTTAAGCTGGATTCAACTCAATGTACAAATCATAATACAACAGTGCCGCATTCAAGTCATAGAAACAGATAACAATAAAGCCAGCTCAAAGAATCATATGTGCACGAGCCAGGCCAGAGAGTAGTTCAAGTGCATGAACACAGTGAAATGCACAAAGGCATAGCAACTTCACCAAACCAAGACCGCAAGCCAATTCTAACAACTACTACAATGAACCAGCAATATGAAAAAGGGCAGGTGGACAGTACGACTTAGTCAATATGATCAAGGAAAACTAAAAACAATACCCAATACACATGAATGCACAAATGCACCAAGTAAGTGACACAACGAATATGAAGACAGCAACTTGACACAGTGAACTGCAAGTGTCGACCAGGTAGCAAGCAAGATCAACACAGCAACAATGGTCAGGCAATATGCATCAGGCACTAAATCAGGTGAAGCAACCCGAGCACAATCCAATGTGTTATAAAGTCCAAATGCAACAATCTCAATGAATTGGATGAACAAAGACTCAGCAATGCTCAAAAACTCAACAATTCACATTGCAGTAACAACATACAAAAATGAATCATAAAGTTTCAATGCTAACAGCTCAAGTACACAACTAAGTGAATAAACACATCAGTGTGCAACTCGAGATTCAGAAGAGTCAAGTAGAGCAACAATGCACAAGTAACACAAGCAAGTGAAGTATAATCATCATGACCAGAGAGAGGTCGAATAAAGTGAAAATTGGATCGAGCAAGTGTAGACACAAGTGGTGATACAGTAGTAAAAATGGAACAACAGTGAACCAGATTTCATGTAAACAAAATGAATACATCATGACTTATATCAATGAACACTTGCAACAAAAAAACAACAAGCACTCTGCAGAGTCAGGAAAAGTCAAGCCAAGTCAAGATGAACAATGTAAATGTCGAAGTCGTGGAAGCATATCGAAGTCAACGAGAAATTCACGAAACCAAAAATGACCGAAATCAAAGTATGAACAAGTCAAATTCGAAATCGTGGTGGCCAAGATAATTGACCAAGTTAAACATCAAAGCCGTGGGAAGGAGTACCAAAAAATACGAATTTGAATAAGTTAATTAATCTCAATCATCCAAGTAACATCAATCGGCCGATCAAATGAAATTGACAAATTCAAATATATTTGTACGAACGCAAATCTAGGGTTACAAACCCTATTTAAACAAATCATCATCGGCAATTTCATAATCATCGAGTTCAAGTACAAAAACACTAAAGCACAAAAGCATAAAATTACATACCGAAGCAAGGATAGAACTCGATCAACGATGCAGCCAAAGTGAGCAACAAGGAAAAGATCGATCAAAGCAAGTCACGAATTATCCACGCAATCGATTAACATAAAGTCGGCTCTTTGAAAAACCCTAGTTTGGATCGAAGAAGGAATAAAGCCCTAATTCAATTTCACGAAAAGCCGAAGCCCTAATTTAGTTGCAAAGAGGAACGGCCGCCATCTTTACGTAAACGAACGGAGCAAATAAAAGAGACGGGCCAAATTATAAAAGGGGCCGGCATTTTTAATAAGGGCTTTTAATTTTAATTAGGGTTATTTTAATTTAAATTGTTTTCAATTTGTATCTTTGTTTTTAAACCGTTGAAATTTCTAGTCCTGTGACTAGGGGACAAACTACGTGGCGTAGTTTGAGAATTCGCAACTCAGTGGCTGAGTTGTGGCAGAGTTTTGAGCGTAGAGTTAGGTTTAGTCGATAGCGGGTGTTGCGAGTTTACGTGTGTAAGCGTCTGACTGTCTAATTTCTAGTAGAAACCTTGGGGGCAGCATGTAGGCAGGGTTTTGCCGAAGCTGGGTAAATTCGGTGTCGTTCTATTTCTGTATTTTATTATTCTGCTATTTTTCTGTGCTGCTATTATTCTGTGATCTGTGTTGAAATTATTTATAAGCTTCCGCAATTAATTTTTATAATTAATAGCATCACCCTATTCACCCCCCCTCTAGGGTGAAATCGATCCTACACTTCTAGATAGATTAAGTGGTATCATGGTATGGAGCCCAGATACTTAACTTATGTGGATATCGTAGATATATATATATATATATATATATATATATATATATATATATATATATATATCATTTTTTGATTATTGTTGGGGCCCCGGATAAAGGTTGGTTACAACCGGGGGGTGGCAAACTCGTGTCAGTAGTTACCTAGTTTAGAGGTAACCCGACCTTGTGTTGGCAGAGATCCAGTTAGGTTCTCGGGGAGTCCCTCTAGAGGCGTACCCATGTGGAAATGGGAAGTTCCTTGACCCGACCATTTGTTGGAAATCCAAAGAAACAATACGAGCCATGTACAGTTTTAGTTGTATAACCTGCCATGGAATGTGGGGGTAACCTGCTATCGAACATGGTAGCTATAGTAGGCATAAGTGCGAAATGCCTATGCTGGCTAGGATTTATATTATACTTTCGAAATGGATTTTCACACTTTGCACTTATAGTAAAAATATCAAAGAAATTGGCGTATCAAGCATGTTTGACTATCATAAGGAGAAATCTCCTCCAATTCTGCGATTGCATAGTGTGTGTGGTGGGAGGTTTTATGATAGTTACATTTTCTAAAAGCATTGTGGATCTATTTTAAAATATTTCTTTGTTTGTTTTTAAAGATAAACTGTTTTTGTTACTCATACCAGTCCCACGACTGACCTGGAGTTTATTGTTTCTTTCTTAAACTCCGAGT
The DNA here is from genome assembly GCA_030765085.1 of Allium cepa. NCBI lineage: Eukaryota > Viridiplantae > Streptophyta > Magnoliopsida > Asparagales > Amaryllidaceae > Allium > Allium cepa. The sequence continues at coordinate 70,825,438 of CM060930.1, read as the reverse complement.
GCTCACTATTTTCCACACGGGCAGTTTAGAGTTGTGTTTTTCAGATAGTCAGGTTTAGTAGGTTATTTGGAGCTAGTTCAATCTTTGGATATGGACTGCACTTGCTTATCTTTGTGCATCGTTATTGGGAGTTTGAGCTACTGCTGGAGTTCTTCCTTGAAGACCATCTTAGAGTTATTTGTTCCGCTGCTGGTGTTATCTATTTTTCTTTTCCGCTGCTATTTTATTGTATCATATCTCTGATGTATATTGATATCTATTGTATCATCTGTTGTATCAGATATTGTATCAATTCTGTATACCAATGTATTATTCTTTTTCTTCCGCTGTATTGTTGTACTTAATTGTTTTATAAGCTCCGGCAACTCGAATTTGACGTTTGAATCTGTAGCATTTGAATATGAGTGTCGTATTCGGTTCCGATTTTCGAAGGTCGAGTCAGGATAGTTATAGAAATTGTGTAAATAGTTGAATTTTAGATTTTAAGTTGGATAAAAATGATTTAAAATCTTATTTAAATTTTATTTAATATGAATTAAGATAATAAAACTTTTAAATAGGATTTAAAGTAATTTAACTGATTTTCGAAATAACTCGTTTTAATTAACATATAAAAATGGCCTTCCGGAGCACTGTCTGGAATTTTGACAAAACCAATGTCATTGATAATGAATTATAATACACCGTCAAATTTCATGGTGATTGGGTGTACCATTTGACCAAACAAAATCAACACGCATTGAAATTTATATTGAAAATTTAATATAATAATTGGGTTCAAAAGCTATCTTCTGCATATGATCAAATTGGGTCTTGAAACAAGTTCCATTGCGTTCAAAATAGGGGTATAATATATAGAATGCCATGCGGCATGTCTCAATTGGGGTTCTAAATTATATAGCTAGATATTTTGAACTTAAATAATATAGACATTTTGGTTTAGATTTAACCATACATATGTTCATTCACATTAGCCATACCTTATCTCTGCCCATTCCAATGCAAGTCCATGCCTACTCGTTCAATCCCACCCTCCCTCCCTTATTTAAATGTTATTGGTTACTAGAGAAAAAAAAAATCAATTCAAATATTTTGATGATAAATTGTAAAATTAAATTCCTTGGATTTCAAATAGTTATGACTTCATGCTGTAGGGTTTTGAAGGGTTGCGATCAAGGCTGGGGGGATGACTGTGAAAGTGGAAGCTTGAACTAGGGTTGGGCTTGTTTGGATTTCGAGTGAGAATTTAAGGATTTAGAGGCTAGATTGGAGTTAGTGAGGTCGTATAGCAGGTTGTGGATGAAGATGAAGAGGTGCGGTGCTTGAAAGAAATCGTGACCCGTACAGTCAACGAAAATCTTGGCAGAGTTGCATTTTGAATTAGTGGAGCAGAGGCCAAGTTTTGGTGATAGGGGAGTCGAGTTCATTGAGAAATGAAGATCGGTGAAGTCGAACTCTGGAATCGATGAGTGTGATGGATGATGTGCGGAATGTATCCTTCTTCGTGCGTGAATAGGAGGGAGTATGAGATGAGTTGGAAAGAAAAGGAATCAGGGGTAAACTTGTTAATAAACCAAAGTTATTTGATTTTAAATTAATTTTATATGATAAATTATAAAATTGATAATTCCTTCATACGAGGACTGATCGAGATGAAACTTTTCACGTTGCGCTCGAATCGACAAGAGCTTTGCAATAGAACTGGTTTGGTTGATTTGGAGACTGTTGAAATTTGGACTAAAATCAGACGTCGTTCGATTTTAGTTCCAAATTGGAACGCCTCGGTGACGATAGAAAATTTCGGTGAGTTAAACTCACCTTTTTAGATAACTGGTATAATATTTAGTCGAAAAATTATTAAACAATTGTTTGGATTAATTACTATATTTATTTGTTTGTTTGGATATATTCTCGCCTATTGGAGCGGGTGAGACCCTATTTCATTCCCGAGTAAGAGCGGATGACCCTTTCTATACGAATTCACGAAAACTTGTTCGTCTACGAAAATTCTATCGGTTTAGAAAATCGTCGAACGAATTTAAATTAAAAATAACCGCAAGCGTACGGTGTACGAATGTTGCACGTGACGAATACGGGTCAATACGTAGGGAATTGATGATTTTAAAAATCTATTCAATCAAATTAAATCATGGTTGAAGAGAATATTAAACTAGAAAAGAAGAAAAACAAGCAAAAGAAAATTGATAAAAATATGAATGTTAAGACAATTTAGAGGTAATTTCCACTCTCTAGATCACATAAGTCAACAAAATGAAGTTATGATCTCTCTTTTCTTATCATTAGTGAATTAGTTTATGTGCTTATCATAAGTATGGTATATTTTGCTATTAGTTAGCTCAATATAAACCATCAAACTATAACACAACCACTAATACACTTTTAAATCTCATAAAATATGAAAACAAAGTTGAAAGCAAAATCTATTTTATGAATGGCCTATTAACTATTAATTAGAAATATAAGCTATCAAATTTTAATTTCAACAATCACTTCTTTGTCATAATCATATGTAGATGAAGAGGCAATTTGTGTTTTGTTTGTTTAAGCATAGCATATTTGTTATGAACAACATAGACTATCAAATTCAAAGCTAAACAACATCATTAAACCACTTCAATCATTCTCATTAAGCACAAAAAGAGAGCATAAACATCAAATTAAGTTGAAGCTACATGATTAGAGAGCTTCATTACCTCTAAATTGAAAGGGTGTAGCCTCTCATATTTGTTATCATATGAACAAATGTAGCTTGCAACGTGAGAGAAAAAGAAAAAGAAAGAGAAAGCTAGATAAAGAAAAACTATTCCACTTGCATGGAAAATAGATCTAAACTACAACATGAAAGTAAATAAGCATGAAAAGGAAAAGAACATGTATTGAAGTTGCATAAAAAAATTACATAAAGAGAAATGGCTAAGTAGCCATGAAAAGGAAGAAGAGAGCTTCCTTTTATTTTTAGCCTAAACTAAACTAAAGAGAGACTAAGTAAGAGGAAAGAGGAGGCTATGTAAAAAGAGAGAGATTACATGAAACATATGGGTATTTATACATGTATGAAACCCTAATTCATATTTTTTTGGGAATGCCCAAAATGCCTATGAGGTAGTGTGGCCACCAAGTAATTATTAGCATGTCATAATCCCCATTTAAGTGTACATGAAGCCATTAATTCCATAAACATGTGCATTAGCGTCTAGTTTGTACATTAAGGTGGTGGGTAGGTTGGGTCCTCCATTTTCATGCCATTGAATTATTTCTATCTTCACTCTTGTGCATGCATATATCATAATGAAACCACTTGTGAAATCCACTAAATTTCCTACAAAAGGACACAGAAATTCCAAGTAAGTTTCCACAATTTAATAAATGCACAAAAATGACCATTTCGCCACTATATGAAGATGAATATGTGACAATTTGAAAACAATTTGAATTTGGTTTAAACAAGTAAAAATACCCAATATGATCATTTATTTAATTTAAATATATTAAATATGGTGGTAAAAATATGCACATTTACGTACACATCAAATACCCCCACACTTATCTTTTTATTCGTCCTCGAATAAAGAAAAACTAAGATAAATCCATTTTCGTAGGGAGCACGATTGCATTGAGCGTATGCAATAAGTCGTTAAACCTCTGGTGTCCCCAGTAGGACGAGTGTTATCTCGTGAGGGTTTTCAGCGGATACTACCCACAAAATCCAAATGCATGATGAAAATATTTACAAAATTCAAGATTTATTTACAAAGAGATGAATGCAAATTTTTGAAAATATTTACAAATGAAGGATTTATTTTTAAATTGACACGAATAAGTTAAATATAGGTTTTGGATATTATCTTGAAAATTTATGTTACTTACTCATCAAAATTTCCAACAAAAATCAAGTTATCATAGCAAATATATTATAGTTTAACTCGTTAGTTCTGTTGATAACAAAGTGTAATTATGAAAAGTATCCTTAGTTGACTATCAAAATTTATCAAAGTGGTATTTTCATTTCTTTTCAATAACAAATCAAATCAACCAAGTAAAAATAGTGCTAGGATTTCAATTGCTTGCTCTCTCATTATTTGCAAAAAAAAATTACACGCCTAGCCCAGGTAAACTGAGGCCAGATATACCACCCATGCACTGCCTTTCGAGCTTATGTGAGGAGAGTACAGAGCATGGCGAGTGCACACACTTTCGTGTATACACCTATCGACCGTAGGTGGTTTTTATTAAGTCTGTTTTTTTTACATGTGTTCCATACATGCATAACCATGAGGACTTTTAAATGAGTATGAAATCACATAATCAAAGATTCCAAGTAATTCACCCATGCATAACCGTGAGGACTTTTAAATGAGAGTAATACTTGGATGTTATTATTATTATTTTTTATATTTTTTTAAGATAGAGAGAGAGTTTTGCAAATCATCTTAGCACCATTTAACTTAGAAGATAAAAAAATGTTATATTTTTACTTTAAATCAACCACTTTTTAAAACACATATTTTCAATTAGGATATACTTCATAATTAACACATATGAATCTTTCTATACACTAGTTAAACCATTATTATTTGTAATCAAACTTCATTTTTATTTTGTTGAGACAAATAAATTTTCAAAGATTTTAACTTAATAAATCAAAACCATATATTTATCCTATAGTGATTCTTTAAAAATAAATCGAAATGCTAAAAAAAATTCTACTTTTTTTTTGATTTTTTTTTCAGTTTTCGGAAGAAAAATGAAAAGTTAATCCTAAAAAATCAAGAAGAGGATGAGTTTCCCTCCACTCTTGATTTTGACTGTGTCCCCACAACAAACCCAAGTGAAAGGAACGTTTATTATCATTTACATGAAAATGAACTGTATTTGCACGACATTAGAAAGTATATTGCCAAAAAGTAAATGAAAAGGTCTTCCAAAGACCGATTCATTTGTCTAGTTAAGTATATGAGACACAGCTTAAGCTCGAAATACCAAACCATAAAAGATTTTGAAGTCGAATGTGGGTTTGGAAAAATGAATGTCGTTTTATTAAAAATCTTACGAGTTGTTTTATTTTCGATGATATTTGGGTTAGATACAACGATTAATTAAAATTCACATTTATTTTCACCAAATTGAAATTCAAATTTATCATTGAAAACTTCCTTCAAACTATCGATTTTAAAGTCTAAATGGTGATCAAAATCTTCCCCATCAGAATTTAATGACTCATTTTCGAAAAGTCCATAAAACTCGCGTTCGTTAAATTCATCTTCCTTCGTTGGATTATCAACAACTTCTTCGCATGTATCCATTTCAAAATCCAAAGTTGTTGTATTCAAATTTTCAAAATCACGAAAAGAAAGATCGAATTTTAAATTTGGTTTCACATCCTCAAAAGAATTGAAATCCAACTCAATTACTATGTTTTCAACAATTTCATTGAGATTTTCATTTTCAATTTCGAAAGTTATTATTTGAAAATCATCGATTTGGGTAAAAGATGGATTATCACTTGACTTATCACACGTTAGAATTTAAGTATGTTTATCACGTTGATTCAAATATGTTTCAAACACCAAATCTATGTGATCATTGTACATTTCATTCATTTGTTCAACAAAGTCAAATTTGTGATTTATTAACTTGAAAATTTTCGATTTGGATTTGTTCAGAACAAGAATCGTCAATTTCGATAAACGGTAGATTATTATTTGATTCTTTACAAGTTGAGATTTGATTATGATTTTCATGAAATTTTTTATATTTTTCAAGTAATAAATCCCCGTAATCCTTTTCCATTTGGTCAAAAAAATCAAATTCCTGATTATTAATTTGAACATTTTCATTTTGAATTTGTTGATAACCAAAGTTTTCGATTGTACCATTATTAAAACTATTCCCATTGCCAAAATTATTTGAAAATTGGTTCACATTTTTGTCTTGATTTTGAAATTCATTTTGAAGCTCCGAATTGAATTGGCATGGTTTGTACTCAAAATCATTTTAATTTTGAAGTGAATTCAAATTTTGATTATTTTGAAAAATTTGATTCGAGTTATTGCACAAATATAAATTACACAACTCATTTATTATTTGATTTTGTTGTGTAGAGATTTCAAGTAAAGACAAAATGCTATTTTCAAGAGTCAAGGGTTGGTCATCGTTTTGAAAATTTTGTTGTTCGAAATTTGAATTATTTAAACAATAGTTGTTGTTAAAATATTCATATGAATTTGGAATGAAATCATATGGATTATATTGATTTTCACAACTATTGTAAAATTCAAGTGAATATGGAAATTCAGACATTTTCAAGAATGCTTTTGGTTTTTTTTATAAAGGAAAAATATTTACAAATAAAATTTATTTTTCAAAAGGGAAATTGATTTTTGTTTTGTTTTTGATTTTTTAATTTTTTTGTTTTTTGAAAAGATTTTATGTATTATTATTTATTTTTTTGAATTTTGGTTTTTCTAATTTATTTTTGGTTTTTTTTGAGATTTCAAACAAAAAGGATTTAAAAATTTCAAAGGAAAAGGAATATTTACAATCTTTTTTTAGTTTTGGATTTTGAATATTTTTTTTAAATATGCATGAACTAATACAACTAAATGAATGCAAGGGTTAATTACAAATGATTTATCCTAAGTTAACCCAAAATTGTATACTCACACATTGTCTTCGATAAACAAGATAGTTCTCAGCCAGGTAACGGACAGGATTTATCGGTGCACCACGAATCACCGTAGCAATGCAGCCGAAGGTTTAAGTACCTTTAGAGAAACAACCACTATAATATTTATGAATCACCGTAATATTTATAAATGGTTATTGCTCTGCCGTAGCCTAGACACCAAGAAATTAAATTGTTCAAAGAAGACAAATTGTCAATATACAATTAAGTGTTAATGATATCTAACCGTTATTACTAGACAAAATTCTAGAATGAAATGCAAAGCAGAAATTAAACGTTAATTAACAATGCAACTGTTATCTCGCTTTTTGGCAAAGCCGCGATACCAAAAGATCGATCGAAAAACGGAGAACAGTTCGTATCAGAGATTGGTCATGCTTCGTTTTGCTATGGATATCGCTGAATTTTGTCCGAGTCCAGATTGAGCTACAATTGATAGGACTCGACAAGAAAGACCGTAGAAATTAGCATCTCAAATTTTAAGTCAATCCGAGTTCATATGCTCAAGTTATGATCGATTCAATTTGGAGGGGAAAACCAAAGTTTCGAACCGATGGCTGATCAATGGTTCGAACCGATCACCTTCGAATCCATCTGCTTCGAACCCATCAACACGCCTCGGGCTCGACTCCATCACCTTCGAACCCATCGAGCATCAGTTGTTCGAATCCATTGACAGAGCCTCATTCGAACCCATCCAAAGAATCCTTGTTCGAATCCACTAAGCTTCGGTTGTTCGAACCCATCACAGAAGCCTTGTTCGAACCCATCACAGAAGCCTCACTCGAACCCATCCACGAAACCTTGTTCGAACCCATCACAGAGGCCTTGTTCGAACCCACCTGTGAAGCTTCATTCGAACCCACTGGGTCAACTGGCCAAGGTGACGTGTCTTTCATCGGTTCGAGTGCGCCGAAGTATATGGAGTCGAAGCATTCAACTCGGAGCGAAACCCGGATCGAGGCGAATTGTGCGCTCCACGTCAACACGAAGCCACGCGCCACCATGGTTTCGAAACCATCGATTCGAATGGAAGGTTTCAAACCAAACAGCCACGCAGTGAACCCCATTTCGAACCCATTATATTTCTCAATCCATGATCCAAATGCCATGAAATTTTCACAGAAGCTTGCATTCATGTCGAAGAGTGTCCACGCCAAATTTCACCTCGATTGGATGAATTCTTGATCGATTCGAATGGAGTTCGAACCGATGCCAAAGTGGGCCCAAACTTCCTAAGACCGGGCGTGTGGGCCCCCTCACGTGCCAGAAGTGGTCTCCCGAGTTTTCAGCGAAATATCAGCAGCCTACACCTATAAATAGAGCCCCAGAGCCAGCAGAAAAGGGATCTTTCGACTCTCAAGCGCCCAGACTCTGCCGGATCGAGATCTCCATCACCCTACATCGTAATTTTACTGTTGATTTCGAATTTCCAGTTGTAACTTGCTGTTGATCGCTGCAACAACTTGTAATCATTGAAAGAGAATCAATAAAACGTCAAAATACTTCACAGTGGACGTAAGCAACACACCAAACCACTATAAATTGCTTGTCTACGCATTCACTTTACTGTTGATTGGAGTTTTTGTTAGATAATATATGTTTTGAACTTACATTCTTGACTATTATCTCTTCAACGACTCCCGAAGAGTGTTGTGCCCAATTTTGACACAAACACTTTGGTGCTTTCACTGAGAGCTACCCAGTTTTTTCTCCTGCTCCTTGGATCTATCTTCGATACCGGATTGCATAAATCTAAGAGAGAGATCCAGACCTCATATTCAGATTCCTTCCGTTCTATTCAGATTTGTTAAAAGTCTAGGAAGGAATTCAACTCTCAAGATGGTTAGCACAAGAACCACCTCAAACGCTGTCAATCAAGAAGAACAGGATAGACAGAATCCTGCCCCTCTGCCTCCATCTAATCAAGATGTCGCTGGCCACTCGGAACTGTCGGGTCCGGTTACCCGACAAGAGTTGCAGTTGCTACTCCAAGAGCTAACCCAGAGTCGGCGACAACTAGAAGAACAGCTACGCGCTAACGTTGAGCTAATCAACAAGCTGGATCGCCGAAAATGAAAGAGATCCATGAGAGATCATGCCTCTCGCTCATCCATCGAAAGTTCTTCATCCTCTGATTATCATAACCAGCCTCCACGACCCCGGCTAGATGGGAGTCGTATGCCACCCATTGGAAACCAACCGACATTGACCGTTGGACAACTTAGAGTTGGTCCGTCAGCCAGTTTCCAAACCGGACCCTCCTCCCGAGGAGGTGTCGTTCCTCACCACGCCACAGAATACCGCACCACTAACATTGCGGCTGAACCAGGGGTCGACGCCCAAGATCAGTCGGACCTGGACCGTCGTCATAGCAGGCGTACTCCTGAACCGTACGTCCCAGAGGACTATGAGCCAAGAAGGCGAGACTTGGACCGTCGACGATATCCAGTTCAAACTCAAAGCATGGAATATGATCATACTTCGACGCAAATGCCGGATCTTTCAACTATGATACGTCAGATGATCCGTGAGAGTCAGGGATTCACAAACGACGATTCGGGAGTTTCCGGAAGTCACACTCCCTTTACGGACGATATTCTTACTGCTGAACCACACGGCGATTCCGAATGCCTACTCTACCCATGTATGAGGGAAACTCCGACCCCAACCAACATATTCTACAATATGAATGGTCGATGACTGCTGCCAGGGCTGACGATGCAGTGAAATATCGTAGTTTCCCCATATCCCTGGGGGCATCGCTACCATGTGGTTCACCCGACTGCCACCTCGATCCATCTCTTCCTTCGATCAGTTAGCCACAAAATTCGTTGAGCAATTCCACGTGCACGTCGCAAGGCCAAAGGATGTCAACACTCTATCTAGTGTCACGCAAGCTCCCGGAGAGACACTCAGACACTACTTAGAGAGATTCCATACTGCATGCGCGGAGATTAGTAATCCAAACGATAACTCCATCCTTATGGCATTGACTAAGGGGATCAATCCCGATTCTGAATTCGGCAACTGGCTAGCTGGAAAACCACCTGCATCGTTGGACCGTTTCCATGCCAAGGCAGCTCAATTCCTGAGACAGGAAGATGCGAAACAGTCTAGGAAGCAAACCGATGCAGGACTAAATACTGAAGGGGTCCAAAGCAATGTTGCAATAAAACAGTCCGGTGAGAGCTCCGGAAAAGTTCAGTTGAACATTAAAAATAAACAAGCTCGGCGAAGAGAAAGCGTGAACCAAATTAAGAAACAAGATCAGACTCGTGGCCCGCAGCACAAGAACCCAATGTTTGACAGTTACATTCCTCTGAATACATCACTAGAGGACTTGTACTTACAAACCTGTGGAACAATTCATTACCAAAAGCCTGCGCCAAGGCCGTCGTCAGAAAGACAAATCCAAACTGGAAAGTTTTGCAGGTTCCATGAAAGCTATGGGCACAATACGCACGAGTGTCGCCACTTACAAGACCTCGTTGAAAAACTGATCAGAGAAAGGAAGCTGGAACAGTTTGTGCGGACACCGCAGCCCAGAGAAGCGGGCCCATCCAATCCAATCAATGAACCCAATCGACCGAGATAGGAGGACTCCACTTGTCCCCGTGGAAGATTGGTGATAAACGCCATCAGTGGCGGACCTACTTACTTAGGAGCCTGGAACGACGAAGATCCTCGTCACTGTCACACATGACAGGCTCCTTCGATCTATGAATTCTTCGCAGTTTCCTTTACATTCTGAAATTTGAATTTGTAATAAGGCACTGACTTTGCAATATTTTCTTATTTCAGCAATAAAATACTATCTCTTCAAGCTAGAGCTGTGATTCACCGAATACAACGTTCAACAATCACGACACACGAAGAGCTAAGTTCCATCAAACAATGGAATTTATTCAAATAGCGAGTGACTGCGATACGACCGGCCACTCACTAAGTGAAACCCCAGCTCGGGGGTAAGCCATCACGTCAAAGGCTGAATTGGACCAACACACGACAGTCCATTCAATAATTCATTCCCGGAGTGCGAACGGACTCCAACTTCCCAAAGTGTGAATTGGAGTATAAACATTCAATAATTCGTTCCCAGAGCGCGAACGGACTCCAACTTCCTAGAGTGTGAATTGGAGTATAAACATTCAATAATTCGTTCCCAGAGCGCGAACGGACTCCAACTTCCCAGAGTGTGAATTGGAGTATAAACATTCGATAATTCGTTCCCAGAGTGCGGAAGGACTCCAACTTCCCAAAGCGTGAATTGGAGTATAAACATTCAATAATTCGTTCCCGGAGTGCGAACGGACTCCAACTTCCCAGAGCGTGAATTGGAGTATAAACATTCAACAATTCGTTCCCACAGCGTGAACGGACTCCAACTTCCCAGAACGTGAACTGGAGTATAAACATTTAATAATTCGTTCCTAGAGTGCGAACGGACTCCAACTTCCCAGAACGTGAATTGGAGTATAAACATTCAATAATTCGTTCCCGGAGTGCGAACGGACTCCAACTTCCCAGAGCATGAATTGGAGTATAAACATTCAACAATTCGTTCCCACAGCGTGAATGGACTCCAACTTCCCAGAACGTGAATGGAGAATAAACATAAAATCCAAGTTCCCAAAGTGTGAACCCAAGCATACATGTTATCTCCGAGTTCCCAGAGTGTGAATTGGAGCGTAAATACCAAGTCGAAGTTCCCGGAGTGCGAACTGAAATATCGACACTAACTCCAAGTTCCCAGAGCGTGAAGTGGAGTGTAAACATCAATTCCAGGTTCCCGGAGCATGAACCGTACTACAAACATCGATAACTCTCAAATTCCCGTAGTGCGAATCAAGTTATCGATTACAAATTATCCTAAGTCCCTAGAATGTGGACATGTGCTTAAGGTGCGCAATAAACGCAGTCAACCACCAGAACACAAATGCTATCCCTCGAGACTAGGGGGCAAAAAAAAGCTAAGTGTTAATCGCTAACCAAAGTGATACAATGTCCGAAGTTCGATTATTCATCGATCATAATTTGCGACCAAGATTCTCAGACTTGGCGAATAAAAACAAATTCTACTTGATGGTAAAAACACCACAAGTGCACCGGACTGAAAACAAGACACTACAAACACTTAAGCACAAAAGAAATGAGAGTTGAAACAAAGAAACTAAATTTTATTTCAACTAACTGAAGACAAGGACTTACATGCAAATAAGTTTTCTCTAAAAAGAATGCCTACTAGCAGGGGCCGAACCTGCATCTACACACGGCCTACTAACAAAAAACGAAAACAAGTTCCTATCTACCAAAAAATCTGCTTGGGAGGCCGATCTATTCCTTCTTTCTTGGCTTCCTTATCAGCGGTTCATCATCAGAATCGCTAGGAACAGAAATCTTTTGTTTGGACGACCTCCTCTCCGGTGGTTGCTCTTCGGCCGATGGCATAATATCTACGTCCTCCTCAGAACTTGAATCTAAATGAAGGCTCCCTGCCGGAGGAGTAGGAGGAACCGGACCCGCAATGGAAGATGGGATAGTGCTACCCGACGATACTATCCTCGCAGGTGCTGGGCTCTGCGCCGCCGTGCTACCACCAACGCTACCACTTTGCCCAGTAGCTTCTAATTCTGCCTGAATCTCGGCCAGAATCTCTTCATCACGAATCGTCTGGGCTTGGCTGGGGGCATCCGCAGTCTGCATTGAAGAGCTAGAGGTTGGCGGGAGGTCACTAATGATGAACGACAGGTTTGTGGAGAAGCCACCCTGCTCACCAAGCAGCTCGCTCACCATTTGTTCATCAAGAGACAATCCGCTACCCCGCGCCGCGTCGGTTGATACTGTAGTTGCAACAGTAGTCTCGGTGGTGATGGCCTTGTCCCTTTTGCTTGATTCTTGGGTCGCGGCAATCGGAGCAACTCCAGTCACTAAACAAAGATAAGAAGAAGTTATCAGTAACTGCTTCAGACCAAACTCTCTATTTGGAAAACACTTGAAATAAGTTCGGAATACCTTCCCCAGTTTGACTTGCGGACGACTGAGCGGCCTCAGAAGTATGCTCCCGAATGGGAGATAACCGCGGTTGTTCTGGGTCATAAGCAGGAACAGGTTGTGTACCGACCACAGATACAGGTGTTGAATATGCGCTTATATGATTTTTGTTTGATGATAATAAACATATATACATTCGTTTAAATGTATTTGATAATATACTATTTATTTTCACAGATTAAATAAATATTTGCTGAATAAAATAAATAACACGGAATTTGAATTCAAACGAATATTTTATTCAAACAAATATTTATTACAATTTTGAATAGTACAAATTCAAGCTCTCACTATTCACTATACAACTTTGATACAAATTCAATTACATCACTATTTTACACATTCACCTCACTACATATCACTCACACTCGTATCTTTTTCTTCAACTGCATTTCAGTTTGAATCCAGCATCTGAGAAATCTGCAAAAATATTTACTAACGCAGTAAAATTGAAAATAAAATATCTTTGCGATATAAAATAAAACGTGAATTTTGAAAATGATATTTGCCTCAGTTATTTGGGTTGTTCGTCATCATTTAAATTTGAATTCATCATACACGAACAACTTGTGACATACACAGTGTATTACTGTATATGCCACAAGGCCGTGCACGCCGATATATACACTTGATAATGCTACAGGGACAGGTGAGCACAAGGTCAAATCCAAATATACGGACAGGTTCAACTCAGGTGCAATAAATTCAAAAATACGACACGAGCACAAGGTCAAATCCGAGTTTTTGTAACTGGATTCAACTCAAGCGCAAATCAAAAGTACACATGAATATGAAACTAAACAGTCAAGTTCAGTGGTCAAATGCAATAGGCCGAGAACCAGACTCATGCATGCAACATATTCACCAATGAATCATCAAAGAGGCAACTAGAAATGAACAGAACACAAGTGCAACTAAATGGAATGCACCAGTGATGAAAGCTACAAAAACACAAGACAGTCTGCAAGCAAGTTCAAGTAATGAACCACTGCAACAAAAGTGTACAAACACCAATGAACCAACAAAGAATGGCCAGACCCAAGACAGTAGTGTGCAACTCAGTTTCAAAAGAATCAAAGTATGCCTCAATAAAGACAGTAAAATGAACAATGCAAAGAAGGATGCAGTGAAGCATGTACATGAGTGGACTGGACTACAACTCGACCAAATGGTCAACATGATCAAGAAATATAACATGCAGTGCTGTGCAAACACAAGTGGAATGCAACAGTGAAGTTCAACATTATCAAAGAGCATATGGAAGGGTCAGACCAACAATGGAAAAACAGTTCATATGAACAAGTGTACAAATGCAAAGACCAGTGATATAACTCAAGTGCACCACTGACAATATCAACAACTCAAATATCAAGCACATGAATTCGCAAATAAATTTCAGACTCAAAAAAATCAACTACACGCCCAATTGGCAACACAGCAGCAACATGTACACAGTTCCAAACTATATAGAGCTGTGACAATCAAGTACTCAAATGGATGGAAGCTATAGGTCCAGTTACAACTAGACCAAGTGCAGCATCAATGCAGAAAGCATAATGATCCAAACATCAACAAAGGAGCAAACCAAATATGCAGTGCATTCTCAAGTACACAGTGAAATCGCCACAGTCTCAAACTCGAATGACCAAAGCCAAATGTGACAGTAGTTTTAAAAAATCAAGTCAAAGCCAAGTACAACAAGAAATAATCAATGTGCAACTGCATGTGAACAAATATGCATATTCCAGTGATGCAACTAAGCACAAGTCAATTACTACATAACACAGCAGTGCAAACACTTTGAGTATGACACAGCAACAAGGCAACAGTGACTCAGATGTACAACATATCCAACTAGAAGTGCAACTACAAGATACAGTAAATACAAACTGCTACAACACCAAGTAAAGGACACAGCAGTATACAAATATCAGCAACAAATTCATGGCTGCAAAGAAAACACTCAGTGTCAAGGTCGAAGTGGCAGTGAAATCAACCAGAGAAAACCATGAAATTAATCAACACCGTAATGTACATTGACCAAATTGATGCCGTGAACATCAAGTAAGCAAGCATCACAAATACGAAGTGACAAAGTCAGAGAGATCATAATCGTTCAAGTATAATCAAATGGCCAAAGCAAATCAGTAGACAAATTCAAACACGAATATACGAACGCAAAAATAGGATTTCGAATCCTATAAATAACCACAAATCATCATCGGCAATTTATGGAGTTCGAACAAGCCAAAATCAGAAAAGCAAAAGGATAAAATACATACCGAAATCACGAATCGAACTCGATCCAAAATTGAAGAGCCGTGAGCAAAGCAAACAGCATCGAAGCATACAATCAAACTGTATCGAGCGGCGCTTCAATTTTGCACAACCCTAGTTTAAATCGCAAGGAGAAAAAGAAAATTACCAGAAGCCCTAATTCGCAAAGAGGAACAAAGAGGATCGGCCATACTTTCACAAAACAAAAGGAACGGGTTGAAGAAAAGAATAAGGGGCCGGCCTGTATTAATTTGGGCTTACTTTAAGGGTTTAAATTTAAATAGGGTTTTGTTATTTAAAATTGTTTTTAATTTGTATTTTTTTTAAACCGTTTTTAATTTTCTAGTCGTGTGACTAGGGGACAAACTACGGTGTGTAGTTTGGGAATTCGCAACTCGGTGGTTGAGTTGTGGTCAGGATTTTGAGCGTAGAGTTAGATTAGTCAATAGCGGGTATAGCGAGTTTACGTGTGTAAGCGAGGGACTATCTAATTTCTAGTAGAAACCTTGGGGGCAGCACGTAGGCAGGGTTTTGCCGAAGCTGGGTAAATTCTGTGTTGTTCTGTTTTATTCTGTTATTTATATTCTGCGATATCTGTGCTGCTATTCTGTGATCTGAAGTGAAATTAATTAATAAGCTTCCGCGATTAATTTTTATAATTTACACTATCACCCTATTCACCCCCCCTCTAGGGTGAAATCGATCCTACAAGTGGTATCAGAGCTAGGAACAAAAGCCATTTTTGTTTTAAAATTTTGATTTTACAAAAACCAATCTTTCGTTTAAAAATTCGTGTTTCAAAAATCAATTTTTGTTTTAAAAATCCGTGTTTCAAAAATCAATTTTTGTTTTAAAAATTCGTGTTTCAAAAATCGTTTTTTGTTTTAAAAAATTGAATTTTTAAAATGGCTTCTTTTAATAATGCTTTTGCAGAAGGACAATCCATAGTTAGACCACCAATGTTCAATGGTGAATATGCTTACTGGAAAAATAGAATGCAAATTTTTCTGAAAACCATTGACGCTTGGAATATTGTTGAGACAGGTTATAGTATACCAACTATAACTGTAGATAATCAGGAAATAGAGAAACCAAAAGATCAATGGACAGATCTAGAAAATAGATTAATGCTAGAGCTATGAATTCTATTATCTGTTCATTGGACCAATTTGAATTTAATCGTATCTCACATTGTCTAACTGCACAGGAAATATGGCACACACTAGAAGTGACTCACGAAGGAACATCTCAAGTCAAAGAATCTCGCCTTGCAATGCTAAGCAGCGAATACGAGAACTTCAAAATGGCGAAGGAAGAAAATGTCAAAGAGATGTACGGACGACTCTCCAATATCGTATACAAATCAAAAGCTCTCGGAAAAACATATACCGAATTAGAAATAGTCCGGAAAATCCTCAGAGTCCTTCCACGAAGCTTTGAAGCAAAAGTAACTGCCATACAAGAATCGAAAGATTTAAAACAACTTAAAGTTGAAGAACTCATCGGAAATCTCACCACTTATGAGCTAGAAATGAAATTCAAAGAAGAGCGTGAAGGAGGTGACACTCAAAAGAAATCAATAGCTCTCAAAGGAACAACCGAAAGTGATGATGATAACGATGAAGATGATGGAGCAGCAGAATTGGAGCTGTTAATAAGGAAATTCAAAAAATGGAATCAAAAACATGGAAATTCAGCTCGAATTCAAAAAGCAAAAAGCAGAATAGCCAAAGCACTAGACTACTCTGAAGAACAAAAGTTTATTTGTTATAATTGCAACAAACCCGGCCATATCAAGCCCGATTGTCCACAAATTAAATCCAGCCACGGAAAGAAACAGAAAAAGAAATGTTTTGCAGCCACTTGGGATGAAATAGACGAGAATGATCAAAGCACTGGCAGTGAAAGCGAAAAGGCAGAATTGTGTCTTCGAGGTGATACAACTGACAGTGACGATGACGAGCCAAGTGAGGTATCAAAACTTACCCATTCTGAGTTGCTTATATATTTTCATGAAGTAAACGGTTGTTTTGAACGACTTAGGGAAAAATACGCCAAACTTGAATCTCAAAAAGATACTTTGATAGAATGTAATAAACAACTTGATCAATTAGTTAAAACCTATCAAAGTAGGATCCCTAAGTGTGATAAGTGTCCAACATTTGAAAAGGAAATTAAAAAAATCAGAAATCAATATAAAAACACTTGAAAATGAAATTCTGATTTTAAAGGAGAATGAAAATACTAGGAGAGAGAATTCTATTAAAAAGTGCACACAGTTGTTAAACGAAAATGAATCTCTCAAATCACAAGTCCAACAATTGTCAACGACTTTAGATAAATTTTCAAAAAGTGAAAAATCGTTAAATATGCTATTAGGAAAGCAAACTGTTAATACGGTTAAACAAGGACTTGGATATAATAGTTCGAAAAGTGTTGAAAACAAGATTAATCAAGAAAATTCAATGTGCACGATTTGTAGAAAATATGGACACGATCACAATGATTGTTGGTATAGACCCAAACATGTGAAAACTATACCGATTTGGATTCCAAAAGGCACAAATATAAAATCTCTCAGAGTTAAACAAATTTGGGTGCCGAAGGGAACAATTATAAACAGTTTTGGGTCTACACAAAATTATTTTTCAAAATTTTCTGCCACTAACAACCATGGACCTATAAAAACAAATAGGTCACATAAATCCTTATCCGTGTAGGTGTGATGGCAGGCTAAGGAACAACAATAGTGTTCTCTGGATTTTGGCTGTTCCAGAAACACAACGGGCGACAAAGCTAAGTTCCTTAGCCTAGTATAAAGGTGACATAATCACAACGGACAACAACGGAAAATATCGTAAAGGTAAAACAGGTAATGGTATGTTTTAAACGATATATTAAATGCGATAATCTGCACCGTATTTTGAATTAAATCATCCAATATTGAGATTGATGAAAAGATGATGATTTTTGATTATGATTTATTCAAAATAGTTAAGCCAATTATATTCTTATGCCAAAAACACTATAAAAATCTCTAAATTCTTTGAATTACTTCATATATATCATTTTTGATTAAAAATAGTATTTTGTTGGATAATAATATATTTGGTTATAATTCGGCTAACTCTATATTCATGGTTTTCTGATTATTATCACGGCTTCATTTCAAATTCAAAAGAATGTCATTTAAATTGTTGTTAAAATTGAATTTGAAAATTTTTGGTGCACATTTCATGTTTTGGTCTATAAAATTCAATTGATGATAATTTTTTGAGTGAAAGAGAAATTCAGATGCAGATTTCACTGGTAATCTAGTTGATAGAAAAATTGCTAGTGAAACGTGATTATTGTTAAGAAATTTAGTAACTGCATCGTTTTTTCAAAGAAAATATCTGCATATTTTTTCATAATTTTCAAATTGCAGAAAATTTTCTTATAAAACCCCCTGGAGAAAATCATTTTTGACCATAGTTTCAGATTAGTCATTTTTGAAAAATTAATTTCGTAATTATTTTTGAATTTGATTTTAAATGACTATTTTGACTAATCTGACTTCCTAATGCTTATCAAAAAGAAAAATAGTGATTGAAAAAGTGATGAGTGTTAATATTGATCAAATATTATGACTCGAGACGGTATAATTAATAAATTTCTTTAGAAATTTAAACAAGAGTTATAAAAAATTTGTTGGTAAAAAATTCCATGACCATCTCTATGTCTATCATGTTTTCTATCAACCATCACTCATCAAAATTCTATATAGTTTGTCAATATGTGGTACTTTAAACAGGAATCGTTCGTTTTTCATTTTTACATTTTTTAAAAATAAAAAAATTAAATAAATAAATAAATACCAAAGTATTCACTCTCATTTAAAAGTCCTCACGGTTATGCATGGGTGAATTACTTGGAATTTGTTATGTGCTTCCATGCTCATTTAAAAGTCCTCGCGGTTATGCATGTATGGAACGCATATCAAAAGTTGATTTGTAAAATAAACAAGTTGATTCTAATCCCATTTAAAAGTCCTTACGGTTATGTGTGGTTAGAAGATACTTGAATTCATTTTTTTTTAAATAAAACTGGAATACTACCAATCTCATTTAAAAGTCCTAACGGTTATGCATGGTTAGTAGATATTCAAATTCCTGAAATAAATATACCACAAATAGACACAACTGTATGGTTTTATATGATGACATCATTTCCATCATTCTAAAAGTGGAATATGCGCCTAACAAAATATTTATGATTTTTGTTTGATTTTTTATGGAAATTTAATATTTATATTCAATTGAGTTTTAATGTTGGATTGATATCATTTACTTTATCTCTATTTTCTCTAACACTATTATTCTTTTGCTGATAACAAAAGGGGGAGAGAAAAGTTAAGATTTTGTCGAATAAAATCAAGCAAAGGTCAAATAATTTTCTATTTGCATCTAGGATCATTTGCATATTTTTATTTGTATGCATATATGTAGGGGGAGCATCGTATAGAGAGGAAGCATTTAAATAGGGGGAGCAATTAGAATATATCAATGATCAAATACATTTAACATATTCAAAATCTTAAATATATGTTTGTTATCATCAAAAGGGGGAGATTGTTGAATATGCGCTTATATGATTTTTGTTTGATGATAATAAACATATATACATTCATTTAAATGTATTTGATAATATACTATTTATTTTCACAGATTAAATAAATATTTGCTGAATAAAATAAATAACACGGAATTTGAATTCAAACGAATATTTTATTCAAACAAATATTTTTTACAATTTTGAATAGTACAAATTCAAGCTCTCACTATTCACTATACAACTTTGATACAAATTCAATTACATCACTATTTTACACATTCACCTCACTACATATCACTCACACTCGTATCTTTTTCTTCAACTGCATTTCAGTTTGAATCCAGCATCTGAGAAATCTGCAAAAATATTTACTAACGCAGTAAAATTGAAAATAAAATATCTTTGCGATATAAAATAAAACGTGAATTTTGAAAATGATATTTGCCTCAGTTATTTGGGTTGTTCGTCATCATTTAAATTTGAATTCATCATACACGAACAACTTGTGACATACACAGTGTATTACTGTATATGCCACAAGGCCGTGCACGCCGATATATACACTTAATAATGCTACAGGGACAGGTGAGCACAAGGTCAAATCCAAATATACGGACAGGTTCAACTCAGGTGCAATAAATTCAAAAATACGACACGAGTACAAGGTCAAATCCGAGTTTTTGTAACTGGATTCAACTCAAGCGCAAATCAAAAGTACACATGAATATGAAACTAAACAGTCAAGTTCAGTGGTCAAATGCAATAGGCCGAGAACCAGACTCATGCATGCAACATATTCACCAATGAATCATCAAAGAGGCAACTAGAAATGAACAGAACACAAGTGCAACTAAATGGAATGCACCAGTGATGAAAGCTACAAAAACACAAGACAGTCTGCAAGCAAGTTCAAGTAATGAACCACTGCAACAAAAGTGTACAAACACCAATGAACCAACAAAGAATGGCCAGACCCAAGACAGTAGTGTGCAACTCAGTTTCAAAAGAATCAAAGTATGCCTCAATAAAGACAGTAAAATGAACAATGCAAAGAAGGCTGCAGTGAAGCATGTACATGAGTGGACTGGACTACAACTCGACCAAATGGTCAACATGATCAAGAAATATAACATGCAGTGCTGTGAAAACACAAGTGGAATGCAACGGTGAAGTTCAACATTATCAAAGAGCATATGGAAGGGTCAGACCAACAATGGAAAAACAGTTCATATGAACAAGTGTACAAATGCAAAGACCAGTGATATAACTCAAGTGCACCACTGACAATATCAACAACTCAAATATCAAGCACATGAATTCGCAAATAAATTTCAGACTCAAAAAAATCAACTACAAGCCCAATTGGCAACACAGCAACAACATGTACACAGTTCCAAACTATATAGAGCTGTGACAATCAAGTACTCAAATGGATGGAAGCTATAGGTCCAGTTACAACTAGACCAAGTGCAGCATCAATGCAGACAGCATAATGATCCAAACATCAACAAAGGAGCAAACCAAATATGCAGTGCATTCTCAAGTACACAGTGAAATCGCCACAATCTCAAACTCGAATGACCAAAGCCAAATGTGACAGTAGTTTTAAAAAATCAAGTCAAAGCCAAGTACAACAAGAAATAATCAATGTGCAACTGCATGTGAACAAATATGCATATTCCAGTGATGCAACTAAGCACAAGTCAATTACTACATAACACAGCAGTGCAAACACTTTGAGTATGACACAGCAACAAGGCAACAGTGACTCAGATGTACAACATATCCAACTAGAAGTGCAACTACAAGATACAGCAAATACAAACTGCTACAACACCAAGTAAAGGACACAGCAGTATACAAGTATCAGCAACAAATTCATGGCTGCAAAGAAAACACTCAGTGTCAAGGTCGAAGTGGCAGTGAAATCAATGTTGAACAAGTCAAAATCCAAGTCGAAGTCAACCAGAGAAAACCACGAAATTAATCAACATCATAATGTACATTGACCAAATTGATGCCGTGAACATCAAGTAAGCAAGCATCACAAATACGAAGTGACAAAGTCAGAGAGATCATAATCGTTCAAGTATAATCAAATGGCCAAAGCAAATCAGTAGACAAATTCAAACACGAATATACGAACGCAAAAATAGGATTTCGAACCCTATAAATAACCACAAATCATCATCGGCAATTTATGGAGTTCGAACAAGCCAAAATCAGAAAAGCAAAAGGATAAAATACATACCGAAATCACGAATCGAACTCGATCCAAAATTGAAGAGCCGTGAGCAAAGCAAACAGCATCGAAGCATACAATCAAACTGTATCGAGCGGCGCTTCAATTTTTCACAACCCTAGTTTAAATCGCAAGGAGCAAAAGCAAATTACCAGAAGCCCTAATTCACAAAGAGGAACAAAGAGGATCGGCCATACTTTCACAAAACAAAAGGAACGGGTTGAAGAAAAGAATAAAGGGCCGGCCTGTATTAATTTGGGCTTACTTTAAGGGTTTAAATTTAAATAGGGTTTTGTTATTTAAAATTGTTTTTAATTTGTATTTTTTTTAAACCGTTTTTAATTTTCTAGTCGTGTGACTAGGGGACAAACTACGGTGTGTAGTTTGGGAATTCGCAACTCGGTGGTTGAGTTGTGGTCAGGGTTTTGAGCGTAGAGTTAGATTAGTCAATAGCGGGTATAGCGAGTTTACGTGTGTAAGCGAGGGACTATCTAATTTCTAGTAGAAACCTTGGGGGCAGCACGTAGGCAGGGTTTTGCCGAAGCTGGGTAAATTCTGTGTTGTTCTGTTTTATTCTGTTATTTATATTCTGCGATATCTGTGCTGCTATTCTGTGATCTGAAGTGAAATTAATTAATATGCTTCCGCGATTAATTTTTATAATTTATACTATCACCCTATTCACCCCCCCTCTAGGGTGAAAGCGATCCTACAACAGGCACTACCGAAGGTGGAGCGGTGACTTCAGTAATAGTAGAGTAATGCTCAACACCTGACCCTTCTCCAACCTCCAGAGATCGACCACCGATCATCTCCTTTTCTTGGGAAATAATAGCGTCATGGAGGACCTTCTTCTCATCATCAGTCAACAACCGGTTTTCAAGTTCAAATCGGTCGACCGATTCATCCGGATGTGCTTCCGCTTTTTCCTCAACCAATCGATCCCAAGCGTTGCGGAGGTGCACCGGGTAATCTTGGAGCCAGGCCAAATTTCGATGTCTCAACACGTTGGCATTGTAAGTGATAAGCAAATCTTCAACATCGGCGTCCAGCCTGGCCTCCGCCCGTTGAACCTTTTCCTCAACCTCCGTCTCAACCGCTTGGACCTTGGCTACTGCCGCATCCCGTTCAGTCCGGAGAATCACGGCTTGTTCACACGCCTCCTAGGCTGCATTGTTCGCATCATCCCTATCCTTGGCGATTTCGGCAAATTTTGACTTAAGCTCGTTCAACTCCTTTAGGGCTGCGTCCCTCTCGGCAGTGACCAGGGTGTTCCGATGGCCCATATCCTCTACCGTGGCGTAATGCTCACGTTTCATTCTATCCATCGTTGCTTGGGCTTCATCGGCTTTTTTGATAGCCTCCATTTCGGATTTCCGAGAAGATTCAGCTTCAGTGTTTAGCACATCAATAATACGGCTCTTTTGAGCCAACTCAGCCTGCAATTTCTCGATGGGGGCCCCACGCTCAAAGGCCAATGTCGACGCTTTCTCGGTAGCCTTATACCATGCCCTATATTGGGCATAAAAGTCGTGCACATAATCGTGCGCCGTCTGCTCGGCCTCTGGCGGGATTCTTTTCAAGTGAAGAGGAAAAATGTAATTATCAAAGCAAATATTTGGAAAGTCCTTCTTCAGTTGAGCAAGCCTGATTGCTCCTTCTCCCGAAATTTCAGTAGGGGGTTGTTCCGCAACTACTGGAGGCATTGCCTCAGATCTGGGGTGGCGAGATTCATACTTAGAAGATTGAGAGGCCGATTGGTGGTACGAGGAATCAGAAGGACGAGAAACATGGACAGGAGGTTGTATAGGAACTCTTGGAGGAGGAGTGCGCGATCGAGACCGATGCCTGTAATCCCTATCTCTCCGTTCTTGACTAGAATACCCGGAGTACCTGCGATCATGACCCCTGTCTCCTTCTCTCCGTTGTGACTCGTAGTATGAGGAAGATTTGCGAGTATGTCGTAGGCTCCCTAGCATCGAACCACGTCCAGTCATGATATCTACAAAGCGAAATGAGAATAAAGTTAGTGGTTTCTCAAAACCGATGACCTAGGACTCAGGGCTATGTAGTGTCGTGAAGTGTGTATGAATATGTATTCCCCCAACCAACCAGAAGTGTCGACTGAGCTAGTAATAAAAGGCTCGCCCAATTCTAGAGTACGATGGAACTCCTCCAACCCGGCGTCATGTTGAAAAGACACATCATCCGGGATTGGAAGGTCGGTAAGCCCTTCGTAAAGACTTTCAGATCGCGAAGGAGACATCTCAGAAATTCTAACTCTGGGGGAGGATCGGGCCGTGACAACCGACTTCCATCTCCCCTTCTTAGTTGACGTGACGACGGCTGCCTTGCCTTTTCTTTGCTCTTCAACATCCTGAACCACGTTTGTAGGCTCCAACAACGGCTCGTCGTCAGTGTGAGTTCTTTCAGAATCAGCCTCCTCGGCTATGATGACTTTGGGATTTTTATGTTTGACTCGTTTTTTAGAGACAACCCTTAGTGCCCCGTCAAACAGTATGCTCTACCCTCGTTCAATCAACCCGTAAGTTCGGAGATTCCTATCCGTCAAGAGCAGCTCAATATCTCTATCTCCACTCGGGACCTCTCGAAGCACTCGCACCATCTCCTTAAAGTGCTCGCCCTCAGGTCGCTGAATCGTCGCTGTAAAAAAGAGAAAAAACATAAGTTTCGCTTTGACCGCAATTTCCTTAGTAATTACTTGATAACTCAGCTACACTCACGTCTGAATAACCATCGCCAGGCAAACCCCGGAGGACACCTGACATAAAACTATTCCGTCCTGTAGTAACTCAACCTGGTCCAGGACCCAGTGACCACATGGTAGTTCCTCACCGCTTCCAGAAATGTGAAGGAAGGATAATCACCTCGATTTTTGAAATTAAATAGATATCTGATCTCGATCGGGATCGGTGGTCTATGAAGGTACTCCATGAAGACGATGAATAAACTGTTCACGGACGCATATCCGTTTGGGTGTAGTTGAGATGGAGCGATCCTCAAAAAAGACAACACTTCCTTATATACTCGTTGAACGGAGGAAGTGTCCCGGCTGCGCACGCGTGTCGATTAAATGCTGTATACCCCTCCGGTGGGTTGTGAGGTCTATCATTCGGCCCTGGCAATAACACGTCATCTAGTGACAGGCCGTGCCTCAGGCATATTCTCCCCAACATATCTTCAGAAATATTGGATTGAACGGAATCCGACGGATTAGCAATGAAAGACGCATTGGGAAGTTCGTCCGGGGCGGGACCAATGACCTCAGGTTCAATATCTGGGACCTCTAGTCTTGGAGCAGCTGTACTTTGAACCTCCTGCTGTTGCGAACTTGAAGGTTCCATAACTAGCTAACTCATGAGAAACCATCGTTAGACGACAAAGAACCCGTGCGTTCCCCAGTGTAAAGTGTATGAATGTATGTTGTGCAGTGCCATGCATTACTTGAATAAATATCGCAGAGTTAAAGAAAATATGCAAACGACAAAGCTACGGAGTCCAGTTACAATGACCGTCATCGCTGACCGTCATCGTTGAACCGTTTGTATGATGGAAATTTGATTTGAATAGAAGTCGTTATTGTTCCATCGACGAGCTTCGAAAGATGCAGTTTAATATGTCCAAATATGCAGGAATGAAGCTCGTCGGAGTTATGCTTAGAAACGTCAAACTTTGGAATCCATCATAGAGGGTTCGAACCGATCACAGGGACCCCGTTCGAAACCAACCTAACGTCAATTCGAATCGATGAATGGAAAGCGTGCTTCGAAACGATGATCAGGTGTCGAGTTCGAATCGATCAAAAATGGATGACTTCGAAACGATCATTGTTTGGCTAATTCGCACCGATCAGAAACCCCCAACTTAACATCGATATCATTCGAATCGATCCTCTTCGAATCGATATAAAGTTGAAAACTAAGAAACGATAGCCGATGGGTTCGAATCAATCGATTCGAATGAACCCATCGAATCCATCAATTGGTGCGAACTGCGTCACCCCCATAAGGTCATCCAAGAGATCGATACGAAATCGAAGAAAAATGACGCCGCCATCATCGATTCGAACTCGAATCCACGTATCGGTCCGAAGCCTTCCCAAACCAGATCTAGTTTTGCCAATCACTGAAGTGAGCAATCGATGAAGATGAGATAGGTTCGAAGTAACTTTGCCGTTTGGATTCAAGGCTAATTACCTAGTTTAAGTGATGGATTCGAGGAGTTAAGGTCTTGGATCTGGATTGGTTCGATAACGCGACACGGTGTTTTCTCCTTTGGAGCTTCGAAACGATGCGAAGCACAAAAAATCAAGGCGAGAGTAAAAAGTGAAAAGTGAAAAAGTGGCAGGCCCAATGCTATTTATATGGAGTTTGGATTTTGACCGAGACGATTCCTCTTCCGGTAGACTTGACCGGTTGCAACCAGTGAGAACGTGGATCGTTTCGAAACCATCCATTCGAAACCATTCAACTAATGCCTTGTGGATTCAGAGTTAACATCATACTTCATCGATACGAAGTACGCAGCAGGACAACAAGTTGCATCGATGCGAAACGCGCAGTGGGCACATCATTTCAAAGCCCCTGATCGCGGCTCCATTTCCAACCTACCAAAACGAACTACTAGTTCGAATCCATCCTTTCACATCGATTCGAATGTCAGTTTCGAACCCATCGCAACACGAGTATACTCCATCCATACGAATGTAGGTTTCGAACCCATCAATACTCCAACCCATCGGTTCGAAACATTACATTCACGCAACGCAGAGTCGTTTCCTTCAACCTTCTACATCGGTTCAGGAGAGGATCGATACGAAGGGGCTTTTCAAAACAACCATCGAGCGTTGTCTCAACTTAAATTTCAAAATCGGTTCAGGAGAGAATCGATACGAAATTCAATAGCAAACAAAACTAACAACGACTTGTAGACGCACGACGTTAACAAGGATCAAACACTTATCTTGTTACAAATGCAACAGGCAGCGGCTAAGCACTATTATACATCA
The DNA here is from genome assembly GCA_030765085.1 of Allium cepa. Lineage (NCBI taxonomy): Eukaryota > Viridiplantae > Streptophyta > Magnoliopsida > Asparagales > Amaryllidaceae > Allium > Allium cepa. The sequence goes on along the minus strand of CM060930.1, from coordinate 70,798,537 downwards.
ATCAATCATATCAACGCAAGGTTGCAGCAATACAGAGTACGAGTCTCAACAAAAAGAGAGCAATGATTGTTCGAAGAGAAGTTGTGGCTATTCAAAGCACGTCATGTTCCCACAAGACATACTTTGGGGGGCAAAATTTTATCCCGCTTTTTGGCAAAGCCGCGATACCAAAAGATCGATTGAAAAACGGAGAATAGTTTGTATCAGAGATTGGTCATGCTTCGTTTTGCTATGGATATCGCTGAATTTTGTCCGAGTCCAGATTGAGCTACAATTGATAGGACTCGACAAGAAAGACCGTAGAAGTCAGCATCTCAAATTTCAAGTCAATCTGAGTTCATATGCTCAAGTTATGATCGATTCAATTTGGAGGGGAAAACCAAAGTTTCGAACCGATGGCTGATCAATGGTTCGAACCGATCACCTTCGAATCCATCTTCTTCGAACCCATCAACGCGCCTCGGGTTCCACTCCATCACCTTCGAACCCATCGAGCATCAGTTGTTCGAATCCATTGACAGAGCCTCATTCGAACCCATCCAAAGAATCCTTGTTCGAATCCACTAAGCTTCGGTTGTTCGAACCCATCACAGAAGCCTTGTTCGAACCCATCACAGAAGCCTCACTCGAACCCATCCACGAAACCTTGTTCGAACCCATCACAGAGGCCTTGTTCGAACCCACCTGTGAAGCTTCATTCGAACCAACTGGGCCAACTGGCCAAGGTGACGTGTCTTTCATCGGTTCGAGTGCGCCGAAGTATATGGAGTCGAAGCATTCAACTCGGAGCAAAACCCGGATTGAGGCGAACTGTGCGCTCCACGTCAACACGAAGCCACGCGCCACCATGGTTTCGAAACCATCGATTCGAATGGATGGTTTCGAACCAAACAGCCATGCAGTGAACCCCATTTCGAACCCATTATATTTCTCAATCCACTGATCCAAATGCCATGAAATTTTAACAGAAGCTTGCATTCATGTCGAAGAGTGACCACGCCAAATTTCACCTCGATTGGATGAATTCTTGATCGATCCGAATGGAGTTCGAACCGATGCCAAAGTAGGCCCAAACTTCCTAAGACCGGGCGTGTGGGCCCCCTCACGTGCCAGAATTGGTCTCCCGAGTTTTCAGCGAAATATCAGCAGCCTACACCTATAAATAGAGCCCCAGAGCCAGCAGAAAAGGGATCTTTCGACTCTCAAGCGCCCAGACTCTGCCAGATCGAGATCTCCATCACCCTACATCATAATTTTACTGTTGATTTCGAATTTCCAGTTGTAACTTGCTATTGATCGCTGCAACAACTTGTAATCATTGAAAGAGGATCAATAAAACGTCAAAATACTTCACAGTGGACGTAAGCAACACGCCGAACCACTATAAATTGCTTGTCTACTCATTCACTTTACTGTTGATTGGAGTTTTTGTTAGATAATATATGTTTTGAACTTACATTCTTGATTATTATCTCTTCAACGACTCCCGAAGAGTGTTGTGCCCAATTTTGACACAAACAGCAACTACGAATGGAATTATTTTTTTGAATTTTTTTATAAAATGCAAGAAAACAACAATGAAATTCAAATAAAACTAGAGAGGAAGGCAGCAATTTTTTTTAGCAAGCAAGCTGAGCAGTTTTATAGCAGCAATTCCTTTCTTTATCTGCTTTGACAACCTGAAAAGAAGTGAACCAAGATATATACAATGTTATATATGAAAGAAATAACTAAACAAAGCAAAAAAAATCTAAATAAACGAAATCTGAAGAAACAAAACATAAAAATTCTTATTTGTTGTCCAAAGTCAAAAGAGAAGCTTTTTTTATTTGGGACAAACACTTAAAAATATATAAAAAACACTTAAAAAAATAAAAAAAAATAAACAAATGAAATTACAACATTTTTTTTAAATATTGAAGAAAAAGAAAAAGCTTTAACACTCAAAATCCCCCTTTTTTTAAATCACTTGGCCCCAAGTTTTAAGCTCACCCGACCCAAAAGAAAACTATCCAAACTCTTTAATTTTCGTTTTTAAAAGAAAAATGGGTGCTGCAATTCTCATTCAACAACTAAAATGCTATTCGCTTCCCAATATCAAAATCAAATTTTTCGTTCTTTCTCAAAAACCGAATTTCCCAAACTTAGAATCACTAAGAAGCAGTAACGTAGCAAATCGATTTAGTAGAGGTTACGATTACTGTTGATGTCGATTGTGGTTGGCGAGATGATGGTGACTGGTTTGGGATGACGTGGTTTCGATTGTCGTAGGTGGTTGAGTCGTGATGTGACGAGGTCGTGGTCACTGGGGAGTTTCGGTGTGGATTGCACGATTGTTTGATTGGGGTTATGGTTGCGATTTTCAGGTCGATGAAGGCTGCTCGATTGATCGTCGATGACTGATGTCGTGACTGAGTCGAAGTTGGTCAGTGAAGATGGTAGGTAGGGATTGAATTGGGGACGAGGCGAGTTTGTTCGATTGGTGGATAGGCGAGTCGATAGGATTCCGACTGTTGGATTTGAGGAATGACGCGATTGGATCGAGATGTTGTTAGTTGTTTGGCGATGAAAGTTTGGATGAAGTTGAGGTTGAATTGGTGGTCACGGTAGTAGTATGTTGATGATGGAATCGGGTTCGTGATTGGTTTCAAGCGATTGATGGCTTTCGAATGGAGTATTGGTTGACAGTGATGAGCAGATGGAGTTGTTTGCGATTATGGGTGTGATGTTGAGTTATTGTCAGTTGTGAATGGAAGTGAATGGGTAGCAGCAACTTGCAGGTGGGTAGTCGGTGTGGAATTGGTAAGATGATGGTTAGTGAAGAAAACTTGTGGGTTATGGCTTCTTTGATAGTGTTGAGTGTGGAATGTTGCTGCAGTTTGTATTGAATAAAATAGTGGTGTAGTAATATTTGCTTGTATGGCCAGAGAACTGTGAAGTTTATAGGTTGTGAATGGTTTGAGATGGTAATTGTATGGTGTTTGGGGTTGATTGTTAGATGATGGTTTAACGGTTATATTGAGCAGCAGTTGGTTAAGTTGATGAAGTTGTAGAGTTGATGCAAGAGTCGTGCAGAGGAGGGGCAGTGAGAAGCTGTTAGAGGAGAAGGAGGTGGAATGATAATGAAGATGGTTATATGAGGAGCATATGAACATCGTTTGGTTTTGGTATGAAGGCAGTGAAGGGTGGTTGTCAAGGCAGAAGCGTGGAGTTTGTAGGAGAGGTGAAACGGCTGTAGTGAAGAGTGATGACTGAGTAAACAGAGAATAGAGAACAGAGAATTGTGACTAGGAGTGTGCAGCAATGAGGTATGCACAGTATTGTTCATAGAAATTGTAAACAGAGAATAGTGATTAAGAAACAAAAATTTGTAATAAAAATTGTAAGTGAAAATAAGAATTAAATAATTTTTTTTTTTGAGATTTGTATGTTTCTTTTTATATATATGCAAATGACAATGAAACTAGACAAACATCAAGCACACAAACAAAAATGAAAACAAACCTAAACACAAACACTTAATGTTTCTTTTTTTGAAATGCAAACACACAAAATAAAAAATACACAAAAGTCAAATAAAGAAAAATAATCCGAAGAATATAAAATTAAAATCAATTCAAATCCCTGGCAACAGCGACAAAAACTTGTTCGTCGATGGAAATTCTATCGATTTAGAAAATCGTCGAACGAATTTAAATTAAAAATAACCGCAAGCGCACGGTGTATGAATGTAGCACGTGGCGAATACGGGTCGATCCGTAGAGAATTGATGATTTTAAGAATTTATTTAATCAAAATAAACCAAGGTTGAAGAGAATATTAAACTAGAAAAGAAGAAAAACAAGCAAAAGAAAATTGATAAAAATATGAGTGTTAAGATCGAATTTTAAATTTGGTTTCACATCCTCAAAAGAATTAAAATCCAACTCAATTACCATGTTTTCAACAACTTCATTGATATTTTCGTTTTCAATTTCGAAAGTTATTATTTGAAAATCATCAATTTGGGTAAAAGGTGGAGTATCACTTGACTTGTCACATGTTAGAATTTAAGTATGTTTATCATGTTGATTCAAATATGTTTCGAACACCATTTGTTCAACAAAGTCAAATTTTTGATTATTAACTTGAGAATTTTCGATTTGGATTTGTTCAGAACAAGAATCGTCAATTTCTATAAACGGTAGATTATTATTTGATTCTTTACAAGCTGAGATTTGATTATGATTTTCATGAAAATTTTTATATATTTCAAGTAATAAATCCCCATAGCCTTTTTCCATTTGGCCAACAAAATCAAATTCATGATTATTAATTTGAACATTTTCATTTTGAATTTGTTGATAACCAAAGTTTTCAATAGTACCATTATTAAAACTATTCCCATTGCCGAAATTATTTTAAAATTGGTTCACATTTTTGTCTTGATTTTGAAATTCATTTTGTAGCTCGAAATTGAATTGGCATGGGTTATGTTCCAAATCATTTGAATTTTGTAAATTACACAACTCATTTATCATTTGATTTTGTTGTATAGAGATTTCAAGTAAAGATGAAATGCTATTTTCAAGAGTCAAGGGTTGGTCATTGTTTTGAAAATTTTGTTGTTCGAAATTCGAATTATTTAAACAATAGTTGTTGTTAAAATATTCATATGAATTTGGAGTGAAATCATATGGATTATATTGATTTTCACAACTATTGTAAAATTCAAGTGAATATGGAAATTCAGACATTTTCAAGAATGTTTTTGGCTTTTTTTATAAACGAAAAATATTTACAAATAAAATTTACTTTTCAAAAGGGAATTGATTTTTGTTTTGTTTTTGATTTTTCAACTTTTTTTTTGTTTTTTGAAAAGATTTTATATATTATTATTTATTTTTTGAATTTTGGTTTTTCTAATTTTTTTTTTGGTTTTTTTTTGAAATTTCAAACAAAAAGGATTTAAAAATTTCAAAGGAAAAGGAATATTTACAAAAAAAAAATTCTTTTTTTAATTTTGGATTTGAATTTTTTTTAAATATGCATGAACTGATGCAACTAAATGAATCCAATGGTTAATTACAAATGATTTATCCTAAGTTAACCCATAGTTGTATACTCACACATTGTCTTCGATAAATAAGATAGTTCTCAGCCAGGTAACAGACATGATTTATCGGTGCCCCACGAATCACCGTAGTAATGCAGCCGAAGGTTTAAGTACCTTCAGAGAAACAACCACTATAATATTTACGAATCACCGTAATATTTATAAATGGTTATTGCTCTACCGTAGCCTAGACACCAAGAAATTAAATTGTTCAAAGAAGACAAATTGTCAATATACAATTAAGTGTTAATGATATCTAACTGTTATTACTAAACAAAATTCTAGAATGAAATGCAAAGCAGAAATTAAACGTTAATTAACAATGCAACTAGTTTTTGAATTTTTTTATAAAATGCAAGAAAACAACAATGCAATTCAAATAAAACTAGAGAGGAAAGCAGCAATTTTTTTTAGCAAGCAAGCTTAGCTGTTTTATAGCAACAATTCCTTTCTTTATCTGCTTTGACAACCTGAAAAGAAGTGAACAAAGATATATACAATTGTTATATATGAAAGAAATAACTAAACAAAGCAAAAAAATCCAAATAAACGAAATCTAAAGAAACAAAACCTAAAAATTCTAATTTGTTGTCCAAAGTCAAAAGAGAAACTTTTTTTATTTGGGACAAACACTTAAAGATATAACAAACACTTAAAAAAAAAATGAAATTACAACATTTTTTTTCTTTTAATATTGAAGAAAAGGAAAAAGCTTTAACACTCAAAATCCCCTTTTTTTAAATCACTTGGCCCCAAGTTTTAAGCTCACCCGACCCAAAAGAAAACTATCCAAACCCTTTAATTTTCGTTTTTAAAAGAAAAATGGATGCTGCAATTCTCGTTCAACAACTAAAATGCTTTTCGCTTCCCAAAATCAAAATCAATTTTTTCGTTCTTTCTCAAAAACTGAATTTCCCAAACTTGGAATCACTGAGAAGCAGTGTCGTAGCAAATCGATTTAGTAGAGGTTGCGATCACTGTTGATGTCGATTGTGGTTGGCGAGATGATGGTGAATGGTTTGGGATGACGCGGTTTCGATTGCCGTAGGTGGTTGAGTCGCGATGTGACGAGGTCGTGGTCACTGGGGAGTTTTGGTATGGATTGCGCGATTGTTTGGTTGGGGTTATGGTTGCGATTTTGAGGTCGATGAAGGCTGCTCGATTGATGGTCGATGAATGATGTCGTGACTGAATCGAAGTTGGTCAGTGAAGATGGAAGGTAGGGATTGAATCGGGGACGAGGCGAGTTCGTTCGATTGGTGGATAGGCGAGTCGATAAGATTCTGACTGTTGGATTTGAGGAATTACGCGATTGGATCGGGATGCTGTTAGTTGTTCGGCGATGGAAGTTTGGATGAAGTTGAGGTTGAATTGGTGGTCACGGTGGTAGTATGTTGATGATGGAATCGGGTTTGCGAATTGGTTTCAAGCGATTGGTGGCTTTCGAATGGTGTATTGGTTAACAGTGATGAGCAGATGGAGTTGGTTTGCGATTGTGGGTGCGATGTTGAGTTGTTGTCAGTTGTGAATGGAAGTGAATGGGTAGCAGCAACTTGCAGGTGGGTGGTCGGTGTGGAATTGGTAAGATGATGGTTAGTGAAGAAGACTTGTGGGTTGTGGCTTCTCTAACAATGTTGAGTGTGGAATGTTGCTGCAGTTTGCATTGAATGAAACAGTGGTGTAGTAATATTTGCTTGTATGGTCAGAGAACTGTGAAGTTCATAGGTTGTGAATGGTTTGAGATGGTAGTTGTATGGCGTTTGGGGTTAAATGTTAAATGATAGTTTAACGGTTGTATTGAGCAGCAGTTGGTTAAGTTGATGAAGTTGTAGAGTTGATGCAAGAGTCGTGTAGGGGAGGGGTAGTGAGAAACTATTAAAGGAGAAGGAGGTGGAATGGCAGTGAAGATGGTTATGTGAGGAGCAGATGAACATCGTGTGGTTTAGGTATGAAGGCAGTGAAGGGTGGTTGTCAAGGCAGGAGCGTGGAGTTTGTAGGGGAGGTGAAATGGCTGTAGTGAAGAGTGATGACTGAGTAAACAGAGAATAGCGAACAGAGAATTGTGACCAGGAGTGTACAGCAATGAGGTGTGCACAGTATTGTTGATAGAAATTGTAAACAGAGAATAGTGATTAAGAAACAAAAATTTGCAATAAAAATTGTAAGTGAAAATAAAAAATAAAATAATTTTTTTTTTTGAGATTTGTATGTTTCATTATATATATATATATATATATATATATATATATATATATATGCAAATGCCAATGAAACTAGACAAACATCAAGCACACAAACAAAAATGAAAACAAACCTAAACACAAACACTTAATATTTCTTTTTTTTGAAATGCAAACACACACAAAATAAAAAATACACAAAAATCAAATAAAGAAAAATAATCCGAAGAATATAAAATTAAAATCAGTTCAAATCCCCGTCAACGGCGCCAAAAACTTGTTCGTCGACGGAAATTCTATCGGTTAAGAAAATCATCGAAAAATTAAAAATAACCGCAAGCGCACGGTGTATGAATATAGCACGTGGTGAATACGGGTAAATCCATAGGGAATTGATGATTTTAAAAATCTATTCTATCAAATTAAACCAAGGATGAAGAAAATATTAAACTAGAAAAGAAGACAAACAAGAAAAAGAAAATTGATAAAAATATGAGTTTTAATACAATTTAGAGGCAATTTCCACTCTCTAGATCACATAAGTCAACAAAATGAAGTTTTGATCTCTCTTTTCTTGTCATTAGTGAATTAGTTGATGTGCTTATCATAAGTATGGTATATTTGTGCTATTAATTAGCTCAATATAAACCATCAAACTATAACATAACCACTAATACACTTTTAAATCTCATAAAATATGAAAAAAAAGTAGAAAGCAAAATCTATTTTAAGCATGGCCTATTAACTATTAATTATAAATATAAGCCATCAAATTTTAATTTCAACAATCACTTCTTTGCCATAATCATATGTAGATGAAGAGGCAATTTGTATTTTGTTTGTTTAAGCATAGCCTATTTGTTATGAACAACATAGACTATCAAATTCAAAGCTAAACAACATCATTAAACCACTTCAATCATTCTCATTAAGCACAAAAAGAGAGCATAAACATCAAATTAAGTTGAAGCTACATGATTAGAGAGCTTCATTACCTCTAAATTGAAGGGGTTTACCCTATCATATTTGATCATATAAACAAATGTAGCTTGCAACATGAGAGAAATAGAAAAATAAAGAGAAAGCAAGATAAAGAAAAACTATTCTACTTGCATGAAAAATAGATCTAAACTACAACATGAAAGTAAATAAGCATGAAAAGGAAAAGAACATGTATTGAAGTTGCATAAAAAAAATTACATAAAGAGAAATGGCTAAGTAGCCATGAAAAGAAAGAAGAGAGCTTCCTTTTATATTTAGCCTAAACTAAACTAAAGAGATGCTGAGTAAGAGGAAAGAGGAGGCTAAGTAAAAAGAGAGAGATTACATGAAACATATGAGTATTTATACATGTATGAAACCCTAATTCATATTTTTTGGGGAATGCTCAAAATTCTCATGAGGTAGTGTGGCCACCAAGTAATTATTAGCATGTCATAATCCCCATATAAGTGTACATGAAGCCATTAATTCCATAAGCATGTGCATTAGCCTCTAGTTTGTACATTAAGGTGGTGGGTAGGTGGGGTCCTCCATTATCATGCCTTTGAATTATTTCCATCTTCATTTCTTTATCTTCACTCTTATGCATGCATATATCATAATGAAACCACTTTTGAAATCCACTAAATTTCCTACAAAACAACACAGAAAATTCCAAGTAAGTTTTCACAATTTAATAAATGCACAAAAATGACCATTTAGCCCCTATATGAAGATGAATATGTGACAATTTGAAAACAAATTGAATTTGGTTTAAACAAGTAAAAATACCCAATATGATCATTTATTTAATTTAAATATATTAAATATGGTGGAAATATGCACATTTACGCGCACATCAAATACCCCCACACTTATCTTTTATTCATTCTCGAATAAAGAAAAACTAAGATAAATCCATTTTCGTAGGGAGCACGATTGCATTGAGCGTATACAACAAGCCGTTAAACCTCTTGGTGTCCCCAGTAGGACGAGTGTTGTCTCGTGAGGGTTTTCAGCGGATACTACCCACAAAATCCAAATGCATGATGAAAATATTTGCAAAATTCAAGATTTATTTACAAAGTGATGAATGCAAGTTTTTGAAAATATTTTCAAATGAAGGATTTATTTCTAAATCGACACGAATAAGTTAAATATAGGTTTTGGATATTATCTTGAAAATTTATGTTACTTACTCATCAAAATTTCCAATAAAAATCAAGTTATCGTAGCAAATAGATTATAGTTAAACTCGTTAATTCGGTTGATAACAAAGTGTGATTATGAAAAGGATCCTTAGTTGATTATCAAAATTTATCAAAGTGGTATTTTCATTTCTTTTCAATAACAAATCAAATCAACTAAGTAAAAATAGTGCTAGGATTTCAACTGCTTGCTCTCTCATTATTTGCAAGAAAAATTACACACCTAGCTCAGGTAAACTGAGGCCAGATACACCACCCATGCACTGCCTTTCGGGCTTATGTGAAGAGAGTACAGAGCATGGCAAGTACACAAACTTTCATGCATACACCTATCGATCGTAGGTGGTTTTTATTGAGTCTGTTTTTTTACATGTGTTCCATACATGCATAACCATGAGGACTTTTAAATGAGTATGAAATCACATAATCAAAGATTCCAAGTAATTCACCCATGCATAACCGTGAGGACTTTTAAATGAGAGTGAATACATGGATGTTATTATTATTATTATATATATATATATATATATATTTAAGATAGAGAGAGAGTTTTGCAAAATCATCTTAGCACCATTTAACTTAGAAGACAAAAAAATGTTATATCTTTTACTTTAAATCAACCACTTTTTAAAACAAAGATTTTCAATTAGGATATAATTCATAATTAACACATATGAATCTTTCTATATACTAGTTAAACCATTATTATTTATAATCAAGCTTCATTTTTATTTTTGTTAAGACAAATAAATTTTCAAAGATTTCAATTTAATAAATCAAAACCATACATTTATCCTATAGTGTTTCTTTAAAAATAAATCAAAATGCTAAAAAAAAATCTTCTTTTGTTTTTGAATTTTTTTTTTTGAGTTTTTGGAAGAAAAATGAAAATTTAATCCAAAAAAATCAAGAAGAAGATAAGTCTCCCCCCACACTTGATTTTGACTGTGTCCCCACAACAAACCCAAGTGAAAGGAACATTTATTATTATTTACATGAAAATGAAATGTATTTGCATGACATTAGAAAGTATATTGCCAAAAAGTAAATGAAACGGTCTTCCAAAGACCAATTCATTTGTCTCGTCAAGTATACGAGACACAGCTTAAGCTCGAAAAACCAAACCACAAAAGATTTTGAAGTCGAATGTGAATTTGGAAAAACGAATGTCGTTTTATTAAAAATCTTATGAGTTATTTTATTTTTGATGATTTTTGGGGTAGATATAACGATTGATTGAAATTCACATTTATTTTCACCAAATTGAAATTCAAATTTATCATAGAAAACTTCCTTCAAACTATCGATTTAAAAGTCCAAATGGTGATCGAAATCTTTCCCATCAGAATTTAATGACTCATTTTCAAAAGTCCATAAAACTCGCGTTCGTTAAATTCATCTTCCTTCGTTGGATTATCAACAACTTCTTCGCATGTATCCATTTCAAAATCCGAAGTTGTTGTATTCAAATTTTCGGAATCACGAAAAGAAAGATCGAATTTTAAATTTGGTTTCACATCCTCAAAAGAATTGAAATCCAACCCATTTACCATGTTTTCAACAACTTCGTTGAGATTTTTGTTTTCAATTTCGAAAGTTATTATTTGAAAATCATTGATTTGGGTAAAAGGTGGATTATCACTTGAATTGTCACACGTTAGAATTTTGTATGTTTATCACGTTGATTCAAATATGTTTCGAACACCAAATCTATGTGATCATTGTACATTTCATTCATTTGTTCAATAAAGTCAAATTTGTGATTATTAACTTGAAAATTTCGATTTGGATTTGTTCAGAACAAGAATCGTCAATTTCGAAAAATGGTAGATTATTATTTGATTCTTTACAAGTTGAGATTTGATTATGATTTTCACGAAAAGTTTTATATTTTTCAATTAATAAATCCCCGTAATCTTTTTCCATTTGGTCAACAAAATCAAATTCATGATTATTAATTTGAACATTTTCATTTTGAATTTGTTGATAACCAAAGTTTTCAATCGTACCATTATTAAAACTATTCCCATTGCCAAAATTATTTGAAAATTGGTTCACATTTTTGTCTTGATTTTGAAATTCATTTTGAAGCTCCGAATTGAATAGGCATGGGTTATACTCGAAATCATTTGAATTTTGAAGTGAATTCAAATTTTGATTATTTTGAACTATTTTCAGGAGTCAAGGGTTGGTCATTGTTTTGAAAATTTTGTTGTTCGAAATTCGAATTATTTAAACAATAGTTGTTGTTAAAATATTCATATGAATTTGGGGTGAAATCATATGCATTATATTGATTTTCACAACTATTGTAAAATTCAAGTGAATATGGAAATTTAGACATTTTCAAGAATGTTTTTGGTTTTTTTTTATAAAGGAAAAATATTTACAAATAAAATTTATTTTTCAAAAGGGAAATTGATTTTTGTTTTTTTTTTTCAAATTTTTTTGTTTTTTGAAAAGATTTTATATATTATTATTTATTTTTTTGAATTTTTGTTTTTATAAATTTTTTTTTGGTTTTTTTTTAAATTTCAAAGGAAATGGAATATTTACAATTTTTTTTCTTTTTTTAGTTTTGGATTTTGAATTTTTTTTTAAATATGCATGAACTAATGCAACTAAATGAATGCAAGGGTTGATTACAAATGATTTATCCTAAGTTAACCCAAAATTGTATACTCACACATTGTCTTAGATAAACAAGATAGTTCTCAACCTGGCAACGGACAAGATTTATCGATGCACCACGAATCACCGTAGCAATGCAGCCGAAGGTTTAAGTACCTTCAGAGAAACAACCACTATAATATTTACGAATCACCGTAATATTTATAAATGGTTATTGCTCTTCCGTAGCCTAGACACCAAGAAATTAAATTGTACAAAGATGACAAATTGTCAATATACAATTAAGTGTTAATGATATCTAACCGTTATTACTAAACAAAATTCTAGAATGAAATGTAAAGCAGAAATTAAACGTTAATTAACAATGCAACTACGAATGGAATTATTATTTTTGAATTTTTTTTATAAAATGCAAGAAAACAACAATGCAATTCAAATAAAACTAGAGAGGAAAGCAGCAATTTTTTTAGCAAGCAAGCTGAGCAGCTTTATAGCAGCAATTCCTTTCTTTATCTGCTTTGACAACCTGAAAAGAAGTGAACCAAGATATATACAATTTTTATATATGAAAGAAATAACTAAACAAAGCGAAAAAATCCAAATACGAAATCTAAAGAAACAAAACCTAAAAATTCTTATTTGTTGTCCAAAGTCAAAAGAGAAACTTTTTTTTATTTGGGACAAACACTTAAAAATATAACAAACACCTAAAAAAATAAAAGAAAATAAACAAATGAAATTACAACCTTTTTTTTTAATATTGAAGAAAAGGAAAAAGCTTTAACACTCAAAATCCCCTTTTTTTTAAATCACTTGGCCCCAATTTTTAAGCTCACCCAGCCCAAAAGAAAACTATCCAAACCCTTTAATTTTCGTTTTTAAAAGAAAAATGGATGCTGCAATTCTCGTTCAACATATAAATGCTTTTCGCTTCCCAAAATCAAAATCAAATTTTTCGTTCTTTCTCAAAACCGAATTTCCCAAACTTGGAATCACTAGGAAGCAGTGCCATAGCAAATCTATTTAGTGGAGGTTGCGGTTAATGTTGATGTCGATTGTGGTTGGCGAGAAGATGGTGACTGGTTTGGGATGACGCGGTTTCGATTGCCGTAGGTGGTTGAGTCGCGATGTGACGAGGTCATGGTCACTGGGGAGTTGCGGTGTGGATTGCGCGATTGTTTGATTAGGGTTATGATTGTGATTTTCAGGTTGATGAAGGCTGCTCGATTGATCGCCGATGACTGATGTCGTGACTGAGTCGATGTTGGTCAGTGAAGATGGAAGGTAGGGATTGAATTGGGGACGAGGCGAGTTTGTTTGATTGGTGGATAGGCGAGTCGATAGGATTCCGACTGTTGGATTTGAGGAATGACGCGATTGGATCGGGATGCTGTTAGTTGTTCGGCGATGGAAATTTGGATGAAGTTGAGGTTGAATTGGTGGTCGCTGTGGTAGTATGTTGATGATGGAATCGGGTTCGCGATTTGTTTCAAGCGATTGGTGGCTTTCGAATGGAGTATTGGTTGACAGTGATGAGCAGATGGAGTTGGTTTGCGATTGTGGGTGTGATGTTGAGTTGTTGTCAGTTGTGAATGGAAGTGAATGTGTAGCAGCAACTTGCAGGTGGGTAGTCAGTGTGGAATTGGTAAGATGATTGTTAGTGAAAAATACTTGTGGGTTGTGGCTTCTCTGACAGTATTGTGTGTGGAATGTTGCTGCAGTTTGTATTGAATGAAACAGTGGTGTAGTAATTTTTTGCTTGTATGGTCAAGGAACTGTGAAATTTATAGGTTGTGAATGGTTTGAGATGGTAGTTGCATGGTGTTTGGGATTGAATGTTATATGATGGTTTAATGGTTGTATTGAGCAGCAGTTGGTTAAGATGATGAAGTGTTAGAGTTGATGCAAGAGTCGTGCAGAGGAGGGGCGGTGAGAAACTGTTAGAGGAGAAGGAGGTGGAATGGCAGTGAAGATGGTTATGTGAGGCGCAGATGAACAGCGTTTGGTTTTGGTATGAAGGCAGTGAAGGGTGGTTGTCAAGGCAGGAGCGTGGAGTTTGTAGGAGATTCGAAATGGCTATAGTGAAGAGTTATGACTGAGTAAACGGAGAATAGCGAACAGAGAATTGTGACCGGGAGTGTGCAGCAATGAGGTGTGCACAGTATTGTTGATAGAAATTGCAAACGGAGAATAGTGATTAAGAAACAAAAATTAGGAATAAAATTTTAAGTGAAAATAAAAAAGAAAATAATTTTTTTTTTTAGATTTGTATGTTTCTTTTTATTTATATATGCAAATGCCAATGATACTAGACAAACATCATGCACACAAACAAAAATGAAAACAAACCTAAACACAAACACTTAATATTTCTTTTTTTTTGAAATACGAACACACACAAAATAAAAAATACACAAAAATCAAATAAAGAAAAATAATCCGAAGAATATAAAATTAAAATCAATTCAAATCCCCGGCAACGGCGCCAAAAACTTTTCATCGACGGAAATTCTATCGGTTTAGAAAATCGTCGAACGAATTTAAATTAAATATAACCGCAAGCGCACGGTGTACGAATGTAGCACGTGGCGATATGGGTCGATCCGTAGGGAATTGATGATTTTAAAAATCTATTCAATAAAATTAAACCCTGGTTGAAGAGAATATTAAACTAGAAAAGAAGAAAAACAAGCAAAAGAAAATTGATAAAAATATGAGTGTTAAGGCAATTTAGATGCAATTTCCACTCTCTAGATCACATAAGTCAACAAAATGAAGTTATGATCTCTCTTTTCTTGTCATTGGTGAATTAGTTGAAGTGCTTATCATAAGTATGGTATATTTGTGCTATTAATTAGCTCAATATAAAGCATCAAACTATAAAACAACCACTAATACACTTTTAAATCTCATAAAATATGAAAAAAAAGTTGAAAGCAAAAACTATTTTAAGCATGGCCTATTAACTATTAATTAGAAATATAAGTCATCAAATTTTAATTTCAACAATCACTTCTTTGCCATAATCATATGTAGATGAAGAGGCAATTTGTGTTTTGTTTGTTTAAGCATAGCCTATTTGTTATGAACAACATAGACTATCAAATTCAAAGCTAAACAACATCATTAATCCACTTCAATCATTCTCATTAAGCACAAAAAGCGAGCATAAACATCAAATTAAGTTGAAGCTACATGATTAGAGAGCTTCATTACCCCTAAATTGAAGGGGTTTAGCCTTTCATATTTGTTATCATATGAACAAATGTAGCTTGCAACATGAGACAAAAAGAAAAAGAAAGCAAGATAAAGAAAAACTATTCTACTTGCATGAAAAATAGATCTAAACTACAACATGAAAGTAAATAAGCGTGAAAAGGAAAAGAGCATGTATTGAAGTTGCATAAAAAAATTATATAAAGAGAAATGTCTAAGTAGCCATGAAAAGAAAGAAGAGAGCTTCCTTTTATTTTGAGCCTACACTAAACTAAAGAGTGACTAAGTAAGAGGAAAGAGGAGGCTAAGTAAAAGGAGAGAGATTACATGAAACATATGGGTATTTATACATGTATGAAACCCTAATTCATATTTTTTGGAGAATGCTCAAAATGCCCATGAGGTAATGTGGCCACCAAGTAATTATTAGCATGTCATAATCCCCATTTAAGTGTACATGAAGCCATTAATTCCATAAGCATGTGCATTAGCCTCTTGTTGGACATTAAGGTGGTGGGTAGGTGGGGTCCTCCATTATCATGCATTTGAATTATTTCCATCTTCATTTCTTTATCTTCACTCTTGTACATGCATATATCATAATGAAACCACTTGTGAAATCCACTAAATTTCCTACAAAACAACACAGAAAATTCCAAGTAAGTTTTCACAATTTAATAAATGCACAAAAATGACCATTTCGCCCCTATATGAAGATGAATATGTGACAATTTGAAAACAATTTGAATTTGGTTTAAATAAGTAAAAATACCCAATATGATCATTTATTTAATTTAAATATATTAAATATGGTGGTAAAAATATGCACATTTACATGTACATCACCCGCCTAGAAGCAGTTGATTTATGTTTTATGATTATATAACATTTGTGGTGCAGAGGGAAACGGGTTGGAGGAATCCAACGAGATTCCTTGCTATTGTTGAATTATATTATTCCAATAATATTTCCTTTATGTGGATTATTGAATAATAAACCTGATTGTGAACACTATGGTTATAACATTATTATATGGTGAAAACCAAAACCCAGTAGTGATAGAAAATCGATATTGATATTGATTAAGTGTTGGGTGGCTATTGGTCTCAAATTAGTATTTTAAAGACATTATAATTTGCCGTTTAAATCGGAAATTGATTTAAGACAAGGAATAATTTTAAACTCTGAAATTGGGTTTCTGAAATGTTTTTAAGGATTACATAATTAAATATAATAATAATGTTTTTAAGCTAATTAAATATATTAATATTGTTTTTAAGTTAATTAGTTACATTAATGTTGTTTTTAAGTTATTTACTTATGATTATATTAATTTAAGTTTATTTAATTATAATAATATTTTTTTTAAAGTTATTTAAAGTTATTAGAATTGTTTTAAAGTTATAATATCGTATTAATATAATTTTAAAGTTATTTAATTACTTTTATATTGTTTAAAAGTTATTTGTTTATAGTTTATATATTTTAAGAATTTATAAAAAGGTTAATAAATTGAATGGTTAATTATTTAAAGGATAATTATGGCTTGAAAATTAATAATAAGGATTATTAATTACTTTTTGAAATTTAATTATTATCATTTATAAAAATGGCAAAGATTAATTATTATTATTATTTCTTAAACAATATTTTGAAATTGATAATTATTATTTTTAAGATGTTTTAAAGTAAATATTTTCCATTTATCTATAATGTTTATTGTCAATAAACATTATTGTGTAATGGTGTTTTTTGATATAAAAGGTTTTAAAATTACGTAAATTTTTCTGAAGCTGTGAATGGAGTTGAAAGACTCGGACTATTTGAAAGAATTTATAAAATTGTGAAGACTTAAGGAAGACTATTTGCAAGGTTAAGAGTTTATAAATGGTTAGATATTTATAAACAAATTTTAGAAACTAATTTATGGATTTATAAAATAAAGTGTATAAATGGTTTGTGGATTCATAAAGATTTATAAATTATTTTTGAAATGTATAATAAGCTTATAAGTGATTGAATTTTCATAAAGGGATTATAAATGGATTTTTTGAAGATCTATAAATGGTTTATAAACGATTGGGAAATTACAAATGATTTGAGAATCGAGTAAGAAGAAAATCTTTTTTTAAATTTTGTGGATACGTTTATACCGTGGGATAAGTATATGGGTATTTCTAAGTATTGAAATATAAGGATTTGCGATTATATCTTTGTAAAGGTGTTAATATACAAGTAATTTACAAAGTAATTGTATGTATAAAGAAGTATTAAAGGAGGCTAGTGATTGCTTATATGCTTAACCAATGTAGGTTTTTCTCATGAAATAAATCCCTGATTGAATGTTTGTTATTCGATAGTTAAATAACTAACTATCGAAATTGGACCCAAAACATAACTTTGGAAATATCTAGGAGAAACATGTGAATTATACGGCACAGTCATCTCCGATGATACTGTACTGTGCGTATAATCTCGTTTCGTTCTCCTAATACAATGATAAGGAAATCCATCCACTAGCGATTGGGAGGTGATCTTCGATCTTATCTTTGGCTGTTTATTTCCTAAAGAACTGGGATTGGAAATTATAGAACATTGTTTTAAAGAGACTAGGATCAGATATGTTATCCGAAAACCACTTTGATCCAAAGAATGCGGTTCAAAGTGTGAAGAGCATGGAATATAAGATAGAGATGTGAAGTGAAAGGTCTAATTTGTTACTAATCCTAAGTGTGATTCCAAATGGATGTAGTAGTAATAGTGTCTTCGGCTTCGTTTAGACCCATAAAAGACTGGTATGGATGAATGTTATCAGCACATTGTCATTGGAGGACAATGAGCATTCGAAGTGAAAATATTCTTGAAAGGTAATCGTAGCCTCAGGCCTCATCAATCAAGAATGACTAAAACAGGGGAAATGCTGCAGGGCTAAGTTGGTCGCTTCCAAGTAGGGTATGATCATCTCTATCTAGAGTCGTTGTTATCTCTTATTTATATGCTTTGGGGCCCATTAATGGAGGGGAGATCATATTCGGTACTATCCAGCAAGGGGTATGATGGTCCTGTGTTGATAGGGGATCCAGGCAAGGACCTCAATGTTATTTTATCTAAAGAGGCACCGTGACGGGCGGTACCCAGTAGCCCAGTCAATCTGTGGAATCCCTTCTCCAATAAACACCGTATGGACTTAGTAGTGCCCAGCTATGCTGAAACGTGAGATGCAAGCATTTCAGCTATATTCATATTTTACTTTGAGCCCTAGACATTATTATAATATAAATGGATTTTCTGTAAAAATGTTTTAGTTATCGTAAGATAAAAACCCGTCCGTGTTTATGTGGGCGTGGTCTTACGAGATACTTTTGATTTCAAAATTTTTATATAAATTAAAATCCTAATGGGTGTTTTTTCTCATGCTGGTTTTTCAGACTGACTTAGGTGTTATTTTATTATAATGCTCGGGTCAGACCAAGTATATTACAGAGTAGTTTGGATGCTAGGAGCTTCAGGAGACAAGTTGGAGGCCTAGAGATATGTTCATGTAGATGGTTATTTTTTGCTGTATTCATTATGGTGTTATCAGCAATTATGAGGACAGGCTACTATAACTGTCCAGGCTAAAATATGTTAGCATGCTCTGATTGATGTTGTTTATACACATAATATCATTTTTCTTTGTGTAAATATTTGTGGTATATTATAGATTATTCTTTCTGCTGTGAAATTCTACGTGGTGTGGTTTTCTTTTTATCTTCTTCCTTCTTTCTTTTTCCTTGACAATTGGGTTTTCGGCATTCGGTTTATCGGCAAGCGATGCAGTAGATGCATTAGTGTCGATTTTGAGAACAGAAAATCCGGTTAGTTACATTTGTTATCAGAGCCGAACGTTAAGCGAGAACCTTGGCTTTAGTGGGGTACTCATTATATAGGGTCAGTAGCACACGAATGTGTTTGAGAGTGTGTGTGTGTATGTGAGCGTGTATTTGTTAGGGATATAGAAATGTTTTATATTGTGTTGGTTGATCTATCGAGTGGCTTATGGATTCTGGTCAATACGAGTAATTAACTTTATTGATACGGATGTCTAAACGCTTGAACATAGCAATTCAACATGGTATTTTTTGAAATTGAGTAAACGAAATAATTTTACTCTGATTATTTTTATATATAAAGGGATAACTTTTCAAAAAATTATAATTGTACATATGGTGTGCTTGGTTGTTAGAAAATGATAATATTGGTTATTATCATTTGTTGTTGTGCTCTAATAAAAGTTGTCATTAATGTAATGCAAGCAAGATAAACAATTGAGACTTGGTTTTATATAAACAAATGGAATTGTATATATATGATTTGTAGGTAAAAAGGGTTTAAAAGACGGAAAATGGAGGATTTAAATCCCGTGATTCTGGATATGATTTTTCAAAGTTTTGGAAAATAATAATAGTATTATTTGGGGAAACATTTTTGAACAAAAATATTTTAAAAGGATTTAAAAAGGGGTAAAAAGCACTGATCCTACTTTAGTTGCTAGAAAATAATTTTGGTAATGACTGCAGCATCATCGACATTCATTTTCGAGGTTTCAAGAGAGAAATTGCTACCATTGGAGTTTTGTTTTGGTAAAACTAGTTTTGATTTTAAAGTTCAAAAGGAATGATTTTATATGCCAACGGGAATTATGAATATATATGATTCCTAAATAATTTGAAATGAATAAGAATTGTGTTTAAACTCTCGAAATTTTCAGTTAAGTGTTTTATGAAAATATGAGGAAATAAGTTTGATAACTTATAAATTTTGAAAATTAGTAAGCTAAATAATGTTTTAAATTGTTGAATATGAATTTTAAGAAAAGTAAATCTAGAACTGAACTTGGGAATGAAATTTAACTTAAGATAAGTTAAACAAAAATGAATCTTAAAGAGGAATTTGACCTAAGTTAGGTTAGATGAAATAAATTTTGGCAATAAAATTGATTGTGATTGAAGGAATTAATGATGAAAAATAATAATTAAATTAATTGGTGAACTAGATATGCTTTGGAATGTTGATTGATAAAATTGAATGTTGAAATTGGAAAATGGAATTGAATTTGGTTAGAAACAGAAGTGACTTAAATTATTAAATAGGAATTAACATAAGAAGAGTTGTGTAAAATGTTTATAAACTGAAGTAAAATTTTATGAAATGATTCAAAAAAAATTAGTATGGGGTAAAATGTTGTTAAACATAAAATCCGATGAAATGGTTCTTAAGTGATATCAATATTGAAAGAACATACCAAGTAATAGATGAAATGAATGTAAATAAAAGAATTTGGGATAACTAAGAAATCAATTTAAATAAATAAGTAAGTTATACGTATGTTATTTTATTCGTTTAACGGTTTGATCAAGATTTGAGTACATGATTTTAAGATGATTTAGATCGATCTGAGTTGGAATTTTTCATTTGATTCTCGACAGCAAACACTGGATATTGATTTTTGATTGATTCTGGAATTATCTATCATAGTATATGGCTATGCGAGGAGAATGGCGGTTTTTAATCAAGGAAGCAGATCTGAGTCCGCACTGAAGTGGCCCTGTGAACGATATTAGTTCGGATGTAAAATTATGTGATCGGGTGATTGATCAAATTTGATATTGCGTACGGATGATATGTGTACATCGTATGGTTTTAATAAAGAAAATGTTGGAAATTGAAATTTGCAAATGATTACGAACTACATATTTGGATATCATGGATAAATAAGATGCATGTATATAAAAGAAAGAGTAAATTTGATGCTTTTAATTTCATAATAAAAATTAGGTTGCTCGACTAAAAGGTACATATTTAAAATGTTGTTTGAATTTGTTGGTTTTATGGTTAACCACTTGGCTTTTGTTATCTTCGGCTAGTTTAGGCACATAGTAGCGATTTGCGGTTGTAGTAATCGAGCGTGCAAAGGAAACACTGGCGAAATTTTCTGAAATTTAAAGAGTTGGAAATTTTAAATTAATTTTGGGTTATAACCTAAAATGATTAAATAGATTATATTAGTTGGAAATCTATGAATGAATTTGGGAACTTAGTAAAAGTAATAACAAGGTTTCAAAAAATTGGTTTTGGAAAGTTAAAGGCTTAAATGGATTTGGAAAGTTATTTCAACTAATTGATTTTATAAAAAAGTAAGGGCTCAAGGCATTTTTCCTCCCTCGGCAACCTATGGAAGAAATTATTTTAAGGAGGAAAGAATGTAACGACCCAAAATTTTAGCTATTTGAAATTAAAATATTTAATTAATTTTAAATATTGAGAAGCTAATTTTATAGATTAAATAACTCGAATTTCAAATATAGTGATTTATTGAATAATTAATAATTTAAAATTAATAATTAAACTTATGAAAATAATTGAATTTCAGATTTTAAACTGGATAAAAATGATTAAAAATCTTATTTAAATTTTATTTAATATGAATGAAGATAATAAAACTTTTAAATTGGATTCAAAGTGATTTAACCGATTTTGGAAATATTTCATTCTAATTAACATACAAAAATGGCATTCTGGGGCACTGTCTCGGATTTCGATGAAACTAGTGTCATTAGGTCCATAATAATGAATTATAATACACCGTCAAATTTCATGGAGATTAGATGTACCGTTTGACCGTACGAAATCGTAACGCGTTGAAATTAATATTGAAAATTTGATATAATAATTTGGTTCAAAAAGCTATCTTATGCATAGGATTAAATTTGGTCTTGAAACAAGTTCCATTATATTCGAAATAGGGGTATAACATATAGAACGCCAGGCGGCACATCTCGATTAGGGTCTGAAATTATATAGCTAGATATTTTGAATTTAAATAATATAGATATTTTGACTTAGATTTAACCATACATATGTTCATTCACATCAGCCCATACCTTATCTCTACCCATTCCCGTACAAGCTCATGCCTCCTCATTCAATCCCATCTTCCCTTCCTTACTTAAATGCTGTTGGTTACCAGAGAAAAAAAATCAATTCAAATATTTGATGATAAATTGTAAAATTAAATTCCTTGAAATGAAAATGGTTAGGTTTTCATGTTGTAGGGTTTTAAAGAGTTAAGATCGAGGTTGGGGGATGGGCGAGTGGGACAGAAGCTTGAACTATGGTTGGGTTTATTTGGATTTTGAGTGAGAATTTAGGGATTTGGAGGTTAGATTGGAGTTTGTGAGGTCGAATAGCAGGTTGTGGATGAAGATGAGGAGTGCAGCGCTTGAAAGAAATCGAGACTTGTACGGTCGGCGAAAATCATGGCAGATTCGTGTTTTGACTCGATGGAGCAAAGGCTAAGTGTTGGTGATAGGGGAGTCAAGTTCAACAAGAGATGAAGATCGGCGAAGTCAAATTCTAGAATCGATGAGTGTGGTGAATGATGTGCACGGTGTATCCTTCTTCGTGCATGCACAAAAGGGAGTATCAGATGGGTAGGGGGATGAAAAGGAATCAGAGGTAAACTTGTTAATAAATAAAAGTTATTTAATTTTAAATTAATTTTATCTAATAACTTATAAAATTGATAACTCCTTCATAGAGGTCCGATCGAGACAAAACCTTTTGCGTTGCACTTGCATCGACAAGTGCTTCGCATGAAACTGGTTTGGTTGGATTTGGAGACCATCGGAAATTAGGCTAAATTCGAATGTCGTTCGATTTTAGTTCCAAACCGGAACGCCTCGGCGACGACAGAAAATTTCGGTGAGTTAAACTCACCTTTTTGAATAACGGGTATATTATATAGTTGATAAAAATTGTTGAATGATTGTTTGGACGAATTACTATATTTATTTGTTGGTTTGGATATATTTTCGCCTATTGGAGCGGATGAGACCCTTTTACGTTCCCATGTAAGAATGGATGTCCCTTTATATACGAATCCAGCCTCGATGCGGTTGCTTTATATTTTTTGATTATATAACATTTTTCATGCAGTGGGAAACATGTTGCAGGAATCCAACGGGATTCCTCGCTATTATTGAATTATCACTACACCATAACAACCATTTTGTAATACTTTTTTTTTCAATTGCTAACACTTATTTGTGTTGAATATTAATCACAAAAGTACC
Source organism: Allium cepa (assembly GCA_030765085.1). Classification (NCBI taxonomy): domain Eukaryota; kingdom Viridiplantae; phylum Streptophyta; class Magnoliopsida; order Asparagales; family Amaryllidaceae; genus Allium; species Allium cepa. The sequence goes on along the minus strand of CM060930.1, from coordinate 70,775,112 downwards.
CATCCTTAAGCTAAAAATGTATGACTGAAAATATACCTTTATAAAAAAATTATTGCTAATACATATTTGCGTTGGAAAATCTAGTTAAATTAAATCAAAAAAGTAAATGAGTATCCTTTCCATCCGTAGCCCTAATTCCATCCATCTCCATGATTTTTTACTTCTGCTCTGCTGCTGTTGGAAAAAAATTTCGATCACGTGATTCTATTTCGGTCGCCGCCTCGACTTCAACTTCAAGGTAATCTCGGCGTCTCAACTTCAGGCATCAACCTCGACTTCGATTTCGCCCTGGCGATTTGATTTTCATCCTCGATTTCAGGTATCAGCCTCGACTTGGATTTCGGTCTGGCAATTTGATTTTCGCCCTTGACTTCAGGTGATTTGATTTTTCCCTCTCCAGGTTTAGTTATTTTCTCTACGCGTCGTTTACCATCAATTGATTCTGTATTGTGTATTAAACATGTATTAATCAATGATATATTCTAGTTGTTCATGGGGTTGATATTACTATAAAATTGTTATTTAGATCATGGATAGAAAACCATAAATTATTAAATTAGATGTTTCTAAGTTGCATTGAGCATAGACATAGAACTATATTTATACGTACAGGAAAATTTATTGATTGCAACTTAGTTTTACTGGTAAATTTTTGAAAAGAGTATAATGTATGACTAACGCATACTTTAGGTAAATGAACGACGCTACAAGGGCCTGCTCTGTTGCTTAAACAACTATTATGTCGACATTTAACTACAACTTTTACTCATGAATAAGTGTGAAAAATAGTTGAGAAGTATAAGAGATGGAAGCAACATGTGTGTGATGCCCCACCTCTATACCCACGCTAGTCAAGGACACTACAGGGTAATGCCGTCAACTAACACGGAGAATAAGGCTGGTTGGAAGCGACCATTTATAGCCTTGCTCTAACTATCTATTGAATACATCGACAATAGACATACCATGCAGGTCGACATACCCAATGAATACTTAAAAAAAACCATAGATGGTTGGAGGATCTATCAGAACAGAATATAACAACTCAAATGTAATATACATCACAAAACAGTAGATCATCATATACACATATATTGATACATAACAGAGTATACAAACTGATACACGTCAAGTGGTGTAGCAAACCACAATAGACAGACGAATTCAAAATAATACATATATCAGAGTTACAATAAAAAGAATTACACAAAAAGTTTTAACAAAAAGGAACAAGCTGAATAGTCCATGCGAAAGCAAAATAGGCTAAGTCCAAAAGCACCTAACCTGAAACATCTCGGTCTGACCCGAGTATAAAATACACGGGTCCGTCTAGCTAAACATATCAGTTAGATAAACTGAACAACAATAAACCTACAAGGTCATAATGTATAACAAATATCCCTAAAAGAGATAACACAATCATCTAACAAAAGATGAATCATATCATAACAAGCCTCATATCATCGGCAACTCAGAGAAACAAAGGATAGGAATATCCCAAAACAAGCCGAAAAGGCAATAACAAATACCAATGAAGGTAACACAAGTTCCACAAGGTGATCGCTACACATCATGCGGCTCAAAAAGACCAACACCGAAGGGCGATACCTAGGGAATATACATATCAATGAAACATCATAAAATTTGCACGTGCTCAGTACTGTATAAACAAGGCTCCATGAGCCCGAAGACTCCAAACCCAAATATTACTCGAGCAGCTCATAAAGACCTAACTCCGAAAGCGATACAATAGGGAAACAAACCCGAAGGCACAAACCCGAAGGTACAAACCCGAAGGCAACATACCCGAAGGCAACAAACCTGAAGGTGCAAACCCGAAGGCAACACACCCGAAGGCAAAAAACCGTAGTGGTGAAGGTCCGGAGTTCCAGTACTGGACACCACTAACTGGAGGAATGTGTCATAACTCTCAAAAAGGAATCCAAAAAGTGGTAACGTGAGTCCCATAACCACTCGTTCGCATTAAACGGTTTACTATCCGTTAGTTAATTTCACACTCAAAGCAGTACAAAGTTCACCTCATCTCATCGGTAAACCAGACCAAAAGGCCAAAACGATCGATCGAATAGGTCAGGGATTAATCGGATAGACAAACGCATGGATTCATGATCCGTGTTTTACCTAACCATTTAATCTCCCTTCCACTCCGCTCGAAGTGCGAAATCGTGTGTGTTCGTTTTAGATAGAATTTATAAATTGGAGAAGGAAACTTTTAACACGATATAGAGGGATTATTTATAAAAACCTGTGAATGAAGTCAAAAATAAGTTATCATAAGCCAAAGATGCAATGACAACCACTAACGACCAACTTGAATCGATAAAATTTGGAAAACCAATCAAAAATGAGAAAAAATAGGCAAAACATAAAAATAGGAGCAGGTCGGTCGACCAGACTTCCTGAGTCGGTCAGCTGACCTGATACAGAGGCAGAGAAGTGCTCGGGGGTAGTAGGTCGGTCGACCGGCCTAGGGGTTCGGTCGGCCGAACTGCAATTTTCTGCAGTTCCTGCCCTTTCTCATCGAAGAGCAAACCCTCCCAAAACGCAACCGGTCGAGCAATGGGTCTAAGGAGCCTTAGCCAATAGATACCCCAGCTCCATTAGCTCTCTGATTCGCCACCAAAAACATGTTCAAACATCAAAGTTAGGATCTTTAAAGAATTGAACCCAAAAAACTAACTATTTGGATGTTCACCAATTCAATCCAAACCAAAAGCAAGTGCACATGAACAAGTGTTAGGAATCCATACCCAACAATCAAAGATAGATATAAGCATAGATGTGAGATAAAAACCTCACCTTACATCAATAATATCAAGAGAAGTAGATGTGAGTTCAAAACTCACCTTTTATCTCAAAACAAAGAAAAAGAAGCTCAAACACAAGAAGAAGACTAACTACTCTTCACTTCAACTCTACAAACTTCAATCTAAGAATAAAACACATATTTCCCAAATTAGGTTTAGGAAACTTTCTGAAATTGAAGAGGAGAAGAGTTGAAGAAGATGAAGAGGAGGTTTACCAATAGCTTCTCTTTGATTTGGAGCAAGAATTCAAGTTTGCAAGAAAAACTAGGGCTTGGAATTTCTAATTCCCATTCTCGTCCCCCATTTTCAGTTTTAGCTTAAGTTTTTATGAAATGAAATAAGTAAGTGGAGAGGAGAGGGACTGAGTTAGGATTAATTAGTTAGTTAGTGGGCTGAACCCAACCCAAAACCCAACTAGAAAAAGTAGCAAAATTCAACTTACTCCAAACATATCAAAGCTTATACTTAAAAAGATCGCAAAAGCTATTTTGGACTCAATGGAAGCGGTATCGAGCCCTAATTCGGCCATTTGCAAAAAGTAACATTTCGGACCTAAAATCTGACTAGCGACACTATATTTAAATAAAACATTTAAATATAAAATCGTTAAATATGAGGGTTGTTACAGATCTCCCATCCTTACAAAATCGTGTCCCCGCAATTCCTAGAGATGATATTTGTAACAACTACATATAAGCATCATTCAAAAGAAAAGGAAATAAGCTTGAGATAAAAAGATAAACTCACTGTTGCTAAGCGAAGATAGAAAACCCGGATAAGATCGCTCGATATACTCTCTGGTTTCCCAAGTACAATCATTGGGATTAGCAGACCATTGAACTTTAATGAGCGGCATGTCCTTGTTTCGAAGGTGTCGCACCTCCATGTCAAGTACGCGAATAGGTTGCTGTACAATAGATAAGTCCGGTGAGACCTCAAGCCCTTGCAAATCAGGAGAAGCGATCACAGAATCCGACTCCCGAAGACACTTCCGAAGTTGAGAGACGTGAAACACGTCATGAATGCCAGATAAATGAGCTGGAAGTGAAACTCTATAAGCCACAGGGCCAATACGTTTAGTAATAGAAAATGGTCCTATAAAGTGAGGAGCCAATTTCCTAGTCGTACTGAAGCGCATCACCCCATTCAAAGGAGAAACACGAACAAAGACAAGATCACCAACTGAGAATTCGAGAGGCTTCCTATGGTTGTCAGCGTAGGACTTCTGGCGGCTTTGTGCCTCTTTCATTCTCAATCGAATAAGATCAATCTTCTTGGAAGAATCACGAACAAAATATGGGCCAAGAATAAGCTTCTCCCCAGATTCCAACCAACATGAAGGTGATCGGCATGGCCTTCCATATAAAGCTTCGAAAGGAGCCATATCGATACTAGACTGAAAACTATTATTGTAGGAGAACTCTACAAGAGGTAGATGATCCTCCCAACTACCACCAAAATCAAAAATATAAATACGGAGAAGATCTTCCAAGATAGGATTTACCCGTTCAGTCTGTCCGTCAGACCGCGGATGATAAGCTGCGCTGAAATTAAGCTTTGTTCGCAAAACTTGCTGAAGACTCTTCCAAAAATGACTCGTGAATAAGGGATCACGATCACTCACAATAGAACTAGGAATACCGTGAACTCTCACGATTTCCTTGACATATAACTTAGCCAAATGCGAAGCAATCCTATTAGACTTAATAGGGATAAAATGAGCAGACTTAGTGAGGCGGTCAACAATAACCCAAATGCTAGAATGGCCCAATCTCGAACGAGGTAGGCCGTCAATGAAATCCATAGAAATATGATCCCATTTCCACAATGGAATCTCTAGAGGCTGAAGAAGACCCGAAGGACGCTGATGTTCGGCCTTAATACGCTGACAGGTTATGCAATTACTCACATAACTCGCCACAACGCGCTTCATGCCTTCCAAATAATAAAGACGACGCATATCGGCATACATCTTACTACTACCAGGATGAATGGTATACTTAGAACGGTGACAGTCATCAAGAATGTCATGCCTAAGTGCAAAATCAGAAGGCACAAAAAGACGGTTCTTCTTGCGCAGACACCCATGAGAATCAATGTTGAAATCCCGCAACGCCTCATCACAGGATCCAGACTCACAAAGCTGAATAAGATGCAACAAATAAGGATCACGCCGCTGAGCATCGGCAATACGATCCAACAAAATGGGTCGAGCTCCCAAACTACACAATAGAATAGGAGAATCAGAAGATGAACCTCAATCACGAATTTCACAAAAAGATAGAGTGTCAAGAATATCCCATTTGGTAAGCATCATAGAAATAACAGCCGAATGTTTGCGACTAAGCGCATCAGCAACACGATTACCCTTACTAGGGGTATACTGGATATCAAGGTCAAAGGAAGCAAGAAACTCGAGCCAACGCTGTTGTCTCATATTGAGTTCCTTCTGAGTGAACAAATACTTCAAGTATTTATGATCGGTATAGAGAATGAAGCGCTCGCCTAATAAGTATTGTCGCCAAATCTTCTAGGCGAAGACGATGGCGGCTAACTCAAGATCATGAGTGGCATAGAGAACTTCATTCGGACGCAGTTTCCTAGAAGCATAAGCAACTACCCGATCCTTCTGCATAAGAACAGCACCGAGACCACTACCACAAGCATCGGTGTAGACAACAAGACCCTGATTCCTCTCGAGAACCACCAAAATAGGAGCATTAGTAAGAAGTTCCTTCAATATCTGAAAGGAAGCTTCACACTTGTCGGACCAAATAAAACGAATGCCTTTCCGAGTAAGGCTGGTGAGAGGAAGCACAACACGGGAAAAATCTTTAATGAACCAACGGTAATAACCCGCCAATCCAAAGAAACTACGAATCTCATGAACATTCTAAGGCCTCTTCCAATTCTGGATGGCTTCGATCTTTGAGGGATCGACAGAAATGCCATCAGAAGATACAACATGGCCTAAGATCTTAAACCTATTCTCCCAAAAATGGCACTTGGAGAATTTGGCTCTAAGCTGATGATGACGGAGAGTACTCAAGACAATTCTCAAGTGATTAGCATGCTCAGCATCAGACTTAGAATAAATAAGGATATCATCAATGGAGACAAGGACGAACTTATCGAGATATTCCCGGAATACTCGATTCATGAGATCAACAAAGAAAGCAGGAGCGTTCGTCAAACCGAACGACATAACGAGCCACTCAAAAGAACCATAACGAGTGTGGAAAGCGGTAAGAGGTATGCTATCCTCCGCGACTCGTAATTGATGAAAACCCGTGGCAAGGTCAAGTTGAGAAAATACCTTAGCACCACTCAATAGATCGAACATATCACCGATCCTAGGCAATGGATACCTATTCCTAATGGTTAACTCATTAAGCTTGCGATAGTCAATGCAAAGCCTAAGAGTCCCATCGGATTTCTTCACGAAGATGACCGCGGATCCCCACGGAGAAGAACTAGACTGAATCAACTGCTTGGACTCAAGCTCTAAAAGCCGCTTCTTGAGTTCCTCATTTTCCTTTGTTGACATCCTCGTGGGAGGACGACTAACTGGCTGCGCGCCTGGAATGAGATCAATACAGAACTCAATTACCCGCTTGGGTGGCAAACCCGAAATAGGTTCAAAAACATCAGAAAAGTCACAAGCAACAGAAATACGAGATATATCATCATCATCTCAAGAGTCAAGAGAATATAAAGCCATTTCGGAATTATCCACATTCCGAAGAACAAGTAATAGCTGAGTAGGCGAATCCGGATGTCGAAGATACAAAATTCTCTCCGAACAAATAATCCTGGCATCATATCTCACTAGCCAGTCCATTCCCAAAATCATATCAAATCCCAGACAAGAAATAACATGCAGACTCGCACGAAAGGAAAAACCGCACAAAACAATCTCAACATCATCACAAAGCATGCTAAGGGTCTTGGATCCCCCAATAGGATTCACAATCCTTAAAGAAGTAACCAAATAAGAAACATCCAAAGATAAACCATCAACGAGCTTTTTCGATACGAAAGAATGTGAAGCACCCATATCGAAAAGAACTCAAATACTAAGATTATGAAATAAAATAGAACCTTCCAAAATAGATAGAGATATACCTTTGGGTTGAGAAGGACCTTCAAAAGTCTTAGCAGCATAAAGCTTGCTAGACTTGGCACCAGCCGGAACAGTAGGGCAAGTGGAAACATGGTGTCCTTCCTTCTTGCAATAGCGATAGAAGAGAGGCTTAGAACAAGCTCGAATAATATGATCAGGAGAACCACAATTGAAACACTTCCGAACGAAAGGTGTTCCAGAAGACTGAGGCTGAGAGCTAGAACCACCAGTCTTCTTCTTCTTAGAAGGAAAAGACCTGGACTTCTGAAATGGAAATTGCTTCTTGTTGTGGTTCTTGGAAACCTCAACATCAACATCACTATCACACTCCTTCTCGACGGCTTCAAGATGAAGTGCTGAATCAACCAACTCCTTAAAAGAAAGCTTAAGCTAGAGCAACAAAGACTTCTTAAGATATTTCTTAAGACCAGAGACAAACTTCAGATTCTTCTTACAAGGAGTGCTAATGAATTCAAGACCATACTTAGATAAAGCCAAGAATGATGCAACATACTCAGAAACAGAAGATTTCCCTTGCTTCAACTCAAGGAAGCGACAGGTCAATAAAACTATTTCATATTCAGGAACGAACTTGAGTTCAAATCGCTCCCGAAACTGAGTCCAAGAAAGAGTAGACTCATCAATTTCGGCTACAAGAAGCTCATACCAATCAAGGGCACACTCTTGTAATAAGCTAGAAGTTACAAGAACTCTATCATGGTCAGAAAGATCCATGCGAAAGAAAATACGCTCGCACGTGCGAAACCAAGCTTGGACTTCAAGAACAGACTCGGAGCCCTTAAACGACTTTCCTCCAAGATGAGAAAAATCACTGCACAGACGTGCAAAGACAGACTTGCGAGGTGGAGAAACTCGAGGAGGAACTGGAGGCTGAGTGCTCCTAAACAATTCCAAAAACTGATCGGCAGATATATAAACGCCATCTGATGTGAGCCACTAGAATGCCCAGCATCCGAACGTCGTCCCCTGCCTCTTCCAGCCATACGCTGAAAGTAAGATAAGAACAAGATTATCCACAAGGTAGATAATTCAAGATGGAATACTATGGAATAATTGCATTCTTAGACGTATTCCCAAATTCTATCTAACCTTTGATGGTAGAAGGAATAGAGAGACACGATGATTCAAAGATTTGTATCACTTATACACTTTGATGTACCAGAATATATGCATCTATTCTATGTTTATCATATTTTGTTCTGAACTCAGCTCTGATACCACGCTGTGACACCCCACCTCTATACCCACGCTAGCCAAGGAGACTACAGAGTAATGCCGTCAACTAACACGGAGAATAAGGCTGGTTGGAGGCGACCATCTATAGCCTTGCTCTAACTATCTATTGAATACATCGACAATAGACATACCAAACAGGTCGACATACCCAATGAATACTTAAAAAAAACCATAGGTGGTTGGAGGATCTATCAGAATAGAATATAACAACTCAAATGTAATATACATCACAGAACAGTAGATCATTATATACACATATATTGATACATAACAGAGTATACAAACTGATACACATCAAGTGGTATAGCAAACCACAATAGACAGACGAATTCAAAATAATACATATATCAGAGTTACAATAAAAAGGACTACACAAAAAGCTTTAACAAAAAGGAACAAGCTGAATAGTCCATGCGGAAGCAAAATAGGCTAAGTCCAAAAGCACCTAACCTGAAATATCTCGGTCTGACCCGAGTATAAAATACACGGGTCAGTCTAGCTAAACATATCAGTTAGATAAACTGAACAACAATAAACCTACAAGGTCATAATGTATAACAAATATCTCTAAAAGAGATAATACAATCATCTAACAAAAGATGAATCATATCATAACAAGCCTCATATCATCGGCACTCAGAGAAACAAAGGATATGAATATCACAAAATAAGCCAAAAAGGCAATAACAAATACCAATGAAGGTAACACAAGTTCCACAAGAGGATCGCTACACATCATGCGGCTCAAAAAGACCAACACCGAAGGGCGATACCTAGGGAATATACATATCAATGAAACATCATAAAATTTGCAAGTGCTAAGTACTATATAAACAAAGATCCATGATCCCGAAGACACCAAACCCAAATATCACTCGAGCGGCTCATAAAGACCTAACTCCGAAAGGGATACAATAGGGCAACAAACCTGAAGGCACAAACCCGAAGGTACAAACCCGAAGGCAACATACCCGAAGGCAACAAACCTAAAGGTGCAAACCCGAAGGCAGCACACCCGAAGGCAACACACCCGAAGGCAACAAACCGTAGTGATGAAGGTCCGGAGGCCCAGTACTGGACACCACTAACTGGCGGAATGTGTCATAACTCTCAAAAAGGAATCCGAAAAGTGGTAACGTGAGTCCATAACCACTCGTTCGCACTAAACGGTTTATTATCCGTTAATTAATTTCACACTCAAAGCAATACAAAGTTCACCTCATCTCATCGGTAAACCAGACCAAAAGGCCAAAACGATCAATCGAATAGGTCGGGGATTAATCGGATAGACAAAAGCATGGATTCATGGTCCGTGTTTTACCTAACCATTTAATCTCTCTTCCATTCCGCTCGAAGTGCGAAATCGTGTGTGTTCGTTTTAGATAGAATTTATAAATTGGAGAAGGAAACTTTTAATACGATTTAGAGGGATTATTTATGAAAACCCGTGAATGAAGTCAAAAATAAGTTATCATAAGCCAAAGATGCAATGACAACCACTAACGACCAACTTGAATCGATAAAATTTGGAAAACCAATCAAAATGAGAAAAAATAGGCAAAATAGAAAAATAGGAGCAGGTCGGTCGACCGGACTTCCTGAGTCGGTCAGCTGACCTGATCCAGAGGTAGAGAAGTGCTTGGGGGTAGCAGGTCGGTCGACCGGCCCAGGGGTTCGGTCGGCCGAACTGCAATTTTCTGCAGTTCCTGCCCTTTCTCATCGAAGAGCAAACCCTCCCAAAATGCAACCGGTCGAGCAATGGGTCTAAGAAGCCTTAGCCAATAGATACCCCAGCTCCATTAGCTCTCCGATTCGCCACCAAAAACATGTTCAAACTTCAAAGCTAGGATCTTTAAAGAATTAAACCCAAAACACTAACTATTTGGATGTTCACCAATTCAATCCAAACCAAAAGTAAGTGCACATGAACAAGTGTTAGGAATCCATACCCAACAATCAAAGATGGATATAAGCATAGATGTGAGATAAAAACCTCACCTTACATAAATAATATCAAGAGAAGTAGATGTGAGTTCAAAACTCACCTTTTATCTCAAAACAAAGAAGAAGAAGCTCAAACACAAGAAGGAGACTAACTACTCTTCACTTCAAGTCTACAAGCTTCAATCTAAGAATAAAACACATATTTCTCAAATTAGGTTTAGGAGACTTTCTGAAATTGAAGAGGAGAAGAGTTGGAGAAGATGAAGAGGAGGCTTACCAATAGCTTTTCTTTGATTTGGAGCAAGAATTCAAGTTTGCAAGAAAAACTAGGGCTTGGAATTTCTAATTCCCATTCTCTTCCACCATTTTCAGTTTTACCTTAAGTTTTTATGAAATGAATTAAGTGAGTGGAGAGGAGAGGGGCTGAGTTAGGGTTAATTAGTTAGTTAGTGGGCTGAACCCAACCCAAAACCCAACTAGAAAAAGTAGCAAAATTCAACTTACTCCAAACATATCAAAGCTTATACTTAAAAAGATCGCAAACGCCATTTTGGACTCAATGGAAGTGGTATCGTGCCCTAATTCGGACATTTGCAAAAAGTAACATTTCGTACCTAGAATCCGACTAGCGACACTATGTTTAAATAAAACATTTAAATATAAAATCGTTAAATATGCGGGTTGTTACAATGTGTATATGTGTCAGGCCATAAATTCTCCTCGTCTCTTACGTATATTGAGTTCTTCTCTAATATTTTACCGAAGAGTACATGGCTCTTTAGTCCTTACTAGTAAAATCATTTGTAATCAGCCACAGCTATGAGAAATTTAACAGTTTCATGCAAATAAAACAAACGCACAAGTTTTAAATATGGAGAAAGCATAAATTTTCTTAAATAAAAATATTAATAGAGAGAATGATCTATATGCTTCTATTAAGTTAATGAAGCACCAAACAAACAAGGATAGAAGAAGTGTGTTTTAAATTTAAAGCTACTGCTGAAAATGTCATTGATTATCATGCATGGACAAATTTGTTTCATAACTTAAGACTAAAGCTAGGAAAAGTAAGAGTTTTAAGATAAGTTCCTCCCTGAATTTTAATTAACATTATTTGAGATATTTAAATGGATAAATTAAATAGAATAATGTGAATAAGTAGGGAGATGAGATTTATAAATCTAATGGCCGTGTTTAAAAAAACAAACTTGTTACCCGACACCTTGGGCGGGCTACAAAACGATAGTTGAAGATATTATTATTAGCACTAGACAAGATTCTGACCAAGAAGAGCCTGAAGGTATAAGGGTTTGACGCAATTGACATGTTTCGTCATTCCTGGCATAGTGCAGACTGGAGGTGTTAGGAAGTTGTCAGGCCCACAACAAAGCAGAAGCGTTTGACATGACTCTGCTTTGAGTCATTCAATGATCGACTGGACAATTCTCGACCGGCATTCCTCGTTCAGCATGCCTGGCCCAGTGCTTAGAAGTCACCTACTGTGGGTCAAGGTACCTTATTCGTAAGTCCATGAGGGAAGTCCAACCCATCTTTGTCTATAAATAGAAGGGCAGAGGCACAGTGAAAGAGACCTCTTTTCGAGAACACTGGGGAGACCCTGCCATTTTTGATACTCTCCTCTTTTTAATTCAAACTTGTATGCAAGTGATTGGTTTACGGATTGCATCTGTATTCAAGTGATTGAGAAAGCAATAAAGATTAAACTCAAAGTGGATGTAGGCAATTACGCCGAACCACTATAAATCTGGTGTTCCCGTTTTTGTTGTTTTTTTGCATTGAATTACACTATTCTTCTGTTCTAATTTACTCTCTTCATTAATCTCTCTACATAACTATACTCAAGGTGTTCTAATTCAAAACTCAACTTAATAAAGGAACATTCTATCAACTTCCCTTTCATCCCATGATGACTAGGGTATAGACAATCTAGCGACAGCTTCTGAATGACAACAAGGGAATGGACAAGCAACCGCTACTAAACGATACTCCCAAAGGTTGGAGAACATAGATGATATGACTCTAGGCAAATGCCAAGATGACTCCAAGCACCATTCTTCACTGGCCCAGCACTTCAAATTTAGTAACTCCCAACAGACCAACATTTGGCTCTAAGCAATTTATTCCAAATACTATAAAGAATGTCATACTGATCACGTTTGAGGAGAGTCGACCTCCAGATATATTTTGGCAGCTTGTTAGCTGGAGAGCCTCTTACGACCATGGATTTTTTTTGTTACAAAATGAATCAGAACCAAAGTGAGGAGGAGTGGACCAGACTAGGAAAAATAACAATACAGGCCCGTCGGCTAAGGACACTGATTCCAGTAGACAAAACAAGATCTCGAAATTAGACTCATATGCTCTTTGAAAGATTCAATCGATAGCCTCTATTTGGAGACCCGCGACTCAAAGTGGTAATGAAAACTAACCTCGAGAGAGTCCATCGAAGTCCAAAGGAAATCAGGGGAATGTTGTATATTCCAAGATGCACATTGATCCTAACACTGGCGATTACAAACACCTCCGTGGTGTCATTGAAAAGCAGATTCAAAAAGAAAAGCTTCAATAATATGTGAAAGCCTTGCAGAATAGCGAGCCAGGACCTTCGGATGCCCATCAATAAAGAACTCCAATTATCAATTAGACCGTTGGTAGTCGACATACTGTTAGAAGGGTAAAGGGCAGAGTTGAATAGCGAGCACAAGATACAACTCCCCTTTATCAATGAGATTTATAACAATCTTCTTTGGATATGTGACCGAGTACTCAGATTTGGCCAACCAATCCATGCAGACCGAGATCGGACCTGTGGAGTTTCATCAAGATGAGCATGATTCGACCGCTCACCATCAACCATATGCCTTTGATTTGGGGATATGGACTAGAGATTGAAAAGATCGTCACGATCAGAGCCTAATACAAAGTGAACATGACTGGCCATCCATTCATCGACCTCCACATTTGACTTGAAGATCTAAGCGAGGCATAGAATGAATATGGCCTGATCATCCACTCAAATCGAGTCATTAAACAAAGTTCGACAAAATACAAATGCCTCTCCTGAAGCTCAGTGACACCGGGATCTATCTAGAGTAGACGTGATTTGATCATCGACACATCAAATCCTACCCTGCACACAAAAGGTTGTTCGAAAGCCCGACTTGGAGTAGCTGCGATGGACTACCTACTTGCCAACCATCGCTCTCAATGCGTGGACATGACTGCACCTTGAAACATATGCAACTTACTTTGACTGCTCAATGATCTATTATCCTTATTTTCTAGAAAGAGATACAAAGCAAATTGTGCGAGACTTGATTATCTAACTCATCATGGATGTGATCCAACCATCTGTCATGTACTTCCTTCCTTGACTTGATTGGAAGAGCTATAATCACCAAGCGGACGAGAATCGACCGTACATTCTTCATGTTTCGTCCTTCATGCTGGGGGAAAAGTCCCATTCCATGAGCAAACATGGTCCAATCGTTCATTCGATAGCATTAGCCTTGATACGGTAAATGAAATAAAAATTAAACGGGTGGAAATATGACTGCTCTCGACAAAAATCTCTAAGTCCCTGAAGCGGACTAGAATACTCTAAGTCCCCTGAGTGCGGACTAGAATATAAACGACTTAAAAACCTCTAAGTCCTCTGAGTGCGGAGTAGAGTACTCTAAGTCCCTTGAATGCAGACTAGAGTATAAACGACTTAAAAACCTCTAAGTCCCTGAAGCGGACTAGAGTACTCTCAATCCCCTGAGCGCGGACTAGAGTATAAACGACTTAAAAACCTCTAAGTCCCCTGAGTGCGGATGACTTAAAAACCTCTAAGTCCATGAAGAGGACTAGAGTACTCTCAGACCCCTGAGCGCGGACTACAGTATAAATGACTTAAAAATCTCTAAGTCCCCTGAGTGCGGACTAGAGTACTCTAAGTCCTCTGAGTGCGGACTGGAGTATAAACGACTTAAAAACCTCTAAGTCCCCTAAGTGCGGACTAGAGTACTCTAAGTCCCCTGAGTGCGGACTAGATTATAAACGACTTAAAAATCTCTAAGTCCCCTGAGTGCGGACTAGAGTATAAACGACTTAAAAACCTCTAAGCCCCTGAAGCGGACTAGAGTATAAACGACTTAAAAACCTCTAAGTCCCCTGAGTGCGGACTATTGTACTCTAAGTCCCCTGAGTGAGGACTATTGTACTCTAAGTCCCCTGAGTGCGGACTATAGTATAAACGACTTCAAAACCTCTAAGTCCCTAAAGCGGACTAGACTACTCTCGGTCGCTTGAGTGTGGACTAGAGTATAAACGACTTAAAAACCTCTAAGTCCCCTGAGTGTTCTAGAGTACTCTGAGTCCCCTGAGTGCGGACTAGAGTATAAACGACTTAAAAACCTATAATTTCCTAAAGCGGACTAGGGTACTCTCTGTCCCCTGAGGGCGGATTAAAGTGTAAACGATTTGAAAATATCTAAGTCACCAGAGTGCGTACTAGAGTACTTTGAGTCCCCAGAGCGCGGACTAGAGTATAAACGACTTAAAAACCTCTAAGTCCCTGAAGCGGACTAGAGTACTCTCAATCCCCTGAGTGCGGACTAGAGTATAAACGACTTTAAAATCTCTAAGTCCCCAGAGTGTGGACTAGAGTACTCTGAGTCCCCAGAGTGCGGATTAAAGTATAAACGACTTAAAAATCTCTAAGTTCCCCGAGTGCGGACTAGAGTACTCTGAGTCCCCAGAGTACGGACTAGAGTATAAACGACTTAAAATCCTCTATGTCCCTAGAGTGCGGACTAGAGTACTCTGAGTGCCCAGAACACGGACTAGATTATAAATGACTTAAAAACCTTTAAGTCCCTGAAGTGGACTAGAGTACTCTTAGACCCCAGAGTACGGACTAGAGTATAAACAACTTGAGAAAAATCTCTAAGTCCCAGAAGCGGACTAGAGTACTCTAAATCTCCATAGTGCGGACTAGAGTATAAACGAATTGACGAAAATTAATGCATCTCGAATTGTGGAATAAAACATAAACCGTTCGACAAATCTCTAAGTCCCCGGAGCGTGGACTGAAGCATGAACACAAATTGGGCGTGAGTCAACCGGGGGGAGAATAACACTAAGTCATCATAATGCAGACTAGTGTATAAACATTGATAAATAAACGAGTGGATTCGGATCGTTCTCTATTCTGCAAATTTCGGCCTGAAATCGACAGGAGGATTATTAACTCGCTAAGGATGGAGTTCGACCATCCAACTAGTGGCCTGGCCAAATCAATGCTGGGAGCAGGAGCTCATATCTCAAAAAGATGAATACGACAGTTTACTATAGCTCTAGCTTGGCATTCTTTACAACTTAAGGCAATGACCACAGGGAGGCCTCAATGCAGAACCAATCAAAACAACATCCAAAGCTATGGGCAACCGACTATATCATACCTTAGATCGAGGGTCAATACCGATCCGCGCCAAGCACATACGATTGTGCCTTGGATGTTCCTTGAAAACCTATGACCTCCAGAGTGTGGAAAGGAGAGTAAACCATGAAGACTTGGTCAAAATTCTCCAGCATCCTCCTTCGATCCGTCAGGAGGAGTATGAAACTGGATGAGCATGACCCGACTGCATTTGAGCCAACTTTACCCCGAGATCTGATTACAGAACATGAACCAAAATGGATGTGACTGACCGTCCATTATCCAAATTATGCCCTGAAACTGATGAAGCATCGAAGTATTCCTCTTGGAATGAAAAACCACAATACAATCCAAGATAAACGAGACCCAGCCTCCCATCAACTGACCTAATCTCACGATTCAACGGGAAAGAGAGTAAAGCTAAAGTGGGCATGGCTGGCCTTCCTACTTATCGGTATATTCTCCAGACCTAGGGGAACGAGCGAGAAGCAAGATGAATGTGAACCGACTATTCACCGATCAACTCTGTGTCTTTGGAGTTTAGGTGGGAATATAAACATAGCTAGGGCGAGACTCAACCATCCATGCAGTGCATTTTTCAACCCGAGACTAGGAGCAGATGCATGCTTATCCAAAGACTGGCTGCGATAGCTCCATATTGAAAGTTATATATAGTGCTTACAGCTATTGAAGGCTACGACCGAAAGAATGCCTAGAGATAGAATCATTAAATAGATACCTAAGCTCGTGGGCAACTGACTGTCACTCCAACCCATAGCATGGGTAAAGGAACATGAATGCATTAAATAGAAAGTGCGTTACTCGAATACACAAGCAAATTCAAACTCATAGCAAGATCCGGCTATGCAGGTGCACGCAACTCGAGGCTGACCCCTACTCTACATCTCCTTCAACATGCTTCTAGGCCTGATCTTTGTCCATTTGTAGATAATTCAGAGCCCATCACTATTAGACTTAATAACTCATGACAAGATTCTAGGATTCGACTAAAGTAACCATCAACGTCTATGCCTACCAGCCATTGCGATATGGCATACAATGACTTGAGATGTCTGAAAGACTACTTAAATAGAATACCGAACTAAGCCAATTTGATATCACTTATTTCCCTCGAAGAGTTATCCAAGGCAGAAATTAGCATATTCATACCCGGATTTACTGCATCAGATGACAACTAGAAGAGTAGTAAAGAACCAAACAATATGTGGAAAATGTACACGGATGGAGCATTCAGTGATCAGTGTTATGGCGCTGGAATCATGGTAATGACTCCTGAGGAACGATCGATCTTCTACTTCTTGAAACTTGATTTCCCTATAACAAACTACGATGCTTAGTATGAAGCCTCGACTGCCAGCCTCAAACTTTCTAGAGGATTTGGAGTGGAAACTTTACATATCTTTTGTGCTTCCTGATTGATAGTATACAAAGTTATAGAAATTGATCTTGCTAAGGGGCATTATCTTGCTCCTTATCTCGGCCAGGTCCAAGAGCTACTAGCTGACCTCGCGTATTACATCATTACATACACGCAGCAAACAAAATGAAAAGACTCCAGTCGCTGACCAAGCTGGCCAGTTTTAGGGACGCGCAACATACATACATTGTTTCGACTGAAATACTTAATATTTCAAGCATTGACGGATGAAGGTCGGCTGGATCTTGGAGATAGAGCCAAAAATGGGGTCGTGGTTGACTCATATCAAAGACTATCTACAATAAGGAATTCTTGCAGAATGGAGGAATGAAAAACGACAAATCCTCCTCAAAGCTTCATGCCAAGTCATCCAAGAAGAAGTCATGTGTAGAAAGAAGTTTATCCATTCCCATACTTCGGTGTATCACCCATGATGATATCAGATGAGTCTTGAGCGAAGTCTATGAAGAAGAAGGTGGCGATTAAATCAGAGCGAAAACCTTAATAAATAAACTACTCTGCTACGGGTATTACTGGCCAACTATCAATCCAGATGCGGTTGATCATGCTAGAAAATGCGGCAAGTGCAAGAAGTTTGCAAAAAATACGGGTGCCCCGCCAATGGAAATTACTCAAATGGCTAGTCCATACCTGTTTGCCATTTGGGGGGCATTGACATCATCTTCTTATGGATCCTAAAGGTGGTGCGAAATACGCCTTCATAGTCATTGATTGCTTCACCGAATGGGCAGATGAAGAAATTTTAAACACGACCAAGATGAAGAAAATAATCAACTTCATTGTCCATAACGTCATCTGACCTTATGACCTTCTGTGATCCATTATAACTGCAAATGGACAGGTTGAAGCTGTGAACAAGATCATAAAGTCTATTCTAAAGAGAAGTTTGGAAAAGGCTAGAGGTAAATGGGCAGATGAACTCCCAACAGCATTATAGGCTTATAGAACTACCCATGGGTCCGTAACTGGCCGTACCCCATTCTCCCTTGCTTACTGCTCTTAGGTCGTCATCCATGTAAAACTTGAATTGCCCTCTCATCAGGTGGCTTATTGCAAACCTTATTTCAAAAAAATACGAACAAGGAATCGCAATTGAATTGCAGTTAAACTACATGGAATTGGCGACGACTTATGAGCATATAAAACGCATCCGAGAGCCAATGGCTAGAACATGTACCCCAACATGCATGTGTACATCCAAAAAAGTTTGGCTTCTCAAAATCAGTAGAGAACTGAATTCTCACTTAAGGTTATTAAGAAAAGACTGGATCAAATAGCCAAAACTTACTGGTCTTGTAGAACCAGACACGGATGGCCACTGATGAACTACAACCCTAGATTTATAATATTAGGAATCGACCAAGCGTCATGATGACCAAAGAATGATACGACACCTTGGGAAGATAAAATTTAAGGATAATGACTATTTAGGAAACATGATGGATTTTTTCTGTAAACAAGGAATACTCGCTGATTCAAAGCGCGTCATGTTGCTTCACACGACACACTTTGGGGCAAATGTTACCCGGCATCTTGGGCCGGCTACAAAATGACAGTTGAAGATATTATTATTAGCACTAGAAAAGATTCTGACCAAGAAGTGCCTGAAGGTATAAGGGTTTGATGCAATAAACATGTTTCGGCATCCCTGGCATGGTGCAGACTGGAGGTGTTAGCAAGTTGTCAGGCCCACAATAAAGCAGAAGTGTTCGGCATGACTTTGCTTCGAGTCATTCAACGATCGACTGGGCAATTCTCGACCAGCATTCCTCATTCGACATGCTTGGCCCGGTGCGTAGAAATCACATACTGTGGGCTGAGGTACCTTGTTCCTAGGCCCATGAGGGAAGTCCAACCCATCCTCGTCTATAAATAGAAGGGCAGGGGCACAGTGAAAGGGACCTCTTTCCAAGAACACTGGGATGACCTTGCCATTTTTGATACTCTCCTCTTTTTAATTCAAACTTGTATGTAAGTGACTGGTTTACAGATTATATCTATATTCA
Source organism: Allium cepa (assembly GCA_030765085.1). Taxonomy (NCBI): domain Eukaryota; kingdom Viridiplantae; phylum Streptophyta; class Magnoliopsida; order Asparagales; family Amaryllidaceae; genus Allium; species Allium cepa. Next base: position 70,756,052 of record CM060930.1, on the reverse strand, counting down.
AGTGATTGAGAAAGCAATAAAGATTAAACTCACAGTGGACGTAGGCAATTACGCCGAACCACTATAAATCTGGTGTTCTCGTTTTTGTTGTTCTTTTTGCATTGAATTACACTATTCTTCTGTTTTAATGTACTCTCTTTATTAATATCTCTACATAACGCTACTCAAGGGTGTTAGTGACAAATTTTGGTGCTAACAGAACTAAAACAAAAGGACTTAAATAAATTAAGGTGGAGGAATTTACCTAAGGGGTAAATTTGGAAATGGGTTTACATTTCTTAGTATATATCTCTTCCTCTATTTGAATAAATTTCCACTTTCTCATTCTTAACTCCTCAATAACTTCGGCCGACCGTTTAAATGCTCCAAGAAAAGTTTAAATTAATGAAAAAGCTAAGGAATTAAAGCTAGGAAATTATCTCAATCTCCAATCAGCTAATCAAGGTGAATAATCATGTTTATCATCTCATTTTCTGTGTTTCAATCGGTTATGAGTTATAACCGATCTATATTTGTGATTTTAGTTAGGATATAACCATTTAAACCTTTGTTTGGATAAGACATGAGTGTTTTAAATGGTTAATGGACTAATTAACATGTTTTCATTTGGTTTTCGTTAAATTACAAAGTGTTTTGATCTTTATATGCTTTAAAATTTTATTATGTTGAAGTATATGATTGTTCATACTTTCGGTGATTTTTTGAGGATTTTCCTTAGTGATTTACTAAGGTAATTAAATTATTTAAGTCCAAGGGCTAAACTGAAAAATGACTTCCATGTTTATTTAAAACTGGAGGGGAATTTCTTTTGAGAAATGTTTGGGGAAGAAGAACGGTGTTTTAAAAAAAGGTTGACTTTTGAATACTTTTTACTATTTGGAAGTATAGGAGAAGGTGCCACAACCAATCAAAATTAGACAAACAAGACAAAACATCACTTTAGTAGGCCCAGTTCTTCCTTCGACTCCAATAAGCCCGCTTTTACCCTTTCAATGGAGTCTAAAGGTACCATTCATCTAAGATAGAAGGTAAACAGTTACCCTCCATCAAAGTCGAAAGGTAGGCACGGTGTCGAAGGGAAGAGAAGGGCGAAGGGATGGGGAGGCTGCTTCTTTTGCTTTTAGATAGAAATATAATTGCTTTTAAATAAGTTGAAGGTGGATCCTTTGACTCTATCATTTCATAAGGACTAAATTTTTTATGTATATATAAGAAGGGGTTTCGAAGGGTCGACCCTTAAACTTCAAGAGTATTGTTTTAAAACGTTTTCTAAAAAGGCGTTTGAATACCTTTCGGCGAAGCCGAAGGGTAAACCTTCCAACATGGTCTGAAGTATGTTTTCGAAAGGTTAGTTCCAACACCAACACTTTATTGTTTTCGATTGATTTCAAAAGGTTTTGATTTTGAAAGGTTTGACATCGAAAGGTTTATTTTCGAAGGGTTTTGGTGGGGCTATCTTCAATAATTGTGAAAGGTTTTGATTTCAAAAGGTTTGACATCGAAAAGTTTGACATCGAAAGGTTTGACATCGAAAGGTTTATTTTCGAAGGGTTTTGAAGGGGCTATCTTCAATAACCGAGAAAGGTTTTTATTTTCATTAATTTTGAAAGGTTTGATTTCGAAAGGACTATAAATGGTTTTATAAGGGGGATGCCCCAGGCTTTCGACAAGGTCGAAACGTAGAACCTTTCGACTAGGTCAAAAAGAAACCTTCCAACAAAGTCAAAAGGTAGGACCTTTCGGCAAGGTCGAAAGGTATAATTTTGTGATGCTTTCAAAAGAAATGTTTTCGAAGGGGCTAACTTGTGATGTTCATTTGCTTTCGAATGGGACTTCATTCGAAGGGTTTTAGGACAGTTTTTTAGTCATTTTTCTTAAGTAAAATTTTGCTAAATCTAAGGGGTTACTTTGAAGGGTTATAGCATAAAATACTTATCTTTGTTTGAATATGTAAGGGGGATCGTTATATAAAATGAATGTTAATAAAGCTTGGGGACACCGGGGCGAGTTTAATGTTTTCACTACATAGTTTAGGGTTACAAATAGAAATATGCTTTCGAAAATATACATTGGGGCTATCAATGCGTTTTATTTAATTTAAGCTAATTGGGGCTATCAATGAGAATAGGTTAAACAGGTGGTATACCTAGGGAAAATAATTATTCATGGGGATTATGAATTTTTATAAATAATCATGGGGATCATGATATTTTAATTTGCCAAGTGATGAGTGCTTGGTTAACATAGGAAAACTATGGAATGTGCGGTGGTATCGCATCAAATTTCTAAAGTAAGAATTTTTTGCCAGAGGTGGTTAGCCTCAAGATTTCGCACCCATGGGTTCATAGTTATCCTAGGAAAACTATGGAGTGTGAGGTAGATAGCCCAAGCCATTTTTATAAAACAATATACGAAGGATAATCTGCATTTATTTTAAAAGGATTCGGGACAGATGGTCCTATTAAATTATGACGGATTGCGATTTTAAAGATTTTAGAGGGGATTCTAATAAATTGGTTTTAGATGGCATATCTACTAGATGGATGGATGAGATATCCAATACATATGATTTATGGATTTATTTCATATTATGCTAAGACTAATCATTTTGGATGCAGGGGCATAATAAATGATTTGCATGTTTATTTTGGATACTAGTGAAGGGAAAACCCGTTCCGCTAAGCGGCGTGGTCTTACTAACTATCTATTTATGATAAGAGATGATAGGGGATTATTCATACCAGATTTATTGTCTGACTCGAAGCTTGTGTTTCTCCCACAAACTCTTGGGTACTTAAAATTAATTTGAGTAGTCTGAGAGTGGGAGACTTTCACGTGTTTTGATGAATAAACTTTCGGAGACGTGCAGGAGCCAGTGTTAGCTATATAGGAGCTATTTTGTGTTTCCTAATGTGATGTACTAAGAGCTATAAAGTTCATATTTATTAGTTCTTTGATCATCATAAGGAGACATCTTCATATGTCTCTCTTATTGTATTTTTGTACATGATTATGTGATGTTAACGTCTTGGATTATGTAATTAAATCTTAATTGAAATTCATAAGAAATGAGAAATTCTGTTTTGTTGAAGTTCAAAATTTTTTATATTCTTGTGTTTCTGTGTTGCCAATAGTTTTAGGATTCCGATTTTCGTTACTCGAAAATAACATCTAAGGATGATTGCAGCATCCGTAGCAGTTAGTTTTGAGACTCCAGAAGCAGGATGTTACAGTAAGATATAGTAACGTATGTGTACTTTGCTATAAATACCTATGTATTCCCCACTCTCTTAGATTGTTCTTCTGTATCTTACCAAGATTGGATTTCAGGTAGTAGAGAAGTAAGATATGGAGGCAGGAAATAGAAGAGTGAATCAAGGTGGGATACGCACCGCAAAAAGTGGAAATGTTCGATCCAATACTAGGAGCAACCAGGGTCGACAGGAAAATGCAAACCCAGATGAAAATGCTAATGTTGGTGCTGAGATTCCACCGGTTGATATAGGGATAATGTATCGGTTCTTCGTAAATATGATGCAAGCTGGAGCAGCTGTGGGAGTAGTTGTAGGGAATGTTGGAGGAGCTAATATGGTGGCCCCAGTTGGCAATAATTATGCCAAGCCAAGCAGGGATTACGCTAGTCTTGGAGGAAAGCCCTTTTTGGGAACCAAAGATGCAGTAGGAGTGGAGAACTAGCTATTGCATTGTGAAAGGATATTTGCAGATCTCGACTTGACGGATATGCAGAAAAGGAGACTTGCTTCAAGACAATTACAGGGATCAGCAATAGTTTGGTGGAACGGCGTACATGGGAGAGCCAGAATAAGATCGGACTTGGGCTGAATTTCAAAGGAGGTTCAAAGAAAGATTTCTATCGGAGGTTGCCAAGTCAGGATTGCTCAAGAAATTTGCATATATTTAGTCCAGGGGGATAGATTGGTTATTGAGTATTCTACAGAGTTTGAAGAGTTGTCCTGTTACGGATATGCTACTGTGGATACTGTCATCCGAAGGAATGATAAGTTTACCAGGGGTTGAATCCTAAGATCACCAGAGCAACCATGCAATACCTCCAAGATCTGTGTCATGTTGTTATGGAGATGGCTATTCATAATGAACAGATTCTTTCTACTGTTGGAAAAGGGAAACCGGTTGAGGTTTAGAATTTTCAGGGTAAGAAGCGAAAGTTCTTCAAGGAGAAAGGTGCCAGTCGAGGGTATCAGCAAAGAAGAGCAAGGCTGGTATTGTTTGTTACAAGTGTGATAAGAAGGGGCACTATGCTAATGAGTGTCGCTAGGGTGATGGAAGGCAGTTGTAGTGAGGCTGAATATGAAGTGCTACAATTGTGGCCAGATGGGGCATTACAAGGACAACTGTCCCGAGATTGCTAAGACTGGAAAGGGAAAGGTCTTTATTTTGGAACCATCATCCTCTAAACCAATGACTGTTGAGAAAGGAAAAGCTGTGATTGAATGTATGCTTATGATTTCAGTACTCTGGTTAGGATACTATTTGATACCATTGCATCGCACTCATTTATTTATCGGTATTTGGTAGATTGCTTATCTCTACAACCTTTATACCTTATTACTCCTTTAAGGGTTGCAAGTTTTATAGGAGGGTATGCAACTCTGAGAATGAGATATGACCAGTTGGAACTTGATTTGTTAGGTCATATGTTTGCATGTAGTTTATATGTTTTTGATTTTGTGGGTTTCGGGATCATATTGGGTATGGATTGGTTAGATAGATATGATGCTAGGATATTTTGCCAAGAGGGGGAATTATCATTAAGACGCCCTAATAAACATAACCGATTTACTTACTCGGTGAGGAGTTCGAACGAAAATGCTTATGCGTTATTGGGTTCCATAGGAACGGAAGCAGAGTTGAAGCAAGTTTATGTAGCAAGAGAGTTTGCAGATGTGTTTGAACCAGTTTTGGGCTTGCCGTCGAGAAGAGCAATCGAGCTTTGGATAGATCTCATACCGGGACCTGAACCCGTAAGTAGACCATCTAACAGGATGTCACCAACCGAGATGAAGCAATTGAAGGTACAGCTAGTGGAACTGGAAGGAAAGAATTTCATCCGGCCATGAAGTTCGCCTTGGAAACGGACGCGGTATTAGTGAAGAAGCCAGATATGTCGTTAAGGATGTGTATCGACTATGTATGTTGAACGAGAGGACGATCAAGAGTAGGTACCCTTTGTCGAGGATCGACGACTTATTCGATCAGTTGAGTGGAGCCACAGTGTTTTTCCAACTGGATTTGGTGACAGGTTTCCATGTGCTAAGAGTAGTAGAGGATAATATTCCTTTGACAGCATTTAGCACCAGATAGGGGTCTTACAAGTGGTTGGTTATGCCATCCAGGCTTACTAATGCATCAGATTTCTTTGTGGATCTAATGAACTTGGTTTTCCGAGAGCACTTGTATAGGTTCGTGTTGGTTTTTATTGATGACATTTTGGTATATTCTAAGAATGAGAAGGATCATGTGGATTATCTTAGAATAGTGTTGGAGATGCTATGGCAACATCGGCTGAAAGCGAAATTCTTCGAGTGTCATTTCTAGAAGAAGAACGTGAAGTTCCTTGATCATGTAGTTTCCGAGGAAGGACTAGCAGTTTATCTGGATAAGATCGAGGCTGTTAACAATTGGAAAAGATCAAAGATGGTAAATGAGATTAGAAGTTATCTTGGTCTTGCAGGATACTACCAAGGGTTCATTAAGGATTTCTAGCGGATAGTGGCATCCTTGACTATGCTAACCAGGAAGGATGTGAAGTTTGTTTAGTCTGACAAATGTGAGGAGGCATTCCTTAAGTTAAAACATTTTTTGACCAATGCTCCCGTGTTAGTAGTTCTTGATGCGAATCAGGAGTTGGTAGTTTACACCGATGCATGTGGTACTGGGTAATGTGCTGTGCTAACGCAGAATGGAAAGGTTATTGCCTATGCTTTTAGACAGCTTAGACCATATGAAGTGAGACACCCTACTCATGATTTGAGGTTGGCAGCGGTAATCTTTGCATTGAATGTGTGGAGACATTATCTTTTGGTAGAAAGGTTTGAGCTTTTTATGGATCATAAGTCTCTACGGTATTTATTCTCTCAGTAGGAGCTGAGCATGAGGCAGCAGAGATGGCTAGAGTTTGTTGCAGCTTAAGATTTTAGCATCGAGTATACATCGAAAAAAGGAAATAAGGTGGTGGATATGCTTAGCAAGAAACATCAGAATGTGGTGTTAGCTATGTTGGTGGAATGGAAAGACTTGGAAGCACTGGCTGCTTGCAGTGTGCAGTTGTGGTCGATTGTTGGATCTAGTCGGAATATTTCCATGATGTCCTATTTGGAAGTTCGACCAGTTCTGATCAAACGAATTGCTTATAGGAGGAAAGATGATCCAGTCTTAGCCAAGAGGATTAGAAGGTTAGAAACTGGAACTGAGATTGATGACTTAAAGGATTTTATTCTTGACCATAGGGGTTGGTAGAGAAAGAAGGAACAGTTATGTGTTTCGGATGTTGGAAACCTTAGGAAGGAAGTTCTTAGGGAATGTCATCGATCGAAGTTAACTTCATGGGGGAACCAAGATGTGTCAGGATATGAGGATAAGTTTCTTCTAGGAATGAATGAAGAGGGATGTTGGCTTATGAATAAAACGGTGTTTGAACTGTCAGCAAGTTAAAGCCTAACATCAGAAGCCTAGTTGTTTGCTTCAGCCTTTGGATGTTCCACTCTAGAAGTGGGACTCAGTATCCATGGATTTTATTGATGGGTTGCCAAGGTCAAACCAGGGTAATGAAAGTATATGGGTCATAATGGAAAGATTGACCAAGAGTGCCTATTTCATTCTCGTAAGGTCAACCAGGACGGCATCTGTTTTGGCTAAGTTGTTCATGAAGCATATCGCTAGACTGCATGGGATTCCTAGTAGTTTCATCAGTGATAGAGACACTTTGTTTACTAGCGAGTTCTGGAAGAGCCAGCATAGTATGCTGGACACTAAGCTCAAGATGAGTACCGCATATCACGGACGGATGGGCAGACAGAGTGAGTCAACAAGGCACTGGAAGATCTGTTGAGGGCTTGTATGCTGGATTTTAGTTGTTCTTGGGAAGATCACTTGCACTTAATGAAGTTTTCCTATAATAATATTTATCAAACTATTATAGAAATGACGCCTTTTGAAGCTTTGTATTGAAGGCCATGCATATCATCAGTATGTTGGTTAGAAACCGGAGACAGATTGGTCCTTGGTCCAAATTTGGTGAGCGAGTCGACGGAAAAGAATGAGTTGATACGGGAAAGAATGAAGAAAGCTCGGTTTAGACAGAAGAGTTACGTAGACAAAAGGCATAAGGACCTAGAGTTTCAGTTGGAGATAGAGTTTTCATCAAAGTATCACCGATGAAAGGCGTGGTTCGGTTCGGGATGGCTGGGAAACTAGCGTCGAGATATGTTGGACCATTTCCTATATCGTAGAGGATTGGAAGACTCGTGTAACAAGTAGATTTACCGAGCAGTTTGGCGGGGTCCTTAACATGTTTCATATTTCTCATCTTAGCAAGTATGTTCATGATCCAAAAACTATTATCGCTCCGATGGCACTAGAGGACTTAGTGGTGGAACCGGATATGACTTTTGTGAGGCAACTAGTTCATGTTGTGGCAAAAGATGAGAAGAGGCTAAGGAATAAGACAGTTAGGTTGGTAAAAGTTTAGTGGAGCGACAACGTGAACGACTATACTTGGAAGACAGAAGACAAGATTAGGGCTACTTTTTCTGGATTGTTTTAGATGGTATGCTCTATATAGGGTTTATATGGAATTTGACTAGTAGGTTGTACTAGCTTTGCTTGCATGGGCAATATGCTTGTTGTTTTGTCCTTACTGAATTTCGGGGATGAAATTCTTTAAGGGGGGAGTCTGCAATGCGCCTGAATTTTAATTAACATTATTTGGGATATTTAATTAGATAAAATAAATAGAATAATGTGAATAAGTAGGGAGATGAGATTAATAAATCTAATGGTCGTGTCTAAAAGAATGAACTAAAATAAAAGGACTTAAATAAATTAAGAAAGAGGAATTTTCCTAAGGAATAAACTTAAAAATTTGGCTACATTTCCTAGTATATATCTCTTCTTTCACTTGAATAAATTTACACTTTCTCATTCCTAACATCTTTATAACTTTGGCCGGCCATTTAAAAGCTCCATGAAATGTATAAATTAAAGGAAAAGCTAAGGAATTAAAGCTAGGAAATTATCTCATTCTCCAATCAACTAATCAAGTGAATAATCATGTTTATCATCTCGTGATCTGTGTTTGGATCAGTTATAGGTTATAACCGATTCATGTTTGTGATTTTTTTAGGAGATAACCATTTAAATCTTTGTTTGGATAAGACATAGGTGTTTTAAAATGTTAATAGGCTAATTAACACTTTTTCATTCGGGTTTGGTTAAATTCCATGTTGTTTTGATCTTCATATGCTTTAAAATTTTAATGAAGCATATGATTTGTCAAATTTTTGGTTATTTTATGAGGATTTTTCTTAGTGATTTGCTAAGGTAATTAAATTATTTGAGCCCAAAGGCAAAACTGACAACTAGCTTTCGTGTTTACTTAAAACCGGAGTGGAATTGCTTTTGATAAATGTTTGGGGAAGAAGAACAGTGTTTTAATAAAAAAATGTTGACTTTTGTATACTTTTTACTATTTGAAAGTATAGGAAAAGGTTCCTCGGCCAATCAAAATTGGATAAACAAGATAAAACATCACTTCAATGGGTACAGTTCTGCATTCGACTCCAATAACCCCGCTTTTACTCTTTCGATGAAGTCGAAAGGTACATTTTGCCTAAGATGGAAGGTAAACAGTTACCCTCCACCAAAGTCGAAAGGTAGGCATGGTATCGATGGGAAGAGAAGGGCGAAGGGATAGGGAGGCTGCTACTTTTTCTTTCGAATAGAAATATAAGTTCTTTCAAATAAGTTGAAGGGGGATCCTTCGACTCTATCATTTCATAAAGGCTAAATTTTTTATGTATATTCAAGAAGGGTTTTCGAAGGGAAACTTCGAAAGCTTAAACTTCAATAGTATTGTTTTAAAATGTTTTCTAAAAAGGTGTTTGAGTACCTTTCGACGAAGCCGAAGGGTAAACCTTCCGACATGGTCGGAAGTATGCTTTCGAAGGGTTGGTTCCAACACTAACATTTTATTGTTTTTGATTGATTTCGAAAGGTTTTGATTTCGAAAGGTTTGACATCGAAAGGTTTATTTTCAAAGGGTTTTGATAGGCTATATTCAATAATTGTGAAAGGTTTTGATTTCAAAAGGTTTGACATCGAGAGGATTATTTTTGAAGGATTTTGAAGGGGCTATCTTCAATAACCGAGAAAGGTTTTTAATTTCAATAATTTTGAAAGATTTGATTTCGAAAGCACTATAAATGGTTTTATAAAGGGGATACAATAGGCTTTCGACAGGGTCGAAAGGTAAAACCTTTCGACTAGGTCAAAAAGAAACCTTCCACAAGGTCAAAAGGTAGGACCTTTCGGCAAGGTCGAAAGGTATAATTTTATGATTCTTTCAAAAGAAAGGTTTCTGAAGGAGCTAACTTGGATGTTTATTTTCTTTCAAATGGAACTTCATTCGGAGGGTTTAGGGCTGTTTTTATCCATTTTTCTTAAGTAAAACTTTGCTAAGTCTAAGGGGTTACATTGAAGGGTTATAGCATAAAATACTTATCTTTGTTTGAATATATAAGGGGGATCCTGTATAAAATGAATGTTAATGAACCTCAGGGACACCGAGGTGGGTTTAATGTTTTCGGTACATAGTTTGGGGTTAAAAATAGAAATGTGCTTTCGAAAATATACATTGGGGCTATCAATGTGTTTTATTTAATTTAACATAATTGGGGCTACCAATGGGAATAGGTTAAAAAGGTGGTATACCGGGGGGAAAATAATTATTCATGGGGTCATGAATTTTTATAAATAATCATGTGGATCATGATATTTTAATTGGCAAAGTGATGAGTTCTTGATTAACCTAGAAAAACCATGGAATGTGTGGTGGATAGCTCATATCAAATTTCTAAAGTAAAGAATATTTTGCCAGTGGTGGTTAGCCTCGGGATTTGGCATCTAAGGGTTCATAGTCATCCTAGGAAAACTATGGAGTGTGTGGTAGATAGCCCACACCATCTTTTATAAAACAATGTACGAAGGATAATCTGCATTTATTTTAAAGGGATTTGGGATGGACGGTCCTATTAAATTATGACGGATTGTCATTTTAAAGATTTTAGAGGGGAATTCTAATAATTGATTTTAGATGGCATATCTAATAAATGTGTGGATGGGATATCCAATACATATGATTTATGGCTTTATTTCACATTATGTTAAGACTAACCATTTTAGGTGTAGGGAGATAGTAAATGATTTGCATGTTTATTTTGGATACTAGTGAGGGAAAAACCTATTCCGCTAAGCGGCATGCTCTCATTAACTATCTATTTGTGATAAGCGATGATAGAGGATTATTCATGCCAGACTTATTATCTGGTTCGAAGTTTGTGTTTCTCCACAAACTCTCGGGTACTCAAAATTAGTTTGAGTAGTCTGAGAGTGGGAGACTTTCAGGTTTTTGAGCTTCTGGAGACGTATAGGAGGTAGTGTTAGCTATATATAACCTATTCTGTGTTTTCCGCTGTGATGTACTAGGAACTGTAAAGTACATATTTATTAATTCTCTGATCATCATAAGAGGACATCTTCGTATGTCGCTCTTATCGTATTTTGTACATGTATATGCGATCTGAACGTCGTTACCGTATGTGATTATGTAATTAAATCTTAAATTGAAATTCATAAGAAATGAGAAATTCTGTTTTGTTGAAGTTTAAAAATTTTCATATTGTTGTGTTATTGTGTTGCCAATAGTTTCAAGATTCTGATTTTGGCCACTCAAAAATAACACATATTGATGACTGAAGCATCCGTGGCGGGATGTTACAGTTCCACCTTTGGTAACTCTGAAACCGAGGTACACATTGGAAAATAATTATGATGTTCCCATTTTGAACCTAAGTGGACTAGTATTTTCTAATTGAACTCTTAGATGTTCTTTTCATGACAAATAGACATTGGTTATAAGAACAAATAACATCAGCTCTATTTTGGAGGTAGAGGTACATCAGTGATAATTGTTTATTATAACTTACATCCCTGTTTTATGTAACATAGATTCGTGTACTTGTTCCTTTTTTTGGTACGCTTATTAGTTGCTACTGGCTAAATAGCATTTAATCTTGCAACTGTCCATTCAAATATCTCAAATTGTATACGTGTCATTTTTATACTTTTTTCGTAAGGACAAAATAGTGATTGGAAAGCTAAAAGATATGCTTTGATAAAGCTTATACCGCCACAAAGTCCAATCCTACTTATTTTTATCTTTTCTATAATTTTATTACAGTGTATCTACGTAAATTGAATTAGTTATGCAAATTGATTTTTGTAGGGAGATCTGAAGCGTTTGGCTATTGCTTACTTTTAATATAAGCATAATTTAGGTTAGATCCAAACGTTTAGTGGATAAGCTAACCATGGAGGATGAAGAATATTGCACAACTAATAATATGCTTAAGTTTGTCTTATTGATAAAGAAAAGAATTAGAATGGATATCAATAGCCATGCAACTTACATAAACTCCCTTCCATATTTTCCATCTTAGGACATGTAAATGCTTCAGTCATGTTTTTTTCCAACCTTTTAATATCATAACCTACTTTTCCTACTGTTTTAATATGTAAACCTACATTTGTTGCTATTTTAATACATAAATTAAGTAAGGAAGCTGTTCATGCTTTTGTTAAAAGTTTCAGACCAAACTAGTGCTATGTACATAATGTATGGAAGTAGCAAAATACAAATAAATATGCGTTGCGGAAATATAACTAAATATGGTAACTTGTCTACTTCTTCCTGTTTCAACTAATGTTTTGGTTAGATATGAAAATCACTTGTTTCAACTAATGGTTTGGCTAGATTTGAAAAACATTAAATTGGTCTTTATGTTGATTGGTTAGATTTGCATATTATTTGTTACTTTGCAATATTATGTTTAGTATAGCTCTTAACTTAATGTTATATTAAATGTAGAGGCACTTCCGATAGTATGAGAAGTTATTGTTGAGTAATTACACTACACCACTGTGGCTTTTGTGCCTTAGTTTTAACTGAGGCACTATGCCTCAGTTTAAAACTGAGGCCACCGTGGCTTCAGTTTTAAACTGAGGCGCCTCAGTTTAACTGAGGCATTGTGCCTCAGTTTAAAACTAAGGCAAGTGCAAGTAGCCGCATTATATTCTCCTCTCAAGCAATGTCTTAAACTGATTATTAGATAAATAATATGAATTTTAAATGCTATCAAACATGTTACTGGACAAATTCAAGTTCATTAAACTTTACAGATAAACAATATGAATTTTAAATGCTATATAGAACTAATTATTAGAATATAGGATTATGATTAAATACTATTCACTCGTGCATGCTAAGAATTCATGCATATGTACATTTTGCATTTGTTTATGCTTAAGTCGTTTTAATAATGAACAATATTTTTCTTTAATAGGCCAAAGGGTAAAACTTTCTCTTTATGTCTAATTTAAGTTGAAGAGAGTGGCTTAAAAGTTCATATAGAAATACTGAAGAATATAAGCAAGGCGTTCTAGACTTCTTAAGTTTTGTGAAGAATCACTCATTCCCTCATGCTAAAATATGCACTTACCCTTGTACTAAGTGCATAAACTCTAAAAAACTCTCATTGAAAAACGTTGAGAAATACTTGATTATACATGGTATGGTTAAAACGTATAATTGGTGGTTTTTCCATGGGGAGATGAATAACAATAACACCATGGTGAATCTTGCACAAAATATTATTCCAGAGCCTCATATTCAAGATCAAATTCAAATCGACCGTTGCGTAGAGGGAGCTCTTAGAAATCTCATAGATGATGCTTTTAGAGCGCATAATATACTACAAGCTAGCAGTAAAGAGGATGTTTAGCAGACAAATATAGGTAATTCTTGTTCTTTCCATGGAGAAAAGCACCAAGAATACACAAACAAAGCAGATGAGAAACTTTATTCTTGCGAAGATGGGTGTACAACGTTGGGTGTACAACGTTAGGTGTAATCGTTGAGCTTCATAACCTTAAAAAAGAGCTTAATCGGTCGGGAAATAGTATGACCAAGTTATTGAACCGATTAAAACATTGGCTTCCAAAAGAAAATAATTTGCCTGACAAGTATCCCACGATGAAGAAAATGTTAAGGGATTTGGGAATGGAGATGAAGCACATACTTGCATGTGAAAATGATTGCATATTATTTTGGAACGACAGCGTTGATGCAAAATAATGTCCTCAATGTCATACAACAAGGTATCAAAGTAAAAAAAAGGTGTTAGGAGAGGTCAAATTAAAGAAGGAACAAAGAAAAGTTTTAAGACAGTTTCCTATAATTCCAAGACTAACTAGATGGTACAGTATACCATGGATAGCTCGTAAAATGCAATATTATAAGAAAGCTACACTCTCATGGAATTCCACGCGACATCTATAGATTCAGCTAAATGAAGATCATTCAAAAGTCGATGGGAAGAATTTGCTATTGAATAATGCAATGTTTGGCTTGGTATTGCTACTGATGGGTTTACTTCAAATGGAGTCCTCTCCTATAGTACTAGTTGTTGGCCCGTTTATTTAATACCTCGTAACCTACCCCCTTTATTGTGTAAGAAATCATAATTTCAAATACCGAGTCTAGTAATTCCCGGATCAAGAGCACCAAGTTAAGACATTAATGTATACTTGGAACCTCTTATAGATGAATTGGAGCATCTTTGGGTCGAAGGAGCATTTGTTTTTGACACGGATAAGTAAAAAAAATTCAATATAAAAGCAATATTACAATGGGGAATCCATGACTTTCCAACATTTGGTAACTTATCTGGTGGTGTGATGGATGATTATAAGGCATGTCCTATTTGTGCTACCGAGACCGAATAAGTGCACATCAGCAACAAGATCGTCTACCCAAAGTATAGAAGGTTTTTAAAGGATGGTCATCTATATAGAGCACTAAAACACGGATGGCATAAGGATGTTGAATGCAAAGAACCTCCAACTCAGTTAAGGGGCTCGTCTCTCTTAGAAAAGCTTGAGCGTATCAAATATATTCCTGGCAAACTACCACAAAGCAAGAAGAGGATGATTTCTGAAGCTTATGATAACATAGATTATTTGATCGATGAGGTTGAATGACCGGTGTGGTATAAGAAGTCAATTTTGTTTAATCTTAAATGTTGGAGCAGTCATAAAGTTTGTCATACTATTGACGTGATGCACATTGAGAAAAATGTTGCTGAACACCTCGTCAATTTTATTTTTGATAAAGGAAAACAATCTTCTAAATATGCATGGAATAAGATTCACAAGTTACAATGTTCTCAAGTTCTTAAAGATGCAAAACTTCCATCATGTCTTCCAACTTAGTTACATGGCCTTATGTGACAACCCACATTTCAGAAGGTTTAAATCGACAACAATCCACACATATCCAACTTAAACAATCCAAAATATATATAATTAATGTGGTTAATTAAGAAAAATAAGAAGGAAGTAGAAAACAAACATAGAATCTCACAGTGGAATGACAATATAATAATCAAATAAACAGTTCAGAAGGTTTTTACTATACATTTGATTATAATTTATACAACATATATCAGAGTTATATACACATAGGAATAATAGAATAATGTAGCAGAGCAAACAGTGTGGTGAAATAGTATTGGTAATAATGATAATATACCAAATCTTTGTCTTTTTCCTCTAGAATAATCTTCATTGTGCCGAATACTCAGGGCTGACCCGAGCATAATGAAAAGACAAACACTCAAGTCAGGACTAAAATATCCTTATGTGAGTCTAATCGATATCACATAACATGAGTGTGGTAACGACGGAGATGTTTATGGGGTTTCACATCTCATATCCAGTGTATAACGTGCGTGCAATAACTCAAGAGATTTTACGGGATTTTCCATCTCTTAAGGATTCGTCAAATTTTTATATGTAATAGAATACGCTACATATATAATGTCTAATCGGTAAAATAAATATTTTTCTTAGCGTTATGGCTTTACATTAATCCCCCTTAACGCGGTTTTAAGCATTGTCGTACAGTTTGCGTATAACGCCCTAGTAGCACTTAAGGGGATAGGAATGCGCCGTGATACGACAACACTAAACCAAAATCGCAGTGGTCTCGTACAGGAATAAAGTTTTACAAGGCACGTGAGGCAATGCCCAAGATAGGATACTGCCATTTCGGGTCACAGGGCTAGTTGTATTGCATCGTAGCCACGATCGCCCACTGCGTCCATCCATTCCATATCGAGTCAAAGGTAGGTTATCCCAAAATCAAGGTACACCAACCGAAACCAATATCAAGAGTAATAATATGGACCAAATCCAAGAAAATCGAAGAACCGATGTCCGCTAGGAGTAGCTAACCCGCTTGGCCCTGTCAAGCCATCCTGTTTTAGTCATTTCAAATTAGCACAAGTGTCAGGGTATATCCATCATAGTTCTCTTCCTTCATATCCAGCAAACGATGCCAAATCCAGCCACTTCATTATAGAGTCTCCTCCGCATACACAATTGTTAAAGTGGTTCCAATATTAACAGAGAGTATGCCAACAAGAGTCCCCGGTCTCTTTAACAACCAAACATCGTTTTACACACCGGTTGGTACTTTTACATTTCAAAATGATTTATACTTGATATCAAAATATCATATTGGCTTCAAAACTCCTTTTATTTCGAAATCATCAAATTTACTTCAAAATATGTCGATTTAGTTCAATACATCAGTTTTTACTTCAAAGTCATTTCGAATTTCAACTTAGGTTATAATCAATGATTTAAATATAAACGATTCCCACTCTGACCAATTTGAGTTTTTAAAAAAAAGTTCAAATCTTTTTAAATAGTTTAAATAGTTAAAATTGTTTGATATAAATGATTTAACTATTGAAAATGTTTATATAGTAACATAGTTTAGAAAATCAAAATAATTTGAATATTTGAAAAGATAGATTTTTAACAATTTATATTAAAATATTTTATTTAAAATAGTTTCAAAGTCAAACTGATTCAAATTCCAAATCTTCCAATTCAAATTACTTCGATCTCAATTCAATTCGAATCGATTTAATTTCAATTTAAATTCAAATCAATTTCGATCATAACTTCAAATTCCAATTAAATTCTTTAAAACAATTTCTTTTGACTAAATTTAATTTCAACATTTCAAACTTGAATTCATAATTAATTCAATCTTCATAAAAAAATATTTCTTTAAATAAAAACCATTCAAATAATTTCAAATTCAAGAACTTAAAATCATTTAACTTAACTAATCCGGTGTCCATATATAATCGGTTTGCTTTAAATTTATTCACATCTATTTCATTCACGTTCAATTTATTCAATTCAATTTGTTAAATTCCAATTATTTCACTTTTTTTTAACATATTTCATATAATTTTATTTATGAACCATTTTATAAAATTATTCCATCTAACCTTGTTTAAGTTAAATTTTATTTCGTTACCACTTAGTATGTTCTCTTTAATACTAATATCATTTATAAACCATTCAAGTTTATTATAAACATATATATATCACAACTCGTGTTTATTGTTACTACTTCATATCTTAAGTTCATATTGATTCATTGACTCATTTCATTAGTTTATTTCATTTATTCATATCATTAACTTAAGTAAATTTTATTTTATAACTCAAATTTGTATAAATAATTTTCTTCTTTTTATCACAATCAATTTCATTCAACTTGACTTAAGTAAAATTTGATTTCACAATTACATTTCAGCTTTCTTATTTCATTAATCATTTCTTAAGTTTATAATCATTTATATAGATGTATCTTCTTTTACACATATTATCCAAATTATAATTATCTCAAAAAGCTTTAATTAAATCTTAAAACATTGTTTGCAAATTTATTTATTTATCCTTCAAACAATTAACAAAGATATGATTTAATTTATTATTTGTTTACCTTCTCTTAAGTTCATATCTAAATAGTACCTTCTTTTTTACTACTTAAATTATTCATTTAACATTTCTTAGAACATTAACTACGTTTATACTTTTTTTATATAACAACTTAATTTAATTTTATAAACATTTTTTAAAAATAATTTCAATTTATATTCTATTACATATTCTTATTAACATTTTAACTTTTTGAACATTTCTGGTAAGCTTTGTATATGCTTTTAGAATGTAATTGAATGTTATACAAATTCATCTTGTTCATCTTAGTTAATAAGAATGTTTGCAAATTTATTGTCTTGAAATTTTAGAGTTACAATTTAATTTTCGTATTTAATTAAACACTTAGCTTATATTTCTTATTTCTAATTTTAGAAGGTTCCAACTATTCAAAAATTCTCTTTATTTCTATGAAAATCATTAATTAACATAAACTTAAGAATTCAAATACCGGGTTCATTTCAAATCATTTTGAAATAATATATACATACACACTCTTATCTTTTATATGTACTGGTTGTTGGATCAAAAGCATAGCAAAGCTACTAAGTGGCCTCCTCGACTTTGAGGCTTGAAAATCAATGTTATGATGTGGCGTCATCACCGAAATTGTTTTCCAGCGATAGAAGAGGAGAGTACAGGGACTTATTTCCTTTTAATTT
Organism: Allium cepa; assembly: GCA_030765085.1. Taxonomy (NCBI): domain Eukaryota; kingdom Viridiplantae; phylum Streptophyta; class Magnoliopsida; order Asparagales; family Amaryllidaceae; genus Allium; species Allium cepa. The sequence goes on along the minus strand of CM060930.1, from coordinate 70,738,212 downwards.
CTTTTTGAAACAATTTCTATTCATAAATATCTTTTAAATAATACTAACTATTATTTTCAAAGTCCTAGAAAACAATTTCAAAAGCATCAGGATTTAAATTCTCAAATTCTCAGTTCAAATTCATTCTTTTAACTTAAACTAAGATTGGATTTTTATTTCATAACTCATTACTTAAGTTTATAAACATCCATAAACTCAAATTAGTTAACTTAATATTTCCAAACTTATTTTTTCAACTTATTCTCTTCATATTCAATCTATGTTATAAATTTATTCATTTCATAATTTAAACTTATATTTATTACCTCTTAAACTTAAGTGTATCAACATTTCTTTATTTAACGTTCACTTATAAAATTTGCATTCAATTTATTTACATTCAATTTAAATCCAATTTAAATCAAATTCAATTGCTCACCTCAATTTCACTAACTCATTTATTATCATTCACTTTCTTTTTATATGTAATATATAATTTAGGTTAAGTTATTTCATTTGCCCTATCTTAAACAATATTATGTTGACTTGCCTCGTTTAACTGTTTAGAAACCCCTATCGATAACATGGCAACCCACGCACAGACCAGAATTCATAAACAACTCAACGGATAAGTAAACACAATATAAAACATTTTATAACACTAACAAGTATGAGCTCTCATATATATACACACTCAAACAAACTCATTCTAGGGTATTACAACCCTATCTCTAATGAGTCAAACCCCACAAAGCTAAGGTTGTCGCTAAACCCAAGCTCTGTTACCAACTATGACAACCACATTTCGAAAGGTTTAAATCAACATTAATCCAAAGGTGTCCAACTTAAACAATCTAATCAACGGGGTTAATTAAGAAAAATAAAAAAGAAGAAGAAAAAAAACATAGAATCTCGCAAAGGAATGATAAAATATAATAATCAATAAACAGTTCATGAAGCTGTTTACTATACATTTGATTATAATTTATACAACATTTACCAAAGTTATATATAGATCAGAATAATAGAATAATGCAGTATAACAAACAGTGTGGTGAAATAGTACTAGTAATAATAATATACCAAATCTTCATCTTCGTCCTCCAGAATAATCTTCAATGCGCTGAAACACTCAGGTATGACCTGGGCATAATGAAAAGACAAAACTCAGGTCAGGACTAAAATATCCTTATGTGATTCAAATCGATATCACATAACACGAGCGTAGTAGCGTAGGAGATGTTTACAGGGTTTCACATCTCTTATCCAATGTATAACGTGCATGCAATAACGTCTAATTGGTAAAATAAATATTTTTCTTAGCGTTAAGGCTTTACATTAGTCCCCCTTAATGCATTTTTAAGCATTATCGTACAGTTTGCATATAATGTCCCGGTAGCATGTCGGCGAATAAGGATGCGCCGTGATATGTCAACACTAAACCAAAATAGTAGTGGTCTCATATAGGAATAAAAGTATGACAAGACACGTGAGGCAATGCCCAAGGTAGGTTACTATCGGTTTGGGTTGCAGGGCTAGAGGTAACGCATCGTAGTCACGATCGCCTACGCGTCCATCCATCCCTTATCGAGTCAAAGGGAGGTTATTCCAAAATCAAGGTGCACCAACCGAAACCAACATCAAGAGTAATAATATGGACCAAGTCCAAGAAAATTGAAGAACGGATATCCGCTAAGGGTAGTTAGCCCGCTTGGCCCTGTCAAGCCGTCCTGTTTTTGTCATTTCAGTTTGGCACAAGTGCCGGGGTCTATCCATCATTGTCTCTTTCTTCAAATCCAGCAATCATGCCAAATCCAACCACTTCATTCTGGAGTCTCCTCCGCATACATGGTTGTTAATGTGGTTCCAATATTGACAGAGAGTATGCCAATAAGAGGTCTTGGTCTATTTAACAACCAAACGTCGTTTTATACACGGGTTGGTCTTTTACATTTTGAAATGATTTATACATAGATATCAAAATATCATACTTGCTTCAAAAATCCTTTTATTTCAAAATCATCATATTTACTTCAAAATATATCAATTCAGTTCAATATGTCAATTTTTACTTCATAGTGGTTTCGAATTTCAACTTAGGTTATAACTTCATTTTAACCCAATTCGCATTTAAATCAACGACCTAAATATAAACGATTCCCACTCTGATCAGTTTGAATTTTTAGAAAATAGTTTGAATTTTTTTAAATAGTTTAAAAATAGTTAAAATAGTTAAAATTGTTTGATATAAATGATTTAAGTATTGGAAATGTTTATATAGTAAAATAGTTTCGAAAATCAAAATAATTTGAAAAGATAGATTTTTAATAGTTTATATAAAAAAAATTATTTAAAATAGTTTCAATGTCAAACTGATTCAATTTCATATCTTCTAATTCAAATTACTTCGATCTCAAATCAATTCGAATCAATTCAATTTCGATTTCAATTCAAATCAATTTCAATCATGACTTCAAATTCCAATTAAATTCTTTAAAACAATTTCTTTTAACCAAATTTAATTTCAACATTTCAAACTCGAATTTGTAATTAATTCAATCTTCATAAATTTGATATATATTTCTTTAAATCAAAATCATTCAAATAATTTCAAATTCAAGAACTTGAAATAATTGAACGTAACCAATCTTGAGCGTTATAAAACACTCACCTTTTATTTGAAAATGAAAATATTTCAGCTTCAATAAATTCCACTTCGACTCTATGCTGTAGACGACTTCGATACGGTCGTAACGCGAAAGACGTCACTCGAATTCGACCTCGTATGAACGATATACGAATAAATTAGTAAAATGGATAATTGAAACAAAATTAACTAAAATAAAATAAAAATAAGACCTTATTCTTCTGCTCGTTGGCCAAGCCGCATGCGATCGCTTCAGATCCTCTTTTTTTCATCGATCGATCAAATAACGCCTCCAGCCAAACTATCGCTGCCTTGACCAGACCTACGCCAGTGTCTGCGCCTCCCCTCGACCAACGCACATCAGAAATGAAGCCACGAAAACCCTAAAACATGATGATGACAAAGACGAGCCTCCCCCATCTCGCGCTGCCCTTCCAGTCGCCACATGCGAGCGCGCTTCCAACCATAGCCTGCTCGGGGCGAACGAGAATCACCTCCCTCAACATCCATGCCGCGATCGTTTGATTATTTTTTCTTCTTCCTATCGAATGCGATAATTTGAAACAAAAAAGAAAGGGGAGGGTACGGGGAAGATAGAAAGTAGGTGGGCATGTACGAAATGTTGGAGGGGAGGAAAGTGTATGTGTGTGTGTGTATTATAATAAGAAAATATCTAACTCGATCGACCCGTGAAGTTCCGAACTCCAAACAAAACATGCCGTCAGGCGTTTTATATGTTATACCCTCATTCCGAACACAATGGAATAGGTATCGAGAGCTAATTCCATTATATTCAGAAGATAACTTTTCAAAAACAATTTATTTTAATTAAATTATTTTAATTGATTTCTACGCGTCTGAAGCTCGCATGGCTGAATGATAAGTCCGATTGTTACGAAACTTGAATTACTATAATAATTCACTGCCGTGGATCTTATGAAACTAGTTTCGTCGAAATCGAAAATAGTGGCCTAAATGGCTATTTTTTCACGTAAATTAAAATATAAAATTTTCGATTTCTATTCGTTCACCTTTAAATTCAATTTTAAAAGTAAACGATCTTCAATCTTGTCTGAATAAAATTTAAATCAACTTTTGAAATCATTTTCATTCATATTATATCCAAAATTCAATTTTTAAATAATTCCAATATTAAATTTAAATAATTTAATTATCCAATAAATTACGTTAATAATCATAAATTTTCAGATGAATTTAGTTATTGGCAATTATTTTACTTTCATCTAAATAATTCAACATTTATTATTCAACTCTAGTTATTGATTATAAGACTGTCAATACATTGAATTTCCTTTTAATACTCGTTATCGCCTAAATCTTCGAAATTTGTTATTTCAAATTTTCATCAGTTTATATTTAAAAAAATACATAAATAAGGCATAAATTTTGATTTCTAACCATTTTTATTCCATAATAATATTAATAATTTAGAATAGTTAAAAATACTGGTCGTTACACCTTATATGTCTTCAACCACCTAATTTGCAAATTAAAATGACATATGATTATCATATTATTATCCAATATTTGCTCCCTATCATGGTTCAACATGCATATCCAAAGTGTCGTGATTTAATATAAGCTCTTTTACAAGTAAGCTTGTACTTCAACATAATATGTTCAAAAGTTCTAGTTCGGAAGCATGTGTAAGCTGCTAAAGATATGATTACCGAATCATTATGTATCCTTGGCACACTATCTTCCAATGTAATTTTTTTATATAAGCATCCGTTTGATGGAACATTAGGCTGATCGAGCTCTACTCTATGGTCCATCGAACTATATATGGATGTATCCATTTGGAAAGTAAAATATTATTTTTGCATTCGAGTTATTTCATCTAAGTGCTTTTAAGTAACTGGAAATATACATATTAATTTTTTGTGTACTAGGGCTATGAAGGATTGCAAAAACATACCTAGTAGTAATAGGTATATAGTTGGATCAATTTCTTAAGCATACCTTGTTTCAAAATTAGTTTGATATGCAATAGAATATATTCCAACCCATGTGATGGAAATCATAGCTCTAAACAAGCATCCTTTTAGATGAGAATGGTGATGATATATATGAGCGTCCCATCGTTGACGGTAAACCATTAAAGATATCTAGGGTGCAATGATCATATATTGGACAATGGAAGCTATTTAGAATTGATATACAGAACGAGGTGAATACTATAAGTTATACTTTTTTCACTTTCTTCATGTACTTGTAGCATATTTAGTCAAGCGTGTGTGTGTGTGTATGTATATATTTGCCATAATATTCAATTTATAGTGAATATTGTTTATCTTTAGAGGACGATCCTCATGGTAAAAGGAAAATTGTCGCAAAGGCAAGAGTAGTAGTCCAATCCAAATTTATTGATTGGTTATATAAGAAGGTGTGCTACTTATACTTGAAAGTATTACATTTCTTTTTCAACTGATGTTATTTTATTGTTATTTTATTTTTTAACAGTTAGTGGAAAAAAATGCATGGACACAATGTTGTGGTTGTGGTCCAAAGTGGGAAGCCAAAACTTATCTCAAGTATAGGGTGAATGGCTACATATTCTCTCCTTAACATTATGATGATACCATTTCAACACAAGATAGCGGCATGTGCATGGGTGCGATCAATACATTTGTTGCAAGTTCAAAAGATCTAAATCCTATGGATGATGACACTATTTAGTATGGTGTTATTAAAGAGATCATGTAGGTTGATTACCATAATTATCAACACGTAGTATTCTATTGCGACTAGGTGAATGTTGGAGATAAGATAAATGGTTGCAAGGTTTACCCAGAGCCCAATGTGTTGATAATGAACTCGAAGAAGCTCAAGAATACTAATGGAGAATATGATGAACCTGCTATTCTCGCTTATAAAGTAAGTCAAGTATTTAAAAAAAACATGCAAAATCCCAATTTATCCATTGTTAGACGCTCTCCTAAATGCATGATGGATGACATAGACGATTATGAAATACCAACAACCTTTCAATATATTTTAGAAGAACAACCAAACTTAGAACCATTATTGAAATGTATTGAATAGAAATCAACTTATTAATTGGAACTATTTTGCATGTATTTTGCTTATTTTAATCCATGCATTAACTCTTATTGATATAATGTACGATCGTATTGTGTTATGTGATATTTTGCTTATTTTGATCCATGCATTAAATATATAGATAGTTTGAGTGTTATTCAACTTATGATAAAACACGACGTATGATATTTTTTAATTGATGTCTTCCAAGTGTTATATTATGTTATATTATTGTATGCCTCTTTTCGTGCAGATTTTCACTAAATGACAAACAATTCCATCGCCAACGCAAATTTAAGTGCAATTGAACCTCACCTGCCTAAAGGTAAAAAGTACTTTATAATGGTTGGTATTGATGGTGCAAAGGAAGATGATGCGGCTAAATGGAATCCATGTTGTGGTGATTTAACTCGTCGTCATATACCCATTGGCTATAAAGAATAGAGCAATGTTGATGTCTTCTATAAGAATAAAATAAGGGATGTACTTTTTGTATTTCAGCACACTCTTATTTACATATTTAATTGATTTTTTTCAGTTCTAGAAAATGATCATGTTATTTATTCACCAATCAACTACTTAACAATATTTTCATTATTATCAAGTCATCATCAATTTTAAATTATGGTATATATGACTGTTTCATGATTTATTATTTTTTTCTTGTAATAGGAAGAATTTGATATGGATTTAGATCCTACCATAGCTTGAACTTTACTGGAGAAAACATTCCCACCATTTTATAGAACAATAAAGTCATCATTACGAAAAAGTCTTCTTATGGTTGATTGAACTATGATTCCTAAATGTGTTGCTAGTGATAGATGTTCAAAGGATATTGATAAAGTATGGTGGGAAAAGCTTGTTGATATTGAGTATACCAATGAAAAGATGGAGCAATGTAAAAGAAATTCCAAAAACAAAGCAAAACGTCCGATCACTCATACTCTAGGAAGAAAACATTGCCATAGAGTGCATGATGATATGGTATTGAAAATATCTTTTCTAAATAGTCGTTGATTATAAAATGTTATGCTAATTATGTGTTAACTTTGTTATTTCTTGCAAGTCTTAGTAAACCTAAAAAAATATTCAAGAGTGATGGTTTGGAAGGCTGGACATAAAAGAAAATCTGGAGAAGTATTACCATGTGCCACGGAAATATATGTAAGTATTTTGATTGCAACATTAAAATGCCATCAGGACTAAAATTAAAAATAAGGGTACATATAGTTTTCTCATATAATATATCTTTCGTCATCTTTTACAAATATATTCTAGTGATTACTTCTTTTGTATCATATATATAACCCATGATTCCTCATTTTTATCTAAAATATATCACATTATGTATATGAGTGTGTTTGGATGTTAATATATCTCAACTTAGTTGTGAATTGTTCATTACCGTGCATTTAATTTAAATCTCCTTGTGAAAAATATTCTTTTTTAGTTTCTTAGTTAATTTTTTTTGTTTCTATTTCTATCTTAACTGAATAGCCTTTAGAGAGAAATAGCAATTCAATTTGTTAATCCACATTGCTTGAAAAAATATAGTGGATGTGCATATTAAAATTTAAGTATGTATTAACTCACTCAACTTGGGAACATATATAAAATTACCCTAAATTATCAAAAAAAAATGATAAAAAATAAAATCATCAATTACAAAGAAAAATAAAAATATACAAAATTAATAATCGAAAATGATTGGCAATATAAATATATTAGCTGGATTATTCACTACAATGGTAATTAATTTTAACTTTATACTAAAATAAGAATATAAAAAAAATGAATTTGTTTTTGTAGTCAATGGATTAGCTTTTATATTATTTCAGTAGAGAATTAGTTGTTTACTGCTTTCTGTTACCTATATAACAATGAAATGTGAACCCTTGAAAATATGATGATGTGTATAGTCATGGACTAGCTGTGTTGTTATTTATGAATTAGGATATTATGCTTCCACTTTTGTTTGAAAAAATACAAATAATAAATAAAATAAAAGTAAATAAATAAAAGTGGGTAATTGAGCAATTAAGCTTGAAAATAATAACAGATCCGAGTTTCCACTTTTAAAAATAAAAATTCCATTAGTTCATAATTCATTCAAATTCATTACTGACACTATGTTAATTCATAGTTTATTCAAATTCAATGTTGGTAAGTAGATTGAAAAAACAATCGGTGTGTTTAGTTTTCCAATCATAGTGCACCAGAGTCGTTTTGTTATTATTTCCAAAAGAAAAGGTTTATTAGGGCACAAATAAACACGTAATTCATAACACAGTAATCTAACCATTATATATTTGTGTGTTTTTATTTATATTTAAATTTTAAGGAACCGCTCAATATTGCGAGAGAAGAAAATAATAGTCTTCAGTAGATAAAGCATGCAAAATATTTGAATTCTACGCCCACAAACAACAGTAGAAACGTCGACTTGTTATAAGATGATAAAAATAAAATGGTAAAGTATGCTAGTGTTATGTACAAGGATAGACATATACAACACATGAAAACTTTGACAAATAAAAGAACACAACTCATGAAATGATGACGATGCATTTTCAGTTTTTGCAACATTCTCAGGAGGAAGTCCTCCATTGCAACTCAATTTGAATTCAACCGTTCTTCGAATCAATCAAATGGTACCTCTCGTTTGTTCTCTTGTTGGTTACCACATCAGCAATTTTTATTTCAACGAAACCCAAGGACTCCTAGTAAGTACAAACAACTAAGGCCATTGTCCCTCAGTTTAAATAATTGAGGCCATTGTTGCCTCAGTTTAAAAACTGAGGCAATGTTGGCCTTAGTTTTAAACTAAGGCCACTGTAGCCTCGATTTAAACTGAGGCCATTATGCCTCAGTTTAAATAACCGAGGCCATGTTGGCCTCGGTTGTTTCTAAGGCCATTATTGCCTTAGCTGTTTAAACTGAGGCCATGTCGGCATCAATTTAAACTGAGGCCACTGTGGCCTCCGTTTCTTAAGTTTAAAACTGAGGAAATGTTGGCCTCGGTTTAAACTAAGGCCACTGTGTTGCCTCATTTTGAAACTGAGGCCATGTCTGCCTTTAATGTTTGTTAATGTCCATTTATTGCATGTATGAAATGACTTTAATGTTTGTTTATAGCGACCCACAGTTCCGTACTCCTTAAGTTGATAACAATGCACTCATGTCCTTCCTCCTAAGCACTCCACCCTGCCACTCATGTCATTGAGTTCGCGTTCCACCACACCACCCACCACACCAAATCCCATTGCCCTTCAACAACGCCAAGCCCCGCTTAGCCATCACCTACTGCAAACTGTCGAACCCTCAACCCACGGCTTCCCCATGACACCTCCATCTCCACCAAACGACACACTACATCGAGTCACCCTCCTTCAAATCCCGACTGCGCTGTGGCGTTCTCCTCCCTATCATGCGCGTAAGCACGTATCTAGATTTCGCCCAACCCAAGATCGTCGTGCCTCCCCGAACCCTCACTCTGCCCCTTGTCCAGACCTCCATATGCATGCACGCCATCGATTTTCTAACGCAAGATGATTGATTTATTATCGAAATGGAAATCTCGATTGAAAGAAGAAGGAGAGGCACGTGTCTTTACTTTGCTCGATTTGGTTTTTTAAATTGGAAGAAGGAATTGACGCGAGATTTTTTTCCAAACAGAAGTGGTTTGTGAAAGAGGAAGAAGACGTGATTTTGAATTGAAAGGGGAATGTCATGATTTATGAACTGAAAGAATGAAGGGTTGCTTGTTTGAGTGGAGAAGGGTGGCGTGTTTGAAAAGGAACAGTAGTTGACTGGTCAATATATATAAATAAGTAAGTTTTCAAAATATCTCGATTTACGTAACTCAAAATTTCGAACCCCTATCGAGGAGTGCCGCTAGGCGTTCACATTGTTATACCCCTATTTCGAACATAATAGAAAAAGCTTCGTGTCCTAATTCGTTTGCATGAAGAAGATAGATTTTTGGATCCAATTATTATATTGAATTTTCGATATTAATTTCAGCGTGTTTCTATACCGTACGATCAGACGATAACTCCAAACGCTGAAAAATTTGAAATCCGATAATAATACACTATTACGGATCTAATGGATCTAGTTTCGTCGAATTCCAAAACTGTGCACCAGATCGCTATTTTTAATCGTCGATTAAATCGACAAATTTCAAAATTTTGTGAAATCAGCTGAAAATTTCAGTTTTAAAATCTTACCAACTAAATTATAATTTAAAATCCAATATCTAAACCATTTAAATATTCCAAATCAAACGATGAAAAATCCGGGTCGTTACATTCCTGCCCCCTTAAAAGAATTTCGTCCCAAAAATTGCTAAGGAAGGAAATGCTCCAAACCCATTAATTTATTAAAAATCCACTTAGTTAAAACTCGATGTCCACTTTTCTAAACCATTTAGCTTTACCAAACGTAGTTTCCATTTCTAATTCAAAAACTTATTATTTCAGTTGTAATTCAAAAAAAAACTTTTTAGTTAACAAAAATTTTCCAAAAAAATTCTAGCACCCCAAGTTTCCAAAAATTTTTAGATTCTCCTTTGTACGTAAAACTTTTTGCAATATGACAAGAGAGATAAATATATATACATCGACACACACGGTCGGAAAACAAGATATATATGACAATTTTATATTTTGCAGTATTTAATCCAAAAACGTATCTTATTTTAGCATTGTTAAGCATTATTAAGCAAGCAAGTTACTTCATATGCAAATACGCAACTCAAATCTAGCCGGACAGCCTCTAGTTAGCTGTACTTACTCAATTTATAGCACGTAAGTACCAAAATAAGAAATTCATTAACATTTCACTTTTTTAAATAGTTGAACACATAAATTTCATAAACAATGCATTCTAACATATAATCATAAGTATTTATAAGGTTCAGATACTAATTTATCAATCCATATATCATTTCATTCAATCCGAAATGGTTCACAACCAAATTATTTGCATTCGATTCATTTTTATTTCAAAAAAAACTCATATCCATTCCAAATTGATTTAAAAAATCAATTTTATTCACTTCTATTAATTCATAGACTTTTATTTACTTCCGCTTGCGTCAAACGATAATTTTCTATGCAAATTCGACGATATTCATTCAATAAAATAACCATTTCAGTTTATAGCTATTTTAAATTGATTCCAAATCAATTTATATTCAATTTCATTCCATTTCAAACTTATTCTCAATCGATTTAATTGCATTTCATCCATATCTACTCTCATTGCATTCATATCCATTTTATTTAAATTGATTTCTGTTCTATCAAATTCCATTTTAATTTTTGATTGGTTCTTATTCAATCGACTTTCATTTGATTTACTAATTTATTAAATTAGTTCATTCACTCAATCAGCCTCAATTTTAATTCCATGCCCCAAATTCATTCTTGAATTCATTTAAATAATATCAAGGCCATATTCAATTTACTTATACTCCAAAGAATTTATTTGTACCTCAGATCGTTACTTTTCCAATCCATTTCTATTTTATTTGACAATATTTCTAATTATATTTAATTTCACTTACATTTTGTTGAATTTTAATTTATACTTAATTTCCACGTTCAATTTCTGATTTTAATTTCAAAAATCACTTCATTTAATTTTCTTTAGTTCCAAATTCATTTCATAATTCAAGTTTTGATTTATTTCCCTTACCAAAATATCAAACAATTTTATTTTAGGTTTTCTATTTCACTTCTCAATTTTATAAGTCACACAACTTATTTTTCACATTTCCATTAATTCTATACTCGAATATATTCACATTTTATTTTTAACTCGAGATTATACATTTATTTATAGCCGAAGTATATTTTTATTTCATAAAGTTCAATTTTTGTAAGCTATTCAAAATTTGTTTATTCACAATTCCAATTTTTCGCTCGAATTTTATCTCATTCGAAATTTATACTTTATGGTTATATAATTAATTCACAACTCAAAATTTATTTTTACTTCAATTCGATATTATTTCTAATCCAATTCAATTTTATAATTTATAGTTATATAGTCACTATATAATTCACATTTACATATTTAATTAAATTCCATATGATTCAAATCCAATTCACCTTTTTATTTAAATTTCAGTTCCTTTTAACCAACATTTTAAAACCATATTCAAGTTATTCATACTTAAATTAATTTCACTCCAAACAAATTTATTTTTAATTCATTGAAACTTATTCAAGTAAGAATTCAATTCCAATTTCAAAATTTTCCACTTCCTTATTTATATTCATATGGCAATTTCACCATTTGAATTTATTATTGTCTCAATTTCCAATAAATTTATTTGACTTTCCTTAAGTTAAATCCAATTCACACAATTTATTTTAACTTACTTAAGTTAAAATTTATTTCCAAAAACTCAAACTCCATACTTTCCTTTCTTATTGAAATCATCCTCACTTTATAAATTCACAATTTATTCACGAGGTTTTTCCCAACATTTATTTTAAAATTTCAGAATTCAAACACTCGGTATATATTTCAATTCACTTTGAAATCAAATATTTATACATAGACACACATACACAACTCTTTTTGTCTTAATAAACCACTTCCTTCGAATTTCAAAATCGACACGAATTTTTTCCCAAAACAATTATCTCGGAAATTTCAAAACAACACTTGTTTTCACCAAAAAATCAATTTACTATGGTAGCAATTCGTCACTTAGAAACTCGAAAATGAATGTTGATGATGCCGCAGTCATCACCAGGATTATTTTCCAACGACTGAAGTGAGTTCGGTGCTATATCACTTCCAAAAATCCATTTAAAACTGTTTTCTCTTCAAAAATCTCAAATTTAACTCCATTTTTCTTTCAATCACTTTGGAAAATATTTTTAAACTTATGGGATTTCAAAATTTTCCAATACTTAGTCCAAACCCATCTAAAAACATTTCTCAAAGCTTCCAGGATTTTAAATCTCCAAATTCTGGTTTGAATCCATTTTAACTATAATCCATTTGTATAATTCATACTTATAAAATCTCTATTTGGTTATATATATATATAACCATTTCAATTTTTATAATCTTATTTTGATTATACAATAACAACCAAGCAAACCACTATATTAATTTTCAAAAAATTATTCTCTTTTATATAAAAATATAGTTTGGGTAAAATTATTTCATTGACCCGCTTCAAAACCATACTATGTCAGTTTAACGTGTTTAAGTGTTTAGAAACTCCTATCGATTTAGTAGCATCCCACTATTCGACTAGAATTTATATGTCACTCAACAGATAAATCAACACAATACAAAACCATTTATATTAACTAACAAATACGTACTAATATCTATTATTACACTCAACTCATTCTAAAGTACTACTGACTCTATCTCTAATGAGTAATCCCTACTAAAGACAAGGTTCTCACTTAACCTTCGGCTCTGATACCAAATGTAGCGACCCGCAATTCCGTACCCCTTGAGTTGATAACAATTCACTCCTGTTCAACCCAAACTGTATGAAAGAGCGAATAACTAGGGTAAAGAAGAAGAAAGAGGTAGAAGAAAAATAACAACACGGAATCTCACAATCGCAGCGGAACAAAATATAATATATAATAACAGATTTTTATACAAAAGAATATGTAACGGTTTTTGTACTTACAATCTTCAGAGTACAACAATTCAATACATCATAATGGACAATTATAATAACTTGTCCTCACACAGTGGAAATACAAATCAAGTATGAAAAATACGTCTTGGTCATCCAACTCATCTCCTGAGCTCCATAGCATCCTATCCTGAATCTGTAATACTCGTTCTGACCAGAGTATTATAATAAAATAACAGCGGAGTCAGTCTGGAAACCAGTGTGAGAAAACACACTCTATTTGAATTATTACTATTATTTTCAAAATCCTTTGAAAAACAAAGGTATCTTGTAACAACACGTCACACATAAACACGATGGGGTTTTATGTTACGATAACCAAAATATTTTTATCAAAATCGTCTAATGTTATAATAGTGTCTAAACCAAGTAAATAGAAAATAGCTGAAATGCTTGCATCTCACGTAGCATAGTTGGGCACAATCAAAACTGTACAACGCTTATTGGAGAATGGATTTCATACAATGACAGGGCCATTAGGGTACCGCCCATCACAGTACACCTCTAGAACAATGTACCGACGACCTCACTGAGAACCCCTATTACACAAGACCGGCCTACCCCTAACCTAGATAGACCGAATATGTTATCACCCCAGGTGTTCCCACCCTTACAATCGAGGGCTCCTTCTTTCATGCACAACCATATCCATAATATATAGGTTTTCAAAGATATCTAGAAAAGTGATAACATACCCTAATTGGGTGCAACCCACTTAGCCTTACTACATCTCCTCTATTTTAGTCATTCCCGATTGATGAGGCATGAGACTAAGCGTTATCTTTCAATAAACAATTCTACTTATAATGCTTATCGTCCTCCAATGACGATGTTCTGATAGCATTCATCCATACAAGTTGTCCTAGGTCTGGACAAACCGAAGCACCTTCTTCATCATCTTCACGGTACACATTCATAACGTTCAAACTGGATTGAAGTGGTTTTTGGATAATTAAATCTGATCTCGGTCTCTTTGAAACGATTAGCGAAAATGGCCAATATTGAAAGTTGGTTATTTAACTACCAATAAAACATCCATAAGTAGACATCATGCCTTATTGTACATTTTCCCAAAAATATTCTTTTCCAAATACCTTTACAGGGTATATATTCCAATTCCTTTCCATATTCAAACATTTGAAAACAATTTTCAATATTTAAATCCATAACAGGATATCCCAAAACATTTCAACACTTAGGAAAATATTCCAAGTCCATTTTCTAAAATCATCTCAAGTATCAAAACTTATTCTTAGCTTTTTTCTCCTGCATTTCTGAAACTATTAATAAATTTCTTCTTTCAATTTCCAAAAGTGATTATATTTATTTATAATACCATCTAACCATTTATAACTTCTTTATTTAAGTCGAATTCATTTTTTTCAACTTTCGGTATTCCAACATTTAGAAAATGTCTTAAGTTCCCAGCATCCCATTATAAAACTTCTCTTATAAAACCTTCCCGTTAAATAAACCCGCCTACAAATCTGGAGAGAATAAAGTAAAAATCATTTCAAACTCTTATATATATGTAGAATAAGTATTATTAAAGAATAATAATCTATTTTTAAAACATGTTCAAGTAATTTATTTAAGATAGCAAAACACTTTTATAGTCTTCAATAACTCTTTTTAGATAAACAAATCAATTTTCACAGATGATTTTTAAAAGTTAGAATTTAGTAAAATAGATACTTAGTATTTGAAAATCTACTTACCAAAGTATTTCAATCCTAACTAGTTTAAAATTTAATAGTTTTAAATAATAAAATTTTCCTTTTAAAAAAACAAACTTAACTTCTTAGAATTCAAAGTATATTTTTAAAAACCTCAATAACCAATTCAATTTTATAAATTCCTCTTGAATCACATCACATCACTTCCATTTCGATCTCCTTAACCATTTTTCACTTTTCAAAATAATATCCACTATTTTTCTCACTCTATTTCCATATTCTAATATAAATTCACTCTATGAATTTTATATTCCAAAATTTTCATCTGTTATCGATTTGCCTTATTATAAACATCGTTCGCAAATTTTATAACTCCTTTGAGATTCACTTTTTATAAAACTAATTTCGTTTATAAAATTTCATTTTTTTTATAATCCATTACTTTAATAATTCCATTTATTATTATTTCTTGAATCTGTTTTTAATATTGACTTCAGCTCCTTTTAATATTTCCCGAATGTCATTTATAAATTCTTTTTATAAAATTATTTCTTAAAAATCTCCATTTAAAAAAATCCACAAAACATTAAGTATATCCAAAAATAAAATATATTTTTCTAACTCAGTTTCTTTAAAATACTCCCAATTCCAATATAAATATTTTTATATCAAAAATTTCCTTTAATTCCTTCAATTTTAAAATTATATTTATGGTATTTAAAATATAAAAATACAGGCCAGTGCTACAATAGCATCCAATAATTCCATTCACTACAATAATCCATAATATATTATTCTATACAATCCATATATCACAATATATGAAATTAAATTCAACAGTTTGAGGAATCCAGTTGGATCCCTCCAACCTATTTTCCTACATCCACAGACGTTAATACAATATAAAAATACCAATTCCACTTCGAGGGGGATATCGCGATATATAGGATTATCCGCTATTATACGGGGTGCAAAGGGTCTTAGCTGCTATAATGTGCGGGAATATCACTCCAAATACTAATGTATATACTACTGTATATATATATAATATAATATCATTAAATAGATAAATAATTCAACCGAACATCCAGAATTAATTTCAGCTATTTAAAATTAAAATCTAGCAATCCAACAAGAGTGAGATTTGTTCACCTTAATTTTTATTGCATTCCGTTCCAATTTTAATCAAATTGAACAGCGTTCAACTTAATTTAACATTCCAGTTATCTTCAATAAATTCCGAACCAATTTTTGTTGTGAAATTTCGACCTCGTAAGAACATATTACGGGTTATTAACAGTTTGAATTTTTATAAACCACTAAACAAATTAAATTATTGTTAAAAATATGATTAAATTAAAATTAAAATAAGTAAAGTACCTTCACTATATCCTACAGCAATCACAATCCCTTGAAATAACATCACAACATAAATGAATCGCTCACTGCCATCATCAGGCTTCCATCAACTATGACCTCGCCCGCTTTGACCGCTTTGACCAAACTGTTCCTCCTCCTAAGCACTCCACCCCACCACCCATACCATTGAGTTCGTGTTTCACCACACCACCCACCGCACCAAACTCCATTGCCCTTCAACAATGCAAGCCCTAGCTTAGCCATCACCTACTGCAAACCGTTGCACCCTCAAACCACGGCTTCCCCACGACACCGCCATCTCCACCAAATGACACACCGCATCGAGTCACCCTCTTTCAAATCGCGACCGCGCTGCCACATTCTCCTCCTTACGTGCGTGCCTATGCACGTATCTAGGGTTCGCCCAACCCAAGACTACCGCACCTCGCCGAACCCTCGCTCCGACCCTTGCCCAGACCTCCATATGCTCGCGCGCTATCGATTCTCTATCGCAAGATGATTGATTTTTTTCGAACTGGAAATCTCGATTGAAAGAAGAAGGAGAGGCACACGTCTTTACTTTGTTTGATTCAGTTTTTGAATTGGATGAAGGAATGAACGCGAGATTTATTTTTATTTTTTCTGAACAGAAGTGATTTGTAAAAGAGGAAGAAGACGTGATTTTGAACTGAAAGGGGAATGTCATGATTTATGAACTGAGAGAACGAAGGGTTGCGTGCTTGAATGAAGAAGATGGCATGTTTGAAGAGGAACAGTAGTTGACTAGTCAATATATTTAAATAAATAAATTTTTAAAATATCTCGATTTACGTAACTCAAAAATTTTGAATCCCTCGTGCCGTTAGGCGTTCACAATGTTATATCCCTATTCTGAAAGCAATGGAAAAGGTTTTGAGTCCTAATTCGACCGTATTTAGAAGATAGCATTTTGGATCCAGTTATTATATTGAATTTTCGATATTAATTTCAACGCGTTTTTGTCCCGTACGATCAATCGATAATCCTAACGCTACGAAATTTGAAATTCGATAATAATACATTATTACGGACCCATTGGAATTGGTTTCGTCGAATTTTAAGACTGTGTTTCAGATCGCTATTTTTAATCGTCGATTAAATCGACAAATTTCAAAATTTTGTGAAATCGCTAAAAAAGAATTAGTTTTAAAATCTTGCTAACTAAATTATAATTCAAAATCCAATATTTAAACCATTTAGACTTCAAAATCAAACGACAAAAAATCCGGGTCGTTATAATGTTAATCAAAAAAATTAAAATCCAAACATGTTATTACATATATGAAGTACTTAATTTCAAATTATCATCCTTGCATATTTGCTTGTTTTATTTAATGTTCTTTTATTGTTAAATCATGTCCTCTCGCCTTGATTACAATTTGTCATTCTTTTTAGTATAAATTTCAGTTTAATATGATATTGAATGCATGTAGGTACATATAGAAGAAGCGGAAGAAAAGAGAAAAATGGACGGTAGTTCTAGTGATAATGGTGAAGTAGAAGACCTTGAAAATGATCCAATTGTGGAAGTTTTTGGTTCCGATAGAAAGAAAAATTATTGTTGAGCAGTTTGTTCTACTTCTTCTATGAAGCAAGTAAAGATGAATCAAGCGGTAAAAGCTATAGCAGAAAAAAGCAAGCGTAGATTTTTCTGTTTGGAAACTGGAAATAGAAAGGCAAGTAGCTAATCAAGTTAATGATGCCATCAAATCAATTACTTCAACTTTTATGAAATTTGTACCTGATTTGCAAGAAAAGCATGTTGCAAGTTATGTGGTGACTCCATATACGGAAGGTGCTTCTAATTTAGGAGATTCTCATATGAACAATAATCTAGTTGCCACTCCAACCGTAACGCATAATGATATTAATTCATCCACAATGGAAAAAAATATGTAATGTTATTGTCACAAGATTTAGAGATGGATGTAGCCAAAGGTTGTGTTGGAACACAAACAACCTGTCATTTTAGGAAGGTGATGCCGAATGTAGAGAAAGTTATTTGGATGGTTGAAGTTGAACCAGATGCACTAGTTTACGATGGTCCCTAAAATGGAATGTACAAGCTATGTGAATTTTCTGATGGAGGCTTTATTATATGGCCAGAGTTTCGTATTCGGTGTTTATAGACTTTAACTATGAACTATGTCTTATCTTTAATTATTGCAATTGGTATTAGTATAGAATTGATAAACTATGTATTGGTAATTAATTATGTATTGAAGTTCTCTTTTGTTAATTGATACTATGTTTTATTATTGATTATGAATGTTGTTTATTGATATTGATTGGGTTATAATTTTTTAAACTAAGTTAATATTTCATATTAAATATAGTGTACATTATATTTTTCAGCATTCAAACCATTATATCTTTCAACATTCATATTACATATAGGTGTTTATTTGTTTGTATTTATTTGTAATGCTTATAAGCGTTGGAAGATATTTTTTCCTAACGCTTATAAGTGTTGGAAGATACTTTTTCGCCAACGCTTATAAACATTGGGAAAAAATATCTTCCAACACGTATAAGCATTGCAAATAAATGTCCATGCCACTATAGCGACACCTGTAAGTGTTACTGAAATTCTTGGCAACGCTTATATTCGTTAGGAATCCTCTGTTTTGGTGTAGTGTGTATTGTTTCAATAATATTTCCTTTATATGGATTATTGAATAACAAACCTGATTATGGACATTACGGCTATAACATTGTTATATGTTGAAAATTAAAACCCAGTAGTGATAGAAAACCGATATCGATATTGGTTAAATGTCGGGTAGCTATTAGCTTCAAATTAGTATTTAAAAAACAATAATTTGCCGTTTAAATCGAAAATTTATTTTAAGATAAGGAACAATTTTAAAATCCGAAATTGGGTTTCGAAAATATTTTTAAGGATTACCTAATTAAATATAATAATATTGTTTTTAAGTTAATTAAATACATTAATATTATTTTTAAGTTAATTAAATATATTAATATTGTTTTTAAGTTAATTAATTATATTAATATTGTTTTTAAGTTATTTAATTATAATAATATTAATTTAAGGTTATTCAATTATGATAATATTCTTTTATAGTTATTTAAAGGTATTAAAATTGTTTTAAATTTATAATATCATATTAATTTTATTTTAAAGTTATTTAATTATTTTAATATTGTTAAAAAGTTATTTGTTTATAATTAATATGTTTTAACAATTTATAAAAAGGTTAATAAATTGAAAGGTTAATTATTTCAAGGATAATTATGGTTTGAAAATTAGTAATAAGGATTATTAATAAAATTTTGAAATTTAATTATTATTATTTATAAAAATAGTAAAGATTAATTATTATTATTATTTCTTAAAAAATATTTTAAAATTAATAATTATTATTTTTAACATGTTTTAAAGCAAATAATTCCCATTTATCTATAATGTTTATTGTCAATAAACATTGTTGCATAATGGTGTTTTCTGAGGTAAAAGGGTTTAAAATTATGTAAATGTTTCTGTGATCGTGAATGGAGTTCAAAGACTTGGACTTTATGAAGGAATTTATAAATAGTTAAAGACTTAAAGAAGATTATTTGCAAGGTTAAGAGTTTATAAATAGTTAGATATTTATAAACAAATTTTAGAAATGGGCTTATGGATTTATAGAAGAAAGTTTATAAATGGTTTATGGATTCATAAAAGGTTTATAAATGATTTCTAAAATGTATAAGAAGCCTATAAGTGATTGAATTTTTATAAAGGGATTATAAATGGTTTTTTCGAAGATTTATAAATGGTTTATAAACAATTTTGGATAATTGTGAGGGAAATTATAAATGATTTGAGAATTGAATAAAAAGAAAATCTTTTTATATATTTTGTTGATACACTTATACCGTAGAATAAATATATGAGTATTTCTAAGTATTGAAATATAGGGATTTGCTAGTATATCTTTGTAAAGGTGTTCATGTACAAGTAATTTAAAAAGTAATTATATGGATAACGACTTATTAAAGGTGGCTAGTGATTGCTTATATGCTTAATCAATGTTGGTTTTCCTTATGAAATAAATCACTAATTCAATGTTTGTCATTTGATAATCAAATATCGAAAATGGACCCAAAACGTAACTTTGGAAATATCTAGGTGAAATAAGTGAGTTATATAGTATAGTCATCTCCGATGATGTTATACTATGCGTATAAATCTTGTTTCGTTCTCCTATGACAATAATAAGGAAATTCGTCCATTAATGGTTAGGAGGTGATCTCTGATCCTATCTTTGACTGTTTATTTCCTAAAGAACCGAGGTTTAGATTACCGAAAATTATCGAACGTTGTTTCAAAGAGACCAGGATCAGATATGTTATCCGAAAACCACTTCGATCCAACGAATGAAATTCGATGTAAAGGCATCGTAAAGAGCATGGAATCGAAGATAGAGATGTGAAGTGCAAGGGCTAATCGCTTTCCTGATGGTGATTCCAAAATGGACGTAGTAGGAATAGTGCCTTCGGTTTCGTGCAGACCCACAACGGACTTGTATGGATGAATGCTATCAGCACATTGTCATTGGAGGGCAATGTGCATTCTAAGTGTAAATGTTCTTGAAAGGTAATCATAGCCTCGGACCTCATCAACGGAAATGACTAAAACATGGGAGATGTAGCAGGGCTAAGTGAGTTGCTTCCAAGTAGCGTATGATCATCCCTATCTAGAGTTGCTATTATCTCTCATTTGTATGCTTCGAGGCCCATTAACGTAAGTGTGATCATATTCGGTACTATCCAGCAAGGGATACGCCAGTCCTATGTTATCAGGGAATCCAAGGGAGGTCCTTGGTGTTATTTTATCTAGAGAGGCACTGTGATGGGCGGTACCCCAGTAGCCCAGTCATTGTATGGAATCCCTTCTCCAATAAGCACCGTACGGACTTAGTAGTGCCCATCTATGCTGAAACGTAAGAGGCAGCGTGGTCTTATGAGATACTTTTGATTTCAAAATTTTTTATATAACTTAAAATCCAGTTGGGTTTATTTTCTCATGCTAGTTTTCCAGACTGACTCAGGTGTTATTTTATTATAATGCTCGGGTCTGACCGAGCATATTATAGAGTAGTTTAGATGCTTGCAGCTTCAAAAGACGAGTTGGAGCCCAGAGATATATTCTTGTAGATGGTTATTTTCCGCTGTATTCATTGTGTTGTTGTCAGCAATTGTGAGGACAGGCTGTTATACTATCCATGATGAAATATGTTAGTATACTCTGATTGATATTTGCATATACACATACTACCTTTTTCTTTGTTTAAAGATTTGTAGTATATTATAGATTATTCATTTCGCTATGAGATTCTGTGTTGTTTAGTTTTCTTCTTATCTTCTTTTTTCGTTCTTTTTCTCTAACAATCAGGTTTTCTGATATTCGATTGCTCGGCACGCGATACATTGGACGGATTAGTGGATTTTCGAGGACCGAAGATCCGTTTTGTTACATTAATCCTCATACCTAAAGTTTACATAAATGATTCGGAAAAATGTGAATATTGTAGCTAAGCCAAAATTACTAAGACCCTACATAAATCTGTCTTTAGAGAGTCGGAACCTTTAGATTTAATACACTTTGATATATGCGAACTTGATGGTACTTTAACTAGGGATGGAAAAATCTATTTTATTACTTATATTGATGATTGCTTTAATTTTACTTATGTTTATCTCATTAAGAATAAAAGTGATGTGTTAGATATGTTTAATTATTTGTCACTGAAATTCAAAATAAATCTAATAAGAAAATTAAAAGATTTCGAAGTGATAGAGGAACAGAGTATGAATCTAACTTATTCATTGAATTTTATAAATAATATGGAATAATTCATGAGAGAACCGCGCACTATTCGCCTGAAATGAACGATAAAGATGAAAGAAAAAATAGGACTATTGCCAAATTAGTTATAGTTGTTTTATTAAATTCGGGTGCAACATGTCACTAGTGGGAGGAAATTTTATTGACGGTTTGTTATGTCTTAAACAGAATTTCAAAACCTAATAGCAAAATTTCACCATTTCGAATTTTTAAAATCATAAACCCAACCTGTCTTATTTTAAAACTTGAGGTTGCTTAGTGTATTTTCGTATTCCTGACCCTAAAAGAATTAAACTAGCAAGTCGAGCATATGAATGTGTTTTCATTGGTTATTCCATTAATAGTAAACAATATAGATTTTTTGATTTGAAATCTCAAGTTATTATTGAGTCAAATGATGCTAATTTCTTTGAAAATAAATTTCCGTTTAAACTTCGGAATAGCGGGGGCAGTTCTACCACTAGTAATCTAATAATCCGAAATAATAAACATACTATGACAAGTGAATCTGAACTTAGAAAAAGTAAAAGAGCTAGGATAGCTAAAGAATTTGGTCCAGAATATTATGCTTATGCACTAGAAGAGAACCCTGCTAGTCTTAAAGAAGCTGTCTTCTTTGGATTCAGATCTCTGGCAAGAAGCTATAAATGATGGAACATAATCTCTTAAATTTAATTAAACTTGACATCTAGTTGATTTACCTCCAAGTTGTAAATGGATACTTAAAAAAAAGTTAAAACCTGATGGTACAATTGATAAATCTAAGGCTCGTCTTGTAGCTAAAGGATTTAGACATAAAGAAAACATTGACTTTTTCTCCTGTTACAAGAATAACATCAATTCGAGTATTAATTTCTCTTGCTTCACTATATGATCTACTGGTTCACCAAATGGATGCAAAACTGCTTTTCAAAATGGTGAATTGGAAAAAGATATTTATATGGACCAACCCGAAGGTTTGGTTATACCTGGTCATGAGCATAAATTTTTTAGATTACATAAATCTCTATATGGTCTTAAACAAGCACCGAAATAATGGCATGAAAATTTTGACAATCTAATTATTTCACACGGTTTTAAAGTAAATAAAAGTGACAAGTGTATTTATTATAAACCCGAGAATAACATTTGCACTATCATATGCTTATATGTTGATGATTTACTTATATTTAGTTCAAATATTCATGTTGTAAATCATGTTATGTTCATACGATATGCCAATTTTGATATGAAAGATCTTGGTAATGCAGATGTGATTCTTGGTATTAAGATTACGAAGTCTGAAAAGGAATTTTCTGTGGATCAATCTCATTATATTGAGAAGATGTTAAAGAAATGTAATTACTTTGAACGTAAACCTGCTAGTACACCATATGATCCAAGTGTAAAACTATTTAAGAACACTAGTGAATGTGTAAGACAATATGAATATGCGAACATCATTGGCAGTCTTCAGTATTCCACAGATTGCACTAGACTCGACATTGCATATTTCATGGGATTATAGTGCAAGTTTACTAACAGACCTAATATAGAGCATTGACATGCTATTGAAAGGGTTAAGAGATACTTTAAGAGAATTATGAACCTTGGATTACACTATCAGAAGGTCCCCGCTGTTCTTGAAGGATACAATGATGCTGATTGGAATACTTTATTAGACGAATCCAAAACTACTAGTGAATATATTTTTAGTGTTGCAGGAGGAGCTGTTTCTTGGAAATCTAAGAAACAGACTATCTTAGTTCATTCCACTATGAAATCAGAAATGATAGCAGTAGCTAATGCTAGTGAAGGAATAGATTACTTAATAAATCTGCTAGCTGAGATCCATTTATGGCAAAAACTGATACCAGTTTTGTTGATTCATTGTGATAGTACCATGACTATTGCTAAAGTTAAGAACCGTTATTACAACTGGAAGAGATAACAAATTCATTGTAAGCACGGTACTATAAGAGAGTATATTTTCAGAAATTGCTAGGAATTTTTTTTAGTCATTCAAGTGGGGGTGTTGGAACTTTAAGTGAATTAATTGAAAGTAAATAAATAAAACAGGTTAATAGTTATATATTTATGAGCCTTTATTATAATTGAGTCATGGAAAATGTATAGCGGTAATATATATTTATGAGCCATCTTTATTAATAGCTTGCTTGGAAGCGCAATCTTTTGGTCCGACCGCAAAGTTTCAAAATTGCCCTTTATATACAATACTTAAAAAAAATTCTCCACTAATTGATCCTAAAAAATAGCATCTGCATATTTGTTATTAAACTCGGTGCATCTATTAATTGGTCCTAAAAAATAGCATCTACATATTTGATTTTAAACTCATGCATATAGCATTGCACTTTTATTACGTGTAATATTATAGTCAACTGCATACTATGGTAAGAAACGTTAAGAAGCTCAACCTTTTATTATACGTTAGATTCAAAACGAGTTGACATAGAAAACAATAAACCATTATTATAATTTTTTGTTCCAGAGTATAAGTGAAAGCATAATATTTTTCTGACATCAACATCAACTTAAAAAAGTCTCTCTATAGATTTTAACAAATGTTAATATCACTTAAAAATATGATCTAGCGAATATACCTTTTTGCAAATTCATACGCTCTTTACATATATTATCAAACTTACACTTAAAAATATGATCGAACAAATAAACTATCTATACATTTTTTCTTTTTATTAATTGATAAAGGAAAAGAAATTCAAACTAACAAAAAATTAAACGATACAACTTAAAAATAAAAATTCAAACTGACTACACAGGATTTCAACGTAAAATCATAGCTAAATATTTATGAAAACATTTTTTTTGAATAGGTCAAGCATATATAATTTGTAAAAAGAATTAATTTATCCGCAAATGGTGTACTGTTGTCACGCGCTTCACGCGTTCCATAACACTTGTTATTATAATTGAGCTGCTACAATTGTATAATGGTCATATATTTATGAGTCATTATTATAATTGTGTCGCTGCAAATATATTATGGTAATATATTAATGAACCATTATTATTGAGCCGTTGCAAAAGTTAATGGAACTAAAAATTTATTTTAAAAGATAATAAATTCAAAACCATTAAAATTTCTTCACTTTAATAATGCATGCAATTTCCATTCTGCCTATTTAAATAATAAATGGGCAGAAGAAAAAATGCGAGTTACAGATAATTTTTCTTTCTTCTTCTTCGTCCTCTACATTTTTCTCTCTTTAAGAAACTTTACAAGAAATTAAATTAGAAACTGGTATATTTAGAACAATTTGTTGTAGTGCAAACAGCAAATTGACCAAATTTCAGAGGTTGTTTTATCATTGAGACGAAACGGTTGATAGATTGATTTGTACCTTGAGGCTAAGCCATGAATCATCTTAAAGAAAGCGACCTAGTCCGCTACTCGGCCAAAAAAATACGCTATAGATTTTGATTGAGGTACAACAATTTTTTAAGGATGTAATCATACATAAAGTAGGGAAACTATTGTAATTATAGTTGTTAAGCGATCATTTTGATCTTCTCCTTCTCATACGCATTTTGTATGCGTACTCTTTCCCCTTTCTCCAAAGTTGAGGATCTAGCCATTGGGAATATCCACACCTACATAGGGTATCTTTACATCAAAGTATTGATGTTCTATATTTTCGTGTGCTTCCGGTATAAGTATGACCACATCCACCCTACATTCACAGTGAATATTTTTACTTTACCCTTATGGTTTTAGGGGTTGGATAAACCACCGTTGGGTGACATGGTACCATATTAGTTGTTCAACATTTTATTATTTACTTGTTTAAAATTTAAAGAAATGTGTGTTTGATGCTTTGTAGTTGAAGAGAAATTGCTATTTATAACTACAAACATAATTATGTTTATATCAATTGAATTTTAAAGAATGTTAATATATAAAAATATATCGATTTTCTTAGGATGCATGGTTAATATGAAAGAGATGTGACCACACACTATGTTTATTGAGATAATAACAACCCGCCAAACATAGGTGTTACCACATACTACGTTCAAATACGATGTGACCACACTCTGCGTTCAAAGATGGATGTGAAAAAAATACTAAAATGGTATAGTTTGACAATACAGAGACATTTCACACATAGTCATATATGATGGTCCATCGATAAGTTTTATTGCTTTATCTCTGAAAAATAATTTTTATGACTATGGTTACTTCTACACTTAAGAAATATAAATGCATATTCATGAGAAACATGACCAAATTTAAAAGCAATAAACTCTACAAATGCTTATTTCACTTCTAGAATCTTACCCTTATACTAACCATTTATATGGAACACCAAGTCCCGATCGATCTCCACAAAAAACCCGAATTACTTTTCATAGTGAAATGGAAGGGAGATTGCTAGGATCTTAGACAACTAGAGCTTGAGTTATAGATGAAACAATTGGAAACTGAACTATGACATCAACCAAAAGACCACTTAAAAATGAACTACATCAACCAAAACCATAATAAGAATAGGTGGAGGATTTCGAAGAGGTACAATCCCCACATATTATGTGCAAATGTGGATATAAATTGTCGATGGCATTATTCAAAACGATAATGATGTTGGATGACACTACTTTCATTTCTTATTATACCTGGATGGTGTGGTTTTGAACTGTGGATTGACCAACAATTCTCGGTATGGGCTATAGATTATGCTTTGGAATTAGAAGAAGAAATTAACATAATACATACCCAAATTCATGAAATTAGGAATTAAAATTAAAATCTCTAGAGTCATAGAACTAAGATGTTGTTGTAATGTTTTATTCACTAGTCATTTGACTAGTTAGCATGTTGAATGTTAATATTCCTCTATATATGTGAATTTTCCATTACAAAAGATCTAGAGGTGATAAATGTTATTTCAAAGCTAAAGGTTAAACATGAAATACTCTTACTAGAAGAAAATACGTTTATCAAAAAGCATCAATAAGCAAAGATATAATCAAACGATCACATGGTTAAGCAACTAGTATAAGTAACACTATATTAAATAGAAAATAAATTTAACTAAAGCATGTGAGCTAACTATATCGAAGTTCAAAGGCCTTATAACCAATGAAATCGATATAATATTCCCATTTGTAATGAGAGTCCAAAGGGAGAGGATTTCCTTTAAACTAGTTTTCATCTTCTACTTCTTCAATTATTTTACACTACCGTCGCAGATGTAGTAAACTAGCGAACGCTCTTTTGATGTACATTGTTGCGCGTCTAACTCTACAATCTAGATGGTTGATGCATAACTCAATCACTAAGTTCTAATAGCCTTCGATACTAATATACATTCTTGAACCAAGCTCAAATTATGCTTGTGGTTTGTCTCTATGTAAAATTTTACTAGAAAAAGCAAGTCTTCTGCTCACCAAGGACCATCAAATAACTTTTTTGAGTTGTGCCTTGCTATAAAAGTTTGGTCCAAAACATCCTTTTCTAAACGAACGAAATAAGGTATAGAGCACATATAATATTTGTTAATTTTATTAGTATATTATGCAGGTAATTAAAGAGACCTAGAGTACTAACACTAATTGACAAAGATCCATTTGTAATATACAAGTGAAGGACAATAATTTGCCATATAACAGGATTGGTTAAAATGTTCTTTGATTTGATGATACAAGTAATTTATAAAATAAGACAACTCCCAACTTATTATTTCACAATACATTTTTTATGTTTAAATATGTAAATTCATTACTTTTTAAAGAGTTGCCAACTAAATTAAAAAAATATAACGGATCGAAATACACAACATTATAATAAAAGACTAACTAGTAAAATGTTGTACCAAAAGTTGGAAGCCGCAATCGGACTCATACAATATTTTTTTGTCTTACTTTTCATTTCTTTATGTTGTACCAAAAGTTGGAAGTTGCAAAGGTCACGGCTTAACATAGCCATAACAGATGCTTTTTTCTTGATTTACATTTCCTCTCTTTGTAGTTCCATGAACTCGTCATGATGGCGTCTCACTTCTCTCCTTCCATCTTCCCTTTCCTACCGTTGGAATTTTTCTAGGCCTTATAGTCTAACCATTTTTCCATTCTTTTGTGCTCTTTTTTTATCCTCCATTAATTTTGTTTCATTTTGTACAACTGACATACTTGCGTAAGTACTATGCGGTGTAATCAATTCTATTCTTTAATTTTTTATTTCCTAGTGCCCTCTTAACATCATCATTGAAAAATGAAAATGGAGTGGAATTATGATGGTCAACAACTTTCAAAACAGTAGAATCACCTGTACTTCAATCAACGTTCATTCTTCTTAGAACAAACCGAAAGGCAGTGTGTTGCTTATTAATTTTCTTCATTTGTTTTCTTTCTTTAGGTAACCGTAGACTTGTAGAAGGTTACACTACAAAAGAATTTTGGATTCCCTACGCCAATTTGGCGTAGGCGCGGCGTAGGGAAAAGATATTACCTACGCCATCCCTATGCCAAAGAAGAGGTTGGAAAACAATGCGTCGCAAAAAAATCCCTACGTCTTCCCTACGCCGCATTTCATACGCCTTCCCTACGCCGTATTTCATACGCCTTACCTACGCCTATTTCCATACGCATTCCCTACGCCTATTTCCATACGCATTCCCTACGCGTATTTCCATACACATTTCCTACGTCTATTTTCCATACGCCTTCCCTACGCCGCATTCCATACGCCTTCCCTACGCCGTATTCCATACGTCTTACCTACGCCTATTTCCATACGCATTCCCTACGTCTATTTCCATACGCCTTCCCTACGCCGCATTTCATACGCCTTCCCTACGCCTATTTCCATACGCATTCCTTACGCCTATTTCCATACGCATTCCCTACGCCTATTTACATACGCATTCCCTACGCCTAATTCCCTACGTCATCCCTACGCCTAGCCTTCTTCCTTTTAAAGTGCAGAAATCAAATTTTCCTTACGAGTTGCATACGCCTTCCCTACGCCGCCGTACACCAAAATTCAATATGATTCTATTGTATTTATCTTCATCTACCACAAATCATAATAAAACATAATAAACCCGAACATCAGCAGCAGAAAGCATTAAATATAATATATAACCACATGCAAAATCGTAACAATATATATCATTACAAAACATTAATGTAGAATGCATATCATTGTCAAATTACCGTAAAATTGCTACAAATGTATTTTATAAAATCATGTCCAGTAATAAAATAAAGTTGCTACATAACTCAAACATAGTTGTTTCGTCTAATTCAAACATCATACAATGTACCTTATAAAAATAGAACATCAAACCCACAGTCAAAAGAAGACTAACTCACGAAGTATGTCATATCTCTGATCTTTGCTCCCGCCTCAATCCCTTTGTTAGTATAAACTCTTGCATAAAATTCATCTCTTCCTGCATGAAAGATAAATCCCCTTGTAGTTTGTTAATTGTAACATCCATTTCTTGATTTTTACTTCTTAGCTCATCTACTTCCTCTATAAGTTTCTTTTTGTCATCTGAAACTCCAAACCAGCAGTGTATGTATTGTCTCTATATATCTACATATAAATTATTTAATCAAATTAGTACAACGAAAATAAAAAAATCTTACACATGATCCAGTTGGCACAAACACAACATAATATTAACACAAAACTGAGCACACATGAATCAAATTGTGTGAGTGATAAAAAAAAATTATACAAATTCAGAATAGCACAGAGGATATAGTAGCTTATATTAACACAAAACTGAGCACACACGAATCAATTATCAATGCATGAAAAACAGAGCTGGGCCTTGTGTATTCGCACATGAAAATCAGTTGTTTGATTTTTGTGTATTCACATTTAAAAAAAAATTGTGGTGTGTGTGATTTTTATTTGCATTCTCCTTGTGTGCTTGTTTTCTGTTCATTTGCATTTTCATTTCTATCATTTTCTAAAAAAAACATACACAAGTTTTAAAAAAAAAAGATTTGCCTGCATTAGTACATTCTATCCTTCCCTCCATTTGCCATACAACTCTGCCCATTTTCCATTGCCACATATAACACTGCCCATTTGCAAAACGATATACAACACTGCATGTACAAACATTCACCTCATTGCTGCACCCTGCTCCCTGTGCAAACTACCAACCTCCTCCATATTAACTGTGCACATAAACTTCCATATCAACAGTGCATTTCATCTTCTTCTTTACTGCAACTTACTGTCAACTTCATATCACAACTGCAACAGTTCCAACCACACAACTTACTGCCTAACATTTCTCCACACAAACTTCACTCCTTTCATCTACATTTCTGTCAAACTACAACCATCCCATCCCTTCCCTGCAGCTGTGCATCTCTGTGCACACAACTCAACTTCACATACAACTTACAACCCACTTGAACAACCAAACTCACCTCTGTCCACCATACATACAATTGTAATATCCTACAAACATTTACCTCTGTCACTTATTTTCTAACCAAACCATACATACCTTTGTCCAAATATATACATCACCATTCCATAAACAATCACTGCCATATACACCAACTCACTGCCTTCAACCATCCACTACCATTACTTTCTGTTTACAACATCAAACCCTCTGCACCACTCAAAAATGCACAACTTCAGCTCCAGCATAACCACCCAACCTTCCTTACTCCTACGAACATTCGCTCTATGCTTTTTAAGCATTCCAGACTGAAGCAATCATGTAGTCATGAAAATGTAACCTAGTATGTTGGAAACGGTGTGGTATATGTTTCCAGTAGCTTCCTGAATTCGTGTATTCAATTTAACTCTATTTGAGCTGATTCCAGATGTTTTAGCAATGATATGCAGAAAATCCTAAACATGGCATGTCCATCTTCAAAGTGGATGGCTCCTTAGATGCTCTCTGGCCATCTTCAAACTGGATTTTGGTGGTTTCTTTTTTTTCTTTTTACTGTCAAAATGTGTTTACTTTACAATTTCGTAAAGCTCATTTTCCAAAACACTAATTTTTCAAAAACAAAAACAAAAAACAGAAACAAAAACGAAAAAATTGCAAATAATACATAAAATAATATATTATTGTTTTGACTATTTTGAATATGTGATCTAAAGCTAATTTTTTTTAAAATAAAAAATTGTAAACAAAAAAATATTGAAGAAAATATGTAAAATAAAAAATTTTGACCAAAAAATTGGAAAAACAACTCTGTAAGTGTTCAAAAAAGATGAAGAAATCCAAGGAATGGAAAACTTTAAATTGAAAATAATAATCGAAGTAGCTAAAACTTTTAGAAAATAAAATACCCATGGCCAAAAAAACAATGCAAGGTATATTTACTAGAGAACTAAAAGCTGCAACTAGGAATGAGTGGAGACAGTCTGAAGCACGGTTGCAGGCATGGAGCATGCATGACATAGGTTGTGTAGATAAGTGACAACCGTTGAAGCTATGTTGAATAAGTGTACATTTTTTTACATTAGTTTCCAGAGTTATGCTCTATCATTAAGGAAAGATGGTTGACGTGAGATGTAATTTATGAGCTGGTAAAAGAAATCTCTCCAATTTGATTGTTTTCTACAAGTACTTGTCCAAAGTGAACGCCAAGCAAATATGCTTTACGATATTAACATTCACTCACTTGCATTTCAAACCCCCTACAATCTTCCTCTGTCCAGTCCATCACTTCTTTGGTTATCCCCACCGACAAGCTTCATCACAAACATCCACCTACCTTCTACCCATCCCCATCATATCCACCCCATACTCCAGTGCACAGTGCCAACTAAACACATCATCCACCTCTTGCACTGCATTTCCTTCCCAAACCATTCATCTCCAAACAGCTCTGCCATCAAATTTCACCACCTTGCACTGTGCCTTCAGACACTCCAGCCATTCCAATCACAGAACAACCTACAACTGTCTATCTTCCAGCAACTATACACTGCTGAACCACTGCCAGTCATCACCTGCCTTCCCCTTCACATTTAACATAATCATCCCCGACCTCCAGCATCTACAACTTCTACATACATCTACAACCTCCAGCAACTATACACTGCTGTGCCAACTGTCTGTGCACTGCCTTCACTTCAACCCACATACTGCTTCACCCAAAAAAGCACGCAATCCCTCTTTGCGTCGTCTCCATGACCACAACTACAGTCACATCCTCTGAGAAAACTGCCTCCAAACTGCCAATTTCTACAACTCATGAGCATCAACTGCTCACATTCACTGTATACAACCAGTGTCCACTTCTTACATAAACCCACATTCGAATCAACATCATAATATTCAAATACCTTCATCACATCAACTTCATCCCCTTTGACTATACAACAGAACTCCTCCAAACCCATAGCAACATCCATCACCACAGAATTAAAACAATTTATACTGTCATTTTCTTGGTTATTATGAGTGTATTTTTGATTGGCATTCAATAGCTACCTATGAACGTATTTCATTATTTCTATTGATGCTACTAAAAAACAAAATTAAAACAAAATTTTAATTAATTAAAACTGTTTTCACACATCAAAGCAGTTTTGGAATACTAGAAATAAACACATCAAAGCAGTTTTGGAAAAGAAATTCAACTTTTGAGTCTTACCCCAGTAATATTGCCAGTACCAGGCCTTCGTGTGCTTCTTGAGGAAGCGGACGTCTCACCTTCTCCAATAAGCTACATGTAAAGAAGGTTTAGCTCGTCGTGAGAGAGCTCCCTACCCTGACTCTCGGTCATTTGAGCAACTCGCTCATTGTATTTGGCCTGTAATTTACATAAAAAGTTGGGTTAATATAATTAGGAATTTGTAAATTATAATTCAAAACTTTTGTTGATTACATACAACAAACTGTTCCGAGTACTCATCAACCCATCCAACATCTATAGAACCGTTCGGTTTCTCAACAAAATGTGTTCGAATGTACACCTGCATGTATGTCGGTTTTCGACCTTGTTCTTTCTCCTAAAAAATAAAAATAATTTATCATGTGTTTATTTGGATTGTACACTATTATTAGTTAATAATTTAAACAATTACCATATCGTTCATCCATTGTGCCATTGATTTAGAACCACATCTATGTGGCCTTGGATTGCTATTGCGAGCGATTGAGTTCTTTTGAGAAAGCTCCTTCACATCCTCCCTCTCCTAGTAGGCTAAAAACTGTTGCCATACGTCATCTGTTATACAAGCATTCTTCTTTTTATACCTTTTCATGTCTCCAATAATCCACCTACACTTCAAAGAACACTTTTGATCCCATAATCGTTTGACATCAGCAAAAGAAGTGGTGGGATCCCAAGAGTAAAATGCCTACACAAGAATTTGGGAATCGAATAAATAAATTGAAAAACTTAATCATGAATGGACTAAATATTGCAACATCCTGAATTTCAAAATTATTTCACCTTAAACTCTTCAAACCAATGATCCTTAATATTAGAAGGAATCATACTGAAACAAGGCCAATATGATGTCAAACGGGCCTTAAGCATAGCAGATATAGTACGAGACGTCGAGGCACTATTCGCGAATTCCCAGCTGTTAATGAACAAATTATATTAAAGTCTGTAATGCATTATTTAAATATACAATAATTCGAAAGATCATAAATTTTACTTACTCGCCATTTTCCCTATAATAGATATACATGGTGCCGACTGAGGAAGTCGAGCCAGTCTGTGACATATGTCCAGATAGCTCAGGGGTACCTTGATCAAGATCACGTCCATCTGAAGGGGTGGGTTGTTGATCGACAGAGGGTGGTGCTGGTTCGATCAAACCCAAACCACCTCCACTATCACTACGACCTCCACTACTACTACGACCTCCACTACTACGACGACCACCACCACGAGAACTCATATCTATTACATGAATACAACATTTGCAACTATATACATAAGATAAGCTAACATTTCAAAATGAAATTTGTGAACTTTATTTAAGACAAGGTTTGAAAACATACATCAAATGACATAGAATGTAAACCAATCGAGCAACTAAAAACAAATGCGAACAATCATAATTAAATATACATGCTACCAATCTTCATTATCATCATCACTCTCAATATGTACACTGTCATCTTCAAGCTCACACTCATCTTCTTCTACTTCAATTTGCTCATCGTCATCTTCATCTACTTCGACCCCATCGTTAACGTCATTAATTAGAGATCCTATGTCTTCTACTTGTTGTACAATCTCCAGCAGTTCATTAGGTTCTGGATCATTTTGATATGCCAAATTGTCGGTTATGACCATGTTTGAGTGAAATGACCATCTCGGTTTTGTTTTAATAACAGCCCACCAATCTGAACGACTGTTGTCGATAGCAGGATAGGGTGTGAAATAAACTTGTGTAGCTTGTGCTGCCAACACAAATGGATCATACCCTAAATTTTTTTTTGTGGTTTACTTCAATAAGAGGGTAATCCTTATGTACGCGTTTTACTCCAATATTCGGCCTACTATCAAACCATCGACATTTGAATAGAAATGTTTTCAACTTCGGCACCACCGAGTAAGTTAACTCGATTATTTCCTCAAGTACACCATAATAATCCTTTATGTCATCATCGTTGTTCCCACCTTTGATACAAACTCCGCTATTAACAGTTGTTTTTTTCTTTCCATATTCTTCGATGTGAAACTTAAATCCATTTATAAACATTATTGGACATATTCTGTAACTATTACACGGACCAAATGCAAGTTTCCTATAACAAATGTCAGTGATGTTGTTCGTATCAACTTATCAATTTGAATCAAGTACACAAGTTAATATATAATGAATACCGCAAGGTTAAAATACATGACTTATCATACTTACATATTGTTTAAACCATCCCTCGAATTCCTTACAGAGTTCAACATTGGGATATTCACTTTCAAACTTGCTGTTTAAATCAAATGTACATGTTAATATCTAAGGAGTATTGCGTGTAGCTTGAAAAGATTGACAATAATTTAGTTAATGAATAATCAAATTATTATAATACCTTATAAGATCAGTTAATTCATTGCAATTAAGAAGCACAGTTGCCTTGGCTAGATTATAATCCTTTGTTGTAGCGAAGCCTTTAACATTCTTCCATTTACCAGATGGACGTCCTTGTTTTTTGAATACCGAGAGAACGTTATCGATTGAATCATCCACAATATCATTTTCATTGCGATGACCACGATTGAAATTTAAATTAACGTGATCATCGAAATAATGACTAAAAAATATGGATGCTTCTTCAATAATGTATGCTTGACAAATAGAACCTTCAACACATGCTTTCTGTTTCACTTTTTTTTTTAGGTGACCCAGATACCTTAATATGAAAATGTGTGAAATTAACTATAACATGTTCTATATTTAAACATTGCGTATATAAATATAACTATTGCATACCTCTCAAAAGGATACATCCATCCATACTGCACCGGTCCCCGTAGTAACGCTTCAGTTGGTAAATGTACTGGTAAATGTTCCATGCAATTAAAAACTCTAGGGGGAAATATTTTCTCCAATTTACATAGTAATTTGGGTATATCTCTTTCAAGCTTCTGCAAATGGCTTTTAGATAAAGTTGTCGAACATATCTCTTTAAAGAATAAACTAAGCTCTGTTATAGGCATCCAAACCTTTTGTGGTAAAAGCTCCTTAAATACTATCGGAAATAGAGTCTCTAAAAATACATGGCAATCATGACTCTTCATACCTGACAGTATAAGATCCTTCATATCAACGCATCGTTTCATATTAGAAGCAATTCCATCAGGAAACCTCAAAGAATCGACCCACTCTAGTAATTTTATACAACGAGTCCTATCCAGCTCATAACATGCAAGAACTTTGAAGTTTGGACGAATATGATTAATCTTAAGCTCTGGACGGTTGCAATAGTATTCGATATCTTTTCTTGATCTCAAATCATCTTTGGTTTTTCCTTTCGCATTCATAATTGTATAAAAGAAATTCTCAAATACGTTTTTTCACTATGCATCACATCCAAATTGTGCCGAAGTTTTAGATCTTTCCAATATGGTAATTCCCAAAATATACTCTGTTTGCACCAATTGCGATAATCCCCTTTGCCAGGAATTTTGGGCTCTTTGTTTCCCGTCTCGTGTAATTTTGCATAATCTTTTACAATATCAAATACTTCTTCTCCATTCAAAAATGTTGGTGGTTGCAAATTTACAGTTTTTTTCTTTCAAATTTTTTTTTATCACGTCTAAATGTGTCATTTGTATGCAAAAATCGACGGTGGCAATCCCACCAACACTGCTTACCACCATGTTTCAGTGTAAATGCTTTTGTTGAATCCATGCACACGGGGCAAGATAATTTACCTCCCGTACTCCAGCCTGAAAGCATCCCGTACGCGGGAAAATCGCTTATCGTCCACAACAAACAAGCAAATAATTTGAAAATTTTCTTCTTTGACACGTCGTACGTGTCAATACCCTCTATCCACATTTTCTTCAAGTCCTCGATTAAAGGTTGCAAATAAACATCTATTCCGTTTTTTGAATTTTTGGGTCCAGGAACAATTAGGGTTAAGAACATGTATGGATTTTGCATACACATCCAAGGAGGCAAATTGTAAGGTGTCAAAATAACTGGCCAAGTGGAGTATTTTTTGCCATACTGGCTAAAAGGTTGGAAACCATCAGTGCATAAACCGAGCCTAATATTTCGTGACTCCTTGGCAAAATCAGGATATTTATCATCGAAATATTTTCATGCTTCTCCATTTGCAGGATGACATAAAACCCCTTCCTCTCGAACTCGTTCACTATGCCATCTCATGTGCTCCGCAGTGGCATAAGACGAATACAATCTTTGCAATCTAGGAATAATCGGAAGATAATGTAAACGAGTAAAAGGCACACCTTTACCGTTACTTTTTTTCTTTTCATATCTTCCTAAGCCACAAAATTTACATTGTGAACGGACTTTGTCTTCTTTCCAATATAGCATACACCCACTTCGACATGTATCTATCTTTTCATACGGCAATCCGAATGCGGACACTTGTTTTTTTAATTGATACCAATTTTCAGCCAATCTAGTTTGCAAACCGGATGGAACCACATCTCGAATTAAGCTAAGAACATCATTCATTAATTTTTGGGTACCGTTATTTGTGGATTTTATAGCAACTAACCTAGCAGTTGCTGCCAACTCTGTCATAGAACATCCATCAAAAAGCGGTCTTGTTGATGCTTCTAACTAGTCAAAAAAAAATTTAGCTTTTGGATTTGGTCCTTCCTCTACGTCCAATGAATTAGGCAGCATGCTCGGACCAGCGGCATCAATAACCATTTCAGTCATTCTATTTTCTGTACTAGTAGAGTCATCAAAATCAACGTCAATATTTACGTTATCATTCTCAACAACTACCGACATATTAATAACGTTCATCGCATCTTCACCATGATGTATCCACACATAGTAATCGTCCATAAAACCATTTTTAGTCAAATGCCTTTGAACAATTTCATAAGGATGATGTTTTGTGGCTTTGCATTTCTTACAAAGACAACGGATTTCTGTCATGTTTGTCCCATTGGAAGATGCCACTAGCATGAACTCGGTTAAACCTCTTAAAAATTGAAATGGAATCGTTCCTCTATGCCCAACATTTTTGTACATCCAAGCGCGACGAACTTTCAAACGTTCCATCTTCTACTGCATAATTAAGATATGTTATATTATAAGATGAGTACATATATTATTACTATATAGAACTATAGTTATTTCATTATTTTAATTACTACCCAATTATTGTATTATTTTATTTAGATAGATATAATTTCAAATTCGTATACATATAAATAGAATATTAGATGTATGCTAGTTTAACCTAAAAATTCTAATTCTTCTAAATGTTTAAATTCTTACATTTTTGCAAATTAAATATATCTTATCGTAACCCTAATAGAAATTTGTCTATTGTTTATTTAATCGAACTTTCCATTAGAACTGTTTATTTATGGGCTCAGTCAACCTA
Organism: Allium cepa; assembly: GCA_030765085.1. Taxonomy (NCBI): domain Eukaryota; kingdom Viridiplantae; phylum Streptophyta; class Magnoliopsida; order Asparagales; family Amaryllidaceae; genus Allium; species Allium cepa. The sequence continues at coordinate 70,699,880 of CM060930.1, read as the reverse complement.
CTTCTCATTACAAACAAAACTTTGTTTTTACATTTCATAAATCATTTCGCCTCAAGTGGTACAACAAAATTTCGGCAGCACTTCCCCTTATTCCCTGTATCATACGCCTATGCGCGTACACGGGGAACAAAAAAGAAGCACTCTCGAAATTTTGTCACCACTTGAATTGAAATGATTTATGTAATGTAAAAACTTAGTTTTGTTTGTAACTTGTCCAATACAGGGACAAATTCGATAAATACTGTATTAGATGAATATTGATGTCCGTTTCACAACAAAACGAATATCTATATAACGATCATATACGATACCTGTCAAACGGGGCCAAACATTAATCTATGATGAACAATTTTTTTAATTAACTTCTTTGAATAAAAAGTTAAAATGGTTTAAATTTTAAACAGAATATTCGTTAATAAAACATAAAACATGCTTTATTATTTGGGATCTCTGCTAGTAAAATATTTGGACTTACCATTGAGCTCGAATTAAATTAATGATATGGACTGCATAAGATTATATGACATAATAAAGAGTAGATTAGAAGGATAGCATAGCAAATTGTTGTCCTTAACATTTAGATTCTAGCTAATGCATATAGTAGCCACTACTATAATTACCTATTGGATACAAACCCACAACATCCTAGCTAAAGCAATTCCTAAAATTGAGATAATGTGTGCAAACTTTATTTTAGAAATCTGAAGCAGTAAAAGGGCGACTCAATTTTAGAAAATTAGACAACTCAAAACAAGAAATTCGCATACTTAGCAGTGGCAGTATAAAGAGACTGTAGCAGGACTTCAAATCAGCAGTAGAAAATATCGCGTAGGAGGCAAGGATGAGCCGACGAGGGCTGCGTAGAAGGCAAGGATGAGCCGACGATGAGCCGACGATGGCTGATGGAATAGCCGAGTATGCAGCGATGATTATTTAAAAGGCGTTGATTTTTGAAACCCTAGTTTTTTGGGTTCAAGCGTTGCCAACATGGAGATTGCTATTGAGCTGTAGCTTTGAAGTAAAACAGTTTTTCCTTGGGCTGGTGGGCTTTTACAAATATCTCTACGTCCATATTTTGCAAATTTATGTTAACCAAGTTAAAATTTAAACCAAGTATAATCAATTATCAAAAGGAAAAAAAGACTTTTACAATAATATAGAAAAACAATAACTCATTAAAAAATGTCACATTTCTAACAAAAGCAGATTTTCCGCAAAGTTTAATCGGTTTTATTTTTAAGTTTAACTGAATTTAATTTTTTTTTTACACTGTAAATTTCTTGCTTGCTTTTTTTGAATCATAATTTTCATATTTCGGACTATTAATTTGGTATTTCAACTTATTAAATTTAATTATTATTCTTTTTTAGTTAATTAAACATCTAAAAGTTAATTATTACATATAATTTTATTTTAGTTTCGAAAGTTAATACTATTTATTGACAAATTAAATTATATATTTTTATAATATAATTTCAAGTTAAACTACAAAAGTTAATAATTGTCTGGCGTAGGTAAAGCGTAGGGAAATTCCAACCTCTTTCCTCCACAGGAGTAGGGAATACATAGGGAGAACAATAAGGTGTATGGAATGGGTAGGCAATTCCCTACACATTCCCTACGCCATGGTCAATTGTTGGAGAACTTGGTGCACGTAGGAAATGTGTAGGGAATTCTCTACGCTGTCCCTACTCCTTTCCTATGTTTCCACGTTTTCCCTACGCCGCGCCTACGCGGCGTAGGGATGACGTAGGGAATTCTGGGTTGGAAAACAGCCCTCTTTTTTGTAGTGTTAAATGAAACTCTCTTCTTTTCTTCCACACGCACTTCGTGTGCCTTTTCAAGTAGATTTTTTTAATTATTAGATGTTTGTTATATTACAGTTAGCCATGTAAACTAAAAACTTACCAAATTGACATTCGTGTCCCTGTTGTATTGTCTAGTGATCAACACTAACATTATCTCATTCTACATTTAGCATGCCTTAATCATCCTTCCGCACTGAATTTCCAATGAGTCAATGCTTCAAGGAGGATATTAGGAAAGCGTTAATGGAAAAAGTTAGAATTAGATTCTCAAAATGCAAATTCAGTTTTAAACGTATCCATCTTTGGATCATTTGAATGCTCTAGCCAATATATAACAAGTTATTCTTATTCATTAGTCATCCATCTTAGTTGATTTGAATTTTTGGCAGTGGTTCCTTGTTTTTAGGAATTGGTGTTTTAACATTACTCCAGTATTCGCTCTTCGTTGAGTCTATTGTAATTCTTGACCAAAATCATTGTTTAGACCCCATAAATTGTCATTTATTCATAGTCTTCAAGATACCTTGCTTTTCAATCTTTGTGTATTAGCTAGCCTGTCAGCAATTTGATAGCAACTCTAAAATCGGTGCACTTGATTATGTGGTAGATGACAATTCTATTTTCCCTTATCAATGAAAATATGAACCTCAATTACGATTTTATTAGTGCATCCAAGCACTGCTCTCAATCGAAGGCGCTAGCTTGTTTCGTTGCTAAAACATACAACAAATTTGACGTTCTATATGATAATGTCGGTGGGGGAACTGACCTTGCAGAGAACAATTTAGTTGGTGATATTCCGCCTTTAGGGCTGTATGAAGTAGTATTTCTGGGTAGGGAGGACGCTCTGTTATATCAATGGTCTCAATGAGGCTAAGCGCCGATGTACAGGAAAGAAAAGGGGATTTTATAACTCAAATGTGTTTGAAAAAGAAGAGCAGGAGTTTTGGCAAAATAAATGGGTTCAGCGTGATAACGAAAAGCATACTGCTGATTGGATTTCGCCTGTTGTAATTGATTCAAGTGATGTATAGAGAGAATATGTAGAAGCATGTGCAGGGATGTGACCTCTATTTAGGTATTAAACAAGATGTAGTTTTTCACAATAAGTGTGTGGATGTATGTACAGGGAATGATAGTTCATTGGGTGTTGCAAAAAGTGTAGACTTTCAGAGAGAGTGTATGGTTATGGGTGCAGTGGTGACTTTTCCTGGATATTATAGAAGGTGCATGTAATAGTACGACTGTGATTGATGTTGCAAATGAGCATGTCCAGGTGGCTAGTAAGTTAATGGGAAGAGAGGGGTTGGCCTTGACCGTTGCACTCAAATGAGAGCTCTATCTAAAGATTGCAGTGCAGGACTCATTGAACATAGATTTGTTGGAGAGTGCTTAAATAGGCTCAAAATGCTCTTCAGCCAAAAGATTTCAATACCATAGTGGCTCAGGTGAAGGAGGTAGAAGGAGTGCATAGTTGTAGGGGGCTCCTCAACTTCGTTTACTAGAACTTTTGGCTCTAGCTCAGGTTCGATTGATCATTTAGGTAGCACTTGCTGTCCCATTGTGCTGAATGAATTACCAACCTATTTTATGCTATGACTAGCCAAGAAGGTGGTTTCAACTTTGATATTGAACGGTTTGACATTAACTTTAATAGAAACGCAGAACTTGACAGGGTTAAATCTATTAGATGATAAAGTTCATTAGCTGAAACATTTAGGGTTTACATGACCTGAAAAAACGTAACAACATTAAGTTTTTTTTAATGGATAACTACATTTATATATCTCTGTGGAAGGAAACTAAAATAAAATGCCCTAATTATCGTTTCTATAAAAGCCTAGGGATTTTTTCCTTAGCAATTGAGTCTCTCTCCCTGCTAGAGATAGCTCGAGAGGCATAACGGTGGGCTGGAAACAAAACCGTGTTAAACTTATGCAAATTATCAGTAATGCTCACTCGATGCACCTTATCTTCACATATTTAAGATATGGTTTACTTCTAAATGTCTCAAATGTGTATGGATCTCACAAAAAGATTGATAGAAGGGTCCTTTGGAGCAAATATCTAGAGTTTAGATCCCTTTCTATCAGCCTTTAGGTAGTAGGGGGTTTTTAATGTAATTAGATTTTTAGGTGAACGCTTGCGTAGAGAAGAAGATTTCTCTGCTATGGAAGAGTTTGATTAGTTATTGCTAATGATAAATTGATTGAATTATCACTTAGTAATTGGAGATTCACAAAGTCGAACTCAGGAGAGTCCACTTCACTGGAGCTTCTATACTTTTTTTCATAAGCGGGGAGATGGAAGATAGGTTCCCAACATCATCTTCCATCTATTTTTTTGGACTACTGTCATATTATTCTTTATTGTGAGTGTCATCACTTTTTTCATAGCTCTTTTAGGTTTGAAAAGATGTGGTTTTAAAAACCAATTTTACTAATTTAATTACTAATATGGATTTTTATGAGTTATGATAACTATAAATACTCAAGAAATATCGCTAAAGTTTTTGTTAGTAAGCTTAGGGATCTAAGAATCTTTCTTAAACAATGGAACAAGGATGTTTTTCGCAATACTAAAAATAAAAAAGAGAACTTACTTTCAAAATTCTAAGATTAAATAAAGTGGACGGATCAAAAAATTTAAGCGTTTTCGAGCAAAATGTGCTTTCGAACCTTAAGGAAGATTTAGACAATTTCATCAAGCAAGAGGAAATAATGTGGAAGCAGAGGTTTAGGGTACAATGGATAGATGAGGGAGATAAGAATACTAAGTTTTTCCAAAGTATAGCTAATGGTCGTAAGCGTAGTAATAGCATAAATTCTCTACGTATTAACAATTTAGAAACATCTGACAGACAAAATGAACTTAATAATGCCTTCACTAATTATTTCAAGTATATCTTTAGAGCTATTAAAGGACACAAAATTAAAGCTAGATGGAATGACTTATACCCCAAAAATTCTAGGACTTTTCTAGATGACTTGAATAGTCCCTTTTTGGAAGAGGAGATCTTTAAAGCCATCAACGACATGCCTAGTGGTAATGGTCAAGACCAGATGATTTTCCTATATTATTTTATAAGAAATTCTAGCATGTACTAAAATATGATCCAATTAAAATGTTTGATGAGTTTTATAATGATAATTTACAAGCAAGAAGATCTAACTTTGATAATGTAATTTTGCTTCACAAGAAAGTTGGAGCAATATAGATCAAGGATTTTAGATCTATTTCATTGATAAACTGCTCTCATAAAATTATTTCAAAGGTCTTTGCAAATAGGCTAAGCACCAAAATGAATGACTTAATTGACATTACCCAATCCACTTTCATTAAGGTTAGAAACATCATGAATGAGGTTGCTATTGTTCAAGAATTTCTCAATTACTACTGTAAAAATAACACCGTCTATGTCGTTTTAAAATTCGGTTTTGTTAAAAGCTTTTGATTCAATCGATTAGTTTTTTCTTAAGACTTACTATTGGCTAGGGGTTTCAGTACTAGACGGATAAGTTGGATCATGACATCGCTCAAAATCAAAAATTCGAGTATAATGATTAATGGTATCCAAGAAAATAAAATTCAACCTAAATGTGGCCTTAGGTAAGAAGACCCTTTGTCTCCTTTACTTTTCAACTTGGAGGCAGACATTTTCTTAAGGATTGTTAAGCTATTTATTACAAATGGAGTTCTAGATAGTGTAGGCAATGAAATCACTAGCGACAAGCTTTCGTGTAACGATCCGAATTTATAATGATCGGATATTTAAATAGTTTATTTAAATATTTAACCGTTAATTAAATGAGGCCGGAAAATATGATTTTTTACATACGGTCGAATCAGGACTCAAGACCACTTCCATTGATTTCAGATTGACGTTGCAAATTTTGATGAATATAAGGATCGCTATATTCTGAGATCGGACGATTCGATGACCAAAAAGGTTTGAAATGCGCGAAATTAGCCTTTCGAAGTGCAGTCTCAAATGGAGACGTGATAAGTGACGTTGGATCTGGAAAAATGAAAAGATTCACGCAGATGAGTTTCATTACAATCAGACGTGTCTTGTGATCGTACGAACTCGAAACGTACAGCCACTTATTTTAGAATTAAATAAATGAAGTAAAATTATTATTATTATATATTCCCAAATTGAATCTCTTCCTCCATTTTCTCGTTCCCATTAATGTAGCATCCAGAGAATAGAAAATCATGGCTTCCTCTTCTTAAATCATCTTCAAAAAATTAATTTCTCCAAGTCCACTCAATGGAAAAATACGAGGTCGGATCCATTGAGATCTTATCGACGAAAGCTACATAATGATCGTGTGGAATTTTGGATCGATGTCGTTAGTCGACATTAACCTCTTCTTGGCTGATCTAGGGTTAGATCTAGGTGGAGCTACATTTGACGATAGGCAAAATAGAGATCGCCATTGGTTTTCTCTTCGCGAATGGCACTTGCCTGTAAAATCTCGTTAAATCTGGTGAAGCGTGTGAAAAAGCATTCATGCATGATATAATGGGGCAACATTAGGTCGGACATTGCTTAGGTCGATAGAGTTGGCTATCTTGGTGTGCAGATCAAAGAGATTACGCAATGGAGCGTTTTTGCGAAATCTATTTGTTGATTCGTCGAGAAATGAGGGAGAAATCAAGGTCTAAAGTGGGAGGCTATGGGTTGAGATGCACAAATGTGCACAGCTTGGAGTATTTTTTGATTGGGGAAGAAAGATTAGAGGGGTGATAAGTTAATTAGTTTTTTTAATTAGTGAATTTATCATTTCAATAATCTCTTATCTTATTTTGGCCATATCTTTTGCATACGAGGTCTGTTTTGGATATCGTTTCTTACGATGCGCTCGAGATGACGAGATCTACATTTTGGCGTTAGTTTGGATAGATTTGGCTAAGGTGGGTCATAATGTCTCTCACTTTACTATGTTTGGTTGTTTATTATTATATTGACGCTCGGGAACGATTTTTGGCTTTAAAATCATGATATTACTACATATCTAGCTGCTATAATTTTATACAAAAAATTATAATTATTTTTAAATCATTTATAAGGAATATCACATATTTTCCATCATCATTCCATAGTTAGAGAATTATTAGATTAGATCTATGTTAACTAGAAAACTTGTCAACACCTAAAGCAGAGTTTAAAGTGTAGATGTCCCTTTCGAAACCTTCTAAAAGGCAAAATCAGTTAACACCTTTCGATCAGGTGAAGATAGTTAATGCACTTCTCCAATTCCCTCTTTTGAATAGGTTATAGCAATTGAAACTCCTTATACAACTCTTCGACTTGGTCGAAATAACTGAATTCCTTCTTACATTACATTTCGAACTAGTTAAGTTTTGTATCCTTTCGAAACCCCTCTTTCAGAACAATTGAGGTGACCTAGAGGTTGGTCCTAATGATCTAAGGATGTGAATTAAAAGGAAAGGTTCCGACCTCTTCGAAAGCTAACCTTTCAATAACTAATGGTTAGGAGCTAAGGCTCTAAGGATATTAGTTGAGTTAAGAGTTTCGACTCACTCTAAAGGTGACCTTTCGATCAGGTCGACATAAGCAGATCATAAACTAAATCCAATAGGAATATTAAATCAGCTGCATATCCACAAATACCGTAATCTTGCTTTCATTAAGCCAATGTTATACAAATTGATCAAGTTCCCTATCTAATTTCAAAATTAGGATTTACAAATTTAAGAAAGTACAAGAATTAAGTGAATGGATTCAGGTCCTTTAAACCAGCCTCTAGGGTCTTATTTATAGATGCGTGTTGACACCTTTCGAATCAGTCATTTCGACTTTGTCGAAAGGCGGCCTTGGAGACCTTTCGTGGCCGTTAACATTTGAGCATCTTTCTACGTTGCTTTTGAATGGATTTGAGCACTTTTGACTTCATTGAAACCAGTAGTTGCGCTTCTCTGCTTTGTGTTGCTATGTTGTTGCAAGTAAGAAAAGGTAAGATCTTTCGAGTCTATCAATAAGTAGAGCTTTGGAGCTTCAAAGTAGTTGAGATGTTGATGGTTTTAAGGTGGAAGGTGGCTTTCAATGGCACACTTATTGATTGATGCAGAGCCCCATTCTATAGTATAAGAGATTGCAATATTGAACCCTATCAAGCTCTTCTTCCTTCATTGTGAATGGTCTCGACGGGTTCAAAAGGCTTATTTAAGCTTTTGAAGGGGTTGCTCTAGCAAAACATCCTTTTGTGGAATGTGAATGAAGGTAAAACCTTTAGTTTCGAAAGGTTTGGAGCGTATGTGAATGGCTATAATTTTTTGCTTTTGAAAGGTGTTTCTCAACTTATTCGAAGCGTCTTCATGCATGCGGAAGCATCTGTATCGAAAGGAAGTAATTGAAGCGAAAGGATACTTTCATCCCCTTTGGACCCCTTCGAAAGCTTATGACACATTCAGTTTTTGCCATAGCATCCCTTCAACTCCTTCGAAAGGCTTTGTTGATACTATCATTTCTTATAAATCATTCTCTTCTACTCTTCTTGCTTTTGAAAAGGTTGAAGTTAGAATTGGTGGTAACAATCTATTATTGATGATATTTCTCATACTAATTGATATGGATGGATTGTTATGTTGTATGTATGTTAGTATGGATGGATGTATGGATTTTTGGATGCATGTTTGATTGATTGGCTTGTTTGTTATTTGGTTGTTTTAGTTGAAAATTCCAACTAGCAGTGATTTGATTTTAGGTAGCAACTTTTACGTTACAGTTTCGCACACGTAGAAATCAAATAAATAAGATGAGTTGCAGAAGAGGGTTTAGGACACGTATCGACAGATCTGGACTTCAAAGTGGATGTCGAACGTTTCCATTTGGTATGTGCTTAACCATTCAGTTAAGTACAAGACCAAGGTGGATGGTATTGACCATAGTAGAGTGGTCGATGTCCATCATTGTTATTGATTGGCGATTTGGCCGATCAGTGACTTTGACGTTGATGAGATACCGTGGTGCACAACGTGATGGTTTATTCCTACGACCAGTTTAGAGATACGGTGTTATTACTCTACGGCAAGTGGTATTAATGGTGAGGCAGGGATGTGGTGCTTCAACCTTGTGATTTTGATGGTGAGGCAGGGATGTGGTGCTTCGTCCTGGTAATTTGATATTGCAGATAGTGACTCGATGATGTATGCAGTAGGCTCCAGGATGATAGTATCAGGACCGTATGGATCATGCTAGATCTCAGGCTTTGGATGGCATGATAATATGGTTCTTCGATCGAGAGCTCAAGTGGAGAGCAGGATCGAGGATGGAAGCTTGGATTGGAGCGAGGCTATAGATTATGTATTGGATTTAGCGTTAGGGCTCGTGACTAGAAATTTTAGCGAGCCAGTAGGGCTCGGGTATGTATCGAGTGAGTAGGTCTCGATGGACGTGTTTGTGCCTAGAGATCGTTGATTTGGTTGTGTTCAAAGCAAGGGTACTATATGAGAGGGAACCCGAGGGCTAGTAGTGCTAGTCGTGTACTCTGGACTAGCAGGGTCTAGGTCAGATGGTACAAAGGTATCACAAGAGACAACTGTGAGGGGTTTCTAATCGGTGAGTACGGTGAACACAATCGAGAGCCGAGATTTCCACTAGTCCTTAACAGTCTCAGATGGTCATATGAGTCGTCATATATTTGGCACATTGGGTGACAGTTAGTATTGTTTGATGGATGTTATGTTTGTTATGGTTGCTCACTAGTTACCTCTCACCCTAGGGATGTCACGCTAGGTAAGTATTGTGGAAGGGATACCTAGATACTCTGACTTTACTTAATGTGGAGTAGGTATGGATGGACATATCTAGACATCTGGAGTTTAAATAGTATGGAGCAGGTACTGTAGGTGGAAATACCTAGGAACCATGATAGATATTGAGTATGGGATACCCTTTTTACGATGTTATGAAGTAGCATATTAGTTGTCTTTATGTGTTGACTCTGTGTTTGCAGGGAGAGGTCAGTTATGATTTATATGCCCTCTATTTCATATGTTATTGAGTTTTATAGTATTTTGAATTTTCATATCGCTAGTACCAGACTATTGTCTGACCCAAGGTTTTATGCTTTGTTTCTTGTTATATCATGTACTCTTAAGTGAGTAGATTGAAAGAAGGTGGATGATTGTGTAGTTCTACAAATGGATTGGCAGAAGGTGACAGTTATCTATACTTAAATGTGCATTTGTTATTATGTTTCCGCTATTTGATACCGCGGAGCCTTGACAGTGTTGGTTTACTATTATGAGACAGTGAACCATTTGAGTTTGCTTTCCCGTTGTACAAGCTCTATTATGGTGATGTATAACTTTATGGATCATTATTCGGATGATCATTTCACAATGTTATTACTGTCTTTATTGTTTTATACCTGTATTGATTATTTTATTTACTCTGATGCGATGTGAGATATGAGACAGGTAATTTGGTTATTTGATGCTTCCTTTTTCTTCTTTTCCATTCTTTTCTCTTCTGTTTCTTCATCTTATTTCTTTTTCTTTTCTTTGACTACCATTCTGCAACATAAGTGTAGGGCAGTCGTTGCATTTGGTATCAGAGAAAATGTTACCCGATTAGATACCGTGATCCAATAGAGAAAGGGTAGGAGTTGTCGCCTTAGAATGGATCTAGAGAGTGTATATATATAGTCAAAAGTTCGTATTTGTTATATACTTTAGTTTTCAAAACTATATATTAGTATATATCATATATGAGTTGGGAGCACAAATGAGCACTATGGATGTAGTTTTCTTCATGAGAGACGGATCATCCTGATTATAGAATAGGGAAGATCTGGCATAGAGGAAGATCTGTTGTTGACTCTATCTTTAGAGTTAAGGATTGGGAGGGATCAGGATCACTATTACTAATTGATAGGATATGTTCGTAGAGTTGATGCGGATCATTCCATGGATGCTCAGTTTATTTTGAATGGTTATGATGCTTTAGTGCAAGTGGTTAGAGTCGACTTTGCCAAGTTGTATATACACCAGGATGTATATACACCAGGAGAGTCTAGGAAACAGGTCATTCCTTCGAATAGGGAAGGCTATTGGGAAGCAAGTTTGGTTGGTTGCTTGAAAAGGATCTTTGATGAATCAGACTTAGAAGATGCATGAGGTAGAAGTTAGCCTCGAGATGACTCCAAGGACAGACGATGAACTAGTAGAGTGTTTCTATAGCTTTGATTCTCGAGGATCGATTTCCTTAGGACTAGTTCATAGTTTGCTTCAAAAAAGATTTGTCTCGACTTTTCAAAAGTCGGGATAGTTAGGGATTTCACTGATCTAAAGTATGGCGATTGTTAGCATTGGGGTATGTGGCCAGATTCGATATAAAATTAAGGTACCGTCTATTCCCATTGATACTCCTCACAGAAAGGATTGACGTTTATCATTGGGTAGAGAGATCATCTTAGAGATCTATTGATTCGTCACATTGAGGAGGGCTTCGAAAGGATAGTCAAGAAGTACCTGGTGTTGAAGAGTTATCCCATACCAGTTGTGTAGGGATAGATCGGGAAGCATATGTATTGATTGTCGTTCTAGTTTGTCGACTGCTCCATCGACGAAAGAGAAAGGAAATGGCGTCACCGTTCGAGATATGCTTTCCGCATATGGTGGTTCCATACGTGTTTTATTCGACGTCTAGGTTTCATATTCCTTCATATGTAGATCCGATAGTTAGATATTGTGATAGAGACTTGAGATAATTACCGATCTTTGATCGTGACAAACCTACTTAGGAGCTCGGATAGCCTATACATGGTTTGTTGAGACCTTTCCCTATCGAGTCATGGTTGTTTGTTTGCTAGACATTGATTTCTTGGGGTTTGGGTGGAATGGCAATATAGTTTAAGAATGTACTGGCCGAAGGGGATACAGAATAGTGGTGACTGTGAGAGGCCCTTGATGACGATCAGGGTTGAAGAGAACCAAACAGTAGTGATTGGCTTCCATTAGGGGAGTCTTATATATTTTCTTGATAATCCATATGATGGGATGTCATTTATGTCTGTAGTTGGGCAGCGTCCGGACATACTCGAGAAGGTGACCTGATTACCACAATATAGGTATAGAGTTCCGTATCCATCTGGTCGGAGGGGTTGGACTAGAAGTTATGCCTTTAAGGCATAGAGTATCCAAAGAGCTTAGGAGATTAGAGGTGTGAGCAGATGACCTATTTAGGTGATGGTTCATCCAAGGGTGTATATTTTAGATAGGATGCACCTATTTTGTTCGTCACTAGGACGGATGGCTCTTTGGAGTTGTTTGTTGGTTTTTGTCAACTGGATGAGACGATGAACAAGTTTGTACTTCTGTTAGTTGATGACTTGTTCGATCAGCTCTCTAGCATGAGGATATTCTCTTAGTTGGACCTTGAGGCGAGTTTTCGCCATCTTGGAGTATATTGGATGAGCGTGTCGATTATAGTGTATTGTACACTATCTTGATTTAAGGTTGGATATGTCGTTCGGGAAAACCAATGTATCGACATATATTATGGATCTCATGGGCCATGTTTAGAGAGGTCGCTTGAGTGGGTTGTGCTTGTGTTAGGTGATGATACTTTCGTCTACCCATGGTTGAAAAAGGAACATAAGACACCAATTAGTGGTTAGATTTTCGGGTACCACTCCTGGAGGAGGGGAGTGAGATGCTTAGGACATGCTGTTTCAAAGTAGGATGTCACTGTAGATCCTTCAGTTATGGCAGTCCGAAAATCTGAATGGATCCATGGTAGCAGTATCGTCGACCTATTGTTTAGGAGAGGATTAGGCTTTCGTTTGAGAAGTGAGGTGTAGACACATGTTGGTGGGTATGGTCAAGAGGTCGACGAGTGCATTGATAGTACTCATTCCGAGCGGGAATGAGGAGATGATAGTACATACTTGCCTGTGGTACTTAAATGCATGCGGTAGTGATAGCAAAGATAATATTCGAATCTTGATTCGAAGTTGGAGGCGATAGAGTTTGCTTTGAGGATTTGGAGGCATTGTCTGCTAGGTAAAGAGTTTGAGTTGTTCAGTGATCCCTAGTCATTGTAGTATCTCTTCTCCGAGAAGGATCTTTACCATCGCTAGCTGATTAGAGTTCTTAGCCTCCTATGGTTTGACATTTCCTAGACTTTTGAAAGGGAAGTATAGTGGTCGGTGTTTCGAGTAGGAGACATACCTGTTTGGGAGTGATATTCCATGGTGGGTATTGCTCGAGCTTATCATTGGTTACAACTTTAGAACTCGATTAGCTGTCGCCAGATGTGGTGTCTAGTTTGACCGTCAGACTTACTTTGATTTAGCCAATTGAAACTAGTCAAAGGCGTTAAACTATACTAGTGGAGACCATAGCTAAATTAAAAGAGTGAGTAGCGTCTGATGAGATGATGTAGTGCGGACCTAATCGAGGTTGTTGATTTCGTAGTGTTTATTTATTTTCGAGTAGTGTGAAAAAATATTTTAGCACTGCATTGATGGATTACCTATGATTGAGGATAGAGAGCTGGCATTTGTGTCATGGTAGATTGGTTGACAGATGATGCTGAATTTGCATTCCAGAAGTCAAGGCATCCGTTTTTGTGAGTTGTTTGTTGGATGGTTTGTGTGATCCATTGTGTGCCAAGAGATTGTAAGTAGTCGGGACCTGTTGTTCAATAGTGGGTTTTAGGAGAACTTACAAGAGGCATTTGGATATTTGGCACTAAATGGATTAGATGATATAGAGTTTGAACCATAGACTTGGAGATCTCGTAAGCCTATTCGTGTTGGTAGGTGTGTGTGAATCAGGTTAGGAGGAGGTCAAAGGAGTAGTAGGGTTCAGTGAAATGAAAGCGAAGGAAAAAGGGTATAGTAGACTGTTGGGAGCCTGAGGACCGTTAATCCGAAGCTCTTTAGATGATGAGATTTCGTTTTTGTCATCAGCTTTCATTGTAGATATCATATTGGATGTTTTATGCTAGATGGTTAAGTACTCCACATGCTAGGATAGGCATGGATGTTACTTTTGGATGTTAGATCATATGTATGCATGTTTGATTTGACTGTTGGCATTTGAGATGATAGTTTATGTTTGTATGGTTGTTAGGTATGCATGATAGTTTTTGTTTGGCACAACATTCTTTTTTAATGATTACTATAGATGATCTAGTATGGTAAAAGATATGAGTTTTATATCATTGTTGTAGTGGGGGGTTTTGCAGTCTTAGTCGTCCAAAGGAACTTTTGCAGAATATTTTTGGAATTTGACATATTTTTGAGAGCCGATGGGTTAGGAGTTCTCTTTGCTTTATGATTTTGAGGATGAAATTCTTTAAGAAGGGGAGAATGCAACGACCTGTATTTTGAATGATCGGGTATTTAAGCAGTTTATTTAAATATTTAATCGTTAATTAAATGAAAGCCTGAAAATGTGATTTTTCACATACGGCCGAATCAAGACCCGAGACCACTTCCGCTGAGTTTGGATTAACGTTGCGAATAAACGAGTATAAGGATCGCTATATTTTAAAATCATCTGATGATTTGATGGCCAAAACAGTCTTCAAATATGTGAAAATAGTCTTTTGAGGCACACTCTCAGATGGAGATGCAGTTAGTGCCGCTGGATCTGCAAAAATGAAGTGATGCACGTAGATGAATTTCGTTGCGATCAGATGCGTCATGTGATCGTACGGACTCGAAACGTACAACCATTTATTTGAGAATTAAATAAATGGAATAAAGTGTTATCATTATATATCCCCAAATTAAATCTCTCCCTCCATTTTCTTATTCCTGTTACCACAGCATCCAGAGAATAGAAAATCATGGCTTCCTTTTCTTAAATCATCTTCAAAAAATTAATTTTTCCACATCCATTGAAAAATACGAGGCTGGATTCATTGATATCGTAACGACGAATACTACATAATGACCATGGCAAAATTTTGGATCGAAACTGTTGGTCGAGATTGACCTCTTCTTCGTTAATCTAGGGTCAGATCTAGGCGGAGCTACGATCGACCACAAGGGAAACAGAGATCGCCATTGGATTTCTCTTCGCGAATGGCACTTATCTGCAAAATCTCATCGAATTCGATGGAGCATATCAAAATGCATTCATGTATGATATGAAGGGGCAACATTAGGTCGGACATTGCTTAGGTCGATCGAGTTGGCAAACTTGGTGTGCAGATCAAAGAGATTAGGGAGAAATCAAGGTTTGAAGTGGGCGGCTATGGGTTAAGATGCACAAACATGCAAGGCCTGGAGTAGTTTTTGATTTGGGAAGAAGAATTAGAGAGGTGATTAGTTAGTTATTATTTGTAATTAGTGAATTTATTATTTAAATAATCTCTTATCTTATTTTGGCCATACCTTTTTCATACAAGATCCGTTTTGGATGTTATTTCATGTGATGCGCTCATGATGGAAAGATCTAAATTTTGGTGCTAGTTTGGACAGATTTGGCTGAGGTGAGTTTTTGAGAAAAATGTGTGATCCTCTACGCGTAGAGGAGAGCACACATGTGAATATATATAAATAACACGAATATAAGGAGCTGCCAACATGCCTGGCAGGTAACAAGAGCAAAAATACATAAAGCTAAACTCAGGTACTCCTAAGATGATATCCGGCGGTGCCGCCACCCGTCGCACCTCAATAACAAATAACGGCAAGGCCACCACCCGATAATAAGATGATGAAAGTACCGAAAACGCTAAAGGGAAGAGCATCTGCTCTGAATAGGGGCTGCTGAGTAGAGGGACCACTCTGAAGGCTCCGAGCAAGAAGGAGGAGTGCCGACCCGGAGAGTAGAAACATCCTGAACAGTTACTCCATAGTGAAGGTAGCAGAATCCCAAGGGGCTATCTTGAGAAGTCCTGATAACCAAACGCCCAAAGCCTACATCTGAAACAAGACTTGGAATAAAAGATTTAGAAAGATACAAATATATGTATATTTATTAAGAAAATATGCATATATATGTATCTATAATAAATGATATAAAATAAAACCAATATAAGACAAATTTTAGACAAGAACAAAGTCAAGAGCAATGCATAAGACGGATCATAAATATTAATCATTAATCATAAGTAAGCTATTGTTTAAAGTGAGATTATCATATGAATTTGGAAAAATATTATCAATGCTATTATTAGTGCTTTGAAAGTTGTATATATGTTTAAAGAAATTAATATTATAGCTAACTTTGTTAAGATACCGTTTGAAAAGGAAATATTTAGCTAATTTGTATTTGGGATTAGAAATCCAATTAAAACAAAATGTAGAAATTGAAAAAATCAATTTGGTGAGATGACTATTATTATTATTAAATTTTTTTTGATTTCTCTCAAACCAAATAAACCAACTAATAATAATAAAAAGAGTGTCTAGTAAAAATCTAATATTTTTATTGAATTTGAATCTATAGTTTTTCCAATAGAATTCACAGTCCGAAATTTTAGTTATTGTATTAAAATTAAAAAATTTAAGCGTATTATTAAGAATGTAACTAGAATCCAGACAATCATAATATAAATGGTTAATGTCCTCAAGATGCAGATTGCAAAAATAACATTTGTTATCATTTTGAATGTTTTTTCTCTTTAAAAATTCTATTGTATTAAGTTTACCATGAAGCATTAGCCACATGTGGATTTTTGATTTAGGAGGAGCATTAGATTTCCACAAGTGTTTAAAAGAATTATTTAAAGTTTCCGAAAAATTGATAAATCTATAAAAAAGAATTTGGGGTATATTTCTTACTCTTATCCCATTCCCAAGTAATAAAATCATTATCATTATCAATGTTGTAAAAATTTAATATGGCAAAAAGCAAAGAAAGTTGCCTAAGGTTAGATCCTATTAAAATTCTGTTAAAACTGAAATTCCAAGGAGGATCATTTTCCTGAGAATAAACTTCATTAATTAAAGCATACTTAAAGTTACAAATATCGTACAAATCCTTAAATTCAAACTTAAGAGGCAAAATCGAAATCCAACAGTCATGCCAAAAAGAAGTACAATTTCCTGAGTGCACTATTGTCTTAGTTCCTAAGATAAAAATTTCGAAGTATTTTAAAACGTTTTTCCCAAAATTAGAGAATTTATGGGAAGAGGAATAATCAATTTGGTGTAAATTGATGTTATCGTTGTAATAGTATTTGGAAATGACCACTTTCCAAATAGCGTTATCATTTACATCTTTAAACTTCCAAAGCCATTTACTTAAAAGAGACAAATTCATACCACGCAAGTTTATAATTCCTAAACCGCCCTCCTTTTTAGCTTTACAAACAGTTTCCCAGTTAACAAGGCATTTTATACTGTTATTAATGTTATCTCCACTCCATAAGAAATCTCTTCTAATTTTATCGATTTTATCAATAACCGAATCAGGAAACAGATGCATAGACATCCAATAGATCGGTAAGGCTGATAGAACCGAGTTTATTAAAACAAGCCTGCTTGCTCTAGAGAGAAATCACCCATTCCAGTTAGATATCTTGTTTTTAATTTTATCAATTATAATAAGCCAATCATCATGTTTGAGTTTTGTAGGTCGAATCACAAACCCTAGGTATTCAAAAGGAAAAGACATTCTTTTGCAATTTAGAGTATCGGCTACTAAGTTTTCTACTCTCTCAAAAGTCATTTAAAACGAGAACTGAACTTTTGTCAAAATTAATTTTTAAACCAGATAAAAGCTTGAAACTATAAAGAATAAACTTCAGAGTAATAATGTGTCTAGGAAGATGAGATGAAAATAGTAAGGTGTCATCCGCGAATTGCAGAACCGATAAGCCGTTATGCGATATGTCATTACCAACACTTCCTAGAGACCCATTATCCACTGCATTCTTAATAATTTTGGCAAAAACATCGGCGACTAGGTTAAACAACAAGGGAGATAAGGGATCCCCTTGCCTAAGACCTCTCTTAGACTGAATTTTATTACCAAGAATACCAATTACCATAATACTAGAGTTACCAATTTTAAGTAGAGCCACAATCCAACTAATCCATCTATGACCAAATCCTCTTGCATGAAAGATATCTACAAGAAAATCCCAATCCACAAAATCAAAAGCTTTTGCAAAATCTAGTTTTAAAATCGCACAGGTTGTGCTGTTCTTACAACAGTAATTAATAAATTCTTGGACAGCGGCCACACCATCGGTGATATTTCTCCCTTTAATAAAAGCCGACTGTAAACGATCAATTAAATCGTTCATTCTTTTACTAAGTCTATTAGCAAGGACTTTGGAAATAATTTTTACTGAACAGTTAATCAAAGAAATAGGCCTAAAGTCTTTTAAGTTGTTAGCTCCTACTTTTTTGTGCAACAAAATAACATTAGCGAAGTTAAATCTCCCTAATTGCAAGTTACCATTGTAAAATTCGTTGAACAAATTAATTAAGTCAAAATTTAAAACATCCCAAAAAGTTTTATAAAATAATATAGGAAATCCATCAGGTCCAGGTGATTTATCACTAGGCATATCAAAAATAGCTTTCTTGATTTCCTCTTCGGAAAAAGGGTTATCTAGTTCTCATAAATCAACAATTGGGTCCGATGGATACAGATCTATCCATCTAACATTGATTCTATGATTGATTCTGGAACCAAAAATATCCTTATAATAGTCTGTAAAAGCCTTGTTGAGGTCTCCTTGATCAACTAACTCTATATTGTTAACAAATATAGAGTTAATTGTATTAGAGCATTTTCTACCATTAGCAATATTATGAAAAATTTTGGTATTATTATCACCTTCGTTGATCCATTGAATTCTGGATCGCTGTTTCCACATCACCTCTTCTTTTTCCAAGATAGAATTTAGATCATCTTTTAAATTAGCAAGAACATTACGTTCATCTAGGTTTAGGGGTCTAGATTCTTCTATCTTGTTAATATTAAGCATTTCATTAAGAATATTAACTTTTTTAATTTTTAAATTGCCTTAAACATTTTTGTTCCAATTTTTAAGAAAAATCCTAAGGTCTCTAAGTTTAGAAACAAAAGCTTTGGCAGAATTTTCCTTATTATCGAAGTTATGAAAACCCAAAGAATTCCATTTACAAATAACTAAGTTTACAAAATTGGGTTCTAAAAGCCACGTCTTTTCAAATTTAAAATTGCTTATAATAACTCTATGATACTCGCACGAGAGGATAATTGGACATTGGTCAGAAAAGGTATACGGTAAGCCATTGACTCTACAGATAGGAAATTTATCCTCAATTTCATCACTAACAAAAAATCTGTCGAGAAGAGCCATAGAAGGAGACTCTCTAGCGTTACTCCAAGTAAACGCTCTATTAGAGAGAGGAATTTCAATCAAGTTGGAGTTAAAAATAAATTGATCGAACTCCTCCATAGCGGAGTAATCCCCCTCCCTAGGAAAACGCTCACCTATGAAATGCGTAACATTAAAATCGCCCCCCAAAATCCAAGAACCCGGGGCAAGAGATCTAAAATCTAGGCACTCATTCCATAAAATTCTCCTATTAATTTTAGAATTAGGTCCGTGGACGTTTGAAATATTTAATAAAGAGTTATCAGAAAGATTAATAAGAATAACATGAAGAGAATGCTGTTTAACAATACACTGAAGGAATTTAAAATAATTATCTCTCCAACCTATCATTAAGCCCCCAGAAGAGCCCACGGAAGGTAGAAAAACCCATTTTCAAAAGTGATAACCACCTAATCGCCTAAAGAAACGGACATCGGGACAGTTAATTTTAGTTTCTTGAAGAAGAGCAATATCTATGGAGTAGTCTTTAAAAAAAACTCTAACCGTATCACATTTGTTTAAATCATTTAAACCTCTAATGTTCCAACTAATGATCCTCATAGATGAACTGAACTAGCCCTCTCTAATTCCCTACCTCTAATAAACTCCCGATCTAACTCAATATCAGAAAAAATAAAATAAGTGTCACTAGCTAACCGACTAAACTCAGCAGAAGATAGATTACCTAAAGCAAAAGAAGAAAAAGTGCTACCTAGAGAAGAGCTCATACCTGAGCCTGGATGCGTAGTACCACATGTGACACTCGATCCAGGTAACTCACCTAAAGGAGAAGACTGAGAGTTGAGGATTCTAGCGCTTGACGAACGGAACCACTGGAAGCTACTGCACGCTTGCGCTTTCCTCTCTTCGACGAAGAAGAGATTTGGACTGAACAGGTACTGTGATCCAAACTGTCTGACACAGAGGCATCATGCACAACATCTGAATAAGCATCGTTTGGAAACATAACGGGAAGACGAGGCACTAAATCAGCAACTGTAGAATCGTCATGTTGATTAGGGGACAAAAGCCAATCACAAACCACGATATCTGAATCTAATTTGACTTCTGTTGTTGGAGAAGAAACAACACAAGTATCCACTGCTGATAAACACCCGAAACAGCCTTCAACAGAATGCGCACGCAGAGAATCTTGCACGCCAACTACAGCAGGTTCAAGCTCCAAAGGAGTCGAAGATAAATAGGCCAACACACTAGAGTAAATAGAGTTATACTCAACAGGGCAAAAAATATCATTCGGCTGCTCAGTGGACAAAAGCTCGTCTTGAGAAACCACAGTTTCAATCTGGCGAGAAACTGCTGACAAGGCTTCATCATACTTGAACCTCTCAGCATTATCCAATGCAACACAAGTTGGACCTTCACAGACAACAGTATTTGGCAATATGATACCCTCTTTAGGAAGTAGGCTAGAAGATAAACAGTATGTATCATCAACACATTCCAGTTGATATACATCCCCATGCCTGTCAACAGATGTAGCGAGAGACCCTAGGCATTCGAAGGGATTCTTTGTAGGAATGACAAACGAGTTGGTGTCTTTGGGCAAGACTTTGTTTTTCTTCTTAGGGACCTGGGAAAAACCGAACATGGAGGTGTCATTGGTTCCAGATAAGGTACCAGGTACAAGCGAGGTAACCATTGTTACCATATTTGAACATTCATAATAAGCAGCAACCGTTGGATCTAGGAGCATTGAGTCAAAAGCACGAAAGCAGTCTATCGTGTAACTGTCATTGGAGGTCATCAGGTTGGTCAAGTCAACCTTTTCACTGTCTATTTTTGGAACAAAGTCTTTAGAACGAGATTCGAGTTTGCCCAAATGAACCACGCGGTCGCCAACGTATTCTAGGTAGCCATCCCCAGAAGTCGGTGAGAATAAAGCATCAAAATGAGTGAAGAGATCTTCCAGATAACTAAAAGCTTCGTCTCTCGAATGTCGCAGAGAATCAAACAAGAGGCCTCTTAAAATTAGAAATTTCAGAACAAATTGGAAACAGTGGTCGATCAAAAAGGATTTGGCAATGGGCGCTGCATTCGTGGACTCCGATTTACCAAAGTAGGTTTCAGGGTCCCCAAACCGACCCCGATATCCCAATCCGATGTTGGGCAAATTTATAGCATCGAAGTGCTTGAACATTTCCTCTAGACAAAATAAGCTTTCCCGACTCGAGCGCCCTAGATAGTCCAGTATAATCCCCTTTAATAGAAGGTATTTCAATATGAATTGAAATCCATGCTTTATCAAACAGCGAGGAGAAGATTTTGGATTGCCATAACAATTGGATTTTTTGTGGCCGAATTTCCCACAGGCAAAACAGCGAATTGGATCTCTACAATCTTTAGCTTTGTGGTTTGCATCGCCACAGCGGAAATAGAAGAAATTCCCACTTTTGCCGTCGGACCATGATTTTCACGGCACATTGGACACACAACTCGCGCCCTGACAGATCGGTGAAGATTTCACAACGACGGCATACAATCTGGGCGTGGAAGAGTTTCTGTTAAATTAATGCTTAAGAAAGGGGTGAGAAGAGGAAGGGTTATTCGTTTTATTTGGGGGAGAAGCATGGAGGAAGCAGGTAGACGCCATTATTGATGGTTTTTTAACGGTCGTAAGTGAATTCTCTAAACTTTGGGGCCAAGGAAACTATGTTTGCCCTGGCCTTCGGTTAGCCGGTTTTATAAGTGGTCGTGCACTATGTCTCATTATTGTGGCCGCTGGGATTCGAACCGGTGCCACTACAACCATATTTAGCAACTCCACTATGTCTTAACCACTGGCTGAGGTGAGTGATAATGTCTCTCATTTTACTATGATTGGTTATTTATTGTTAAATTGAAGCTCGGGGATGATTTTTGGTTTTAAATCATGATGTTACTCTATATATACAGCAGCTATATTTTTATAAAATTATAGTTAATTATTTTTAAATGATTTATAAGGAATATCGCATATTTTTCATCATCGTGCCATAGTTAGGGAATTATTAGATTAATTTATTATTGATGTTAGTTCCTATGCTAATTGGTATGGATGGATTGTTACGTTGTACGTATGTTGTTTTGGATGGATGTTTAGATGTATGTTTGATTGTTTGGCTTATTTGTTATTTTGCTGTTTTGGTTGAAAACGTCGATTGGCGATGATTTGATTTTAGGTAGCATCTTGTACGTGGTAGTTCCGCACATGCGAAAATCTAATGAACAATATGAGCTGTAGAAGAGGGTTTGGGATATCTGCCGATGGATCTGGACTTCAGAGTGGACGTCGGACATTTCTGTTTGGTCTGTATTTAACTATTCAGTTAAGTACAAGATCAAAGTGGATGGTATTAACCATAGTAGAGTGGTCGATGTCCATCATTATTATTGATTGGCGATTTGGCTGATCAGTGACTTTGACGTTGATGAGATACTGTGGTGCGCGACGTGATGGCTTGTTCATGTGACCAGTTTAGAGATACGATGCTATTACCCTATGGTGAGTGGTATTGATGGTGAGGCAGGGCTGTGGTGCTTCGACCTAGTGATTTTGATGGTGAGGCAGGGATGTGGTGCTTCGACCTGGCAGTCTGATATTGCAAATAGTGACTTGATGATGTATGAGTAGGCTCCAGGGTTATAGTATTAGGACTGTATGGATGATACCAGATCTCAGGCTTTGGATGGCATGATAATAGGGTTCTCCGATCGGAGCTCAGGTAGAGAGCGGGAACAAGGATGGTAGCTCGGATTGGAGCGAGGCTATAGATAGTGGACTAGATTGAGTGTTAGGGCTCGTGACCAAAAAATTTAGTGACCTAGTAGGGATTGGATCCTTATCGATTGAGTAGGGCTTAATGGATGTGTTTGTGCCTAAGGTTCGTTGATGACATAGAGTGTTCTGGTTGTGTTCAAAGCGAGGGCACTATATGCGGGGGCATCCGAGGGCTGGTAGCGCCAGTTGTGTACTCTAGACCGGCAGGGTCTACATCAGGTGGTACAGAGGTATCACAAGAGACAACCATGCAAGGTTTCTAAACGGTGAGTACGGCGAACATTTCCCGAGAACTGGGATTTCCACTAGTCCTTGACTGTCTAAGAGGGTCATATGAGTCATCATATATCTGGCACATTGGGTGACAGTTAGTACTGTTTGATGGATGCTATGTTTGTTTTGGTTGCTTACTAGTCACCTATCACCTTAGGGATGTCACTCTAGGTAGGTATTATGGTATGAATACCTAGACATCCTGACTTGACTTAGTGTGGAATAGGCATGGATGGAGATATCAAGACACCTGGAGTTACTTAGTATGGAGTAGGGACCGTAAGTGGAAATACCAAGGCACCTTGATAGTTACGGAGTATGGTGTACCCTTTTTATGATGTTATAGAGTAGCATTTTACTTGTGTTTATGTGCTAACTCTATGGTTGCAGGGACAAGTCGGGTGTGGTTTATATACCCTCTGTTATATATGTTACCGAGTTTTATAGTATTTTGAGATTTGATATCGCTCTCACTAGACTGTTGTTTAGCCCTAGGATTTATGCTTTGCTTCTTATTATCTCGACTAAAATGAGTAGATTGAGAGCTAGTGGATGATTATGGAGCTCTACAGATGGACCGACATGAGGTGATAGTTATCTATACTTACATGTGCATTTATTATTATATTTCTACTGTGTGACACTGTGGAACCTTGACAGTGTTGATTTACTATTATAAAACAATGTACCAATTGAGTCTACTTTCCCATTGTATAAACTATATTATGGTATTGTATAACTTTGAAGATCTTTATTCAAATGATTATTTCACATTGTTATTACTATTTCTATTGTTTTATACATGTGCAGATTATTACATTTACTCAGATGCAATGTGAGATATGCGATAGGTAATTTGGTTATTTGATGCTTCATTTTCTTCTTTTCCATTCTTTTCTTTTCCATCTTGTTCGTTTTTCTTTCCTTTGACTACTGTTCTGCACGATAGGTATAGGGCAATCGTTACGTTTTGGTTCTTCGATTTGCTAATGACACATGCTTTTTTCTCATATCTGTCTTGCCATGTTATATGTAACATCCCCTTACTTGGAGGCCTAAAACTAACGGTTGTGGATGCTATAGGCATCCATAGTTATTAATCCTCGATGACCAAATACGACAATGTTAGATACATTGATACACAGAAACATGTGAATATGGAAAATCTTAAAACAACAAACAAAGATCACATTCCATTTCAAAATATTTCAAATTCATTACATAATTCCAAAGTGGAGATCACGCTCAAAAAAATATACTTATTATAAAATACGCCAGGAGCGACATATATGTTGGATCATAGGTTTTGATTGCTGACAAGACATAATAATTCACGAATCTACGACTTCGATAACATCCAGACTCATCGGCTCAATATATGGTTTGTATAGTTATATATTTTAACAAGAGTCATCAAATGTGTGTTTAAAGTCCAGTTTAGTGCTTTGTTAAAATCTGTCCCCAAGAATCATCATTCACATTTAAATAAACTTGCATGCATATTTTAATCAAAATCAAGTGTCAAAAAATGCATGAAGTGGGGCTCGAACCTGGGTCACTTGTTTCAAAGGCAAGTACTCTAACCAAACGAGCTACTCCAATTTTTGCTTAATAATAGAATTCAGTCGACTGAATACAGTCAGTCAGTCGACTGAATCTGTGCATTTTAACATATTTGTGCACGATTTTTTTACATGTCTTCACTATTCAGTCGACTGACCATTTTCGACCAGTAGACTGACCTGAACCCAACTGTCATATTTTTGAAAAGACATCTTCTTCTGCGAAAGGAAGCAACCCTTCTCTGAACGGAAATGGATGCTTCTTTTCGTCAGAACCCTTCACCAACGGGAGTAACTCTTCAACGACTATATATTCATGTTTCTGAACACTTCACATTCACTGATTTTCATTCTAACTCTCTAATATTCTTCTTGTGCTTTAATATTTGCATTCAAACAGCGAACAAACGTTTTACTGCTTTGAATCTACAAATAACTTTCATAATCTTCGATTCTTAGCATTACCTTCTCTTCATATCTTCACATACACTTCATATACTTGAGGATTTGATTATAAGAGGTTTGTACTATCAGTGACAAATCAGTGTTATCAAGAACACCCAGTGTCAGATATTATTTTGTATTAGTGAAGTCCTCTTCTACCGCTGAGGTGAAAATCCTATTCAGTTGCTCATGTGTCTGTTCTGCTGCTCAGACTGTATATACCTGTTCCTTTGGGTTAAGTGAGGGTTATTGTAGTTGAAATTTCAGAAGGCGTTTGGGACTGGACGTAGAACGGGAAGTTCGAACCAGTATAAAAATTCCTGGTGTGCTTGTTTATTTTGCTTATTTTCATTTACTTTGCTATTATCATATGTTTCCACATTCAGATTTAATTATATTCCATATTACACGATCCTACATACTTTCATTTGGTATTAGAGCATAGTCACTTTCATTTAGTATCAAAGCATAGTCATTTTCATTTGATATCAGAGCATGGTCATCATATAACCGTAACACAGTTATCAGATAATCTAAAACCCTGGAATTCCATCGATCGTCACAACATCATAGAACAATGGCAAGAAAATGATCTAATCGAAATACAACGGGCAAAATCCCTGTTAAAGCCACCAGCGAGGACTACAAAAAGATACTTTCTGATTTACAAATTTCAGTAAAAGATAATAATGAATTAGTTGGTATTAGAAATAGATTTCAAAGCTTAATTTTATTATTTTAGAAAAGATGAAATCTGTAGAACGTGAAAATGAGAAATTGAAAAATGAGAAGTTAGATTTAGAAAATCAACTTGATGTTTTAAAGAATAATTTTATAACTATTAAAGATTCTCTAAATGAACAAAACACCATATCTGAAAAAGAGAGAGAGAAATTTTCAAAAGAAATTTTTGATTTGAAAAGACAAAATGATTTATTACAATCCTCTTTAGATAATTCAGAATTTCAAAATTCCCTTCTCAAAAATGAGAACCATACGTTAAAAATGAGAATTCTGAATTAAATTAGAAATTTGATATTTTGAATAATAGTAATATTTCTTTTGAAAATAATAATTGTGACTTTAATGCTAAATTTGATAAACTTAACACTGTAGTCATAAAATTTAATGAAGGTCAAAACGATAACATGATTTTATCTAGTTCTAGACCTTTAAATGATAAAAATGGTTTCGGATATAATAAAATAGATCGTAGAAATAGCACTAGACATGCTTTCATGTATAGTAAATATGTTAGTGCTAGTACTTGATTACGAGAAAAGTCTAAATCCAATTTTTATAAAAATTCAAATACTGCTATGACCAATAATGTTTACAATTTCTTTAGTAGTACAAAATCATTGACGGAAAATATGAATAAAAATTATCTAAATATTTGGGTTCCTGTTAATTGGAAAAATAGAGAAAAATACATTGATGATTATTTTGATATGGCGGTTAATAATGAAAATTATATTTATAAAGGTTCAGCCACACCCAAATGGGTATGGTTTCCTAAAAATTAGGAAATTATAAGAACCATGGGTATCGTATGCTTTAAATGTTAATTTTTTCTGATGCTTTACATTATATATATAAGTTATTTTGTTTTATATTGTTTTATGTTAACACTTAAGAGAAATATAATTTATATCATCATATAAACTCTCCTTTTTGTCGATGACAAAGGGGAATAAAGATATTGCTCTAACACTATTTGCAGGGATATCCATGTAAGCACAGATTAAGGGGGAGAAAAGATTAATTATTTACATGAATTTATAGCATAGATTCAGGGGGAGAAATCTATAGCACAATTGCAGGAATATATTCAGTGAGAGAGATAAGAACAACAAAGCTTGTCAAAGATTCGTTCGCAGCATAATGAAATTGTCATCATCAAAAAGGGGAAGAATGTTGGATCATAGGTTTTGATTACTGACAAGACACAACAATTCACGAATCTACGATTTAACAAGAGTCATCAAATGTGTATTTAAAGTTTAGTTTAGTGTTTTGTTAAAATATGTCCTCAAGAATCATCATTCACATTCAAATAAACTTGCATGCATATTTTAATCAAAATCAAGTGTCCAAAAATGCATGAAGCGAAGCTCGAACCTGGGTCACTTGTTTGGTGTGCTTGTTTTATTTTTCTTATTTCCATTTACTTTGTTATTATCATCTGTTTCCACATTTAGATTTAATTATATTCCATATTACACAATCCTGCATACTTTCATTTGGTATTAGAGCAAAGTCACTTTCATTTAGTATCAAAGCATAGTCTTTTTCAATATAAAGACGCCCCCTTGAATGATAAGAGTATATAATAAGGCAATTTTGCCTTTACAACCAAACACAGCAGAAATAAAAGAACTCTAAGTAGCTAACATGCCTCCTACACGTCACCGGAAACTTTATTCGTCTAAAAGAACACCTGAAATCCCTAAACCTCAAACTACTGAAAATTAATTGAGTACTCGAGAGTTTAAGGGAAAAACAAAAACTTCAAGTCAGACATAAAGCCTGGTATGAATAATAATTTACCATCTCAAATCATTTAGATATCTAGCGGGACCACGCCGCTTAGCGGAATGGGTTCCCTCACTAATATCTTAAAACCTTTATTAAACCATATACCGTGCTCCTGCATCCACAATGGTTAAAACAATTCAAAATGATATGATGATACGCAAACAAGTAAGTTAATTCTGGATTACCCTTCCTTATTCATTC
The DNA here is from genome assembly GCA_030765085.1 of Allium cepa. Taxonomy (NCBI): domain Eukaryota; kingdom Viridiplantae; phylum Streptophyta; class Magnoliopsida; order Asparagales; family Amaryllidaceae; genus Allium; species Allium cepa. Next base: position 70,671,962 of record CM060930.1, on the reverse strand, counting down.
TGACTATCTATCTCAATTATAATTTCTTGGATTACTATTAACCTATTAGTTTTCATAGGCTCACTAATAAGTGGTTAAATGTTTATGGACTACCTGTCTGATATCATAGCTTCATGGGATCACTAAGAACCTATTGATAACTCCAATATCTTTTCTCTTATCGTAGTTTTCATGGGCTAATTAGGAACTTATTGACTAACTGTTAATATCTTGATCCGGATATAACTTTCATGGCCTGACTGTAAACCTATTGGTCCCTGCCAGTATTAAATCATAATTTTCATGGGTAGACTATGAACCTATTGGCCTCTGCCAATATCCTTCCCTTTAAACAGTTTCCATGGGCTTATTGTGTACCTATGTGCCCCTGCCAATATCTTTAATTAAGATTTTAACATTTCTTAAGTTCTATTCACTACTGGGTCAATATAGCTGGTTATTCTACCCTTCCCTAAAGTACCTTTATGGGTTAATTACAATGCGAATAAATATATAAAGAAGTAATACTCTTAAAAATCTTTATTTATGCCATGGTTTTTTCTTTAAAATAAGAACGGGTTATTTGTATTGAAATTTTAAAGCATCACTTTCGAAACCACTGGATAACCTCTATCGAAAGCATAGAAAACCTCTTTTCAAAACACTAAGTATATATGTTTTACGATGGATTTTCTACCGGTTTAGAAAATCGTCGAAAAATTTATAATAAAAATTAACTATAAGCGCATGACTTACAATTTTAGTATGTGGCGAGTACGGGTCGATCCATTGAAAATTGTTAGATTTTAAATTTCTATTCAATCAAATTAAACCAAGAATTTGAAGAGTGTGTTGAGATAAAAAATGTAAATACTAACAAAAGCTAATGGATAAAAATATGAGAATTTGAAGGCAATTTAGAGATAATTCCACTTTTTGATCACATAAATCAACATAACATGGAATTGTGATCTCTCTTTTTTGGTCATTGGTGAATTTAATTGATGTTTTTATCATAAATATGGCCTATTTGTGCTATTAATTAGCTCAACATAAGCCATCAAAATATAACACACCCCTTAAAACACTTGAAAATCTTATGAAAAATGACAATAAAGTTGAAAGTAAAATCTATTTTAAGAAGGGCCTATTAACTATTGATTAGAAATATAGACCATCAAATTCTAATTTAACAAAGATCCTTAATTGATTATCAAAGGTTAACAAAGTGGTATTTTCATTTCTTTTGAATAACAAATCGAATCAAATAGGTAAAAATAGTGCTTGGATTTCGATTGTTTACTCTCTCTCTCTCTATTTTTGAAAACTTTACTGATATTAACAATATTTACATATGCCTAACACGGAAAACTAAGGCCAGATATATCACCCATGCACTGCCTTTCGGGCTTATGTGAGGGGAATACAGAGCGTGGCGTGTAAACACACAAGTGCGAACACTTATCAACTGTAGGCATTATTAATAAAAGAATTTTTATATACATGGGCCTAACTCAGATATATTGAGGCTAGATATACCGATTGTGCACTGCCATTTGGGCTTATTCGAGAAGGGTATAGAGCATGGCAAGTGAACACACAAGTGTGAACACCCGGCTCTCGGTGTTAATAAAAAAAATACATATATACAAAATCATTTTTTTTATTTTTTTGTTATATATATATTTTTTAATTTTTTGTTTTTTTTGAAAAGAGAGTTTTAAAAATCATCTTAGCACCATTTAACTTAGAAGATTAAATGTTATATCCTTTTATTTTAAATCCACCACTTTTTTAAACAAAGATTTTCAATTAGGATATACTTCATAGTTAACACGTATGAACCTTCTTAAGTACTAGTTAAACATCATTATTTGTAATCACACTTTATTTTTATTTTTGTTTAGACAAATAATTTTTCAAAAAATTTAATTTAATAACTAGAACCATGTATTTATCCTATAGTGTTTCTGTAAAAATAAATCTAAATACTTAAAAAAAAGTTTTTTTTTTGTTTTTTTTGTTTTTTTGGAAAGAAAAAGAAAAAATAAACCATGAAAAATCCAAAAAAATACGAAGATAAGACTCTCCCCACACTTGATTTTGAGTGTGTCCCCAAAGTCAACCCAAGTGGAAGGAGAAAAATAAAATAAAAATACGACCTATATTTACATGAAAATGAAACGGTTATTAAAAATGAAACGATAGGTATGAGAGATACAGCTTAAGCGCAAAAAACCAAACCATGAAAGATTTCAAAGTTGAATGTTGATTTGAAAAAATGAATGTCGTTTTGTTAAAAATTGTAGGGTTGTTTTATTTTTGATGATTTTTGAGGTTGATAAAACAATTGGTTGAAGTTCAAGTTTATTTCACCAAATTGAAATTCAAGCTTATCATTGACAAATTCTCCAAAATTATTGATTTCAAAATCGAAATGGTTATTCAACTCTTCTCCATCAGAATTTGACAACTCGTTTTCGAAAAGTCCTAAGAAATCGTATTCATTGAACTCGTCTTCCTTTATTGAATTATTAACAACTTCATCGCATAAATCAAGTTCAAAATCCAAAGTTGTTGTATTCAAATTTTCATAATCGAAGAAAGGAAGATCAAATTTTAAATCAAGTTTCTCACCTTCAAAGAATCGATATCCAACTTAATCACCGTATTTTCAACAGCTTCATTAAGATTGTCGTTTTCAATTTCGTAAGTTATTAGTTGAAAATCATCAATTATGGTAAAAGATGGAATATTACTCGACTCGTCACACATTGGGATTTGATTTTGTTTTTCACCTTGTTTCATGTAGGTTTCAAACAACAAATCATGTAATCTTTGTGAATTTCGTCCATTTACTCAACAAAATCAAAATTATTATTATTAACTTAAGGATTCTCAATTTGAATTTGTTGAGAACAAAAATTGTCCATTGAACCATAGTCGAGATTATTGAAAAGTGATTCACATTTTCGTTTCGATTTTGAAATTCATTTGGAATTCGAAGTTGTATTGGCATGAGTTACAATCGAAATCATTTGAATTCTGAAGTGAATTCAAATTTTGAAATCCTTGACTGAAGTTATTGCATAAATATAAATTACATAAATCATTTATCATTTGATTTTGTTGTGTAGAAAGTTCAAGTAAAAACAAAATAATTTCAATACTATTTTCAAGTGTCGAGGGTTGCTCATCATTTTGAAAACTTTGTGATTCAAAATCCGAATTGTTTGTACAAAAGTTGTTTTTAAAATATTCATAAGAATTTGGAGTGAAATTATATGGGTTATATTGATTTTCACAACTATTGTAAAATTCTTGTGAATTGGGAAATTTCGATATTTTCAACAATTTTTTTGGAATTTTTTGATTTTCTAAGAAAAACTAATTTAATTTTTTTTTTGATTTTGTGATTTTGATTTTCAAAAATTTCAAAAGAAATGATTTAAAAACCAAGTTAAGAAATATTTACAATTTTTTTTAGTTTTGGACTTTGAATTTTTTTTTTTAATATGCATGAACTAATGTGACTAAACGAATGCAAATGATTAAATACAAATTTCTATCCTAAGTAGCTCCTGACTCAAAATGGTATAATCACACTATCTTAATCGAACAAGATCGTTCTCAGGTAGGTAAATGACAGAGGTTATCGGTGCACCACGAATCACCGTAGCAATGCAGTCGAAGGTTTAAGTACCTTCAGAGAAACAATCAGTATAATTTTTACGAATCACCGTAATATTTATAACTGATTATTGATCTGCCGTAGGCTAGACACCAAGAAATTAAATTGTCGAAAGATGACAACTTGTCAATATACAATTAATCGTTATTGATGTCTAACCATTATTATTAATCAGAATTCTAGGAAGAAATGCAAAGCAAAAATTAAACGTGTATTAACATTGTAACTACGAATGAATTTTTTTTGTTTTTGAATTTTTTTCTAAAATGCAAGCAACCAACAATGCGAGGAAAATAAAACAAGGGATAAAGGACATGATACCAGAGCGTGCATAATTGTTAGCAACTTTACTTTTAAGCCGTGATTTTTTTATATGCAAGCTAGCAATTTAACTTTTTGGCAAGCAATTCTTCCTTTTATTTCCTACAACCTAAAAATTAAAAATAAGATATATATATATATATATATATATATATATAGTTTTTTTAATATATGTTTTTATATCAAAGAAGAAACTAAAATAAATTAAAAACAAAAAAATTAAACTAAAATAAATATAAAAACAAATTTCAATTGAAAAAAAAGAACTTGGTTGCAATTCTTTTTTTATAAGAAGAGATGCGACTAAAAACAAATGGACTCAAAACAAAACAAATTCAAAGAATTTTTTTTTTAAACTAAAAGAAAACTTAAAAAAAATTGAACTCAACCAAAATTACAAAAAGAATTTATTTTTCTTTTTTAATTTTGAAATCTTCTTGTCAAGCAAAACTAGGAAAAATATGAAACCAAAACATTTTTTTTTTTGTACTAAACTAAAACAATACAAAAGAAAAATATATATTTATAATCACTCAGCCCACATGTAAAAATCTTTTAACCCGGCCCGTTAAAGTCTCCTAACCAAATTAGAACTTCGAACAGAATTATACTTCACAAAAATTATACTTCACAAAAAAATAATACTTCACAGCAATTCAATTCGCGAATTCGCTAATCCAATTCGCTAATTAACAGCTTGGTCGATTCGGTGCTTGGCTACGGCAGTTGCGATTTTGGGTGGTGGAGGCGATGTTTGTCGAAGGTCGAGGCTGTCGCAGTTGAAGGGAGGTTCGTCTGCTTGTTTTTCTGATGGATTCGTGGTCGCTGGGAGGAAGATGTCGCGATGGTTGTTCGAAGTGGATTCGATTGCAAATTTGGATTTGGGTGTCGACGTGACGTGATATTGGGATGTGGCGTTGGTGCGGCGATTGGGTTTGGTGGGTTATTGGAGTTCGAGGTGATTGATTGTGTAATGAATTGGGGAAGTGGTGGTGAGGATGTGATGACAGTGATGGGCTTGGAGTTGCACAGTGAGAGGAATGTGGTTGTATGTCTGAATTTGGTGAAGGAGTTGCAAGTATTGGGGTATGGTGTTAGTGTTTGGAATGGGAGTAAGTTACTGTGATATGGCTGTAGGCGGGGGATAAGAAATGCTCTGGTGGTGGAAGATGGAGGAATGGCTGCAGCATTATGGTTGGGGCAGTGTAAGGTGAACAAGTTCACAGGCAGCGTGGTCGAGGTTAAGTGTGTGTTTGTGTAATAGTGATGGTTTTACAAGGCTGATATGTGAAGTGGTCAGTTAGTACGATGGCAGCGCAATGTTTGGTTGAAGTGCTGAGTGATGTTATGACGGTGGAAATAGTATGGTCCGGAGTGTGGTGTTGTTGATAGGAGTATGAAGTTTAGTGGTCTGGAGTATGAAGTTTAGTATGGTCAGAGGGAGTTTGTGGTGAGTCCGAAGTTGACAATATGGGTTTGTATGTGGTGAACCGTTGGTCTGTGCTTGTGGTTGGGGTGCAATTGGTTTGTGAAGGAGAGTGGTAGCAAGGGTATGTGTGATGGCAGAAGTGGGAAGGACTGTTAGGTGCTTGTGGACAGTAAGGTGGCTATGTGGGTGAATATGATGGAGCAGTTTGTGTGATGTAAAATGGTTTAGTGGGTGAATATGATGGAGCAGTTTGCATGATGGATGGTGGAGTTTGTGAAGTTGGCAGCAACTTGAAGTAAATAAATGAAGATAGTAGATGGTTTAAGGTGACAGTAGATGGTTTAAGGACAGTATTGATGAAATAAGTTGGACAATTGTGGCAAGGAGGCCGCTGCAATAAATGAAGACAGTAGATGGTTTAAGGTGATAGTAAATGCAATTGTGACAAGAAGATAGTAAATGGTGGTTTAAGTTGAAGGCTGTTGCGGTTATTGATGAAGTAGTGTGGTGAAGTAGAGATGATGGTGAAGTAGAGGAGGAGCAAATGAAGGCAAGGGGATGCACAGAATGCACTGTAGTGGATGTGCAGTGAATTTTTTTTACTTATTTTTTAAATGTAGAAGAAAGGAAAAAGATGTAAAAATGTTGATGCAAAATTGAAAATGCAAATGTGAATTAATAATTTTTTTTTTTAGAAATTATGTATGTTTTTTTATAAATAGAAATGCATATAGAACAACAACAAACACACAATATAATTTTTTTTTAAACGCAAACAAACACACAAAAATCAAACAAAAAAATAAATGGAAAAGAGAAATTAAAAATCAAATCAATTTTTCGACAGCGACGCCAAAAGCTTGTTTAACGACGGATTTTCTATCGGATTAGAAAATCGCCGAAAAATTTATAATAAAAAATAACCGCAAGCGCACGACCTATAATTTTAGTACGTGGCGAGTATAGGTCGATCCGCAGGGAATTGTTAGATTTTAAATTTCTATTCAAACAAATTAAACCAAGAATTTAAAGAGTGTGTTGAGCTAAAAAAAGGTAAAAACTAACAAAAGCTAATGAATAAAAATATGAGAGTTTAAAAACAATTTAGAGATAATTCCACTCTCTTCATCACATAAATCAGCGTAACATGAAATTGTGATCTCCCTTTTTTGGTTATTAGTGAATTTAATTTAATTGATGTGTTTATCATAAATATTGTCTATTTTTGCTATTAATTAGCTCAACATAAGTCATCAAACTATAACACACCCCTTAAAATACTTGCCAACTCTTATGAAAAATGACAATAAAGTTGAAAGTAAAATCTATTTTAAGCATGACATCTTAACTATTGATTAAAAATATAGACCATCAAAATTTTATTTCATCATTCACTTAATTACCATAATCATATGTAGATGAAGAGGTAATTTTTGTTTGTGACTATTTAAACATAGCTTATTTGGTGTCAACAATATAGGCTATCAAATTCAAATCTAAAACAACAAAATTTAACCACTTCAAACATTTCGTTTAAGCACAAAAGAGATTAAAAAATTATCAAATTATGTTGAAGCTACATGATTAGAGAGCTTCATTAACCCTAAATTGAAATAGTTTAGCCTCTCATATTTGCTATCATACCAACAAATATAGCATTCAACATGAAACAAAAAACAAAAAGAAAAAAGAGCAAAGTAAAAAAAGAACTAACTAAACTAAAATAAAAGCTAATCTACTTGCATGAATAAAAGATCTACACTACTAGCATGAAAGGAAATAAACAAGAAAAGAGCATATATTAAAACTACATAAAAGGAAACTACATGAAAGAAAAAATGGTAAAATAGCCATGGAAAAGAAAACGAGTTTTAATTTATTTTTGATCATAAACTAATGAGTCTAAGATATTAAAAGGAAGAGAGAGGTTACATGAACATATGGTGTATTTATACATGTTTTAAAACCCTAATCCATTTTGTAGAAACTACCCAAACTACCCTCTTAGGAAGTGTGGCCACCAAGTTATCATTAGTATAAGATAATCCTCCATTAAGTGTGCATGAAACTTTAATGGCCATTAGCATGTGTATTAGCTCCTAATTTGTACATCAAGATAAGTGGGTATGTGGGGTCCTCCATGATAAATAAAATGAATTATTTCCATCTTCATTTGTTTTTCTTCACTCTTGTGCATGCATATATCTTCATGAAACCACTTGCATTTGAATCCAAATTACAAAAATCATAAAAATGTCCAAGTAATTTTTCTCAAATTAATATATGCACAAAAATGACCATTTTGCCCCTGTATGAAGATGAATATGTGACGATTTGAAAATAATTTGAATTTTGGTTTAAACATGCTAAAATGCCATGTATAATCATTTATTTAATTAAATTCGATAAAATATGGAAGTAAAAATATGCACATTTACGTGCACATCAATATACCTTTCGAAGCTCTATAAATCAATCCTTTTGAAACCAAATCATACCTTTTGAATGTATCAAAGCATTGCCAAATAATCTTTAGAAATGTAGCCTCGAAACCAATGAAAGGACCCCTTTTGAAAACATTGGGTTTTTCTCTTTAAAAACATTTTTTGGATCAAAGTGGTTACACACAAAAGTATCTCTTTTGAAACCTTTAATAAAATATTTTTGAGGAAAAATTGATGGTGTCGGAACCATATATTCAAAAGCTCAAAACCTTGGAGTAAAACTTTGAAGGATAGCGTCGAAACATATTTTCGACACCATTACCTTCGAAATCCCTGAGCCCGTTCGAAAGCATTTAGGAAGTGACTTAGCTTAACCTTAAAACGAGGAGAACCCTTTGAGAGCATTGATGGCTGCAATACGTTCGAATGGTAAAAGAACGACAGTAGGGTTTCAACCAAGTCGGAACCACCTATTTCGAAAGCTTTGTTTTATAAATAAAGTAACGTCTTCGAAAGCTTATACTTTAAAACATAAGATGGAAATCACCTTCGAAAGCATTTTGAAAATCCATTTTGAAAGCATATGTTTCGACTCCTTTGAAATCGTTTATGAAAACATGGCAGACGCGTATCATTTGAAAACAAAACTAAGGTCTCGACCTCATTGGAAGATTTGCTTTTGATACCATGACTTCCGCCTTTCATCTAATCCACTACGTACCATCTAAGTGATACATTGTGTATTGGTTTCGGCTAGGTGGGTTTCGGCAGGGTTGGTTTCGGCTGAGTCGAGGCGGAAGCATTAGGTCGAAGCTCACTTCCAAAAGAGGCAGACAAACTTTTTGTTTAAAAGGCTGAATTAATGCTAAGTTTAGTAATTGCTTTATAACTAACACATCTATTTGTAAACACCTAATTGGCTACCTTAAAACTTTTCAAATACTTTACAAAATAACTGCCTCATATATCAGATCTAAATCAAGGAAAAAAGTAACGTTTAAGCCCTTGCATTAAGCGAAACCAATATTGCGAATAATTCCTTCTTTTAAAATAATTTATTTTCCATAGCAAATTAATTAGGAAAAAACCCCAACAACCTTAGAAATTCATTTTCATCAACTTTTCAAACATATTAAAATTTCAGACCCAATTTCTTCCTGAAATGATCGAAATAAATTTTAAACCCAAATATATCATATTTTCCTTTAAAAATTCAAAATAAATTTTCCATAGCTTGAAAAATTATTAAAATTGAAATGCATCTCACAAATCATGTTTTACCTAACATATAATTTTTCCATGGCATTCTAAATTCAATAACAATCGGTTTTGCCCTAAAACCATGCAAATTCATATGTAAATGAATTTGTTTAAATCAAACATATTATAATTCAAGCATATCATCATCATCCAAAACATCATAAAACGAATTTAGTCTTAAATATGAAAACATATGATTATAGAAAAGCAAAATAGAGATGGAGTGAATTATTATTCACCTTAAATATGATAAGGAATTTGAGATTTGTAGAAGCTTGATTCCCATAGCTTTGCTCCTTAGCTTTGATTTAATTTTTCTTCCTCTTTTCCCTTGTTAATGGTCGGCTTCTCTTTATGGTTTGATTTGCGTTTTAGGTTTTTAGAATGAACGTGAAAAGAGAAAATGAGACGTGGATGGGTATAACCGTGAATAAAAAAACTACGGCTATTTACTAATATACCCATGTTTTTAATTAATAACATATAGGACATTCTAGGCCCATTTAATTAATTGCTTAAGCATGGTCTTCTTATAGTTTTATCCAAATCTCAAACCCCTTATCATCATCATTATTATTTAATTTATCTAATTAAATCTTCTGAATAATGTTATATATCAAAATTAGGGATGTTACAAGCTCCCTCCCATAAAGCATTTCGTCCTCGAAATTCAGTAAGGACTAAATACTAAACATAGCAAACATCTGTAACAACTCCTAACAACCATACTAGCCTATCTGACTAGCAACTATCTATATAAATCTTATATTTACGTACCCTTAATGTAGATCGGGATAAGTATCTCTAATCCTATCTTTTATCTTCTAAGTACAGTCCTTCTCGTTGTCGCTCCAGTGAACTTTTGCTAACCTGATTGTCTTGTTCCTCAATCTTTTCTCATCTCTCGCTATAGCCCAAACTGGTTGTCTAACAAAAGTCAAATTAGGCTCTAATATTAAGTCTTCCAACATTGTCGGAGGAATTATAGTCTCTGGATCATGCACATCTTGTAAAGATGAGACATATGAAATACATTATGGACACCTGCCATACTACCCGACAATTCTACTCTGTATGCAGGCTTCCTAATCCTCTCTATAATCTGGAATGGTCCAACATATCTAGGGGCTAACTTCCTTGACTTTCTAAATCATACCGCACCCTTCATCGGTGACACTTTAATGAAAACCTTATCTCCAACTTAGAACTCTAGGTCTTTATGCCTCTTACCTGCGTAACTCTTCTGTCTGGACTGAGCTTCCTTCATCATTCTTTGGATTAACTCAATCTTTTCGACGCCTCTCTAAGCAAATCTGGACCTAAGACTAATCTGTCTCCAGTCTCAAACCAACATGCTGTTGATTTGCATGTCCTTCCGTACAAAGTTTCAAAAGACGTCATTCCTATACTAGTCTTGTAACGACCCAGAATTTTTATTAATTAAAATTTGAATATTTAATTAATTTTAAATATTAATGAGTGAATTTATAAGTCGAATAAATTTTATTTCGAATAATTGGATTTAACTGGATAATTAAATCGATAATTTAAAATGTTAAATTATGGAAAATAATTGAAAATTGAGTAAAATATGATTGAAAATGATTTGTAAAATTTTATTTTATCATGTTGGAGTTAGAATGATATTTTAGAACTTTTAAAATCGAATTAAAAGTTAATTTGTGAAAATTGAATATTTTAATATTTAAATCGACTAGTGAAAATAGCTAATTTTTGAACAGTCTCAGAATTGAACGAAACCAGTTCCATTGGATCCGTAATAGTTAGTTATTATCGTATTTCAATTTTCGTGTCAATCGGAGTTATCGTTTGATCGTGGCAGCTCGAAACGCATCGAATTGTTTTTTTAATATTACTTTGGCGAGTTAAAATAGCCATTTTTCAAAAAGTCTCGGATTTCGACGAAACCAGTTTCATCGGATCTGTAATGTGATATTATTGTAAGGTTTCAAATTTCGTGTCAATTGGATTTACCGTTTGTCCGGTACAAATTAAAACGCCTAGAAAATCGCTTAAATCGGTTTAATTTAAATTGAACGTTTATAGCCATATCTCGCACAGATGTCCGAATTAGCTTTCAAAACCTGTTCCATTGTGTCCGGAACGCGGGGTAAACCCTAGAAACGTTGGTTACGGTGCGTAAATCGGAGTTTGAAAAATCAAAATGAATAGTGTTCGATTTTTTTCCTATAAATAGACCAACCACCTTCATAAATAAAAAAAAATAAAAACACTAAACCCTAATCTATAAACCTAGCCGCCACTTTAGTATTGAATTGCCATAATTTGATTTCACTTCCTCCTCAAAATCTCTCAATCCATTCACAATCAAGCGAAGTGATCAACTACAACATTGTAGAGCAAGGCGAGATCTTTAGATCCATACGGATGTGATGGAGTTTGGTGTCGCGTAGGGGGAGCTATGGGGGCCGATGGCTGTAGCTTGTGCACGCATTTCAGTGAAGAGGGGGTGACCGAGCTTGCTATGGTGGTGGGCGAAGGTAGAGGGGGTTTGGAGCTTCGTGTTGCAGGTTGTTGATCAAATTTTCATCGAGTGTGGGTGGAGCAAAATCAAAACCTAGTTCTATGCTATGGGTTTATGTGTTGTGGCTATAACCTGGAGATAACGTGGATGAGGAAGATGATAGAAGGCACGACTATGATGGCTTGGAGTGGGATCCAATGGCTCTGAATTGATGGAGGTTAAAATAATAAAGAAAAATGCTGTAAATAGTTATTATAAATTCGTATAAACTTCATAAATGCATAACTTTTTCATACGAGGTCGAAAACGCGCGAAACCAGTTGCGTTGGAATCGTATGGATGATCACTACGCGATGAAATTGGATTGGAGTCGTTTGGAGTTAGTGAAAATTTTGGGTAAAATTAAACGACCGTTTAATTTTATTCGAAATAAATCGCTAAAACAAAATTAAAATCAAGGTGAGAACTTCTCACTCAATCGAATCAGTTTCGATTTTATTTTAAATAGTTAGATTTAAAATATTTGGATGCATGTTTGAATGATGATTGACATCTATTGATTGTTAAAATAGACATTATGCGCCGTTAGTAAGCGGATGTTATTTATTAAAAACATATACCGCGAATATTTCATAAACAGTGAAATTGGTATTATATATAATAGCAATATATATATATTGGCATATGTATATATTGGAGTTATTGATTTCCCGCATTTGTTTAGCGGATGAGACCCTATTGCTCCGTCTATTAAGCGGATAATAATTAATAAAAACATATACCGCGATAATTCCGTACTGGAGCGGAATTGGTATTGTGCTAATGTTTGTGGATGCAGGAAAACAGGTTGGAGGGATCCAACTGGATTTCTCAACAGTATTTATTTTTGATTTCAGATATTTTGATATTTGATGGATTATCATATCGATATATGATATCGTTGTAGTCGTGATTGACTATTTAGTGTGTAGCATCATTGGACCCAGATTTTGGGATTTTAAAATGATTTTAAAATGATTTTAAAGTGATTTTTGAAAGTATACGTTTATAAAATATTTTTGAAATTGATTTATTTAAATAAATAAACGTTATAATTTTAATGTTATAAAAATTATGATTTTGAGAAATACGATTAAAGATTTATTTTTGAAAATATGAGGTTAATGGTTTTATAAAGTAGTTTAAAAATTGGGAATTTGAATTTATTATAAAAAGTTGAAAGAATAGGATTTATAAAATTTAATTTTTTTTTATGAATAAAAATGGTGAAATTATAAAGGAATTTAAAGACGTTTTAAAGAATAATACAAATTGATTTATATTAAGAGATTTATAAATGGATATTTATAAATTGAAATATTGATATTATAAAACGAGTTTTATAAGTGTTTGAAAGAAGTGAAAATGAATTTTGTAAATGAATGGAATGTATAAAATTAAAAATGGTGAAGTTATAAATGAAATTTATAAATTGTAAGATTAATATATCTTATAAAGTTATTAAAAGAATAGTTTTGAATAAATCATTGAATCTTATAAGTTATAAGATTTATAATTATGAAGTTTAAAAGAACGATTTTGTAAATAATCGTTTTATAAGTATTTAACTTATAATATGGACTTTTGGTTCATAATTGAGATATAAAGTGAATAGGTTAATAAAGGAATTTATAAAAGGAAGTTGTTATAAAATAAATATAAATGGAATTTATAAACATTGTTTTATAAATTCGCGAACGACTTATTTTGATAAGTAAATTGTTGAAACTTATTTATGGAGTTATATTCACATTTTTGACTGTGAATAATACTTTGAAATAAAATAAATAAAAGGATGAAATTTGTTAATGTAGTATATTCACGTTTTTGAATAGTGAATAATATGTTAAAGAAATGTTTAGAATGTGATATTTTAAACAGAATTAAAACGATCTAACGATGTTTTAAAATGGGTTGAGATTCGAAACCATAGATTTCAACATTGATTGTTGAAATAGACGTTTTCGAGAAATGAAAGGAAATGGTGGACTATAATACTATTGTTATAGTAAATGATTTCCGAAAGGAAATGTTTTGTATAGTATTGGGATTTATATATCTATTTTAATTTCGAATCCCTATACTAGTGATTTTGGGTTGTCGTAACGATGTTTTACGCAACATTCGTTTTAGCCCAAATAAATATGTTTAAGAGAATGATTTCCTTAAAGAATGAAATATATACTTAATTTCGATTTAAGTATATTGAATATTTTCTAAGTGTTGAAAATAAATAAAATTTGTGAATTACTTATGATTAAATAAGTATGGAAATGTTTTCCAATATAAAGTGAATACTTTGAAAATTTATCTTTTTGAAGATAAATTGAAATGAATAATTGAAATCGTATATTCATAGATATTTTGGAATATAAATTCACTAAGGAATTTATAAAGGAAAGGGGAATTTGTATAAAAATAAATATCGATTTATTTTTGAAGTATTGAAACTAATATATCTTGTAAAGATATTTTGAAAAATAAATAATTTGAAAAATAATTTGGAATCTGGTGATGTTGTGCATATCCATTGATAGTTCAATAACCGACTATCAATATTTCCCTTTTGAATGGGTATTTGATGTGATTTGTTTGAATTTGAATGCCACACTTATTTTTGAATAAGCGCTCACTATTCGGGTTAACCGGGAAAGGACCATGGGGTCGTATAACCCATTCCGAATATGTGATACGTCGTTATGAATTGCATTTGAAGATCGGTGTTGAAGACCCGGTATTTGCGAGAGCGATAGGATGACCTGTCGATTGTCTCTGCACTGAGTTGCAACGGTATAGAGACTCCCTAAGTGATGGGAAATCCGATCAGGATTGTGAATATCCGGATTGCAAGGACTTCTTTGTAAGTGCCTTCGGTTTTGTTCGAGCCCGGAACAGACTTGTATGGATTGTATGTCTGACATTACAAGTTGAGATATAAAGCCAATTTCTTTCAAATATATTTCTGTTGGTGGCGAAGAATTTATTCTTTTAGCCTAACACCCTTCTCTGAGACGTACGAGCTCAGAGGTTATGTAGTTGAATGTTATCAGCGATATATTCCCAATTTGGTAATGTGACATGCTGAGTGTTGCTGTAAATGATCATTGTGTTGATTATTTGTGATAGGATCGTTTATTTGATCGTCTATCCTGGTGATCATTTCTATGATCAATTGTTGACCCAAAGCATGGCTTTTGTATAAAGTATGTTTTTGTGGACGAGACTTCGTCGAGCCTCACACCCCGGAATGGTCAAAACAGGAAAGAAGCAGCAAGGTTATGAGGGGTAGCGCCCTTTAGGACATGTGCATTTCCTTCTGGAAAAGGGTGGTATCATGGTATGGATCCCAGATACTTACTCATGTTGAAAACACTTTATGATTGTGTGAATTGATTGCGAGCGCTCGGTTGAAAAGGTCCCAAAGGACCGGGGGATGGCATATTCGGTCAGTTGTTACTCAGTTAGGGGTAACCCGGCCTTGTGTTGGTAGAGATCCGGTTTGGTTCTCGGGGATGTCCATCCAGAGGCATTCTCATGTGGCAATGGGAAGTTCCTTGGCCTGATCATTCGTTGGAAATCCAAAGAAACAATACGAGACTTGTACGGTATTAGTTGTAGAACCTGCCATCTAATATGGTAGCTATAGTAGGCATAATATAATGGTACCTATGCTGGCTAAGATTTATATTCTACTTTCGAAATGATTTCTTCTACACTATGCACTAGTAATAATATCAAATGTTTCTTTTTAATGCGTATCAAGCATCTTTGACTAACATAAGAAGAAATCTCCTCCAAGTCTGCGTTTGCATTGTGTGTGTGGCGGGAGGTCTTATGGTAGTCTCATTTTTAAAAGCATTGCGAATTGAGTTTAAAAATATTCCTCTATTTTTGATTTTTAAAGATAAATAAACTGTTTTGAGTTCTCACACCAGTCACATGACTGACTCGGAGTTTATTGTTTTCCTTCGTAAACGCTGGGTGCCCACCAATTTCCACACGGGCAGTTAAGAGTTAGGTTTATCAGGATATTCTGGATATTCAGGAGTTGCAGGAGGCAAGCTGGATGACATGGCGTATTATTAGTATATAGTATTTCTTTTCCGATGTTTGATGTTGTTTGTTGTTGTATGATGTTGTACACTCTGATGATATGATGAAATGTAATGTAATGTAATAACTGATATAGTTCTTTGTTTAAAGATTATTCATTTATTATTATATGTTGTTCCGCTGCGATTGTGAGATTCTGATGTTGTTCCGTTGTTTTCTATTCCGTTCTATTTTCCCTCTGTTTTCCTTTCTCTCTATTTTCTATCTTCTCTATCTTCTTCTCTCTCTTTCCTTTTCTTAAATTCTTTTTCTTAAACCATAACATTTCGGGTTTCCGGCCTTCGATTTCTCGGCAGTCGATAAAGTGAGTATCGATGTTGAATTTTCGAAAGTCGAAAATTTCCGGGGCGTTACATGTTGGTATCAGAGCATATGGTTAAGCGACAACCATGGTTCTGTTGGGTATTACTCATTAGAGATAGAGTCAGTAGTACTCTAGAATGAGTTTGAGTGTAATAATAGCTATGAGAGCGTATTTGTTAGTGAATATAAAATTGTTTTATATTGTGATGATTGGTTTGTTGAGTGGTATATGAACCTTCGTCGGCGCAGCCTCGAAACTGAATCGAAGGGGTTTCTAAACACTTAAATAGAACAATTCGACACAGTATTGTTTTAAATTGGGTAAATGAAATAATTTTACCTTAATTATATTTTATATATAAAGGAATAATTTTTCAGAATTATTAAAGGATATATAAGTAGATTGTTAGTTATTGAATAAGATGTTTGAATAATCTAAATAAAAGAATAATTGTATAAGTAAAATGAATTATAAGAATTGAATTATAATTAATGTGATTTACAATTGTGAAATAAACTTATATATATAAGAAGTGAAACTATGTGAATATATTTATGAATGTGAGTTGTAAAAAAAAAAGTGAATTTAAAGTTAAATGGAATATAACTTAAGAGATGTTGAATGAAGTTGATTTTGATATCAAAGAAAATTAATAAAGTTAAGTGATGGATATGAACTTAAGTTATATAAATGAAATTCAACTTTGTAATTGAATTGAATGAATGGATTGAATATTAATCAATTGAATGTGAATAATTGATATGGAATAATGAATGTAAGTGTTAATTCATTAAAATCTAATGTTATTAGAAGTTGAAAAATTGAATGAAGATCAATTTAATTAAACCAAATTGAATGAATATAAGCAAAGGAATTTGGTTTTAATTAATAAACATTGGTTGTTATATGATTGTTAGTTGATTGTATAAAACTCATTAAGAATTAATGAAATTGAAAGTTAAATTAATTGAAATTCAATTGGAAGTTAAGTGAATCTTAAATAGAATTGAATTTGATTTGGAAGTGAACCAACTTGAATATGAATTAGTGAATATAAACTAATTGAAAAATGAATGTTAGTAAACATCCACTGTTAATGAATCAATGTGATTAAATTGAAAACCTATTTCATTGAATATTAATGAGAATATGAATGAATATATATTGGTTATGAATGCTAGTTGGTTGATGGTTGAATATATTACTTTTACTGCATTTGCTATGTTGACATATATAGTTATTATGTTGCTATATGTTGTATATTGATACTATTGTCTATATACATGATTCTCATTTGTTTGTTGAGTGTTTAGTAGGTGCGGATCGCGTTTGCTTCGCATTTGGAGCTCGCTTTCGCGCTATATTAGCCGTATATGCTCGCTAATAAAATATAAGGTACATATCTCGGATTAAATACCGTACTTTTATACTTTTTCCCTTCGGGATGCCTCATTACTTGATGAGATGTATATTTGTGATATATATACTGTCATTTTTTTTTTCGGATCGAGCCGCGCAAAGGAGACTATGGCGAATTTTTCCGAAAATTTAAGGCGTTAGAAAAAATTTGAGAAAATTTGAATTTTTTTGAAAACTTAGACTTTGATTTGGAATTGAAAGTTAAACAATAGTAGTTTTTTTTGAAAAGATAACTAAGTATGATTTGGAAAACTTAGTAAAGTTATTGTAAGAAATTTAACTATGGATTTTGGAAAGTTAATAAATTCTGCAACTTTTCTTACTTGTTAATTTCGAGGACGAAATTCTTTTAAGGGGGGAAGATTGTAACGACCCAGAATTTTTATTAATTAAAATTTGAATATTTAATTAATTTTAAATATTAATGAGTGAATTTATAAGTCGAATAAATTTTATTTCGAATAATTGGATTTAATTGGATAATTAAATCGATAATTTAAAATGTTAAATTATGGAAAATAATTGAAAATTGAGTAAAATATGATTGAAAATGATTTGTAAAATTTTATTTTATCACGTTGGAGTTAGAATGATATTTTAGAACTTTTAAAATCGAATTAAAAGTTAATTTGTGAAAATTGAATATTTTAATATTTAAATCGACTAGTGAAAATAGCTAATTTTTGAACAGTCTCAGAATTGAACGAAACTAGTTCCATTGGATCCGTAATAGTTAGTTATTACCGGATTTCAATTTTCGTGTCAATCGGAGTTATTGTTTGATCGTGGCAGCTCGAAACGCATCGAATTGTTTTTTTTATATTAATTTGGCGAGTTAAAATAGCCATTTTTCAAAAAGTCTCGGATTTCGACGAAACCAGTTTCATCGGATCCGTAATGTGATATTATTGTAAGGTTTTAAATTTCGTGTTAATTGGATTTACCGTTTGTCCGGTACAAATTAAAACGCCTAGAAAATCGCTTAAATCGGTTTAATTTAAATTGAACGTTTATAGCCATATCTCGCACAGATGTCCGAATTAGCTTTCGAAACCTGTTACATTGTGTCCGGAACGCGGGGTAAACCCTAGAAACGTTGGTTACGGCGCGTAAATCGGAGTTCGAAAAATCAAAATGAATAGTGTTCGATTTTTTTCCTATAAATAGACCAACCACCTTCATAAATAAAAAAAAATAAAAACACTAAACCCTAATCTATAAACCTAGCCACCACTTTAGTATTGAATGGCCAGAATTTGATTTCACTTCCTCCTCAAAATCTCTCAATCCATTCACAATCAAGCGAAGTGATCAACTACAACATTGTAGAGCAAGGCGAGATCTTTAGATCCATACGGATGTGATGGAGTTTGGTGTCGCGTAGGGGGAGCTATGGGGAGCCGATGCTGTAGCTTGCGCACGCATTTCAATGAAGAGGGGGTGGCCGAGCTTGCTATGGTGGTGGGCGAAGGTAGAGGGGGTTTGGAGCTTCGTGTTGCAGGTTGCTGATCAAATTTTCATCGAGTGTGGGTGGAGCAAAATCAAAACCTAGTTCTATGCTATGGGTTTATGTGTTGCGGCTATAACCTGGAGATAACGTGGATGAGGAAGATGATAGAAGGCACGGCTATGATGGCTTGGAGTGGGATCCAATGGCTTTGAATTGATGGAGGTTAAAATAATAAAGAAGAATGTTGTAAATAGTTATTATAAATTCGTATAAACTTCATAAATGCATAACTTTTTCATACGAGGTCGAAAACGCGCAAAACCAGTTGCGTTGGAATCGTATGGACGAGCACTACGCGATGAAATTGGATTGTAGTCGTTTGGAGTTAGTGAAAATTTTGGGTAAAATTAAACGTCCGTTTAATTTTATTCGAAATAAATCGCTAAAACGAAATTAAAATCAAGGTGAGAACTTCTCACTCAATCGAATCAGTTTCGATTTTATTTTAAATAGTTAGATTTAAAATATTTGAATGCATGTTTGAATGATGATTGGTATCTATTGATTGTTAAAATAGACATTATGCGCCGTTAGTAAGCGGATGTTATTTATTAAAAACATATACCGCGAATATTTCATAAACAGTGAAATTGGTATTATATATAATAGCAATATATATATATATATTGGCATATGTATATATTGGAGTTATTGATTTCCCGCATTTGTTTAGCGGATGAGACCCTATTGCGCCGTCTATTAAGCGGATAATAATTAATAAAAACATATACTGCGATAATTCCGTACTGGAGCGGAATTAGTATTGTGCTAATGTTTGTGGATGCAGAAAAACAGGTTGGAGGGATCCAACTGGATTCCTCAACAGTATTTATTTTTGATTTCAGATATTTTGATATTTGATGGATTATCATATCGACATATGACTATTTAGTGTGTAGCATCATTGGACCCAGATTTTGGGATTTTAAAATGATTTTAAAGTGATTTTTGAAAGTATACGTTTATAAAATATTTTTGAAATTGATTTATTTAAATAAATAAACGTTATAATTTTAATGTTATAAAAATTATGATTTTGAGAAATACGATTAAAGATTTATTTTTGAAAATATGAGGTTAATGGTTTTATAAAGTAGTTTAAAAATTGGGAATTTGAATTTATTATAAAAAGTTGAAAGAATAGGATTTATAAATTTTTTTTTTTATGAATAAAAACGGTGAAATTATAAAGGAATTTAAAGACGTTTTAAAGAATAATATAAATTGATTTATATTAAGAGATTTATAAATGGATATTTATAAATTGAAATATTGATATTATAAAACGAGTTTTTGTATGTGTTTGAAAGAAGTGAAAATGAATTTTGTAAATGAATGGAATGTATAAAATTAAAAATGGTGAAGTTATAAATGAAATTTATAAATAGTAAGATTAATATATCTTATAAAGTTATTAAAAGAATAGTTTTGAACAAATCATTGAATCTTATAAGTTATAAGATTTATAATTATGAAGTTTAAAAGAACGATTTTGTAAATAATCGTTTTATAAGTATTTAACTTATAATATGGACTTTTGGTTCATAATTGAGATATAAAGTGAATAGGTTAATAAAGGAATTTATAAAAGGAAGTTGTTATAAAATAAATATAAATGGAATTTATAAACATTGTTTTATAAATTCGCGAACGACTTATTTTGATAAGTAAATTGTTGAAACTTATTTATGGAGTTATATTCACATTTTTGACTGTGAATAATACTTTGAAATAAAATGAATAAAAGGATGAAATTTGTTAATGTAGTATATTCACGTTTTTGAATAGTGAATAATATGTTAAAGAAATGTTTAGAATGTGATATTTTAAACAGAATTAAAACGATCTAACGATGTTTTAAAATGGGTTGAGATTCGAAACCATAGATTTCAACATTGATTGTTGAAATAGACGTTTTCGAGAAATGAAAGGAAATGGTGGACTATAATACTATTGTTATAGTAAATGATTTTCGAAAGGAAATGTTTTGTATAGTATTGGGATTTATATATCTATTTTAATTTCGAATCCCTATACTAGTGATTTTGGGTTGTCGTAACGATGTTTTACGCAACATTCGTTTTAGCCCAAATAAATATGTTTAAGAGAATGATTTCCTTAAAGAATGAAATATATACTTAATTTCGATTTAAGTATATTGAATATTTTCTAAGTGTTGAAAATAAATAAAATTTGTGAATTACTTATGATTAAATAAGTATGGAAATGTTTTCCAATATAAAGTGAATACTTTGAAAATTTCTCTTTTTGAAGATAAATTGAAATGAATAATTGAAATCGTATATTCATAGATATTTTGGAATATAAATTCACTAAGGAATTTATAAAGGAAGGGGGAATTTGTATAAAAATAAATATCGATTTATTTTTGAAGTATTGAAACTAATATATCTTGTAAAGATATTTTGAAAAATAAATAATTTGAAAAATAATTTGGAATCTGGTGATGTTGTGCATATCCATTGATAGTTCAATAACCGACTATCAATATTTCCCTTTTGAATGGGTATTTGATGTGATTTGTTTGAATTTGAATGCCACACTTATTTTTGAATAAGCGCTCACTATTCGGGTTAACCGGGAAAGGACCATGGGGTCGTATAACCCATTCCGAATATGTGATACGTCGTTATGAATTGCATTTGAAGATCGGTGTTGAAGACCCGGTATTTGCGAGAGCGATAGGATGACCTGTCGATTGTCTCTGCACTGAGTTGCAACGGTATAGAGACTCCCTAAGTGATGGGAAATCCGATCAGGATTGTGGATATCCGGATTGCAAGGACTTCTTTGTAAGTGCCTTCGGTTTTGTTTGAGCCCGGAAAAGACTTGTATGGATTGTACGTCTGACATTACAAGTTGAGATATAAAGCCAATTTCTTTCAAATATATTTCTGTTGGTGGCGAAGAATTTATTCTTTTAGCCTAACACCCTTCTCTGAGACGTACGAGCTCAGAGGTTATGTAGTTGAATGTTATCAGCGATATATTCCCAATTTGGTAATGTGACATGCTGAGTGTTGCAGTAAATGATCATTATGTTGATTATTTGTGATAGGATCGTTTATTTGATCGTCTATCCTGGTGATCATTTCTATGATCATTTGTTGACCCAAAGCATGACTTTTGTATAAAGTATGTTTTTGTGGACGAGACTTCGTCGAGCCTCACACCCCGGAATGGTCAAAACAGGAAAGAAGCAGCAAGGTTATGAGGGTTAGCGCCCTTTAGGATATGTGCATTTCCTTCTGGAAAAGGGTGGTATCATGGTATGGAGCCCAGATACTTACTCATGTTGAAAACACTTTATGATTGTGTGAATTGATTGCGAGCGCTCGGTTGAAAAGGTCCCAAAGGACCGGGGGATGGCATATTCGGTCAGTTGTTACTCAGTTAGGGGTAACCCGGCCTTGTGTTGGTAGAGATCCGGTTTGGTTCTCGGGGATGTCCATCCAGAGGCATTCTCATGTGGCAATGGGAAGTTCCTTGGCCTGATCATTCGTTGGAAATCCAAAGAAACAATACGAGACTTGTACGGTATTAGTTGTAGAACCTGCCATCTAATATGGTAGCTATAGTAGGCATAATATAATGGTACCTATGCTGGCTAAGATTTATATTCTACTTTCGAAATGATTTCTTCTACACTATGCACTAGTAATAATATCAAATGTTTCTTTTTAATGCGTATCAAGCATCTTTCATTAACATAAGAAGAAATCTCCTCCAAGTCTGCGTTTGCATTGTGTGTGTGGCGGGAGGTCTTATGATAGTCTCATTTTTAAAAGCATTGCGAATTGAGTTTAAAAATATTCCTCTATTTTTGATTTTTAAAGATAAATAAACTGTTTTGAGTTCTCACACCAGTCACATGACTGACTCGGAGTTTATTGTTTTCCTTCCTAAACTCTGGGTGCCCACCAATTTCCACACAGGCAGTTAAGAGTTAGGTTTATCAGGATATTCTGGATATTCAGGAGTTGCAGGAGGCAAGCTGGATGGCATGGCGTATTATTAGTATATAGTATTTCTTTTCCGCTGTTTGATGTTGTTTGTTGTTGTATGATGTTGTACACTCTGATGATATGATGAAATGTAATGTAATGTAATAACTGATATAGTTCTTTGTTTAAAGATTATTCATTTATTATTATATATTGTTCCGCTGCGATTGTGAGATTCTGATGTTGTTCCGTTGTTTTCTATTCCATTCTATTTTCCCTCTGTTTTCCTTTCTCTCTATTTTCTATCTTCTCTATCTTCTTCTCTCTCTTTCCTTTTCTTAAATTCTTTTTCTTAAACCATAACATTTCGGGTTTCCGGCCTTCGATTTCTCGGCAGTCGATAAAGTGAGTATCGATGTTGAATTTTCGAAAGTCGAAAATTTCCAGGGCGTTACAAGTCTAGTAACTATTATTATAGGAAAACTCAACCATATGTAGGTGATCTTCCCAAGATCCACCAAAGTCTAATAGACAAGCTCTCAATGGATCCTCGAGTACCTTGTTGACTCTCTCCTTCTTCCCGTCTATCTAAGGGTGATATGCAGTATTCATATTAAGCATGGTACCCAATACTTCCTGTACTCTTCTAGAATTCACTAGTGAACAAGACATTTCCGTCACTGACTATATTATTAGGAACTCCATGTAGTCTAAATATTTTCTTAATGAACAACTTATCTAAAACAGGTGCTGTCCTAGTAGACTTTACCGGAATGGCATGAGTACATTTGGTTAGTCTGTCCACTATAGCCCATATACTTTCATTTCCTCTATTTGACATTGGCAGCCCGTCTATAAAATCCATGGATATCGAATCCCATTTCCAAACAAGAATCTCTAAAGGTTGAAACAACCTACTCAACTTTTGATGTTCAGCTTTCACTTGTTGACAGTTTGCACACTGCCTAACCTACAAGTTAACATCCCTTTTCATACCTTCCAATAGAAGCTCTTCTTCATATCATGATACATATTGGTTCTTCTAGGATGAATCATAAACTTGGACCGATGACATTCTCTATGAACTTTTTCTCAAGTCCTCCATAATTGGAACACACAACCGTCCCTTCTTTCTTAACCATCCTCTTTAGTCAAGACTAAAGTCTTTTAGGTCATCGATCTTAGTTTCAGCTTTAAGCCTTCTAATCTTCTATGCTAATACTGGGTTCTCCTTCTGCTTAGAAACAATCCTTTCTATCAACACTGGTCGAACTTCTAAACAGGATAACATGACGGTACTCTGACTAGAACTAGCAATCGATCTTAACTGCACACCACAACTGGCCAAAGCTTCTAAATCCTTCCACTATGCCAACATAGCTAATACCACATTCTGACGTCTTTGGCTAAGGGCATCCACTACCTTATTTCCTTTCCAAGGATATACTCTATACAAAAATCATAAGTAGCCAAAAACTCCAGCCACATATACTGTCTCATATTCAACTCCTTCTGAGAAAATAATTATCTTAAAGACTTATGATCATATAAAGCTCAAAACTCTCCCCTAAGAGATAATGTCTTCAAATCTTCAATGCAAAGATCACCGCAGCCAACTCCAAATCGTGCATAGGATACCTCACTTCATGCAGTCTAAGCTGTCTGGATGCGTAGGCAATAACTTTACCCTTCTGCGTTAATACTGCTCCTAATCCAGTTCTACATGCATCAGTATACACCACCAACACTTGGTTTCCGTCTAGAACTACTAAAACTGGCGCAATGGTCAACAAATGCTTTAACTTAAGGAATGCTTCCTCACATTTGTCACACCAGATGAACTTCACCTCCTTTCTGGTTAACTTAGTCAAAGGTGCTGCTATCTGTGAGAAATCCTTGATGAATATTCAGTAGTAGTCAACAAGTCCAAGAAAACTTCTAATCTCAGTTACTGTCTCTGGTCTTTTTCAATTATTCACAGCTTCGATCTTATTTGGATCATTTGACAAGCCTTTTTTTGAAACCACGTGACCAAGAAACTAAACCTCTTTTTTTCAAAAATGACACTTGGTAGACTTCGCCTTTAGTTGATTCTGCCTTTCTCAAGTACCATTCTAAGATGAAATTCATGCGCTCTCTCTCATCATTAGAGTATAATAAATTGTCATCTATAAACACTAGCACAAACCTTTCCAAATATTCTCCGAAAACTCGATTAATCAAATCTACAAAGAAAGCAAGTGCATTCGTCAATCCAAATGGCATCACTAACCACTCATACGAACTATACCTAGTCTGAAATGCTGTGAAAGGAATAATGTCCTCTTCCACTCTTAACTGATGGAAACCTATTGCCAAATCCAACGGGAAAAACACTCTGGCTCCATTCAATTGATCGAATAGATCATCTATTCTTGGAAAATGATACTTATTCTTAATAGTCCTTTCGGTCAACTTACGATAGTCGATACACATCCTCAACGACCCATCTGGTTTCTTCACGAACACCGCGACCGCTCCCTAAGACGAACTGCTTGGCTTAATGAAATTCCTTTCTTCAAGATCCAGTAGCCGCACCTTCAATTCCTTTATCTTAGTCGATGTCATTCTTTTAGATGGTCTACTAACAGGTTCAGCTCTAGGCACAAGATCTATACGAAATTTAACTGCTCGTTTCGATGGTAGTTTTGTGACTGACTCAAAGACATCTGTAAACTCTCTTGCTATTCGAACTTGACTTAACTATTCTCCCACTTCAATGGCACTTAACACGGCTCTAACACTCCGTTCAGAATTCTCTATTGAGAATATCACTCGGTTATGACTATCAGGATATCTAAGTGTTATCTCCCTATCCTGGCAAAACATTATAGCCTCATACTTACTCAACCAATCCATACCCGAAATGATTCAGAAATCTACGAAATCGAAAACATACAAACTACATGCAAACTTATGACCTAATAAATACAGTTCTAATTAGTCACATCTCAACCCTAGAATTGCATACCCTCCTACTGGATTCGCAACCCTTAAGGAAGTAACAAGGTAGGTGGTATCTAAGCATAATGTATCAACCAAACACTGAGATATAAATGAATATGATATACCGGTATCGAAAAGTGCACTAACTAGTATAATCTGGATCAAAAACGTACCTTCTATCACAACCTTCCATTTATCAGCTGCAGTAGGCCTAGCTAGTCCAATAGAAAAAACCTTTCCTTTGTCCTTCCTAACTGGCTCTGGACACTGATTCTTGTGATATCCAACTTAATCATAGTTGAAGCACTTCATATTCTTCTAATTTACAGCCTTCTTCCCATTACCTGTCTAGCACTTGTTCGCATAATGACCCTTCTTATCACACTTAAAAAAAACTAACTCAGCCTTCGCCTTCTTAGCAATATCTCCCTTTTGGGCTCCTTTCTTTTTAAAAAACTTTTTCTTTTTTCCTTGAGAACCCTGAATTTCCACTGGCTTCTCTCTTGCACTACTAGCAAGCATCTCCTTATGGCGAATGGCCATTTCCATAAATAAATTACTAGGATCCCGAAGATGTGGTAAGGTTGACCTAGCAATCTTGAGCCTCGGTCCCATAATAAACTTATCGTTCCTTCCGATGATGGTATATATAGTATTATGTCCATAACGGGATAACTCCTCAAACTTAGTGGCATACTCAATGATCGACATCTCTCCCTATTGCAGATCCATAAACTTCATCATCATCTTTGACTTAGCAACTCAGACACAAACTTTTGCTCAAATTTAGCCCAAGTGAACTATTATTCCAGAACATCGACAGTAATACTATTCCACCAATGAAGGGCTGACCCTTGCAATTGTCAAGAGGCCAACCTTCTCTTTTGCGCATCGTCTAACCCCAAATCAGCAAATATATGCTCACAATGCAACAACCAATTCTCAACCTCAATAGTATTCTCTGCCCCCATGAATGGCTTCCCACCAAGACTGGTGTAGTCCCTGCTCAGACTAGCATAATTATTCCTACCTAGAGCTACATGATTAGCTCCTCCAACGTTTCCAACAATTCCGGCAGCAGCTCCTGCTTGCATCATATTGATGAAGAACTGATACATAGCCCCCATATCTACCGGTGGATTTCCAACAGGCATCAACATTTTGGTTATTAGCAGCTCTTGGGATGGTCGTAAGTAGTAAATTAGTTATTTTAATTAATCTCATTCCATAATAAATTATCCCTTTTGCAAACGAGATCCAATCGAGATGGAATATTCGCCATTGCACTTGTAGTTTGATTATCTACATCTTGGTTTGTCTTAGACTTAGGTGAGTTTACTCACCACCGAATTGAATATGTTTTATATATAATGTTTGTTGTGTTAAATATAAGTTAAAATAAATAACAATGCAAGTTATTACTTAAGACCACTCCTTGCATTGGAAAGAAAGTGACAATATTATATGTAGTATAATTTCCCTTATAATCCTCTAAAACACGTACTATGCTTGAGAATTGTTATTTACATATTTGATATTGTTATATACGAAGAGGAAGCGTGCTGTGAATATTTGAAGTGAAATAGTCGCTATAAATACACTTTGAAATCCCTTGTTTTAACATTTATTAAATTAGTTAAAAATTGAATGTATTGTGAAAATATATATATTTGGTTATTCTTCACACATCTTTTAGTTTTTTGGAATAAAATAATTGTTTTGGAAAGTTATAGAAATTGTGAATGGATGGTTTGAAAGTTAGAGGAGAAATGGTCGCTATGGATGTACTTTAGATTTGTCATATGTTCGATGAATTTTATAGTCAACTTTGAAAGACATCCTAGGGGCTTCTTTGCATTTTTAATACATAATATAAGTGTACTTATTAATGGGAAAATACCAAAGTTTAAATATATTTTTAATAATTATTTATGTATTTGTAAAGCAAAGGGTTTTAAATTATTAAACATGTTTTTAATTGGTTTTAGTAAATTACGAATTAGTTAGTTTTACGTTATGATTTACGTAGATATTTAAATATATTTATAAGTATTTTTAAAGCAGATATATGATTGAAAAAGTTAAGTGTATTATAAAAATATAAAAGAAGTTTTGGATTATAACACTTATGTTATAATAAGTGGATTTATAGAGTTATTAATAGTATATTACCTTATTTAATAAATGAAGAAATACTTAGATCCTTAAATGGGTATTCTAAAGATAATAACAAGTACATAATGTTTTTGGGTTTACAATGTGTTAAAAACATTTGTCTTTTACCCTTTTTACTATACCTATGAGTACAATTAGATCTTTAAAAAAACGTTTTAAAGCTAACTATAAGAGATGTGGTTTTGGGTTGTTGTCACAATGTTAAAATAACATTTGTATTAAACTCTTTAAATAGAATTGTGAATGTAATTAAAACCTTTAAATGGATACTTTAAACGAGATAACAAGGTTGGAATATTTTGGAAGAAGATAGAAAAAGTAGAAGCAAGTAAATCTCATTAATGTTCTATGAATTTACTTATACCATTGAGATAAGTATATGAATACTTTTTGAGGTATTGAAAAGAGTATAAATGAATAGTGAAATGGTATAATACAAATATATACCTTTTATAAAGGTACATAAAAACTATATACAAGTATAAAAAGGAAGTATCTAAAAGCTTCACGGCTTCATACGATTTAAGAACCCTCGAGAAGGAGCATTGGTATAAAGCGTCTATAGCTTTAAGAAATTACTTCTAAAGGAAGTTTTAATTAATAAAGGAGTATTAATTGATAAGGAAGTTTTAATTAATTAGGAGTTTAATTAATTAGGAGTTTAGTCAATTAGAAGTTTTGATTAAGGGAAAAAAATTTATTAGATAAAAAAGAGTTTTACTAATAAAAGAGGTTTAACTAATAAATATTTGATTAAATAAAAAGGAGGTTAGGAGTCGTTTATGTGACTTGATCATGCTTTACGTGACCTAATCTGCTTGTGTGGCTTAACCGTGCTTTGTGTGGCTTAATCGTGCTTTGCATGTTTACTTGTTAATGAAAGTATTTAGTTGTGTACTTGGCACTAAAAGCCGACGAAGTAGGCTTGTTCTGTCTATGAGATTTAAGACTGATGTTCGAGTATGGTGTAAAAGCAATAGTGCTCTAACCTACCGGCTTCATTTTTGACCAAGGGAAAGTGCGCGTTGAGAAGGTTGTAAAAGTGATTAGTGTAAGGGACTTGGTTTCCATATGCGATCATTCCCATTATTGTTCAATTGACCAAAATGACTTAAGGAATATCTGGAAGAAACATGAGGGTTACATGGTACAGTTATCTTTGGTTATGCCATATTGTACGTATAAATTCATCTTGCTACTATAGGACAAATGATAAGGAAATCTGTTTGGATAGGAAATAATCTCCACCCTTGTGTATTTTTTGATTATTTCTAAAAGAACTAGGGTCAAGTTAAGTGGAAATCTATTGATTAGTTTTGAAGCGTCCGATAAGTCGGGATGTGTAGTTATATGAGATGACTCGAAACCTAACCACTTCAAAAACATATACGTGATTTATGTTTTGTAAGCTATTGTGAAGTGAAATGTTATAGATTTGCACTGTCTATCATAATATTAAGTCTAGGGGAGAGGTCGACATTAACGTTTTAAATGATGCTATCATATGAGACTATCTATCTTGAGGAGTATTCCAAGAGAGAGGACGGCATTAGCATTTGTGGAAGGACTTATGATGGAATCTATGTGAAGATTTGAGATCTGTTCGAGATGCTCAAATTCATGTTGAGATTCGTGATCTGTTTGAGATGATGGAACCCATTCGGGGATTTAAATTATGTTCGAGTGATGAGGAATCATATGAGAGATGTTGAACATAACTTTACTACTGGAAATGAAAGACTCCAAAGATAGGATGCATAGCTAGTGGGTTTAGCTAACCCAAGGGTGCAGGCGACTCCATTCTAGTGTTGCTTATAGATATGCATGTGGAAGTGGTGCATTTGGTGCCACACATTCGGGCGTGGATGAGCCACACATTATGCAGAAGGACCGTTCTCGATGTACCAGGGGCACCTCCGTGGAAATCCTTACACATATACGTAAGCACGTTAGCGGTATTGCTTGTATAACTATTATTGTTGTGGTGTACACGTGACATAACTATTTTTTTATTTATATTCTACACCCTATATATTATCTATTGTCTCACCTTATATACTTATTAGATGGTGGTTCTTTTGAGGGAATAATCCTTAAGGCATTCCATATGGTCTCAAAAGCACTGTTATATGTTGTCGCATATTTCTTAAGTTCCTCACACCAACTGATGTTTAGCAAATGGTTTTTGTTTTCTCTAAATTTCATGTGTTCTCTTTCAAATATTATGAGAAAGTTAGGTTTTAGTTGGAAGTTCAAGAGCTCGGGAGGATGAGCTGAATGATTTCATCTACTATAGTATTATTATTTTCACTGCATAACTATTATATAAATGTATCATAATTTTGAGGACGTGTTGTTATAATTGTCCAAGCTGATGATATTATTTAAAATTGTAACTCTAAAATGCTTTGCACCTTAAAGTGATAGTTTTGTATTGTCTTCTGATATTATATGTTAATGTTCCACTCTGAGATTTTGACATTATGTTCCTTCCTTGTTGTTTTATTTCATTTTATTTTTATTTTACCCTAACAACCTTTCTTTCTTGCACTTGGATGCTCGACACAAGAATACATGGATGTATTAGTGTCGACATTTGGGGTTCAAAATGGCAGGTAATTACATTTGGTATCAGAGCTGAAGGTTAAGAGAGAACCATTGCTTTAGTTGAGTATGACTCATTAAGAGATAGGGTAATGGAATGCCCTATAATGATTTGAGTATATTATACATATGAAAGCGTATCATTATTTGTTATAAACATGTGCATTTGAAGATTCTAACGGTGAATTTTTTTTATGTAAGTATGAAATGTTAAAATGTAATTTAATTAATGTAGGGATTGATTATGTTCATCTACTATCCCTCATTGATTAGATTAATTATGCTCGGCCAGTTTATGAGCATTGAATATTGTTTGTTGATTGTTAATTTATGCTAGACTAGTTTATGAGCAATTTTACCTTTTCTCTTCATGGGTTGGGTTAGGTAGACAGTACTTGTGGGTGCACTGGAATGAACACCTTGTGAATTGAGTTTCACATTTTGATTACAAAGCCTTCCGTGACAATGTTCGGTTAAAAGTTAACTTTAATAAAAGATGTTTATTATAATATAAATGAAAGATAAGATGTTTTGTGAATAAACATTTGTGAAAAGATTTATGTAAGAAAGTTATTTTATATAAGTATGATTTATGAACATGGTTTATAAATGAAGAGGCTATAAACCGATATTTTGAGAACTTAAATCCTGGTGTTTGGAAAATTGGTTTTTAAGGTTTTCTGAGAAAATAATACTAGTATTATATGAAAGTATTTATGAATAGAAATATTTTAAAAAGGATTTAAAAGAGGATAGAAAGTACTGAACTCACCTCTTTGGCAAAAAAATAATTCTGGTGATGGCTATAGCATCATCGACATTTATTTTTGAGTTTCATAGTGAGAATGCTACTATAGTAGTTTGCTACAGAGTTGTTTTGTAAATTAGATTTGGATATAAATTCCAAAAATATGATTTGATAGCTAAAAGTCACAAATATATATTATTATTTCAAAATTATTTGAAATAAAACTCGATGTTTCGTTCTAAAGTTTTCTTGTTAAGTTATGTTATGGATGCACATAGCTTATGCATTAGGACAAGTCTGGTTTGTGCATCATGGTAAGATATGTTGTTTGGTAGTTTCATTGTTGAAATGAAACAGAATTTTTGACGATTTTGGACGCTGAAAAACTTTTGAATTGTTACAAAAATTTAAGGCTAAGACATTTTATAAAAATATAAGAGATGTGTTTTTATAACTCTTAAATTGAGAAGATAGTAAGTTAAAACAAGTTTTAAATTTATTAAACATCCTTCTTAAGTAAAACGAATCCGATGTTGTGTCTATACTGTTAGGATGTGGTAGAGTATGATATGAATGTGAACTTTAGTTATGGAATGTTTTATCAATAAAGCTATGTTTTTATAAGATGTCTAAGAACTTAACTAGTGTTTTATGAAATGGTTCGTAAATGATTATAATATAAAATGAAAATTAATTTATGTAAATATAAACATGAATTAAAATTTAAAATAATTGGTGTAGTTAAGAAACCAATTG
Source organism: Allium cepa (assembly GCA_030765085.1). NCBI lineage: Eukaryota > Viridiplantae > Streptophyta > Magnoliopsida > Asparagales > Amaryllidaceae > Allium > Allium cepa. The sequence goes on along the minus strand of CM060930.1, from coordinate 70,639,714 downwards.
AACAAGGTACGTAAGTTATACGTAGATCATTTAATTCGCATGACAGTTCTTGATCTAGAATTTGAATACATGGTTTCAAGGTGATTTACATCGGTCCGGACAAGGATTTTTCACTCGATTTTTGATGGTGGACCCATGATATGGATTCCTAATGTGATCAAAGTCTGCACTAGAGTGGTCAAGTGATCTATACTAGCTTGAAAGTGAAATCTATGTGATCAAGCAAATGATCAAATTGATATTACATATATATGGTCCATGTACATTATACGAGCTTTAGTATATTTGTATACCATGTTTTTTGGATTATGGAGAGTAGGGACCAGGACTCTTCGAATTATTTGAGGTAACAAGAATAATCGACTGAGTAATAACCAAAGGCTGCTGAGCGAACGATAAGCTTAGTAGCTTATTTATCATCCATATGCGATGAGAAGGTTTCTGTACCTAAGCAGACCGTGAGTTGGTTTGCTAGTAATTGTAATACTGGTAAGTATAGATGTGTGATTGTTTCTTTGGTTGCTCTTGTTGGAATTTCAAGGATGAAATATTCTAAGTGGGGAAGAATGTAACAACCCGGAATTTCAAATGCTTCATACTTAAATATCTGAATTATTTAAATATTTGAATCTGGGATTTAACGATATAAAATGTGATTTTATAACCTTGTTAACCCCTTTTAAATAATAAGTAATGACAAGGAATTTGTTTTGGAAAAATATTTACAGAAATAAATCATTCATTGAAATATTGATAATGTGACCAAAGTTTTTCTAAATTAAAATTGCAAAATGTGATGACTGCCTATAGGATATTGTTGACTATTCCAAATGTGATGATTTCCAATAGGATATTATTAACTATTATAATTAATGTGGCATCTGTTGAATGAATTTTTTCTAAATTCAAATTGCTAAAATCATGTTTACACACTTTTGTCCTAAGACAGATTGAATGGTCTAGCGATACTATACATTAAGAAGGACATGCTGGAAAATATTCATTAAGATGATATAATTTTAAATATTGCTAACTAGATTGAACATTTTAGCAGCTTGTAATTTGAGAAGGCATGTAATAATCCCTTAAAAATGAATTGAAAATTCGGGATCGAAAAGTGCCTTTGCGAGATCCTGGCTAAAACGGAGGATCGATTGAGGGAGCCTACTGAATTCCCTAGCTCTACTCTCCAGAGTAAGGTTTAATTTTTTTTAGTAATTTTGCTTCAAAAAATGTATTGAGAGATATTTCAAAACGAAATTTGTTGTTGAGGGTTTATGTATCTTTTTTAATCAATATTTTGTAACTTGGCTACTTTTGAGCAAAATTTTAATCGTTGTTTTATGAAAAAAATTAATTTATAGATGCAAATATACTTTTATATATGTTTTTGTTGCAGTTATATTAAAAGTCTTAGCAGTTTTCAAGGAGCCTGTTTTTTTTCTTTGTCTAGGGCCTAAACTGACCTTGGGCCGGCCCTAATCTTATACATAATCATAGGGAACATATATTATATTGCTGTGTAATGCCTAATGAATTTCTAAGGCCACTTGCACTTTGCAAATAAGATCAATAAAATTTCTCTTTTATGCATTCTTCTTACATAAATAATATCATGTTATTGAATCTTCAAGAAAATCTTGTAACCATAAATATTGAATGTTAAATAGTTTTATAATACTATTGATAAATTCATGTCGCTTCCTCCTTCCATCTTACAAAATTTCAATTGAAGATGCATATATCAATATGAATTAAGACATGAATCATGCTTATATTCATTTGATTTTCTTCCTTTTGGCATCTGATGGAACACCATAAGCTTACATTCGACTCATGTCCTAATTTTTACTTCCTGAAATTGAATATATACTATCTTGCTTTGTCACATAATGACAATTGGTTATGTTGCCTTAACAAGGCAAAAGATAAAGTATTTTAAAGTATATATTATATAAAATATAATCAATTTTCTACAATATTCTTGTTTTTGTATAAATCCTAAAAGAAGTTAGTTCAAATTTTACATTTTTCAAGGTTATATTTTTAGTAGGATCATCACAATGAAGTAGCAATCAAAAATACTTATTTCGAAGAATTCATATCTCTATCCATTTGAAGATGAAAATCATTCCTCAGAAGTCACTACTGAAGACAATATAAAAAACATAAAAATAGGGGAATTTATCCGTGCTCTTATTTTTGCAAAAAAAATTTCTCACTCCTCCAATTTCACATTTATACAGGTACCAATAATCATAAAAAATTGAAGCATATACAAACGATTATAGAATGTGATAGTTTTGACAATGATGGGATGCTTCTTGGTAAGAGATGTTGATTAGTGTCGGAGTTCGGTAGAAATCCACCTTTGTTGATCATCGCAACAAGAGGCACTACAACAATCCGACCCTTTAATGGCATTTTAAAATTACTATAAGGATATTATAGCATATTTGTTAATGTTGTAAATGGACTTATTATATTTTTGGTTAAAACCATAGCATTATTAAAATCAACACAAAAAGTAACCTATTATAACGCTTTTTTGTGGTCATCTTTGAGTATTTCTGGCATTTATTTTAATATAATTAACTTTCTGCGGCGCTTCTAAGGTTTCTATAGATCTTTTTCATAGAGTTTTAAAAACATTATAGTATAGATTAGAAGTTGCATTTTAGAGCGTTTTATAATTGGAGCATAAAACGGCCATTTTGAAATAGGTGATTGCTAATTTCCATATCTAGGTCGCGCTTATCAATTCCTATTTCTCTTCTACTCACCCTCTCCTTTCGACTCTCTATACTTGCGTCTACTCCTCTAATTCATGTTCTCCTTCTCTATACGCTCATCTGCTTCATGCTTGTAACTTGCCATTCGATGGCGGGCTTGCCTCCTCAACCAAACGCGATTGACGTTTTCCCTCCTCTTTCATCCAGTGTGAGTGGTATTCATGTTGCAGTTGGTAGTTCTCCCATTCTTTATATGAAAATTCCTCCCAACAACTTACTAGTGGCGCACCACAACCAAGGGTTGAATTCGGATCTAATATGCCTCGAGCTGCTTCTTCCCTAGTGCTCTAAGAGGCCATATGCTCTCCAGCAATCTATACTTGGGATGCCCGCCTTTGCATTGGGCTGATCTCGAAGGTAATTCCCGATCCGGCCTCTTTGCCTTATGTTGCTACCTCTAAATCAATATTTGTTGGAAATAATCAATGTTTTGGAAATGTGGTTGAAAATTCCAAATTAGTTAATGGCTGGTCCTTTTCATTTAAGAAGAAACCTGAAAATGCTGCTTACTTTTCCTTAAACGATACGTAGTTGATTTTGTTGATAAACCTATCCCTCCTCCAAAAGGAATTATTGAGGCAGATGTTGCGTTCTGGAAATTACTTTATTGGTTTCTTTTTGGACATGCTACCCAATACTCCATTGTGTAAAAGCATGTCCTAGGTTTATGGCATTTGCATGGATCGGTCAGTGTTAAGTGTGATAAATCGACGTATATTTTAAAATTTTCATGTCTTGAAGAGAGAGAGCTAGTGTTTTGGAACCCGACCCTATTATTATTGAAGGCAAAGTGTTTATCATTACCTATAGGTTGAGCGCATATCTTCAATATCCCTACACTTTCCAATCTCTAGGTGGAGTAAATTGGACTGCTAATCATATTTGTTAGTTAATTTTCTTTGACATTTCCACTAAGCGTAGACAGCTCCTCTGATTAGTTAAGGCCCTGATTAAGGTTACTCCATCTAGACAATTACCGACCCGTATTTCAATCTCCTTTGTTGAGGATAAGGTAGCCTATGTCGATGTCTCATACTGGTGGAAGCCATCTATTTTCAACCACTATCACTCCTTTGGCCATGTTATTTCATCTTGCCTTTACTCGGGAGCCGAGCCTACCAACCTCCCCTCTAAGAATCCCATACCTAAACCACCTTCCAGGTGCTGGCTTATCAAAGCACCCTCCATTCCTTTTTTTGACCCTTCCTCTGAACTCCTTCTCCTCTTTCTTCCAACCCACTATTTGTCTCTCCATCCTGAATGTTGCCGCCCCCGCTTCAGTCATCCTCCCTTCAGTATCGCCTCCTCCTTTTCTTACTCTCCCTCTCCGATCACTAGCCTAAAAGTGAATTTTGTAAATTCTCTCCATTCCAAACCCTCCATTTCCGAGCCCATTGCTTAGAAGATCACTTATAAGTTGGCCAAAGATACATAGATGGTGTGTTGTAATAAATTTGGAACATGGTCTCACAAGGAAAGTGCTTTGTGATACCACTCGAGATGGAAGATTTTCTCAAAATGGGTCTTCGATAAAGATAAATGAGAGCTATACTACAGACTTATAGATAAGGAGATAATGCTTTGTAACGATGGAAAATTCGATGCAAATAACGGAGAAATGTTGACCTTAGGATTAGGATCAAAAATTTATCTTCTCCTCGTGCACTCTTGGATATTGCCCTAAGCTTATTAGTTTGTTCCATAGATATGCTGAGATCTAGTTTGCATATCTTTCGGGGTATTTCCTTTGTCATTGTTAGTTTTAGTGGATATATTTGCCTTATTTTCTATGTTTCTTCTAGTGGGCCTAGCTGGTTCATTCTTTGCTCTATTGTCGATATTTTTGCTACTTGCCAAACATGTTGGCACTATTATTTTGGGTAGTGGGTTGGGTGTTCGGGACTCATGTACTCACATATGTGTATCTCTCTATGTGTGCGCTCGTTTGTGTTCATGTGTATCATGGCTGTATAATCCTTAGATTATATATCCTTTCTAAAAAAACACTGTAGCATGTTGAAGCCTTGAGAAAGCATGTTTTCATACCATTTTTAAAACTCTGTAGACATTTTTGTAGCATTTTTAAAATGCTAGTAAGTGAAAGCTGTCTCTTATCTATTTTTAGTGGCTGTACATAACTTTTCATGTTTTATGCATACATATAAAATTTTACCAAGCTTATTCCAACATATATGATAACGATTTAAAATACCATAATTATCACATTATAATGTAAGTAATAAAAAAATTTCATTGGCCAAACTACAATATACATCCATAATATTTCATAAACAGAGTATTAGGCATACAAATACTTGTGATCAAAAGTAATATTGTATGCAGGCATACAAAACAATACCATGCTAACCAAAAGTAAAGATATATGAATACCGCTACAAAATAATACATTGTAAGGTAAGAATGACTGATTTTTGAAGGAGAATGAGGGGGCAAACTATAACGATCTGTAATTTAGTCACTTTAAATAAGAATATTAAGTATATTTGTAAATGATTATATAAGGGATTTTAAAACTCAAGTAAATCTCTTTTATGCAATAACTAATGATAGTAAACTTATTTTTAAAATTTGTTTAAAAAAGTAGGTAGTTCAAAGAAAGCTAAAAAATGTGACCGAAAATTGCTTTTCGGATTTTCGACTTTTCATCCATCAAAAGTTGTTGGAACTTGTTGTGCACACTAGTGCACCTATGTGCATACGCTAATACAAATAAGAAAAGCATTTTACTAATTAAATTGATTTATCTAAACAACTTTCTAAAGGTAATTAAAGAATTAAGATAAGGAGACATGTTTCCATAAAATAAGGTGTCCACAAATCAGTGAGGCATGTTGCCACAAAATAAGGAAGCATGTTACCATGAATTCTACAAAAGAACACTTTCTCTTTAGTATTCCATTTTCACTTCATTTTCTTTTTCATACTCTCTTCCTCACTTTCGCTCTCCACTATTTTAAGTAAAGTTCATAAAGAAACACTTCATTTCACTCCTCTAAATTCATAAACAAGTTCATAAAATTATTGTCATCGCTCTCTACATCACATTTCTACCGAATTCAAACCCAAACCCCTCCTTAAAAGCCAATATCTAGTCCCTTTAGTTATGGCCCCTGAGTCTTGTGAAGCAAGTTTTGCAAAAGGAAGCTAGGACCGTGTGTTGATTGTGAGGTTGTGACAATAAAGTAGTAGCTTGATTGGAGTTCGTGTTTGTTTAAGTGAGTTAAACTCACTTTAAAGAAACTTCAAATGAATTAATTGGTTGTAATAATTAATTATTGTTTTGCTTATATAGTATTTACATATGTGAGTAATATGTATACTTGTTTGGATTGATTCTCGCTTGGAACCGGATGACACATAAGGAATAGACATTGAACTAATAAATGGAAGTCGAAGTGTTCATAGCGAATAGGTCACGATGAAACACTTCGAAGTGCATATGACGTGATTTACAAGGGGCTCTTGATGTAGAGAGGTTCTAAGGAATTCCTTACCTTTGTGATTTTTTGTATGTGCTAGTTTATGTCAATGCTTGTGAGTGGTGGTTAGTAATAATCAACCGACATGTTATGGATTTTTATGCGACATTGAAATCCCATGCTTTCTTTTAAATGATTTACTACTTTGTTTTGCAATAATGCAAAAAAAGATTTTTCGAACTCGAATCTTGTTTTCAACCTTTTACAAAGGTGTTTTAAAGTGGTTTGGAAATTACTTATTAAAAGGGTTTTAACTTTTATAAAAGAAAAGATGTTTCTTTTTTAAATCAAGCTTTGGTTTAAATAAATGATTTGGAAAATGTTTTAGTAACAAATGTATTGCGACTCTTGGATCCTATTTTAATTTCTGGACTTTAAGGTATGAAAACTTGTTTATGTTTTGAAGTTAGAAATAAATGTCGATTCGTGGTTTGATTGGTAATATTACCCGAACGTGAACAGCTTCCTTTCTACCCAATGAATAGTACTAGTTTGAAATCGAAGACTAGAAATAAGTTTATGAAATTATAATGAGTTTTTTTAAATAAGCGATTTCTTTGTCTATCCCATTACAAAAATATGGTAAGTAGTGCTAAAATTTTGACATGTTTATGGAAAGTAAGTCATCTTATATTTAGCACCAAAAGCCAATGAGTAGACTTTCCTCTATTTGTGAGATCTAGAATCGAATTCTTTTAACTAAGGCAAGGTCAGGAGCAACCAGTGCCTTGACTTACCTGGCTTTGAATTTCTATGAGGGATAGAGAAGTCAAAATGTCGGAAATGCGATAAGTATAAAAGGGTTAATTTGTATAAATAGGTCATGATTAATTAAGTATACGGAAGGTACTTTATCTTATACTCGATACTAAATTTTAAGGTATAGAAACTCGTTTCTATCTGTGAGAATTAAGAATGTCATCGAGGCAAGATTAACACTTTAACTTATTCAACATCATTGTCAATCAAAGGATAGTATAGGGTAAAAATCAAAATGTGATGATAAGTATATGATGTTTGATTTTCCATATGCAAACTATTTACTTGCACAAGATAGTGATTTGTCCACTATTGATAACTTAACCTATTTCGACTTTGGAAGTATATAAAAGCTTCGCGATTTCATATGGTTTGTGATTCCCCAATACGGACTCATTGCTATGAAATATAGTTTGCTTTTAAGAATGTATATTCGAGACCCCCGGTGAGGACTCTTATATATTTTTTGCCAACTTCTAAAAATCAAAATTGATTTAACCGCATATTCATCGCTTTAGTTTAAAGACACTGGTTTTGGATAAGTATGGTTTATCCAAAAACACTTCAAACTAACAAATGCTTTGTGTTCTGAACCATCGCAAAGTATGTTATGGAGTTATACTACCTATCCCGAGGGTTATTTCAAAATGGAAGATAGTAAGGTTAGTGTGTTTGTTCGATCCCTGAATAACTTGCATGAATGAATGCTAGCATTGCATTGTTGTTTAGAGGGCATGTTAGCATTCCATGACGGTTTTGCTAAAATGGTAGTTATTGCCTAAAGCCTCACACTCGGGAATGATTAAAACATGGGATATTCAGCAGGGCTATACGTTTCGCTACCATTAGGTATGATCATCCCTGATCTAGATTGATATTTCTTTGGATGTGTAACAATCCTGGTTTTGGTGATTACTTATGACAATAAATTATAACGATGGTTATAATTTAATAATGGAGAAATTAAAATAAATTGGAGATGAAATTTATTAAAATTGTTTACTTTAAATAAACAAAGGATTTTTGGTAAAATAAAATGGTAATGGGTTGGTTTGTTTGGTAATAAATTGAGATTTATGGAAATATGATGTTTTGGTGGTAAATTAATTAAATAAGTGAAGTAAAAGAATTTAATTCAATATTATTTGTTGTAAATAAATAAATAATGTTAGAAATAAAGTTTTAGAAATTTTGTTATGAGAATTTGTGATAAAAATAAGCATTGGATGATTTTATTTTGATAAAATATACTAATTGTGAAAATAGTGATAAAATATTGATTTCTATTAATTCTAATGAAGTATTAAAATTTAATATGGTGAATATTGTAAATAAAAAGGTGGAATATTGTTTAAAAATAACATTTGGATGTAAATATAATGTTAATATGGTTTGCTATGGTTGATTGGATAAGAAAATGATTTTTGTGGAAATTTTGGTATTAAAAATATTATTTTATGTAAACAATGCTGTAAATTGAAGTATTTAAATAAAAATAAGAATTTAATGATGGAAATTAGTTTTAAATGGCTAAACTAATTTTTGTATGTTATAAAACATTTTAGCAATCATAGAAATATGCTGCATAAAATTATTTAGTTAAAATATGTGTAAATATGGTGAAATTTGTGTTAACGTAAATTAACTTAGTTAAAATTTAACTAAGTATTAACATTTAGGCTTATTGGGTAATGGGTTGAAGCCCAAACCAATTCTTTGGATTCATCACAAGAGGATGGTGGGCTGTACGTACATTTCTTCTTTTCGTTTACTTTTCTGGCTTTTCTGTAACACCTGAAAAGAGCAAAAATAGCTACCTTCTCTTGATTCAAATTTAGCTCCAATTTAAACAAAATAAAAGTGAAAATTTGTGAATCCAAGAGATTAATAGGTAATCCATTCAAACCAGAAGATTATTTCATCAATTCCTATTTTGTGAAACTTGGTTTACTGTAACTTTGTTTTCTGTATTTGCATGTTTGTTCTTTCTTCATCTCCAAGTAATTGAAGCTTCTCCAAAGTCTAAATACCACTTCTTGCGGTTCTAATCGCTGTAAATCTTAGCAAGGTGAGTAGTTACTCACATTTCTATCCAAATCAAATTGCTTGTAAGAAATTTGATTCAGTTTCTATGGTGTTTTTGATTTACTTTAAATTTAAATTTGTAGTTTACCGTGAAAAGCTTGTCTGGGTTCAGCTTTTGAACCCATATCTCTTTGGTTTCATATTGGTATTGAGTGAAAATTCTTCCAGATCATAGACCATGTTTAGTAGTAATTGCATGCCAAATTTCATTGCTTGATTTAATCTGGAAGTGCCTGAAATCAGTGATCAAAGTTGGAAACGAAACAGAAAAAATTGCATGTAGCATTCGCGGCCATTAGGTCGACCCAGACACACTAGGGGTCGACTCTAAGGTCGACCTGAGCAATGTATGGGTCGATCCATTCTTTCCTAGGGTCAACCTGAGCCTTTTAAAGGTTGACCCTTACTCTTTTATTTTATCCAGGTCATTCTGTTTTATTCTTGTGCACTGATTTGGTTGTTTTGCTTATTCCAGTGACTTTTGTGACCCATTCCAGCAATATTTTGAAGTGTTTTGTAGGGCTCAAACCTATCAATAGTTAAGCCAAAATTATTATTGATCCATACTTCAGATTGACGTGTTTTTGAGTAGTTTCAATATGTTGATTTTATACTAATTTCAGTGATTTTGGTTGTTTTCGTGCATATGTTTTCTAAACAGATTTTGGAATGATTTTTATATTAAAATAGCTTTTGAAATAAATATTTTGAAACATTTATCTATTTAAAATATATATTCTCTATAATAAAGAGAATTTCAAAGCCATAATTTACAAACGATTTCAGAAAAATTATTTTCAAACTATTTTTCTCGAAGCAACATATTTTCTGTATAAAATACACGTTTTTGCACTCTTCAAGAGAACGAGGAAGTGATTTAAACGATTTAGTAAAACATGTGGTATGGGACACATGCGTTTACTTTTTCGCTTAATTTTGGATTCATTCTATTGAAGCTATACAAATTTCATGGACCTTCGGGTTGTTTACTAGTACTGGACCTTTTGGTCATTTGGGATTTTTAGCCGTTGGACCTTTGGGTTGTTTACCCGTACCAGACCTTCGGGTCATTTGGGATTTTTAGTCGTTGGACCTTCGGGTTGTTTGACCTTCGGGTTTTTTGACTTTCGGGTCGTTTGGTCTTCGGGTCGTTTATATTAAGCGCCATATTTGTGATACAGTACTTGGAGGGCTTCGGCCACTTTTGTTGAGCACGTGCATTTTTGTGATATTTCATGATTTATTTGTGATTTCCAAATGTTATCGCCATTTCATGATTATTGGGCCTTTGAGCCGTTTAAGGATTTATTATATGGTGATTAAATTAGAGTTTTGAACTCTTAACCGAGTTCTACACATCGTGATTTGTGGTTTCCATCCTTTTATGGGTTTTTGAGATTTGTGATTTCTATTTAGGAGTTATGGTTGATGGAAGCCATTATATTGGTGGCTGTGGATGCCGGTTATATGAGGCGATTATTTGAGTCTAATTGATGTTGTTGTTGATCTTGCCTCTTTTGAGAAATTTTCATATGATATTTCGGTGATACCATCTCACATGAGTAATTGATATATATATATATATATTTGGTGTTGCTTCTTCTCTTTCAAGAAGAAATATTATCATTTATCCCTATACTTATCTATCTTGTGCCAATCAGTTTATTTAAGCTAAACTGACTCGTGTATTTTATATACTCGGGTCAGACCGAGTTGTCTCAGGTTAGACACCAACTGTTGATTATCGCTATGATGCTTCCGCTGTGGATTTTCTTGCTTTCTTTTGGATGCTAGTATTTTATGTAGCCTTGTAGTTATTTTATGTAGCCTTGTAGTTATTTTATGTACTCTGATATGTACATATTCTTTTGACTCGATATACATATTGTGGCCTATGTTCTACTACTGGTGTATTATGTAGTGTGCTATGATGTATCTTTATATATGTGTGTGTACGTTTGTGTGGCTGCTGTTCTGTGATTTGTTGTATTTGTTGTTGTTATATTTTATTTTGATAAATCCATTAGCCACCATAGACCCGTGTTAAACATTTATCGAGTATGTCGATCCATTTAAAAAGGTAAAAGAGAAAGAAAAAATTAAAGCACCCAATCGATGTATTCAATACTTGTTTAAAACAAATCTTACGGATGGTCGCTCTTAACCAGTCATATTCTCTGCATTAACAGACAGTATTACTCCATAATGCTCTTTGTTAATGTGGCTCTCGAGGTGGCGCATCATAGGATGTATGCTTCGTACCCAGTACGATTGTTGATCGCAACTGAGGAATGATTATATTTGGTATTATCTAGGAGGGGTAGGCCGGTTATGTGTTGGTAGAGGCTATAAGGTTTTAACCTCGGTATATTTTCTCTGGAGGTGTACTATGACAGGCGATGCCCCAATAGCCTTGCTAATGTTGGAATCCATTTTCCAATACATGCCTTATGGGCTTAGTTGTGCCAAATGCTGGAATGTGACATGCAAGCATTTCAGTAATATTATATATTTATTTCAAATTTAGACATTAATAATAATATCTTTGATTTTAAGTATAAATGTTCTGGCTATCGTAAGGTAAAACCCGTCTGTGTTTATGTGCTGCGTGGTCTTACGAGATACTTTTTTCCTAGAAGTATATGCTTTGAATTTACTTACACAACACCTATGTCTGACCCAGAGTTTTCCTTTTTTTCCTTAAACTCTTGAGTACTCTAAATTTTGAGCAGCCAAGTAGTCCAGGTTCTTACAGATGCATTTTTGAGGGGCATGGAGCAGGAGGCTTTACCGTAATATATTATTTCCATGGTTGTTTATATATAGTTATGTATCAGTAGGGCAGGCAGTTATAACCGTCCTTAACTGAAGTTAGTACTTATTATAAATCTGATGTTTCATTTTAGGAGTGACTGTATGTGCTATCTTATGTTCTGTTATATATTATTTCCATGCATTATAAGATTCTATATTTCTTTATTCTTGTCTTTTCTTTCTTTTACCCCAATGACCTACATTCCAGATGCCTAGATGATCTGCACATGAATACCATAGATGTATTAAGTGTCATCTTTAGGAGTAAGAAAGCCAAATCATTACGCTAACATACTTTTGTCTTCCTTACAACATATAGTCTGACACGAGAAACATCATACATCACCTATCAAAGAGAAAGTTGTCATCAGATTCCTATACGATTTACCCGACCCTAGGTTAAATGGTCTAAAACTTCATTTGTTATGCTCTTGAGATACTTGTCGCTGGAACATGATTACTTATCAATATGGCATCAATATCCAATAAATTTGGATTTTATGCAAGGTCTATTTGAAAATTAAAATTTTGTAAATGAAATGAATTCAAGAACTCTATTCTTGCTTATGTATGTTATTCAATACTGTATTTGTTTTAATAATAAATATACCATATTCTTGTAGTGACTATTATTATTTATACTATTGTACGAACTTATTTAGTTTTTATAAAACTTGGTTTATTTTTGTAAAACCTGATTAATTTTTAGAAATTTAGTTAGCTTATTTAACTTTTTATTAAAATTTACAAATTCTTTATAAATTTAGTAAATTTGTTTAAATTTTTATCAAACATAGTTAATTTTCATAAACTTATTTAATTATTATAAACTTGGTTAATTTTATAATCTTAGCTGAATTTTACAAACTTAGTTAATTTAGTCAAATGTTCATAAAACTTTGTTAACATTTATAAAAATTAAGTAAATTTATTAATTAGGTTATTTTAGCAAACTTAATTATTTGTTTAAAACTTAATTAATTTTTATAAACTAGGTCAATTTTATGAAGTTATTTATCTTTTTATAAAACTTGCTTAACTTTAGAAAATTATCGCGCCATTATCCAATATATTTGGTTTCCATGCCAAGTGTTTCTGCAAATTAGACTTTTTTGAATAAAATAAGTTTTTGAACTTAGTTCTTGCTTATGTATGTTCTTCAAGTATGGTATTTGTTTTAACAATAAAATACTATTTTCTTATAGTGACTATTATTATTTATATTGTTATTTTTATGAACTTATTTAACTTTTATAAAACTTAGTTTATTTTTCATAAAACCTGATTAATTTTTAGAAAGTTAATTAACTTAATTATTTTTACAAAATCTGGTTAATTTTTAGAAACTTTGTTAACTTAGCTAAATATTTGTGAAACTCAGTAAATTCTTTAGAAACATAGCTAATTATTTCTAAAACTTAGTTAAATTTTATAAACTTAGTTAATTTAGTCGAATGTTTATAAAACTTGGTAAACATTTATAAATTTTAGCAAAAAATTATTAACCTTTATTTTTATTAACTTAATTATTTTTATAGACTTATTTATATTCTATATAACTTAGTTAACATTTACAAAAATTCATTAATTTTTATAAATTAATTAATTTTGATATAACTTAGTTGCATATTTGTATACTTCTAAACTTTTATAAAATTTATTTAATTTTTACGAAATTTTGTTAATATTTAGAAACTAATTTAAATTTTATAAAACTTGGTTAACTTAGTTAAATTTTTAGATAACTTGACTAATTTTATAAGTTTAGTTAATTTTTATAAACTTTTAGTCGACTTAGTTAAATTTGTATAAAATTTAATTATTTTTTATAAACGTAGTTATTTCTTTATAAAACTTAGTTAACTTAGTTAAAACTTAAAAGTTTGTAAAACTTGGCTAGTTTTTATAAATATGTTTAATTTTTATAAATGTGTTCACTTTTATTAAAACTTACTTAACGTTGTTATTTTTTGTAAAATTACTGAACTTTTGTAAATTTAGTTAATTTCTATAAAAATTCAACTTAGTTAAATTTCTATGAAATTTAGTTAACTTTTATAAACTTGTCAAATTTCATAAAATTCAAGCACCTCCTTTATGAAATTAGTGCTTTCTCGCAGACCCAAATCAATATATATTTACACAAATAAGATTCATGTCGTATATAAATAAATATACTCCACGATATCATACACCTTTAAATGCATGAAATAATACATTTTATTAGCAATTTTAGCTAGCTATCTTCCATGGAGCAAAATAATGTTTTGTGTATCTATATAGCAAAGAAAAGAGTTTTCACGGCTTGTATTTTAAGTAGCGGAGGATCAGAAAATAATTCTATTTTATTCACATGAGGTTGTATGACTCAAACTTTGGAAAGTGATTCTAGGGACATTTTCCACATTTGCAATTTTTGCCGAGTTTCTACATGACCATTTTGACCCTGAGAATCTTATTTGGACTATAATTTTTGATAAAAGATGAGTTAGGATCTTAAACTATTTCCATTGCTTCAGGATGATATTTTCCCCTTCCGTAGAGTGGTCATAACAGATAAACAGACATACCGTTTGAAAGTTATAGCTGTTTTAAGTTTTGACCACCGCTGCTTTGCATTAGTGAGTAATTAGCTAAGCCCATGCTTAGGTCCACTAACCCATCTTGAAAATTATGCTAAGGGGAGGGTGTTGGAACCGATCTAAGTTGTTAACGATAATACTCGCTAGCACCCAAAAGTTCATACAACGTGGCGTCTTCAAGGAATTTCCAAGAATTCCCCTTGGACTTGTGGTGAATTGCGAATTCGTTTGAATTTGAATTCAATAATTCAAAAATAATAAAATAGACAAAATTGCATGAATTATCTTCTTTATTTAAATATAAATTTGTTACAAGAGAAGTAATAAAAGAGGTAAAGAAGTTCAAGGCCCCTTCTTATAAGCGTGTGCACCCATATATATAGTGTTTGAGAGGAGGTTGGTTTGCCCATGTTGGCGATGTGGGACTTTTAGTACTATGTATCATGCAGTGAAATGTGAAGGCTTTATAGCTTTATGAAGGAAAATGCACCAAACCCTCTTGAATCGGCCTTTGAAACGATCTCCTCCTTCTTCCTTTTACAAGATCTTTGTCATCTCCAATTATGGCCTTTGTGTGAAGTAATTAATCATGAAATACGGCTTTGATTGATAGATTCGGCATGTGGCCTTCTTATCATGTTGACAAAGTGCAACGTCGATGTTGGAAAAGTGCAATGTCATTGCACTATAGCTTCGATGGAGATCGTCCCATTTGCTTTGGTAACCTTTCACATGGGTGTTGTGCTACTTCGATGATCATGCTCTATCTATGAAACTCGGCAATGTTTAATGGCTTTGGCAATAGCTCGATGACTTTGATGTTATAATATGCTTGGTTTGTTTGTCGATGTTAATAGTAGAATTTTTAGTGCCACCTTGGTAGTGATGATCTTTTGAAGTTCGACATTAAAAGATAGTGTCGTTGTAACTAGTGGAGAACAGTCATTGTATAGGCGTGATATCAATTTCATCTTTGTTGATCTTTAATTACATTGGTTTATGAATGTCAACAACATTCATTATCGACATCGCATAGATAGATTAATCTTGACATCTCATGAGGCTCGGTATTATATCAGACACATCATTAGGTGGGCTCGACTAGGAATTGATTAAACTTGAAAATGCATTGAAGAATGTCGACGTGGTTGAGAAGTAGCATGATCTTATGGTCTTTGACATTGACTTATCTTTGCATCTGGAGCTTCAAACTTTGACACGAACCCCTAGTCTTGGCGTTAATTCCTTGGCTCATATCCTTCGAAAATTATGTGGATAACTTTTTGCCACATTACTATAAGAGAAGATTTATACTCTTTAAGGTAAAATCAAGAATTCCTTTGTATTATCCAATCCTCAGTGAGATTTCCCTTCTAGTTTTGTTTTCCTCTAAAATATGAAGTGCACAATATTATTTGTTATTAATTCTCATTCTGTATTAAATTGAGTTATGCTGGCATTCATCGCTTATATTATTTGTGTGAGTTAAAATTGTAAATTTTTATAAGAAAGAGAGAGAGAAATGAATAACAATAAGTTTTCAAATGGAAGCCCCAGTAGATTATCTAGTAATACAAAAAGAAGCATAAGAAATCTTCTCTACTAATGAATAGAAGTCCAAAATCTCATCTGATAATAGAAACCAGAAATTCATATCTTGTAATAGAAGAAGATCAAAAATCTATCAGATAATTATATAATGGAAGACTGGATTCCCATTTGATAATAATTAAAAACTAGAAATCATCATCTGGCAATAATAATAAAAGAAGTTCGGTAATTCATATTGATAATAATAGAAGAAGAGAAAAACTTCTTTTATTGATAACAGGAAGAAGAGCAGAAACCCCTATTTGACGATAATAATAATAATAGAAAACAAGAAGTTCATATCTAGAAATAAAAGAAGAAGACCAGAAATTCTTATCTGGTATTAGAAATAGAAGTATGAAAATCCTTATCTGGAAAAGATTATAATAGAAGATCAGAATCCCTTCTGATAATAATGTGGAGATCAGAAATCCTTGTTTGGAAATGATTATAATGGAAGATCAAAACCTCTTTTGATAATAATTGAAAGACCAGAAATCCTTACCTGGCAATAATAACAAAGTCCATAAATCATCATATGGAAATAATAATAAAGACTAGAAATCCCCATTTGGAAATAATAGTAGAAGACTGGAAATCCATATCTGGTAATAATTAGAGAAGACCATAAATCCATATCTGATAATAATTCGAAAAGATTGGAAATCCTAATTTGGTAATTATTAGAGGAGACAATAAATTCATATCTGGAATAATAATAGAGGTTCAAAAATCATCATCTTAAAATGAAAATAGAGGTTAAGAAATCATCATCTAAAAATAATAATAAAAGTCCTTTGTTTTGCACCACCCTTCGGGCCTTGGATGTCTAAATCCTTTGTTTTGTGCTACTCTCTGGACTTCGGATGTCTGAATCCTTTGTTGCGCCACTCTACGGGCTTCACGTGTTGTTAATACTTTGTTGCAATACTCTCCCGGCTTCGAATGTTGTTAATCCTTTGTGTGCCAATCTTCGGGTTAGGATGTTGTTAATACCTTATGTGCCACTCTTCGGACTTCAGATACTATTAATCCTTTGCAGTGCCTCTCTTTGGGTATTGGACATCTTAGTCCTTTGTTTTGACCCTTTACCACCATCTTAGGTGATGAATCAGGTCATCCCTTAGCTTTCATCAAGCAGGACCAAAGACTTACCCGAACTCCTTCTAGGAGGTGCTTCAAATAGGCCTTATAGGCGGGAGTGAAGGATGGTTCCATGCTTTGGCTAAGCCATTGTTAAGCGGGACCAAAGGCTGGAATCCCTTTTGAAGGAGCTTTAGACATGCTTTGTAGGTGGGAATGAAGGCTTGTGTAACGACTCGTAATTTTTCGATGTTTAGAATTTGTCAATTTAATAAGATTTTGGTAATTAAATCTGGAATAAATAAATAAATTTGGAATTTGTTAATGAATTAATAACGGGAATGAAATGTAAGAATGTTAATGCAAGTTAATAAATAACTAATTTAGTGCAATCCCAATTAGTTAAAACATTTATAAGGTTATAATGGATTGTAATTAGTAAACTGGGAAATAAATTCAAAGTTACATTAATTGATGAAATAATACGTGATAAACTGTATTTTGATAAATCAGCGTTAGATAATTAATTATAATATTGGTTTGGAATGATAACTTATAAAAGTATTATTAAGAGTTAGTGGCAACAATTATTATACGTTACCAATATATTTTAATCCATTAAATTGAGCTGGAACCAATTGCAATAAATTTAAATAAAATATTACATTAATGTTAATTTAGGTAATACTTGGAAATAATGTTAAGGTTATTCATAATAGGACAATTTGTTGAATTGAAAGAATAGAATAAAGATTTATCAGTTTATTGGGATTTGAACTATAATAATTGGATTAACTGCAATTAAATGAAATTAAATATCCAAATATTACGTTAATTGAAATTTAGATCGAATTTGAGAATATTAATGCAATAGATCAAGAATCCAATGTTACTTTCATCCATCTGACAACAATGAATTGAATAGCAGAATGAAAGTAAATTAAATAGAATTATTGGAAATTTAATTTATAACTTCTGAATTTAATGAAATTGAGGCTAACACTGAAATTGATAAATTAATCAACTTTAAATTGACATCTAAATTTGTTTAAATTTGTGTAAATGATTAAGAAATTTAAAAATGATGAAATTTGTCAATTATCGAACTGTAATTGAAAATTTGATTTAATTAATTAATTATTAATTTATTTAATTAATGTAAAAATAGCCATTTTGGCCACTGACTCGGATTTTAATGAAGCCAGTTTCATCGGATTCATAATAGTGAATTATTGTAGGATTTCAAGTTTCGTAGCGATCGGACTTGTCATTTGATCGTACGGGCTTGAAACGCCTAGAAATCAATTTAATTGAAATCAATTTGAAATAAATTGGTTTTAGCATAACTTCTTCATACGATGGAATTCAGACTTAAAACCTATTCCATTGCGTTTAAAATATTTGAAAACAACTATTTTGATATATGGGTTGACCCAGTCTCGTTCTGGAGTCGAAACGGGCTTTTCGGGTCATATATCGTTCAAAACCCAAATCTGATCCGTTCTTTCTATTTTCAACCATACCTATAAATATCCAGTTATAAACCCTAGCAGCCCTTCTATTTCTCATTTCTGTACATATACAAACTTTTGTTGCTCCTCTTCCTCAATGACTGAAAACCCTAATATTCCCAATCCAATTTCAATTCAAAATACAACTTCAGAAATCAAACTCCATAAACTATATCGAATTATATATGGTTTGAAGCTCTCAACGAGCGCAAGTCAAATATATCATTCGTTTTACAATTTGGGTTTCGTTGTGGCCAGAAATCGATGAACTGTTCACGGTCGTTCATCGCGTCTCGACCAAACTTGTCTGATCGTCAAATCGAGGGTACAATATTGTAGAGAAGACCGAGGGGATTGCATTGGCATAATTCGTTTGATGTTTTGACGGCTAGATCGCCTCGAACATTTCGATTAGGGTTTGAAATGGGTGCAGCGGCCGGCGAAGTTTGGGATGATCGGACCCACGGCGGCGTGTAGAGGGGACCAGGGCGAGCTCCTGGTGGCGGCGGCTTGGCCTACGGCGGCGCCTGGTGGCTGATGGATGTGGTCAAACGTTCGGTCAACGGTGATATTTTAGGTTTGAACCTGATAGATGCGTGCGTGATTTTTTTCCTGGGTGCTGAGAGATGATTACGTGGACGGTAACATGTTATTTAAATTTTATTTACTATAATTTTAATCGTATAACTTCTAACATATATAATTTCCACATACGAGGTCCGTTTCACGCGCGGTTTTTTCGCTAGGTTCATATTGGAATTCCGGAAAATTTGATGCTTTTTTGAGGGATTCTGAGATTGTTCAAATTTTGGGCTTAAATTGAATTTAAATTCAATTTAAATTCAAAGGTGAGTGTTTTAACCCACTCACAACTTCTAAAATTTCTTACGTTTGTTAAATTGATTTATGATGTGATTAGAAATTTACTTATGACTGTTTGGCATATTTTTAATCATCACCTCAGTTAAATTGAATTTATTGAATTAAGTTGTTATTTAATTTATTATTGCATATAAACTACCAATTAAATTGTTATTTAATTTATTATTGAATATAAACTGCCAGTAAACACTTGTTATTTATTATCTGTTCTATATTGATGTTATCGATTGAATTGGATGATGATTGTGATAAATGTTTGATGATTGATATTGGATGAATGGATGTTGTATTTATATTTTATAAACTGCAAGTTGTTATGGATTTTATTTTTTGGGATTGCGGTTTGAAATGATATATAACCGTATTTATGTTTTAAATTACGGATTGAAATGATAAATATCCGTATCACTTGACCATAGGATAGAAAATTATATATAGATACCGTGGTATATATATAAATATTTTGAAATGGATTTCTACGTTTTTGGGAAGAAATACATGGTTTTACATAAAAATTGATTTTAGATATTACATAAATGCTATTTTATATATATAGTCAAATTCTTGACTTGAGCTATGTATAAATTTATTGATATAAATAAGTTAATAATAAAGTTTGATTTTATTTAAAATATAATATGGTTAAGTATTTATTTAAATTATATTCTAATACAAAATTTATAACGGTTTCAATAAATTAAGGTTGAAAGATAAATTGGAAATTTATTTGAAATTGTATTTAATTGAGAATTTTATTTAATAAAAATTGATTTGCGACTCATTGAATTTGAGATTTTAAAGAATATGATTTTTAGCTTGATTTTTATCTAAAGTTATATAAATGAATATATCAAGTTTGAATAAAGTGAGGAAATATTCAGTTATTTGAAATTGGAGTTCATTTGAATAATATTGGAATTATTAAGTAAATATTTCAAAACTAAATAATATTAAAATTAATTTGATATACATAGATTAACCAAATTTTGTTTTGGAACGTTGAATATTGAAAGCTTTGAAATCTATTGAAATGGTTTATTTGGAAGTTCGAATCTATATTTGAAATCGATATAAATTGAAATGGTTTATTGAAAACAGAAAGTGAGTTGAAAGTTGTCACGACCCGCCTTCCACAACCCAGAAAGTCGCGTCATGATTTAAGAAAGAAAGGGATAGAAAAGAGAAAAGATAGAGAAGAAGAAAGAAACAACATCAGAATCTGAACAGCGAAACGAATAAATTATATTAATAACATAATACTTTACACAGTATCACATACATCAGAGATACACACCATAATCAACTCATACTAGACAGTTATAGACACCTGTCTAGTTATACAACTCAAAGACAAACAACATCTCAAAGAACACACAGCGGAATACTCTATAGCTATACGTAGAAGCCTCCTGCTCCATTGCTCCTCCAGAATTCGTCAAGCCAACTTAAAATCCTAACCTGAATCCCTTGGCTACTCGTAAAAATTTGAGTACCCAAAAGTTTAAGAAAAATAGAATAAACTCCGGGTCAGACATGGGTCTGGTGTGAGTAAACGGTTAAAGTTGCTTAACTTTTAAAAACCTTTGAAAGAAAAGGTATCACGTAAGACTTCCCACACATAAACATGGAAAAGTTTTTACCTTACGCTAACCAAAACATTTGATAGGAAATCTGATGATATTATAATAGTGTCTAGGGTTTTCAAATAAATAAGAAATAGCTGAAATTGTTACATGATTAAATTCCACCTACTAGCCACAAAAGTGGGTAATACAATCAAAACCGTTGGCACTTATTGGATTTTGGATTCCATACAATGGCAGGGCTACTGGGGTACCGCCCGTCACAGTACGTGGCCTAGATCACCGTATCGAGGATTACTCCCAATCCCCTGCAACACAAAGCCGGACCCGTTCCTTACTGAACAGTTCCAAATAAGACAACCCCGACGGTTGTAGCTATTCAACCGTCCACACAGCCGAAATAAAAGGGACCTCTAGACAGGGGTAAATCTTACTGTCCAGTGGGTGCGACCCACGAAGCCTTGCTGCACCTCCCCTGTTTTAGCCATTCCCGGTTGATGAGGCTTGAGGTTACGATTACCTTTATAGAACATATCACTTAGAATGCTCATCGTCCACCTGACGATGTTATGAAAGCATTCAATCCATACAAGTTCGTTCCGGGTTCGAACGAAACCGAAGGCATTATCTCGTTACACTCATTTTGGAATCACCCTCAGAGTTAACGACAATAACCCTTGCACTCTAAACCACCATCTTGAATCTATAAGGTCTATTCCGTCAACTCATTACGGAATCACCCACAGAGTTATACTGATGTATAGCCCTTACACCTCGAGTCTTCACAAAGCTCCAATTTGACTCACGACCTAACGTTATTTGGAATCGATGTGGTTTTCGGATATCCAAATATGGAAACCCGATCTCGGTCTCATCGAAATCCAAAGCGTGTCTTTTAGGTTCAAGTTGTTTTAAAGGTTTTAAAACAATTCAATTCAACTATCTATATATACACAGAATAGATAATTCACAAGCCACAATTGATAATCAACATTATCAAATAACAGGTAATCCACATAATCAATATCATAATAGATAATTCATTTATCAACATCCAAATTGATAATCTATGTAATCATCACAATGCAATCAAGTATTCATATCACACAAACATACTTATCTCATTTCTGAGATCACACACCATTCAAGACAACCAATGTCATCCAATCATTCATAAGCAGTGATTAACTCAAACCACAATATAATTAATTTAAACCGAATTAAATTAACTATCTCTAATTAATTTAAAGTGAATTAAATTAATTACTTCTTAATTAATTTAAAATTAATTAAATTAATTACCTTCATCCAATATCTTGCTTAAATAAACATTAGTTAAATCAATTAATTAATCATAATCAACCTTGATTAATTAATTCTTAAAAAAGTAATTAATCCTTAATTATTTTCATTAGTCATATCAATTAATGAACCTTAATTAATTAATCATGCTTAGATTAATTGCTTTTAATTAATCAACTAAAATACAGTAATTACTTATTCTTAATTACTTCTTAATTACTTTATAAATTCATTGATTTATTACACCAAGTAATAAACCTTTAATTACTTTAACAAGTAATTATTCATTTAAAATTTACTTCCCAAATCAGTAATTTACCCAACTCAATTACCTCTGTAATTAAACAATTACTTATCTTAAGTAATTAATCTTATCAAAACTTTATTAAGTTTATCAGGTGACCATATTTAATTAATTAAAAAATTAATTAATTACTTAATTTCAATCACCTCATAAAACAAAATTGAGTAATTCATCCCTAATTACTCATTAATCCAAATTAATCTTCAATTAACAGATTAATTATCTTCAAATATTAATTAACAAACCTTAATTATTAATCAATCCTTTAATACAAAGTAATTAATAACTAATTACTTTTATTGATTAATTAATTAAACTTAATTAACTAATTAATCAACTCTTAATCATTAATTAATAAACTTAATTATTAATTAACCACCTTAATTACAAATTAATTAATCCATAAATGTAATTAATTAATCCTTAATTAAAATTAATTAACCTTAAATAAAAATAGTTAATTCATTCTTAATTAATTAGTATTCATTTTTAATAATCCTTTAATTATTAATTAAGAAACTCAATTAAGACTTAATAAAACCTTTATTAATTAATTACTATTTTAATTTACTCTTAATTACTTAGTTAATAAGTAATAACAATTTAACTAATCATTTGTCATTAATTAAAATCATCATCTCAAATAATAGTTAATTAAATAATTAATTATACTTAATTACTTAATTAACCCCTTTTAAAATAATAATTAAATAATTTAATTAAACTTGAAATTCCTTAATTAATCAACTAATTACAAGTTATTAATACTTAATTATTATTTAAGATAAAAATTATCTTAAATAAATCTTGAGATCTTTATTTAACTTAATTCATAAATTAAATTAATTTATAGAGAAATCATTAATTACCTTAATTATTAATTAACAATCCTTAATTTCAAATAAACCACTTTGAAAACTTTAATTGTTAATTTATAAATCATTAATCTATAAATAATTTAATTAATAAACCATTTTTAATTATTACATTTATTATCAAACTTTATTTAAGTTTTTAGGATAAAACATTTCCTTATTTAATTAAATCTAAAGTTTGAAAATAACTTAAGAATTTGCTTAAATCATCTAAGTTAACAATTCATACAACATTATTTATTCAAACATTTATTATAAAGAAATGAATTTCAAGAAATGATTTAACTTGATTAAAGTTTATAAAAATTTACTTTCAATTAATTTTTAAAACTGGTTTAAAACATTTTACCTCGGTTTAACCCATGAGAACTTGAAACAAACTAAGTATATTTACATCTCTTCCTATACTCAAACAGTTTAATTTCATTTTTTAAAACTGTTTGATTTAAATCCTTAAAACTGTTAAAACTAACAGTTTCTTCAATTAGCAATTGACCCCAGAAACCCCCCCCCCGAGTTCCTTCCCGAGCTACTACTAATGCTACCTGAGTTCCCCTTCGAGTAATCAAGCAGAACCCAAACAAAACCCAACAAACCCACTGACACGCTATCCCCTGTGCAATTGCACTGACGTTCAACGCCGCCGCGACCAACTCCAGCCCCTCTCACATGTCAGCGACACCCACTGCAAACGTTCCCGACCATCTCTTCATTGCTACAGAACCCATATCAAAATCGAGCTTCTGAGTTGAACTCGAACCCAAAACCACAACCAGAAAATCCCAAATTCCAACGACTCCGGTCAACTACAAAGGCCACAACTCCGGCCATGGTCCACCGACCCACCAAGCTCCCTTCACACCAATTTTCATTCAACTCGATGCAATATAGACGATGCAGAAGTCAATTCACAGACAGCTTCTTCAAATATGAATCTTTGGCAAAATCAAATTATTCAGTGGTTTAAAATTTTTTCAATGATTTTTGCTATACTTACTGATGTTTCATCTAGCTCCAAGCACAATCTCAAGTTACCCAGTTACACAAATCAACAGAAATGGGCAGAAATTCAATTTGCAGAGAACCCCCAAATTCACATTCAATACTTTACTAAAAATTGTTATTTTGATTTTAAAAATCATAACTTTCGAAGATGATTCAAGTTGTATATTCCAATCAATATAATTTAACATTGGATTTTATCAAATATCTTAGATTTACTGCATTATCTATGTTCCAGAAAATTTCCAAACTAAAAATAAAAATAAAAAATACTTGAACCTGTCAATTAAACCTAGATGATGTTTAAGCTTAATTAACTTGTTTAGAATCAAAATTTCTAAGTGATTGATAAGGAGTTTTGGACTTGGTTCATTTAAAATCTCTGTACATAAAAATATCAGAGAGGAACAGTTTAACTAGCATGCATGTTCAACACATTCATATACACAGATAAATCACCAACATGCAAGCATTAATTATTTCAGAAGTTTATCAAGCAACAGATTAATTATCACTTAAACTTTGTAAGTTGTAGTTTACTCACCTTTTAAACAGGATGCAGAGAGTTGATAAAGCTGAAACTTTGAAAATGAGTGGAAATTAGCAATTGCAAAAGAATTTGAAGATGATTCCGCCTTAGAAACAGAAAGCTTCAGGTAATAATTTGAATACTTGCTAGCTTATCTATTTGCTTCAGATTCCCTCTTTAAAACTTGCATGCATATGAAAATTGGGTGAAGACATTCAAAATGCAGAATCTGGGTTGAAAGTTGCATCAAGTTTTTGAAAACATTTTGCAGATTCCAGATTGTAGTTTGAAAAGGCTACAGGTTTTGAAAATTTTCTGGTTGAGCTTTGTTTTTAGAGGAGATGATTCAGGGCTTAGTTTCAGTTTGGAAAGGAATTTCAGAGTATTGAAATATGGTTTGAGTGAATTGATTTCAAACTTGAGAATGCTTCAGGTTTTGGTAACAAGGATCGATGTTTCAGGTTTTTAGATTTAAATTTTGAGGATTTTTGAAGAGTGAAAGATTTGCAGGGAAAAGTTTCTGGTTTCTCTTTTAGACATGAGCACAAAATTTGAAAGAAAAAGAAAAATGAAGGGAAAGAATGTTGGTTTATATAATGTTAATTTCAGATTTTAATAAAAATAAAAGAAAATACAAATATTAAGACACTTGTGTCTTTTTACATAAAAGGTTGTAACACTTGTATCAAAGTGTTTAAGTTTTAAACATTTGTCAATGTTAAGTTTTATTCTAATTCTAAAGAGATTTAAAAGCATTTTAAAATTATTTTCCTAATTACTAACGTGTTTTCTAAATTTTAAAAATGCCTTTCTTATTAAATACCAAATAAACAAATACATTTATACATTTATAAATGTATGTTAATTTATAAAATACAATCTTTTAAAAAGAAATGCAACTAAATATAATTTAAATAAAATTATACAACATTCCAACCTTACGTTAAAATGTTATTTCAAAAACCTTGCATTTATTTCACAAATCAAATTTCTATAAAAGAAATAAAACAAATCTTATTTAAATTAAAAAATTACCTATGTAATTTAAAACCAAACCATATTATTTACTAAATTTGTATGTATATTCTTGAATTTCAAATTTATATTCATATTAAAGTCAAATCAAATCTAAATAAATTTAAATCAATATAAACAACTATTTTAAAATAAGATCATTATTATTTACAAATAATATATCCTATTTTAAAATCAATTTAAAATACACACATTTAAATACACAGATATAAATGTATTTTAAACACACTTATCAACTTTGAAAACAATAAATATATTTAGAAATTATTTACACAATAAAATAATTATTCTTATTATAAAACCAATTTATAACAATAATTAAAATATTACTTGGTTAATTATTTTTGAAAATAACAGTTTTATCAATTTCAAATAATTAAATTAAGAGATTATCAGCATTTTAAACTCCTGGAAATTCCGGGATATTACAAAAGTTATGAATTGAGAGTTAATTTAAGGTGAATAAAATTGTGAAGTTGAGGAAATTATTTTACTTTATAAAGTAAAATTTAAATTTAAACTATTTTATTATATATACTGTGTGAATATCCAAACCATTCAAGTAGTGGAAGTTATGGTTTAGAAGCTATGAAATTCAAAGTATTATGTTTTGAAAGGTTATATTTCAAGCGTTTAGTTTCGAAATATTATAACTTTGAGAGTGTTATGGTTTTAGGAAAGGATATATTTGAAATGAAAATGATATCGTATTGATTTGGTTTTGAAAGGGGAATGATATTTGGTTTTTAAAGAATAAACTATTTTAAAACTGACTGCGGTGTTATAATAACGTTTGGTTGTTAAAGAGACTGGGTTCGAAAGTTGTCATACTCTCTGTGAATTCCAAAAACCACTTTAACAACCGTGTACGCGGTGGAGATTCCAGAATGAAGTAGAAAGGTGGCGACGTTTCCTTTGAGGTATATACGTGGACCCGACTCCCATGAGTTGGCATAAGATGGCTAAAACAGGAGCGATTGACGGGCAAAGAAGGTAGCACCTTTTATCGGACACACTCCTTCGATACCATTCTATTACTTTTTGATTGATTTGGGCCCTTATGATTTTGGAGGCGTGGCTCGACGTGGGCGGTAGTAGCTGCTATGCGTTACCACCGGTCCGTAAGCGTAATTGGTATATCTACTCGGGCATTGCCTAGTTGTGCCGTGTCACCTATCCTAGCACGCCTTTTACAAGTTTGGTTTTCTCCTATAGCTCGTGGAGTATTTAGGATAGTCTCCCGATCTGGAGATGCGTTGATACTGGATGGACTACTGGAACTATTACGTGTTAAGGGCTATATGGGTAACTCCTTAATGCTATTTAAAAGTAAGTTTATTTTACTATTAGACATTATTATAATAAGGTATATTACTACATAGTCAATAGTTTAACGGATCCTTAAAAGATGTGAATCTCGAGCATCTCTTAAGTTAATACGCTCATGTTAGACATTGGATAGAAGATGTCAAATCCCATAAACATCTCCGACGCCATTTCACTCATATATTTACCATTGATTTAACTTACATAAGATCTTTTAGTTCTGACTCGAGTGTTTTGTCTTTTCAATTCGCTCGAGTCAGTCAGAGAATTTCAGGGTTTGAAGACCTTATTTCTGGAAGACGAAGACAATGATTGTATAATTACTATTATTTACTATTTGTTCCGCTGCATCACACTGTTCCATTGCATTGTTATTTATTATTCTTTGGTATGTGTAACTCTGATTTCATGTTGTAAATGTATAATCAAATTTTTGTAAAACAGCTTCATGAACTGTTATTTGATTATTATATTTTGTCATTCCGCTACGAGATTCCATTTTGTTTTCTTTCTTCCTTTTTCTTATTTACTCCATAACAATTCGCTCTTTTGTATGGTTTGAGTCTAACGTGTGTTGTTTATCGTCGATTTAAAACGTACAAAAAGGCAGGATGTTACATCTGGTATTGTTAGCACTAGAATTGGTCACCAACACCCTTCAGAGAGATTGTGTAGAGAGATTAATGAAGAAATTAAAGTTAAACAGAGAACAGTATGATAAATTAAATGCAGAAAACAAGAGCACCAGATTTATAGTGGTTCGACGTATTGCCTACGTCCACTTTGAAGTTAATCTTTATTGCTTTACTTAATAACTGGTTACAGATACAATCCGTACACCAACTATTTGAATACAACTGCTAAGTAAAAAATGATTAGTCTAGAATGAGTCTTGAACGCGGCAGAGTCTCCCCGATGTTCCCCAAAAAAGGTCCATTTCACTGTGGTCCTGCCTCTCTATTTATAGACGAAGATGGGTTGGACTTCCCTGATGGTCCTAGTAGCAAGATATCTCGACCCAAAAAGAGTGACTTCTGTGTGCCGAGCCACAAATGTCGAGCGGCAAATGCCGAGCCATGTCTCCAAGCCGAACGAGGCAGTATGTTGAGTGAAATGTCCAGGCCAAACGAGATCCTACGCCGATCGAGGGAAGATGCCGATCAGAGCCATATGCCGAACGAGGCCAGAACGCCCAACAAGGCCGGAACGCCGAACGTGGCACGAATGCCGAACGAGGCATGAATGCCGAACGAGGCATGAATGCCGATCGAGACTGAATGTCGAACGAGGTTCATGCCGGTCGAGACTGAATGCCGAACGAGGATCATGCCGGTCGAGATTGAATGCCTACCGGGGATTCATGCCTAACGAGGCTGGTTGCCGAACGATGCACTAATGCCGAGCGAGGCTGGTTGCCGAACGAGGCTGGAATGTCGGTCGAGGCCGGAATGCTGGTCGACCTAGTTGTGCCGAACGACCCAGTTGTGCCGAACGACTTAGTTATGCCGAGCGAGGCCGGTTGCCGAATGACCTCCCTATGCCGAATGAGGCATGGATGCCGAGCGGTGCTAGATGTGCCGAACGGCCCTTTTTGCCGAACGAGGCTTCCACTTCAAGTCTCTGTTTACCTGGTCAAGCCACTGGGTAACACTTGCCCTCTAATGTGTATCATGTGGATGAACATGATACGCTTTGAATCTTGATTTCTCCATGCCTTTCTTTGAGCTCTTATTCTGAATGCCGATCGAGGCAATGCATGTCGAACGACATACTAATGCCGAGCGACATAATAATGCCGAACGATCTGAATGCCTAATGAGGGAAGTGTTTTGATCGGTTCTACCGGTCGATGTCCCTTTGTCTTCTCTTATCCTTATATAAGCTGATGCTCTTCTTCTTCTCCCTTTTACTTTTACCTCCGCTTTCCAGTACTTAAGAACTTTGCATCTTAACAGACTTCAGAGAATTACCTACTCTCCCCTTCTCAAACATCATACGCTGCCTCACTTCCTTCCCCAACTAGTCGATCCTAATTAAAACTACGTTCTTTACTCCAAAATCTCCCCGAGTCTTCTTCTCATTTCTTAGGTAAAAACCTCTCCCTGAAACTCTTTACCTTGATTAGGAAACCTTGCACCAGATTCGAACTCATGAATATCTGCAGAATCGAGGTCAGTAGTAATCGCATGGAGCAGGAGGAGTTAAGGGCGAAGCGTGGGTTTCTTAAAGGAGTTCTAGGCTAGGTGGAGCGGAGGAGAGAAGAGGATGATAGAGATGCTTGAAGGAGGAAGTTGGTGGAAGACATACTGAGGTGGCTCGACATGACTTCCTTATGCCGAGTGATGGAGGGGAAGTACCATAGTGAAGTTTAAGGTTTAGTGTGCCGAGCGATGCAGCTCGACATGGCCACGGTTCGACATGATTACCTCATGCCGAACGAGGTATAGGGAAAGTAGAGGTGAAGTAGGAGCTGGGTAGGATGCCGAGCGATGTGGCTCGGCGTGAATGTGGTTCAACATGACTCCTTTATGTTGAAGATGAAGAGGATAGTTGGGAGAGTGGCGTGCCGAACAGCATGGCTCGGCATGTTTGCCGCTCAGCATGTCTTTCCGCATGCCGAACGGTGATGATGAGTGGTAGGTGAGTGTTGACGTTGAGGATAGAATGCCGAGCGAGGTGGCTCGGCATAATTGTGGTTCGGCATGACTGGTTAAATGCCGAACGATGAAGTGATTAGGTAGGAGGGTTGTGTACAACAGCAACACCAGTCGAACCTAATGCATAATTGACTCAACACATGTTTTATGCCTGAACATAGGATAATGAACATGGACATACTCAAACAACAAAGCATATCGGACAATCCAGACCGATAAATCCCGTGTTTAAACAATTGAAAACTTGGACTTTAACTTGCTTAACAGTTAATAACATTTCAAATGAAGTGACGATGTCGAGTTCAAAATATGAACCGTCTTACAACAAGCTTTCGTAGACGGTCAGCGATGACGGTCTTCGAAAATGACAATTCAAAGCTTAGACTTATTTAATCAACCCAGTGTCTTTTCACTACTTGGAACTTACATTTGAATGATCGCTAGTTCACACACCACATGGGGGGAATATTTATGTTGTTAAGTCTAATGTCGATTGTTTTTCAAGTACAGTTCAAACAGGTGCCTTGTCAGATTCAATCTTCATCAGAGATGTCTAGGAAATCTAGCTCCGCTACGATCTCGGATAGACCTGCGCCATCCTCTCGATAAGAAGTTGTAGGAACTTCAAATTTGTCAATTACCCATGCTCAAGACTTACCGAGCCCTACGACGGCATCTGTCAACTTGGCTCCCGACACTCCGGAGGCAGTAATTTTCTTAGACGACCCATTCGATTCACAGGCCTCAAAGATTAATGAAAGTACACTCCATCGGATATTCTCTGTCCATGGAATCCCCTTCGACGACGTGTTAGTTCCATCGGGGCATGATCGTCCGCACTTACCCCTAGTCGGATAAATAGTTTGTAACAGATTCATGTGCTAGGTTGGCAGTGTGCTACCATTCAACTCGTTTCTTCGAGACGTGTTGCTGTATATCGAGATTGCCTCATCGCAACTACATCGGAACAACCACGCATTCATATACGGAACTTGCTTCCTTTTCACGAGTGTCCTCTTTAGGCTTTCGACTCCGGGCGATATCCGATACATCTATCGCATCAAGAGACGGTCAGATAGCTCATCTTTCATGTTTCTCGAGCCGCACAACAAATGCCAAATCTTAACTGGGGCATGGAGCAAGTTTGCCCGGTGTAAACAAGAGTGGTTCTATGTGCGTTGTCCCCCCGGCTTCGCGAGGAGATGCGTGGAAGGATGTAAGTCTTTTTCCTGGACCAAAACTCATGTTTGGTCGAAGTTGTACCTTTTCTTACTCTTCTTCCATCTTTTCAGTTATTAACCCACGTCCCGAGGTCCTCGGATATTCCAAAACTGTCGAAGATATCCGACCCATTCATGTCAAAGACCGGGACACCGGAACTCTCATTTCGAATGAGTCGCTCACGAAATTTGGGTTGCTGGCAGAAGGTCGTCGGATAAGCCTCCCCTAAGGTGTTTCCATACCTAAGCCTGCTTCGGGCAAAGGGAAGAAGAAGGCCGAGTCCTCAGCACATAACGCCCCTGAGATGCCAGAGGAGGGGAAGATTAAAGAAACCGAAATGCTCGAAGTACAGGGCAAAAATTTTAGTCCAACTTGGGACCCAATAGTCAAAGTCCATGACATTGAAACTATGCCTTCCCCTTCGAAGAGGAAGAAGAAACTGACTTACAAGCCGAGGAAGAAAACAGTCGGCGGAACTTCTAAAGTTACTCTTGTTCCAACAGAGAAAGAAGCTTCCTCGCAACACTTGGAAAGTTCTCTAAAAGGCCTGTCGAACCTCTCCACACCTTAAGATCTGCTAACCTACGATTTCAAAGATCCAGATGCTCTTAAGCTTCATTCTCCTAGGTGAGGCGATACAAGTGCTCACGCCCAAAACCAGGGAGAAAAAACTCCTATTAGTAAAGAAATTGGTCCGTCGTGGGGAAACACTAGGACACACACAAACACATACACTTCACCTCACACTTAACTTTCTGTCATCACTCTACTATTTGCTAACTTGTCGTTATTTAAATTCTGTGTAGGTGACATGGGGCGTACGCATGGACTTGATGGCCTTCACGGTTCATCCATTTTTAACCAATCCGGCCGGGATTCGGGTTCCGACAAGCGTCGAGATAGAGGCGACTCCGGTGATCGAGACTACCACCGTCGAGAATCGTCCTACCGAAGAAAATCTTATAGTCAGTCCTCTTACCCTCGTGATACTCCTTCTCAACCAGAGCATAGCAAAGAGAAACCTGCACATAAGGGGTCTTAGCCTGAGGCTCATCGAGACCAACACTCCGGTTCGTCAAGTACCAGGCAATTTCGAGATCCCCATAGAACGCCTGCGGTCTCCAAGCAGACTCCTCTTACTCCTTTATCTGATCCATCGGTCGCTGAGCAACTCACTGAGCTAAAAGCCTCGTTTCCAAAGATATACTTCGATGGCTTAAAATTCCTTCTGGCGATTCACCAGATTCCATGGCATGTCAAGCAAAGTGCTATCGCCTGCACTAACGATGTCTATGTTCAGCATGATGCGTTCGTGCACTTAGCCGAAAAAGTTTTAGAAGTTTCCATAGAGCGTCAGCATGAGATCAATCGCCTGAAGCTTGAGTCTATCCATGATGAAGACATTATTAAAGCTCAGGACGAAGAGCTTGCTTCTTATAAGTCCCAGCTTGAAGCTGCCCAGCAGAGCGCTAAAGACACTGCCGAGGCCGTGACTCATCTAGAGTCAACCCATAAAAAAGAAATCAACGAGGCGGTCCAACGTTTTGGGGCCCTAGCTTTAGAGAAGGACTCAGTGCAGGAAGAGAGGGATGCATTTGGCTTCTGAGTCAAAGAACTGGAGGAGCAACTCCGCAAAGAAAGAGAAGAGAGGATTGCTGCCCAAGAAGAGTCACAACGATATTGCGACGAAATCGTTGCTACATGACTCCTAAAGGCGAAGCTTGATGATGAACTTTCTACAGTCGGGATGCTAAAGGATGAAGCCCGTGAAGAGGGCAAGAAAATAGTATATACGAAGATTGACTCTCGCCTGGAGGCGGCTATAGAGGCTGGTAGGGAGGAGGTCAAATGCACGTTCGACCCATTGATTGCAGAATTCAACGCCCGCGTCCTCATGCATCGAGACTTAACTTTTCTGGGAGAGGCTACTTCGAATCCCTAGCTGAGGTGTCGGAGACTTTAGTAAAAATCAGGAAGGTCGAACTTGGCACTGAGGAGGTCGATGAGGATGCTTTGATAAGGAAATTTCTTAAGGGAAACGAGCCTTCAGACCTGTTTGCGACGAAAGCTCTTTACTGCAAAGATCCCTCTCGTTGAAAGGGAAAGATGTTATTGCCGGTCCTTCCGAGATCGAGTCTCCAGCTCATGCTCCTACTCAATCGGCCGATCGGCTGACACTTGATCCATTTGAGCAGCATATCGGTTATGACCCGGAGGACCCTGGCCTCGGCGTTCACATTCTGTCTCCCATTCCAGAGGGTGAGACCCCTCGGACAGCTGAGAGCTTGCCAGAACCTGGTAGATAACCCTTCAATTTAACATTCCAAAAGTCGTCATTTTTCACGAGGAGCTATTGTAATCTAATGCTTGTTTTTCATGATTTTGCGCAGGCCGTTCTGATCCCGAGCTCACTCCAAGGAGCGACGTCTCCAAGGAGGTGAAGGAAAAAACAAGTGAGGCTACTCATGAAGGGGAGGCTCCCAGTCCAGATGCTCAGGTGATCGGAGCGCTTGATGAGGATAAGTCCGAGACTTTCTCTCCCATCAATGGGAGTTATGAAATCGAGATTGCAGGTACCTCTGTACATACATCTAAACTGAGCATGAAGGAGCAGCATGAGGAGGAGAAAAAAAAGGCGGTCGAAATCAAAGTCGAGCCTCAATTTGTGGACCTAGACGATCCTCTGAATAAGCCGTTGAAGGTCATCCTTCCTGGTGGGTACAGGCCACTGGACGTTCCCTATACTTCTTTAGTTGTCACCTCCCCATCAAAGAAAATTACCAAGGGCAAACACGGGGAGAGGAGTCATCTGGGAAGAAGTCGAAGAAGTAATCGTTATTCTCGTTCAACGAGAGTTAGTTTAGATTATGTAATTATTTTTATTTATTTTCGTAGTCCATGTAAATAGACTTTTGACTCCGAATTTTGGAGGAATTGTAGTAGGAACTTATTTTTGAATAAATAAAGCTTAGTTCTTTTGTCTTTCGAAAGACTTTTATCATTCAGCTTTCTGTGTGATTGCGGTTGAAACCCAAGCTATTGTGAGTTACATGAACTTCTCAATTTGTCTTCGTATAACTCTGAAATTCTTTGGAGTTGTTCACTCTGTATTCCATGCTTCAAACACATAGAATATATTTTTTAGTCCGTACGCCGGGGACTTGATGATTTCAAGTCATTTGCGTCTCGGTCCGCACTCTGGGGACTAGAGATTTTTAAGCCGTTTATACTCTAGTCTGCACTCAGGGGACTTAGAGTACTCCAGCCCACACTCAGGGGACTTGGAGATTTTAAGTCGTTTATACTCTAGTCCGCACTCTGGGGACTTAGAGTACTCCAGTCCACACTCTAAGGATTTAGAGATTTTGAGTCGTTTATACTCCGGTCCGCACTCTGGGGACTCAGAGTACACCAATCCGCACTCTGGGGACTTAGAGATTTTGAGTCATTTATACTCTAATCCGCACTCAGGGGACTCAGAGTACTCCAGTCCGCACTCTAGGGACTTAGAGATTTTGAGTCGTTTATACTCTAGTCCACACTCTAGGTCTCAGAGTACTTCAGTACGCACTCTGGGGACTTAGAGATATTGAGTCATTTATACTCTGGTCTGCACCCAGGGTACTTAGAGTAATCCAGTCCGCACTCAGGGGACTTGGAGATTTTGAGTCATCTATACTCCGGTCCGCACTCAGGAGACTCAGAGTACTCCAGTCCGCACTCAGGGGACTTGGAGATTTTGAGTCGTTTATACTCCGGTCCGCACTCAGGGGACTCAGAGTACTACAGTCCGCACTCTGGAGACTTAGAGATTTTGAGTCGTTTATACTCTAGTCCACACTCTGGGAACTCGGAGTACTCCAGTCCGCATTCAGTGGACTTGGAGATTTTGAGTCGTATATACTCTGTTCCGCACACAGGGGACTTATAGTACTCTAGTCTGCACTCAGAGGACTTGGAGATTTTGAGTGCTCGTGCACGTTCGTGCGTCAGATAGGATAATGTATCTCTTAGTTATTTGTCACAGAGTTATCATACACAGAAACATCGACAATTCATGGAAAAAAAGGCTTCAAGCCTTTATTAATGCAAACAAGCTAAATTTTCTTATTACATGCTGTAAACTAGGAATAAAAACATGCTGGAAATAATTGCAACTAAAATATGAAAGAAATGAACTAAGTATAATAATGCCACAAATGCTCGCTAACCCAGGCTCGGGGGAGTGTCACACCATCGACGGTCGCTAGCTTGAAAGTTCCTTCTCCAAGCCTCCATTCAATGACGTATGGACCTTCCCATGCGAGGCTCATATGTGACGGAACTGGGAAAATTCGTTTCAAAATGAGGTCACCCACACCAAAAATTCTCGGACTTTTTCATTTCAATATCAAGAAACTCGGTGTCTGTATGCAGCCGCTCTTAAATTAGCTTCTTCGCGCTTTTCGCCAATGAAGTCCAGTAATTCCGGCATAAGTTCCTGATTCGAATCAGAGTCATAATGAGTTACCCGATGTGATTGAACTTCAAGTTCTATGGGTATAACAGCTTCCATGCTATATGCTAATGCGAATGGAGTATGGTCAGTCATGGACTTGTGGGTGGTTCTATAAGCCCAAAGCGCTGTTGGAAGCTCATCCACCCCATTGCCTCTAGCCTTTTCCAAACACTTTTTAAATATGGATTTGATTATTTTATTCACGGCTTCCACTTGTCCATTGGCATTCGGATGAGCAACTGCTACAAACTTTTCTCAATACCATATTTTAGCAAAATTCTTTGAACTCTTTGCTTTCGAATCGAGTTCCGTTGTCTGTAATAATGGCTCGTAGAAGGCCAAAATGGCATATAATATTTCATACAATGAAATTAATGGCCTTTTTTGTGGTGATAGTGGCTAAAGGCTCTGCTTCTGCCCACTTGATAAAGTAATCGACCACAACTATTGTGTATTTCGCACCACCTTTGGATATGGGTAAGGAATCGATTATGTCGACCCTCCACATTGCAAACGACCAGGGACTAACCATTTGTGTGAGTTTCGTTGGCGGAGCTCTTTGGATTTTTTCATATTTCCGACATTTGTCACATCTTCTCACATAGTCTGCGGCATCCTGATTTAAAGTCGGCCAATAGTATCCATAGCGGAGGATTTTATTCGCTAACTTCTACCCCCCAGTATGGTCACCACATTCCCCTTCATGGACTTCCTTTAGGACTCGTTTTATCTCATCATGGGCAATGCATCGGAGTAAGGGGGTCGAGAATCCCTTCCGATACATTACCCCGTCTTGCATTACATTACACGAAGCCTTACAAATGACTTGTCGTCTTTCGCTCCTTCTTTCGGGTACGACCCCGTGTAACAAGTACTGCTTGAATGAGGTCATCCA
Source organism: Allium cepa (assembly GCA_030765085.1). NCBI lineage: Eukaryota > Viridiplantae > Streptophyta > Magnoliopsida > Asparagales > Amaryllidaceae > Allium > Allium cepa. The sequence goes on along the minus strand of CM060930.1, from coordinate 70,602,889 downwards.
TGATTCCTTCTCGATTTCTGTTTCTAACATGAAATCTACCTCCATCGTATTTATGCTCAGAGCATGTAAAGTTTCAACGGAAAACAATCCCATTTGTTGCGCATCGCCAGTGCTTGCAAATTTTGCCAATGAATCGGCTGCTCTGCTTTGCTCACGCAGGACATGTGAAATATCATAATATTCCAGATTCGCTAGCAGCTCTTGAACTCGTGCCAGGTATGGGGCAAGTCTCTGCCCCGTTGCTTGATAGTCCCCCCGGACTTGGTACACCACCAGTAGTGGGTCACAAAAGATTTCAACCGATCTTACCCTCGATTCTCTGATAAGTCTCAAGCCAGCAATCAATGCTTTATACTTGGTTTCGTTATTCGTTGCTGTGAATTCGAGCTACAAAGCATAGCGAACTGATTGATTTTCAGGAGTCACAAAAACTATGCCAGCCTCCGAATAACGGTCGTTAGATGCCCCATCGGTGTACATCTTCCATCGAACGGGAGGTATGACATTATGGCCATTTGATTCGTCTGACATGGTGAATTCAGCAATGAAATCTACTAGCGCTTGCCCCTTTATAGCCCTTCGTGGCAGGTAGGTAATATCGAACTGACTCAACTTAGTATTCCATTTTAGCATCCTTCCAGAAAGGGTTTAAGATGTTTCCGGTCGTTGGAGTACATGCCGCAAGGGTTGATCAGTGTAAACATTGATCGAGTGTGCCTGGAAGTATGGGCGAAGCTGGCATGACGCAATCACCAAGCAGTAAGCTAGTTTCTCAATCTTGGGATAGTTTCCTTCTGCCCCCGTCAATCGTTTACTAACATAATACACTGGCTTTTGAACTCGGTCCTCCTCGCGAACCAAAGCTGTACTTATAGCGTATAGGGATACAGCCAGGTATACATACAACATTTCATGGTCAATTAGTTTTGATAGCACCGGGGGACTTTCTAGATGTCTAACGAGAGCTCGGAATGCTTCCTCCCAGTCAGACATCCACTCGAAATTCCTCTTTCCTTTCTTTATCACATCGAAGAAGGGAATGCACTTATCCATAGCTCTGGATATGAATCGACTTAGCGCTGCCACCTTTCCGTTCAAGCTTTGTACTTGCTTTATAGTTCTAGGCACTCGTATGTCCCGAATAGCCTAAATCATTTTCAGGTTAGCTGCAATTCCACGTGCATTCATAATGAAACCCAAGAACTTCCCTGATGCAACGCCAAAAGAACACTTCACAGGGTTGATTTTCATCCCATAATGCCTGAGTATATCAAACAACTTTGCTAAGTCTCGTATGTGGTCGTTTGACCGTCATGACTTCACAAGCATGTCTTCCACATAGACTTCCATCATTCTGCCAATCTGATCTTTAAACATTCGGTTCACCAAACGCTGATAAGTCGCTTCATCATTTTTCAATCCAAAGGGAAGCACTACATAGCAATACAACCCACATCTGTGACGAAACTGGTGTGTTCGTGGTCTAGAATGTACATCGGGATTTGATTGTATCCCGAGTACGCATCCATTAATGACAGTATCTCGTGTCCGGCCGTTGAATCGACCAACTGGTCGATCCTAGGTAAGGGAAAACTATCCTTCGAGCATGCTTTGTTTAAATCATAATAATCAATGCAAGTTCTCTACTTCCCATTCGCTTTTCTTACCAGCACAGTGTTAGATACCCATTCAGGGTAGATGGCGTCGCGGATGAACCCATTGGCTTTGAGTTTGTCCACCTCCTCTCTGAGAGCGACGGAACTCTCCGGGTCCATGCCTCTCCGTTTCTATTTTACTGGGACGTACTTCGGGTCTATGTTCAACATATGACTTTCAATGGCGAAAGAAATCCCACACATATCAGAATGTGTCCAAGCGAAAACGTCCAGGTTCGCTCGGAGGAAATCAGTAAGATCCTCGACCAATGGCGGGTCGAGTTGCGATCCAATCTTAAGAACTCGTGACGGGTCAATCCGGCTGACTGGAATGTCAATCGTCAGCTCAGCCGGTGCTGCATTCGCTTCCCTGGGTCCCCTATTATCATCCCTTGGATCTATGTCTCTATAGATCCGAGAATGTCGCTCGAGCCAGGGCTCGGGCGCTATTTGTCAATTGTCAGCATTTTGGATGTGGACGGAGTTGTCCGCAACCTTCACGTTTTCTCTCCGCTGAACCTCTCTCAGCTCTGCCACATAACATGTGCGACCGGTCGCCTGATCGCCATGCACTACGCCGACTCCTTTGTCTGTTGGAAATTTTAATGTCAAACACCATGGGGCCAAAGCTGCCGTAAACTCCGCCAGGGCTGAGCAACCCAGAAATACATTGTATGGAGAGTCAACATCCACCACTATGAACAGTAGGATTCGCACTCTCCTCCTCACCTTCTCCCAGTTCAACTGGTAACTCGATATACCCCATTGCGTCAGTCGCTACACCATTAAAGCCGTGAATACGGGCTTTAGATGGTTTTAATTAAATCTTTTGTCTCCATCTTCATTTGGTCATAACCCTTCTTGAAGATGATGTCGACAGAGCTTCCACGATCAATCAAAATCCTTTTGACGTAAGCTGGCCCAATCGTCGTAGATATGACCATCGGGTCGATAGTAGGAGCATCCACCTTGTTTGCATCTCGACTCCTAAATACTATATCGTCTGTCATCATGCGTTGTTGTTTTACAAGGGTTCCATCTTCCACATTCGAGCAACATTCATAATCCGTATGCCTCAAGGAGGTAGCATATCGTTCCATCTCCTGCCAATTCTTGTCTACAGGATGAGGTCCTCCTACTATAGTGTTTATGATCAGCCTACCCATGGTTTGGGCAGGTTCCTCTGGATGGCGTGGGGTCGGCCCGCGTCCGGGGTCTGATGTTTCTTGCCTTCCCTCTTGGTGATTCTTAACAAACTCCTGCAGCTTTTTCTGCCTAATTAACTTTTCTACGGCGTCATGGAGGTGTCTATAATCCTCCGTATTGTGCCCGTGGGTCTCATGGAAGCGACAGTACTTCCCCGTCTGCTTCTGTTCCTCCATGGACTCCTTTGGGCACGACTTTCTATATTGTAAGGTGTTACACGTAAATAGGTAAATATTTTGAAGAGACGTATTCAGTGGGGTGTATTCGTTGTAGGTTGGAACCCACGACTTCCATTTCCCTGTCTCTCTTTTCTTTTCGGGATTTCCACCTCGGATCCTTTAGATTGCCCAATCTTGTTCAGGACGTTGACTTGAACTTTTCCCGAGTTGTCGCCAGATTGCTTCACGGAAATGTTACTTTTCACAGTCTCTTGAACATGCCCTGTTGCCTTATCTCGTCTTGTCCATCGAGCTTCCTCCCTTCTTATGAATTAATGAGATTTCGAATAGAATAGCTTCAACGTAGTTGGGGGTTTTCCACCAACCAATCTCCAAACTCCGAGTCTGGATCTACACCTCGCATTACTGCCATCAGAATTGCATGGTCGTTAGGGTTACTAACTTCGATAGCATCAACATGAAATCTATGCAAGTATGCTTTCAATGACTCCCTCGGAGCTTGGATTATGCTTGACAAGGACATCACATCCTTCAGACGAGTAGCATGTATCCTGAATTGTTCTACAAATTTCATTGCCAGTTCGTCAAAGCTGGATATAGATCATGGGGGAAGTCGAGTAAACCACATGGTGGAGATTTCGAATAAAGTAATTAGGAAGCACCTACACTTGGTCGCATCATTCGCTCTTGCAGAATCTATCATCCATTCGTACCTCATCACATGTTTCTTGGGGTCAGTCTTCCCTTCGTGGGCTGGGATAGTCGACATACTAAACTTCCTGGGATATTCAGAATGTAGAATAGTATCTGTGAAGGAAGTATGACTCATGGACACTCCCCAATCTTCATTGGTCAAACCTTGGTTGTCTCTCATCAACTGTCTAACCATGGCTGATAAGTCTGGAGTTTGTATGGAAGATGGAAGGTTGGTTTCCGTTCCACGAGACCGCTCGAGCTGGTGTCCCCTCTGTTGGCGATCGGCCAAACGTGCATCCCGAAGGCCAACTTCATTAGGTTCTTAGTGAGCCAGACGTCCGGTCTCCTACGTGCTTGATCCCTAGTTGATCGATCAGTAGCACCTGCCTGTATAGCTTCGGTCTTACGGAGTCTACGCCTAGGAGGTTCATCGGTTGAGGTCGAGCCATCAGACGAAGAATAAGGAGCAAGGTTACCTCCAGCATTCTGATGCTGCTGTTGAGTTAGCTGAGTCACGAGGTTAGCGTTAGCCTGAATCTGCTTAGAAAGTTTCCTTCTACTTTCCCTGAGTTCCCTTATCAAATCATTGAACTCCGTGCTGGTGATGACTTTTGTTTGAGTTTGGGCGAAGGTCCCTGCACCTAAGTTTGCTTGTTGATTGCTAGGTCCAACTTGTTACACACTAGCAATCTCATGGACGTTCGCATTGTGAGAGGCTGATAGGGTACATGGTCTTCCCATAGTAGAGTTGTCGGTCAGAACTCTGAATAGATTCAACGGGCGTCCTATGAATAAGTCGGATCTCCATCGGGGGATTTTTCAATCCAGTAGCTACAAAGTAGATCCTATCGGCCTGAGAATTCGGTTCTCAGTGAAAGCACCAAAATGTTAGCACCAGAATTGGTCACTAACACCATTTAGAGAGATCGTGTAGAGAGAATAATGAAGAAATTAAAGTTAAATAGAGAATAGTATGCTAAATTAAATGCCGAAAACAAGAACACCAGATTTATAGTGATTCGGCATAATTGCCTACGTCCACTTTGAAGTTAATCTTTATTGCTTTACTTAACAATTGGTTACAGATACAATCCATACACTAACTATTCAAATACAACTGCTAAGTAAAAAGAATTAGTCTTGAATGAATATTGAATGCGGTAGAGTCTCCCCGGTGTTCCCGAAAAAAGGTCCATTTCACTATGCCCTTGTCTCTCTATTTATAGACGAAGATGGGTTGGACTTCCCTGATGGTCCTAGTAGTGAGATATCTCGGCCTAAAATGAGTGACTTTTGTGTGCCGCGCCACAAATGCCGAGCGGCAAATGCCGAGCCATGTCTCCAAGCCGAACGAGGCAGTATGTTGAGTGAAATGTGTAGGCCAAACGAGATCCGACGCCGTCGAGGGAAGATGCCGAGCGGCATCTTATGCCGAGCGAGGCCATGTGCCGAACGAGGCTGGAATGACGAACGAGGTTGGAACGTCGAACGAGGCACGAATGCCTAACGAGGCATGAATGTCGATCGGGGCTTCATGCCGAACGAGGCTGGTTGCCGAACGATGCACTAATGCCGAGCGAGGCTGGTTGCCGAACGAGGCTAGAATGCCAATCGAGGCTGGAATGCCGGTCGACCCAGTTGTGTCGAACGACCCAGTTATGTAGAACGACTTAGTTGTGCCGAGCGAGGCCGGTTGCCGAACGACCTCCCTATGCCGAACGAGGCTTGGATGCCGAGTGGTGCTAGATGTGCCGAACGACCCTTTATGTCGAACAAGGCTTCCACTTCAAGTCTTTGTTTACCTAGTCAAGCCACTGGTAACATGTATCAAAGCTTTGGTTTAGCGATAAACCTTAGCTTTGTGAGGTCTGACTCTTTACAAATAGGGTAGTAATACCCTATGTTTGGTCGCTGTGCGTATATATATGAGATAGCGTATTTGTTTGTGTTATAAAAAGGTTATGATATTGTGTTAATTTGTTCCGTTTTGTATTTATAAATTCTGGTTGGTGCATAGGACGCTATGACATCAATAAGGATTTCTAAACACGTAATAGGACAGACCGACATAATATTTGTTTTGATTATAGGTGAGTGAATAATTTTGCCTATTATATTTTCTGCATATAAAGTAATAAATTTTATAAAGGGATAGATTTGGTTGTAATATATTGGTTGTTAGGTAGTGAAATTTATGAATATTGATTAGAAACAAAATTAGAAGAAAATAAAATAAATGAAAATTGGAAATTTTAGAACTTGTTCCAGGATTTTTGAAAATTTCTTTCAAAGGATTCTGGAATATAATAATATTGTTTATGAGTATTTTCTGATATATATATTTCAATATAATTCTAAAGAATTGTTTTAAAGAAACTTTGGAAAGAAAAGTTCTGTACTTCCCTCTATGCCGTTGAGAAATAATTTCGGTGATGAGTGCATGCATCATCGACATTCATTTTCGAGTTTCTAAGTGGGAAGGCCACTGTAGTAGTTTTACTGTAGATTATTTTGATAAACAAATATAATTTTAAATTGTTTTTAATCTAATTGGGTATTTAAGTTGTAAGTATATACATTTATCTATTATTTTAAAATGATTTGAGATTTAACCCGGTATTTAGTTCTTCAATTTTCGTTAATCAATAATTTCAATTATGGTAGTGAAATGGAATATAACTAATTAATAATTGGAACCTCTAACTAAAATAAGAAATCAAATGCTAAGTTATAAATGAAATAACAAGAAAGTTGAAATTGTAACCTATAAAACAAAGGATATGACTATTGAACATTTAGATTAGTTAAAAGAAATAAGAAAACTTGTATAACTTTCAGTTACATTCTTAAAAGCATATATACAATTTACCATATATTAAAAGTCCTAATGCTTATAAGAAAATGTAATAGAATATTATACAAGTAATACTTAGATATTGAAAGTGTTCAAAATAATTTTCTTTATAAATAAGAAATTTGACATGAAAATAGTTATAAACTTGAGTCAAAATTTTAATACAACTAACTAAATGAAATAGGAAATGAGTAATGTAAGTAAATTTTTTGAACATAAGTTAATGTTGAAACCATTTATTACTAGAGTAAATAAATGAAATTGAGAAATGAATAAATGTAATGCAATAAAAAGAAAATTTACATAATATGAATGAATAAATAAATAAATAATGAATTTATGTAAGTAGAAGTGAAAATAAGTGAAATAAACACTTAATCAATGGATGGAAATGAAAATTTTCAAGAAATAAATGTAAATTAAAAAGATAAATCATTATATGAATGAAAAGGAAATCAAACAACAAATGTTATGAAATGAAACTAATAAGAATGAACTTGGTCTATTGTTTGAAATTGTTATTTGTTTGGTTTATGGTTGTTTGGGTAAGGATACTTTAAAATTGTTTGGATGTATGAATAATCTATTTAGTTTCATATAAGACTGTTGAGTAAATGGAATACTTCATAGTTATTTGTCATTTTATGTGATTTAAAGTGTCTTAACCCGAACAAACCAATTGTTCGTCTTGCTTGAATGGTTGATTTGTATTTTATGTGTATGATGTTGGTTGCGCGTGATTGATTGTTTATATTGGTTTGTCTGTTAGTGGTTGAAACAACTTTAAATATTTCATTTTATATAATTATTAGCTCTTTTGGATTATATAAGTGAAAATACAGGTTATTGAAGCAATTGCTACTGCTTTTGGTTTCATAATTAAGCGTTGTTTGCCCGGCAAACAGGTATGTTCTCGGATTACGGTTTTCTAGCGTTATGATATTATTTTCCCGTGTTGGGATATATTATTTTGGAAAATATATGTTATATATGGTTATATTTGATATTATATTTTCTCTCGAGCCTCTCCGTACAAAAGAGACTCTGCCGAAACTTTTCGAAAATTTTGGACTTAGGAATTTTTTGAAAATATTCTCCAAACCTTATTAATTTGAGTATAAAAAGATTTAATGGCAATAAATTGGTATATTTTATTTAAATTAATTAATTTTGTAAATTTATTTGTTTATAAAGTTAATATTTTTGAATAAGATGTATTGTTTACTCAATTCTTACTTTTCCCCTTCTTTTTCCTTTTCGAGGACGAAATGTTTTGAGTGGAGGAGAGTGTAGCGACCCGTAATTTTTTGATGTTTAGAATTTGTCAATTTAATAAGATTTTGGTAATTAAATATGGAATAAATAAAAAAAATTGGAATTTGTTAATGAATTAATAATGGGAATGAAATGTAAGAATGTTAATGCAAGTTAATAAATAACTAATTTAGTGCAATCCTTATTAACGAAAACATTTGTAAGGTTATAATGGGTTGTAATTAGTAAATTGGGAAATAATTCAAAGTTATATTAATTGATGAAATAATACACGATAAACTGTATTTTGATAAAATCAGCTTTAGATAATTAATTATAATATTGGTTTGGAATGATAACTTATAAAAGTATGATTAAGAGTTAGTGGCAACAATTATTATAAGTTACCGATATATTTTAATCCATTAAATTGAGTTGGAATCAACTGCAATAAATCTAAATAAAATATTACGTTAATGATAATTTGGGTAATATACAGAAATTATGTTAAGGTTGTTCATAATAGTACAATTTGTTGAATTGAAATAATAAAATAAAGATTTATCAATTTATTGGGATTTGAACTATAATAATCGGATAAATTGCAATTAGATGAAATTAAATATCCAAATATTACGTTAATTGAAATTAAGATGGAATTTGAGAATATAAATGTAATAAATCATGAATCCAATGTATTTTTCATCCATCTGACAACAATGAATTGAATAGTAGAATGAAAAGTAAATTAAATGGAATTGTTGGAAATTTAATTTATAACTTCTGAATTTAATGAAATTGAGGCTAACACTGAAATTGGTAAATTAATCAGCTCTAAATTGACATCTAAATTTGTTTAAATGAATAAGAAATTTAAAAATGATGAAATTTGTCAATTATCGAATTGAAATTGAAAATTTGATTTAATTATTTAATTATTAATTTATTTAATTAATGTAAAAATAGCCATTCTGGCCAATGACTCAGATTTTGATGAAACCAGTTTCATCGGATTTGTAACAGTGAATTATTGTAAAATTTCAAGTTTTGTAGCGATCGGACTTGTCATTGATCGTAAGGGCTCGAAACGCCTAGAAATCAATTTAATTGAAATCAATTTGAAGTAACTTGGTTTTAGCATAACTTCTTCATACGATGAAATTCGAACTTGAAACCTGTTCCATTGCGTTTAAAATATTTAAAAACATCTATTTTGATATATGGGTTAGCCTAGTCTCGTTCTGGAGTCGAAACGGGCTTCTCGGGTCATATATCGTTCAAAACCCAAATCTTATCCGTTCTTTCTATTTTCAACCATACCTATATATATATCTAGTTACAAACCCTAGTAGCCCTTCTATTTCTCATTTCTATACATACAGAAACTTCTGTTGCTCCTCTTCCTCAATGGCTGAAAACCCTAATCTTCCCAATCCAATTTCAATTCAGAATACAAGCTCAGAAATCAAACTCCACAAACTATATCGAATTATATATGGATTTAAACTCTTGAAGAGCGCAAGTCTAATATATGATTCGTTTTTCAATCTGGATTTCGTTGTGGCAGAAAATCAATGAACTATTCACGGCCATTCATCGCGTCTCGACCAAACTTGTTTGATCGTCAAATCGAGGGTACAGTATTGCACAGAAGACCGAGGGGATTCCATCGGCATAGTTGATTTGATTTTTTGATGGCTAGATCGCCTCGAACATTTCGATTAGGGTTTGAAATGGGTGCGGCGGCCGGCGACGTTTGGGATGATCGGACCCACAACGGCATGCAGAGGGGACCAGGGCGAGCTCCTAGTGGCGGCAGCTTGGCCTACGATGGCGCCTGGTGGCCGATGGACGTGGTCAAATGTTCGGTCAACGGTGATATTTTGAGTTTGAACCTGATAGATGCGTGTGCGATTTGTCGCCTAGGTGCTGAGAGATGATTACGTGGACGGTAACGTTTTATTTAAATTTTGTTTTATTTAAACTATAATTTTAATCGTATAACTTCTAACGTATATAATTTCCACATACGAGGTCCGTTTCACGTGGGTTTTCTCTGCTAGGTTGGAATTCAGGACATTTTGACACTGGTTTGGATAGATTCTGAGACTGTCCAAATTTTGGGCTTAAATTGGATTTAAATTCAATTTAAATTCAAAGGCGAGTGTTTTAACCCATTCACAACTTCTAAAATTTCTTACGTTTGTTAAATTGATTTATGATGCGATTAGAAATTTATTTATGACTGTTTGGCATATTTTTAATCATCATCTCAGTTAAATTGAATTTATTGAATTAAATTGTTATTTAATTTATTATTGCATATAAACTGTGATGCAGTGGAGGATGATGCGAGCAGTTGTGATGCTTTAAGTCGCCCGCGAGCTATTCTTCTCTTAAGTCGCCCACGAGCTATGCTTCTCCTTAAGTCGCCTACGACCTATAATTTGAGTCGTGCTAGCAAGTTACACAACCCAACGACATATGCATTTGATTCCTTAAGTCGCGGCGAACTTAGGTCGCGAGCAGAGCAGGCCACGTGCTACAGAAACCCTTAAAACGTGGGGTTTTCTTATATCGCTTCCAATAGGTCATGAGCTTCCTTAAGTCGAATGAAGCCTTAGGTCACTACTTGCTTATGTCGCTGATGATTCCTTAAGTCGCCCTAGTGTAGGTCGCTCAAGATCTTGAGGATGTGCTATTTCCTTATGTCGCTGAAGCTTAGGCCGCGTGTGTTGTAAATAAGTCATAGGTCGTGTAATATTAACTCGTGTTGTAAGTGTTTTGTTATTGTCTGTGATTAGGTCGTTAATGACCCATTTTAGGTCGTAGGTCGTAAGTTGCTACTGTTGTAACTCGTGTGTTGTTGTGTTAGGTCCCATGGAGGTTAAGTCACATATGTGTGGTGTTGTAAAATCTCTATAAATACGGGTGTGTTGCCAGTTGTAAGGTGGTTGATTTTGAATAAACTTTTGTTTGAGTGCTTTGTGCCTCTTTAAAATTGGAAGTTGAGTGTTATCTCCTTTCTCCATTTTTGGTTATTCGAGTGCGCTCGAATCAACGGATTTGAAGCCGATTCACAGAATCTCGTGCGCGAGATCAACGTCGAAGAATCGTAGATCTTCTAACACGGTATCGTGCGCGATCAACGTGTTAAGGATAGCTAGAATCTGGTATTTCATGAGATCAACGGATTTGGGCATTTACCCTTGGTATCATTAATCCATCAATCCATATTTGATTCATTCCATCGTTGTTTTGTTGTTGTTGCTTGCATTTGAAGTTATCCGCTGCGTCAATTGGTATCAAAGCTAGACTTAGCCAATCATAGCTAAGCCGAGCCTATTGGGAGCCAAGTTGAAGTATTGGAGATTGTTTGTTGATAAGTTTGATCAAAGCCGAGTAAAAGTTAGTTCAAGCCGAGTTAAAGCCGAGAGCTAGAAGTTGGAGCCGTGCATCAGTTTGTAAGTTGAATCCGAGTTGAAGTGTGTTTGGATTTGTTGAAGATCTGACAATGCCTCTAAGATGTGCTAATCGATTTCAAAATGTTGAAGATGTGTATAGAACACAAGAAGCTGAGCAAATGGAACAACGTATTAATGAAAAGTTCAATGAAGGTTTTGGCAAGTTAGAGAAATTGATGAATGACATGAATCAAAGTCAAAGGAGAAGGTCACCAATCTCGAACCATGGAGGAAACAGGTTTTGCCATCGGTTTTGGAAGCGAGGAGGATGTCGCCACAATCTTATCAAGGAAGAAGAGAATCATCAGTTTCAGTGAGACGAGAATACCATGAGTACAAAAATGAAGAGAGAAGAACTCCATGTGAGTTTGGAGATGAGCCATATCGTGATGCTGAAAGACATGGTAGAAGAGATATGTGTGATCGTGGAAATGTTGATGGTCGAGATCGATACCGAAGTACATTTGATTATGATGAAGATGGTGACAGAGGTAGTGTTCATTATCGAGATCGAGACCAAGTACGATGTCAATATCGGGATGTAGAAGATGATCATTGATGGGAGTCGGGGATGAAAAAAGAGATTCCAGAATTCAAAGGGGGAATGATAGTGGAAGAGTTTCTGGATTGGTTATCAAATGTTGAGGAAATTTTTGACTTCAAGGAAGTACCCGAACATCGTAGAGTTAAGTTAGTTGTTACACGATTGAGAGGAAGAGCTATGGCATGGTGGCAAAAAACTAAACTTACAAGGGAGAGAATGGGAAATTCGAAGATTGTTTCATGGGAAAAGATGAAGAAGTTGATGAAGACTACTTTCTTGCCTTATAATTATCAGTCTCTTATGTATCAGCGCTTACAGAATTTGAGACAAGGGACAAAGTCGGTAAATGATTATGCAGATGAGTTTTATCAATTGATTGCTAGAAACGATATAATGGAAACGGAGGAACAATTGACAGCTAGATTTGTTGGAGGATTGAGAATGCAAATTCAGGATATGGTGAATATGTTTGATCCAAGATCTCTTGCTGAAGCACACCAGAAAGCTCTAGCTTGGGAGAAGCAAGGTAGAAGAGGAGGTGGTGCGTTTACAAGTTCGATCAATCAGGTGAAAGGGGATAACAACAATACTAATGTCTCCAAGGCTGTTAGTAAACCGGTTGTCAATGAAGTTGCTAAGACCAAGGTCAACAACAACTTCAAGTGTTATAACTGTCAGGAGTTTGGTCATATGAGCAATGAATGCCCGAAGCCTAAGAAGCGAGTGATGGTTACTGAGGTTGAGGATGAGGATGCAGAAATAGAATGTTCCAATTCACCACAAGTTGAGGAGGAAGAAGAATTATTGGCTGGAGACGAAGGATATTCTTTAATGATGAGGAGATCTTGCTTGACGCCAAAGCAGGAAGTGGAGACTAGTTGGTTGTGGAGTAATATTTTTCAGTCGACGTGTACTATTTTGGGAAGAGTTTGTAAGTTTGTTATTAATGCAGGAAGTTGTGATAATATCATCTCTACAGAAGCTGTAAAGAAGTCGGCGTTAAAGACAGAGAATCATCCCAAACCCTACAAATTAGCTTGGTTGAGGAAAGGTGGGGAAGTGAAAGTTAGTCGAAGAGCTTGTGTAACTTTTTCCATCGAAAAGAAGTATGAGGATGAAATTTGGTGTGACATGGTAGATATGGACGAATGTCATTTGTTGTTGGGGAGACCGTGGCAATTCGATAGAGCTGTGCAACACGATGGAAGGACCAACTGCTATATTTTCATGTTCGAGGGCACTAGAATCACTTTAGTTCCTAAACAGCGACAACAAGGTGAAAGCAAGTTGGAGAAAATCGAAGAACTAAAGACTCTGTTATCTTTGAAGGATTTTGTCAAAGAAGTAGAGGATGGGCCTGAAGTATTTATGTTGATTGGATGTGAAAGTAGTGAAGCAGTTGAAATTCCTGAGGAAGTTAAGCCAGTGTTGAAGGAATTTGAAGATGTATTTTCTGATGAATTACCGAAAGAGTTACCACCGTTGAGAGACATACAACATCAGATTGATCTTGTACTGGAAGCCATGTTACTGCATAGACCACACTGTAGAATGAGTCCAAAGGAGCACGAAGAGTTGAGTTGAACAAGGGCACGTACAAGAAAGTTTAAGTCCTTGTGTGGTACCAGCTTTGTTAGTGCCAAAGAAGGATGGAACTTGGAGAATGTGTACAGATAGTCGAGCACTAAACAAGATTACAGTGAGGTACAGATTTTCGATGCCAAGGTTGGATGATTTGTTAGATCAGTTGAATGGAGCTGCTATCTTTTCAAAGATTGATCTGAAGAGTGGGTATCATCAGATTCGAATTCGACCAGGTGATGAATGGAAAACAACATTCAAGGCACGGGAAGGATTGTATGAATGGCTGGTCATGCCGTTTGGTGTTTCGAATGCACCTAGTACTTTTATGCGAGTGATGAATCAGATCTTTCGACCATTTATTGGAAAGTTCGTGGTGGTATACTTTGATGATATATTGATATGCAGTGGAAGCACGGAAGAACATCTACAACACTTGCGGGAAGTGTTGACGATACTTCGTCAGGGGCAATTTTACGCGGCAACAAAGAAGTGCATGTTCATGACACACAGTGTTTTGTTTTTGGGGCATGCGTTGTCCAAGGAAGGAATACATGTGGACCAAGGTAAAGTTGAAGCGATCAAGGATTAGCCACAACCCAAGACTATAACCGAAGTGAGAAGTTTTCATGGGTTAGCATCATTCTACCGAAGGTTTATTTCACATTTCAGTAGCGTGATGGCACCAGTGACAGATTGTATGAAAGGAAAGCAGTTTGTGTGGACTGAAGAGGCTGATTCTGCTTTCCAACAGATCAAGACACTCTTGACTACAACACCGATTCCTAGATACCCGGATTTTCAGTTGCTTTTTGAGCTAGAATCTGATGCGTCTAAGGTTGGAATTGGTGGAGTATTAAGTCAGAAGGGTCGACCAATTACTTATTTTAGCGAGAAACTTTCTGGAGCCAAGACAAGATACAGTACCTATGACTTGGAGTTCTATGCTGTCGTCCAAGCCATAAAGCACTAGAGACACTATTTGTTTTATAAGGAGTTTGTGTTGTATACTGATCATGAAGCGTTGAAGCATTTGCAGGGACAGGATAAGATTGCAACCAGGCATGCTTCATGGATCACATACTTGCAACGGTTTACATTTGTTGTAAAGCATAAGTCGGGAGTTACAAATCGTGTGGCAGATGCATTGAGTTGAAGAAATCATTTGTTGACGATAATGAGAGTTGAAGTGACGGGGTTTGTTGTACTTCCAGAATTGTTTGTTGAGGATCCTTACTTTGCTAAGATTATAGATGAAGTCGAGAAAGGGAAGACGGATGAGTATGTGTTGGTAGATGGTTTTCTATTCAAAGGAAACCGGTTGTGCATACCAGAGTGCAATTTGCAAATGAAGATTGTGAAGGAATTGCAGGAAGAAGGTCACGTGGGAAGAGATCGTACGTTGCAGTAGATTTCTCAATCATATTTTTGGCTTTCCATGAGAAAAGAAGTTGAAAGATTTGTGCAGAGATGTCACATATGTCAAGTTTCCAAAGGGACAACTACGAACGCAGGGTTGTATATGCCATTACCCGTACCTACTAGACCATGGGTTGATATTAGCATGGACTTTGTTTTGGGTTTGCCAAGAACTCAACGGGGGAACGATTCTATATATGTTGTGGTGGATAGATTTTCGAAGATGGCATATTTCATAGCTTGTAAAAAGACAGCTGATGCAGTCCGTGTTGCTCAATTGTTCTTTAAAGAGGTTTATCGACTACATGGGCTACCTAAGACCATTGTTTCTGACCGGGATACTCGATTTCTAAGTCATTTTTGGTTGAGTTTGTGGAAGATGGTTGGGACTAAGCTGAATTTTAGTGGCGCTTATCATCCACAAACTGATGGGCAAACAGAAGTAGTGAACAGATCTTTGGGAAACTTGTTGAGATGTCTTGTGAAGGATAATTTGAAGAACTGGGATGTGAAGTTATGTCAAGCTGAGTTCGCACAAAATCATGTTGTTAATCAAAGTACTGGATTCGGTTCATTTCAAGTAGTATATTCAGAAATTCCGAAGGGACCTTGGATTTGTCGATAGTTCCACAACAGAAGGGGGTTGTTAAACGAGCTTGTGATTTCGTGAATGAGTTGCAGGAGTGTCATAGGATTGTTCATGAACGATTGCTAAAGTCAAATGAGAAGTATAAGAAACTTGCAGATAAGAAACAAAGGAGTGTGGACTTCAAAGAAGGTGATTTTGTTTATGCAGTGTTGACGAAGGATCGTTTTCCAGTTGGAACTTACAACAAATTAAAAGCGCGAAAGATTGGTCCTTTAGAAATCGTAAAGACGATCAATGATAATGCTTATCAGTTGAAAATCCCGGATCATATCCATACTACAGACGTTTTCAACGTCAAACACTTGATTCCATATCATGAGGATATGTTTGTCGAAGAAGAGGAAAGTGTGAATTCGGGGTCGAATTCTTGTCAACCGGGGAAGGATGATGCAGTGGAGGATGATGCGAGCAGTTGTGATGCTTTAAGTCACCCGCGAGCTATGCTTCTCTTAAGTCGCCCGCGAGCTATGCTTCTCCGTAAGTCGCCTACGACCTATAATTTGAGTCGTGCTAGCAAGTTACACGACCCAACGACCTATGCATTTGATTCCTTAAGTCATGGCGAGCTTAGGTCGCAAGCAGAGTAGGCCACGTGCTACAGAAACCCTTAAAACGCGGGGTTTTCTTATGTCGCTTCCAGTAGGTCGCGAGCTTCCTTAGGTCGAATGAAGCCTTAGGTCGCTACTTGCTTATGTCGCTGATGATTCCTTAAGTCGCCCCAGCATAGGTCGCTCAAGATCTTGAAGATGTGCTATTTCCTTATGTCGCTGAAGCTTAGGTCGCGTGTGTTGTGATTAAGTCGTAGGTCGTGTAATATTAACTCGTGTTGTAAGTGTTTTGTTATTGTCTGTGATTAGGTCGTTAATGACTCGTTTTAGGTCGTAGGTCGTAAGTCGCTACTGTTGTAACTCGTGTGTTGTTGTGTTAGGTCGCATGGAGGTTAGGCTGCATATGTGTGGTGTTGTAAAATCTCTATAAATATGGGTGTGTTGCCAGTTGTAAGGTGGTTGATTTTGAATAAACTTTTGTTTGAGTGCTTTGTGCCTCTTTAAAATTGAAAGTTGAGTGTTATCTCCTTTCTCCATTTTCGGTTATTCGAGTGCGCTCGAATCAACGGATTTGAAGCCGATTCACGGAATCTCGTGCGCGAGATCAACGTCGAAGAATCGTAGATCTTCTAACACGATATCGTGCGCGATCAACGTATTAAAGATAATTAGAATCCGGTATCTCGTGAGATCAACGGATTTGGGCATTTACCCTTGGTATCATTAATCCATCAATCCATATTTGATTCATTCCATCGTTGTTTTGTTGTTGTTGCTTGCATTTGAAGTTATCCGCTGCGCCAAACTGCCAATTAAATTGTTATTTAATTTATTAATGAATATAAACTGCCAGTAAATACCTGTTATTTATTATCTGTTCTATATTGATGTTATTGATTGAATTGGATGATGATTGTGATAAATGTTTGATGACTGGTATTGGATGAATGGATGTTGTATTTATATTGTTATAAACTACAAGTTGTTATGAATTTTATTTTTCGGGATTGCGGTTTGAAATTGTAGCGACCCTAACTCGACCTTCGAAAATCGACATCGAATACGACACTCATATTCAAATGCTGCAGATCCAAACGTCGAATCTGATTCGTCGGAGCTCATAACACTTTAAGTACAACACAGCGGAAGAAATGAATAATACATTTGATATACGAAATTGATACAATATCTAGATACAACTGAATGATACAATGAATATCGGTATACATTAGAGATATGATATAACACAATAGCAGCATAAAGAAAAGATAACACCAGCAGTGGAACAATATCTCCAATATGGTCTTCAAGAGAGAACTCCTGTATCGGTAATCTCCATCTCTAAGGCACCAATTAAGAAATAGCTCGAACTCCCAATAACGATCCCCAAAACTAAGCAAGGTATGTCGTCCAAGACTGAACTAGCTCCAGATAATCCACTAAACCCGACTATCTGAAAAACCCAATTCTAGACTGCCCGTGTGCGAAAATTGTGGGCACCCAGAGTTTAGGAAAGGAACAATAAACTCCAGGTCAGTCATGGGACTGGTATGAGCAAACAAAATGGTTTATCTTTTAAAACAAACAACAAAAGATTTTAAAATAAATCCGCAATGCTTTTTGGAAAATCAAACTACCATAAGTCCTCCCTGCACACACACCATGCAATCGCACACTTGGAGGAGATTTCTCCTTATGATAGTCTAATATGCTTAATATGAGAAAAATTCTTTGATATTATTACTAGTGCATAGTGCGAAAACATTTAGAAAATGTAATATTAATCCTAGTCAGCATAGGTACCATGATACTATGCCTACTATAGCTGCCATGTTAAATGGCAGGTTCTACAACTAAAACCGTACAAGGCACGTATTGGATGATTGGATTTCCAACAAATGGTCAGGCTAAGGAACTTCCTACTGCCACATGGGTATGCCTCTGGAGGAACGTCCCGAGAGCTTAAGCAGCTCTCTGCCAACACAAGGCCGGGTTACCTCTGTAACTAGGTAACTACTACACGAGCATGCCATCCTTCGGTCCTTTGGGACCTTTATTCGAGGCGCCTCTCAACCACAAAGCAATCACAAAGAAATAAATTTGCAGTGACCACATGGGTTAAGTATCTGGGCTCCACACCATGATACCACCCTTTTCCAGAAGGGAATGACACACCCTAAAGGGAGCGACCCTCATAGCCTTGCCTCATCTTTCCTGTTTCGACCATTTTCGAGGTGTGAGGTCCTGATGCAGTCTCGTCCACAAAGTTACGCTTTATACAAAAGCCATGCTTTGATCAACAAATGATACACAGCAGCACTCAACATGCCACACTACCAAATTGGGAGTATATCACTGATAACCATCAACTACATAACCCTTGAGCTCGTACGTCTCAGAGAAGGGTGTTAAGCTATGAGAATAAATTCTCCGCCACCAAGCAAAAATGTATTTGATAGAGATCAGTTTATATATCAAAGTGTAGTGTCAGACAGACAATCATACAAGTCTGTTCTGGGTTCGAACAGAACCGAAGGCACTTCCGAAGAAGCCCTTGCAATCCGGGTATCCACAATCCCAATCAGACTTCCCATCACTTAGGGAATCTCTATACCATTGCTACTCGGTGTAGAGACAATCGATAGTTTATCCTATCGTTCTCGCAAATACCCATTCTTCAACACCGGTCTTCAATTACAATTCATAGCCTCGTATCACTATTCGAAATGGGTTTTATGACACAAGGTCCTCTCCTGGCTAAAACGAATAGTGAGCGCAATAATTTAAAAAAACATATGGATATAGGATTTCAGTTAAGTCACAACTTTTAAAATCCAAAACTTTTCTTCAAATGGTTAAACGATTTACCATTTCAAATCTTTTAACAAAAAGATTCATTTCACAAAGTTCACCAAGTTTCACAAAGATTTATTCATAGATTTTCAAAACAATTTCCATTTCAGTTAGGGTTAACTCATCCAATCTTTAAATTAAAGATTTAACTTATAGCTTTCAAACCCGTTTCCATAACTTGGAAGACCATTTTCATTTTAGACTAGAAATCCTTTTAACAAAAATTAGAAGTTCATTTCTTATGTGAAAGCTTTTATTATTTGAAAATAAATAGTTTTCGTTACGAAAAAATCCGATTTCATTTATACAAGTTAAAATCTTAGGTTAAGTTTAAAGTCCCAAAACAACACTTTAAAAATGGTTTAAAACCTATATAAACTTGTCTAACCTCTTTAAATCATAAAGAATTCAATTTCAAATTTTGAATTCAAATTTAAATCAAATTTCAAAAAATAAATTGAGTTATTCAAAAATAACTCTAATCTTTGAAATTCCCTTTCAGAAACTTTTTATTTTAATCCCAACCCATTTCCAAAACCATTTGAATTCAAAAATTCAATTTTAAAATTATTTCAAAAATCTGTGACTTAACCCATTTCTATGTGCAATCCATATTTGTGTGTGTATAAGTGTGGTCTAGGGGTTTTGCACAATAAAAGTGCAACATCAACAATCAGTACATATTCAAGTACAACAATAATATTTGATAAGCGGTATAAACTATAACGCTTATCTTTCATTCACAGATCACACACACACACAGATATATATATATATATATATATCACAGATAATAAATTACATTAAACACAGCTCAAATCAAAATAGAGCATCACATATCTGGGATATCAAACGATTCAATCATCCAATAGAATCCAAACATTCATAAGTAAGATCAGTTAATTGTCTGATTAATTCAAATCAGATTAATTACTTATGAATTACTAATCCTGGTTAATTAACATTCATTACAAATTATTTCAATTAATTATCCTTTAATAACAAATTAATTAACCTCCTTCTATTACTAATTAATCAATCTTTAATCATTAATTAATTCTTAATTAATCATCCTTAATTAATTAATTCTCAATTAAATTTCATTCTTCATTAATTAATTAAACTTTAAATTAATTAATTATCCTTAAATTAATTACCTTAATTAATCACCATTTAATTAATCACCATTTAATTAATTATCCTTTATTAATTTCACTAAGGAATTAGCTTTTATTTAATTACACAAAGTAATTATCTTCTATTTAATTGTATAAGGTAATTATCTTTAATTTACTTTCATAAATAAATTTATCCTTTAATTAATTACCCTTTATTAATTTTAAATTAGTTGCGTTAAATAATTAATCCTTAATATCTTGATTGATTTTTTTTAATCATTAATTAATTTCTTTTAATTAAGTAAGTAATTAATTACCTTTTTTTTTTTGAAATTCAAGCGGGACTGGTCCCCTACCAAGCTTTATTGAAATTAGAAAGAAAGAAACACGACTATAACACACTATAGTCGCAAATTGAAAAAAGGCAACAATAGAGCACTGCTGAAATGGAAAAAAAACACACAAATGCACAGCACAAACACACATTGCAAAAAGCACAGCAAAATCACTTTGGGTAACCGAGAGATAAAGAAGAGGAACATCTAAAAAATTTGCAATACCAGACATGCAAAAGAATATGCACGAGATGGCAAAACACACGGCCCATATCAATTCCAAAATCATGGCAGTGGGGTGAGAAGCCCCGCCTAGAAAAACTTAACCCAAAAGCGATCTTCGCCATGATTTTGACCCAAAGTTGATGCGCCACATTGACTTCACCCCTGAAGCACCTTGAATTCCTTTCCATCCAGACCGTTCGCATATAGATCTTTGAAACAAAGAAGATAATATCCCTTCGATTATGGCTCCACCTCGTTGCTATCATCAACACATTCCACAAGTTGCTGGTGTTACTTCAGGGCTTGGTATACCAACTTTGTTCCTCAGGGTACATATGATGTTTGATAAGTATTCACATTCAAAAAAAAAGACGTACAGAAGATTCTGGGGTCACATTGCAGAATAGGCACAGATGGTCAATTTGCATCCCAATAGTCACCAATCTGTCTCTCGTTAGTATTGCTCTATTTATAATTCGCCAGAACATCAAGTTGTCATTTGCCGTGGATTGAGTAGACCATCCCATACTTGCCCAAAGATAATTTGACATTGCTTCAGTATTTAGAAGGTTATCATACACCCTACCTATACTATGGGGTTTTCCTTCCAGCATAGCTCTGTCTCATGCTTAATTATCACATCATGTTGACGCAAACTCCTTCAAAACATATTGACCACCTGATTACTGGTGGAAGGAGTGCGGAGCTTCCCATTAATGATGTAATCAACAACATTTGCATTATCACCAATTAAAGATTGTAGTTTTTCTTGAGCTCGTAACTTTTTATCCAGCACCATGCCATCCCCAAGCCATGGATCCTTCCAAAAACTCACCGTGCAACCAAGGGACAAATTATACTTGACCAAGGGAAGGAGAGTGCTTCTCAAACAGAGAATTTTCCTCCAAATCCAGCTCGTGCCTTGATTGATATTCATTTCCCAAAAGTTACCATTCTTTATTCGATAAGTCCACACCCAATGCACCCATATGCTATTTCTTTTGAGCAATATCCCATCAACATGGGAACTGACAGCTGCTTTATTCCATAAGGATATGTTGATAATGCCAAGCCCACCCTTCTTAAATGGCTTTTCAGTGGAGGAGAAGGACAAAGGAACCATCTTCCTATTGTGGATAGATTCTGTCCACAGGAATCTTAGCAGGGCTGCTTTGATCATGGTGAGCAAATTTATAGGCAGGATATAGGTTCTTGTCCAATACACTATCATAGAGAAGCACACCGACCTTACAAGCACCAATCTTCCAGCCATGTAGAGATATTTGGCAGTCCAATTGTTGAGCTTGGTTGTTATTTTATCATATAGTTGAGTGCAGTCTGCCTTAGTAACGCTGGACGTACAAAGAGGTAGGCAAAGATAAGACATATTATTTTCCATCCTCTGAAAACCTGATAGTTCAACCAACCTATCATTGGCAGGCATGCAACTACCAGAGTTAAGGATGTGTGATTTTGTCTTATTTATCCGTAATCCAGTCGCAAGATAGAAGGAATGGAGTGTATCATTTACGGCAGTTATGGAGTGTTCATTAGGTTTGGTGAAGATCATAATATCATCCGCAAAGAATAGAGAAGAAATTTGTAGCCACTTGCATTTTGGATGGTAAGATATAGTCCTTCTATCATATTCCAAAGTTAACATACATGATAGAGCTTCCATTACAACAATGAAAATGTAAGATGAAATTGGGTCCTCCTGTCTGACCCCTTGCCTCCCTTTAAAGTGCCCCGATACCTTTCCATTATAGCATAGTGAGTAAGAGGGTGTAGAAATACAAACGTAAAGCCATGCTACAAAAACTTTGGGAAAACCCATTAATGACATCACTCGAACAATAGAGGTCCATTGCAAGCTGTCTTAAGCCTTGCGAATATCAAGCTTCATCATCGTTCTTGGGGAAATTTGACTTCTTCCATACCCATTTAATAGTTCATGAGCCATCATTATATTGTCGAGAATATTTCTGTTAGGGAGAAAGGAAGATTGATTAGGGGAGATTATTGATGGCAGCACTTTAACAAGTCTTGAGGCAAGAATTTTGGAGACACACTTGCAGACAACATTACAGCATGAAATAGGTCGAAAAGAGGAAGCATTTTGGACTGGCCTTACTTTTGGAATGAGGACAAGATTGGCCGCATTTATTTCGCCTAGCATTTTAAAGTGATTGAAGAAATTGTGAATTGCTGCAGTGAAATCATGGCATACAATGTTCCAGCTGGCCTTGAAGAATACAACATTGAAACTGTCTGGACCACCAGTCGAAGACGCTTTCAAGGAGAAAAGGGCATCTTTAATTTCATGATCAGTTACCTGAGAAACAGGCATGTCTTTCATTGATGAGTCAAGCTGTGTTAGGGGAAGATTATTAAGTCTGTCAAGTTCGGGTTCAAAGTCATCAGAGTTTCCTAGAAGCCTTGTGAAATATTGTGACAAGTGCCTGTCAATTTCTTCTTCGGTTGAAAGAAGAGTACCATCATCATCAAGTAAGGTATGAATATAATCTCTGGCATGTTTTCCCTTGAAGGATGCATGGAAGTAGGCAGTATTCCTATCTCTCTCAGATACCCACCGCTGATGCATCTTCTGCTTCATCATACTAGCTTCAGTATTTAGGGCATCATTAAGCTTTAGGAAAAGGTCAGTTTCATCTTGGGCATGAGATAAATTGGTGGGATCCTCGTCTAATAGCATTTGCGCCTTCTTCAGTTATTCCTTTAGTGTATTAGAAATTAGGGTGCCCTTACCAAATTTGAGAGAAGCCCATTGTCTTAGAGCTTGTTTTGTTGCCTTCAGTTTCCTGCACAAAGTAAACATAGCATTTCCATTGTAGTTTGTTGTCCAAGCAGTAGAAACAATACTGCAATACTGTGGGTCACTGACCCAAACATTAAAAAATTTAAAAGCCTTTTTCCCACTGCATGGCTTAAGATTTGGAGAGGGGATTATTGGGGAGTGATCAGATAAAATAGGATCAGGCAGATGAGCAGTAATGGTTGGCCACAAAGAAAGGGCAGAAGCATTGCAAAACGAAAGATCCATATTGGTGAATGTTCTTATCCCAGTCCTGCTCCTGTTATTCCAAGAGAAGGGAACACCAGTGCGAGGAATTGGGAGGAGATCAGAGTTAGATATTGAAATGTTCAGAGGGGAAATGTCTCTTGGCAATAGGGGATGGCCACCAATTTTGTCAGTAAGGTTGTAACAGCAATTGAAGTCACCCAGAGCAATCCAAGGATTGGAATTCTGTCTGAAGAAAGGAAGAAGATTAAGCATTAATTGTCTAGAGACATTTGCATTATGGGCATATACAAATGTTAGGTAAAAGGTGAAGTTATGTTGAAGACGGATGGCATGAAAATGGATCAGTTGAGATGTTGAGAGAATGGGAGTGTGAGTGTAAATCATTGGATCATGGACAGTGAGGATCCTGCCATAGGAAGCATGCTCATGGTTATGATTAACTTGCTAAGCTGGATTGATATATTTAGCTGCTTTCAGGGATAAAGGAAGAGAAAGCTTGGTTTCCAAGATTGCAAAAATCTTAATAATGTGCTCTATAATAAGAGCTTTGACATGGTTAAGTTTGACCGGGTTGTGGGCTCCCCTGATGTTCCATGATCCAAGTTTATACATCATAAACTAAAAGGAGGGAGGTTGCACACTTGCCCTACTCCTAGTTGTAGGAGGGTCAGATCGCACTGACTTTAGCTTAGCTGTGAAGGAAGAAAACTTCAGAGTACCAGGGCTTGAAGCTTCAGGACGTGGTGGAGGCGATGCCTAGCCAGGAATAGATCCTGGAAAGTTATAGGGGGAGGGGATTGAGATGGTAGGATTAGAACGTGGGTTGGATGTTGATGGAGTTGAAAAAGGGGCTGAAGGCTTAAAAAGGTCAAAGATTTGATTCTCAATCTGGTCCATGATGGCTTTTTCAAATGTGTTTGGTTTTAGATTTAAGGTCGTCAACTTTGCATGGGGATTTAAATTTCTATGTTTTGATTGGCTAGAAGGAGGGAATAGTGAATTGCCTACTTCAGATGGATTCTTGGTTTTCAAGTGTGTGCTGTCTTTTTTATGTGGTAACGGTGCTTCAGAATTTTGCAAAACTTCATTTGTTTGAGCACCAGGTTCAAAAGGTTGTACAATAGCAATTTCAACACTGGATATTTCCTCTCCTTCCATTGTTGCATTTAAATTGAGATCATTCTCATTAAAATCTGATACATCATGCACAAGCATAGTGTAGGATCTAGATTAACCCTAGAGGGGGGGTGAATAGGGTTATAGCAAATTTTCTCGATATAAACGCAGAAACAAACTGCAAAAATAAATATGCTGAAAAGTAAATCACACACAAAATTTACCCAGCTTCGGCAACCCCTTCCTACTGCTGCATTCTCAGATTTCTATTAGAATTAAACAGTATCACGCTTACAAACACTCTACTAGACTCGCAAACCTTTTGCTCCCGCTCACAAACACTCTACTAGACTCACAAACATTTGCTCCCGCTCACAAACACTCTACTAGACTCACACACCCTGCTCCCGCCTATAGAGTTTCGTTTACTCGCAAACTCTGCTCCCGCCTATAAAGCTTTGCTTACTCGCAAACTCTGCTCCCGCCTATAGAGCTTTGCAAACTCGCACACCCTGTTCACTGAACTAATTCTAACTAGACAATCTGACACTACCTAAACCCTAGGTGGTGATTTACAAAGTTTTGATTTGTAAAGTAAAAAAAAAACAATTAAACAACAATTAAAAGACACAATAACCCTAATTAAAAAAAAATTAAACTAAAGCCTCTAACAATAACAAGGCCGGCCCAAACATATCATCTCCCCTTTTTTTTATTTCACCGGCCTGCTTTCCTTTGTGAGATAATGGTGGCTTTGTTTCGTTCGTCCCTTTTTCGTCTGAATTAGGGCTTGTGCTATAATTGAAGTCGCCGACTCCAGTGGCTTCGATCGAGATCTCCAGTGTCCAGTTCCTTGCGTTCATCGATCGTTTGTCTCTTTGAATTTCTATCGGCTACTTCAATTCGATCAAGTTCGAATTATAATTGGTATGTTAATTTTTGCTTTTGCTTTTACTGGTTTTGGCTTGCTTGAACTTGATCGTGATTCGAGTTGGATGATTTTTTTCTTTGATAAGCTCGAACTCGAATACCAATTTAGCCGATGACGATTGGGTTTATATAGGATTCGAAATCCTATTTTTGTGTTGGTATCAAAATTGTTTGAATTCGCCTTCGGCCGTTTGATTTCACTTTGATGCTGAGATTGATCTCTGACTTTGTCAATTTCGTATTTTTGATGCTTGGAACACACAGTTTGATTTGTGACTTGGTCAATTTGCTTGGCTATCACGGTGAACGCTTGATTGACTTTGACAATACTGATTTCGTGAATTTTTACTGCTGGCTTCGGTCTTGGCTTTGATTCATTTCGTGATGACCATTTCAAAGATACGCACTTTTTCATTTTTATACTGCGTTGATTATTTGCGTCTGCATTGTTATTCTTGGACTTGTTTACTGTCACAACTTCGAGCTCGATTGCTGTTTGAGGTCAATCGCTTCGAGTAGATCTTCTAGTTGGTGCCAGTTTGCTGTGACATTGTGCAGTTGGTTTTCATTTGTGTTAGCGACAAGTCTTTGTGATCTTCTCATTTATGTGTGTCTGCTGCGAGTTCATTCATATTGTGTTGGTGGAAATCTTGTTCTCTGGTATCTTGGTTTGTATCTGATCTGTGAACATTGTTGCATTGTACTTGTGGTCTTTGTTCATTGGACTGGCTGTTATCTTTGTTGTTGGGTTGCTGTACATATGAACTTGCATTCATTCGAGTTGTATTCACATCACTTTCTGAAGCTCAAGTTGCTTGCATTTGTTTGCTGTCATGTTAGCTTGTGTTCTGGTTTTTGACTTGTTTTGAATTCGATTCACTGATCCATTTTGGTTTGATTACTTTTGCTGTCTATTTAAAAATATTGTTGCAGTAAGTGAAATTTTTGCAGTGTTCATGTTTGCTATAGCCCTTGATGATTTATTGGTGCATTGCCTTTGATGTTGTAAATGCTGCATTCATGTCTCAGTGCTTTGATGCATTTGCATGTATTTTGTTCATTGCTTGGTCTTTGAGTCTTGTACATGCATTGTCCTTCTGGAGCTTGCATAATTTGAACCTGGTTTGGATTTTTGCATTGAGCATGCTTCTGTTTTGAGTGTGCTTGCACCTTTTTGTTGTTTCCAGTTGCTTAGTGTCTTGATGCTCGGCTTGCATTGTGGTTCCCACTGTGTTGCATTTAGTTGCTGTTGTCTGCACTTGCACACTCCATACTTTGGTATTATTCCATGTTGTTACCTGGTCGAGCTGTGGTCTTCAAGCATGTTGCCGTGATTGTAGTTTTCATTACGTTGCTTGTATCACTGTGTCACTTAGGTGCATATGTTTGCACTGTGCATTGACTTGAGCTTCTGGTGTATGTGCGTGCTTGTTTATTCCAGTGAGTTTTGTTTTGTGATATCCATGTTGCAACTGTTTTGGTCGAGACTTGTTGTTTGTTGGCACTGGACCTGATCTGCATATATGATTGTTGCAGTCCATTTTGCTGTTGGTCTTTGTTGCATTCATGTCATGTTGCCTTGTGTTGAATCCAGTTTCAAAACTCGGGTTTGACCTTGTGCTCGTGTCGTGATTTTCAATGTATTGCACGTGAATTGAACCCAGCTTTTCATTTGGGTTTGACCTGTGCTCACCTGTCCCTGTAGCATTATCAAGTGTATATATCGGTGTGCACGGCCTTGTGGCATATACAGTGATACACTGTGTATGTTACAAATTGTTCGTGTATGATGAATTCAAATTTAAATGATGACGAACAACCCAAATAACTGGGGCAAACAATATTTTCGAAAACCATATTTTATTTTATATTGCAAAAATATTTCTTTTTCAATTTTACTGCGTTAGTTTATATTTTTACAGATTGCTCAGATGCTGGATTCAAACTGGAAAGAAGTTGAAGATAAATACGAGTGTGAGTGATATGTAGTGAGGTGAACTGTAAATATGAAATGTGATGTAATTGTAATCAAAGTTGTATAGTTATAGTGGGAGCTTGAAATTGTACTATTCAAAGTTGTAATAAATATTTGTTTGAATAAAATATCTGTTTGAATTCAAATTATGTGTAATTTATTTTATTCAACAAATATTTATTTAATCTGTGAAAATAAATAGTATATTAACAAATACATTTAAACGAATGTATATATGTTTATTATCATCAAACAAAAATCGTATAAGCGCATATTCAACAATCTCCCCCTTTTGATGATAACAAACATATATTTAAGATTTTGAATATGTTAAATGTATTTGATCGTTCAATTTTCTCCCCCTATTTGAATGCTCCCTCTCTACACAATACTCCCCCTACATATATGCATACAAATAAAAATATGTAAATGAGCCTATATGCAAATGGAAAATTATTTGACCTTTGCTTGATTCTATTTGACAAAATCGACAAAATCTTAACTTTTCTCTCCCCCTTTTGTTATCAGCAAAAGAATAACAGTGTTATAAAAATAGGGATGAAGTGACAGACATGAATTAAATATTTAACTCAATTGAATATAAATATCAAATTTCAATAAAACTCAAACAAAAATCATAATTACCCTTGTCAGACACATATTCCACTTTCAGAAGTGATGGGGATAAAATCATCAAAAATCATACAGTTCTGTCTATTTGTGGTATATTTATTTCAGGAAATTTGAATATCTACTAACCATACATAACCGTTAGGACTTTTAAATGAGATTAATAGTATTCCAATTTAATTTAAAAGATGAAATCAAGTATCTTCTAACCACGCATGACCGTGAGGACTTTTAAATGGGATTGAAATCAACTTGTCTATTAAATCAATTAATTTTGATATGCATTCCATACATGCATAACCGTAAGGACTTTTAAATGAGTATGGAAGCACATAAACAAAAATCCAAGTAATTCACCCATGCATAACCGTGAGGACTTTTAAATGAGAGTGAATACTTTGGATATTTATTTTTATTGAAGAATATAATAAATTGAAGCACATATAATTTCCTTTATAATAATAAATTGAAGAACGAATAATTTCCTTTGTAAACTACCACAAATTTACATACTATATATAATTTTGATGAGTGATGGTCGATAGAAAGATGATAGAAATAGAAATGATCATGGAATTTTTTACCCAACAAAATGTTTTTATAACTCTTGTTATGAAATTCTAAAGAAATTTTTCTAAATATATTGTCTTGAGTAATGTATGACAAATATCGACACTCATCACTTTTTCAATCACTATTGATCTTTTCGATAATCATTAGGGAGTTTGATTAGTCAAAATTTGTCATTTAAAATCAAAAAAATGACTAATCTGAAAGTAGGGTCAAAGATGATTTTCTCGAAGGGGTTTAAAAAAATTCTGCTATTTGAAAAATTATTTCAAGTGAAATATATGCAGATATTTTCTTTGAAAAACGATGCAGCAAATGAATGTTTCAAAAATTAATCACGTTACACTAATAATTTTCTATCAACCATATTACCAGTGTAATCTGCATTTGAATTTAAATTTCACTCAATATTCACTCGTTGGATGTCAAAAACCAAATTGTGAAATTTCAACAAATTATCTCATAATTGTTTTCAACAATTTTTAAATGAAATTTTCTTGGATTTGAATTGAGACCGTGTTAACAATCAAACAAATATCATATTGTCAGTTTCAGAAACAGTTATATTCATGTGTAATCAACAGTCAATCAACATCATAATTATTTCAAAAACAATTTCTTGAAGTTTCAACAATTTCTCAAAATCCTTTTTAACAGCTTTCACATGAAATATGAAATCGTGCAAATTTACAAGCAGTGGCCAAAATGTCAAAACATATATATCTACGTGTAGCATGAGTAACCATCATTTGACAGAACAAATTTATATGGATTAGTTCAAAGTTGAAAATCTGTTTGGTCATCATTTAAGCACAAATCAAGGTCATAAATAAGAACAAGTCATGTAGGATCATATCAAGTAAGTCCGAATCAGTCAACCATCATAATTACTCCAAGTAATTCTATTTAAAGATGATTGGTCAATATTTTGAAAAAGTCATAGAATCAAAATCATCATCTTTTGTTCATCTCAATATTGGCTGATTTAATTCAGATTATGGTGCAGATTATCACATTTAATATATCGTTCAAAACATATTTACCTGTTTTACCTTTACGATAATTTTTCGTCGTTGTCCATTGTGATTCTGTCACCTTTATACTAGGCTAAGGAACTTTTCTTTGTCGCCCGTTGTGTTTCTGGAACATCCAAAATCCAGAGAACACTGTTGTTGTTCCTTAGCCTGCCACCACACCTACACGATGAAAGATTTTTGTGACCTATTTGTTTTTATAGGTCCATGGTTGTTAGTGGTAGAACATGAAAAATATGTTTGTGGAGACCCAAAACTATTTATATATGTTCCTTTTGGCACCCAAATTTGTTTGACTTTCAAAGATTTTATATTTGTGCCTTTTGGAACCCAAATTGGTATAGTTTTCACGTGTTTGGGTCTATACCAACAATTATTTTGATTGTGTCCAAATTTTCTACAAATTGTGCACATTAAATTGACTTGATTAAATTTTGTGTTCCTATGACTATGATGTCCAATTATTTCAGATCGAGCAAAGACACTTTTACCTTTATCATCATCTTGTGATTTCCCAAAACCTAGTCCTTTTCTGCTGTTAGCAAAAATTTGATTTCCCAATAACATTTTGAAAGATTTTTCTCCTTTTGAAAAATTATTCAGGGATTTCTCAAGATTTTGGACTTTGGTTTTTAATGTTGTGTTTTCAGTGACAAGTGAGGTGCATCGATTTATAAAATCGTTTTTCCTAGTGTCGATGGTTTCCTTAAGATTCAAGTTTTCTTTTTCAAGACTCTCAAAGTTATTCCTAAGTTTTGATAATTCTGAATCTAAAATCTTACATTTTTTACATTCTAGGTTTTGAATATTTTCAAGTTCAGTTTTTAAACTAAAATTTTCACGAGCAAATTCTCTCCTATCAGATTTCAGTTTTTCAATTTTAGATTCAAGAGTATCCACTACCTTAGTAAGATCAAGACACATAAAAACTAGATCTCTATAGGAATACTCACCTGCCTCACTAGATTCCTCGGAGCTTGCTTTTGAATTTGATTTTGCCATAAGACACAAGTTAGCCTCCTCTGAGCTGCTATCCGAAACTTCCTCTCCTTCTTCATCATCCCAAGTTGCTGCAAAGGCCTTTTTCTTCTTTTTCTTTCCTTTGTTGTTTTTGAGAAGTGGGAATTTTTGTATGAAGTGTCCGGGCTTCTTGCAGTTAAAGCACGTTGGTTCATTATCGGAATGGTCAGAATCTTTTGGCCTATTACCCTTTGTTTTCTTCTTGCGTGGCTTGAATCTCGACCATTTTCTAAGATTATTGACAACCATTGCAAGCTCTTCGATTGGATCTTCTTTTTCTTCATCACTTTCTTCTTTTCTCTTTAAGGCAATCGTCTTCTTCTTTGGTTCGGAGTTGTTGCGTTCTTCCTTTTCTTTTAGCTCAAGCTCATATGTCATCAAGTTACCAATCAACTCCTCCATGCTTAGTTTACTCAGATCTTTCGATTCTTGTATTGCCGTGACTTTTGCCTCAAAATTCATCGGTAAGACTCGTAGTATCTTCCGCACAAGCTCTACCTCAGTGAAGAATTTCCCAAGCGCTCTAGCGTTGTATACCAAGGTTGAAAAGCGTCCAAACATGTCTTTTATGCCCTCGCCTTTGTCCATCACAAAGTTTCCGTATTCATTGCTGAATAGGGCTAGACGAGACTCCTTGACTTGAGAAGTTCCTTCGCGTGTCACCTCCAAAGTGTGCCAAATTTCCTTTGCTGTTGTACAATGATAAATTCTATTAAATTCATTTTTATCAAGAGCACATATCAAAGCATTCATGGCTTTAGCATTTGTGGTTTTTAATTTCTTATCGTTAGCATCCCACCTATCCTTAGGTTTAGGAATCTCAGTATCACCAACGATTATAGTGGGAGGTTTATAGCCAGTTTCAATAATATCCCAAACATCATAATCAACAGAACTAAGATAGATACCCATCCTAACTTTCCAATAAGCATAATCGTTCCCATTAAACATGGGTGGCCTAGCAATAGATTGCCCCTCAGAAAAAGCATTATTTGATGAATTCATGACTCTAGAGTTAAAGAAAAAATATCGTGCTCTGATACCACTTGTAGGATCTAGATTAACCCTAGAGGTGGGGGGGGGGTGAATAGGGTTATAGCAAATTTTCTTGATATAAACACAGAAACAAACAGCAGAAATAAATATGCTGAAAAGTAAATCACACACAAAATTTACCCAGCTTCGGCAACCCCTGCCTACTGCTGCATTCCCAGATTTCTATTAGAATTAAACAGTATCACGCTTACAAACACTCTACTAGACTCGCAAACCTTTTGCTCCCGTTCACAAACACTCTACTAGACTCGCAAACATTTGCTCCCGCTCACAAACACTCTACTAGACTCGCACACCCTGCTCCCGCCTATAGAGTTTCGTTTACTCGCAACTCTGCTCCCGCCTATAGAGCTTTGCTTTCTCGCAAACTCTGCTCCCGCCTATAGAGCTTTGCAAACTCGCACACCCTGCTCACTGAACTAATTCTAACTAGACAATCTGACACTACCTAAACCCTAGGTGGTGATTTACAAAGTTTTGATTTGTAAAGTAAAAACAAAAACAATTAAACAACAATTAAAAGGCACAATAACCCTAATTAAAAAAATTAAACTAAAGCCTCTAACAATAACAAGGCCGGCCCAAACATATCATCTCCCTTTTTTTTTATTTCACCGGCCTGCTTTCCTTTGTGAGATAATGGTGGCTTTGTTTCGTTCGTCCCTTTTCTCGTCTGAATTAGGGCTTGTGCTATAATTGAAGTCGCCGACTCCAGTGGCTTCGATCGAGATCTCCAGTGTCCAGTTCCTTGCGTTCGTCGATCGTTTGTCTCTTTGAATTTCTATCGGCTACTTCAATTCGATCAAGTTCGAATTATAATTAGTATGTTAATTTTTGCTTTTGCTTTTACTGGTTTTGGCTTGCTTGAACTTGATCGTGATTTTAGTTGGATGATTTTTTTCTTTGTTAAGCTCGAACTCGAATACCAATTTAGCTGATGACGATTAGGTTTATATAGGATTCGAAATCCTATTTTTGTGTTCGTATCAAAATTGTTTGAATTCGTCTTCGGCCGTTTGATTTCACTTTGATGCTGAGATTGATCTCTGACTTTGTCAATTTCGTATATTTGATGCTTGGCACACACGGTTTGATTTGTGACTTGGTCAATTTGCTTGGCTATCACGGTGAACGCCTGATTGACTTTGACAATACTGATTTCGTGAATTTTTACTGCTGGCTTCGGTCTTGGCTTTGATTCATTTCGTGATGACCATTTCAAAGATACGCACTTTTTCATTTTTATACTGCGTTGATTATTTGCGTCTGCATTGTTATTCTTAGACTTGTTTACTGTCACAACTTCGAGCTCGATTGCTGTTTGTGGTCAATTGCTTTGATTTGATCTTCTAGTCGGTGCCAGTTTGCTGTGACATTGTGCATTTGGTTTTCATTTGTGTTAGTGACAAGTCTTTGTGATCTTCTCATTTATGTGTGTCTGCTGGGAGTTCATTCATATTGCGTTGGTGGCAATCTTGTTCTCTGGTATCTTGGTTTGTATCTGATCTGTGCACATTGTTGCATTGTACTTGTGGTCTTTGTTCATTGGACTGGCTGTTGTCTTTGTTGTTGGGTTGCTGTACATATGAACTTGCATTCATTCGAGTTGTATTCACATCACTTTCTGAAGCTCAAGTTGCTTGCATTTGTTTGCTGTCATGTTAGCTTGTGTTCTGGTTTTTGACTTGTTTTGAATTTGATTCACTGATCCATTTTGGTTTGATTACTTTTGCTGTCTATTTAAAAATATTGTTGCAGTAAGTGAAATTTTTGCAGTGTTCATGTTTTCTATAGCCCTTGATGATTTATTGGTGCATTGCCTTTGATGTTGTAAATGCTGCATTCATGTCTCAGTGCTTTGATGCATTTGCATGTATTTTGTTCATTGCTTGGTCTCTGAGTCTTGTACATGCATTGTCCTTCTAGAGCTTGTATAATTTGAACCTGGTTTGGATTTTTGCATTGAGCATGATTCTGTTTTGAGCGTTCTTGCACCTTTTGGTTGTTTCCAGTTGCTTAGTGCCTTGATGTTCGGCTTGCATTGCGGTTCCCACTGTGTTGCATTTAGTTGCTGTTGTCTGCACTTGCACACTCCATACTTTGGTATTATTCCATGTTGTTACCTGGTCGAGCTGTGGTCTTCAAGCATGTTGCCGTGATTGTAGTTTGCATTATGTTGCTTGTATCACTGTGTCACTTAGGTGCATATGTTTGCACTGTGCATTGACTTGAGCTTCTGGTGTATGTGCGTGCTTGTATATTCCAGTGAGTTTTGTTTTGTGATATCCATGTTACAACTGTTTTGGTCGAGACTTGTTGTTTGTTGGCACTGGACCTGATCTACATATATGATTGTTGCAGTCCATTTTGCTGTTGGTCTTCGTTGCATTCATGTCATGTTGCCTTGTGTTGAATCCAGTTTCAAAACTCGGGTTTGATCTTGTGCTC
This sequence comes from Allium cepa, assembly GCA_030765085.1. Taxonomy (NCBI): domain Eukaryota; kingdom Viridiplantae; phylum Streptophyta; class Magnoliopsida; order Asparagales; family Amaryllidaceae; genus Allium; species Allium cepa. The sequence goes on along the minus strand of CM060930.1, from coordinate 70,568,484 downwards.
GTGTCGTGATTTTCAATGTATTGCACGTTAGTTGAACCCGGCTTTTCATTTGGGTTTGACCTGTGCTCACCTGTCCCTGTAGCATTATCAAGTGTATATATCGGTGTGCACGGCCTTATGGCATATACAGTGATACACTGTGTATGTCACAAGTTGTTCGTGTATGATGAATTCAAATTTAAATGATGACGAACAACCCAAATAACTGAGGCAAACAATATTTTCGAAAACCATATTTTATTTTATATTGTAAAAATATTTCTTTTTCAATTTTACTGCGTTAGTTTATATTTTTGCAGATTTCTCAGATGCTGGATTCAAACTGGAAAGAAGTTGAAGATAAATACGAGTGTGAGTGATATGTAGTGAGGTGAACTGTAAATATGAAATGTGATGTAATTGTAATCAAAGTTGTGTAGTTATAGTGGGAGCTTGAAATTGTACTATTCAAAGTTGTAATAAATATTTGTTTGAATAAAATATCTGTTTGAATTCAAATTCTGTGTAATTTATTTTATTCAGCAAATATTTATTTAATCTGTGAAAATAAATAGTATATTAACAAATACATTTAAACGAATGTATATATGTTTATTATCATCAAACAAAAATCATATAAGCGCATATTCAACACATAGAAAATGGGTTTGCATTCAACAATGATTCGTGTAACTCTTGTATTTTTTGCTGGTTTTCTTCAGGAATTTTTGTTACTTCAGTGTTTCTTTCTTCTGGGATTACATACACAGAATTAACATCTTACTCTTTTCCTCTTCCTTCAGCACATATTAAAGTATTTTGATTCATTTCAGTGCTCCCAGAGTTGTTTGAATCCTTTCCACTAGCTGAGTCAACATTATTGCTTTTCTTATTCAAATTTGCATGTTCTTTGTCCTTCGTAAAAGATACCTTCCTCCACTTCCCCTTCGAAACATCATTTTTACTTTTTCCACCTCCTTTATCATTACTATCCTTTTCTTCAGCAGATTTGGTAGCATCACCTAACACACCTTGTTTCTCTTCTTCATTACTTTCATTCATACTTTTCACCACCTAACAAAAAGATGTTTGATGCCCAAAAACCTTGCATCCCCCATAATTCAATGGCTTCCACATGTATTCAACTCTGACTTGTTGCTCAGAGCCATCCAAAAGTTTAACCATAAAAACATCGGGCAACTCAACTAAAGCTGACACCTCCACCAAACATTTGGCATACCCTATTCTTTCTATCTTTTCAGTGTTCTCGCCCATACATAGGAACTTTCCTATCCTTGTTGCTAACCAGTTTATACCCAAATGAGACCAGTAGTAAACAGGAATGTTGGATAGTTTCAACCATACTGGAACAGTCTTGATTGTGCTAACACTGTTACCAATTGAAGGATCCCATTCCTTTATTATGAACAACTTGTTCCTCATCACAATTGGATCAGATTGGATGATCTTCCTTCTATCTTCATCAGAAGATAGATTGAAGAGGAACAAACTTCCATCCGATTTGACTTCTATCGACCCTTTAAGTCGCCATACTCGTTTTAAATGGTTCAAAACAACCATGTATGGAAGTGGTACGTCAAGAAAAAAACCAACTAGGCAATGCCCCCAGACAACGTTACCTGCATTCACGACTTCCACTGGTGGAACGATAGCATCATCATTAAAAACTAGAGGGAACACGACAGAAACAAATTTGCCTGCATTGCGAGGCTTTGCTTTGAAGTGGGAGTTCCAAAGGGGGGAGAAGATGCAGAGAGTTTAATGGTGGAGGTTGGATCAGGAGGAAGGCCAAGGAGAGAAGTGGAGGCAACTGTCGGGTTGGGCAGCGGGTCTGGCAGAGGCGGTATGGTAGGGATAGAAGGAGGAGTGGGCAAAGTGTACGGGAGAAAGGATGAGGAAACAGGTTGCGGGTTAGAAGGAAAAGGACAGGTTGGAGGTGAGGCCATGGCAGAAGGAAAAAGGTAAAACTGATATATTATAATAAACTATCGTTTCTTTTATTTGAGTAATTAATTACCTTTGATTACTTATATTAATAACTTACCTTTTTATTATCACATTAATTAATTAATTACATTAATCAATTATCATTTAAATAATTAAGTAAGTAAACCTTTAATTAATTATATTAAGCACTTAATCTTTTAATTTATCTTTAGTCAATAAATTTACCCTAAAATCTTAATTATCCAAAGAATAAGCCATTTAGCTTATTCAATTAACATTTAAAATTTAAAAGCTTGAAATTGATTTATTACAAAATCAATCGAGATCCTTTATTAATAAAGACTAATACCTTTGCCTTCAATCACTTGCTTAATCTGAATTTCTAAAACAATTTAAAGCTATTTGACTTTAAACATATTAAACTTTGAAATTTATTTAAAACTTGTGTATAGATTAAATTTGAAAATTTAGTTTATAATCCTTTGAAACTTAGTTTATAAGTATATTTTTAAAACCCAGTTATAAATAGATTACTAGAAAATTTAATCATTTCAAATAACTTTAACCTCGTTCATATTTTGGAATTAAACCTGGTAACATACTTACTGTTCCATTCTAAAATTGGTTAATAAATAAAACAACCCGAGCCAGACGCAATGTTTTTTACTCGAGCTCCACTTCGGGTTAAACCCTGTTTCTCACTCGTTCCCTACTTCGAGTCTCCACCCACCACATCAACTTCGAGCCACACCGCCTTTGAACTCGAGAAATGACCCGCGCTACCTCCTTCTTCCCTAACCCAACAAAATACTGACACAGAAAAATGCATGTATACATGCACAATCACCATGACTAGTTTCGATCGACGTCGAAGCCATTCCATCATCCATGATGATCTCTAGAATCGATTCGAACAACTCAACACACGAAATCGCTATTAAATTGAAATCGAGCAAAATTTAGAAACCAATACCACTTCCTATACCCTACACAATCACCTTAATCCACATTGCTCTGCCGCGACAAGCCATCAGAAGCGACGCCGTCATAGCCAATGATGCTTCGACCATCCACAAACCCATTCCCCCTGGTGTGATTGATTGAAACGCGGTGACGACGACACTATAGTATCGCGAGTAAATTTGCAAAATACAGGGTTAAAACCCTAAATCAATTCAGATCTTCATCTATGATGAATTAAAAATTAATCTAGCATTTTTCTCTAACACAACTATCGTTCTAGCACCTATTACCACGATTTCAAGGCAAATCAATTACGCGATCATCAGAAACTGACAGAGTTTCATTTTCTATTCAACTTAACAATGCTCAACCATTTTGAGCTTAAAAATTATGAAGCCTTCACCAAAAATCATAATTTTGTAATACAAACATGATCCTATAATCAGATTTTAAATTTGAAAAGTTTGATTTTGCTGTTTTAAAATGATTTTACTGTAAATCCATAATTCGTAAATATTGACTCAATATTTTTACTTGACATTATTTTAAACTGTAACGACCTGGTATTTTCAACCATTCGCATCCGTACATATCGAACTTGAATTGCTCAAAATATCAGATTGTTAATTTATATTTGGCAAAACTCAGCATATGCAGTAAATAAATCAATCACAGAATCACAGATACAGAGTAGTACAATAATACGCAGCTGAATAAATAAAGAATAGTAGCTCATGAAGCTACTATATACATCAGGGTTAGAAATAAAGTACGTCGGAATATCTCAAATATAGTGAAGTCTTCAGTACGAACCAATGACTTCTCTGAACCAATCAACTGGAAAAAGCTGAATCGATAGTTGGATCTCCAAATGAAGCTCCGAACTCCAAAGTGAGTCTCTAATGCTATATCACTCAGTCTGACCCGAGCGTAAGCCAAAACACAAAACACTCGAGTCAGGATTAACATTCTTATATCAATAAATCCAACTCAAGTGAAATAACAACTGAAATACATGTAACTCAAAGGATGTTTGGGATAACCATCCTCTAAGGATCCGTGGAGCTATCTACAATGTAAAAAATATACATATAACACCGTAGTCATTTCAAATTTATTTATACTTCAAAACAAAAATATCATTTCATTTCAAACATAGTTATTTCCAATTTTATCATTTCCAAAGTTATGATTCAAATCTACTCAATTTCCAAATTCAAATTTAGTCCAATCTCAATTTATCAATTTAAATTCAACTCAATTTTTAAATAACCATTTCAAATTTTATCGATCTCAAATCCGGATTTGAAATCACAAAATACCCTATTACATTTCAATATATTTCAAAACTTTAAATATTCAACATTTCAAACTAAATTGAACGATTTCTGATAGATTTAGTTTATCTTCATTATTATTTAGTCTTGAGATATTCCCTCATTTGATTCAATATCGTTTAAGTAACCTTAAGTTGCATTTTACTAACTATTTTCTTTAATTTATTTAAACGTGAAATATTCACTAAATCACTTAAATCAAAAATTCAGTTATAAAATCATACCTTTAAATTTCACATTCAATAATTTCAAATTGATTTAATTAAATAAAATCCTTGATTAAATACCACTCTAAATAAACCCAAATTTATCTTCCCAATCTTACTTATTCAATTTATTACAAGAAAATCTATTTGAAATATAGATTTACATAAATACTTAACCATATTATATCAATCTAATTTAAATTAAATATTACTACTAAATCTATATATAAAATTACCATTTTTATATAATATCTTAAGAATAAATACTTATTAAGCCATATACTTCTTTCCGAAACCATAGAAATTATTTTCAAAATATTTATATATGGACCAACGGTGTCTGTATATATTTCCTATCCTATGATCAAGTGATACGGATATTTATCATTTCAATCCGTACACTAAATATATACGGGTGGATATCATTTCAACCCGTAATCCCAAATTCAATTCAATGAAAATCGCTTGGGTGTATCATTTCAACCCATAACGATTTTCTCCTATTCTAAAGTCCGTTCGGGTATGTATCATTTCAACCCATAGTGAATTCTATACTAACAGGGAACTTGCAGAGTGATAACAGATATGAAAAATAATAATAACAGGCATGTATCATCAATAACAATATAATATACACAACATGATATGGTGTCATATCCCACAGGTGAACGGTTACAGATAATAGCATAGATGACTATTTAAATAACTACAGCAGCATATTTCCATTGTCGTTTCAATTTAAATTAAATTTATATATATAAGAACGTTAATCGTGAGTGATTACTCACCTTTCGAGGCTAGAGAAATTTGACATGGAAACGAGTTACGAATTCCAAAGCAACGCTAGATGGATATGATTCGATGAAAAAACAGGCACGACGGATAACTGATAATGAGGAATCGGTGGAACGATTAGGATCACTTTGACATAAATTGAAAATAGACATATTATTAATACATATTCAGTATTCTAATTTAAGACAAAAATCAAAATAATATAAAAATTTATAAATCATCATTCTTAACTCAAGCATTAAAAATCAAAGATTTTTTTTTTATTTTTTTATATACTTAAACTATTTCCCACAACAATTTCTCAAACACATATTATATATATATACACACACATTCCAAAATCCATTGTTTTAGACTAAAATGCAATTTATCTAAAACACCTACATTTACCTAAAGTCAGTATTAATCTTATATACAAGCTTTTAAGCGTACTTAAAAATATACTTAATACATATCTTAGAATATGAACAACTTAACAAGTATAACATATGCAGACCTAAAAAAATTCATGCCGACGCCTAAAAAAATAAGATGCTGTTTTAAAACAAACTAAAAGTATATATAATACTTAAATTAGCCGATCAAAACAAAATAACTATGTTTTTTAACTTTAACAATGAGTTACACCACTAACAAAAAGTTTATTATTTCATATAAAATAGTATAACATATATCACAGAACTTAATATCATTTACTTAAACAGACCATATACATATAAACTATTATAAGCATGTGCGCAATTCATCATCCTCCATATAAACATATGCATTATGTACATAAATTTGTATATATAAAGCCATAGGTATCAGTACAGCTTAAACAATGATGCAACTCATTTTTTTTTCAAAACAAAAATAAACAAATGCTAACATGTTTTAAAAATTCATATACACTAACCTATATATTGTGGGTACATCTGCATCTATTTTCTATTTAAACCAATGTTTATAAAACTCCTCACAAACTCAAACAAAACAAAAGTTTAAAGCAAAGTTTTACACAAATTTCTTTACACCACAAAAGACTACTGCTCCCAAATATACACATATATTTATTAAAGAATCAAAACATAAATGTATAATAAAAATCAAAACAGCTATATATATTTACTTAAACACATTACTAATATAAAACTATAACCAATTTTAATATAACATACTATAACATAATTAATATATGCATGACTGGGAAAATTTGTATAACAGACATATTTAAGATTTACATAAGTTTATATATATTATATTAAAACGTATATATATAAAATCAGAAAGCAAAGTATTCATATAAACGAAAATAGAATATATACTACCTTTATATATATAATAGATAGAACTCACACGCAAAACAAAATATAAGTTTGTACATATATTAACCCAAAATAGAAAGCTCTGAGTTATATCTATATATACTAACGTATTTTGATCCAAAACTAACATATACATACAATAAATTATATATATGTACTTTAAAACCATAAAAAACAGTGATAAAATATACTATGATATAATATACTATACTATTATATGTAACACACGCATCATTCAAAAAAAGAGAAGAAGAAGAAGCAACTTATAACACCATATAAAAAGATTTGATAAAATGAAATATACTATAACAAAAGCATGCAAATCTTGATATCAAAACTGCAGATTAACCCAAAATAAGTTTTATTACAACTTACTTACTTATATAAGTATATCAATGAGGGGGAAGGAAGCAGAAGGCTTGTTCTGGAATTAGCGAAGGCAACGAGATCCAGACGACAAAAGATGAAGTAGCGATGCTTTTATTTTTATTAAATTTTTTTTCCTTGTCGAGTGAAAATATGAAGGTGGATTTGGCAAATTTATATTGAAAGCAGAGAACAGGGAGAGGGGAAGAAAATAAATATATTAAATGGGTAGAGTGGAAAAACTGAACTGTCAAAAGGTTGAAAATGTTTCAACAGTTAAAACAAGTAATGTAGGAAAAACGAATAGGCACAAATTAGGAAATGTATCACACAAATAATAAATATAAAGTAGCAGGTGAGGATTTTAGGCAATAAATATTCACGTTGATTTATACATGAAAATAAAATATGAGCTGCAACCAAAACAAATAACGAAAAGAAAAAAACATACGTACGTTATACGTTTCTTCAAGTGATCATGCATAACAAAAGATAAAGGGAGTAATAAAGCTAGATGACCGTTTGAATTTGCACTGTTGGCAATAAAATAAATGAGAAGTAACATAAACACTTGATTGACGCAAATAATTAAGCAATTGATATGCGTGTGCACCACGTTTCAAAATTTAAAACCAAAGGAAAATTAACTGTCACAATTAAAGGTACTGATATAAATGTAAAGTAATGAATAATTTGCTGCAATGAAATAGCAACGGTTAGAAGCATTGATTCTGGAAAGATTATTAAAGCAATAAATTTGATTGGAACATGACGTTTTGAATATATTTTTTAAACGGAAGGAGATTGAAGAGTCAAAATAAATGCTTCAGGTAAGAGAAAAGAGAAATAATAGAAACGCATGCGAAAATTAAGCAGGTGGAATAATACACAAAGAAGGCAACGTATATTTCTTTCCGAAAGCAACAGAGAAACTGAAATATATAACAAAATAATGGCAACGGTTCAATCCCCTTGATTTCAGCTGAAAAGCTATTTAAATGCACTTTATAATTTGCTTGTAAAGAAGAGGAGCAGACGAAGAAAAGAAACAGGTAAGGTAAGGAATGTATATATAAATTTTGCACTGAATATGATACGTTTTTTGAAGCCAATAGCACCTGTAACGTCCCGCCTTTTTCATACAGTTTAAATCGACACACATGCCAATTCAAACCATATGGAAGGGCGGATTGTTATGGGGTAAATAAGAAAAACAAGAAAGAAATAAAATAAAACAGAATCTCACAGCGGAAGGATAAAATATAATAATCAATACATAGTTCATAAAACTGTTTACAAAACATTTGATTCTTCTTTATACAATAAATATCAGAATTCACATACCAATAAATATGAATGCAGCGGAATTAAATGGTGTAGTGGAATAATATAGTAGATAGTAATACTACAAATCTTCGTCTTCGTCCTCCAGAATAAATATTCAAATTCTGAAAAGCTCGGACTGACCCGAGCGAATTGAAAAGACAAAACACTCGAGTCAGAACTAAAAGATCTTATGTAAGTTAAATCAACAGAAATAAATATGAGTGTAACTCAAGAGATGCTCGGGATTTGCATCTCTTAAGGATTCGTTAAACTATTTACTATGTAGTATATTTCGCTATTATAATAATGTCTAATTGTAAAATAAACTTACTTTTGAATAGTGTTAAGGGGTTACCCATATAGCCCTTAACACAAAATATATTCCCATAGTCTATACAGTACCGTAATCTCGCCCGTACTGGGCGTCGTTAAAGGTCACTCCATAGGTATGGTACAAAACAAAATCATATAAGGCGCGCTAGGGTAGTTGACACAGCACAGCTAGGCAATGCCATGGTAGATATACCAATTACGCTTCCGGGTCGGTGGTAACGCGCAGCTGCTACTATCGCCCACCTCGAACAACACCCCCAAATCAAAGAAATCAAAAGTGCCTACCGAATCAATCCAAAAGTCAAGTATAATATCGAAGGGATGTGTCCGATCAAAGGTTCTAACTCAATTAACCCGTCGATCGCTCCTGTTTTAGCCACCTTATGCCAACTCACGGGAGTTGGGTCCACGTATTTACCTTAAAGGAAACGCTGCCACCATCCTACTTCATTTTGGAATCTCCACCGCGTACACGGTTGTTAAAATGGTTTTTGGGGTTGGTAGAGAGTATGACAACTTCCGATCTCGATCTCTTTAACAACCCAACGTTATTATAACACCGCGATCATTTAAAAATAATTATTCTTTCAACCCAAATTAAAATATCCATTTCAAAACCATATAACACGATATCATTTCTAATTTAAAGACCCAAATCAATATGATATCATCTTTTCAAATATATTTCTTTCCCAAAATCATACCACTTTAAAATTTATAAGATCTCGAAACCAACATTTGGAATACAACTTTTCAAAACATAATACTTCGAAACTTATAGCTTTAAAACCATACTTCCAAAACATAAATGGTTTGGATATTCAACAGTATATAAAATAAAACAGTTGAATTTAAAATTTCTTTATAAAGTAAATAATTTCCACGGCTTTTACAATTTTATTCACTTTAAATTCACTTTCAATTTAAATAAACACTTCGATTTCAATATTTTCAAACTTTGAGTATTTAATAAATTTCAAAACTAAGTTTTGAAATTTCTATTCAACAATTCATTGTCCTATTATTTAGTTTTGAAATGTTTACATAATAGATCCATAACCATTTAAAATAAAACTCAATTTATTAACACTAAATATCTCCTTCCATTTATTTATACTAGAATTATTCCTTTAATTTATCTTAAATAAAAATCCAGATATAAATATCATACCTTTAAAATTTCAAGTTTAATAAATTTTACATCAACTTGTGGAGTTTAATTTTTAAATAAGCTCAATTCCAAATAAATTTCCAATTTGTCTTCCAATCTTAATTGGTTTAAAACATTAAAACTCTCTATATATACCATATCTTAAACCTATACTTGACCATATAATATAAATTATCAAACTCCATTATTCAACTTATTTATTTTATTTAACAGATTTATATATAGCTTAAATTCAAAAATTTAACTATATATGTATATATATAAAATAATATATATATATATATATAATACCAAAATTTAATATTTATTAAATCGTATCCTATCCAAACCATAGAAAATCATTTCAAAATAATTATGTATATATATACCACGGTGCCTGTATATAGTTTTATATCCTATGATCCTATGGTCAAGTGATACGGATATTTATCATTTCAACCCGTAATTTAAAAATAAAAATGCGGTTGTATATCATTTCAAACCGCAATCCCGATAAGATAAGAATGCATAATAACTTGCAGTTTATACAATATAGAACACATCATCCGTTTACCTAATATCAATCATCAACCAATTTATTTCAATCATCATCAATTTAAACAAACATCAATAGAGCATATAAAATATAACAGGCATCAACGAACAATTTATATTCAAAAAGAAATTAGTAATTGTTTAACTAGCTATTTATTTGCAAAATAAATAAAATTTAACTGTCAATTTATATGCAATAATAAATAAATTTAACTAGCAGGTTATATGCAATAATAAATTTAACTAAAATTTTAACTAGCAGTTTTAAATGCAATAACGAATTACGAATTAAATAATGCGTAAATTAAATGAATGCAATTTAACCGAGAAAATGATGAAATATATGCCAAACAACTATAAATAAAATTTTAAACACATCATAAATCAATTTAACCAACATACGAAATCTTAGAAGTTGTAAGTGGGTTAAAACACCCACCTTTTGAATTTAAATTGAATTTAAATCCAATTTAAACCCAAAAATTGGACCGTCTCAGAATTTGTCTAAACCAGCATCATCAAGTAGGAATTCCAATACGAACCTAGCGGAGAAACCCGCGCGTAAAACGGATCACGTATGTGAGAGTTATTTAATTCAGAGCGACTGAAATTGAAATATAAATCATAAATCAAAAACAAAATTAATAATTATTTTTTACCACGTCACCAGATAGCTTTGAACCTAGGAAACCCTAAACCTCGCGTGTCTCATTCAAACCAGAAACGAGCCGCCACGATCGTTGAACCTTCCTTCAATTTTCACCCTCGCCATAGACACTACGAACCCGATCCAACGTTGCCGCTCGCCTCTACTCCTCAAGCCGACCTCAGCGACCCCACGCGCGGCCCCAACGACGCCAGAAACAACTTCGGATGCCGCTCCCTTTGCCTTAGTTTTTTTGGTGAATTCTGACATCCATTAGGCGAGCGACCACATCCCCGAGCCCTCTTCGACGAGCCCTACATGCAACGCTTTCCAATCGTAAAGATATCGAAGATCCATTGTTGTATCGAAACCCATGTAACGACCCGGAAATTTCGATCCCGAAATTTCTAGATAGTTAGTAAAAAAGAAGAAAGAGAAAGAAGAAAGAGATAGAAGAAGAACAGAAAGAAACACACAATCTCACATTCGCAGCGGATAAAATATAATATCAAATAAAATAGCAGTTATACAAAGAAATCTATAGCTGTTGATTTACATTTAAACACATCAGAGTTACATAAACATTGGACAAAACAATCTTGTCCAGATACTACAATATCACAGTGGATGCTCTCTATACGTCCATGCCATCCAGCTCGCCTCCTGAGCTCCAGAACATCCTTACCTGAAAATCTGTAATACTCGGTCTGACCCGAGCATTACATCAAAGTAACACCCGGGTCAGGCTGGAAACCAGCGTGAGTAAACCCATATAATTTAAATTACTAAGTTCAAACCATAGGAGAAAACCCGGGTAACTTATACCAATTTATAACTTCACAAGTTATTATAGACATCAACCATTTCACATATACATTTCTAAGTGCCAGATCTTAGATTATATGGTCCAATTCACTTAAATCATTCCATTACAACTTATTGATTCCCCATATCAATTGGTATATAATCGAAGTGGTTTCGAGTATTAACCAATACCCGACTCCGGTCTCTTCGAATTCAGTTCATCTTAACATATGTCATTCAAGTGAAATGCAACTCAACTTTAAATTGAAGGTGTCACCCCTGTTTTACTCTGTAATTCATTATTGACAGATAACTACATTATCATAGCCCACCCAATCACATCATATCACGAACCATTTCATATCAAGGGTATCTATGAATTCAGGACATTTAATCATACATAAGCAAGATAAATCAGTCACATCATCTCGAATAAACTTAATTAGCGATAATTGAATTAAATCAATTACCTTTAAGTCCCGTTTATTTATTAATTTCATCCCAATTGATTAACCATCCCACTATCAATCATTTTAATTAATCTTCCTAGATTAATTATTCTCTAATTACATTAAGATTATCATCATTATCTAATTATTTTCATTAAGTAATTATACTTAACCAAACTCCATGAATGTTTATCCTTAATTAATTACATCCATTAATCAACCCTAATTACTCATAAAAAATAATTACCCTTTTTTAATTACTTACTTAAGTAGTTAACCCCTTATTTAACTATTAATCTCTGTTTTTTTTATTCTCAAATTAATTTCCCTATAATTGATTTATTACCTATCCTTAAATTACTTACACTAAGCAATTATGACTCTATAAATTTCACTAAGTAATTATACTTAATCACTTTCTTTAAGTGATTATCCTCAATTAATTACTCCTTAAATATAAATAAATTAATCTTATACATTATTAATCAATCCTTTATCATCAATCAATTATCCTTAATTCCTTTCATTAAGTAATTAACCTTAAATTAGTATTTGATTTATCTTAGTTAATCCTTGCATTAAGTGATTATTCTTTGATTTACTTCAATTAGACAATTATTATCTAATTATTTTTTTTAAACAATTTATTATATTATTTAATTACTTTATTAAGTAACTTATCCTTCCATAAATTATTCTTCAAAACCCCTTTTATCTTCTTTAATTACCACTTATTTACTTTATTCAGTTATTTAGGGTAACTTCAGATTCCTTTGTCAATATAGTTCAAAATAAATCTTTAATTAAATCACATACTTTTGGTGGACGTGGGAGGTCAACTTACACAAGCTTTTATTAGCCACCAGATACTAATAAATTTCCAACCTACGTTCGAACCATATTTTCTTCAATCAAAACTTTGGGCCAAAACCCCAAAACCCAAAACGAACGAATAGAATTCCATAATATAAACTACAAAAATCAATGGGCCGTAGCCCAAATCAACGAGCATCTCACACGCCTCTCCTCCCTCTTCCCAATCATCAGGCAACCAAAAACCATCAAAAATCAGGAGCGCCTCTCCCTTCGAACGACGACAACACAGCAAGAACACTCACTTGAAACTCCAGGAGCCAAAACCCTTTCCAACGCATGCATATACAACTCGAGTTAACTCCAGAATCGAACCCAAAAATTTACACAATTCAAATCGAATCAGACACCCTTCATGCACGCTGTACACATGCACAGCTTCAACTTCGACCATCTCTCCGATACGACATCCAAACCTAGTCACTTATCACATTCCGACCCAAGTTCGCCACAACGACGATGTAATATGGCCCCCAATCGAAAAACAATCTCCTGCTACTCAAAATATGAAACCAGAGAACCAACATACCCCACACAACGATCCACCACAACGGCAACCAGCGACTTCCTCGCATGCCACCTATCAAAATCGAAAGCTCGCCCATTCCTCTTCCTTCCTACCCAAAATCGAAGAACTCGGTCACGTCCCCAATTTTCCAGATCAATCGCGTTCCCAGGCCATGCCAGAAACTCTTTAAACCCTAAAATCAACAACCCACACCAAATGGAAGCCAAATTCAAAAATCGGCTTTGGTGAAACTCTAGCTCATGACGCTAGGCTTCTTTCCGACCAAAATGTAGCACTCCTAATCAAACCGTACGCCAGCAATAAATTTTTGAGTGGAATTCGTTCATTCCAAAATCCCTTACAATATAGGATGTTAAAAATCACCATTCCACCTTTGAAATTCCTATTTTTACTAGAGAAAACTTCTTGCATGTTTAAATCTTTGATTCCATTTTATTGAAATTTCATCAATTAGGATATTTACAGTAAATATTTACATAACTGAGCAATACAATATTATTTCCACACAAATCATTTTTTTAGCTAAAACTATATTAAGAACAAACATCTCCTTAGTTTACATCAACTTGCATTATGAACTAGACGATGAGATCTAGATTTTTGAATGCTAAGATTAACCAAATTCCCACAATAACAAAGCAAATTTAAATTCCAGTTTTAACTTAGGTTTCTCATTTTATTAAAAGAACAATGACATACATATTAACAGCAAGCCAATTTTTTTTTATACAAGTAATTTATTTCATCCATGCAATCAGAGATCAAGGCATTCTACAATCATATTCTCATGCACACATATATAAGATGGTTTAGTTTTCAAAGATAAGCTTACTCACCTGTGTTTTGAAGACAGGAAACATGCCATTGAAACTTGAATTGTTTTGCCGAAATTTTAATTTGTTATCTGATTAAATCCTTCTTTGATTGCTGTTGAAACAGAGAGTACAGATTCCAGTTTGAAGAATACAAGCATTAGATTTTGAAGATGGCTCAGATTTTTGGTTTGAACTTGCTAATCTGCAACCTTTGATCTCTAATTGATTTTGATTTTTTTCTTTAGTTGCTTGCGTTTGTTGATCATAGCAGCCTGGAAATTGCTTGATTTAATTGGTATTTGAGACAACTAGTTTGATTGCTTGCTTTACTCTAAGATGATGTTGCTTTCAAAATTGCAGAGGGATTTCTTTGATCTGCTTATATGTTCCAGCTAGATGATTGCTTGATTGAAATTCTGTTTTGATTTGTTTACGGGGCATTTCTTTTGGTTGCTCTTGTTACAGACTTTTGTTTCCCCTTTCTTTTATTTTTATTTTTATTATATTAGCTATGCTTCTAATATGATAACTATATTTTCTTAAAGAAAAGAAAATGAACAAAGGTCACTTGTTAATTTTCTAAGCTAACACATATTTGGAAACCTAACACTTGTCATTTAGGTAAGCTAAGCAACTTACATTTGTTAATTTATATTCCAATATCTCAACACTTGAATTTGACATGTGTAAATATATTTAAATGTTCTATTTAATATTTCTTAATTCACATTTAGAAAATCCTTTAAAAGAAAGGTAATATAAAACAAATTTTATGCAAATAAAATCGTACATATTATTTTTAAATCCAATTTACTTAAAGATGTTTTATCTTTTGAATTTCAAATTCAAAATTAAAAATCCACTCATATATATGTATGTATGCTTAATTTGTTTGGAAATAATAAGTTTGTCTATTTTGAATAATTATAATAGAATATTACCAAATAATATTTTTCCAGATAGGAATGTTAATTATCGGATTTAATTTGTTTTAATTTTTAACAATCAGGATTTTAATGGTGAAAATCAGTACTTCTAATTAATTCACCCAATTAATTATCAATCACAGATATTAAAAACCTGGGTTATCACATCCCTCCCCCCTTAGAATCTTTTCGTCCTCGAAAAGGAACGAAACCAGAATTTATTGAAATGCTTAAAGTCAGATAAATTTCCTTTGATCCTTTTTAAAACACTTTTAAAATCTATATATAGTATTATCAAAGTAGTTTTATAGAAATATCATCCTATAACTCGATGTTTCAACAAGTCCATCTTCGTTCTCACAGAAATTCAGTAATACGTTGATCAGGCGTAGGACTGAAAATCTATAAGTACTTAGCAGACCCATTTTCAACACCTAGTGAAAATATTTGGAAAATAATTTTATTGAAAATATAGAAAACATTTTTGAAAATAGAGGAATATCTTTGGTGAGAATGCTCTGGAAATCATCACCCCCATCCATGGTCACAGTTACATCCAGGGTTACGTTGCCGTCGTAGCAAAAGTCCATGTAACTGCAGGCTCTCAGCGGCCCCTCGATTACGCCATGGAACCCACACAACAGATCACAGTTACATCCAGGGTTACGTTGCCGTCGCAGCAAAAGTCCATGTAACTGTTGGTTCTCAGCGGCACACACGACTTTCGCTATGGTATACTTTACTCAAAATCCCCAGGAACTAGTTTCGTCCGGACTCCTCACAGGATCAACTTTAGAACCCCCCCTTGGGGCTCAAGGCAGCACCACCCAGTGGCACTCCTGAGAAGTTCATTTCAAGGGAGCGTCTTTTCCCCAGAGCCATCATCAAAACATTTTATACTATACACATATAGTATCTTCAAATCATACACCTAGTATGATCTCATACAAAGCTTCTTTACATAAAATTGATTTTTCCAAAATCGATAATTCTCAAACTAGGCTTTCCAAGTTCAATATTGATTTTACCCAAAAATCAAAAGTCTTTCCAAAACCAAAGGTTCCCAAACCTTTTCCAAAATCCTCATATGATCCTTTATATATAGAGATATATATAAAACCCTTGATAAAAATCTTTGGATCATTATAAACTTGTATAAAAATCCTTTTATACTTCAAATACTTTCAAAACAAATCCTTTTTCTTTTGGCAAAAGATTCATCAAGGGGAGTTTTATTTTATAAAACAAAGATATTTATTTTGTTTACTCAAAAATCAAATATTCAAATTTGATTACTCTTTTCAATATCATTTTCATTCCAATCCGTACGATGTACATATATCATTCGTACGCCATACCAATCTGATCGCTCACTCGATCACACAATTTCATCTCCGAACTAGTATCGTCCACCCGATTTCCTAGTGCGGACACAGATCTGGTTTCTTGATCAGAAACTGTCATTCTCCTTGCATAGTCATAACTATGATAGAGAATATCCAGAACCAATCAACAATCCATATCCAGGTTCGCCGTCGAAAATCGAGTGAAAAATCTCACTCGGATCGATATAAATATCTCGAAATTCTGTGCTTGAATCTGGATCAAATCACTATGCGAATAGAATAACATACGTACACACTACGTATTTATCTTTATTGGTTATTAGCCAAATCAATTCTATTTCTATTCACATTCACTTTGATTTTCATTCACTTATCCACAATTGCTTTAATCCATTTGGATTATCACCTCTATTCTTATCTCGATTGGGTATTTAACCAATAACAGTTTAAACTCCGACCAGTTTATTTACAAAATAGCTTGAAATTTTTTTTTAAAAAATAAATAAGTAGTAGAAAAATAATTACTAGTTTGTAAAGTAGGTATAAAATAGTTAGAAAACAGTTAAAATAATTACATAAATTTTAGATAATTGCAAAATAGGAATAAGATAATAATTAGTTTTGTAAAATAGTTGAAATATAGTAATTAGTTTATAAAATAGTTGGAAAATTGTTCAACAGTTTCAAAAATAATTGTAAAACAAGTATAAGATAATTTGGCTTTTTTTTAAAGAAAGGTTGTATATATAATGAATAGCTTGGAAAAATAGGTTTATATTAAAACAATTTATATTAAAAATAGTCTAGAGTCAAAACTGTTCACTTCCCAATCTCCATTCTCATTAATTCAATTTAAATTTCCTCTATCATTTAACCCGACCCAATTCCAATTTAAATAGCTTCAATTTCCATTGAAATTGATTCAACCCAAATTCAACTTGAATTAACCTCAGTTCTTTCCAAATTTAACTTTATTCAACCTTGATCTCAAATTCTACTAATTCAAATAAATTTCAATTCATTTCAACTCCAGTTTGAATTAATCCTAATTTCAAACTCCATTTCCAAATCAAGTTGAATTATTCTTAACTTCCTCCCAAATTCAATTCAAATTCCATATGAATTTAAAATTATTCAACTTTAGTTACAATTCCAAATTATTCAAATCAATTTGGACTAATTTCAAATTAAACCCACTTTAATTTCAAATCGTTACAAATTAATCCAATCCAATTTTTCCATTTGAATCTTATACTCGTACATCTTCAATCACACTTTCAATTACTTCAAATCAAATTCAATTTGAACTAATTCAAATTCCAAATTCCAAATTTAAACCATCTCGAATTATATATATTCGAGTTAAATTCACTAAGATTGGTTTAACCCTTTAAACCAAGTTAACCTTTATTAAACTTTTAAACAATTTAATTTCAAATTAAAGTTAGATTTTCTTTTATCTCAATAATGGATATATCACCACACTTCATTTCCTATTTATTTAAACAAATTCAATTTCACAATTTAAATATTTCCAGTTTCCAGATCTCAATACCCATTTTGAGATCACACAAACTCTCAATTCCAATCAACCATTTAACTTCCCAAGTTAATCATAATTTCATCTTCAAATTCTCAAATCAGGTTGATCATTCCAACTTATTTAACTCTTCCTCAAGTTAAACTTAATTCACTTAACCCAATCGACCCTACCCAATTTGAACTTCCATTTCAAATTTTAAACTTCTCATAAATAATCTCCCACTTATTAAGTTCAAAATCTTATCACTTTGGGTATTATATCTCATTCCAGATTTAAAACTCAACATCTAGAGTTTATTTCAAATTATCCTTAATATCATGTATATTCACATATATACATATTTATTTCTTTTACATACCAAGTTACACTTTAAAATTTTAAACCACCTTTGGTTTTTATTTAAAACAAATTCCTTTAAATTTTCAAACAACTCTTGTTTGGAAAAGGACCATTCCATTCAAATGCATTAAATAATATTATGTATTGTTTCTTTAAATTAATTACATCATTATTTAATTCCAATTAATCACATTCGGTAATTAACTTATTTCTTAATTACCTTCATTAAGTAATTGTTCCTTAAATTACTTACTTCTAGTTACTTCATTAGGTAACTCCCTCTTTATTTATCATTTCCAATTATTATCCATTAATTAATCTCATTAAAATAAAGTTTACATAAATTAATTGATTATCCTTATCCTGAAACCTTTCCCAATTTCAAGATTTAATTTCAGTTTGAATCCATTTCAAACTTGTCTAATTTAATTTCAATTTGGTTGTAATTCTATTACCACTTAATTCTTACTATTACTTTTAATTTAATTAATACTACAATCAATTTCCTTAATATAATAATCTTTTTCTTATATAAAATTTATTTACTTTTGAAATCATTTAAAAACCCTTATATAAGAAAATAACAAATACGCTCTCTCATATATACACTCAACTCATTATAGGGTACCACTTACCCTATCCTTAATGAGTAATCCCCAACAGAGCCAAGGTTCTCGCTTAACCTTCTGCTCTAATACCAAATGTAACGACCCGGAAATTTCCAGATAGTTAGTAAAAAAGAAGAAAGAGAAAGAAGAAAGAGATAGAAGAAGAACAGAAAGAAACACACAATCTCACATTCGCAGCAGATAAAATATAATATCAAATAAAATAGCAGTTATAAAAAGAAATCTATAGATGTTAATTTACATTTAAACACATCAGAGTTACATAAACATTGGACAAAACAATCATGTCCAGATACTACAATATCATAGTGGATACTCTCTATACGTCCCTGCCATCCAGCTCGCCTCCTGAGCTCCAAAACGTCCTTACCTGAAAATCTGTAATACTCGGTCTGACCCGAGCATTACATCAAAGTAACACCCGGGTCAGGCTGGAAACCAGCGTGAGTAAACCCATATAATTTAAATTACTAAGTTCAAACCATAGGAGAAAACCCGGGTAACTTATATCAATTTATAACTTCACAAGTTATTATAGACATCAACCATTTCACATATCAATTTCTAAGTACCAGATCTTAGATTATATGGTCCAATTCACTTAAATCATTCCATTACAACTTATTGATTTCCCATATCAATTGGTATATAATCGAAGTGGTTTCGAGTATTAACCAATACCCGACTCCGGTCTCTTCGAATTCAGTTCATCTTAACATATGTCATTCAAGTGAAATGCAACTCAACTTTAAATTGAAGGTGTCACCCCTGTTTTACTCTGTAATTCATTATTGACAGATAACTACATTATCATAGCCCACCCAAACACATCATATCACGAACCATTTCATATCAAGGGTATCTATCAATTCAGGACATTTAATCATACATAAGCAAGATAAATCAGTCACATCATCTCGAATAAACTTAATTAGCGATAAATGAATTAAATCAATTACCTTTAAGTCCCGTTTATTTATTAATTTCATCCCAATTGATTAACCATCCCACTATCAATCATTTTAATTAATCTTCCTAGATTAATTATTCTCTAATTACATTAAGATTATCATCATTATCTAATTATTTTCATTAAGTAATTATACTTAACCAAACTCCATCAATGTTTATCCTTAATTAATTACATCCATTAATCAACCCTAATTACTCATAAACAATAATTACCCTTTTGTAATTACTTACTTAAGTAATTAACCCCTTACTTAACTATTAATCTCTGTTTTTTTTTATTATCAAATTAATTTCCCTATAATTGATTTATTACCCATCCTTAAATTACTTACACTAAGCAATTATGACTCTATAAATTTCACTATGTAATTATACTTAATCACTTCCTTTAAGTGATTATCCTCAATTAATTACTCCTTAAATATAAATAAATTAATCTTATACATTATTAATCGATCCTTTATCATCAATCAATTATCCTTAATTCCTTTCATTAAGTAATTAACCTTAAATTAGTATTTGATTTATCTTAGTTAATCCTTGCATTAAGTGATTATTCTTTGATTTACTTCAATTAGACAATTATTATCTAATTATATTGTTTAAACAATTTATTATATTATTTAATTACTTTATTAAGTAACTTATCCTTCCATAAATTATTCTTCAAAACCCCTTTTATCTTCTTTAATTACCACTTATTTACTTTATTTAGTTATTTAGGGTAACTTCAGATTACTTTGTCAATATAATTCAAAATAAATCTTTAATTAAATCACATACTTTTGGTGGACGTGGGAGGTCAACTTACACAATCTTTTATTAGCCACCAGATACTGATAAATTTCCAACCTACGTTCGAATCATATTTTCTTCAATCAAAACTTTGGGCCCAAACCCCAAAACCCAAAACGAACGAATAGAATTCCATAATATAAATTACGAAAATCAATGGGCCGTAGCCCAAATCAACGAGCATCTCACACGCCTCTCCTCCCTCTTCCCAATCACCGGGAAACCAAAAACCATCAAAAATCAAGAGCGCCTCTCCCTTCGAACGACGACAACACAGCAAGAACGCTCACTTGAAACTCCAAGAGCCAAAATCCTTTCCAACGCATGCATATACAACTCGAGTTAACTCCAAAATCGAACCCAAAAATTTACACAATTCAAATCGAATCAGACACCCTTCATGCACGCTGTACACATGCACAACTTCAAATTCGACCATCTCTCAGATACGACATCCAAACCCAGTCACTTATCACATTCCGACCCAAGTTCGCCACAACGACGATGTAATATGGCCCCCGATCGAAAAACAATCTCCTGCTACTCAGAATAT
This sequence comes from Allium cepa, assembly GCA_030765085.1. Taxonomy (NCBI): domain Eukaryota; kingdom Viridiplantae; phylum Streptophyta; class Magnoliopsida; order Asparagales; family Amaryllidaceae; genus Allium; species Allium cepa. The sequence continues at coordinate 70,546,980 of CM060930.1, read as the reverse complement.
GAAACCAGAGAACCAACATACCCCACACAACGATCCACCACAACGGCAACCAGCGACTTCCTCGCATGCCACCTATCAAAATTGAAAGCTCGTCCATTCCTCTTCCTTCCTACCCAAAATCGAAGAACTCGGTCACGTCCCCAAATTTCCAGATCAATCGCGTTCCCAGGCTATGCCAGAAACCCTTTAAACCCTAAAATCAGCAACCCACACCAAATCGAAGCCAAATTAAAAAATCGGCTTTGGTGAAACGCTAGATCATGACGCTAGGCTTCTTTCCGACCAAAATGCAGCACTCCTAATCAAACCGTACGCCAGCAATAAATTTTTGAGTGGAATTCGTTCATTCCAAAATCCCTTACAATATAGGATGTTAAAAATCACCATTCCACCTTTAAAATTCCTATTTTTACTAGAGAAAACTTCTTGCATGTTTAAATCTTTGATTCCATTTTATTGAAATTTCATCAATTAGGATATTTACAGTAAATATTTACATAACTGAGCAATACAATATTATTTCCTCACAAATCATTTTTTTAGCTAAAACTATATTAAGAATAAACATCTCCTTAGTTTACATCAACTTGCATTATGAACTAGACGATGAGATCTAGATTTTTGAATGCTGAGATTAACCAAATTCCCACAATAACAGAGCAAATTTAAATTCCAGTTTTAACTTAGGTTTCTCATTTTATTAAAAGAACAATGACATACATATTAACAGCAAGCCAATTTTTTTTTATACAAGTAATTTATTTCATCCATGCAATCAGAGATCAAGGCATTCTACAATCATATTCTCATGCACACATATATAAGATGGTTTAGTTTTCAAAGATAAGCTTACTCACCTGTGTTTTGAAGACAGGAAACATGCCATTGAAACTTGAATTGTTTTGCCGAAATTTTAATTTGTTATCTGATTAAATCCTGCTTTGATTGCTGTTGAAACAGAGAGTACAGATTCCAGTTTGAAGAATACAAGCATTAGATTTTGAAGATGGCTCAGATTTTTGGTTTGAACTTGATGATCTGCAACCTTTGATCTCTAATTGATTTTTATTTTTTTCTTTAGTTGCCTGCATTAGTTGATCATAGCAGCCTAGAAATTGCTTGATTTAATTGGTATTTGAGACAACTAGTTTGATTGCTTGCTTTACTCTAAGATGATGTTGCTTTCAGAATTACAGAGGGATTTCTTTGATCTGCTTATATGTTCCACCAAGATGATTACTTGATTGAAATTCTAGTTTGATTTGTTTACGGGCCATTTCTTTTGGTTGCTCTTGTTACAGACTTTTGTTTCCCCTTTCTTTTATTTTTATTTTTATTATTTTAACTATGCTTCTAATATGATAACTATATTTTCTTAAAGAAAAGAAAATGAACAAATGTCACTTGTTAATTTTCTAAGCTAACACATATTTGGAAGCCTAACACTTGTCATTTAGGTAAGCTAAGTAACTTACATTTGTTAATTTATATCCCAATATCTCAACACTTGAATTTGACATGTGTAAATATATTTAAATGTTCTATTTAGTTAATATTTAATTTGAAAAGCAAAGAGCATTAAGCTCATTTTATTGACTTAATCAACATTACAACAAACAATTACAAAACCACAAGATACAATCAGTTACAACCCTACACTTGACTACAATCAATACCAATAATACAGAACAAAAATACACAAAGTGACAACTAACTCAAAGCATACTGAAACAAACATGTGATACAACAATCTCTTATACAGATTCATGTTCAGAATAGGCTATCCAGTTGCTCTCATGCCATCATTGGTAGAAACTTCCTACTTCAAATAATGACAGTATATTAAAAATCTGAGTATCCAGGCGCATCATATTAAACAAACTTAGAATATGATCATCTGCAGATCTTCCAAGAAATAAAAGCAAGCATCAGTTACAGTCTGTTTTCAAATCTCTAAGAATACTACCATGAATCATATTATAGAGTTGTGAAGAATTTTTAATAGCAATACCAAACACTCTATTATTTCTTTCTGTCCAAACTGCATATATCAACCTTTTCAGTAGCTTAAGGAGCAGTTTAGTCATTCTGGTCTTCCATCTAGTTGCTTTAAACACATTAAACCACTCAATAGCACTAACTGGTGAAGTCTTATAAAATCCACCATTTGACAAAAGCCTATACCATATCTGATATACAAAAGTGCATTCAAAAAACAAATGTGTATTTGTTTCTGATTCTGATCTGCAGAAAACACAAATATCCTCTGAGATAATACCCATTCTACAAAGCTTATCTTTAGTGTTTAATGCATTTTCCATCACTTTCCACAACAGTAAAATTTCTTTAGCACTTCCACCAATATTCCAAATTCTTGAATGCCATGGGAAATATGAACCAACTCCACAGAGAGATTTATACACATGCCTAATAGAATGAAGCTTACCCTTGTCTGACCAGGTCAAAACATTTCCATTATTCTTAATGGGATTACTGCTAATAACATTCCATAAATTTCTGAGCTGAAAAGAACTAGAATATGGTAAAACAATACTATCACCCTGTATAAAGTCATCAACAGTTGCGAAATCAGAAATACCAGAATTCCTTCTCAGATTAAAATCAACAACAAAACTTAAAATCAAACCTTGTCTAGCCCATGGAGAATGCCAGAATGATAAACCTTTAATTAGAGCATAGTTGCATTGTAAGAGAGGGATAAAAATTTCCCTAAGCTTAAGAATACTTCTCCAACTCCAACTGCAGTTCTGTGGAATTTGCATAGTACAAAAATTCTTCTTACCAATCAAATTATGATTAACCCATTGTGACCATAAATTTCTATCAGATTCAAAGATCTTATTGAAGTATACTGGCATGGCTGCCTTGTTCCAAAGAAAAATATTAGTTATACCAAGACCACCATTCTTCTTAGATTCAAACAGTTTATAAAAAGAAATTGGGATGAGTTTTCTAGAAAAAGGATCACCATGCCAGAGGAATTTGTTAAGAGCACTAGAAATCATGTTTATCAACTTTACAGGGAGTATGTAATGTCTTGTCCAATAATTGGTCATAGCCACAGCAATGGATTAGATGATAGTAAGCCTACCAGCTTGTGATAGCTTATCAATAGGCCATACTCGAAGTCTTTCGATGATCTTCTCAAAGAGTGGCAAGCAATTTTGTTTAGTAATTCTAGAACTTAAGATAGGTAAACCCAAATAGTAAGAGTTCTTAGATAATTCTTGAAGACCTGAAAATTTTATGATATCATTCTTTTGGAATGAATTTAAACCAGCAACCATGATATTTGATTTATGGAGATTAATTTGCAAGCCAGTGATTGAATGGAAAAATTTTAGTGATGAAGTAACACATTGAATATTATGATAAGTAGGCTTTGTAAAGATTATAAGATCATCCGCAAAAAGAAGATGAGTGATAATTGGATTTTTGCATTTGGGATGAAGCTGAAAATTATTTTGAACTACAAGATCCTTCATGATAGAATTCATAAGCTCCATAACTATTATGAACAAATAAGCTGAGATTGGATAACCTTGTCCAACACCTTGATTACCTTTAAAATAACCATACAATCCACCCTCTCTCGAAATAGAATACTTAGGTGATGATATACATGTGTAGATCAAAGCTAAAAAAGGTTTTGGGAAGTTCAAAATTAAAGTAAATTAACTTAAGTTTAAAATTTATGAAAGTTTGGCTTCGAATAAGAATGGAAGCCCATAAAATAAAAACTTGGATTGAATTAATTTGGGAATGGTTAGAAGTATACAAGAATGGAATGTGTCGAGCTAAATGAATGATTGGTAAATAAATTTGGAATAAGTGGAATTAAACATAAGCTGAGTTGAAATTAATTTAAAGTAGTTATAAATTGAAATAGATACTCTATTAAACGAATAGCGTCGAAATTGCATAAAAATGGTTGTCGTTCGGCGTAAATGAAAGTAATTAAAATGCTATGAGTCAATAGAGATTAAATAAAATTGGTTCTGAATCATTTGAAGTGAATATGAGCTTGTTTGGGTGAAAAATCAATGGAATGTAAGAAATTGAGTTCTAAACCATTGAAATTGAATGAAATGGTATATAAATTGGTTGAAAGCAATTGAATTAGTTTTGAAAACATATAAATAGCTTGTGGAAGTTATTTTGAATGCATTTCTTTTAGAATTGAAGTGTTACAGTTGTTTAAGGAAGAGTAATGTTATAAACTTCATATATATAATGCTTATATGTTTAAGTTGAGTAAGTACAGGTACCTGAAGGCCATTTGGCTGGATTTGGATTGCACTAATTGCTAAAATAAACAAGCTGCTTGCTTAAAATGCTAAATAAGGTACGCCTACGCAATAAAAATAGGAAATATGAACTGTTTTTGCTTTTTTCGATCGTGTGGGTCGATGTATATATATTTATATCTCTTGTCAAATTGCAAAAGCTCCTCCGTACAAAGGAGACTCTAGCAAAATTTTCCGAAAATTTTGGGAGTTAGAAAAATTTTGAAATTTTTTGTTAAGCAATTAAACGATTTTATATATGAGACTGAAATATATTAGCAGATGAAACTAATAAGACTCAGTTATAAATGGAAAATAAAAATTTAATATTTAAAATTGAAGAAAGTTGAATTCCTACTAAAACGGGAAAACGAATTTGAATAGAAGTAAATAGGAAAACCTATATAAGAGAATGTATAAAGTGATTTGTAAAGTTTCGATTGAATATTGTTGCTAAACAAGATATGCAGGTATTAATGGAAAAGGAACTGGATTTGGTTCCAAAGGATAAATTTAAATTGCCCGACAAAAAGGTATGTATTTAAGTTTCTGTATGAAATTGGATTGGGTTTTTGATGTAGCCACTTGGCTTTTGTTTTCTTTTGGATTTGGGAGCCCGTAGAGGCCTTTTGTAGTTGTACCGAGCTAGCCGCGCAAAGGAGACGCTGGCAAATTTTTTCGGAAATTTAGAGAGTTAGAAAAATTTTGAGAAAGTTTTGATAATTCAAAATTTGGTTTTAAATTGAAATTTAAATGATTGAGCATAAGAGTATTGATTGGAACTATAGAAGGTTTTGGAAAATTGGTTAAGGTGATAGTGGGTCTTTAATAAAGGATAGTTGGTAGGAAATTGATAAAATTGTTGGTTTTGGAAAAAGGGTAAATGGGTATTGGTCCGTTCTTCCTAACTAGCAATTTCGGGGACGAAATACTTTTAAGGGGGGAGGAATGTGACGATCCAGAATTTTTAACAATTTTAAATGAAATAATTAATTGGTTTTGAATATTTAAAGGGTAATTTTAACTTAAATTTCAAATATAAATATTTACTTGATAATTAAATATTGAATTTAATAATTGAAATCGGGTAAATTGTTGAATCTGAAATTTCTGAGCCTGTTAAAATAATTTGAAGGCTTATAAAATTTATATTGATAGCACTGAAGATAATAGAATTGTTGAAATGTAAATTAAAGGTGATTTGTTCAATTTTAATAATATTTCGTTTGAATCGATATTTAAAAATAGCCTTTCGAGGCACAGTCTCGGAATTCGACGAAAGCAGTTCCATTGGATCCGTAATAGTTAGTTATTATCGGATTTCGATTTTCGTAGCAATCAGAGTTGTCGTTTGACCCTGGCAGCTCAAAACGCTTAGAAATATTTAATCAATTTAATTTAAAATTGATCGTTTTCCTTCGGTAACTCACACATATGATTAAATTAGCTTCCGAAACATGTTCCATTGTGTTCGGAATACGGGTAAAACCTTATAAAAGTCGGTCGGTATATCTAATTCAGGGTTTGGGATTTCGAGTTTTACAACGCGGGATATTTTCGATATTTAATTATATTAGCCAGGTGTACTCAGGAAGCCACTTCCATTTTTTTATTTTGCGTTTCCTTAGCTTTCCCCATACGCCTCTTCGTTGATAAAATAAGGTCAGGTTGATATTTGTTTTCTCCTCGTTGAACCCGTACCCTTCTTCATTGCCGAAACCAAATCACTCAGGCTTTAAAAAAAAAAAAAGGGAGAGCTTCGTTGGGTCGATACCCTCTTCAATCAAAACAGGAAGAAAACCGAAATTAAAAAAAAAAACAAAAGAGGCCGAAGCCATGTCGAATTGTGTCGCGATCGGCCGAAGCCATGTCGAATTGTGTCGCGATCGATGAAAGGGGAGGTTTCTGGCCGCGATTGAATCTCGCGTCACGCGCGCGCGATGGAGGCGACGAGGTGATTAAGGGGTGGCCGACGCGGTTGCGAGAGCACAGCAGGAGACGACGAACTAGGGTTTTGGTGGTTCTGGATTTCGCGAATTGGTCGCGTTCGACTCGATGTAGGGGGGACGACGGCGTTGATGTGTGTCATAGTGGATGGAGCGATAGGGATGTCTGGTTCGGCTCGCGTGAAGCTAGGCCACGATCAGAGCCTGGGTTACCGTGCGTCTGAGGTATAAGTTTTATTTGCCTTTATTTTATTATCATTTAATATATGTGTATATAAATATAGTAAAGTCAGATTTCTATAGTTTTTTATAGGCTGGAAAGGAAAGTTGCTGTAAATATTTTTTCCATACATACCTATGTTAGATAATTTGATAGATAGAAAATATTTTGGTATATATGTATATAAGGATTTTAAAGTTTTGAGGAATTTATAAAAAGAAGATTTTTAATCTATAATTTATTTCTAAATGTAGTTTTAAGAGAGGAATTTATAATTTAATTAAATTATTAGTTGAATAAATTGTTAAAAGGGGATAGTTGATTGTTTGATAGTGTAAAATATTAATAATCGTATAATGTTTATACAAGGGTAAAATCTGAAGAAAACAAGTCGAGATTGGATTTGGGTTTGCAAATCAAAGGTGAGTAAATCTCACTCTGTTAGATTTCTTTTTAAATTTAAATGGTTAATTTTAAATATTTGGTTGAATGATTACATTGATTTGATATGCACCGTGAATTGATGATCTGGTGATTTTGGTTTTGGATGGTTCTCGAGTTAATTGTTGCTTAACTCGAAGTATTGTGAATCTTAAGTTGTTTAAACTTAAAACATAAATAAGAAAATGTTTCCGTTTGAAAGTTTTAAAGCTTTAATGATTTGTGATACATTAAATTAGTAGGGTAATTAAAATGGATAATTAATTAATTCTACTAATTAATGATTTGAGATATTTAATTCGGTAATTAAAGGTTTGGATAAATAATAAATAATGTTGTAAGTTAATTAACTAAGTATAAGTAATTTAGAATAATCATTAGATGGTTTGGTAAATAATTACTTAATGAATTAATGAAATATAATTATTGTGTGTAAATAATCAAGAGATTAATTAAGATTCTTAATTAAGAAGAAATTTGATTTATTTAATAAAGTAAATAAATGGATAGTTAATTACAGGTTGAGATTGATCGAGAGTGATTAATATTGCGGATGGATTAAAGAAATTAATTCAGATTGGAACAAATTAAAATATAATTGGAAATAATTAATTAATATAATTAACGATGCATTTTAAGATTGATTAATTAAGATGAATTAATCAAAATAAGTGACTTATGGGAAGTTAATTAGTATAAGTAATTAAGAATTAATTTAATTAAATAATTAATTAATCCATGAAGTAATTAAGATTCCTTAATGATCTTAGTTGAGACTAATTAATATTGTGAAGTTAATTTAAGATAATTTATTGAATGTAATTGAAAGATAATTAATCCAGTGTGATTAATTAAGATGAATAATGAAGGATTGATTAATTAATTGATTTGAAATTGTAATATTGAATGAAAGAATCTAAGTGATTGAGGTTTGAAAATTCAATTAGAATCAATTGAATTGATTGTATGTGATTAAGCTTTGCTTATGGATGCTTGAATGGTGTTGGACGTTTTGAATGAATTGATAACTCTGATATGAAATGTTGTGTATTTCATTTGGATAACTTGGGATAGGATGATATGAGATTCGAAGAGACCGGGGTTGGGTATTGGGAAATACCCGAAACCACTTCGAATGTTTATAGATTGATATGTAAAATCTATATGCTAGAGTGAAGTGTTTATAGGAATTGGACTATTTTAAATCTAAATCTTGGCAATTAGAAAAATTATATGTGAAATAAGTGATGTGTAATAAAGTGTGGCTTGTGAATTTATTCGAGTTACCCCGGGTTTATATAAGTTGTTTGCTTTGGTATTCCATGTTAGTTGGGTTTACTCACGCTGGTTTCCAGCCTGACCCGGGTGTTACTTTGGTGTAATGCTCGGGTCAGACCGTGTATTACAGATTTTCAGGTAGGTATGTTTTGGAGTTCAGGAAACGAGCTGGATGGCGAGTATGTATAGAGTATTTCCGCTGTAGTATATTATTATATATTAGATACATGATTTGTACATGATCAGTGACTGAATGTATGTGAAACTCTGATGTATATTAAATGTAATCGACAGATATAATATTTCTTTGTAAACTGTTATTATTTACTATTTTTATCCGCTGCGAATGTGAGATGTTTGGTGTTTCTGTTCTTCTTCTTCTATCTCTTTCTTCTTTTTCATAACTATCTGGAATTTTCGGCTTCGGAAATTTCGGGTCGTTACACTACTATATACATCAGGGTTAGAAATAAAGTACATCAGAATATCTCAAATATAGTGAAGTCTTCAGTACGAACTGATGACTTCTCTAAACCAATCAACTAGAAAAAGCTGAAAGCTGAATCGATAGTTGGATCTCCAAATGAAGCTCCAAACTCCAAAGGTGAGTCTCTAATGCTGTATCACTCAGTCTGACCCGAGCGTAAAGCAAAACACAAAACACTCGAGTCAGGATTAACATACTTATATCAATAAATCCAACTCAAGTGAAATAACAACTGAAATACATGTAACTCAAAGGATGTTTGGGATAACCATCCTCCAAGGATCCGAGGAGCTATCTACAATGTAAAAAATATACATATAACACCGTAGTCATTTCAAATTTATTAATACTTTAAAAGCAAAATATCATTTCATTTCAAATATAGTTATTTCCAATTTTAACACTTCCAAAGTTACGATTCAAATCTACTCAATTTCCAAATTCAAATTTAGTCCAATCTCAATTTATCAATTTAAATTCAACTCAATTTCTAAATAATCATTTCAAATTTTATTGATCTCAAATCCGGATTTGAAATCACAAAATACCCTTTTACATTTCAATATATTTCAAAACTTTAAATATTCAACATTTCAAACTAAATTTAACGATTTCAGATAGATTTAGTTTATCTTCATTATTATTTAGTCTTGAGATATTCCCTCATTTGATTCAATATCGTTTGAGTAGCCTTAAGTTGCATTTTACTAAATATTTTCTTTAATTTATTTAAACGTGAAATATTCATTAAATCACTTAAATCAAAAATCCAGTTATAAAATCATACCTTTAAATTTCACATTTAATAATTTCAAATTGATTTAATTAAATAAAATCCTTGATTAAATACCATTCCAAATAAACCGAAATTTATCTTTCCAATCTTACTTATTCAATTTATTACAAGAAAATCTATTTGAAATATAGATTTACATAAATACTTAACCATATTATATCAATCTAATTTAAATTAAATATTACTACTAAATATATATATAAAATTACCATTTTTATATAATATCTTAAGAATAAATACTTATTAAGCCATATACTTCTTTCCGAAACCACAGAAATTATTTTCAAAATATTTATATATGGACCAATGGTGTCTGTATATATTTCCTATCCTATGGTCAAGTGATACGGATATTTATCATTTCAATCCATACACTAAATATATACGGGTGGATATCATTTCAATCCGTAATCCCAAATTCAACTCAATGAAAATCGCTTGGGTGTATCATTTCAACCCATAACGATTTTCTCCTATTCTAAAGTCCGTTCGGGTATGTATCATTTCAACCCATAGTGAATTCTATACTAACAGGGAACTTGCAGAGTGATAACAGATATGAAAAATAATAATAACAGGCATATATCATCAATAACAATATAATATAAACAACACGATATGTTGTCATATCCCACAGGTAAACGGTTACAGATAATAGCATAGATGACTATTTAAATAACTACAGCAGCATATTTCCATTGTCGTTTCAATTTAAATTAAATTTAATAAACATAAGAACGTTAATCGTGAGTGATTATTCACCTTTCGAGGCTTGAGAAATTTGACAAGGAAACGAGCTACGAATTCCAAAGCAACGCTAGATGGATATGATTCGATGAAGAAAACAGGCACGATGGATAACTGATAACGAGGAATCAATGGAAAGATTAAGATCACTTTGACACAAATTGAAAATAGACATATTATTAATACATATTCAGTATTCTAATTTAGGACAAAAATCAAAATAATATAAAAATTTATAAATCATCATTCTTAACTCAAGCATTAAAAATCAAAGATTTTTTTTATATACTTAAACTATTTCCCACAACAGTTTCTCAAACACATATTGTATATATACACACACATTCCAAAATCCATTGTTCTAGAATAAAACGCAATTTGTCTAAAACACCTACATTTACCTAAAGTCAGTACTCATCTTATATACAAGCTTTTAAGCGTACTTACAAATATACTTAATACATATCTTAGAATATGAACAACTTAACAAGTATAACATATGCAGACCTAAAAAAATTCATGCTGATGCCTAAAAAAATAAGATGCTGTTTTAAAACAAAACAAAAATATATATGTCAAGACCCGAAATTCAACGTTCGAAAATTGACATCAAATACCTTACTTGTACTCGACTTTCAATGATTCAAACATCGAACTCCAGTCGGATGGAGCTTCTAACAACATTAGATGGATATAAAGCAGCGGAAATAAAATGAAAATCATGCATCATATAACAGATACAACATCATAATAATATCTGTTACAACATTAGAGTACGTAATACATGAATAACATCTCCAAATAGAATGACATAATAGAACAACTAGATATCATATGCCAAAAGTCTTCAAAAAGATAGAGAATGATAGTGAACACCAAACTATGCACCTCGAGATCCAAAAGCTTCCAAAATGTCTCTAAGGTGTAAGCATCCAAAAACTGATAATCTCCAAACCAAAATACTCCAAGATGTAGCTAGAGCCAAAATATGGAAAACCTGCTACTAGGTTGCCCATGTAGAAATGGTGGGCACCCAGAGTTTAGAAAGGAAATAATAAACTCCGGGTCAGTCATGGGACTGGTATGAGTAAACAAAGATAACTGCTTTCAAATAAAACAGATTTATACAAGAAAAACCGGTATGCTTTTGGAAAATGAAACTACCATAAGACCTCTCGCCACACACACAATGCAATCGCAGAATTGGGGGAGATTTCTTCTTATGATAGTCAAATATGCTTGATACGGGAAAAATTCTTGATATTATTACTAGTGCATAGTGCAGAAAGACATTTCGAAAGTAAAATATCAATCCTAGACAACATACGACTAGTATCGTATGCCTACTATAACTACCATCTAAATAGTGGGGCGCCACCATAAGTAAATGGCAGGTAATACAACTAAAACCGTATGGGGCTCGTATTAGGAATTGGATTTCCAACAAATGGTCGGGCTAAGGAACTTCCTATGCCACATGGGTACGCCTCTGGCGGGACGTCCCGAGAACCTACCCGGATCTCTGCCAACACAAGGCCGGGTTACCTCGGTAACTAGGTAACTACTACTCGAGTATGCCACTCCCCGGTCCTTTGGGACCTTTAACCGAGGGCCCTCCATCACAAAGAAACAACCACACAGAATAATGAGATTGAAGCAACCACATAGGTAAGTATCTGGGCTCCATACCATGATACTACCTTTTTCCATAAGGAAATGACATACCCTAAAGGGCGCGACCCTCATAACCTTGCTGCATTTCCTGTTTCGACCATTTCCGGGGTGTGCGGTCCGATGAGGTCTCGTCCACAAAGCTACGCTTTACACGAAAGCCATGCTTTGATCACAAATGATCAACAAATGATCATCACTATACAGCAGCACTTAGCACGCCACAATACCAAATTGGGAGTATATCGCTGATAACCTTCAACTACATAATCTTTGAGCTCGTACGTCTCAGAGAAGGGTGTTAAGCTAAGAGAATAAATTCTCCGCCACCAAAAGATATGTATTTTAAAGAAATCAGCTTTATATCACAAAGTGTAGTGTCAGACACACGACCATACAAGTCTCTTCCGGGTTCGAACAGAACCGAAGGCACTTCGTCCAATAAAGGAAGTATCCCTTGCAAATCTGGGCGTCCACAATCCTGATCGGACTTCCCATCACTTAAGGAATCCCTATACCGGAGCAACTCGGTGCAGAGACTATCGATAGGTTATCGTATCATTTTCGAAGACACCCGGTCTTCACCGCCGGTCTTCAAATGCAATCCATTCGTCGAATCACTATTCGGAATGGGTTATATGACACAAAGGTCCTCTCCCGGCTAATCCGAATAGTGTGCGCTCAAATTTAAAACATGTGGGTGTATCAATCACAAAGGTTCACATTCAATGTTCGATGTGGGTTTCGGATAACAAACTGAAATCCGACTCCCTGTCGCATCGAAATTTAAATGCCGTTTGACGGGCAAAAGGGGTTTCACAAACTTATAGGAACAAATCACAAATCACAGTTCATCACAAAGCAATCATAGCATCACAACAAAAATGTCAATCCAGTATAGAGTATTTGATGATGGTCAATCATCGTTGATTCAAGTGATTGTGATTAAAGTGAATTAGCCATATAATTGTCTTTATTAATCATTTTAAATTAATGTTTAATTTTGCTCAATTTTGAATTAATTTAATTTGCTAAGTTAATTAATTATTCTTTAATTTATTATTTTAATTTATTAATTTAATTTTTTAATTCTTTATTGTTAATTTATTAAGTTTAATTATTTTTATAAATTTCCTATTCTTTTATTGCTTAATTTTTAAATTTTAAAAATCATTACAAAACATTAATTGTTAATTACTACTTCATCATTATAAATTTGGTTTAAAATTTGTATTTGAATATTTGGTTTATATTTAAACTTTTTATTAAGTTAAACTTTTAAAACAAACTTTTATTAATTTAAAATATTTTTGAACTTCATAAATTTTAAATACCATTAGTTTCATATTCTATTTACAACTATCATTATTTTATTCAGAAAATAAATTAAATTCGTGTTTTCAAAAATTTGATTAAAAACTGGGTTTACTGTTTTCATTTACTCACCCGAGGCTTGCTTCGGGATTACCCCAAGATAAAATCCCCCCCACTTCGAGTTTAACCCAGATTGACCCGTGATGAATTTCAATAAAAAAAAATTTGTTAAAGTTTTTTTTTGTCCTACACGATACAACAGTAAACCAACCCGAGTAGCACTTCGAGCTTTCGTCCCACATCTCCGAGTAGTGCTTCAAGACTCCAGCTTCCTTCCCCCCAAAACCACAACTGATACAACAACCCCCCTCGTGCACGTGCACCGGCACCGGAGGCGACTCCGACCACTGGCGAACATCGCCGCGCGTCAACCACTAACCCAGCAACCATCTCCAGTCATCAAAGTGCCCCATCTCCCCTCAAATCAAAATCGAGCTATCAACCTCGAACTGGAAATCAACTGCTCGACTAAAATCACACCGACCACGCGACGCCGACCACCTGTGTGACGACCCGACTTTTTGTCCCTAGAAAAGTCGCATCGCTGAGAAGAAAGAAAGGGATAGAAAAGAGGAAAGAAGAGAAAGAAGAAACAACACTAGAATCTCAACAGCGGAACGAATAAATTATATTAATAACATAAAATATTACATAGTTTACAACCACTATCAGAGTACACGGATATACAACACATACTAGACAGTTATAAACACCTGTCTAGTATTTACAACATAATACAATCTCAGAGACAAAACAATACTAACACAGAGAACACACAGCGGAACTATAAATCTACTCGCAGAAGCCTCCTGCTCCATTACTCCTCCAATATTCGTCAAAGCTAACCTGAATCCCTTGGCTACTCGTAAAAATTTGAGTACCCAAGAGTTTATGAAAACAAAAGATAAACTCCGGGTCAGACATGGGTCTAGTGTGAGTAACAGGTTAAGGTTGCTTAATTTTGAAAATCCTTTTGAAAAGAAAAGGTATCACGTAAGACTTCCCACACATAAACATGGAAAAGATTTTACCTTACGCTAACCAAAACATTTGATAGGAAATCCAGTGATATTATAATAGTGTCTAGGGTTTTCAAGTAAATAAGAAATAGCCGAAATTGTTACATCTATTAAATTCCAGCTACTAGCCACAAAAGTGGGTAATACAATCAAAACCGTTGCCACTTATTGGATTTTGGATTCCATACAATGGCAGGGCTACTGGGGTACCGCCCGTCACAGTACGTGGCCTAGATCACCGTACCGAGGACTACTCCCACTCCCCTGCAACACAAAGCCGGACCCATTCCTTGCTGAACAGTTCCGAACAAGACAACCCCGCACTCGGTGTACACTGACAACCGCCCTACTAAGCCGAATAAAAGGGACCTCTAGACAGGGATCAATCTTGCTCTCCAGTGGGAGCTACCCACGAAGCCTTGCTGCACCTCCCCTGTTTTAGCCATTCCCGGTTGATGAGGCTTGAGGTTACGATTACCTTTAGAGGACACATTATCTTAGAATGCTCATCGTCCACCTGACGATGTTCTGAAAGCATTCAATCAATACAAGTTCGTTCCGGGTTCGAACAAAACCGAAGGCATTATCTCGTTACACTCATTTTGGAATCACCCTCAGAGTTAACGACGATAACCCTTGCACTCTAAATCACCATCTCGAATCTACAAGCACTATTCCGTCAACTCATTACGGAATCACCCACAGAGTTATACTGACGTATAGCCCTTACACCTCGAGTCTTCACAAAGCTCCACTTTGATTCACGACCTAACGTTATTTGGAATCGATGTGGTTTTCGGATATCCAAATATGGAAACCCGATCCCGGTCTCCTCGAAATCCAAAGCGTGTCTTTTAAGGCCAAGTTGTTTTAAGGTTTGAAACAATTCAATTATCTATATATCCAAATAGATAAATCACAGATACACAACTGGTAATCAACATTATCATCATATCAGATAAACCATATTATCATTATTCAAAAAGATAATCTATATCAACATCACCATGCAACCAATGCATCCAAATCACTCAACATTATCTATCTCATATCTGAGATTCTAACAATCCAAAGCAAACAATCACTAACCAACTATATAAGCAATGATTAACCACACCCAAATATAATTAATTTAAAATGAATTAAAGTAATTACATCATTCCATTAATTTAAAGTAAATTAAATTAATTACTTCACCAATATCATCCTTGCTTATCATTATTAATTAATTATCAATCAAATAATTAATCATCATCCAATTATTCATTTTAATTAATCATCCCTGATTAATTAACTCTTAATTACATTCAAGTAATTATTTACTAATTAATTTCTCAAATTAATTATATTTAACCAAATACAGTAATTAACCTTTAATTACTTCATAAATTAATTAACTATAATTAATTACATTAATCCTTAATTAATTACATTAATTAATTACCTTTAATCACTTATTATTGATTAATTAATCTTAATTAATCAATCTTAATTACATCATTAACTATATTAATTAATGATCTCTAATTACATTTTAACTAATTATCCTATTTAAATTAATTACTTTAAGTAATTAATCTTAATTTAACCCATAATTGTTAATCACTCTTGATTAACCTCATTCAATAATTATCTACGCTTTATTACTTTACCAAATAAATTAATTACTTCATAATTAATTATCTCAAATTAATTTCTTGAATAATTCACAAAGTAATTATACTCAAATTACTTAATATCAAATCATTTCCAATTAATTGCATACAGTATTATCCATTAATTACTTCTCTAAGTAATTCCTCTTCATTAAATTACATTAAGTAATTATCCTTCACAAATCATCAAATGATTATTTTAAATTAATTAAAATGAATTATTTAGCTTAAACTAATCAAATTAACTAAATTAATTGCAATAAGTAATTAACTCCTTAATTACTTCCATAGGTAATTATACTTAATAACTTACACAATTGATTATCTTTAAATTAATTAATCTAATTAATAATTTAAATTGGTCACATTAATTAATTATAAAATAATCCTTAGTTAATGATCCTCATTAACTCTTAAACAATTCATTAATTATTTTCTAAAATAATTAACTTATTTTAAATCATTATTAATTACAATTTAATTAATCATTAATAACCCATTAATTAATTCCTAATTAATTAAATAATTAAGTGTTAATTAAAATTTAATTAATCCATTATTACTTGATTAATTAATTATTAATCATTAATTAAAAACTAATTTTATTTAATTAATTATTCTTAATTACAAGTTAATTATTCAAAGAATAATTAATCCTAAACCCTTAAGATTAAACCTTAATTACCATTTTATTTATTTACTTAAATAAATTACTTGTTCATTTAATTATCCTAAAAATTAAATGAAATACAAAATATTAAATTAAATTTTAACTTTACAAGTTTAAATTCAATCAAAAACCCTTAATTGATAATAATACCTTAATTATAAAAGAAATTTTATAAAAGTTAAAACAAATTTCTTTTTAAAATTAAAACCATTTAAATTTTCCATTATTATTCAAATTTGTTTTAAACAGTTAAATTTATAAACTTAAATTTATTTTGAAACAATGATTCAAATCCAAATATGAATCAAGTTTAAACTTTGTTTAAACATTACTTCATATTCCAATTCCAAATTTTAATTCAAATTCTTTAAAATATTTTAAATAATAAACTCCTTCAAAGTTATTTTAAAACAAAATTTGAATTTAAATACTTCATCATTTCCAACTTGCGATTCAGTTCAACTTGAATCCATCATTTAAGTTAGTTTTAAAACTTACTTTAAATTCGGCTTCCACTCTTAAATTTAGTTTTAAATTTTGAAAACAAGTCTAGTTTTCAAACTTCAACAACCAACCCGAGCTAAAATAACTTGAGTAACAATTTTCTTATAAATTCATCTTAAAATCAATTTAAATCTCAAATAAAAATCAGGTTTATACAACCCTGTATTGTTAGTTTTTACTCATAAACCTGAAAACCCATCAATGCTTCAGCCCATAACAACAGTTTCCCCCGAGTTCCAAACCCCACAGCTTCGAGTAAAAATATGCGACAACCCGAAACACTCCCGAGAGACCCTTCTTCCCCAAAACAAACATCTGATATTCCAAGAATCATGTGCACCTGCACCACCGGAGCAATCATCTCCGACCCCTCGCGACCCCCTACGCAAGTCAATGGCCACCACCCAATGCCATTCCAACCCTTAAATCAATGGCAGAAACCCCAATTCAAATTCGAGCATTCGAGGCCAAAACTGAATTAATGTCGATCACCTGAAATCACCTCCAACACCTAAATCCGACTATCAGAGGAGCTTCACCTCCGGCTGCTTCATCATTCACCCACCATCTATCATTCCCCCAAATCTGAGAAGGCTCGGTCAATCA
Organism: Allium cepa; assembly: GCA_030765085.1. Classification (NCBI taxonomy): domain Eukaryota; kingdom Viridiplantae; phylum Streptophyta; class Magnoliopsida; order Asparagales; family Amaryllidaceae; genus Allium; species Allium cepa. Next base: position 70,529,259 of record CM060930.1, on the reverse strand, counting down.
TAGGAGTCACGGTGCATAATCTTTTCCAGATGCACAAACTAGGGTTTAAAAATTCAATTCCTAATTACTTCTGCCTAATTGCTTTAATCCACCATCAACCATTTTTCCATTCAACTTCGATCAACACTCGATCATCAGAGAAAACCATAGCCACCCAATCTTTCTGAATTGACAGACTCCACCCAAAACATGATTTCTGGATAAAGCAGTAATGCTCAACTATTTCCAAACTAAAATTTCTAATTTTAGTTTTAAAATCCTAGTTCTAGATAATGTAACTGGTTTATCAACTTAAATCAATGAATCTTGAAAATCAAATCCTTATTTATATTCAATGTGCTCTGTTATATTTATTTTCAGAGGCACTACAGATTTTTTTCTTTTTATTTTTATAAAATTTGAAACTTTAAACTCATATCACAACACCATATCGATTTAATCTTAAAGCTTTACACTGATTAAATCAAAGGGAATGAATTTAGCAATTCCGAGCCTGGGATATTATGCACCGCAAAATAATTACACAACAACTTGCATACTACAAACATTCATCAATATATAGCAGTATAGAGCTTGTAAATTTCATGCAAACACAATAATTTTCAGAGTAAATAAGCAACTGAATTATACTTGAGTTTATTTAATATAAAATGTTACTCACTGGTTTTAGGAGCAGAGCATCCATTTTTACTCGCAAAGCTTTAGATTTTACTTTTTGATTTGCTTATGAAATTTTTGAACCTCAACTTGGTTTATAAACTGCAGATTCTTTTTTTTTTTAAACTGCAAATGCTTTTAAAACTTCCATCTTGCTTTTGCCACTGCATGCAAGTTTCCAGGTTGATAAAATGCAGACGTCCAGATTTTACAAATTCCAGTTTTCTAGAAAATTATGCAGGTATTTGAACTAAGATTTGAAGTTGCAGATGCAAGACTTTGATTTTGTAAATTTGATTTTCCAGATGCATGCATATAAATTTAGCTTGATGAGGTTGCATGCAGGTCAATGACTTGAAGTGCTAAAGGTTTTGAGGATGTTGCATGAAGGTTTGGTGAGGTTGCAGTTGCAAACTTGCTTCAAGTTTATGAATTTAAGAGGCTAGAGGTTTTAGGTTTGCATTTTAGGTTACATTTTATTTGTAGAATGTATTTCTGGTCTACATGCAATTTAGTTTGAAGATGGATGATGTTTTGAAGAAGAAGATTAAAAAATATAAAAATGAGGGAAAATGTTTTTATATAAGAAATATTTTTGAAAAAAAAATTAAAAAATTAAAATAAAATATACACTTGGTTTAAATTTAACACTTGTCTTCTTAGTATACTCTATGTTTAACACTTGTCAATTTGGGTGTTAATAAACTTACATATGTAATTTAGGTATTTAAATTTTTATTCTAAATTGTTTATACAACTTTAATTTCTTTTATAAGAGCTTTTAAATCTTATTTTTTATTTCTTGTGTATATATAAATGAGTTTATTTCTTCTTCTTTTCTAATTAAAAGAAATGAAACAAAACAAATATAAATACAAGCTTATTCAAACATTTTTAAATATTTATTCTTTTAAATTTTCAAAACATTCAATTCAAAATCAAATTTAAATTATAAAATTCCAATTAAAAAAAATCAAGTTATACATATGCATACATAACTCTTATAAAATTTTAAAAGAACAAATCCCATTTCTTAAAAATCTATTTATGTTCATAAGAACTTAAATATTATAAATTTTTTATTTAAAAATAACAAATCAAGCAATATCAAATAATTTGTAAAAGAGATTATAACAAACTAAAATCATTTGTAATTTGCATTGTAAATTCTTATATAAATCTCAAGTAATATAAAATAAAACTTAGCTTTTACATTTATCAAATTTTAAATTCATATTTTTAAGCTAAATAAATTTTTAAAATAAATAAGAATTGTCATAATATAAACCATAACATTATTTATTACATTTCTTTGAAAAGCCAATTCCTAAATCAAATTTTTAATTTACTAAAAGTAAACTAGAATTAGAAAATCAATTCATTCACTAAATTCAAAATCAAAATTTATCAACTTACAATATATACAAATATATATATTATAAACAGAAAACAATTTATTTATTTAAAAAGATAAAATCTTTCAATTTAAATATTTATTAAAACATGATTATTAAATCAAATTCCAAATTTGTTATTAAAATTATAACACTGATTATTAAATTTATATTGCCCAAATTTCCGGGATATCACAACCTAGCCTCGCACCACCACGGCCACATCACCACCGGTGATCCACGAAGCAAACCCCAGACCCTCGTCCAACTCGATGCGGCGAGGATCATCAGCGACCCATTTCAATCTCGTGTTCGAAAATTTGGGTTCTACAAAATACATTGATATTTTTCTAGTAATCGTGATCGTTAAATCTCGCTGCCACCCCCATTTTGTGGCCCATAACTACATAGATCATCAGATTTTGTCAAAAACTCATTTTCCGATCAACTCTCATTTTCTTGAGCAATATGCAATGAAAAAAAATTTGATTTTTGTTTCTAAAATCATTATTTTTACAAGGGATTCACATAGTGTTATTAAAGTTAAGATTCGAGAAGTTTGAAATTCTTGAAAAGCTTGAAGTGTGATAGTACTTCACTGTTTCCAGGAAGAAAGAATATGTATGTTGTTTTAATACATCATGATATCAGATACAGGTTCAAAAAAAAGTTTTTAACTCGATTACATTCTTTTTTTCATAAGTAAAGAGGGAAAGAGAGATTTAAAATTTTGAAGTGGGTTACTTGTAAACCTGTAACTCAGTTTCCAGAAAAGGAAAATCACAAAAAGAAAAGAAAAACAAACTGCTTTGATTTGTCCCAGAAGCATGGTACAGGTTCAAAACAAAATTCCAACTTGTTTTCAATTTATTTCAGGAGGAATAAGGGAGAGAAAGATTGAGTTGGATTTTGATATGTTTTATTCTTGTAAAAAGAAGGCTATATGAAATTGAGTTTCACAGTTTCCAGGAAAGAACAACTTTGCTTTGATTTATCGCTAAAAAAAATAGTGCAAGTTTAAACAAAATCCATCTTGTTTACTGAAACAAAAATGCATGGCTAACCTTAGTTTATCATCCAAATCAAATAGAGACAGAGGGGAAGAAAATGGATTTTTACAGGTTTTCACTTTTGTTTTTCCTGAAACTAAAACAGTGACTAGTATTTTTGCAAGACCAACATGACAAGCCAAGCATTAAACCATACATCCAAATCTCTTGCATGCAAACAAAGCTTAATTTTTCTACATAACCCAGACATACACAAAGAAACCATGATAAAAAGAAAACAGGGTTTACTCACTTGTTTTTCCAGAGGTTACTGACAGATTCAAACAGAGAGACGAGCCTGGAACTTTTCTTCTTTTCTTACTTTAAATTCTTTTAAGTTTTGGATCTGCAAATGATGATTACAGATCTTTGTTTATTCCTGGTTGTATTCATTCACTTAATAAATCAATAACCAAATTTTTAATTCACTTACAGTTAAATTCTTTTTAATAGAACAGAGAGCCTTTTTATTTTCTGCCACCAGAAAACCAGACAACTTTTAATTCTTGATTCTTTCCGCAAATAAAATTAGACATTGTTGTATTAAATCCCATGTTGTATTTATTTATTTTAATCATTAAAAATAACAAATCTTTTCCAGATTACTTACAGCTTGAAATTTTAACACAGAACTTTTTCCTCAAACTTGAAACCAGCAATAGAGTAAAACTTTGATCTTGATTTTTTTCTTGCAAGTAATTGAGGGTTATTGCTTAATTCTTGCTTCATTTTAGATTGCAACCTTAAATTCAAAAAAAAAAGTTACTTGCCTTTTTTTAAATTTATTTCCAGAAAAAGAAAAGAACTACACTGCCTTAAAACCAGAAACCCCTCTGCTTCACCAATCTATAGTTTTTTTGTTTTGAATTGATTGTTAACACTTAATTTAAAAATCAAAATTTCATAAACTATAAATTTTAAAACAAAACTTACCTGAAAGTATCACACTACTGTTATGAAGCCTGAGAAAATATTTCAGATTTTTAGCTTGAATTGAAGTAGGCAGTTTTTTTTCTTCTGAACTTCCTTTTTTTTTGAATGCTGAAGTAAAAATTTCAAAGATCTTTTGATTACTGAACATCAGGTGTTAGGGGATTTAAAAATTCAAATTTGGAAGGTGACGAGTTTCCCTGAATTTTTTTTTAACTATTTTATTTAGGCAATGATGGTTTGTGCCATTTGTAAGGAGATATCTTAAGCCTTAGATTTTGTTAATCATTTTACTCCATTGTGAATATATGTTTCAGTCCCTTTTGATGTTTTAAAAGCAAAAGAAAATTTTTAAACAAAAATTTATATTTATATCTTATACATTTTAAAAGTAAATGAGTATCTTTATCCTTTTGTATACATACATACATGCACAATGTATGACAGAATTTAAACTAATATATATATATATATATATAACACATCTTAACAATTTTAAATACTACTTACTTTATTTTTTAACATTTGTTGTAAATTTAAATTCAAACTTAAATCTTAAGCTTGAAATATAAACACTTATTTTTAACAAATTTAAACTAAATTCCAATGTGTATTAAATTTTACTAATGTATGTAATATTCATATGCATAATATTTTAAATCCAAATGACCTTTAAAAACATTTATTATCTCAATATTTTAAACCCAAAATAAATTTGGAATTTATTTCATATATTATTTTCACTTATTTTATTTGTTTTAGATTTTTCTTCCAATTTATTCTCAAATTAAACCCCAAGAGTTTAAATATATTATTTATTTTAATTAAAAATTTTGGGATGTTACAAATACCCCCTCCTTAAGAAAATTTCGTCCTCGAAATTGAAAAAAAAAGAGAAGAAAAACAGACAAAGAATATACGAATTCAAAAAGAATAAGGAAATGGCTTACCGGCTAAGCCGAGATATCCACTCTGCAATTGGGATAGGATTTTTGCATATTATCTTCGGTTTCCCAAGTGCAGTCCTTTGGATTGCCACTCCACTGAACTTTAACAAGCTTTACAACCTTGTTCCTTAATTGCTTCTCCTCATGATCCACAATCTTTATCGATTCTCTTTTAACGGTTAGATTGGGAGTGATGTCGAGATCTTGTTGGGCAGCTTCTTCAATAATACTATCCGGATCGTGCACATACTTCCGAAGGCTAGAAATGTGGAATACATCATGCACACCCGATAACCAGCTAGGCAACTGCACTCGGTAGGCTAAAGAACCAATCCTGTCCAGAATAGGAAAAGGACCAATAGATCGTGGTGCTAGCTTACCGGTCTTCCCAAATCTCAGTACACCTCTCATAGGAGATACTTTAAGAAAAACAGAGTCCCCAACCTGGAATTCCAAATCCCGTCTTCTACGATCGTAATAGCTCTTTTGACGACTCTGAGTTGTCTTCAATTTTTTTGAATAAAATCAACTTTCTCGGTGGTTCTTTAATCATGTCCGACCCAAGAACGAGTCTATCACCTGCCTCGATCCAGCATGCCGGTGATCGACACGGTCGGCCATATAAAGCCTCAAAGGGAGCCATCTCAATACTGGCCTGATAGCTGTTGTTATAGGATAACTCGACCAGATGCAAATGGTCCTCCCAAGAACCACCAAAATCAAGTATACAAGCTCGCAATAGATCCTCCAAGATTCGATTGATCCTCTTTGTCTGCCCATCAGATTGTGGATGATAAGCAGTACTGAAATGTAGCTTAGTTCCCAATGCGTCTTGAAACGCCTCCCAAAATCTACTAGTGAAGATCAGATCACGATCACTCACTATGTTGCTAGGAATTCCATGGAGACGGACAATTTCTTTCACATACAAATTAGCTAGACTTGCAGCCGTGCGGTTAGCTTTTACTAGCAAGAACTGGGCTGACTTAGTCAAACGATCTACGATCACCCAAATCGCTTCATTGCCCTTTCGAGTGCGAGGCAAACCGTTGATGAAATCCATCGACACTTGGTCCCATTTCCACTTGGGCACCTCTAATGGATGAAGTAAACCTGCCATCTTCTTTTGGTCGCTCTTGATTTGTTGGCAAGTAGCATAGCGACTCACATAAATAGATATATCTCTTTTCATCGTCTTCCACCAGAAAGTTCTTTTGATATCTCTATACATCTTGTTGACTCCTGGATGGATGCTGAATTTTGATTTGTGACATTCATCTAACATTTCTCGTTTCAAATCTGGAATGTCGGGGACACAAATTCCGCCTTTCATCTTTATAACTTCATTATCATCAGTTTCAAAACTGGAATTCTCTCCTCGAACTATTCTTCTACGAATTTCCTGAAGAAATTTATCTTCGGTCTGCTGTCTTGCAATCCTCTTAAGAAGAGTAGGGGCAATAACAAGGTATGCGAGAACAGCATGTCTTCTGCTTAAAGCATCGGCAACTACATTGGCTTTTCCGGGTGTTTATAGAATGTCTAGGTCATAAGATGCCAGAAATTCCAACCAACGCTGTTTTCGCAAATTCAGATCTTTCTGGGTGAAGAGATATTTCAAAGATTTATGGTCGGTGAATAATTCGAATTTTTCACCTAGAAATAAAAAGAGTTCGATAAGTATATTTGTTAAGTTAAATTAAATTCACAGATTGTTAAGAAAGCTAAAAAGATTCTTACCCATAAGATAATGTTGCCATATTTTTAAAGCGAAGAAAACAGCTAGAAGCTCCAAATCATGGGTCAGATAATTTCTTTCATGAGGACGTAATTGTCTACTCGCGTAGGCAATCACCTTCCCGTTTTGCATCAATACTGCACCCAAGCCTTCACCACAAGCATCGGTGTAAATGGATAAACCCTGATTCCCGTTGATAATAGCGAGAACAGGAGCGGTGGTTAATCTATTCATCAATTCCACAAAAGCTTCTTCACATTTTGGAGTCCAAATAAACTTTGCATTCTTCATTGTTAGCTTGGTCAATGGACTAGCTAACTTCGAAAAATCCTGAACAAACCTCCGATAATAACATGCTAAACCCAAAAAGCTTCGAACTTCCTTTGGGGTATTAGGTCTTCTCCAATCAAGAATGGCGGAAATTTTCCTAGGATCAACAGAAATCCCTTCTTTATTAACAATACGGCCAAGAAATTTGACTTCTTTGACCCAAAAGTGGCATTTGGAATATTTAGCATATAGAATGTTTCTCCTCAATATTTCCAGGACAATTCTAAGGTGTTCGGCATGCTCCTCTTCGGTCTTGGATTAGACCAAAATATCATCAATGAATACGAGCACAAATTTATTCAATACATCCCGAAACACACGAGTCATAAGGTCCACAAAGTATGCTGGGGCATTGGTTAGCCCGAAAGGCATGACTAACCATTCGTAGAACATATTGGGACCCCTAAAAGCTGTCAAATGAACACAGTCTTCGGCGATTCGTAATTGATGGAATCCTTGGGGTAGATCCATCTTCGAAAAGAAACAAGCGCCGTGCAACCGATCAAATAAATCATCAATTCTGGGCAGTGGGAATTTATTCTTGAGAGTCTGCTTCTTGAGATCGCGGTAATCTACGCACAACCTCAAAGATCCGTCTGACTTAGCAACAAATACGACGGTTGAGCCCCATTCAGAAACACTGGGTCGAATCAACCCTTTTTCTAGTAAATCTCTAGTTTGTTCGACTAATTCAACCCTTTCCCTAGGTGCCATCCTGCGACTTGCATGAACGACAGGACAGGCATTGGGTACAAGGTCGATTCTAAATTCTATTTCTCGGTGAGGAGGTAGAGATTTCACTTCTTCAAATACATCTGGAAAATCTCTAACAATAGGAATGGACTCCAAGCTGGGTTCAGGATAACCCAAATTATACATCAACCCTTCCCTTTTAGGACTAGGGTCCTCACAAGAAATTTCGATGTAATCCCCAAATTCGGTTTTGATTGAAATTAATCGATTATTGCAATCCAATTTGGCTTTATATTTTGCTAGCCAATCCATCCCGAGTAAGACTTCAAACTCGTTGAAATCAAGAACAAAGAGACAAATAGGGAATTGATGGCAAGAATATGAGATAGGAACAGCTCTACATCGAAGACAGAGGTTTGCGGGACCTCCAACTGGATTCCTTACACATATAGGCTCATCAACAAAATCAGGTTCAATATTCAATTCATTAATAGCTTGTTGAGAGATAAAACTGTGTGTAGCGCCAGTATCAAAAAGAACTCTAACAATGCTATCATAAATGGTAAGATTACCTTCCAGAACTCCTTTTCCCTTTTCTGTTTTGGAAGATATGGGCTTGCCTTTGACTGAGTACACTTTAGCTGTCTGGGCTTGCTTCATAACTGGGCAGTCCTTAACTTCATGTCCCACTTTCTGACAATAATAGCACTTTCTAGGCTTTGCTTGAGCGGATTTATCTCTCTTTGGCTTCTTGCAGCTGTTAGAATAGTGGCCCTTCTCTAAGCAATTATAACAAGTGATATTCTCCGTAGTGCTCCCTTGATTGCCTTTCTTTTTCTCCTTGCCGTGCCATGGTTTCTTGCCTCCAAATTTCCTCTTCTTCCAATTCTGATTGCTTGAGTTTCCTTTCTCTCTCGGAGCTTCTTGCATGTCTAGTGTAGCATAACGGTATCCCATATCAACCAAATTTGAGAAGGATTCTTTGACGTGGCCAGTCATCCTTTCGTGGAACTTTTTATTCATCCCACGAATGAACCTCTCATTCTTATTCAAAGGTGTATTCACTAATTCTGGACCAAAGCGAGACAATTCATTGAATTTGTTGAGATACTCCTCGAATGACAAACTTCCTTGCTTTAAGTCCATGAATTCCTAGTACATACGAGAAATCCCGGCTGATGGCATGTAGCGCTTCTCAAATACTTCTTTGAATCTGCCCCAAGTGAACTCATCCTCAGGCTCATCAATAGTGACTGTCTCCCACCAAGCTAAGGATTCACCTTGAAGTTGCCAAGTAGCTATGAGACGCATCTGATCATCTTGCAGCTTAATCCCCTTAAAGATTTTCTCACAAGACCTAATCCATGCCTGGGCCTCAACAATCGTCTCTTTGCCGGTGAATGGCTTACCCCCAAGCCTTGAGAAGTTTTTATATAAATCAGCCAGGTTCGGCTGATGCTGAATAGGTAAAGCTGCCTCGGCTGTAGGGGGAACTTGGCTAGGTGCTGTGGCATTTCCTTGCCCCCCCAACTCTGCCTCTTCGTCCGCTCATCCTTACTATCTGTAATTAGTAAGAAAATTGGCTTAGATATTTGGACGAGATATCTTAAGAAATATCGGCAATTAAAGGAAATAGACTAAGAAAATTTTTGAGGTGTTGATCGATTATACTCATTCTAGGATATACTTCACCCTATCTCTAATGAGCCATCTAATGTGTTATATTCCGTAGCTAAAGTTCTTACTCAACCTTTAGCTCTGATACCACATGTCACGACCCGAAATTCAACGTTCGAAAATTGACATCAAATCCTTACTTGTACTCGACTGTCAATGATTCAAACATCGAACTCCAGTCGGATGGAGCTTATAACAACAATAGATGAATATAAAGCAGCGGAAATAAAATGAAAATCATGCATCATATAACAGATACAACATCATAATAATATCTATTACAACATCAGAGTACATAATACATGAATAACATCTCCAAATAGAATGACATAATAGAACAACTAGATATCATATGCCAAAAATCTTCAAAAAGATAGAGAATGATAGTGAACACCAAACTAAGCACCTCGAGATCCAAAAGCTTCCAAAATGTCTCTAAGGTGTAAGCCTCCAAAAACTGATAATCTCCAAACCAAAATACTCCAAGATGTAGCTAGAGCCAAAATACAGAAAATCTGCTACTAGGCTGCCCATGTAGAAATGGTGGGCGCCTAGATTTTAGAAAGGAAACAATAAATTCCGGGTCAGTCATGGGACTGGTATGAGTAAAAAAAGATAATAGCTTTCAAATAAAACAGATTTATACAAGAAAAACCGGTATGCTTTTGGAAAATGAATCTACTATAAGACCTCCCGCCACACACACAATACAATCACAGAATTGGGGTTGATTTCTTCTTATGATAGTCAAATATGCTTGATACGGGAAAAATTCTTGATATTATTACTAGTGCATAGTGCAGAAAGACATTTCGAAAGTAAAATATCAATCCTAGCCAACATACGACCAATATCGTATGCCTACTATAGCTACCATCTAAACAGTGGGGCGCCACCATTAGTAAATGGCAGGTAATACTACTAAAACCATATGGGGTTCGTATTGGGAATTGGATTTCCAACAAATGGTCAGGTTAAGGAACTTCCTATGCGACATGGGTACGCCTCTGGCGGGACGTCCCGAGAACCTACCCGGCTCTCTGCCAACACAAGGTCGGGTTACCTATGTAACTAGGTAACTACTACTCGAGTATGCCACTCCCCGGTCCTTTGGGACCTTTAACCGAGGGCCCTCCATCACAAAGCAACAACCACACAGAATAATGAGATTGAAGCAACCACATAGGTAAGTATCTGGGCTCCATACCATCATACTACCTTTTTCCAGAAGGAAATGACATACCCTAAAGGGCGCGACCCTCATAACCTTGCCGCATCTTTCCTGTTTCGACCATTTCCGGGATGTGAGGTCTGATGAGGTCTCGTCCACAAAGCTACGCTTTATACGAAAGCCATGCTTTGATCACAAATGATCAACAAATGATCATCACTATACAGCCGCACTTAGCACGCCACACTACCAAATTGGGAGTATATCGCTGATAACCTTCAACTACATAGCCTCTGAGCTCGTACATCTCATAGAAGGGTGTTAAGCTAGGAGAATAAATTCTCCGCCACCAACAGATATGTATTTGAAAGAAATCGGCTTTATATCCTAAAGTGTAGTGTCAGGCACACGACCATACAAGTCTGTTCCGGGTTCGAACAGAACTGAAGGCACTTCGTCCAATAAAGGAAGTATCCCTTGCAAATCCGGGCGTCCACAATCCTGATCGGACTTCCCATCACTTAGGGAATCCCTATACCGGAGCAACTCGGTGCAGAGACAATCGAAAGGTTATCCTATCGTTTTCGAAGACACCCGGTCTTCAAATGCAATCCATTCATCGAATCACTATTCGGAATGGGTTATATGACACAAAGGTCCTCTCCCGGCTAATCCGAATAGTGAGAGCTCAAATTTAAAACATGTGGGTGTATCAATGACAAAGGTTCACATTCAAGGTTCGATGTGGGTTTCGGATAACAAACTGAAATCCGACTCCCTGTCGCATCGAAATTTAAATGCCGTTTGACAGGCAAAAGGGGTTTCACAAACATATAGGAACAAATCACAAATCACAGTTCATCACAAAGCAATCATAGCTTCACAACAAAAATGTCAATCCAGTATAGAGTATTTGATGATGGTCAATCATCGTTGATTCAAGTGATTGTGATTAAAGTGAATTAGCCATGTAATTGTCTTTATTAATCATTTTAAATTAATGTTTAATTTTACTCAATTTTGAATTAATTTAATTGGCTAAGTTAATTAATTATTCTTCAATTTATTATTTTAATTTATTAACTCTTAATTGTAATTTATTAAGTTTAATTATTTTTATAAATTTCCTATTCTTTAATTAATTTTAAATTTTAAAAATCATTACAAAACATTAATTGTTAATTACTACCTCATCATTATAAATTTGGTTTAAAATTTGTATTTGAATATTTGGTTTATATATAAACTTTTTATTAAGTTAAACTTTTAAAACAAACTTTTATTAATTTAAAATATTTTTGAACTTCATAAATTTTAAATACCATTAGTTTCATATTCTATTTACAACTATCATTATTTTATTCAGAAAATAAATTAAATTTGTGTTTTCAAAAATTTGATTAAAAACTGGGTTTATTGTTTTCATTTACTCACCCGAGGCTTGCTTCGGGTTTACCCCGAGATAAAATCCCCCCTACTTCCAGTTTAACCCAGACTGACCCGTGATGAATTTCCACAAAAAAAAATAAAAATTGTTGAAGTTTTTTTTGTCCTACACGATACAACAGTAAACCAACCCGAGTAGCACTTCGAGCTTTCGTCCCACATCTCCGAGTAGTGCTTCGAGACTCCAGCTTCCTTCCCCCCAAAACCACATACTGATACAACAACCACCCTCGTGCACGTGCACCGGCATCGGAGGTGACTCCGACCACTGGCAAACATCGCCGCACGTCAACCACCAACCCGGCAACCATCTCCAGTCATTGAAGTGCCCCATCTCCCCTCAAATCAAAATCAAGCTATCAGCCTCGAACTGGAAATCAACTGCTCGACTAAAACCACCCCGACCACGCGACGCCGACACCCTGGCCTCGCACCACCATGGCCACATCACCATCGGTGATCCACGAAGCTAACCCCAGACCCTCGTCCAACTCGATGCGCCAAGGATCATCAGCGACCCATTTTTTTACGTGAACAAACGTGGGTTCTTTAACCCTATTTCAATGTCGTGTTCGAAAATTTGGGTTTACCAAAATACATTGATATTTTTCTAGTAATCGTGATCGTTAAATCTCACTGCCACCCCCATTTCGAGGCCTATAACTACATATATCATCAGATTTTGTCAAAAACTCATTTTCCGATCAACTCCCATTTTCCAGAGAAATATGCAATGAAAAAAATTTGATTTTTGTTTCTAAAATCATTATTTTTACAAGGGATTCACATAGTGTTATTAAAGTTAAGATTCGGGAAGTTTGAAATTCTTGAAAAGCTTGAAGTGTGACAGTACTTCACTGTTTCCAGGAAGAAAGAATACGTATGTTGTTGTAATACATCACTGATATCAGATACAGATTCAAAAAAAAGTTTTTAGCTTGATTACATTCTTTTTTTTTCAGAAGTAAAGAGGGATAGAGAGATTTAAAATTTTGTAGTGGGTTACTTGTAAACCTGTAACTCAGGTTCCAGAAAAGGAAAATCACAAAAAGAAAAGAAAAAAAATGCTTTGATTTGTCCCAGAAGCATGGTACAGGTTCAAAACAAAATTCCAACTTGTTTTCAATTTATTTCAGGAGGAATAATGGAGAGAAAGATTGAGTTGGATTTTGATATGTTTTATTCTTGTAAAAAGAAGGCTATATGAAATTGAGTTTCACAGTTTCCATGAAAGAACAACTTTGATTTGATTTAGTGCTAAAAAAGAATAGTGCAAGTTTAAACAAAATCCATCTTGTTTACTAAAACAAAAATGCATGGCTAACCTTAGTTTATCATCCAAATCAAATAGAGACAGAGGGGAAAGAAAATGGATTTTTACAGGTTTTCACTTTTGTTTTTCCTGAAACTAAAACAGTGACTAGTATTTTTGCAAGATCAACATGACAAGCCAAGCATTAAACCATACATCCAAATCTCTTGCATGCAAACTAAGCTTAAGTTTCCTACATCACCCAGACATACACAAAGCAACCATGATAAAAAGAAAACAGGGTTTACTCACTTGTTTTTCCAGAGGTTACTGACAGATTCAAACAGAGAGATGAGCCTGGAACTTTTCATCTTTTCTTACTTTAAATTCTTTTAAGTTTTGGATCTGCAAATGATGATTACAGATCTTTGTTTATTCCTGGTTGTATTCATTCACTTAATAAATCAATAACCAAATTTTTAATTCACTTACAGTTAAATTCTTTTTAATAGAACAGAGAGCCTTTTTATTTTCTGCCACTAGAAAACCAAACAGCTTTTAATTCTTGATTATTCCTGCAAATAAAATTGGACATTGTTGTATTAAATCCCATGTTGTATTTATTTATTTTAATCATTAAAAATAACAAATTTTTTCCAGATTACTTACAGCTTGAAATTTTAGCACAGAACTTTTTCCTGAAACTTGAAACCAGCAATAGAGTAAAACTTTGATCTTGATTTTTTTCCTGCAAGTAATTGAGGGTTATTGCTTAATTCTTGCTTCATTTTAGATTGCAACCTTAAATTCAAAATAGATAAAAAAGTTACTTGCCTTTTTTAAATTTATTTCCAGAAAAAGAAAAGAACTACACTGCCTTAAAACCAGAAACCCCTCTGCTTCATCAATCTGTAGTTTTTTTGTTTTGAATTGATTGTTAACACTTAATTTAAAAATCAAAATTTCATAAACTATAAATTTTAAAACAAAACTTACCTGAAAGTATCACACTACTGTTATGAAGCCTGAGAAAATATTTCAGATTTTTAGCTTGAATTGAAGATGGCAGTTTCTCTTTTTTTTCTGAACTTCCTATTTTTTTCTGAATGCTGAAGTAAAAATTTCAAAGATCTTTTGATTACTTAACATCATGTGTTAGGGGATTTAAAAATTCAAATTTGGAAGGTGAAGAGTTTCCTTGAATTTTTTATTTGACTATTTTATTTAGGCAATGATGGTTTGTGCCATTTGTAAGGAGATATTTTAAGCCTTAGATTTTGTTAATCATTTTACTCCATTGTGAATATATGTTTTAGTCCCTTTTGATGTTTACAAAGCAAAAGAAAATTTAAAAAAAAATATATATTTATATCTTATACATTTTAAAAGTAAATGAGTATCTTTATCCTTTTGTATACATACATACATGCATAATGTATGACAGAATTTAAACTAATATATACATATATATATATATATATATATTACATCTTAACAATTTTAAATACTACTTACTTTTTTTTTAAACATTTGTTGTCAATTTAAAGTCAAACTTAAATCTTAAGCTTGAAATATAAACACTTATCTTTAACAAATTTAAACTAAATTCCAATGTGTATTAAATTTTACTAATGTGTGTAATGTTCATATGTATAAGATTTTAAACCCAAATGACCTTTAAAAACATTTATTATCTCAATATTTTAAACCCAAAATAAATTTGGAATTTATTTCATATATTATTTTCACTTATTTTATTTGTTTTAGATTTTTCTTCCAATTTATTCTCAAATTAAACCCCAAGAGTTTGAATATATTATTTATTTTAATTAAAATTTTTGGGATGTTACAATATATAATACTTAAAATAGTCGATCAAAACAAAATAACTAAATATTTTAACTTTAACAATGAGTTACACCACTAACAAAACGTTTATTATTTCATATAAAATAGTATAACATATATCACAGAACTTAATATCATTTACTTAAACAGACCATATACAAATAAACTATCATAAGCATGTACGCAATGCATCAGCCTCCATATAAACATATGCATTATGTACATAAATTTGTATATATAAAGCAATAGGTATCGGTACAGCTTAAATAATGATGCAACTCATTTTTTTTTCAAAACAAAAATAAACAAATGCTAACTTGTTTTAAAAATTCATATACACTAACCAATATATACTGGGTACATCTACATCTATTTTCTATTTAAACCAATGTTTATAAAACTCCTTACTAACTTAAACAAAACAAAAGTTCAAAGCAAAATTTTACACAAATTTCTTTACACGACAAAAGACTACTGCCCCCAAATATATACATATACTTATTAAAAAATCAAAACATTAATGTATAATAAAATCAAAACTGTTATATATATCTACTTAAACACATTACTAATATAAAACTATAACCAATTTTAATATAACATAATATAACATAATTAATATATGCATGACTGGTAAAATTTGTATAGCAGACATATTTAAGATTTATATATGTTTATATATATTATATTAAAACATATATATATATATATATATATATATATATATATATATAAAATCAGAAAGCATAGTATTCATATAAATGAAAGTAGAATATATACTACCTTTATATATAACAGATAGAACTCACACGCAAAACAAAATATAAGTTTGTACATATATTAACCCAGAATAGAAAGCTCTGAGTTATATCTATATATACTAACGTATTTTGATCCAAAACTAACATATACATACAGTAAATTATATATATGTACTTTAAAATCATAAACAACAGTGATAAAATATACTATGATATAATATACTATACTATTATATGTAACACACGCATCATAAAAAAAAGAAGCAACTTATAACACCATATAAAAAGATTTGATAAAATGAAATATACTATAACAAAAGCATGCAAATCTTGATATCAAAACTTCAGATTAACCCAAAATAAGTTTTATAACAACTTACTTACTTATATAAGTATATAAATGAGGGTGAAGGAAGCAGAAGGCTTGTTCTGGAATTGGCGAAGGCAACGAGATCCAGACAGCAAAAGATGAAGCAGCGATGCTTTTATTTTCATTACATTTTTTTCCCTTGTCAAGTGAAAATATGAAGGTGGATTTGGCAAATCTATTACTTAAATAGGAAAGCAGAATCCACTTGCTATTATCCGACACGTGTCCTAAATTTGAGATATCCCAATATTTCCCGGTCCCTTCCAATTCTCAGTCTCTTTGCTCCATTACGAGGTAACGGTTATTACACCTAACTCTAATCTCTTCCCTCCGAATGCAGATCTCCAGTTTACTTCAATCTCTGTAAATCTCTAAAACTTCCAACGAAGGTAACAGTTATTACACCTAACTCTAATCTCTTCCCTCCGAATACAGATCTGCAGTTTACTTCAATCCCTGTAAATCTCTAAAACTTCGGACGAAATTATTTGGTAAAAACTGCTCCGCTGAATGAACAATATCGGCCCTCTCTTCTCTATCATTATACTTATGCCTCTCTTTTCATTTGCTTTAAGCCCATTGCAAAATATTTGATTTACTTTTTTCCAATTTTGATTGTGACTTTTTTACTTTGCAGTAGACGGATGGTTACGCTGATGGATTTATCAACATAATTGGGGATTAATGCTTTGTAGCGTCATATAAACATAAATTCGATGGGTTTGTGTTCCGTGAATTTATATGTTTACTTCAGGTATAATTTTTAAATTCGCATGGTTGGTATATAAATTTCAATGTCAATGATAAATTGTTTTTTGTGTTGACTTCCTGAACAGATATTGTATTCCCATATGAAACAATCACATCTCACCATTAAAATCTTATTCATCCCTGTTTTTTATTTAACGCTTGAAAATCTAACCGGCGTTGCAAATATGATTGTACACCACGTTGATCATATATGTCTTAATTATCTCATGGCCATAGTAAAATAACTATTACCTTGGAATATTTGACAATGGTTCACAATTTTATATACTGGGATCCCTATACCTATAATTTGGTTTTTGTATAAAGATTTGGGTTTTTCAACTGAAAATTACATCAGGTCTTTCCCTATTGGACGACAAAACTGGTTGACTGCGATGAGTAACCTATGGACTAATGTAGCTATGCATGTGCAAACCTATGTTGTCTGTAACCCATGATTCTTTCTTCTTATTCATCCTTATTTCAAATGGTTTCCATATTTATGAGTTATAAATGGATTTTTGAAGGAGTGAACTATAATGGTGCTCACACATTTGATATATTTTAATTATATTACTGGGATCATTTTTTGTTGTATGTACCCTTAATTTGGTGAACCATAACTAATAGCACGATTTATTACACAAATCAGAGTATCGTTCATGGTATCATAAAACAAATGTTAGATATCTCACATAACGAAATTAGACTGACTAAACATGAATAAGGAATTGCATTGGTACCATTCAAAGGCGAATACCACTTAAAATATTTATATATTATTGTTAGGAAAAAAATTGCATGTGAGCTCAGCTGCACAACAATATGATATGAACAAGCTCAAAGAAATCACAACTAATAACATGCGCTTATTTCATATTTACTAAAAAAAAGTGCTAGCACTGAATTTAGCACAAATTATAGATATACCTACTGAGGCACTGAAACATGTGTGAGCTTATTTGAAAATACTGGCTTTCAAATGTTGTTGATGACTTATGCTGCTGTTATTTTTTTTTTCTTTTTTCTTTCTTTTTTCTATGTTTGAATAGAGACCTGGATGATAATTATGCAGGAGAAAAAAATGACAAAACACACTCGTGTATATTAATTAGTAGCACTTCGTTGATTCTTCTTCCAACCTCATTTGACTGTCAGTTCAATCTTTTGGAGGTTAGTAACTATTTTATTAACTAAAATGTATGAATTTGGGTGTGAGTCAAGTTCAGTGTAAATATTGAAGAACAGTGGGCAGAACTTATCAATGAAGATGTGTATTATATAGCTTGAAGTCAATATATAAATATATTTATCAAGTTGGCTATTCTTAATATTCGAATATGTGGTTTAAACATATTATGAAATAATCTTTGGTAATCATCTAAAGCATGTTCAGATCATATGCAAGAAGAAATTAAATACAACAGAGATTATTAACATCAACACAAGGACAAATTGAAAGCATATATTAATGGAATCAAAATACTAAAATGTGTGCGACCGTGATTAAAGCTTGACAAGCAAGTAATTGCCTCGAGCTTGGTAATGAATTTGTTACCATCTAACTGCAGTATTCCTTTACCAACATGAAGTGTTCATTTTTGATGTTTTTTGCATAGGAGTTTTTGGTTACATGTAGAAAACGATACAATTTTGGTCAGTCTGCTATATATTGAAAATATGTATATTAACTAAGAGAAGATGTTATAAGATATATGATTTGTAATATAAAGATCATTTTCCTTGATTTTTAGTAGGGTGGATACTCTTTCGCCATTGCTTTTTACGCTAAATATTTTCCATTCGAGAAACAAATAGAAATCAGGAAATTGTTTCAAAGAATCTTAAATATTGTATAAACATATTTTCCTATATGAAATTTTATGGTTTCATATTTTATATTGTCGACCTGTACGATGAGAAGTGTTTTAATATTCCCATATTTATTTCTGAACTTTAGAAATCAGCACTGGTGCACTACGATTTCCCACTTCAGCTTTTAGCTTTTGGTGGTGCATCACAATAATATTGTGTATGTTATTAAATTGATTAAATGTCAACTGGACTAAAATTTGCAATGAATCAATCGTTTGTGTTGTGCATACTCAGAAGTGTAATTGAAGAAATTTGGTTGAAGAAATTAGGGAGATGGAACTGGAGTCAAACCGTGGACCTGAAGTAAGCAAAACGCATTGAGCAATCCATTTACAAATGACCATATAGCTGAAGCGGACATTATATAGTGAACTGAGCTAGAGGTTTAAACTGAACCGATGCATAACTGAACCAACTGTAGATGGAACTTGCTGCAAACTAGGAGAGGTGAACAAGAATGAGCTGCAAACATAGGGAGATGGACCCCGATGCATTGTGAACCGAAAGAAAATGGAGAGCCAATGCTACTGCCAGAAAGTGCTACAACCTAACAAAAGAGTGTGCTCCACCTTGATGCGACATGAACTACAACCTAATGCGACCAATGCCGAAGTAAACAAACTGAATGAATAAACTGGAAATGAAGCTAAAGTTTGATCTGGACATGAAACAGTGAAATTAAATATGGCCTTATGGAACGGTAGTTCTCGGTCTGAACATATTGCAGTGCTGAACTAGATAGAGGAGGTTCTGAAATACTGAAGTGGATGACAGATTCTGAAATGAAATTCGACCACTTATGCATATCAGAGAACAAATAGTCATGCCAGTGAATGACATCAGAGAGCAAGAATTAAACACAATCAGATGTTACTGGAATAACTTGAGGAGCAAGCACATTTAGGCAAAGCTAAAGAAAACTTAGATGCTAAACTTGGCGGTAGATCTTCCAACTAATTAGACATATGCATGGATGGACAGTGCGTATATGGGAAGATGTGTATGGTTGACGAGGAATGATGCGAAAACATGAAAAAGCAGAGTTTTTGATGAAGCACTTGAACGTCAAACTGACCAAAATGGTTAAACTAGATGAGTAGCAACTAAACCGAGTGCACAATCTAAACTGGACATGAGATGAAAAGGCAAGGCATGATGAAAAGGAGGAAATTTATGAGGATTCCACTGGTACTAATAAGAATCTACGAACTGAGTGCACAAACCGAGTAAGCCGATGATGAGTGCATGAGTGCAGTGTCCTGGCATGGATGTCTAAGCAAGCGGAGTGATGGAAAGTGACTAAATATTGATATAACTTCGTTGCACAATCTGATCTGAATTTCTTTCGAAAGTAGATTGATATTATTCAAGACTGATCTCAGTGAGCTAGGGGCTGACATTGAATAAACAAAACTGGGTGTGTTTTCCTGGGGTGTTCCTGGCCATTAATCAGAAGTGGACGATCATTGGATGTTGGAATGTTATTTTTTGATAATTTAAGGGTTGAATTTAAGGGTTCCAGGCCATTAATTAGTATAAGTGGAAAATTTAAGGGTTGAATGAGAATTTTCCTTGGTAATGATATTTTTTTGTTCAAATCAAGTTCATCATATTGTACTGTTTAACACCATCTTCTAACACTACAAACCGTAACCTATTCATCCGTAATAAGGTTAAGCAATCAATATTTCTGACGCTGGATAATAATAATAATAATAATAATAATGGTATGTCCACCTACGTCATGCAAGTGGTTTATTCTGAGTGGGTTCAAGAGAATTTAGAGCAATTTCAACAACTGATTCGCTGTGAAGTTGTGTATAACCCACTTCTATAGAACCATCCATACTCTATTTAGAAATACCTTTTGATTTGTTAAACGGTTGCTTCTCTTTCCATCGACTGTATATATGAAACAATAATTTTTACAACCTCTACTATTTACCTTCACTCATCTTTGAATATTTGAATATGTGGTTTAAACATATTATGAAATGATCTTTGGTAATCATCTAAAGCATGTTCAGATCATATGCAAGGAGAAATTAAATACAACAAAGATTATTAACATCAACACAAGGCCACATTGAAGGCATATATTAATGCAATCAAAATACTAAAGTGTGTGTAACTGTAATTACATTTTGACAAGCAAGTAATTGCTCCGAGCTTGATACATATAATCTGGTAATATGCATAGCGATTAAAGTGTGTATGATATTTTATTGGCAACAAACAACTTACGTATGCCTGTGCTGCATATAATCAGGCGATTACTCTAGGTAGAGTTTTACATAACTGGTAACAGAAATTGAAATTTGGCTGCCATGTAAAGGATGATGCAGACAATGCCAAAGAGCATGCAATTCCCTTGAACTGCAGGCAACAATGGTGTACCATTAGGGTTGTTATGGCTTGCATGAATAACTACAGACATCAGGGACACAATGTTGCAACTATATAAAGTGATCGCAGACAGTGAACTAGGAAACGTGACAGTGCGATGTTGATAAAGAGGTGCGCCATTGGAGTGATCATAGCATACATGACAAAGCAGTGGAGAGAGGGAGAGAGCTTCATTCAAACTTCAAGGTGATAGCAAGAGCGCTGATTAGAAAAGGAAACGCATTGGTGAAATTGGCAAAGAGTGCAAAGGAACTGGATCTTGCCATAGAAACATTTCAGAAAGCATTGATGGAGCATCGTAATTCGGAAATGCTGAAAAAACTGAACGACGCAGAGAGAGCAAAGAAGGAACTACAACAACAGGAATACTTCGACCCTCAGTAGGTAGGCGAAGAGCATGAGAAAGGTACAATTTTGTTTGTGCTCACTGTACACATGTTGATGCTACCTATTGATAAATCAGTGATCGAGTGAGGGCAAAAATGATGAATGCTTACTTGATGATTTCAGGCAATGAATATTTCAAGCAGATGAAATATCCAAAAGCAGTGAAACACTACACGGAGGAACTGAAGAGGAATCCACGAGACTCAAGGGTATATAAGCAAATGTCAAGCCTGTTATTTGTATTATTCCAACTACTAAAGGATTTTTTAAATTATAATTTAAAAAACTATGGTGACATACATATGCAGGTTTACAGCAACAGAGCTGCCTGCTACACAAAGTTGGGAGCTCTTCCTAAAGGTTTGAAGGACGCTGAGAAGTGCATAGAATTAGGCCCGACGTTAACAAAGGGATACACAAGAAAAGGCGCAGTCCAATACTTCATGAAAGAGTACGACAAAGCTCCAGAAACATATCAAGAGGGTCTCAAATATGATGCTAATAACCAAGAACTTCACGATGGCGTTCGAAGGTAAAGCAATCTGCGCATGCATGTAAACTGTTCCTCGCTGAATTTCTTTGCCGTCTGAGAATATGAACAGTAATGAAATATAATGAAAGATGATCGAAACTCTTATTTAGACAGTAGTAGAGAACACATCCCATGTGTGATTGTGAATTGGACATGTGTATAGAACAGATCAACAGGGCAAAGAGAGGCCATATTAGTCCTGAAGAGCTAAAAGAAAGATAGGTTATTTATCCTTCCTCATTATGTATTATGTTTATCCCTAAAGACTTTTTCGCACTGTTATTTAGCTCTCTTTTTGAATGAATGTGCCGGCGAAGGGCAATGCTGGATCCAGAAATCTAGAATATCTTATACGACCCTGTGATGTGATAGGTAAACTCTTTGCTTCTCTGTTATATTTAGGTTTTGTATGACATCTATCTATCTCTGTATTAATGTACTGAAATTTTATTTTTGGTGTTGGTGGAATTCCAAGAAAATCCAGTGAGTGCTTAGAATCATTTAGAAACCCCGCAAGTATAGCATAAGATTCAGAAGCCTATTAGTGCAGACATTGTGCAAATGAGATAAAAACGATAAACACAGACTCTGATTTCTT
This sequence comes from Allium cepa, assembly GCA_030765085.1. Taxonomy (NCBI): domain Eukaryota; kingdom Viridiplantae; phylum Streptophyta; class Magnoliopsida; order Asparagales; family Amaryllidaceae; genus Allium; species Allium cepa. The sequence goes on along the minus strand of CM060930.1, from coordinate 70,506,448 downwards.
CTTTATAATTAGGTCGTAAACTCTTGAATTTATGATTGTAATCCATTACAGTGTGATGTAGGCAATAGAGGTGCGCCATTGGAGTGATCATAGCTTACGCGATGAACCATGAACCTGATGGGAACTGAATTGTCTTTATGGTGAGAGTAAATTGAAGAAGCCTACTACATGGTTCTTAAGGAACTAGCAGGGATAATTGAGAATACTTTTGTGTTGGAGAACTCAATTGTCTTACTAGCCAAGCAGTCGATCCGTTTCAACTAATGGAAGGCAAGCACATGAGTTGGAGTGAAATGCGCTACAATAACCGAGGAAAGAAATAACGTTGTAGTCCGAATTATGACTATTGCATTATTCTGATTCTTTCTTCATGTAATGGTCAAAAATGAACTACAAAATGGGTAGGACTGAGCAGACCTTGGTCAGAGTTACATTAGCTGGTTGAGATTGGTAGACGAAAGCAAGCATGGTTCGACTTAAACCATTATCTGCTGCAAATAGATGGAATTTGGGGAATGCGCTAGGATCGTTTGTATTATGTCTGTTTTGTAATTGCAATAATATAATTATACTTTTTCGTTTTTATTACTTACTATCGATAATGTTATTTGTTATATTACAATTAGTGTTTGGAAATTAATGTTCGTTGCAGATTAGCGTAATATTATCGATATTATTTTATGTTATTTGCGTGAAATGATTTACATATTTTACTTGAAAATATTTGTTGATAAATAATATGTTTTTAAAATATTTGTCATTATAGAGGAAGGTTCAATGGGGTTACATTCTATGCGTGTTAATGAATTATTTTAACTATTATTATAGTTTTACAAAAATATGTTCATAAGTTTATTTTTTCATTTGTCCAAAATAATTATTTTTACACATCGTTATTTTAATTTATCTTTTAATAAATATAATAATAATTGATTGGGAAATTAAATAAAAAATGTTAATCTGAGTTAAAAAAAAGTTATCAACGAGAAAATGGAACATGGACTCCTTACCCAAGTCCACATCATCTGATGTGCCAAATGCAGGAAGTTGGGTACAAAATTCACGCCAAGGCATCCTTAGCATAAACAGAGTAGACTTACATTGACAAATACTTTAGAATTTGTATAAGTTACAACTTATATTTACTATTTTTCAAACTTTACCTCATATGATTCCCAACTCTATATTTATAAAGGCCCAAGATCTGATTTTACAGAGAAAATTATATTATGTGTTAAATATTTAGGACCATTTAGATCACAGAACTATTAGGATACAACCTTACATGTATATTTAGTACATTCAATCTTCAACAAATTATTCACGTAATCCCAGATTCTTATTTGCTACCTATTACTCTAAACTATTTGCTAAAAGTATATGCAACCCACTTATTGAGACAACAATTATTAAGAACAACATTGATCTGAGTTTCGTATTCTTAATAGTGCCTTAAACATTGAAGAAGTTTATAGGTTATCGATAGAGCTACGAACTACATGGATTGATGTTATTTGTTTGTTTTGGCTAAAAAGTGTTATATGGTGCAGGTTGCATAAAAAATCCTGCACCAACAATTATATATAATGGGTATTCATACCATCAATAATTCAAATTACATAACAGCCCGTGTGCGTAGCACGGGCCACACACTAGTTTATATTGAAAGCAGAGAACATGGAGAGGGGGAAGAAAAGAAATATATAAAATGGGTAGAGTGGAAAAACTGAACTGTCAAAAGGTTAAAAATGTTTCAGCGGTTAAAACAAGTAATGTAGGAAAAACGAATAGGCACAAATTGGGAAATGTATCACATAAATAATAAATATAAAGTAGCAGGTGAGGATTTTAGGAAATAAATATTCACGTTGATTTATACATGCAAATAAAATATGAGCTGCAGCCAAATCAAATAATGAAAAAAAACATACGTACGTTATACGTTTCTTCAAGTGATCATGCATAACAAAAGATAAAGGGAGTAATAAAGCTAGATGACCGTTTGAATTTGCACTGTTGGCAATAAAATAAATGAGAAGTAACATAAACACTTGATTGACGCAAATAATTAAGCAATTGATATGCGTGTGCAGCACGTTTCAAAATTTAAAACTGAAGGAAAATTAACTGTCAGAATTAAAGGTACTGATATAAATGTAAAGTAATGAATAATTTGCTACAATGAAATAGCAACGGTTAGAAGCATTGATTCATGAAGATTATTAAAGCGATAAATTTGATTAGACAGGAAGTTTTGAAGTTTTTTTTAAACGGAAGGAGATTGAAGAGTCAAAATAAATGCTTCAGGTAAGAGAAAAGAGAAATAATAGAAACGCACGCGAAAATTAAGTAGGTGGAATAATACACAAAGAAGGCAACATATATTTCTTTTCGAAAGCAACAGAGAACCTGAAATATATAACAAAATAATGGCAACGGTTCAATCCCCTTGATTTTAGCTGAAAATCTATTTAAATGCACTTTATAATTTGCTTGTAAAGAAGAGGAGCAGACAAAGAAAAGACATAGGTAAGGTAAGGAATATATGTAAAAATTTTGTACTGAATATGATACGTTTGTTGAAGCCAATAGCACCAAAATCAAGGAATGAAAAAGGCAACAGGGAAAAGAAAGGAACATAATTAATGGATAGATAATTAAAACAATTGAAACCTTTTTACAGTAACTTAAATACATTTATAGAATTGTTGTTTACACATAAGATAATTAAAACAATTGGATTCTTTTTACAGTAACTTAAATACATTTATAGAATTGTTGTTTACATATAAGAGTTATAAATTAACTTGCTTAAATAGGATCAATGACATACAAACAACAAAATTTATTTTTATATTTTATTATTAGCAATTATTAACTGACTTGAATTTAATAGAATTTCATAATGAAATAAACTTTCATAAAATCGGATGAAAATTTACCATCTGCTAAAATAAAATGGACGTATTTCAAATATTAAATTTTTGTTTTAAAATATTATTGTTTAAAATTTCTCAAAAATCAAATTAAATACGTTATAAAATTTATTAAAATCTACGGGTCATTACACAAACATTACTTGACATTATTCTAAACATCTTCTTTCGAAGAATCTTAACCTAAATTGGTTAAAGTAAAAAGATATGGGTTTATTTGATGGATTTGTGTCTTGTGAATGTAAACAGAGAGTTGTGTCCAAACATGCACAGCCAATTCAAACAAATATTCACAGTCATGCTTGCACATTCACAAACATACAAACAACTTCAAGTATAAATAAGGGTTTAACATGTAACATCCAGCCTTTTTTGAGCGATTTAAGTCGACAATAAACCGCACATGTCAACTCAAATCATTCGAAAACGACAGATTGTTATTAAAATTTCGGGGTAAATAAAATCATATCACAAAATCACAGATCACAGACACAGAGTATTAAATATTTCAGCAAAATAAATAAGCTAGGATGACCAGAGTTTCAAATCAGGTACAGAACAGAGTTAAACAAATACAACAGATATCCAGGTACATAAAGATCTCTAGTGCAAAACTAAATGATTTAGGTCCAAATAAAACAGAAACTGAGAACTAAGAAAAGAAGATCAAGTAGAGCTCCGACACCTTGTCTTCAAGAATAATTTCCTCTAAGCTGCAAACTCAGGCTGACCCGAGTGAAAAATAAACAAACACCCGAGTCAGGACTAACATTCTCATCTAAGTGAATAACTCGAGTGAAACATCTACTGAAATGTACAAATAACTTAAAGAATGTTGGGATCGTCATTCATTAAGGATCTGTTAAACCAGTAATATACGCTATATACAATAATGTCTAATCAGTAAAGTATAATCATATATAAAATAGCGTAAAGGGGATGGTGAACCTTAACGCGGTCGGATCTTTAAAACCAAAATCGTAGTGGGCTCGCTATAAGGAGATGACATGGCACGCAAGGCAATGCCAGGGTAGATACACCGTTTACACTCCCGGACCGGTGGTGACGGCAAGCCAACAGCTTCCGCCCACCTCGAGCAATACCCCGAATCAACGTGGCCCCACCAAATCGAATCACACAAGTAATAGAATGGTTTCCGAAGGAGCATGCTCGATAAAAGGGTGCGACCATTTGTGTAGCCCGGTATAGCTCCTGTTTTTGTCATTTATGCCAACTCATGGGAGTTGGGTCCACGTAATATACCTCGAAAACGTCGCCACCATCCTACTTCATTCTGGAATCTCCACCACGTACACAGTTGTTAAAGTGGTTTTCGGTATTGGCCGGCTATAGGACAATATCCGATCCCGGTCTCATTAACAACCAATCGTTATATTTTTCACACCATGGTTGGTTATATAAAATCGATTTACAATTTCAAACCATTTACAAAATATATAACTTCAATTCCTCGGTTTGGAATTGTACAGTTGTGGTTTATCAAATTTCCATTTTTAAGTCTTCAAATTGTTCCCATGTATCTGTGTATATATATATATAGCTTAAGAAATAATTACTTAAAACATTTTAGAGTAAAGTTTTCGAAATCTTAAAAAATAATACTTTATGAAAATAATGGTTAAGTAAGTTTCAAAATTTTGTCGCTCTATAAAGTTTAAGACTTACAGACATATTAGGTTCCAACGACATATAGGAATTCTGGTTTCAAATACTTATCGACCATACAAAATTCAAAAGATCAAATTTCTCTCAACCACGGTGTCCGTATATAAGTTTTCTAACCTATGGTCAAGTGATACGGATATGTATCATTTCAATCCGCGTTAATTTATACCTACGGGTATATACCATTTCAACCCGCAATCCCAAATAAAGTTTTTGAAGTCATTCGGGTCTATCATTTTAACCCAAAGGAGATTTCTTACTAACAAGGGCTAGAAATATACAAGAATTAAACAAAACAGGAAGTAAATCATATATTATCAAATAACACTACATGAAATGATACTATATGAAATGACATGAATTATTCGATGACCATGATGAATTTAACATATAATTCTACATGCGTGCCTACAGTGCGGTAAACAGTTCAGTCGTTATTTCATCAAGATAGATTCACTTATCAATCGAATGACAGTCGTGAGTGATTACTCACCTTTGTTGAACAGAGATATTTGATAGCGGAAATGGCAGAGAGCACGGACCAGACGGTGAACAGATAGCTCCTAAGTTATTGGATTCCGGCTGCGACAAACGTATTAAAACCATTTATTAATATTCACGTCGCTATGTATTTCCGTTAGAAATGTCTAAATATTGGGTTGTCATTACAATTTCATTTTCACATATATGGACCACGTATATGTAGTTTAAATATTGCATGTTTACTGTTATCTCTTTTTATTCTTTATTATTAATATTTTTTTTCTTTTATTTAGAGAATATAAACATGGTATAAAATAACTTTATATAGGCACCCGAAACCTCGTCAACTCTACACCAACAGCAAGGTGAAATGTACAAACCAGGTCTATGTGAGTTTTAACCCAACGCCAGAAAACAGTATTCAATCAAAATGAATTTTTTTTTCACCAAATAAACTTGTATACATGTCTGGGAAAATTTAAACTCAACTAAAAAGTGAAAATGGTTTTTGACTCAAAATCAAAACAAGGTAAATTTTCAGAGTATCATTAACACAACCAAACGATAAGCGTCCAAGAGGAAAAATCTATTAACACACTTGGAGAATGACTCACCTCACAGCAAAATATAGGGCCATCATTTAAACATGAAACAACAAAACTTAGCCTGAAGGCAAAAATTTGGTTTGCTCGGCCACTCAACAACGTATATGGCCTCCGGAATGTATGGGCTTGTCAAAATTTCCACTGTCACTTTTTTTTTATATTTATTGATTTAATTCTTTTTTTTATAAACTTTTTCCTATCTTGCTCAAAACTGTATACAGAAAACTTCGTCTTCTTGCAATCACACTGACAATCTTGTTTAAGCCTAAACACAAGCCTATGCGTAAAAAAAAAACTTACTGGAACTGAGAAAAACAGAAAACTATCACCACTTCATATACACTTGATCCTGCAATATAGGGCCTTCACTTTTTTTAATATACATAAAACGCACGCAACCCAGGCAGTAAGAAAAAAAAACAAAATTTAGTTTGTTCAGCCATCAACAACAACGCACAACACGTTTAGAAATTTAAATTTGAATTTTAATTAATTAATTTCAGTTTATAACGACACCTAATAAATTTATACGGACCCACTATACACACACAAAACAGTGCGTAACTTTCACATCGGACATCCAAATTCAGCAAATAAGGTATCGTTGCGCTCGTCTTATCGGTACGAGTCTAATACTATAAAGAAAAATCATGTTTGGACTTTCAAATAAATATTCATTTTACGAAATTTGCGGTCGCCGATACTGCTAATCTGACCATATAAAAATGAATTTAATTGCGTTAACGTTAACGGAAATCTACAACAGACGTTATTATATTTTAATTATAAATTTCTCTTAAATATTACAACAAATAATGACATTCCAAAATTCAACATTTATGCAAATAAATTGCCAAAATACGTTACCCACAAATTTAATAGATTATTTTACTTAAAAGTTCTTTTATTCCAAACAATCTAGATATTTACAACAAATTCTTACGTTATTAAAAATTTTTAGTTTCAAATTCGTCGTCAATTTTCGTCGGAATCCAATTTATTAGCCGTAAAATTTCCCGGTTCGTTACAAAAGTTTGCTCACCTGAAGTTTTGTTGAAAAAGGGGAAGCAGAGAAAGATTTTTTTTTGGCCTAGAGTTGCCCTTGCATTGCCCAGTTTTGTTTTTTTGAACTCCTATTCGAAGTTTGTTTTGAATTCAAACTGAAACTTGAATTGAAGCTTTGCATTTCTTGAATTTGCTTTACATATTTTTGTCTTTATCTCAGGTTTTGGATTTAAAGTTCCTAGGTTTTAGCTTGCTTGCTTTAATCTATTTCAGGTTGAAGTCATTGTTGCAGTTTGGACTTTGATCTGCAGGCTTGGTTTTTTTGCTCTTTCAAAGCTTGAAGATTGCTTTTTTATGATTTGAAACCTTGCTTATTTTCAGATTGAAGATACTCAGGTTTGTAATTTGATCTCTAACTTGCTTCCAGGTTGCACTTGAAACAGATCATGATTTTATTTACAACTATTTTTTTGTTTTTCTGGTTTTCATTTTGTTTCCTTGGTTTTGTAAGTTTGATTGTCTTTGATATTGAGATGTGTGATTCTCAATCTTTTTTACCGTTCTTCTCAGATTTGCTGAGAGGTTATATGATTTGAATATGGGGAGATGAAGAGTTTTCTATAATTTTAATTTCATTATTTTATTCAATCAATTATATTAAATGCCATATGTAAAAAGTAATCATGAGATCTCAATTCATGTTGATTCTTTACTCCATCTCTTTGATGTATGTTTAGCATTTGTAATTTTACAAGACAAAAGAATTTTTAAATATATTTTTATATCATATTCACTTTATAAATAAATGTACTTCTTTATTCATTTGTATATATATACAATGTTAAAAGAATTTCTTTAACCAATATTTACATTATATAAAATATAAGTTACACCTTAATGATTTTCAAAAGCCAAATATTTTTTCTAAAACATTTATTTTAAATTTAAATTTAAATTCCAATTCACTTGGATTAAAATCCATTTATGTTTATTTATAAATTCATACACATACTTATGCAATTTAAATTCAAATTAAATGTATATACTCATATAAATATATGAAATTTGAATTCAAATGATTCTTTAAAATATTTATTATTTCAAGATTTTAAACTCAAAAGAAATTGGAGTTTTATCCATATATAGTTTATTACTTATTTTATTTGTTTGAGATTTTTCAATATATTGTCAAATTAAATTTCAAAAGTTTAAAATATATTATTAATTTTAATTGATAAATTTTTGGGATGTTACTTTTTATTTATAAGATACTAAATATAGAATTTCAAATCTATAGTTAAATTTTAAAATCAATGTCCAAATAAACAAATATCCTATTTAAATTTGGAAAATTCAAATTAAATCTACGATTTAAATTCACAAATTTATATCAATTACTAAATTTAATTTTACTCCAAAATCGGGATCGTTACAGAAATGATATATAACCGCATTTATGTTTTAAATTACGGATTGAAATGATAAATATCCGTATCACATGACCATCGGATAGAAAATTATATACAGACACCATGGTGTATATATATATATATAAATATTTTGAAATTGATTTCTATGTTTTTGGGAAGAAATACATGGTTTTAAATAAATATTGATTTTAGATATTACATAAATGCTATTTTATATATATAGTCAAATTCTTGACTTGCGCTATGTATAAATTAGTTGATATAAATAAGTTAATAATAAAGTTTGATTTTATTTAAAATATAATATGGTTAAGTATTTATTTAAATTATATTTAATATAGAATTTATAGTAATTTCAATAAATTAAGGTTGATAGATAAATTGGAAATTTATTTGAAATCGTATTTAATTGATAATTTTATTTAATGAAAATCGATTTGGGACTCATTGAATTTGAGATTTTAAAGAATATGATTTTTAACTTGATTTTTGTCTAAGGTTATATAAATGAATATATCAAATTTGAACAAAGTGAGGGAAATATTCAGTTATTTGAAATTGGAGTTCATTTGAAAGATATTTGAATTATTAAGTAAATATTTCAAAACTAAATAATAGTAAACTGAATTTGATATATATAGAGTTACCAAATTTAATTTTGGAATGTTGAACTTTGAAAGCTTTGAAATCTATTGAAATGGTTTATTTGGAGGTTCGAATCTATATTTTAAATCGATATAAATTGAAATGGTTTATTGAAAACTGAAAGTGAGTTGAAAGTTATGAATTGAGATTTAATTTAAGGTGAATAAAATTATGAAGTCAAGGAAATTATTTTACTTTATAAAGTAAAATTTAAATTTAAACTATTTTATTATATATACTGTTTGAATATCCAAACCGTTCAAGTGGTGGAAGTTATGGTTTAAAAGCTATGAAATTCAAAGTATTATGTTTTAAAAGGTTATATTTCAAGCGTTTGATTTCGAAATATTATAATTTTGAAAGTGTTATGGTTTTAGAAAAGGAAATATTTGAAATGAAAATGATATCGTGTTGATATGGTTTTGAAAGGGGAATGACATTTGGTTTTTAAGGAATAAACTATTTTTAAATTGAGTGCGGTGTTATAATAACGTTTGGTTGTTAAAGCGACCGAGATCGGAAGCTGTCGTATTCTCTGCCAACTCCGAAAACCACTTTAACAACCGTGTACGTGGTGGAGATTCCAGAATGAAGTAGGATGGTGGCGGAGTTTCCTTTGAGGTATATACGTGAACCGACTCTCATGAGTTGGCATAAGGTGGCTAAAACAGGAGCGATTGACGGACTAAGAAGGTAGTACCTTTTATCGGATACACTCCTTCGATACCATTCTATTACTTTGTGATTGATTTGGGCCCTTTTGATTTTAGGGGTGTGGCACGAGGTGTGCGGTAGTAGCTACTACGCATTACCATCGTCCCGGAAGCGTAATTGGTATATCTACCCTGGCATTGCTTAGTTGTGCCGTGTCACCTACCCTTGCGTGCCTAGTACGAGTTTGATTTTCACCCGTAGCCCGTGGAGTATTTAGGGTAGTCTCCCGATCCGGAGATGCGCTGATACTAGATGGACTACTGGGACTATTACGTGTTAAGGGCTATATGGGTAACCCCTTAACACTATTTAAAAGTAAGTTTATTTTACTATTAGACATTATTATAATAGTGTATATTACTACGTAGTAAATAGTTTAACGGATCCTTAAGAGATGTGAATCCCGAGCATCTCTTAAGTTGCTGCACTCACGTTAAACACTGGGTAGGAGATGTCAAATCTCGTAAACATCTCTGACACCATTCCACTCATATATTAACCATTGATTTAACTTACATAAGATCTTTTAGTTCCGACTCGAGTGTTTTGTCTTTTCAATTCGCTCGAGTCAGTCTGAACATTTCAGGGTTTGAAGACCTTATTTCTTGAGGACGAAGACGAAGATTGTATTATTACTATTATTTACTATATTGTTCCGCTACATCACATTATTCCGCTGCATTGTTATTTATTATTCTTTGGTATGTGTAACTCTTATTCTGTGTTGTTAAAGTATAATCGAATTTTTGTAAAACAGCTTCATAAACTGTAATTTGATTATTTTATTTTGTCATTCCACTGCGAGATTCCGTTTTGTTTTCTTTCTTTCTTTCTTTTTCTTATTCACCCTAATAAAAATTCGCCCTTTTGTATGGTTTGAGTCTGACGTGTGTTGTTTATCGTCAGTTTAAAACATACAAAAAGGCGGGATGTTACAACTAGTCGGTGCTTTAACACAATCGGTTATGAAGATGTCAAAGGCTTACTCCGTCCTCCCTCTAGGATGTTCCTTGATATGGCCTCGTAGGCAGAGGGCTTGTAGATGCTTTAGCCTGGCCAATTCTGGTGGGACTAAAGGCTTAGTCTATCCTCCCTCTACGAGGTACTTTGATCTGGCCATCTTGTTGCAATCAAAGGCTTTCCACCATCTTAAGCAGTTCCATTATTTAAGAAGAATCTTACTCCCAACCATGTAGATATGCTTGAGAATCTCTTCTTTATTCATCCACTGTTTGGAAATATGATTACAAAGTGCTTCTTTTTGTTTATCACACTACATTCATATTGGCGTAGTTGGTAGATTCTCCGATGAGGTTATTCCAAGCATAATTTCAGAGTATCAAATCTCCTCTTAGTATAGTCATTTCTAAATTTATGGTCAACGTACCTTGACATCCTTTGTCAACATTCGACCCCTAATTTGGGCATCTTATACTCAGCTTATTGAATATTCACGAAGATTTCCTTTTATCTCATATCCCCTTTGATGGGATTTAATATCAACTTTGATGAAGTATTACTTATTATGCATGGAAAATTCATTATGTAGTGAGATGATATGTTCAAAGTATGAATAGTAGTTATTTCAACCACTTATCTTGTAGTAGTAGTTTGGATGGTCCCTTATATGTACTTAACCCTTTAGTTAATTCATGCTTCTTGAGGGTAATTTTATCTTCCATTATACTATTTAATTTCGTTAGCAATTGACAAATTTGTTCTTATAGATAAAATCCTGTAAATATCCTGGATTCTTAGTATTGAAATTATGAGTGTTTTGGAATCCAAAGCAAGTTGTGATCAAATCATAATTAAAGAAATCTTTTATTGGTTTATGACCTTATTATCCCTTTCCAGTTGAACCATGTAGATCGTCTGAATCTTGTAGCTTGAGAAACATGATTTTCGATAGTAGTTTTACTTCTAATATCTTGGATTGTTTCCTTATTCTGTTTTAGTGTACTGATCATCCAGTTAATGATTTCTTATCCTTTTCTTTGCTCTTCCTGGCTAAGATGGTCTAAGGAAATCCTTTCTTTGTTTGAAATAAAAGGTAACTCCTTAAAAGATTTTTTTAACTTCCTTTTTGGATCAATTATTTGTTTGATTAATTCGTCCTTTTTGTTGCTTACAACCATAGCTGTTGATAGATGCTCTTTCATCTCTTAGCTTTTCAAGTGCTACTTGGTGTATCTCAATAGTTTGGATAAGAAATTCTGTTCCCAATGTTCAAAGTTTGAGGGAAATTTTTATGGCGCTTATACCCTCATAAGAGAAATGTGAACCTTGAACGGGGAACCCAACGGTCATAATTTTTGAGCCAATAGTTCTTCAATTGAAAGTAGACTCTTCTGATTAAAGCTTTAGTGGCGCAAATGGACCATGGTAAAAAAATTCGAAAGGCATATTTTTCAATAATTTATACCCTTAAAGCTTCCGTAAACTCCTTTTCAAAATAGATAGACATATGGAATCATTAATAGTCGCTCTTTTAGTCTACAAAGAACATTTTCCTCATAAATACATATAATAAAATTCTTTGAATAAAATTGCTTGTTAAGACGAATATTATTATAGTTGTATAAAGTTGTAGCATTTCAAGCTTTACTTAACGAAAGGAAATACCTTGTTTCTAAGTCTAAAAAGTCATGATTCATGAACTGATAGACTCTATAGGAAAGAATATGCTTTTCTATAAGGATTCTTTCTTTTTGGAACAAATTCATAGCGATTCTTTGTTACATAAATCTAAGTTTTGAGAGAGAGGATCAAAATTCTACACATCATTAGAAAATATACTGATTTAAGAAAACTTAATTTATAGAAATTTATATATATGAAATTATATCATACAAACTTGTATATAAGCAATTTTATATATCTAAGACAATGACATGAAACCAACCAATGCATATAAATTCATTGATGTGGCTAATATTCCCGATGCTATCTTGTGTAGTTGATGCCATCTGTTACTTGTAACACTAGTAATTGCATAGTATACCTTATGGTCATGTTATTAATGTTACTCGTCGTCATTCAATATGATCACATCACTATTCAATCCATCCCTTGTTTGTATGGTATCATGGTGTCGACTGATATTATCTAAATTATCCTTGAGCTTGTAGTCTTGCTTGAGGTTTGGAGTACTTTCTTAACTCATAATCTATACACATCTTTCCATATAAAACCACATATGCCTTATACGCAAACGTATTTGGAATCATATTCACTCCCTAAACAACTTTAGTTTTAATCTTCGTGAGAGAAGCATTTCAAAATTGATATATGTGACGACCTGCCTTTCCAACTACAGAAAGACGTATCATCAATAAGAAAAGAAAGAGATAGAAATAGAAAAGATAGAAAGAATAACAACATCAGAATCTCACAGTGGAAACGGAACAAAATATAATACATCACATAACTATTACATTGTTTTACATATATCAGAGTTGCACAACATCATTTAAACGTGACAATTATATATATATATATATATCTGTCATTACATACATCCTAAAATACAACATACACTAACTAACACAGCGGAACTAGATAGATAGATACGTCTGGACTCCTGCTCCATGCTCCTTCAGAACTCAACAATCCAAAAACCTATCACTTGGTTACTCATAAAAATTTGAGTACCCAAGAGTTTATGAAAAAAAGAAATAAACTCTGGGTCAGACATGGGTCTGGTGTGAGTAAACGGGTTAAAGTTGTTTAACTTTGAAAATCATTTGAAAATAAAGTTACCACGTAAGACTTCCTACACATAAACACGGATAAGTTTTTACCTTACGCTGAACAATTTATGGGAAATCCAGTGATATTATAATAGTGTCTAGGGTTTTCAAGTAAAATACAAAAATAGCTGAAATGCTTACATCTCACATTCCAACATAGTTGGGCACAATCAAAACATACGGCGCTTATTCGAGATTGGATTCCATACAATGGCAGGGCTACTAGGGTACCGCCCGTCACAGTACGGGGCCTAGATCACCGTACCGAGGATCACTCCCGATCCCCTACAACACAAGGCTGGAACCATTCCTTACTGAACAATTTCGAACAAGATAACCCCGCGATTGTAGCTAGCAACCGCCCAAACAGCCGAATAAAAAGGGACATCTAGATAGGGGTATATCTCGTCCTGCTTAGGTGCTACCCTCCTAACCTAGCTGCACATCCCCTGTTTTAGCCATTTCCGGTTGATTAGGCTTGAGGCTGTGATTACCTTTATAGAAAATATCTATCTTAGAATGCTCATCGTCCACCTGACGATGTTCTGAAAGCATTTAATCCATACAAGTTCATTCCGGGTTCGAACGAAACCAAAGGCATTATCTCGTTACACTTATTTTGGAATCACTCTCAGAGTTAACGACAATAACCCTTCCACTCTGAAACACCATCTCGATCTTCACTTGAAATGTCACAACCTGTCATTTAATTTGGATCGATGTGGTTTTCGGATAATCAATTTGACACGCGATCCCGGTCTCATCGAAATCCAAACGTCATTTTAAAGGTCAAGTTGTTTAATAGTTTAAACAGTTTAATTCAACACTTTGAATTCACCTAGCATCTATCATAGATAAATCATACACAATCATCATAGATTTATCAAGGCATATCACAGAGTATCATAGAATATAACCAAATAGATATCACAAATCTAGATATCCTACTTAAACAATCATCCATAAGCAAGCATCTTTAATACTTATTGTAATTAATTCAATTTAAACTAATTACTTGAGAATTAATCACTTAATCCTATTTAATAAATCATTAATTAACTATTCCATTTCAAACCATTTAATTAATTAATCACTTCTTAATCAATTTATTAAACCTTAATTGCTTAATTATTTATCCCTTAATTATTAATTAATAACCTTAATTATTTAATAATAAAACTTACTTTCAAATTAATTAATCCTTAATTATTTATTTAATTAACTACTAACTGCAAATTAATTAACTTTAACTATCTAATTAACAATTCTTAATTACAAATTAATTAGACACTTAATTATTAATTAACAAATCTTTAATTACAATTATAAATTAATCATTCTTAATTACCTCCAAAACAATTGATTAATTAATTAAAAAAATCGTTCATCTTAATTAACATTTTAAAAATCTTCCCTAAATTTTTAAATCAATTTATTACTAACTTAGAAAACTTTAAATGTTAATTAAATTTAAAACTTATCTTATATTAATTACTTAGTTAAAGTATTAATTGGATTTTAAAAACATTCTAAAGTATTAACTAAATAATTAAAACTTATAATAAATTCTTAACTTAAATTTGTCAAACACTAACTAAATCATCAATACCTAAAATTTAATTAAGGTGATATAACTTAAATTTCATTATGCTAAGAACTTGCGAACCTGGCCCGAGAATATTCCCAGTTTACTCGAGTAACACTCGAGTTCCACCCACCATTTCCTCGAGTCCTCTTCGTTCCTCACATATGTTTCTTCTTCTTCTTCTTCTCTTTTTTTCAAGTTAAGTTAAAGTTTAAACTATAATAACAGGAAACTCTCTCACGTGCTCAGGTTATAACGCGAAGCAATCCACCATTTCCTCGAGTATCAACTCGAGTCGCTCACCACCGAACAAACTCTGACACATATCTATGCCGTACACGTGCACGGCGTCTTGCTGTCGCTCCGGCGAACCTCACTTCCTTCGGCAAATCGAAAAACTCCCCTACATTCGAATCAAAACTCGATTCGATGCCAAAATGTAACGATCCCGGATTTTAAATAAGTTTAAATTGATGATTAATTTAATTTTTGAATAAAATTATGAAGTAGTCGGCAATTAATATAAAATATTAGTTTAAAAAAATATATGAATTAATTGAAATTTAATTTGGGCATTTAAAAATAAATATTTATAAAGAAATACAAGACAATTTGTATGTAAGGCAAATTAAATATTTAAGTTAGAAATATAATTATATACATAAGATAAATTACAAAATATAAAGTAAAACATATTAGACAAATTCTAACATCAAATTTAATATAGAACTTCATTCATATTTCAAAGCAATAAGTGTAGACCAAAAGAAAAGAAGACAATACAATATATTTAAGTATGAACGATATAAAGATAAGTCAATACAAAGTAATAGAACATAAGTATGAACCCAGACCACAAAAATATATGTATCTTTGAACTTGTAAAATGAATAAACAAATATATATGGGTATGAAGCCAGTAAACAAGAAGATAGTAAATATAGAATCTCAAGCATATTACAATGCAAAAGACAACAACAAAAATATATATATTCATGTACAACCGAAATAAGGAAAAAATAAGTAGATTGTATAAAGCAATTAAATGCTAGCATAACATTTTATCATCTATCAGCCGAGTTAAAGAAGGCAAGAAATAAATATAAAAAAAGTAAAGTGAATATCTATCGTACAAGCTAATAAATGCAATATACCTCATGAATTTAATACCCATATCCTCTTTGCTCAAATATATCATCTCAACATATATAGAATCTTATACATCAGCCACCATAACATATTTATCAGCCTGCAAAGAAAAAAAAATCTTTGTCCTGCTTTGTGTAAAATACTATCACCTGTACAAAGCATTATAATATCATCCTATTGTACAAAATATATTATCACATGTACAACTCATCTTCTATATATCCAACTTTCTCTTCATTTTAGTTCAAGCACCATTTTTAAAATTGAAATCATACCATCTTTAAAACTCAAACAACAATTAAACTTAAAGTAAACAAGCTTCAGTTAGAAAATTCAAAGCCTGTAGTTTTTTATACAGAGGAGCAACTCTGTTCTTCTTCTGGTAAACGGTGAGTAACTTATTTCTTAAAATTTAAAGTATAAATTTGTTGTTTATTTATATATTTGTGAATAGGTTATATATATATATATATGTGTGTGTGTGTGTGTGTGTGTGTGTGTGTGTGGATCCCCTGAATATTGAAAACTGGAATTGTTATTTCTTTCTATTGTTTGCTCAAGACCCCTATTTTGAGTTCCTCAATACTGATGTTTGATTTTAGAATCATTTTTCTTGATATACTTAATTGTTTGAGCTGAGAGATTAAACAATATTGGTTGTTATATTCTAACTAAAGATTTAAACATATATTTAAGTTAAAAACAGTCTGAAAATAACTCTGGAAAAGCCAAGAACTGAGAAACATCATCATATATACAGAAAATTCGAATGTCTTAATTCTCAAATTCAAATATATAATTTGAAATCTTATACCTCGACTTGATTTTTAAGGCTAGAATTGGAATTTTTAGATCACGAATTCAAGAGGGGTTGGGTTTTGTTCGAATTTCATTGTTTGGGGAAATTCTGGCGAACACGTCGAGGAGGAGGGTCGGGGTTGTCTGAGGTGGTAGTGGAGAGTGCGGGGGTTATGAGAAAAATAGAGCAGTGGTGAAGAGTTCATCGTGGCGGCGGCGGGAAGCTCAGGAAGTTGGGTAACCTAGTTTTGACGAGGTTGCATATTTTTGATTCTTTCTTTGACTGGAGGTGATCGAGTGCATTAGGGATCTGGGGAATGGTAAGAGGAGCAGTGGCGAGTCGATGACCGGAGTATGAGGTTTTCTGGTTGTCGGGGTTGTGAGGACGATGACATTCCAAGTTTGGAGGGTGTTTCTATGTTTGCTTCCAGGTATCGAGTTGTACTCAATTTTATTCGAGGGGTTGATGGAAATTCTTGAAGTCAGAAGAGGATGCTTGGATGAACATCGACTCGTTCGACGATGAGACATCGACCGAAGGAGCTCGGTGATGTTGCGCACGTGCACGGTGCACTTTGTTGATCCGGTGTTTTTTTTGGTTGAAGGGAGATTAGTGTACTCGAGTTTTTGCTCGAAGCCCCTTTGATTTTTGCTTGAAGCAAAATAGGATGGCCAGGCTGTTTTTTTTAATTACGGTTTTTTATAAAAAGAAATAGGCTGTGTTTAAACCTGGAATTGAAATGTAAGAATCTCAGATCAATGTTAACTGAGTTTAACAATGTGATATCCAGGAAATTTTAGCAATATCAATTTAATAATCTGTATCCAAAATTAAATTGATTTGATAAAATTTTAATAAAAAATTTACTTGATTTAATTATCCAAATAAATAAATGTTTAATTGGTGAATTTTATCTTTTAAAAGCTAATAATTGTTTTCCTATTTATAATGTATGTATATATATTTATATATTGTGAATGGATAAGTTTGATTTGAAGTTAAATGAACAAATAAAATATGGTTTTTAAAATTCTAATATTCATTTGATAATTTGAAGATTATTATTTTATTTAATAAATAATTAATTGATTTAAAATACTTAAAGCAATTGTTTTAAATTGTATAATTGCAGTTGAAACATAGTTTAAATTCTAATAAGATAAATAAAAGTTTATTTTATTTAAATATAGCTTAATAATTATAATTTGGAATTATATGAAAATTTAAGATACTCTTTATATATTAAACATTAATTCTTTTAATTAAGATAAATAAGACAAGTAATTTATGATTTCTTTTATAAATGATTTAAAATTGATAAATGAGTTATTTTCTAATAATAATAAATGTATAAATGTAGATATGTTTTAAAAAGACAATGTTATTATTTTAAAATTTAAAATATGTTGATAAACTAGTTTTAAATTGGTTTTAAAATTGGATTTTAAAATGTATAAATAGCATTTGAATTTGAATTCATTTTGAAATTCAAATGAATAAACATATATGAATAACCATATTTAAATTTTGTAAGTGAGCTTTCATGTTTTACAAATTGTTTTACTTCATCTAAAGAAATACATATTCATTCATTTGTGTAAACTACTTATATGTATATTTAATAAAGAAAAGGGGATTTTTATTTATCTTTAAATTTAAAAATAATAAGTAAAATATGTATTAAACAAGTGTTAGCATCTTAAACAATTAATGAGACAAGTGTATAAATTTATTTACTTATTTTGACAAGTGTCTTTTATTTTGATTTTCTTTTATATTTTAAAATAAATCACTTATACACTTATAAAACATGTTTTTTTTCTTCATCCTCATTTTTTTTCTTATGTTCATTTTCTTCTAAGAAAAGAAAGATCTCAGCTGAAACATAATTGTTTCAGAAAACTCTCAAATACATAATCAAATCTGTTCAAGCAATGCAACCCTCCCTTTGTAAATCTGTAACCTTTCCAAATGCAAAAGAAATTGCCTGCACCTGAATTCCTCTCCTCTGTAAATCTTATTTAAAATGCAAGTCTGTTCAAACATGCAAGCAAATCCCCTGTAAATTATTTTCAAAAGCAAAATGAAGGCCTGCATTTCATTCTCTTTCAACCTGTTCAAAACCATCACAGTTTTCACCTGCAGAAGCAACAAGTAGCCTCTGCATCTCTTTTAAAATATGGGAATATAAAGATTAAATCTGAAGCTAGTTTAAAAATTGCTAAAGTATAATGAAAGCCTCTGCATCTCTTTTACCTGGAAATAAAAATGGAATTTGAAGCAAGTTTGTATGCCTGCATGCAAGTTTCTAACAGCAAATTCAAGATTCAAAAAGCATGCATGCAAGTTTAAATTTGTTAGAAACTCAAGTTTTATTAAAGATTCAAAGAAGTAAAAGTTTTCTCTGGAATATGTGCTCTGCTTTATCACAGTATCCAGGTGAGTAACTCTTTTGAAAATTTAATTATAAATTGTTGCTTAAATAGGTATGTTTGTGTATGTTATTTGGATTTGCATGTTGTTTGGTTTGCCTGTGCATATTATTTTGAATATATTACTTAATACATGCATATGTGTGACTGCGCTTCTTTTGTCTCTGGTTCCAGAACCATATTCTTTTAAAAATTAAAGATCAAATTCTTTTGCTCTTGTTTATATATTGTTAAGGATTAAATCCTGAAGTCAATGTGTTAAATTATAACATAGTTAGTTCAGAAATTTATTTAAGTAAAATGAAGTTGGGTAATGTCTCTGTAAAACTTGAAACTCCAGAGTATGTTAAAACATGTTGAAACTCAAACATTATAGATTTTAAATGCAGTATAGTAAACTGAAAACCTAAACAAAATAATGATTTTTAGAACCAAAATCATATTGATTAGTTAGAAGTTGAGACTGCAGTTCTTAATTGAACTGAAATTGGATTTTCAGCAAACTCTTGTGATCGAGTTGATCAGAAGGTTTGAGATTCTTGGTGATGGTAGAGCAGTGATCGGGGGATGTAGCAAAAATGTCAGGAAGATGAATAGTGCTTGGTGAAGGCGATGGGAGGTTGGCGAAGTTTGTAAACCTAGTTTCATGGCAGTAGGGAATTTTGATCGGCATGAAGCCTATAGAGGTTCGAGTGCTACAATATTGGGTGAGAGGGTAGCTCGGGTGTTGAAGAAGAGGTGGACGTGGTGCCGTCTCTGATGGTCGGCGTTGAGGAGACGAACTGTTTTCAGGTTTGGGGTGGTATTTTCTTGTTGCTGATAGGTTTTGGTTTGGGCAACTCGTTTCCGTTTTCGAATGGATTAAGGGGTTTTGATGTTAGCAAGGTGATGTAAGGGAGGTCGGCGATTTGCTTGTTGCCTGGGTGGTGGCTGGAGGTGGCTACAGCCACCGTGCATATGCACGGTGATGGGTGGTGTATCAGGTGAAGTTTTTGGGTTTGCTGTGTTTGTTTTACTCGGGTTATACTCGAGTTAACTCGAGCTTTGCACGATGACAACCTGGGGTTTACTCGAAGTAAACTGTAAAGTGGCTCGTGTGCTATTTCTTTTGAAGTTACAGGTTTTAGAAAACTTTATATTCCAATTCTGATTGTTTTAAAACTAAATACAGGGTTATGAAAACAGAATTTAAATCATATTTAAAATTTGAATTTCAAATGAAATTTTAATCCAGGTATGAAATTCTAAAATTTAAACTTTGGAACAAAAATGTTTAAACAACTTCAAAGAGTTTAAATATTTGAATTTAAAATAAAGTTTTAAATTTAAGTAAAGATTTAAACATAAGTTTAAATCTGGAATCAAACTTCAATTTTGAACAATATTTTGAAAATAAAGAAAGTTTTTAATAAAACAAAAAGAAATTTTAAATGTTTAAACAAATTAGTTGTTTAAACATATTTAAATATGATTTGTATTTTGAAATGAATTTGGGGTTTAAATTTATTTTAACTTCCTTTATAAAATGAGAAATCTTAGCATAAGATTTTAAAGGTTTTGAATGTTTTAAAACTTTGTCTATGTTAAGTTTGATTTCTTTTAAAATTTTGAACTTAAAATGTAATTTGAAACAATTTTAAATTAAATTGTTTTAAAGTTACTTTATTTATGATAAAGTAACCATGAATAAGAAATGTTTTATTTTTAAAAGTAAATTTAAGATTTAATGATCTTTGTTTCATTAAATTAGTAAGGTAATTTAAATAATTTAATTAATTAATTTGTTTAATTAATTAAAGATTTGAAATAAATTAAGGTAATTAAATTAGTAATTAATTTAGGTTAATTACTTAAGAAAGGTAATCAAGAAATTGTTAATAAGTTAATGAAAGTCATTAATTTGTGATTTTTTATTAATTAATTAATGTAATTAATTTTGATAATTAATTGGATTAATTAATTTAAATAATCAATTATGAAACTTAATTAAGTATGATTACTTTATGTAAATAATTAAAGATATTAATTACTCTTTGTAATTAATTTATTAATTGGATTAGTTTCAATTAATTAATTAAGTTTAATTAATTTAGAATAATCATTGAATGGATTGATAAGAAATCAATGTGGAATAATTACTTAGAAAAGTAATTAAGTTAAGTAAATTTTTGGAAGTAATTAATTAAAGTATGATATTTGGGATTAATTATCTTGTGAAGTGATTAAAAATTAATTAATTAATGGAATTAATTTAAGCATTTATTAATTGAGTTATTTGAAATAATTAAGTGATGTAATTAATTAAGAGTAATTAATTACTAATGAGATTAATCAAGGATGATTAATAAATATAATTAATTTAGGAGTAATTAAGAAAGTAATTAAGGGTAGTAAATTACTGAATATGATTAATCAAAAGTGATTAATAATTGTGGATTAATTAAGGTTAATTACTTAATATAATTAATTTAAATAAGTAATTAATTTAAATGTAATTAAGGATCATTAATTAATTAATATGATTAATGATGTAATTAAGGATTAATGTAATTAATTAATTAATGAAGTAATTAAAGGTTAATTACTGATTTTGGTTAAGGATAATTAATTTGTAAATTAATTAAAGATAATTACTTGGATGTAATTAAAGGATAATTAATCAAAGGTGTTTAATTAAGGTGATTAATTTGAGGATAATGATTTAATTGATTGATAATCAATTAATGGTTAAGTAAGCAAGTTCTAAATGGTGAAGTAATTAATTTAATTCATTTTAAATTAATTAAAAATAGGTAATTAATTTAATTCACTTTAAATTAATTAGAGATAGAAATAATTAATTTAATTCATTTTAAGTTAATTTTAGATGGTGTGATTATGGATCCTTGCTTATGAATGGATAATTTGGTTTGACTTGAATGGTTTGAATCTCAGATATGAGATAAATAGTGTTGTGTGATATGGATGCATTGGTTGCATTGTGATGGTATGAGTTATCTATGGATGATGGTAATATAGATTGTCAATTTGTGATGATTACTTGTTTATGATAATATTGTTGATTATCTATTATGATGATGTGAAGTATCTATCTGTGTGTATATAGATAGTTTAAATTGAATTGTTTTAAACTTAAAACAACTTGGACCTAAAAGACACGCTTTGGATTTCGATGAGACCGGGATCGGGTTTCCATATTTGGAATCCGAAAACCACATCGATTCCAATTAACGTTAGGTCGTGAATCTAAGTGGAGCAAGTGAAGACTCGAGGTGTAAGGGCTATACGTCAGTATAACTCTGTGGGTGATTCTGTAATGAGTCTGACGGAATAGTGCTTATAGATTTGGGATGGCGAATAAGAGTGCAAGGGCTATGGTCGTTGACTCTAAGGGTGATTCCAATAAAGAGTGCAACGAGATAGTGCCTTCGGTTTCGTTCAAACCCGGAACGAACTTGTATGGTTTGAATGCTTTCAGCACATCGTCAGGCGAACGATGAGCATTCTAAGTGATGTGTCCTATAAAGGTAATCGTAGCCTCAAGCCTCATCAACCGGGAACGGCTAAAACATGGGAGGTGTAGCAAGGCTTCGTGGGTAGCCCCCACTTGAGAGTAAGATTTACTCCTGTCTAGAAGTACCTTTATATTCGGCTGTGTGGGGCAGTGGTTCGCGACAACTGCCGGGGTTGTCTTGTTCGGAACTGTTCAGTAAGGAACGGGTCCGGCCTTGTGTTGCAGGGGAGTCAGGGTGGCTCCTCGGTATGGTGATCTAGGCCACGTACTGTGACGGGCGGTACCCCAGTAGCCCTGCCATTGTATGGAATCCAAAATCCAATAATTGCCAACGGTTTTGATTGTATTACCCACTTTTGTGGCTAGTAGCTGGAATTTAATCATGTAACAATTTCGGCTATTTCATATTTATTTGAAAACCCTAGACACTATTATAATATCATAGGATTTCCTATCAAATGTTTTGGTTAGCGTAAGGTAAAAACTTTTCCATGTTTATGTGTGGGAAGTCTTACGTGATACCTTTCTTTTTAAAGGTTTTTAAAAGTTAAGCAACTTTAACCTGTTACTCACACCAGACCCATGTCTGACCCGGAGTTTATTTTTGTTTTTCATAAACTCTTGGGCACTCAAATTTTTACGATTAGCCAAGGGATTCAGGTTAGGATTCGGGTTAGCTTTGACGAATATTGGAGGAGCAATGGAGCAGGAGGCTTCCGCGTTGTAGATATAGTAGTCCGCTGTGTTTGTTATCTCTGAGTTATTTGTGATTGTATTGAGTTGTAAGTACTAGACAGGTGTTTATAACTTTCTAGTATATGTGATGTGTATGCTGTGTATCTCTGATGGATATTGTATATTATGTAAATACTTTTGATTATTAATATAATTTATTCGTTCCGCTATTTAGATTCTGATGTGTTGTTTCTTCTTTCTTATCTTTCTTCTATTCTCTATCCCTTTCTTTCTTATTAGCGATGCAATTTCCTGGAGATAGGAAGTTGGGTCGTTACAGTGGTATCAGAGCATTAGGTTGAGTGAATACCTAGGCTCTGGAGTGGTGTCTATCTAGAGAGAGCGTATTTGTAGTTTTGATATATATTTATATATATTTATTATTTCTACCTATCTATTGGGTTACCTGTTCAGGTTTTCCAATATAAGTTATAAAGGTAGATAAGGTAGTAGTGTGTGGAACACGATTACTACCATTGGTTGGAGTTTGAATGTTTGAGGTTAGAAGTGTATTTGTCGAGACTGTAGACCTAATACCGTCTCGAGTGAGTTGTGCAGAGTGTAGAGATTTCATCGATCTCTGAAGGAAACCTGTTAAGGTTCAGAGTCTATCTTTGAAGATGAATGAGTTGAGTTTGGATCTGTTGGTTGGTAGAAGAGTGTGATGGTATTTTGATACCTAAGGAAATAGTAGCTGCGTGATGAGATGCAGTGGCTATGGATTATGTCCGAAGATGTTTTCTTTGGAACGAGTTAGGAAGCCTGTCTACTTTGGGGATGTGACTGAGTTTAGCTGGTCGTTTGTGATTGGCTTTGAGGGCCGAGTTTCTCGAAGAGCTTTGGATAAGGAGTTTTGGCATTGGAGTCAGCAGTGCAACTCGGAGTGTCTGTGTTGGCAGAACTTGGCTGGCTGAGTAGTTTCTGAAGGTGGAGTTCAGGAGCAGCAGAGTGGAACCAATACTTTATTGGATTGGCTAATTAAGAGTAAGCTGTTCTGTTTGGTTAACAGAGAGAACAGTTTTGTTTGGGAATTTGTTTCTATTGATCGCAAAAGTGATTTACGATAGTTTGAGTGTTCTTTGAGGTATTAAAGAATTTTTGGTTGTCTTATGAGAAGTCGGAAGTTTATCCACTTCTGAAGATTGAGTTTTCTTATCGACCGGATTCCAGGAGTGCTACCAGTGGATCAGCTAGTAGAAGGATGGCTTCTCGAGATAGGTTTGGTGGGGCAGCTCAGGATTGGTAAAACATCTGAATTTTCTTGGATATGTTGAGCCATATTTCTGGAAAGTGATGTCCAGTTTGTGATCATATTCTTCATCAGCAGTGTCTTCTGTTCCAGTTCAGAGTTGTGCAGCGGAAGCAGTTTGGGAATGTTTCTGTTTTGTTTTTCTGGATAGAAGAAATGAGTTTGTTCCTCTGATGTTTGAAGAGTAGAGTTGGTGATCTTAGTCTCGGTTGATCTTGAGGAGATCGTTGTGTTAGGTTGTTTTTGGTCTAGATTATTTCTAGAGGCATCAACAAGAGTTGAACTGATCAGTTTGGATAAGAGATGAAGGAATTTGGATTCCGGAGTCAGAGTTTGTTTGGATCTCTTCTGTGTTTTGATTGGATTGGTGTTTGGTTTTCAAGAGTTGTTTTGCCAGTTTGGATAATTGGATTTAATGAGATTCACGTATCTCTGAGGGAGTACGTGTATGAGTTATCTCTAGAAGTGGAACCAGCTGTTCAGGAAGATTAGGGTGTTGAGTCAGACTCATTTGTGGTCTGATATCCTGTTTAGAGTTGTAGATCTAGATGAGTTGAAGCTCTGTAGCTTCGTAGTTTAGATGGTTTGTATTTTGTAGGGCGAGTATCCCGGTATATATATATACCGGGTAAACTCGAGGAATTTTTATCTGGAATTTATCTGGATAATTAAATTTGTTTGATTAGATAAATTGGTTGCTATGGTTGTTAGCATTTGATTGATTGATGTATGTTTGTGATTTAAAATTTAAAATTTTAAATGGGTTATTAAATTACTTTTGCTTTTGAATTTCGGGGACCAAATTCTTTTAAGGGGGGAGGAATGTTATATCCCGAAAATTTTAGCAATATCAATTTAATAATCTGTATCCAAAATTAAATTGATTTGATAAAATTTTAATAAAAAATTTACTTGATTTAATTATACAAATAAATAAATGTTTAATTGGTGAATTTTATCTTTTAAAAGCTAATAATTGTTTTCCTATTTATAATGTATGTATATATATTTATATATTGTGAATGGATAAGTTTGATTTGAAGTTAAATGAACAAATAAAATATGGTTTTTAAAATTCTAATATTCATTTGATAATTTGAAGATTATTATTTTATTTAATAAATAATTAATTGATTTAAAATACTTAAAGTAATTGTTTTAAATTGTATAATTGCATTTGAAACATAGTTTAAATTCTAATAAGATAAATAAAAGTTTATTTTATTTAAATATAGCTTAATAATTATAATTTGGAATTATATGAAAATTTAAGATACTCTTTATATATTAAATATTAATTCTTTTAATTAAGATAAATAAGACAAGTAATTTATGATTTCTTTTATAAATGATTTAAAATTGATAAATGAGTTATTTTCTAATAATAATAAATGTATAAATGTTGATATGTTTTAAAAAGACAATGTTATCATTTTAAAATTTAAAATATGTTGATAAACTAGTTTTAAATTGGTTTTAAAATTGGATTTTTAAAATGTATAAATAGCATTTGAATTTGAATTCATTTTGAAATTCAAATGAATAAACATATATGAATAACCATATTTAAATTTTGTAAGTGAGCTTTCATGTTTTATAAATTGTTTTACTTCATCTAAAGAAATACATATTCATTCATTTGTGTAAACTACTTATATGTATATTTAATAAAGAAAAGGGGATTTTTATTTATCTTTAAATTTAAAAATAATAAGTAAAATATGTATTAAACAAGTGTTAGCATCTTAAACAATTAATGAGACAAGTGTACAAATTTATTTACTTATTTTGACAAGTGTCTTTTATTTTGACTTTCTTTTATATTTTAAAATAAATCACTTATACACTTGTAAAACATGTTTTTTTTCTTCATCCTCATTTTTTTTCTAATGTTCATTTTCTTCTAAGAAAAGAAAGATCTCAGCTGAAACATAATTGTTTCAGAAAACTCTCAAATCCAGAATCAAATCTGTTCAAGCAATGCAACCCTCCCTCTGTAAATCTGTAACCTTTCCAAATGCAAAAGAAATGGCCTGCACCTGAATTCCTCTCCTCTGTAAATCTTGTTTAAAATGCAAGTCTGTTCAAACATGCAAGCAAATCCCCTGTAAATTATTTTCAAAAGCAAAATGAAGGCATGCATTTCATTCTCTTTCAACCTGTTCAAAACCATCACAGGTTTCACCTGCAGAAGCAACAAGTAGCCTCTGCATCTCTTTTAAAATATGGGAATATAAAGATTAAATCTGAAGCTAGTTTAAAAATTGCTAAATTATAATGAAAGCCTCTGCATCTCTTTTACCTGGAAATAAAAATGGAATTTGAAGCAAGTTTGTATGCCTGCATGCAAGTTTCTAACAGCAAATTCAAGATTCAAAAAGCATGCATGCAAGTTTAAATTTGCTAGCAACTCAAGTTTTATTAAAGATTCAAAGAAGTAAAAGTTTTCTCGGGAATCTGTGCTCTACTTCATCACAGTATCCAGGTGAGTAACTCTTTTGAAAATTTAATTATAAATTGTTGCTTAAATAGGTATGTTTGTGTATGTTATTTGGATTTGCATGTTGTTTGGTTTGCCTGTGCATATGATTTTGAATATATTACTTAATACATGCATATGTGTGACTGCGCTTCTTTTGTCTCTGGTTCCAGAACCATATTCTTTTAAAAATTAAAGATAAAATTCTTTTGCTCTTGTTTATATATTGTTAAGGATTAAATCCTGAAGTCAATGTGTTAAATTATAACATAGTTAGTTCAGAAATTTATTCAAGTAAAATGAAGTTGGGTAATGTCTCTGTAAAACTTGAAACTCCAGAGTATGTTAAAACATGTTGAAACTCAAACATTATAGATTTTAAATGCAGCATTGTAAACTGAAAACCTAAACAAAATAATGATTTTTAGAACCAAAATCATATTGATTAGTTAGAAGTTGAGACTGCAGTTCTTAATTGAACTGAAATTGGATTTTTAGCAAACTCTTGTGATCGAGTTGATCAGAAGGTTTGAGATTCTTGGTGATGGTAGAGCAGTGATCGGGGGATGAGGCAAAAATGTCAGGAAGATGAATAGTGCTTGGTGGAAGCGATGGGAGGTTGGCGAAGTTTGTAAACCTAGTTTCATGGCAGTAGGGAATTTTGATCGGCATGAAGCCTATAGAGGTTCGAGTGCTACAATATTGGGTGAGAGGGTAGCTCGGGTGTTGAAGAAGAGGTGGACGTGGTGCCGTCTCTGATGGTCGGCGTTGAGGAGACGAACTGTTTTCAGGTTTGGGGTGGTATTTTCTTGTTGCTGACAGGTTTTGGTTTGGGCAACTCGTTTCCGTTTTCGAATGGATTAAGGGGTTTTGATGTTAGCAAGGTGATGTAAGGGAGGTCGGCGATTTGCTTGTTGCCTGGGTGGTGGCTGGAGGTGGCTACAGCCACCGTGCATATGCACGGTGATGGGTGGTGTATCAGGTGAAGTTTTTGGGTTTGCTGTGTTTGTTTTACTCGGGTTATACTCGAGTTAACTCGAGCTTTGCACGATGACAACCTGGGGTTTACTCGAAGTAAACTGTAAAGTGGCTCGTGTGCTATTTCTTTTGAAGTTACAGGTTTTAGAAAACATTATATTCCAATTCTGATTGTTTTAAAACTAAATACAGGGTTATGAAAACAGAATTTAAATCATATTTAAAATTTGAATTTCAAATGAAATTTTAATCCAGGTATGAAATTCTAAAATTTAAACTTTGGAACAAAAATGTTTAAACAACTTCAAAGAGTTTAAATATTTGAATTTAAAATAAAGTTTTAAATTTAAGTAAAGATTTAAACATAAGTTTAAATCTGGAATCAAACTTCAATTTTGAACAATATTTTGAAAATAAAGAAAGTTTTTAATAAAACAAAAAGAAATTTTAAATGTTTAAACAAATTAGTTGTTTAAACATATTTAAATATGATTTGTATTTTGAAATGAATTTGGGGTTTAAATTTATTTTAACTTCCTTTATAAAATGAGAAATCTTAGCATAAGATTTTAAAGGTTTTGAATGTTTTAAAACTTTGTCTATGTTAAGTTTGATTTCTTTTAAAATTTTGAACTTAAAATGTAATTTGAAACAATTTTAAATTAAATTGTTTTAAAGTTACTTTATTTATGATAAAGTAACCATGAATAAAAAATGTTTTATTTTTAAAAGTAAATTTAAGATTTAATGATCTTTGTTTCATTAAATTAGTAAGGTAATTTAAATAATTTAATTAATTAATTTGTTTAATTAATTAAAGATTTGAAATAAATTAAGGTAATTAAATTAGTAATTAATTTAGGTTAATTACTTAAGAAAGGTAATCAAGAAATTGTTAATAAGTTAATGAAAGTCATTAATTTGTGATTTTTTATTAATTAATTAATGTAATTAATTTTGATAATTAATTGGATTAATTAATTTAAATAATCAATTATGAAACTTAATTAAGTATGATTACTTTATGTAAATAATTAAAGATATTAATTACTCTTTGTAATTAATTTATTAATTGGATTAGTTTCAATTAATTAATTAAGTTTAATTAATTTAGAATAATCATTGAATGGATGGATAAGAAATCAATGTGGAATAATTACTTAGAAAAGTAATTAAGTTAAGTAAATTTTTGGAAGTAATTAATTAAAGTATGATATTTGGGATTAATTATCTTGTGAAGTGATTAAAAATTAATTAATTAATGGAATTAATTTAAGCATTTATTAATTGAGTTATTTGAAATAATTAAGTGATGTAATTAATTAAGAGTAATTAATTACTAATGAGATTAATCAAGGATGATTAATAAATATAATTAATTTAGGAGTAATTAAGAAAGTAATTAAGGGTAGTAAATTACTGAATATGATTAATCAAAAGTGATTAATAATTGTGGATTAATTAAGGTTAATTACTTAATATAATTAATTTAAATAAGTAATTAATTTAAATGTAATTAAGGATCATTAATTAATTAATATGATTAATGATGTAATTAAGGATTAATGTAATTAATTAATTAATGAAGTAATTAAAGGTTAATTACTGATTTTGGTTAAGGATAATTAATTTGTAAATTAATTAAAGATAATTACTTGGATGTAATTAAAGGATAATTAATCAAAGGTGTTTAATTAAGGTGATTAATTTGAGGATAATGATTTAATTGATTGATAATCAATTAATGGTTAAGTAAGCAAGTTCTAAATGGTGAAGTAATTAATTTAATTCATTTTAAATTAATTAAAAATAGGTAATTAATTTAATTCACTTTAAATTAATTAGAGATAGAAATAATTAATTTAATTCATTTTAAGTTAATTTTAGATGGTGTGATTATGGATCCTTGCTTATGAATGGATAATTTGGTTTGACTTGAATGGTTTGAATCTCAGATATGAGATAAATAGTGTTGTGTGATATGGATGCATTGGTTGCATTGTGATGGTATGAGTTATCTATGGATGATGGTAATATAGATTGTCAATTTGTGATGATTACTTGTTTATGATAATATTGTTGATTATCTATTATGATGATGTGAAGTATCTATCTGTGTGTATATAGATAGTTTAAATTGAATTGTTTTAAACTTAAAACAACTTGGACCTAAAAGACACGCTTTGGATTTCGATGAGACCGGGATCGGGTTTCCATATTTGGAATCCGAAAACCACATCGATTCCAATTAACGTTAGGTCGTGAATCTAAGTGGAGCAAGTGAAGACTCGAGGTGTAAGGGCTATACGTCAGTATAACTCTGTGGGTGATTCTGTAATGAGTCTGACGGAATAGTGCTTATAGAGTTGGGATGGCGAATAAGAGTGCAAGGGCTATGGTCGTTGACTCTAAGGGTGATTCCAATAAAGAGTGCAACGAGATAGTGCCTTCGTTTTCGTTCAAACCCGGAACGAACTTGTATGGTTTGAATGCTTTCAGCACATCGTCAGGCGGACGACGAGCATTCTAAGTGATGTGTCCTATAAAGGTAATCGTAGCCTCAAGCCTCATCAACCGGGAACGGCTAAAACAGGGGAGGTGTAGCAAGGCTTCGTGGGTAGCCCCCACTTGAGAGTAAGATTTACTCCTGTCTAGAAGTACCTTTATATTCGGCTGTGTGGGGCAGTGGTTCGCGACAACTGCCGGGGTTGTCTTGTTCGGAACTGTTCAGTAAGGAACGGGTCCGGCCTTGTGTTGCAGGGGAGTTAGGGCGGCTCCTCGGTATGGTGATCTAGGCCACGTACTGTGACGGGCGGTACCCCAGTAGCCCTGCCATTGTATGGAATCCAAAATCCAATAAGTGCCAACGGTTTTGATTGTATTACCCACTTTTGTGGCTAGTAGCTGGAATTTAATCATGTAACAATTTCGGCTATTTCATATTTATTTGAAAACCCTAGACACTATTATAATATCATAGGATTTCCTATCAAATGTTTTGGTTAGCGTAAGGTAAAAACTTTTCCATGTTTATGTGTGGGAAGTCTTACGTGATACCTTTCTTTTTAAAGGTTTTTAAAAGTTAAGCAACTTTAACCTGTTACTCACACCAGACCCATGTCTGACCCGGAGTTTATTTTTGTTTTTCATAAACTCTTGGGCACTCAAATTTTTACGAGTAGCCAAGGGATTCAGGTTAGGATTCGGGTTATCTTTGACGAATATTGGAGGAGCAATGGAGCAGGAGGCTTCCGCGTTGTAGATATAGTAGTCCGTTGTGTTTGTTATCTCTGAGTTATTTGTGATTGTATTGAGTTGTAAGTACTAGACAGGTGTTTATAACTTTCTAGTATATGTGATGTGTATGCTGTGTATCTCTGATGGATATTGTATATTATGTAAATACTTTTGATTATTAATATAATTTATTCGTTCCGCTATTTAGATTCTGATGTGTTGTTTCTTCTTTCTTATCTTTCTTCTATTCTCTATCCCTTTCTTTCTTATTAGCGATGCAATTTCCTGGAGATAGGAAGTTGGGTCGTTACAGTGGTATCAGAGCATTAGGTTGAGTGAATACCTAGGCTCTGGAGTGGTGTCTATCTAGAGAGAGCGTATTTGTAGTTTTGATATATATTTATATATATTTATTATTTCTACCTATCTATTGGGTTACCTGTTCAGGTTTTCCAATATAAGTTATAAAGGTAGATAAGGTAGTAGTGTGTGGAACACGATTACTACCATTGGTTGGAGTTTGAATGTTTGAGGTTAGAAGTGTATTTGTCGAGACTGTAGACCTAATACCGTCTCGAGTGAGTTGTGCAGAGTGTAGAGATTTCATCGATCTCTGAAGGAAACCTGTTAAGGTTTAGAGTCTATCTTTGAAGATGAATGAGTTGAGTTTGGATCTGTTGGTTGGTAGAAGAGTGTGATGGTATTTTGATACCTAAGGAAATAGTAGCTGCGTGATGAGATGCAGTGGCTATGGATTATGTCCGAAGATGTTTTCTTTGGAATGAGTTAGGAAGCTTGTCTACTTTGGGGATGTGACTGAGTTTAGCTGGTCGTTTGTGATTGGCTTTGAGGGCCGAGTTTCTCGAAGAGCTTTGGATAAGGAGTTTTGGCATTGGAGTCAGCAGTGCAACTCGGAGTGTCTGTGTTGGCAGAAGTTGGCTGGCTGAGTAGTTTCTGAAGGTGGAGTTCAGGAGCAGCAGAGTGGAACCAATACTTTATTGGATTGGCTAATTAAGAGTAAGCTGTTCTGTTTGGTTAACAGAGAGAACAGTTTTGTTTGGGAATTGGTTTCTATTGATCGCAAAAGTGATTTACGATAGTTTGAGTGTTCTTTGAGGTATTAAAGAATTTTTGGTTGTCTTATGAGAAGTCGGAAGTTTATCCACTTCTGAAGATTGAGTTTTCTTATCGACCGGATTCCAGGAGTGCTACCAGTGGATCAGCTAGTAGAAGGATGGCTTCTCGAGATAGGTTTGGTGGGGCAGCTCAGGATTGGTAAAACATCTGAATTTTCTTGGATATGTTGAGCCATATTTCTGGAAAGTGATGTCCAGTTTGTGATCATATTCTTCATCAGCAGTGTCTTTTGTTCCAGTTCAGAGTTGTGCAGCGGAAGCAGTTTGGGAATGTTTCTGTTTTGTTTTTCTGGATAGAAGAAGTGAGTTTGTTCCTCTGATGTTTGAAGAGTAGAGTTGGTGATCTTAGTCTCGGTTGATCTTGAGGTGATCGTTGTGTTAGGTTGTTTTTGGTCTAGATTATTTCTAGAGGCATCAACAAGAGTTGAACTGATCAGTTTGGATAAGAGACGAAGGAATTTGGATTCCGGAGTCGGAGTTTGTTTGGATCTCTTCTGTGTTTTGATTGGATTGGTGTTTGGTTTTCAAGAGTTGTTTTGCCAGTTTGGATAATTGGATTTAATGAGATTCACGTATCTCTGAGGGAGTACGTGTATGAGTTATCTCTAGAAGTGGAACCAGCTGTTCAGGAAGATTAGGGTGTTGAGTCAGACTCATTTGTGGTCTGATATCCTGTTTAGAGTTGTAGATCTAGATGAGTTGAAGCTCTGTAGCTTCGTAGTTTAGATGGTTTGTATTTTGTAGGGAGAGTATCCCGGTATATATATATATACCGGGTAAACTCGAGGAATTTTTATCTGGAATTTATCTGGATAATTAAATTTGTTTGATTAGATAAATTGGTTGCTATGGTTGTTAGCATTTGATTGATTGATGTATGTTTGTGATTTAAAATTTAAAATTTTAAATGGGTTATTAAATTACTTTTGCTTTTGAATTTCGGGGACCAAATTCTTTTAAGGGGGGAGGAATGTTATATCCCGAAAATTTTAGCAGTATCAATTTAATAATCTGTATCCAAAATTAAATTGATTTGATAAAATTTTAATAAAAAATTTACTTGATTTAATTATACAAATAAATAAATGTTTAATTGGTGAATTTTATCTTTTAAAAGCTAATAATTGTTTTCCTATTTATAATGTATGTATATATATTTATATATTGTGAATGGATAAGTTTGATTTGAAGTTAAATGAACAAATAAAATATGGTTTTTAAAATTCTAATATTCATTTGATAATTTGAAGATTATTATTTTATTTAATAAATAATTAATTGATTTAAAATACTTAAAGTAATTGTTTTAAATTGTATAATTGCATTTGAAACATAGTTTAAATTCTAATAAGATAAATAAAAGTTTATTTTATTTAAATATAGCTTAATAATTATAATTTGGAATTATATGAAAATTTAAGATACTCTTTATATATTAAATATTAATTCTTTTAATTAAGATAAATAAGACAAGTAATTTATGATTTCTTTTATAAATGATTTAAAATTGATAAATGAGTTATTTTCTAATAATAATAAATGTATAAATGTTGATATGTTTTAAAAAGACAATGTTATCATTTTAAAATTTAAAATATGTTGATAAACTAGTTTTAAATTGGTTTTAAAATTGGATTTTTAAAATGTATAAATAGCATTTGAATTTGAATTCATTTTGAAATTCAAATGAATAAACATATATGAATAACCATATTTAAATTTTGTAAGTGAGCTTTCATGTTTTATAAATTGTTTTACTTCATCTAAAGAAATACATATTCATTCATTTGTGTAAACTACTTCTATGTATATTTAATAAAGAAAAGGGGATTTTTATTTATCTTTAAATTTAAAAATAATAAGTAAAATATGTATTAAACAAGTGTTAGCATCTTAAACAATTAATGAGACAAGTGTACAAATTTATTTACTTATTTTGACAAGTGTCTTTTATTTTGACTTTCTTTTATATTTTAAAATAAATCACTTATACACTTGTAAAACATGTTTTTTTTCTTCATCCTCATTTTTTTTCTAGTGTTCATTTTCTTCTAAGAAAAGAAAGATCTCAGCTGAAACATAATTGTTTCAGAAAACTCTCAAATCCAGAATCAAATCTGTTCAAGCAATGCAACCCTCCCTCTGTAAATCTGTAACCTTTCCAAATGCAAAAGAAATGGCCTGCACCTGAATTCCTCTCCTCTGTAAATCTTGTTTAAAATGCAAGTCTGTTCAAACATGCAAGCAAATCCCCTGTAAATTATTTTCAAAAGCAAAATGAAGGCCTGCATTTCATTCTCTTTCAACCTGTTCAAAACCATCACAGGTTTCACCTGCAGAAGCAACAAGTAGCCTCTGCATCTCTTTTAAAATATGGGAATATAAAGATTAAATCTGAAGCTAGTTTAAAAATTGCTAAATTATGATGAAAGCCTCTGCATCTCTTTTACCTGGAAATAAAAATGGAATTTGAAGCAAGTTTGTATGCCTGCATGCAAGTTTCTAACAGCAAATTCAAGATTCAAAAAGCATGCATGCAAGTTTAAATTTGCTAGCAACTCAAGTTTTATTAAAGATTCAAAGAAGTAAAAGTTTTCTCGGGAATCTGTGCTCTGCTTCATCACAGTATCCAGGTGAGTAACTCTTTTGAAAATTTAATTATAAATTGTTGCTTAAATAGGTATGTTTGTGTATGTTATTTGGATTTGCATGTTGTTTGGTTTGCCTGTGCATATGATTTTGAATATATTACTTAATACATGCATATGTGTGACTGCGCTTCTTTTGTCTCTGGTTCCAGAACCAGATTCTTTTAAAAATTAAAGATAAAATTCTTTTGCTTTTGTTTATATATTGTTAAGGATTAAATCCTGAAGTCAATGTGTTAAATTATAACATAGTTAGTTCAGAAATTTATTCAAGTAAAATGAAGTTGGGTAATGTCTCTGTAAAACTTGAAACTCCAGAGTATGTTAAAACATGTTGAAACTCAAACATTATAGATTTTAAATGCAGCATTGTAAACTGAAAACCTAAACAAAATAATGATTTTTAGAACCAAAATCATATTGATTAGTTAGAAGTTGAGACTGCAGTTCTTAATTGAACTGAAATTGGATTTTTAGCAAACTCTTGTGATCGAGTTGATCAGAAGGTTTGAGATTCTTGGTGATGGTAGAGCAGTGATCGGGGGATGTGGCAAAAATGTTAGGAAGATGAATAGTGCTTGGTGGAAGCGATGGGAGGTTGGCGAAGTTTGTAAACCTAGTTTCATGGCAGTAGGGAATTTTGATCGGCATGAAGCCTATAGAGGTTCGAGTGCTACAATATTGGGTGAGAGGGTAGCTCGGGTGTTGAAGAAGAGGTGGACGTGGTGCCAACGTCTCTGATGGTCGGCGTTGAGGAGACGAACTGTTTTCAGGTTTGGGGTGGTATTTGCTTGTTGCTGACAGGTTTTGGTTTGGGCAACTCGTTTCCGTTTTTGAATGGATTAAGGGGTTTTGATGTTAGCAAGGTGATGTAAGGGAGGTCGACGATTTGCTTGCTGCCTAGGTGGTGGCCGGAGGTGGCTACAGCCGCCGTGCATATGCACGGTGATGGGTGGTGTATCAGGTGAAGTTTTTGGGTTTGCTGTGTTTGTTTTACTCGGGTTATACTCGAGTTAACTCGAGCTTTGCACGATGACAACCTGGGGTTTACTCGAAGTAAACTGTAAAGTGGCTCGTGTGTTATTTCTTTTGAAGTTACAGGTTTTAGAAAACCTTTATATTCCAATTCTGATTGTTTTAAAACTAAATACAGGGTTATGAAAACAGAATTTAAATCATATTTAAAATTTGAATTTCAAATGAAATTTGAATCCAGGTTTGAAATTCTAAAATTTAAACTTTGAAACAAAAATGTTTAAACAACTTCAAAGAGTTTAAATATTTGAATTTAAAATAAAGTTTTAAATTTAAGTAAAGATTTAGACATAAGTTTAAATTTGGAATCAAACTTCAATTTTGAACATTGTTTTGAAAATAAAGAAAGTTTTTAATAAAAAAAAAGAAATTTTTAATGTTTAAACAAATTAGTTGTTTAAACATATTTAAATATGATTTGTATTTTGAAATGGATTTGGGGTTTAAATTTATTTTAACTTCCTTTATAAAATGAGAAATCTTAGCCTAAGATTTTAAAGGTTTTGAATGTTTTAAAACTTTGTCTATGTTAATTTTGATTTCTTTTAAAATTTTGAACTTAAAATGTAATTTGAAACAATTTTAAATTAAATTGTTTTAAAGTTACTTTATTTATGATAAAGTAACCATGAATAAGAAATGTTTTATTTTTAGAAGTAAATTTAAGATTTAATGATCTTTGTTTCATTAAATTAGTAAGGTAATTTAAATAATTTAATTAATTAATTTGTTTAATTAATTAAAGATTTGAAATAAATTAAGGTAATTAAATTAGTAATTAATTTAGGTTAATTACTTAAGAAAGGTAATCAAGAAATTGTTAATAAGTTAATGAAAGTCATTAACTTGTGATTTTTTTATTAATTAATTAATGTAATTAATTTTGATAATTAATTGGATTAATTAATTTAAATAATCAATTATGAAACTTAATTAAGTATGATTACTTTATGTAAATAATTAAAGATATTAATTACTCTTTGTAATTAATTTATTAATTGGATTAGTTTAAATTAATTAATTAAGTTTAATTAATTTAGAATAATCATTGAATGGATTGATAAGAAATCAATGTGGAATAATTACTTAGAGAAGTAATTAAGTTAAGTAAATTTTTGGAAGTAATTAATTAAAGTATGATATTTGGGATTAATTATCTTGTGAAGTGATTAAAAATTAATTACTTAATGGAATTAATTTAAGAATTTATTAATTGAGTTATTTGAAATAATTAAGTGATGTAATTAATTAAGAGTAATTAATTACTAATGAGATTAATCAAGGATGATTAATAAATATAATTAATTTAGGAGTAATTAAGAAAGTAATTAAGGGTAGTAAATTACTGAATATGATTAATCAAAAGTGATTAATAATTGTGGATTAATTAAGGTTAATTACTTAATATAATTAATTTAAATAAGTAATTAATTTAAATGTAATTAAGGATCATTAATTAATTAATATGATTAATGATGTAATTAAGGATTAGTGTAATTAATTAATTAATGAAGTAATTAAAGGTTAATTACTGATTTTGGTTAAGGATAATTAATTTGTAAATTAATTAAAGATAATTACTTGGATGTAATTAAAGGATAATTAATCAAAGGTGTTTAATTAAGGTGATTAATTTGAGGATAACGATTTAATTGATTGATAATCAATTAATGGTTAAGTAAGCAAGTTCTAAATGGTGAAGTAATTAATTTAATTCATTTTAAATTAATTAAAAATAGGTAATTAATTTAATTCACTTTAAATTAATTAGAGATAGAAATAATTAATTTAATTCATTTTAAGTTAATTTTAGATGGTGTGATTATGGATCCTTGCTTATGAATGGATAATTTGGTTTGACTTGAATGGTTTGAATCTCAGATATGAGATAAATAGTGTTGTGTGATATGGATGCATTGGTTGCATTGTGATGGTATGAGTTATCTATGGATGATGGTAATATAGATTGTCAATTTGTGATGATTACTTGTTTATGATAATATTGTTGATTATCTATTATGATGATGTGAAGTATCTATCTGTGTGTATATAGATAGTTTAAATTGAATTGTTTTAAACTTAAAACAACTTGGACCTAAAAGACACGCTTTGGATTTCGATGAGACCGGGATCGGGTTTCCATATTTGGAATCCGAAAACCACATCGATTCCAATTAACGTTAGGTCGTGAATCTAAGTGGAGCAAGTGAAGACTCGAGGTGTAAGGGCTATACGTCAGTATAACTCTGTGGGTGATTCCGTAATGAGTTTGACGGAATAGTGCTTATAGATTCGGGATGGCGAATCAGAGTGCAAGGGCCTCAAGCCTCATCAACTGGGAATGGCTAAAACAGGGGAGGTGCAGCAAGGCTTCGTGGGTAGCCCCCACTTGAGAGCAAGATTTACTCCTGTCTAGAAGTCCCTTTATATTCGGCTGTGTGGGGCAGTGGTTCGCGACAACTGCCGGGGTTGTCTTGTTCGGAACTGTTCAGTAAGGAACGGGTCCGG
Organism: Allium cepa; assembly: GCA_030765085.1. NCBI lineage: Eukaryota > Viridiplantae > Streptophyta > Magnoliopsida > Asparagales > Amaryllidaceae > Allium > Allium cepa. Next base: position 70,467,708 of record CM060930.1, on the reverse strand, counting down.
CCTTGTGTTGCAGGGGAGTTAGGGTGGCTCCTCGGTATGGTGATCTAGGCCACGTACTGTGACGGGCGGTACCCCAGTAGCCCTGCTATTGTATGGAATCCAAAATCCAATAAGTGCCAACGGTTTTGATTGTATTACCCACTTTTGTGGCTAGTAGCTGGAATTTAATCATATAACAATTTCAGCTATTTCATATTTATTTGAAAACCCTAGACACTATTATAATATCATCGGATTTCCTATCAAATGTTTTGGTTAGCGTAAGGTAAAAACTTTTCCATGTTTATGTGTGGGAAGTCTTACGTGATACCTTTCTTTTTAAAGGTTTTTAAAAGTTAAGCAACTTTAACCCGTTACTCACACCAGACCCATGTCTGATCCGGAGTTTATTTTTGTTTTTTATAAACTCTTGGGTACTCAAATTTTTACGAGTAGCCAAGGGATTCAGGTTAGGATTCGGGTTAGCTTTGACGAATATTGGAGGAGCAATGGAGCAGGATGCTTCCGCGTTGTAGATATAGTAGTCCGCTGTGTTTGTTATCTCTGAGTTATTTGTGATTGTATTGAGTTGTAAATACTAGACAGGTGTTTATAACTGTCTAGTATATGTGATGTGTATGCTGTGTATCTCTGATGGATATTGTATATTATGTAAATACTTTTGATTATTAATATAATTTATTCGTTCCGCTGTTTAGATTCTGATGTATTGTTTCTTCTTTCTTCTCTTTCTTCTATTCTCTATCGCTTTCTTTCTTATTAGCGATGCAATTTCCTGGAGATAGGAAGTTGGGTCGTTACAAACAAAGATCAAAAGTGAATTCAAGTTATTTTAAAAAAAACCTGGTTTTGGAAAAAAAATATAAAGTTTAAAATTAATTTGTTTAAATAACTTAGAAGTAATAAGAAAATTAAATGTTTGTTTTTGAATTAAATTTAAAATGAAAACCTGAAACTGTTTCAAATTCTTAAGATCAAATATAAAAGTTGAAGCAAGGTTGAAAAACAGGTGTTTAAATCAAAGTTCTAAGTTGAATTCAAATGAATTTTTAAATCCTAAATTAAAAATGAAATTTAAAATATAAGACCAGATTTAAACTGAGTTAAAAATGAAAATGGATAATTTATATTTAGAAATTGATTAATTGTAATTAAAAACTAATTAAGTTGCAATTGACACCTAATTAAATCTTGATCGAATTGGGAAAATAATTGTTTTCAAACATATTGTGAGTGATGATTAAATCATAAATAAGAATAAGTTTTAACTTAAGTTAATGAAGATTTAATGATTTCTAATCCATTAATTATTGAGTTAATTAGAATGAATAATTTATAATTTGTATTAAATTTTGTTAAATAACTTGGGGAAGTTTTAAAAATTTAGAAGTGTGATGTTTTAAATACACTCGAATGTTAATGAAGCCATTGATAAAGTAAATGAATTATCTTAGGAATAATTAAGATAATAAAAGAACTTAATTTATAAGAGAACTAAAGAATGATTTATTTAATTTATAAATAAATAATTTGGATTTAAATTATAATTAGAAATGATTAATAATGAAATAAATCTAAGGAATTTCTTAAGAAAGTGATTAAGGAATATTATAAGTTAATGATAGTTAACTAAGGATTATTAAGTATTAATTAAGGTGATTATTTTAATAATAAATTGGATTTATTAATTTAGATAATCAATTATAAATTGTTTAAATGTAATTACTAAATGAAAGTAATTAAGGATCAATCACTTATAGTAATTAACTTTAGATATTTTGATTAATTAAAGTTAGTTAACTATGTAATTGGTTTAAGGGTTGATTAAATTAATATGATTAATTAAGAATAATTTAATTTATTGAAGTGTTTGATAAATTAATTGATATCGAATGATTTGTAATTAATTAATCAAGTTTGGATAACTTATTCATAAGTAATTAATTTAATTGGAAATGAATTGAATTAATTAGGATTAAATAATTAATTAATCCTGCTTATAAATGACCATTGAATGCTTGACCTTACTTATGAATGATTGTATTGTATGAGATGCCTTGAATTGATTGCCCTACCTGATCTGTGATATTTTGTTCTGTGATTTGAGCTGTATATAATTTATTCATTTATTGATGATACATTTGTATATGATCTGTGAATCTATGAATGGACGATAAGCGTTATAGTTTATATCGCTTATCAACTATATTTCTGTGTTTTAATCTGTAATGATTGAATGATGATGCACTATTGTGTTAAACCCCTGAACCACACCATACACATACAAATATGGATTTCATGAGGAAATAGGTTAAGTCACAGATTTTTGAAATAGTTTTAAAATTGAATATTTGAATTCAAATGTTTTGGAAGTGGATTGGGTTTAAAGTGGAAAGCTTTTGGAATAGAATTTCAAAGATGAAATATATTTTGAATAACTTGATTGAGTTTTGGAATTAAAATATTTTGATTTAAATTCAATATTTGAAATTGAATTCTATGATCTGGAAACTAGGGACTAAAGATGTTATACCAGTTTATATGGGTTAAACTATTTTAAAAGTATTGATTTGGGAATTTGAATTTAAATTCAAAGGTTTTAACCCATGCAAATAAAATTGGATCTTTCTGAAATGAAACTATTTGTTTTCAAATAATAAAAGCTTTCATATAAGAAGTGAACTTCGAAATTGTGTTAAGAGGGATTTCAAGTTAAAAATGAAAATGATTTTCCAAGTTATGGAAACGGTTTGAAAGCTATAAGTTAAATCTTTAATTTAAAGATTTTAAATGAGCTAATCCAATTGAAATGGAAATTGTTTTGAAATCCGTAAATGGATCTTTGTGAAAATGGGTGAACTTAGTGAAATAAATCTTTTGTTTAAAAGATTTGAAAATGGTAATTTGTTTAAACCATTTGAAAGAAAGTTTTGAATTATTAAGTTGTGACTTAACTAAAATCCCATATCCATATGTTTTAAATATTGTGCTCACTATTCGGTTTAGCCGGGAGAGGACCTTTGTGTCGTATAACCCATTCCGAATATGTGATTCGACGTTATGGATAGCATTTGAAGACCGGTGGTGAAGACCGGGTATTTGCGAGAACGATAGGATGACCTATCGATTGTCTCTGCACTGAGTTGCTTCGGTATAGAGATTCCCTAGGTGATGGGAAGTCCGATCGGGATTGTGAATACCCGGATTGCAAGGGCTTCTTCGGAAGTGCCTTCGGTTCTGTTCGAACCCAGAACAGAATTGTATGGTTGTATGTTTGACCCTACACTTTGAGATATAAAGCATATTTCTTTCAAATACATTTCGGATGGTGACGGAGGATTTATTCTCTTAGCTTAACACCCTTCTCTGAGACGTACGAGCTCAGAGGTTATGTAGTTGAAGGTTATGAGCGATATATTCCCAATTTGGTAGTGTGACATGCTGAGTGCTGCTGTGTGTTGATGATCATTTGTGATCAAAGCATGGCTTTTGTATAAAGCGTAGCTTTGCGGACGAGACTGCATCAGGACCTCACTCCCCGGAAATGGTCAAAACAGGAAAGATGCGGCAAGATTATGAGGGCCGCTCCCTTTAGGGTGTGTCATTCCCTTCTGGAAAAGGGTGGTATCATGGTATGGAGCCCAGATACTTACTCATGTGGACACCATACATTTATTACTGTGTGATGTTGTTGGATTAGAGGTACCTCGGATAAAGGTCCTAAAGGACCGGGGGATGGCATGCTCGAGTAGTAGTTACCTAGTCATAGAGGTAACCCGGCCTTGTGTTGGCAGAGATCCGGTTAGGTTCTTGGGACGTCCCGCCAGAGGCGATCCCATGTGGCAGTAGGAAGTTCCTTAGCCTGACCATTTGTTGGAAATCCAATCTTCCAATACGTACCTTGTACGGTTTTAGTTGTATTACCTGCCATCTACTTATGGTGGCGCCTCATGGTTTGGATGGTAGCTACAGTAGGCGTAGTTCGAAATGTCTATGTTGGCTAAGATTATATTATACTTTCGAAATGTTTTCTGCTCTTTGCACTTATAGTAATAATATCAAAGAAATTCTCTCGTATCAAGCATGTTTGACTATCATAAGAAGAAATCTCCTCCAATTCTACGTTTGCATTGTGTGTGTGGCGGGAAGTCTTATGGTAGTTTCATTTTCGAAAAGCATTGCGAATTGACTTTAAAATTCTTTTGCTGTTTGTTTTTAGAGATAAACTGTTTTTGGTGTACTCACACAAATCCCATGACTGATCCGGAGTTTATTGTTCCTTTCCTAAACTTTGGGTGCTCACTATTTTGCACACGAGCAGTCTAGAGTTGGGTTTTTCAGATAGTTAGGTTTGGTAGATTATCTGGAGCTAGTTCAGTCTTCGGATGTGGACGAGACTTGCGTGTCTTAGTCCATCATGATGTTGGTTCGAGCTGCTGCTGGAGTTCTTCCTTGAAGACTATCTTAGAGTTATTTTTTCCACTGCTAGTGTTATCTATTTTCTTTCCACTGCTATTTTATTGTAGCATATCTCTGATGTATATCGATATCTATTGTATCATCTGTTGTATAAGGATGTTGTATCAGATGTTGTATATTGATATTCATTATTTCTTCCGTTGTGTTGTTATACTTAATTGTGTTATAAGCTCCGGCGATTCGAATTTGAACGTTCGAATCTGCGGCATTCGAGTACGATATAAAGTATGGATGTCGATTTTCGAATGCGAAAAATCTGTATCGTCACACAAAAATCCCAAATCGAAATTTAGCCCTTCGTTCGAAAACCTGTAACTCAACTCTCCTCAGCAAATCACTTCGCCCCAGTTGCTCTGACCATCGGAGATGCTCCAACTCCATGCTCACCTCGCCAACCCCCTATTCTACCATTCCCTTGAGTTTCGAGAAGCTCGATCAAACAGAGGAGACGAACTCATCTCGTTTTCTGACCACATCAAATTTGAGTCTTAAACCCTAATTTAGCCTCATCCCATCAATTCTTACAATAGAAAAATTATTTGACAATTTTCCTGAAATCATCGATTACCAAACCCGCTTCGCGCAAAATTTCAACATCCAATATTGGATCGATCATCAGAAAATGGTTAAAAAGCATATTTTATTCAACTATGAACTGCTCACAGCATACGCAACTAAAAATCACCATATTAGTTTTAAAAATCCTATCTTTGTTTGTTGTTTCAAGTTGTATAATCGATTTAATATTTTACAATATTCGAATTTATCATATAGTTGAAATTTGCTTTGTAAAACTAAGTTTACATAGGCAATTCATCACTATCGAGCTTGAAACAATTTTTAGATCATAATCTATGCTTAAAAACACTTATTTCGTTTTAAACTCTAAGCCTGGTAATGGTTAGATGAGAAGAATTTAAATTTCTTGTTTGTTTCCACCCTGTAACCCAAAACAAGAAGAAGAACAGACATCTTCTATTGCACAGAACAATCACAAATACGTACACAGAGCTACAAGCGTAAATAAATAAATAAATAAATGTATATATATATATATAGACACAAAACACAATATATCTATGAACAGATTTAATGATACTTAAGTATTGAAATAATTTGTTTACTCAACTGAAAAATGTGTGAACAGAGTGCAACTGTTGTTTTTAAAAGCTGCAGTTTTTATCTTCCTTAAACTTGCTTTGTTGTTGAATTGAATGATGATGCTTCTTATTTTCTTTTTCTGGTTTTGCTATGTTATTGAATGAACTGGAATAGATGTATATATAAAGAGAACAGGTTTAAACAGAGTAGGTGTCTTCTGGTACAAGTTTTTTTTCTTTGGTCAAAGATTTTTTTCTGAAAATTGAAATGATTTTTAACATTCGAAATGACTTTTTTTTGGGTTGAGATGATAGTATTAAATGCATATGCTTCCCATCTTTTTTACGGCCTTATCTCATTTGATTTTTGTATGTAGATATTTTGTTTTATTATCTTCTTGTTTTGCATAATTCACATACATATCTACATGTATTTCAAAAGTTTATATATTTCTAGAATTATCTAATGTGTCTATATAACCATATAATTTATTAATAACATAAATCCTTAGTTTTTATTTCTATTTAAAGTTTGTCTATCGAAACATTTAATTTATATTCATATGTTTTTATACTTATATTTTGTATTGATTAGATTTGATTTGATTTTAAACATTATCATCTATATTGCATTCTTATCTATATTTATACCAAATGTTAATAAGTAGAGCCTTAATTTAATTGAATAAGATAAATTTTATTGTAAATATTTTTTTTTTGAAATTTTTTATTTTAAATTTCAAACCATAGTTTCTACACAAATACCCATATAAATATAAATAAATGGAAAATGTCCAAAAATCTTATTTATTTATAAACTGTAAAGCTTGTATTTTAGTTAATTAGACTAAATACTTATTAAAATATAATTGCCAAAATAACGGGTCGTTACATTCCTCCCCACTTAAAAGAATTTCGTCCCCGAAATTTAAAACAAAAGATAATTCAAAAGCTTTTATATCAACCATCCAAGCATACATATCATCCGTACATTAGCAAACAATCAAACAGTTTATCTTAACAAACATTACTAATTATCCGGACACAAATCTGGATAGGCTTTCCTAAAACTATCCAGAGTTTCCTAGGTACAATCTCTGGGATCCTCGCTCCACTGCACTTTGACGAGCTTCACTACTTTACTCCTGAGTTGCCTCTTATCTTGATCAACAATCCGAACTGGATTCCTGACCATAGTCAAGTTTGGCTCGACCTCCAAATCTTCCTGGACTACTGGTTCTACAACCAATGATGGGTCATGGACAAACTTCCTTAGATGGGATACATGAAATACATTATGAATTCCAGACATCCGTTATGGAAATTCAATTCTGTAAGCTACAACACCAATTCTTTCCAGTACTCCGAATGGTCCTATATATCTCGGGGCAAGTTTTCCCATCTTTCCGAATCTAATAGCTACTTTGATCGGGGAAACATTGACAAAAACTAAATCTCCGATCTCAAATTCCAATTGCCTTCGCCTGTTATCTGCATATTTCTTTTGACGGTCCTGAGCAGCTTTCATTCTCTTCTTGATAAGCTCAACTTTCGCAGAAGCTTCATGAATCAAATCTGGTCCAAGCACAAGACGATCTCTCGACTCTATCCAACAGGATGGGAATCTACACGGTCTTCCATATAAAGCTTCATAAGGTGCCATCTTAATACTCGCTTGGTAACTGTTATTATATGAGAATTCTACCAAATGAAGATGGTCTTCCCACGATCCACCAAAATCCAAAACACAAGCTCGCAGCATATCCTCTAGAATTCGGTTTAGCCTCTCCGTCTGCCCATCTGTCTGAGGATGATAGGCTGTACTCAATCTCAAACTCGTTCCCATGGCTGATTGCAGAGCCACCCAGAATTTGCTGGTGAAGATAGGATCACGATCACTTACTATGCTAACAGGAACTCCACGCAATCTAGCTATCTCCCTTAAGAAAATCTCTGCTAGAGAAGCTGCAGTACGAGTTGCCTTAACGGGTATAAAATGGGAGCTCTTAGTGAATGATCCACAATCACCCATATTCCTTCGTTTCCTTTCTTGGTTCTAGGCAAACCGTCCATGAAATCCATCGAAATCATCTCCCATTTCCATTCTGGAACTTCCAAAGGCTGCAACAAACCTGCCGACTTCTGCTGATCTCCTTTAACTTGCTGACAGATAGCACAACTATTAACAAAAGCAGCAACATCCCTCTTCATGCTCGGCCACCAGAAAACCCTTCTCACATCATTATACATCTTAGAGATTCCTGGGTGGATATTCAGTCTGGGGCGATGACACTTAGTTAAGACTTCTTGTCTTAATCCATCTATATTAGGTACACACAAACGACCATTAATCCTCAAAGCACCTTGATCATCCACCTTGAAATCCGAATATTGACCATCCTTCGTTCCAAGAATCAGTTCCTCAAAAATCTATCTTCTATTTGCTTACTTATGATTCTTTCCTGGAGAGATGGAACAACTTCCAAAAGAGAGAGGACTGCATTCCTGCTAAGAGCATCAGCCACAACATTTGCCTTTCCTAGGGTATACAGAATATCCAAATCATATGATGCCAGAAACTCAACCCACCGCTGTTGCCTCAGATTAAGATCCTTTTGAGAGAAAAGATATTTCTATGGTTTGTGGTCCGTGAATAACTCGAACTTCTCTCCCAAAAGATAGTGCCTCCAGATCTTCAAAGCAAAAACAATGGCTAATAACTCAAGATCATGCGTAGCGTAGTTCCTTTCATGTGGTTTTAATTGTCGATTCGCGTACGCAATTACTCTTCCCTTCTGCATCAAAACTGCTCCCAGTCCAACTATACAGGCATCTGTATAAACCTTAAATTTTCTTTTCCCATCCGGAATAGCTAGCACAGGTGCACTGGTTAGCCTCGTCTTCAATTCCTGGAAAGCCTCTTCACACTGGGGTGTCCATTTATTCTTAGCTCCTTTCCTTGTCAACTTAGTTAGATGTGAAGAAATCTTGGAATAATCTTTGATAAACTTCCTGTAGTAGCCAGCTAATCCCAAAAAACTACGAACTTCAGTCGGTGTCTTCGGTTGCCTCCACTCCAGAATAGTCTCAACCTTCGCTCGATCTACAAAGATACCTTCTCTAGAAACAATATGCCCCAAAAATTTGACTTCCGATTTCCAAAAATGGCACTTAGAGAACTTCACCTTCAAAACATGCCTTCTCAGTGTCTCGAACACTATTCTCAAATGCTGCTTGTGCTCTTCTTCAGACTTAGAATAGACCAGAATATCATCTATGAATACCAGAACAAACTTATTCAATACATCCCGAAAGACTCGGTTCATCAGATCGACAAAGTAAGCAGGAGCGTTGGTTAATCCAAAAGGCATAACCAACCATTTATAGAAAAAATTTGGTCCCCTAAATGCAGTTAAAGGGATACTGTCCTCACCTACCTTTAACTGATGGAAACCTGAAGCTAAATCCAGTTGAGAAAAGACAGAAGCTCCATGCAGCTGGTCAAAAAGATCATCAACACGAGGAAGAGGATATTTATTTCGAATGGTCACTTTGTTCAACTCTCTATAATCTACACAAAACGTTAGAGATCCATCCGATTTAGTGACAAACACCGTAGCAGAACCCCAACAAGAAAAACTGGGCCTAATCAAACCCTTCTCCAAAAGATCCTAAGTCTGCTTAACTAACTCCTCCCTCTCCCTAGGAGCCATCCTCCTACTAGGCTGAATCACTGGTACTGCTCTTGGAACCATATCAATGCGAAACTCTATCTCTCGATGCGGAGGCAAACATTTGACTTCCTCGAATACATCTGGAAAATCTTGGACCACATCAATGTCTTCAACCTTCTCTTAAGAAGTCTCAACTCAATGTAAAAGACTACTCAAGTGAATTCCATAATTATCACACGTCACCCTAGCAATCCTACCCAGATCGGTTTCCAACGAAACTGTTCTCTCATCACAATTCAGAACAGCCTTATACTTATCGAGCCAATCCATTCCCAGTATAAGGTCAAACCCCTTAAAATTCAACATATAAGGGTCACAAGAAAAACTATAGGATAGATAGGAAATCCTCAAGTCCTTACAGATCATATCTAATTTGGTTACCCCTCCTATAGGATTTGATACAAAGATGGGATAGTCTACAGTACTAGGGGTAAGAAAGAACTTTTCTACAGATTCTAGAGAAATAAAACTCAAATAAGCACCCGAATCAAACAAGACTTTAATATACTTGCCATCTAAAAGCAATGTACCTTCCAATACTCCCTTGCCTTTAGATGAAGTAGATGGTGCACCCTCCTAAACAAATACTTTATTCTGCCGAGCTTTATGAAGTAGCGGGCAATCCTTGATCATATGACCTGGTTGGTGGCAATTGAAGCATAGAAATTTTTGAACCAAAGCCGAACCCGGTCCACTTTGTTGTGACTGCTGCTACTGTTGCTGAAATCCTTTCCAGGGACACTTATTCGCCAAGTGACCTTCTTGTTGACATATATAGCATTTGCGAGGTCCGTTATTGCTTCTAGCCTCCTTCTTGTTCTGCTTCCTCCAATTGGGATTGTACTTCCGCTTATTTGGATTAGCAAAATTCCCTCCCTATGCTGCTACTGGTGCCACTAATCTCATGTTCATCAAATCCTCATATCTTAGAGCCATATCAATTAATTCATTAAAAGATATTTTCAAATGCGCCGTCATCTTTCCATGAAATTCTGGTCTCAAGCCTTGCACAAACATTTCGTTCTTTTTGAGGGGAGTATCAATGAGCCCTGGTCCATAACAAGAAAGTTCATTGAATTTGGTCTCATACCCTGCTATAGTCATGCTTCCCTGCTTCAAATTCAGAAAATCTCGGTACAGATGAGTTTTCCCGGCTGTTGGCATGAATTTCTCCTCAGATAACTCCTTAAATCTTTCCCAAGAAATGTCTTCCTCAGAGATATTTGCTACCGCTGCATTCCACAAGGCTGCAGCGCCTTCTTGCAATTTCCATGAAGCCATTTCCCTTTTCTACTCATCAGTCAACTTCATACTCTTAAAGATCCGGTCGCAAGAGCGTAGCCAGGCTTAGACCTCAATTATCGATTCTGACCCTTTAAATGGTTTACCTCCAAGGTTGATGAAGTCTTTGCATAAAGCGGCAAACTAACCTGAGGCGGTACTGGATCTACAGCCCCACTAGCAGTTTGACTTCACCCATTATCAGTCGAGGTACTGCCCCTACCTCTGCCTGTCCTTCCAGAACTCATATTGGCCACCTGGACAGGTAACTCAACAAATTTAGATAGGTATATAATTATATAAAATTACAAATATGCACTCTCAAGATAGATATTACCCCAGAGCCTAGGTATTATCTTAACTTATGCTCTGATACCAACTATAATGACCCGCCTTTCCAACCACAGAAAGACGTATCATCAATAGGAAAAGAAAGAGATAGAAATAGAAAAGATAGAAAGAATAACAACATCAGAATCTCACAGCGGAAACATAACAAAATATAATACATCACATAACTATTACATAGTTTTACATATATCAGAGTTACACAACATCATTTAAACATGATAGTCATATATATATCTGTCATTACATACATCCCAAAATACAACATACACTAACTAACACAGCAGAACTAGATAGATAGATACGTCTGGACTCCTGCTCCAAGCTCTTCCAGAACTTAACAATCCAAAACCTATCACTTGGCTACTCATAAAAATTTGAGTACCCAATAGTTTTTGAAAAATAGAAATAAACCCCGGGCCAGACATGGGTCTAGTGTGAGTAAACGGGTTAAAGTTGTTTAACTTTGAAAATCATTTGAAAATAAAGGTATCACGTAAGACTTCCCACACATAAACACAAGTAAGTTTTTATCTTACGCTAACCAAAACAATTTATAGGAAATCCAGTGATATTATAATAGTGTCTAGGGTTTTCAAGTAAAATACAAAAATAGCTGAAATGCTTACATCTCACATTCCAACATAATTGGGCACAATCAAAACGTACGGCGCTTATTGGAGATTGGATTCCATACAGTGGCAGGGCTACCAGGGTACTGCCCGTCACAGTACGGGGCCTAGATCATCGTACCGAGGATCACTCTCGACCCCCTGCAACACAAGGCCGGAACCATTCCTCACAGAATAGTTCCGAACAAGATAACCCCGCGGTTGTAGCTAGCAACCGCCCACACAGCCGAATAAAAAGGGACATCTAGACAGGGGTATATCTCGTCCTGCTTGGGTGCTACCCACCTAACCTTGCTGCACATCCCCTGTTTTAGCCATTCCCGTTGATGAGGCTTGAGGCTGCGATTACCTTTATAGAACATATCTATCTTAGAATGCTCATCGTCCACCTGACGATGTTCTGAAAGCATTCAATCCATACAAGTTCGTTCCGGGTTCGAATGAAACCAAAGGCATTATCTCATTACTCTCATTTTGGAATCACCCTCAGAGTTAACGACAATAACCCTTGCACTCTAAAACACCATCTTGATCTTCACTTGAAATGTCATGGCTTATCGTTTAATTTGGATCGATGTGGTTTTCGGATAATCAATTTGACACCCGATCCCGGTCTCATCGAAATCCTAACGCCATTTTAAAGGTCAAGTTGTTTAATAGTTTAAACAGTTTAATTCAACACTTTGAATTCACCTAGCATCTATCATAGATAAATCATACACAATCATCATAGATATATCAAGCCATATCACAGAGTATCATAGAATATCACCAAATAGATATCACAAATCTAGATATCCTACTTAAAAAATCATCCATAAGCAAGCATCTTTAATCCTTATTGTAATTAATTCAATTTAAACAAATTACTTGAGAATTAATAACTTAATCATGTTTAATAAATCATTAATTAACTATTCCATTTCAAACCATTTAATTAATTAATCACTTCTTAATCAATTTATTAAACCTTAATTACTTAATTAATTACCCCTTAATTATCAAATAATAACCTTAATTATTTAATTATAAAACTTAATTTCGAATTAATTAATCCTTAATTAATTGTTTAATTAACTACTCATTATAAATTAATTAACTTTAATTATCTAATTAACAATTCTTAATTACAAATTAATTAGACACTTAAATAATAATTAGCCAATCTTTAATTACAATTATAAATTAATCATTCTTAATTACCTCCAAAACAATTGAATAATTAATTAAAAAAATCGTTCATCTTAATTAACATTTTAAAAATCTTCCCTAAATTTTGAAATCAATTTATTACTAACTTAGAAAACTTTAAATGTTAATTAAATTTAAAACTTACCTTATACTAATTACTTAGTTAAAATATTAATTGGATTTTAAAAACATTCTAAAGTATTAACTAAATAATTAAAACTTATAATAAATACTTAACTTAAATTTGTCAAATACTAACAAAATCATCAATACCTAAAATTTGATTAAGGTGATATAACTTAAATTTCATTATGCTAAGCACTTGTGAACCCGGCCCGAGAATATTCCCAGTTTACTCGAGTAAACACTCGAGTTCCTCCCACCATTTCCCCGAGTCCTCTTCTTTCCTCACATACGTTTCTTCTTCTTCTTCTCTTTTTTCCAGCTAAGTTAAAGTTTAAACTATTATAACAGGAAACTCTCTCACGCGCTCAGGTTATAACCTGAAGCAATCCACCATTTCCTCGAGTATCAACTCGAGTCGCTCACCACCTAACAAATTTGGACACATATCTATGCCGTACACATGCACAGTGTTTCGCCGTCGCTCCGGCGAACCTCACTTCCTTCGGCAAATCGCAAAACTCCCCTACACTCGAAATCAAAACTCGATTCGATGCCAAAAATTCCAAATCAAAATTTAGCCCTTCCTTCGAAAACCTGTAACTCAACTCTCCTCAACAAATCACTTCGCCCCAGTTGCTCCGACCATCGGAGATGCTCCAACCCCGTCCTCACGTTGCCAACCCCGTATTCTTCCATTCCCTTGAGTTTCGAGAAGCTCGATCAAACAGAGGAGAAGAACTCATCTCGTTTTCTGACCACATCAAATTCGAGCCTTAAACCCTAATCTAGCCTTGTCCCATCAATTCTTGCAATAGAAAAATTATTTGACAATTTTCCTGAAATCATCGATTACCAAACCTACTTCGTGCAAAATTTAAACATCCAATATTGGATCGATCATCAGAAAATGGTTAAAAAGCATATTCTATTCAACTATGAACTACTCCTAGCATACGCAACTAAAAATCACCATATTAGTTTTAAAAATCCTATCTTTGTTTGTTGTTTCAAGTTGTATAATCGATTTAATATTTTACAATATTCGAATTTATCATATAGTTGAAATTTGCTCTGTAAAACTAAGTTTACAGAGGCAATTCATCACTATCGAGCTTGAAACAATTTTTAGATCATAATCTATGCTTAAACACACTTATTTCGTTTTAAACCCTAAGCCTGGTAATGTTTAGATGAGAAGAATTTAAATTTCTTATTTGTTTCCACCCCGTAACCCAAAACAAGAAGAAGAACAGACATCTTCTATTACACAGAACAATCACAAATATGTACACAGAGCTACAAGCTTAAATATATATATACACACACAAAACACAATATATCTATGCATAGATTTAATGATACTTAAGTATTGAAATGATTCGTTTACTCACCTGAAAAATGTGTGAACAGAGAGCAAATGTTGTTTTTAAAAGCCGTAGTTTTGATCTTCCTTAAACTTGCTTTGTTGTTGAATTGAATGGTGATGCTTCTTATTTTCTTTTTTTGGTTTTGCTATGTTATTGAACGAACTAGAATAGATGTATATATAAAGAAAACAGGTTTGAACAGAGTAGGTGTCTTTTGGTACAAGTTTTTTTTTCTTTGGTCAAAGATTTTTTTCTGAAAATTGAAATGATTTTTAACATTCATAATGACTTTGTTTTGGGCTGAGATGATAGTATTAAATGCATATGCTTCCCATCTTGTTTACAGCCTTATCTTATTTGATTTTTGTATGTAGATATTTTGTTCTATTATCTTCTTGTTTTGCATAATTCACATACATATCTACATGTATTTCAAAAGTTTATATATTTCTAGAATTATCTAATATGTCCATATAACCATATAATTTATTACTAACATAAATCCTTAGTTTTTATTTCTATTTAAAGTTTATCTATCCAAACATTTAATTTATATTCATACGTTTTTATACTTATATTATGTATTGATAAGATTTGATTTTATTTTAAACATTATCATCTATATTGCATTCATATGTATATTTATACCATATGTTAATAAGGTATAACCTTTAATTTAATTGAATAAGATAAATTTTATTGTAAATATTTTTTGTTGAATTTTTTTTTTGAATTTCAAACCATAGTTTCTACACGAATACCCATATAAATATAAATAAATGGCAAATGTCCAAAAATATTATTTATTTACAAAATGAAAAGCTTGTATTTTATTTAATTAGATTAAATACTTATTAAAATATTACTGCCAAAATCCCGGGTCGTTACAATATATATATATATATCTGTGTGTGTGTGTGTGTGTGTGTGTGTGTGTGTGTGTTTATATACTTGAAATTAACATACATTTCAAAGTCAAACGAACATATATATTCAAAGTTTAGAGGCAATTTCATCAAATCCTTTTTGTACAAAACTGTTATACTTAATAATTCACGTAAATAATAAGCATTTGAATACATATCCTTGAAAATAGTTTATGCAAGAATCTCCATATATGCTTATTCATTCGAAACTATGCATCATTAGTTGAAACCTTTAGAAACCTCAAAATGTTTGAAAATTTGGCATATTTTCGAATTGATGTCTATGTTTAAAACTGCTACATGAAATTATATTCATACACTCTGAGTCATATACAAATCAAAACTCGGTGTTTTTTTTTGGCAAGGCCAGCCGGTTTTACAGTGGGCCGTCCACTTTTTATAACGTAATAAAAATTTGAAGTACAGGAGTAAGGTAGAGATACCCTAACTGCTAAAAGAAAGATAAAATACAGCACTGGAGTGTGACTAACATGTCATAGCTATAAAATTCTGCTAACAGGTCTAAGTCACCTCCGAAGAGGGAGAAACACCAACAACAATATCTGCTTGGGAAGAAACCAGAGTGTCTTGCCCAAGAAGACCAATAAAGGGGCGAAATAGGAGAGCAAGAGACGGATCGTAGATCTCAGCATCAGAGCAGTATATAAAGGATCGATCCCAGGTGGTATCATCAAGCATAGTTGAATTTAATTTAGCATACGTTCCATCCATGTCAAGAACCAAAGAATCTCCAGACAGTCTATAAAAGAGGCAACGATAGTCCGAAGGATCAGCAGTGACATATCTAAAATAGGAATCATCCACTGGGTTGAAACGCATATCAAAACAACGTTCAACCCAACAGCTCTCAGACTCAGCCCAAACAACTGACAGAGGCAGTCCTTGAACTGGGACATCGACCGAATCCTCAAATACATCAGCAGGGACAAAGCACTCAGGAGGGGATGCAGGCGGAGAGGTAGAAGGTGGCGGGCCAGGGTCAGAAGAAGGAATAAGAGGAGGAGGAATCGCAATCTTGGGAACCCACTTCCTGAGTGGAGGCCGAGGCAGAGGAATCTTTGGCGCAGCAGCAGAGATAACATAATGGGTGCAGGCAGAATCTAAGTGGCCAAAGGAGTGACAGGTGGAACAAATATCCGGGACCCAGCCATAGCGTACACGGACATCGACAACATGGCCAATAGCAAGCTGAACTGGAATAGAGGAAGGGAGAGGCTTATGGGGGGTAATCTCAATCAGAGCCTTAGCATACACAAGCTTTTCACGAGCAACCGTATTAGCATCAAAGCATTTCAGTTTACCAATAGTGCAAGCAAGCCAATTCAATCCAAGCAGAGGCTGAAGAGTGGAGGGAATGTGAGAAAAATAAGCCCATACGGGGATAGATAGAACCTGCTCCCGCACACTAGCAACCGTAGGGGACCAGGGAGTAATGATAAATGGTTCCCCATCAATAAAAGATGGCTCAGCCTCAAGGACACGCTGGCGCTCCGCAGAGGAGGAGAACAAAAGGAAATACATAGAGTCAACCAACTTAACACGAAGGTTACCACGAATCCTCCAGGTTTTCCGACAAACACCAGCCGCATCATGAAGGCGATGTGTAGGATCTAAAAAGAAACCAACTAAATATTCTGACCAGTAGTCCAAACCAGCCTGCATAACATTAGGGGGAGGGATCATCACTCCGTTTTCTTCTACAATATCAAACTCAACCGGTTCATAAACTCCTGCGTTATGGGGCAGAGAAGAAAACAGCGATGACCAAGATTTGGGACCAGATGGGGAAGGCGCAGCAGGCTGAACCACGTCCACATTACGACAACCAGAAAAGGCCACGTGACTAGCAGGGGGAGAGGTCTCAGACAACTTGTCACCTGATTTTAAGTCTCTGCATTTGGATACATCATTCTATTCATAATTGTTGCAAGCACGACTATTCAATACACTGCAAATTGTTGTATGGTTCTCTACAAAATTATGGCAAGCACTTGACGTGCAACGGGCTACGCACAAGAGATCAGCATCAGAAGGACGCAAACCACTACCGACCACACCATTAGCCTCACCCTTATTACCAGCAACATTATCAACAATCACAGGAGATTGCAAAGTGCCACAACCAATTCGACATACATCGTCATCCAAAGCACACAACTTCGCAGTACACAAGGGAGTGCACACGGAAGGGTCGCGACCAGGGGACTTTCCAGATGACAGTGGCAACGGAGGAAACTCAATTTCAGAAAGCAACGGCGGCAGGGGAGACAAGGTCGAAAGTCGAGAATCCTTAAAACTTTTACCAGATCGAGTGGAAGAGTGATAGGCAGAAGGAGCGGTGGGATGAGGAGGTGAAATAGGCATCGGAGAAAGGCAGGGAACGGGAAAGTGAGGGGAAGTTAGCGGAGACTATGGGAAAGAGGGCGAAAGAACCTGATGCAAACGAGAAGACGCGGCGACCATTAAAATGTATTTTAAAATTCAACTTAATTATAAATTCATACTGAAAACTTTGGGGCCAAGGAAACTGATATGAAAATGTATTTTAAAACACAACTCAGTGTTTTTTCATAGATAAATAAGATCAAATTTTTATAAGAAAATGATAGTATTCTTGAAAACTGGTTTGCTAAAAAATCAATATGGCATTGACATGTCTTTACAGAAATGATATAACTTGAGATTAATATCAAAACTACCTCTGGAACTTGATAATTTCAAAATCCCACATTCTTGAAATATAAATTACATGTATTCTAAATCTTTGTCTATAAAATTCTATACATTTTCAACTCCATACACATTCATTTTTTTAATTTTATTTTATTTAGATCTACTAATATTTTCAATTATATATTCTTTGAAAATATAATGTGTATACGAAGCCTTATATATAAGATATTGAAGATATAGTTGATTTCAGTGATGCAATATTTTCAGTTGTGGAAGATTTGGAAAATATTGTTGATTTTACCGATGTGCTATTTCCAATTGCAGAAGATTTGAAAGAATGAGATAATTACTCAAATATATATTGCATCTTTTATAACATTAAAGAGTGTAATAAATTACCCACGTAAGAAGAAGAATTATTTTAGGAGATTGAGGTAAACAATTAATTCCTTAATTAGCCGATTAAAGAAGAAATCTTATCAAGTGTTTATAAATCAGGGAAAACTGGAATCAAATGGAAAACGTTTCTTGTATGAATAGGAGAATTAATGAGGCATTAATTTATGGCCATAAATCAACTACTTCAACCCTAGGTAATAATCTCCATATAAAGACAGAGACAACCATGACTAGAATTATCTCTCTCAATTGTATTTATTATTCTTCTTCTCCATTACCAATCTTGAAAAAATTTCTCATCTTAGAAAGTAATAAAATCTCCTCTTCCCTAGTGGATGTACACTAGCTCGTGGTAGTGGAAGCATTATAAATCACATGTGTTATTTTCTTATTTTGATTGATCCGTGATTGCATTTAGCAAGTGACTATCTGTTATTTGTTTTGCCTCTCTATCAATTCAGTCCTATTTGTTTTTCCACAAGGTTAGGCTTTTGTTCCTAAGGCGATCTTGAGGGATTTTTCGCCAATAGTATGGTATCAGAGCAACAAGGTTGATTGAGAAAAGATGTTAGGCATTATGGCAGGAGATGTGGAGACTCCAACAATTGTACTAAGACCATATGTTAGAGGGACCTATATTGCATCAGGATTTAGTTTAGCAATAGAGAAGTTGAACTGTGATAAAGATATCGAGAAATGGCAATGGAGGATGAAAGCTATTCTAATGAGAAACGAAGTTCATCCTATGGTGTTCTCTCCTAAGGATTTGACATTTAAAATTTTAGCCGTGGAAAGAAGAAGATAGAAAAATGGACATTTACTACAAAGCAATTAACTATCGACGAAAATGTTGTTTTTGAGATTAGCGATGAAACTACCGCTAAGGGCATTTGGACAAAGCTAGAAAATATCTATCTGAAGAAATCTTTGACTAACCATCTGATTTTGATGAAGACATTTTTCAATATGAGGATGAGAGATGGTACTTCTATCAAAGAGCATCTAGGTTTCCTCAACGGTCTTGTGATGAAGATGAAGACTGTGCATTTGAAGGTAGATGAAGAGCATATAGCTATAATGCTCTTGTGTTCCCTTCCGGAGCATTACACGGGTTTCGCAAACAGCTTTATCTTTGCAAGAAATACTTTGACTATTAAAGATGTGAAGTCGGGTCCTCTATCTGAAAATATAAGGGATCAGACGAAGGAGATGGGTGAAGGTAGAGGAGGAAGTAATAGTCAAGGCTTATTTGCTAAGAGAGGGAGAGAGAAGAATATTATAGGGTGTTCCAAATCTAGAAAGCTCGATAATAATAAAAATAGTGGAAAGTCTAAGGTTGGAAAGTGTTACCATTATAAGAAACCAGGCCATTGGAAAAGTGACTGTTAAGGAGGAGGATGGTTCTTTATCATTTGCGGTGGAGAAAGTTGTACCTGATGATGTGTTATCTACAGCGGTATTAAATGTACCAAACCATTGGGTGCTTAATTCGGGGGCTTTTTTGTATGACACCTAATAGAGATTACTTTATTTCTTTAGTTGACATAAAGGGAAGTGCAATCCTTATGGGTAATGATGCTAGTTGTAGAGCCATAGGAGAAGGTACAATGTGGATTAAGATGTTTGACGGAGTGATACACACTTTGATAGGTGTCTGATATGTTCCAGGTCTTAGAAGTCCTTGATTCTTTAGAGCAGTTGGCATCAATGGGATGTAAGGTCACCTTAGAGAAGGATGGTTTGAAAGTTTCGAGGGGTGATGGGAGATGTATTCTAAGCTCTGTATTTACTTAAGGGGACCACAGTTCTTGTAGAGTCATGTGTTGGAGTTGATAGTTCTCGTGCTTTGGATGCCACCAGACTTTGGCATCTTAGATTGGATCATATTTATGAGAAGGGCTTAGAGTTTCTTTGTGGATGGAAGATGATCAAAGGTGACATTGACAAGTTAGATTTTTGCCAGGAGTGTTTGTTAGGTGAGAAGACTAAGGAATCCTTTGGAGTTGGACTCCATAGATCAAAGAGGGTACTTGATTATGTGTATACAGAAATTTAGGGACCAATTGCTACTAATTTTATGGGGGGAGCAAAGTATTTTATCTCTTTTATTAATGATTTTTCTCAAAAATTATGGGTGTATGTTATGAAGGCCAAATCAAAGAGCTTCGAGAAGTTTACGGCTTGGAAGGTGCTTGTTGAGAACCAATCTGGTTCAAAGCTGAAGGTGCTGAGATTTGATAAAGTCGATGAGTTTGTCTTTGGGAAGTTCCTCAACTTTTTTTGACAATATGGCTTTGAGAGACATTTCACTACATCAGGTGATCTACAATCCAATGAGGTTGCTGAGAGGATGAATAGAACTTTACTTGAGATGGCTCATTGCTTGAGATTGACGGCGGGCTTATCTAGAGGCTTTTGGGCTGAGGCATTATAGACTACAACACATATTATTTATCAGATTCCATGCTCAACCATAGATGGGAAGATTCCAAAAGAGAAGTGGAAAGGTAAAGCCATGTATCTTGGTTATTTTCGTATTTTTGGTTGTTCTGTGAATGTTCACCATACAGGTGATGATAAGTTGGAGGCTAGAGCATACAAGGGCATCCTCTTGGGATACATAGATGGTATCAAAGGGAATTTTATTTCAGACTCTGTTGATAGGAAGATAATTCAATCGAGACATGCTACTTTTGACGAGTCGCCAACGTTCAAGCCTAAGAAAGACTTACCTACCACATTAGATGTTTTTGATAGCTCTAAGGAGATGGAAGAGGTTCCTATGTTATAGCCTAGTAGTAGAGGTGTTGATGCTGCTGAGAGTGAGATTGATGTAGTTGATGTGGCATCACCGAGTAGTCTACGGGTACCTTCTAGTAGTGTTGGTGATGTGCATGAGACTAAAAGAAGTTCAGTTCAAGGTTTACTACTGAGTCAGAGATTATAGCTGTGGTTAAAGCGGCTAAGGAGGCACTTTACTTGAAGAGTTTATTGTGTGACTTAGGCTTCGTATATGAAGGTATAAAAGTAAATTGTGATAGTCAAAGTGCAATTCACTTAGCTGAAAATCCAACTTCAGCTCAAGCACGAAGCATATTAAGGTGAGAGAGTCCTTTCTTGTCTCTATGAATGAAGAGAAGCTTGTACGCCTTCAGAAGGTTGACACAGAAGAGAATGCAGCGAATATGTTTACCAAGTCAGTTACCCATTGCAAAGTTTGAGCATTGCTCTAAGTTGATTCGCTTGATGAAGTGCTAGATGCCAAAGTATGGCATGGCGGAGAGTGAGTTGGTAGATGGAGACATTTGTTTTCATTATGGAGATTGATAGGCTCAACATGGAGAGGGTATTTTCAACACTTTGTTGGTGGGCAGTGGCTTGCCGAAGTTCATTGGCAAAGTGCAATGGGTGATGGTTATACCAAAGCTCATTAAGAAAGTATCTGTGGTGTCTTGTCCGAGAGGTACTTGGAATAAAGGGATGTAGGTGGAGTTGATAGGCTTGCAGGGAAATATAGTATCAAGGTGGAGATTATGAGATTTTGCAATATAATATTTTCCAATTGCAAAAGATTTGAAAGATATTGTTGATTTTAGTGATACAATATTACCAACTGCAAAAAATTTGAAAGGTATTTGAGATAATTACTCAAATACATATTGCCTCTTTTGTAACATTAAAGAGAGTAATAAATTAATTACGTGAGAGGAAGAATTACTTTAGGAGATGGAGGAAATCAATTAATTCCCTAAATACCTTATTAAAGAAGTAATCTTATTAGACGCATGTAAATTGGGGGAAACAAGAAAATCAAATGGATAAATATATTTTTCTGTATGAATAGGAGACTTAATGAAGCATTGATTTATGACCATAAATCAACTATGTCTACCCCAAGTTATAATCCCTATATAAAGGCAGAGAATAGCATGAGTAGAATTATCTCTCTCAATTGTATTTCTTATTCTTCTTCTCCATTATCAATCTTGAAAAAATTTCTCATCTTAGAAAGTAATAAAATATCCTTTTTCCAAGTGGATGTACACTACCTTGCAGTAGTGGAATGACTATAAATCACATGTGTTATTTTCTTTTATTGCTTGATTTATGATTGCTTTTAGTTGTTGACTATCTGCTGTTTGTTTTTTGCTTCACTATCAATCTAGTCCTATTTGTTTATCCATAAGGTTGGGTTTTTGTTCCTTAGGCGACCTTGAGGTATTTTTCCCCAACATTTTATACTTAAAACCTGACTACATTTTTCATAAACAATATGTACTTAAAATAAAATGTGTACAAAACTATCATTTATTCACAAACTGTTGCACCAATCAAAACAGTACACATATGGTTTTAAAAATGGATACTTGCATTTTTAATAAATTGGAGGTGTTTGAAACTGAAACATATTGGATATACCGAAATGCATAAAAATTTGCATTCAAAGCTATAGTTATGTACATGAAGTACATTTAAAATTTTATTATATTTGAAAACTTTCAAGTAAATGAAAGAAACTATCATCATTTCTTGCAAGAGTTTAATACTCTTAACCATTATATTTGAAAAGTAGGCATGCTTGAGGTAGCTAATATTAAACCATTTGTATTTAATGCTTTATTAAAATGAAACTTGATTCACTAAAACTGTAAACACCCGAAGCCTCTTGCATATGTGCGTGTGTGTGTGTGTATTGCAAGTCCAATATTTATAAAGCTGATGTGCTTAAAACTACATACATTCAAAAACTCGTACATGTAAAGTCTTTAAGATCACATGCGTTTAATGCTAGTACATTTCCAAAACTCTAATGTACTTAAAACTGTTCATATGTGGCAGTTATGTACATTCAGAATTAACATGGGGCCAAAAAATTGCATAAAATATATTTTTGAAACCACTTATATAAGGCTTACATATTTCAAAAAAAATCACATCTGCAAATCTCTCTTTTTCGAAAGTTGTCAGGTGTTTGTACCAAAGTTGGGCGCAAAACTCTTCGGACGTATTGGAAGAGATTAAAGTGATGAATATAAAATGAAAAATGAGGTTAATCTAACAAACAGGCCAAAACAGAAAAACAGAAATGCACGAACACGAGAATTTAGAGTGGTCTGGCATTGTAGTCTACGTCCACTATGGAAAGTTTGTTATTTTATTGACTTTGTTAACTAGTTACAACTGATTACAACAGTACGCTCTCAAGCATTCAAGATACAGTGGTGTTTCCGGCAGAGTATTGGCGTAGGTGAGTCAAAAGTCCATTTTCTAAAGGCCTAGGACTGCTATTTATAGGAGTAGGTTAAAAATATCTAGCTCAGATCTCAGAAGATCCCTTATCTCACATAGGTTTGTCTAACAGATCGATCCCTAGACATTTGGGATCAATCTAAGATCGATACGTATACAATTTTTATCGATAAACAACAACTCCAATTGGGCCGAGATCAATCTGAGACAAAGTATAGGTGGTACCAAGCTCCTGTGAAAATTTGGTGACATTTGGACTTGTAGATTTTGAGTTAAGATTGATCCAAGTTTGGCATTTCAATAGGCTAGCATTTTCATATCGATCCAATTCCCGTCGATTCGTTAATATCCATCACATGTATATCGATTGGGGTGACGTGGAGCTAAATTCCTGGATCAATCCACTTTTCATGCCGGGTGACCAAGTCTTCCACTCTTACGTGCTTTGTTCGTGTCAACCCAGAATATTCCTTTCATATCGCTCTACTGCACTTCACTTCGTATCGATCCCTGAAGCAGACCACCTCGTATCGATAGCTTCCATACCAATTCTTATCGATATAAACTTAAACTCTTCATATCGATTGAAGATCGATTTCGCATCGATGCCTTTTAAGTGTTCTTTCATATCATATGTTGGTGGCACGTTTCGTATCAATTGTTGATCGATCGATATGAACTTTGTAAATGATGATCGATATGAATTGTGTATAAGTAGAAGCGATACGAAACATCTTCAGGTGATGGATACGAAATAGAGCAGATATGATGGATACGAAGTGGAATAGGTATGTGGGATACGAAATGGAGTTTCTCCATGGATCTTGATCGATTGGTATCTCGAGCGTACGAACTCCGATTGACTTGAAATTTGAAACGTTAGCTTCCATAGCTTTGCTTGTCATACCATATCGATTGTAGCTTGATCCAGACTCAAACAAAATTTACCAATATCCAAGAAAACTTGTGCATGACCGTTCTTCGGGGCGGACTGTATTTGGTTTCTAGTATAGTTCTTGGTGTCACGGCCTTGCCAAAAAGGCGAGATAACATTTGCCCCCAAAGTACATGTTTTAAGAACATGACGTGCTTTGAAAAGCTGTGATCTTCATTCTGAAAAGTTCTGCCTGATTCGGTGAATAGTCATTGTCTTTTCATCAAAAGATGTAACCTTTGATTGATTCCCGGTAATATAAATACTGAATTGTTGACTTCAAATCATTGCACAGTACATTGTTGTAAATAAGTATCGAGTATTAGCGGTCTTTTGTTCATCGTTGTAATTGTCACAAGGTGAGCATTCAGTTTTTGTGAATTTTGAAAATTGAATGTTAGTTTTTCATGCATGCAAGTATGTTAACCTGACACCCATTAATGTTTGTGCATCCGCGAGTCGCTATCAAGTTTCAAGTTTTCCCTTTTTTTCTTTTTTTGAGTCTGGTTTCTTATCGATCCTCTCCTGGATCGATGTGAAATTCGAGTCGTAACAACGCTTGACGGTCGTTTTAGTGTATCTGTTCATATCAATCCTCTCTTGGATCGATTCGAGAAGTTGGAAGGCTATCTTTGTATCGATGATGATCGATATGAATCAGTTGGCCTTTTAAAATATTTCATATCGACATATACGAATTTCTCTTAGCTCCAAAGTAATGGATACGAAGTTGCTATTTCGTATCGATGGACCGATGATGGGTACGAATAGTTCAAATAATCTTCCGAGTGTCATTTATAACGATGATTTGATTGTATACGAATAGGGCTCTCACATCTGTGATATTATAGACCGCTTTAACTGATCATTTTGCACTGGGAGACGAATAAACATATGCCTAATCTTTCATCCATATAATTGCTTTTGTACTTAGAAATTTTTTTCACTTGTTTTCATTTTACTCCCAGTGGTTCATACTGATTGCAAAGCCAAGAACAAGAAAAAGCTTTTGTCTCCGAACCATTTAACTCCTTAATCCTTCGAATTAACTACCTAAACTTTTTAATTAATCAACATCTTCACGTTAGAAATGAGAAGACTTGAGATATAAAGCCAATCGACTTATAATCGTGGCCAATCTTGGTAAAGAGGAGGCTCGAGATGGTCAGAGCAAGGATGAGGAAGATCGGAGTGATTTCTGTGTTGATTGGGGAAGATGAAGTATGGAGGGCTACGAAGTATTCATGGAAGGGATGCTCATCTTTGACCTCATATTGATGACAGTGTGAAGGAAAAATTCTCTCGTATCGATCTGGGACATGGAGTTCATATCGATCTAGAACTGATGGGTGGAAGGAGGAACTTCGTATCGGTCCGGAGTCATGGAACTTCGTATCAATCTAAAGCCATCGATACGAAGTGTTAACATGCAATCAATACGAAGAGGAACTATGTGATCGTTATAAACTCCTTGTGGGCGATTGATGCGAAAGTGAAATCCTTTGATCGATATGAATCATGTCTTCCCTTGATTGATATGAATTAGGTAACTGGAGATCGATCCAAGTCTAAACCTTGATGGGTACAAAACTTCTTGCATACCCGAATATTCACTAATTACAATCTAGGGACTTAGGTTGATTTATGGGTAGTCAGTCACACCCAATTTGTGTTTATACTCCAGTAAACACTCTAAGAACTTAGAGTTAGTCGGTGGGTGATCAGTCATACCCATTTTGATGTTTATACTCTAGTTCGCACTCCGGGAATCTGGAGTTGAACGATAGACGGTCAGTCACATCTGCCTAAGTGTTGGAGTCTCGTTCGCACTCCGGGAACGATAAGTTGATCTGGGACGTGGATGATCGGACCATATCCATCTTGAGTACGCAAACGAAATCGTGGATGGATGGGTCCATCCTCCTTGAGCTTGCAAAAATGGGGACGTGGTCGTGGATGGACAGATCCATCCTGCTCAAGTTTGTAAAAATGGGGATGAGGTCGTCGATTGATGGAACTATCTTCCTCGAGTTTAGATTTTACATGGGTGATGTCATGGGTGGATGGGCCCATCCTACTCGAACCCACGTTTTGGATTCGCAATTTATACTCCAACTCGCACTGTGGGAATCAGAGTTTGTTGAAGGATTTTTGTGTGTCGATCCTTTTTGGTTTCAGTGTATTTGTTTGCCCGTGAGCCTGGGGTTTCACTTAGCGAGTGATCGGTTGTTTCACGGTCACTCTTTACTTGAATAAGTCCCCTCGTAGGATGGAACTTAGCTCTTCGTGCATTGTGATGGTCGCATGACGCATTTCAAGTATCGCCACTCTAGCTTGATGATTTTTGCATTTTATTGCTGAAATATGAAAGAAAGGCAAAGTCAGTTGTCTTATTACAAATTCAAATTTCAAAATGCATATACAAATTTCAAATGAAAAGTAGACTAAATGAATGAATAAAGCTTATCAAATCCAAAGGTTCTAGGATCAGGGTCCTCAAGGAACTGGTTGTGGCTCCTGGGCCTAGGCCCAGGCGTTAGTTGTCAATTGTCTGAAAAAGGGATGCAGAGAGATTCCTTTATGTCTATTCGTTTCTCCTTATGCTGCGCATTATGCAGCTTAGAAACATAACAGGGTCGTCTAGCCACTTGATCACCTTGAGCAACTCCAACCCCATTGTCAGTAGGGAACTTCAGAGTCAAATGCCATGGGGCGATAGTTTCCCTGAATTCAGCGAGGGCCAGTAGGCCCAAGAAAGTGTTAAATGGAGAATTGATTTCTAACATGACAAATTATAGCATCTGGACTCTCCGGCGATCTTTGATTCCCAACTCAACTGGCAACTCCACCATCCTAGCAGGTATCGTTGCACTTCCATTAAAGCCATATACACGAGATTGACACGACTTTACATCCTTTGCCACCATTTTCATCTGGTCATAACTTCGTTTAAAAAGAACATTCATGGAGCTTCCACTATCTACCAAGGTCCTCTTCATCGATGAAGGACCTATTTGAGCTCATATGACTAGTGGATCGATATTAAGGGCTTCGACTCTATCAGCATCTCTATTTTGGAAAACGATGTCGTCTATCATCATCTTTTTTTGTTTCACTGGAACCCCATCATCAGGATTACTACAACATTCGAAGTCCGCATGCCTAATCGAACTGGCATACGACTCCATTTCCCTTCGACCTTGATTAGTTAGATGGGGATGACCATTGACTGCATTAATAACCAACTTCCACCGGTATGCACGGGTTCCTTAGATCTAACCTAATTCCGACCCTTATTTGGGTTTGATAGTCCCACTCCTTCAGCCTACGATGCCTGAAAGTACTGTTCCAACTTCCTCTCTATGATTAACTTCTAAATGATGCCTTTTGGATGGCAACATTCACTAGTATTGTAACCACAACAATCTTGGAATCTACCGAATTTCCCAGTCTGAATTTGCTTCTCAAATGACTGTTTTGGAGTAAACTTTTTATATTGTCCAGTGTTACATGTCTGCAAATAAACATTCTCCAAGGATGTATTCAATGCGGTATATTGGTCAAACATGGGAGCTTTGCATCACAGTTTGCAATTTTGATCTCGCTTCTTACCCTGACCTCCATTGCCTTTCTGATTATTTTGTATATTCAACTGCACTTTACCAAAGCTCTCACCATTTGTTTTATAGCAATGTTACTTTGAATGCCTTCACCACTAGGACCCGCATCGTCCTACTCCCAAGATTGTCTAGCATCATCTCTTCTCAAGAAGTGGGCTGCCTTAGCATAGAAACGATCCAACGATGCGGGTGGCTTTCTAGCAAACTAATTGCCAAATTCGGAATCGAGGTCGATTCCCTTAGTCAATGCCATCAATATGGAACTATCATTAGGTCTGAGTGTCTCTCCTGAAGCCTAAGTGATGCTAGATAAGGTGTTAACATCCTTAGGTCTTGTGACATGCATATGAAACTGTTCGACGAATTTTGTAGCTAACTGATTAAAGCATGAAGTGGATTGGGGTAGTAGGTGAGTAAACCATATGGTTGCAATACCCCCAAGGGAGATAGGAAAGATTCTACAT
This sequence comes from Allium cepa, assembly GCA_030765085.1. NCBI lineage: Eukaryota > Viridiplantae > Streptophyta > Magnoliopsida > Asparagales > Amaryllidaceae > Allium > Allium cepa. Next base: position 70,439,163 of record CM060930.1, on the reverse strand, counting down.
TTGACCGCCGTGTCAGCTCGTGTGGCATTCATAAGCCATTCATACTTTAAGATGTATTGGTTAGGATCTGAACTCCCTTCATAAACAGGTAAAGTTGGTATTCTGAATTGACGAGGCGGTTCAGCATAAAGGATGTCATTGGTGAATGGTGTATGACTCTGGGAGATTCCCCAATCGTCATTGGTGAGGCCTTGACTTTCACGGATCATTTGAAAGATCATGGTTGGAATGTCTGGCATTTGGACATTCTGGGCCAAGGTGTGGTGACGTTCCACAATGCTAGGACGGTCCGGGCATAGTCGACGGTCCAGGCATGGTCGACGGTCCGGGCATGGTCGACGGTCCGTGCCTTTCCTCTTTGATTCTAAATTTTCGGGCATATAGGGTTCAGGAGTATGATTGTGTTGGAAAAGGATTGGATCTGCTTGTTTTCGAAGGTCATCTTCCAAGCCTATGGTGGTGATAGACGCATGGCAATCAGTGGGATGATAGGGAGGTGCCCATACTCGAGAAGAGGGTTTAGCCTGGTGCTTTGTAGAAGGACCAGCTCCAGCTTGTCCAACATTCAGAGTGCGCTGATGCCCTGGGATCTTGTGCGTAGCTTCCATCCAGCCGTGTATGTGTAGATCTATGATTGTAATCAGATGAAGCTGAACTTTCGGCAGATGAATAAGAAGCGCGATTCCTTTTGGATCTCCTTTGTCTTTCCTTATTCATAGGTTGGTTAGCTCCGTGTGGGCATGGATCTTCTAGGTGAGCTGCTGGCGGCTCTGAGTTAGTTCCTGCATCAACATTTGGAAATCCTCCCTGGTGAAAAGGCCTTGCAGATCTGAAGGTCCAGCTGAGTTCTGACCTGTAGCGTCTAGCTGTGTGGGGTTCTGTCTATCCCGTCCTTCCTGATCTGCAGCAGTTGAGGTGGTCCTAGTAGTAACCATGGTGAATGATATAGCTCCCTCTTAGATTTGATGCAATATGAATAGGATAGAAGAACTACTAGATTTGAGATCTTGATATTATCCTTAGATTCTTGCAATCCAATGACGACAGTAGATCTAATGAGTAGGAGAAAAGCTGGGTTTTCTCAGTGAAAGCACCAAAGCATTTGTATCGTTCTCCGAAGCCACTTTGTATCGATAGCATAGTGACCACCTTGTATTGATAGCTTCCGTTCCAATTTGTATCGATATAAACTTAAACTCTTCGTATCAATTAAAGATCGGTTTCGTATCGATGCCTTTTAAGGGTTGTTTCATATCGTTTGTACGTGGCATGTTTCGTATCGATCGTTGACCGATCGATACGAACTGTGTAAATGATGATTGATACGAATTATGTATAAGTGAAAGCGATACCAAACATCTTCAGCTGATGGTTATGAAATAGAGCAGATATGATGGATACAGTGTGGAATAGGTATGATGGATACAAATGATATTTCCTCCATGGATCTTGGTCGATCGTTATCTTGACCATAATAACTCCGATTGGCTTGAAATTTGGAGCATTGGCTTCCGTAGCTTTGCTTGTCGTACCATGTCAATTGTACCTCGATCTGGACTCGGACAAAATTTACCAGTATCCATAGTAGACCTGTGTATGACTGATCTTCGAGACGGACTGTATTTAGTTTCTAGTCAAGTTCTTGGTGTCATGGCCTTGGCAAAAAGGCGGGATAACATTAGATATTGGAACATTTTCATACGAAGCTATAGTTGTTTAAAACTTAATATGTATGAATCTGACATGTTTTAAAAGCTAGTGACATTATAAAAGTATTCATACCTAAGAAACTGAATACTCAAAAGCTAGTATATGATCTCTTCATAAGCTTTCATATATTCAAAATTCGAAGTTTATATGTCCCAGAGTTTATATCTACATTAGAAACTTTTGTTTGTAAAATTAGAGCATATATGAAGCTAATATATCTTCGCAGCCTTTATATCTTCATAAATTAACTCATGTATACTTTCTAGATTATGTGTAACACCCTTAGTTTTAAATAACATTATTCATGAGATTTAATTAGATAAATTAAACATAATAATGTAGAGTCTTGATTGATAAGTGGATTGAGATTTGAAAACTAATTAAGGTTGTGCCTTAATTGAATGGATTTACAAAATGGGCCATAAGTAAATTCATAAGAATGGTTTATAAGATGAAAAATAAGTTAAGTAAGGTAAGGGTAATAGTGGAAAAAGTCGTACACCATAACGTCTAAACCCTTACCTTATTTTCTATTCAAACGTTCATAAACCAAAAACAAAAATTAAGGAGAACTAAGGCCGGCCATAACCCTAGAAGAAAAGGGGATCAAAATTAATTAGATGTTAAGCATTCTAGCAAGGAAGAATTAAGCAAGATTAAATCTCAAGTTCCTTATCCAAACAAGGTGAATAATAATCTATACCATCTTATATATGTTTTATTAAACATTTTAATTCGGATTTAATATTTTAGAACCGTTTGGATAATTTGAATGATGATATGCTTTGATTATATGCCATGTTTGATTTAAGCAAGTATGTTTTTAGAGGTTTGATACAATTTTAAGGTTAAAATCATGTTAAATGGATTTCAAATTCAATGCGGATTTAATATGTTATATAAAACATTATTTTGAAGATGGGTTTAAATTTTCATAATAATCCAAGCTATGGATAATTTACTATGACTTTTGAATAGTAGAAATAGATAATTTGGGTTTAAAATTTTATTATGGCAATTATATAAAGGACTTTGGGTTTGAAATTAATACATGTTAGGAAACATATTAAAAGTGAATTATGATGGTATTTAGGGATTTTCATAAAGTGTTTTAATATGGTTATTAAATTATTTAAGTTGAATGACTTAAATGATTAAATGTTTTATGGAAGGGAATGGTTTATTTGTTAAAATAATTTCTATTATAAATTAGTGAATTCCGCAGCCTTTTTAGAAAAAGGATTTTTGAAAAAGAAATGGCAATCAATTATATTTTGACAAATTGGCAAGTTAAATGAAAAGATGTTACTTTATAAGGCAAAAAAGTCAGTTTGACATAATCTACCACTTTGCCCCTTCCATCAGCTCGCTTTCGAAAACAAGCCCAAAAGCCCATTCGAAACCAATACACAAGGTATCAAATAATTGGTACGTAGTGTATTGGAGAAAGGTAGAAAGGATGGCGTCGAAGGCTTGCTTTTGAAGGGGTTGAAGTCATATTATAAGATTTCGAAGGGGTAGAGGCTATCCTTATTAACTTTGAATTACTTTTATTTATAAATGATGCTTTCGAAAGGGTTACTGCCTTTATGTTTTAAGAAAAGCTTTGGAATGAGTTGCCGCTTATTTAGTTTTGAAAAGGTTCTTTCGGAAAGGGTGTTGCTTTTGAACCTAGTCGAAACCTACCTGTCGTTTTCATACCTTTCGAATTGGTTAGAGGTTGCTTTTCTTATATCCTTATAACAATGAGTTCGAAAGGGAAGCTTTTATTTCATTAATAGTGAAACCACTTCCCAAAGCTGTTGAAAGGGTTTTTATAGCTGCTTTTATCAATTCTTTGAAAGGGTGGATTCAAAGCCATCTTTTCCCCAAGTTCTTTTACTTGAAGATTTTTTTTTTAAAAAGGGTTACTTTCGTTTATGTTATCCTTGACCCTGAAGTTTTAATTAAGGTTAAACCCAATGATTTCGGAAGAGATGGTTTCAGATGATTTCGAAGCTATGCTTCTATAAATTCTACTTGGACTATATGGTTTCGAAAGATAATTTTAATACTTTTGAATGGTTTGAATGTTTCAGAAGGTATATCTTTAAGTGTTTTGAAAGAAGGTTTTGAATACTTTTGGAAGGTACGTTTCAATATTTTCGAAAGAAAGGGTCCAAGGTTTCAAAAGTTTTAGTTTTCAAAACAAAGAACCTAATCTCATTTTTGAAGATAAAACCATGGCAATATGAAAGAGATTTTGAAATGGAATTTAACTTTGGAGTCTTTGAAGAAGCTTTCTAAAGATAATAGGTTATTAACCATGTTTCATTTGAAAATGATTACAAGGAAATATAACCATATATGTTTATATTGTTAAGTCATGATCAGTTAACATATGTGTTTCTTCCATAAACATGTTTACTTTATAATTTACCCATAATTGCATTTTAGGGTAGTAAGGGCGGAATAGCCAGTTAGGTTGACCCAGTAGTGAATGCACCTTGAGTTTACTCCTGTGTGAGTGGAACTACATCCAGAAGGTCAAATAGAACAAAATGTAGGATGCTTAAAGACTGATCAAAGAATTGTTAGTTTAGACTAGTTCATAGTAAGTCAATGAAAACTATGTATAGAAATTGTTATTGGCAAGGGCCAATCGGTTCTTAGTAATCCCATGAAAATTATACCGGGATTAAGTTATTGACAGAGATTAATAGGTTCGTAGTCAACATGTGAAAACTATGACATGATAGAAGTTATTGAGGAACCCAATAGGCTCATAGTGACCCATGAAAACTATAATTGGATGAACTTATTGATAGATACCGAAAGGTTCTTAGTAAAACCATTAAAACTATGAAACAAGATAGATGTCCGTAAGCTTTGAATAGGTTATTAGTCAGTCCATGATAACTAATAGGTTAATAGTGACCCTAGAAACTATAACTTGAGACATAAGCCAAATGAATGGGGATGGGAGATCCAAAATATAATGTATGTATGAATAATATCATGATATAATTTATTATGTTATGTTTTAACCATTGTGGATGAAGGTGCACAGTATATGATTATTATAAATTGAGTTTGGATACTAGTGAAGGGAAAACCCGTTCTGCTAAGCAACGCGGACTCACTAGATATCTATGTGGTTCGAGATGGTAGGTTATTATCCACACCAGAATTTTTATCTAACTTGAAGTTTATGTTTTCATCTTAAACTCTCGGGTGCTCAATTGATTTTGAGTAGTTTGAGAGTTAAGGTTTTCAGATTCTCCTTTAGACGAATAAGCTTCCAGAGACGTGCAGGAGGCGAGCTAGCTACTAGGAGTTCTTTTCTGTTTGATTCCGCTGTGTTTTGGATGTAACGGAAAAGTTTTTTAATTGCCTACTATAGGCTATGATCAACCAAGGGGCATCTTCATATGTCACTCCTAGCGTATTTTGTAATAATTATATTTTTCTAAATGTGGTTTATGAATTGGGATTATGTAATGAATTTGAAACATGATTAGAATCCGAATGAGAAACATGTTTTATGATTTTAATTTTTTTTCATATTCATGTGCTTCTGTTATATCAATGTATCTAACATTACGGCATTTGGTCCTTGAGAATTAATAACTATGGATGACTGCAATATCTGTAGTAGTTCGTTTTGGGCCTCCAAGTGGAGTATGTTACAAGTTAGTATCAAAGCTTAGGTTTATGTAAATTAAAAAAGAAATTTAATCCTAAAATATTTTCAAAACATAATCCAATGAATTAGGAAATCAGACCGGGGTTTGGGTTAACGCTATAGTAGCATACTTTTATTTGTTATGTATATATCTATAAGTACATACTCTCCTCTCTCTTAGACTGTTCTTTTATATCTTACCAAAGCTCTTATGCAGATTTACGAGAAATGAAGATATGGAGGCAGGAAGTGGAAGAGGAAATCTAGATGGAGGAAGCACCACAACTAACAGAAATGCTCGACCCAACACTAGGAGAAACCAGGGTCGATAGGCAAATGCTAATCCAAATGCGAATGCCAATGTGGGTACTGGAATCCTACCAGTAGATATAAGGATGATGTATCAGGTTTTTGTCAATCTGATGCAAGCTGGAGCAGCTGTAGGAGTAGCTGGGGATGATGCAGGGAATGTTGGAGGAGCTAATCCCCTGGCCCTATTTAGCAACAACTATGCTAAGCTGAGAAGGGATTATCCCAGTCTTGGTGGGAAGCAGTTTTTGGAAACAGAGGATGCTATAGAAGTATTGAATTGGCTTTTGCATTATGAAAGGATCTTCGCTTACATGGGATTAAATGATGAGTGGAAGAGGAGACTTGCCTCTAGACAGCTGCAGGGAGTAGCACGTTGGTGGAATTGTGTTACCGTAGGAGTTCCCGAAGAGGAGTTTAGTTGGGCAGAATTCCAAAGGAGATATGAAGAGAGTTTTTTTTTAAATTGCCAAGTCAGTATTGTTGAGAAAGTTCATGGACTTAGTGCAAAGTGAGATGTCGGTGATTGAGTATGCTACGAAGTTTAATGAGTTGTCTAGACATAGGTATGCTGCCATAGACACCATCATTAAAAAAACGAGAAGTTTGTTCGAGGGTTAAGTCCTGAGATTGCTATAGCGACTATGCCACATCTCTTTGATCCAAGTACAGTTGTAGTAGAGATGGCAATCTAAAATGAAGAGATGCATTCTACTTATGAAAAGTAGAAGCAGGTTGAAATCTAGGGTTTTCGGTGCAAGAAGAGGAAATTCTTTAAGAAGAAAGAAACCCAGAAGGGAGAAGCTACCAAAAAGGCGAAGGCTAATCTATTTTGCTTTAAGTGTGATAAAAAGGGACATTATATTCATGAATGTCGAACTGGAGAAGGGAAGAAGGCTATAGATAAAAGGGAGTGAAGTGCTTTAACTATGGTCGGATTAGGCATTACAAGGATAAGTGTCCAAAACTGGTCAAAGCGGACAAGGAAAAGGTCTTTGCTTTAGGACGATTGTCTACAAGGCCAACTACTGCTGAGAAGGAAAGACTATGATGGAAGGTATGCTTTTGATTCAAAGTATACCAGTTAGGGTAATATTTGATACTAGTGCACCGTCTTCATTTATATCTCATTATTTGGCTGATAGGTTATGTTTAGAACCCTTATACCTTATTACTTCCTTAATTGTCGTGAATCCAATAGGAGGGTATGCAACTCTGGAGATGAGATGTGACCAGTTAGAACTTGATTTGTTAGGTCATAAGTTTGCATGCAGTCTATATATTTTTGATTTCATAGGATTTGGGATCATTTTGGGTATGGACTGGTTAGAAAGGTATGATGCTAGGATATTTTGCCAAGTTAGGAAAATATCGCTAAAGCACCCTAATAATCATAACCGAATTATATACTCGGTGGAGAAATTAGACTCAAATGTTTATGCGTTGCTGAATGCACTGGAAGTAGGAAAAGTGTTGAATCTGATTTTGGTAGCAAAAGAGTTTTCATATGTTTTTGAGTCGGTCGTAGGATTACTACCAAAGCGAGCCATTGAGTTTTAGATAGATATTATGCCTAGAGTAGAACCTATGAGTAGAACACCTAGCAGTATGACACAACCAAGATGAAGAAATTGAAGGTGCAGCAAGTGGATTTAGAAGGGAAGAAATTTATCAGATCAAGCTGTTTGCCTTAGGGAGCGGCCGCGGTATTCGTGAAGAAACTGGATGGGTCATTAGGGATGTGTATCACTATCATAAGTTGAACGAGAAGACGATCAAGAATAAGTATCCTTTTGTCGAGAATCATTGATTTATTTGATCAGTTAAGTAGAGCCAGAGTATTTTCCTATTTGGATTTGGTAGCAGCTTTCCATCAGTTGAGGGTGGTAGAGGATAGTATTCCATTAATGGCACTTCGAACTAGGTATGGTTTGTATGAGTGGTTAGTAATGCGATTCAAGTTAATGAATGTGCCAGCTTTCTTCGTGGATTTGATGAACCAGATTTTTTGAGAGTACTTGGATAGGCTCATGTCGTTATTCATAGATGACATTTTATTATAATCTAAGGATGAAAAAGAGAATGAAGTTCATCTTAGAATAGTGCTTGAGCGGCTAAGGCATCATCGGTTGAAAGAAAAGTTTTCAAAGTGTCATTTTTAGAAGAAAAAAGTTAAGTTTCTTCGTCATGTGGTTTCAGAGAAGGGTTTTTTAGTTGATCCTGCTAAGATCGAGGCTGTTAAGAACTAGAAGAGATCAGAGACGGTGAATAAGATTAGATGATTCTCTTGGACTCGTTTCCTATTATCGGAGATTCATTAAGGATTTCTTGCGGATAGCAGCGTCTTTAACTAAGTTAACCAGGAAGGACGTGAAGTCTATTTGGTCTAACAAATGTGAGGAAGCATTCCTTAAGTTAAAGCATTTATTTGCCAATGCACCGACGTTAGTAGTTCTAAACGGAAACCAAGGATTCGTAGTGTATACTGATGCATGTAGAACCAGATTAGGGGCTTTGTTGATGCAAAAATGTAAAATTATTGTCTATGCTTCACCATAGCTTAGACCGTATGAAGTGAGATATCCTACTCATGATTTAGAGTTAGCAGTAGTGATCTTCACATTGAAAGTGTGGAGACATTATCTCTTAGGAGAGAGATTTGAGTTATACACAGATCATAAGTGTTTAAGATATTTATTCTCTCAGAAGGAGTTGAAATGAGACAGCAGAGATGGCTGGAGTTTTTAGCGGCTTATGGTTTTGGTATAGAGTATACACCTGGAAAAGGAAATAAAGTAGTGGATTATCATAGCAAAAATCATCAACATGTGATGTTATTTATGTTAATGGAATGGAAGCAACTAGAGGCTTTGACCACTTGTAGTTTGCAGCTAAGATCAACTGCCAGTTCTTGTCAGAACACTGCCATGTTGTCCTGCTTGGTAGTTCGACCAGTTTTGATCGAATAAATTTCCTCTAAGAAGAAAGAAGACCCGTAGTTAGCTGAGAAGATTAGAGGGCTTGAGGTTGGATTGAAGATTGACGATCTAAAAGATTTTAATCTTGACCATAGAGGATGGTTGGGAAAGAAGGGACGGTTGTGTGTTCCAAATATTGAGGACTTAAGAAGGGATGTTCTTAGGGAATATCACCGATCAAAATTTATGATTCATCCTGGGGGAACCAAGATGTAATAGGACATGAAGAGGAGTTTCAATTGGGAAGGTATGAAGAGGGATGTTGGCTTACAAGTAACGCAGTACATGAACTATCAACAAGTGAAGGCCGAGCATAGGAAGCCGAGTGGGTTGCTTCAACCTTTGGAGATACCGGTTTGGAAATGGGATTCGATATCAATGAATGTTATAGATCGATTTCCAAGGTCGAATCGAGGAAATGAAAGTATATGGGTCATAATGGACAGGTTGACCAAGAGTGCCCATTTAATTCCAGGTAAGTCAACCAAACCAAGAGTTCCCATTTAATTCCAGGTAAGTCAACCAGGACGACACCTGTTTTAGCTAAATTGTTTACGAAGAACGTAGAAAGACTGCATGTAATCCCTAGTAGTATTGAAAGTGATAGAGATACATTGTTTACTAGCGAATTCTGGAACAATCTACAGGGTGTGTGTAACATCCTCCACTTCGAGGCCCAAAACTAACTGCTACGGATGCTGCAGTCGTCCATAGGTATTAATCCTCGGCGACCAAATACAGTAATGTTAGATACACTGATATAACAAAAACATATGAATATGGAAAAAAATTTGAAATCAACAAACAACTTTCTCATTCCATTTCAAAGTATTTAAAATTCATTACAAGATCCCAATACGAGAACCAGGTTCAAAAAAATATAAATATTATAATATATGCCAAGAGCGACATATGAAGATGCCCCCTTGGATGACCAGTGTGTAAAACTAGGCAATTAAACATCTTTGCCTTTATGACAAAACACAGCAGAATCAAAATAGAAAAGAACTCTAAATAGCTAAAATGTCTCCTACATGCCTACGGAATCTTATTCGTCTAAAAGGGTACCTAAAAACCTCAACTCTCAAACTACTCAAAATCGATTGAGTATCTAAGATTTTATGGTGAAAATATAAACTTCGAGTCAGACATAAAGGCAGGTATGAATAATTATCTACCATCTCAAACCATTTAGATATGTAGTGAGACCACACCACTTAGAAGAACGGGTTTTCCCTCATTAATACCTTATTTAATGTCGAATACGCCAGTATATGATTTTTTTTGATGATAATAAACATATATATATATATATATGTACATATTCATTTAAATGTATTTGTTGTTGTACTATTTTATTTCTCACATAATTAAATAAATATTTACTGAATAAAATAAATAACACAGAATTTAAAATTCAAACAAATATTTTATTCATAGAAATATTTTATTACAATTTTGAATAGTACAAATTTGAGCTCTCATTACATATATAGATTTTCAATTATAGTACAATTTCGATTACACATACATACACTCATATTTTATCCTCAACTTTATTCCAGATTGAATCCAGCATCTGAATTATCTATAAAATAAACACTGATGCAATAAAATTAAAAAAGAAATTTTTTTGCAGTGTAAAATAAAATGTGTGTTTTTGAAAAATTTATTTGCCTCAGTTATTTCGGTTTTTCGTATATTTATTTTGAATTCATCTTACACGAACCAACATGTTACATGCACAGTGTATCACTGTACATGCCATAAAGCCGTGCACACTGATATACACTTGATAAATCTATAGGGACATATGAGCACAAGGTCAAACCCGAGCCGAGACAGGATTCAACTCAGGTGCATGCAATACAACGTACAACACCTCAAATATACAAATGAGAGAAAATAAGTATGGCTCGAACAATACAAAATTGAGGTGAACACAGACCAAACTGTAGCCACACATCGAACCAATCAAACCAGAGGCTCCAAGTTCAATGAAAATGATCCATATACATAAAGACTCAAATGCAACAACCAAATACACACATGTACAAATCGAGTATGAATAGGATACGACACATGTATTACACAATTACACATATATACATGCATATGTATGCATGTATATAAATAAGTATGTATACAATAGATATGACAAGAATAATGCAATGACCAGACTCACAGAACTAGATTGAGCATAACAGTTCAGAGGCATATACAACACTCAGTACAATACAACATGCCACCATACATGATATACATGTGAAGCAAACCAACATGACAAAGTGAATACAAAGGACTTAGAAAATAGACTTACACCATTCAATATGAGAAAGTGGTAATCAACATGTGAAACCGAAATCAGAGCCAACCAACACTAACCAGACCATTCTAAAAAGTGCACAAGTGTGTCAACACATCTAGACCAACAGATCATCACAACCAGATCACACATGAACAACTGAATCATAATCATGTACACAAGTGTGTCAACACAACTAGACCCAATAGACCAAATACAAATGGTCAGATGCAAAGCAATGGAGCATCAAGTAAATGGCAGTACATCAGCATGATATGATCATGCATTGTATCTGTAGAAGTTCAGTGAAATAATCAAAGAGGAACATTCAATACTTGCATATATACATATGTTCACACATGTATACATATCAGAAGCAAATCAATATGACATGTCACAAGCTCCAAATTCAAAACAAACCATGGACCAAAATATGCATAGAGATTCGACTAGACAAAACAACTTCAACTAGATACAAATGTATACAAGTTTCAGATTGCCAAGACAACCGAGTCCAAATGGATGGGCAAGATGACCAGCATTCAAGTGCAAATGGTTCAGAACCAAGGCAATGGGTCAGAAAAAACTCAAGTGCAGAGACTGCAACAAATGAAACATCAGACATATCAAAGCAACACAACTCTGTTGAACAAAAGAGAGACAACACAACAGTGGTTGGAGCAGAGTAGCATACAAGGAAATGGATATGAAACTCGAAGCAATGCATACAGGGTAACCCAAATATCAACCATGTACAAGTCAACTGAGCAAAGCCTCAACATCAAAGAACAAAGTCAACATGAATACAGATCATTTTAACTCTAGTACACATGAAGCATCAACTCAAAACTAGAAATATCAAGCATACACATTAGCAATTCGAGTAATAAAGTCATGGTTTGAAAGAGAATGTAACAAAAGTTAACAAAAATTCAAAATGCCAAAGAATCAAAGCCATGGTGACCAAGGTAGAATCGAACAAGTCAACAACTAACAAATATATGTATCTCAAATTCAAATACCAAGCTACAATCAAGGAACGAACCAGTCAGAGGTCTCAAGATCACATGGTCAAAAAATCAACGCAGAAAACAAAATCACGAAACATCCAAATCGAAATTATACGAACGAAAACTAAGGGATTTCATCCCTGTATAACCCAGTAACATCATCGGCAAAAATTATCAAATTCGAGTTCAAGCAATTACCGAGAGAAAAAATCATAAAACTCGAATCAAGTCGAGAATAATCCAAATTCGAAAAAGGCAAACCGCATACCAGTTTTATAATAATTCGATTTCGACAATTGGAGCAGCGAAGACGAACGAAGCAGTAATCAATTGACCAAGCAATCCAAAACAAACACGTACTTCAATCGAGACAAAAGAACAAGCTGCAGCTTCAACAAAGCAGAGCCCTAAATTTTCAAAGAGGCTGAAGGACTGAACAAAAGAAAAAGTGGTCGGTAGATAAAAGGAAAACGAAAAAGAAAAAGGGGACATCTTCTTTTATGTTAAATTGGGCCAGTCTTTTTATATTGGGCTTGAATTATTAATAAGGTTTTGTATTTAGTTTTTTGTTTATTTTATAATTTCTTTTAAACTTTCCAATTTCTAGTGTGTTTAACTAGGTTACGAACTATGGTTTTGTAGTTCGGGAATTCGCAACTTAGTGGCTGAGTTGAATCAGGGTTTAGAGCATTAAGTTAGATTAGTCGATAGAGGGAGTCGTAAGTTTACGTGTGTAAGCGTCTGATTACTTAATTTCTAGTAAAAACCTTGGGGGCAGCACGTGTGTGACGACCCACCCTTCTGACTACCAGAAAGACGCATCATCATTAAGAAAGAAAAGGGTAGAAATAGAAAAGAATAGAAAAGAAAGAAACAAAACATCAGAATCTCACAGCGGAACGGAACAAAATATAGTATATCACATAACTATTACATATATTTCATATATCAGAGTTATACAATATCATTACACATGACAATCATACATACATATGTCACTATATACATCAGAGATACAGTATACATCAACTAACACAGCAGAACTAGATAGATATCTACATACGTCTGGAAACTCCTGCTCCAAGCTCCTCCAGAATTTGTCAAAGCGAACCTGAATCCCTTGGCTACCCGTAAAAAAAATTGGGTACCTGAGGGTTTATGAAAAACAAAATATAAACTTCGGGTCAGACATGGGTCTGGTATGAGTAAACGGTTTAAATTGTTTAAGTTTTGAAAACCTTTTAAAACAAAGGGTATCACGTAAGACTCCCCACAAATAAATACGGGTAAGTTTTTACCTTACGCTAACCAAACATTTTATAGGAAATCCAGTGATATTATAACAGTGTCTAGGGTTTTCAAGTAAAATACAGAAATAGATGAAATGCTTACATCTCACATTCCAACATAGTTGGGCACAATCAAAACGTACGGCGCTTATTGGAAATTGGATCCCATACAATGGCACGGATACTGGGGTACCGCCCGTCACAGTACGTGGTCTAGATCACTGTATCGAAGAGCCACCCTAACTCCCCTGCAACACAAGGCCGGAACCATTCCTTACTGAACAGTCCCGAACAAGATAACCCCGCAGTTGGTGCGCATATCCAACCTCCCACACAGCCGAAATAAAGGGACATCTAGAAAGGGGTATATCTCGTCCTGCTTGGGCATGACCCACCTAACCTTTCTGCACCTCCCCTGTTTTAGCCATTCCCGGTTGATGAGGCTTGAGGCTGCGATTACCTTTACAGGAAAAATTTCTTAGAATGCTCATCGTCCGCCTGACGATATGTTGAAAGCATTCAATCCATACAAGTTCGTTCCGGGTTCGAACGAAACCGAAGGCATTATCTCGTTACACTCATTTTGGAATCACCCTCAGAGTCAACGACGATGACACTTGCATTCTGAAAGCACCATCTTGATCTTCACTTGAGAATTCACGACCTAACGTTTAATTTGGATCGATGTGGTTTTTGGAATATCAATTGGATACCCGATCCCGGTCTCATCGAAATCCAAACGCCATTTTAAAGGCCAAGTTGTCTAATTAACTTAACAGTTTAATTCAATGATTAAATTCATATAACATTTACCCCAGATAAATCATACACAATTGCCATGGATATATTACAGCATATCAGAGAGCATAACAGAATATAATCAATAAACATCACAAGCAAATATACAATACATACAACATCCATAAGCAATCATCTTAAATTCTTATTGTGATTAATTTAATTACTTGGGAGTTAATCTCTTAACCTTGTTTAGTCACTTATTTCACTTCAAATTATTTAATTAACAAATCATTTCTTAATTAATATTTATATCCTAATTTCTTAATTACTTAATTACTTTATTCACATTATTTACTTAATTACTTCCTTAATTAAGTTATCTAACTTTAATTACTTAAGTAATTATTTCTTAATCACTATTTTCCGACCTAAATAGAACTTAATTACCTGTTTATTTATTGCTAATTGTTTCATTAATCATTTCTTAATTCTTAGTTAAATCACTTGATTAATTAACTATTAATCATTCATTAATTAATTAAGTGGTTAATTCCAATTACATTTATTTCTTATGATACACTACTAATTATAATTACAAAGTAATTACTCTTAATTACTTCTGCATCCAATCAATTAATATTGATCATTCACATAATTAACATTCAAATCTTCTCAAAATTTGATATCAATTATATTACTAACTGAAACAATATTTGTTAATTTACTTAATTTGTTACTTAATATTAACAAGATTTTAAAAGCATGGTTAAGCTTAAACAAAAGTAATTAGTTAATTTAAATAATTAATCACGAGTTAAAACTGATGTTAAGCCTTAACTAGAATAATTAATACTTGAATTAAATTTAAACTTAAACTTTGAACAGTATTCATTTTTACTGTGATACCTTACTGAAACCTATATTTACTAACAAATTTTATAAAAATCTTATACTCAAACACAAAAGCCCGAGATCTCCCCTGCAAAACTCAAGCGCTGCTTCGAGTTGTTTGCTCCTTCACCCGAGTTCCCAACCCAGTAACGCAAATTCCATCTTATTCCTTTTTTAGTTTACAGCAAGTTTCAATTAAACTTAATTATACCATAAACATCAGAGGATTTCGCACAAAAACTCACAAGAAACCCGAAGCCAACAACTCATATTCTCGAGAATGACTCGATACAGTGTCCCCCCTGCAAACGTTGTACGCCACCGTGTCGTGCACGTGTACGACGCCGCTCGTGGCTCCGGTTATCTTCTGAAACTTCGCCCAAATCCCAAATTACTTAAACACAAGAAAACTGAAGTCCAATTACCTCCAAAGATTCGAATACGAAAATATGCAGTACGAATGAAAGGGACGGTCGACCTCACTGCAAACAGAACGTTGCGCCACCAAACACGGTCCACCGGAGGCGATGGAAACTCGGCTACACCACGTCAACGTCACCAGAAACCTTCCACCCGAGCCTCTATCCACTCGATCACGAGTACACGTCGATTCCCTCATTTCATTGACAGGTACAAAAACACGCAGTAAACCCTATGTTGACCTCGTATTCGATTTCTATGCAATGGAAAAATTAATGAATATTTTTCCTAAGATCACTGACCTTTGTACTAGCTTCAGTATGAATTTCAACATTTTATATTGAGTAAATTTCGAGAATTTGATAAAATTTCAACTTTTGTTCAACGTCGATCTTCTCTTAATATATTGAGCTAAAAATCCTCATTCAACTTTTAAAAATCATATCTTTTAGTCATAATTCAAGATATAAGTTTGAATTAGCTTTTCATATGATTGAATTTACCAATGTTTTTCTTGCTTGACTGTAAACAGTTTTCCAGAAGTGTAAGTAGGTTTTAAAAAAAAAAATTATGATTTAAAGTTCAAATAACAAGTTTTGTTGAATAACAAATTTAAAACTTACCATAATCAAATGAAATAATTCAAATTTTAATTGTTTCAACCCTGTAACACAAAGCAGAGAACAGCATCTTCAATATTCCAAGTTCAACTTGTATAAAATCTCAGACACATATCAAAACAAAGCACATGCAATACATATATAAATCTCATGAATTTTCTTACTGATATAATTAACTTATGCTTGAAAAAGTTAAGTTTACCCACCTCACATAATTGTTGAATATAAAACCCTTTTGATATCTTGAAAACTGCAGTTTAAAAACTTTCTGATGCTAGTTCATGAATCTGCCTCTTCCTTTTTGATTTGGATATGTTTTCTCTTTTCTTGTTTCAGTTTATTCTGGTTTTTTTTTTGTTACATGAACTAGAAGTAGCATGAGGTATACATATAAATATAGAACAGAGTGGGAAGGCTTCAACTGGACAGTAGCTTCTTTAATTGATCAGATTTATAAATATCTTGACTTGACAAAATGGAGGCTGAGATATTAGCATTAAATGTTTTGCTTCCTAAATATGTTTAAAAATTATTATGTTTGACCGTATGAAGATATTTAGTATATAATTGTTGTATATGCATAAAGATATTGGTTTGTTCTCTTATCACTTTGCAGGCCAGCATAGCTTGCACAAGAAGCTATTCATTTGTTCATATTTGCTTTGTACCTTAATTAGTTTGCATAATTATTAAAATATTTACATAGTTATCATGTTTTGCTATGTAAAAGAATTTTGTATGACTGTATATACTTGCAGGTAGGTCTAAGGCTTGAGAAAGAAGATGTGTTTATATGTATTTATCTTATTATTTCCAGTTTGAACTTCAATATACAAATATGTTTGTGTAAATATATTTGTCTTCTTTCTTGATTCATATACACTAGTTTGACTTAGAATTCTAACTTAATAATTCATATGTTTATGTCAGGCTTACATTTCTTTGGACTTGTAAGTGAAAATAAGTTGTTTTGTTATTTTTGTTTGTGCATAACATTTGCAGATATATATACATGTGTATATGAAGTTAATTTGTTTTATTATTTTATACGTTATGCTTATCCTATTTTACGCTCTCAAATTAATAGTTTACCCATGTTATTTTATTTTATACAGTGTTTTTATCATACCCTATACTTTGTTCTTAATTTAGTTATATTCATGTGTTATAGTTAATATTCTTATATTTATAATTTAACTGTCCATATTTAAATTAGATTCGTGAGTTTACTCCTTCTTTATATTTATTTTATTTGTATTTAACTATAAATATTTAAATTATGTACAATATGATTTATTTACATTTATATTTATCTCCATTTGTATTTTATTTAAATTATATGCATAAATTTGACTTATATTTCACATTTATATTTTAATTCTATTTCACACATTATCATTCATATGTATACTTACCAAATATGAACAAAGTAAGATATTTTAATTTAATCATAAAAGACAAATTTTATTATGAATATTATTGAGAAAATTTATTAAACTTCCCAATCAATTTTTAAAAAAAAATACCATTTATATAAACAATGGCAATTATTTCAAAATCATATCCGTTTCAAATGAATAAGTATACATTTTATTTAAATTGATTTGAATATTTATTAAAATAAGTAGGGCCAAAATCCAGGGTCGTTACAACGTGGGCAGGGTTTTGCCAAAGCTGGGTAAATCTTTATTGTTCTATTTCTCCTTTTATTATTTTGCTATTATCCGTGCTGCAATTATTTTATATATTTTCGCATTAAGTTTTATTATTAGTATCACCCTAATCACCCTCCTCCCTCTAGGGTGAAATTGATCCTACAAGTAGTATCAGGGCTAGAAACAAAAAACATTTTTTGTTTTAAAAATTTGATTTTTCAGAAACCAATTTTTGTTTTAAATTTGACTTTTTAAAATGGATTCTTTTAATAATGCTTTTTTTGAGGGTCAGTCCATAGTTAGACCACCTATGTTCAATGGTGAATATGCATATTGGAAAAATAGAATG
Organism: Allium cepa; assembly: GCA_030765085.1. Taxonomy (NCBI): domain Eukaryota; kingdom Viridiplantae; phylum Streptophyta; class Magnoliopsida; order Asparagales; family Amaryllidaceae; genus Allium; species Allium cepa. The sequence continues at coordinate 70,421,222 of CM060930.1, read as the reverse complement.
AATTTTTTCCTAAAAACCATTGATGCTTGGAATATTGTTGAGACAGGATATAGGACACCAACTATAGTTGTAGATAATCAAGATATTGAAAAATCGATGGTTCAATGGACAAATCTTGAAAATAAACTATAGAATGCTAATATTAAAGCTATGATAGATCAAATTGAATTTAATCGTGCCTCACATTGTCTGACTGCACAGGAAATTTCGCATACACTTGAAGTGACTCACGAAGGAGCCTCCCAAGTCAAAGAATCTCGCCTTGCCATGTTTATTAGCAAATACGAGAACTTCACAATGGCCAAGGATGAAAATGTCAAAGAGATGAATGGACGATTTTCCAATCTCGTGTACAGATCAAAAGCTCTTGAAAAACCATACATAGACTTGGAAATAGTCCGAAAAATCCTCAGAGTCCTTCCATGAAATTTTGAAGCGAAAGTTACTGCCATTCAAGAATCAAAGGATTTAAAACAAATCAAAGTTGAAGAACTCATCGGAAATCTCACCACTTATGAGATATAAATCAAATTCAAGAAAGAACGGAAAGGAGGTGACACGCGAAAGAAATCAATAGCTCTCAAAGGAACAACAGAAAGTGATGGTGACGACGACGATGATGGAGCAGCTGAACTGGCATTGTTAACAAAGAGATTCAAAAGGTGAAACCACAATACGGAAATCCAGCTCTAAATCAACAACTGAAAAGCAGAATAGTCAAAGTTTTAGAAAACCCAGAGGGGCAGGAAATCATATGTCACAAGTGCAACAAACCCAGTCATATCAAGCCCAATTGTCCACAGAATCGACTCAGCTAAGGAAAGAAACTGAAAAGAAGAAGTTTTGCAACTACTTGGGTTGAAACCGATGAAGATGATAAAAGCACTGGTGGTGAGAGTGAAAAAGGTAATCTGTGTCTTCAAGGAGAAACAACTATCTGTGATGATGATGAGCCAAGCGAGGTATCAAAACTTACTCATTCGGAATTACTTATATACTTTCATGAAGTAAATGGATGTTTTGAACGACTTAGGGAGAAGTATACTAAAATTGAATCAAAAGAGATAGTTTGATAGAATTAAATAAACAGCTTGATCAATTGGTTAAAAACTATCAAATCAAGAGCCCAATGTGTGATAAGTATCCATCACTTAAAGAAGAAATTAAAAAATCAGAAAATAAAATTAAATCACTTGAAAATGAAATTCTGATTTTGAAAGAAAGTGAAAACATGAGGAGAAAAAATTCTATTTAAAGGTGCACTTTGCTATTAAATGAAAATGAATCCCTCAAAACACAAGTCCAACAATTGTCTATGACTTTAGGAAAATTTTCAAAAGGAGAAAGATCGCTAAATATGTTATTAGGGAAACAAACAGTTAATACTGATAGACAAGGACTTAGGTACACTCAATCTGAAAGAGTTCGAAGTAAATCCAATTGTATCAAATCCGAGTGCACAATTTGTAGAAAAATTAGACACAATCACAATAATTATTAGTATAGAGCCAAACACGTGTAAACGACACCAATTTGGGTTCCAAAAGGCACGAATACAAAATCCTTTAAAGTCAAACAAATCTAGGTGCCGAAAAGATCAAATATAATATTGTTTTGGGTTTACACAAACATATTTTTCTAAATCATTTGCGACTAACAACCATGGACCTATAAAAACAAATAAGTCACAAAAATCTTTTCTTGTGTAGGTGTGGCGACAGGCTAAGGAACAACAACATTGTTACATGGATTTTGGCTATTCCAGGCACACAACGGGCGACAAATCAAAATTCCTTAGCCAAGTACAAATGTGGCAGAATCACAATGGGCAATAACGAAAAATCATCGGCAAAGGTAAAATAGGTAACGGTACTTTTATCTTGAATAATATATTAAATGTGAAAATCTGCACCATAATCTGAATTAAATTAGATATTAATGTGATAAAGAAATGAATGTTGATTTTGATTCTGATTTATGCAAAATTGTTGGCCAATTATCATTTTATGCCGAAAACACTATAAGTACCTCTAGATTTTTTGAACAGGTTCATATAGATTTGTTTAGACTAATGATGTTTTTGTTGATGATTACTCTAGATACATGTGGATATATTTGTTTATTTTACTAATTCTAGACCTGTCATTATGATCACTGTTTGTTTATTTGCACGGTTTCAATTCCAATTCAAAAGAATGTCATTCAAAAGCTGTAAAAAGGATTTAAGGTATTTGTTGCACACTCCATGAATTGATCTATGATATAATGATAATTTTGAGTCAAAAGGGAATTGAGATGCAGATTACACTGGTAACCTAGTTGACATAAACATTGCAGTAGAACGAGTTTTATGTTGAGACATTCAGTAGTTGCATCATTTTCAAAGAAAATATCTCCATATTTTTCATTTCAATCGATTTTCAATTAGCAGACATTTCCTTACAAAACATCTTCCAAAAAATAGTTTATTGACTTCATTTCAGATTAGGCATTTTATAAAATTTGATTTTATAATTATTTTTGGATTTGATCTTAAATGACTACATTAACTAATCTGACTCCATACTGATTATTGAAAAGGTAAATAGTGATTGAAAAAGTGATGAGTGTTGATATTAATCATATATTATGACTTAAGAAAGCATATTTAGTAAATTTCTTTAAAAAAATTAAACAAGATTTATAATAGTTTTTGTTGGTAAAAATTCCATGAACATCTCTATTTCTATCATATTTCTAACGACCATCACTCATCAAAATCCAATACAGTATGTCAAAATGTGGTATTTTAAACAGGAAATTATTCATTTTTATTTATTTATTTTAAAAAAAACATCCAAAGTACTCACTCTCATTTAAAAGTCCTCATAGTTATGCATGGGTGAATTACTTGGAATATTTGTATGTGTACTTTCATGCTTATTTAAAAGTCCTCACGATTATGCATGTATGGAACGCATATCAAAATTGATTATTAAATAAAAAAGTTGATTCTAATCCCATTTAAAAGTCATCAGGGTTATGCGTGGTTTGAAGATACTTAAAACTCATTTTTTTTTAAAAATTGGGAATACTGCTAATCTTATTTAAAAGTCCTAACGGTTATGCATGGCAGTAGATATTCAAATTCCTGATATAAATATACCACAAATAGACACTACTATATGGTTTTATATGCCGACATCATCCCTATCACTCTAAAGTGAAAATATGCGCCTAACAAAGTATTTATGATTATTTTTATTTTTTTATTGAATTTAATATTTATACTCGATTGGGTATTAATGTTGTATTAATGTCTATCACTTTATCTCTTTTTTTTAACATTATTACTCTTTTGCTGATAACAAAAGTGGGAGAGAAAATTTAAGATTTTGGAAAATAAAGGTCAAATATTTTATTTTTTACTTGCATATTCCCATATAGGTTCATTTGCATGTTTTTATTTATTTTCCTGCATATTTGAAAGGGGAGCTTTGTTGTAGAGAGGGAGCATTCAAATAAGGGGAGAAAATAGAGTTCATAAATTACCAAATACATTTAATAAATTAAAATCTTAAATATATGTTTGCTATCATCAAAATGGGGAGATTGTTGAATATGCTAGTATATGATTTTTTTTGATGATAATAAACACACACACACACAGATATATATATATATATATATATATATTCATTTAAATGTATATATAATTGTACTTTTTTATTTTTCACATAACTAAATAAATATTTGCTGAATAAAATAAATGACACAGAATTAAAATTCAAACAAATATTTTATTCAAACAAATATTTTATTACAATCTTTTATAATACAAAATTGAGCTCTCACTACATATATACATTTTCAATTATAATACAATTTCGATTACACTCTCAGTCACTCGTATTTTATCTTCAACTTTATTCTAGATTGAATCCACCATCAGAATTATTTGCAAAATAAACACCGACGCAGTAAAATTGAAAAAGAAATATTTTTGCAGTGTAAAATAAAATGTGTGTTTTTGAAAATATTATTTGCGTCAGTTATTTGGGTTGTTCGTCATCATATTTATTTCGAATTCATTTACACGAACCAACTTGTGACATGCACAGTGTATCACTGTATAACCACAAGGCCATGCACACCGATGTACGGTTGATAAAACTGCAGGGACAAGTGAGCACGAGGTCAAACTCGAGCCGAGGCTAGATTCAACTTAGGTGCAATCAATGCAACATACAACAACTCAAATATACACATGAGAGCAAACAAGTATGGCTCGAATAGTACAAAACAGAGGTGAACACAGATCAAACTACAACAACACATGGAACCAATCACACCAGAGGCTCTAAGTTCAATGAAATGGTGCATACACATAAAGACTCAAATGCAACAACCAAATACACACATGTACAAATCGAGTATGAATAGGATACGGCACATGTATTACACAATTACACATATATACATGTATATGTATGCATGTATATACATGAGTATGTATACAACAGATATGCACAAGAATAATGCAATGACCAGTCTCACAGAATCAGATTGAACATAACAGTTTAGAGGCATATCAAGACTCAGTACAACACAACATGCCACCATACATGATATACATGTGAAGCAGATCAACATGACAAAGTAAATACAAAGTACTCAACAAACCAGCCTTACAACATTCAACATGACAAAGTGGTAAATCAACATATGAAACCGAAATCAGTGCCAACCAACACAAATCAGACCATGCTAACAAGTGCACAAGTGTGTCAATACATCTAGACCAACAGACTATCACAACCAGATCACACATGAACACTTGAATCATAAACATGTACATAAGTGCGTCAACACAACCAGACCCAGTAGACCAGATACAAATGGTCAGGTGCAAAGCAATGGAGCAGCAAGTGAATGGTAGCACATGAGCATTGTTTGTACCAAAATTGGGCATAACATTCTTCGAAAGTATTTAAAGAGATAAAAATAAAGAATAGAAATGTAAAGAGAGGATAATCTAAAAAACATTTCAAAAACAAATGAGCAAAACACGCAGAAACACAGGATTTTAGAGTGGTTTGGCGTATGGCCTATGTCCATTACGAAGTTGGTGATTTAATTGATATTCACTTTTTGATTACAACTGATTACAGCGGATTACAGTGATGAATTTCGAGTATAACAGCAGCCTTGAAGTGCAATAATGGTTTCGGCAGAGTCCGGACGTCAAAGAGCCAAAAGATCCCCTTTCTGTAGCCTCTAGGGTGCTATTTATAGGCATAGACTGAAAATATGTTGATCAGATCTCGGGAGACTTATTTTGGCATATGCGTGGGCCCATGCGATCGATCCCATGCGATCGATCCCACGCGATTTCGACTCGATCTACGATCGATACGAATGAATTTCGTATCAATCAAGATTTGATCCAATCGAGTCGAAACTTGGCATGAAAATTACTTAGGTTGTACGTAAGATCCTGTGAAAATATCATAGCATTTGGACTTGTGGATTGCGAGTAATGGTCGATGCAAATTAGAGTTTTTTCGGTCATGGTCCCCTTCATATCAATACTATTCGTATCGATCATTTCGACTCGATGTTGAGCACGTGCCTGCGAGTTGACATGATGCTTGATTTTTGTATCGCTCCACTTTCGATGCCGAGTTAACCGAGTCACCCCAAGGTTTTTGCCTTTTTCATAATGAAGACCGTTTCCTTGTTCATATCGACCGGCCGCACTGCCTTGTTTGTATCGAGTGCCGCGACTCTGTTCGTAATGATCAAAGTAGTTTCGTTCATAACGGTTTGGCTTGGTCTTGTTCATATCGGTTGAAGTCGTCCTGTTCATATTGATCGACTTGTTCTTGTTCGTATCGATCGGAATTAACTCCAGTTGATCGATACGAAGTTGAACCTACAGGATGGATACAAACAATGATAGCGCGAGGTATACGAACAAATGATAGCGCGAGGGATACGAACAACAGGGAACATGATGGATACAAACAAATGGTAACATGATGGATACGAAAATATGGTAACATGATGGATATGAAATGATGGATGTCACGATGGATGCGAACTACCGATGACGCGATGGATATGAATAACATGTTCTCTTGAATTGTATCGATCCTATCTCGTGCATATGAACTCCGATTGACTTGCGATTTGGAGCATTGACTTCCATAGATTTGCTTGCCATGTCATATTAATTGTAGATTGATCCGGACTCCGACAAAATTTATTGGCATCCATAGTGAACCTGTGCATATTCGATATTTGGGATAAGCGGTCTTTAGTTTTCAATCAATTCCTTCGTATTGTGAGAACATGACATATTTTGAATAGTTGTATCTCTCGTTCTGAACAGTTCTGTCTCACTTGTTTAACGATTGTTGTCTTTTCATCGAAACTTGTAATGTTTGATTGATCCATAGAGACATAAATTATGAACTGTAGACTTCCAAACGTTGTACTGTGTGCTGTTGTAACTGATTGTTGTATGATAATGATCAGCTGTTTGTAGTTGTAACTGTTCATCAGGTGGGCATTCGACCTGTGAATTTTTAAAATTGAAAATTAGTCCAACGTACATTCATATACGTTAACCTGACTCTTGTTGACTTTCGCATGCTCACATGTCGTTGTCAGTTTTCTTGTATCGAATTCTGTATCGATCCTCTCTTGAATCGATATGAAATCCGAGTTGTAACCATGCTTGATGGTCGATTTGTATTGCCCCTTTGTATCGATCCCCTCCTAGATCGATGAAAAAGGTCGAATGATTGTTCTCGTATCGATGTAATTCGCATTGATGGATACGAGATAATACTTCGCATTGATAGACTCATGAGGGATGCGAATAGAGCAACTGTTCCTCTTGGTATGATTCGCATCGATGAGTATGAGCCTTTATGGGTTGTATGTTGATGGATACGAACAGTATTGTTCGTATTGATGCTCTTTAGACGGAGATAAAAACAATGGATGGGAATAAACGTTTCGTATCGATGGAATCTAGCGATTCAGAAAAAATTTCGTCGCAACTTTCGTATCGTTAAAGTTCGAGCTATTGGATATGAATAGCCAATTCGTATCGATTCGGGGAGAAACTGGTTAGAACCGGTCTCAGTGACTGGAAGGCAAATCATCTTTCTTCTTCCCTTGGGTCCATATAAATACCATTTGGACTTCGAAAAATTTCACTTGACATTTATTCCTTTTCGTTACCTTCGCATCGAGAAAAACTGAGAAGAACAAGACAACCTTCGTCTTCAAACCATCACGTCTTGCTAATCCCTTGAACTAATCGTTGAAATCAAGTAATTAAATGGAATACTCACGTTACAACAACGAGATTCGAATCCAATTGCTAATCCATCCATATACACGACCGATTTCTGGCGATGTTGAGGTCAGAATTAGCTTAAAGCAAGGCCGAAGGAGGAATGAAATGGAATTATGGACATTTGGGGAAGGAGTGAGGAAGGATGTACAACTTGGTGTTTCGTATCGATGAAGGGAAAGAGAAGACTGGGCTTCGCATCGACCCATGGCGTGGGGCACGTATCGACGAAGAACTAAATGGTGAAATGATGAATTTCGTATCGATCTGGAGTGGTGACTATTCGTATCAATTTGAGACGATCGAGACGAAATTGAAGAGCCAACGACTGATACGAAACTTGTGCTAGGTGATAGATACGAATCTCACGACTGGGGATCGATACGAAACCAACGATCTTCGATCAATACGATACACCATATGACTCGATCGATACGAAGTTTTTGAGTTTCGATCGATACGAAGATAACAAGATTTCATCGATATGAAACCAAAGTCTTCCACCGATTGATGTGAGTTTGGACATCGATGGATGCAAAATTTTGTCGTACTCAAACACTTGACTCTGGCGAGCTTTTTCCTTGCATAACTGGATTAATTGTTTCACTGCATAGTTGACTGCCTATCGAAGCTTGTCGATGGAACTATAACTTAACTTAGTCTTAAACAAATCCAATGAACTTTAACTTGGATCGTTCGCTAAAGACTGGATGGCAAAGTTGTGACGGTCAGCGTGATATCACTCCAATTGAATTTCGAAGTCTCATTGTTTGCTTTTTTTCTCATACTCTGTAGAGTTCCTCAAGTAGTATGTAGCATTGTACTGCACAACACAATCACACATTTCACACTAGTGGATACACGGGCTTATTATTGTCTAATGATGGTTTTTCGTAAGTTAGTTAGTTATGGAGCCTACAAGCCCACAACCGCATGAAATTCAGAGTTCACTTCCCTTAATAATAGAGATACCGGCCATCGCGGCCGAAGTTATAGATCCAGCTCTAGATGAGCTACCGGGCGCTACTTTTATTGGTAATCCGCAAGATTCTGTATCGTCCAACGTCTTCGAAGATATGCTGGGACGGATATGCCTAAGGCATGGCTTGTCATTGGACGATGTGCTATTGCTACGACCAAATGATAAACCGCACGCTCCCCCGGAGGAGTTTACTACTTTCAATCGCCATGCATGTATGGCTGGAACACTTCCTCCATTTAACCAATACGTTAGAGAAGTGTTTTCTTTCTTCGAGATCGCCCCATCTCAGTTACACCCCAATGGATATGCCCTGCTGAACAGCATATTCTTCATATTTATAGAGATCTTTTTCGTCCACCGATCCCGATTGAGATTAGATACTTATTTAATGTCAAGAGTCGGGGAGATAGCCCCTCTTTTACGTTCCTGGAACCGGTCAGGAATTGTCAAGTAGTAATGGGATCCTACACCAGGCCGAGTTACTTTAAAATGGAATGGTTTTATGTCCGTTGCTCTTCGGGATTCGCTAGTCGATGGTTAGTCAGAAGTAAGTGCTGCAACCTTTTCCAGTATTTATCGAGATAATAATAGCTTATACCAAAACTAATATTTTCTTTCCTTTACAGTCGTAATTCAAAGACCCGAGAGTGCACACTTTAAAAAGATAGTTCGTGTCCTTCAAGAAGTGCCGAATGAGATGAGGGAATAGAGTCGGTGTTAACAGACCGAAACTTAAAGATAGTTGGGCTGATCCAGCGAAATCGAAGTATAAGGCTCGAAGGAACATTGAGGGCAATCTCGACGAGACGGGTGAAGCGTAAGATGCCCAGGGTTGTTATAGTTGAAGAAGGTGATGATGAAGATACACCCACCAATGATGAACCCGTTGGGAGCCTTCCAAAGCCTTTGAAGATTCTAAGGGAAGGAGAAAAGGTAAGGCCACGGCCTGTAAGCGTTCTAAGTGTGGAAGATGGAAATATGTGATCGTGTCTCTCCCTGCTCCTAGTATTAGAATTTTAGAGGCTCCTCCCTCGCAAGTTGAGAACCTTTTCGAAGGGCTTGCCGGTATCCCAATTTTGGATTATGTGTCACTCCAACAAGACACCGGATTGGAGGAGCTTCAGAGTGCCTTAGACTTAAGCGAGTCTCTTCCCACAAGTGTGGCTGACATTTTCGGTTGGTCATGAGGTTGTACATACATATACACTTCACGACACTACACGATTTCCGATCGCAAGCTGTTTACTTCAAGAGATTACTAACTTTGATTCTCTTACCTTGCAAGTACAATGTCTGGACGTGGGTCGATGTTGGGGAGCCTTTGCATAGCTCGCCGATCTTCTATATGCTACAAGTAACGTAGGAGAGAGGTAGAGAGGGATTATGACCATGGATATTCTAACCAAGAGAGGTATGAAAGGGATAAGGACAGGGACTACAGACATAAATCCCCATCGCATTCTCCACCTTCTATAACCCCTACACACCGCTCGAGCCATGGAAAACAAACTATAGGGCCTCCCTACCATAAACCATCTACCCAAACCTCTAGGTCTGAATCACACCATCGTAGACACGAGGCCGAAACTCCCGTTGTCACTGAATAGGCTATCACTGAGCCCACCAGGTAAGGGGCTATTTGGATCGCACAACTGAAGAAGGATTTTCTGAATATTTGCTTTGATGGCTACATATTCCCTCCGCACCTAAAGAGATTTCCAGTGGAGGTAGAGAACATGATGCACGATTATATTCACGACATCTATACTTAGTATAAAGAGTGGACGAAAGCCGCAGAGAAAGGGTCAAAGCTGGCCTTTGAGCGTGCGACCACCATAGAGGAATTAGAAAAGCGTGCTCACTCAGAAAGATCGAATCATCCAAGTGCTTAACACTGAAGCTGAATCTTCCCGAAAGTCAGAAATAAAGGTCACTCATAAGGCCGACGAGGCGAACTGAGCCATGGAGAGGATGAGGCAGACACACTATGCCTTGGTGGAGGAGATAGGCCATAAGAACATCACCATCACTGTCGAACGGGATGCGGCTCTCAAAGAACTTAACAAGCTTAAAGCCAAATTCTCTGAAATTATCAAGGAAAGGGATGATGCAAATTGCGCAGCATCCGGTTACCTCTGGCTAGAGAGCATACTTCTGAAGTCGTTCAGTCATCCACGAGCCAAACTGAGGAAGGTATTCTGAACATTCCTCATACATGTTAAAAATAAGGAGCTTGATTTGAAGTGTTTACTAATAGTCTTTCTTTTTGTTTATCTAGTGACTGGAGTTACACCGATTGTGCCTCTTGCAACTCAAGAATTGCATCAAGCGCAGAAGGCAATCATTACTAAGGCTACCACCACAACAATGACTGCACCAATTGATGGAATGCAAGGGTGCACACTCTCTTTCGACGAATAGATGATGGAGGAACTTCTCAGTCATCATAGTGACCCTTTTGCGGAGCTACCATTTGTTATGGGCGAAAGCACACCCGCTACTGGCTCTTCACTGCCAACCATCGATGCCCCCACCGAGGCTCAAGCAATTCGTGAAGAAGAGATATCGGCCAAAATAGACATTGAAATGGAGCCAACGTCTCATGGAGGTAGTTTTGGAGGTGGAATGGTGGCACCTAGCCTGGCTCCGTTGAAAATAATATCACCCGGTGGTACAGTTATCGATATCAGCGCATCTATCTCGCCTCCTGTAGTGGATCTAGCCCTTCTGACTCCGCCTGCAGGAATCGTTCCTATTCATTTGACAATGGAGGAGGAGGTAATACAATGCCACCTACTGGAGACCAGCCACCGAAAGGCAAAGGCTTGAAGAAGAAAGTTACTTCGGCTCCAACGGGTTCACACCGAAGAGGAAACCAAAGAAGAAAAGAGAATAGATGTTCTTCCTCCTCGTCTCATTTTTGCGTAGATAGGAATTTTCTCTTAGCTTTTTTAGGCCGTGTATAGATTCAGGTTTGGCCCCTGCTAGTAGGAATTTTGAGAATAACTAGTATATGAATTTCTTCCACAGATAGTTGAAATGAAACTCTTTTTTGGCTTCAACTCAGTTATTTTTCATTTTGCTTCAGTGTTCCGGTATTTGAATTCTAGTTCAGCGCACTTGCGAAGTTCCAACCTTTGAGTCGAGTTTGTTTTTATTTGTCAAGTTCGGAAATCATGGACATGAATCATGACTAGAGATTAAGTTGAACTTTGATGTTGCACTACTTCAGTCAATGGTTAACACTTAAGTTCTGCCCTAGTTTCGGGTATGAATTGTAAAGATCGGCCAGTGATTGCATTTCGCCTTCATTTCGTTGAGCTTAACTTCGTTGAATCGATGCCAAAACAAGTGAGAGTTGAGTGGTCAAATCACACTCGCTCACTTATAAATGATCACATCCGCACTCTGGGGATTCGCATTTGTACATCAGCAGTCAATCACGCCTGTTCAAGTTTTAAGTGTGTGTCCACGCTCCGGGGACTTAAGTTAGCTTATGAGTGGTAATTCACACCCAAGTTATGTTTATACTCTGACCACACTCTGGGGACTCAAAGTTATTTGCGGTCGATAATCTGGTTCGCACTCTAGGAATTCAGAGATAATCGATGTTTATACTCTAGTTCGCACTACATGAACTTGAAGCTGGTTGATGTCTATACTCCAACTCATACTCTAGGAAATTGGAGTCGATGTTTGCACACCGACTCACACTTTGGGAATTAGAAGTTGGTGTTTATACTCCAGTTCGCACTCTAGGAACTTAGAGTTGATATTTATACGCCAATTCGCACTCTGGGAATTTGGAGTTGGCCGACAGATGGTCAGTCACATCTGTATAGGCTTTTGGGATTTCGTTCGCACTCCAGGAACGATGGATTTATCAGGATCGTGGATGCTCGATTCATATCCACCTTAAGTTAACAAGTGAGGTCGTTAGATGGGTGGGTCCACCCTCCTTAAACTTGGTTAGGATACGGTCGAAGTCGTTAGGTGGATGGATCCACCCTGTTCAAAACAGCATTCATAAGTTTATACTCCAGCTTGCATTCTGGGAGACTGGAGTTAGTTAAAGGATTGTCGTGTGTCAATCATTCTTTGGCTTCGGTATGATGGCTTGCCTCCGAGATCGGGTTTCACTTAGTGAGTGGTCGGTTGTATCACAGTCACTCCCTCTTTGAATAAATTCCACCGTATAATGGAACTTAGCTCTTTGTGCATCGTGATGGTTGTATGTCACATTTAATTAATCATAGCTCTAGCTCGAAGAGATGGCATTTTATGGCCGAAATGAGAAAATACGGGAATGTCAGTTGCCTTATTACAAATTCAAAATTCAAAATGCAGAAACAAATTGCAGATGAAAATTAGACTAAAATAAATAAAGCCTGGCATGTGTAGTAGCGACGGAGACACTCGCTGTTTCAGGCTCTTGGCAAAGTAAGACCGTCAACGGTCGATAAATTGAATGTGCCATCTCCGAGCTTTCTTTCAATCACATACCGTACTTCCCACGTTGGTTTCATGTGCGAAGGATCCCGGTAGATTCTTTTGAGGACGAGATTGCCGAGTTCAAAGGTTCAAGGTCAGACTTAGCATTGTACAATTGGCCGACTCCACTTCAGTATGCGGTTGCCCTCAAATCAGCCTCTTCGCACTTCTCATTCAACAAATCTAAGGATTCAGCAAGTAGTATGGCATTTGTCTTTGGATAATGATAAGTCACACGATGAGAAGGTACTTCCATCTCGACTGGAATAATGGCTTTTGAACCATAGAAAAGAGAGAATGGAGTGTGTCCGTTCGTGGACTTGTGGGTTGTTCGGTAAGCCTATAAAGCCATAGGAAGTTCATCAACTCACTTTCCCCCAGCCTTTTCCAGTCGTTTATTTAGAATAGACTTGATAACCTTATTAATAGCATCAACCTGGCCATTCGCTTGTGGGTGTGCAACTGTAGAGAATTTCTTCTTTATGTGGAATCGTTGGTAGAAATCTTTGAACTCATCACTATCGAATTGGGTCCCGTTATCAGGGATGATGGTATGTAGGACACCACATCGGCAGATAATGTTGCAAACTACAAAGTTGATCACTTTCTTCGCTGTGATTGTAGCAAGAGTCTCAGCTTCGGCCCACTTGGTAAAGTAATCAACTGGGAGAATGGCGTACTTCGTACCACCTTTGGTCAGAGGTAGAGAACCAATAATATCGATGCCCCATACTGCAAACGGCCATGGACTGACCATTTGGGTTATCTCAATAGGTGGGGCTCTAGGAATTCAGGCATGCTTTTAACATTTATCACATTTCCTGGCATAATTTGCTGTGTTGCGGTTTACAATCAACCAATAATATCTGTATCGAAGTACTTTCTTAATGAGAGATTTCCTTCCGGTGTGATCGCCACATTCTCCTTTGTGTTCATCATGTTACACTCGCTTAATTTCATCTTGGACGATACACCGGAGCAGAGGAACGGAGTACCCTCTTCTATACATGACTCCATTCTGAATAGTGAACCGTGTAGCTTTTCGAAGAATCTATCTCTTCTCACTAATGCGCTTAGTTAGCGTTCCATGCTCGAGATAATTTCGAAACAGAGTCATCCACGACTCCTTATTGGGAGTGATTTCAAGTATCCAGTCTGTCTCCATCTGATCAATATTGGGGAAGATAATGTACCCACAGGAACGAGTCCCATTTGTTGTGCTTCGCCCATACTTGCTAACTTTGCCAATGAATCAGCCTTTTGATTGCGCTCACGGGGTATGTAGAAGATGACATAATAATCAAATTGATTAAGTATCTCCTAGACTCGAGCTAGATAAGTAGCCAGTCTCCGAGCTTTCGCCTAATATTCCCCCTGAACCTGACAAATAATTAATTGCGGATCACAATAAATTTTCACAGCAATGATCCTCAAATATTGGGCGAGTTTCAATCCGGTAAGCAAGGCTTCATATTCAGCTTCATTATTGGTCGAAGAAAAATCAAACTTTAGAGATATGGATCGGCCTTCGGGGGTTTCAAGTACAACTCCAGCACCTAAGCACTGGTCGTTTGGCGCACCATTAGTATGCATCTTCCAAATATATTCGGGAGATTCACTGGTTTCGAGCAAGTCCTCTAGGATAGTAAATTCGGATATAAATCTGTTAGGACTTATCGTTGAATGTCTTGCCTTGGAGTGTAAGTGATATCAAACTGGCTCAGTTTGAAATTCCACTTGGGTAACCTAGCAGACGTCTCAGGCCGCATAAGGACCTATCGTAATGGTTGGTCGGTGTAAACAGTGATAGGATGAGCCTGGAAATACGGACGGAGCTGCCTTAAGGCAATAACGAGGCAATAAGCTAACTTCTTTAGCTTCGGATAATTTCTCTCAGATCCGGTTAGTCGTTTACTAATGTAGTAGACTGGTTTTTGCACTCGATCTTCCTCCCGAACTAAGGCCGCACTGATTGAGTTTTCTGATACCGCCAAGTAAAGGTACAATTGCTCGTGATCAATAGGAATTGAAAAAATAGGTGGTGTGGAGAGGTGTTGAATTAGTGCTCGGAATGTGCCTTCACATTCCGTGGTCTGTTCAATATTTCGTTTCCGTTTTTGAATCAAATCAAAGAAAGGAATGCATTTGTCAGTGGACTTTGAAATGAACTGCTCAATGCTGCTGCTTTCCCGTTAAGGCTCTGGACTTGCTTTATGGTTCTTGGAGTCCCAAGATTCCTGATCGCCCAGATCTTTTTGGGATTTTCTTCGATTCCTCTAGCGTTTACGATAAACCCATGGAATTTTCCGGATGCGACCCCAAAGTGACATTTTAATGGGTTGAGCTTCATCCTGTATTCTCGAAGTATACTAAACATCGATTTCAAGTCTTTAATATGATAAGTGGAGAATCGTGACTTCACCAGCATGTCGTCTGCACATACTTCCATGGTCTTTTCGATCTGGTTAGCGAACATTCAATTGACTAGTCGTTGGTATGTTTCCCCTGCGTTCTTGAGTCCGAAAGACATGACTTTGTAGTAGTAGAGTCCCATATCGGTAACGAAGTTGGTATGTTCTTAGTCGGGTAAGTGCATGGGTATCTGGTTGTAACCGGAATATGCGGCCGTAAAGGATAATAACTCATGCCCTGCCGTTGAATCTACGAGTTGATCAATTCGGGAAAGTGGAAAACAATCTATCGGGCAAGCTTTGTTCCAAATCTGAGTATTCAACACACGTTCTCTATTTCCCATTTGGCTTTCAGACAAGTATGGGATTGGATACCCACTCGGGTATATGGCATCTCGAATAAACCCATTCGATTTTAACTTATCGACCTCTTCTTTAAGGGAGACAGATCTCTTTGGATCCATACCATGCTTTTTTTGCTTGACTGGGATGTAACGTAGGTCAATATTCAACGTGTGGCTCGCGATGTCCGGCGAGATCCCAAACATGTCAGAATGCATCCAAGCAAACACGTAGAGGTTTAACCGGAGAAATTAAACCAATTCCCATTGCATTTGTTGGCTTAACTGAGACCCAATCTCTAACATTCAAGAACTGTCGCTATCATCAATTGGGACATCAATCGTCATTTCAGCCAGAGAAGCTTGACTGTCTTTAGTTTCGTCTTCATTTTCATTATCCATCTGGTCAAGATCTCTTTGGAATTGGTTGGGGTGCCCGGGCCTAGGCCCAGGCACCAATTGTCAATTATCAACAAAACGGACGCAGAGAGATTCCACTACACCCTTTCCTTTCTCCTTTCGCTGCACCCCATGCAGCTCAACAACATAACACGCTCGTCCAGCGGCCTGATATCCTTTAACGACTCCAACCCCACGATCGGTGGGGAATTTTAGAGTCAAGCAACATGGGGCAATGGCTGCCCTGAATTTAGCCAGGGCCTGTCGGCCCAAGAAAGCAGTATATGGAGAATCTATATCCAAAACAAAAAATTACAGCATCTGGACTCTCCGGCGTTCTCCAACTCCCAACTCCACTGGTAGTTCCACCACTCCAGTGGGTATAATAGCACTTCCATTGAAGCCGTGGATTCAAGACTAACAAGGCTTCAAATCTTTGGCTTCTGATCCCGCTTTCTATTTTGATTCTCATTGCCCTTTTGCTGAGTCTGTTTATTCTGGATATTTAATTGCACTTTCCTGGAGCTGTCCTCGGACTATTTAACTACAACATTACTTTAGATTCCTTCCATGCATGGCCCTACATCATCCTGCTTCCTAGACTGTTCCGCATCCTCCCTTCTCAAAAATCGGACTGCCTTGGAATAGAAACGGTCCAATGACGTAGGTGGTTTTCCGGCCAACCAGTTGCCGAATTCAGAAACGGGGTCAATTCCCTTAGTCAATGGCATAAGAATGGAGTTATCGTTAGGGTTGCTAATCTCAGCACACGCAGCATTGAATCTTTTTAAATAACATTGGAATGTCTCTCCATGAGCTTAAGTGACACTAGACAGTGTGTTAACATCTCTTGGCCTTGCCACATGAATTCGAAACTGCTCAACAAATTTGGTTGCCAGCTGGTCAAAACAAGAAGTAGATCGGTGGGCAAATGAGTGAACCACAAAGTAGCTATGCTCCTTAGAGAGATCAGGAAGCTTCGACATTTAATTGCAACGTCTGCCCGTGCAGCACTCATCGACCACTCATACTTTATGATGTGTTGGTTGGGATCAGAGTTTCCTTCATAGACTGGCAAAGTCGGCATCCTGAATCGCCAAGGTGGTTCAGCATAAAGTATTTCATCAATAAAGGAAGTATGACTCTAGGAGATTTCCCAGCCGTCATTCATGAGGCCTTGACTCTCTCAAATCATTTGATGGATCATTGTGGGGATGTCTGGCATCTGTACATTCAATGCACGCTAAGCTAAGGTGTGGCCGGTTTCCACAGTGCGAGGTTGGACCGATCGCGGTCGACGGTCTGTATCTCGCCTCCTTGGCTCAAAGTTCTCTGGAACATAGGGTGTGGGAGTATGTCCATGTTGACAACGATTCAGATCTGACTGATTCCGGGCATCAACTCCTGGTTCAAGAGCAGCGGTGGTAGTGCGGTTGCCTGTGGTGTAATGAGGAACAGTACCTCCCCAGGAGGAGGGTCTAGTCTGGTAGCTAGTTGACGGGCCAACTCTGGGCTGTCCAATATTCAGCATAGGTTGATGTTCGGTAGCTTGAGTGTAACTCCCGTCTAGCCGTGGGCGCGTAGATCTATGATGGTAATCTGAAGAGGCTGAACTCTTTGTGGATGAATAGGAGGCCTGACCCCCTGGATCTCCTATGCCTTTGGCGGTTCAGTTGATTAGTCAATTCTACGTTGGCGCGCAGTTGTTCAGTAAGTTGTTGTCGACTCTTTGTCTACTCTTGAAGTAGCATTTGAAACTCTTGTCTAGTGACAGGGCCCAACAGATCTGACGGTCCGGCAGCATTCTGGTTGGATGGAGACTGTTGTACGGAATTCTGTCTGTTCCGTCCTTCTTGATCTGTAGTTGTAGAGGCGGTCCTTGTACAAACCATGGTGGATGATGAAGTCCTTTCCTAGATTTTATGCAAATCTAAATAGGTTGGACGAATTCTGAACTTGAGATGTGGATCTTCTTCTTTGATTTTTGCAATCTAGTATTGATAGTAGATTTAAAGAGCAGGAGAAAAACCGTGTTCTCTCAGTGAAAGCACCAGTGTTTGTACCAAAATTAGACACAACACTCATTCGAAGTATTTGAAGAGATAAAAATGAAGAATGGAAATGTAAAGAGTGGATTATCTAACAAACTCTTCAAAAAAAAAATGAGCAAAACACGCAGAAACATAAGATTTTAGAGTGGTTCGACGTATGGCCTACGTCCACTATGAAGTTGATGATTTTATTGATATTCATTTGCTGATTACAACTGATTATATTGGATTACAGCGATGAATTTCAAGTACATCAGCAGCCTTGAAGTGCAATAATGGTTTCGACAGAGTCTGGACAACAAAGAGCCAAAAGATCCCCTTTCTGTAGGCTCTAGGGTGCTATTTATAGGCGTAGACTGAAAATAGCTTGCTCAGATCTCGGGAGACTTCTTCTGGCACGTGCATGGGCCCACACAATCGTTCCTACGCGATTTCGACTCGATCTGTGATCGATATGAACAAATTTTGTATCGATCAAGATTTGATCCAATCAAGTCGAAACTTGGCATGAACATTCCTTAGGTTATACGTAAGCTCCTGCGAAAATTTCATAGCATTTGGACTTGTAGATTGCGAGTTATGATCGATACAAATTAGAGTTTTTTGGTCGCGGTCCCCTTCGTATCGATTATTTCGACTCGATGTTGAGCACGTTCCTGTGAGTTGATGTGGCGCTTGATTTTTGGATCGCTCCACTTTCAATGCCGAGTTGACCAAGTCACCCCAAGGTTTTCTCCTTGTTCGTATCGAAGACCGTTGCTTTGTTCGTATCGATCGGTCGCACTGCCTTGTTCGTATCGATCAGTTGTGTTGCCTTGTTCGTATCGAGTGTCGTGGCTTTGTTCATATCGATCGAAGCAGTTTCATTCATAACGGTTTGGCTTGGTCTTGTTCGTTTCGGTTGAAGTCGTCATGTTCATATGGATCGACTTGATCTTGTTCGTATCGATCGGAATTAACTCAAGTTGATCGATACGAAGTTGAACCAACTGGATGGATATGAACAAATGCTAGCGCGAGGGATACAAACAAATGATAGCGCGAGGGATACGAATAAATGATAGCGCGAGGGATACGAACAACAGGTACAGGATGGATACGAACAAATGGATGATGGATACGAATAAATGGTAACATGATGGATACGAACAGATGGATGGTACGATGGATATGAACTACCGATGACGCGATGGATACGAATAACGTGTTCTCTTGAATTGTATCGATCATATCTCGTGCATACGAACTCCGATTGACATAAGGTTTGGAGCGTTGGCTTCCATAGCTTTGCTTTCCATGTCATATTAATTATAGCTTGATCCGGACTAAGACAAAATTTATCAACATCCATAGTGAATTTGTGCATACTCGATATTCGGGATGAGCAGTCTGTGGTTTTCAGTCAATTCCTTGATATTTCGGCCTTGCCAAATGGCGGGATAATAAGCATGATATGATCAAGCTTAGTATCTATAGAAGTTCAATGAAATGATCAAAGAGGAATGGCCAATACATACATATATACATGTATGTTCACACATGTATACATATCAAAAGAAACTCAATCTGAGATGTCACAAGCTCCAAACTCAAAGCAAACAATGGACCAAAATATGCATAGAGACTCAACTAGAAAAAACAACTTCAACTAGATACAGGTGTATATACGTTTCAGACTGCCAAGACAACCCAGTCCAGATGGGTGGGCAAGATGACCAGCATTCAAGTGCAAATGCTTCAGAACCAAAGCAACGGGTCAGACAGAACTCAAGTGCAGAGACTGCAACAAATGAAAGAGAAGATGCAACAAAGCAACACAACGCGGTTGAACAAAAGAGAGACAACACAGCAGTGGTTGGAATGGAGCAATATACAAGGAAATGGATATGAAACTCGAAGCAATGCAAACAGGGTAACCCAAATATGCAACCATGTACAAGTCAACTGAGCAAAGCCTCGACATCAAAGAACAAAGTCAATATGAATACAGATCAGTTTAACTCGAGTATGGATGAAGCATTAACTCAAACCAGAAATATCAAGTATACACAGTAGCAGTTTGAGTAACAAAGTCCTAGTTCGAAAGAGAATATAAAAGCAGTCAACAAAAATTTAAAATGCCAAAGAATCATAGACAAGGTGCATATGGTAGAATCGAAAAAGTTAGTAAATAATAAATATATATATATATATATATATATATCTTAAATTAAAATACCAAGCTACAATCAAGGAATGAACAATTTAGAGGTCTCAAGATCATACGATCAAAAATCAATGCAAAAAACTAAATCACGAAATATTCAAACCGAAATCATATGAACAGAAACTAATGGATATCATCCCTATATAATCCAGTAACATCATCAGAAAAAATGATCAGATTCGACTTCAATCAATTACCAAAAGCAATAAATCATAAAACTCGAATCAAGTCGAGAATAACCAAAATTCAAAAAAGGCAAACCGCATACTGGTTTTATAATCACTTAATCTCTATAATTGGAGCAGCCGAAGGCGAACGAAACAACAATCGATTGACCAAGCAATCCAAAGAAATTGCATACTTTATTCTAAGCAAAAGAACAATCGGCGGCTTCAACAAAGCAATGCCCTAAATTTTGAAAGAGGAACGAACGGCCGAAGGACTGAACATAAGCAAAAGGGATCGCCAGATAAAAATTAAAAGAAAACGGGGATATCTTAATTTATGTTAAATTAGGCCGGTCTCTTTATATTGGGCTTGAATTATTAATAGGGTTATATAGTTTTTAGTTGATTTTGTAATTTCTTTTAAGCTTTCCAAATTCTAATGTGTTTAAATAGGTTACGAACTACAGTTTTGTAGTTCGAGAATTCGCAACTCAGTGGCTGAGTTGTGGCAGGATTTTGAGCGTAGAGTTAGGTTAGTCGATAGTAGGTGTCACAAGTTTATATGTGTAAGCATAATGGCTACTTAATTTATAGTAAAAAGCTTGGAGCAGCATGTAGGCAAGGTTTTTCCAAAGTTGGGTAAATCTGTGTTGTTCTATTTCTGCTTTTATTACTCTGCTATTATCTGTGCTGCAATTATTTTATATGTTTTAGCATTAATTTTTATTATTATTATTAGTATCGCCCTATTCACCCTCTCTAGGGTGAAATCGATCTTACATTTAAAACTTTACAAAACCATATATTATGCTCCTACATCCACAACGGTTAAAACAAAACCATTAAAAAATGTTACGATGACATGCGAATAGCAAATCAATTCTTGATTTTCCATCCTCATTCATTCTGACTATTTGTCTTAGTGATAGTTTCTAGGGTCACTATTAACCTATTAGTTTCCATGGGCTGACTAATAACCTATTTAATGTTTATGGACTCCCTGTCCAATTTCATATTTTCATGCGATCACTAAGAACCTATTGGCCCCTACCAATAACTTCGTTGTTTCATGGGTTCTCCCTGAACCTGTTAGTATCTCCAATAACTTCCCTCTTATCCTAGTTGTCATGGGTTGACTAGGAACCTATTGACTTTTTTCAATAACTTAATCCGGATGTAGTTTTCATGGGTTCACCACAAACCTATTGGCCCCTACAAATAACTCTTTAAATCATATATTCCATGGGTTTACTATGAACCTTTTGGTTTCTACCAATTCCTCTACATAGTTTTGATGGGTTTACTATGAACCTATCTACCTAACAACTATTTTAATAAATATTTAAGCATCCTGCATTCTGGTCTATCTTACCTCCTACATGCAATTCTACTCATTCAGTATTTTTCAATTTATATCCACTATTTGGTCAACCTAGCTAGTTATTCTGCCCTTCCTTAAAATATAGTTATGGGTCCATTACAATGTGAATATGTATATTAGAAGAAGTAAACATAATAACATAATAATACCAACCCCTGTGGTTTACTATCATTGAAATCAATTTCATATAAAGCATGGTTAATCTCGTCAACCTATTAATGTATTAAGGAAAGCTTCTACAAAAACTCCAATTTAAAAGCATTTAAAAGCACTTTTATAATTCCATTGGTTTTGCCTTTAAAAATTAAGATTGGGTTTTTTGTTTTGAAAACCATGTCTTTCGAAACCTTTAATCTTACTTTCAGATCCATTTTAAAACTTCCTTTCGAAAGCATTCAATCTTCTTTTCAAAACTCTAGGCACCTGCCTTTTGAAACACTTTAGAACCTTTCTTTCGAAAAATTTCGAATATATTAAAGTATTACCATACAATTATCGAAGCATAGCTTCGAAACCATTTGAAAGTACCCCTTTTGAAACCTTTAATCTTTATATAAATTTGTTTGGGAAAAATTGATGGCTTCAGAACCATCCTTTCGAAAGCTCAAAGCACCTAAGTAACGCATCAGAAGGTTAGCTTCGAAACCCTTAACTCTGTCGAAAGCTTTAGGAAGTGACTTAGTATAAGTTTAAAACAAAGGTTAACTTTCGAAAGCATTGATGACTTCAATGCATTCGAAAGGCAAAAGAACGGCACTAGGGTTTCGATTGGTTCAAAACCACCCTTTTCGAAAGCATTGTTCTATAAATAAAGGAACTCATTCGAAAGCTTATACTTTTAAACTAAATGATGGAAACCCTCTTCGAAAGCTGCTTAGAAAACCCTTTCAAAAGCATATGTTTCGACTCCTTCAAAAGTTTTTATTAAAAAAGGCAGGCGCTTATCGTTTGAAAGTAAAACAAAGGGTTCGACCCCATTGAAGCAATGCTTTCAGCACCATGCCTTTCGCCTATCTACAATCCACTTCGTACCGACATTGTGGATACCTCGTGTATTAGTTTCGACTTGATAGGTTTCTACTTGGTTTGTTTCAGCTGGGTCGAAGCGGAAATAAGGGGTCGAAAGGGGCTTCTAAAGGAGCCGTAACCCGTTTTTTATGAATAAAGTCTGATTTAATACCATTCAAAGAAATTACTTTATAACTAACCTACTTATTTGTAAACATTTAATTGGTTACCTTAACTTTTCAAATTATTTACAAAAATAACAACCGAAATTACGTCATATCGAATTAACACCTTTTTGGAAAATAAGTTCTTTTTAAGCTAAACACACAAAACATATAAGTCCATCTTCTAAAATAATTTAATATCCATAGTAAATCAATTAGGAAAAATCCCCAAAAATTACAAAAATTCACTTTCAACATGCTTTCTAACAAATAAAATTTCCAGAACCAATTTCTTAATGAAATAATCGAAATAAAATTTTAAACTAATTATATATATTTTCCTTTGAAAATTCATATTAAATTTTCCATAGGTTGGAAAATTCATACTAAATTAAATCTCATCTCTAAAATCAAGTTTTCCCTAACATTAAATTTATCCATAGCATACGACAATCATTATAATCGGTTTTGGCCTCAAAACCGTGTAAATCCTGTATCAAATAATCTTATTTGAGTTTAACATCACTTAAATCCAAGCATATCATCATCAAAATCATCATTATAATGGATTAAATCTTAAACCCAAAAATCAAATAATCATAAAAAAAATAGAGATGATCTAGATTATTATTCACCTTGATTAAAATAAGGAACTTGAGATTTGGTTGAGATTAATTTCCCCTAGCTTGAATCCTTAGCTTTAAATTGATTTTCTCCTATTTTCTCCTAATGGCCGGCTTTGCACTTCTTTTTGTTTACGTTTAGTATTTTGTGAAATGTATGTGAATGGGAATGAAACGAGAATATAAGGGTAATAGAAATGTAGGCAGCAATTACCCTAATATCCTTATTTTAATTAATTAATATATAAGCCATTTCTATGCCCATTAAGTTAATTATGTACGACCTTTAATTATTTATTCAAATCTCAATCTCCTTACCACTCTAATGTTTACATTATTCAATTTAATTTATCCAATTAACTCTCCTGATTAATGTTATCAAAATTAGGGCTGTTATAGGCTCCCCTCCTAGAAGTATTTCGTCCTCGAAATTCAGTAAGGACTAAATACTAAACATAGCACACATCTATAACGACTCCTAACTACCATACTAGTCTACCTAACTAGCAATTATCTATATAAATCTAATATAGATATACATTCAAAGTAGATCAGGATAAGTATTTCTAATCCTGTCTTCTGTCTCCTAAGTACAATCCTTCTCGTGGTCCCTCCATTGAACTTTCACCAACTTGACTATCTTGTTCCTCAATCTTTTCGCATCCCTCGCTACAACCCAAACCGGTTAGTTAACAAAAGTCAAATTAGGCTCTACTATCAAATCTTCCTACCCTATCGGGGGAATAGTAGTCTCTGGATCATGCACTTGAGAATATGAGACACATGAAACACATGATAGATACCTGCCAAAATGCTTGGCGACTCTACTCCGTATGCGAGCTTTCCAACCCTTGCTCTAATCTGGAATGGACCAACATATCTCGGTGTTAGTTTTCTTGACTTTCTAAATCATACTAAATCCTTCATTGGTGATACTTTAATGAAAAACTTATCTCCAACTAAGATTTCTAGGTCTTTACGCTTCTTATCTGCTTAACTCTTCTGTTTGGACTGAGCTTCCATCATCCTTTCTCGGATCAACTCAATCTTCTTTATCGCCTCTCTAACCAGATCTGAACCAAAGACTAATTTGTCTCTGGTCTCCAACCAACAGGCTGGTGATTTGCATGGTCTACCATATAAAGCTTCAAAAGGTGTCATTCCTATATTAGTATGCTAACTATTATTATAGGAAAATTCAACCAAATGTAGGTGATCTTACCAAGATCCACCAAAGTCCAATACATAAGCTCTCAATAAACCGTCGAGTACCTAATTGACTCTCTCTTTCTGCCCATCCATCTAAAGGTGATATGCAGTACTCATCTTAAGCTTGGTACCTAATACATCTTGTAGAGTCTTCCATGATTCACTAGTAAACAAAGCATTTCTATCACTAACTATACTACTAGGAATTCCATGTAGTCTAACTATATTCTTCATGAACAATTTAGCTAAAATAGGTGTTGTCCTGGTTGACTTAACTAGAATAAAATGTGCACTCTTGGTCAACCTGTCACTATGACCCATATACATTCATTTTCTCTATTTGACCTCGGCAGCCCGTTTATAAAATCCATAGATATCGAATCCCATTTCCAAATTGAAATCTCAAAGAGTCGAAGCAATCCACTCGGATTCTGATGTTCGGCCTTCACTTGTTGACAGTTTGCACACTGCCTAACCCATAAGCCAGCATCCTTCTTCATACCTTCCCAATAGAAGCTTCTCTTCATATACGGATATATCTTGGTCCCTCCAGAATGAATCGTAAACTTGGATCGGTGACATTCTCCAAGAACTTCTTTCCTTAAATCAACATTCGAAACACATTGCGGTTCTTCTTTCTCAACCATCTTCTCTAGTCAAGTCTAAATTCCTTTAGATCATCGATCTCGGTTTCAACTTTAAGCCCTTTAATTTTCATGGCTAATATTGGATCCTCCCTCTGCTTAGAAGTTATGCTTTGATCAATATTGGTCAAACTTCTAACCAGGATAACATGGCGGTACTCTGACTAGAACTAACAGTGGATCTTAACTGCACACTACAAGTAGTCAGAGCTTCTAAATCCTTCCATTCTGCCAACATAGCTAACACCACATTCTGATGTCTTCTGCTAAAGGCATCAACTACTTTATTTCCTTTCCTAGGAATATACTCTATATCAAAATCATCAGCAGTCAAAAACCCCAACCACCTTTGTTGTCTCATATTTGGCTTCTTCTGAGAGAATAAGTACCTTAAAGACTTATGATCAATGTATAGCTCAAATCTCTCCCCTAAGAGATAATTCCCCCAAATCTTCAATGCGAAGATCACCGCTACCAACTCCAAATCCTGAGTAAGATATCTCACTTCATGCGGTCTAAGCTATCACGAAGCCTAGGCAATCACTTTACCCTTCTGCATCAACACAGCTCCTAATCCAGTCCCACATGCATCGGTATACACCATCAACCTTGGTTTCCATTCAGAATACTAACACAGATGCATTGGTCAAGAAATGCTTTAACTTAAAGAATGCTTCCTCATATTTTTTGGACTAGACAAACTTTGCCTCCTTTCTTGTTAACTTGGTCAAAGGTGTTGCTACCCACGAGAAATCCTTAATGAATCTTCGGTAATAACCAGCAAGTCGAAGAAAACTTCTGATCTCGATCACCGTCTCTGGTCTCTTCCAATTATTAATAGATTTGACGTTATCTGGATCAACTAACAAGCCTTTCCCTGAAACCACATAACCAAGTAACTTAACCTCCAAAAATGACACTTGGAAACTTTGCCTTTAGCTGATGCTGCACCAGTGTCTCAAGCACTACTCTAAGATGATCCTCGTGCTCTCTTTCATCCTTTAAGTATACTAAAATGTCATCTATAAACACTTATATGAACATATCCAAGTACTCTTGATAAACTCAGTTTATCAAATCCATGAAGAAAGCAGGTGCGTTTGTTAACCCGAATGGAATTACTAATCACTCATACGAACCATACCTAGTCCGAAAGGCTGTCAAAGGAATACTGTTCTCTACCACCCTTAACTGATGGTAACCTATCGTTCAATCCAACTGGGAAAACTCTTTGGCTCCACACAATTGATCAAATAGATCATCTATTCTCAGAAAAAATACTTACTCTTACTTGTCCTCTCATTCAACTTACGATTGTCGATACATATACTTAACGACCCATCTAGTTTCTTCACGAACACCACGATCGCTCCCTAAGGAGAACTACTTGATCTAATAAAATTTCTCAGTTCTAAATCCACTAGCTTCACCTTCAATCTTTCATCTCTATCGATGTCATCCTGTTAGGTGGTTTACTTACAAGTTCAGCGTTGGGCGCAAGATCTATCTGAAACTCAACAGCTTGTTTCAGTGGTAGTCCAATAACCGGCTCAAAGACAACAGCAAACTCTTTTGCTACTCGAACTTGACTTAACTCTGCTCCTACTTTCATAGCACTTAGCAAAGCATAATTACTCCGGTCAGAATTCTCCACTGAGAATATCATTCGATTATAACTATCAGGGTGTCTTAGTGATATCTCCCCATCCAGGAAAAATATCCTAGCCGCATAGTGTGGCAACCCGACTTCCTACCTCCAGGAAGACGCGTCACTAATTAAGAAAGAAAGGGATGGAATAAGAAAAGAAAGAGAAAGAAGAAAGACAACAACATCAGAGAACTCACAGCGGAACGAATGAAATATAATATATCACATAAAATATTACATAGTATCATATTAAATCAGAGTACACAACTTATACAACACATATTAGACAGTTATAAACATCTGTCTAACCATACAACTCAAGTACAAGATACAGATATCAAACAAACATAGCGGAACCATAATATATCTGCACGTGGAAGCCTCCTGCTCCATAACTCCTCCAGAAATCATCAAGCAAATCTGAATCACTTGACTACTCATACATAATATGAGTATCCAAGAGTTTAATAAAACAGAAAATAAACACTCGAGTCAGACAGAGGTCTGGTGTGAGTAAACGGTTTAAAGTTGCTTAACTTTAGAAAAACCTTTGAAAAGAAAAGGTACCACGTAAGACTTCCCATACACAAACATGGAAAAGTTTTTACCTTACGCTAACCAAAACATTTGATAGGAAATCCAGTGATATTATAATAGTGTCCAGGGTTTTCAAGTAAATAAGAAATAGCCGAAATTGTTACATTATTAAATTCCAGCTACTGGCCACAAAAGTGGGTAATACAAACAAAACCGTTGGTCTCGTAGGAAGAATGGGTTTCCATCAA
Organism: Allium cepa; assembly: GCA_030765085.1. Lineage (NCBI taxonomy): Eukaryota > Viridiplantae > Streptophyta > Magnoliopsida > Asparagales > Amaryllidaceae > Allium > Allium cepa. The sequence continues at coordinate 70,393,364 of CM060930.1, read as the reverse complement.
TGGCAGGGCTACTGCGGTACCGCCCGTCACAGTACGTGGCCTAGATCAACGTACCGAGGAGCCACCCTAACTCCCTTGCAACACAAGGCCGGGACCATTCCTTACTGAACAGTCCCGAACAAGACAACCCCGCAGTTGGCGCGCGATTCCAACTACCCACACAGCCGAAATAAAAGGGACTTTTTGACAGGGGAAAATCTTGTCCTGAAATAGGCGCTACCCACCTAACCTTGCTGCACCTCCCCTATTTTAGCTATTCCCGGTTGATGAGGCTTGAGGCTACGATTACCTTTATAGAACACATCTATCTTATAATGCTCATCATCCACCTGACGATGTTCTGAAAGCATTCAATCCATACAAGTTCGTTTCGGGTTCGAAAGAAACCGAAGGCACTATCTCGTTGCACTCATATTAGAATCACCCTCAGAGTCAACGACCATAGCTCTTGCACTATAAATCACCATCTCGAACCTATAAGTACTATTCCGTCAAACTCATCATGGAATCACCCACAGAGTTACACTGACGTTTAGTTCTTACACCTCGAGTCTTCACTTGCACTCCACTTGGATTCACGACCTAACGTTTAATTGGAATCATGTGGTTTTTGAATCCCAAATATGGAAACCCGATCCCGGTCTCGTCGAAACCCAACGCCATTTTACTGTCCATGTTGTACTTAAAGGTTTAAACAATTAAACTTGTATTCAGGATGACATAAACAAATAGATGAATCATATTATCACAATAGATAATTCATATCAACCATTCATCTCACAAAGCAGCATATCACATAACAGAGATATCCAAATCATCCAGTATCAACCAATCACCCCATATCAGTCATCCAATATACATCAATCAATATCAGTCAATCATCCATAAACAGAATTGATTAACTCTTAATCAATTGCATTACCTAAATCCTTCTTCATTTATTTATTCCAAATAAATAAATTAATCATCTCTTAATGATTCTTTAATTAATCTCCCTTGATTAATTATACTTAATTACATTTAAGTAATTATCCTTAACCATATACAATAATTATCCTTTAATTACTATCATTAATTATAATAATTAATGATCCTTCATTTACTTCCATTAATTCAATCAATTATAATTAATTGCATTAAACCTCAATTAATTACAATTAATTAATCACACTTTAATTAAACACTTTTATTAACCAACCTTGATTAATTAATTAATTATATTAACTAATGATCCTTTTTAATTAATAATTCCTTTAATTAATTAAATAATTAAATTATAATTAATCATCTCATTAATCATAAACAATAATTAACAACTTGTAATTACTTATCTTAATTAATTAACTTCTTAATTAATTATATTAACCTTTGATTAATTATTCTAATTAATTAATTAATCTTTAATTAATTCATTAAGTAATTATTAATCAATTTAAAATAATTAACAAACCCTTAATTAATTACTCTATTAATTAATTACATTTTAATTAACTACCCTTAGTAATTAATCTTAAATCAACCACATTAATTAATTAATTAATCACATTAATTAATTAACTAAAAGTAACTAAGTAATTAACCCTTTAATTACTTACATAAGTAATTATCATCTAATTACATCATTAGATGATTACCCTCTTAATTAATTACCTTAACAAATAATTAATTCCATCATTAAATAATTCTTAATTCCTTAATTAATTAATTATTCCATAATTAATTAACTTCAAACAATTATATTAATCAATCATTAGATTAAATTACATCAAGTTATTAACCATTAATCACTTCAACTAATTACTCCCATGAATAATTTTCCATTAATTACTTCCATAAGTAATTGCTTCCATTAATTACTTTCCTAAGTAATTACCTTTTTCCTTAATTACATTCAACAATTCACCATTAACTACTTCATTAAGTAATAACACTTAATTAATTCATAATTAAGTGATTATTTAAAATTAAATAAAATTAACTAATTATTTAAAATTAATTAAACAATTAATTAATTAACATCTTTAATTAATTTTAAATAATTAGTTAATTGTTTATTTAATTTTAAATAATCACTTAATTATGAATTAATTAAGTGTGATTACTTAATGAAGTAATTAATGGTGAATTATTGAATGTAATTAAGGAAAAAGGTAATTACTTAGGAAAGTAATTAATGGAAGCAATTACTTATGGAATTAATTAATGGGAAATTACTCATGGGGGTAATTAGTTGAAGTGATTAATGGTTAATCACTTGATGTTATTTAATCTAATGATTGATTAATATAATTGTTTGAAGTTAATTAATTATGGAATAATTAATTAATTAAGGAATTAAGAATTATTTAATGATGGAATTAATTATTTGTTAAGGTAATTAATTAAGAGGGCAATCATCTAATGATGTAATTTGAAGATAATTACTTATGTAAGTAATTAAAGGGTTAATTACTTAGTTAATTTTAGTTAATTAATTAATGTGATTAATTAATTAATTAATGTGGTTGATTTAAGATTAATTACTAAGGGTAATTAATTAAAATGTAATTAATTAATAGAGTAATTAATTAAGGATTTGTTAATTATTTTAAATTGATTAATAATTACTTAATGAAGAAATTAAAGATTAATTAATTAATTAGAATAACTAATCAAAGGTTAATATAATTAATTAAGAAGTTAATTAATTAAGATAAGTAATTACAAGTTGTTAATTACTATTTATGATTAATGAGATGATTGATTATAATTTAATTATTTATTTAATTAAAGGAATTATTAATTAAAAAGGATCATTAGTTAATATAATTAATTAATTAATCAAGGTTAATTAATAAAAGTGATTAATTAAAGTGTGATTAATTAATTGTAATTAACTGAGGTTTAATGCAATTAATTATAATTGATTGAATTAATGGAAGTAAATGAAGGATCATTAATTATTATAATTAATGATAGTAATTAAGGATAATTACTGTATATGGTTAAGTATAATTACTTAAATGTAATTAAGTATAATTAATCAAGGGAGATTAATTAAAGAATCATTAAGAGATGATTTATTTATTTATTTGGAATAAATAAATGAAGAAGGATTTAGGTAATCCAATTGATTAAGAGTTAATCAATTCTGTTTATGGATGATTGACTGATATTGATTGATTTGTATTGGATGACTGGTATGGGGTGATTGGTTGATACTAGATGATCTGGATATCTCTGTTATGTGATATGCTGCTTTGTGAGATGAATGGTTGATATGAATTATCTATTACGATAATATGATTCATCTATTTGTTTATGTCATCCTGAATATAAGTTTAATTGTTTAAACCCTTAAGTACAACTTGGACATTAAAATGGCATTTGGTTTCGATGAGACCGGGATCGGGTTTCCATATTTAGGATCCGAAAACCACATCGATTCCAATTAAACGTTAGGTCGTGAATCCAAGTGGAGTAAAAGTGAAGACTCGAGGTGTAAGAACTAAACGTCAGTATAACTCTGTGGGTGATTCCGTGATGAGTTTGACGGAATAGTACTTGTGGTCCGAGATGGTGATTTAGAGTGCAAGGGCTATGGTCGTTGACTCTGAGGGTGATTCCAATATGAGTGCAACGAGATAGTCCCTTCGGTTTCGTTCGAACCCAGAACGAACTTGTATGGATTGAATACTTTCAGAACATCGTCAGGTGGATGATGAGCATTATAAGATAGATGTGTTCTATAAAGGTAATCGCAACCTCAAGCCTCATCAACCGGGAATGGCTAAAACAGGGGAGGTGCAACAAGGTTAGATGGGTAGCACCCATTTCAGGACAAGATTTTCCCCTATCTAGAAGTCCCTTTTATTTCGGCTGTATGGGCAGCTGGAATCGCGCGCCAACTGTGGGGTTGTCTTGTTCGGGACTGTTCAGTAAGGAATGGTCCCGACCTTGTGTTGCAGGGGAGTTAGGGTGGCTCCTCGGTATGTTGATCTAGGCCACGTACTGTGACGGGCGGTACCCCAATAGCTCTGCCATTGATGGAAACTCATTCTTCCTACGAGACCCTACGGTTTTGTTTGTATTACCCACTTTTGTGGCTAGTAGCTGGAATTTAATAATGTAACAATTTCGTCTATTGCTTATTTACTTGAAAACCCTAGACACTATTATAATATCACTGGATTTCCTATCAAATGTTTTGGTTAGCGTAAGGTAAAAACTTTTCCATGTTTATGTGTGGGAAGTCTTACATGATACCTTTTCTTTTCAAAGGTTTTTCTAAAGTTAAGCAACTCTAAACCATTACTCACACCAGACCCCTGTCTGACCCGTGTGTTTATTTTCTGTTTTATTAAACTCTTGGGTACTCATATTATGTACGAGTAGTCAAGTGATTCAGATTTGCTTGACGAATTCTGGAGGAGTTATGGAGCAGGAGGCTTCCACTTGTAGATATATTATGGTTCCGCTGTGTTTGTTTGATATCTGTATCTTGTACTTGAGTTGTGTGGTTAGACAGATGTTTATAACTGTCTAATATGTGTTGTATAAGTTGTGTACTCTGATGTAATATGATATTATGTAATATTTTATGTGATATATTATATTTCATTCGTTCCGCTGTGAGTCCTCTGATGTTGTTGTCTTTCTTCTTTCTCTTTCTTTTCTTCTTCTTTCCCTTTCTTTCTTAATTAGTGACGCGTCTTCCTGGTGGTAGGAAGTTGGGTCGCCACATTTGGTATCAGAGAATTAGGTTGAGTGTCTGGGGTGGTGTCTTTCTTGAGAGAGCGTACTTGTAATTTTGTATATATGACATATATATATATATATATATATATATATATATATATATGTATACACACACCTGATATGTTGGGTTATCTGTTCGGATTTTTCCAACATAAGTTTTTGAGGTAGATGGAGTAGTGGCGTGTGTGTGGAACATGACTACCACTGATGGAAGAGGTCCATATATTTGAGGTTGGAAGTGTATTTGTCGAGACTGTAGATCTAGTACCATCTCGAGTAGGATTTGTAGTTTGGAGTAAGGATTTCTCTGATATCCGAAGGAAATCTTTTTAAAAAGATTCAGAGTTTATCTTTGAAGTGTAAGCTTGGATTTGTCGGAAGTGCAGGGGTAAGTGTTGATATCTTGATAACTGCGTGATGAGATGCATTATCCATGGATATTTCAGAAGATGTTTTATTTTGAAGCAGTTTTAGAAGTAGTTGAGGAGCAGTTTTTACCTGCTGCAGGGAAGATTCATCTGTGTAGAAGTTATCTGGATCTTTAGCAAGGAGATTGGCTGTTCGGGAATACGAGACTAAGGTCTATGAGTTGCTTCGCTTTGGCATGGTCTCATTTGTCATTCCTTAAGGAGAGCGATATAGTTAATGCTTGGTTTGGAGCCCGAATTTCTTGAGAGGTTGTCTGCCATCTCGAAGGTCCGTTGTAAGATTTGTTGATAGTTTTTGGTTTTCGAGAAGCCTTTGGATTAGGAGTCTTTGGTTAGCTGTGGTAGCAGTGCAACTCGAAGTGTTCGGTGTGCTGAAGAGAAGGTCTTTTAGCTTTGCAGTATCATCGAGGTAGAGTTTGGAAGCGGTAGTGTGGCTTGTTTCTCCGATGGTTCAGGAATCTTGGTAGTTCTTCTTTCAGTAGTCCGGGTAGATGGTGAAGTTTTCTTGAAGAGTTAACCTTGTTTGGAAAAGCTTAAAGCTATTCTAATTGGTAAAGAGAGGACATTTTTCTTTGGAATCCGAATTAGGTTGGATCACAAAAGCGACTTGCGATTAATTTGGGAATTTTCTTGGGAAATCTTTTGTTGGAGGCCGAGGGTTCTCTTGTGAAGTAGGAGCTACTGATGTTATCAGAAGTTTGTCTGCATCTGGAGTTGAGTTCCATATTGTTTTGGTTCTAGAAGAGATACTGGTAGTTAGCCTGGAAGTTGGATGGTTCCTGGAGATAGGAAGTCGGGTCGTCACACATACTTACTCAACCAATCCATACCCAAGATGTTCTGAAATCTACGAAATCGAAAACAAATAGACTGCATGCAAACTTATGACCTATCAAGTCTAGTTCTAACTGGTCACATCTCATCCTAGAGTTGCATACCCTCCTATTGGATTTGCAACCCTTAAGGAAGTAACAAGGTATGTGGGTTCTAATCATAACTTATCAACCAAATTATGAGATATAAATGAATGTGATTCACCGGTATCAAATAGTATCCTAACTGGTATACTCTGAATCAAATGCGTACCTTCCATCACAGTCTTTCCTTTTTCAGCTGCGATTGGTCTTGCAGATGATGGTCCAATAGGCAAAACCTTTCCCTTGTCCGCCCTAACTAGCTTTGGATACTAGTTCTTATAATGCCCAATCTGGTCACAATTGAAGCACTTTACACCTTTCTTTTTTACGGCCTTCTTACCCTGGCCTGACTGACACTCATAAGCATAATGACCTTTCTTGTCAACATGAAGCATACTAAATCAGCCTTCGCCTTCTTGGCAGCCTCCAACTTACTAAATACTAAACATAGAACTCATCTATAACGACTCCTAACTACCATACTAGTCTAAGCAACTATCTATATAAATCTAATATAGACATACACCCAAATCAGGATAAGTATTTCTAATCTTGTCTTTTGTATCCTAAGTACAATCCTTCTCACGGTCGCTACATTGAACTTTCACCAACCTGACTGTCTTATTCCTCAATCTTTTCTCATCTCTCGCTACAACCCAAACTGGTTGTCTAACAAAAGTCAAACTAGGCTCTACTATCAAATCTTCCAATCCTGTCGGAGGAATAGTAGTCTTTGGATCATGCACTTGAGAAGATGAGACACATGAAACACATGATAGATACCTTCCAAACTGCTCGGCGAATCTACTCTGTATGTGAGCTTTTCAAACCTCTCTATAATCTGAAACGGACCAATATATCTCGGTGCCAGTTTCCCTCACTTTCTAAATCGTACTACGTCCTTCATTGGTGATACTTTAATGAAAAACTTATCTCCAACTAAGAATTCAAGGTCTTTACGCTTCTTATCTGCGTAACTCTTCTGTTTGGACTGAGCTTCCATCATCCTTTCTTGGATTAACTCAATCTTCTCTATTGCCTCACTAACCAGATCTGAACCTAAGACTAATCTGTCTCTGGTCTCTAACAAACAGGCTGGTGATTTGCATGGTCTTCCATATAAAGCTTCAAAAGGTGTCATTCCTATATTAGTATGACAACTATTACTATAGGAAAATTCAACCAAATGTAGATCTTTGCAAGATCCACCAAAGTCTGATACATAAGCTCTCAATAAATTGCCGAGTACCTAATTGACTCTCTCTTTCTGCCCATCCATCTAAAGATGATATACAATACTCGTCTTAAGCTTGGTACTTAATACATCCTGTAGAGTCTTCCATGATTCGCTAGTAAACAAAGTATCTCTATCACTAAATATAATACTAGGAATTCCATGTAGTCTAACTATATTATTCATGAACAACTTAGCTAAAATAGGTGTCGTCCTGGTTGACTTAACTAGAATAAAATGTGCACTCTTGGTCAACTATCCACTATGACCCATATGCTTTCATTTCCTTTATTTGAAATTGGCAACCCGTTTATAAAATCCATGGACATCGTATCCCATTTTCAAATTGGAATCTCCAAGGCTTGAAGCAATCCACTCGGCTTCTGATGTTCGACCTTCACTTGTTGACAGTTTGCACACTGCCTAGCCCATAAGCCAACATCCCTCTTCATGCGTTCTCAATAGAAGCTTCTCTTCATATACTGATACATCTTGGTCCCTCCAGAATGAATCGTTAACTTGGATCGGTGACATTCTCCGAGAACTTCTTTCCTTAAATCAACATTCGGAACACACAGCGGTCCCTTCTTTCTCAACCATCTTCTCTAGTCAAGTCTAAAATCCTTCAGATCATCGATCTCGGTCTCAACTTCAAGCCCTTTGATTTTCACGGATAATAATGGATCCTCCCTCTGCTTAGAAGTGATCCTTTTGATCAATATTGGTCAAACTTCTAAACAGGATAACAAGGCGGTACTCTGACTAAAACTAGCAGTGGATCTTAACTGCACACTATAAGTAGTCAGAGCTTCTAAATCCTTCCATTCTACCAGCATAGCTAACACCACATTCTGACGTCTTCTGCTAAAAGCATCAGCTACTTTATTTCCTTTCCTAGGAGTATATTATATATCAAAATAATAAACTGTGACGACCCGCCCTTCTGCTACCAGAAAGACGTATCATCATTAAGAAAGAAAGGGATGAGAAAATAGAAAGATAGAGAAAGAAAGAACAACAACATCAGTATCTCACAGCGGAACGGAACAAAATATAATATATCACTTAAATATTTAAAAGTTTTACATATATCAGAGTTTTACAGATAATACATCAATACTAGACAGTTATAAACACCTGTCTAGTTAACACAACTCAATACAATACAACTTAAACAATATGACTCAGAGATACCCACACAGCGAAACTATATCTATATAACGCTGAAGCCACCTGCTCCATTGCTCCTCCAGAATTCGTCAAGCTAACCTGAATCCCTTGGCTACCCGTAGAAATTTGGGTTCCCAAGAGTTTATGAAAAACAAAAATAAACTCTGGGTCAGACATGGGTCTCGTATGAGTAAATGGTTTAAAGTTGCTTAACTTTGAAAACATTTGAAAATAAAGGTATCACGTAAGACTCCCCACAAATAAACATGGGTAAGTTTTTACCTTACGCTAACCAAAACATTTTATAGGAAATCCAGTGATATTATAATAGTGTCTAGGGTTTTCAAGTAAATAGAAAATAGCCGAAATTGTTACATGATTAAATTCCAGCTACTAGCCACAAAAGTGGGTAATACAAATCAAAACCATAGGGTCTCATAGGGAAAATGGATTTCCAACAATGGCAGGGCTACTGGGGTACCGCCTGTCACAGTATGGGGCCTAGATCACCGTACCGAGGATTACTCCCTTCATCCCCTGCAACACAAGGCCGGAACCATTCCTTACTGAACAGTCCCGAACAAGATAAACCCCGTGGTTGGCGCGACCAACCACCCACTAAGCCGAAATAAAAAGGGACATCTAGACAGGGGAAATATCTTGTCCTGCTTGGGCATGACCCACCTAACCTTGCTGCATCTCCCCTGTTTTAGCCATTCCCGGTTGATGAGGCTTGAGGTTGCGATTACCTTTTAAAGAACATATAACTTAGAATGCTCATCGTCCGCCTGACGATGTGTTGAAAGCATTCAATCCATACAAGTTCGTTCCGGGTTCGAACGAAACCGAAGGCATTATCTCGTCACACTCATTTTGGAATCACCCTCAGAGTCAACGACGATAACCCTTGCATTCTGAAAACACCATCTCGATCTTCTTTTCAAGATTCACGTCCTAACGTTTAAATTGGATCGATGTGGTTTTCGGAGAATCAAATTTGATTCTTCCGATCCCGGTCTCATCGAATCCAACCGCCATTTTAAGGGCCAAGTTGTCTAATTAACTTAAACAGTTTAAGTTTAACAATTAAATTCATATAACAATTAAATGCAGATGGATAACATCAGATAAATCATATGACAATTTAACACAGATGAATAACATCGGATAAATCATATAGCAATTTAATACAAATAAATCACACACAATCATCATAGATATATCTAGAATTTCACAGAACATCACAGTATATATATAAACATCAGAGGCAATCAAATAGAGTCATTGATTCATATTAACAAGTTTGATTTGTTTAAACTCAATTGCACGCTTAATTAATTACTAATAAATTAACTTATCTCAATTCATAAATTACTTATTACATTATTCATTTAATTACTTAATTAATTATTAATCAATAACCTTAATTACTGATTTATAAAACTCAACTACAAAATTTAATTATTACTATTTATTAATTAATCATCAATTATAAATTTACTTCACCGTTTAATCCTTAATTAGTTAAAATTAACTAGTTAACTATGATTTGTTAATTAATCACTTCAAATGATAAATTGAATCCTTAATTACAAATGGTATTATACAAGATTATTATTAATATCTTTAATTACCAATTCGATTACATTTTGAACTACTGTTACATCACAATTATAAATTTATTTCAATCATAATTAACTTTGATTTTAAATCATTTACTCGTTTTATTTCCTGTAAAACTTTCTCAGTAATATTAAAGTAAATCTTAGTTCACATTAATCTGTTAACATCCTTAATTTGATTAATGCTTAACTTAAATATATCCTTCAACTTAGTGCTACAGATAGCAAAAACCCAGTGCTTAAAACCCGAAGACAGCAACGCTGTTAACCCGGGTGAAACACGGGACAAACCTGAAAGCTTCTCGCGTGAATCTCCTTTCTCTGTTTTTTTTTAAGCTTGTTAAACGTTTATATATCAATGAACAACAGGAATTCAACCATCAGGTTTTGCAAACGACTCGAGTCACTACCGAAGAAAACCTGAACTCGACGCGAAGCACCTCATGTCGACCGAAAAAAAAACAAAAAAAATTCCTTCCCCTCCACCGCCACCGTGCACATGCACGGTGGTTAGCCGAACCTCCTGCGACCCTCGCCAACGCCTACAAACCACAATTCGCCTCGACAATCGAAATCAAGGCCCAGATTTCCGATCACCAGTCAAAAACACAAATTTGCCTGTAGCTCGAACACGCGCCACACTCTCCCACTGACAGATCCTTCGTGCGGCCACCATCCATCACCAGAAGTGATGAAACTTCACCAGTACGTCGTTCACATCCCCCCTTAACTCCATCTAAACTCGCGTTCCACTCGGTTGATTCAAGATGCCGAAAATCGAAATTGTACAGTGCATGAAAATATTTACACTAAAACCCTACATTAGATTAAATCCCAAAATCCTTACATTCGAAAATTCTTTAGCATTTTTCTTGTTATCAACAAGTATCCAGCAAGCTATACAACAAGTTTCAATATTTAAGATTTGTTGAATCTCCAGAGATATACAAAAAGGCAATTTTTGTTGAATTTCAAACTGTTCATCAAATTCCATTCTATATACCCTCATTTTTGTTTTAAAAATCATGAATCTTAATAAGTATTCAAGGCATAAATTTGAATCACCTTTTCGTAACAATCGAATTTTATCAGTTTTGTGTTCTTGTTCACTGAAAGCAGGGTTTCCAGAAGTAAATATTACATATATATGGTGAAACAAGTTAAAATGAAACCCGATTGAAGTTCAAGCAACAAGTTTGTTAGAAAGTTTAAACCTTATCATAGTCAAATGGAAAAAAATTTAAGGTTTAATTGTATCTAACCCTATAACACACAGCAAGGAAAACATAATATCCAAAATCCTAAGATCAGCTTGTATAAAACTTCAGATTCATATGAAAATAAAATGCATACAATACAGATATAAATATTTCATGAATTATTCTACTGATTTAAATTTACTTAAGCTTGAAAAGTAAGTTTACTCACCTAATAATCTTTGAACAGAGGCAAGGTTGCTTGATGAAGAAAGAAAACTGTAATTGAAGTTTGAATTCCTGTAACTTTCTTGTTTCCTGATTTTGTTTTGACTTGCAACATAAAGTTTCGTTTATTTCTTTTGCTTCTTCTCAGTTTTGTTTTCATAAGTGAATAACTGAACTAAATGAATTAAGAAATGTTGAATACATATACAACTTGAACAAGCTGCCTTCTTCAGTAAGCTTTCACTTTAAAATATCTTGTTTTGTTTTTCTAATGTACTAAGGTACTACACCTGAAATGAAAAGCATAATTTCGGCTGAAAGATGATGTTTCCAGACATAATAGTGGCTAATTAATGTATATGTTTTCACTTAAGTTAACATAAAATTAATGTTTGCTGACACAAACATTTGTACAAAGATGTTTTCATATTTGATACTTGTAGATCTTGTTACTTAAAATGTTACACCAATAATTATGTTTGCACAATCAGTTACATGTTTTACATGATAATACCCTTGTTCATTTCTTCTGGTTTACAAGTCCTAGCTTGAATAATTACATATATACTTGTCAGGCCAATGTCTTGAGTATAAAGGCATTTGTTTTGTATAGAAACCCTTTGTCTTATATTTTATATGTTGACAAATTTTATTTTATACTAGTGTTTATATTTTTAGCTTTATGCATTCATTTGTATCCCTAATTTAGCTACCCATTATTAAATTATATACATGTGTTTGTCTAATATATAATATTTATATTTATATTTATATTGAACTTTATCATCTATTTACAATTTCTATTTCTATTTTAGCCATTAATATAAGTTATATTTACATTTATTCTCATCTTTTTTTTATATAATTCATTTGTATTATAGAATATAAGTTTGACTCATATTCTACATTTATATTCTATATTACTAGAATTAGAGTTTTAAATTCTCAAACATTACCAAGCATATGTATTCCTTTGACAAATGTTAACAATGTATAGCATTTTAATTTAATGAGTTAAATTTTATTAATAATATTGGTGAGAAACTTATTTTAGAATTTTAAACATTATTATCTATGTGTATTATTTTATTCTAAATATAAACAAATAAAGTATTTTAATTAAATTATATAAGATAGATTTTTATTGTAAATATTATTAAGATGTTTATTCCAAGTTTAAATTTTATTTTCCTTCAAAATACCAATATATATATTATAAACAAATGGAAATATTCCTAAAATTATATTCATTTTAATATGATCAGATTACATTTTATTTAATTAAATCAAGTATTTAACAAAATAAATGGGGCCAAAATCCAGGGTCGTTACATTCCTCCCCCCTTAAAAGAATTTCGTCCCTGAAATTTAAACAACAGTTAATTCAAAGGCTTTTATATTAACAATCCAAACATACATATCATTCATACAATAACAAATAAACAAACAGTCTATTCTAACAAACAACACTAGTTATCCGAACATAAATCCAGATAAGCACTCCTAAAACTATCGAGAGTTTGTTTCTTGATGATCAATAATCCAAACTGGATTCCTGACCACCATTAAATTCGACTCAACTTCCAATTTCCTGAATTACTGGTTTAAAAATCAATGATGAATCATGAACAAATTTCCTGAGATTTATGGAATATACAATAAATTCCAGACACCTGTTCTTGGCAATTCAATTCTGAAATCTACAATATTAACTCTTTCCAAATTTTTATTGACCTCTTTCAGAATTTCAATATCTATTCAATCAAGCCCGTACGATGTACATATACCATTCATACGCAATACCAAATCCAATCACTCACTCGATCACACAATTTCACTTCCGAACTAGTATTGTCCACCCGACTTCCTAGTGCGGACTCAGATCTGGTTTCTTGATCAAAACTGTCATTCTCCTTGCATAGTCACAACTATGATAGAGAATTTCTCCAGAATCAATCAAAATCCCAATCCATGGTTCGTCGTCGAAAATCGAATGAAAAATCCTAACTCGGATCGATATAACTATCTCAAAATTCAATGCTCGAATCTGGATCAGTTCGTTATGCGAATAAAATAATATACGTTCCTCCTACGTATTTATATCCATTGATTATCAACCATATCAATTTTCTTTTACTCACATTATTCTGATTCTATCCACTTGGAATAAATTTTTCCCAATATCAAATTTTACTTAAGAGTTTCACCATCCATTTCTTAAGTTTTGATATAAGCATTATATATTTCCTTATATTATTACTCTACCACTATAGCCTTTATATCCTCTTATATTCACTTATTTTCAATTTGAATTTCTACTTCCATGTGAATTCAAATTTTCTTCAACTCTGAATATTAAATTTTATTGACTATCTTTCATTTATACCTGATTTCTATCATTGTTTTAAATTAATTACATCCACTAATTTATTTTCAATTTCCAATCTTGAAAATCTTTTTTTTTTATATATAGTTTCCAAAATTTTGAAAAGTTTTGGCAAAGTCTCCATTACATATTTCCATAAGCACATATGTAAGGTTCAAATCCTCAACACAATTAATTTCAATCAATTCTCAAACCATTCCTTCTTAATTAGAAGGAATTTAAAACTTACTTGCTTATATAATCCATTTAAGCAATACAAACTCATATCCAAAATCATCTTATTTTGCTTCCAATAATTTATATAATTTATCTAATTCTCATTTACTTCAAATAACCCACTTCCATATGCAATTCAACAATATTATTGTGAATAGATGATCACCTAAGCTTTATAACAAATTTTAAATTGATTCCAATTCAATTTACACTTGATTCCATCCCAATTAAATTATTCACAATCCTATCATTGCACTTTCTTTCATTACAAAAGTTTGATTTCCAATCCATTTTATTAAACTCGTCCACCAATGTTTTAAATAATCATTTCACAATTTACTTAAGTCATTATTTACTTCAAACTGTTTCACTTAACAACTTAGATTCATTCTATTTCACCAATTTCCATTCAAATCTTTGATTCAATTTTCCTTTAATCAAATCCTAATTATTTCCTAATTGGTTTATTCTTTTATCCATTTTTAAATTTTTAATTTACATTAACAATTCATTATTGAATTTATTCATAATAAAGTTATTCAATTTATACTTGAATTAGATTTGTTTACAACTCACACCATTTCTATTTAAATCCAATTCAATACTTACTTTGGTTTACATTTACTTATTTACATAAGAATTTTATTTTATTCAATATTATTTATAACTCGATTGAATTCATTTAATTTCAGTTTTATTCTAACTCAGCTTCAGTTAAATTTATCTACTTATCATTCTTTTAAATTTATTTCCCTCTATATGAGTTCAAAGCTTATTTGTTTTCTTAACAGTTTATATCACTCATTTGGGTCATTTCGTCTTATGACCACAATTTCAGACTATATATATATATATATATATACAGCTCTTACTGTTTTAAGGTAAAATTTTCATTTTTCAATTACAATCATTTTACCTTCAAATTTTATATCCAAATAAGTTCATTTTGAACTTCAATTCCATTTAACTTATCTCAGGTTAAACTCAAGTACCTTTTTCCTATTTTCATTTACTGAAGTTAAGTTGAAATTCCGGGATTAAAATTCCCGATTTCTTCTTGTTAATATCAACTTTACTTTATAAGTACAATATTTGATTTATTCAAACCTTTCACATTATCTAAATAGAATTTCTTAAAATTTAGTTTCCCGGTTTTCATCTCTAAAACCATTTTGAAATGATAATCAAATTTCACACTTGTTTGCACCAAAACAAATTTTCCCTTTGAAATTTCTAAAATAACTTGTATACCCAACAAGCCCAAACAATTTATCATGACCAATATCCTGGTAGCAATCCATCACTTTAGAAACTCGAAAATGAATACTGATGATGTGGCCATCATCATCAGGATTATTTTCCAGCGACTGAAGTGAGTTCAGTGCTTCCTTACTTCCACAATTTCTTCCCAAAACAATTTCCATTCAACCATATTTTCCAAAACAATATTAGATTGTTGCCTTCAAATCTTTGGAAAAAAACATTTCAAACATTCCCAAGATTTTAAATTCCCAAATTCATCTAAACACTTTCAAATTTCCAGGACTTAAATTCTAGTTTAAATCAGATTTCAGTTATATTCCTTTTTATTTAAAATCATTTTTAAATAATTTTATTTGGTTATAAACCACTCACATTTAAAATTTATTTGATTGTACTATTATCAATCAAACATCCAAGTGTATATATAGTTATTTCAGAAAAAATATTTCTTTTATATCAAAATTAAATTTTGGGTAAAATTATTTCATTTACCCTACCTTTTAAAAACAATACTGTGTCGGTCTATCTTGTCTAAGAGTTTAGGATTCCCTATCGATGAAATGGCGTCCCACACATCGACCAGAATTCATAAACACTCAACCGATAAGTCAACACAATATAAAAACAATTTTATATTCACTAACAAGTACGCGCTCATATCTATTAATACACTCAAACTCATTTTAGAGATCTACAACTCTATTCTATGAGTAATCACTACCAGAGCCAAGGTTATCACCAACCAAGGCTCTGATACCAACTGTGACGACCCGCCCTTCTGGGACCAGAAAGACGTATCATCATTAAGAAAGAAAGGGATGAGAAAATAGAAAGATAGAGAAAGAAAGAACAACAACATCAGTATCTCACAGCGGAACAGAACAAAATATAATATATCACTTAAATATTTAAAAGTTTTACATATATCAGAGTTTTACAGATAATACATCAATACTAGACAGTTATAAACACATGTCTAGTTAACACAACTCAATACAATACAACTTAAACAATATGACTCAGAGATACCCACACAGCGGAACTATATCTATATAATGCTGAAGCCTCCTGCTCCATTGCTCCTCCAGAATTCGTCAAGCTAACCTGAATCCCTTGGCTACCCGTAAAAATTTGGGTACCCGAGAGTTTATGAAAAACAAAAATAAACTCTGGGTCAGACATGGGTCTGGTATGAGTAAACGGTTTAAAGTTGCTTAACTTTGAAAACATTTGAAAATAAAGGTATCACGTAAGACTCCCCACAAGTAAACATGGGTAAGTTTTTACCTTACGCTAACCAAAACATTTTATAGGAAATCCAGTGATATTATAATAGTGTCTAGGGTTTTCAAGTAAATAGAAAATAACGGAAATTGTTACATGATTAAATTCCAGCTACTAGCCACAAAAGTGGGTAACACAAATCAAAACCGTAGGGTCTCGTAGGGAAAATGGATTTCCAACAATGGCAGGGCTACTGGGGTACCGCCCATCACAGTACGGGGCCTAGATCACCGTACCGAGGATTACTCCCTTCATCCCCTGCAACACAAGGCCAGAACCATTCCTTACTGAACAGTCCCGAGCAAGATAAACCCCGTGGTTGGCGCGACCAACCACCCACTAAGCCGAAATAAAAAGGGACATCTAGACAGGGGAAATATCTTGTCCTGCTTGGGCATGACCCACCTAACCTTGCTGCATCTCTCCTGTTTTAGCCATTCCCGGTTGATGAGGCTTGAGGTTGCGATTACCTTTTAAAGAACATATAACTTAGAATGCTCATCGTCCGCCTGACGATGTGTTGAAAGCATTCAATCCATACAAGTTCGTTCCGGGTTCGAACGAAACCGAAGGCATTATCTCGTCACACTCATTTTGTAATCACCCTCAGAGTCAACGACGGTAACCCTTGCATTCTGAAAACACCATCTCGATCTTCTTTTCAAGATTCACGTCCTAACGTTTAAATTGGATCGATGTGGTTTTCGGAGAATCAAATTTGATTCTTCCGATCCTGGTCTCATCGAATCCAACCGCCATTTTAACGGCCAAGTTGTCTAATTAACTTAAACAGTTTTAAGTTTAACAATTAAATTCATATAACAATTAAATACAGATGGATAACATCAGATAAATCATATGACAATTTAACACAGATGAATAACATCGGATAAATCATATAGCAATTTAATACAAATAAATCACACACAATCATCATAGATATATCTAGAATTTCACAGAACATCACAGTATATATATAAACATCAGAGGCAATCAAATAGAGTCATTGATTCATATTAACAAGTTTGATTTGTTTAAACTCAATTGCATGCTTAATTAATTACTAATAAATTAACTTATCTCAATTCATAAATTACTTATTACATTATTCATTTAATTACTTAATTAATTATTAATCAATAACCTTAATTACTGATTTATAAAACTCAATTACACAATTTAATTACTACTATTTATTAATTAATCATCAATTATAAATTTACTTAACCGTTTAATCCTTAATTAGTTAAAATTAACTAGTTAACTATGATTTGTTAATTAATCACTTCAAATGATAAATTGAATCCTTAATTACAAATGGTATTATATAAGATTATTATTAATATCTTTAATTACCAATTCGATTACATTTTAAACTACTGTTACCTCACAATTATAAATTTATTTCAATCATAATTAACTTTGATTTTAAATCATTTACTCGTTTTATTTCCTGTAAAACTTTCTCAGTAATATTAAAGTAAATCTTAGTTCACATTAATCTGTTAACATCCTTAATTTGATTAATGCTTAACTTAAATATATCCTTCAACTTAGTGCTACAGATAGCAAAAACCCAGTGCTTAAAACCCGAAGACAGCAACGCTGTTAACCCGGGTGAAACACGGGACAACCCTGAAAGCTTCTCGCGTGAATCTCCTTTCTCTGTTTTTTTTAAGCTTGTTAAACGTTTATATATAAATGAACAACAGGAATTCAACCATCAGGTTTTGCAAACGACTCGAGTCACTACCGAAGAAAACCTGAACTCGACACGAAGCACCTCATGTCGACCGAAAAAAAAAACAAAAAAAATTCCTTCCCCTCCACCGCCACCGTGCACGTGCACGGTGGTTAGCCGAACCTCCTGCGACCCTCGCCAGCGCCTACAAACCACAATTCGCCTCGACAATCGAAATCAAGGCCCAGATTTCCGATCACCAGTCAAAAACACAAATTTGCCTGTAGCTCGAACACACGCCACACTCTCCCACTGACAGATCCTTCGTGCGGCCACCGTCCATCACCAGAAGTGATGAAACTTCACCAGTACGTCGTTCACATCCCCCTTAACTCCATCTAAACTCGCGTTCCACTCGGTTGATTCAAGATGCCGAAAATCGAAATTGTACAGTGCATGAAAATATTTACACTAAAACCCTACATTAGATTAAATCCCAAAATCCTTACATTCAAAAAATTCTTTAGCATTTTTCTTGTTATCAACAAGTATCCAGCAAGCTATACAACAAGTTTCAATATTTAAGATTTGTTGAATCTCCAGAGATATACAGAAAGGCAATTTTTGTTGAATTTCGAACTGTTCATCAAATTCCATTCTATATACCCTCATTTTTGTTTTAAAAATCAAGAATCTTAATAAGTATTCAAGGCATAAATTTGAATCAGCTTTTCCTAACAATCGAATTTTATCAGTTTTGTGTTCTTGTTCACTGAAAGCTGGGTTTCCAGAAGTAAATATTACACATATATGGTGAAACAAGTTAAAATGAAACCCGATTGAAGTTCAAGCAACAAGTTTGTTGGAAAGTTTAAACCTTATCATAGTCAAATGGGAAAAATTTAAGGTTTAATTGTATCTAACCCTATAACACACAGCAAGGAAAACAGAATATCCAAAATCCTAAGATCAGCTTGTATAAAACTTCAGATTCATATGAAAATAAAACGCATACAATACAGATATAAATATTTCATGAATTATTCTACCGATTTAAATTTACTTAAGCTTGAAAAGTAAGTTTACTCACCTAATAATCTTTGAACAGAGGCAAGGTTGCTTGATGAAGAAAGGAAACTGTAATTGAAGTTTGAATTCCTGTAACTTTCTTGTTTCCTGATTTTGTTTTGACTTGCAACATAAAGTTTCGTTTATTTCTTTTGCTTCTTCTTAGTTTTGTTTTCATAAGTGAATAACTGAACTAAATGAATTAAGAAATGTTGAATACATATACAACTTGAACAAGCTGCCTTCTTCAGTAAGCTTTCACTCTAAAATATCTTGTTTTGTTTTTCTAATGTACTTAGGTACTACACCTGAAATGAAAAGCATAATTTCGGCTGAAAGATGATGTTTCCAGACATAATGGTGGCTAATTAATGTATATGTTTTCACTTAAGTTAACATAGAATTAATGTTTGCTGACACAAACATTTGTACAAAGATGTTTTCATATTTGATACTTGTAGATCTTGTTACTTAAAATGTTACACCAATAATTATGTTTGCACAATCAGTTACATGTTTTACATGATAATACCCTTGTTCATTTCTTCTGGTTTACAAGTCCTAGCTTGAATAATTACATATATACTTGTCAGGCCAATGTCTTGAGTATAAAGGCATTTGTTTTGTATAGAAACCCTTTGTCTTATATTTTATATGTTGACAAATTTTATTTTATACTAGTGTTTATATTTTTAGCTTTATGCATTCATTTGTATCCCTAATTTAGCTACCCATTATTAAATTATATACATGTGTTTGTCTAATATATAATATTTATATTTATATTGAACTTTATCATCTATTTACAATTTCTATTTCTATTTTAGCCATTAATATAAGTTATATTTACATTTATTCTCATCATTTTTTTTATATAATTCATTTGTATTATAGAATATAAGTTTGACTCATATTCTACATTTATATTCTATATTACTAGAATTAGAGTTTTAAATTCTCAAACATTACCAAGCATATGTATTCCTTAGACAAATGTTAACAATGTATAGCATTTTAATTTAATGAGTTAAATTTTATTAATAATATTGTTGAGAAACTTATTTTAGAATTTTAAACATTATTATCTATGTGTATTATTTTATTCTAAATATAAACAAATAAAGTATTTTAATTAAATTATATAAGATAGATTTTTATTGTAAATATTATTAAGATGTTTATTCCAAGTTTAAATTTTATTTTCCTCCAAAATACCAATATATATATTATAAACAAATGGCAATATTCCTAAAATTATATTCATTTTAATATGATCAGATTACATTTTATTTAATTAAATCAAGTATTTAACAAAATAAACGGGGCCAAAATCCAGGGTCGTTACATAAGCAGTCAAAAACTCCAACCACCTTTGTTGTCTCATATTCGGCTTCTTCTGAGAGAATACATACCTTGAAGACTTATGATATATGTATAGCTCAAATCTCTCCCCTAAGAGATAATGCCCCCAAATCTTCAATGCGAAAATCACCGCTGCCAACTCCAAATCCTGAGTAAGATATCTCACTTCGTGCGGCATAAGCTATCATGTAGCCTAGGAAATCACTTACCCATATGCATAAACACTTAATCTAGTCCCACATGTATCGGTATATAACACCAACCTTGGTTTCCATTCGGAATACTAACACAGGTGCATTGGTCAAGAAATGCTTTAACTTAAATAATGCTTTCTTACATATTTTGGACTAGACAAACTTTACCTCCTTCCTCGTTAACTTGGTCAAAGGTGCTGCTACCCGCGAGAAATCCTTAATGAATCTTCAGTAATAGCCAGCAAGTTTAAGAAAACTTCTGATCTCAGTCACCATCTCTGGTCTCTTTCAATTTTTAACAGCTTTGACCATATCTGGATCGACAAACAAGCCTTTCTATGAAACCACATAACCAAGTAACTTAACCTCTTTCTTCCAAAATTGACACTTCCAAAACTTCGCCTTTATCTGATGCTGCCTCGGTGTCTCAAGCACTACTCTAAGATGATCCTCATTCTCTCTTTCATCCTTTAAGTATACTAAAATGTCATCTATAAAGACTTATATGAACACATCCAAGTACTCTTGAAAAACTTAGTTTATCAAATCCATGAAGAAAGTAGGTGCGTTTGTTAACCCGAATGGAATTACTAATCACTCATACAAACCATACCTAGTCCGAAAGGCTGTCAAAGGAATACTGTTCTCTACCACTCTTAATTGATGGAAACCAATCATTAAATCCAACTGGGGAAACTCTTTGGCTCCACACAATTGATCAAATAGATCAAATTTTCTCGGCAAAAAATACTTATTCTAACTTTTCCTCTCATTCAACTTACAATAGTCGATACACATCTTTGATGACGCATCTAGTTTCTTCACGAACACCGCGACCGCTCCCTAAAGAGAATTGCTTGATCTAATAAAATTTCTCCCTTCTAGATCTACTAGCTGCACCTTCATTCCTTCATCTCTATCGATATCATCCTGTTAGGTGGTCTACTTATAGGTTCACCGCTGGGCATAAGATCTATCTAAAACTCAACAGTTCATTTCAGTGGTAGTCCAGTAACCGGCTCAAAGACATCAGCAAACTCTCTTGCTACTCGAAACTGACTTATCTCTTCTCCTACTTTCATAGCACTTAGTAAAGCACAACTACTCCGGTCAGAATTCTCTATTGAGAATATCATTCGATTATGACATCAGTGTGTCTTAGTGATATCTCCCCATCCTGGAAAAATATCCTAGCCTCATACTGACTCAACCAATCCATACCCAAGATGTTTTGAAATCTACGAAATCAAAAACAAACAGATTGCATGCAAACTTATGACCTAACAAGTCTAGTTCTATCGGGTCACATCTTATCCCTAGAGTTGCATACCCTCCTATTTGAATCGCAACCCTTAAGGAAGTAATAAGGTATGTGGGTTCTAAGCATAACTTATCAACCATATTCTGAGATATAAATGAATGTGATTCACCAGTATCAAATAGTATCCTAACTGGTATACTCTGAATCAAAAGCGTACCTTCCATCATAGTCTTACCTTTTTCAGCTGCAATTGGTCTAGCAGATGATGGTCTAATAGCAAAAACTTTTTCCTTGTCCACCCTGACTGGCTCTGGATACTAGTTCTTATAATGCCCAATATGGTCACAACTGAAGCACTTCACACCTTTCTTTTCTGCGGTCTTCTTCCCGTGGCCTGACCGATACTCAGAAGGATAATGACCTCTCTTGTCACACATGAAGCAAACTAAATCAGGCTTCGCCTTCTTAGCAGCCTCCCCCTTCTGGGATCTGTTCTTCTTAAAGAACTTCCTCTTCTTTCCCTTAGGGCCCTGGGTTTCAATTGGCTTTTCTCTCGCACAAACAACAAGCATCTCCTCATGTCGGATTGTCATCTCCACAACTTCATTACAAGGATCATGGAGATGTGTTGGAGTCGCCCTAGCAATCTCAGGACTCGATCCCCGAATGAACTTCTCATTCCCTCGATGACGGTGCCTACATTAGCATAACCACATCGGGACAACTCATCAAACTTAGTACCATACCCAATTATTGACATCTCTCCCTACACCAAATCCATAAACTTTCTCATCAATGCTGACTTACCAACTTCAGATAAAAACCTCTATTCAAATCTTCTTCTAAATTTTCCTAAGCAAACTTTTCCTTTGGAACTCCGGCAGTAACACTATTCCAACCAATGAAGCGGTGCCCCTTGCAACTACCTAGAGGCCAGCCTCCTCTTCTGCCCATCATCCAAACCCAAATCAGTGAAGATTCTCTCACAGTGTATTGGACAATTCTCAACTTAATCTTCCATTCCCATAAACGGTTTCCCACCAAGACTAGTTTAATCTTTGCTTAGTTTAGCATAATTATTCCTAATTGGAGCCGCATGATTACTCCTCCAACATTCCCTATAACCACCCGAATTCCAGCGGGTCTGGATTTTTTGCAAAACTGCTAAAACCCAAGCCCACTGAAGCCCGAGTTGGGTACTTGGTATCCTGCAAATAGGCAAAGTGGAATATTCAGAGCTTAATTAAATATCTCACAGCAGAATTGACTAAATTATAATAGTAAGTAAATACTCACCAATATAATAACACTTTCTAAACAAGGGTCTTAAAGCTAGAAATTCTTCGCCATCTACCTGACCTGTAGGATGTCATGAGGAGGGGGACATAACTAAAGTTCTGGTGAATGAATAAATTATACACTTCTAAGCTTAATTCTACATATACCATTTTATTTTCATTTTCTATTATATTAGTCCATTAGGTTTATAATACTCTTGCCTCTGTGCGTGAATCGTACCCATCTACTCCTTAGTAGATTAAAACCTAATAATTGATATATATATATATATATATATATATATATATATATATATATATTTGTGTGTGTGTGTGTGTTTAGCTATATGCCCAATGACCATATTGGTCCTAGTACTACCCATAGCACCTTCCATATCATCCTCGCAAAGGACTCCATCATCTTGGTTTCATGGCGTTCGATGACTACATCTATAAAGGACAGCCCCGTGAGGCCTACAATATAGATGTTCCGTCGTTTACTATGAAAATGTAAAATTGTGCCTGCACTAGTCTATATTAATGCTCGGACATCCATAAAGTACCACTCAATGCGTACCTTGAGGACTATACGTAATCGTTCTATCTATACCCTGAATCCCTCCAACAAGGTCTACCTTGTACGGAACTCAGTCGGTGATTTTCAATATCTTTAAAGGATGGCTTCGTTAGGCCTACAATAGAGATATTCTATTTGGTCACTCTCTTATTTCATCATGGCTTTGTCCCAACGCAGCCACCCCTCAACTATTTGAAAGACCTCCAAAGAGTTAAGTGGTCGTGCCCTACTGCAAACTATCTAACATCCAATTGGCTATGCCTCTCGTCAAATCTCGGTAGTGAAAGTGTTATTGGACTGTTGGTTTAACTCTATTCCCAAACTCGCTCATGGTTTTGATGTTGGCCGATATCCGCATGTGACTATCCATTTGGGTCATGCCCACTAAACTTACTTGCAAATACTGGACATACAAATATCCTACTCCAAACATCAACCCCTTTTGATTGCCTACAATGGTCATGGCATGCAAAAAGCGGTCATGGCATGCAATTTTGATAGAACACTTATAGACCTGTCCCTGGAGGACCGCGTCATTATGCCTACACCAGAGGACCATCATAGAGTATCCTCACGTCCCGTTGAAGTCTCGTACTTCCTTCTAGCCTAAAATAACTAAGTTGGACGTGCTTCTTCTGTGTTTAAATCTATGATGAACTACTTCGTTACGCTCTTCATCCTTTGGGCTGCTCCGAACGC
This sequence comes from Allium cepa, assembly GCA_030765085.1. NCBI lineage: Eukaryota > Viridiplantae > Streptophyta > Magnoliopsida > Asparagales > Amaryllidaceae > Allium > Allium cepa. The sequence continues at coordinate 70,368,564 of CM060930.1, read as the reverse complement.
ATCTCACTCTTTTATTAGACCCTAAGCCTAATCTTCTATTTTGCGTTTAGTTTAATTTTCTTATTCTGTTGGCTACTTATTTACCCTAATTAGCATAATCTTGTCCCAACCTCACCTAACTGTTGTGAGAGCATCAGTTCCTAACTGAAAGGGAAAGCTGTTGGTATGAACCACTTCTATTATCTTGCTTATTAACTCAATTTAAGTCTTAAGTTTATCGAAATAAGCCTCTTTTATTATTTCTGCTCTATTTTCTTATTAACTTTATTCAGGTCTAAAATAAGACTTTTCGTTCTTTTTACTTAATTATAACTTATGTTATAATTTTACTTGTAATTGTCACTTTTATTTTCTTTTATAATCCGTATATAATTACAAGTGTCTATTTTCTATTCTAGTCTGTCTTTTTTTATTATGATGTTGAATTCTCTTTAATTCTCTTATATTATATAGTTTTCTTATCATAATAACTATCTTATTTTATTGTCTGCGCAGTAAATGCAGATCTAGGTTCATTACCGTTTATAACTTCTAACTTTATTTAATAATTAACTCAACTCCTTCAATTCTTTACTTTATTTTCTTTAATTCTAAGAAGTAGTTCTAGTCTATTTGGTTGGTTATGAAAACTGTACTAAAAATCCATTTCCATATTTAATACTAAATTAAACAATAAGTCCTTATTGCAAGATATTTCTTTTATTATTTCTTCACTTTTTGGATAGTGTAAAATATAGTGATTTCTCTATTTTACGCTAATTTCCTTTTTCTTTCTTTTATTCTTGTAGTTATGTTTATCGATATCTTTTTAAACATTAAACTATAGAAATGTATCCTATTTCCTAAACCAACCAATTAATCTATCACTTGCTCCTAAATTAATTTATTAGATTTTTCTCTAATTTAGTACTCCTGTTTTAGCAGAATTTATTGCAGAATTCTTATTTTTATTGCTTTATTCCAAATTTTCTTATTTTACATTTAATTTCCTAAAATCTAGTATTTTCCCATTTTAATCCATAATTGAGAATTTTTTTTAACTATATCCTTCGCGTAAAAAGGGAATAAAAAGAAGCTAGCATTTAGGCTGAATTTTAACTTTAGAATAGATGTAAATAACTATAAATTTCTTACAGTTTTAGCAAAACTAATTGACAGACTTAATTATTGAAATACCGAATAAAATTATTTAACGGAAATCTAACGATAATATATCATAAACGTAAAAGATATATAAGTAAATCCACTCACACGTCGTCCTTAGCTTCAGTCTCTATCCCTTTTAATTTTCTACGCTTTTCTCCGCTTTTTTCCCTTTTATCTTTCATTGTAAATTCTCTGATTTGTTTGCGCAATTCTCTGATTTACTTGTATGTATTTCCTTGCTTGATTTTATTTATTTATTTTTTAGTTTGGGGAAAGATTTGATTAACAGAGGAGAAAGGAAGAGGGAGAAGAGAAGATGAGTTTGCTGTGAATGATAGCAACTGATTCAGAGAAAATAGTGTGGGCTAGGTTTATGTTACGTTCAATTTATAGGTGTAGTGAACAACTATGAACCATCCGATTAGCCCTACATCATTTATTGATTTTTTTACGTTAGCTTATAACGTATAATTCTCCAAAGTTATTCATTTATTCCTTTGTTATATGATCCTATTAATTCACGTTTTCTTCTAAATAAGATTATGACATTAATTATCCAATTAAATAGATCATATATATGTATGTATGTATGTATGTATGTATATCCTATATTAATTAATTCTCATACGTTATAATTTCTTACCAATTTGAAAATGTCAATTAATAACTCTATTAATTGAATGCATATAAAAGTTATACTTTTTAATTAATTCTTATTAACTTACCTTCATCATAAACCTAATTGCTCCGTTTGATGTTTGTACGCATTCCAATTCTACTTTTTTTTCATTTTAACTTGGAAACATAAAATCCTATAACTGGCGTTTTCTCCTAGCTAATTAATTTACATTATTAGCTATTTTAACAATGACATATTCTTTGATTAATTGACACCCTTTTTAAAACACTCAACCAATTGCTAATTAATTAATTGACATGTTTTTCCATCTTAATTGATATCCAAATTAATTCCCATGCACAACTATATCACCCATTTATTAGTTGTATGTATTTAAACTGCAAATTCATTACCCAACTAATTGACATATAAGTTTCCCTCTTTTATTAGTTGGCACTTACTTAATGTCTTTAATTAGTTTCTTAACTAATTGAGTGCATCAATTATAAATTAATATATCTATGTTATTATTTAATTTATTCCCCACATACATTTTTTCTCTTATATCTAATTCTCTTAATAATTTACATTCATTACAAACATAATAAATTTGTCACTGTTTTTATAAATATCCTATGAATTAATTGCAAACGTTTATAATTTATAAAATTTCAATGTGACCAGGTAATGTAAATTAATTTCCTCCAATAGCTGATTTGATTACATTGCTTATTGATGTTAATTAGTTAACATTAATTTCTTATATCCGTTAATTTCCTTTATGATGACAATGTTAATTAGTTACCTTTTTAGCACACATCTATTTTATAATTCAAAATTGAGTTATTTCTATAATTTCATACGCATATATATTTATTTATAACAAATATATTTACGTACATTTAGATGTATAATTATTTCTCAATACAAAACTTCCAATGTCGATAATTTTTCATATGAACTCCATTCGAGACATGTTATTTGATTAGATTATCGCCATGAACACAATGGTATAAGTTTTGAGGCCATATTCTAGAAATAAAAAAATTCACTATTCATCATCATTCGATTATTTAATTATATCAAAATGCGGGGTGTTACATTCCCAGCAATTCCAACAGCAGCTCCAGCTTGCATCATATTGACGAAAAACTGATATATGGCCCTCATATCCACAGGTTGATTTCCAGCACCCATATTGGCATCTACATTTTGGTTAGCATTAGCATGTCGATCCGAGTTCCTCTTAGTGGATCGAACATTTCCGTTGGTTACGGTGCTTCCTCCACTAAGATTTCCTCTTTTGTTTCCTGCCTCCATATCTTCTTTCTTGTAAATCTGTATACGAGCCTTACTAAGACACAGAAGAATGGTCTAAGAGAGAGGGGAATACATACTTATATATATATAATACAAGTACGTTACTATAGCATTATCCCAAACCCCGATCTTATTTTCTGATTCATTGGGTTATGTTTTGAAAATCTTTTAGGTTTAAATTTCTTTTTAGTTTCATAAACCTGGCTCTAATACCAACTTGTAGCATCCCCAACTTTGAGGCTCAAAACTAACGGCTACGGATGCTACAGTCATCCATAGTTATTAAACCTCAGCGACCAAATAGGGTAATGTTGGATACATTGATAAAATAGAAACGCATGAATATGGAAAAATAAATCAACAAACAACTTTCTCATTTCATTTCAAAGTATTTCAAATTCATTACATGATCCTAGTATGAGAATCTTGCTCAGAGAAAATATAATTATTACAACATACACTAAGAGCGACATATGAAGATGCCCCTTGGATGATCAGAGTATATAACAAGGCAATTAAACATCTTTACAATTACAACAAGACACAGCAGAATCAAAATAGAAAAAACTTTAAATAGTTAACATGCCTCTTGCACGTCTCCTAAAGCTTATTCTTCTAAAGAGGTACCTGAAAACCTCAACTCTCAAACTACTCAAAATCAATTGAGTACCCGAGAGATTAAGGGGAAAACACAAACTTCGTACATAAAGCCTGATATGAATAATAATCTACCATATCAAACCATTTAGATATCTAGTGAGACCACATCGCTTAGCGGAAAGGATTTCACTTCACTAGTACCTTATTCAAAACTTTATAAAACCATATACTGTGCTTCTGCATCCATAATGGTTAAAGCATAGCAATTTAAAATATTATGATGATATACAAACTAGTAAATCAATTCTGGATTTCACATACTCTTTCACTCTGACTGTCTGTCTTAGATATAGTTTCTAGGGTCACTATTGGTCTATTAGTTTTCATGGGAAGACTAATAACCTGTTTAATGTTTATGGACTTCCTGTTCGATTTCATTTTTTTAATGGGATCGCTAAGAACCGATTGGCCTCTGCCAATAACTTTATTGTTTCATGGGTTCTTCCTGAACCTATTAGTATCTCCAATAAATTCACTCCTATCCTAGTTTTCATGGGTTGACTAGGAACCTATTGACTTCTTTCAATAACATAATCCGGATATAGTTTTCGTGGATTCACTACAAATCTATTATCCCTTGCCAATAACTCTTCTAATCATAGTTTTCATGGATTTACTATGAACATATTGGCTTCTACAAATAACTTTCCTATACATAGTTTTCATGCGTTTACTATGACCTATCTACATGACAACTTCTCTAATCAATATTTAAGAATTCTACATTTTGGTCTATCTGACCTTCTAGATGCAATTCTACTCACTCAGGAGTTAATTCAATTATATTCACTACTGGGTCAACCTAGCTGGTTATTCTGCCCTTCCCAAAAATACTGTTATAGGTCCATTACAATGTGAAAGTGGAAATTAGCCACAAGGCCCTCTTTAGCAAGTGCAATTAGTTTCTAGGACACACAACTGAAATAATTGCTTTTAAGGACAAAATGAAAAATAATTAGTTTTTAAGGCCTAAAAACCTGTAACGACCCGAAATTTTCGAACCCGAAAATTCCAGATAGTTAAGGAAAAGAAAAAAGAGGTAGAAGAAGAAGAATAGAAACACCAAACATCTCACATTTGCAGCGGATAAAATATAATGATAGATAATAATAGCTTACAAAGAATACTATATATGTCGATTACATTCAATACATCAGAGTTTCACATATATTCAAATGCTGGTCATATACAATCAATTTATCACAGAATTGCAATAATATAATTACAGCGGAAATATTCTACGCGTTCTTGCCATCCAGCTCGCCTCCTGAGCTCTAGAACGTCCTATCTGAAAATCAGTAATACTCGCTCTGACCCGGGCATTACACCAAAGTAACACCCGGGTCAGGCTGGAAACCAGCGTGAGTAAACCCAACAAATATGAAATACCAAAGCATACAACTTATATAAAACCGGGGTAACTTATATCAATTCACAAGTTGCAATAAATAACGTTTATTTCGCATATAAATTCCTAAGTACCAAACTTAGATAAAACAATCCAATTTACTTAACTCATCCCATTTCAGCCTTTTGATTTCTCAAATCAATTTATAAAATTCGAAGTGGTTTTGGGTATTTCCTAATACCCGTCTCCGGTCTCTTCGAAACCCATATTTTCCTATCCCAAGTTATCCAAATGAAATACACACATTTCATATCAGAAATATCAACTCATTCAACCTCCAATGCCATCGATCATCCATAAGCAATGCTTAATCATAATCAAATTAATTCAATTGATTCTAATTGAATTTTCTAGCCACATTCACTTAGATTATTAATTTATTCCAAATCAATTCATCAATCATCCCTTCATAACTTATCTTAACTAATCACCCTAGATTACTTTTCCTTCAATTACCTTCAAGTGATTATTTTTAATTAAATTCACAATATTTATTATTCCTAACCAAATCAATAAGAAATCTTAAATACTTTATAAATTACTTAACTATTCCAATTACATAAATCTTCAATTACATATATTAATTTATTTTTCACTAGTGGATTATTATGGATTTATCAATTTTAATTAATCGGTCTTTGATTTCATCATTTAATATCTAAATTATTATATTAATTAAGCCTCCGATATTAATCATTTTAATCTTGCTTACTTAACAATATATAGTTACACCCCGTCAACTTATCATTCCCTAAATACCTACATTGAATTTATCACCAGTGTAATTGTTTTAAAGGATAGTGCTTACCCTTCTTATCAATTTCATTAAGTAACTTAAATCTAAATTACTTCCACTAATTAATCATTCATTAATTTATTACGACTAGTAATTTCAAGTCTCACCAATTACTTGATAAATTACATTTAGTAAATTATACTTACCAAATTCCACAATTGATTTCCTTAAATAAAACAATAAATTTTATTACCTTATATTAATCTCATTATTTAATCATTTGATAATTCTTATCTAATAATCTTTTATTAGCTATATTCTTTAGCCGAACCTTTAATTACTTCTCTAAGTACTTAACTTCAATTAATCACTTAACTACCAATTAATTAGTTCATTTATTCTTAATTACGAATTTGTTTAATTTCTAATTAACTTTAAATAAACATTTTTATGACTAACCAACTAATGATCCTCAAACACAATTGGAAATGTTTCCCTTCCTATTCATTTCTAAACTTAAAATTTGTTTCTTTTCGATCGACAAGGTAGATAATAGTAATCAAATATAGCAACTCAATTATTAATAGTAACTCAGATCATACCAGATTATGTAGTACGAAGATTTACTCACCATCGATTTGAGATACCAATCTGCTTCCTTTCCATCCTCACACGCGAACTGCTGAGACTTGACAACTTCCACCAGCGAGACTTACCCTATCCTCACGCGCGCGTCCAGATGTTTCACGCTCGAGCTCTCCATCACGAAACTCTATTTCCACTTCAGCTTCCCATCGCATCTAGGCTTCAACATCAGAGAAGACGGCTTCGATTCTTCACCACTTGAACGCGGCCACCACTTCTCCTAAATTGAAGACGATTCACATCGCCCCTCCACCAGATCTAGCTTGCGATATCAACCCTTCCTATTACAATCGATCGAACTCCATTCGATTTTGCGATACAAACGCTCGGTCGCCCTCTTTTTTTTTATATTTCGAACGATCCCTGGGGATATTCTTGGCCATTTTATAAACGAATGAGTTTCGTTCGTTTGCAAATACGAATTGAAGAGAAAAGGGAAGGGTAGGGGAGGACATCTGCCCTCATTATTTTTTTCTCGGTTTCCATTTTTTTTTAAGCATCGCCTTCTGATAAAAGATTAAAGATGAGGACGGTGATACGTATTGTTTTAGAAAGCTTCACGAGTACGTCTTGGACAAAATATCTCTGACATATGTATTTTAAATTTATTATATTATAAACTACTAAACGTCCCGTTAATCGCTAATTAAACTTTTGAACTCTTCTTAATGAATGTCTCTAGGTAATTACAAGGTTTTACCCGCGTTTCGAACACAATGGAACGTATTTCGAAAGCTAATTCAATCATATGCACGAGTTACAGAAGAAAACGATAAATTTGAATTAAATCGATTCAAATAAATTCGAAGCGTTTTGAGCTGCCAGGGTCAAACGACAACTCCGATTGCCATGAAATTTAAAATCCGATAATAACTAGCTATTACGGATCCAATGGAACTGATTTCGTCGAAATCCGAGACTGTGCCTCGGAAGGCTATATTTAAATATCGATTTAAACGATATATTTTCAAAACGTAAGAAAACACTTCCAAATTCGATTTTAACACCTTTACTACATTCAGTATCATCATTAAAAATTTTATAAGCCTTCCTATTATTTTTAACAGGCTTAAAACTTCAGATTCAACAATTTACCCAATTCTGAATCATATAATTTCATAATTTAAGTATCAAGAAAATATTAATATTCGGGATTCAAGTTTAAAATTAACTTTTAAATGTTTAAAATCAATTTACTATTCCAATTTAAATCGTTAAAACTTCCGGGTCGTCACATTCCTTCCCCCATAAAAGAATTTCGTCCCCGAAATTACTAGTTAGGAAGAATGGTCCAAAACCCGTTTACCCTTCCCCAAAACTCACAATTCGACATCCTATCAACAATCTTTTATTAAAGACCCACTATCCTTAACTAACTTGCCAAAACCTTCTATAGTATTCACGCAAAACCCTTGTAACGACCCAGAATTTTGAATAATTTAATTTGGAAATATTTAATTTATTTTAAATATTTGAATGGTGGTTTGAATTGAATTTTCAATATAACTTTGAATTTGGCGATTAAATTATAGAATTTAATCTATTGAGAGTTGGATAAAAATTTGAATCTAAAATTTTAAGCTGATTTAAAATATTTCAAAGGCTTGTAAAATTCATATTGATAATATTGAAGATTTTAGAAGCTTCAGAATTGAATTTGAAAGTGAATTGTTCAGTTTTGAAATTAAATCGTTTGAATCGATATTTAAAAATAGCCGTCCGAGGCACAGTCTCGGAATTCGACGAAACCAGTTCCATTGGGTCCGTAATATTGAATTATTGCCGGATTTCAAATTTCATATTTTTTGGAGTTTATATGTGAGCACACGACACATAAACGCATCGAAATTTTCAACGATTTAAATTTTAAATTTAAATTTAAATTGAGTTAAACATCAACACGTTCTCCCTCTTTCACGCCTAAAAATACGCCTAGTATCACGCCAGAGATAGTGTACATCATGCTCCTTTAGATTTTAATACTCCTTTGTTCCTTTCCAGCATTCAAAAGTTAAAAGAAAAAAAAGGGAATGGCTGCCGAGCAGTTAAAGGAAAAAAAAAATCAAGATGCCTCATTCGTTCGAAAATCAGATCGCGAGTGCCCTGGAGGCTCGAGCTGGAGAGAGCAAGGCGCAGGCGAAATAAGGGGCGTTCGAGCATACGATTTGGGGTTCGATGGATAACCGAGAGTTGGGGGTCATTGCGAGTTCATCGCGCGTCAGGGTAGCCGATGTCGCGGGTGGAGGCAATCGAGTTCGACTCTATTTACAGTGGATTTAGGGCGGCAGCGGCTAGGGGTTGGCAGCGTCGTCGTTTGATTTTGGGGTTCGTGAGGCGGGCCTGAGTCACGTGGTGCGGCGGCGCTTGGAGGTTGGAGGGGATTCGCGGTTAGGTGGCGTGCGCTGGGTGGCTTCGAAGAGGCGAGGGCCGCAGGGTGTGGTCGGTCGGGGAAGCACCGTGTTTCTTTTTCGTGTTTAGGTAATTTTTTTTAAATTTTGAAAACATTTTTTTTTATGTTTAAAACAAGTTTAAGCTTGAAAAATAATTATTGATTATTACCATTTATCAGTAATTAGCAGCAGGGTATAATACAGTTTTGTTTTAAAACATTCCGCTATATATAAAGCAGAAGGTATATTATCTCACTTATCAGATAATGACTGAAAGTAGTATAGATATAGAGGTTGAAAAAAAAAATGAATTTAAAAATATACAGTAAAATATTTAGTGTTTCACAATTTTGACTTGCTGTTAGAATTTAAATCTTATATTAAAGTGTTTAAATTATTTAATCAACTTATTTAACGATTTTTGAATTTGTTAAAGTTAGCTTGAGATTTAAACCATTAGTTTAAATGACTGGTTAATTAACCTATGTAAAAGGAAATTTAGTTCAATTCAAAATTTCTAGTTAAATTGATTTTAAAAGGAAAATTAGTAAAAATTTAACCCTTAGTAAAATAATTTATTAAAAAGAAAATCAGTTTGAAATTAGATTTTTAGTTTGGAACCAGCAAATTTGTATAAATTTAATATTGGTCAATTAAAATTTTTAATTGATAAGAAAGAGAAATTAAATAGTTAGTTGGATAAATTTAATTATAGGGTGAGTTAATTAAACCTAAATTTATTTTTGTGTTACTAGGAATAATTTATTAAAAGGAAAAAAAATTTTAGTTTTAAAATTAAATTTGTAGTTAAATAAATTTATTCAAGTAAATTTAGTTGAAATTTAAATTTTATTAGATAAATTTGTTAAGAGTAATCTGTTTAAAATTTAAAAGGGAATTTGTTTGGAATGAGTGATTAAGCCCAAATTAAATTATAAACTAGTTAAATCAAATGAAATTTAATTTATTCGATTTATTCGAATATTAATAAATTGTGTAAATATTTATACAAGGTATAAATCAAGAAAAATCGAGTCAAGAAGGGAAATGGATTGCTAATAAAAGCAAAGGTGAGAACTTCTCACTCAAAAGGAATTTTGTTGTTTATTTAAATTTTAAATAGTTAGATTTAAAATTTGCTTGACTATGTTGATTGAATGATTGAATGATGATTGTTATATATATATATATATATTGGATGTGAATAGACCCTATACGCCGTTAGTAAGCGGAGGTTATTTATTACACACATATACCGCGATATTCCATCTTGAAGTGGAATTGGTATTATATATTATATATAGCAATATATATATATATATATATTGGCATATGTATATATTGCAGTTGATTGATTTCCCGCATTTTCTTTTAGCGGATGAGACCCTATACGCCGTTAGTAAGCGGATATATATTTATAAAATCCCATGTACCGCGATATTCCGTCTTGAAACGGAATTGGTATTGTGCTAATGTCTGTGGATGCAGGGAAACAGGTTGGAGGGATCCAACTGGATTCCTCACAAATATTTATTTGATTTCATATATTGTGATATTTGATTGTTATCATGGATGGTATATGATGTTTGAAAGTCGTGATTAACTATTGATGTGTTGCATCATCGGATCCAATTTTGAAGTTTAAAAATAACGATTTTGATTTCTAAAGTGATTCTTGGAAATATACGTTTATAAAATATTTTTGGAATTGATTCATCTTAAATAAATAAACGTTATAATTTTTAATATTATAAAAATTATGATTTTTGAGAAATACAGTTAAAAGTTGATTTTTGAAAAAAATATGAGATTAGTGATTTTATAAAATAGTTTGAACTGGGATTTCTGAATTTATTATAAGAAGTTTAGAAATAGGATTTATAAAATTTTTATTTTATAAATCAAAATGATGAAATTATAAAAGAGTTTAAAGATGTTTAAAGTAATAATATAAATTTTTTTATATTAAAAGATTTATAAATTGATATTTATAAATAAAAAAATATTGGAATTATAAAACGAGCTTTTATAAGTATTAGAAAGGATTGTGAATGAATTTCACAAATGAATGAAACTTATAGAATTATAACGGTGAAGTTCTAAATAGAATTTTATAAATAAAAATTTATAAAGTTATTTAGGAAATAGATGTGGATAAATAAATGAATCTTAGAAGTTATAAGATTTATAGATTTGGGAAGTTTGAAGGAATGATTTTTATAAATAAATAAATTATAAGTATTTGACTTATAATATGAAATTTTAGTATATCATTGAGATATGAAATTGAATAGATTTATAAAGGAAATTTATAAAAGAAAGCTGTTATAAAATAAATAGAAATAGAATTTATAAACGTTGTTTTATAAATCCGCAACGACTTATTTTGATAAGGAATTGTTGTAATTTATTTATGGAATTATATTCATGTTTAGACAGTGAATAATTCTTTAAAATAAAATGAATAGAAGTGATGAAATTTATTAACAAGTGTATTCACGTTTTTGAATAGTGAATATTATGTTAAAGAAATTATTTTAGATGTGATGTTTTAAATAGAATTAAAACGATCTAAAGATATTTTAAACTGTATTGAGATTCGAAACCATAGATTTCAACATTTATTGTTGAAATAGATGCTTTCGAGAAATAAAAGGGAATGGTGGACTATAACACTGTTGTTATATTAAATGATTTCCGAAAGGAAATGTTTTTGTATAGTATTGGGATTTATATATCTATTTTAATTTCGAATCCCTATACTAGTGATTTTGGGTTGTCGTAACGATGTTTTACGCAACATTCGTTTTGGCCCAAATAAATATGTTTAAGTGAATGATTTCCTTAAAGAATGAAATATATACTTAATTTCGGTTAAGGTATATTAAATATTTTCTAAGTATAGAAAATAAAAAGATCTGTGAATTACTTATAGATAAATAAGTATGGAAATGTTTTACCAATATTAAGTGAATATTTGAATTTATCTTTTTGAAGATAAATTGAAAATGAATATTAGAAATTGAATGGAAATCGTATATTCATAAATATTTTGGAATGTAAATTCAATATAGAATTTATAAATGAAATTGGGGAATTAGATTTAAACATAAATATTGATTTATTTTTAAAGTATGGAAATTATGTTTATATCTTGTAAAGGTATTCTTGTGAAATAAATAATTTGAAAAATTATTTGGAATCTGGTGATGTGTGCATATCCATTGATAGTTCAATAGCCGACTATCAATATTTCCCTTTGAATGGGTATTTGATGTGATTTGTTTGAATTTGAATGCACACTTATTTTTGAATAAGCGCTCACTATTCGGGTTAACCGGGAAAGGACCTTGGGGTCGTATAACCCATTCCGAATATGTGATACATCGTTATGAATTGCATTCGAAGATCGGTGTTGAAGACCGGATATTTTCGAAAACGAATGGGTTTCTTGTTGATTGTCTCTGCACTGGCTGATCTCTGGTATTGAGATCTCCATATGTGATGGGAAATCCGAACGTGATTAGAGATTATTCGGATTGCAAGGACTTCTTTGTAAGTGCCTTCGGTTCTGTTCGAGCCCGGAACAGACTTGTATGGATTGTGTGTCTGACATTACAAATTGAGATATAAAGCCGATTTCTTTCAAATATATTTTTGTTGGTGGCGGAGAATTTATTCTTTTAGCTTAACACCCTTCTCTGAGACGTACGAGCTCAGAGGTTATATAGTTGAAGTTATCAGCGATATATTCCCAATTTGGTAATGTGATATGCTGAGTGATGCTGAAATGATCATTGTGTTGATTATTGTGATAGGATCATTTATTTGATCGTCTATCTTGGTGATCATTGTGTTGATCATTTGTTGACCCAAAGCATGGCTTTTGTATAAAGTATGTTTTTGTGGACGTGACTTCGTCGAGCTTCACACCCCGGAAATGGTCAAAACAGGAAAGATGCGGCAAGGTTATGAGGGGTAGCACCCTTTAGGGTATGTACATTTCCTTCTGCATAGAGGTGGTATCATGGTATGGAGCCCAGATATTTAACCTATGTGGTTACTACGAATTTATTACTTTGTGGTTGTTGGTTATCGGGATCCCGTGAGAAAGGTCGTTTACGATCGAGGAATGGCGTGCTCGTGTCAGTAGTTACCCAGTTAGGGGTAACCCGGCCTTGTGTTGGCAGAGTTCCGGTTTGGTTCTCGGGGATGTCTTTCCAAAGGCATTCTCATGTGGCAATGGGAAGTTCCTTGGCCTGACCATTTGTTGGGAATCCAAAGAAACAATACGTGACTTGTACGGTTTTAGTTGTAGAACCTGCTTCCTCTGGAGGTAGCTATAGTAGGCATAATATAATGGTACCTATGCTGGCTAAGATTTATATTCTACTTTCGAAATCGTTTTATACACTATGCACTAATAATAATATCAAAATTGATTTGACTTTAATGCGTATCAAGCATGTTTGGCTATCATAAGGAGAAATCTTCTCCAAGTCTGCGTTTGCATTGTGTGTGTGGCAGGAGGTCTTATGGTAGTCTCATTTTTAAAAGCATTGCGAATTGATTTTTAAAAATATTCCTCCATTTTGATTTTAAAGTTAAATGAACTGTTTTGAGTTCTCACACCAGTCACATGACTGACTTGGAGTTTATTGTTTTCCTTCCTAAACTCTGGGTGCCCACCAATTTCCATACGGGTAGTCAAGAGTTAAGGTTTATCAGGATATTCTGGATATTCAGGAATTGCAGGAGGCAAGCTGGATGGCGTAGCATATTACTAGTATATAGTATTTCTTTTCCGCTGTTTATTGTATGTTGTTGTACACTCTGGTGATTTGATGTAATGTAATATAATGAGATGTAATAACTGATATAGTTCTTTGTTTAAAGATTATTCATTTATCTATTATATGTTGTTCCGCTGCGAATTGTGAGATTCTGATGTTGTTCTGTTCTAATTTCTATTTTCTGTTTTCTATTCTCTTTCTTTCCTCTCTTCTTTCTCTTTCTTCTTCTTTTCTTTTTCTTAAACCCATAACTATTCGGTTTTTCGGCAACGAAAAATCGCGTACGTTACATTTGGTATCAGAGCTTATGGTTAAGCGACAACCATGGTTCTGTTGGGTATTACTCGTTAGAGATTGAGTCAGCAGTACTCTAGAATGAGTTTGAGTGTAATAATAGATATGAGCGCGTATATGTTAGTGAATATAAAATTGTTTTTGAATCGGGTAAATAAGATAATTTTGCCCAAAACTATTTTTGTATACAAAAGAAATGGTTTTCTATGAATTATTATAGTATATGGTTGTATGATTGTTAGAAGTGATAATATAGAATTATTATCACTAGTATATGGAATTTCAAATTGTGAATTGAATTCAAATGGAATTTAAATTGTGAATGAAATTGAATTGAAGAGTAAAATTGAATGAAATGAATATGTAACTTCAAATAGTGAAGTTAAAATATATAAGAAACATATATCGAAATTTTGCAATAGAATTGGCAAATTGGTTTGAATATTGTATTTGGATTTGTATGCCACTACTACTAGCAGGTTATACAGGTGTATAAAGGAATTGAGATTTTGTTTTCAAAGATAAAATTGAATTGCTCGACAGAAAGGTACGTATTTGAATTTCAGTATGAGATTTGATGACTTTCTTCTCTAGCCACTTGGCTTTTCTCTTTTCTTTTTGATTCTGAGGGGCCGTGGTGCCATTTTGTAGTCGTACCGAGCTAGCCGCGCAAAGGAGACGCTGGCGAAATTTTTCGAAAATTTAGGGTGTTTGAAAATTTTTGAGAAAAATTTGAAAGTTTGAAATTTGAATTTGAATTTAAATTTGAATTGTAAGGAAAACAATGTTGATTGAAACCTATAATTGAAGTTGGAAAGCTAGTTGAAATGATAATGAAACTCTAGTAAAAAGATTTAGGCTAGAAAGTTGATAAAACTATTTGGATTGTGAAAAATAGTAGACGGATAAGGGCATTCTTCTTAACTTGTAATTTCGGGACGAAATTCTTTTAAGGGGGAAAGATTGTAACGACCCAGAATTTTGAATAATTTAATTTGGAAATATTTAATTTATTTTAAATATTTGAATGGTGGTTTGAATTGAATTTTCAATATAACTTTGAATTTGGCGATTAAATTATAGAATTTAATCTATTGAGAGTTGGATAAAAATTTGAATCTAAAATTTTAAGCTGATTTAAAATATTTCAAAGGCTTGT
Source organism: Allium cepa (assembly GCA_030765085.1). Lineage (NCBI taxonomy): Eukaryota > Viridiplantae > Streptophyta > Magnoliopsida > Asparagales > Amaryllidaceae > Allium > Allium cepa. The sequence goes on along the minus strand of CM060930.1, from coordinate 70,353,394 downwards.
AAAATTCATATTGATAATATTGAAGATTTTAGAAGCTTCAGAATTGAATTTGAAAGTGAATTGTTCAGTTTTGAAATTAAATCGTTTGAATCGATATTTAAAAATAGCCGTCCGAGGCACAGTCTCGGAATTCGACGAAACCAGTTCCATTGGGTCCGTAATATTGAATTATTGCCGGGTTTCAAATTTCGTATTTTTTGGAGTTTATATGTGAGCACACGACACATAAACGCATCGAAATTTTCAACGATTTAAATTTTAAATTTAAATTTAAATTGAGTTAAACATCAACACATTCTCCCTCTTTCACGCCTAAAAATACGCCTAGTATCACGCCAGAGATCGTGTACATCATGCTCCTTTAGATTTTAATACTCCTTTGTTCCTCTCCTCTCCATTCACTCATTCCCACTCCTCAAACTCAAGCTCCAATTGAAAATGGTGGAAAGGAAAGGGAATTAGAAACTCCAAGCCCTAGTTTCTCTTGTAACTTGATTCTTGCTCCAAAAATCATAAAGAAGCCATTGGTAAGCTCCTCTTCATCTTCTCTATCTCCTTCTCCTCTTCAATTTCAGAAAATTTAACTTAGGAAATACTTGTTTTGATCTTAGATTGAAGCTTGTTGGGTTGAAGTAGTGTCTGGTTGGTCTTCTCCTTGTTATTGAGCTCCTTCTTCTTTGTTTTGGGTTAAAGGTGAGTTTTGAACTCACATCTACTTCTCTTGATTTCATTGATGTTGGGTATGAATTCCTAACAAGTATACATGTGCCATTGTTTTGGATTTGGAAAGAATTTGCATTTTATGGAAAATAGGGCAGGAAGTGCAAATCATCAGGTTCGGCCGACCGAGCCCTGTAGCTGGTCGACCGACCTGCTCATGTCGAGTTTTTTTTATTTCCTGCATCTGGACAGCCGACCGAGCCCTGCAACCGGTCGACCGACCTGCTCCTGTTTTGCCTGTTTTGCCTATTTTTGCATATTTTGATTGGTTTTCCAAATTTTATTGATTCAAGTTGCTTTTTAGTAGTTATCATTGCATGGCTTTGATAACTTATCTTTGACTTCGTTCACGGGTTTTTTATAAATAATCCCTCTAAATCGTATTAAAAGCTTCCTTCTCCAATTCGTAAATTCTATTTAAAACGCACACACAATCTCGCACTTCGAGCAAAGTGGAACGGAGATTAAATGGTTAGATAAAACACGGACCATGAATCCATGGTTTGTCTTTCCGATTAATCCCCGACCTATTCGATTGGTCGTTTTGACCTTCGAGTCTGGTTTACCGATGAAATGAGGTGAACTTTGTACTGCTTTGAGTGTGAAATTAACTGACGGATAGTAAACCGTTTAGTGCGAACGAGTGGTTATGGAACGCACGTTAACACTTTTCGGATTCCTTTTCGAGAGTTGTGACACATTCCGCCAGTTAGTGGTGTCCAGTACTGGGTCTTCGACCTTCACCACTACGGCTTGTCGCCCTATAGTATCGCTTCTGATGTTGGTCTTTATGAGCCGAATGGGTGATATTGGGTTTGTGCCTTCGGGTTTGTTACCCTATAGTATCTCTTTTGGAGTTGGTCCATCGTCACCGCTCGAGAGATACTTGGGTTTGTCGCCTTCAGGTTTGTTGCCCTATTGTATCTCTTTCGGAGTTGGTCATTTGTCACTGCTCGAGTGATTTTGGGTTTGGAGTCTTCGGGTTCATGGATCCTTGTTTATACAGTACTGAGCTCGAGCAATTTTCTGATGTTTCATTCGTATGTATATTCCCTAGGTATCGCCCTTCGGTGTTGGTCTTTTTGAACCGCACGATATGTAGCGGTTACCTTGTGGAACTTGTATACCTTATAGGTATTTGTTATTGCCTTTGGCTTGCTTTAGGATATTCTTATCCTTTGTTTCTATGAGTTGCCAATGATATGAGGCTTGTTATGTTACCATATGATTCATCTTTTGTTAGATGATTGTGTTATCTTCCTTAGAGATATTTGTTATACCTTGTAACCTTGCAGGTTTATTGTTGTTCAGTTTATCTAACTGATTTGTTTAGCTAGACTGACCCGTGTATTTTATACTCGGGTCAGACCGAGATGTTTCAGGTTAGGTGCCTTTGGACTTAGCCTATTTTGCTTCCGCATGGACTACTCCGCTAGCTTCTTTTTGTCATAGCTTTTTGTGTAGTCCCATTTTGTTGTAACTCTGATACGTATCCTTGTGAACTCGTTTGTATATTGTGGTTTGCTGTACCACTTGACATGTATTATTTTGTATACTCTGTTATGTATCAGTATAGGTGTATATGATGGTTTACTGTTCTGTGATGTATATTGCATTTGAGTTGTTATATTCTGTTCTGATAGATCCTCTAGCCACCTATGGTTTTGTTTTAAGTATTCATTGGATATGTCGATCTGCTTGGTAAGGCAATTGTCGATGTATTCAATAGATAATTAAAGCAAGGCTATAGATGGTCGCTCCTAAACAGCCATATTATCCGTGTTAGCAGACGGTATTATCTATTAATACTCTTTGCTAGCGTGGGAATAGAGGTGGGGTGTCACATGTACTTACTCAATTTAAATATGTAAGTGCCATATATAGAAATTCTATTAGCATTACACTTACTTTTAATAGCTAACCCAAGAATTACATAAACAACAAGCATTACGAAAGCAACAAACACCAAACACTTACTATAAGCGATTTATATGATTTTTAAAGCTAATTCAAATGCTTTAATCCAATTCATATGCCATTTCATTCGATTTTAATGGTTTACAACGCAATTGCTTACATTCATTTCATTTTTAAGTAAAACAAACTCATAGTCATATCAATTGATTCAAAAATCAATTATATTTGCTTCCACTAATTCATAGAATTAAATTAAATCTCGTTTACGTTAAAAGACAATCATTTCTACGCAATTAGATAATATCCATGTGAAAAAATAATTACTTAGGTTTTATAACCAACTAAAATTGATTCCAACTCAATTTTATTTCATTCAATTCCATTTTAACTTATTCACACCCATTCATTTAGTTCGCCACATTCCATTCTTGTATACTAGACATTCCCAAATTACTTCAATCCAAGCTTTTATTAATGGGCTTTCATCCTTATTCGAAGCCAAGCTTCCATACATTTTAAACTTAAGTTAATTACTTTAATTTATTCCAACATCAACTTAAGTGTACTTCCATTTGATTCTCACCTAATCAAGTTCCATTTAATTTAGTTAGCCCATCCATTTTAAATTTTAAATTTACTTACTTAATTCATTTTCACATTTATTTTATTAATACAAAGCCATTCTCAATTTATTTCTATCCACTTGGGTTTTGTTTGCATCTCTAACCATTTCTATTATAATTCACTTCATTTCATTCGACAACATTTCCATCATATCAAATTTACTTGCAAATTTCATTAAATATTATTCAAATCACACTTGGATTTTATTTGCAATTCAAACCATCATATTTTTCAATCCAACTCTATTTCATTTTTATTTTACAATATCTCCTCTTATTTAATTCATTATCAAACCCAAGTCGAATTCTATTTATAACTCGAATTCATTTCCAAACTTCATTATCTACTTACAATCCATTTTAGTTATCCGGGTTAAATTTAATTAACATACTCTATCAAACAATTATTTAGCGCATTAGCTTACTTCCAATTTTATACCAAGATTCGATTTTATTACAAAAATCACATCATTTAAATTTTTCCCGAGTCCAATTTTTATTTTATAATTCCAGTTTGGATTCCCCTTTATTTTAAAACTTAGATATGCCTTTTAAATTCCGATAATACAATTAAAATAGTTTTTTTTGTAAAATATTACTTATAACTCGATGCCTCAACCAGTCCATCCTTGTTCTCACCGAAATTCAATCATACGTTGATCAGGCGTAGGACTGAAAATCTATAAGTACTTGGTAAACCCGTTTTCAACACCCAGTAAAAATACTTCGAAAATAATTTTACTAAATATATAGGAAACAACTTTTGAAAATAAAGGAAATATCTTTAGTGAGGATGCTCTGGAAATCATCACACCCATCCATGGTCACAGTTACATACCAGGGTTACGTTGCAGTCTCAACAAAAGTCCATGTAACTGCAGGCTCTCCGCGGCCTCTCGATTACGCCATGGAACCCACAATAGATCACAGTTACATCCAGGGTTACGTTGCCATCGCAGCAAAAGTCCATGTAACTGCAGGCTCTCAGCGGCCTCTGATTTTCGCTGCCGAAATTAAACTTCTCCACTCCTACATAGGTCGCAGTCTACCGAGATAAACTCAAACGCAGACTGTTGGCTCTCAGCGGCACACACGACTTTCGCTATGTGGTATACCATAGTGTCGCAGTCTACCGATATAAAATCAAACGAAGACTGTTGGCTCTCCACGGCACACACGATTTTCGCTATGGTACACTACCCATAATCCTCAGGAACTAGTTTTGTCCGGACTCCTCACAGGATCAACTTTAGAACCCCCCTTGGGGCTCAACGCAGCGCCACCCAGTGGCACTCCTGAGAAGTCCATTCCAAGGGAGCGTCTTTTTCCCCAGAGCTATCATCAAAACACTTTATACTATACACATATAGTATCTTTCAAATCATACACCTAGTATGAATTTTATCAAAGCTCCTTTACACAAAATCGATTATTCCCGAAATCGATAATTCTCAAACTAGGCTTTCCAAATTCAATGTTGATTTTACCCAAAAATCAAAAGCCTTTCCAAATCCAAACGTTCCCAAAACCTTTTCCAAAATCCTCATAAGATCCTTTATATATATACATATATATATATAATTTTTAAAACCTTGGATCACTTTACACTCATATGAAATTCCTTTTATACTTCAAACACTTCCAAAATCCTTTTCTTCCAGCAATAGATTCAACAAGGGAAGAATATATAACAAAGATATAACTTTGTTTATCCAAAATCAAATATTCACATTTGATTACTCTTTCCAATATCAATTTCCTTTCTATTCACATTTGCCTTAATCCTCATTTGGATTATTACCTCAATTCTTATCCCAGTTGGGTATTTAATCAATAACAGTTTGAACTCCGACCAGTTTATATTTAGGAAATAGCTTGAAAATTTTGAAAATAGATAAGTAGTTGAAAAATAATCAATAGTCTACAAAGTAGTTGTAGAATAATTGACTAATTGTAAAAGAGTTGGAAAATAGTTAAATAGTTATAGAAATCTTAGATAATTGCGAAATAGTTATAAAATAGAAATTAATTCGTAACTTGGTTGAAAATTAATAATTAGTTTATAGAATAGTTGTAAAATAGTTAAAGAGTTCCAAAAGTAGTGGCAAAACCAGTTTAGGTTTTAAAAAGAAAGTTGTATAGTAAATAGATAAGAAAATAGATTTAAAACTATTTATATTAAAACAATTTACATTGAAAATGGTCTAGAGCCAAAACTGTTCACTTCCCTAACAATTCAATTTAAATTTCCACTCCATTTAAATTAACCCAATCCCAATTTAATTTACTCCAATTTCCATTGGACTTGATTCATTCCCAATTCAAATTGAATTGGTTCTCAACTCCTTTCTAACTTCAAATCAAATTCCATTTGATCCTTAAATTTGTACAACTTTAAATATAATTTCAATTTTACATCTTCTATTTATAATCAATTACATTCACATTTTACTTTTAACTCAGAATTATACATTTTATTTAGCCAATATATTTTTATTATTTAATCAAGATTCCAGAGTTTAAACAAATTTCCAAAATTTCAATATCACCTTAGAATGCAACTATATCCAAAATTCTTTGGCAAATTCAATTATCCCTTTGAATTTCAAATCAAACCCAATTCACAAACAATCCCAATTTAAAACCATTTGGTAGCAATTTCTCGTTTAGAAACTCAAAAATAAACATCGATGATGTTGCAGTCATCACCGACGTTATTTTCCACTGACCGAAAAAGTTCAATGCTTTTATTTCTTTAAAAACATTTCCAAATATTTTTAATTTCAAATCTTCCAGATTTCCAATTCAACACCAAAAATATTTACGAAATAATACTATTATTTCTCCAAAACCTTTGGAAACCACTTCCAAATCCAAAGGAATTCTAATTTTTTCCCAAAAATTCCAAATTCCTCATCCATCCAATTCATATTTAAACATTACTCTGGAATTTCATATCACTTTATTTTCAAATATTCTTCAGAATTCTATTTCAACTTATAATCTCATTTATTTATGAAGTTTATTTCAATTTATAAATTACATTTACAATCTATATTTCAAATTCCTTTTTGATTTTAAACCAATTCCACTTTAATTACAATTCCAAGATTATTCTAATTACTTTGGACTAGTATCCATTCAATTGAACCCACTTCAATTTCAATCATTTCAATTCAATCCAATTCAAATCTTCCATTAAATTTTTGAACTTATACATCTTCCATCCCAAATCCAATTAATTCAAATCGGATTCAATTTGAATGAGTTCAATACCAACTTCAAATTTAAACCATCTCAAATTATATAATTCGAGCTAAATTCTCAAAGATTGGTTTAACCTTTTTAAACCAAATTTAACTTTGTTTATTTAAAGTTTCAAACAATTCTAATTTCTGAGTTCTAATTCTAGAATTTCATTTTTAATTAATTTAATTTTAATTTGGTTGTATTATAGTCCTCCTTAACTTAATTCCAATAATTTAACACCCAATCGCCTAAATATTTATTAGAAGGAAATATTGTTTTATATATCAAAATATACTTTTAGATAAAACCATTTAAAACCTTTATATAAGAAAATAACAAGTACGCACTCATATATATACACTCAACTCATTCTAGAGTACTACAGACTCTATTTAATGAGTAATCCCTACCAGAGCCAAGGTTCTCGCTTAACCTTTCTGCTCTGATACCAAATGTAATGACCCGAAATTTTCGAACCCGAAAATTCCAGATAGTTATGGAAAAGAAGAGTTAGAAGAAGAAGAACAGAAACACCAAACATCTCACATTTGCAGTGGATAAAATATAATGATAGATAATAATAGCTTACAAAGAATGCTATATATGTCGATTACATTCAATACATCAGAGTTTCACATATATTCAAATGCTGGTCATATACAATCAATTTATCACAGAATTGCAATAATATAATTACAGCGGAAATATTCTACGCGTTCTTGCCATCCAGCTCGCCTCCTAAGCTCCAGAACGTCCTACCTGAAAATCTGTAATACTCGCTCTGACCCGAGCATTACACCAAAGCAACACCCGGGTCAGGCTGGAAACCAGCGTGAGTAAACCCAACAAATATGAAATACCAAAGCATACAACTTATATAAAACCGGGGTAACTTATATCAATTCACAAGTTTCTATAAATAACGTTTATTTCGCATATAAACTTCTAAGTACCAAACTTAGATAAAACAATCCAATTTACTTAACTCATCCCATTTTAGCCTTTTGATTTCTCAAATCAATTTATAAAATTCGAAGCAGTTTCGGGTATTTCCTAATACCCGTCTCCGGTCTCTTCGAAACCCATATTTTCCTATCCCAAGTTATCCAAATGAAATACGCACATTTCATATCAGAAATATCAACTCATTCAACCTCCAATGCCATCGATCATCCATAAGCAATGCTTAATCACGATCAAATTAATTCAATTGATTCTAATTGAATTTTCTGGCCACATTCACTTAGATTATTAATTTATTCCAAATCAATTCATCGATCACCCCTTCATAACTTATCTTAATTAATCACCCTAGATTACTTTTCCTTCAATTACCTTCAAGTGATTATTTTTAATTAAATTCACAATATTTATTATTCTTAACCAAATCAATAAGAAATCTTAAATACTTTATAAATTACTTAACTATTCCAATTACATAAATCTTCAATTACATATATTAATTTATTTTTCACAAGTGGATTATTACGGATTTATCAATTTTAATTAATCGGTCTTTGATTTCATCATTTAATATGTAAATTAATATATTAATTAAGCCTCCGATATTAATCATTTTAATCTTGCTTACTTAACAATATATAGTTACACTCCATCAACTTATCATTCCCTAAATACCCACATTGAATTTATCACCAGTGTAATTGTTTTAAAGAATAGTGCTTACCCTTCTTATCAATTTCATCAAGTAATTTAAATCTAAATTACTTCCACTTGTTAATCATCCATTAATTTATTACGACTAGTAATTTCAAGTCTCACCAATTACTTGATAAATTACATTTAGTAAATTACACTTACCAAATTCCACAATTGATTTCCTTAAATAAAACAATAAATTTTATTACCTTATATTAATCTAATTATTTAATCATTTGATAATTCTTATCTAATAATCTTTTATTAGCTATATTCTTTAGCCAAACCTTTAATTACTTCTCTAAGTACTTAACTTCAATTAATCACTCAACTACCAATTAATTAGTTCATTTATTCTTAATTATGAATTTATTTAATTTCTAATTAACTTTAAATAAACATTTTTATGACTAACCAACTGATGATTCTCAAACACAATTGGAAATGTTTCCCTTCCTATTCATTTCTAAACTTAAAATTTGTTTCTTTTCAATCGACAAGGTAGATAATAGTAATCAAATATAGCAACTCAATTATTAACAGTAACTCAGATCATACCAGATTATATAGTACGAAGATTTACTCACCATCGATTTGAGATACCAATCTGCCTCCTTTCCATTCTCACACGCGAACTGCTGAGACTTGACAACTTCCACCAGCGAGACTTACCCTATCCTCACGCGCGCGTCCAGATGTTTCACGCTCGAGCTCTCCATCACGAAACTCTATTTCCACTTCAGCTTCCCATCGCGTCTAGGATTCAACATCAGAGAAGACGGCTTCGATTCTTCACCACTTGAACGCGGCCGCCACTTCTCCTAAATTGAAGACGATTCACATCGCCCCTCCACCAGATCTAGCTTGCGATATCAACCCTTCCTGTTAAAATCGATCGAACTCCATTCGATTTCGCGATACAAATGCTCGGTCGCCCTCTTTTTTTTTTCGAACGATCCCTGGAGATATTCTTGGCCATTTTATAAACGAATGAGTTTCGTTCGTTTGCAAATACGAATTGAAGAGAAAAGGAAAGGGTATGGGAGGACATCTGCCCTCATTATTTTTTTCTCGATTTCCATTTTTTTTTAAGCATCAGCTTCTGATAAAAGATTAAAGATGAGGACGGTGATACGTATTGTTTTAGAAAGCTTCACGAGTACGCCTTGGACAAAATATCTCTGACATATGTATTTTAAATTTATTATATTATAAACTACTAAACGTCCCGTTAATCGCTAATTAAACTTTTGAACTCTTCTGAATGAATGTCGCTAGGTAATTACAAGGTTTTACCCGCGTTTCGAACACAATGGAACGTATTTCGAAAGCTAATTCAATCATATGCACGAGTTACAGAAGAAAACGATAAATTTGAATTAAATCGATTCAAATAAATTCGAAGCGTTTTGAGCTGCCAGAGTCAAACGACAACTCCGATTGCCACGAAATTTGAAATCCGATAATGACTAACTATTATGGATCCAATAGAACTGATTTCGTCGAAATCCGAGACTATGCCTCGGAAGGCTATATTTAAATATCGATTTAAACGATATATTTTCAAAACGTAACAAAACACTTCCAATTTCGATTTTAACACCTTTACTACATTCAGTATCATCATTAAAAGTTTTATAAGCCTTCCTATTATTTTTAACAAGCTTAAAACTTCAGATTCAACAATTTACCCAATTCTGAATCATATAATTCCATAATTTAAGTATCAAGAAAATATTAATATTCAGGATTCAAGTTTAAAATTAACTTTTAAATGTTTAAAATCAATTTACTATTCCAATTTAAATCGTTAAAATTTCCAGGTCGTCACAAAACCTATGAAATTATGTTCTTGAAAGTAAATTGGATTGCTGACTTTGTCCTTAAAAGTAATTATTCTACTGACATTGGCCTTGAATTTAATTTCTATGGATGTGTGTCGTAGAAACTAATTGGACTGCAAAGTTTTTCCTTCTAGTGAAATGCCCCATTTGAATATGTAAATTTGAAGAAGCAAACATAATAATACCAACACCTGTGGTTTTTATCCTTGAAATCAATTTCATGTAAAACATGGTTAATCCCTTTAACCTGTTATTTTATTAAGGAAAGCTTCTTCAATAACTCGAATTTAAAAGCATTTAAAAGCTCTTTTATAATCCCATGGGTTTTTCCTTTAAGATTGAGATTGGATTCTTTGTCTTGAAAACTAAGTATTTCGAAACCTTTAATCTTACTTTTGAAACCATTCAAAAACTTCATTTCGAAAGCATTCAAATCTTCATTTCAAAACTCTAGGCACCTGTCTTTCGAAACACTTTAAAATCTTTCTTCCGAAACCTTTTGGATGTATTAAAGTATTACCATTCAATTATAGAAGCATAGCTTCGAAACCATTTGAAAGTACCCCTTTCGGAACTTTTAATCTTTATATAATATTGTTTAGGAAAAATTGATGGTTTCGGAACCATCCTCTCAAAAGCTCAAAGCATTTAAGTAAAACATATGAAGGTTAGCTTCGAAATAGCTTTCGAAGCCATTGCCTTCGAAACCCTTAATTCTTTCGAAAGCTTTAGGAAGCAACTTAGTATAAGTTTTAAAAAAAGGCTACTATTCAAGAGCATTGATGACTTCAATACATCCAAAAGGCAAAAGAATTCCGGTATGGCTTCGACTGAATCGTAACCACCCTTTTCGAAAGCATTGTTCTATAAATAAAGGAACTCATTCGAAAGCTTATATTTTTAAACTATATGATGGCAAACCTCTTCGAAAGCTACTTAGAAGACCCTTTCGAAAGCATATGTTTTAACTCTTTCAAAAGTTTATATTAAAACAAGGCGGACGCTTATCACTTGAAAGTAAAACAAAGGTTTCGACCCCATCGAAAGCGATGGTTTCGATGCCATGTCTTCCGCCTTTCTCCAATCCACTCCGTACCAACATTGTTTATACTTTATGTATTAGTTTTGACTTGATATGTTTCGATTAGGTTTGCTTCGGCTGGGTCAAAGCGGAAGTAATGGGTCGAAAGGGGCTTCTAAAAGAGGCGGAACTCATTTTTCTGAATTAAGTCTGATTTAATACGATTAAAAGCAATTACTTTATAACTAACCTGCCTATTTTTAAACATTTAATTAGTTGCCTTATCTTTTCAAATTCTTTACAAAAATAACTATCGAAATTACTTTAGATCTAATTAACACCATTTTGGCAAATAAGCCCTTCTTTAAGCTAAACACACAAAACATACAAGTGCTTCTTCTAAAATAATTTAATTTCCATGGCAAATCACTTAGAAAAAATCCCCAAAAATTATAGAAATTCATTTTCAACATGTTATCTAACATATAAAATTTATAGACCCAATTTTTTAATGAAATAGTTGAAATAAAATTTTAAACCCAATTATATATATTTTTCTTTGAAAATTCATATTAAATTTTCATAGCTTGGGAAATTACAAAAATTAAAACCCATCTCTAAAATCATATTTTCCCTAGCATAAAATTTTCCCATGGCATTCGAAAATCATTATAATCGGTTTTGGCCTCAAAACCATGTAAATCCTTTATCAAATAATCTTATTTGAGTTTAACACCACATAAATCCAAGCATATCATCATCAAAATCATTATTATAATGGATTTAATCTTAAACTCAAAAATCAAATAATCATAAAACAAAATAGAGATGATTTGGATTATTATTCACCTTGATTGGGATAAGGAACTTGAGATTTGATTGAGGTTCATTTTCCCTAGCTTGAATCCTTACCTTTAAATTAATTTTGTCCTCTTTTCTTCTAACGGCCGGCTTTGCTCTTCTTTTTGTTTATGTTTTGTATTTTGTAAAATGAACGTGAATGGGAATGAAACAAGAATATAAACATAATAGAAATGTAGACGGCAATTACACTAATACCATTGTTTTAATTAATTAATATATAATCCATTTATAAGACCATTTAGATAATTAAGTACAACCTTTAATTATTTATTCAAATCTCAATCCCCTTATTAATCTAATATTTACATTATTCTATTTAATTCATCTAATTAAATATCGTGAATAATGTTATCAAAATTAGGGGTGTTACAGTGTGTTAGGTATCAAGATCAAGATGGGTACTACGTATCATCCTCAAACAGATGGGCAGATTGAGAGAGTCAACAACGTTCTTGAGGATTTGTTAAGAGCTTGTATGCTAGACTTTGGTGGACGTTGGGACGATCACCTACACTTAGTTAAGTATTTATATAATAATAATTATTTGACTAGTATAGGAATAACATCTTTCGAAGTTACGTATGGAAGCCTTGCAAGTCGACAACATGTTGGTTGGAAACTGGAGATAAATTACTCTTGGGTTTAGATCTGGTAAGAGAGGCAACAGAGAAGATTGAGTTAATCCAGGGTAGGATGAGAGAGGCTCAGTCTAGACAAAAGAGTTACGCAGATGGGAGGCGTAAAGATCTAGAGTTCTCATTTGGAGATAAGGTTTTTATTAAAGTATCATAGATGATAGGCGTGGTACGATTCGGAATGTCAAGGAAACTGGAATCGAGATATGTTAGGCCGTTCCTAGTCATAGAGAGGATCGAAAAGCTCACATACAAAGTAGAGTTGCCGAGAAGTTTGGCAGGTGTTCATAATGTATTTCATGTGTCTCATCTTCGTAAGTATATGCATGATCCAGAAACTACCATTCCTCCAACTGCATTGGAAGATTTAATAGTATAACCGAATTTGACTTTTTTTAGACAACCAGTCCGAGTTATAGCGAGAGATGAGAAGAGGTTAGAAAACAAGACAGTCAAATTGGTGAAAGTTCAGTGGAGTGACAACAAGAAGGACTGCACTTAGGAGATAGAAGACATGATTAGAGATACATATGCTGATCTACTATAGGGTATGTTCTATATTTGTTTATATAGACTGTTTGCTAGTCAGATAGGCTAGTATGGTAGTTAGGAGATGTTGCAGATAATTGCTATGATTAGTATTTAGTCCTTGCTGAATTTCGAGGACAAAATTCTTTAAGGAGGGAAGCCTGTAACACTCCTAATTTTAAATAACATTATTTAGGAGATTTAATTAGATAATTTAAACAGAATAATGTAGAGTCCAACGTGATAAGAGGATTGAGATTTGAAAACTAATTAAGGTCGTGCCTTAATTAAATGGATTTATAAAATGGCCCATAAGTAAATTTATAAGAATGGTTTATATGGTGAAAACTAAGTTAAGTAAGGCAAGGGTGATAGGGGAAATAGCCGTATACCATTACCTTAAAACCACTAAACCCTTACCTCATTTTTCATTCATACATTTATAAACCAAAAAAAAAAAACTAAGGAGAACTAAGACCGACCATAACCCTAGGAGAAAAGGGGATCAAAATCAATTAGAAGTTAAGGATTCAAGCAAGAAGAAATAAGCAAGATCAAATCTTAAGTTCTTTATCCAAATAAGGTAAAGAATAATCTAAACCATCTCATAAATGTTTTATTGATCTTTAAATTTGGTTTAATGTTTTGAAACCGTCTGTATGATTTGAATGATGATATGCTTTGATTATATGCAATATTAGATTTAAGAATGTATGTTTATAGAATGTTTGATTCGGTTTTAAGGTTAAAATTGTGTAAAATGGGTTTCGAATGCAATAAAGATGTATGTAGAACATTATTTTGGAGGTGGGTTTAAATTTTCATAATAATCCAAGCTATGGATAATTCATTATGACTTTTAAATGGAAGAAATAGATAATTTGGGTTTAAAATTTTATTACGACAACTATATAAAAGACTTCGGGTCTAAAATTAATATATGTTAGAAAACATATTAAAAGTATATTATGATGATTTTTGGGTATTTTTCTAAAGTGTTTTAATATAGTTATTAAATTATTTAAGTTGAAGGACTTAAATGATTAAATGTTTTATGGAAGGGAATGACTTATTTGTTAAAATAGTTTCAATTATAAATTAGTGAATTTGACAGCCCTTTTAGAAAAAGATTTTTTAAAAAAGAAATGGTAACCAATTATATTTTGAAAAATTGCCAAGTTAGATGAAAAGAAGTTACTTTATAAGGCAAAGAAGAAGAAGAAAAATCAGTTTTGACATAATTTACCACTTTGCCACTTCTATTAGCTCGACCTTTCGAACCCATTCGAAATCAATACACAGGTATCAAGTAATTGGTACGTAGTGTACTGAAGAAAGGTAGAAAGGATGGCATCGAAGGCTCGCTTTCAAAGGAATTGAAGTCTTTCTTATAAGCTTTCGAATGGTTGGAAGCTATCCTTATTAACTTTGAATTACTTCTGTTTATAAATGATGCCTTCGAAAGGGTTGGCGCCTTTCTGTTTTAAGAAAAGCTTTCAAATGAGTTGCCGCTAATTTAGTTTAGAAAAGGACCTTTTGAAAAGGGAGTAACCTAGTCGAAACCTAGTTGCCATCTTCGTACCTTTCAAATTGGTTAAAGGCGGCTTTTATTATAGCCTTATAATAATGAGTTTGAAAGGAAAGCTTTTGTTTTATTAATAGTGAAGCCACATCCCAAAGCATTTTGTAACGACCCAGAATTTCTATCATTTGAAATTCGTATATTTAATTAATTTTAAATATTTAAAAGTTAAATTTATAAGCTGAATAAATAATATTTCGAATATAGTGATTTAATTGGATAATTAAATTGTTAATTTAATATTTGAAATTACAGAAATAACTGAAAATCGAATTTAATGTGAATAAAAATGATTTATAAAGTTGTAATAAATTCTATTTGAATTAGAATGATGTTACAGAACTTTTAAAATTGAATTAAAAGTTAAATTCTAGAAATTAAATATTTTAATATTTAATTGACGAGTGAAAATAGTCATTTTTTCAAACAATCTGGGATTTCGACGAAACCAGTTTCATTGGATCCATTATGTTATATTATTGTAAGATTTCAAATTTTGTATTAATCGGATTTACGGTTTGTCCAGGGCAAGTTAAAACGCGTAGAAAACTGTTTAAGTGAATTTTAAATTTAAACAAGTCGATTCGAAAACCTATCTTCCAAATACGATTGAATTGGCTCCCGATATATATTCTATTGCGTTTGAAATATGGATAAAACATTATAAACGCTAGGCGGAACGCTTCGTTTCGAGTTCGGAAAAATTTCGGATGAATAGTGGGCGTAAATTTTCTATAAAAGCACCTCATTTTTTTCTTTTTTCACAAACACTAGGGTTTAATAACCTAGCCGCCACGTTCAATTTCTATGGCTAGAAATGCACGAATTTTTGTTCTTAATCTCTCACAATCCATAAATCTATTCGAGAAACTTCCAACACGAGAATGGTAGAGCTTCTCGTGAGCTTCCCATCCATACGGTGATGGTCATGTGAAGTCGATTGACGTGGCAGCAATTCGTGCTCAAAGTCGTTTTAGTTGCGCACATTTTTCGAGCAAAATACATAGCCGAGCTTCACCATACTTAGGCAGATGGTGGTGCTCGAGTAGCGTTTCGATATGGCGGCCTCTGATCATCTTCCAGTTGGTCATAGGCGATGCAAAAATTCAAGGAGTTAGGAGGCTTCAATGGGTTCTCGCGTACGTGATGCCTGTAGGAAAAAACAGAAGGCATGGTCTTGATGCATTAAAGCAAAATCAACGGCTGAAGCATAGTGAGGGTTTTAAATATAAAAATAAATGTGAAAATTTTATATATTAAATTGTACAATGTTTAAAATGCCAAAACTTTTTCATACATGGTCCGTTTCGCACGAAACGAATTGTGTTGGGTTCATATGGACGAACACTATGCGATGGACCTGATTTGGAGTCAATTGGAGATAGTGTGAATTTTGGGTAAAATTAAACGCTTATTTAATTTTAATCAGAACAAATCGCTAACGCGACGACTTCAAGCAATGTGAGTATAACGCACTCTTTCTGACTCACTGATATTTTTAAATAAGTGAGAATAAATATTATTTATGATGATTGTTTGGATGGTATATGATATATTGATTGGTATTTGCACATATACGTGCCTAGTGGAGCAGATGACCCTATACGTTCCCGTGTATAAGTGGATGACCCTTTGTACGCGCGTCTGCCTCGAAGCAGACATTGTACACATATTTTAATATGTATATTTGTTGCAGGTGACAGGTTGGAGGGATCCAACTGGATTACCCAACAGTATTGATTTTGTTTACAGATATTGTTATATATGCTGTTATCATATGATATATGATGTTTTGGATGCCGCGATTGATGCATTTGGTGATGTTGCAGCATTGGGCCTACTTGTTGAAGTGATGATTTTTAAATTTAGAAGGATTAAAAAGTGATTTTGAAAATATACGTTTTATTGAATTTTGAATTGTTGAGTAAATGAATTTATTTTGAATAAATAAAGGTTATAATTTATAAAAATTATGATGTTTTGGAAATAAAATTGAAATGTGATTTTTGAAATGTGAAGTTAATTATTTTGTGAAATAGTATAAATTGAGATTTTTTATTTATTTTAAAAGGTTTATATATAAGATTTATAAAATGGATATTTTATAAATCAAAATAATGGAATTATAAAGAAGTTTTATACGTGTGAAAATGAAGTATAAACAAATTTTATAAGTGAATAAGATTTACGAATTGTGAAGTTATAAAATGAATGAATTTTGTAAAATAAACGAATTATAAGTTATTAACTTATAATTTGGCTTTTTTGGCATATAAACGATAAATGGAATTAGTTAATAAAAGGACTTTATAAGTGGAAATTTTTGTAAAATATAAAAGGAATGTATAAACATTGTTTTATAAATACGAAATCAATTGATTTTGATAAGTTAAATATAGAAGTTATTTAGAGGAATTTTATTCACGATTTTTGATAGTGAATTATCCTTTAAATTAAATGTTGAAATAATATTAAATTTGGTAAACGATTTATATTCACGATTTTGGATAGTGAATAATATATTAAAGAAATGTTTTGGAAAGTGATATTTTAAAATGGAGTTAAATGGTTTAAAGATGTTTTAAAATGTGTTAAGTATCGAAACCATAGATTTTGACATTCATTGTTGAAATAGACTTTTTCGAGAAGTAAGGAATGATGGACTATGACACTATTGTTATGGTAAATGATTTTTTTAAAAGGAAATGTTTTTTTATATATATCTATCTAATTTTTGAATCCCTATACTAGTGATTTTGGGTTGTCGTAACGATGTTTTACGCAACATTCGTTTTGACCCAAATAAATGTGTTTAAAGTGAATGTTTTCCTTAAAGAATAAAATACATACTTAATTCGAATTTAAGTATATGGGATATTTTCTAAGTTGAAAATAAATTGATCTGTGAATTACCTTTTTTTAAATAAGTATTTGCAAAAGTTTTCCAAGATTGAAATATTGTGATGGTTTTGAGATTATATATTTTTAAAGATAAATTTGAGTGAATATTTAGCAAGTGGTTTAATTAATAAAAGATTTATGTAAAAGGGCCTAGTGATTGTTATGGTGCTGAATATTTGTTTGTTTGTTTTGATAGTTAAATAACCGACTATCAAACATTAGCCAAATTTTAGTTCCTCAACTTGATGTGGGAACTATTTAGTCGTACACTTAGTACGTAGTCTTCTGTGTAGGCTTGATTATCATTTGTGTTGAGGATGTTGATTCATATAGTGTGGAGTATTACTCTAATCTATCGAGCTTCCTTCTTGGCCCGAAGGATAGCAAGTTGAAAGTTGGAGAGGTGATAAGTCTATGAGGCTTAGTTTCTGTGTGAGGTTGGGAAATGCTTTTACGTTGTTGGTTCGAAGTGACCGGGATCGGTTTATCCAAAAACCATTTCGAACCAACGTATATGCGATGATTGTGCGGGTTGCTTGTGATGATATTGTTATTCCGAATTTTCATAGTGGGGGACTTCTTGTTGATCGTTTGGGGTAAAAATCCCAATATACATCCAGTAGCAATGGTCTCTTCATTATAAAATATCCAATGCGAGGATTATTCGCTACTAATCCTTGGGATTTCCTGACAGGGTGTCGTAGGAACGTTCCTTTGGTTTGTCCTATTCCTGGACAACTTGTATGGATTTTTGTCTGACATTGTATTTCTACAGATTACGTACATTGGTTTTTACAAATGTACATCAGTGGTGGCGGAGAAATCAAGTTCTCTTAGCTTAACACCCTCCTTGAGACGTATGAGCTTAAAGGTTGTATTTTTGTGAAAAGCAATTAGAAGTCAACAAAAATGTCCGTGTGGCTTTCTAAGTGACGTGATATGTGAGTATGAAAGGTAATCATTACCTCAAGCCTCATCAACCGAAAATGACCAAAACATGGTTAGATGCAGTAGGGCTAAGTGGGTCGCTCCTATTAGGGTATGATATCCTCTTCTAGATATATCTTTGCACGCTATGTCGTCGTGTATCTGATTATTGTGGTTTATATGATAGATGGCCCTCGGTAAAGGTCGGTAACGACCGAAGGATGGTATATTCGAAACCATCTAGTTATAGAGGTGGGCCGGTCTTGTGTTGGTAGAGGATCCTTTGTGGTGGTCCTCGGTACATTCTTCTAGAGATGTACTGCAAGAAGGTAGTCCCTTCACATGGTCATTTGTATGGAAATCCAAACCCCACTACGTGTTTGCCATTTTGATTGTATTACCTAATTGGGCTATATGCTGGAATTTTATCAATGTAACAATTTCAGCTATGATTAATATCATTTGTATATGGTAGACACTATTATAATATAACATGACATTTGATATGAAATGTTTTAGTTATCATAAGGTAAAAAAAAGTCCATATTTATGTGTGGACTTGTCTTTCAAGATACTTTTGTTTTGATAAAGGAAAAGTTTGGTAATTTAATAAAATCAGTTGAGTTTGTTTCTCACGTTGTTTACCAGACTGATCCGGGCGTTCTTACCTTTCAATGCTCTGGTCAGACCGAGTATATGTACAGGTCTAGATTTGATGCCTTTGAAGCTTCAACAGGAGAGCTGGAGATCTTCATTTTGTATACGCGTATCTATTTTGATTATTGATTATCCGCTGCATTGCTTTGTTTTTTGTATATTATCATCTTTTGTGAGGACAGGCTATTATAACTGCTCAGGCTGATAACTATTGGTTGATTGTTGAACTCTGATTGATGTGTATATATATACAGATCCTATTTTGTAAGGATCATTGATATGATATTATATATTTTCCGCTGCGATGTGAGATTCTGTATTGTTCTGTTTGGTTCTATCTTCTCTCTTTCTTCTCTTCTCTTCTTCTCTTCTTTTCTTTCTCTTGACTTTCCGTCGGTTTGTGCTTTTTGGGTCGGACATGTGTGGATTATTGTCGATTCAAAGGGTATCAGATTTGTTTGATTATGTTCGACATGATAGGGGGTTCTCGCTTTTTGAATAGTGACGAAGCTTAGACTCTTACCCCTACATGTCCTTAGTGTGAAAGGGTTGGTTGATAGTTGAGAGGCTTGCCGTAAAAGCAAATCCGACGTACCACATGTTGTCACCTCCATGTTGAAAAGAAGGAGTACCCCCATGTTGAAAAGCAGAAGGGTAGCGGGATGGTTGAAAAGCCTACCGGGGCGGGTTCGAAAAAACCCATTCATGACATCTGGTATCAGAGCTTAGATTTTGTATATTCCTATGCTTTGATGTGTACTCAGTATAGATAGGGACAGTAGCACCCTAGATTGAGTCTGAGTGTATTATATATATAAGCACGTATTTGTTCGTGAATATGAAATGTTTTATATTGTATTTGCTTATCCTTTGAGCTGTTTGTGAATTCTGGTCGGTATGTGGGACGCCATGTTGTCGATAGGGATTTCCAAACACTTAAACGAGGCAAGTCGACATAGTATTATTTTAAATTGGGTAAGTGAAATAATTTTTCCTCTATTATATTTTATATATAAAGGAAATAATTTTTCATGAATTATTAAAGTGTAAATAAATTAATTGTTTTGTTGTTTGAAAATGTAAATATATATAAGTTAGTTAAAGATGTTTGAATAATCTGAATAAAAACAACAATTGTAGGAGAATAAATTATATAAGAGAATGAATTATAAAGTATGGAATTATAATTAATATGATTTACAATTGTGAAATAATCTTATTTGTAAGAAATGGTACAACTTGAGTATATTTATAATTGCAAATAAAAATGAATTTAAACCAATTATTTGGAAATTTGAATTCTGTTGATTTTGGAAGTTGTTTTTTAAAGTTAAAGAGATTATATTATTATAAATCTAAATAAGATAAATGAAGCTCGGATGATCTTATATAAGTAAAGTGAATAGTGAAATTATATAAGTTTAGATTTATAAATGTGATTTGTAAATATAAAAGAATATAAAGCACTGAATTCACTACTGTTGCTGGAAAATAATAAGGGTGATGACTGCAGCATCATCAATATCATTTTCGAGTTTTTGTGTGATGGATTTTGTACCAATAGTAAATTGAAATTGAAGTTTTGTTTTGATAAGCAAATTTGATTTAAAATCCTAGTTAAAATTGATAAAAATAAGTGAAACGAGTTTTGGACTTATAATATATGAGATAATAAAATTTTAGCTTTGGTAAAGTTGAAATAAATGTGAGTTAGCATAATAAATGTATTATTTGAAATTTAACGAAAGGAAGGTTAAATTAAATTGGATTTAAATTGGATTAGATATGTTATTGAAATGGAAATTAACTTGAAAGATAAGTGATTATATAATATGAATTTGGAAGTTTAAATAAGTTGTATAACTTATAAAATGAGAAAATGTAAGTAAAACCAATTGTTAAAATGGTTAAACACTTTTGGTTAGGCAAAATAAAAATCTAATTTTGAATAGTGATATGAATTTGAATTAAGTAAAAGTTAGATAAGATATAATTTGAATTAAATTAGAAGTGAACTTAAGTTGTATAGTGAAAGTGAAGGTAAATGAAGTTGAAATGAAAGATAACTTAAGTAAGATTAAATAAAGTTGATTTTAGTATCGAAGTAAATTAATTAATAAAGTGAATTAATTATGTGTGAAATTGAGTTATATAAAGAAATTCAACTTTATTTGTAGATTGAATTAGCAATTGAAATAATGAAATATGGATTGAATGTAATTCAATCGAATGTAAATAATTGATAAGAAATAGTAGATGTAAGTGTTAATTCATTAAAAATCTAATGAAGTTGAGAATTGAATAATTGAATGTAAGTCAATTGAATGTTAAACCAATTTGAAATTAAAAGTGTTAAACCAAATTGAATGAATGTAAAATAAATTAATTTGGTAATGTTGGATATACATTGGTTGTTAGATGGATGCTAGTTGGTTGAATAGAAATTCATTAAGTGTTAATGAAATTGAATTAATGAAATTAAAAGTAAAATAATTGAATTCAAATGGGAAGTTAAGTGAATTTAAATAGAATTGAATTTGATTTAATGTGAAAGTAAACAAACTTGAATATAAATTAGAGAATGTAAACTAATTGAATATGAATGAATGAATGTTAGTAAATCCAATGTTAATGAATCAAATGTGATTAAATTGAAAATCAATTCAGTAAATATTAATGAGAAGTGAAAGTGTATTGATTTGGTTATGGATTGATTGGATGTAGATTTTGGTTTGTTGGATGGTTGGATTTGTTGCTTTTGTTGCATTGCTATATTGGCATATATAGTTGTTATATTATTATATGTTGTATATTGATATTACTTTCACATATACGTGTTTCTCATTTGTTTGTTGAGTGTTTGTAGGTGCGGATGGCGCTTACTTTGCATTTGGAGCTCGCTTTCGTGCTATATTAGCCGTATATGCTCGCTAATAATATATAAGGTACATATCTCAGATTACATATCGTACTTTTACAGTTTTTTCCCTTCGGGATGCCTCATCCTTGATGATGAGATGTATATTTGTGATATATATATATTGCTATTTTTTCCCGATCGAACCACGCAAAGGAGACTATGGTGAAATTTTTTGAAAATTTAAGGCGTTAGAATTGTTTTGGGAAAATTGGAAAAATTTATGAAAACTAAATTTTGATTTTGAGTTAAAATTTAAATGATATTAGTTGGTTTTAAAAGATAACTAAGTAGATTTGAAAACTTAACAAAGTTTTAGTAAGAAGTTTAACTAATGGATTTTGAGAAAAGTCAAACACTTAAGAGATTTGGTAAATCTAGTTTGAATGAATTGTTTTGAAAAGTTAATGGATTTAGTGACTGTTTCTTACTTGGTAATTTCGAGGACGAAATTCTTTTAAGTAGGGGAGCATGTAACGATCCAGAATTTCTATCATTTAAATTCGTATATTTAATTAATTTTAAATATTTAAAAGTTAAATTTATAAGCTGAATAAATAATATTTCGAATATAGTGATTTAATTGGATAATTAAATTGTTAATTTAATATTTGAAATTACAGAAATAATTGAAAATCGAATTTAATGTGAATAAAAATGATTTATAAAGTTGTAATAAATTCTATTTGAATTAGAATGATGTTACAGAACTTTGAAAATTGAATTAAAAGTTAAATTCTCGAAAGTGAATATTTTAATATTTAATTGATGAGTGAAAATAGTCATTTTTCAAACAGTCTTGGATTTTGATGAAACTAGTTTCATTGGATCTGTAATATTATATTATTGTAAGATATCAAATTTCGTGTCAATCGGATTTACAGCTTGTCCGGGGCAAGCTAAAATGCGTAGAAAACTGTTTAAGTGAATTTTAAATTTAAATAAGTCGATTCGAAAACCTATCTTCCAAATATGATCGAATTGGCTCCCGATATATATTCCATTGAGTTCGGAATAGGGGTAAAACATTATAAACGCCAGGCGGCATGCTTCGTTTCGAGTTCGGAAAATTTTTGGATGAATAGTGCGCGTAAATTTTCTATAAAAGCCCCTCATTTTTTTCGTTTTTCACAAACAGTAGGGTTTCATAACCTAGCCGCCACTTTCAATTTCTATGGCCAGAAATGCATGAATTTCTTCTCTTAATCTCTCACAATCCATAAATCTATTCGAGAAACTTCCAACATGAGAATTGTAGAGCTTATCGTGAGCTTTCCATCCATACGGTGATGATCGTATGAAGTCGATCAACGTGGCAGCAATTCGTGCTCAAAGTCACTGTAGTTGCATGCGTTTTTCGAGCAAAATACATAGCTGAGCTTCACCATACTCAGGGCGATGGTGGTGCTCGAGTAGCGTTTCGATATGGCGGCCTCTGATCATCTTCCAGTTGGTCATAGGCGATAAGAAAATTCAAGGAGATAGGCGGCATCAATGGGTTCTCGCGTAAGTGATTCCTGAGGGAAGAAATAGAAGGCACGGTCCTGATGTGATAAAGCAAAATCAACGGCTGAAGCATAGTGAGGGTTTTAAATATAAAAATAAATGTGAAAATTTTATATATTAAATTGTACAATGTTTAAAATGCCATAACTTTTTCATACGAGGTCCGTTTCGCACGAAATGAATTGCGTTGTGTTCGTATGGACGAACACTACACGATTGAGCAAATTTTGAGTTGATTGGAGATAGTGTGGATTTTGGGTAAAATTAACGCTTGTTTAATTTTTAATCGGAATAAATCGCTAACGCGACGACTTCAAGCAATGTGAGTATAACTCACTCTTTCTTACTCACCGATATTTTTAAATAAGTGAGAATAAATATTATTTATGATGATTGATGATTGTTTGGATGATATATGATATATTGATTGGTATTTGGATATATACCTGCCTAGTGGAGCAAATGACCATATACGTTCTCGTGTATGAGCGGATGACCCTTTGTACGCGCGTCTGCCTCGAAGCAGACATTGTATACATATTCTAATATGTATATTTGTTGCAGGTGACAGGTTGGAGGGATCCAACTGGATTCCTCAACCGTATTGATTTTATTTACAGATATTGTTACATATGCTGTTATCATATGATATACGATGTCTGGATGCCGCGATTGATGTATTTGGTGTTGTTGCAGCATTTGGCCTATTTTGATGATTTAAAAATGTTGAAGTGATGATTTCCAAATTTAGAAGGATTTAAAAGTGATTTTGAAAATATACGTTTTATTGAATTTTGAATTGTTGAGTAAATGAATTTATTTTGAATAAATAAAGGTTTTAAGTTTTATATTATAAAAATTATGATGTTTTGGGAAATAAAATTGAAATGTGATTTTTGAAATGTGAAGTTAACTATTTTGTGAAATAGTATAAATTGAGATTTTTTTGATTTATTATAAAAGGTTTATATATAAGATCTAGATATTTTATAAATCAAAACAATGGAATTATAAAGAAGTTTTATATGTGTGAAAATGAAGTATAAATGAATTTTATAAGTGAATCAGATTTATGAATTGTGAAGTTATAAAATGAATGGATTTTGTAAAATAAATGAATTATAAGTTATTAACTTATAATTTGGCTTTTTTGGCATATAAATGATAAATGGAATTGGTTAATAAAAGGATTTTATAAGTGGAAGTTTTTATAAAATATAAAAGGAATTTATAAAAAAAAAATTATAAATCCAAAATCAATTGATTTTAATAAGTTAAATATAGAAGTTTATTTAGAGGAATTTTATTCACGATTTTTGATAGTGAATTATCCTTTAAATTAAATGTTGAAATAATATTAAATTTGGTAAACAATTTATATTCACGATTTTGGACAGTAAATAATATATTAAAGAAATGTTTTGGAAAGTGATATTTTAAAATGGAGTTAAATGGTTTAAAGATGTTTTAAAATGTGTTAAGTATCGAAACCATAGATTTCAACATTCATTATTGAAATAGACGTTTTCGAGAAGTGAGGAATGATGGGCTATAACACTGTTGTCATAGTAAATGATTTTCGAAAGGAAATGTTTTTGTATAGTATTGGGATTTATATATCTATCTAATTTTCGAATTCCTATACTAGTGATTTTGGGTTGTCTTAACATTGTTTTACGCAACATTCATTTTGACCCAAATAAATGTGTTTAAAATGAATGTTGTCCTTAAAGAATAAAATATATACTTAATTCTAATTTAAGTATATGGAATATTTTCTAAGTTGAAAATAAATTGATTTGTGAATTACCTATTTTTAAAAAAGTATTTGCAAATGTTTTCCAAGATTGAAATATTGAGATGGTTTTGAGATTATATCTTTTTGAAGATAAATTTGAGTGAATATTTAGCAAGTGGTTTAATTAATAAAATATTTATTTAAAAAGGCCTAGTGATTGTTATGGTGCTGAATATTTGTTTGTTTGTTTTGATAGTTAAATAACCGACTATAAAACATTAGCCAAATTTTAGTTCCTCAACTTGATGTGGGAACTATTTAGTCGTACACTTAGTGCGAAGCCTTCTGTGTAGGCTTGATTATCATTTGTGTTAAGGATGTTGATTCATATAGTGCGGAGTATTACTCTAATCTATCAAGCTTCCTTCTTGGCCCGAAGGATAGCAAGTTGAAAGTTGAAGACGTGATATTCTGTGTGAGGTTGGGAAATGCTTTTGCGTTGTTGGTGCGAGGAGACCGGGATCGGTTTATCCGAAAACCACTTCGGACCAACGTATATGCGATGATTGTGCAGGTTGCTTGTGATGATATTGTTATTCCGGATTATCATAGTGGGGGACTGCTTGTCGATCGTTTGGGGTTAAAATCCCAATATACATCCAGTAGCAGTGGTCCATTCATTATGAAATATCCAATGCAAGGACAATTCGCTACTTATCCTAGGGATTTCCCGATAGGATGTGGTAGGAAAGTACCTTCGGTTTGTCCTGTTCCTGGATAACTTGTATGTATGTTTGTCTGACATTGATTTCTACGGATTACGTACATTGGTTTTACAAACGTACATCAGTGGTGGCGGAGAAGGCAACTTCTCTTAGCTTAACACCCTCCTTGAAATGTATGAGCTTAAGGGTTGTATTTTTGTGAAAGGTAATTAGTAGCCAGCGGAAATGGCCATGTGGCATTCTAAGTGATGTGGTATGTGATTGTGAAAGGTAATTGTTGCCTCTAGCCTCCTCAATCGAAAATGACCAAAATAGGGTTAGATGCAGCAGGGCTAAGTGGGTCGCTCCCATTAGGGTATGATCATCCTCTTCTAGATATAGCTTTGCATGCTATGTCGTCGTGTATCTGATTATTGTGGTTTGTATGCTAGAGGGCCCTCAGTAAAGGTCAGTAACGACCGGAGGATGATATATTAAGTACCATCTAGTTATAGAGGTGGGTCGGCCTTGTGTTGGTAGAGGATCCTTTGTGATGGTCCTCGGTACATTCTTCTAGAGATGTACCGCCGGAAGGTAGTCCCTTCACCTGGTCATTTGTATGGAAATCCAAACCCCACTACGTGTTTTCCGTTTTGATTGTATTACCCAATTGGGTTATATGCTGGAATTTATTCATTGTAATAATTTCGGCTATGATTAATATTATTTGTATATAGTAGACACTACTATAATATAACATGACATTTGATATGAAATGTTTTAGTTATCGTAAGGTAAAAACATGTCCGTGTTTATGTGTGGACTTGTCTTACGAGATACTTCTGTTTTGATAAAGGAAAATTTTGATAATTTAATAAATTCAGTTGAGTGTGTTTCTTACGCTGGTTTACCAGACTGATCCGGGCGTTCTTCCCTTTCAATGCTCGGGTCAGACCGAGTATATTTACAGGTCTAGATTTGATGGTTTTGGAGCTTCAGCAGGAGAGCCGGAGATCTTCATTTCGTATACGCGGATCTGTTTTGATTATTGATTATCCGCTGCATTGCTTTGTTTGTTTGTTGTATATTATCAGCTTTTGTGAGGATAGGTTATTATAACTGTTCAGGCTGATAACTGTTGATTGATTGTTGAACTCTGATTGATGTGTGTATATATACAGATTCTGTTTTATAACGATCATTGATATGATATTATATATTTTCCGCCGCGATGTGAGATTCTGTATTGTTCAGTTTGGTTCTATCTTCTCTCTTTCTTTTCTTCTTTTCTTCTCTCTTCTTTTCTTTCTCTTGACTTTCGGTCAGTCTGTGCTTTTTGGGTCGGACAAATGTGGATTATTGTTGATTCAAAGGGTACGGATTTGCGGGTCGTCACACATTTGAAAGGGTTTTTGTTGCCACTTTTATTAATGCTTTTGAAAGGGTGGTTTCGAAGCCATCTATTCCCCAAATTCTTTTACTTAAAGATTAGTGTTTTCGAAAGGGTTAGTTTCGTTAATGTTCTCCTTAACCCAGAAGTTATAATTAAGGTTAAACCCAATGATTTCGTAGGAGATACTTTCAAATGGTTTGAAAGCTATGCTTCTATAAATTCTACTTGAACTAAGTGGTTTTGAAAGATTAGTTTTAATACTTTGAAGGGAATGTTTTAATGCTTTCAAAAGGAAGGTTCCAATGCTTTCGAAAGAAATGGTTTTAGTGTTTCAAAAGGTATATCTTTAAGTGTTTTGAATGAAGGTTTTGAATACTTTCGAAAGGTATGTTTTAATGGTTTTGAAAGAGATGGTCAAAGATTTCGAAAGCCTTAGTTTTCAAAACAAAGAACCAATCTCTTTTTTTAAAGATAAACTCATGGCAATATGAAAGAAATTTTGTAATGGCATTTAACTTTGGAATCTTTGAAGAAGTTTTCATTACTAAAGATAATAGGCTAAAGATATTAACCATGTTTCATTTGAAAATGATTACAAGGAAATTTAACCATAGATGTTTATATCGTTAAGTCATGATCAATTATGTGTTTCTTCTGTAAACATATTCACTTTTTAATTAACCCATAATTGCATTTAGGGGTATTAAAGACAGAATAACCAATTAGGTTGACCCATAGCGAATTCACATTGAGTTAACTCCTACGTGAGTAAAATTGTATCCAGGAGGTCAAATAGACCAGAATGTAGGATGTCTAAAGACCAATCAAAGAATTGTTAGTTTAGACAGGTTCATAGTAAGCCTATGAAAACTATGTATTGAAATTGTTGTTGGCATGGGCTAATGGATTCTTTGTGATTCCATGGAAACTATATTCGAATTAAGTTATTGACAGAGATAAATAGGTTCATAATCAATGCATGAAAACCATGACATGAGAGAAGTTATAGGAGAACCTAATAGGTTCATAGTAAGCCCATAAAAACTATAATTGGATGAAGTTATTGGTAGATACCAATAGGTTCTTAGAGAACCCATGAAAACTATGAAACCGTACAGATAGTCCATAAGCTTTGAATATGTTATTAGTCAGTCCATGAAAACTAATAGGTTAATAGTAACCCTAGAAACTATAACTTGAGACAGACAATCAAACGAATGGGGATGGGAAATCCAGAATATAATGCATATTTGCATATCACCATGATATATTTTATTACGGTGTGTTTTAACCATTGTGGATGCAGGTGCAAAGTATATCATTATTATAAATTGAGTTTGGATACTAGTAAGGGGAAAAACCATTCCACTAAGAGGCATGGTCTCACTAGATATCTATATGGTTCGAGATGGTAGGTTATTATTCACACCTGGCTTTTTGTTTGACTCGAAGTTTATGTTTTTCCTTTAAACTCTTAGGTGCTCAATTGATTTTGAGTAATTTGAGAGTTAAGGTTTTCATGTTCTCCTTTAGATGAATAATCTTCCAGAGACGTGTAAAAGGCAAGCTAGCTATTTGGAGTTCATTCTATTTGGTTCCACTTAGTTTTGGATGTAATGGCAAAGTTGTTTAATTGCCTATGTTTAGACTCTGATCAAGCAAGGGGCATCTTCATATGTCGCTCTTGATATAATTTGTAATAATGATTTTTCTCTAAACATGGTTATGAATTGGGATTATGTAATGAATTTGAAACATGATTAGAAGCTGAATGAGAAATCAATTGTATGTTTTAAAAAAAAATTCATATTCATGTGCTTCTGTTATGTCAATGTATCTAACATTACCACATTTGGCCGTCTAGAATTAATAACTATAGATGACTGCAGCATCCGTAGCAGTAAGTTTTGGGCCTTCAAGTGGGGATGTTACATTATGAAACCATGCACATATATATGTAGCCTGAAGATGTATATTTTGAAACCAATGTTACATACACACACAAACACACACACACGCTAACTTTCATATTTATATTCTAAGCCATACATCTTTGAAAACTTAGTATATACATGGAATTGTGTAGGCTTGTAAATCTATGTACTTGAATTTATCATCATATACCTATAGACTGACAATATACTTACTTCAATACATCCAAAATGGCTTTATACTTGAAATCCATAAAATTAATGCTTTATACACTCAAAAGCTTGCACATGTTCAAAGCATCTCTATATTCAAAATTAGCCATATGCCAAACCATTTAAAGTTAAAAACAAAACTACATATATTTGAAAAACTCTGACATATCCAAATATCATATGTATATTCAAAATCATTTTTATATGAAACACCTTTCCTTTAGAAACCGGTGCTTACCTATCGTACTTTTGAAACCATATTCATACGAAACTTACATATTTAAAAGTTTATATATGCTCAGAAATTATATATGAGCCTGGTGTATATATCATTTTTGTACTTTCAAAACCTCAATCTGTGAAATCACTCGTGTAGGTATACATATATTATTGAATCCACATACATATCTTCCAAAAACTCAGGAACTTATGCATATGAAACTGGTGCTGCCTAAAACAACGTACCATATATATCCAAAACCAACGTATGCAAGAAACTATGTGTATATCAGATAATACATTCATACTGAAATTGCTGTAAGTGAAACTATTCCATATATTTTGAACTAGTGCGAACCTATGCTTCGCATACGGACCGCACTCAACCTCTTATCATCATAACATGTTTAAATGATTTATATGGTTCATTGATTAAGAAATAGTGATCTTTTTTATCAATTTTCAAATATGTTTGCATTTTGTCTAAAACTTGTGTATAAATCTTTTAAAACAGTAATGCAGATAGTACTGGTGCTTGATAAACAATTGAAAATTATCGAGCAAAAATGATTTCAAAGATTAAATTTCCACACAATACACATATAAATTTATTGTATGCATCAGCTGTATTATATGTAACTTCATTTGGTGAGATACCTTTATCAATCATTTCCTTTAATACTTGATGTCGTTGATTCCATTTGCTGCTTCAGTAATAACTACTCTATAAGAGCCGTGCAGGTAACAACATTTGGTTTACACCTGACCATTGATCCAAAAATGCCAAAAGCAACGTTGACATTATTCATGAGAACGCAAGGGTTGATGATGATCCCATAACTGACTATGTCTAGGAACATATTATGCAACATCATATTATTGTAGAATGATAAGATTAGAGGATAAAGAGATTTATTTCTGTTTTGAACGATTCTAGTGAAAAGTATGCTAAATCTAAAGCATACATATTTTATGTCTGAAGTGTTAGAACTAACAACCATTATTCAACAATATTTATTTTAATGTAAAGAATATCATTATATTTCTTTTACAGTCAAAGCAAATTCAATATAATAAGAAGCATATAATTGTATTTAATGCTTTTGAGCTTTCTGGTTCCATTTCTAATTCTCTCTAACATTGTTGTTGTATTTTGGTAAAGTTGGATTTCACCAAATTTGACTGCAATTTGTGAAAGTAGAATCAAAGGCTTGAAATTTTCAAAACAATCAATGACATAGATTAGTTAAAAGAAATAAAGTCAAACAGATTTAATAATTTAATAATATGAATAATCCAAAAAACTATGATTTTAAAAAAATTATTTTTAGCTATCAACAATCGATATCATTGGAAAGCATATTAAATTTGAGATTTAATAGTGAAATCGATTCTTAAATCCAATTAAGGTAGAAAAAGTTATCACATTTCGAAGTTTGGAATAGAAAGAAATAAAAATGTAACTGTTCATTTCCCAAAATATGAAGGAGGCCCGTGTGCTTTGGAAATCCAACTGACTAATAATATTATAGTATAAATTAATACACTTAAACCAATCTTATCGAAAGCCCTACATTTTGGAACATTATAAAACTAAGATATTTACCACTCTTATAGAAAGCCTCACATTTTGGAACATTATAAAACTAAGATATCAAAAATCTTTACACACATGTTTTAGAAACATGGAAATCCCAAAATCCTCAATTGCCGTATATAGAAACTAGTGTATTTGAAGTTATATCCATTTAAAAATGCATATTTATGTGTTTAAAACCAGATGTGCATATATAGCTGATATATACGACATAGTTTTAAAATCCCAGATGTATGAAGCTATTTTATTTTCAAATATATTTCGAAAATTGAATCCACAGACCCCATTTGAAAGCTCATGTGTCCGTTATCCTCAAAATGAAAAATAAATGATTCATGTTTGTGCCAAAATTGGTCAAAACCCCAAATACCATGAAAGCACCAGTGTATGAATACCAGTCAGCAATATTCGGACACAAATCACAGATCTAAGCAGATAGCAAATAACAATCCAGAAATAATAAACAAAGACACGATATTTATAGTGGTTCGGCTATCTCTGGCCTACGTCCACTCCAAAGTTTTTATCCTTTTATTGTTTATCCTTTATGATTACAGATGACTACAGCAGTAAATGTGAAGAATTTCAGGTACAATAGCAGTATTGAAATGTAGAAATGAATCCAGCAGAGTCTTGGTGCTTTTGAACTCCAGTCCCCTTTTCTGAGTGACCTAGGGCTCTATTTATAGGTGTAGGAGGCTGATATTTCGCCTAAAATCCGGGAGACCACTTCTGGTACATGAGGGGGGCCCACGTGCCCGGCCTCAAGAAATTGGGCCCACTTTGGGATCGATTCGAACTTCATTCGAATCGATCAAGAAATCATCCAATTGAGAAGAAATTTGGTGAGAACACTCTACAATATGCACGTAAGCACCTGAAAAATTTCATAGCATTTGGATCAACGATTTGGGAGATATGATCGATACAAGATTAAGGTTCTGGTAGCAATGCTCTATTCGAATCGATGGATTCGAATCCATTGCTTCGAACCGATCCAAGCACGCGCTAGCTAGTTGACGTGGCGCGCATCCTTTGCATCGATCTACATTTTTTGCCGAGTTGATAGAGTCACTCTGGAGATTTCTCCGTGTTGACATATTCGTCTCCACCTGGCATTGTTGTATTCGCATCCATTGATTCATGCTCGTTTTGACTGCTCCCTTCGTATCTATTGGTACGATCGATACGAAGGTTTCTCCTGAATCCTTCGTATCTACAACTTCGTATCCATTACTTCGTACCCACAAAGCTGACTCCCAATGTATCCTTCCTGAATGCTTCCCTCGCATCGAGTCACAAACGATTGGTACGAACTACTCAGCTAGAATCCAAACACTTCCCTTTCGTATCAATCCAATACTGATCGATACGAAGAACGTCCGCGCATCCATTCCATCATATTACATCGAGGCGAAGTACATCGATTCGAAGTAAACTCCATGCGCCTTTCTATTTAATCCAAATCCAGCCATCGAGCCAAGACCCATCGACCTTTCCCACCTGATCGATACGAACGCACAGTTCATATCCATATTGATCGATATGAATAACATGCTCGTATTTATGCCGGATCGATACGAAGCAACCGAGTCTCGTCCATGCCAATCAATACGAAGTGTATCGATTCTAAGTCCTCGCGTCCTGATCGATACGAAGTGTATTGATTCGAAGTCCTTGCCTCCTGGTCGATACGAAGTGTATCGATTCGAAACATCCTTTCATGCCGATGGATACGAACAGCATGCCCTTCCTACCTTGAATCGATCATATCTCCTTCATACGAACTCCGATTAACCTAAAATTTGAAACATAGCCATTCCTAGTCCTTATCATCGTCTCCAACCAATTCCGTCCCGATCGGAGCTCAACCTAATTTTGACGTTATCGATTGTAGTCTTGTTTCCAATCGATCTCCAATCCTGATATCCATCATTCCATACCTATTTGTTGATATTCCAGTTTTGACCAAAAAGTGGGATAACACTTTGCCCCCCAAAACATGCCTTGTTGTAAGAAGGTATGTTTTGAATAGTTCCGAATCCGATGTCCAAAGTCCGTAGACAATTCCAATTCCGTTGGAACTCGACAACCGAGTCCTAATCCATCCTTATCCAATAGCCAATAACCGAATCTAGGACCTCTCCGGGTCGATATCCAAATCCAAGTCCATAACCACTCCGGGCTCTTGCCGAGCGTAATCCACACTCGATGACCTTGGTCCAGTGTCCCTGGACGTTAAGCTAACCTCTCCGGGTTTTTGCCAAGCGCAATCCACACCTGACGACCATGGTCCAGTGTCCCTGGACGTTGTGCAAAGCCATGGCTTAAGTCCTAAGCCAAATCCTGGTCTGTCCGGAGCCTTGTTAAGCATAGTCCATACTAAACGACCTGAAGATAACAATTGATAATACAGAGCCTAAGTCCTAGGTCGAATCCTGGTCTCTCAGGACCGTTGTTGAGCATAGTCCATGCTCAACGACCTGAAGATAACAATTGATAATACAGAGCCTAAGTCCTAGGCCGAATCCTGGTCTCTCCGGACCCTTGTTGAGCATAGTCCATACTCAATGACCTGAATGAGTCAATTTACCACGTTCGGGCAAAGTGACTCACCCCTTGCCAGGTATAATCCATACCCGACGACCATTTATCAAAAAACAGATAAAAATCTAATCAAAATCCAATCCAAAATCCAAATCAAAACCAGAAAACCAGAAATCCAAAGCAGCATCCAAAATCAAAAACAACCATCCAAAGTAAAACCCAAATCAAAAGGCAAACAAAACCAGGAGTTCAATCCAAACTCCAAAACCAAAACCAAAAAATTAATTGTCCAATCCAGAATAAAAAACAGATTTCACAAACCATAGCTTCGCGATTTATCATCATTCAGAGCATGCCTAGGGGCTATCTCTGTCCCCGTACATGTGTAAATGATTTGGTTGCTCGCCAATGGTTTGTTACTTATTTCATAATATCCAAGTCAATGTATAATCAATCGACCGTCATCCCTGGGCCTCACATCATCACGGTGTGAGGTAGTTGGTGGTTGATCCTGCTCTACCGTTGCATTCTGTGTTCCAACATATTGCCTCAGTTGCCCATTCCTCACATGCTCCTCAATTATATCCTTTAAATGCCTGTAGCTATTGGTGTCATGTTCGTCTAAGTCGTGGAAAAGACAATGCCTCCCTGATGCCCTCTCTAGTTCAGAAGGCTCTCTCCTAGCTGGCCTTCGGTAGGGAAGGCGATTCCGAGTGTCCAAGTATATCCGCTCCAGCGTCTCGTTCAATCCTGTGTATGTTGAAAACTTTGGATCCTTCCATCGTTTTCTGGCCTTTCTTGAATCATCATCCAGCTTCCTCTTTCCTTTATCCTTATCTGAGCCTCCATTGGATGGTCCTCCACCCCCAGCTGCATTCACCTCTTTCAGCTTTAAATCCATACTCGCATCCTCTTGTCGAAGGAACCTTTCAGCTTCGTGAGAGAATTCCTCGAGATCCTGTGGAGGATCTCGCATCAAGGACACTTTAAAGTCTGAATCCTCACTGACTCCTGATACTGCTGCCATCAAAACCATCGATGGATCCGGCCGATCCACCGAAGCAACTGCCGCATTGAATCGAGTTAGAAAACCTCTAAGTGATTCATCCATCCTTTGTTTTACCGATGTCAGTGTCATTACGCTCTTCGGCCTCTTTATATGAACCCGAAACTGTCCTAAAAACCTATCCACCAATTCCCTCCAAGTCCTAATAGATCCTTCTCCCAGCTGCCTAAACCACATTGCAGCTAAGTCCGTCAAGTACAAAGGGAAGCATCGGGCCATCACCTCCTCCGATGCCCCCAACACCTCCATATTCCTAGTATACCTCATCAAATGATCAGTTGGGTCTGCCTTGCCATCATATACCTCTACGCTAGGTAGTTTGAATTTGGGTGGATTCTGAGTTGTCCTGATTTCCTGAGTAAACGGACTCTTGTTTACTCCTTCCGAATCCCTGTTGGTCAAACCTCCACGCATTGTTCTCCTGATAATCTCCACTAATCCAGTATTGTCTGTCAGGGGTTGCCCCCCGTGCCCCCTAGGGAACTCCGGCACATATTCCTCATGTGGCTCGCTGGTAGCAACGTTAGCTCTAGCCCGTTGAACACCTTCCAAAGGTCCTCCCGTATTGGATCCTGTGGGCCTGCCCCCAAGCCCTTGTTCATTGCCTTCCGACTCTGCATCCTGCCCTCCATTGGGTTCCAAAACCCTAGTCCCTTGTCCTGCATCCACAGCCGTCATAGTTGTTCCTAAGTTCTACATCCCCCCAGCTCTCATTTGCTCAAAGAAAGTCTGCATCATTTCCTGTTGGTTCTTCAACAATCTCTCTTGCAAAGAATTTTCCATAGCCTCCATTTCATCCCGGGTTATGTAGATTGAAACATGTCCTTCCCCAGCTCCGGAGGATGCTTGATGACTTTCTTCCTGTTGGCTTCTCTCAGCCTTTTGCCTTCTACTATTTTGCCTAGTCATCGTCCTCAAATCCGAACTCCTTAAAATCTTCAAATCCAAACTTCAAATCCGATGTAGCGGGTGCTAGTCGTTCTCAGTGAAAGCACCAAAGTGTTTGCGCCAAAATTGGTCACAAACCACAAATACCGTGAAAGCACCAGTGTATGAATACCAATCAGCAATATTCGGACACAAATCACAGATCTAAGTAGATAGCAAACAACAATCCAGAAATAATAAACAGAGACACGATATTTATAGTGGTTCGACAATCACTGATATTTATAGTGGTTCGACAATCACTGGCCTACATCCACTCCAAAGTTTTTATCCTTTTATTGATTATCCTTGATGATTACAGATGATTACAGCAGTAAATGTGAAGAATTTCAGGTACAATAGCAGTATTGAAATGTAGAAATGAATCCGGCAGAGTCTTGGTGCTTTTGAATTCTTCCGATCCCCTTTTCTGAGTGACCTGGGGCTCTATTTATAGGTGTAGGAGGCTGATATTTCGCCTAAAATCAGGGAGACCACTTCTGGCACGTGAGGGGGGGGGGGCAGCACCTGACCTCAAGAAATTGGGCCTACTTTGGGATCGATTCGAACTTCATTCGAATCGATCAAGAAATCATCCAATTGAGATGAAATTTGGTGAGAACACTCTTCACTATGCACGTAAGCACCTGTAAAAATTTCATAGTATTTAGATCAACGGTTTGGGAGATATGAGCGATACGAGATTAAGGTTCTGGTAGCAATGCTCTGTTCGAATCGATGGATTCGAATCCATTGCTTCGAACCGATCCAAGCACTCGCTAGGTGGTTGACGTGGCGCGCATCCTTTGCATCGATCCACATTTTTTGCCGAGTTGATAGAATCACTCTGGAGATTTCGCCCTGTTGACATATTCGTCTCCACCTGGCATTGTTGTATTCGCATCCATTGATTCGTGCTCGTTTTGACTGCTCCCTTCGTATCTATTGGTACGATCGATACGAAGGTTTCTCCTGAAGCCTTCGTATCTACAACTTCGTATCCATTACTTCGTACCCACAAAGCCGACTCCCAACGTATCCTTCCTGAACGCTTCCCTCGCATCGACTCACAAACGATTGGTACGAACTACTCAGCTAGAATCCAAACACTTCCCTTTTGTATCGATCCAATACTGATCGATACGAAGAACGTCCGCGCATCCATTCCATCATATTACATCGAGGCGAAGTACATCGATTCGAAGTAAACTCCATGTGCCTTTCTATTTAATCCAAATCCAGCCATCGAGCCAAGATCCATCGATCTTTCCCACCTGATCGATACGAACGCACAGTTCATATCCATATTGATCGATACGAA
Source organism: Allium cepa (assembly GCA_030765085.1). Classification (NCBI taxonomy): domain Eukaryota; kingdom Viridiplantae; phylum Streptophyta; class Magnoliopsida; order Asparagales; family Amaryllidaceae; genus Allium; species Allium cepa. The sequence goes on along the minus strand of CM060930.1, from coordinate 70,316,188 downwards.
TAACATCCTCGTATCTATGCCGGATCTATACGAAGCAATCGAGTCTCGTCCATGCCAATCGATACGAAGTGTGTCGATTCGAAGTCCTAGCGTCCTGATCGATACGAAGTGTATCGATTCGAAGTCCTTGCGTCCTGGTCGATACGAAGTGTATCGATTCGAAACATCCTTTCATGCCGATGGATACGAACAGCATGCCCTTCCTACCTTGAATCGATCATATCTCCTTCATACGAACTCTGATTAACCTAAAATTTGAAACATAGCCTTTCTTGGTCCTTATCATCGTCTCCAACCAATTCCGTCCCGATCGGAGCTCAACCAAATTTTGACGTTATCGATTGTAGTCTTGTTTCCAATCGATCTCCAATCCTGATATCCATCATTCCATACCTATTTGTTGATATTCCAGTTTTGACCAAAAAGTGGGATAACAATTCACGAATTTGAATTTCTTTAAACTTTCTTATTTTGACATTATTAATCCGGTAAATATGAAATCAGCAAGTTTGAATTCGAGTAATGAATTATTTCATTTTATTTTCGAAATTTGAAGCATTTGAAAATTTATTTTCACAGTCGATTGTAAATGTATGTAGGCCTCTAAAGAGGGGTTGAAATCCCATACCTTGGATTAGATCAACAGTACTGATTGTTGGAGCCTTTAAGTTATCAGGCAGCGATGATTACCTTTGACATTGAGAAAGAGAAGCGGCATCGATTATTTCTGCAATTGGCTAACAGGGGCATCACCTATAAACCTCATCATTAGCTATAATCCAATTTCAGCTTGACATGGAATATCACCAACCTCAACATCATAATTGTTGACAATCATATCATAACTTTGGCTTGTAAATTGAACCATTTCCTAGTTTTAAACCCGACACTCTGACTATCGACACCAAACCCTTATGGAATCGATTCCTTACGATGTTGCATTTGCACATCGATGCTAATCATCATGGCATCGAGTTTCATGAAGTTGCTTTGCCTCGTCAATGCTAATCATTATAGAATCAAGTTTCATCAACTTTAACATTCATATGGGATATAAAATTTAGCCTAGATTCGAAGTGCATATGAGGATCTTGACATTATTTACTTCGATATTATCATCGCTGACTTCAACATCGATGCCATAAATCTCAATATTATTGACTTCAACATCGATGTCAGGAATCTCGACATCAAGGATCATCTAACTTTGATGACGTGGAATACCATTAACCTTGACATCGATTCTGATAATCACGATGTCTTACTTCGACATCGTCATCATTGGTCTCTTTTGATATTTATATATACGAGATTCTCTGCTTTCATTTAGACTTATAATCTCGATATGGATCAGACCTGAAATTTAAACCGTAATCATTTATAAAGGGGCATGAAGTTGATTTCATAGAGGAGCAGAAGCGGTATCGAGAATGTTACGCTCAGGCATTTCATCGAACATTTGTCGTGCAACAACCTGAAGGGTCATTTCAACAAACACTTATACACAGCAGGCTACCTAGGACATCTACCTTAACTGCAATGGCTAAGGGACTTCCGGATGATACGGATACAAGACAATATAGACAAAAGCTAAAGATAACCCTCGGGAAGCTAAGTGGAAGGACGTGCACATTGTGCATGTGCACATTGTATCTGTGTACAACTACATATTTTATTTATAAATTATAGTTTAGTAATGTATTATGATGAGTTGTCATAAGACTTGGTCAGTTGAATAAGTCCATGTTTATGAGTGTATATAAGAGAAGGAGAATGTAAAATAGTTTGTATGAAAAATGAATAAAAGTGAAATAAGTTTCTTTTAACTCTGTGTCTTGTTTTATTTCTCATTTCTATGTAATTTCCGTATCATTCTGACTTCATCCCTATTCTTGCATTATCTTGTATCTGCTCCTTCATCATCTTCTTCAAATTCTACACCATCTCTCCATTGCCAATCCTCCTGCACTAATCTTTACCTACATATCCTCTCTCCGTCAACCTGCCACGATTTCCAATGCTTTGACTCATACTAGAGCCCAGGTTGCTAGAAACAAAGATCCTCACAATATGGTATCGGAGCTAGCTGGTGAGCAAGATTCAGACCCTCGCCCTGAAGGCCCTTTAATTATAGGCAACATTGAAGAGTCTAATACAACTTCACTCATTGGCTAAGTCACTCTTGATCAATTGTCACAGCAAGATAGGTGGCATAATCAGGATCTCATCAACAATAGGAATGCACTGTCTCTTAAGAAAGTGGAAAAGATTACTCAAGAGTTGTAAATTACAACCACAACCTTGTCCAAGAACAGTCAAGAAGTCAATATTAAATTGGACAAAATGCAGGAAATGATGAATAATTTTTTTTCTGAGTTCAAAGATTTCAAAAATCAACAAACACCAGATGTTAGATCTGATGGCAACAGATCGAAATTTTTTACCTCACAACAACAGATCCAACATTTACATTCCTCCAAATCATAGATCACCGATTCTTCCCAGACCAAACAACATTCATTTGGAGCAACTACCTTCGTGAAACTCTGAACATCACACCAGAGACTCTGTAAAACTTAACATCAAAATAGATTTTCCTACATTCACAGATGAAGACAGAGTTATTGATTGGTTGAGACAAGCTGAGCAATTCTTTATTTACAACAATACCGATGTACATGAATGGGTTAATATCTGCTCTTTTCGTCTAAAGAAAGAAGCCCTGCAGTGGTTTTATAGATACTCCCATCAGGTACTAGATTATGATAACTGGTCTACATTTCATAAGGCCATTCAAGTACGCTTTAAACCAAACGAATTAGAGAGACCATATGATACATTTTCTTCATTAAAACAAACAACTTCTGTTATGCAATATGTTAATCAATTTGAACAATTAGAAGGAATGATAGAACAAATCACCTATGCACATCTTTTACAAAAAAATTGGGGGTTTAAAAGAAGAAATTAAATTTGATGTTATTGCTGCCAACCCATCTGATTTTGATTCAGCAGTGATTCTTGCAAAAACTTATGAAACAAAGTGGTTAGCGGCAAACAAATATACTAAAATTAATTCTTCTAAAGCGAATTCAACCTCCAATAAAAAAGCATTTCCTTCTAAATCATCCGTTCAAAGTTTTTCAGACAAGCAGTCAAAAATAAAAAGTTTGACACCAGAAGAGATTCTAGACAAGAAAATAAAAAATCTTTGCTTTGGGTGTAATGAGAAATATCATTCTAGTCACAAATGTAAAAAAACCAAGCAAGTATACATTTTTGAGGGAATTATTAATTTAGATGATTTAACAAATCAAGATGATTCATCTGATAATTTTTTAGACCTGCATGAATCAGATAATCACCAAGATTCAGAAAACACACTACTACCCATTTCTATAAATGCATTACTAGGAATTCCAACATTACATACTATTAAAATCAGAGGAAAAATCAACAAAAAATCTGTTGTTTTTCTTATTGATTCTGGTTCAACTCACAGTTTTATTGATAGCACTTTAGCTCAAAAATTAAACTTGAAGAAAAATCATACAAGAACTTATGAAATGCAGGTTGCCAATGGCCAAAAGCTTCAAGGTAATGAACTTTGCTCTCAAATTTTATTAACATGTCAAGGTTGTAAAATGCCTATAGATCTGCTAGTTCTACCTATGGAAGGTTGTGATATTGTCTTGAGTACACAATGGACGAGGGAACTTGATGAAATTTGTTTTAATTTCAAAACGCTTCAAGTTTGATTTTATAACAATGGCAAAGAATATAAATGGAAAGGACTAACAAGTTCTGATATGCAACATTTTAATGAAGATAAAATTTCTAAGGAATTGAACTCAGCTCAATTGAAATTCATGCTCCTTTCCTTATCCACTTCCACACTGTCACACACAAATATTCACACTGATATTCAACAATTATTAGATGAATTTCCCTCTGTCACTAACTCACTAACTACAATGCCTCCAAAAAGGGACTATGACCACAAAATACCACTGTTAAATGGTTCAAAGCCAATTTGTTTAAAGCAATATAGACATTCACATTATATAAAGAATGCACTTGAAAAATTAATTAAGGAAATGCTAGACCCTAGTATTATTAGAAACAGTCACAGTGCTCTTGCAGCCCCAGTTGTAACGGTCAAGAACAAAGATAGCTCTTGAAGGTTTTGTATTGATTATAGAGGATTAAACAAAATTGAAATTAAGGATAAGTTTCCCATTCCTCCTATAGATGATCTACTAGATGAACTTCATGGTTCACGATATTTTACTAAGCTTGATTTTAATTCTAGCAATCATCAAATAAGAATGCATGATGATGATATACATAAAACTGCTTTCAGACACACGAGGGTCATTATGAATTTTTGGTAATTCCATTCGGATTGTCTAATGCCCCATTAACATTTCAACCCCTTATGAATTCTATATTTAAATGTTTTTTAAGACAATTTATTTTTGTTTTCTTTGATGATATCTTAATTTACAGTACCTGTTGGGATGATCATCTAAAGCATCTCAGAATTGCATTGCAACTGCTCCAAGACAATCATCTATCATCAAATTTTCCAAGTGCTTTTCTGCAGAAAGCAAGTTGAATTATTTGGGCCATATTATTTCTACACATGGAATTTCAGTGGATAAAGAAAAGACCAAAGCAATTCTAGGCTGGCCTCAACCACACAACCTCAATGCTTTGAGGGGCTTTCTAGGCCTTTTTGGGTATTATAGAAAATTTATTAAAGGTTATGGGATAATTGCAAAACCACTTACCACAATGTTGAGGAAAGATTCTTTCTTTTGGACAACTAAAGCTACTGAGGCATTTTATAAACTATAGTCTTGTCTTATCAACCCTCCTATATTAGTCATAACTAATTTTAAAAAAGAATTTGTTGTTGAGTGTGATGCAAGTGGATCTGGTACTGGTGCAGTATTATTACAAGACATAAAATACTAGCCTATATAAGCCAAGCACTGCAAGGAAATAATCTGCATTTATTAACTTATGAAAAAGAGCTACTTGCTTTAATACATGCAGCAAAGAAGTGGTCATAATACTTAATTGGATGGAAATTCATAGTTCGTACAGACCATCAGAGCTTGCACCATCTTCTATCTCAGAAACTAACCACAAGACTTCAAGGGAAATGGTTAGCAAAGTTACATGGATATGAATATGAAGTTCAATACAAAAAAGGAAAAGAAAACATTGTAGCAGACAGCTTATCCAGAATACATGATGATTCGAACCTCTTTGCCATGTCAGTAGTACAGCCTAATTGGGTTATTGAACTTAGAAATCAAATCAAGCACAATCCATTCTTTGACATAAAGAAGGAAAATATTCTACAAGGAAAATTAGACTCCACAAAGTATCAGATAGTTGATGATTTAATATTTTATAAAGAGAAATTTTTATTGGATCATTCTCAGTCAGACCTCATCAACACAATTCTATTTGAATTTCACTCTTCCTCGCTTGGAGGACATTATGGAGTAAAAAAGACATTGCAGAAAATAAAAAAGGTCTTCTTTTGGAAGCATATCAAAAGGTCAGTGGAAAAATACATTTTACAATGTGATAATTGCCAACGAGCTAAAACAGAAAATATTTCATCTCCTCGTCTACTACAACCACTACCACTACCAGAACATGTTTGGTCTGACATATCAATGGATTTTATAACACACCTACCAAAAAGTAATAATGCAACAGTTATTTTTGTGGTCGTTGATAGGCTATCAAAATATGTCCATTTTTCTCTCTTCAACATCCATACATAGCAAAGACAGTGGGAAGAGTATTTTTTGATGGCATTTTTAAATTATACGGCATGCCAAAGACCATCATAAGTGACAGAGATTCTTCATTCCTTAGCACATTTTGGCAAGGGCTATTTCGATCAAAAGGATGCACTCTAAAATTTAGTTCTTCATACCATCCCCAAAAAGATGGCCAAACTGAAATAACAAATAAAGCATTGGAAACTTATCTGCGGTGCTTTGTTTGCCATTAGCCTCAAGAATGGAATAACTGGCTAACATTAGCAGAATATTGGTTTAATACAACATGGAAGGAATCCATTCAAATGACACCATATGAAGTGCTCTATGGAAGACAACCACCAACTCTCCTATCCTATGCACCAAACACTACAAAATTACAACAGGTAGAATAACATTTATTCTCTAGAGACATAATACTACAATTTTTGAAAGACAGTTTACAACTTGCTCAAGAAAGGATGAAGAAATTTGTAGATAGAAAACGAACAGAGAGATAATATTCTGTTGGAGATTGGGTTTATTTAAAATTACAACCCTATAGGTAAATTTCAGTAAGCACAACAAAGACAAATAAATTGTCACCAAAATACTATGATCCATTCAAAATTATTGCAAAAATTGGCTCGATAGTTTATAAGTTAGAATTACCTGACACAGTTCGAATACATCTAGTTTTTCATATCTCCCAGTTGACAAAGATAATTGGCTCTACTATTGTTTTACAACATGACTTGCCATCCTACAAAGTAGAATTAGTTGAGGAACCTGAATCAATATTGAATAGAAGGCAAATTCCATGAAATAATAAACCAGTTGCTCAAGCCTTAGTTAAATGGAAAAATAAACCAGATTTTGATGCCACATGGGAAGATTATTGGGATCTAATTCGAAAGTTTCCCACATTAGACCTTGAGACAAGGTCTCTTTTTAAAGGGGGGGTTGTTTCGCTCAGGCATTTCATCGAACATTTGTTGTGCAACAACCTGAAAGGTCATTTCAACAAACACTTATACATTGTAGGCTACCCAGGATATCTACCTTAACTGCAATGGCCAAGGGACTTCCTGATGGCTCGGAGATGATACAGATACAAGACAATATAGACAAAAGCTAAAGATAACCCTCGGGAAGCTAAGTGGAAGGACGTGCTTGCACAGTGTATCTGTGTACAACTGCAGATTTTATTTATAAATTATAGTTTAGTAATGTATTATGATAAGTTGTCATAAGACTTGGTCAGTTGAATAAGTCCAGGTTTATGAGTATATATAAGAGAAGGAGAATGTAAAACAGTATGTACGAAAAATGAATGAAAGTGAAATCAATTTCTTTTACCTCTATGTCTTCTTTTATTTTCTCATTTCCGTGTAATTTTAGTATCATTCTGACTTCACCCCTATTCTTGCATTATCCTGTATCTTCTCCTTCATCATCTTCTACAAATTCAACACCATCTCTCCTCTACCAATCCTCCTGCACCGATCATTACCTGGATATCCTCTCTCCATTAACCTACCACGATTTCCAACGCTATGATTCACACTAGAGCCTAGGTTGCTAGAAACAAAGATCCTTACAGAGAAGATGGTTTAAAAGGAAGATGGATCTGGTGTCGAGGATGAACATAAGATTAATTAGCTATCACATATGTAGATGTCGAGGAAGAACGATTAGTTGTCGAATATTAAAATAGGAAAATGATGTCGAGCATTAGATGAGAGTAGGGAATGTCGAGCCTATCGCTTGACTTTGATGTCGAACACATGCTGCAATTTGCTATCATACTTTATTATGGTATTTTTGTCATTTGGAGGTTCGAGCCCTCCTTTTAGCACCGAAAATGTTAACGATAAAATTCACAAGCACCTAAAAATATGTGCAAGGTGGTATATTCAAGGAATTTCCAAGAATGCCTCTTGAACTTGTGGTGAATTACAAATTCTTTTTAATTCAAATTCAATAATGCAGAAAGAATAAAATAGACAAAAATGCTTGGATCGTCCTATTTATTCAAATATGAATTTGTTACAAGAGGAGTAATAAGAGAGGGAAATAAGTTTAAGGCTGCTTCTAGTAAGGGTGTACATCCATATATATATATATATATATATATATATATATATATATATATATATATATATATAGTGATTGGGAGGAGGTTTGCTTACCCAAGTTGGCGATGTGGGACTTTTAGCGCCATGTATCATGTAGTGAAATGTGAAGGCTCTGTAGCTTTATGAAATAAAATTCACGAAATCCTCTTAAATTGGCCTTTGTAAACAATCTCCTCCTTCTATCTTTTGCATGATCTTTGTCATCTTCCATCATGGTTGTTATGTGAAGTCGATAACCATTAAATATGGCTTTGATTGATACATTCGGCATTTGGCCTTTTAATCATGTTGACAAAGTGCAACGTCGATGTTGGAAAAATGCACTGTTGTTACACTACGGCTTCGATGGAGATCATCTCATTTGTTTTGGTAGCCTTTACATGGATGTTGTGCTACTATGATGATCATGCTTTATCTATAAAACTCAGTATCGGTTGATGGCTTTGGCAATAGCTTCGACTACTTTGATGTAATAATATGCTTGGTTTGCTTGTCGATATTAATAGACAAACTTTTAGTGCCACCTCTGTAGTGATGATCTTTTGAAGCTCGACACTAAAAGATGGTGCCATTGTTACTAATGGAGAATGGTCATAGTATAGGCATGATATCAATATCATTGTTGTCGATCTTAAATGAATTGCTTTATGAACGTTGATGACATTCATGGTCAACATCACATGGACAGATTAAGCTCAACCTCTCACGAGGCTCAGTATTGTCACAGGCACGACATTCGGTGAGCTCGACAAGGAATTGATTAAACTTGACAAGGCATTAAAGTATGTCGATGAGTTAAGAAGCGGCATGATTTTATGGTCGTTAACATTGATTTATTTTTGCATCTGGAGCTTCGAACCTCGACATGAACCCCTAGTCTCGGCATTGATTCCTTAGCTCATATCTTTTGATAACTATTAGGATGAAATAAGTAATTTTCATCTTTCCTAAAATAGCTGTGAACCTCTATTAACCCTAATTTCATCAAAAACCACAACTTTGCTTACTAATATTAGCCAAATCATCAATTAGAGTGGTGATTAGCATATAAAAACTTGGGATTATCATTTTGGCTAATCTGAGTCCTCCTTTTTATCCACTTCGGATCTAAAAGGCGGAATTGATATGTTAGGTATTTGGTGAGTGGTTCTCAACTCCACTATGCCTGTTTATATGGTTAAAAACGATATTTTTGACATGTTTACAGTCCTAAAACATTTTCTAACTTTAATCGCATTTTCATAGATGTTTATAGCCAAATTTTAAAGGATTTAAAGTGGGTTTTAAATGTTTTACAACTTCTTTTATTTATATGTATACGCTAGTGTAAAAATTATATCTAGATTTGGATTTGCTTGATTACCATGTTCTTATGTATTGCATGTACGAACGGATGTGTATATATATATGATGTTCCATGTTTTTATTTTGTACTTTGATGTAGTTTTCTAGTCCTTTTAGGCAGTTAGGAATGGACTGGTCGAATTAGCAAATTAAAGGCAAAGATGGTCAGAATTCGATGAAACTTGAAGCAGGGGTTCTATAACATGAGGGGAGCTCACGGTTCAAGTTGTATTCAAATTGGAGGTAAGTTTTATGATTGGTACCAAGAGCTTTCTGATTGGTATTAAGAGCTTTCTGTTGGTGGTGGATATTTGGTTCTTCAAGACAAAGCTAGAGGTGATGAGTGAAGGTAAAGTGCAAGAATTTGGCTAAGCATTAGGCTACATACCTAGAGATTTGGAGGAAACGAAAATAAGAGCTTTTGGAGTTTGTACCAGGAGCATTCGAGTTGATGCCCAGAGCTTTGGAGGAAAGTGGTCGGGCTCAATGAACGTGAAAGATGGAACACTAGAAGAAAAGAAAGAATGTTAGCCAAATTATCTAAGCACACAACTTGCACCGAGAGATTTTAACCGGTATTGAAAGGCTTTCTTTGATGGGGTCGAGATCAAACTCCCAGGAAGACAAAAAGAGGCTCTGTAATTCATGTTGATATGTTTGTTTGCACAGTGTTTAATGGCGATGTAGTAGCGCAATCGTAGCTTCGGGACATCAATGATGGTAACTCGATGATGAAAGCAATTAAGTTCCAGTGATGGCGCCTTAATGTTGAAAGGAGTCATGAGAATAGTTATCCACAAATGGCGGGTTCCAAGAAGGGTGACCCATGGATGAATGTTTGAAAGGGTCTATCGTGGAACGGAGGAATGTGGAATGGTTCCCTTAATAATGGAGACCGGATGGAGCAAGGAATGGGCTTGACTATTTATGCTAAGGGATCGTTGATACTCGATGTCTTTTCTGTTGTACTTGGAGCAGGGTTATTGTGAGTGCACTTATGAGCAGTTTGAAAGGAAACCCCAGATCATTTGAAATGATCTGTTTCCTCTAAACAGGTGGAATGGGTTTCGTATTTAGCTTTAGGCTACGAGATACATGAGAACATTGAAAACCAGAATTTTCATTTATCTCTGAAAAAGGAAAGGTCATACGAGTTATCATATATCCATAGCACACACGAGTGGTAGTAGAGATTGTCTGATGGAAGCTATGGTTGCTTAGGTTGTTTTCTTCCATAGTCTATCACTCTAGGGATTTAACTAGAGATGGGTATTGGGGATAAGGATACCTGGACACACGTCATCATACGTGGTTTACGGTATATCTTTACTATATTTGTAGAGTGGCATATTATGTTTGTTATGTGCAAGCTCTTTAGTTATAGGGACAAGTCAAGTTTGGTTCATATACCCTTGTTCCTTACTATATTATCATGTATATTATATTTGAGATTCATTTACTGCTTACACCGGACTATTTTCTGATCTGAGGTTTATGTTTTGCTTCTTATTATCTTGGGAACTCTTACATGAGTAAACTAAATAGCAGGTCTAGGTGCAACATAGTAGTTGTCCAGAAGATGAGCAGGATGGAGCTATCTTGTATTATATATGGATATCTATGCTTATTCCGCTGTGCAATACCGTAGAGCCTTGAGTGTTTGCTTATTACTAATACTATTATGAGATAGTTACTTGGGTCTATTTTCATTTGGATAAACTTTGTTACTTGCTATATAACTCTGTGGTTCTATACACTGATATTTGGATCACTTAGTTATTACTGGCTCCAATATTTTATATATATGCTATATATTATATTTTATTTCATGCGTTGTGAGATATACGACAGGTTCTGTGATGTTTTGTTTCATTTACAAATCTTGACGATCATCCTACATTGATGGGGCAAATCAGCCGCACACTATCCTCTGTATATTGGGTGTCGATGGTGAAGGGTGACTGCCACATGAATAATGCAAAAGGTAGTATTCAATTTGCACATATGTATTATATGAGGAAAGTTATATAAAAAAAGCTTGAGAATTTGTTTCTGCTCAAAATAAAACTAGAAACTCATAAGACTGTATATATTATATATGTGTGTCTAGCTTGTTAAATTAAATAATTTGAAACCTATTCATCCTTAAAGCTTTATATACTTTTATTTCAATTAATTTACACTAAACTTTTTATATCTTGAATATTAACATATAACTAAAGGATGTGAAAATAGAATACATACCTCATGTTTTGCATGTAAAGAAATCAACCAAACCATGCAATAACATTCTGATAGAAAACTCTTGATAAATTCAGAAAATCCATTTTGCATCTCTTTTTCATTACATCCACACCTATAATCTGTAATGCTATTTTAGTTACTATATTTATACATATATAATGATTATTGTTGATAGATATGGACATATGTTAAGTAACAATTCTCCAATACTCCATTATAGAATGCATGTAAAAGATATTGGAATCAACCAATACCGAAGATATACTCATCAAAAGCAACTGATACAACAACGACGAGAACACAATAAAACATATACACACAGAAAGCAGTGTAAAAAGCTAACCATATATTTGAGAAATACAGAATGGGTGGCTCTCAATAATACCCCATCTATAGAAGACACTATAAACTTCGCTTTGGTTGATTCAAATTGTTAGTCCGTGAGATGATGGTTTTGATGACAACAACCTTAGAATAGATTATAAAATATAAATACTGACATTATAAGTTTAGACATACATGTATATGCAGGATTTAACAATGTAGGTACCAAGAATGAAGACTGTACAGTATAGAGATTCAAGATATCAAGATAGAAGACTCATGAGTATCAAGATTTCAAGGTTAAGTATTTTTATTAGGAATTTTGTTAAAACTCGTAGAAAAGCACTGGCATCTTAAAATCCAATTTATTCGTGGAATGGAATCCACTTCGAGCCTGTTAAAGGGATGGAACCCTAAGTAAGATGGAACCTACGAAAAATCTAGTGGAACATTGTTTTGTATCCGCTAACTTTTTATTCAAAATGATTTTACAAAATTATCTTGTTTTCAAAATGATTTCAAAACTTTCCTTTTAAAAACATCAAAACCCTCTATTCTGATTTTAAATAATTTCATCCTCAAAATTATCTTTAATTTCAAAGTCAAATTACTCCTGATTTTAAACTATCTTTTAATAAATATATTTTACTTTTAAATATTTATACTTAGATTTAAATATAAAATTATGGTTAAATTCTATATATATAATTCTCTTTATTTACTTATGAATTTTAATGAAAGTGAAGTATATTTATAAAGTTTAAAATAGTTTTAATATAAAATAAAAGTTATTTTCAAAGAAAATCAAAGTACCAAAAAATCCTTTGGGATGTCGACATGCCCAAGTACCCCATGTCGACATGGTGTCAGTTGAGTTCAAAATTTAAATTTCAAAAGAAGTGTCTATTCTCCATAACTCTTCATGAATGGACATGGCTGTTGTTCTTCTATAAATAGGGGTTAGTTTCAACGAATTTTATATCATATTTTCTAGTTTTTCACTCCTCTTCTTCTTCCACATTTCTTAATACATATTCTTACCATTACTCTGCCGAAATCAACATTGAATCGAACTCGATTAATTCTAGTTTGATTCTCTATCACTATCTCTACAAGGTTGTCGGTGCTATTTAGAGTTATAGGCTTTTTGTAATATATCAAAAGAGAAAAGGTGTGATTATAGCCTTGAAAATCAATCAAAAGAGAAAAGGTGTGATTGTAGCCTTGGTAAATCAATTGGGTGAACTTGTGGCCCGGAAATCAAGTATCTCTAATCAGAGGATAGAAATTCTGGAGGGTGTGCCTCGTAGCCTTGAAACCGAGGGTGTAATTGTACAATTGCTTTTGAAAGGAAATTTGTACTTGTGTTGCAGGATTGGATGTAGGGTAACTCCGAACCAGTATAAAATCCAGTTTGTTCTTTTCTTTACTGCTTTTATTTTATTTCTGCATCTGTGTTTGTTGCTGTGATTATATCTGTGTCTGTATATTGCATACGTCAACGTATAAATTAACATAAACTCAAAAAGATTTAGTAATTCTTTATTAACACTATTCAACCGCTCTAGTGTTAATCCTTGCCTTAAGATCCGTAATCCGCAATTTCTCACAATTGGTACCAGAGCAAGGTTTTCAAAGTTTCATAATCTGATTTTTGAAAAGTTTTCAAAATGGCTACCAACACGGTACTGTTACTAACACTACTATCCCTGTCACTAGTTCATTTGTAAAGGGTCAGTCTACTATCAGACCACCACTTTTTAATGGCGGTAACTATGCATATTGGGCATGTAGGATGAAAATATATTTACAATCTATAGGATTAGACACTTGGAATATCACATAAACAGAATATTCTGAACCCACAACTAATTTTTCACATTGGACTGCTGAGCAAAAGACTGTTGCACAAAATAATTCTAAGGCAATGAATATTCTGTTTTATTCACTAGATAGAAATGAATTCAATAGAGTGTCAGTTTGTAAGTCTGCATATGAAATCTAGAAAACTTTGCAAGTTACTCACGAAGGAATAAGCAAAGTTAAAAAGACCAAAATTTCCATGCTCACAAATAAGTTTCAATTATTTAAAACGAATCCTAGTGAGTCTATTTCGGATATGTATAGTAGAATTCAGGATACTATGCATTCTCTTATATCTTTGGGAAAGGAATTTTCTGAAGAAGATCAAGTCATAAAGATTTTAAATTCTTTAACTTTGGAATGGGATCAAAAGACAATTTCGATCGAAGAGGAAAATGACATCAGTACTTTAAAGATAAAAGAATTAATTGGAAATCTAATGTCGTATGAAGTTCAAATGATCCAGAGAAGAGAAAGTAAAGCATATGAAAAGAAATCAATGGCATTCAATGCATTGAATGATGGATCAGACTCAAACATCGATAATGATGAAGAGATGGCCTTTATGACCAGCAATTTTAGGAAATTCCATAAATACAGAAAGATGAATAATCTCAAGAGAAACAACTATAAGTATTCTGGAAATCAGAATGTAGTGATAAATAATGACTAATGTTACAGCTGTGATAAACCAAGCCATTTCAAAAGAGACTGTCCGTATACAGATAGGCAAAATTCTCCTATGAACAATGATCCAGCAAAGAAACGGAAGCGTGCATTTACTGCTACTCTAGATGACTCAGACTCGTCCTCAAGTGATGATGATCAGAAGATAGATAATTCGATTTTTTGTTTCACAGCTGTTCATAACTCCGACGAATTCCAAGAGACGGACTCAGAAAAAGGTACACGTTTATAATACAATTGGTTGAAATTGCTTGCTTAGAATTAGTTGCTTGATTGTTTGATTGATTGATTTTGAATTGGTGTGTTGTTTGAATTTTAAAATTTGTTTTCTATTTTATATTAATATTTCATTATTTTATTATTATTTTTATTATTTTTATTATTTTTTAATAGTATAATAATATTTTCTGAAATGTACTTGAAGTTTAATAATATTTCATATATATATATATGGGTATTGAAAATAATAATAATATATATATATATATATATATATATATATATATATATTAGAGAACTTAGGAAAAATCAATTCATGAAAATTCAAAGGCATATGTCGACATGGTCCCTACAATGATGTCGACATGGGTACCTGAATTTGAATTTCAAAATTTGAATTCAAATGTTTGAATTTCCCTCCATCTTTTCACTTCATTCAATTCTCTGAAAAGCTACCTTTTGACCAGAGAATATGTCCTTTAAGAATCTATTTATTCACTATCTTTTATCATATCTTTTCACTCTCATTTTCAAATTCAAACTCTCTCTTCATAACTTCAAGCTCTCTACTCTCTACTTTAATGGATTCTTCAAGCAACCCCTCCACTATGAGAATTTCCAAAAAAATCAAAAAGTGATTATTCAATGATCTGGAGGCAATAAAAGCATACATCAATTATGCTAACTATACCAAAGTCCATCCTGGAAAATTTGCTATTTTTCAAGAATTTTCTTCTTATGAACTTGATTCCCTTTTTGCAAACAATGGAGTTCTTAGCCTTATTGATGCTTCTCAAAATGATTTTGTTTGCTACCAAATCTTGTCAAAATTTTCTATGCTAATTAAACCGTGGAATTTATCATGGAAA
This sequence comes from Allium cepa, assembly GCA_030765085.1. Taxonomy (NCBI): domain Eukaryota; kingdom Viridiplantae; phylum Streptophyta; class Magnoliopsida; order Asparagales; family Amaryllidaceae; genus Allium; species Allium cepa. The sequence continues at coordinate 70,300,714 of CM060930.1, read as the reverse complement.
TGAGGATGAAATTTGGAGTAGTGTCAAAGGCACTAGAATTGTTTTGAATTGTGATCTTTTGGGTACCATTCTCAATTGCAAGTGTATGAGAATGGATCTTTCTAATTTTAAAATCGATGAAAATGATCATGAGACATTTCATCACATTTTCGAAGGAATTTATAATTTTGAATTCAAAAATTGAAATTTTCGTCCAAAGGCAAGAATTGTCAATCTTCTTTTGCAACATACTTTAACCCCAAGATCGGGGAATTTTAACAATCCTACTTCAAAAGTTTGCAAAGCTCTTTTTGCTATTTTTGGAAATTATGACATAAATTGGGCGCAAGTTATTTTGGATGAACTTCGTCCTAAAAATCTTCAAATGGGTGAGAATACTTTATACCATGGAATTTATCTCACTTGGATTTTTAACTATTTTGGAGTGGATTTCAAATGCGAAGAATTTGTTTCTAGAAAAGATTTCAATCATTCCAACATTTCTCTTATGAAAATTCCTTTTGTTTTTCAACCTTATGAGAACCTTGCCGAAAAAGAAGAGCGATTAGCTCATGAGGAAATGGAAGAAGAGGAAGAAGGGGATGAAATGGAAATTGAAGAAGAAAAAGAAGGTGAAACCTCTTTGGAAAGCATTGACTATCCTCCTAATCCATCCACCAAAACCCTTCTCAAAAACCAAAAGACGATTGTTGAGAACCAACGGATTCTTAAAAGATCCGTTAATTAGAAGTTGGACAAAATTTCATCCAAGATGAACAAGTTCATTTCCAAAGTCAGCAAGAAACTTGGACTATCTTCATCATCATCCTCTAACGAGTTTTATCTTTTCGTATCTTATTGTATTTGTTTTAGTTTGCTTTATTTCAAATGTTCATGTAGTTTGTTGTGTGCTTAATCGTTGTATTATCGTAGTATGCAATGAAATGAAATTTCCTTTCTGTTATCTACCTAGTCTTATCTCTAGAATAAATGTTAGTATATCATATATATATATATATATATACACAATTATTCACAAAATCAAATTATTCATAATTTTACACTAACCCATGTCGACATCCCCTGTATGACCATGTCGACATGTACTGGTCAGAAATGACAATTGATTTTGAATTTGAAATTTGAACAACTTTCAAATGTCTATTCATTTCAAACGAATTTCTACACCTATAAATACCTGATTCTTCCAGAATTCTTCACTGAAATTTATTTCTTATCATCTATATCCTTTATTTCTTTCACAAATTCAACTATGGCTAATCCTATTCACAATCTATCCGAAAATCTTGAAGAAACCCTTAATTAATTCAAGAATATTCTCTCGATTATTCTACATAACCAGCGTCACTTAGAATTGAGTCAAATGCAGATGATCAAGGAACAAGAAAGGCACTTCGATGCGATACGATATATGATCTCCTCTCTGCACAAGGATGATAACGAAGCACATCCTCTTGTCTCTCTCACCAATGACAATGATAATTGGGATGCCATTAAGGCAGACCCAATCTTTGGGGAAGTAGGATGGGTGGAAGTTCTACATAATGTTTGATTTTTATTTGTTTGCTTTGATTGATTTGGTCTGGATTGATACTCTATGTGGATTGATTTCTTGATATTGGTTTGAAGTTTGTTTTATAAAACATATATATACATTGAAATGTATATAGTCTTTGATTAGTTATCATGTTCATAAGTATAGTTATTTCTTAATCTATATATTATATATTCCATTGTATAGTTTATCGATGCAGGTACTGAAGCCCAAGAATGAGGGGGAGTGAGTTTTTTGTTGATGACAAAGGGGCAGAAATATAAAATAGGGTAGTTAGGCATAAATTAAGGGGGAGTTATTAGTTTTAGGGGGAGTTATTAGGATAGAAATAATATTTTATAAACAAAGGTTGTCATCATCAAAAAGGGGAAGATTGTTAGTCCGTGAGATGATGGTTTTGATGACAACAACCTTAGAATAGATTATAAAATATAAATACTGACATTATAAGTTTAGATATATATGTATATGCAGGATTTAACCATGCAGGTACCAAGAATGAAGACATTACAGTATAGAGATTCAAGATATCAAGATAGAAGACTCATAAGTATCAAGATTATCAAGAGTTCAAGATTTCAAGGTTAAGTATTTTTATTAGGAATTTTGTTAAAACTCATAGAAAAGCACCGGCATCTTAAAATCCAATTTATTCGTGGAATGGAATCTACTTCGAGCTTGTTAAAGGGATGGAACCCTAAGTAGGATAGAACCTACGAAAAATCTAGTGGAACATTGTTTTGTATCCACTAACTTTTTATTCAAAATTATTTTACAAAATTATCTTGTTTTCAAAAAGATTTCAAAACTTTCCTTTTAAAACCATCAAAACCCTCTATCCTGGTTTTAAATAATTTTAGCCTCAAAATTATCTTTAATTTCAAAGTCAAATTACTCCTGATTTTAAACTATCTTTTAATATAATATATTTAACTTTTAAATATTTATACTTAGATTTAAATAAAAAATTATAGTTAAATTCTATATATATTATTCTCTATATTTACTTATGGATTTTAACTATAGTCAAGTATATTAATAAAGTTTAAAATAGTTTTAATATAAATAAAAGTTATTTTCAAAGAAAATCAAAATACCAAAAAATCCTTTAGGATGTCGGCATGCCCAAGTACCCCATGCCGACATGGTGTCAGTTGATTTCAAAATTTAAATTTCAAAAGAAGTGTCTATTCGCCATAACTCTTCATGAATGGACATGGTTGTTGTTCTTCTATAAATAGGGGTTAGTTTCAACGAATTTTATATCAGATTTTATGGTTTTTCACTCCTCTTCTTCTTCCACATTTCTTAATACATATTCTTACCATTACTCTGCCGAAATCAACATTGAATCGAACTCGATTAATTCTAGTTTGATTCTCTATCACTATCTTTACAAGGTTCTCAGTGCTATTCAGAGTTATAGGCTTTTTGTAATCTATCAAAAGAGAAAAGGTGTGATTGTAGCCTTGAAAATCAATGAAAAGAGAAAAGGAGTGATTGTAGCCTTGGTAAATCAATTGGGTGAACTTGTGGCCGGAAAATCAAGTATCGCTACCCAGAGGATAGAAATTCTGGATGGTGTACTTCGTAGCCTTGAAACTGGGGGTGTAATTGTACAATTGCTTTTTAAAGGAAATCCGTACTTGTGTTGCGGGACTGGATGTAGGGTAACTCCGAACCAGTATAAAATCCGGTATGTTCTTTCCTTTACTGCTTTTATTTTATTTCTGCTTCTGTGCTTGTTACTGTGATCATATCTGTGTTTGTATATTGCATACATCAGTGTATAATTAACATAAACTCAAAAAGATTTAGTAATTCTTTATTAACACTAGTCACCCCCCTCTAGTGTTTATCCTAGCCTTAAGATCCGCAATTTCTCACATAAATATCCCATTGTTATTTCTTCAAACTCGACTCTTTTGGCTCCTATACTGGATTAGCTATTTTTCCTGTTCAACTTGGTGCAAAGACCCCACTTTCTACTTCCTTGATAGTGATCGGTTCTCTGGCCTTGATGTTCATGCAAGTGCCTATGTTATTCCGTGATCTTATGTGCAATGGGAAGTGCACACATCTGCACCATCGGCCCAAATCTCACATGCCTTTAGTTTCTCATGTTGTAGGTTCACTTTTATTTGCATGCACCTGCACCATCGCCCATATTTTTCAGATGTACACGGTTGTACCGTTCAATTCCCAAATGCAGTGCTCCCAGTTTTTTATGCTTGCTAGTCTAAAAAAAAACATGTTCCCTCTATCTTGTTAGTCCCATTTTTAGCTCATGTTATACTAGCTTGCATCTTCATTTTGCATTCTTTTAGGATAGGTTTTCAAGTTTGCACATTGCAACTGTTCCATCTCAAGAAATCTAGAATGGATTGATCGCGTTGTACCTCCATACATAGAAGAGTCTCCAACATTCATTTTGGCTAATTCGAACATCCTAATGTGCTCCTCCAAATCCGACTCTCTGCCTTGCAATCTCGTTTAATTTTCGGTACCTTATCACCATTGCTTTGTTGTAGCTTTTCAGATGTTGTAATTACCTAATTGTTCTGACACTACTTTATGTTTTTCCACTATTCACATTATCAGAATATTAGTAGGCTTAACTACATGCATCCCACTATGCTGTAAAGCACCCTTTTGTTGCTGCAGATTTCCTATCATACACACTCAGTAACCAGCCTTGTACTTCATGACTCTAAACCAGTCAAACGGGCTGGGTTCGGTCAAAATAGGTAAAAAAAATAGCGGCTTCTATATTAGGTAGAGTTCAAATATGAGGATGAGAAGCCTGTTATTTTCTAAGTACAATTTTCAGTCTCCATGGAAAACAACAATGTGTGTTCAAAATTCTTATTTTCATAATTTATATTTTAAAATTTTAAGTTTTTAATAAATTGGTTTTCCATTTACAACCCTTCTAAAAATGGGTCTACCCAACCTATAAAACATTTAATAAAATTCATAAATGGGTTGACCCAACCCATTTATAACTAGAGTAAATGTGTTGGGTTAATGGCTTGGGTCATATTTTGATAAGTCTACATTACTCTTTTACAAGCAGTTCTCTTTATATAGCAGTTGCAATCGCTCAATACACGTGTTATTTCTCGTGCATCTGTTCCAACGCTCTCAAGAGTCAAGCCTAGTACCCATGTTTGTTTTTTCCCATCTTCCCCATTTTTTCTCGCACTTAGCTGTTCACATGTTGCTTCGTCTATCAAGCTTTATCATGTTCCCACATTTTGATTTCTCTATCCCTCGCTTAGAAAATCAATTTCTAGATCTCATAGGTAGAGGAAGCCTATTTATCTACTTTTAGTGCTAAATACAAGATAACTCACTTTCAATAAAACATGTCAACGTTTTTGTATAAATTGTTCATATTTGTTTGACTACTGAATGGAACAAACAAAAAGAATCCCTTATTTTTAAACCCATTACTTATAAAAGAAAGTTGCTTTTTAAAAAAACTGATCTTTGAAAATAAAATAATTAAAAATAAAACCTTTATTTAATTAATTAAGGGTAAGTCAAATCCTTTATTTATAAATAATTAAATTTTGAATAAATCTTAACTTAATCTTAATTAAATTTCAGCTTAATTAGAAATTAGGAAACAATTAAACCATCCGGATTAATAATTTGTTAATAAATAAACCTCCCTTAATTAATAGTTAATTAAATAATTAAACCTTACTTAACTAATAATTAATTAAAAAATTAACCCTTCCTTAAATATTAATTAAATAAATCTTACTCAATTAACTAATTATAATTATCTTACTTAATCAATACTTAAGTGCTAATTACCTTTACTTAATTCATAATTAAGTACTAGTTATCTTTACTTAATTGATTAATTTAATAACATTAAACCCTTACTTAATTAATAAGTAATAGTTACCTTTTTATGCGTATAATATGTTTGAAATATTTTTTTAAAAATACTCAAATTGAAAACACTTTTTGTAATGACCCACCTTTTTTGACAGTTTGAATTGACAATAAACCACACATATCAACTCAAACAGGGAGGATTGTTAATGGTTTAAATAAGTAAATAAGAGAAAAGGGAGAAGAAAACAAATATAGAATCTCACAGCGGAATGATAAAATATAATAATCCAATAAATAGTTCATGCAGCTGTTTATACAATACATTTGATTATATTCAATACAACATTTGTCAGAGTTATACATATACACCAAAGATACATAAGTAATTGTAACAACCTGCAAATCCGTACGCCTTTGAGTCGACAATATTCTCCATCAAATCAACTCAAAATGGATAGAAATACAAACCGTTAGAATTAAAGAAGAAAGAGGTAGAAGAAGAAATAGAAAACAATATCAGAATCCCACAATCACAACAGAACAACATATAATATATAACAACCAATTTTTATATAAAAGAATCGGTAATTCTATAATACTTTCAATCATCAGAGTACAACCTAATCCATATCACACCACTGGACAGTTATAATACTTGTCCACACAAAAGCTGACTATACAGCTTACACAACACGGCGGAATGTATATCAAGTATGTGTGATATGTCTCGCCATTCAGCTCGTCTCCTGAGCTCCATAGTATCCTATCATGTATCTGTAATACTCGGTCTGACCCAAGCATTATAATAAATAGCACCCGAGTCAGTCTGGGAAACCAGCGTGAGAAAACACACTAAATTGGATTATTAAAGTTTTCAAAATCCTTTGAAATCAAAGGTATCTCACAAGACCACGCCACAAATAAACAAGTCGGGTTTTTACCATACGATAACCAAAACATTTCTTATCAAGTCCTTTGATATTATAATAGTGTCTAAGTACAAATACTTATTCAAATAGCCGAAATTGTTACATTCATTAAATTCCAGCACAATAGGTTTACAAACAAGTTTGAAGGAACTTACTGGAGATTGAGTTTCCATACAATGGCAGGGCTACTGGGATAACGCCCGTCATAGTACGTGGTCTAGATCAATGTATCGAGGATCACTCCCGATCCCCTTCAACACAAGACCGGAGCCACCCCTTACTGGATAGTCCAAATAAGGTCACCCAGCGGTTGGGATCAGCAACTGCCCACTAAGCCAAGATCAAAAAGGGACATCCAGATAGGGATAATGTAACTGTTAACGCTAAAAATGTACGCTAACACCCCAGTGTAAATTGTAATATAGTGAAAGCACCACCCGTTGGTACGGGAACTGAAAATAAGAAGAAAATAGTAGAGAAATAGTAAAGAGACAACAGTTTTTATAGTGGTTTAGCTTAAAGTCAAGCCTACGTCCACTTAATCTCTTTTAGTGCTAATTTGATTACAAATTTTTCAATGATTCTTCAATTACAACACAATTAAGACGAGTAGCTAGAACTTCGATGTAGAAAAGCTCTTTGAATTCATGTCGAATGAGTTAGATCTTTCCCAAAGTTCGTTGAAGCGTCTTCGGTTTTTGAAGTGTTGAAGGAATCGAGAAAAAAGCAAAGTATTGGCGTTCCCGAAATGATTCCAAAAGTCCTTTTCCTGGTGGAGCAGGTGGGTTATTTATAGGGAAAATCTGGAGGTAGGTCGTAGGTCGCAGGTCGCATAGGAATTAGGTCGTAGGTCGCAGGCGACCTAACAGGGACGGGTTAAGGTTTATGCTTGATCAACTGCTTTGGTTGGTAGGTCGTAGTGACCTATGGGAGTGGAAAGTGACTTCAATATATTGAGGCATAAAGTGGAGCAACGTAGGCTAGGCTTAGGAGTAGCAGCGACCTAATGCTGGTGCGACCTATAATCAAACGACATAAGAATATGTGGCTTTCTCTGGTGCAGTTATGGGCCTATTAGCTCGCTAAAACATTTAGGTCGCTTAGGTCGCTGAGGCGCTTAGGTCGTTAGATCGTTAAGTCGCTAGGTCGCTCTTCCCTTAGCTCGTTAGGTTGTTGCTTTTCATTGAGTCACTAGGTCGTAACGATTGAGTAGCTTAGGTCGTTAACTCGTTAGGTCGAGTATGTCGCTAAGTTGTTGCCACGCTAACTCGCTGTAGGTCTTACATCTATGTTAGCTCGCTTGGACGTTTAGGTCATTAGGTCGCTGAAGCGTTGTGATCTGTTAAGTCGTGTGCCTTCCTTGAATAATTAAGCTGCCGTTCAGAAAGGGATTAACACTTGCCCCTCGAAGTATACGTCTATGTTATAGGTCGTGTGCTTCGATTCAACCTTACTAGGTCGTGGGCGACCCATGAAGCTCGTTAACTAGCGCGCCTATTCGTCTTCTCCTCTTTTCTCCTATATAAGCTGTGAAACCACTTCGTCCTCTTCACTTTATTGCTTATAATTTGCCGTCATTGTTGCATTCGAGCTCAGAAGTTAACATGAAATCCTCTCCTTTTGATCCCCAATCGTTGATTTCAACAGCAAATTTAGGTAATTTCGATCATCTATCCATCACGTCTACCATCGATTCCTCCATAATCAGCTCCCTACAATTTTCGTTATCATGTTGTAAGACTATATTCTGATTCGCCCCCCGATTTTCGTCGAATCATTGGCAATTACTTTAAAAATGAATCGGCTTAGGTTTCACAGAGTTATTCGGTGAGTGTTTGAATTTGTGGAGTTAACGATGGTTCCTGGAAATTTGTAGGAGATGAAGGGATGTTTGGTTAACGGGTTAGAGGATTTTAGGTTAAGCTGTGGTGCTTCTAGTGATGCAAGGGCGGTGGACGCGTGTCAAAGTGTGAGTGGAGAGTTGGCCTTAGGGTTTTTTAATGGGAGAAAGCTCAGCATTTCCGAGTTTCTTTTATAGCGATCTAATGAGTTGAGCGACCTAAGAGCCTTGCGACTTAAGGGAAGCTAAACGACTTTCGAACTTGCGACTTAAATTGCATAGATACTTCTTTGGATGGGACAACCCTCTTAACGACCTATCTCTGGGTCGCACTGTGATCTGGGCGACTTAACTTCTTGCGACATAACCTTTAGGTCACAGGTGTATTCGAATGAGTTAACACTTAAACAAATACGCCTTGTCTTGACCCGAAGCCTTATGTCTTATCCTGCAGCATATCTTTAACTCGCAGGAGCATGAATAATAAACTCCATAACTCGCACGGAGTGACTTAAGGAAGCTTCGACCTATGCTAAGCCGTTTGAATTTGATCACTTGTAAAATTTGACAGCACTTAATTGAATCTTCAACTTGAACTGCTAGGACAAACTGCTTGAACATGTCGCATTTTTCCATAGATTGAATTAACTTTTAAGCTAACAACCTGTCAAACACAACATTTGTAGAAAACTTCTTGGGTGAATATACTGCCATTGACTGCCCGTACCGAATGATAGATTAGTCGATAAAGAATAATCAGCTTAAGTGAATTATGTGAATGAAATGCTGTGAATCAACAAGTTCAAGTGAAGTATTAAGGCAAAATCTCTCAACTAAAGATGATCTGTTTGCATCAACACTGTACTTGGACTTAAAATAACAATCCTTGAAACTTTATAATCGACAAATACCAATTAGTTTAATTCCAGTTACATTTGCTTGTCATTTTATTAGTTTTACACAACACTTCACACATTTAGGAAACGTGCACCTTCATATTTGAATATCCAGTTCCTTGTGTAGAATGACCTCTCAAAAAATACAAGAAGAGATGATAGAGCGGACCGAAGGAGTCTTTCCAATAGCTGATCCTTTAGCGAATCCTCCAGAGAAAGTTACAACTTCATTGAGCCAACGGGCTTTCATCCAGTTATGTACTCAATTTGGCATCGCTGAAGCGGATGCTCTACTTCCAGGAGTAAACGACATTGCCGATAGGCCACCCCCTGGCTTTGTTGCAGTCAACCGTCAAATGTGCCTGAACGGAGCTATTCCCCGTTCAACGATTTTCTTAGAATACTCCTCCTTCGATTGACTATCTCTCCATTCCAGCTGCACCCTAACGTTTACGTCATCTTGATGGGGCTGTGCGTACTGTTCAGGAGAACGTTCGACCGTCTTTCGAGCTTTGAAGAGATTTGATATTTGTGCACATTTGCGAAGAACAAAGATCATCCTTCTATTACACTTGTGAGGGGCACAAGAAACCGTAAACTGATTACTGATCTTCCTGAAAGTGCCCATGGGTTTTTGAATCGACGTGATAAAGCCAACTCCTCCAGGTAACTTCAACACTGATCTAGCTCAAGTGGACTACTTGTTTGTTTCACATGAGCTTGATGAACTTCTTGATTATTACTTAAACCTTGACGTGCCACTATCCCCTCTCTTTGCGAGAAACACTGATGTTTAACTTTTCTTCTTCTATAGTGAAAACAACAAGTACTGCACAAGCTTCGCCTCCTCCAGCTGTTGCTCCTCCATCTCTTCAAGTTACTCCTTCTCTTGCTTCTCAACCGGGGTCTCAAGAAGAACAGATAGAAGCTCTTCAAGGCTTGGATGACCCGGCCACTTCGCAAGAGAAAAAAGCTGAAGAACTTGAAGAGGGTGAGAGGACCCCGGATGAATTCACTGCCGATGATACAAAGTTGATTGATCTTATGGCTTTGGGCAGCGAATCTTCTTCAAAGAAGAGAGGAAAGCACGGAGTTTCGAAGAAAAGGAAGGAGACTTTTGCTGGTGATGAGAAAGCAGAAGAGGACCCAATTACACCTCTTTCTCCTCTTTCCTCGACTCGTTCAAGCTGAAAGAAGTTAACCATTAGGCCGGGCGAAGGCTCCAAAGGCAGAGGGAAGAAGAAGTGATGGGTCTGGCTTTATCCTTCTTGTTTTTCTTTTTTGCTTTTTGCTTGTATTGACCGGATATTGTGCGGGTACCGGCCCCCGCTTTTTGAAACCTGCACATGTATACAGATTTCTATAGTATGGAATAAAATGATTCTTTTTACTTGTACAAACTTTTGTCTGTATTTATAAATGCATTTATTCCTTTTTATCACACAAGTTTCTTTATTTTCCTTGTATGATATTGCAGTGAGCTCGTGGTATGTTGCCTGAGCGTTGCTTTTATTAATGCAGCTATATTATATTGCCCCTATACCACAGCTTTTGCAATCTTCTCCATTTTGAGAAAACTTGTACTCTTACTGTGGAGAACAATTTTTCCACTTTGAGAAGACTTGTACTCTTACTTTGGAGAATGCTTCTTCCATTTTATGGAAATATTATTCTACTCTAGTAGAGTGTGCTTTGTATTAGAGAAGTTTTCTTTCTTTCTTGGAAAAAGTTTTTTTACACTTCAACTTTCGGAGATGGTCACTTTTACTTTCGAGAAGTGGATTCCCCCACGCGGGGAAGTGGGCCTTCGAAAAAGGCTTTGATTTGTTTGTGCCTCCAAAGAGGGCTTTTTGTTTCTGCCTCTGGAGAGAGCTTTTGTTTGTTTGGACCTTCGAAAAGGGCTTTGATTTGTTTGTGCCTCCGAAGAGGGCTTTTTGTTTGTGCCTTTGGAGAGGGCTTTTGTTTGTGCCTCTGGAGAGGGCTTTTTTGTTTTTTCCTTGTACGCGGAGAAGCGTGCCTCCGAAGAGGGCTTTTTTTCCCTGTACGCGGGGAAGCGTGCCTCCGAAGAGGGCTTTGGCACTCCAGCTTGGTGAAGCGTGCCTCCGAAGAGGGCTTTTGCCTCCGAAGAGGGCTTTGGCACTCCAGCTTGGCGAAGTGTGCCTCCGAAGAGGGCTTTTGCCTCCGAAGAGGGCTTTGGCACTCCAACTTGGTGAAGTGTGCCTTCGAAGAGGGATTTCGCCTCCGAAGAGGGCTTTGGTGTTCGCTTGGAAGGTTGCATCTCACAGTTAAGTAGATCCACGGGGCATACGCAAGCTACCTAATTGGATGTTTGTTTGCACTAACGATCGCGATCAGTTAGCAAGGGCCTGGAACCTTCACGTTGGGAAGGTGCCCCTCTGGTGGTTCCACCAACTTTTTTGGTTGAGGCACTAGATTCCATTCTAGCTGTTCTTTGTCTGCTTGCCCACGTCTTTCCAACATCTGCCTCTCAGCGATTCCTTGTTATCGTTTCCAAGCACATGATCCCTTCCTTTGCAAGTTGTTTTCTTTTTTCCAAAGAAGTGCATTTCATTGTTAAGCGAATCCACGGGGCAGACGCAAGCTACTTGATTGGATGTTTGTTTGCACAAACGATCGCAATTGGTTAGCAAGGGCCTGGAACCTTCACTTTGGAAAGGTGCCCCTTCTGTGGAATCACCAACTATTTGTGGGAAGCACTTTTGATGTAGGAATTGAATGTGGAATTTTTGTGGCTTGACATTTGTTTGTTGAGTGATTTGTAAGAATCACTGAGCCTTGTGATGTGTTGAATAGGTAAGCTTTGCTTTGATGGCCTGCAATGTTAAATCGACATTTTAGCAATATATTTAAGATATTTGCATATCGAAATGAAACAGGCATTTTATAGTAGTAGAGAACACAAGATTTATAGTAAAATCAGTGTGAATCAATACAAGAATGATACATCCATAATCATTTTACAAATTTAAGCATCGCTTCTAAGTAAAATATGGACGCAAGTGATTGCTGTTCCAGGCTCTCGGAATTGGATCTCATCAGTACTTGGTGCTGACAAGATTTTCATAGGGACCAATCCCAATAGTTGAGCTTTGCCAGAGCTTGAATACTTTGCGAGAGAATCTTCCTTCATGTTCTCTTCCCGGGGTATATGGCTTATTGCATAATGATCAAAATCATCAAGAAGCACCCAGGCTTTTGACAAGTAAGCAAGAAGATTTCCTCCTTTAGTCTGAAACTCTTTCTTGACCTGGCATAGAACAAGCCGGGGCATATCTCAAAGCGTGAGCATATCTTTCCATCTCATCCCAACTTCTGCCCGCTGGGTGAGGACCCTCTGTGATAACATTAATGATAGGCCTCTCAGATTTCTACGCTGCAGCCCTCTCATCTGAGCCGGATTGATAAGCAGGAACTTGTTGCCCCTGAGTAGATGAGGTTGGGACGTTTCTATTTCTCTTCACATATTGTTGAAGTTTATTCTGTCTCAACGGCTCCTCAATCAAACTCTTTAGATGGCGACATTCATTAGTGTCATGGCTGGGTTGGTTGTGGAATCGACAGAATCTTCCATTATGCGCAACATTTTTTCCAAGCCTCAACTTAGGTGGTTTAGGGTATTAAACAACATCCTTGGTTGCAAAAAAGATATTCTCTGGAGTATCAGTTAAGGGAGTAAAATCTGAAGGTCTAAAGTGTTACAATTTGATATAGAGAGGAGAGATAAACGTTATGCAGAAAGAAACTACATTGTATTGCTTATTCATTGAACGATAGAAAATACAAAGCTTTAAATAAGAAAATAAATAACTAACCACTTCCTAAACTCAAGCCACTAACTTATTAATAGGAAGTTATTTACTATTTCTAACACCCTCCCTTAAACTGAACGTGTTAGTATTCAGTTTACAACACAATTTCTTCATCGTCTTCCATAGACGAACTCGGTCACAACTTTCATCTCTACCTGGTTGGGCATACTCAACTGTTTCACGTTGATTGGTACTTTAACCATCAACAAATATTCTTGGTTTACTCTTAGGGATCCACTGACCTCTCCATTCGGGTCGTCCCTTGTCATCTCCCCAACAAGTGAGAACCGCGTCTCTTCTTCCTTACTTGTTGGATGACACAAAACCAAATCTTCCTCACTCCGCCTACTTCACATGTAGGCATGCCTATCTTCTCTTAGGCATATCATCAAACAGTTCATGAGCGCTCTGTCCAACTCCATAACCGACATTCTACCATTCGTCGTCTTTTATCTTCATATTGCAACTTCCAGCTTTAGCCACTATTGCTGCAACATCCTCATTACTTCAACAACTTCCAATTCACAGCACATACAATCCACATAACTGTCACCCTTCAATCACTGCTACCGTTCACCATACCATCTTACAAACTTCACAACAACGCCACTGCCAATATATAAAATTGACAGCAGTTCATCCAAATTCAAACAACAACACCCACTTCACAAACAATTTGCACCTTCAACTTCAATACTATTTTCCAACAGCATATCAATTTTCCACTCCACCACTGCCTGTAGACAAAAAAACTGCTCCTCCAAACCATTCCACAACTTCCAGTCTACAACAGCAAACAATATTTCAAAACCATCCTTCTTCTTACAACTGCACCACTACACAAACTTCGCATATCCACTCCTCTTTACACAAAATGTCATCACAGCTGCTGTTGGAACCATCAACAAACATCCATCATCTTACTACCATCTGCCTTCCATCTCTACTACTCCACCTACCATCCATCACTCCAAAACTGCTACCATCTCCATCCACTGCCAACTTCAAACCCTCTGCCACGCATACGACCAGTGCCACAACCACAACTTCATATACAGCACATCAAATCATACGTAAACCTTCATCATCAACCCCTTACCACCTTCATCACACTTATTTCCAGTCAACTTCATTGTCTTCTGCTGCCTGCCATATCAAATCCTTCTACTGCCTGTATACCAGTGCTCTTCCCCCATATCACTGTTGCATATACCAACTTCACCATACTCATTCATCTATACCACTCCAAACTGCTGTCAACCACTTCTGTTTCACCAGAACCACCTCTGCCTAATAGCCATCCCACTGCAACCATACTTGACAGCAAATTCAACCTTCTCCACAACTACATTAGTTCACCAGCAACTCACTACAACATAACTTCAACTGTCACCTTTCTTATTGCTACACACTACAACATATATCACCATCGTCTTCTCTCTGCCTCTAACTCTCAAATACAGCAGCAACACAAACCACTTCAGACTACAAACCATAGATACATAGTGCACTGGCATCAACATACCTGAAAACTGTCGAATCCATACCTCTCAAACTCCTCCAGCATATTCCAGCAAACATCGAACCACCTACAACCAGAACGACGATGACCTCATCACAAACCCAAAAATTCCTAAAACCCGCTTCAATGGCGACTACCCCCAATCGCCTCGACAACCAACTCGAACTCAATCGCGAGCACCCTATCACCTCAAAACCAAAAATCGAACTCGGGCTCAAACTGAAGCAAAGCAAGCCGCAACCCCATCTTCCTGCAGTCTAGAAAACAACCTCAGAATGCGGAGGCCTTCAAATTAATGATGAAATTCAAAGCGATGGTGCGCAAATCTGAAGCATCCTTCAGATCCAGTTGCATCGCTATTTCACTTCTGATACTAAGGCGCGATTGTTTTGGATAAAAGGAAAGCTTCACATGATTCCGAAATGAAGAGTATTTGGATGTTTTGAGGAAGATAGAAGTACGCTGGGATTATTATTATTATTATTATTCAACTCTCACGAACTTATTTTTATCAGATCTCTAGATCTCTCTACCCTCTCTCTCGTCAAACCAAGCTCTGATACCATGTTACAATTTGATATAGAGAGGAGAGATAAACGTTATGCAGAAAGAAACTACATTGTATTGCTTATTCATTGAACGATAGAAAATACAAAGCTTTAAATAAGAAAATAAATAACTAACCACTTCCTAAACTCAAGCCACTAACTTATTAATAGGAAGTTATTTACTATTTCTAACATAAAGTAGCGAGTTTTCTTCGCATCCTTTTGCTTTTCTCCACCGTCATTCTCCCTCTTCTTCCACCAGATTCCTTTTTGTTAGAAGCAACGTTGTTATTCTCAATTTTGTTTACGACTACTTTTACCAGCACAGGAAGGCTCTCTAAGCGCATAAATTCATCGGCCTTCTTGTAGAATTTGTCAAGCGAATTTGGCTCTTTCATCTTTAGCCATTTCCCGAATTCACTAGATTTGTCGATAGCTTGCATCAAGTAAGGGAGAATCATTCGAGGCTCCGCATTGTCAATTTCGGCCAAGGCTATATTGAAGCGGTTTAAGAAATATTTGAGAGGCTCTCTAGGGTTTTATTCGAGGCTGGATAGTGACATTATGTCTTTGGCCTTCGAAGTATATAACCTGAACTAATCTTTGAATTTCTGAGTTAGGTCGGATAACAGTTCCACAGAACGAACTGGCAGCTTCGTGAACCAAAGCAGGGCCACTCCTTCCAAATACACCGGAAAATATCTACACTTGATCTCATCCGATGCTCTGGCACCTGTCATATGCCAGTCATACTTGTACAAGAACTGGTTAGGGTCGCTTGTTCCCCGGTAAGCTGGAACAGTAGGAGGAACAAACTTCTTCGGAAATTCAACTTTCAGGATTCTTTCAGTAAAAGGAGTCTTGCTTGGAGCAAACCCCCAGTCATTCTCATCTTCTTCCCTTTGCATGCTTTCCTTCATAATCTGTCGAATCGTTCCCGAGAGGTACTCCTCATCGTTTTGAGGCCCCGCGGAACTGACGTCAGCTACCTTTTCGGAAGTTTACCTGGAAAAACGTCCACGAAGAGTTGGTTGCGGCCTTGAACCTCCGGCTTGGGGAGGTGCCCCTTTGGTGGTGCCAGCTGCCTTTGAGGAATACGTTTCTCTTGAGGATCATAAATACTTTGGCAAAGGTTTCTTCGTTGTTTTCTGGTTGACGGTTAACTCCAAGCAGAGCGTTCAACCTGTCCAACATCAAAGTGTTTTGGGCTTCCATTTGTTGACACAACCCAGACACTGCAGCATCCAATTCGACCCTTGTGATTCCAACACTTGGAGCCGCTTGATTTGATGCGAGAGAAGTAGCGGTGTTGTCATAAGCACTTCCAGATCTAACAGATTTACCTTTCCTTCCAGGAGCCATGATCTCCGATAGACTTCTAGTTTTTAGAGAGAGTCTTTCAACAAATCTTTGCGGAGCAATGATGAGAGCACCCTGAGTTCAATTCTCCGTGAAAGAACCAAAAATGTTAACGCTATAAATGTACGCTAACACCCCGGTGTAAATTGTAATATAGTGAAAGTACCACCCAGTGGTACGGGAACTGAAAATAAGCAGAAAATAGCAGAGAAATAGTAAAGAGACAATAGTTTTTATAGTGGTTTGGCTTAAAGTCAAGCCTACGTCCACTTAATCTCTTTTATTGCTGATTCGATTACAACTTTTTCAATGATTCTTCAATTACAACACAATTAAGATGAGTAGCTAGAACATCGATGTAGAAAAGCTCTTGAATTCATGTCGAAGGAGTTAGATCTTTCCTAAATTTCGTTGAAGCGTCTTCGGTTTTTGAATTGTTGAAGGAGTCGAGAAAACAGCAAAGCATTGGCGTTCCCGAAATGATTCCAAAAGTCCTTTTCCTGGTGGAGCAGGTGGGGTATTTATAGGGAAAATGGCTATTTTCACACTTTTCAAATAAATTAATAATTAATTAAATAATACCAATTCTTAATTTCAATTCTAAAATTTACAATTTATATCACTTTATATTGCTCAGTCATTTACAATGATTTAAACAAATTTTAAATGTTAAATTAGAGAAAATAAATTTATCAATTCCAATATTAACCTCAGTTTCATTAAATTCCAAATTTATAAATTTAATCTCCTATAATTCTATTATATTCACTTTCATTCTATTTTTCAATTCACTATCATTAAACGGATAAAATATTGGATTTACAACTATTACCATAATATTCTTACATTCCATTTAACTTTCTATTGACGTAATATTCAGATGTTTGATTTCATTTAATTACAATAAAACCTATTTATTATACACTAATTTCCAATATATTGACACACTTATATTTGCATTCTTTTCATTCAATATCAACTGTCATTTTATAAGTAAAATTAACGTTAGATTCATACTCATTACATAAATAACTTCAATTTCATCTAAATAAATATTTACGTAATTTTTTTTTAAAATATTAAATCCATTTAATTGCAATAAGTTATATTATCGTAATTTAAATTCAAATAAATAATTAAATGTTGATTCCCATTCTTTTTATCCAACAATGGTTATCCTATAAGCATACTTAACATTTGTTTACATTTCATTACACTGATACTTCTATATACATCTTAGATTTGTATCAACGGTTATACTTAAAAATGTGAATCTTGTCAATTACGCGTATTAATTAAGGTTTTCAACTCAATTAACAAAATTTTCTAGGTCAAATCCCTTTTTACCCAATTTGACAATCCCTAACCATTTTACTACATCCCATATTAATGTAATATTTTTTAGATTTTATTTCAAATTAACGTACAACTTAATTTCCCTTAATTGAGATCTGATTCCCAATTTTTTTTATATTTAACATACTAAATGAATAAATAACCTAAATAAATAGTCACCTACTTACTTCTTTCATTTATAAGTTTACTACTCACCCACCCAGGTATAAATTCCATATATAACACTAATTAATTTCCGTTAACACAATTATCATAAATCTGTTCAATATATACTCTTGTTTACTTAAAAATAAATTTATGTTTTCCATAAATTCTCATTAACTCTTCCACTACGAAATTAAAAAGCATTAAGAAATGTTTATTATCAAAACAACATTAATTTATTACCTTTTCACATCCCACTATAAACCAGTGTTACCATTAATACCACACATATTACAATTCCTTACACCATACTGATCTTATTTAATTACCATTAACTATCTATTTTGTACAATATCCAAATGTTTACATTTGTTACTTATATTTAGTTTTATAACCAAGCATAGCATGTTTAGATACAATGAATTGGAGTTTCATTAAGATTGTTGACACTTATCTTGTATCAACATTGTCTCAGTTTAAATTTAGTTATTATTCCATTATAAAATTGCAACATTTTATTTATTTCAATATTAACTCATAAAATATTATTAAAACAACAAATTTAAAACATCGAAAATTTACGGGTTGTTACACTCTCCCCCACTCAAAACTTTTCGTCCCCGAAAAGGAAAAAAAGGGAAAAGGAGAAATAAGAAATCAATATATCTTACTTAAAATATTAAAAACAAATAAGTTTACAAAAGAAAATAATTTAAAATAAAATATACCAATTCATACCCATTTAATTTTTTTTAACTTAAATTATTAAAGTTTGTAAAACATTTTCAAATTTTTCTAAGTCCAAAATTTTCGGAAAATTTTGGCAGAGTCTCCTTTGTACCGGGAGGCTCGGGAGAAAATATAATATCAATAATACAATATACAACATATATTTTTCAAAATAATATATATCTCCACTCGGGAAAAATAATATAATAGCGCTATACCGTAATAAGAAAACGTACCTATTTGTCGGGCAATTTACGCTTAATTATGAAACCAAAAGTAGTAGTAATTGCTTCCATAACCTGCATTTCACTTATATAATATAAAAAGGTTAACAATTATATAAAATGAAATATTTAAGGTTGTTTCAACCACAACAACAATCAATTCCAACAAGGCATACAACCATCATACAAAATCAACACAATTCAATCATTCATTCATATCAAACGAAACAAATAGTTGTTCGGGTTCAAACTTTAAATTGTACGGAATGAAAAATAAACTACTAAGTGTACCCTTCACTCAACAGTCTTAGGTGACATTAAATAGAATATCAAACCTTCCAAACAGTTTTAAAGTATCCTTACCCAAATAACTATAAACCAAACAAACAACAAATCCAAACAATAAACTAAGTTTATTCTTGTTAATTACATGTCATACTATTGTTGTTTGATTTCTTTTTTATCCATATATTGATTTATCTTTAAATTTACATTTATTTCTTGCAAAATTTCATTTTTATATACTCATATCAAATAGTTTTCTTTTGTTTGCATTTTATTCATATATTTTCTCAATTTCATTTATTTACATTACTTACCTTCATTTATCAATAGGATTCATGTTCTACTCAATGGCTTAGCATTTGTATTCATTTACTTAAGTTTCTAATTGCTTACTTACAATGCTTGCTTCCTTACATATTTTATTATAGCACATTTCAATTATAACTTAAGTTCATAACCCCTATAACAATCAAATTCTTATTTACTAAAGAAATTCATTGAACACTTTTATTACTTCAAATTTTTACTTGTATAATATTCTATTACAGTATTCATTTTCCTACTAATTTTATTTATAAATAGCTTCAACTGTTTACTTAAGTTCATTATCATTCATTTATACTACTTCATTTCATTTTTTATCATTTTTTTATTATAAATTCCATTAACAATACTTACTTTTCTATTTTAATTTGTAGTCTTTTCAATTTAAACTTAAGTTTATAACTCTATACCACCAATTCTAATAAATAAAAGCAATTTATTGAATACTTTCATTACAAACTTTTACTGTACAATTTCCATTACATTTCTTATTAAACATTTCAACTTTTAATTTTTGGTAAGTTATATATATGCTTTTAAAGAATGTAATTGAAAGTTATACAAGTTTTCTCATTTCTTTTAATTAATTCATTGTTCAATAAATTTTTACCTTTTATTTCACTACAATAATTGAAACAATTAATTAACGGAAATTTAAGAATTTAATACCGGGTTAAATTTCAAATTATTTTAAAATAATAGATAAATATATTCTTATAACTTATATATCTCTAATTATATTGAAAACAATTCAAAATTTTATATATATTTTTTTCTCAAAAATGAATCTGCAGTAAAACTACTACAGTGGCCTTCCCACTTCGAAACTCGAAAATGAATGTCGATGATGCGTGCACTCATCACCGAAATTATTTTCCAGCGACAAAGAGGGGAGTACAAAACTTATCTTTCCAAAATTTCTTTTAAAAACATTTCTTTCATATTTACATTGAAATATTTATATCAGAAAATACTTATAACAATATTATTATATTCCAAAATTACTCGAAAGAAATTTTCAATAGCCCGGAACTTAAGTTCTAAATTTCCAGTTTCATTTATTTTATTTTCATTCTTAATTCAACTATTATTTATAAATTTTATTTCCTAACAACCAATATATTGCAACCAAGTATAATGTTGATAAATTATATATATATATAGAAAATATAATAGGCAAAATTATTTCATTCACCTATATTCAAAACAAATATTGTGCCGGTCTGTCCTATTAAGTGTTTAGAAATCCCTATTGATGTCATAGCATCCCATGCATCAACCAGAATTTATAAATACAAAACGGAACAAATTAACACAATAATAAACCTTTTATAACACTAACAAATACACTCTCTCATATACACGCTAAGCGACTCCCATAGGGTATTACTACCCTATTAGTAAAGAGTCAGACCCCACAAAGCTACTAAACCAAAGCTCTGATACCAACTGTAACATCCCGCCTTTTCGCGCACTTTAAATCGACACACGTGACGGTTCAAACCATACGGAAGGGCAGATTGTTATGGGGTAAATAAGAAAAACAAGAAAGAAATAAAAAGAAAACAAAATCTCACAGCGAAGGATAAAATACAATAATCAAATATACAGTTTATAAATCTATTATAAAAACATTGATTATATTTATATAATACATATCAGAGTTACACATACCAATAACAATGCAGCTTAACAATATGAGTGTAGTGGAATATAATAAATAATAATAATAGAAATCTCCGTCTTCGTCCTCTTGAGCTAAAGTCTTTGATCCTGAAATGCTCGGACTGACCCGAGCGAATTTGAAAAGACAAAAAACACTCGAGTCAGAACTAAAAGATCTTATGTAAGTTAAAATAATAGACATAAATATAAGTGTAGTAACTCAAGAGATGCTCGGGATTTACATCTCCTAAGGATCCGTTAAACTATTTACTGTGTAGTATATTTCGCTATTATAATAGTGTCTATAGTAAAATAAACATACTTTTAAATAGCGTTAAGGATTTACATTTTCCACCTTAACACGTAATAGTCCCAGTAGTCCATCCAATATCATAGTCCCTCCTAATCGGGAAGCCACCAGAGGATACCACACGGGCTACTGGAGAAATCCAAACTCGTACAAGGCGCGATAGGGTAGGTGACACGGCACAACTAGGCAATGCCAGGGTAGATATACCAATTACGCATCCGGGCTGGTGTTAACGCGTAGCTGCTACTACCGCCCACCTCGGACAAACTCCCCCTAAAATCAAAGAAATCAAAAGTGGCCACCGAAACAATCCAAAGTCAGAGTATAATATCGAAGAGGAGTATCCGATCAGAAATGACCTCGTTGGCCCAAGAATCGCTCCTGTTTTAGCCACCTTATGCCAACACACGGAAGTCGGGTCCACGTAATTACCTCAAAGGAAACGTCGCCACCATCCTACTTCATTCTGGAATCTCCATCGCGTACACGATTGTTAAAGTGGTTTTCGGAGTTGGCAGAGAGTATGACAACTTCCGATCCCGGTCTCTTTAACAACCAAACGTTATTATAACACCGCAGTCATATAAAAATAATTATACTTTCAAAACCAGAATATAATATGCATTTCAAAGCCATATAAATACGATATCATTTCCTTTTAAAACCCAAATCAATATGATATCATTTTTTTATTTCAAATATATCTCTTTTCCAAAATCATTCCACTTTTAAAATTGATAATACCTCGAAACCAAATATTTGAATTATAACTTTCAAACATAATACTTTGAAATCCATAGTTTTAAAACCATAACTTCCAATACTTAAATGGTTTGGATATTCAACAGTATGTAAATTAGTTGATTTTAAATTACTTTATAAAGTAAATAATTTCCACGCCTTTACCATTTATCCACTTTAATTTTAGTCTAAACCCATAAATTTAGATTCACTTTCAGTTTCAATGAAACACTTCGATTTCAATATTTTTCAAACTTTGAGTATTTAAGAATTTCAAAACTAAGGTTGGAAATTTCTATTCAACAATTTATTGTCCTATTATTTAGTTTTGAAATATTTGCAAAATAAATCCATAATCCTTTAAATAAAACTCAAATTACTTATAACTAAATATTTCCTTCAATTTTATTTATACTAGAAATATTCATTTAATTCATCTTGAATAAAAATTCAGTTATAAATATCATACCTTTTAAAATTTCAAGTTAATAAATTCTATATCAACTTATGAAGTTAAATTCTTAATTAAGCTCAATTCCAAATAAATTTTCAATTTAACTCCCAATCTTAATTGATTTAAATTATTTAAAACTCTATATATATATTCAATATCTTGACATGTACTTGACCATATAATATAAAATAATCAAACTCCATTATTCCACTTATTTATTTTATTTAACAGATCATACATAGCTTAAATTCAATAATTTAACTATATATGTATATATAAAATAACATTCATATAATATCAAAATTTAATAGTTATTTAACCGTATCCTACCCAAACCATAGAAATCGTTTTTTTAATATTTCTATATATAGACCGCGGTGCCTGTATAAAATTTTCTATCCTATGGTCAAGTGATACGGATATTTATCATTTCAATCCGCAATTTAAAAACAAAATTGCGGATATATATCATTTCAAACCGCAATCCCGAATGCAATAAAATGCATAATAACTTGCGGTTTGTACAATATAAAATATATCATCCATTCATCCAAATATCAATCATCAACCATTTATTACAATCATCATCCAATTTAAACAAACATCAATATAGAGCATATAAAATATAACAAGTATCACGAACAGTTTATATTCAAAAATAAATAAATAAATTACTTGTGACGCCCCACCTCTATACCCACGCTAGCCAAGAACACTACGGAGTAGTGCTGTCGACTAGCACGGAGAATAAGGCTGTTGAGGAGCGACCATTTGTATAATTGCTTTGTGCGAGCATCGATATGTCAGATAGTATAACATGCATTTCTTTCGAGAGGAAATCCGACATACCGACACAAACTCAAAGCTACTACACAGTGGCTATAAAGGTCTTCGGAAACAAATATAGAAATAAACATGACATAAATCAGTCACAGACAATTCATATCACAAAGGCAGAAATAGATATGAATATAACACATGAAAGTGTTCATCAGAATAGTGGTCAAGAAAGATCCACAATATCAAAAAGAATAGATACAAGTGCAAGACAAAAAAATAAGTATACATCATAGAGTCTGTATCTCAAATGTACACAACAAAAGACTACTAATCTAAGTAGTTAGCCAAAAGTCAGATGATAGTCCAATAAGGAGTCAAGCAGAAGCACTTGTAATATCTCAGTCTGACCCGAGTATTATTTAAAAAGAAAATAATAAACGGATCAGTATAGCTATAATATCAGATGAAGTGATATATAATAAGAGATATGACATAAACATATAATAATCACAATGCAAGCTGTGATATATAAGTAATTGAAAAATCAACGAGAGATTAATCAATATCACAAAGATCTACCCAAGATAAAAAGGAATGTCATACTCCTAATTTCATTCACTAAGCCACAATATATGACATATATATCAATGCCCATCGTAAAAGTTAGTGAAACATAAATTCCAGAATTCAACACACGAAATCCAGAAATCATAAGGAAAAGGATCAACGACGTCATACAGCGGGACATCCGATGAACCAAATCACAATCAAAGGGAACAACGACGTCGTACAGTGGGACGTCCGATGAACCAAATCACAAAGACATAGCACAATGCTAGTCTAAAACCTAAAATGATCGTCATGATCAAAGAGAAGTGTCGATTACAATAAGCTAGTAAATATATGAGCTTAGCTTCATGTCCCATAACCACTAGCTTAACTTAAATATTTACGAACAAATTGTAGGTCTCCACTAGAAAATTGTCACAAGAGATTCAATTGAACAAGTCCAAGAATTAACCGACGAAGTAAACGCAAGAGTTTCATACCACTCGTTTTACTAAGTCGTTTAATTAGATTTCTCATACGAGTGAGGTAAAGGTTTGTATATACTAATAGATTGGAAAACTGTTTTATAAACGAATTTGATACTAAAGTAGAGTTGAAATCATTTGAAGAAAGAGTTTTGATATTTACTACTAGTATAGAAAACCTTTGTATTTTTAAAGTGCAAATCACAAAGAAGATTGTAAGAACAATCGATCACTAAAATTCACATACGAAGGTGTGAATAAAATCCAAAGAAACCGATAAAGAATCCATCGAAATGGGTATTCAAAAATCCCTAAAAAGGAGTCATCAAGGTCATAATAAATGATAACAACAAATAGGATCATCACGAATCGATTTAAATTGAAAATTCAATCCAAAAAGGCAAAATGGACTCAAACAGCAGGTTCGGTCGACTGAACAGAGTTTTCAGTCGACTGACCCTGTACCTGGAAATTTTCCAGGTTAAGAAAACTTTCTGTTTCCAGGTTCAGTCGACTGAACAGACTTTTCAGTCGACTGAATCATGCCTGGAAACTTTCGGGTTCCAGGTTCAGTCGACTGAATAGAGTTTTCAGTCGACTGAATCATGTCTGGGCTGTTTTTCAGCCTTATTCAAATGAAGAGCAAACTCTTCCAAAATGCAACCGGACGAACATTGGCTCTAAGGGTTTATGCCAATCGGCAACCCGGCCCTATATGCTCCTCGATGCATCACCAAAAGCATGATCAAACATCCATAAAAGGATTTCACACAAATTTGACTTAAAAACCCAAAAATTGGAGTATTCACAAAAGCAATCCAAATCAAAATCAAATGCACATGAATAAGTGTTAGGAATTCATACCTAACAATAGAAGAGAATTATGAGCATAGATGTGAGATTAAAAATCTCACCTTTGAACTAAAATTTATGAAGAAGATGCTATGAAGCAATGGCAAGAACAAGCACTCTTCAATTCCAACTCAACAAGCTTGAATCTAAGCTAAAAAGAGAAACATTTCCTAAATTAGGGTTAGGAATTTTTCTGAAATTGAATGGAGAAAGAGTTGGAGGAGATGAAGGAGATGCTTACCAATGGGTTCACTTGAGTTTTGGAGCAAGGAGATGGATTTGCAAAGGAAGCTAGGGCTTGGAGTTTTAATTTCCACTCCTCTCCACCATTGTTGCTAAAGCTTGAATGTATTAGGAAATTATGAAGGAATGAAGAGGATAAGGAGTTGGGACTGTGTTAGTAAGTGGTTAATTGGCTCAACCCAAACCAAAGCCCAAAGCAAAAAGTAGAAAAATTCAACTTTCTCCAAACATATCGAAGCTTATACTCAAAAAGGTCGCAAACGTCATTTTGAACTCAATGGGGGTGGTCTCGAGTCCCAATTCGACTCTTTGCAAAAAGTAGGTTTTCGGACCAAAATCCGGCGAATGGTGAAATATTTAAATATATAATCGATAAATATGCGGGTTGTTATAGACTCCCCTCCTTAAAGAAATTGCATCCTCGCAATAATTAAGAAGGAAATATAAGAAGTAACAACCATAGAAGCATATTAACACAAAAGAAAATTTGAATCAAGAAGTTCACCATAAAGAGCATGAAAGAGTTAGCACGAACAGGATCGCTCGATGAATTCTCTGGATTCCCAAGAGCAATCCATAGGATTTGAGAACCATTGAACTATTATCAAAAAGAATATCTTTATATCGAAGGCGCTCAACCTCCAAAGCGACGATGCGAATAGAATGTTTCTCAAAAGTCAAATTTGGTGAAACTTCAATCCCTCAATAACACCGGGCTCAAGAATAAAAACCAGAATCCCTAAGGCATTTCCGTAGATAAAAGACGTGGGGAACGTCAAGAATAGCAGAAAATTGAGCCAGTGCAACGGCGTAGTACAAAAACGGTATGCCCGAGAAACTAGAAACTCAAATAATTTGGGACATCAGCGTAGTACAAAAACGGTACGCCCAATGAACCAAAGCAAAGACATTGATGTAGTACATACGGTACATCCAATGAATCAAATAGCAAAAAAATTGATGTAGTACAAATGGTACACCCAATGAATCAAAAGCAAAGACATTAATGTAGTGCAAACGGTACATCCAATGTATCAAATAGCAAAATCATTGATGTAGTACAAACGGTACACCCAATGAATCAAAAGCAAAGACATTGATGTAGTGCAAACGGTACATCCAATGTATCAAACAGCAAAATCATTGATATAGTACAAACGGCACATCCAATGAATCAAAAGCAAAGACATTGATGTAGTACAACGGTACATCCAATGAATCCAAAAGCAAAGACATTGATGTAGTACAAACGGTACATCCAATGAATCAAAAAGCGAAGACATTGATGTAGTACAACGGTACATCCAATGAATCAAAAAGCGAAGACATTGACGTAGTACAACGGTGCATCCAATGAATCCAAAAGCAAAGACATTGATGTAGTACAACGGTACATCCAATGAATCCAAAAAGCGAAGACATTGATGTAGTACAAACGGTACATCCAATGAATCAAACAATTCGGAACACCGACGCAGTACAAAAACGGTACGTCCATTGATCCGAGCCCGAATGATTTCGGAACACCGACGTAGTACAAAAACGGTACGTCTAATGAACCGAACACAATAAAAGGACATCGGACGCTAGTCCATAAAAGAAATGAGATGAAACTCAATAAAACGAAGTATACCAAAACGTCCGATGAACTTGATGAAAAGATAATTCCATTCAGACAACATCAAAGAATCAACCACTTGTTGCTTACGACAAAGCGCATTGGCAACACGATTTCCCTTCCAGGAATAAAAGAATATCAAGATCATAAGATGTCAGGAACTCGAGTCAACATGGAGTTCCATATGAGAAAATAAATATTTGAAGGATTTATGATCGAGATAGAGAACAAATTTCTCATCCAAATATGATGATGCCAAAATCCAAAAGTAAAAACAATAGCCGAGAGAACCAGATCATGAGTGGCATATCTAGTCTCGATAAGCTATAATGATTTAGAAGCACAAGAGATAGCATGTTCTCCTTTGCAAGATAACGACATCCAAACCAATACGACTAGTATCGGTACAAATAGCAAAGTCTTGGTTCCCCTTCAGGAATCACAAGAATAAAAGTATCGAAAAGAAGGAATTTCTTTTAAATAATCTTCTTTCCTGAAAAGTTAAAACTTTCAAAATTACATTTATCATTATGTAATAATCATTCTAGAAAAATTTTCTATTTTCAAGTTAATATACTGTGTCTGATTGTCTCATCAAAGCGTTTAGGAAATTCCTATCGATAACGTTGATCAAGCGCATCGACCAAAATTCTTAAATCACTCAACGGGCAATACAATCACAAAATCATTTTTTTATAGGATAGATAAATCTCTTAAAAAGTTTTAAGAATATTCTTTGTTCGTTTCAAGAACAAAATCCAGTTTTACTTATAAATAAATCTTATGAAAAAGATTTGCAAAATTTTAAATTACTATTTTCATCCAAAATCAGTAAATACAAGAATAGTCTCATTGAAATATTGATAGAATATTCGATTTATAAAATGGATGAAATAAGCTGGACAAATTGAATGACATAATAAGTCATTCATAAGAATCATAACGAGTGCGGAATGCGGTAAGACTTCCGCAACTCGTAGCAAATGAAAACAGGTGGTAAAGTCAAACTGAAAAGACCTTAGCACCACACAAAAGATATTGCTTAGGTGATGATCCTAAGACAAGCTCAAAATACCGGAAAATTTCTCAAACTACATGAATAAGAGAAATAACACTTTCCTTATAAGTGAGCTTAAGGAATAAAATGATGCCATCAAGTTGGAATCAAAATCATAAAGGAAAAATAGAAATCTGCTTAACAGATTGAAAATGTCGAAGATGAATAGTCCACTCGAAAAATAGGATATGGGCTTCACAATGATTAAGCCGATCCTTTCAAAAAAATCAATTCCGAAGCCTAAGTAAAAATATCGGCTCGGAAAGAAAAGTCTCATAAAATAATTTCGACATCAATAAAAAAAGCAAATTGAGTGTTGCGGATCTACCATCCGGATTCACAATCCTCAAAGAAGTCAACAAGCCCAAAATATTTTCAAAGAAAAAGAATCAACAAGTTCTTTTGATGTAAAATAGTGAGATGGAACCCATATCAAAAAGAACTCAAATAGAAAGCTCACAAATTAAAACAATGCCATCAAGGATTGAATGAAAATACCTTGACCAAGAGAAGAGTTGCCAGGGGCCTGTAGCTTTCCTTCTCACTTGTTTGGAAGCTTAGGACACGAAGATAAAAAATGACCCGAACCTTTGCAATAACGGCAAAAGAGGGGTTTCGGGCACTCCCTTACATGGTGGTCTGTGGAACCACAATTATAGCATCGTCCACGACTAGAGGTAGGAACTTTTGCTACCATAGTTTGTTGCTTCCCTTTCTTATTAGAATCGGGGCCTATGAATTTGATAGGCCTCTTCAAGTTATTGTCGAAGTTCCGTTGGGCACGCAAAACTTCAACATCGCCTTCATTATCGGCCTCTTCAAGACGAAGAGCGATATCAATAAGCTGATCAAATGAAACCTCAAGTTTCAGGAGTAATGGCTTCTTAAGATTCTTATTCAAGCCATAGACAAATCTCTGATTTTTCTTCAATGGGGTATTAATGTACTCAACCCCGTATTTGGACAGAGATTCAAAAGATGCGACATAGTCTGTCACAGAAGATCCACCTTGAACAAGGTCTATGAAACGCCGGGCTAAAGTTACTTTGTCAGCCTCCGGCAAAAATTTCGATTCGAATCTTTCCCGGAATCGCTCCCAAGTGAGATCCGCTTCAACGATTTCAGAAATTAGGAGCTCATACCAATCTAACGCTCTTTCTTGGAGCATGCTAGAAGCCACTTGGAATCGATGTAGATCAATAAGGTTCATGCGAGAAAAGATGTGATCGCATGATTTGAGCCAAGCTTGAATTTCTATAACACTCTCGGATCCCTTGAATGGCCTTCTACCCAAATCGGCGTAGTCTCTGCACAAGCGTGCAAAACCGGATCTAGGATGAGTAGGCTCTGGACTGGGTCCGGCTGCTTGAGCGTTCTTAACAAGATATAGAAGCTGCTGGGCAGACATAAATACTCCATCCTGGGGAGTAGCACTAGATTGACCGGCGCTGGGACGGCCAGGTCTAACCATTTCTCTTCTTTAAGAAAGAAAGAAAGAAGAGAAAAAAGTTATTCTCAGAACAAATTTCAATCAAACTTGATTGATAAAACAAGGAATCATAAAGAAAATAGGATGAATCGGCACGAAGACTCGAATTAAATCCTAAAGCACGACTCCTAAGAAAGACTTAGGACGATGATCCTTGTTATAATATTCCATATTGTTCCAAAGTTTGGCACTGATACCAAGCTGTGACGCCCCACCTCTATACCCACGCTAGCCAAGAACACTACGGAGTAGTGCTGTCGACTAGCACGGAGAATAAGGCTGTTGAGGAGCGACCATCTGTATAATTGCTTTGTGCGAGCATCGATATGTCAGATAGTATAACATGCATTTCTTTCGAGAGGAAATCCGACATACCGACACAAACTCAAAGCTACTACACAGTGGCTATAAAGGTCTTCGGAAACAAATATAGAAATAAACATAACATAAATCAGTCACAGACAATTCATATCACAAAGGCGGAAATAGATATGAATACAACACATGAAAGTGTTCATCAGAGTAGTGGTCAAAAAAGATCCACAATATCAAAAAGAATAGATACAAGTGCAAGACAAAAGAATAAGTATACATCATAGAGTCTGTATCTCAAATGTACACAACAAAAGACTACTAATCTAAGTAGTTAGCCAAAAGTCAGATGATAGTCCGATAAGGAGTCAAGCAGAAGCACGTGTAATATCTCAGTCTGACCCGAGTATTATTTAAAAAGAAAATAATAAACGGATCAGTCTAGCCATAAATTTCAGATGAAGTGATATATATTAAGAGATATGACATAAACATATAATAATCACAATGCAAGCTGTGATATATAAGTAATTGAAAAATCAACGAGAGATTAATCAATATCACAAAGATCTACCCAAGATAAAAAGGAATGTCATACTCCTAATTTCATTCACTAAGCCACAACATATGACATATATATCAATGCCCATCGTAAAAGTTGGTGAAACATAAATTCCAGAATTCAACACACGAAATCCAGAAATCACAAGGAAAAGGATCAACGACGTCGTACAGCGGGACATCCGATGAACCAAATCACAATCAAAGGGAACAACGACGTCGTACAACGGGACGTCCGATGAACCAAATCACAAAGACATAGCACAATGCTAGTCTAAAACCTAAAATGATCGTCATGATCAAAGAGAAGTGTCGATTACAATAAGCTAGTAAATATATGAGCTTAGCTTCATGTCCCATAACCACTAGCTTAACTTAAATATTTACGAACAAATTGTAGGTCTCCACTAGAAAATTGTCATAAGAGATTCAATCGAACAAGTCCAAGAATTAACCGACGAAGTAAACGTAAGCGTTTCATACCACTCGTTTTACTAAGTCGTTTAATTAGATTTCTCATACGAGTGAGGTAAAGGTTTGTATATAATAATAGATTGGAAAACTGTTTTATAAACGAATTTGGTATTAAAGTAGAGTTGAAATCATTTGAAGAAAGAGTTTTGATATTTACTACTAGTATAGAAAACCTTTATATTTTTAAAGTGACAAATCACAAATAAGATTGTAAGAAAAATCGATCACTAAAATTCACATACGAAGATGTGAATAAAATCCAAAGAAACCGATAAAGAATCCATCGAAATGGATATTCAAAAATCCCTAAAAAGGAGTCATCAAGGTCATAATAAATGATAACAACAAATAGGATCATCACGAATCGATTTAAATTGGAAATTCAATCCAAAAAGGCAAAATGGACTCAAACAGCAGGTTCAGTCGACTGAACAGAGTTTTCAGTCGACTGACCCTGTACCTGGAAATTTTCCAGGTTCAGAAAACTTTCTGTTTCCAGGTTCAGTCGACTGAACAGACTTTTCAGTCGACTGAATCATGCCTGGAAACTTTCGGGTTTCAGGTTCAGTCGACTGAATAGAGTTTTCAGTCGACTGAATCATGCCTGGGCTGTTTTTCAGCCTTATTTAAATGAAGAGCAAACTCTTCCAAAATGCAACCGGACGAACATTGGCTCTAAGGGTTTATGCCAATCGGCAACCCGGCCCTATATGCTTCTCGATGCATCACCAAAAGCATGATCAAACATCCATAAAAGGATTTCACACAAATTTGACTTAAAAACCCAAAAATTGGAGTATTCACAAAAGCAATCCAAATCAAAATCAAATGCACATGAATAAGTGTTAGGAATTCATACCTAACAATAGAAGAGAATTATGAGCATAGATGTGAGATTAAAAATCTCACCTTTGAACTAAAATTTATGAAGAAGATGCTATGAAGCAATGGCAAGAACAAGCACTCTTCAATTCCAACTCAACAAGCTTGAATCTAAGCTAAAAAGAGAAACATTTCCTAAATTAGGTTTAGGAATTTTTCTGAAATTGAATGGAGAAAGAGTTGGAGGAGATGAAGGAGATGCTTACCAATGGGTTCACTTGAGTTTTGGAGCAAGGAGATGGATTTGAAAAGGAAGCTAGGGCTTGGAGTTTTAATTTCCACTCCTCTCCACCATTGTTGCTAAAGCTTGAATGTATTAGGAAATTATGAAGGAATGAAGAGGATATGGAGTTGGGACTGTGTTAGTAAGTGGTTAATTGGCTCAGCCCAAACCAAAGCCCAAAGCAAAAAGTAGAAAAATTCAACTTTCTCCAAACATATCGAAGCTTATACTCAAAAAGGTCGCAAACGTCATTTTGAACTCAATGGGGGTGGTCTCGAGTCCCAATTCGACTGTTTGCAAAAAGTAGGTTTTCGGACCAAAATCCGACGAACGGTGAAATATTTAAATATATAATCGATAAATATGCGGGTTGTTACATTACTGTTTAACAAGCAGTTTATATGCAAAATAAATAAATCTTAACTGTCAATTTTTATTCAATAATAAATTTAATTAACAATTAAATTAGATAAATGCGATTTAATTGAGATGATGAATAAAATATGCAAAACAGTCATAAATAAATTTCTACTCATATCTTAAATCAACTTAACAAACATAAGAAAACTTAGAAGTTGTGAGTTGGTTAAAACACTCACCTTTTGTATTTAAATTAAATAAATATTCAATTTAAATCCAAAATTTTGACCGTCTCCAAATCCATCCAAAACAATGCCAAAATGTCCGTAATTCTAATACGATCCCAGCAAAACAAACCGCGCATGAACCCGAGCTCGTATGAAAAAGTTAAGAAAATTAGAAGAATGGAAAATTCTGGTCCTGAGTCGACTTCGGGTTCAACTTCGGTCCACCGCCTCAACTCCCCAGTGCCTGTTTGGAGTTTTTGCCAAAACGACCCAGAGCGACCCGAGTAACTTTCTTCCTAACCCGAAATAGATGCAGCGTTTTTGCTTCTGAAACTCGAAGCGCGACCAGAAGTTGCTGCAGATCCGCAAAAATAATTTTTTTTTTTTTTTGCAATTGAAATTAGATTGGGAAGATTAAGGTTTGTAGTGGAATGAGGAAGAGCATACGTTTAGAATGAGGAATAAGCAACGACCTAGGGTTTATAACCACATATATATAGGCAAACAGAATAGAAAGAATGGGCTAGGTTGGATTTGGGTTTTGAACGATAATTGACCCGTAAAGCCTGTTTCAATTCCGGAAGGGAAAAGGATCAACCCATATATCAAAATATATGTTTAAAAATATTTTAAACGCGATGGAAAAAGTTTCACGTCCAAATTCTATCGTATGAAGAGGTTATGCTAAATTCAAATTTTCCAAATTGATTTCAATTGATTTAAATTACATAAATTTCAAGGCGTTTCGATTCTGTACGATCAAACGACAAGTCCGATCGCTACCAAACTTGAAACCCTACAATAATTCACCGTTACGGATCCGATGAAACTTGTTTCGTCGAAATCCGAGTCCGTGGCCAAAATGGCTATTTTCACACTTTTCAAATAAATTAATAATTAATTAAATACTACCAATTCTTAATTTCAATTCTAAAACTTACAATTTATATTGCTCAGTCATTTACAATGATTTAAACAAATTTTAAATGTCAAATTAGAGAAAATAAATTTATCAATTCCAATATTAACCTCAGTTTCATTAAATTCCAAATTTATAAATTTAATCTCCTATAATTCTATTATATTCACTTTCATTCTATTTTTCAATTCACTATCATTAAACGGATAAAATATTGGATTTACAACTATTACCATAATATTCTTACATTCCATTTAACTTTCTATTGACGTAATATTCAGATGTTTGATTTCATTTAATTACAATAAAACCTATTTATTATACACTAATTTCCAATATATTAACACACTTATATTTGCATTCTTTTCATTCAATATCAACTGTCATTTTATAAGTAAAATTAACATTAGATTCATACTCATTACATAAATAACTTCAATTTCATCTAAATAAATATTTACGTAATTTTTCTTAAAATATTAAATCAATTTAATTGCAATAAGTTATATTATCGTAATTTAAATTCAAATAAATAATTAAATGTTGATTCCCATTCTTTTTATCCAACAATCGTTATCCTATAAGCATACTTAACATTCGTTTACATTTCATTACACTGATACTTCTATATACATCTTAGATTTGTATCAACGGTTATACTTAAAAATGTGAATCTTGTCAATTACGCGTATTAATTAAGGTTTTCAACTCAATTAACAAAATTTTCTAGGTCAAATCCCTTTTTACCCAATTTGACAATCCCTAACCATTTATACTACATCCCATATTAATGTAATATTTTTTAGATTTTATTTCAAATTAACGTACAACTTAATTTCCCTTAATTGAGATCTGATTCCCAAAAATTTTTTATTTAACATACTAAATGAATAAATAACCTAAATAAATGGTCACCTACTTACTTCTTTCATTTATAAGTTTACTAATCACCCACCCAGGTATAAATTCCATATATAACACTAATTAATTTCCATTAACACTGCATTATCCAATTATCATAAATTTGTTCAATATATACTCTTGTTTACTTAAAAATAAATTTATGTTTTCCATAAATTCTCATTCACTCTTCAACTACGAAATTAAAAATCATTAAGAAATGTTTATTATCAAAACAACATTAATTTATTACCCTTTCACATCTTACTATAAATCAGTGTAACCATTAATACCACACATATTACAATTCCTTACACCATACTGATCTTATTTAATTACCATTAACTATCTATTTTGTACAATATCCAAATGTTTACATTTGTTACTTATATTTAGTTTTATAACCAAGCATAGCATGTTTAGATACAATGAATTGGAGTTTCATTAAGATTGTTGACACTTAACTTGTATTAACATTGTCTCAGTTTAAATTTAGTTATTATTCCATTATAAAATTGCAACATTTTATTTCTTTCAATAACTCATAAAATATTATTAAAACAACAAAATTAAAACATCGAAAATTTATGGGTTGTTACACTCTCCCCCACTCAAAACTTTTCGTCCCCGAAAAGGAAAAAAAGGGAAAAGGTGAAATAAGAAATCAATATATCTTACTTAAAATATTAAAAACAAATAAGTTTACAAAAGAAAATAATTTAAAATAAAATATACCAATTCATACCCATTTAATTTTTTTTAACTTAAATTATTAAAGTTTGTACAACATTTTCAAATTTTTCTAAGTCCAAAATTTTTGAAAATTTTTAGCAGAGTCTCCTTTGTACGGGGAGGCTCGGGAGAAAATATAATATCAATAATACAATATACAACATATATTTTTCAAAATAATATATATCTCCACTCGGGAAAAATAATATAATAGAGCCATACTGTAATCCGAAAACGTACCTATTTGTCGGGCAATTTACGCTTAATTATGAAACCAAAAGTAGTAGTAATTGCTTCCATAACCTGCATTTCACTTATATAATATAAAAAGGTTAACAATTATATAAAATGAAATATTTAAGGTTGTTTCAACCACAACAATAATCAATTCCAACAAGGCATACAACCATCATACAAAATCAACACAATTCAATCATTCATTCATATCAAACGAAACAAATAGTTGTTCGGGTTCAAACTTTAAATTGTACGGAATGAAAAATAAACTACTAAGTGTACCCTTCACTCAACAGTCTTAGGTGACATTAAATAGAATATCAAACCTTCCAAACAGTTTTAATGTATCCTTACCCAAACAACTATAAACCAAACAAACAACAAATCCAAACAATAAACTAAGTTTATTCTTGTTAATTACATGTCATACTATTGTTGTTTGATTTCTTTTTTATCCATATATTGATTTATCTTTAAATTTACATTTATTTCTTGCAAAATTTCATTTTTATATACTCATATCAAATAGTTTTCTTTTGTTTGCAATTTATTCATATATTTTCTCAATTTCATTTATTTACATTACTTACCTTCATTTATCAATAGGATTCATGTTCTACTCAATGGCTTAGCATTTGTATTCATTTACTTAAATTTCTAATTGCTTACTTACAATGCTTGCTTCCTACCATATTTTATTATAGTACATTTCAATTATAACTTAAGTTCATAACCCCTATAATAATCAAATTCTTATTTACTAAAGAAATTCATTGAACACTTTTATTACTTCAAATTTTTACTTGTATAATATTCTATTACAGTATTCATTTTCCTACTAATTTTATTTATAAATAGCTTCAACTGTTTACTTAAGTTCATTATCATTCATTTATACTACTTCATTTCATTTTTTATCATTTTTTTATTATAAATTCCATTAACAATACTTACTTTTCTATTTTAATTTGTAGTCTTTTCAATTTAAACTTAAGTTTATAACTCTATACCACCAATTCTAATAAATAAAAGCAATTTATTGAATACTTTCATTACAAACTTTTACTGTACAATTTCCATTACATTTCTTATTAAACATTTCAACTTTTAATTTTTAGTAAGTTATATATATGCTTTTAAAGAATGTAATTGAAAGTTATACAAGTTATACAAGAGGGGAGTACAAAACTTATCTTTCCAAAATTTCTTTTAAAAACATTTCTTTCATATTTACATTGAAATATTTATATCAGAAAATACTTATAACAATATTATTATATTCCAAAATTACTCGAAAGAAATTTTCAATAGCCCGGAACTTAAGTTCTAAATTTCCAGTTTCATTTATTTTATTTTCATTCTTAATTCAACTATTATTTATAAATTTTATTTCCTAACAACCAATATATTGCAACCAATTACGCTTCCGGGCTGGTGGTAACGCATAGCTGCTGCTACCGCCCACCTCGGACAAACTCCCTGTAACAACCCGCGTATTTATCGATTTTATATTTAAATATTTTATCGTT
This sequence comes from Allium cepa, assembly GCA_030765085.1. Classification (NCBI taxonomy): domain Eukaryota; kingdom Viridiplantae; phylum Streptophyta; class Magnoliopsida; order Asparagales; family Amaryllidaceae; genus Allium; species Allium cepa. The sequence continues at coordinate 70,263,722 of CM060930.1, read as the reverse complement.
CGTCTGATTTTGGTCCGAAAAGCTACTTTTTGCAAACAGTCGAATTGGGACTCGAGACCACCCCCATTGAGTTCAAAATGACGTTTGCGACCTTTTTGAGTATAAACTTCGATATGTTTGGAGTTAGTGAAATTTTGCCACTTTTCACTTAGGGCTTTGGTTTGGGCTGAGCCCAATAACCCCACTTACTAGCTCAGTTCCAACCCCCTCTCCTCTTCATTACTTCATAATTTCCTAATAATTCAAGCTTCATCAAAAATCGGGGAAGAGAAAAAGAATTAGGAAATCCTAAGCCCTAGTTTCCATTAGCAAATCCATCTTCTTGCTCCAAACTCAAGTGAACCCATTGGTAAGCATCTCCTTCTTCTTCTCCAACTCATTCTCCTTCCAATTTCAGAAATTTCCTAAACCTAACTTAGGGAATGTTCTTCTTTTAGGCTTAGATTCAAGCTTCTAGTGTTGAGAATGAAGTGTGGTTGATCTTCCCTTGTCTTCAAGCTTCTCATTCATTGATTTGGGTTCAAAGGTGAGATTTTTATCTCACATCTTAGTATATAATTATCGTCGATTGTTAGGTATGAATTCCTAACACTTATTCGTATGCATTTGCTTTTGCTTTGGATTGATTTGGTGAATATTCCAATTTTTAGTGTTTTGAGTTCAATTCTTTAAAGATCCTAACTTTGATGTTTGAACATGTTTTTGGTGATGTATCGAGGAGCATATAGGGTCGGGTAGTCGATTGGCATAAACCCTTAGCGTTGTTGCTCGTGCGATTGCAATTTGGTCGAGAGTTGCACCTCTTTTGAAATAGGGTAGGAAGTGCAAGCATACAGGTTCGGCCGACCGAGCCCCTGGGCCGGCCGACCGACCTGTAGTCCAGGCACTTCCTGCCTCTGTTTGGAAGTGCTGGTTACAGGCTTCGGCCGACCGAGCCCCTGGGCTGGTCGACCGACCTGGTGCCCGAGCACTTCCAACCTTTGGTTCGGTCAACCGACTCAGGGAATCCGGTCGACCGACCTACTGCTATTTGCCAACTATGCCTATTTTGCCTAGTTGTCTGAATTTCCAACTTTAATCGATTTGTGTTATTTCCCTATTTGTTGTTATCATTTGTTATTGACTTTGATGACTTATTTTCTTCGGGAATTCTTGGAATATCCATTTCGATGGATTCGGTATCGATTTCTTTGGATTCTATTCACGCCTTCAAATGTGAATTTTAGTGATTGATTGTTCCTACAATCTTCTTTGTGATTTGTCACTTTAAAAATATAAAGGTTTTCTATACTAGTAGTAAATATCAAAACTCTTTCTTCAAATGATTTCAACACTATTTTATTACAAAGCTCGTCTTCTTAAAACGTTTTCCAATCTATTAGTATATACAAGCCTTTACCTCACTCGTATGAGAAATCTAATTAAACGACTTAGTAAAACGAGTGGTATGAAACGCTTGCGTTTACTTCGTCGGTTAATTTTTGGACTTGTTCGATTGAAACTCTTGTGACAATTTTCTAGTGGAGATCTACAATTTGTTCGTAAATATTTAAGTTAAGCTAGTGGTTATGGGACATGAATCTAAGCTCATATATTTACTAGCTTACTGTAATTGACACTTCTTGATGATCGATGATGATCACTTTATGGTTTAGACTAGTAATGTGCGATGTCTCTTTGTCTATGTGGAGGACTATTCCTCATTTTATTGAGCTTCGTCTCATTTCTTACATGGGTCGTACCTTTCTAGGTGCGTCGACGTTTGTTTGCACATGGGTCGTACCTTTCTAGGTGCGTCGATGTTTGTTTACACATGGGTCGTACCTTTCTAGGTGCGTCGATGTTTGTTTACACATGGGTCGTACCTTTCTAGGTGCGTCGATGCTTGTTTACACATGGGTCGTACCTTTCTAGGTGCGTCGATGTTTGTTTACACATGGGTCGTACCTTTCTAGGTGCGTCGATGTTTATTTATGCATGGGGTGTACCTTTTTAGGTACATTGATGATTGTTTACTTCGTGGAGCAATCGGCTCAATAAGTTGGGACATGTGGCGTATCTTTCTAGTTGCGTCGATGTTCGTCTATGCATGGGGCGTATCTTTTTAGGTGCGTCGATGTTCGACTTTGCATGGGGTGTATCTTTCTAGGTGCATCGGTGTTAGAAATTACATGGGGTGTATCTTTCTAGGTGCATCGATGTTTATTTATGCATGGGGCGTATCTTTCTAGGTGCGTCGATGCTTGGGCATGGGGCGTATCTTTCTAGGTGCGTCGATGTTCGACTGTGCATGAGGCGTGTCTTTCTAGGTGCGTCGATGTCCAGTTTGTGGGATTGGCCATCCTTTTATTGTGATTTATGGATTTCTAATTGATGAATTCTGGAATTTGTGTTTCACCAATTTTCGGGATTTCCATTGATAAGTTTTATCAATATTTGTGTATTGGGGAATTTATGTGTCATTGACTTTTGTGATTGACATTGATATAATCGTCAATATTCATGGTTTGGTGAACGAAATTAGGAGTATGACATTTCCTTTGATTCTTGTGTAGATTTTGTGATATTGATTAATCTCTTGTTGATTTTCAATTACTTATATATATCACAGCTTGGCACTATGATTATTATGTGTTAAGTCATAGCTCTTATTCTATATCGTTTCATCTGATATTTATAGTTAGACTGATCCGTTTATTATTTTCTTATTAAATAATACTCGGGTCAGACCGAGATGTTACAGGTGCTTCTGCTTGACTTCTCATCCAGGATCATTACTCTGACTTTTGGCTAACTACTTAGATTAGTAGTTTATTTTGTTGTATACACTTGAGATATGGACTCATAGTTGTATTCTTTTGTATAGCACGTGTTGCTATTCTTTTGTATTATTGTGGATCTTATTTGACCACTACTCTGATATACACTTTCATGTGTTATATTCATATCTATTTCCGCCTTTGTGATATGAATTATCTGTGACTGATTTGTGTTATGTTTATTTCTATATTTGTTTCCGAAGACCTTTATAGCCACTGTGTAGTAGCTTTGAGTTTGTGTCGGTATGTCGGATTTCCTCTTGAGATGAAAAGTTATATTTTTATCTGGCATATCGGTACTCGCACAAAGCAATTATACAGATGGTCGCTCCTCAACAGCCTTATTCTCTGTGCTAGTTAACAGCATTACACCGTAGTGTTCTTGGCTAGCGTGGGTATAGAGGTGGGGCGTCACATCTTGGTATCAGAGCCAAACTTCGGGACAATGTAGAATAATTTAACAAGGATCATTGTCCAAAGTCTTTCTTAGGAGTTGTTCCTTAGGATTTAATTCAAGTCTTCATACCGATTCATCCTATTTTCTTTATGATTCCTTGTTTTATCTATCAAGATTGCTTGATATTCATTTTGAGAATAACTTTTTCCTCTTCTTTCTTTCTTTTTTAAAGAAGAGAAATGGTTAGACCAGGCCGTACCAGCGCCGGTCAATCTAGTGCTACTCCTCAGGATGGAGTATTTATGTTTGCCCAGCAGCTTCTTGATATAGTAAAGAACGCTCAAGCAGCCGGTCCCAATCCAGAGCCTACTCATCCTAGATCCGGTTTTGCACGCTTGTGCAGAGACTATACCGATTTGGGTGGAAGGCCATTCAGGGGATCCGAGAGTGTTATAGAAATTCAAGCTTGGCTCAAATCATGCGATCGCATCTTTTCTCGCATGAACCTTATTGACCTTCATCGAGTCCAAGTGGCTTCTAGCATGCTCCAAGAAAGAGCATTAGATTGGTATGAGCTTTTAATTTCTAAAATCGTTAAAGCGGATTTCACTTGGGAGCAATTCTGGGAAAGATTCGAATTGAAATTTGTGCCGGAGGCTGAAAAGGTAACTTTGGCCCGACGTTTTATTGACCTTGTTCAAGGTGAATATTCTATGACAGACTATGTAGCATCTTTCGAATCTTTGTCCAAATACGGGGTTGAATGCATCAACACCCCATTGAAGAAAAATCAGAGATTTGTCTATGGCTTGAATAAGAATCTTAAGAAGCCATTACTTCTGAAACTTGAGGTTTCATTTGATCAGCTTGTTGATATCGTCCTTCGTCTTGAAGAGGCCGATAGAGAAGGTGATGTTGAAGTTGTGCGTGCCCAACAAAACTTCAACAACATCATGAAGAGGACTATTAAATTCAAAGGCCCCATTCCCAACAAGAAAGGGAGGCAAGAAACCCCGGTAGCAAAAGCACCTACCTCTAGTCGTGGACAATGCTACAATTGTGGTTCCACGAACCACTATGCAAGGGAGTGTCCGAAACCCCTCTTTTGTCGCTATTGCAAAAATTCGGGCCACCATATTACTGCATGTCCCGTACTTCAAAGTAAGAAGGAGGGAGAGCTCAATGTAGTGCAAGCTCTTGGTAACACTTCTCGTGGTCAAGGTACTTCTCATTTAATCCTTGATTACATTTATTTTGTGATCTTCTTATTTGAGTTCTTTTTTATATGGGTTTCATCTCATTATTTTTATATCAAAAGAACTTGTGATTCTTCTTCTTTAAACATTTCTAGGCTTGAAGACTTCTTTAAGGATTTTGAATCCGGATGGGTCCGCAACACTCAATTTGCTTTCTATTGATGTCGAAATTATTTTAAGTGATTTTTCTTTCCGAGCCGATTTTTACTTGGGCTTCGGAATTGATTTGTGCCATAGGATTGGCTTAATCATTAATGAAGCCTATATCCTATTTTCTCGAGTGGACTATTCATCTTTGACATTTTCAATCTGTTAAGCAGATTTCTATTTTTCCTTTATGATTTTGAATTAAAAATTGATGGCATCATTTTATTCTTTAAGCTCACATGTTGAGTAGAGCGTTATTTCTCTCATTTGGGTAGTTGTGAATTTTCTGGTAATTTTTGAGCTTGTCTTAGGATTATCACCTAAGTAATCTTTTGTATAGTGCTAAGGTCTTTTCAGTTTGACCTTACCACTGGTTTTCAGTTTCTACAAGTTGCGGAAGTTAGCATTCCACTTACCGCATTCCGCACTTGTTATGATTCCTATGAATGAATTATTATGTCATTCAGTTTATCCAGCTTATTTCATCCATTTTATAAATCGAATATTCTATGAATATTTTGATGAGACCATTCTTGTATTTATTGATTTTGGATGAAAATAGTAATTTAAAATTTTGCAAATCTTTTCCATAAGATTTATTTATAAGTAAAATTGGATTTTGTTCTTGAAATGAACGAAGAATGTTCTTAAAAGTTTTTAAGAAACATGCTTATTATCTAGAAGACGATTTTGTGATTTTATTGCCCGTTGAGTGCTTTAAGAATTTTGGTCGATGCGCTTGATCAACGTTATCGATAGGAATTTCCTAAACGCTTTGATGAGACAATCAAACACAGTAAAATTCACTTCAAATAAGTAAAAATTTTCTAAAAAGATGATTACATAGGTTAATTGTAATTTTGAAAGTTTTAGTTTTTGGGAAAGAAGATTATTTGAAAGAATTCTTTTCCGATACTCTTATTCTTGTGTTTTCCGAGGGGAACCAAGACTTTGCTATTTGTACCAATACTAGTCGTATTGGTTTGGATGTCGTTCTCTTGCTAAGGAGAACGTGCTATCACTTGTGCTTCTAAATCATTATAGCTTATCGAGACTAGATATGCCACTCATGATCTAATGCTCCGGCCATTGTTTTTACTTTTAAAATTTGGCATCACCATTTTTGGATGAGAAATTTGTTCTCCACCTCGATCATAAATCTTTGGAATATTTATTTTCTCATAAGGAACTTCACGTTGACTCGAGTTCCTAGCATCTTATGATCTTGATATTCTTTTATTCCCGAAAGGGAAATCGTGTTGCCAACGCGCTTTGTCGTAGGCAACAAGTTGTTGATTCTTTGATGTTGTCGGAATGGAATTTTCTTTTTATCAAGTTCATCGGGCGTTTTGATGTACTTCGTTTTATTGGGTTTCATCTCATCTCTTTTATGGACTAGCGTCCGATGTTCTTTTATGGTGTTCGGTTCATCGGATGTAATGTTATTATACTACATCGATGTTTCGTCTTATCTGGATCAATGGATGTACCATTATTATACTACATCGTTGTTCCGGTTTATCGATTCATTGGGCATACCGATTTTGTACTACGCTGATATTCCAAATTATTTGAGTTTCTAGTTTCTCGGGCGTACCGTTTCTGTACTACGCCGTTGCACTGGCTCAATTTTCTGCTTTTCTTGACGTCTTCTGCGTCTTGTAACTATGGAAATGCTTTTAGGTTTCCTGTTTTTATTCTTGAGCCCGGTGATATTATGGAAATTGAAGTTTCACCAGATTTGATTTATGAGCAACATTCCATTCGCATCATTGCTTCGGAGGTTGAGCGCCTTCGGAATAAAGATATTCTTCTTGTGAGAGTTCAGTGTTTCTCAAATCCTAAGGATTGCTCTTGGGAATCCAGGGAATTCATTGAGCGATCCCGTTCTTGCCAACTCTTTCGTGCTCTTTATGGTGAACTTCTTATTTCAATTTTCTTTTGTGTTGATATGCTTCCATGGTTGTTACTTCTTATTTTCCACTTAAGTATTGCGAGGACGCAATTTCTTTAAGGAGGGGAGTCTGTAACAACCCGCATATTTATCGATTTTATATTTAAATATTTTATCGTTCGTCTGATTTTGGTTCGAAAAGCTACTTTTTGCAAACAGTCGAATTGGGACTCGAGACCACCCCCATTGAGTTCAAAATGATGTTTGCGACCTTTTTGAGTATAAACTTCGATATGTTTGGAGTTAGTGAAATTTTGCCACTTTTCACTTAGGGCTTTGGTTTGGGCTGAGCCCAATAACCCCACTTACTAGCTCAGTTCCAACCCCCTCTCCTCTTCATTACTTCATAATTTCCTAATACATTCAAGCTTCATCAAAAATGGTGGAAGAGAAAAAGAATTAGGAAATCCTAAGCCCTAGTTTCCATTAGCAAATCCATTTTCTTGCTCCAAACTCAAGTGAACCCATTGGTAAGCATCTCCTTCTTCTTCTCCAACTCATTCTCCTTCCAATTTCAGAAATTTTCTAAACCTAACTTAGGGAATGTTCTTCTTTTAAGCTTAGATTCAAACTTCTAGTGTTGAGAATGAAGTGTGGCTGATCTTCCCTTGTCTTCAAGCTTCTCATTCATTGAATTGGGTTCAAAGGTGAGATTTTTATCTCACATCTTAGTATATAATTATCTTCGATTATTAGGTATGAATTCCTAACACTTATTCGTATGCATTTGCTTTTGCTTTGGATTGATTTGGTGAATATTCCAATTTTTAGTGTTTTGAGTTTAATTCTTTAAAAATCCTAACTTTGATGTTTGAACATGTTTTTGGTGATGTATCGAGGAGCATATAGGGTCGGGTAGTCGATTGGCATAAACCCTTAGCGCCGTTGCTCGTGCGATTGCAATTTGGTCGAGAGTTGCACCTCTTTTGAAATAGGGTAGGAAGTGCAAGCATACAGGTTCGGCCGACCGAGCCCCTGGGCCGGCCGACCGACCTGTAGTCCAGGCACTTCCTGCCTTTGTTTGGAAGTGCTGGTTACAGGATTCGGCCGACCGAGCCCCTAGGCCGGTCGACCGACCTGGTGCCCGAGCACTTCCAACCTTTGGTTCGGTCAACCGACTCAGGGAATCCGGTCGACCGACCTGCTGCTATTTGCCAACTATGCCTATTTTGCCTAGTTGTCTGAATTTCCAACTTTAATCGATTTGTGTTATTTCCCTATTTGTTGTTATCATTTGTTATTGACTTTGATGACTTATTTTCTTCGGGAATTCTTGGAATATCCATTTCGATGGATTCGGTATCGATTTCTTTGGATTCTATTCACGCCTTCAAATGTGAATTTTAGTGATTGATTGTTCCTACAATCTTCTTTGTGATTTGTCACTTTAAAAATATAAAGGTTTTCTATACTAGTAGTAAATATCAAAACTCTTTCTTCAAATGATTTCAACACTATTTTATTACAAAGCTCGTCTTCTTAAAACGTTTTCCAATCTATTAGTATATACAAGCCTTTACCTCACTCGTATGAGAAATCTAATTAAACGACTTATTAAAAGGAGCGGTATGAAACGCTTGCGTTTACTTCGTCCATTAAATTTTGGACTTGTTCGATTGAAACTCTTGTGACAATTTTCTAGTGGAGATCTACAATTTGTTCGTAAATATTTAAGTTAAGCTAGTGGTTATGGGACATGAAGCTAAGCTCATATATTTACTAGCTTACTGTAATTGACACTTCTTGATGATCGATGATGATCACTTTATGGGTTAGACTAGAAATGTGCGATGTCTCTTTGTCTATGTGGAGGACTATTCCTCATTTTATTGAGCTTCGTCTCATTTCTTACATGGGTCGTACCTTTCTAGGTGCGTCGATGTTTGTTTACACATGGGTCGTACCTTTCTAGGCGCGTCGATGTTTGTTTACACATGGGTCGTACCTTTCTAGGTGCGTCGATGTTTGTTTACACATGGGTCGTACCTTTCTAGGTGCGTCGATGTTTGTTTACACATGGGTCGTACCATTCTAGGTGCGTCGATGTTTGTTTACACATGGGTCGTACCATTCTAGGTGCGTCGATGTTTGTTTACACATGGGTCGTACCTTTCTAGGTGCGTCGATGTTTGTTTACACATGGGTCGTACCTTTCTAGGTACGTCGATGTTTATTTATGCATGGGGTGTACCTTTTTAGGTACATTGATGATTGTTTACTTCGTGGAGCAATCGGCTTAATAAGTTGGGACATGGGGCGTATCTTTCTAGTTGCGTCGATGTTCGTCTATGCATGGGGCGTATCTTTCTAGGTGCGTCGATGTTCGACTTTGCATGGGGTGTATCTTTCTAGGTGCATCGGTGTTAGACATTACATGGGGTGTATCTTTCTAGGTGCATCGATGTTTATTTATGCATGGGGCGTATCTTTCTAGGTGCGTCGATGCTAGCGCATGGGGCGTATCTTTCTAGTTGCGTCGATGTTCGACTGTGCATGGGGCGTGTCTTTCTAGGTGCGTCGATGTCCAGTTTGTGGGATTGGCCATCCTTTTATTGTGATTTCTGGATTTCTAATTGATGAATTCTGGAATTTGTGTTTCACCAATTTTTGGGATTTCCATTGATAAGTTTTATCAATATTTGTGTATTGGGGAATTTGTGTGTCATTGACTTTTGTGATTGACATTGATATAATCGTCAATATTCATGGTTTGGTGAACGAAATTAGGAGTATGACATTTTGATGCAGCGCGATATATAGACTCAAGGAAGCTGAATGGTTCAAGACCTTTAGGTCGTTTGGAGGAGGCCGCGGTATTAGGTCGCTCGGAATTTTTTGGTCGCTCACGACCTAGTGTGGGGGTAATGGAGTTAGGTCGGCAGCGACCTAGTGGGAAGACAGGTCGTTCAAGCGACCTAAGAAGTGTAAAGGTCCAACCCAGCGAGCTAAGTGAACCGGAGCAACATGTTTTAGGTCATTCGCGACCTACTGGAGACACGCGACATAATGAAGGTCTCTCACGAGTTAACGAACTAAGCATGAAGACACTCGAGCGAGTTAACGAGTCAGACACTCCAGCGCACAATCCCTTAGGTCGTTCGACCTTATGCCGCATGCTACCAACTTAAGTCGCCATTCTTATGCCGCATTTCTTAGGTCGCGAAGGAGTTATGTCGCGAGAAGATGAGGCTAATGCTGTGCTGAGTTAGGTCGCAAGTGCCTTATGTCGTTATGTGTTAACTCTTGTTGTAAATATATAATAAGTCGCATTGTACATAGGTCGTGAGTCGTATGTACCCATGTTGTATATATTGAGTTGTACAGGTCGCTTGAATGGTTTGTAATACGGTGTATGTGCTTAAGTCATGTAAGGGTTGTAACGTGTTGAGTCGTGCAGTACTAAGTCGCTAACGACCTAGTTAGGTCGTAGGTCGCCTAACGACTTAAGTTGGGTCGGGAAATCGTGTTGTGCGTTGAGTTGTAGCCTATAAATAGTTGAGTCGGGTCATTTGCAGTGGTTGTTGATTTTTGAATAAAATTTCTTGTTGATTGCTGTGTGCTTTCATCCTAAATTGGTAGTTGAGTGTAATCTCCTATCTCCACTTTCGGTTATTCGAGTGCGCTCGAATCAACGATTGTTGAAGCCGATTCGCGGAATCAAGTGCGCTTGATCAACGCTTGAAGAATTGTAGATCTTCTATCACGGTATCGTACGCGATCAACGTGACAAGGATAGCTAGAATTCGGTATCTTTGTGATCAACGAATTTGGGCATTTCAGTATCTTCAATCCACCTTTTGCTACTTTCATCGATTCATATCGTTTTGTTCTTATCCGCTGCGTCAGTTTGGTATCTGAGCTTGACTTAGCCAATCATAGCTAAGACGAGTCTTGGAGCCAAGGAGTTTGAAGTTGGTGTTCATCGTGTTCATCTTGAAGTTGCAACAAGTTAGAAACTTTCGATCCATTTCATTTTGGATCAAAGTTGGAAAGGTGTTTGAGTTAGAGCCGAGAGTTGAAGCATCACTTTGATATCATTTGTTGAAATATTGTGAAGTTCAATCATGCCACCAAGAAGAGCTAATCGTCATCAAAATGTTGAAGCGTTGTATAGAAGAGAAGAGGCCGAGCAAATGGAACAACGTATTAATGAGAAATTTTATGAAGGCATTGGAAAGTTAGAGAAATTGATGAATGATTTGAATCAAAATCAAAGGAGGAGATCACTAATCTCGAACCGTGGAGGAAACCGTGTTTCGCCATTGGTTACGGAAGCGAGAAGGGTATCACCGCAATCTTTTAGAGAAAGGAGAGAAACATTAATTTCATCAAGGAGAGATCACCATGACTATGGACATGAAGAGAGGAGAACTCCATGTGAGTTTGAAGAAGAGCCATATAGAGATGAAGAGAGACATAGTAGAAGAGACATGCGTGATCGAAGGGATGTTGATGGTCGAGATCGATATAGACGTACATTTGATTTTGATGAAGAGGGTGATAGAGCTAGCATTCATTATCGAGATCGAGACCAAGTCCGAAATTCATATCGAGATGTAGATGATGATCGTCGATGGGAATCGGGTATGAAGACGGAAATTCCTGAATTTAAAGGAAGAATGGTTGCGGAAGAATTCTTGGATTGGTTGTCTAATGTTGAAGAAATCTTTGATTTCAAAGAGATTCCGGAAAATCGTCGAGTGAAGTTGGTTGCTACTAGGTTGAGGGGTAGAGCTTTGGCATGGTGGCAGCAAACTAAACTTACGAGAGAGAGAATGGGGAAGTTAAAGGTTGAGTCTTGGGATAAGATGAAGAGGTTGATGAGAGCTACATTTTTACCTTACAACTATCAATCACTTATGTACCAGAGGTTGCAGAATCTAAGGCAGGGGACGAAGTCAGTCAATGATTATGCTGATGAATTCTACCAACTCATTGCCAGGAATGATATTATGGAGATAGAAGAACAGTTGACTGCAAGATTTGTTGGTGGTTTACGAATGCAGATCCAGGATATGGTTAATATGTTTGATCCAAGATCTGTGGCAGAGGCACATCAGAAAGCGTTGGCTTGGGAGAAGCAGGGAAGGCGTTGAGGTGGTGTGTTTACCCAGTCCAACAATCAAGTGAAGTGTGTTAGTGGAAGTTCTAATGTTCCCAAAGCTGTCGCAAAACCAGTTGTGAAGGAGGTTGAGAAGGCAAAGGTTAATAGCAGTTTCAAATGTTACAATTGTCAGGAGTTGGGTCACAAAAGCAATGAATGTCCGAAGCCAAAGAGGAGAGCAATGGTTGCAGAGGTTGAAGGAGAGGATGTGGAAGCTGAATGTTCTAATTCACCTTATGTTGAGGAGGAAGAAGAGTTGTCCGGAGAAGAAGGGTGTAATTTGATGATGAGGAGAAGTTATTTGGCACCAAAACAAGAAGAGGAAAACAGTTGGTTGAGGAATAACATATTTCAGTCCATATGCACTATCTTGGGAAAGGTTTGCAAGTTTGTCATTGATGCTGGGAGTTATGACAATATTATCTCTACTGAAGCAGTAAGGAAGTTGAACTTGAAGACTGAGAAGCATCCTAAGCCGTACAAATTAGCATGGTTAAGGAAGGGTGGTGAAGTGAAAGTCGGACGAAGAGCTTGTGTGAATTTTTCAATTGGGAAGAAATACAAAGACAAAATTTGGTGTGATGTTGTAGACATATATGTGTGTCATCTGTTGTTGGGCAGACCATGGCAGTTTGATAGAGCAGTGCAGCATGACGGTCGGACCAATAGCTACGGCTTTATGTTTGATGGTGTTAAGATCATTTTGGTTCCAAAGAAGAGACAACTAGAAGAAAGCAAGTCAGAAGAGATTGAGGAGCTGAAGACTTTATTGACTTTGAAGGAATTTATTGAAGAAGTAGAGGAGAGTCCAGAGGTGTTTTTGTTGATTGGACATGAAGCGACTGAATCTGTTGAAATTCCAGAGGAAGTGAAGCCAGTATTGGAAGAATTCAGTGATGTGTTTCCTGAAGAGTTGCCAACGGAGTTGCCACCGTTGAGGGATATTCAGCATCAGATTGATCTTGTGCCAGGGTCAGTTTACCTCACAGGCCACATTACTGAATGAGTCCCAAGGAGCATGAAGAACTGAGAAGGCAGGTGGAGGAGTTGTTAGAACAGGGGCGTGTTCAGGAGAGCTTGAGTCCTTGTGCAGTGCCAGCTTTATTGGTACTCAAGAAGGATGGTTCGTGGAGGATGTGTACGGATAGTCGGGCTCTAAACAAGATCACCGTGAGATATAGATTTCCTATGCCGCGGTTTGATGATTTGATTGACCAGTTGAGTGGAGCTGTTGTGTTTTCAAAGATTGACTTGAAGAGTGGATACCATCAAATTCGTATTAGACCGGGTGATGACTGGAAGACTGCTTTCAAAACCAGGGAAGGTTTATACGAATGGTTGGTTATGCCATTTGGTTTATCGAATGCACCGAGTACTTTTATGAGAGTGATGAACCAGATTTTCAGACCATTCATTGGGAAGTTTGTGGTAGTTTACTTTGATGATAATTTGATCTTCAATGGGAGTATGGAAAAGCATGTCCAGCATTTGCGTGAAGTACTGTTGATTCTACGACAGGAGAAATTTTATGCTCCAACAAAGAAGTGTGTGTTCATAACGCACAGTGTTTTGTTTCTGGGATATGTTTTGTCGAAGGAAGGAATTCAAGTGGATGAAAGTAAAGTAGAAGCTGTCAGGAGTTGGCCACAACCAAAGACAATTACTGAAGTGAGGAGTTTTCATGGATTTGTATCTTTCTATCGAAGATTCATTCCACATTTTAGTAGTGTGATGGCACCTATAACCGATTGCATGAAGGGAAAGAAGTTTGAGTGGTCAGAGGAAGCAGGGATTGCTTTTGAGAAAATTAAGACACCATTGACGACAGCACCAATTCTAGTTTTACCGGATTTTCAGTTGTTGTTTGAATTACATACTGATGCATCGAAGGTTGGGGTTGGTGGAGTTTTGAGTCAGAAAGGAAGACCAGTTGCTTATTTCAGTGAGAAGTTATCAGGAGCCAAGTTGAGATATAGTACTTATGATGTTGAGTTTTACGAAATTGTTCAAGCCGTGAAGCACTGGAGACATTATCTGTTTCAGAAGGAATTTGTTCTTTATACAGATCATGAAGCTTTGAAGCATTTGCAAGGGCAGGATAAGATTTCAGCAAGGCATGCATCGTGGATTGCCTATTTGCAGCAGTTTACTTTTGTTGTGAAGCACAAATCTGGGATGACGAATCGTGTGGCTGATGCTTTGAGTAGGAGGAGTCATTTATTAACGACATTGAAGGTTGAAGTGACAGGATTCGAATTATTGCCAGAACTGATTGAGGAAGATCCTTACTTTCTGAAATTTGTTGAAAAGGTCAAGGAGGGGAATTCTGATGAGTTTGTATTAGTGGATGGTTTTCTGTTTAAAGGGAATCGATTATGTATACCAGAGAGCAGTTTGAGAATGAAGATTATCAAGGAATTGCATGAAGAATGACATGTGGGCCGTGATCGTACATTGCAATTGATTTCTCAATCTTACTTTTGGCCGTCAATGAGGAAAGAGGTTGAAAGGTTTGTGGGGAGATGTCATATCTGTCAGGTTTCGAAGGGAACAACGACAAATGCAGGATTATATATGCCGTTACCAGTACCTAACAAACCATGGGCTGATATCAGCATGGATTTCGTTTTGGGTTTGCCTAGAACTCAAAGGGGAAATGATTCTATATTTGTTGTAGTGGACCGATTTTCGAAAATGGCGCATTTTATTGCTTGTAAGAAGACGGCGGATGCTGTTCATGTTGCTCAGTTATTTTTCAAGAAGATCTATCGACTTCATGGATTGCCGGAGTCTATTGTTTCGGACAGGGATACTAGATTTTTAAGTCACTTTTGGATAAGTTTGTGGAAGATGGTGGGAACAAAGTTGAACTTTAGTAGCGCTTACCATCCTCAGACAGATGGACAGACTGAGGTTGTGAACAGATCGCTGGGAAACTTATTGAGATGTCTTGTGAAAGACAATTTGAAGAGCTGGGATTTGAAATTGTGTCAAGCGGAGTTTGCTCACAACCATGCGGTTAATCGAAGCACAGGTTTCAGTCCATTTCACGTTGTATACTCTACAATTCCGAAAGGACCGTTGGATTTGACAACAGTACCATATCAGAAGGGAGTTGTTAAGTGGACTAGTGACTTCGTAAATGAGTTACAGGAATGCCATAGAATAGTTCACGAACGGGTGCTTGCATCTAATGAAAAGTATAAACAACTGGTAGACAAGAAGCGGAGAAGTGTGAATTTCAGGGAAGGTGATTTGGTTTACGCAGTCTTGACAAAAGATCGTTTTCCGGTAGGAACGTGCAATAAATTGAAGGCGCGAAAGATTGGCCCAGTAGAAATTTTGAAGAAAATCAATGAGAATGCGTATTAATTGAAATTGCCAGATAATGTTCATACTTCAGATGTTTTCAACGTCAAATACCTAATCCCGTATCATGGAAATGAACTTATTATGGAAGAAGATGGTGAAAATTCGAGGACGAATTTCTGTCAACCGGGGGAGGATGATGCAGCGCGATATACAGACTCAAGGAAGCTGAATGGTTCAAGACCTTTAGGTCGTTTGGAGGAGGCCGCGGTATTAGGTCGCTCGGAATTTTTAGGTCGCTCACGACCTAGTGTGGGGGTAATGGAGTTAGGTCGGCAGCGACCTAGTGGGAAGACAGGTCGTTCAAGCGACCTAAGAAGTGTAAAGGTCCAACCCAGCGAGCTAAGTGAACCGGAGCAACATGTTTTAGGTCGTTCGCGACCTACTGGAGACACGCGACATAATGAAGGTCTCTCACGAGTTAACGAACTAAGCATGAATACACTCGAGCGAGTTAACGAGTCAGACACTCCAGCGCACAATCCCTTAGGTCGTTCGACCTTATGCCGCATGCTACCAACTTAAGTCGCCGTTCTTATGCCGCATTTCTTAGGTCGCGGAGGAGTTATGTCGCGAGAAGATGAGGCTAATGCTGTGCTGAGTTAGGTCGCAAGTGCCTTATGTCGTTATGTGTTAACTCTTGTTGTAAATATATAATAAGTCGCACTGTACATAGGTCGTGAGTCGTATGTACCCATGTTGTATATATTGAGTTGTACAGGTCGCTTGAATGGTTTGTTATACGGTGTATGTGCTTAAGTCGTGTAAGGGTTGTAACGTGTTGAGTTGTGCAGTACTAAGTCGCTAACGACCTTGTTAGGTCGTAGGTCGCCTAACGACTTAAGTTGGGTCGGGAAATTGTGTTGTGTGTTGAGTTGTAGCCTATAAATAGTTGAGTAGGGTCATTTGTAGTGGTTGTTGATTTTTGAATAAAATTTCTTGTTGATTGTTGTGTGCTTTCATCCTAAATTGTTAGTTGAGTGTAATCTCCTATCTCCACTTTCGGTTATCGAGTACGCTCGAATCAACGATTGTTGAAGCCGATTCGCGGAATCAAGTGCGCTTGATCAACGCTTGAAGAATTGAAGATCTTCTATCACGGTATCGTGCACGATCAACGTGACAAGGATAGCTAGAATTCGGTATCTTTGTGATCTACGAATTTGGGCATTTCAGTATCTTCAATCCACCGTTTGCTACTTTCATCGTTTCATATCGTTTTGTTATTATCCGATGCGTCACATTTCCTTTGATTCTTGTGTAGATTTTGTGATATTGATTAATCTCTTGTTGATTTTCAATTACTTATATATATCACAGCTTGGCACTGTGATTATTATGTGTTAAGTCATAGCTCTTATTCTATATCGTTTTATCTGATATTTATAGTTAGACTGATCCGTTTATTATTTTCTTATTAAATAATACTCGGGTCAGACCGAGATGTTACAGGTGCTTCTACTTGACTTCTCATCCAGGATCATTACTCTGACTTTTGGCTAACTACTTAGATTAGTAGTTTATTTTGTTGTATACACTTGAGATATGGACTCATAGTTGTATTCTTTTGTATAGCACGTGTTGCTATTCTTTTGTATTATTGTGGATCTTATTTGACCACTACTCTGATATACACTTTCATGTGTTATATTCATATCTATTTTCGTCTTTGTGATATGAATTATCTATGACTGATTTGTGTTATGTTTATTTCTATATTTGTTTCCGAAGACCTTTATAGCCACTGTGCAGTAGCTTTGAGTTTGTGTCGGTATGTCGGATTTCCTCTTGAGATGAAAAGTTATATTTTTATCTGGCATATCGGTACTCGCACAAAGCAATTATACAGATGGTCGCTCCTCAACAGCCTTATTCTCCTTGCTAGTTGACAGCATTGCACCGTAGTGTTCTTGGCTAGTGTGGGTATAGAGGTGGGGCGTCACACTCCCCCTAAAATCAAAGAAATCAAAAGTGGCCACCGAAACAATCCAAAGTATAATATCGAAGAGGAGTATCCGATCAGAGGAATGACCTCATTGGCCCTAGAATTGCTCCTGTTTTAGCCACCTTATGCAAACTCACGGGAGTCGAGCCCACGTAATTACCTCAGAGGAAATGCCGCCACCATCCTGCTTCATTCTG
Organism: Allium cepa; assembly: GCA_030765085.1. NCBI lineage: Eukaryota > Viridiplantae > Streptophyta > Magnoliopsida > Asparagales > Amaryllidaceae > Allium > Allium cepa. Next base: position 70,246,534 of record CM060930.1, on the reverse strand, counting down.
GAATCTCCATCGCGTACACGGTTGTTAAAGTGGCTTTTCGAGTTGACAGAGAGTATGACAACTTCCAATCCCGGTCTCTTTAACAACCAAACGTTATTATAACACCGCGGTCATTTAAAAATAATTATACTTTCAAAACCAGAATATAATATCCATTTCAAAGCCATATAAATACGATATCATTTCCTTTTAAAACCCAAATCAATATGATATCATTTTTTTTATTTCAAATACATTTCTTTTCCAAAATCATTCCACTTTAAAAATTTATAATACCTCGAAACCAAATATTTGAATTATAACTTTCATACATAATACTTCGAAATCCATAGTTTAAAACCATAACTTCCAAAACTTAAATGGTTTGGATATTCAATAGTATGTAAATTAGTTGATTTTAAATTTCTTTATAAATAAATAATTTCCACGCCTTTACCATTTATCCACTTTAATTTTAGTCTAAACCCATAAATTTAGATTCACTTTTAGTTTCAATAAAACACTTCGATTTCAATATATTTCAAACTATGAGTATTTAACAATTTCAAAACTAAGGTTGAAAATTTCTATTCAATAATTTATTGTCCTATTATTTAGTTTTGAAATATTTGCAAAATAAATCCATAATCCTTTAAATAAAACTCAAATTACTTATAACTAAATATTTCCTTCAATTTTATTTATACTAGAAATATTCATTTAAATCATCTTGAATAAAAATCTAGTTATAAATATCATTACCTTTTAAAATTTCAAGTTAATAAATTCTACATCAACCTATGAAGTTAAATTCTTAATTAAGCTCAATTCCAAATAAATTTTCAATTTAACACCCAATCTTAATTGATTTAAATTATTTAAAACTCTCTATATATTCAATATCTTAACATGTACTTAACCATATAATATAAAATAACAAACTCCATTATTCCACTTATTTATTTTATTTAACAAATTTATACATAGCTTAAATTCAATAATTTAACTATATATGTATATATAAAATAACATTCATATAATATCAAAATTTAATAGTTATTTAACCGTATCCTATCCAAACCATAGAAATCATTTTTTTAAATATTTCTATATATAGACCGCGGTGCCTGTATAAAACTTTCTATCCTATGGTCAAGTGATATGGATATTTACCATTTCAATCCGCAATTTAAAAATAAAATTGCGGTTATATATTATTTCAAACCGCATCCCGAATGCAATAAAATGCATAATAACTTGCAGTTTGTACAATATAAAATATATCATCCAAATATCAATCATCAACCATTTATTACAATCATCATCTAATTTAAACAAACATCAATATAGAGCATATAAAATATAACAGGTATCACGAACAGTTTATATTCAAAAATAAATAAATAAATAACTGTTTAACAAGCAGTTTATATGCAAAATAAATAAATCTTAACTGTTGATTTTTATGCAATAATAAAATAAATTAACAGTTAAATTAAATAAATGCGATTTAACTGAGATGATGAATAAAGTATGAAAAACAGTCATAAATAAATTTCTACTCATATCTTAAATCAATTTAACAAACATAAGAAAACTTAGAAGTTGTGAGTATGTCAAAACACTCACCTTTTGAATTTAAATTGAATAAGTATTCAATTTAATTCCATAATTTTGACCATCTCCAAATCCATCCAAAACAATGCCAAAACGTCCGTAATTCTAATATGATCCCAGCAAAACAAACCATGCATGAATCCGAGCTCGTATGAAAAAGTTAAGAAAATTAGAAGATTGGAAAATTCTGGTCCTGAGTCGAGTTCGGGTTCAACTTCGGTCCACCGCCTCAATTCCCCGGTGCTTGCTTGGAGTTTTTGCCAAAATGACCCGGAGCGACCCGAGTAACTTTCTTCCTAACCCGAAGTAGATGCAGCGTTTTTGCCTCTGAAACTCGAAGCGCGACCAGAAGTTGCTCCAGATCCGCAAAAATATATATATATTTTTTGAAATTGAAATTGAATTGGGAAGATTAGGGTTTGCAGTGGAATGAGGAAGAGCATACGTTTAGAATGAGGAATAAGCAATGACCTAGGGTTTATAACCACATATATATAGGAAAACAGAATAGAAAGAATGGGCTAGTTTGGATTTGGGTTTTAAATGATAATTGACCCGTAAAGCCCGTTTCAATTCCGGAACGGAAAATGGTCAACCTATATATCAAAATATATGTTTAAAAATATTTTAAACGCGATGGAAAAAGTTTCATGTCCAAATTCCATCGTATGAAATGGTTATGCTAAATTCAAAATTTCCAAATTGAATTAAATTGCATAAATTTCAAGGCGTTTCGAATCCGTACGATCAAACGACACGTCCGATCGCTACCAAACTTAAAATCCTACAATAATTCACCATTACGGATCCGATGAAACTTGTTTTGTCGAAATTCAAGTTCGTGGCCAAAATGGCTATTTTCACACTTTTTAAATAAATTAATAATTAATTAAATAAAACCAATTCTTAATTTCAATTCTAAAATTTACAATTTATATCACTTTATATTGCTCAATCATTTAAAATGATTTAAACAAATTTTAAATGTCAAATTAGAGAAAATAAATTTATCAATTCCAATATTAACCTCGGTTTCATTAAATTCCAAATTTATAAATTTAATCTCCCATAATTTTATTATATTCACTTTCATTCTATTTTTCAATTCACTGTCATTAAACGGATAAAATATTGGATTTACAACTATTACCATAATATTCTTACATTCCATTTAACTTTCTATTGATGTAATATTCAGATGTTTGATTTCATTTAATTACAATAAAACCTATTTATTATACACTAATTTCAAATATATTGACACACTTATATTTGCATTCTTTTCATTCAATATCAACTGTCATTTTATAAGTAAAATTAACATTAGATTCATACTCATTACATAAATAACTTCAATTTCATCTAAATAAATATTTACGTAATTTTTTTAAATATTAAATCTATTTAATTGCAATAAGTCATATTATCGTAATTTAAATTCAAATAAATAATTAAATGTTGATTCCCATTCTTTTTATCCAACAATCGTTATCCTATAAGCATACTTAACATTTTTTTACATTTCATTACACTGATACTTCTATATACATCTTAGATTTGTATCAACGGTTATAATTAAAAATGTGAATCTTGTCAATTACGCGTATTAATTAAGGTTTTCAACTCAATTAACAAAATTTCCTAAGTCAAATCCCTTTTAACCCAATTTGACAATCCCTAACCATTTGTACTACATCCCATATTAATGTAATATTTGTTACATTTTATTTCAAATTAACGTACAACTTAATTTCCCTTAATTGAGATCTGATTCCCAAATATTTTTTTATCTAACATACTAAATGGATAAATAACCTAAATAAATGGTCACCTACTTACTTCTTTCATTTATAAGTTTACTACTCACCCACCCAGGTATAAATTCCATATATAACACTAATTAATTTCCATTAACACTGCATTATCCAATTATCATAAATTTGTTCAATATGTACTCTTGTTTACTTAAAAATATATTTATGTTTTCCATAAATTCTCATTCACTCTTCCGTTACGAAATTGAAAATCATTAAGAAATGTTTATTATCAAAACAACATTAATTTATTACCTTTTCACATCCCACTATAAATCAGTGTAACCATTAATACCACACATATTACAATTCCTTACACCATACTGATCTTATTTAATTACCATTAACTATCTATTTTGTACAATAACTAAATGTTTACATTTGTTACTTATATTTAGTTTTATAACCAAGCATAGCATGTTTAGATACAATGAATTGGAGTTTCATTAAGATTGTTGACACTTAACTTGTATTGACATTGTCTCAGTTTAAATTTAGTTATTATTCCGTTATAAAATTGCAACATTTTATTTCTTTCACTATTAACTCATAAAATATTATTAAAACAACAAAATTAAAACATCGAAAATTTATGGGTCGTTACAGATGACCTTACCCTACTTGGGTGCTACCCACTTAGCCTTGTTGCACGTCCCCTATTTTAGTCATTCTAGGTTGATTAGGCTTGAGGCTATGTGTTACCTTTTTAGAACACATTTCAATTAGAATGATCATCGTCCTCCCGATGATGGTCTGATAGCATTCGTCCATACAAGTTGCCCTGGGTCTAAACAAACTGAATCACCGTCTTCATCATCTGCACGGTCTTCATTCACAAACGTTCAAACTAGATCGAAGTGGTTTTCGAATAACTAAACCCGATCCTGGTCTCTCCGAAACGATCAGCGCATTGGCCAAAATATTGATAGTCGGTCATTTAACTATCAGATTAAATAATCATTCAACCAATTACTTTATTTCCGCTGAAAAGCACCAAGCCCTTTAAAATTTGGTTTTTAAACCAACTAAATCACTTTATCCAAAAATACACTTTAAAAAATCTAAATAAACTACTTTAATTACTTTATTCAAACTAATAATTATAAATCCTAAAATAATTTCCCGAGTAAAACTTTAGCCAAAAATTACTTTTCAAAATATAACTGTTATATAAGGTACAAATATTTAATAGTTATCCTTTGCATCAAAATACCAATCAACCATTTTAAAAATAATTACTAATATAATTAACTTAAATAAATATTTACTTCATTAATTTTAAAACAATTAAATAATAGTTTTCTAAAACATTCTTTCAAAACCGCTTTTAAAACTTCTAATTTATACTTAAAAATCTCTTTTGAAAATATACTTGGCTTTTCAAGAAAATGCACTTTCCATTTCACTATAGTCCATCTAAACACTTATAAATTCTTCTCGATTTATCCCAATTTAATTTACGTTCCAATCCTATAAATTTATTTTCCCATACTTTTAAAAATAACTATTTATTTTTAAACAAATCACCCTTTCCTTACAAATTCCCGCCATGAATTTATATTTTCAAATTTATCCACTGATAACTATTTTGCTTTATAATCCCAAATTATAATTTCCATACCCTTATTTTCCTTTAAATCCCAGTTTCAAACACTTAGTCGATTTACCAATCGATTCTCTGAACTAATTCCATTTAAAAATTTATTTTCGATTTACCCAAGTTTATTCCAAAACCCATTTATTCTAGTTTTACTACCTTTTTATGATTTAAAACCTTATTTAAATCCAAATATCAATTTATTTCAAATTTCTCCTTTTTATTACTTTCCAATTCATTTAAAACTTAACTTTTTTAAAAAAATCCTTTGCACGTAAAAATCAATATTTCTTAAGTCCCTAATTTTTAAAACTTTTTAATTTACATTTATTCAAAGACTCTATTCTTCTCCTATATTACGGAATTTATTAAGTAGGATTTTTAAAATCAACTATTTGTTTTTTTCCCAATTCGCCCTTTTAAATTTATCCATCTTTACTATAAATTTCCTACTTTAAATTTTCTCTTTTTATTTCCCTTTTAAAATTCAATATTTATATTTTTAAAATGACACAATATATTCAGCAATATATTAAAGTCGAATAAATTGATTTTCCAACATAATATGTCACAGATTATCAAACATTTCATATGACTGAATATGCAAATAAATTCAACATTTTTGAGGAATCCAGTTGGATCTCTCCAACCTGTTTCCCTGCATCCACATATGTTAGCACATTATAAAAATACCAATCCCGATTCAAGGCAGGATATCGCGGTATATGGGGTCATCCGCTATTGTGTCGGACGCATAGGGTCTCATCCGTTATATAATGCGGAAAATCAATCACTCCAATATATATATATATATATATATAATATCACCTCAAAACTGATAATAAATTATCGATTCAAGCAATTAACCAGTAATTTAAATTTAACCATTTAAACTAAGTGATAATCCAATTTGAGTGAGGTTAACTCAACTTTGACCTTTAATTTGCAATCCGATCCAAATCGGCTATTTCCTTCATAATTTTGGACCTTGTACAAACATTATATGGTTTATTAACATTTGAAGTAATCTAAGAACCAATTTCCAGTTAATAATTTAATTTAAACTAATACTTTAATTATTAAACTAATTTTCCTTCAATAAATAATTTTTGTAACTAGAATAATTAAATAAACCAATTAAACAAATTAATCACCATAATCCATTATTTTAAAAATAAAAGGTACGTTAAAATATGTATAGGTATATTTACTTTATTAAAACTACATATATACTTATATATAAAATGTTTTTACCAGGTCTGAACTTAAGAAATGGTTTCATATAAAATCTGTATATGTTTACATATAAATATAGATCTTTAATTTGAAGAATAAATGGTTTCATATACCTTACTGTAAAATCACTTTCTGCGTTACATATTCTTCTTTGAAACTGCATATTCTAAAATATCCTGTATGAATTGAATCTTTATATAAATTCCTACATTTTTTCCAAAATTCTATCTGTGAATATATATTTCTGTCTAAAAAGAGTTTTCTGTTTTTAAACTTTACATATATCTTTTCCCAATCTGTAAATATAGTTTTAGTAAGAAATAAAAAAAAATAGGCTATACCTTACTGCTTCCCAAACCAACGCGGCTTCCACGCTTCTCCAACCCTAGCCGTCATCGCGTCTTACTCCTCCATAACTCAACCCACTTTAGGCAATCGAACTCCAAATCCACGGCCTGCTCGAGAACCACCCACAACGACAACCGCGAACTCGATACCCACGCGAAGAAAAATCCAAATCTCGATTGAAATCGATTTGTCTCCATTCTCTTTATTCCATTTCAAACGAAATCGATTTCGTTCGTTCGTTTCTATCTATATTCCGAACACTCTGGGTTGCAAAAGAAAAGCAAATGGAAGGAGGGAACGCGTTTTGATAATGAGGAGGGGGAATAGCATATGCGACCCTTATTTCGTTTGGCTATTATTTGATTTTTTTGAATGAAGAACACTGGAAGGGGAAGACAAATTTTAAATTCAAATTTAAAACTTTTATTATCTTCAGTATTCCCAGTATAAATTTTACAAGCCTTTAAATTATTTTTAATAGGCCTGAGATTCCATATTTCATATTTTACCTAATTTCCAGTAATTAAATTCAATAGTTTTAATTATCGAATAATTAGTGATATTTGAAATTCAAGTTAAAAATTAACTTCTAAATATTTAAAATCAACTAAACATTCCAAATTTCAAATTTCTAAAATTTCGGGTTGTCACATTTCTCCCCCTTAAAATAATTTCGTCCCCGAAATTACTAGTTAAGAAGAATGGTCTGTTACCCATTTACTATTTCCCAAAACCAAACAGTTTTTAAACAACTTCCCAAAACCATCTCTTTATTTAGGACACACTATCCCTCTTACTAACTTCCACAACTCATTCATAGGTTTTCAATAATATTATCCCCTCGATAATTCAAATTATAGTTTAAACCAAATTTTAAATTGTCAAAATTTTCTTGAAAATCTTCTAACTCCCTAAATTTTCGAAAAATTTCGCCAGCGTCTCCTCTACGCGGCTAGCTTGGAATAACTACAAAACTTCTCTACGGGAAAATTCAGAAGAAAACAAAAGCCAAGTGGCTTTATCAGAAAATCATCAAATTTCACACGACAATATAAATGCATACGTTTTTGTCAGGCCATTCAAATTATGTTCTGAAATCAAAAACACCAATTTCCTTTCGCTTTTTAAAACACCTATATATCCCACTTAGTAATAATATCAATTAAAGAATCCAAAACCATTTTATTCATTTCTTTTCAAAATTTTCAAAATTTGCTTTACTTAAGCCCGTATGATGTACATATATCATCCGTATGCAATATCAAATTTGATTGCTCACTCGATCACACAATTTCACTTCAGAACTAGTACCGTCCACCCGTATTCCTACTACAGACTCAGATCTGGTTCCTTGATCAGAAACCATTATTCTCCTTTCATAGACATATACTATGATAGAGAATGTATAGAATCAACCAAAAATCCATATCTAGGGTTAGCCGTCGAAAATCGAGTGAAAAATCCCAACTCAGATCGATATAAGTATCTCGAAATTCTATGCTCGAATCTGGATCAAATCGCTATGCGAACAAAATAATATACGTACATCCTAGGTATTTATCTCACTTGATTATTAACTATATCAACTTCCTTTGTATTCACATTTATCTTGATTTCCATTTACTTATCCACACTTATCATTTCACACGCCTTTATTAAATCTTCATTCAAATACTAACTTAGTATATTTCTCAATTTCAAATTTACTTACGAGTTTCACCATCCATTGCTTAAGTTCAATATAAATATTTCATACACCTTATATTTATTTTCACTTCATCACTCTGATTTATATCCTTTCCATCCAAATTCACATTTCAATTCCATTAGATTTCAATCCGCTTTTAAATTACTAATTCATTTCCGAATCCAATTAAATATTGTATATTTTACTGACCACATCTCAAACCACAATTAATTAACCAATCCCTTTAATTAGTTTCATGTGTTGGTTTATTTTCCAGACCTTCATTTTATTTAGCCCATTTGGACCAATTATTCGATTTCACTTTACTTAACACAACTTTAATTAAATATCCTTCCAATATTAAATTTCAATTCATTTGCTTACCCATATAAATCAATTAGTTTTCCTACAACATTTGTTTCAATCCTTTATTTGTTTAGTCCACTTCGAACTAATTCTACAACTTTACTTACTTAACCCAATTCAAATTTAATTCTAACATTGAGTTTCAATTCCATTTACTTACCAATTAAATTAATTTTTTTCATTCATAGATTTGTTTCCAACTTAAGGAATTTTATTTCAATGACCAATTTGATTAGTCTACTTAGACTTTTCCTTTAAATTCACTTTTACTTAACTAGATTCAATTACACTCTAATTCAATTCAAATTTTAAACTTCAATAAGTTTTCCAACTTATTTTAAGTTCCATTCACTAATCTCTTTAATTTATTTCATTTAAATGGGCTTACTTTTCCACTTTATTTTATTGTCACCTTTACTATAATTTAACTCTTCTTAAGTTAAATTTTTATTTCACGAATTTCAAATTTTTATAAGTTTTCGAACTGATTTATGTTTCCATAAACATTTTTAATTCACTTCCTATAACGACCCGCCGCTCTGACCGCCTCTAGCCGGTAATTAAACCAACTAGAAACGTTCAAGATGACGGATTGTTATTTAATTTATAACATTTAAACAGAATCAGTCACAGAATCATAGAATAATAATCTATTTTTCATAAATGAACTTTTCTTTTATATACAAATATCAGAGTTATACAATGAATTACATTTTATACAGCGGAACAATTTTTATTAAGTACAAGAAAAAAATTCTGAAAAGCTTTAGTGATGCGGTAATCACCCTCTCTCTCTAACTTCGCTGCCTGAAAATATTCAAGCTGTAAAAATACTCGGTCTGACCCGAGCGTTTATTGCAAAACACAAAAACACTCGAGTCAGGATTAATCTTAATTCAAGTAATTAAATTTGCAATGAATTGAAATAAAATGGTAACAACCCAAATTACAGTGTGTAAACTATGCAACAGAGATGATGAATCACATGAATCAATTTAAATCTATTATGGATTTCCATATTAATAACTTCGATTTTTTTTTAAATCTGTCAATCCTGTGTGGCTGCAGTACGCACATATATTCATACACATGTGCACTGCCTCGCCAACTCGTGTGCACCAAACAAAAACACAGCTATTAGACCAAAACAAAGTCAGCTACATGTCAAGTTCGAGTGTCATCAACCAAACAGTTGCAAAAGAAGTACAGTACGCAACAACAGCCAGTGCAATAAACAAAGAACACAAGTACAGGCAGCAGTCTCAAGTGACACAGTTGCAAACCACAAAATAGCATCAAAGGCAAAGACTCAAAAATGTCAAAGCCAAGAAGAAACTACATGACAAACTAAATACAGTCCAGATAATCAAGCCAGAGCCACCCAAGTGCAGGGCAATTGCAAAGTGCAGTAGAACTACAATAGTGCATACAACAGTGACCAAAGACAAGCATACATGAATGTATGTATAAAAATGATCAGCAACTACAAAGTGCAGTGGAACTACAGAAATGCACCAATGCAACAAAATTCAAAAACTCTTAATGACAATCTTAATGATGACATATATGGTAGTGCAGACTACAATTGAGTGCAACAAAATAACCCAAATGCAACAGTTATACCAACATAGTGCAACAATGAAGCACTGAATAATATGAAGACCAGAAACATCAAGTCCAAATGCAACAGAATGGTACAAGTGCAACAGAACTCCACTGTGAATATTAACAACATGATGAGCAACGCAAGGGCAGTGGATAGTGCAGACAAAAATGAAAGATACCAGTGAATGGAAAGACATACATGAACATGAAGACATAAATAACATCAAATGCAAGACCAAACTGCAAAAGTGACAACAGCAGAAGTGATCAAGGCAAAGCACGAGTGTGCAGACAACTCAACTGAATACATGGGAGTATGACAGTGAACTCAAAGCAATGATTAAGTCAAGACAATGAAACTGGGTTCAACACAGTGACCCAAGACAGTTTGAGAAAATAAGTGTACAGGAGCACCCACATATCAATCCAGCAATACTCACTCCATACTAAATTAAAAATGTGATTTTAGTTTTAAAAAATCATGATTTCAATATATGCATTCAAGTTTTAACTCGATTGAATAATTAAAGATGTTTGATAATCTTACTTTTGAAAATCAACCACATGCATTTTTAAAATAGATTAAAGGTTTTAAATTAGAAATTTGCTCACAGTTTTAACACAACAGAGGTGGCATATATATGCATATACACAAGCAGATTTCACAACTTGGTTCAAGCATGCATCAAGTCGTAAATCAAATCAGAAGGTAAGGTTTGCTCTCATGTAAGTGACTTTCAACTTCACTTCAGACATGCAGTTATATTTCACAAACAAACAATCAAAATAAACCACATTCCAAACAATGTAAAAGAAAGGGGTGTAAGAGTTTGCTCACTGGTTAAAGAAGCAAAAAGAATCTGGATGTAGCAATTTACAACAGAGAGGTAACTTAATATATACAGTAACATGTATATGCATAAACTCATATTCACATGTATACTTTCAATCCCATACCTAAACAAACATTTGAGCATCACACAATGGATTCAAGGATTATAGCAATGCATTAGATTCATCAAAGAAATGTTTTAAGCTTGTAAATTTCGTTATTTTCAGGATGTAGGACATTTTACAGAGGTTTAAAAACTGGGTTTCTCAGGCTTTTGAACTGGAATCATTCATATATGGCATGCAAGCATAATACACAGCAAACAACAAAGAACACCACAAGCAGAGATCAATAAGTATTGAAACAATTCACTTCCAAGTACTTCCAAATTTCCATTTTAAATTTAAGGTTAAAAATGAATAAAATTTAAATAAAAATAAAAACAAAATTTCTCATTTCAAAACTGGATACAACTTAAATTTAATTCTAGATTAAACTTTAATTTAAAACTTTTACTCATATCTTTAATGAACCTTAATTCGAAAATTGTTTAGATTAAAACACTACAGGTTTTAAAATCTGAGACTAAACACAAATTATACCCAAGACTAGATTTTTAAAACCCAAGCCAGAAAACTTTGTAAATAAACATTCAAAAATAAGATTTACATCCATATCATCATCTTAACTTCCAGAATTCATAGCTTAATAGAAATCATTCACAAGCCAAAAATGATTCACATTCATACATGTACATTATCACTTATACAAAACAATTCCAGGTAGCAAACCCGAAATCACAACACACACTAGGCCTAAGTCATTTATTTACAGGTAAACAGAGAAAAAGGATTTGGTATAGCATCTGTTCTTATCAATTTTAAAAACAAATTACTAATAGCATCTGTTCTTATCAGTTTAAAGCATATATTCTTGTCAGTTTAGATTCAAGTAACCGAGCAAATGATAACAGATAACACCCAACAACCAACATGCAGTGACTTATCTTGTCCATATCAGTTTAAATTGGATTGACCGAGCAAATGATAACAAATAACCCCCCAAATCATAGCATGCAACCAAACACCCAATTCAAACAAATCTAAAAACTTGAATAAAAATTAATCGTGAGAAAACTCACTGTTGCTAGCTGGAGTAGAAGATGATGCGGCCAAATAAACGACGAAAGCAACAGTTCCAAGCGAAGGCAAACTTCAACCCAGCAACGACAAGCGTCTCCAGAGGCGAACGATTTGAAGTCGAAGCCGGCATCACGAAGACGATTGAAACAATTAACGTCGGCATCCCCAATTTGCACGAAAGCCCAAATTTTTGTGAAGACGAAGAAAAGGGACGGGGCCGCCATTATTGCTCGCTTTCTTTTTTTCTTTTTCTTGAATGATTTTGCTTAGGGTTCGAACGAATGAATAAACAAAACAAAGAGAGGTACCGTATCTATTTTTTTTAATAAACGATATCTCGGCTGAGAAGATTTTAGGGTGGCTGAAGTGAAATACGATGTGTACAAAAGATCCTGCAATCTTTTCTTTGTTTTGTTTTATTATTATTATTATTATTATTATTATTATCATCTTCCTTAGCAAGCTTCATAGATATATATTGTTTTTGAAGTTCAACTCTCAAACATCAATTTAGGTTATTAAAACTAACCATCTCAACAGATTATTAAACGAATTTCAACTCAACTTAAAAGCTCCAATAAGCAATTAGCTAGCAGATTAATCGTTTAATGATGATATCAAATCGATGCAAAAACCCCGGACTGTTACAGAAATTTAATTTGAATTCGATTTAAATTTTCACGCGTTTATACGTCGTATGCTCAGATAACAACTCCGTACGCCACGAAAATTGAAATCCGATAATAATTCAATATTACGGACCCAATGGAACTGATTTCGTCGAATTCCGAGACTGTGCCTCGGAAGGCTATTTTTAAATTCAATTTAAACGAAAAAATTCCAAAACTGTACAGATTATTTTCAAATTCAATTCTGAAGCTTTTATTATCTTCAGTGTTATTAATATGAATTTTTCAAGCATAAAAAATATTTTTAATCAGCTTAAAATTGAATATTCAAATTTTTATTCAACTTTTAACAGATTAAATTTTTAAAATTTAATCGCCAAATTCATGGTTATACTGGAAATTTAATTTAAATTATCATTCAAACATTTAAAATTAATTAAATATTTTCAATTTAAATTGTTCAAAATTCAGGATCGTTACAATCTCCCCTCATTAAAAGAATTTCGTCCCGAAATTACAAGTAAGGAAAAAATGATTGTTAAAATTTCAGTAATATTTATACCCTATTCAATTTTATCAAGTTTGAAACTTATTAAAAATAAATAAGTATAGGATTCATTCCATTTGTTTTATTGATTTCTACAATCAAGACGCAAAAGTCTTTTACTAAAGTTTTCAACTTACAAAACCCAAATTTTAAATTCGAAATTCTTGTTAAAAATCTACATAGTATAACTTTTCCAAAGCTGTGGACTTTCAAAATATCTCAAAAATCCTCTTCCTTAATTTATTAGGTTGGAATTATGCAATTTTTAATTCCAGATTATTGATTTGCCATCTAAAATCCGAAAATACTTGCTAACTCGAAATTTAACAAGTCTATTGTCGTTCTTACAGACATTAGGCATACGCTGGCTAGGCGCAAGTCTAAAAATCTCTAAGTACTAAATATACTTCCTTCAATTCCCAGTGAAAATACTTTTAAAAATTCTTTTTAAAAAATGGATATGGAAAGCACGTTCCCCCATGGATCACAGTTTACCCGGCGGTTCCGCTACTATCCCAGTAGAATCGCTTGTAAACTATAGATTTCACATCTCTTGAATTTCGCCATGGTTGTTGCATAGATCGCATTTTACTCGGCGGTTGCGCCACTATCCCAGTGGAATCGCTTGTAACTGTAGGCATCTCGCCCCACGAATTACGCTATACCATCAGATCGCGGTTTACACGGCGGTTATGCTACTATCCCAGTAGAGTCGCTTGTAAACCTAGGCATCTCGCCTCTCGAATTACGCTATTTCATATCATCTACATCGCGGTATACCCGGCGGTTAGCTACTATCCCAGTAGAATCGCTTGTACCCATAGGCATCTCGCCCCTCGAATTCCGCTAGTTCCCGATCCCAAACACGATGATCCATCGTGGGGATTTTAGTCCGAATGGACATTCCACATATGGAAATTCAACGTAGCTACGAATTTCAAATGGACACTCATATCGAGTTCCAATACCTTCTCCAATTTTAAATGGAAGGTACTTTTCCATATCCTCAGTTTGGAAAACATAATATCATACATACATAGTACTTCATTTCATAGTTCGTACATATCATACTCATGTACTTACATAAGTTTTCCATAACAATTTCTTTCCAAACTAATGGTTTTCGAATTTATCGTATTCTCATATATATGTTCTGAAAACCACAATATTTCATATCCATAACAAATAGAGGATTCCAAAGTTTTCCATTTCATTATCCATTTCAAATTTTCCTCTAAGTCGATTTGAAAATTTAAGGTTATTTCAAACCCAATTCACATTCATAATTCAATTTATTATCGACTTCACATTCGATTTGGATTTCACGTTACATCGTCAATTCTCAACACATAATTGATGTCTATCGATATATAACCTCTGAGCTCGTATGTCTCAGAGAAGGGTGTTAAGCTAAGAGAATAAATTCTCCGCCACCAACAGATATATATTTAATAGAGATCAACTGCTATGTCGTCAATTCACAATGTTAGACATACAATCCAAATCAACCATTCGAAATTCAAAGTTCAACTTATATTGTTTTTGGGTGTCAAAGTTAAACTCAATTTAACTCAAAATTCAAATTTTTTTTTGAAAAATTTCCAAGTTGAACTTTGTTCATATTTTCCAAAAATAATATCTTTACAAGATATATAATTTTCCACACTTAACTATTTGAAACAAATTTCAAATATTCATTTTTCAATTTATCTTTAAAAGATAAAATTTCAAACTTTCCATTTCATATTGGAAAACATTTCCATACTTATTTAAATAATAAGTAATTCACAAATCCATTCATTTTCAACACTTGGAAAATATTCAATATACTTAAATCATAATCAACTATATATTTCATTCTTAAAGGAAACCATTCTTTTAAACACATTTGTTTGAGTCAAAACGAATGTTGCGTAAAACATCGTTACGACGACCCAAAATCACTAGTATAGGGATTCGAATTTAAGATAGATATATAAATCCCAATACTAAATAAAACATTTCCTTTTGGAAATCATTTACTATAAAAACAATGTTATAGTCCACCATTTCCTTTCATTTCTCTTGAAAACGTCTATTTCAACAATAAATGTTGAAATCTATGCTTTCGATTCTTAACACATTTTAAAACAGCTTAAAAATGGATTAACTTCATTTTCTGCACGTTCAAATTCAAATTCATCACTGAATCAATTAAATCTACTATGGATTTTCATGTTGACAAACATCAAATTCGAAATCTAAATCTCATTTGAACTTTGCATTTGCTTTCTATTCCCAAAAATAATCAACTAGTTCTTTAGTAAGTCATTCATCGACTTGGTTCCATTAAATTTATATTTCCACATTAACCTCATTTCATAATATCACTTCCCTAAAACATATCCGTTTTATTCAATAATATATTCACTGTCCAAAATTGTGAATAAAATTCCCAACCAACTTTTACTATCATAATATTTAACTTAAAGGATAATTCGCTGTCCAAAATTGCGAATATATCTCCTTTAATAACTTCTATGTTTCATTTATCAAATTCAATTGGTTTCGAATTTATAAACAATCTTTACAAATTCCACTTCTATTCATAAAACTTCGTTTCATAATCTCCTTTATTAATTCAATTCAATTTATATAACTTAGTTATATACCAAAAGTCCATTCATAAGTTAAGTACTTATAATCCATTTATTTACTAAATCATTCTTCAGAACATTTGAAATCAATTTTCAAAAGAATTCAAAATCAAATTCTCAAGTTATAATTCAATAATCCATTTGATTATAATCAAATTGACATATCATTTTATTTCCCAATTATTACTTTGGAGATATTCAAAATATTCGATTTAAACCAATTTAAACCAATTCATTAATTCACTTAACTCATATTTCATTTTCCCTAAATCTCAATAATTCGATAATGAGTTTCCGAACGATCGAAACTCAAATCTAAGGAGACTTCACTGAAAAGAAACTATCGCAAACTCACTTTTAGAGAGGGGAATTTCCGGAAACGATTTGAATTTCAAAATACCCTTTTATTTAAAAAAAACAATTTTATACTTCTTTAGATTTGAAAACACTTTCTTTAAAGTGATTCTAGTAACTATTCATATTAAACGCCATAAACTAAGCTTTGTGTAAACCAAAGCTCTGATACCACTTTATAACGACCCGCCGCTCTGACCGCCTCTAGCCGGTAATTAAACCAACTAGAAACGTTCAAGATGACGGATTGTTATTTAGTTTATAACATTTAAACAGAATCAGTCACAGAATCACAGAATAATAATCTATTTTTCATAAATGAACTTTTCTTTTATATACAAATATCAGAGTTATACAATGAATTACATTTTATACAGCGGAACAATTTTTATTAAGTACAAGAAAAAATTTCTGAAAAGCTTTAGTGATGCGGTAATCACCCTCTCTCTCTAACTTCGCTGCCTGAAAATCTTCAAGCTGTAAAAATACTCGGTCTGACCCGAGCGTTTATTGCAAAACACAAAAACACTCGAGTCAGGATTAATCTTAATTCAAGTAACTAAATTTGCAACAAATTGAAATAAAATGGTAACAGCCCAAATTACAGTGTGTAAACTATGCAACAGAGATGATGAATCACATGAATCAATTTAAATCTATTATGGATTTCCATATTAATAACTTCTATTTTTTTAAAAAATCTGTCAATCCTGTGTGGCTGCAGTACACACATATATTCATACACATGTGCACTGCCTCGCCAACTCGTGTGCACCAAACAAAAACACAGCTATTAGACCAAAACAAAGTCAGCTACATGTCAAGTTCGAGTGTCATCAACCAAACAGTAGCAAAAGAAGTACAGTACGCAACAACAGCCAGTGCAATAAACAAAGAACACAAGTACAGGCAGCAGTCTCAAGTGACACAGTTGCAAACCACAAAATAGCATCAAAGGCAAAGACTCAGAAATGTCAAAGCCAAGAAGAAACTACATGACAAACTAAATACAGTCCAGATAATCAAGCCAGAGCCACCCAAGTGCAGGGCAATTGCAAAGTGCAGTAGAACTACAATAGTGCATACAACAGTGACCAAAGACAAGCATACATGAATGTATGTATAAAAATGATCAGCAACTACAAAGTGCAGTGGAACTACAGAAATGCACCAGTGCAACAAAATTCAAAAACTCTTAATGACAATCTTAATGATGACATATATGGTAGTGCAGACTACAATTGAGTGCAACAAAATAACCCAAATGCAACAGTTGTACCAACATAGTGCAACAATGAAGCACTGAATAATATGCAGACCAGAAACATCAAGTCCAAATGCAACAGAATGGTACAAGTGCAACAGAACTCCACTGTGAATATTAACAACATGATGAGAAACGCAAGGGCAGTGGATAGTGCAGACAAAAATGAAAGATACCAGTGAATGGAAAGACATACATGAACATGAAGACATAAATAACATCAAATGCAAGACCAAACTGCAAAAGTGACAACAGCAGAAGTGATCAAGGCAAAGCACGAGTGTGCAGACAACTCAACTGAATACATGGGAGTATGACAGTGAACTCAAAGCAATGATCAAGTCAAGACAATGAAACTGGGTTCAACACAGTGACCCAAGACAGTTTGAGAAAATAAGTGTACAGGAGCACCCACATATCAATCCAGCAATACTCACTCCATACTAAATTAAAAATGTGATTTTAGTTTTAAAAAATCATGATTTCAATATATGCATTCAAGTTTTAACTCGATTGAATAATTAAAGATGTTTGATAATCTTACTTTTGAAAATCAACCACATGCATTTTTAAAATAGATTAAAGGTTTTAAATTAGAAATTTGCTCACAGTTTTAACACAACAGAGGTGGCATATATATGCATATACACAAGCAGATTTCACAACTTGGTTCAAGCATGCATCAAGTCATAAATCAAATCAGAAGGTAAGGTTTGCTCTCATGTAAGTGACTTTCAACTTCACTTCAGACATGCAGTTATATTTCACAAACAAACAATCAAAATAAACCACATTCCAAACAATGTAAAAGAAAGGGGTGTAAGAGTTTGCTCACTGGTTAAAGAAGCAAAAAGAATCTGGATGTAGCAATTTACAACAGAGAGGTAACTTAATATATACAGTAACATGTATATGCATAAACTCATATTCACATGTATACTTTCAATCCCATACCTAAACAAACATTCGAGCATCACACAATGGATTCAAGGATTATAGCAATGCATCAGATTCATCAAAGAAATGTTTTAAGCTTGTAAATTTCGTTATTTTCAGGATGTAGGACATTTTACAGAGGTTTAAAAACTGGGTTTCTCAGGCTTTTGAACTGGAATCATTCACATATGGCATGCAAGCATAATACACAGCAAACAACAAAGAACACCACAAGCAGAGATCAATAAGTATTGAAACAATTCACTTCCAAGTACTTCCAAATTTCCATTTTAAATTTAAGGTTAAAAATGAATAAAATTTAAATAAAAATAAAAACAAAATTTCTCATTTCAAAACTGGATACAACTTAAATTTAATTCTAGATTAAACTTTAATTTAAAACTTTTACTCATATCTTTAATGAACCTTAATTCGAAAATTGTTTAGATTAAAACACTACAGGTTTTAAAATCTGAGACTAAACACAAATTATACCCAAGACTAGATTTTTAAAACCCAAGCCAGAAAACTTTGTAAATAAACATTCAAAAATAAGATTTACATCCATATCATCATCTTAACTTCCAGAATTCATAGCTTAATAGAAATCATTCACAAGCCAAAAATGATTCACATTCATACATGTACATTATCACTTATACAAAACAATTCCAGGTAGCAAACCCGAAATCACAACACACACTAGGCCTAAGTCATTTATTTACAGGTAAACAGAGAAAAAGGATTTGGTATAGCATCTGTTCTTATCAATTTTAAAAACAAATTACTAATAGCATCTGTTCTTATCAGTTTAAAGCATATATTCTTGTCAGTTTAGATTCAAGTAACCGAGCAAATGATAACAGATAACACCCAACAACCAACATGCAGTGACTTATCTTGTCCATATCAGTTTAAATTGGATTGACCGAGCAAATGATAACAAATAACCCCCCAAATCATAGCATGCAACCAAACACCCAATTCAAACAAATCTAAAAACTTGAATAAAAATTAATCGTGAGAAAACTCACTGTTGCTAGCTGGAGTAGAAGATGATGCGGCCAAATAAACGACGAAAGCAACAGTTCCAAGCGAAGGCAAACTTCAACCCAGCAACGACAAGCGTCTCCAGAGGCGAACGATTTGAAGTCGAAGCCGGCATCACGAAGACGATTGAAACAATTAACGTCGGCATCCCCAATTTGCACGAAAGCCCAAATTTTTGTGAAGACGAAGAAAAGGGACGGGGCCGCCATTATTGCTCGCTTTCTTTTTTTCTTTTTCTTGAATGATTTTGCTTAGGGTTCGAACGAATGAATAAACAAAACAAAGAGAGGTACCGTATCTATTTTTTTTAATAAACGATATCTCGGCTGAGAAGATTTTAGGGTGGCTGAAGTGAAATACGATGTGTACAAAAGATCCTGCAATCTTTTCTTTGTTTTTATTATTATTATTATTATTATTATTATCATCTTCCTTAGCAAGCTTCATAGATATATATTGTTTTTGAAGTTCAACTCTCAAACATCAATTTAGGTTATTAAAACTAACCATCTCAACAGATTATTAAACGAATTTCAACTCAACTTAAAAGCTCCAATAAGCAATTAGCTAGCAGATTAATCGTTTAATGATGATATCAAATCGATGCAAAAACCCCGGACTGTTACAGAAATTTAATTTGAATTCGATTTAAATTTTCACGCGTTTATACGTCGTATGCTCAGATAACAACTCCGTACGCCACGAAAATTGAAATCCGATAATAATTCAATATTACGGACCCAATGGAACTGATTTCGTCGAATTCCGAGACTGTGCCTCGGAAGGCTATTTTTAAATTCAATTTAAACGAAAAAATTCCAAAACTGTACAGATTATTTTCAAATTCAATTCTGAAGCTTTTATTATCTTCAGTGTTATTAATATGAATTTTTCAAGCATAAAAAATATTTTTAATCAGCTTAAAATTGAATATTCAAATTTTTATTCAACTTTTAACAGATTAAATTTTTAAAATTTAATCGCCAAATTCATGGTTATACTGGAAATTTAATTTAAATTATCATTCAAACATTTAAAATTAATTAAATATTTTCAATTTAAATTGTTCAAAATTCAGGATCGTTACAATCTCCCCTCATTAAAAGAATTTCGTCCCGAAATTACAAGTAAGGAAAAAATGATTGTTAAAATTTCAGTAATATTTATACCCTATTCAATTTTATCAAGTTTGAAACTTATTAAAAATAAATAAGTATAGGATTCATTCCATTTGTTTTATTGATTTCTACAATCAAGACGCAAAAGTCTTTTACTAAAGTTTTCAACTTACAAAACCCAAATTTAAAATTTGAAATTCTTGTTAAAAATCTACATAGTATAACTTTTCCAAAGCTGTGGACTTTCAAAATATCTCAAAAATCCTCTTCCTTAATTTATTAGGTTGGAATTATGCAATTTTTAATTCCAGATTATTGATTTGCCATCTAAAATCCGAAAATACTTGCTAACTCGAAATTTAACAAGTCTATTGTCGTTCTTACAGACATTAGGCATACGCTGGCTAGGCGCAAGTCTAAAAATCTCTAAGTACTAAATATACTTCCTTCAATTCCCAGTGAAAATACTTTTAAAAATTCTTTTTAAAAAATGGATATGGAAAGCACGTTCCCCCATGGATCACAGTTTACCCGGCGGTTCCGCTACTATCCCAGTAGAATCGCTTGTAAACTATAGATTTCACATCTCTTGAATTTCGCCATGGTTGTTGCATAGATCGCAGTTTACTCGGCGGTTGCGCCACTATCCCAGTGGAATCGCTTGTAACTGTAGGCATCTCGCCCCACGAATTACGCTATACCATCAGATCGCGGTTTAGACGGCGGTTATGCTACTATCCCAGTAGAGTCGCTTGTAAACCTAGGCATCTCGCCTCTCGAATTACGCTATTTCATATCATCTACATCGCGGTATACCCGGCGGTTAGCTACTATCCCAGTAGAATCGCTTGTACCCATAGGCATCTCGCCCCTCGAATTCCGCTAGTTCCCGATCCCAAACACGATGATCCATCGTGGGGATTTTAGTCCGAATGGACATTCCACATATGGAAATTCAACGTAGCTACGAATTTCAAATGGACACTCATATCGAGTTCCAATACCTTCTCCAATTTTAAATGGAAGGTACTTTTCCATATCCTCAGTTTGGAAAACATAATATCATACATACATAGTACTTCATTTCATAGTTCGTACATATCATACTCATGTACTTACATAAGTTTTCCATAACAATTTCTTTCCAAACTAATGGTTTTCGAATTTATCGTATTCTCATATATATGTTCTGAAAACCACAATATTTCATATCCATAACAAATAGAGGATTCCAAAGTTTTCCATTTCATTATCCATTTCAAATTTTCCTCTAAGTCGATTTGAAAATTTAAGGTTATTTCAAACCCAATTCGCATTCATAATTCAATTTATTATCGACTTCACATTCGATTTGGATTTCACGTTACATCGTCAATTCTCAACACATAATTGATGTCTATCGATATATAACCTCTGAGCTCGTATGTCTCAGAGAAGGGTGTTAAGCTAAGAGAATAAATTCTCCGCCACCAACAGATATATATTTAATAGAGATCAACTGCTATGTCGTCAATTCACAATGTTAGACATACAATCCAAATCAACCATTCGAAATTCAAAGTTCAACTTATATTGTTTTTGGGTGTCAAAGTTAAACTCAATTTAACTCAAAATTCAAATTTTTTTTTTGAAAAATTTCCAAGTTGAACTAATTGTTCATATTTTCCAAAAATAATATCTTTACAAGATATATAATTTTCCACACTTAACTATTTGAAACAAATTTCAAATATTCATTTTTCAATTTATCTTTAAAAGATAAAATTTCAAACTTTCCATTTCATATTGGAAAACATTTCCATACTTATTTAAATAATAAGTAATTCACAAATCCATTCATTTTCAACACTTGGAAAATATTCAATATACTTAAATCATAATCAACTATATATTTCATTCTTAAAGGAAACCATTCTTTTAAACACATTTGTTTGAGTCAAAACGAATGTTGCGTAAAACATCGTTACGACGACCCAAAATCACTAGTATAGGGATTCGAATTTAAGATAGATATATAAATCCCAATACTAAATAAAACATTTCCTTTTGGAAATCATTTACTATAAAAACAATGTTATAGTCCACCATTTCCTTTCATTTCTCTTGAAAACGTCTATTTCAACAATAAACGTTGAAATCTATGCTTTCGATTCTTAACACATTTTAAAACAGCTTAAAAATGGATTAACTTCATTTTCTGCACGTTCAAATTCAAATTCATCACTGAATCAATTAAATCTACTATGGATTTTCATGTTGACAAACATCAAATTCGAAATCTAAATCTCATTTGAACTTTGCATTTGCTTTCTATTCCCAAAAATAATCAACTAGTTCTTTAGTAAGTCATTCATCGACTTGGTTCCATTAAATTTATATTTCCACATTAACCTCATTTCATAATATCACTTCCCTAAAACATATCCGTTTTATTCAATAATATATTCACTGTCCAAAATTGTGAATAAAATTCCCAACCAACTTTTACTATCATAATATTTAACTTAAAGGATAATTCGCTGTCCAAAATTGCGAATATATCTCCTTTAATAACTTCTATGTTTCATTTATCAAATTCAATTGGTTTCGAATTTATAAACAATCTTTACAAATTCCACTTCTATTCATAAAACTTCGTTTCATAATCTCCTTTATTAATTCAATTCAATTTATATAACTTAGTTATATACCAAAAGTCCATTCATAAGTTAAGTACTTATAATCCATTTATTTACTAAATCATTCTTCAGAACATTTGAAATCAATTTTCAAAAGAATTCAAAATCAAATTCTCAAGTTATAATTCAATAATCCATTTGATTATAATCAAATTGACATATCATTTTATTTCCCAATTATTACTTTGGAGATATTCAAAATATTCGATTTAAACCAATTTAAACCAATTCATTAATTCACTTAACTCATATTTCATTTTCCCTAAATCTCAATAATTCGATAATGAGTTTCCGAACGATCGAAACTCAAATCTAAGGAGACTTCACTGAAAAGAAACTATCGCAAACTCACTTTTAGAGAGGGGAATTTCCAAAAACGATTTGAATTTCAAAATACCCTTTTATTTAAAAAAAACAATTTTATA
This sequence comes from Allium cepa, assembly GCA_030765085.1. Classification (NCBI taxonomy): domain Eukaryota; kingdom Viridiplantae; phylum Streptophyta; class Magnoliopsida; order Asparagales; family Amaryllidaceae; genus Allium; species Allium cepa. The sequence goes on along the minus strand of CM060930.1, from coordinate 70,222,674 downwards.
CTTCTTTAGATTTGAAAACACTTTCTTTAAAGTGATTCTAGTAACTATTCATATTAAACGCCATAAACTAAGCTTTGTGTAAACCAAAGCTCTGATACCACTTTATAACGACCCGCCGCTCTGACCGCCTCTAGCCGGTAATTAAACTAACTAGAAACGTTCAAGATGACGGATTGTTATTTAGTTTATAACATTTAAACAGAATCAGTCACAGAATCACAGAATAATAATCTATTTTTCATAAATGAACTTTTCTTTTATATACAAATATCAGAGTCATACAATGAATTACATTTTATACAGCGGAACAATTTTTATTAAGTACAAGAAAAAATTTCTGAAAAGCTTTAGTGATGCGGTAATCACCCTCTCTCTCTAACTTCGCTGCCTGAAAATCTTCAAGCTGTAAAAATACTCGGTCTGACCCGAGCGTTTATTGCAAAACACAAAAACACTCGAGTCAGGATTAATCTTAATTCAAGTAACTAAATTTGCAACAAATTGAAATAAAATGGTAACAGCCCAAATTACAGTGTGTAAACTATGCAACAGAGATGATGAATCACATGAATCAATTTAAATCTATTATGGATTTCCATATTAATAACATCTATTTTTTTAAAAAATCTGTCAATCCTGTGTGGCTGCAGTACACACATATATTCATACACATGTGCACTGCCTCGCCAACTCGTGTGCACCAAACAAAAACACAGCTATTAGACCAAAACAAAGTCAGCTACATGTCAAGTTCGAGTGTCATCAACCAAACAGTAGCAAAAGAAGTACAGTACGCAACAACAGCCAGTGCAATAAACAAAGAACACAAGTACAGGCAGCAGTCTCAAGTGACACAGTTGCAAACCACAAAATAGCATCAAAGGCAAAGACTCAAAAATGTCAAAGCCAAGAAGAAACTACATGACAAACTAAATACAGTCCAGATAATCAAGCCAGAGCCACCCAAGTGCAGGGCAATTGCAAAGTGCAGTAGAACTACAATAGTGCATACAACAGTGACCAAAGACAAGCATACATGAATGTATGTATAAAAATGATCAGCAACTACAAAGTGCAGTGGAACTACAGAAATGCACCAATGCAACAAAATTCAAAAACTCTTAATGACAATCTTAATGATGACATATATGGTAGTGCAGACTACAATTGAGTGCAACAAAATAACCCAAATGCAACAGTTATACCAACATAGTGCAACAATGAAGCACTGAATAATATGCAGACCAGAAACATCAAGTCCAAATGCAACAGAATGGTACAAGTGCAACAGAACTCCACTGTGAATATTAACAACATGATGAGCAACGCAAGGGCAGTGGATAGTGCAGACAAAAATGAAAGATACCAGTGAATGGAAAGACATACATGAACATGAAGACATAAATAACATCAAATGCAAGACCAAACTGCAAAAGTGACAACAGCAGAAGTGATCAAGGCAAAGCACGAGTGTGCAGACAACTCAACTGAATACATGGGAGTATGACAGTGAACTCAAAGCAATGATCAAGTCAAGACAATGAAACTGGGTTCAACACAGTGACCCAAGACAGTTTGAGAAAATAAGTGTACAGGAGCACCCACATATCAATCCAGCAATACTCACTCCATACTAAATTAAAAATGTGATTTTAGTTTTAAAAAATCATGATTTCAGTATATGCATTCAAGTTTTAACTCGATTGAATAATTAAAGATGTTTGATAATCTTACTTTTGAAAATCAACCACATGCATTTTTAAAATAGATTAAAGGTTTTAAATTAGAAATTTGCTCACAGTTTTAACACAACAGAGGTGGCATATATATGCATATACACAAGCAGATTTCACAACTTGGTTCAAGCATGCATCAAGTCATAAATCAAATCAGAAGGTAAGGTTTGCTCTCATGTAAGTGACTTTCAACTTCACTTCAGACATGCAGTTATATTTCACAAACAAACAATCAAAATAAACCACATTCCAAACAATGTAAAAGAAAGGGGTGTAAGAGTTTGCTCACTGGTTAAAGAAGCAAAAAGAATCTGGATGTAGCAATTTACAACAGAGAGGTAACTTAATATATACAGTAACATGTATATGCATAAACTCATATTCACATGTATACTTTCAATCCCATACCTAAACAAACATTCGAGCATCACACAATGGATTCAAGGATTATAGCAATGCATCAGATTCATCAAAGAAATGTTTTAAGCTTGTAAATTTCGTTATTTTCAGGATGTAGGACATTTTACAGAGGTTTAAAAACTGGGTTTCTCAGGCTTTTGAACTGGAATCATTCACATATGGCATGCAAGCATAATACACAGCAAACAACAAAGAACACCACAAGCAGAGATCAATAAGTATTGAAACAATTCACTTCCAAGTACTTCCAAATTTCCATTTTAAATTTAAGGTTAAAAATGAATAAAATTTAAATAAAAATAAAAACAAAATTTCTCATTTCAAAACTGGATACAACTTAAATTTAATTCTAGATTAAACTTTAATTTAAAACTTTTACTCATATCTTTAATGAACCTTAATTCGAAAATTGTTTAGATTAAAACACTACAGGTTTTAAAATCTGAGACTAAACACAAATTATACCCAAGACTAGATTTTTAAAACCCAAGCCAGAAAACTTTGTAAATAAACATTCAAAAATAAGATTTACATCCATATCATCATCTTAACTTCCAGAATTCATAGCTTAATAGAAATCATTCACAAGCCAAAAATGATTCACATTCATACATGTACATTATCACTTATACAAAACAATTCCAGGTAGCAAACCCGAAATCACAACACACACTAGGCCTAAGTCATTTATTTACAGGTAAACAGAGAAAAAGGATTTGGTATAGCATCTGTTCTTATCAATTTTAAAAACAAATTACTAATAGCATCTGTTCTTATCAGTTTAAAGCATCTATTCTTGTCAGTTTAGATTCAAGTAACCGAGCAAATGATAACAGATAACACCCAACAACCAACATGCAGTGATTTATCTTGTCCATATCAGTTTAAATTGGATTGACCGAGCAAATGATAACAAATAACCCCCCAAATCATAGCATGTAACCAAACACCCAATTCAAACAAATCTAAAAACTTGAATAAAAATTAATCGTGAGAAAACTCACTGTTGCTAGCTGGAGTAGAAGATGATGCGGCCAAATAAACGACGAAAGCAACAGTTCCAAGCGAAGGCGAACTTCAACCCAGCAACGACAAGCGTCTCCAGAGGCGAACGATTTGAAGTCGAAGCCGGCATCACGAAGACGATTGAAACAATTAACGTCGGCATCCCCAATTTGCACGAAAGCCCAAATTTTTGTGAAGACGAAGAAAAGGGAAGGGGCCGCCATTATTGCTCGCTTTCTTTTTTCTTTTTCTTGAATGATTTTGCTTAGGGTTCGAACGAATGAATAAACAAAACAAAGAGAGGTACCGTATCTATTTTTTTAATAAACGATATCTCGGCTGAGAAGATTTTAGGGTGGCTGAAGTGAAATACGATGTGTACAAAAGATCCTGCAATCTTTTCTTTGTTTTGTTTTATTATTATTATTATTATTATTATTATTATTATCTTCCTTAGCAAGCTTCATAGATATATATTGTTTTTGAAGTTCAACTCTCAAACATCAATTTAGGTTATTAAAACTAACCATCTCAACAGATTATTAAACGAATTTCAACCCAACTTAAAAACTCCAACAAGCAATTAGCTAACAGATTAATCGTTTAATGATGATATCAAATCGATGCAAAAACCCCGGACTGTTACAGAAATTTAATTTGAATTCGATTTAAATTTTCACGCGTTTATACGTCGTATGCTCACATAACAACTCCGAACGCCACGAAAATTGAAATCCGATAATAATTCAATATTACAGACCCAATGGAACTGATTTCGTCGAATTCCGAGACTGTGCCTCGGAAGACTATTTTTAAATTTAATTTAAACGAAAAAATTCCAAAACTGAACAGATTATTTTCAAATTCAATTCTGAAGCTTTTATTATCTTCAGTGTTATTAATATGAATTTTTCAAGCATAAAAATATTTTTAATCAGCTTAAAATTGAATATTCAAATTTTTATTCAACTTTTAACAGATTAAATTTCTAAAATTTAATCGCCAAATTCATGGTTATATTGGGAATTTAATTTAAATTATCATTCAAACATTTAAAATTAATTAAATGTTTTCAATTTAAATTGTTCAAAATTCAGGATCGTTACACTTCCAAAGTTTTAAGCAATTACTTAAACATTCAAAGCATCTTTGAAATCAACTAAATCCAAAATCCCTTCGTACAACAAATTATCCCTTTGAATTTCAAAATCAAACCCAGCTTTGCAAACACCTCTAGTTCAAAACATTTAGGTAGCAATTCCTCCCTCGAAAACTCGAAAATGAACATCGATGATGATGTAGTCGTCATTGAAATTATTTTCCAGCAACCAAAATAGTTTAGTGCTTTTACTCTTTTAAAACATTTTCAAATATTTTTGATTCCAAATCCCACCAGATTTCATATCCATTCCAAAAATATTTATGAATAATATCACTATTATTCCTCTAAAACCTTTGAAAATCGTTTTCAAACACAAAGGAAATTAAATTTCCTAAATTTTCGAATTCTAAATCCTTTCATTCCATATTCAAATATTACTCTTGAATTTTATTCACACTTACAAATTTCATTCTGTTGTATAATTATTTCTCTCAAATTTAGTTATAATTTCAATTCTTTATTCAATTTCCACAACACAATGATAATAATTTTAGTATTATCACTTCCTAACAACCAAGCAACCATATTTAACTACAATAATTTACGGAAAATTATTTCTTTTATATATAAAAATAATTTTGGTAAAATTATTTCTTCCACCATACTTAAAATAATAAAGTGTCGAATTGTTCTATACAAGTGTTTAGAGATCCCTATCAATAATATTAATTACTCGTATTGACCAGAATCCATAAGCCACTTAACAAACCAATCAACACAATATAGAACAACTTTATATTCACTAAAAAATACACGCTCATATCTATTAATATAGTCAAACTCATTCTAGAGTTCTACCGACTCTATCGTTAGTGAGTAATCCCCACCAAAGCCAACGTTCTCGCTTGACCTTCAGCTCTGATACCAACTGTAACAACCCGCAAATCCGTACCCCTTTGAGTCTAAAATATTCTCCATCAAATTAACTCAAAATAGACGGAAATACAAACCATTAGGGTTAAAGAAGAGAGAGGTAGAAGAAGAAATAGAAAACAACATCAGAATCTCACAATTGCAGCAGAACAACATATAATATATAACAACCGGTTTTTACATAAAAGAATCGGTAACAATATAATACTTACAATCATCAGAGTACAACACAATCCATAGCACACAGCTGGACAATTATAATACTTGTCCACACAAAAGCTGACTTGTAAGGAACCGCCTTTCATTCCACAGAAAGACGCATCATTATTAAGAAAGAAAGGGACAGAAAAGAGAAAAGATGAGAAAGAAAGAAATAAACAATATCAGAGTCTCACAGCGGAACGAATAAAATATAGTAATCATGTAGATATTACATGGTATCATATACAGCAGAGTTTACATAGATTATACATCACATGTTAGACAGTTATAAAGACCTGTCTAATCATCACAACTCAAGTATATCATAGAGATACAGATACAAACACTAGCATAGCGGAACCACAATAACTATATACGCTGAAGCCTCCTGCTCCATATCTCCTTCAGAATTCGTCAATGCTAGCCTGAATCCCTTGGCTACTCGTAAAAATTTGAGTACCCAAGAGTTTAATAAAACAGAAAATAAACTCTGGGTCAGACATGGGTCTGGTGTGAGTAAACGGGTTAAAGTTGCATAACTTTGAAAATCATTTGAAAGAAAGGTATCTTGTAAGACTTCCCACACATAAACATGGAAAAGTTTTTATTTTACGATAACCAAAATATTTAATAGGAAATCCATTGATATTATAATAGTGTCAAGGGTTTTCAAGTAAAATACAGAAATAGTTGGAATGCTTACATCTCATGTTCCAACAAAGTTGGGCACAGTCAAAACGTACGGCACTTATTGGAGGTTGGATTCCATACAATGGCAGAGCTATTGGGCACCGTCCGTCACAGTGCTTGGCCTAGATCACCGTACCGAGAATCCACCTCGATCCCCTGCAACACAAGACCGGAACCATCCCTTACTAGATAATCCCAAATAAGACAACCCGCAGTTGTTAATGTCCAACTGCCCAAACATCCGAATAAAGGAACCTCTAGACAGGGGAAATCTTATCCTACTTGGGTGCTACCCACTTAGCCTTGCTGCACCTCCCCTGTTTTAGCCATTCTCGGTTGATGAGGCTTCAGGCTACGATTACCTTTAAAGAACACATATCTTGGAATGCCCATCGTCCTCCAATGACGATGTTCTGAAAGCATTCAATCCATACAAGTTCGTTCTGGGTTCAAACGAAACCGAAGGTACTATCTCGTTACACTCATTTTGGAATCACCCTCAGAGTTAACGACAATAGCCCTTGCACTTTGAATCTTCATCTCAAATCTGAAAGCACTATCTCCGTTATACTCGTTTCGGAATCACCCTCAGAGTTTTAACGATAAATAGCCCTTACACTTTGAGTCTTCATCTTCACTTGAGTTTCACGACCTATCATTTAATTTGGATCGATGTGGTTTTTGGATATCGAAAGTTGGAAATCCGATCCTGGTCTCACTGAAATCCAAAACGCCATCTTAATGTCCAAGTTGTTTAAGTTTAAACAATTTAATATATATTATCTATATTCACATAGATAGATGATTCACTTTATCACAGATATATTATCTTAATGTCCAAGTGCTCTTTTGCAGAAAGCAATTTGTATTATTTGGGCTATATTATTTCTACACATGGAATTTCAGTGGATAAAGAAAAGACCAAAGCAGTTCTAGACTGGCCTCAACCATATAACATCAAAGATTTGAGAGGCTTTCTAGGACTTTCTGGGTATTATAGAAAATTTAAAAGGTTATGGGATAATTGCAAAACCACTTACCACAATGTTGAGGAAAAATTCTTTCTTCTGGACAACTGAAGCTACTGAGGCATTTTATAAACTAAAGTCTTGTCTTATCAACCCTCCTATATAAGCTATGCATAATTTTAAAAAAGATTTTTTGTTGAGTGCGATGCAAGTGGATCTGGTATTGGTGCAGTATCATTACAAGACAGTAAACCACTATCCTATATAAGCTAAGCACTGCAAGGAAAGAATCTACATTTATCAACTTATGAAAAAGAGCTACTTGCTTTAATACATGCAACAAAAAAGTGGTCACAATACTTAATTGGACGGAAATTCATAGTTCGTACAGACCATCAGAGCTTGCAGCATCTTCTGTCTCAGAAACTAACCATAGGAATTCAAGGGAAATGGTTAGCAAAGTTACATGGATATGAATATGAAGGTCAATACAAAAAAGGAAAAGAAAACATTGTAGCAGACAGCTTATCCAGAATACGTGATGATTCGAACCTCTTAGCCATGTTAGTACTACAGCCTAATTGGGTTATTGAACTCAGAAATCAAATCAAGAACAATCTATTTTTTGACATAATGAAGGAAAATATTCTACAAGGAAAATTAGACTCCATAAAGTATTAGATAGTTGATGGTTTAATATTTTATAAAGAGAATATTTTATTGGATCATTCTCAGTCAGACCTCATTAATGCAGTTCTGTTTGAATTTCACTCTTCCACTCTTGGAGGACATTTTGGAGTAAAAAGACATTGCAGAAAATAAAAAAGGTCTTCTTTTGGAAGCATATCAAAAACTTAGTGGAACGATACATTTTACAATGTGATAATTGCCAACGAGCTAAAATAGAAAATATTTCATCTCCTCGTCTACTACAACCACTACCACTACCAGAACATGTTTGGTCTGACATATCAATGGATTTTATAACACACCTACCAAAAAGTAATAATGCAACAGTTATTTCTGTGGTCATTGATAAGCTATCAAAATATGCCCATTTTTTCTCTCTTCAACATCCATAAACAGCAAAGACAGTGGTCAGAGTATTTTTTGATGACATTTTTAAATTATACGGCATGCCAGAGCCATCATAAGTGACAGAGATTCTTTATTCCTTAGCGCATTTTGGCAAGAGCTATTTCGATTACAAGGATGCACTCTAAAATTTAGTTCTTCATACCATCCCCAAATAGATAGCCAAATTGAAATAACAAATAAAGCATTGGAAACTTATCTGCGGTGCGTTGTCTGCCATCAGCCTCAAGAATGGAACAACTGGCTAACATTAGTAGAATATTGGTTCAATACAACATGGAAGGAATCTACTCAAATGACCCCATATGAAGTTCTCTATGGAAGACAACCACCAACTTTCCTGTCCTATTACCAAACACTGCAAAAGTACCACGGGTAGAACAACATTTATTCTCCAGAGACATAACACTACAATTTTTGAAAGACAGTTTACAACTTTCCCAAGAAAGGATGAAGAAATTTAAAGATAGAAAACGAACAAAGAGATGTTATTCTGCTGGAGATTGGGTTTATTTAAAATTACAACTCTATAGGAAAATTTCAGTAAGTACAACAAAGACAAATAAATTGTCACCAAAATACTACGATCCATTCAAAATTACTGCAAAAATTGGCTCGGTAGCCTATAAGTTGGAATTACTTGACACAACTCGAATAAATTTATTTTTTTCATATCGCCTAGCTGAAAAAGAAAATCGACTCTACTATTGTTTTACAACATGACTTGCCTTCCTATAAAGTAGAACTAGTGTGTGGCCCGTGTTACGCACACGGGCTGTTATGTAATTTGAATTATTGATGGTATGAATACCCATTATATATAATTGTTGGTGCAGGATTTTTTATGCAACCTGCACCATATAACACTTTTTAGCCAAAACAAACAAATAACATCAATCCATGTAGTTCGTAGCTCTATCAATAACCTATAAACTTCTTCAATGTTTAAGGCACTATTAAGAATACGAAACTCAGATCAATGTTGTTCTAAATAATTGTTGTCTCAATAAGTGGGTTGCATATACTTTTAGCAAGTAGTTTAGAGTAATAAGTAACAAATAAGAATCTGGGATTACATGAATAATTTGTTGAAGATTGAATGTACTAAATATACATGTAAGGTTGTATCCTAATAGTTCTGTGATCTAAATGGTCCTAAATATTTAACACATAATATAATTTTCTCTGTAAAATCAGACCTTGGGCCTTTATAAATATAGAGTTGGGAATCATATCAGGTAAAGTTTGAAAAATAGTAAATATAAGTTGTAACTTATACAAATTATAAAGTATTTGTCATTGTAAGTCTACTCTGTTTATGCTAAGGATGCCTTGGCGTGAATTTTGTACCCAACTTCCTGCATTTGGCACATCAGATGATGTGGACTTGGGTAAGGAGTCCATGTTCCATTTTCTCGTTGATAACTTTTTTTTAACACGGATTAACATTTTTTATTTAATTTCCCAATCAATTATTATTATATTTATTAAAAGATAAATTAAAATAACGATGAGTAAAAATAATTATTTTGGACAAATGAAAAAATAAACTTATGAACATATTTTTGTAAAACTATAATAATAGTTAAAATAATTCATTAACACGCATAGAATGTAACCCCATTGAACCTTCCTCTATAATGACAAATATTTTAAAAACATATTATTTATCAACAAAGATTTTCAAGTAAAATATGTAAATCATTTCACGCAAATAACAGAAAATAATATCGATAATATTACGCTAATCTGCAACGAACATTAATTTCCAAACACTAATTGTAATATAACAAATAACATTATCGATAGTAAGTAATAAAAATGAAAAAGTATAATTATATTATTGCAATTACAAAACAGACATAATACAAACGATCCTAGCGCATTCCCCAAATTCCATCCATTTGCAGCAGATAATGGTTTAAGTCGAACCATGCTTGCTTTCGTCTACCAATCTCAACCAGCTAATGTAACTCTGACCAAGGTCTGCTCAGTCCTACCCATTTTGTAGTTCATTTTTGACCATTACATGAAGAAAGAATCAGAATAACGCATATAGTCATAATTCGGACTACAACGTTATTTCTTTCCTCGGTTATTGTAGCGCATTTCAGTCCAACTCATGTGCTTGCCTTCCATTAGTTGAAACAGATCGACTGCTTGGCTAGTAAGACAATTGAGTTCTCCAACACAAAAGTCTTCTCAATTATCCCTGCTAGTTCCTTAAGAACCATGTAGTAGGCTTCTTCAATTTACTCTCACCATAAAGACAATTCAGTTCCCATCAGGTTCATGGTTCATCGCGTAAGCTATGATCACTCCAATGGTGCACCTCAATTGCCTACATCACACTGTAATGGATTACATTCATAAATTCAAGAGTTTACGACCTAATTATAAAGAAGATATCAGAGTCTGTGTTTATCGTTTTTATCTCATTTGCACAATGTCTGCACTAATAGGCTTCTGAATCTTATGCTATACTTGTGGGGTTTCTAAATGATTCTAAGCACTCACTGGATTTTCTTGGAAGTCCACCAACACCAAAAATAAAATTTCAGTACATTAATACAGAGATAGATAGATGTCATACAAAACCTAAATATAACAGAGAAGCAAAGAGTTTACCTATCACATCACAGGGTCGTATAAGATATTCTAGATTTCTGGATCCAACATTGCCCTTTGCCGGCACATTCATTCAAAAAGAGAGCTAAATAACAGTGCGAAAAAGTCTTTAGGGATAAACATAATACATAATGAGGAAGGATAAATAACCTATCTTTCTTTTAGCTCTTCAGGACTAATATGGCCTCTCTTTGCCCTGTTGATCTGTTCTATACACATGTCCAATTCACAATCACACATGGGATGTGTTCTCTACTACTGTCTAAATAAGAGTTTCGATCATCTTTCATTATATTTCATTACTGTTCATATTCTCAGACGACAAAGAAATTCAGCGAGGAACGGTTTACATGCATGCGCAGATTGCTTTACCTTCGAACGCCATCATGAAGTTCTTGGTTATTAGCATCATATTTGAGACCCTCTTGATATGTTTCTAGAGCTTTGTCGTACTCTTTCATGAAGTATTGGACTGCGCCTTTTCTTGTGTATCCCTTTGTTAACGTCGGGTCTAATTCTATGCACTTCTCAGCGTCCTTCAAACCTTTAGGAAGAGCTCCCAACTTTGTGTAGCAGGCAGCTCTGTTGCTGTAAACCTGCATATGTATATCACCATAGTTTTTTAAATTATAATTTAAAAAATCCTTTGGTAGTTGGAATAATACAAATAACAAGCTTGACATTTGCTTATATACCCTTGAGTCTCGTGGATTCCTCTTTAGTTCCTCCGTGTAGTGTTTCACTGCTTTTGGATATTTCATCTGCTTGAAATATTCATTGCCTGAAATCATCAAGTAAGCATTCATCATTTTGCCCTCACTCGATCACTGATTTATCAATAGGTAGCATCAACATGTGTACAGTGAGCACAAACAAAATTGTACCTTTCTCATGCTCTTCGCCTACCTACTGAGGGTCGAAGTATTCCTGTTGTTGTAGTTCCTTCTTTGCTCTCTCTGCGTCGTTTAGTTTTTTCAGCATTTCCGAATTACGATGCTCCATCAATGCTTTCTGAAATGTTTCTATGGCAGGATCCAATTCCTTTGCACTCTTTGCCAATTTCACCAATGCGTTTCCTTTTCTAATCAACGCTCTTGCTATCATCTTGAAGTTTGAACGAAGCTCTCTCCCTCTCTCCACTGCTTTGTCATGTATGCTATGATCACTCCAATGGCACACCTCTTTGTCAACATCGCACTGTCATGTCTCCTAGTTCACTGTCTGCGATCACTTTATATAGTTGCAACAGTGTGTCCCTGATGTCTATAGTTATTCATGCAGGCCATAACAACCCTAATAGTACACCATTGTTGCCTGCAGTTCAAGGGAATTGCATGCTCTTTGGCATTGTCTGCATCATCCTTTACATGGCAGCCAAATTTCAATTTCTGTTACCAGTTATGTAAAACTCTACCTAGAGTAATCGCTTGATTATATGCAGCACAGGCATATGTAAGTTGTTTGTTGCCAATAAAATATCATACACACTTTAATCGCTATGCATATTACCAGATTATATGTATCAAGCTCGGAGCAATTACTTGCTTGTCAAAATGTAATTACAGTCACACACACTTTAGTATTTTGATTGCATTAATATATGCCTTCAATGTGGCCTTGTGTTGATGTTAATAATCTCTGTTGTATTTAATTTCTCCTTGCATATGATCAGAACATGCTTTAGATGATTACCAAAGATCATTTCATAATATGTTTAAACCACATATTCAAATATTCAAAGATGAGTGAAGGTAAATAGTAGAGGTTGTAAACATTATTGTTTCATATATACAGTCGATGGAAAGAGAAGCAACCGTTTAACAAATCAAAAGGTATTTCTAAATAGAGTATGGATGGTTCTATAGAAGTGGGTTATACACAACTTCACAGCGAATCAGTTGTTGAAATTGCTCTAAATTCTCTTGAACCCACTCAGAATAAACCACTTGCATGACGTAGGTGGACATACCATTATTATTATTATTATTATTATTATTATTATTATTATTATTATTATTATTATTATTATTATTATTATCCAGCGTCAGAAATATTGATTGCTTAACCTTATTACGGATGAATAGGTTATGGTTTGTAGTGTTAGAAGATGGTGTTAAACAGTACAATATGATGAACTTGATTTGAACAAAAAAATATCATTACCAAGGAAAATTCTCATTCAACCCTTAAATTTTGCACTTATACTAATTAATGGCCTGGAACCCTTAAATGCAACCCTTAAATTATCAAAAAATAACATTCCAACATCCAATGATCGTCCACTTCTGATTAATGGCCAGGAACCCCCCAGGAAAACACACCCAGTTTTGTTTATTCAATGTCAGCCCCTAGCTCACTGAGATCAGTCTTGAATAATATCAATCTACTTTCAAAAGAAATTCAGATCAGATTGTGCAACGAAGTTATATCAATATTTAGTCACTTTCCATCACTTGGCTTGCTTGGACATCCATGCCAGGACACTGCACTCATGCACTCATCATCGGCTTACTCAGTTTTTGCACTCAGTTCGTAGATTCTTATTAGTACCAGTGCAATCCTCATAAATTTCCTCCTTTTCATCATGCCTTGCCTTTTCATCTCATGTCCAGTTTAGATTGTGCACTCGGTTTAGTTGCTACTCGTCTAGTTTAACCATTTTGGTCAGTTTGACGTTCAAGTGCTTCATCAAAAACTCTGCTTTTTCATGTTTTCGCATCATTCCCCATCAATCATACACATCTGCCCGTATACGCACTGTCCATCCATGCATATGTCTAATTAGTTGGAAGATCTACCGCCAAGTTTAGCATCTAAGTTTTCTTTAGCTTTGCCTAAATGTGCTTGCTCCTCAAGTTATTCCAGTAACATCTGATTGTGTTTAATTCTTGCTCTCTGACGTCATTCACTGGCATGACTATTTGTTCTCTGATATGCATAAGTGGTCGAATTTCATTTCAGAATCTGTCATCCACTTCAGTATTTCAGAACCTCCTCTATCCAGTTCAGCACTGCAATATGTTCAGACCGAGAACTACAGTTCCATAAGGCCATATTTAATTTCACCGTTTGATGTCTAGATCAAACTTTAGCTTCATTTCCAGTTTATTCATTCAGTTTGTTTACTTCAGCATTGGTCGCATTAGGTTGTAGTTCATGTCGTATCAAGGTGGAGCACACTCTTTTGTTAGGTTGTAGCACTTTCTGGCAGTAGCATTGGCTCTCCGTTTTCTTTCGGTTCACAATGCATCGGGGTCCATCTCCCTATGTTTGCAGCTCATTCTTGTTCACCTCTCCTAGTTTGCAGCAAGTTCCATCTACAATTGGTTCAGTTATGCATCGGTTCAGTTTAAACCTCTAGCTCAGTTCACTATATAATGTCCGCTTCAGCTATATGGTCATTTGTAAATGGATTGCTCAATGCGTTTTGCTTACTTCAGGTCCATGGTTTGACTCCAGTTCCATCTCCCTAATTTCTTCAACCAAATTTCTTCAATTACACTTCTGAGTATGCACAACACAAACGATTGATTCATAGCAAATTTTAGTCCAGTTGACATTTAATCAATTTAATAACATACACAATATTATTGTGATGCACCACCAAAAGCTAAAAGCTGAAGTGGGAAATCGTAGTGCACCAGTGCTGATTTCTAAAGTTCAGAAATAAATATGGGAATATTAAAACACTTCTCATCGTACAGGTCGACAATATAAAATATGAAACCATAAAATTTCATATAGGAAAATATGTTTATACAATATTTAAGATTCTTTGAAACAATTTCCTGTTTTCTATTTGTTTCTCGAATGGAAAATATTTAGCGTAAAAAGCAATGGCGAAAGAGTATCCACCCTACTAAAAATCAAGGAAAATGATCTTTATATTACAAATCATATATCTTATAACATCTTCTCTTAGTTAATATACATATTTTCAATATATAGCAGACTGACCAAAATTGTATCGTTTTCTACATGTAACCAAAAACTCCTATGCAAAAAACATCAAAAATGAACACTTCATGTTGGTAAAGGAATACTGCAGTTAGATGGTAACAAATTCATTACCAAGCTCGAGGCAATTACTTGCTTGTCAAGCTTTAATCACGGTCACACACATTTTAGTATTTTGATTCCATTAATGTATGCTTTCAATTTGTCCTTGTGTTGATGTTAATAATCTCTGTTGTATTTAATTTCTTCTTGCATATGATCTGAACATGCTTTAGATGATTACCAAAGATTATTTCATAATATGTTTAAACCACATATTCGAATATTAAGAATAGCCAACTTGATAAATATATTTATATATTGACTTCAAGCTATATAATACACATCTTCATTGATAAGTTCTGCCCACTGTTCTTCAATATTTATACTGAACTTGACTCACACTCAAATTCATACATTTTAGTTAATAAAATAGTTACTAACCTCCAAAAGATTGAACTGACAGTCAAATGTGGTTGGAAGTAGAATCAACGAAGTGCTACTAATTAATATACACGAGTGTGTTTTGTCATTTTTTTCTCCTGCATAATTATCATCCAGGTCTCTATTCAAACATAGAAAAAAGAAAGAAAAAAGAAAAAAAAATAACAGCAGCAAAAGTCATCAACAACATTTGAAAGCCAGTATTTTCAAATAAGCTCACATGTTTCAGTGCCTCAGTAGGTATATCTATAATTTGTGCTAAATTCAGTGCTAGCACTTTTTTTTAGTAAATATGAAATAAGCGCATGTTATTAGTTGTGATTTCTTTAAGCTTGTTCATATCATGTTGTTGTGCAGCTGAGCTCACATGCAATTTTTTTCCTAACAATAATATATAAATATTTTAAGTGGTGTTCGCCTTTGAATGCTACCAATGCAATTGCTTATTCATGTTTAGTCAGTCTAATTTCGTTATGTGAGATATCTAACATTTGTATATTTGTTTTATGATACCATGAACGATACTCTGATTTGTGTAATAAATCTTACTATTAGTTACGGTTCACCAAATTAAGGGTACATACAACAAAAAATGATCCCAGTAATATAATTAAAATATATCAAATGTGTGAGCACCATTATTGTTCACTCCTTCAGAAATCCATTTATAACTCATAAATATGGAAACCATTTGAAGTAAGGATGAATAAGAAGAAACAATCATTGGTTACAGACAACATAGGTTTGCACATGCATAGCTACATTAGTCCATAGGTTACTCATTGCAGTCAACCAGTTTTGTCGTCCAATAGGGAAAGACCTGATGTAATTTTCAGTTGAAAAACCCAAATCTTTATACAGAAACCAAATTATAGGTATAGGGATCCCAGTATATAAAATTGTGAACCATTGTCAAATATTCCAAGGTAATAGTTATTTTACTATGGCCATGAGATAATTAAGACATATATGATCAACGTGGTGTACAATCATATTTGCAACGCCGGTTGGATTTTCATGTGTTAAATAAAAAACAGGGATGAATAAGATTTTAACGGTGAGATGTGATTGTTTCATATGGGAATACAATATCTGTTCAGAAAGTCAACACAAAAAACAATTTATCATTGACATTGAAATTTATATACCAACCATGCGAATTTAAAAATTATACCTGAAGTAAACATATAAATTCACGGAACACAAACCCATCGAATTTATGTTTATATGACGCTACAAAGCATTAATCCCCAATTATGTTGATAAATCCATCAACGTAACCATCCGTCTACTGCAAAGTAAAAAAGTCACAATCAAAATTGGAAAAAAGTAAATCAAATATTTTGCAATGGGCTTAAAGCAAATGAAAAGAGAGGCATAAGTATAATGATAGAGAAAAGAGGGCCGATATTGTTCATTCAGCGGAGCAGTTTTTACCAAATAATTTCGTCCGAAGTTTTAGAGATTTACAGGGATTGAAGTAAACTGGAGATCTGCATTCGGAGGGAAGAGATTAGAGTTAGGTGTAATAACTGTTACCTTCGTCGGAAGTTTTAGAGATTTACAGAGATTGCTGTAAACTGGAGATCTTCATTCGGAGGGAAGAGATTAGAGTTAGGTGTAATAACCATTACCTCGTAATGGAGCAAAGAGACTGAGAATTGGAAGGGACCGGGAAATATTGGGATATCTCAAATTTAGGACACGTGTCGGATAAATAGCAAGTGGATTCT
The DNA here is from genome assembly GCA_030765085.1 of Allium cepa. NCBI lineage: Eukaryota > Viridiplantae > Streptophyta > Magnoliopsida > Asparagales > Amaryllidaceae > Allium > Allium cepa. The sequence continues at coordinate 70,205,723 of CM060930.1, read as the reverse complement.
GCTTTCCTATTTAAGTAATAGATTAGTGGGGGTACCTAAATCAATATTGGATAGAAGGCTAATTCCATGAAATAATAAACCAGTTGCTCAAGCCTTAGTTAAATGGAAAAGTAAACTAGATTCTGATGCCACATGGGAAGATTATTGGGATCTAATTCGAAAGTTTCCCACATTAGACCTTGAGACAAGGTCTCTTTTTAAAGGGGGAGGGGAGCTGTTACGCTCAGGCATTGCATCGAACATTTGTCATGCAACAACCTAAAAGGTCATTTCAACAAACACTTATACACAGTAGGCTATCCAGGACATCTACCTTAACTGCAATGGCTAAGGGACTTCATGATGACTTGGAGATGATACAGATAAAAGACAATATAGACAAAAGCTAAAGATAACCCTTGGGAAGCTAAGTGGAAGGACTGCACCTTGTGCACGTGCATAGTGTATCTGTGTACAACTGTAGATTTTATTTAAAAATTATAGTTTAGTAATGTATTATGATGAGTTGTCATAAGACTTGGTCAGTGAATAAGTCCATGTTTATGAGTATATATAAGAGAAGGAGAATGTAAAACAGTATGTATGAAAAATGAATAAAAGTGAAATCAGTTTCTTTTACCTCTGTGTCTTCTTTTATTTTCTCATTTCTGTGTAATTTCCATATCATTCTGACTTCATCCCTATTCTTGCATTATCTTCTATCTTCTCCTTCATCTTCTTCTTCAAATTCAACATCATCTCTCCTCTGCTAGTCCTCCTGCACTGATTATTACCTACATATCCTCTCTCCATTAACCTGCCACGATTGCCAACGCTATGACTCACACTAGAGCCTAGGTTGCTAGAAACAAAGATCCTCATAGAGAAGAAGGTTTAAAAGGAAGATGGATCTGGTGTAGAGAATGAACATAAGATTAATTAGTTATTATTATCGCGCCTTTTGGCAAGGCCGTGATACCAAAAGATTGATCGAAAAACCAAAGACCGTTCGTCTCAAAGATTGGTTATACATTACTTCGCTATGGATATCGTTGAATTTTGTCCGAGTCCGGATCAGGCTACAATTGACAAGACATGACAAGCAAAGCCAACGAAGCCAGTGTTTCAAATTTCAGGTTAATCGTTCGTATGAATGAGATATGATTGATGCAAGTTGGAGAAAATATGCTGTTCATATCCATCTGATTGGTCGGTTCTATCCATCCAATTCGTATCCATCAGAAGGTCAAGGTGATGGTCCACTCGCACCGATTAGATTCGTATCCATCAGGATGAGTCCGCCTCGATTAATTCGAATCCATCACGTTTGAATCGATCCACCATCACACTGTTCGAATCCATCGAACCCAGTCACTTCGTATCGATCTGGGCTCTCTTAATAGTCTTGTTTGCATAAATTGCATCGGTCGACTTTGTATCCATCGGCAAGCTTTTGTTCGAATCGATCAAGGTATGCCACTTCGTATCCATCGAAGGAGTATGCTTGCTCGTATCGATCTACCCAAATTTATTGTTTGAATCCATCGAGGCTGGTTAGTTCGTATCCATCGATCATACCCATCACGTTTGATCGATACGAACAACCTACCTCCATCGATACATATTGGCAACTGTTATCGAATCGAACAAGGCAACGGTCATTGATACAAATGAGGTGAAGTTCAAGGATGCGACACGGTCAACTCGGAGAAAAAGGTGGATCGATGCGAGATGTGCGCGCCACGTCGTCTCAAAGTCACGTGCATCCATCGATTCGAAGACATAGATTCGAAGTGATCAACTCGAAGCAAACAGCCAACCGAGAAACTTAAACTTGTATCGATCATATCTCACAAACCATTGGTCCAAATGCAATAAAATTTCCACGGGTGCTTACGTACAAGCTAAAGAACAATCCTGCCAAGTTTCAGCTCGATTGGATAATTTTTTGATGGATACGAAATTGCTTCGTATCGATCACAGATCGAGTCGAAACTTGGTGGGGTCGGTCGCGTGGGTCCACTCACATGACGGAAGAAGTCTCCCGAAGTTTGAGCATAAAACCAGCCTCCTACGCCTATAAATAGCCCCCTGAAGCCTACAGAAAAAGGATCTTTTGGCTACTCGACCTCCAGACTCTACCGGATTCAATCCTACATTTTTTCATCACCATTGTATTCAAACTTCAGAGCTATAATCTTTTGTAATCTGCTGTAACAAGATTGAAATCATCAAGTGAATCAATAACGTCATAAGCTTCAGAGTGGACGTTGGCAAGATCGCCGAACCACTTTAAATTCTGTGTTGTTTACTGCTTTCTTTTGAAGTTTCTCAGTGATTTATATATTTGTTGTTCATCTGAGATTTGTGATAATGAATTATCAACCATCGGGTGTTTGTGACCAATTTTGGCGCAAACATTTTGGTTCTTTCACTGAGAAATGAACTCAGGAGTTCTATCGTTTGAGAGTAGAAACAGAAGGTTTAGAGATTCAGATCTAAAGAGTCATGACAAAGCAATCTAGTAGAAGGCCGAGACCGGAGAGGAGTCAACATGAAGGGAGTGAAGAGGCTTCCTTAGGAGCAAACCAGGCATCGCAATTCGTCACCAGGGATAAGATGGAGGCAATGATGAAGAGACAGGAGGAGATGAGCCAGAATTTGTTTCAACCGATTGGGTAACTTGGAGTGCAAAATCGAGGAGCAGATGGAGTTCAGAATGGAGCAGGACCATTCGGCGTAGCACCAGGACTAGGGGCACACACAAAGAGCATGTTGATCCAATCCCGGGGAGAGAGACAGCAGCATCCGAACAACCAGATGGTAGTAGAGGGATGAACGCTCAACCGGGGGGCAGATTCCTGAAAGCTCTCATGGACTAGGGGGTAGGTCGAAGGCAAGGAATGAGGACTACATCTTGGAGACAATGACAGATTGGCAGAGATGGTCAGGCGAGCAATGAGGGGTGGATTAGTAAACAGAGATCTTGAAGATGTGACAGGAGTCCTTTTTCTCCTGTGATCAGGATGGCTAGGAACCCACCAGAGTTCAAGTTACCAACAGTGGAGATGTATGATGGGAGGACGGACCCCGCGATCCATCTGACAAAGTATATGAGGCATATGGAAGTGTTGGGGGAATCATAGGAAGTCAAGGCTCGGTGCTTTCAATTGTATCTGACAGATATTGCAGCACTATGGTTTAGGCAGCTGGAGAGCAACTCCATAGGATCATGAGCTGATTTAGCCGAGAGGTTCATGAGGAAATTTAGGGTTCACATCGCAAGACCCAAGAATGTGATGAGTTTGGCAACTATAAAGCAGAAATCTGGGGAGTCCTTGAGGAATTTTCTGACGCGATTCATTGCGGCAGCAGCATCGGTGGACCGACCAGATTCATCTATGGTTACGATGGCAGCTGTGTCCGGAATAGCTGATGGCACAGAATTCAAAAATTTGTTGAATATGCGCTTATATGATTTTTGTTTGATGATAACAAACATATATACATTTGTTTAAATGTATTTGATAATATACTATTTATTTTCACAGATTAAATAAATATTTGCTGAATAAAATAAATAACACAGAATTTGAATTCAAACGAATATTTTATTCAAATAAATATTTATTACAATTTTGAATAGTATACAAATTCAAGCTCTCACTATTCACTATACAACTTTGATACAATTTCAATTACATCACTATTTTACATCTTCACCTCACTACATATCACTCACACTCGTATTTATCTTCAACTTCATTCCAGTTTGAATCCAGCATCTGAGAAATCTGCAAAAATATTCACTAACGCAGTAAAATTGAAAAAGAAATATTTTTGCAAAATAAAATAAGATATGATTTTTGAAAATAATATTTGCCTCAGTTATATGAGTTGTTCGTCATCATTTAAATTTGAATTCATCATACACGAACAACTTGTGACATACACAGTGTATTACTGTATATGCCACAAGGCCGTGCACGCCGATATATACACTTGATTGATTTACAGGGACAGGCAAGCACAGGTCAAACCCAAATGAAAAATCAGGTTCAACTCACGTGCAATAACATTGAAAATCACGACACAAGCACAAGGTCAAATCCTAGTTTTGAAACTGGATTCAACACAAGGCGACATGATATGAATGCAACGAAGACCAACATCAAAATGGACTGCAACATGGATATCACAATCAAACTGCAACAAGGCAACTAGGAATGAACAGAACATAACAGCACCAATGCATGTAAGTCAGTGGCAAAACACAAACTGTAGTGGCTAACCAGAAGTGAAGATTGCAGCAACATCAAGTGACAATGCAAGCAAAAACTCAAGTGCAACAGTGAATTTCAGTATGGTAGTGAAACAGACAACTACTGAAGCTCAAGAGGTGGTGTAAATACAACTCGAAGAATGCAAGTTCATATGTACAGCAACCCAACTGCAATACTGCGACAACAAGGCATAGCAACCACAAGATACTGCAACAAACACTCAAGTGAGTGAAATTCAAGTTATAATGCATCAGTGAGCCAAGAATACATGTACTCAAGCTCGACTAACAGTGAAGAACATGGACTGCAATATTTAAGTATATATTGAAAACAAGCTGCATGAATACATCATAAAGTACAGCAACACAAAGATGCAACAAAGACCAAGCTGCAGCATACCAGAAGATGGAGACAACTCAAATGAACACAATGTCACTGAAACATGTGCAGTCAAATGATCAGAGGCATCAATATGGTAACACACTACAACATGCTCAAAGTAAACACTGAATACATATGGACACAACAAATGGCATGGCAATGCTCAAGACCAAAACAAAGCTACAGGATGCACCAGACCAAGATGATCAAGTGCAGATCAGACCGAACCAGGTCAATAGCACACTCAAGACCAGACCAGACCAGACAAGTTCAATGATGTAAATAGTGAAGAACATAAAGTACTACAGAGATCAATGCAACTTCACAGCAATCATAACACAAGCCAGAGTGAATGCAGACAAGCACATGAATACATAAAGCTACAAGTGAAGCAGCATCAATCAAAAAGTGATATGGTGAAGCACTGACTCAAATACAACTACAAGGCATGAAACCATAGTGAAACATCACAATGAACACCACTGACCAGTGAATACAACATCAAGTTGCAGACTACAAGTTACAAACTAAAATGTGCAAATCAGTGAAAATATACAATGCACCAGAAACATGCAAGTGTCAAAGTACAGGTGCAAGTGTACATAAGAGAAGTACAAAATGACCAAACAGCAACAGTGAATGGGGCAAAGCACAAAAGTGCAACAGCAAATGCAATGACCATGTACAGGTATGAAATGGTCAGGGTGTCAACAAGTCAAAGCCGTGGTTGTCGAAGTCAAAGTCAGAGACCTCAACCAAGCAATAAATATATTCAATTATGAACAAGTCAAGGCCGAAGCTGTAGCAATCAAGAAGCCGTAGTCAACAACGTGATGATCACGAAATAAATCAAAATCGTAACCATCAAGCAATGAAATATACGATTATGAACTAGTCAGAATCAATCATCAAACGTTCAATTTAAATCAAGTGGCCGAGAAGAATTTTTGACAAATTCAAACATATTTTATACGAACGAGAATATAGGAATTCGATTCCTATTTAAACAATTCATCATCGGCAAATTTGAGTATCGAATTCCAGAAAGCATAAAATCAGAAAAGCACAAGCAAATAATTACATACCGAATCGAAGAAGGAATTCGATCAACGAAGCAGCTGCAAAGAGCATCGAAGTCGAACAATTATCAAAGGTCGGCGCTTCAATTTGAAAGCCCTAAATTGCATCAAAGGGACGAAGCCCCAATTTGATAAGGACGAAGCCCTAAAAAGGAACGGCCGCCATTACAAACAAAGAAAGAAAAGAGACGGGTCAAATAGCAAAGGAGGCCGGCCTGCTTTTCAAAGGGGTTTTGTTTTTAAGGGGTTTTTAAATTTAATATTAGGGTTATTTCATTTTTAATTGTTTTAATTGTATTTTCCTTTTTTTTCTTTTTAAACCGTTTTATTTTTTCTAGTCGTGTGACTAGGGGACAAACTACGGTGTGTAGTTTGGGAATTCGCAACTCGGTGGTTGAGTTGTGGTCAGGGTTTTGAGCGTGGAGTTAGATTAGTCAATAGCGGGTATAGCGAGTTTACGTGTGTAAGCGAGGGACTATCTAATTTCTAGTAGAAACCTTGGGGGCAGCACGTAGGCAGGGTTTTTGCCGAAGCTGGGTAAATTCTGTGTTGTTCTGTTTTATTCTGTTATTCTGCGATATCTGTGCTGCTATTCTGTGATCCGTGTTAAATATTAATTAGCTTCTGCAATTAATTTTTATAATTTACACTATCACCCTATTCACCCCCCTCCTCTAGGGTGAAATCGATCCTACAAGTGGTATCAGAGCGAGGAACAAAAGCCATTTTTGTTTTAAAATTTTGATTTTACAAAAACCAATTTTTAATTTAAAAATTCGTGTTTCAAAAATCAATTTTTGTTTTAAAAATTCGTGTTTCAAAAATCGGTTTTTGTTTTAAAAATTTGAATTTTTTTAAAATGGCTTCTTTTAATAATGCTTTTGCAGAAGGACAATCCATAGTTAGACCACCAATGTTCAATGGTGAATATGCTTACTGGAAAAATAGAATGCAAATTTTTCTGAAAACCATTGACGCTTGGAATATTGTTGAGACAGGTTATAGTATACCAACTATAACTGTAGATAATCAGGAAATAGAGAAACCAAAGGAACAATGGACAGAACTAGAAAATAAATTACAGAATACTAATGCCAAAGCTATGAATTCTATTATTTGTTCATTGGATCAATTTGAATTTAATCGTGTCTCACATTGTCTAACTGCGCAGGAAATATGGCACATACTAGAAGTGACTCACGAAGGAACATCTCAAGTCAAAGAGTCTCGCCTTACAATGCTAAGCAGCGAATACGAGAACTTCAAAATGGCGAAGGAAGAAAATGTCAAAGAGATGTACGGACGACTCTCCAATATCGTATACAAATCAAAAGCTCTCGGAAAAACATACACCGAATTAGAAATAGTCCGGAAAATCCTCAGAGTCCTTCCACGAAGCTTTGAAGCAAAAGTTACTGCCATACAAGAATCGAAAGATTTAAAACAACTTAAAGTTGAAGAACTCATCGGAAATCTCACCACTTATGAGCTAGAAATGAAATTCAAAGAAGAGCGTGAAGGAGGTGACACTCAAAAGAAATCAATAGCTCTCAAAGGAACAACCGAAAGTGATGATGATAACGATGAAGATGATGGAGCAGCAGAATTGGAGCTGTTAATAAGGAAATTCAAAAAATGGAATCAAAAACATGGAAATTCAGCTCGAATTCAAAAAGCAAAAAGAAGAATAGCCAAAGCACTAGACTACTCGGAAGAACAAAAGTTTATTTGTTATAATTGCAACAAACCCGGCCATATCAAGCCCGATTGTCCACAAATTAAATCCAGCCACGGAAAGAAACAGAAAAAGAAAAGTTTTGCAGCCACTTGGGATGAAATAGACGAGAATGATCAAAGCACTGGCAGTGAAAGCGAAAAGCAGAATTGTGTCTTCGAGGTGATACAACTGACAGTGACGATGACGAGCCAAGTGAGGTATCAAAACTTACCCATTCTGAGTTGCTTATATATTTTCATGAAGTAAATGGTTGTTTTGAACGACTTAGGGAAAAATACGCCAAACTTGAATCTCAAAAAGATACTTTGATAGAATGTAATAAACAACTTGATCAATTAGTTAAAACCTATCAAAGTAGGATCCCTAAGTGTGATAAGTGTCCAACATTTGATGAAGAAATTAAAAAATCAGAAATTAAAATAAAATCGCTTGAAAATGAAATTCTGATTTTAAAGGAGAATGAAAATACTAGGAGAGAGAATTCTATTAAAAGGAGCACACAGTTGTTAAACGAAAATGAATCTCTCAAATCACAAGTCCAACAATTGTCAACGACTTTAGATAAATTTTCAAAAAGTGAAAAATCATTGAATATGCTATTAGGAAAGCAAACTGTTAATACGGTTAGACAAGGACTTGGATATAATAATTCGAAAATTGTTGAAAACAAGATTAATCAAGTTAATTCTATGTGCACAATTTGTAAAAAATTTGGACACGGTCACAATAATTGTTGGTATAGACCCAAATATGTGAAAACTATACCGATTTGGGTTCCAAAAGGCACAAATATAAAATCTCTCAAAGTTAAACAAATTTGGGTGCCAAAGGGAACAATTATAAATAGTTTTGGGTCTACACAAAATTATTTTTCAAAATTTTCTGCCACTAACAACCATGGACCTATAAAAACAAATAGGTCACATAAATCTTTTTCCGTGTAGGTGTGGTGGCAGGCTAAGGAACAACAATAGTGTTCTCTGGATTTTGGCTGTTCCAGAAACACAATGGGCGACAAAGCAAAGTTCCTTAGCCTAGTATAAGGGTGACAGAATCACAATGGACAACGACGAGAAATATCGTAAAGGTAAAGACAGGTAAAGGTATATTTATTTGTACGATATATTAAATGTGATAATCTGTACCATTTTCTGAATAAAATCAGCCAATTATGCGATGATGATATGATGATGATTTAATGATGATTTTGATTCTGACTTTATTCAAAATTGTTAGCCATTTATATTCTTATGCCAAAAACACTATAAAATTCTCTAGAATTACTTGATATATAAGTTTGAGAGAAAAATAGTGTTTTGATTGGATAATAATATTGTTGTTATAATATTTTTGGCTAAATCTATATTCATGTTTTGACACGGCCTCGATTTAAAATCCTAATGAATTCTATTTTAAAAATTGTAAAAAGGATTTTAAATTTTTTTTTGAAATTGTTGAAACTTTTAAGAAATTGCTTTGAAATAAAAATAATGTTTGATGGCTTCTAAAATTGACACTTTAATATATGTTTGATTGTTGACACGGTTTTCATTTCAAATCCAAGAGAATTTCATTTAAAATTTGTTGATAATAATCATGAGAAAATTTGTTGAAATTTCTTAATCTGGTCTTTGACATTCAACGAGTGAATTTTGAGTGAAATTTAAATTCAGATGCAGATTACACTGGTAATATGGTTGATAGAAAAATTACTAGTGGAACGTGATTAATTTTTGACACATTCATTTGCTGCATCATTTTTTTTCAAAGAAAATATCTGCATATTTTTCACTTGAAATAATTTTCAAATAGCAGAAAATTTTCTTATAAAACCCCCTCAAGAAAATCATGTTTGACCATATTTACAGATTAGTCATTTTTGAAAAATTATTTTTATATTTTTGGATTTGATTTTAAATGACTATTTTGACTAATCTAACTCCCTAATGATTATTGAAAAGATCAATAAAGATTGAAAAAGTGTTGAGTGTCGATATTTGTCATACATTACTCAAGACAATATATTTTAAAAAAAAAAATTCTTTAGAATTTCATAACAAAAGTTATAAAAACTTTTTGTTGGGTAAAAATTCCATGGTCATTTCTATTTCTATCATCTTTCTATCGACCATCACTCATCAAAATCATATATAGTATGTAAATTTGTGGTAGTTTACAAAGGAAATTATTCGTTCTTCAATTTGTTTTATCTTCAGATTCATAAAGGAAATTATCTGTGCTTCAATTTATTATATTCTTCAATAAAAATAAATATCCAAAGTATTCACTCTCATTTAAAAGTCCTCACGGTTATGCATGGGTGAATTACTTGGATTTTTGATTATGTGCTTCCATGCTCATTTAAAAGTCCTCACGGTTATGCATGTATGGAACGCATATCAAAATTAATTGGTTAAATAGACAAGTTGATTCTAATCCCATTTAAAAGTCCTCACGGTCATGCGTGGTTAGAAGATACTTGATTTCATTTTTAAAATTAAATTGGAATACTACTAATCTCATTTAAAAGTCCTAACGGTTATGCATGGTTAGTAGATATTCAAATTTCCCGAAATAAATATACCACAAATAGACAGAACTGTATGATTTTTATGAATTTATCCCCATCATTTCTGAAAGTGGAATATGCGTCTGACATGGGTAATTATGATTTTTGTTTGAAGTTTATTGAAATTTGATATTTATATTCAATTGAGTTAAAAGTTTGATTCATGTCGATCACTTTATCTCTATTTTCTCTAACACTATTATTCTTTTGCTGATAACAAAAGGGGGAGAGAAAAGTTAAGATTTTGTCAAATAAAATCTAGCAAAGGTCAAATAATTTTCTATTTTGCATCTAGACTCATTTGCATATTTTATTTGTATGCATATATGTAGGGGGAGTTTTGTGTAGAGAAGAAGCAATTAAATAGGAGGAGCAATTAGAATATATCAATGATCAAACACATTTAACATATTCAAAATCTTAAATATATGTTTGTTATCATCAAAAGGGGGAGATTGTTGAATATGCGCTTATATGATTTTTGTTTGATGATAATAAACATATATACATTTGTTTAAATGTATTTGATAATATACTATTTATTTTCACAGATTAAATAAATATTTGCTGAATAAAATAAATAACACAGAATTTGAATTCAAACGAATATTTTATTCAAATAAATATTTATTACAATTTTGAATAGTATACAAATTCAAGCTCTCACTATTCACTATACAACTTTGATACAATTTCAATTACATCACTATTTTACATCTTCATCTCACTACATATCACTCACACTCGTATTTATCTTCAACTTCATTCCAGTTTGAATCCAGCATCTGAGAAATCTGCAAAAATATTCACTAACGCAGTAAAATTGAAAAAGAAATATTTTTGCAAAATAAAATAAGATATGATTTTTGAAAATAATATTTGCCTCAGTTATATGAGTTGTTCGTCATCATTTAAATTTGAATTCATCATACACGAACAACTTGTGACATACACAGTGTATTACTGTATATGCCACAAGGCCGTGCACGCCGATATATACACTTGATTGATTTACAGGGACAGGCAAGCACAGGTCAAACCCAAATGAAAAATCAGGTTCAACTCACGTGCAATAACATTGAAAATCACGACACAAGCACAAGGTCAAATCCTAGTTTTGAAACTGGATTCAACACAAGGCGACATGATATGAATGCAACGAAGACCAACATCAAAATGGACTGCAACATGGATATCACAATCAAACTGCAACAAGGCAACTAGGAATGAACAGAACATAACAGCACCAATGCATGTAAGTCAGTGGCAAAACACAAACTGTAGTGGCTAACCAGAAGTGAAGATTGCAGCAACATCAAGTGACAATGCAAGCAAAAACTCAAGTGCAACAGTGAATTTCAGTATGGTAGTGAAACAGACAACTACTGAAGCTCAAGAGGTGGTGTAAATACAACTCGAAGAATGCAAGTTCATATGTACAGCAACCCAACTGCAATACTGCGACAACAAGGCATAGCAACCACAAGATACTGCAACAAACACTCAAGTGAGTGAAATTCAAGTTATAATGCATCAGTGAGCCAAGAATACATGTACTCAAGCTCGACTAACAGTGAAGAACATGGACTGCAATATTTAAGTATATATTGAAAACAAGCTGCATGAATACATCATAAAGTACAGCAACACAAAGATGCAACAAAGACCAAGCTGCAGCATACCAGAAGATGGAGACAACTCAAATGAACACAATGTCACTGAAACATGTGCAGTCAAATGATCAGAGGCATCAATATGGTAACACACTACAACATGCTCAAAGTAAACACTGAATACATATGGACACAATAAATGGCATGGCAATGCTCAAGACCAAAACAAAGCTACAGGATGCACCAGACCAAGATGATCAAGTGCAGATCAGACCGAACCAGGTCAATAGCACACTCAAGACCAGACCAGACCAGACAAGTTCAATGATGTAAATAGTGAAGAACATAAAGTACTACAGAGATCAATGCAACTTCACAGCAATCATAACACAAGCCAGAGTGAATGCAGACAAGCACATGAATACATAAAGCTACAAGTGAAGCAGCATCAATCAAAAAGTGATATGGTGAAGCACTGACTCAAATACAACTACAAGGCATGAAACCATAGTGAAACATCACAATGAACACCACTGACCAGTGAATACAACATCAAGTTGCAGACTACAAGTTACAAACTAAAATGTGCAAATCAGTGAAAATATACAATGCACCAGAAACATGCAAGTGTCAAAGTACAGGTGCAAGTGTACATAAGAGAAGTACAAAATGACCAAACAGCAACAGTGAATGGGGCAAAGCACAAAAGTGCAACAGCAAATGCAATGACCATGTACAGGTATGAAATGGTCAGGGTGTCAACAAGTCAAAGCCGTGGTTGTCGAAGTCAAAGTCAGAGACCTCAACCAAGCAATAAATATATTCAATTATGAACAAGTCAAGGCCGAAGCTGTAGCAATCAAGAAGCCGTAGTCAACAACGTGATGATCACGAAATAAATCAAAATCGTAACCATCAAGCAATGAAATATACGATTATGAACTAGTCAGAATCAATCATCAAACGTTCAATTTAAATCAAGTGGCCGAGAAGAATTTTTGACAAATTCAAACATATTTTATACGAACGAGAATATAGGAATTCGATTCCTATTTAAACAATTCATCATCGGCAAATTTGAGTATCGAATTCCAGAAAGCATAAAATCAGAAAAGCACAAGCAAATAATTACATACCGAATCGAAGAAGGAATTCGATCAACGAAGCAGCTGCAAAGAGCATCGAAGTCGAACAATTATCAAAGGTCGGCGCTTCAATTTGAAAGCCCTAAATTGCATCAAAGGGACGAAGCCCCAATTTGATAAGGACGAAGCCCTAAAAAGGAACGGCCGCCATTACAAACAAAGAAAGAAAAGAGACGGGTCAAATAGCAAAGGAGGCCGGCCTGCTTTTCAAAGGGGTTTTGTTTTTAAGGGGTTTTTAAATTTAATATTAGGGTTATTTCATTTTTAATTGTTTTAATTGTATTTTCCTTTTTTTTCTTTTTAAACCGTTTTATTTTTTCTAGTCGTGTGACTAGGGGACAAACTACGGTGTGTAGTTTGGGAATTCGCAACTCGGTGGTTGAGTTGTGGTCAGGGTTTTGAGCGTGGAGTTAGATTAGTCAATAGCGGGTATAGCGAGTTTACGTGTGTAAGCGAGGGACTATCTAATTTCTAGTAGAAACCTTGGGGGCAGCACGTAGGCAGGGTTTTTGCCGAAGCTGGGTAAATTCTGTGTTGTTCTGTTTTATTCTGTTATTCTGCGATATCTGTGCTTCTATTCTGTGATCCGTGTTAAATATTAATTAGCTTCTGCAATTAATTTTTATAATTTACACTATCACCCTATTCACCCCCCCTCTAGGGTGAAATCGATCCTACAAAATTCACTAACAAAGATCTGCCTATGGATCTAGGAGAATTCTATCATAAGGCAGAAAAGTTTTTTCGATTGGAAGATGCTAGTGCAGAAAGAGAAGAAGGAATCGACGTTTACGCAATCAAGGGTGGAAATCCACCTGGAAAGGGTGCGGAGACTGGTAAGGGGAAACGAAAGACTGGGAATAATGATGACAGGTCAAAGCGGCCGCGGAGGGAGCCGCGATTCACCACTTATTTTGAGCTGAATGAGAGTTTGGAGCAAACCTATCAGGATACCAAAGAGCAAATTCCCTATCATAGACCAATACGAAGGGATCCAACTGTTGACGAGAGGAAATCAGACAAATATTGCTTATTCCATTAACTGAACGGTCATAACACAAACGATTGTAGACATCTGAAGGATGAGGTGGAAGGGCATATCAAGAATGGTAGGCTACTTCATTATGTGAGGAGGCGAGCTCCGACGGTGGAGCCAGAGCGACCACCGTCTACATCAGCTAGGGGTGACCCTGAACTGGGACACCGGATGGTTATCAATTGATTGATTGATTGAAATAATGATGAACAAGTCGTAAACTTCTTACTAACACGGTTAAATCATTTACACATGTATGAGATCGCGAATGATCCGCATGCATGCTCTGAATGACCACTAACCGCATCATAGTAAGAGTTTACACTTTGACATCCACGTCTTGCTTCTGCTTTGTTTTGGTTTGGACATTTGGACTTAGTTTTATTGAACATTTCTGTTATTGAATTCATGTGAACATTGCTTTAATATTTGCAATTCAGTGAAAGAATTTACTTGTATACCCGTCGGATCGCGAACGGTCCACAAGCACACCTTGTATGGCGACGAACCGCCAGAGCCACTAACTCAGAAATTCACCCGAACGTGATATCTGATTCTAGTAATGCTAATCCTCCATCAACATCTGATCGCGAACGATCACACTCTACCTCGTGCGGCACACGACCACGAACGGTCACAATTCACCCAATACGGCATTCGATCGCGAACGATCACATTCTATCTCGTGCGGCCTCCGACCGCGAACGGTCACAATTCATCGAGAACAATGCCTGATCGCGAATGATCGCAAATCATCTAGAACGACATCCAACCTCAAACAGCCTTCCTTCGTTTAAAGCGGTATCCCGACCGCGAATGGTCGCCATTTGTAGCGAACGATATCCGACCGCGAACGGTCTCATTCCACCATTTGCTACGAACGGCGTTCGACCGCGAACGGTCCCATTCCATCATTTTTCGCGAATGGCATCGATCGCGAACGGTCCCGATTCACCTCAAATGGCATATGATCCCGAATGATCGTCATTCGAGGTCATATGAAACTATCGAGTTCTTTATAGATTGTTGACAGGATATGAACATCCAGTGTACGGCATTACAAAACACACCTTCCTAACGAAAGGTATGTTTTGGGGGGAAATGTTATCTCGCCTTTTGGCAAGGCCGTGATACCAAAAGATTGATCGAAAAACCAAAGACAGTTCATCTCAAAGATTGGTTATACATTACTTTGCTATGGATATCGACGAATTTTTTTCGAGTCCGAATCAGGCTACAATTTACAAGACATGACAAGCAAAGCCATGGAAACCAGTGTTTCAAATTTCAGGTTAATCGGAGTTCGTATGAATGAGATATGATCGATGCAAGTTGGAGAAAATATGATGTTCGTATCCATCTGATTGGTCGGTTCGTGTCCATCCAATTCGTATCCATCAGAAGGTCAAGGCGATGGTCCACTCGCACCAATCAGATTCGTTTCCCTCAGGATGAGTTTGCCTTGATCAATTCGAATCCATCACGTTCGAATCGATCCACCATCACACTGTTCGAATCCATCGAACCCAGTCACTTCGTATCGATCAAGTCTCTCTCAATAGCCTTGTTTGCATAAATTGCATCGGTCGGCTTCGTATCCATCGACAAGCGTTTATTCGAATCGATCAGGGTATGCTACTTCGTATCCATCGAAGGAGTATGCTTGCTCGTATCGATCTACCAAAATTTATTGTTCGAATCCATCGAGGCTGGTTAGTTCGTATCCATCGAGGCTGGTTAGTTCGTATCCATCGATCGTACCCGTCACGTTTGATCGATACGAAGAAGGCCCTTTTTATCGATACGAACAAGCCTACCTCCATCGATACATATTGGCAACTATTATCGAATCAAACAAGGCAACGGTCATCGATACAAATGAGGCAAAGTTCATGGATGCGACACGGTCAACTCGGAGCAAAAGGTGGATCGATGCGAGATGTGTGTGCCACGTCGTCTCGAAGTCACGTGCATCCATCGATTCGAAGACATGGATTCGAAGTGATCAACTCGAAGCAAACAGCCAACCGAGAAACTCCAACTTGTATCGATCATATCTCAAAAACCACTGGTCCAAATGCAATGAAATTTCCACGGGTGCTTACGTACAAGCTAAAGAACAATCCTGCCAAGTTTCAGCTCGATTGGATAATTTTTTTATGGATACGAAATTGCTTCGTATCGATCATAGATAGAGTCGAAACTTGGTGGGGTCGGTCGCGTGGGCCCACTCACGTGCCAGAAGAAGTCTCCTGAAGTTTGAGCGCAATACCAGCCTCCTACGCCTACAAATAGACCCCTGAAGCCTATAGACAAATGATCTTTTGGCTACTCGACGTCCAGACCCTGCCGGATTCAATCCTACATATGTTCATCACCATTGTATTCAAACTTCAGAGCTATAATTTTCTGTAATCTTCTGTAACAAGATTGAAATCATCAGGTGAATCAATAAAGTCATAAGCTTCAGAGTGGACGTAGGCAAGTTCGCCGAACCACTATAAATCCTGTGTTGTTTACTCCTTTCTTTTGAAGTTTCTCAGTGATTTATATATTTGTTGTTCATCTGAGATTTGTGATTGTGAATTATCAACCATCGGGTGTTTGTGACCAATTTTGGCGCAAACAGTTATTACATATGTAGATGTCGAGGAAGAACGATTAGTTGTCGAATATTCAAATAGGAAAATGATGTCGAGCATTAGATGAGAGTAGGGAATGTCAAGCCTATCACTTGACTTCAATGTCAAGCGCATAATGCTATTTGAGGTCATACTTTATTAAATTATTTTGGTCATTTGGAGGTTCGAGCCCTCCTTCTAGCACCGAAAATGTTAACGATAAAATTCACTAACACCCAAAAATATATGCAAGGTGGTATATTCAAGGAATTTCCGAGAATTCCCCTTGAACTTGTGGTGAATTACAAATTATTTTGAATTCTAATTCAATAACCCAAAAAGAATAAAATAGAAAAAAGTTGCTTGGATCGTCCTATTTATTCAAATATGAATTTGTTACAAGAGGAGTAATAAGGGAGTGAAAGTAGTTTAAGGCTGCTTCTAGTAAGGGTGTACATCCATATATATAGTGATTAAGAGGAGGTTTGCTTACCCAAGTTGGCGATGTGGGACTTTTAGCGCTATGTATTATGTAGTGAAATGTGAAGGCTTTGTAGCTTTATGAAGAAAAATGCACGAAATCCTCTTAAATTGGCCTTTGTAAACGATCTCCTCCTTCTCTCTTTTGCATCGTCTTTTACATCTTCCATCGTGGTTGTTGTGTGAAGTCAATAATCATTGAATATGGCTTCGATTGATACATTTGGCATGTGGCCTCTTAATCATGTTGACAAAGTGCAGCATCGATGTTGGAAAATGCAATTTCATTACACAACGGCTTCGATGGAGATCATCTCATTTGGTTTGGTAGCCTTTACATGGATGTTGTGCAACTTTGATGATCATGCTTTATCTATAAAACTCAGCATCGTTTGATGGCTTTGGCAATAGCTTCGACTACTTTGATGTTATAATATGCTTAGTTTGCTTGTTGATATTAATAATCGAACTTTTACTGCCACCTCTGTAGTGATGATCTTTTGAAGCTCGACACTAAAAGATGGTGCCATTATTACTAATGGAGAATGGTCATAGTATAGAAATGATATCAATATCATTGTTGTCGATCTTAAATGCATTGCTTTATGAACATTGATGGCATTTATCATCAACATTGCATGGGCAGATTAAGCTCAACATCTCATCAGGCTCAGTATTGTCACAGGCACAAAATTGGGTGAGCTCGACAAGGAATTGATTAAGCTCGAAAAGACATTAAAGAATGTCGATGTGTTGAGAAGCGGCTTGATCTTATGGTCTTCGACATTGATTTATTTTTGCATCTAGAGCTTTGAACCTCGACATGAACCCCTAGTCTCGGCATTGATTCCTTAGCTCGTATTTTTTGATAATTATTAAGATGAAATAAGTAATTTCCATCTTTCCTAAAATAGCTCTAAACTTCTATTAACCATAATTTCATCAAAAACCACAACTAATTCCTTACTAATATTAGCCAAATCATCAATTAGAGTGGTGATTAGCATATAAAAACTTGGGATTATCGTTTTGGTCAATCTGAGTCCTCCTTTTTATCCACTTCGGATCTAAAAGGAGGAATTGATATTTTAGGTATTTGTTGAGTGGTTCTTGAATTCTCACTCTGCTATGCCTGTTTATATGGTTAAAAACGATATTTTTGACATGTTTACAGTCGTAAAATATTTTCTAACTTTAATCGCATTTTCATATATGTTTATATCCAAAATTTAAAGGATTTAAAGTGGGTTTTAAATGGTTTACAACTTCTTTTATTTATGTGTATACGCTAGTGTAAAAATTATATCTAGATTAGGATTTGCTTGATTATCATGTTTTTATGTGTTGCATGTATGAACGGATGTATATGTATGATATTCCATGTTTTTATGTTGTACTTTGATGTAGTTTGCTAGTCCTTTTAGCCAGTTAGGAAAGGAGTGGTCGAACTAGCAAATTAAAGGCAACGATGGTCAAAATTGGATGAAACTTGAAGGAGGGGTTCTATAGCATGGGAGGAGCTCAGGGTTCAAGTCGTATTGAAATTGGAGCTAAGTTTTATGATTGGTACCAAGAGCTTTCTGATCGGTACTAAGAGCGTTCTGTTGGCGGTGGATATTTGGTTCTTCAAGACAAAGCTAGAGCCGATGAGTGAAGGTAAAGTGCAAGAATTTGGCTAAGTATTGGGCTACATACCGAGAGCTTTGGAGGAAATGGAAATAAGAGCTTTTGGAGTTTGCACCAGGAGCTTTCGAGTTGATGCCGAGAGCTTTGGAGGAAAGTGGTCGGGCTCAATGAACGTGAAAGATGGAACACTAGAAGCAAAGAAAGAAAGTTAGCCAAATTATCTAAGTGCACAACTTGCACCGAGAGATTTTAATCGGTATCGAGAGACTTTCTTTGATAGGGTCGAGATCAAACTCCACGAAGAGAAAAAGAGGCTTTGCGGTCATGTTGATATGTTTGTTTGCATGGTGTATAATGGCGATGTAGTAGCGCAACGGTAGCTTCGGGACATCAATAATGGTAACTTGATGATGAAAGGAGTTAAGTTTCGGTGATGGCACCTTAATGTTGAAAGGAGTCATGAGAATAGTTATCCACAAATGGCGAGTTCGAGGAAGGGTGACCCGTGGATGAATGTTTGAAAGGGTCTATCGTGGAACGGAGGAATGTGGAATGTTTCCCTGAATAATGGAGACCAGATGAAGCAAGGAATGGGCATGACTACTTATGCTAAGGGATCGTTGATACTCGAAGTCGTTTCTATTGTACTTAGAGCAGGGGTATAGTGAGTGCACTCATGGGTAAAGGCAACCCCAAATCATTTGAAATGATCCGTATCCCCTAAACAGGTGGAATGGGTTTCGTATTTAGATTTGGGCTACGAGATACATGAGAACACTGAAAACTGAAATTTTCATTTATCCTTGATAAAGGAAAGGTCATACGAGTTATCATATATCCAGAGCACACATGAGTGATAGTGGGGATTGTCTGATGGAAGTTATGGTTGCTTAGGTTGTTTTCTTCCGTAGTCTATCACTCTAGGGATGTAACTAGAGATGGGTGTTGGGGATAAGGATACCTGGACACACGTCATCATACGTGGTTTGCGGTATATCCTTACTATATTTGTAGAGTGGCATATTGTGTTTGTTATGTGCTAACTCTTTAGTTATAGGGACGAGTCAAGTTTGGTTTATATACCCTTTTTCCTTACTATATCATACTGTATAGTATATTTGAGATTCATTTACAGCTTACACCGACTGTTTTTTGATCTGAGGTTTATGTTTTGCTTCTTATTATCCTGGGTACTCTTAAATGAGTAAACTAAATAGCAGGTCTAGGTGCAACATAGTAGCTGTCCAGAAGATGAGCAGGATGGAGCTATCTTGTATTATATATGGATATCTATGCTTATTCCGCTGTGCAATACTGTGGAGCCTTGAGTGCCTGCTTATTACTACTATTATTATGAGACGGTAACTTGGGCCTATTTTCATTTGGATAAACTTTGTTACTTGCTATATAACTCTGTGGTTCTATACACTGATATTTGGATCACTTCGTTATTACTGGCTCTCATATTTTATATATGTGCTATATATTATATTTTATTTCATGCGCTGTGAGATATACGACAGGTTCTGTGATGTTTTATTTCATTTACAACCTTTGACAATCATCCTACACTTATGGAGCAAATCAACAGCACACTATCCTTTATATATTGGGTGCCGGTGGTGTAGGGTGACTGTCACATGAATAATGCAAAAGGTAATATTCAATTTGCACATATGTATTATATGAGGAAAGTTATATCAAAAAATCTTGAGAATTTATTTCTACTAAAAACAAAACTAGAAATTTATAAGACCGTGTGTATTATATATGTGTGTCTAGCTTACTAAATTAAATAATTTGAAACCTATTCATCCTTAAAGCTTTATATACTCTTATTTCAATTAATTTGCACTAAACTTTTTATATCTTGAACATTAACATATAAATAAAGGATGTGAAAATAGAATACATACCTCATGTTTTGTGTGTAAAGAAATCAACCAAACCACGCAATAACATTCTGATAAAGAACTCTTGATAGATTCAGAAAATCCATTTATGCGTCTCATTTTCATTACATCCACACCTATAATCTATAATGCTATTTTAAGTTACTATATTTATACAAATGTAATGATTATTGTTGGTAGATATAGACATATGTTAAGTAACAATTCTCCAATACTCCATTACAGAATGCATGTAAGAGATATTGGAATCAACCAATACCGAAGATATACTCATTAAAAGCAATTGATACAACAACGACGAGAACACAAGAAAACATATACACACATGAAGCAATGTAAAAAGCTAACCATATATTTGAGAAATACAGAATGGGTGGCTCTCAATAATACCCCATCTATAGACGACACTATACAATTAGCTTTGGTTGATTCAAATATCCCATCGTTATTTCTTCAAACTCGACTCATTTGGCTCCTATACTAGATTAGCTATGTCGCCTGTTCAACTTGGTGCAAAGACCCCACTTTCTGGTCCCTTGATGGTGATCAGTTCTCTGGCCTTGATGTTCATGCAAGTGCCTATGTTATTCCGTGATCTTATGTGCAATGGGAAGTGCACACATCTGCACCATCTGCCCAAATCTCACATGCCTTCAGTTTCTCATGCTGTAGGTTCACTTTCATTTGCATGCACCTGCACCACCGCCCATATTTTTCAGTTGTACACGGTTGTACTGTTCAATTCCCAAATGCAGTGCTCCCAGTTTCTTACGCTTTCTAGTTTAATAAAAAAAAAACATGTTCTCTCTATCTTGTTATTCCCATTTTCAGCTAATGTTATACTAGCTTGCATCTTCATTTTGCGTTCTTTTGGGATAGGTTTTAAAGTTTGCACATTGCAACTGTTCCATCTCAAGAAAGCTGGAACGGATTGATCGCAATGTACCTCCATACATAGAAGAGTCTCCGACGTTCATTTTGGCTAATTCGAACATCCCAATGTGCTCCTCCAAATCTAACTCTCTACCTTGCAATCTCATTAAATTTTCAGTACCTTATCCCCATTTCTTTGTTGTAGCTCTTCAAATGTTGTAATTACCTAATTGTTCTGACACTGCTTTATGTTTTTCCACTATTCACATTATTTGAATATTAGTAGGCTTAACTACATGCATCCCACTATGTTGTAAAGCTCCTCTTTGTTGCTGCAGATTTCCTATCATACACACTCAGTAACCAGCCTTGTACTCCATGACTCTAAACCAGTCAAATGGATGGGTTGGGTCAAAATAGGTAAAAAAATAGCGGCTTCTATACTAGGTAGAGTTCAAATGTAGCGACCCGACTTTCTATCACCTGAAAGTCGCATCACTTTTTAAGAAAGAAAGAGATGGAAGAAGAAAAGAAAGAGAAGAAAGAACAACACACATCAGAATCTCACAGCGGAACGAATAAATTATAATATATAACATATTCATAGTATCATAACATCAGAGTACACAACTGTACAGCTCAATTTAGACAGTTATAACATTTCTGTCTAATATACAATACAAGAAAAGCTATACAGAATGACACACAGCGGAAACTTTATATATATCTACATGCTGAAGCCTCTTGCTCCAAAGCTCCTCCAGAATTCGTCATGGATAACCTGAATCACTTGACTACTCATACATAATATGAGTACCCAAGAGTTTAATAAAACAGAAAATAAACACTCGGGTCAGATAGGGATCTGGTGTGAGTAAACGGTTTAAAATTTCTTAACTTTAGAAAATCCTTTGAAAAGAAAAGGTATCACGTAAGACTTCCCACACATAAACAAGGAAAAGTTTTTACCTTATGCTAACCAAAATATTTGATAGGAAATCCGGTTATATTATAATAGTGTCTAGGGTTTTCAAGTAAATGTGAAATAGCCGAAATTGTTACATGATTAAATTCCAGCTACTAGCCACAAAAGTGGGTAAAACAAACAAAACCGTAGGGTCTCGCAGGAAGAATTGGTTTCCATCAATGGCAGGGCTACTAGGGTATCGCCCGTCACAGTACGTGGGCTAGATCACCGTACCGAGGAGCCACCCTAACTCCCTTGTAACACAAGGCTGGTACCATTTCTTACTGAACAGTCCCGAACAAGACCACCCCGTAGTTGGCTGCAGATCCAACCGCCCACAAAGCCGAAATAAAAAAGGGACATCTAGAAAGGGGTAAATCTCTTCCTACTTGGGCATGACCCACTTAACCTTGCTGCACCTCCTCTGTTTTAGCCATTCCCGGTTGATGAGGCTTGAGGCTGCGATTACCTTTATAGGACACATTTATCTTAGAATGCTCATCGTCCATCTGACGATGTTCTGAAAGCATTCAATCCATACAAGTCCGTTCCGGATTCGAACGGAACCGAAGGCACTATCTCGTTGCACTCATTTTGGAATCACCCTCAGAGTCAACGACCATAGCCCTTGCATACTGAATCACCATCTCGAGCCTGTAAGTACTATCTCCGTCAAACTCATCACGGAATCACCCCCAGAGTTATATTGACGAATAGTTCTTACACCTCGAGTCTTCACTTGCACTCCACTTGGATTTACGACCTAACGTTTATTTTGGATTGGTGTGGTTTTCAGATATCCAAATATGGAAACCCGATCCCGGTTTCACCGAATCCAAATGCCATTTTAATGTCCAAGTTGTACTTAAGGGTTTTAAATAGTAAATATTCAGAATATCACTTAAACATAAATGGATGGTTCACATTACACAGATAGATAATCCACCATTATCACATTCATCCATACATATCCCAAAGCATCATATATATCACATCTCAGATATATCACATTCATATCATCACATATTAACCAATGACATACGATATCATTCAATATCATTAACTTATCCAATGATATTTATCATCCAATCATTAATCATCCATAAACAAGGTTTGATCCAACTTAATTAATTTAATTGATCCTTAATTAAATTAATCCCTTACTTAATCACTTGGATTACCGTCAATCCATCTTATTTATTCATTAATTAATTACAAATTAATTAATTAAACATCCTTTAATTATCCACTCCAATTAATCTTCCTTGATTAATTATTACTTAATTACTTTAGGTAATTATCCCTTGATTACAAATTAATTAATCATCTTGATTAATTACTTCTTAATTATCCAAGTTATTATCTCTTAATTACCCTTTTTAGATTAATCACACCTGATTAATTATTATTTAATTATCTGATAATTATTTCTTAATTATTCCTTTAAATTAATCATACCTGATTAATCACCTTCTAATTAATCACACTTGATTAATTACTTATAATTAATCACATTTAATTAATTACTTTTTTACTTACATTGAGTAATCAAAACTTAATTATAAATTAATTATCCTTTAATTATTAATTAACAATTAATTAATTATTTCCATTAATTAATGATTACTTTCATTAATCAAATTTCTTCCTTAATTAATTACTTTAACAAGTAATTAATCACATTATTAAATACTCTTAGTTATTTTATTAATTAACCATTGATTAAATAATTTAAACCTTTAATTAATTAATTAATTAATTCTTTAATTAAAAACACAAGTGATTAACCCTTAATCACATCCACTTAATTACTCCCATAAAGTAATTATCTTTTACTTAATCACTTCCAGTAATTAATTACTTAATTACTTACCCAGTAATTATACTTAATTAACTCCAAAATGATTAATTTTAATTAACCTCCAATTAATTACTTAATTAACTATTTAACTAATCATTTAAATTTAATTAAATTATTCCTTAACTTACTATATTAATAAGATTCTTAATTAAGAAAACCTATTATCTTAATTAAATTATTTATATTAACCAAAACACTTTAATTATTAATAAAAATTGAATTATCTTAATTATTTTCACAAATTTATTTATCTTCAATTAATCAAAACTTTAATTTCTTAAATTATAATTGATTTCTAAACTTTAATCATTAAACGTTATTTGAAATAAAATATTTTAAAAGTCAATTATAATTAAAAATAATAATATTTAAATTAAACTTTTTAAATCTTTAAAACCTTTCCCAAGTTATTTGATAAAATTTAATACAAACTTTATTCAAAAATTTACTTATTTTATTTTAAAACTTTCATAATTTAAAACATTTTAAAATTTAATTTTGAAACCAATTAGTTTTGTAAGTAAAACTTATTTAACATTTTAAAACTTTAATCAACAATCCGAAATCAATTTTCTTTGAATCAAAACTTCTTTTATAAACATCGCAGTTAAACTTATAAACTCGAACAACACAACTGCCCGACACAACAGCATCGAGCCAACACCCAGATGCTTGAATGAAACTCGAGCCACCCGATACAAAATCTCGCATAAAACTCGAGTAAAATCAAACAAATTCCGAGTACCCCCAAACCCTATACCTGCTCCGAGAAATACAAGCGGTTACACGAAGCCAACTTCAAGCCCGAACCAACTTCTCCCCAAAATCCCAAATACCACTGATACAAGATGCCGTGCATCATGCACCACCCCTGCTTCCACCAGCGATCATCGCTAAGGCATCGATAAGTCATGCTCGACCACAACGTCCTAACGCGAAACCCAAAAACTTGTATATAATCGAGAATCAAAATCTTGTCCTCTTAACCCATCGGTTCGAACCCACATCATCAGAAAACCAACCCTCCACGGCAACCAAAGCTTCGAAACAACCCACGATCTCCACCCTAGCTACGTCACAACCTCCTAACCCCATGGCAATCCCTGCGATCAACTCCGGTAGCTCCACGTTGACGCAAATCCCTATGGAACAACATCGGCATTCACAGCATATAAGACCCTACTCACTTAATTTTCAGTCATCTCGATTATCAATAAAATACACAAGTATTTTTCTGATGATCTTCTACAATCCCTCAACCTCCATGCTCAACGTCGTCGACAAACTCGCCGTAGTTCGCCGTTAATTGACCAAAATGCCCAAAACATAAATTTCGAGAATTCTCTTTAATTACTGATCTAAAAATCATGATACAAGTTTCAAAAATCATGGTCTACTAATTGCAATTCAATTATGAAATCAAAATTAAAAATTGAAATTATAAAATTTTGACCAAAATTAAAATTTACTGTAATTTCAAAAATTTATAACAAATTATCCACTTTAAAAACTTGTAATTATTTTTAGATGATAGCTTACTTGAATTCAAACAACTTCTATTTACAATTCCAAGTCAAATTCGAATTCAAGAACTAGTTATTGAATTTTGTTATGAAAATGGAAACTGTTATTTACACAGAGCCTAAGTTCTAACTTTACAGGCATTCAATATACACAATTCAAACATGCATCAAAATTTAAATCAAATATTCCATATAACAACATAATATTTATCACAATAACAAGTTAAGTCAGGAATTAAACTGTTTTTAAAATTCCTTTTACTCACATTTGTTTACAGGGGACAGAGCAGAAGTTAATGACTGCATTTTCCAGGCTTTTGAAATTTCATTAGCTATTTTCAAATTTTCACTTGCATGCTGAATTGCTTGATTGATTCCAGATTGCATGTTGATGAATTTCCATATCATCTTCCTATTTGTTTCAGATTTTCCCTTTCCTGTTCTTCTTTCTTTTTTTCCAGATTTCTGTATTTTACTTTTTTATTTTTGATCTTTGTTTTGATTTACATTTTGGTTGAGAATGAAGAAAGAAAATTGTTGAAAATAAAACTCTTCCTTTCTTTTACAATTTAATTTTAAATTTAATTATTAAAGAGAATGACATGTGTCTCTTTAGTGCCTTAGTTTGCTTACACGTAAGTATAATGAC
The DNA here is from genome assembly GCA_030765085.1 of Allium cepa. Taxonomy (NCBI): domain Eukaryota; kingdom Viridiplantae; phylum Streptophyta; class Magnoliopsida; order Asparagales; family Amaryllidaceae; genus Allium; species Allium cepa. The sequence goes on along the minus strand of CM060930.1, from coordinate 70,179,387 downwards.
TTACATTTGTCTCTAACACATATTAAAAGGTTTACAAGTGTTTTAATGTTTAATTAATATTTAAAAAGGTTATTTTATAATTTTTTATTAATGTTTTAAATGTTATTTTCTTTTTAATAATTTATTTAAGCTATATACACGTATTTATGTAATATTTATATAATTATAAAATGTGTATACTTATATTTTAATAAATGTTCATGTGAATTCAAATAACTTATACTTTGATCAAATCATATAACATATGTTTATAAATTTGAGAAATTAAGTTTAACTCTTTATATAAAAAAAATTAAAATAATTTATCTTATGTTAAAATTAAAATGAAAGAATATTAAAAATAATTGAAAGTGAACTTCAAATTTTATTCTTATTTAAAACAAAAGCTAAAATATATGTTTAAAATAAATAAGAAATTAACTTTGTTATTTGAAATATAAATCTCAAATATCATTTCAAAAGCATTAAATCAAATTAACATTTCAAATTACAAATTATATATATTAAAGTTTGAAAACACTTATTAAATTCAAATCAATATTTTTCCTATTTCTAATATATACAAATATATACATATTTCAAATAGAAAATCATTTTATCATTAGATTTGAAAATTACTGTATTAAATTTTAAAACACAATTTCAAATCACAATATATACATTCATATAAATTACAATTTGAATATATTGTTTTTATTACTTAAAAACTTCCTATTTACAATATATCAATATATATATATATATATATATATATTATAAATAGAAAATATTCTGATTAACTTTTGGAGAAATTAATATTACTAATTTTAAATTGCTAAAATAAATATTTTCCAAATTATTAGTTTTCAAAAGAATTAAATTTACCTATTTATGTTGTTAAGAAAAATGTTAATAGATATTACCAAATTATTATTATTAGCCTTTAAAGGAATTTTAACTTATCGATTTATAATGTAAAATGATCAAATCTATTTAACTATTATCAAAGATTATTAAATTGATATTGCTTAAAATTCCGGGTCGTCACATCAAATATGAGGATGCGAAGCCTATTATTTTCTAAGTACAATTGCCAGTCTTCATGGAAAACTACAATGTGTGTTCAAAATTCTTATTTTAATAATTTATATTTTCAAATTTAAAGTTTTTAATAAGTGGGTTACCCAATTATAACCCTTCTAAAAATAGGTCAACCCAACCCATAAAACATTTAATAAAATTCATAAATGGGTTGACCCAACCCATTTATAAGTAGGGCAAATGTGTTGGGTTAATGGCTTGGGTCATATTTTGACAGGTCTACATGACTCTTTTACAAGAAGTTCTCTTTATATACAGTTGCAATCGCTCAAACTCGTGTTGCTTCTTGCGCATCTGTTCCAACGTTTTCAAGAGTCAAGCCTAGTACCCATATGTGTTTTCTCCCATCTTCCCCATTTTTTCTCGCGCTTACCTCTTCACATGTTTCTTCGTCTATCAAGCTTTATCATGTTCCGACATTTTGACTTCTCTATCCCTCGCTTAGAAAATCAAGTTCTAGATCTCACAGGTAGAGGAAGCCTATTCATCGGCTTTTAGTGCTAAATACAAGATAACTTACTTTCAATAAAACATGTCAATGTTGTTGTGTAACTTGTTCATGTATGTTTGACTAGTGAATGGCACAGACAAAAAGAATCCCTTATTTTTAAGCCCGTTACTTATAAAAGAAAGTTGCTTTTAAAAAAACTGATTTTTGAAAATAAAATAACTAAAAATAAAACCTTAATTTAATTAATTAGGAGTAAGTCAAATCCTTTATTTATAAATAATTAAATTTTAATTAAATCTTAACTTAATCTTAATTAAATTTTAACTTAATTATAAATCAGGAAACAATTAAACCATCCTGATAAATAATTGGTTAATAATTAAACCTCCTTTAATTAATAGTTAATTAAATAATTAAACCTTACTTAACTAATAATTAATTAAATAATTAACCCTTCCTTAAATAATAATTAAATAAACCTTACTCAATTAACTAATTATAATTATCTTACTTAATTAATACTTAAGTGCTAATTACCTTTACTTAATTCATAATTAAGTACTACTTATCTTTACTTAATTAATTAATTTAATAATCATTAAACCCTTACTTAATTAATAAGTAATAGTTACCTTTTTGTGTGTATAATATGTTTGAAATACTTTTTTAAAAATACGCCAATTGAAAACACTTTTTGTAACAACCCACCTTTTTTGTCAGTTTGAATCAACAATAAACCACACATGTCAACGCAAACAATTCAATAGGGAGGATTGTTAATGGTTTAAATAAGAAAATAAGAGAAAAACGAGAAGAAAACAAATATAGAATCTCGCAGCGGAACGATAAAATATAATAATCAACCAAACAGTTCAAAAGCTGTTTATACAATACATTTGACTATATTCAATACAACATTTATCAAAGTTATATATATACACCATAGATACATAAGTAATTGTAACAACCCGCAAATCCGCGCCCCTTTGAGTCGACAATATTCTCCATCAAATCAACACAAAATGGACAGAAATACAAACGATTAGGGTTAAAGAAGAAAGAGGTAGAAGAAGAAATAGAAAATAATATCAGAATCTCACAATCGCAGCGGAATAACATATAATATATAACAACCGATTTTTATACAAAAGAATCAGTAACTGTATAATACTTACAATCATCAGCGTACAACACAATCTATAGCACACAACTGGACAGTTATAATACTTATCCACACAAAAGCTGACTATACAGCTTACACAGCACAGCGGAATATACATCAATTATGTGTGATATGTCTCGCCATCCAGCTCATCTCCTGAGCTCCAGAGCATCCTATCCTGTATCTGTAATACTCGGTCTGACCCGAGCATTATAATAAATAACACCCGAGTCAGTCTGGGGAACCAGCCTGAGAAAACACACTAAACTGGATTATTAAAGTTTTCAAAATCCTTTGAAATCAAAAATAACTCATAAGACCACGCCACAAATAAACATGCCAGGTTTTTACCTTACGATAACCAAAACATTTCTTATCAAATCCTCTGATATTATAATAGTATCTAAGTACAAATACTTATTCAAATAGCCGAAATTGTTACATTCATTAAATTCCATCACAATAGGTTTACAAACAAGTTCGAAGTCACTTATTGGAGATTGGGTTTCCATACAATGCAGGGCTACTGGGTACCGCCCGTCACAGTACGTGGTTTAGATCAACGTATCGAGGTTCACTCCCGATCCCCTACAACACATGACCGGAGCTACTCCTTACTAGATAGTCCAAATAAGATCACCCCGCGGTTGGGATCAGCAACTGCCCAATAAGCCGAGATCAAAAAGGGACATCTAGATAGGGATGACCTTACCCTACATGGGTGCTACTCACTTAGCCTTGTTGTACGTCCCTTGTTTTAGTCATTCCCGGTTGATGAGGCTTGTGGCTATGCGTTACCTTTTTAGAATGCATTTCAATTAGAATGCTCATTATCCTCCTGATGATGGTCTGATAGCATTCGTCCATACAAGTTGCCCTGGGTGTGGACAAATCGAATCACCGTCTTCATCATCTTCACGGTCTTCAATCACAAACTTTCAAACCAGATCGAAGTGGTTTTCGAATAATGAAACCCGATCCCGGTCTCTTCGAAATGATTAGTGCATTGGCCAAAATATTGATAGTCGGTTATTTAACTATCAGATTAAATCATCATTCAACTAATTATTTATATCCCCTAAAAAGCACAAAGCGCTTTAAAATTTAGATTTTAAATCAACTAAATCACTTTATCCAAAACTACACTTTAAAAACATTTAAATAAACTACTATAATTATTTTATTCAAAATAATACTTATAAATCCTAAAATAATTTCCGGAGTAAAACTTTAGCCAAACATTACTTTTCAAAATATAATTGTTATATAAGGTATAAATATTTAATAGTTATCCTTTGCATCAAAATACTGATTAACCCTTTTAAAAATAATTAATAATATAATTAACTTAAATAAATATTTACTTCAACAATTTCAAAACTACTTAATAATAGTTTTCTAAAACATTCTTCCAAACCCGCTTTTAAAACTTCTAATTTATACTTAAAAATCTCTTTTGAAAATATACTTGGCTTTTCAAGAAAATGCTCTTTCCATTTCACTATAGCCCATCTAAACACTTATAAATTCTTCTCGATTTATCCCAATTTAATTAACATTCCAATCCTACAAATTTACTTTTCCATACTTTCAAAAATAACTATTTATTTTTAAACAAATGACCCATTCCTTACAAATTCCCGCCATGAATTTATACTTTCAAATTTATCCACTGATAAATATTTCACTTTATAAACTCAGTTTATAATTTCCATACCCTCATTTTCCTTTAAATCCCAGTTTCAAACACTTAGTCGATTTCCCAATCGATTCTCTGAATTAATTCCATTTAAAAATTTATTTTTGATTTACCCAAATTTATTCCAAAACCCATTTATTCCAATTTTACTCTTTTATTGCGACTTAAAACCTTATTTAAATCCAAGTATCAGTTTATTTTAAATTTCTCCTTTTTATTACTTTCCAACTCATTTAAAACTTAACTTTTAAAATAATAAATCCTTTGCACCGAAAAATAAATATTCCTTAAGTCCTTAATTTTTTAAACTTTTAATTTGCATTTATTCAAAGACTTTATTCTTATCCCATATACCGGAATTTATTAAGTAGGATTTTTAAAATAAACTATTTTTTCCCAATTCGCCCTTCTAAATTTATCCATCTTTGCTATAAATTTCCTACTTTAAATTTTCTCTTTTTATTTACCTTTTAAAATTCAATATTTATATTTTCAAAACGACACAATATATTCAGCAATATATTAAAGTCCAATAAATTTATTTTCCAACATAATATATCACAGATTTTCCAACATTTCATATGACTGAATATGCAAATAAATTCAACATTTTTGGGAAATCCAGTTGGATCCCTCCAATCTATTTCCCTGCATCCACAAATGTTAGCATAATATAAAAATACAAATCCTGCTTCATGGCAGGATATCGCGGTATGTGGGGTCATCCGCAATTATGCGGACGCATAGGATCTCATCTACTATATTATGTAGGAAATCAATCACTCCAATATATATATATATACTACTATATATAATATCACATCAAGACTGATAATAAATTATCGATTCAAGCAATCAACCAGTAATTTAAATTTAACCATTTAAATTAACTGATAATTCAATTTAAGTGAGGTTAACTCACCTTTGACCTTTAATTTGCAATCCGATCCAAATCGGCAATTTCCTTCACAATTTTGGACCTTGCACAAACATTATATGGTTTATTAACATTTGAAGTAATCTAAGAATTAATTTCTAGTTAATAATTTAATTTAAACTAATACTTTAATTATTAAACTAATTTTCCTTCAATAAATAATTTTTGTAACTAGAATAATTAAACAAACCAATTAAACAAATTAATCACCATAATCCATTATTTTAAAAATAAAAGGTATGTTAAAATATGTATATGTATATTTACTTTATTAAAACTACATATATACTTATATATAAAATGTTTTTACCAAGTCTGAACTTAAGAAATGGTTTTATATAAAATCTGTAAATGTTTACATATAAATATAGATCTTTAATTTGAAGAATAAATGGTTTCATATACCTTACTGTAAAATCAGTTACTGCGTTACATATTCTTCTTTGAAACTGCATATACTAAAATAACCTGTATGAATCAAATCTTTATATAAATTCCTGCATTTTTTTCCAAAATTCTATCTGTGAACATATATTTCTGCCTAAAAAGAGTTTTTTGTTTTTAAACTTCACATATATTTTTTCCCAATATGTATATATATTTTTAGTAAGAAATAAAAAAACAGGCTATACCTTACTGCTTCCCAGACCAACGCGGCTTCCACGCGACAACCGCGAACTCGATACCCACTCGAAGAAAAATCCAAATCTTGATTGAAATCGATTTCATCCTCATTCACTTTATTCCATTTCAAACGAAATCGATTTCGTTCGTTCGTTTCCATCTATATTCCGAACACTCTAGGTTGATGAAATGAAAAGGAAATGGAAGGAGGGAACGTGTTTCGATAATGAGGATAGGGAATAACATACACGACCCTTATTTCGTTCGGCCATTATTGGATTTTTTTTTAATGAAGAAGACTGGAAAGGGAAGACAAGGTTTTCATTCTTTCTTCCCTCTTTAAATTTTCTACCGAGATTTACCAAAAAATTGAAGGTGTTCGGTTGTTTATTAAAAGGTGAGGAGGAGGGGACAAGATGGAAGGTTAACATGCCAAAATAAATTTGCTACAGTGATGGTGAACTGAAAGGAAAAAGGTTTGATGTGGATATAAATGAAAAGTTCTGATGTAAAAAAATTGACCAGTCAACTTATATATAAATTATTTAAATTTTAATTGTAAAGCAACTCAAAATCTTAACCACCTATCAAGGAATGCCGCTAGGCGTTTATAATGTTATACCCCTATTTTGAATGCAATGGAAAAGGTTTCGAGTCCTAATTCGATCGTATGGAGAAGATAGCTTTTTGGACCAGTTATTATATAGAATTTTTGATATAAATATTAGCGCGTTTACACTTCGTATGATCACACGACAACTCCAAAAGCTATGAATTTAAAATCCGATAATAACATAATATTACGTATGTAACGGAACTGGTTTCGTCGAATTCCGAGACTGTGCCCCAAATGGCTATTTTTAAACGTCAATTTAAACGGTGTATTTTTAAAACTGAACAAACTACTTTTAAATTCAAATTTAGAACTTTTATTATCTTCAGTATTCCCAATATAAATTTTACAAGCCTCTAAATTACTTATATTGACCAGAATCTATAAGCCACTCAACAAACCAATCAACACAATATAAACAAAAATTATATTCACTAAAAAATACGCGCTTATACCTATTAATTTACTCAAACTCATTCTAGAGTACTACTCACTCTATCTCTAATGAGTAATCCCCACTAGAGCCGAGGTTCTCGCTTAACCTTCAGCTCTGATACCAACTGTAACAACCCGCAAATCCGTACCCCTTTGAGTCGACAATATTCTCCATCAAATCAACTCAAAATGGACGAAAATACAAACCATTAGGGTTAAAGAAGAAAGAGGTAAAAGAAGAAATAGAAAACGACATCAGAATCTCACAATCGCAGCAGAACAACATATAATATATAACAACCGATTTTTATACAAATGAATCAGCAACTGTACAATACTTATAATCATTAGAGTACAACATAATCCATAGCACACAACTGGACAGTTATAATACTTGTCCACAAAAAAGCTGACTTGTAATGACTCGCCTTTCATTCCACAGAAAGACACATCATTATTAAGAAAGAAATGGATAGAAAGGAGAAAAGATGATAAAGGAAGAACTAAACAATACCAGAGTCTCACAGCAGAACGAAAAAAATATGTTAATCATGTAGATATTACATAGTATCAGATACATCAGAGTTTACACAGATTATACATCACATGTTAGACAGTTATAAAGGCCTGTCTAATCATTACAACTCAAGTACATCACAAAGTTACAGATACAAACACTAGCACAGTGGAACAACAATATATATATACGCCGAAGCCTCCTACTCTATATCTCCTCCAGAATTCGTCAAAACTAACCTGAATACCTTGGCTACTCGTAAAAATTTGAGTACCCAAGAGTTTAATAAAATAGAAAATAAACTATGGGTCAGACATGGGTATGGTGTGAGTAAACGGGTTAAAGTTGCTTAACTTTGAAAATCATTTGAAAGAAAGGAATCTCGTAAGACTTCCTACACATAAACATGGAAAAGTTTTTACCTTACGATAACCAAAACATTTGATAGAAAATCCTTGATATTGTAATAGTGTCTAGGGTTTTCAAGTAAAATACGGAAATGGTTGGAATGCTTACATCTCACGTTCCAACATAGTTAGGCACAATCATAACATACGGCACTTATTGGAGGTTGGATTCCATACAATGCCAGGGCTGCTGGGGTACCGCCTGTCACAGTGCGCGGCCTAGATCACCGTATCGAGAATCCACCCTGATCCTCTGCGACACAAGAATGGAACCATCCCTTACTGGATAATCCCGAATAAGACAACCCCGCAGTTGTTCATGACCAACTGCCCATACAGCCGAAATAAAGGAACCTCTAGACATGGGAAATCTTATCCTACTTGGGTGCTACCCACTTAGCCTTGCTGCACCTCCCATGTTTTAATCATTCTCGGTTGACGAGGCTTGAGGCTACGATTACCTTTAAAGAACACATATCTTGGAATGCTCATCATCCTCCAATGACGATTTTCTGAAAGCATTCAATCCATACAAGTTCGTTCCATGTTCGAATGAGACCGAAGGTACTATCTCGTTACACTCATTTTGGAATCACCCTTACAGTTGACGACAATAGCCCTTGCACTCTGTATTTTCATCTCGAATCTGAAAGCACTGTCTCTGTTATACTCGTTTCGGAATCACCCTCAGATTTTTAATGACAAGTAGCCCTTACACTTCAAGTCTTCATCTTCAGTTGAGTTTCATGACCTATCGTTTAATTTGGATCGATGTGGTTTTTGGATATCCAAATTTGGAAATCCGATCCCGGTCTCACCGAAATCCAAACGCCATCTTAATGTCCAAGTTGTTTAAGTTTAAACAATTTAATATATATTATCTATATTCACATAGATAGATGATTCACATTATCACAGATAAATAGTCCATATTATCACAATTCAACAAAACATCCCATATCACAAAACAACACATATCACATATCAGAGATATTAGATAATCCAAGATATTCAATATCATTCAATCATCCATAAGAAAGATTTATTTAGCCAACCATTTCTAATTAATTTAAATAAATTAAATTAATTACTTCCATCACTATAAATCATGCTTACTTAACCATTAATTAATTTCATTCCAATTAATTAATCAATCTTTAATTATCCATCTTAATTAATCAAGGATGATTAATTAGTAATTAACCTTTAATTAATCACATAGATTATTACCTTTAACCATTCACATTAACTAACCTTTAATTATTCTCATTAATTAATTTATTATATTAATTAATGATCCTCTACTTACTTTCATTAATTAATTACTCTTATAATTAATTACATTTAATAAGTAATCTTTAATTAAACATATTCATTAATTAACCTTAATTAATCACATTCAGTAATTAACTACCCCTTTTATCACTTACATTAATTAACCAACTCTTTAATTAATTATATCCATTAATCCTTTAATTAATTACACAAAGTAATTAATTTTTAGTTACTTCCATTACGTAATGATCCTTTTAATTAATTACATTAAGTAATTAAACCTTAATTACTTTCATTTAATTACCTCCATTAAGTAATTTCCCTCTAATTAATTACATTCAGTAATTTCCCATTAATTACTCACACTAAGTAATTACACTTTATTAATTAAGTAATTATATTCAATCAATCTTATAAGTGATTATCCATAATTAATTAAATTAATTGATTATCTTTTACTAATTTCTTTAATTAATTAAACATTATTTAATCACATTTATTGATTATTATTTTATAAATCATTTAAATTAATTATTCCCTAATCACTAGTTAATTATCCATAGATTAATTTCATTCATTAACTATCCCTTAATTATCTTCATTAAGGAAATTACCTTTTTTTTATTTACACTAAATAATTTACCCTTATTGATTACATTAAGTGATTAACCTTTAAATTAATTTCATTAATTAATTATTCATAATTAATCACAACCTTAATTAATTTAGAGATAAATTTTTTATCTTCATTAATTACATCATTAAACTTTATAAGAAAAACATTTAGGAATTAATTTACATAATTAACCAACAATTTTTTTTAAAAAAAACATTTAAATTTAAATTAAACTTTGAAACTTATTTTAAATCTTGTTTAATAATTTTTTTTGAAAGCTTGGTTAACATCCCTTGGATACTTATCCTTTTTAAAAATACTTTTTTTAAACTTGGCTAAACATTTTCTTTTGCCTTTTTAATAAAACTTGTTAAATAATTATTTAAACCAAAGTAATCTTAAAGAAAACATTTAACTTTAGAATTAACTTTGAAACTAGTTTTTAAACTTGATTATCTTCTTTTGAAAACTTATTTAATTTAATACACATCAAAATTTCATTAGCTTTTAACTTAATACCTTTGCATTTCAACCTGGAAACACAATTACTTCACATACTGTACCTGGTAACAAAACGACTCGAGCCAAAATTAGCAAAACCCTGGGCCAACTCTTCTTCTCCAAATCCCACTAATTCTTCCAGATACATCGTGCACCAGTGCACGTACACCGTCGCACCAACACTCTCCGACCCTTCCTCCGATCCTCGACCAATCGACGACATCCCCACCTCCCTCACGGCCACTCAAATCGCCGATATAGCCAGAGGAACCAAAACAAACTATCGAACACACAAGGATCAAAACTCGATCAACCAAAAGCTCTCGCCGAAGAGAACTCCACCACCAGATCCTCAACCATCTCGTCCAAAGTTGTGTCTCGAACCCCAGCATCTTTCCCCTCCTCACGATTGATCCGATGCACCAACGATGTCGAGATCGCCTCGACATCAACCCTGACAAAAACAGGTCAACTAATCCTAGATCATCGATCCCTGGCCACTACAGTTCTCTAAAAATCACTTTTCCAATTTTTTTGAGATCCCTAACACTCCAGCCTCCTCCAATAATGATCTCGTCGCTCACCACTTCGCCGTTCATCGAAATTTGACGAAAGCAAAGATCGATCATCTTACTAATTCACAACATCTACCAATTTAAAAATCACGAAATTTATATCAAAATTCATGTTTCTCTTATGCGAATCAGATTCTTAAATCCAAAGTTGAAATTGTATTCATTGGTTTTCAACTTATTTTTGATTATTACTGCAATCTTCAATTTCCAGAGTATTTACTAAATATATACACTTAAAATTACTTTTAAAAATAAGATTACATTGTTATAATCATTTTCTTTTCAATGATCAAAATCTAACAGTGATTCTTTGGAAAGATAGAATTTTTTTTTAACAGTTGTTCTTGAGCTTGAGATTCAGTAGAGACATATGTATAGATATATACAGACATGCTTACAATATATAGCATAATTCAAATATATTCAAGTTGAAAACATCCATGCAACATTTATACATCATCACCACACACATATATATCACATGCAATATTATCAATAGATTTTTTCTTTTAAAGAAAAATGTTTATTCACCATTGTTCTGAAAATTTGTTATATTTGATTTGCATTGATTTTTGATGTTGAGTTTGCTAGTTTTAAGTTAAAAATTGAAATCTTTACTTGTTGAATTTTTGAAACTGCTGTCTGAACTAGTGAAGCTTGCAGTTGTTTATTTGATTTAAATTTTCTTTTGGTTTTGTTTTCAGAAAGAAAGAGTTGAAAAAGAAAATATTTTAATCTGTACACAGCCTAGCCTTAAAACAATTCATCGATATTTTCAATTAAGAAAATCAATGCTTGCCACTTGTTTATTTTCAAATTATATTATGCCTACAAATGTCATTACATGTTATTATGATTATACAAATGTCATAAACAATATTATATGAATAAAAAGTGTTTAATCTCTCTTTTTAATTAATTACTTATGTTTACAAATGTTTTAAATCTTTATTAAATATTTTCCTTAATGCTTATGTTTCAATAAATTATGTAATGTGTTTATGTCTTTATTAAATATATAATTTTATGTTTATAAAGTTTTATATATTTACATACTTCTTAGATCATGAGATATTTAAAAAGAAAGTATATTTAAACCTTTATATTTATTTACAAACCATTTTAGTTAAAGTAAAGCATAATAAACCTTTTTAATAAATATTTCTCTTAAGTTTTATTTGTTTCTAAACTATAAATAAACTATGCTTTATTTCAAGTATAAAAGAAAAGTGTTTTATTTCAAATATAATTTTAAAAGAAAGTGTTTTAAACCTTTTTATTAAATATGATTTAAACTTAAGCTAAAATACTTTTAATTATCATGTATATTGGTTTTGAAAATATAGAATTTATTTTAACTAGCTTTGAAATTTTTTAACTTGAATCTAAAATATAACTTCCAAATCACAATATATATAGACATATACATTATAATTTGAAAACATATTTTTTTTATTAAATTTAAACCAAACTTTTATCCATAATGTATATACATATATATACATTATAAATAGAGTAGATCTTAATATTAGCTTTGAAAAGAATAACTTTTGCCAAATTTATATATCTACAAAAGAAGATTATCAAATCATATAATTATTAATGAAGATTATTAAAGCAATATTACCACTTAAATAATTATCTTAGGAGATCATCAAATAAATATTGCCCAAAATTCTGGGTCATCACATTCCTCCCCCTTAAATGAATTTCGTCCTCGAAATTTAAAAGCAAAGATAATTTAATAATCCAACAAAGGTTTTAATTTTTTAAGTAGCAAGTATATATTATCAACCATATACTAGCAATCATAGCAACCAATTCATTCAAACAAGCAAATCTAACTGCCCAGACAAAATTCTGGATAGAACCTCCTAATATTATCTAGAATTTCCCAAGCACAAACACTTGGATACTCGCTCTACTGAATCTAAACTAGCTACACATCTTTGATCCTGAGCTCCTATATATCTAGATCTATAATCTGAGTAGGATATCTAACCACAAACAAATCTGACTCAACTTCCAAATCTTCCCGATCTGCTGGTTCTACAACCAAAAATGCACGCACTTCCTTAGATGAGGTACGTGAAATACATTGTGAATTCTAGTCATCCAGTTGGCAATTCAATCCTGTAGGCCAAAGAACTTATCCTTTCGAGAACACGAAAAGATCCAGTACACTTCTAAGATGGCTTTCCAATCTTGCACAATCCCGTTACTCCTTTGATTGGATAAAGCCTATCAATACCAAATTCCAACTTCAAATTCTGAATTCCTTCGTCTCTTATCCACAAACCTCTTCTGCCGATCCTGGGCTGCCTTCATCCTTCTTGGTCAACTCAATCTTCGCAGATGCCTCTAGGATCAAATCTGGACCAAGAATAAGATGATCTCCGAATTCTACTCAACAAGATGGTTTTCCTAAGATCCTACGAAATCCATCACACAAACTCTACTACACAAGCATCAGTAGACTTCGGACCTACTTCTCCAATCCGTAGTAGCCAGAATAGGTTTACTAGACAACCAAGCCTTCAGATCCCGAATGAACCTTTAGAAATCCTCTAATCCAAAACAAATGCGAAGTTTCGTAGGAATCCGTGGTTGCTTCCACTCTAGAATAGCTGCTACCATGCTTCCGCTGCGTAACTCTGATTTGGAGTAGATGAGAATGCCATTGACGAACACAAGCGCAGACTTAATCAACCCACCTCGGAAACATTGTCCATTAAATTCCATAAAATCTTAGTGACCTATCTGATTTGGTCACAAACACCATAGGAAAAATCTAGCCAGAAAACTAGATCCGATCAATCCTGGGCAGCTTCACCAATCCTCTCTCTAGGAGCCCTCCTTTCACTAGGTTGAACCACCAGTAATGCTCTAGGAACCAAGTCGATAGAGAACTCAATCTCCTGATGAGGATACAAACCTTTGACTACCTCAAAGATATCCGGAAAATCTCTGACAACTTCGATAGCTTCAGTCTCCTCTTGAGATGCTACAATTCATGCAAAAGACTACTCAGATAAACTCTGAACTATAGCAAGTCACTTTTGCGATCCTGCCAAGTTCAGTTTCCAAAGAAACTATTCTCTCTTCACACATCAGAACAACTTATTCTTATCTGATCAGTTCATCCAGAACAAGGTCAAATCCTTCAAGAACGCCTTCCTATCAGAACAACTGATGGTCCACCCTCAACCAAAAACTTCATACTTGCTGAGTTTCCAGAAGAAGTGGGCAAACTTTTGCCAAATTTATATATCTACAAAAGAAGATTTATACAAGTACGCTCTCTCAAGAAAGATATCACTCCAAAGCCTAGGCATTCACTCAACCTAGCGCTCTGATACAACAATGTAACAACCCGCCTTTCATTCCACAGAAAGACACATCATTATTAAGAAAGAAAGGGATAGAAAAGATGAGAAAGAAAGAACTAAACAATATCAGAGTCTCACAGAGGAACGAATAAAATATACTAATCACATAGATATTACATAGTATCATATGTTGGGGATGCGGATTAAGGATCTTAAGGAAGAAATAACACTAGAGGGGGGTGAATAGTGTTTTAAAGAATATATGAAATATACGACTAAATTAAAACTTTCAACACAAATCTAAACAGAATTCTAACACAGAATGATCACAGAACATATAACAAATGCAAATAGTAAAATAAAGCAAGTAAAAGGAAAGAATACACCGGATTTTATACTGGTTCGGAATCCTCCTACATCCAGTCCTGCACCAAGGCAATATCCTTGTATAGATTTTTATAAGCCAATATCAGAATTACAACCCTCAATTTCTAAGGCCTTGAGGAACCCTCCTATCTCCGAGTCTGGGGTAAACTCTCTTGATTTACGGGACACAAGATCACCCTAATACTTCTTAATAACAATCCTTTTGAATGGATAGACTCTATGGTCTTTTTGAATACAAATTAATCCTATAACTCTGAATAGCACTTTGATCTTTAGTTGAATGATGGAGAATCAAATAGAGAGAGTATCTAAATGATTTCCTATTGAGAATTTGGCAAAATGATGGCATGATCTTTAAAATATGAAGTTTTATGGATATGGAATGGTGGAGAAGAAAGAGTGAAGAAAATAAGAAAGTAGTTGTTAAAAAATTCGTTTTGGAAGCCTTTATATAGATGCACAACAATCATAACCATAGGCGAAAGGTTTTTGAACGAATGGACACTTCTTTTGAAAATTGAATTTTGAATCCAACTGTCACCATGTCGACATGGGGTATCCCCTTATGTCGACATCCCTCAGTTCAAAATTGTAGAGATGTTGTTTTGTAAAAGCATTTGAATTTAAAACAAGTTGAAACTTCTCTGAAGCAAAATAAAGTGTGTAAACAATATTTTGAGATAGAGAATGAATATAAAACATTATTTTAAATATACATATATATATAATTGATATAGACCGTCAATTATATAAGTAATACTTAAAATCAGAATAAGTTTTGATGTTTTAAAAATAGAAGTTTTTAAAATCAGAATGGAGGAATATTTCAAGGCTAAAACAAAGTTTCAAAAGATTTTTGAAAACATGATTTTGAAAGCTAAAACATTTTGAAAACAGATTTAAAAACATTTTGAAAATCTATTCAAACTGAAATTGCAAGAACCTTCCTACAAAGCTCCTCCATAGGACTCAAGAACTTGTAAAAAGTAGTTTAAATGATTTTGATTTTCGTGGGTTTGTAAGCCACTTGTCGTAGGTTTGTAAGCTACTTGTCGTGGGTTTCCAAGCCACTGGTTTCGATAGAAATTGGGTTCCATCCCAAAAGAAAATTGGAAGAAAGATGTGAGTGCTATTATGAAGTTTTAACAAAATACTAGACACTTATCTTGAGATCTTGAAATCTTGATTCTCCAGAGTCTTGAATCTTGAATCTCTAATCTTCATCTTGATGCTTGAGTCTTTATACTGATTAGTCTTCGATAATACCTGCATATACTTCCTATATACATATATATATACATATATATATATATGAAAATGTTAGTATATATTTTATAAAGTAAAGTATAATAACTATATAAGGTTGTTGTCATCAAAACATCATCAACTCAGATCCTAACAATCTCCCCCTTTTTGATGATGACAACCTTTATTTATAAAATATTCTTACCATACCATAACTCTCCATAACTCCCCCTTAGTCCGTGACTTCTTCTTAAAACTACAACTCCCCTTTATTCCATGACTCCCCCTTACACCAAGCACATATATTTTTATAACTTTCTCCCCCTTTGTCATCAACAAAAAGGAATAAAAGATTTACCTGTTCTAAGATAATCAAGTATATATAGAATAAAAGTGTAAAGTGAACATGTAAGTGATCAAGTGTGTGAGCATATATATAAGTGTAACTTGACAATCAAATCAATATCATACATAGCAAACCAATCATGTATAGTATATGAAGTTATATACAAACCAAATCCAAATCAAACTTAAGTAAACAATTCAATCAAATCCTAATCAAATCTAAATCAAATCAAATCAAATCAAACAAACAAACAAACATACATAATGATCAGACATTCCTTGGGACTTCCACCCATCCATCTTCTCCAAAGATAGGATCAATTTTGATAACATCCCAATTATCTTTGTCGAGAGTGACCGGTGGATTTGCTTCGGGTTCGTCTTTGCTAAGGCTTGAGATCATCCAACGAAGTGCGTCGAAGTGTTTCTCTTGCTCTTTGATCATCTGCATTTGGCTTAATTCTAAGTGCCTTTGATTTCTAAGTATAAAAGAAAGAATATTCTTGAAAGAAGTAAGAGTTTCTTCAAGATTTTCACTTAAATTCTTAATTGGAGAAGCCATAATTTAAGAAATAAGTTGAAGTATGAGAGGAGATGAATAGAAATGGGGGTTGAGAAGTTTTTCTGGAAAAAATAGATATTTATAGGAGTTATTGGCCGTTCAAAATGAATTGTCACTTGGCAGTTACAAGAATTTGAAGTTAGAAATTGTAACTACTTTCTGACTGTTATATGTCGATATGGGGGGATGGGGCATGTCGACATGGTCAAGATAGAATGACCAAGTTGAGTTATTTTTTTATTTTTAAGTTTATTTTTATACTAGTGGACTTATATAAACTTGAAATAAATAACTATCAAAGATATATAAAGCTGGAAAACAGAGAATAAGATAGCATTACTTATATTAGTTAACATTACATAATCTTAACTAAAAAAGTAGAAAATACAAAGATAGATATACGATAGCTAGAGAGATAATGGCTAGAATTAGTTTGATGAAGATGATGATGAAGACAAGCCAAGTTTCCTGCCTATCTTCCCAAAGAACTTGTCGATCTTGGTGGAGATTTTATCCATTTTCTTGCTAATAGATCTCTTAAGAACCTTTTGGTTTTGAGCAAGTATCTTTTGGTTCTTGAGTATGGTTTTGTTGGACGGATTGGCGGGTGTATGTGGATACTCTATACTTTCCAAAGAGGTTTCTTCATTTTCCTCTTCTTATTCAATTTCCATTCCTTCCCCTTCTTCTTCCTCTTCTTCTCCCTCTTCTTCCATCTCTTCATGAGAAAGTCTCTCTTCCTTTTCGGTAAGTGTTTCATATGGTTGAAACATAAGTGGGATTTTCATAAGAGAAATGTTCCCATGATTGAACACTTTCCTATTTACTAACTCTTCCTTTTTAACATCCACACCAAAATAATTGAAAATCCGAGTAAGGTAAATTCCATGATAAAGAGTGTTTTCTCCCATATTAAAATTTTTGGTTCTTAACTCATCCAAAATAGTTTGTGCCCAATTAATATCATATTTTCCAAATATAGCAAAAAGAGCTTTACACACTTTTGAGGTGGGATTATTGTAGTTTCCCGACCTAGGAATAATTGTTTGTTGAATAAGAAGGTTGACAATTCTTGCTTTTGGGCGGAAAAAGCGATTCTTAAAATCCATGTGGTCATTGCTTTCAAAAATGTGATGAAAAGTCTCTCGATCATTTTCATTGATTTGAAATTCCGAGAGATTCATACCGGTAGATTTGTAACCCAAAATAGTACCCAAAATATCGGAATCCAAAACAATAAGTGTTCCTTTAACACTACTCCAAATTTGATCTTCATTTCCATTATAAAATCCACGATTTAGGTTTGCATAAAACATTTTGACAAGTTTTGGATAACAAACGAAATCATTTTGCTTGTTATCAATCAAGCTAAAAATGGAGTTTTCTTCAAAAAGTTGATCGATTTCATAAGAAGAAAAATCATCAGAAATGGCAAATTTTCCCGTATTGACTTTACCATAGTTTGCATAGCTTACGTAAGCTTTGATAGCCTCCGGGTCATTAAAAGGATCATTTTTGATGGATTTGGGCAGCCTCATAGTTGATGGGTTACTTGAGGAAGCCATTGATGAGTGTTTGAGAGAAGTAGAAGATAATGAAGAAGGTTTGAATTATGAGAATAAAGTGAAAAGAGATGATAAGAGAAGTATATTAAATAGATTCTCTAAAGTCATTTTCTCTGGTCAAGAGGTATCTTTTTAGAATTTTGAAGTAAGTGAAAAGGTGGAGGGAAATTCAAAAGTTTGAATTCAAATTTTGAAATCAAATTTCTGAGAGGCATGTCGACATGTGGTATCATGGCATGTCGACATGTGCCTGTTGAATTTGAAAGGAGGTGTCTATTTCTAAAATCTAATAAATTCCTAAAATCCTAAGAAAACTAATCTATATTCTATATCTATATTTAATTCAGTAATAATATTAAATATAATAATATTAAAATATTTTAATCTTTAAAATATTATTAAAATAATATTATTTTGAATTTAAAAATTCAAATTTTAAAGGGTGATTTTGAATTTAAAAATTCAAGAAATTGCAAACAAAATCAAAGCAAGCAAGCAACCAATAAAATTAAAATAAACGTGTACCTATTTTTAGATCCAAACTCCGATCGTCTTCTTATTCGAGAATAGCCGTGAAGCACAGATTTGAATTATTAGTTTTCTTCTCGTCATCACTGGATGAATCTGAATCGTCAAGAGTTGCTGCATGTGCCTTCTTTCTTTTCTTTGGTTGCTCGTTGTTTGGTTGAAATGTCTGTTTGTCTGGATATGGACAATCCATCTTGTAGTGCCCTGTTTTGTTGCAGTTATAGCATCTATCACCATTATTGTTGTTGTTGTAGTTGTTGTTGTTGTTGTTGTTCTCCGAAGTATTTCTGGAATTTCTTTGATCATTTCTTTTAAAGTTATTCATCTTTCTATACTTCAGAAATTTCCCGAAATTTCTAGTCATGAAAGCAATTTCCTCATCACTCTCTTGTTCTGAATCTCCAGTTGTTGCTTTGAATGTGATCGATTTCTTTTCTGTTGCCTTAGATTCTTTTCTTCCTTGTAGTTGAACTTCATAAGACATTAGATTACCGATTAACTCTTCGATCTTCATTTGACTGACATCATTTGCCTCTTCAATAGTAAGTGTCTTTTGATCCCATTCTGGAGTGAGTGAATTGAGTATTTTTCTGACTTGATCTTCTTCTGAGAAACCCTTTCCTAAAGCAATCAATGAATGTACAATGTCTTGAAATCGACAATACATGTCGGAAATGGACTCATTTTCATGCATTTTAAACAATTGAAACTGGTTAGTTAATATGGAAATTTTAGTCTGTTTAACTTTGCTTGTTCCTTCATGAGTTACTTGCAAAGTTTTCCAGATTTCAAATGCAGACTTACAAACAGAGACTCTATTAAACTCATTCCTATCTAGTGAACAAAATAGTATATTCGTAGCCTTAGAATTGTTTTGTGCAACTGTCTTTTGCTCAGTAGTCCACTGGGCAAAATTAGTAGTTGCTTCAACATATTCAATTTGTGTCATATTCCAAGTATCTAAACTTATGGATTGTAAATAAATTTTCATCCTACATGCCCAATATGCATAATTACTGCCATTAAAAAGTGGTGGTCTGACAGTAGACTGACCTTCTATAAATGAACTAGTGTTAGTACTTGTGTTGACAGACGTAGTCATGATAGGAGTGAAATTATTAGTGTGTTGTGCCATTAAAACTTTTCAAAATTTCAGATTATTAAAATAATGAAAACCAATGCTCTGATACCAATTTTTGGGGATGCGGACTAAGGATCTTAAGGCAGAAATAACACTAGAGGGGAGTGAATAGTGTTTTAAAGAATATATGAACTATATGACTAAATTAAAACTTTCAACAAAAATCTAAACAGAATTCTAACACAGAATGATCACAGAACATATAACAAATGCAAATAGTAAAATAAAGAAAGTAAAAGGAAAGAACACACCGGATTTTACACTTGTTCGGAATCCTCCTACATCTAGTCCTGCACCAAGGCAATATCCTTGTACAGATTTTTATAAGCCAATATCCAAATTACAACCCTCAATTTGTAAGGCCTTGAGGAACCCTCCTATCTCCGAGTCTGGGGTAAACTCTCTTGATTTACGGGACATAAGATCACCCTAATACTTCTTAATAACAATCCTTTTGAATGGATAGACTCTATGGACTTTTTGAATACAAATTAATCTATAACTCTGAATAGCACTTTGATCTTTAGTAGAATGATGGAGAATCAAATAGAGAGAGTATCTAAATGATTTCCTATTGAGAATTTGGCAGAATGATGGCACGATCTTTAAAATATGAAGTTTTATGGATATGGAATGGTGGAGAAGAAAGAGTGAAGAAAATAATAAAGTAGCTGTTAAAAAAATTCGTTTTGGAATCCTTTATATAGATGCACAACAGTCATAACCATTGGCGAAAGGTTTTTGAACGAATGGACACTTCTTTTGAAAATTGAATTTTGAATCCAACTGTCACCATGTCGACATGGGGTATCCCCTTATGTCGACATCCCTTAGTTCAAAATTATAGAGATGTTGCTTTGTAAAAGCATTTGAATTTAAAAGAAGTTGAAACTTCTCTGAAGCAAAATAAAGTGTGTAAACAATATTTTGAGATAGAGAATGCATATAAAATATTATTTTAAATATATATATATATAATTGTTATAGACCGTCAATTACGAGTGTATATGCACGTCCAGGTGGACCTGCTCTAATAACAATGTGCATGCATGGGCAACTTTCTTGACATCATCCGATTATGGAAGCATAAGTTATAACACATTAATGCAAAAAGGGCCGATAATCTTATATAGCAAAGAGAAGCAAACTTGATTAAAATGTATAGGGATATAAAAAATAAAGGTAAGTTGCATTACAAGATGAAAGTATATTTGAACATGATCATTATAGAGGTCCATAGGATCAACTTCAAGGCTGCTACAAAAATGGATTACAATTTACAACAATCTATTACGCGTATTCAAAAAGAACATCAATATGCATTAATTTTCTCATTAGACTAACCAAAGAAGAGGTAAAATGCCATTAATAAACTTGATTTAGATCTGAGAAAAGCGTAGAAATTGAATTAGGTAATGTGCTCATGTGTTGTCTGTGTTCGTCTGACCCACCCAATTGGATAGAGAGTATCTATATAGAACTCAACTTAAAGAAGTAAACTTTTTTAGTGGACTTCAAGACAAATAACTTCAAAAAAACATCAAAATATCAATAGCATCACCAAATAAATAGAAGTATTGAACATATTTAACAACATACACAAATCATAGCAGTCTTCAAACACAGTACCTGAATAACAACATAATAAGTTGCCTTTTTTTAATATGAAATAAAAATAAATAGCTACAAAAGTTTGTAAAGCAAAAACTAAATATCAATCTTAATTTACATATTCTGACATTTAAATACAAATGACTACAATGAACATTCAAAACAGAAATAGATGTTGTGTACAAATCACCATAGGCAAGTATGCAGTAGTAAGACCAATTAAAAAAAATAATTCATTTTCTTCTTTATGAGCTTTTCATGTTATCGTTGGCAAGTTGAACCAACTCCACCTCATTGCTTCTATGATTCCATCTAAACCGCGTAGCTAATCAAAAATGGCTTCTGCATGTTATTAGCACCATGAATTTATGCTTGACGGACCAAATCCATCATCTCAAAAAACTCAAATAGAGTTCAACTGACATACAAAAATAGGTAGGAGAGAAATACAATTTAAAGGTAACATCACTTGAATATCTTCAGTATCCTCCTAAGAATATTATTTTGTACAATTATAAAATGAAGGATAGCCCAGCTAGCATTATAAAACAATCAAAATATGAAATGCCATATGCTGATTTAAAACTATGGGCGCTTAACTGTTATAAAACACAAATATAATCTATTATTACATGCCATGAAAGTGAAAAAAGACACGAATGAAAGGGAAAGGCTACACTTCTGAAATTTCAATTTCAGTAAAATGCTTGCTAAGGTGCACACATGACATATCACATAATCTATTCCTAACTTTCCATGAATAGACACAAATGAATTTAAAAGCCAAGGTTATTCACATAAAATACAAATTAAACACTCACATCTCCTTTTGAGAGTAGCGAACATACATTGCATTTTAGGATACAAATGAGCAATACTGATTACAACGTATTCAACAATTTCCCACTGGCCTTGCTTGATAGCATAAGGTATTAACTGTGCTGATGCTTTATGATCAAAGTCTAAGCAAGCAAAAATAGTACTTAAGCACTTGTTTTTAATAATTCTAATAGCAATTGTTCGGCCAGTGAAGAAAGCTCTACATAAGGCTTTAATTCCTATGGCTGTTGATTTATGTTCATATTCTTCCATATGCAATTGATTTGAATTACAGGAAACTTCCCTGAATAAAAATATTTGATTAGTTTGGAGAGTGCATTCCAACACACTAAAACTTTGATGCTTTTTGATTGGCTGCAACAGAAATATATTCCCCAAGTTAGGTCTACTATGCAATTAACATATATAACGTGAAATCATTAGATTGGCTGGAATATCTTGGTATTTAATCTCAGAAATCATTAGAAGTGTTTTGTCCATACCGATTGAAAATGGAAGCACATAAAAAAAACTTTTCACATTCATACACGTAGTTAATGTTAACATAGAAACTATTCCACTTCCTTACCTTTTTCTAGATTTTTGATTGCAGTTTTCTAGATTTTTGGTTGCAGTAGAGGCATGGTTAAGCAGACTATCATCAACATCCTGTGAGAGAAGCAGTAAAAATTTGGGTTAGTTTTGGCTATAGGTTGTTAAGTCATAGTTATCAGGCTTCCATGTACTGTAATGTTCAAACACCGCCTTCAAATACATTGACAATGCTAATGAGTTTGGCCTATTCAAAATGAATATGGCACAATACTGAGACAGTTGATTAAAAAAAATTATATAAAAACAGGACACATAAAGTTGCGTATGGGCTCAGGTCCAAGGCATGGAAATTGAGACCTTCATCTAGGACAACGTCACCAGAGATGACGAAGGAGCAACAAAATGTCTCCAATGATTTTAAAAATATTGACTTAGTTCTTGTAGCAGGGCATCACACAAAGGAATCAAGTGTAGTGCAGAGGAATTAAGTGTAGAGCAGAGGAATTAACTATAACATTGTAAACTTATGTTCAATGAAAGAGTTGAAATAAAAAGAAAAAAACTGTCATATTAAGTATGTTATTCGCCTAACTTAAATAAAAATTAATACGAAATCCAAACTCGGCATGGTTATGTCTCAATTTTTAAATAAAATTTAGCATTAATTGAACCTAAAATTAAACGAAAGTTAAATGGTTGAGGACGATCAGGTATATGAACACTCGATGTAGATTTTCATATCACAAAGATACTAATCAAAAAAGTGCCAGTCAAACAGTCCAAATCAAATGATCACCAGTTTTTTCCTTCAGGGTTCACTCCTTAAACACATTCAACCATGTTCATCTCAACCCGGACCACAATTATATAAAACTCTATATCCACTCAAACAATACAAAAGAAAACATAAGTTTTTTCTCATGCCCAAAGGAAAAAGAAATGAAAGCTGAAAGAGTCATTGAAATGTATATTGTTTTTGTTTGCCAAACTTGTAGGAAAAAACATATGTAGAAGAAAGTGACATATGTTTTTTTCTTTTCTTAACTCAGCTAATAATTTATCATTTGTACTAAGCTTAATTATATGACTTGCAATTTCCTTTTTTCCCATTCAACCACTTGCGTTTAACGATTGAGTAAATTGTAAAAGAAATTAAGCATTGAATCAGTCAAGGGTCTGTAGTAACCTTTCTCAGCGTAACATGGATTCTAAGTTAAGCACATGATCCTTGTGACTACAATAGATACAGGCTACAGATTTTAAAAAAGGCCTTACAACAACAAAGAATGAAAGGACTAAAGCGAATACAAACTATTTAATACGATATTATTGCAACCAAAGAAAAAGAAGAAGAAGCAGCAGCAGCAACAACTACTATCCACATACTACATTCACTTCACGAACTGTAACTTCATAGTATTTGAATAATTACTCGTGACAATTAAAAACCTATACGTAGAATTAAATAAATGAATCAAAAATTCTACTATTTCCAATCGATTGCAAGTTTAAATTACAAAAATACATAATACATGCATAAAAACTTAATATCGCAATCGAAGAAAGAAGAAACAAACTATTTTTGAAACGGACCATTTCATATCTCTAATTTTGAAACAGATCGAAGAGAATTTTAGAACGATTAAGTGATACAACTAAATGAATGTCTTTGACATATTAATTCATATCATAACCATAGGATCCATACTTAAAATTAAAAACAATAACATAGAATAGGCAAGCGAACACATACATAAATGAGAAAATAATCCATTAAAACAAAAATAAAACTGACATAAACATTTTGATCATTACTTGCCTTTTAATATGACATTTTAGGGATTAAAAAATGGTTTTAGCGACAAAATGAGTTATATGGGACAATCAATATACTGTTCGCATTTATTAATATGAAGTATTCTTTTAAAAACAAAATTAACTGAGGTCCATCTTATACCTGACTAACAATGGTTTGGGGTATACAAATGTTGCTTAATATGATCAATTGAACCCAAGTCAACCAAAATGGAAGCAAATTATCCCTTTTGCTATATCATAATATGATATCTATCTTAATTCATGAATGAACAATTACGCAAATCCATCTTATCATGTTGTTCCAAAGAAGTCTACCAAGTTTCATATAAATAGTAAATAAAAAAGGAACCTGAAGAAAATAAAATAATCGATGATGAAACTTAATTTGGATTGGAAAAGAAATTCATGTGTATACACTCACACATTATATTAAAACAATAATTTAATTATTATATTATATTTAAAAGTAAATTATAAATAATATAAGGATTTTTAGTCATATATATGTATATGTACTTGCTGTTGCATAGATGAATCTTTTTTTCATGTCTTACTTAACATAACTCATAAAAAACTATAATGCTAATCTTAGTTGGTCCACTAAACAGTTGAAACTATTTTAAAAATACTTAGCAAAAATATTTAGGATAAAATATAATATGTTCAATAGAAATATAAGGCCAGTTTGAGAAGAAAATCCCTACGATTAGGGATTGTAAATTAACTTTGCTTTCATTGAAGACTGAAGTTGCTGTAGGAGTTTAACGGTTATAATCTTTGAAGAAATCAAATTTTCGGATGCCACGGTTGTTGATCACTTATGATTTGAGGTCGTGAAACACTTCTATTTGTGTAAATTAGACTGATGTCAATGTATAACTTATACGCAGTCACCACATAATTCAAGAGTGAGGCAGATAATAAACATACTATGTGCATCAAGTTATAGAAGTGAACATCGATTGGTAATTGAGCTTAAATTCATAAATATAATTATCAATGAAATTAGGGTTAAGTCTATCGTACCTAAAAGCGAAAAGCGACATGGGATAAGTCGGAGACAACAACATCCTCTATTGACAGTGGTTGTTGATGATAACAATATCCCTAAGCAGTAGTATTCGGATTAGGGAAAATTTATAAATATATCAATGAAATTAGGGTTAAGTCTACAATACCTAAAAGTGCAAAGCGACATTGGATAAGATGGCGACAACAACATCCATTGATGGCAATGGCTGTTGATTGATGACAACAACATCCTTAAGCAACAGTATTCAGATTAAGGATTAGGGATTAAGCAGCAGTATCCGGGTTTAATGATTAAGCATTAGGGATTAGGGAAGTGATGGTGATAGCAACAGCGTCAATCGATTTAGCAGTAAGAGGCGTCGATAATTTCTGAGAAGGATGACGTAACGACCCGCTATTTTGGACTATTCGCATCCGCACACGTCGGACTTGAATAATTCAAAATACCGAATTGTTAATTTAAATTTGGCAAAACTCAGATATACAGTTAATAAATAATCACAGAATCACAGACACAGTGTAATAATATGCAGCGGAAGTAAAAGAGATAGTAGTTCATGAAGCTACTATATAAATATATAAGATACATCAGAGTTAAATAAGTTACAACAGAAGTCTCAAATACAACAGTCAAATATAAGAATCAGAATACATCACTGGAATCATCGAATATCTGAAAGCTGGATAGATAGCTGGGTCTCCAGACGAAGCTCCAACCCCAAAGGTGAGTCTCAAAAGCTAAACCACTCAGTCTGAACCGAGCGTAAAGCAAAACACAAAACACTCGAGTCAGGATTAATATTCTCATATCAATAAATCCAACTCAAGTGAAATAGCAATCGAAATACAAGTAACTCAAAGGATGTAGGAATAACCATCCTCTAAGGATCCGTTAAACTATCTACTATGTAATAGTGTACGCTAAATAGATAATGCCTATCAGTAATATAAATATAAAAATAGTGTTAAGGCATTACCATTATCCCCCTTAACACATTTTATATAAATGTCATAGTCTATACAGCACTGTAAACTCCACCGTAAACTAGTGGGATATCAGGGAGTACTCCATAGGTATAACACAAAACAAATTCGTAGTGGTCGTGTATATAGGGATACACGTATGACAAGGCACATGAGGCAATACCCAAGGTAGTGAAACTACCGTTTCCCTGATCCGGACTGGTGAGAACGCATCGCCGCAGCGACCGCAACACCGCGAAACAACACTCCTGAAAAGTACGAGGGTGCACCAATCGATAACATATAATGAGTAATAGTTACGAAGAAGTGTGTTCGCTCGAGGTGGCTAACCCCATTTGGCCCGGCACGGCTCCTGATTTTAGTCATTTCCAATTTGACACAAGTGTCAAGGCTATCCATTATCGTTCTCTTTCTTCAGTCATCACGTACATCATTCCAACCACTTCATTCTGGATCTTCACTCTGCGTATACTTATTAAAGTGGTTTTCGGTTTAGATAGAGAGTATATCCATAACCGACTCCGGTTTCTTTAATAACTTTCGTAATTATTACGCCGATTGGTCGTTTAATAAATTTCAAAACCAAATCAAATTCAATTTCAATTAGAATTTATAAATCAACATTTCATTTGTCTATCAAAATCAATTTCCAAAACCTACGTTTCAAAACTTTCAAATTACCATTTCAAGATCATATAATTCAATTTCAATTTTTATTTAAACAATTCAATTATTGATTCAAATTCATATATAAATTTTATTTCGAAATCATTTAAATAAATAAATTTAACACTCAAAACAATTTCAAATTCATTTATCGATTTCATTCAATATTCGTTAAGTTAAATTATCATTCAAACGATTTCTATTAATTTCCAATTCATTAAATCAACCACTTACGTTCAACTTCATTATATCAAAACTTCAAATTGAATTAAATTAGATTCGTTAAACCAGATTCTTTAAATTACAAGTCTTATTCAATAAAATGCGTTTGTTTCTTGTTAAAGAAAATCAATTTCACCTATTTATTTACTTAGTTACAAATTTCAAAACTCAATTAATAAAGAAACAAAATTTCACATATTCGAGAAGTTCAATTTTAATTATTAACTTACTTAAATAATTTTCCATAACTTAATAAATAAAGAAACCCAATTTCATTTATTAACGAAGTTCAAATTTACTTATTCAAAAATTCAATTTCTCTTATCAAAGATTTCAAATTTTTTTTATTCAATTATCAAATAATTCAATCTTTATTCAATTATTAAATAATTTCAATCTTAATTGTTAATAATTTCAGACTTAATAATTCAAACTTGATTATAAATTCAAAACTTAATTATTAAATCATTTCAAACTTAATTCAATGAATAATTCCAAATTTAATTGTTAAATAATTCATTTCGAAACAACGTTCTTTCATTAGTTATTACATTAATATTTGTTTCAGATTTCAATATTAACATTTTCCTTTTATCAAAATTTACGTTCCAATTTTATTTCAAAACCTTATTATTCAAATAAAATCTTTATTTTATTTCAAATCAAATTATTGACCAATCGATTTATTTAATTCTCTATCCTAAGTGAAGTTCATTTTGGGTATTTATCATTTCAACCCGATTCCAATTCAATTCACAAATCAAAGCATAGCAAATGGAACTTACAGTGTGATAATGGGGATGGTGTCAAAGTAAATAAACAAGCAATAACACAATCAATAACAATCCAATAATTAATTCAAATAATCCCGAAATAATCGTATTAATTCGCATTGTTGTTTGTGTGAATTAATATAATTATCTCTAGAATCTACACTATCATTTCATGTAGACTAAAGATTATTACATTACGGTTTTTTCCACTTGTCGTTCAATTTCAATTTCAAATTTAATACTACAACAATTAATTCAATATCCGTTCAACGGTTCAAAGTGTAATTTATAAATGTTTACGTGTCAATTAACTTAAAATTTTAAAAGGGATCATATTATTCAAATTAACTAATCAAATTCAACACATATGTTGATTCAAAATTTATAACTATCCTACGTCAAATTCAATTGCATACTATTCATCATTTTTTTACGTTTCAATTTAACATCCAATATAAACAACAAACAATCAATCAATTTTCAACCAAACTGGATTATTATTGCATACATAACAGATAACGGTGTCAGATGTCAAAGGTGAACTGATACATACATAACAGTGCAATAAATAACAGCAGTATATTTCAATTGTCGTTTCAATTGAAATCAAATTTAATAAATAAAAGAACATTAATCGTGAGTGATGGCTCACCTTCCGAGGCTAGAGAGATGAATAGACAACGAAGTTGAGTCACGGATCGTAAGCACGACTTTCGAAATAACTAGATTGGCACGAATCGACTAGCAAAGATTATGAAGTGGATAAAGGCCAAAGTAGTGGAGGCATGGCAGATGCAAGGCGAGAGATGAGACGGGTGATGGAGGAAGGAGGCTCGGGTGGTGCGGCAGGCGGGCTGCGGCGAAGAAGCTCGGTTGTGTGAGCTTGGGCTGGTGGACGATAGAGGCCGGTGGGGTGACTTTGGGTTGCCAGCTGATGGTGGTGAGAGGGGAGGAAGACGAATGGCGATGGTTGCATGCTGAAGTCGAAGGCCGGGAAAGGCGAAGGACCGGAGGTTCTTGGCTGAGGTCGGTGAAGTTGGTGGTGGGTGAAGTCGGTGGTGGGGTATGGGACCCGCGGCACTGGAAGGGAAGATGTAGAGGCTGCTGACTCGGTGTGAGTTGATGGAGCTATGGCGTGCGAGGCTGGGGTGGCGGTGTTAGGCGCGGTGAAGGGGAAGGAGGAAGATGGTTTCGGCCTGTTTAATTTTGAAGGTGGAGGTGAATCAGGAGAAAGTAGTGTGAACGAGAGGGAAAGACAATGGAATCAGGCAAATAAATATAAATATAAACTTAGCTTTAACGTAATGAAAGGTCATTGAGAATTTTGAACGAAAAGATGTTGAAATTAATTGAAAACCAAAAATTATGCGGTTTAAATTCTATAATATTAAATACAAACAGCTGTTTATAATAATATGGTGGGTAAATGAACGGACAAAAGAAAACAAAAGTCATAAAAACCGGTACCGATACGGAAGACGTTTCGCAAAGTGCAATGCACTCCGGACTCCGAATTACACAAACGAATATACCGTAAAGATCAGCGCGACGAGACGATCAAAACGGTATATGGTTATCAGTGGTACGATTGAATTATAAAATTTTGAATTTTTATACTAGCGGAAAATGCATAAAAATCACAGAAAATTAAGATCGACGGAGCCAAAAATGTCCGATTTTGAAAAAACGACAAACTGACAACTTGCTCAAAAGATGCTTTAGAATTTTTCTATGTAAAAATATTTTGATTTTGAAAACGTTTATTTTCATCGCTTTTTAACTGATTAAATTGAAGTAAATTTACGCGCGAAATAAACTTTCATATTTTCGGACGAAAATTTACCGGTCGCTATGTTTAACTAGACGCATTCCAAATATTAAATTTATATTTCCAAATTTTATCGTTTAAAATCCCACAAAATTTCAATTAATAACGTTATTAAAACCGGTTAAATTTGCGGGTTGTTACACTCTCCCCCACTCAAAACTTTTCGTCCTCGAAAAGGAAGGAGGTAGGAGAATAGAAATAATCAAAAGAAAATAGACTTGAATTACATAGTAAAACAATTAATTTAAACCATATAAATTTCAATTTTAAATTAATTTATATTCAACAGTTGACATTGAACTCAAGGAATTTCATTAACTTGGGTTATTTTCAATCTATCATTGTTTGTTACAAAATTTATTTCAACAACAATTTATTTTATTAATCCATTTTCATTCAACTAACCTACTATTCTATTTATCTCAATTATCATTTTATAATCAAATTAAGTGTGTAACTTTTATTATAAACACTCAAATTTATTTATAAAATCGGTCTATATTGTATATCATCCAATTACATATTCAACTTTTGAATAATTTAGGTAAGTTGTATTAGAATGAAATCGGGTATTATACAAATAAAATTCTTCAATTCAATTAGCTTAAATTTAAATGTTTATTCAAAAATTTTGGCTTCATTTAAAAATCATCTTTTACATAATTTCAAGGATTAATTTCCGATTAATTTCAAACCATTTTAGAGACAAATATATATATACTATATATATCAAATCAAATTAAATTTAAAATAATATACCTATACATATATAAATCAAATCATACTTAAGAAATTTAAATCGATTTAATTTCCAAAACAAATTGTAGCAAAGCTACGAATTGGTCTCCCCATTTCGAAACTCGAAAATGAATGTCGATGATGCGGCCGTCATCGCCGAAATTATTTTCTAGCGACAAAGAGAAGAGCACTGATTTAAACGTTTAAAATTCTTTGAAATGATTTCCATTTGAAAATATTTTATATACTATCCACCTTAGAACTTTAAAACCAAAGTTTGGAATTATCGAAAATTAAATTCTCAAATTCTAAATTTAAATTCAATTAAATTTTCAAATCTACATGTTGAAATAGACAATGGTTTCAAAATAAATGAAAATCAAAGATTCCTTTTCAACATCAAATTCATTAACTATTTAATTTCAGAAAACTTATATTTATATATAATATAATCATACAAAATTATTTTATTTACTAAACTTGAAACAATATTGTGTCAGTTTGCTCTGCTCAGGTGATTTGGAAATTCTATCGATAGCGTTGATCAGACGAATCGATCGAAAATCCAAATCAACATCAACAACTCAAACAACACAATATTTATTAAAACATTTTTTTATATTAATTTACAAATATACTTCCTCGCTCGACGATACAAGAATGGATTTCAAATAATTATAGAGATTCAAATTTGATGGAATCAATCAAAGAGAATTTTGGTTCGATAAAAAGTTCGAAACAGAAGATAAGATAATTCAATTAACAGAATCGGTAGATGGACAAGCTTATTTAATTCGCGGGCAACCTTAACCGGGTAGACCGTAATTTCAAGAATAAGATCGATGCTGAATTCCGACGTAAATCAACATTCGATCTCAAGAGATAGAATTCAGACATAGCAGGAGATTGATAGCGTCGTAAACCCAGAATATAGAAATCTCCGGTAAATCGATTCTTATTGTAAAGGAGTTTCACCCATTTACAAATAATTCGAAGATTGGCGAGACTGCCGATTCATTATAAAGATCGTTCTAAACGGAGTTATGGGATACTCCCATATCACAAAACAACACATATCACATATGAGAGATATAAGATAATCCAAGATATTCAATATCATTCAATCATCCATAAGAAAGATTTATTTAGCCAACCATTTCTAATTAATTTAAATAAATTAAATTAATTACTTCCATCACTATAAATCATGCTTACTTAACCATTAATTAATTTCATTCCAATTAATTAATCAATCTTTAATTATCCATCTTAATTAATCAAGGATGATTAATTAGTAATTAACCTTTAATTAATCACATAGATTATTACCTTTATCCATTCACATTAATTAACCTTTAATTATTCTCATTAATTAATTTATTATATTAATTAATGATCCTCTACTTACTTTCATTAATTAATTACTCTTATAATTAATTACATTTAATAAGTAATCTTTAATTAAACATATTCATTAATTAACCTTAATTAATCACATTCAGTAATTAACTACCCCTTTTATCACTTACATTAATTAACCAACTCTTTAATTAATTATATCCATTAATCCTTTAATTAATTACACAAAGTAATTAATTTTTAATTACTTCCATTACGTAATGATCCTTTTAATTAATTACATTAAGTAATTAAACCTTAATTACTTTCATTTAATTACCTCCATTAAGTAATTTCCCTCTAATTAATTACATTCAGTAATTTCCCATTAATTACTCACACTAAGTAATTACACTTTATTAATTAAGTAATTATATTTAGTCAATCTTATAAGTGATTATCCATAATTAATTAAATTAATTGATTATCTTTTACTAATTTCTTTAATTAATTAAACATTATTTAATCACATTTATTGATTATTATTTTGTAAATCATTTAAATTAATTATTCCCTAATCACTAGTTAATTATCCATAGATTAATTACATTCATTAACTATCCCTTAATTATCTTCATTAAGGAAATTACCTTTTTTTTATTAACACCAATTAATTTACCCTTATTGATTACATTAAGTGATTAACCTTTAAATTAATTTCATTAATTAATTATTCATAATTAATCACAACCTTAATTAATTTAGAGATAAATTTTTTATCTTCATTAATTACATCATTAAACTTTATAAGAAAAACATTTAGGAATTAATTTACATAATTAACCAACATTTTTTTTTAAAAAAAACATTTAAATTTAAATTAAACTTTGAAACTTATTTTAAATCTTGTTTAATAATTTTTTTTGAAAGCTTGGTTAACATCCCTTGGATACTTATCCTTTTTAAAAATACTTTTTTTTAAACTTGGCTAAACATTTTCTTTTGCCTTTTTAATAAAACTTGTTAAATAATTATTTAAACCAAAGCAATCTTAAAGAAAACATTTAACCTTAGAATTAACTTTGAAACTAGTTTTTAAACTTGATTATCTTCTTTTGAAAACTTATTTAGTTTAATACACATCAAAATTTCATTAGCTTTTAACTTAATACCTTTGCATTTCAACCTGGAAACACAATTACTTCACATACTGTACCTGGTAACAAAACGACTCGAGCCAAAATTAGCAAAACCCTGAGCCAACTCTTCTTCTCCAAATCCCACTAATTCTTCCAGATACATCATGCACCAGTGCACGTACACCGTCGCACCAACACTCTCCGCCCCTTCCTCCGACCCTCGACCAATCGACGACATCCCCACCGTCCCTCGCGGCCACTCAAATCGCCGATATAGCCAGAGGAACCAAAACAAGCTATCGAACACACAAGGATCAAAACTCGATCAACCAAAAGCTCTCGTCGACGATGAACTCCACCACCAGATCCTCAACCATCTCGTCCAAAGTTGTGTCTCGAACCCCAGCATCTTTCCCCTCCTCACGATTGATCCGATGCACCAACGATGTCGAGATCGCCTCGACATCAACCCTGACAAAAACAGGTCAACTAATCCTAGATCATCGATCCCTGGCCACTACAGTTCTCTAAAAATCACTTTTCCAATTTTTTTGAGATCCCTAACACTCCAGCCTCCTCCAATAATGATCTCGTCGCTCACCACTTCGCCGTTCATCGAAATTTGACGAAAGCAAAAATCGATCATCTTACTAATTCACAACATCTACCAATTTAAAAATCACGAAATTTATATCAAAATTCATGTTTCTCTTATGCGAATCAGATTCTTAAATCCAAAGATGAAATTGTATTCATTGGTTTTCAACTTATTTTTGATTATTACTGCAATCTTCAATTTCCAGAGTATTTACTAAATATATACACTTAAAATTACTTTTAAAAATAAGATTACATTGTTATAATCATTTTCTTTTCAATGATCAAAATCTAACAGTGATTCTTTGGAAAGATAGAAATTTTTTTTAACAGTTGTTCTTGAGCTTGAGATTCAATAGAGACATATGTATAGATATATACAGACATGCTTACAATATATAGCATAATTCAAATATATTCAAGTTGAAAACATCCATGCAACATTTATACATCATCACCACACACATATATATCACATGCAATATTATCAATAGATTTTTTCTTTTAAAGAAAAATGTTTATTCACCATTGTTCTGAAAATTTGTTGTATTTGATTTGCATTGATTTTTGATGTTAAGTTTGCTAGTTTTAAGTTAAAAATTGAAATCTTTACTTGTTGAATTTTTGAAACTGCTGTCTGAACTAGTGAAGCTTGCAGTTGTTTATTTGATTTAAATTTTCTTTTGGTTTTGTTTTCAGAAAGAAAGAGTTGAAAAAGAAAATATTTTAATCTGTACACAGCCTAGCCTTAAAACAATTCATCGATATTTTCAATTAAGAAAATCAATGCTTGCCACTTGTTTTTTTTCAAATTATATTATGCCTACAAATGTCATTACATGTTATTATGATTATACAAATGTCATAAACAATATTATATGAATAAAAAGTGTTTAATCTCTCTTTTTAATTAATTACTTATGTTTACAAATGTTTTAAATCTTTATTAAATATTTTCCTTAATGCTTATGTTTCAATAAATTACGTAATGTGTTTATGTCTTTATTAAATAAAGAATTTTATGTTTATAAAGTTTTATATATTTACATACTTCTTAGATCATGAGATATTTAAAAAGAAAGTATATTTAAACCTTTATATTTATTTACAAACCATTTTAGTTAAAGTAAAGCATAATAAACCTTTTTAATAAATATTTCTCTTAAGTTTTATTTGTTTTTAAACTATAAATAAACTATGCTTTATTTCAAGTATAAAAGAAAAGTGTTTTATTTCAAATATAATTTTAAAAGAAAGTGTTTTAAACCTTTTTATTAAATATGATTTAAACTTAAGCTAAAATACTTTTAATTAACATGTATATTGGTTTTGAAAATATAGAATTTATTTTAACTAGCTTTGAAAATTTTTAACTTGAATCTAAAATATAACTTCCAAATCACAATATATATAGACATATACATTATAATTTGAAAACATATTTTTTTATTAAATTTAAACCAAACTTTTATCCATAATGTATATACATATATATACATTATAAATAGAGTAGATCTTAATATTAGCTTTGAAAAGAATAACTTTTGCCAAATTTATATATCTACAAAAGAAGATTATCAAATCATATAATTATTAATGAAGATTATTAAAGCAATGTTACCACTTAAAATAATTATCTTAGGAGATCATCAAATAAATATTGCCCAAAATTCTGGGTCATCACATTCCTCCCCCTTAAATGAATTTCGTCCTCGAAATTTAAAAGCAAAGATAATTTAACAATCCAACAAAGGTTTTAATTTTTTAAGTAGCAAGTATATATTATCAACCATATACTAGCAATCGTAGCAACCAATTCATTCAAACAAACAAATCTAACTACCCAGACAAAATTCTGGATAGAACCTCCTAATATTATCTAGAATTTCCCAAGCACAAACACTTGGATACTCGCTCTACTGAATCTAAACTAGCTACACCACTTTGATCCTGAGCTCCTATATATCTAGATCTATAATCTGAGTAGGATATCTAACCACAAACAAATCTGACTCAACTTCCAAATCTTCCCGATCTGCTGGTTCTACAACCAAAAATGCACGCACTTCCTTAGATGAGGTACATGAAATACATTGTGAATTCTAGTCATCCAGTTGGCAATTCAATCCTGTAGGCCAAAGAACTTATCCTTTCGAGAACACGAAAAGATCCAATACACTTCTAAGATGGCTTTCCAATCTTACACAATCCCGTTACTCCTTTGATTGGATAAAGCCTATCAATACCAAATTCCAACTTCGAATTCTGAATTCCTTCGTCTCTTATCCACAAACCTCTTCTGCCGATCCTGGGCTGCCTTCATCCTTCTTGGTCAACTCAATCTTCGCAGATGCCTCTAGGATCAAATCTGGACCAAGAATAAGATGATCTCCGAATTCTACTCAACAAGATGGTTTTCCTAAGATCCTACGAAATCCATCACACAAACTCTACTACACAAGCATCAGTAGACTTCGGACCTACTTCTCCAATCCGTAGTAGCCAGAATAGGTTTACTAGACAACCAAGCCTTCAGATCCCGAATGAACCTGTAGAAATCCTCTAATCCAAAACAAATGCGAATTTTCGTAGGAATCCGTGGTTGCTTCCACTCTAGAATAGCTGCTACCATGCTTCCGCTACGTAACTCTGATTTGGAGTAGATGAGAATGCCGTTGACGAACACAAGCGCAGACTTAATCAACCCACCTCGGAAACATTGTCCATTAAATTCCATAAAATCTTAGTGACCTATCTGATTTGGTCATAAACGCCATAGGAAAAATCTAGCCAGAAAACTAGATCCGATCAATCCTGTGCAGCTTCACCAATCCTCTCTCTAGGAGCCCTCCTTTCACTAGGTTGAACCACCAGTAATGCTCTAGGAACCAAGTCGATAGAGAACTCAATCTCCTGATGAGGATACAAACCTTTGACTACCTCAAAGATATCCGAAAAATCTCTGACAACTTCGATAGCTTCAGTCTCCTCTTGAGATGCTACAATTCATGCAAAAGACTACTCAGATAAACTCTGAACTATAGCAAGTCACTTTTGCGATCCTGCCAAGTTCAGTTTCCAAAGAAACTGTTCTCTCTTCACACATCAGAACAACTTATTCTTATCTGATCAGTTCATCCAGAACAAGGTCAAATCCTTCAAGAACGCCTTCCTATCAGAACAACTGATGGTCCACCCTCAACCACAAACTTCATACTTGCTGAGTTTCCAGAAGAAGTGAGCAAACTTCCACTATTTTCCTGGACTACTGACAGTTGAAACTCAAAGGCTGGAGAAATAGTTCCACTCACCTGCTGCTGAACTCCGTTCCTAGGACACTGCTTAGCCACAAGACCTTCCTGTAGACACACAAAAACACTTCCGAGCTGTACTGATGCCACAGATGCCAAATACTTCTAATCCATAAGCTTCTCGAACATCAAACCAAGCACAATCATCTCACTCTTCTAAAGGGATGACAATGAGACCATGTCTGATGTAAGGCAACTCACTGACCGTAGTCTCATACTCAAATATAGACGAATCTCCCTTACTCGAGATACAGAAAAATTCCTTACACAGACGAGTCTTTCCTACGGTGGGTATTAACTGCTCTTCAAAGCTTCCTAAACTTGCTCCAAGAGAAACACCTTCTGGAACATCCATGGGTGCTGCGTCTCACCACGAAGCTGCTCCATCCTGAAGTTGCCAAGATACCATTACTCACTTCTTCTTAACCGACAGATCCAAACTCTTGAAAATACGCTCATCCAACTATCACTTCAATGATTGACTCTGAACCTATAAAAGGCTTTCCTTCAGAGACTGGTGAAATCCTTACACCATGCTACAAAGCTTACTTGAGGCAGTATCGGTTCTGCAGCCTCGACAGATAATCTTCCAACCTCAATACTCAGAATTCTTCCATTCGTAGTAGTCGTACTACACACACCACTACCCCTACTACTCTAGAACTTATATTGGAAATCCCGAACAGGTAACCCAACAATATATATATATATATATATATATATATGTATATATTGTTGGGTTATATATATGTATATATATACAAGTACGCTCTCTCAAGAAAGATATCACTCCAAAGCCTAGGCATTCACTCAACCTAGCGCTCTGATACAACAATGTAACAACCCGCCTTTCATTCCACAGAAAGACACATCATTATTAAGAAAGAATGGGATAGAAAAGATGAGAAAGAAAGAACTAAACAATATCAGAGTCTCACAGAGGAACGAATAAAATATACTAATCACATAGATATTACATAGTATCATATGTTGGGGATGCGGATTAAGGATCTTAAGTAAGAAATAACACTAGAGGGGGGTGAATAGTGTTTTAAAGAATATATGAAATATACGACTAAATTAAAACTTTCAACACAAATCTAAACAGAATTCTAACACAGAATGATCACAGAACATATAACAAATGCAAATAGTAAAATAAAGCAAGTAAAAGGAAAGAATACACCGGATTTTATACTGGTTCGGAATCCTCCTACATCCAGTCCTGCACCAAGGCAATATCCTTGTATAGATTTTTATAAGCCAATATCCAAATTACAACCCTCAATTTCTAAGGCCTTGAGGAACCCTCCTATCTCCGAGTCTGGGGTAAACTCTCTTGATTTACGGGACACAAGATCACCCTAATACTTCTTAATAACAATCCTTTTGAATGGATAGACTCTATGGTCTTTTTGAATACAAATTAATCATATAACTCTGAATAGCACTTTGATCTTTAGTTGAATGATGGAGAATCAAATAGCGAGAGTGTCTAAATGATTTCCTATTGAGAATTTGGCAAAATGATGGCATGATCTTTAAAATATGAAGTTTTATGGATATGGAATGATGGAGAAGAAAGAGTGAAGAAAATAAGAAAGTAGTTGTTAAAAAATTCGTTTTGGAAGCCTTTATATAGATGCACAACAGTCATAACCATTGGCGAAAGGTTTTTGAACGAATGGACACTTCTTTTGAAAATTGAATTTTGAATCCAACTGTCACCATGTCGACATGGGGTATCCCCTTATGTCGACATCCCTCAGTTCAAAATTGTAGAGATGTTGTTTTGTAAAAGCATTTGAATTTAAAACAAGTTGAAACTTCTCTGAAGCAAAATAAAGTGTGTAAACAATATTTTGAGATAGAGAATGAATATAAAACATTATTTTATATATATATATATATATATATATAATTGATATAGACCGTCAATTATATAAGTAATACTTAAAATCAGAATAAGTTTTGATGTTTTAAAAATAGAAGTTTTTAAAATCAGAATGGAGGAATATTTCAAGGCTAAAACAAAGTTTGAAAAGATTTTTGAAAACATGATTTTGAAAGCTAAAACATTTTGAAAACAGATTTAAAAACATTTTGAAAATTTTTTCAAACTGAAATTGCAAGAACCTTCCTACAAAGCTCCTCCATAGGACTCAAGAACTTGTAAAAAGTAGTTTAAATGATTTTGATTTTCGTGGGTTTGTAAGCCACTTGTCGTAGGTTTGTAAGCTACTTGTCGTGGGTTTGCAAGCCACTGGTTTCGATAGAAATTGGGTTCCATCCCAAAAGAAAATTGGAAGAAAGATGTGAGTGCTATTATGAAGTTTTAACAAAATACTAGACACTTATCTTGAGCTCTTGAAATCTTGATTCTCTAGAGTCTTGAATCTTGAATCTCTAATCTTCATCTTGATGCTTGAGTCTTTATACTGATCAGTCTTCGATAATACCTGCATATACTTCCTATATACATATATATATATATATATATATATATGAAAATGTTAGTATATATTTTATAAAGTAAAGTATAATAACTATATAAGGTTGTTGTCATCAAAACATCATCAACTCAGTTCCTAACAATCTCCCCCTTTTTGATGATGACAACCTTTATTTATAAAATATTCTTACCATACCATAACTCTCCATAACTCCCCCTTAGTCCGTGACTTCTTCTTAAAACTACAACTCCCCTTTATTCCATGACTCCCCCTTACACCAAGCATATATATTTTTATAACTTTCTCCCTCTTTGTCATCAACAAAAAGGAATAAAAGATTTACCTGTTCTAAGATAATCAAGTATATATAGAATAAAAGTGTAAAGTGAACATGTAAGTGATCAAGTGTGTGAGCATATATATAAGTGTAACTTGACAATCAAATCAATATCATACATAGCAAACCAATCATGTATAGTATATGAAGTTATATACAAACCAAATCCAAATCAAACTTAAGTAAACAATTCAATCAAATCCTAATCAAATCTAAATCAAATCAAATCAAATCAAATCAAACAAACAAACAAACAAACATAATGATCAGACATTCCTTGGGACTTCCACACATCCATCTTCTCCAAAGATAGGATCAATTTTGATAACATCCCAATTATCTTTGTCGAGAGTGACCGGTGGATTTGCTTCTGGTTCGTCTTTGCTAAGGCTTGAGATCATCCAACGAAGTGCGTCGAAGTGTTTCTCTTGCTCTTTGATCATCTGCATTTGGCTTAATTCTAAGTGCCTTTGATTTCTAGGTATAAAAGAAAGAATATTCTTGAAAGAAGTAAGAGTTTCTTCAAGATTTTCACTTAAATTCTTAATTGCAGAAGCCATAATTTAAGAAATAAGTTGAAGTATGAGAGGAGATGAATAGAAATGGGGGTTGAGAAGTTTTTCTGGAAAAAATAGATATTTATAGGAATTATTGGCCGTTCAAAATGAATTGTCACTTGGCAGTTACAAGAATTTGAAGTTAGAAATTGTAACTACTTTCTGACTGTTATACGTCGATATGGGGGGATGGGGCATGTCGACATGGTCAAGATAGAATGACCAAGTTGAGTTATTTTTTTATTTTTAAGTTTATTTTTATACTAGTGGACTTATATAAACTTGAAATAAATAACTATCAAAGATATATAAAGCTGGAAAACAGAGAATAAGATATCATTACTTATATTAGTTAACATTACATAATCTTAACTAAAAAAGTAAAAAATACAAAGATAGATATACGATAGCTAGAGAGATAATGGCTAGAATTAGTTTGATGAAGATGATGATGAAGACAAGCCAAGTTTCCTGCCTATCTTCCCAAAGAACTTGTCGATCTTGGTGGAGATTTTATCCATTTTCTTGCTAATAGATCTCTTAAGAACCTTTTGGTTTTGAGCAAGTATCTTTTGGTTCTTGAGTATGGTTTTGTTGGACGGATTGGCGGGTGTATGTGGATACTCTATACTTTCATTTTCCTCTTCTTCTTCAATTTCCATTCCTTCCCCTTCTTCTTCCTCTTCTTCTCCCTCTTCTTCCATCTCTTCATGAGCAAGTCTCTCTTCCTTTTCGGTAAGTGTTTCATATGGTTGAAACATAAGTGGGATTTTCATAAGAGAAATGTTCCCATGATTGAACACTTTCCTATTTACTAACTCTTCCTTTTTAACATCCACACCAAAATAATTGAAAATCCGAGTAAGGTAAATTCCATGATAAAGAGTGTTTTCTCCCATATTAAAATTTTTGGTTCTTAACTCATCCAAAATAGTTTGTGCCCAATTAATATCATGTTTTCCAAATATAGCAAAAAGAGCTTTACACACTTTTGAGGTGGGATTATTGTAGTTTCCCGACCTAGGAATAATTGTGTGTTGAATAAGAAGGTCGACAATTCTTGCTTTTGGGCGGAAAAAGCGATTCTTAAAATCCATGTGGTCATTGCTTTCAAAAATGTGATGAAAAGTCTCTCGATCGTTTTCATTGATTTGAAATTCCGAGAGATTCATACCGGTAGATTTGCAACCCAAAATAGTACCCAAAATATCGGAATCCAAAACAATAAGTGTTCCTTTAACACTACTCCAAATTTGATCTTCATTTCCATTATAAAATCCACGATTTAGGTTTGCATAAAACATTTTGACAAGTTTTGGATAACAAACGAAATCATTTTGCTTGTTATCAATCAAGCTAAAAATGGAGTTTTCTTCAAAAAGTTGATCGATTTCATAAGAAGAAAAATCATCAAAAATGGCAAATTTTCCCGTATTGACTTTACCATAGTTTGCATAGCTTACGTAAGCTTTGATAGCCTCCGGGTCATTAAAAGGATCATTTTTGATGGATTTGGGCAGCCTCATAGTTGATGGGTTACTTGAGGAAGCCATTGATGAGTGTTTGAGAGA
The DNA here is from genome assembly GCA_030765085.1 of Allium cepa. Taxonomy (NCBI): domain Eukaryota; kingdom Viridiplantae; phylum Streptophyta; class Magnoliopsida; order Asparagales; family Amaryllidaceae; genus Allium; species Allium cepa. The sequence goes on along the minus strand of CM060930.1, from coordinate 70,137,044 downwards.
AGTAGAAGATAACGAAGAAGGTTTGAATTATGAGAATAAAGTGAAAAGAGATGATAAGAGAAGTATATTAAATAGATTCTCTAAAGTCATTTTCTCTGGTCAAGAGGTATCTTTTCAGAATTTTGAAGTAAGTGAAAAGGTGGAGGGAAATTCAAAAGTTTGAATTCAAATTTTGAAATCAAATTTCTGAGAGGCATGTCGACATGTGGTATCATGGCATGTCGACATGTGCCTGTTGAATTTGAAAGGAGGTGTCTATTTCTAAAATCTAATAAATTCCTAAAATCCTAAGAAAACTAATCTATATTCTATATCTATATTTAATTCAGTAATAATATTAAATATAATAATATTAAAATATTTTAATCTTTAAAATATTATTAAAATAATATTATTTTGAATTTAAAAATTCAAATTTTAAAGGGTGATTTTGAATTTAAAAATTCAAGAAATTGCAAACAAAATCAAAGCAAGCAAGCAACCAATAAAATTAAAATAAACGTGTACCTATTTTTAGATCCAAACTCCGATCGTCTTCTTATTCGAGAATAGCCGTGAAGCACAGATTTGAATTATAAGTTTTCTTCTCGTCATCACTGGATGAATCTGAATCGTCAAGAGTTGCTGCATATGCCTTCTTTCTTTTCTTTGGTTGCTCGTTGTTTGGTTGAAATGTCTGTTTGTCTGGATATGGACAATCCATATTGTAGTGCCCTGTTTTGTTGCAGTTATAGCATCTATCACCATTATTGTTGTTGTTGTAGTAGTTGTTGTTGTTGTTGTTCTCCGAAGTATTTCTGGAATTTCTTTGATCATTTCTTTTAAAGTTATTCATCTTTCTATACTTCAGAAATTTCCTGAAATTTCTAGTCATGAAAGCAATTTCTTCATCACTCTCTTGTTCTGAATCTCCAGTTGTTGCTATGAATGTGATCGATTTCTTTTCTGTTGCCTTAGATTCTTTTCTTCCTTGTAGTTGAACTTCATAAGACATTAGATTACCGATTAACTCTTCGATCTTCATTTGACTAACATCATTTGCCTCTTCAATAGTAAGTGTCTTTTGATCCCATTCTGGAGTGAGTGAATTGAGTATTTTTCTGACTTGATCTTCTTCTGAGAAACCCTTTCCTAAAGCAATCAATGAATGTACAATGTCTTGAAATCGACAATACATGTCGGAAATGGACTCATTTTCATGCATTTTAAACAATTGAAACTGGTTAGTTAATATGGAAATTTTAGTCTGTTTAACTTTGCTTGTTCCTTCATGAGTTACTTGCAAAGTTTTCCAGATTTCAAATGCAGACTTACAAACAGAGACTCTATTAAACTCATTCCTATCTAGTGAACAAAATAGTATATTCATAGCCTTAGAATTGTTTTGTGCAACTGTCTTTTGCTCAGTAGTCCACTGGGCAAAATTAGTAGTTGCTTCAACATATTCAATTTGTGTCATATTCCAAGTATCTAAACTTATGGATTGTAAGTAAATTTTCATCCTACATGCCCAATATGCATAATTACTGCCATTAAAAAGTGGTGGTCTGACAGTAGACTGACCTTCTATAAATGAACTAGTGTTAGTACTTGTGTTGACAGACGTAGTCATGATAGGAGTGAAATTATTAGTGTGTTGTGCCATTAAAACTTTTCAAAATTTCAGATTATGAAAATAATGAAAACCAATGCTTTGATACCAATTGTTGGGGATGCGGATTAAGGATCTTAAGGCAGAAATAACACTAGAGGGGGGTAAATAGTGTTTTAAAGAATATATGAACTATATGACTAAATTAAAACTTTCAACACAAATCTAAACAGAATTCTAACACAGAATTATCATAGAACATATAACAAATGCAAATAGTAAAATAAAGAAAGTAAAAGGAAAGAACACACCGGATTTTACACTTGTTCGGAATCCTCCTACATCTAGTCCTGCACCAAGGCAATATCCTTGTACAGATTTTTATAAGCCAATATCCACATTACAACCCTCAATTTCTACGGCCTTGAGGAACCCTCCTATCTCCGAGTCTGGGGTAAACTCTCCTGATTTACGGGACATAAGATCACCCTAATACTTCTTAATAACAATCCTTTTGAATGGATAGACTCTATGGACTTTTTGAATACAAATTAATCTATAACTCTGAATAGCACTTTGATCTTTAGTAGAATGATGGAGAATCAAATAGAGAGAGTATCTAAATGATTTCCTATTGAGAATTTGGCAGAATGATGGCACGATCTTTAAAAAATGAAGTTTTATGGATATGGAATGGTGGAGAAGAAAGAGTGAAGAAAATAATAAAGTAGTAGTTAAAAAAATTCATTTTGGAATCCTTTATATAGATGCACAACAGTCATAACCATTGGCGAAAGGTTTTTGAACGAATGGACACTTCTTTTGAAAATTGAATTTTGAATCCAACTGTCACCATGTCGACATGGGGTATCCCCTTATGTCGACATCCCTTAGTTCAAAATTATAGAGATGTTGCTTTGTAAAAGCATTTGAATTTAAAAGAAGTTGAAACTTCTCTGAAGCAAAATAAAGTGTGTAAACAATATTTTGAGATAGAGAATGCATATAAAATATTATTTTAAATATATATATATATATATAATTGTTATAGACCGTCAATTACGAGTGTATATGCACGTCCAGGTGGACCTGCTCTAATAACAATGTGCATGCATGGGCAACTTTCTTGACATCATCCGATTATGGAAGCATAAGTTATAACACATTAATGCGAAAAGGGCCGATAATCTTATATAGCAAAGAGAAGCAAACTTGATTAAAATGTATAGGGATATAAAAAATAAAGGTAAGTTGCATTACAAGATGAAAGTATATTTGAACATGATCATTATAGAGGTCCATAGGATCAACTTCAAGGCTGCTACAAAAATGGATTACAATTTACAACAATCTATTACGCGTATTCAAAAAGAACATCAATATGCATTAATTTTCTCATTAGACTAACCAAAGAAGAGGTAAAATGCCATTAATAAACTTGATTTAGATCTGAGAAAAGCGTAGAAATTGAATTAGGTAATGTGCTCATGTGTTGTCTGTGTTCGTCTGACCCACCCAATTGGATAGAGAGTATCTATATAGAACTCAACTTAAAGAAGTAAACTTTTTTAGTGGACTTCAAGACAAATAACTTCAAAAAAACATCAAAATATCAATAGCATCACCAAATAAATAGAAGTATTGAACATATTTAACAACATACACAAATCATAGCAGTCTTCAAACACAGTATCTGAATAACAACATAATAAGTTGCCTTTTTTTAATATGAAATAAAAATAAATAGCTACAAAAGTTTGTAAAGCAAAAACTAAATATCAATCTTAATTTACATATTCTGACATTTAAATACAAATGACTACAATGAACATTCAAAACAGAAATAGATGTTGTGTACAAATCACCATAGGCAAGTATGCAATAGTAAGACCAATTAAACAAAATAATTCATTTTCTTCTTTATGAGCTTTTCATGTTATCGTTGGCAAGTTGAACCAACTCCACCACATTGCTTCTATGATTCCATCTAAACCGCGTAGCTAATCAAAAAAGGCTTCTGCATGTTATTAGCACCATGAATTTATGCTTGACGGACCAAATCCATCATCTCAAAAAACTCAAATAGAGTTCAACTGACATACAAAAATAGGTAGGAGAGAAATACAATTTAAAGGTAACATCACTTGAATATCTTCAGTATCCTCCTAAGAATATTATTTTGTACAATTATAAAATGAAGGATAGCCCAGCTAGCATTATAAAACAATCAAAATATGAAATGCCATATGCTGATTTAAAACTATGGGCGCTTAACTGTTATAAAACACAAATATAATCTATTATTACATGACATGAAAGTGAAAAAAGACACGAATGAAAGGGAAAGGCTACACTTCTGAAATTTCAATTTCAGTAAAATGCTTGCTAAGGTGCACACATGACATATCACATAATCTATTCCTAACTTTCCATGAATAGACACAAATGAATTTAAAAGCCAAGGTTATTCACATAAAATACAAATTAAACACTCACATCTCCTTTTGAGAGTAGCGAACATACATTGCATTTTAGGATACAAATGAGCAATACTGATTACAACGTATTCAACAATTTCCCACTGGCCTTGCTTGATAGCATAAGGTATTAACTGTGCTGATGCTTTATGATCAAAGTCTAAGCAAGCAAAAATAGTACTTAAGCACTTGTTTTTAATAATTCTAATAGCAATTGTTCGGCCAGTGAAGAAAGCTCTACATAAGGCTTTAATTCCTATGGTTGTTGATTTATGTTCATATTCTTCCATATGCAATTGACTTGAATTACAGGAAACTTCCCTGAATAAAAATATTTGATTAGTTTGGAGAGTGCATTCCAACACACTAAAACTTTGATGCTTTTTGATTGGCTGCAACAGAAATATATTCCCCAAGTTAGGTCTACTATGCAATTAACATATATAACGTGAAATCATTAGATTGGCTGGAATATCTTGGTATTTAATCTCAGAAATCATTAGAAGTGTTTTGTCCATACCGATTGAAAATGGAAGCACATAAAAAAAATCATTCATATTCATACACGTAGTTAATGTTAACATAGAAACTATTCCACTTCCTTACCTTTTTCTAGATTTTTGATTGCAGATTTCTAGATTTTTGGTTGCAGTATAGGCATGGTTAAGCAGACTATCATCAACATACTGTGAGAGAAGCAGTAAAAATTTGGGTTAGTTTTGGCTGTAGGTTGTTAAGTCATAGTTATCAGGCTTCCATGTACTGTAATGTTCAAACACCGCCTTCAAATACATTGACAATGCTAATGAGTTTGGCCTATTCAAAATGAATATGGCACAATACTGAGACAGTTGATTAAAAAAAATTATATAAAAATAGGACACATACAGTTGCGTATGGGCCCAGGTCCAAGGCATGGAAATTGAGACCTTCATCTAGGACAACATCACCGGAGATGACGAAGGAGCAACAAAATGTCTCCAATGATTTTAAAAATATTGACTTAGTTCTTGTAGCAGGGCATCACACAAAGGAATCAAGTGTAGTGCAGAGGAATTAAGTGTAGGGCAGAGGAATTAACTATAACATTGTAAACTCATGTTCAATGAAAGAGTTGAAATAAAAAGAAAAAAACTGTCATATTAAGTATGTTATTCGCCTAACTTAAATAAAAATTAATACGAAATCCAAACTCGGCATGGTTATGTCTCAATTTTTAAATAAAATTTAGCATTAATTGAAGCTAAAATTAAACGAAAATTAAATGGTTGAGGACGATCAGGTATATGAACACTCGATGTAGATTGTCATATCACAAAGATACTAATCAAAAAAGTGCCAGTCAAACAGTCCAAATCAAATGATCACCAGTTTTTTCCTTCAGGGTTCACTCCTTAAACACATTCAACCATGTTCATCTCAACCCGGACCACAATTATATAAAACTCTATATCCACTCAAACAATACAAAAGAAAACATAAGTTTTTTCTCATGCCCAAAGGAAAAAGAAATAAAAGCTGAAAGAGTCATTGAAATGTATATTGTTTTTGTTTGCCAGACTTGTAGGAAAAAACATATGTAGAAGAAAGTGACATATGTTTTTTTCTTTTCTTAACTCAGCTAATAATTTATCATTTGTACTAAGCTTAATTATATGACTTGCAATTTCCTTTTTTCCCATTCAACCACTTGCGTTTAACGATTGAGTAAATTGTAAAAGAAATTAAGCATTGAATCAGTCAAGGGTCTGTAGTAACCTTTCTCAGCGTAACATGGATTATGGATTCTAAGTTAAGCACATGATCCTTGTGACTACAATAGATACAGGCTACAGATTTTAAGAAAGGCCTTACAACAACAAAGAATGAAAGGACTAAAGCGAATACAAACTATTTAATACGATATTATTGCAACCAAAGAAAAAGAAGAAGAAGCAGCAGCAGCAACAACTACTATCCACATACTACATTCACTTCACGAACTGTAACTTCATAGTATTTGAATAATTACTCGTGACAATTAAAAACCTATACGTAGAATTAAATAAATGAATCAAAAATTCTACTATTTCCAATCGATTGCACGTTTAAATTACAAAAATACATAATACATGCATAAAAACTTAATATCGCAATCGAAGAAAGAAGAAACAAACTATTTTTGAAACGGACCATTTCAAATCTCTAATTTTGAAACAGATCGAAGAGAATTTTAGAACGATTAAGTGATACAACTAAATGAATGTCTTTGACATATTAATTCATATCATAACCATAGGATCCATACTTAAAATTAAAAACAATAACATAGAATAGGCAAGCGAACACATACATAAATGAGAAAATAATCCATTAAAACAAAAATAAAACTGACATAAACATTTTGATCATTACTTGCCTTTTAATATGACATTTTAGGGATTAAAAAATGGTTTTAGCGACAAAATGAGTTATATGGGACAATCAATGTACTGTTCGCATTTATTAATATGAAGTATTCTTTTAAAAACAAAATTAACTGAGGTCCATCTTATACCTGACTAACAATGGTTTGGGGTATACAAATGTTGCTTAATATGATCAATTGAACCCAAGTCAACCAAAATGGAAGCAAATTATCCCATTTGCTATATCATAATATGATATCTATCTTAATTCATGAATGAACAATTATGAAAATCCATCTTATCATGTTGTTCCAAAGAAGTCTACCAAGTTTCATATAAATAGTAAATAAAAAAGGAACCTGAAGAAAATAAAATAATCGATGTTGAAACTTAATTTGGATTGGAAAAGAAATTCATGTGTATACATTCACACATAATATTAAAACAATAATTTAATTATTATATAATATTTAAAAGTAAATTGTAAATAATATAATGATTTTTAGTCATATATATGTATATGTACTTGCTGTTGCATAGATGAATCATTTTTTCATGTCTTACTTACATAACTCATAAAAAACTATAATGCTAATCTTAGTTGGTCCACTTAACAGTTGAAACTATTTTAAAAATAACTTAGCAAAAATATTTAGGATAAAATATAATATGTTCAATAGAAATATAAGGCCAGTTTGAGAAGAAAATCCCTACGATTAGGGATTGTAAATTAACTTTGCTTTCATTGAAGACTGAAGTTGCTGTAGGAGTTTAACGGTTATAATCTTTGAAGAAATCAAATTTTCGGATGCCACGGTTGTTGATCACTTATGATTTGAGGTCGTGAAACACTTCTATTTGTGTAAATTAGACTGATGTCAGTGTATAACTTATACGCAGTTACCACATAATTCAAGAGTGAGGCAGATAATAAACATACTAAGTGCATTAAGTTATAGAAGTGAACATCGATTGGTAATTGAGCTTAAATTCATAAATATAATTATCAATGAAATTAGGGTTAAGTCTATCATACCTAAAAGCGAAAAGCAACATGGGATAAGTCGGCGACAACAACATCCGCTATTGACAGTGGTTGTTGATGATAACAATATCCCTAAGCAGTAGTATTCGGATTAGGGAAAATTTATAAATATATCAATGAAATTAGGGTTAAGTCTACAATACCTAAAAGCGCAAAGCGACATTGGATAAGCTGGCGACAACAACATCCATTGATGGCAATGGCTGTTGATTGATGACAACAACATCCTTAAGCAACAGTATTCAGATTAAGGATTAGGGATTAAGCAGCAGTATCCGGGTTTAATGATTAAGCATTAGGGATTAGGGAAGTGATGGTGATAGCAACAACGTCGATCGATTTAGCAGTAAGAGGCGTCGATAATTTCTGAGAAGGATGATGTAACGACCCGCTATTTTGGACTATTCGCATCCGCACACGTCGGACTTAAATAATTCAAAATACCGAATTGTTAATTTAAATTTGGCAAAACTCAGATATACAGTTAATAAATAATCACAGAATCACAGACACAGAGTAATAATATGCAGCGGAAGTAAAAGAGATAGTAGTTCATGAAGCTACTATATAAATATATAAGATACATCAGAGTTAAATAAGTTACAACAGAAGTCTCAAATACAACAGTCAAATATAAGAATCAGAATACATCACTGGAATCATCGAATATCTGAAAGCTGGATAGATAGCTGGGTCTCCAGACGAAGCTCCAACCCCAAAGGTGAGTCTCAAAAGCTGAACCACTCAGTCTGACCCGAGCGTAAAGCAAAACACAAAACACTCGAGTCAGGATTAATATTCTCATATCAATAAATCCAACTCAAGTGAAATAGCAATCGAAATACAAGTAACTCAAAGGATGTAGGAATAACCATCCTCTAAGGATCCGTTAAACTATCTACTATGTAATAGTGTACGCTAAATAGATAATGCCTATCAGTAATATAAATATAAAAATAGTGTTAAGGCATTACCATTATCCCCCTTAACACATTTTATATAAATGTCATAGCCTATACAGCACTGTAAACTCCACCGTAAACTAGTGGGATATCAGGGAGTACTCCATAGGTATAACACAAAACAAATTCGTAGTGGTCGCGTATATAGGGATACACGTATGACAAGGCACATGAGGCAATACCTAAGGTAGTGAAACTACCGTTTCCCTGATCCGGACTGGTGAGAACGCATCGCCGCAGCGACCGCAACACCGCGAAACAACACTCCTGAAAAGTACGAGGGTGCACCAATCGATAACATATAATGAGTAGTAGTTACGAAGAAGTGTGTTCGCTCGAGGTGGCTAACCCCATTTGGCCCGGCACGGCTCCTGATTTTAGTCATTTCCAATTTGACACAAGTGTCAAGGCTATCCATTATCGTTCTCTTTCTTCAGTCATCACATACATCATTCCAACCACTTCATTCTGGATCTTCACTCCGCGTATACTTATTAAAGTGGTTTTCGGTTTAGATAGAGAGTATATCCATAACCGACTCCGGTTTCTTTAATAACTTTCGTAATTATTACGCCGATTGGTCGTTTAATAAATTTCAAAACCAAATCAAATTCAATTTCAATTAGAATTTATAAATCAACATTTCATTTGTCTATCAAAATCAATTTCCAAAACCTACGTTTCAAAACTTTCAAATTACCATTTCAAGATCATATAATTCAATTTCAATTTTTATTTAAACAATTCAATTATTGATTCAAATTCATATATAAATTTTATTTCGAAATCATTTAAATAAATTAATTTAACACTCAAAACAATTTCAAATTCATTTATCGATTTCATTCAATATTCGTTAAGTTAAATTATCATTCAAACGATTTCTATTAATTTCCAATTCATTAAATCAACCACTTACGTTCAACTTCATTATATCAAAACTTCAAATTGAATTAAATTAGATTCGTTAAACCAGATTCTTTAAATTACAAGCCTTATTCAATAAAATGCATTTGTTTCTTGTTAAAGAAAATCAATTTCACCTATTTATTTACTTAGTTACAAATTTCAAAACTCAATTAATAAAGAAACAAAATTTCACATATTTGAGAAGTTCAATTTTAATTATTAACTTACTTAAATAATTTTCCATAACTTAATAAATAAAGAAACCCAATTTCATTTATTAACGAAGTTCAAATTTACTTATTCAAAAATTCCATTTCTCTTATCAAAGATTTCAAATTTTTTTTATTCAATTATCAAATAATTCAATCTTATTCAATTATTAAATAATTTCAATCTTAATTATTAATAATTTCAGACTTAATAATTCAAACTTGATTATAAATTCAAAACTTAATTATTAAATCATTTCAAACTTAATTTAATGAATAATTCCAAATTTAATTGTTAAATAATTCATTTCGAAACAACGTTCTTTCATTAGTTATTACATTAATATTTGTTTCAGATTTCAATATTAACATTTTCCTTTTATCAAAATTTACGTTCCAATTTTATTTCAAAACCTTATTATTCAAATAAAATCTTTATTTTATTTCAAATCAAATTATTGACCAATCGATTTATTTAATTCTCTATCCTAAGTCAAGTTCATTTTGGGTATTTATCATTTCAACCCGATTCCAATTCAATTCACAAATCAAAGCATATCAAATGGAACTTACAGTGTGATAATGGGGATGGTGTCAAAGTAAATAAACAAGCAATAACACAATCAATAACAATCCAATAATTAATTCAAATAATCCCAAAATAATCGTATTAATTCGCATTGTTGTTTGTGCGAATTAATATAATTATCTCTAGAATATACACTATCATTTCATGTAGACTAAAGATTGTTACATTACGGTTTTTTCCACTTGTCGTTCAATTTCAATTTCAAATTTAATACTACAACAATTAATCCAATATCCGTTCAACGGTTCAAAGTGTAATTTATAAATTTTTACGTGTCAATTAACTTAAAATTTTAAAAGGGATCATATTATTCAAATTAACTAATCAAATTCAACACATATGTTGATTCAAAATTTATAACTATCCTACGTCAAATTCAATTGCATACTATTCATCATTTTTTTACGTTTCAATTTAACATCCAATATAAGCAACAAACAATCAATCAATTTTCAACCACACTGGAATATTATTGCATACATAACAGATAACGGTGTCAGATGTCAAATGTGAACTGATACATACATAACAGTGCAATAAATAACAGCAGTATATTTCAATTGTCGTTTTAATTGAAATCAAATTTAATAAATAAAAGAACATTAATCGTGAGTGATGGCTCACCTTCCGAGGCTAGAGAGATGAATAGACAACGAAGTTGAGTCACGGATCGTAAGCACGACTTTCGAAATAACTAGATTGGCACGAATCGACTAGCAAAGATTATGAAGTGGATAAAGGCCAAAGTAGTGGAGGCATGGCAGGTGCAAGGCGAGAGATGAGACGGGAGATGGAGGATGGAGGCACGGGTGGTGCGGCAGGCGCGGGCTGCGGCGAAGAAGCTCGGTTGTGTGAGCTTGGGCTGGTGGACGATAGAGGCCGGTGGGGTGACTTTGGGTTGCCAGCTGATGGTGGTGAGAGGGGAGGAAGACGAATGACGGTGGTTGCATGCTGAAGTCGAAGGCCGGGAAAGGCGAAGGACCGGAGGTTCTTGGCTGAGGTCGGCGAAGTCGGTGGTGGGTGAAGTCGGTGGTGGGGTATGGGACCCGCGGCACTGGAAGGGAAGGTGTAGAGGCTGCTGACTCGGTGTGAGTTGATGGAGCTATGGCGTGCGAGGCTGGGGTGGCGGTGTTAGGCGCGGTGAAGGGAAAGGAGGAAGATGGTTTCGGCCTGTTTAATTTTGAAGGTGGAGGTGACTCAGAAGAAAGTAGTGTGAACGAGAGGGAAAGACAATGGAATCAGGCAAATAAATATAAATATAAACTTAGCTTTAACGTAATGAAAGGTCATTGAGAATTTTGAACGAAAAGATGTTGAAATTAATTGAAAACCAAAAATTATGCGGTTTAAATTCTATAATATTAAATACAAACAGCTGTTTATAATAATATGGTGGGTAAATGAACGGACAAAAGAAAACAAAAGTCATAAAAACCGGTACCGATACGGAAGACGTTTCGCAAAGTGCAATGCACTCCGGACTCCGAATTACACAAACGAATATACCGTAAAGATCAGCGCGACGAGACGATCAAAACGGTATATGGTTATCAGTGGTACGATTGAATTATAAAAATTCAAATTTTTATACTAGCGGAAAATGCATAAAAATCACAGAAAATTAAGATCGACGGAGCCAAAGATGTCCGATTTTGAAAAAACGACAAACTGACAACTTGCTCAAAAGATGCTTTAGAATTTTTCTATGTAAAAATATTTTGATTTTGAAAACGTTTATTTTCATCGCTTTTTAACTGATTAAATTGAAGTAAATTTACACGCGAAATAAACTTTCATATTTTCGGATGAAAATTTACCGGTTGCTATGTTTAACTAGACGCATTCCAAATATTAAATTTATATTTCCAAATTTTATCATTTAAAATCCCACAAAATTTCAATTAATAACGTTATTAAAACCGGTTAAATTTGCGGGTTGTTACACTCTCCCCCACTCAAAACTTTTCGTCCTCGAAAAGGAAGGAGGTAGGAGAATAGAAATAATCAAAAGAAAATAGACTTGAATTACATAGTAAAACAATTAATTTAAACCATATAAATTTCAATTTTAAATTAATTTATATTCAACAGTTGACATTGAACTCAAGGAATTTCATTAACTTGGGTTATTTTCAATCTATCGTTGTTTGTTACAAAATTTATTTCAACAACAATTTATTTTATTAATCCATTTTCATTCAACTAACCTACTATTCTATTTATCTCAATTATCATTTTATAATAAAATTAAGTGTGTAACTTTTATTATAAACACTCAAATTTATTTATAAAATCGGTCTATATTGTATATCATCCAATTACATATTCAACTTTTGAATAATTTAGGTAAGTTGTATTAGAATGAAATCGGGTATTATACAAATAAAATTCTTCAATTCAATTAGCTTAAATTTAAATGTTTATTCAAAAATTTTGGCTTCATTTAAAAATCATCTTTTACATAATTTCAAGGATTAATTTCCGATTAACTTCAAACCACTTTAGAGACAAATATATATATATACTATATATATCAAATCAAATTAAATTTAAAATAATATACCTATACATATATAAATCAAATCATACTTAAGAAATTTAAATCGATTTAATTTCCAAAACAAACTGTAGCAAAGCTACGAATTGGTCTCCCCATTTCGAAACTCGAAAATGAATGTCGATGATGCGGCCGTCATCGCCGAAATTATTTTCCAGCGACAAAGAGAAGAGCACTGATTTAAACGTTTAAAATTCTTTGAAATGATTTCCATTTGAAAATATTTTATATACTATCCACCTTAGAACTTTAAAACCAAAGTTTGAAATTATCGAAAATTAAATTCTCAAATTCTAAATTTAAATTCAATTAAATTTTCAAATCTACATGTTGAAATAGACAATGGTTTCAAAATAAATGAAAATCAAAGATTCCTTTTCAACATCAAATTCATTAACTATTTAATTTCAGAAAACTTATATTATATATAATATAATCATACAAAATTATTTTATTTACTAAACTTGAAACAATATTGTGTCAGTTTGCTCTGCTCAGGTGATTTGGAAATTCTATCGATAGCGTTGATCAGACGAATCGATCGAAAATCCAAATCAACATCAACAACTCAAACGACACAATATTTATTAAAACATTTTTTTTATATTAATTTACAAATATACTTCCTCGCTCGTCGATACAAGAATGGATTTCAAATAATTATGGAGATTCAAATTTGATGGAATCAATCAAAGAGAATTTTGGTTCGATAAAAAGTTCGAAACAGAAGATAAGATAATTCAATTAACAGAATCGGGAGATGGACAAGCTTATTTAATTCGCGGGCAACCTTAACCGGGTAGACCGTAATTTCAAGAATAAGATCGATGCTGAATTCTGAGGTAAATCAACATTCGATCTCAAGAGATAGAATTCAGACATAGCAGGAGATTGATAGCGTCGTAAACCCATAATATAGAAATCTCCGGTAAATCGATTCTTATTGTAAAGGAGTTTCACCCATTTACAAATAATTCGAAGATTGGCGAGACCGCCGATTCATTATAAAGATCGTTCTAAACGGAGTTATGGGATACTCCCATATCACAAAACAACACATATCACATATGAGAGATATAAGATAATCCAAGATATTCAATATCATTCAATCATCCATAAGAAAGATTTATTTAGCCAACCATTTCTAATTAATTTAAATAAATTAAATTAATTACTTCCATCACTATAAATCATGCTTACTTAACCATTAATTAATTTCATTCCAATTATTTAATCAATCTTTATTTATCCATCTTAATTAATCAAGGATGATTAATTAGTAATTAACCTTTAATTAATCACATAGATTATTACCTTTATCCATTCACATTAATTAACCTTTAATTATTCTCATTAATTAATTTATTATATTAATTAATGATCCTCTACTTACTTTCATTAATTAATTACTCTTATAATTAATTACATTTAATAAGTAATCTTTAATTAAACATATTCATTAATTAACCTTAATTAATCACATTCAGTAATTAACTACCCCTTTTATCACTTACATTAATTAACCAACTCTTTAATTAATTATATCCATTAATCCTTTAATTAATTACACAAAGTAATTAATTTTTAATTACTTCCATTACGTAATGATCCTTTTAATTAATTACATTAATAATTAAACCTTAATTACTTTCATTTAATTACCTCCATTAAGTAATTTCCCTCTAATTAATTACATTCAGTAATTTCCCATTAATTACTCACACTAAGTAATTACACTTTATTAATTAAGTAATTATCCATAATTAATTAAATTAATTGATTATCTTTTACTAATTTCTTTAATTAATTAAACATTATTTAATCACATTTATTGATTATTATTTTGTAAATCATTTAAATTAATTATTCCCTAATCACTAGTTAATTATCCATAGATTAATTACATTCATTAACTATCCCTTAATTATCTTCATTAAGGAAATTACCTTTTTTTTATTAACACTAATTAATTTACCCTTATTGATTACATTAAGTGATTAACCTTTAAATTTATTTCATTAATTAATTATTCATAATTAATCACAACCTTAATTAATTTAGAGATAAATTTTTTATCTTCATTAATTAGATCATTAAACTTTATAAGAAAAACATTTAGGAATTTATTTACATAATTAACCAACATTTTTTTTTAAAAAAAACATTTAAATTTAAATTAAACTTTGAAACTTATTTTAAATCTTGTTTAATAAATTTTTGTGAAAGCTTGGTTAACATCCCTTGGATACTTATCCTTTTTAAAAATACTTTTTTTTAAACTTGGCTAAACATTTTCTTTTGCCTTTTTAATAAAACTTGTTAAATAATTATTTAAACCAAAGTAATCTTAAAGAAAACATTTAACTTTAGAATTAACTTTGAAACTAGTTTTTAAACTTGATTATCTTCTTTTGAAAACTTATTTAATTTAATACACATCAAAATTTCATTAGCTTTTAACTTAATACCTTTGCATTTCAACCTGGAAACACAATTACTTCACATACTGTACCTGGTAACAAAACGACTCGAGCCAAAATTAGCAAAACCCTGAGCCAACTCTTCTTCTCCAAATCCCACTAATTCTTCCAGATACATCGTGCACCAGTGCACGTACACCGTCGCACCAACACTCTCCGCCCCTTCCTCCGATCCTCGACCAATCGACGACATCCCCACCGTCCCTCACGGCCACTCAAATCGTCGATATAGCCAGAGGAACCAAAACAAGCTATCGAACACACAAGGATCAAAACTCGATCAACCAAAAGCTCTCGCCAACGATGAACTCCACCACTAGATCCTCAACCATCTCGTCCAAAGTTGTGTCTCGAACCCCAGCATCTTTCCCCTCCTCACGATTGATCCGATGCACCAACGATGTCGAGATCGCCTCGACATCAACCCTGACAAAAACAGGTCAACTAATCCAAGATCATCGATCCCTGGCCACTACAGTTCTCTAAAAATCACTTTTCCAATTTTTTTGAGATCCCTAACACTCCAGCCTCCTCCAATAATGATCTCGTCGCTCACCACTTCGCCGTTCATCGAAATTTGACGAAAGCAAAAATCGATCATCTTACTAACTCACAACATCTACTAATTTAAAAATCACGAAATTTATGTCAAAATTCATGTTTCTCTTATGCGAATCAGATTCTTAAATCCAAAAATGAAATTGTATTCATTGGTTTTCAACTTATTTTTGATTATTACTGCAATCTTCAATTTCCAGAGTATTTACTAAATATATACACTTAAAATTACTTTTAAAAATAAGATTACATTGTTATAATCATTTTCTTTTCAATGATCAAAATCTAACAGTGATTCTTTCGAAAGATAGAAATTTTTTTTAACAGTTGTTCTTGAGCTTGAGATGCAATAGAGGCATATGTATAGATATATACAGACATGCTTACAATATATAGCATAATTCAACTATATTCAAGTTGAAAACATCCATGCAACATTTATACATCATCACCACACACATATATATCACATGCAATATTATCAATAGATTTTTTCTTTTAAAGAAAAATGTTTATTCACCATTGTACTGAAAATTTGTTGTATTTGATTTGCATTGATTTTTTATGTTGAGTTTGCTAGTTTTAAGTTAAAAATTGAAATCTTTACTTGTTGAATTTTTGAAACTGCTGTCCGAACTAGTGAAGCTTGCAGTTGTTTTTTTGATTTAAATTTTCTTTTGGTTTTTTTTTCAGAAAGAAAGAGTTGAAAAAGAATATTTTAATATGTACACAGCCTAGCCTTAAAACAATTCATCGATATTTTCAATTAAGAAAATCAATGCTTGCCACTTGTTTTTTTTCAAATTATATTATGCCTACAAATGTCATTACATGTTATTATGATTATACAAATGTCATAAACAATATTATATGAATAAAAAGTGTTTAATCTCTCTTTTTAATTAATTACTTATGTTTACAAATGTTTTAAATCTTTATTAAATATTTTCCTTAATGCTTATGTTTCAATAAATTACGTAATGTGTTTATGTCTTTATTAAATATATAATTTTATGTTTATAAAGTTTTATATATTTACATACTTCTTAGATCATGAGATATTTAAAAAGAAAGTATATTTAAACCTTTATATTTATTTACAAACCATTTTAGTTAAAGTAAAGCATAATAAACCTTTTTAATAAATATTTCTCTTAAGTTTTATTTGTTTTTAAACTATAAATAAACTATGCTTTATTTCAAGTATAAAAGAAAAGTGTTTTATTTCAAATATAATTTTAAAAGAAAGTGTTTTAAACCTTTTTATTAAATATGATTTAAACTTAAGCTAAAATACTTTTAATTAACATGTATATTGGTTTTGAAAATATAGAATTTATTTTAACTAGCTTTGAAAATTTTTAACTTGAATCTAAAATATAACTTCCAAATCACAATATATATAGACATATACATTATAATTTGAAAACATATTTTTTTATTAAATTTAAACCAAACTTTTATCCATAATGTATATACATATATATACATTATAAATAGAGTAGATCTTAATATTAGCTTTGAAAAGAATAACTTTTGCCAAATTTATATATCTACAAAAGAAGATTATCAAATCATATAATTATTAATGAAGATTATTAAAGCAATGTTACCACTTAAAATAATTATCTTAGGAGATCATCAAATAAATATTGCCCAAAATTCTGGGTCATCACATTCCTCCCCCTTAAATGAATTTCGTCCTCGAAATTTAAAAGCAAAGATAATTTAATAATCCAACAAAGGTTTTAATTTTTTAAGTAGCAAGTATATATTATCAACCATATACTAGCAATCATAGCAACCAATTCATTCGAACAAACAAATCTCACTACCCAGACAAAATTCTGGATAGAACCTCCTAATATTATCTAGAATTTCCCAAGCACAAACACTTGGATACTCGCTCTACTGAATCTAAACTAGCTACACCACTTTGATCCTGAGCTCCTATATATCTAGATCTATAATCTGAGTAGGATATCTAACCACAAACAAATCTGACTCAACTTCCAAATCTTCCCGATCTGCTGGTTCTACAACCAAAAATGCACGCACTTCCTTAGATGAGGTACATGAAATACATTGTGAATTCTAGTCATCCAGTTGGCAATTCAATCCTGTAGGCCAAAGAACTTATCCTTTCGAGAACATGAAAAGATCCAATACACTTCTAAGATGGCTTTCCAATCTTACACAATCCCGTTACTCCTTTGATTGGATAAAGCCTATCAATACCAAATTCCAACTTCGAATTCTGAATTCCTTCGTCTCTTATCCACAAACCTCTTCTGCCGATCCTGGGCTGCCTTCATCCTTCTTGGTCAACTCAATCTTCGCAGATGCCTCTAGGATCAAATCTGGACAAGAATAAGATGATCTCCGAATTCTACTCAACAAGATGGTTTTCCTAAGATCCTACGAAATCCATCACACAAACTCTACTACACAAGCATCAGTAGACTTCGGACCTACTTCTCCAATCCGTAGTAGCCAGAATAGGTTTACTAGACAACCAAGCCTTCAGATCCCGAATGAACCTGTAGAAATCCTCTAATCCAAAACAAATGCGAATTTTCGTAGGAATCCGTGGTTGCTTCCACTCTAGAATAGCTGCTACCATGCTTCCGCTGCGTAACTCTGATTTGGAGTAGATGAGAATGCCGTTGACGAACACAAGCGCAGACTTAATCAACCCACCTCGGAAACATTGTCCATTAAATTCCATAAAATCTTAGTGACCTATCTGATTTGGTCACAAACGCCATAGGAAAAATCTAGCCAGAAAACTAGATCCGATCAATCCTGCGCAGCTTCACCAATCCTCTCTCTAGGAGCCCTCCTTTCACTAGGTTGAACCACCAGTAATGCTCTAGGAACCAAGTCGATAGAGAACTCAATCTCCTGATGAGGATACAAACCTTTGACTACCTCAAAGATATCCAGAAAATCTCTGACAACTTCGATAGCTTCAGTCTCCTCTTGAGATGCTACAATTCATGCAAAAGACTACTCAGATAAACTCTGAACTATAGCGAGTCACTTTTGCGATCCTGCCAAGTTCAGTTTCCAAAGAAACCGTTCTCTCTTCACACATCAGAACAACTTATTCTTATCTGATCAGTTCATCCAGAACAAGGTCAAATCCTTCAAGAACGCCTTCCTATCAGAACAACTGATGGTCCACCCTCAACCACAAACTTCATACTTGCTGAGTTTCCAGAAGAAGTGGGCAAACTTCCACTATTTTCCTGGACTACTGACAGTTGAAACTCAAAGGCTGGAGAAATAGTTCCACTCAGCTGCTGCTGAACTCCGTTCCTAGGACACTGCTTAGCCACAAGACCTTCCTGTAGACACACAAAAACACTTCCGAGCTGTACTGATGCCACAGATGCCAAATACTTCTAATCCATAAGCTTCTCGAACCTCAAACCAAGCACAATCATCTCACTCTTCTAAAGGGATGACAATGAGACCATGTCTGATGTAAGGCAACTCACTGACCGTAGTCTCATACTCCAATATAGACGAATCTCCCTTACTCGAGATACAGAAAAATTCCTTACACAGACGAGTCTTTCCTACGGTGGGTATTAACTGCTCCTTCAAAGCTTCCTAAACTTGCTCCAAGGGAAACACCTTCTGGAACATCCATGGGTGCTGCGTCTCACCACCAAGCTGCTCTATCCTGAAGTTGCCAAGATACCATTACTCACTTCTTCTTAACCGACAGATCCAAACTCTTGAAAATACGCTCATCCAACTATCACTTCAATGATTGACTCTGAACCTATAAAAGGCTTTCCTTCAGAGACTGGTGAAATCCTTACACCATGCTACAAAGCTTACTTGAGGCAGTATCGGTTCTGTAGCCTCGATAGATAATCTTCCAACCTACATACTCAGACTTCTTCCATTCGTAGTAGTCGTACTACACACACCACTACCCCTACTACTCTAGAACTTATATTGGAAATCCCGAACAGGTAACCCAACAATATATATATATATATATAAATATATATTTTTGGGTTATATATATATACAAGTACGCTCTCTCAGGAAAGATATCACTCCAAAGCCTAGGCATTCACTCAACCTAACGCTCTGATACAACAATGTAACAACCCGCCTTTCATTCCATAGAAAGACACATCGTTATTAAGAAAGAAAGGGATAGAAAAGATGAGAAAGAAAGAACTAAACAATATCAGAGTCTCACAGCGGAACGAATAAAATATACTAATCACATAGATATTACATAGTATCATATGTTGGGGATGCGGATTAAGGATCTTAAGGCAGAAATAACACTAGAGGGGGGTGAATAGTGTTTTAAAGAATATATGAAATATACGACTAAATTAAAACTTTCAACACAAATCTAAACAGAATTCTAACACAGAATGATCACAGAACATATAACAAATGCAAATAGTAAAATAAAGCAAGTAAAAGGAAAGAATACACCGGATTTTATACTGGTTCGGAATCCTCCTACATCCAGTCCTGCACCAAGGCAATATCCTTGTACAAATTTTTATAAGCCAATATCCAAATTACAACCCTCAATTTCTAAGGCCTTGAGGAACCCTCCTATCTCCGAGTCTGGGGTAAACTCTCTTGATTTACGGGACACAAGATCACCCTAATACTTCTTAATAACAATCCTTTTGAATGGATAGACTCTATGGTCTTTTTGAATACAAATTAATCCTATAACTCTGAATAGCACTTTAATCTTTAGTTGAATGATGGAGAATCAAATAGAGAGAGTATCTAAATGATTTCCTATTGAGAATTTGGCAGAATGATGGCACGATCTTTAAAATATGAAGTTTTATGGATATGGAATGGTGGAGAAGAAAGAGTGAAGAAAATAAGAAAGTAGTTGTTAAAAAATTCGTTTTGGAAGCCTTTATATAGATGCACAACAGTCATAACCATTGGCGAAAGGTTTTTGAACGAATGGACACTTCTTTTGAAAATTGAATTTTGAATCCAACTGTCGCCATGTCGACATGGGATATCCCCTTATGTCGACATCCCTCAGTTCAAAATTGTAGAGATGTTGTTTTGTAAAAGCATTTGAATTTAAAACAAGTTGAAACTTCTCTGAAGCAAAATAAAGTGTGTAAACAATATTTTGAGATAGAGAATGAATATAAAACATTATTTTAAATATATATATATATAATTGATATAGACCGTCTATTATATAAGTAATACTTAAAATCAGAATAAGTTTTATGTTTTAAAAATAGAAGTTTTTAAAATCAGAATGGAGGAATATTTCAAGGCTAAAACAAATTTTGAAAAGATTTTTGAACACATGATTTTGAAAGCTAAAACATTTTGAAAACAGATTTAAAAACATTTTGCAAATCTATTCAAACTGAAATTGCAAGAACCTTCCTACAAAGCTCCTCCATAGGACTCAAGAACTTGTAAAAAGTAGTTTAAATGATTTTGATTTTCGTGGGTTTGTAAGCCACTTGTCGTAGGTTTGTAAGCTACTTGTCGTGGGTTTGTAAGCCACTGGTTTCGATAGAAATTGGGTTCCATCCCAAAAGAAAATTGGAAGAAAGATGAGAGTGCTATTATGAAGTTTTAACAAAATA
The DNA here is from genome assembly GCA_030765085.1 of Allium cepa. Lineage (NCBI taxonomy): Eukaryota > Viridiplantae > Streptophyta > Magnoliopsida > Asparagales > Amaryllidaceae > Allium > Allium cepa. Next base: position 70,115,656 of record CM060930.1, on the reverse strand, counting down.
CTAGACACTTATCTTGAGATCATGAAATCTTGATTCTCTAGAGTCTTGAATCTTGAATCTCTAATCTTCATCTTGATGCTTGAGTCTTTATACTGATCAGTATTCAATAATACCTGCATATACTTCCTATATACATATACATATACATATACATATACATATACATATACATATATATATATATATGAAAATGTTAGTATATATTTTATAAAGTAAAGCATAATAACTATATAAGGTTGTTGTCATCAAAACATCATCAACTCAGTTCCTAACAATCTCCCCCTTTTTGATGATGACAACCTTTATTTATAAAATATTCTTACCATACCATAACTCTCCATAACTCCCCCTTACTCCGTGACTTCTTCTTAAAACTACAACTCTCCTTTATTCCATGACTCCCTCTTACACCAAGCACATATATTTTTATAACTTTCCCCCCCCTTTGTCATCAACAAAAAGGAATAAAAGATTTACGTGTTCTAAGATAATCAAGTATATATAGAATAAAAGTGTAAAGTGAACGTGTAAGTGATCAAGTGTGTGAGCATATATATAAGTGTAACTTGACAATCAAATCAATATCATACATAGCAAACCAATCATGTATAGTATATGAAGTTATATACAAACCAAATCCAAATCAAACTTAAGTAAACAATTCAATCAAATCCTAATCAAATCTAAATCAAATCAAATCAAATCAAACAAACAAACAAACATACATAATGATCAGACATTCCTTGGGACTTCCACCCATCCATCTTCTCCAAAGATAGGATCAGTTTTGATAACATCCCAATTATCTTTGTCGAGAGTGACCGGTGGATTTTCTTCGGGTTCATCTTTGCTAAGGCTTGAGATCATCCAACGAAGTGCGTCGAAGTGTTTCTCTTGCTCTTTGATCATCTGCATTTGGCTTAATTCTAAGTGCCTTTGATTTCTAAGTATAAAAGAAAGAATATTCTTGAAAGAAGTAAGAGTTTCTTTAAGATTTTCACTTAAATTCTTAATTGCAGAAGCCATAATTTAAGAAATAAGTTGAAGTATGAGAGGAGATGAATAGAAATGGGGGTTGAGAAGTTTTTGTGGAAAAAATAGATATTTATAGGAGTTATTGGCCGTTCAAAATGAATTGTCACTTGGCAGTTACAAGAATTTGAAGTTTGAAATTGTAACTACTTTCTGACTGTTATATGTCGATATGGGGGGATGGGGCATGTCGACATGGTCTAGATAGAATGACCAAGTTGAGTTATTTTTTGATTTTTAAGTTTATTTTTATACTAGTGGACCTATATAAACTTAAAATAAATAACTATGAAAGATATATAAAGATGGAAAACAGAGAATAAGATAGCATTACTTATATTAGTCAACATTACATAATCTTAACTAAAAAAGTAGAAAATACAAAGATAGATATACGATAGCTAGAGAGATAATGGCTAGGATTAGTTTGATGAAGATGATGATGAAGACAAGCCAAGTTTCCTGCCTATCTTCCCAAAGAACTTGTCGATCATGGTGGAGATTTTATCCATTTTCTTGCTAATAGATCTCTTAAGAACCTTTTGGTTTTGAGCAAGTATCTTTTGGTTCTTGAGTATGGTTTTGTTGGACGGATTGGCGGGTGTATGTGGATACTCTATACTTTCCAAAGAGGTTTCTTCATTTTCCTCTTCTTCTTCAATTTCCATTCCTTCCCCTTCTTCTTCCTCTTCTTCTCCCTCTTCTTCCATCTCTTCATGAGCAAGTCTCTCTTCCTTTTCGGTAAGTGTTTCATATGGTTGAAACATAAGTGGGATTTTCATAAGAGAAATGTTCCCATGATTGAACACTTTCCTATTTACTAACTCTTCCTTTTTAACATCCACACCAAAATAATTGAAAATCCGAGTAAGGTAAATTCCATGATAAAGAGTGTTTTCTCCCATATTAAAATTTTTGGGTCTTAACTCATCCAAAATAGTTTGTGCCCAATTAATATCATATTTTCCAAATATTGCAAAAAGAGCTTTACACACTTTTGAGGTGGGATTATTGTAGTTTCCCGACCTAGGAATAATTGTGTGTTGAATAAGAAGGTTGACAATTCTTGCTTTTGGGTAGAAAAAGTGATTCTTAAAATCCATATGGTCATTGCTTTCAAAAATGTGATGAAAAGTCTCTCGATCGGTTTCATTGATTTGAAATTCCGAGAGATTCATACCGGTAGATTTGCAACCCAAAATAGTACCCAAAATATCGGAATCCAAAACAATAAGTGTTCCTTTAACACTACTCCAAATTTGATCTTCATTTCCATTATAAAATCCACAATTTAGGTTTGCATAAAGCATTTTGACAAGGTTTGGATAACAAACGAAATCATTTTGCTTGTTATCAATCAAGCTAAAAATTGAGTTTTCTTCAAAAAGTTGATCGATTTCATAAGAAGAAAAATCATCAAAAATGACAAATTTTCCCGTATTGACTTTACCATAGTTTACATAGCTTATGTAAGCTTTGATAGCCTCCGGGTCATTAAAAAGGTCATTTTTGATGGATTTGGGCAGCCTCATAGTTGATGGGTTACTTGAGGAAGCCATTGATGAGTGTTTGAGAGCAGTAGAAGATAATGAAGAAGGTTTGAATTATGAGAATAAAGTGAAAAGAGATGATAAGAGAAGTATATTAAATAGATTCTCTAAAGTCATTTTCTCTGGTCAAGAGGTATCTTTTCAGAATTTTGAAGTAAGTGAAAAGGTGGAGGGAAATTCAAAAGTTTGAATTCAAATTTTGAAATCAAATTTCTGAGAGGCATGTCGACATGTGGTACCATGGCATGTCGACATGTGCCTGTTGAATTTGAAAGGAGGTGTCTATTTCTAAAATCTAATAAATTCCTAAAATCCTAAGAAAACTAATCTATATTCTATATCTATATTTAATTCAGTAATAATATTAAATATAATAATATTAAAATATTTTGATATTTAAAATATTATTAAAATAATATTATTTTGAATTTAAAAATTCAAGTTTTAAAGGGTGATTTTGAATTTAAAAATTCAAGAAATTGCAAACAAAATCAAAGCAAGCAAGCATCCAATAAAATTAAAATAAATATGTACCTATTTTTAGATCCAAACTCCGATCGTCTTCTTATTCGAGAATAGCCGTGAAGCACAGATTTGAATTATCAGTTTTCTTCTCGTCATCACTGGATGAATCTGAATCGTCAAGAGTTGCTGCATATGCCTTCTTTCTTTTCTTTGGTTGCTCGTTGTTTGGTTGAAATGTCTGTTTGTCTGGATATGGACAATCCATCTTGTAGTGCCCTGTTTTGTTGCAGTTATAGCATCTATCACCATTATTGTTATTGTTGTAGTAGTAGTAGTTGTTGTTGTTCTCCAAAGTATTTCTGGAATTTCTTTGATCATTTCTTTTAAAGTTATTCGTCTTTCTATACTTCAGAAATTTCCTGAAATTTCTAGTCATGAAAGCAATTTCTTCATCACTCTCTTGTTCTGAATCTCCAGTTGTTGCTTTGAATGTGATCGATTTCTTTTCCGTTGCCTTAGATTCTTTTCTCCCTTGTAGTTGAACTTCATAAGACATTAGATTACCGATTAACTCTTCGATCTTCATTTGACTAACATCATTTGCCTCTTCAATAGTAAGTGTCTTTTGATCCCATTCTGGAGTGAGTGAATTGAGTATTTTTCTGACTTGATCTTCTTCTGAGAAACCCTTTCCTAAAGCAATCAATGAATGTACAATGTCTTGAAATCGACAATACATGTCGGAAATGGACTCATTTTCATGCATTTTAAACAATTGAAACTGGTTAGTTAATATGGAAATTTTAGTCTGTTTAACTTTGCTTGTTCCTTCATGAGTTACTTGCAAAGTTTTCCATATTTCAAATGCAGACTTACAAACAGAGACTCTATTAAACTCATTCCTATCTAGTGAACAAAATAGTATATTCATAGCCTTAGAATTGTTTTGTGCAACTGTCTTTTGCTCAGTAGTCCACTGGGCAAAATTAGTAGTTGGTTCAACATATTCAATTTGTGTCATATTCCAAGTATCTAAACTTATGGATTGTAAATAAATTTTCATCCTACATGCCCAATATGCATAATTACTGCCATTAAAAAGTGGAGGTCTGACAGTAGACTGACCTTCTATAAATGAACTAGTGTTAGTACTTGTGTTGACAGACGTAGTCATGATAGGAGTGACATTATTAGTGTGTTGTGCCATTAAAACTTTTCAAAATTTCAGATTATGAAAATAATGAAAACCAATGCTCTGATACCAATTGTTGGGGATGCGGATTAAGGATCTTGAGGCAGAAATAACACTAGAGGGGGGTGAATAGTGTTTTAAAGAATATATGAACTATATGACTAAATTAAAACTTTCAACACAAATCTAAACAGAATTCTAACACAGAATGATCACAGAACATATAACAAATGCAAATAGTAAAATAAAGAAAGTAAAAGGAAAGAACACACCGGATTTTACACTTGTTCGGAATCCTCCTACATCTAGTCCTGCACCAAGGCAATATCCTTGTACAGATTTTTATAAGCCAATATCCAAATTACAACCCTCAATTTGTAAGGCCTTTAGGAACCCTCCTATCTTCGAGTCTGGGGTAAACTCTCTTGATTTACGGGACACAAGATCACCCTAATACTTCTTAATAACAATCCTTTTGAATGGATAGACTCTATGGACTTTTTGAATACAAATTAATCTATAACTCTGAATAGCACTTTGATCTTTAGTAGAATGATGGAGAATCAAATAGAGAGAGTATCTAAATGATTTCCTATTGAGAATTTGGCAGAATGATGGCACGATCTTTAAAATATGAAGTTTTATGGATATGGAATGGTGGAGAAGAAAGAGTGAAGAAAATAATAAAGTAGTTGTTAAAAAAATTCGTTTTGGAATCCTTTATATAGATGCACAACAGTCATAACCATTGGCGAAAGGTTTTTGAACGAATGGACACTTCTTTTGAAAATTGAATTTTGAATCCAACTGTCACCATGTCGACATGGGTATCCCCTTATGTCGACATCCCTCAGTTCAAAATTGTAGAGATGTTGCTTTGTAAAAGCATTTGAATTTAAAAGTAGTTGAAACTTCTCTGAAGCAAAATAAAGTGTGTAAACAATATTTTGAGATAGAGAATGCATATAAAACATTATTTTAAATATATATATATAATTGTTATAGACCGTCAATTACGAGTGTATATGCACGTCTAGGTGGACCTGCTCTAATAACAATGTGCATGCATGGGCAACTTTCTTGACATCATCCGATTATGGAAGCATAAGTTATAACACATTAATGCAAAAAGGGCCGATAATCTTATAAAGCAAAGAGAAGCAAACTTGATTAAAATGTATAGGGATATAAAAAATAAAGGTAAGTTGCATTACAAGATGAAAGTATATTTGAACATGATCATTATAGAGGTCCATAGGATCAACTTCAAGGCTGCTACAAAAATGGATTACAATTTACAACAATCTATTACTCGTATTCAAAAAGAACATCAATATGCATTAATTTTCTCATTAGACTAACCAAAGAAGAGGTAAAATGCCATTAATAAATTTGATTTAGATCTGAGAAAAGCGTAGAAATTGAATTAGGTAATGTGCTCATGTGTTGTCTGTGTTCGTCTGACCCACCCAATTGGATAGAGAGTATCTATATAGAACTCAACTTAATGAAGTAAACTTTTTTAGTGGACTTCAAGATAAATAACTTCAAAAAAACATCAAAATATCAATAGCATCACCAAATAAATAGAAGTATTGAACATATTTAACAACATACACAAATCATAGCAGTCTTCAAACACAGTATCTGAATAACAACATAATAAGTTTCCTTTATTTAATATGAAATAAAAATAAATAGCTAGAAAAGTTTGTAAAGCAAAAACTAAATATCAATCTTAATTTACATATTCTAACATTTAAATACAAATGACTACAATGAACATTCAAAACAGAAATAGATGTTGTGTACAAATCACCATAGGCAAGTATGCAGTAGTAAGACCAATTAAACAAAATAATTCATTTTCTTCTTTATGAGCTTTTCATGTTATCGTTGGCAAGTTGAACCAACTCCACCACATTGCTTCTATGATTCCATCTAAACCGCGTAGCTAATCAAAAAAGGCTTCTGCATGTTATTAGCACCATGAATCTATGCTTGACGGACCAAATCCATCATCTCAAAAAACTCAAATAGAGTTCAACTGACATACAAAAATAGGTAGGAGAGAAATACAATTTAAAGGTAACATCACTTGAATATCTTCAGTACCTCCTAAGAATATTATTTTGTACAATTATAAAATGAAGGATAGCCCAGCTTGCATTATAAAACAATCAAAATATGAAATGCCATATGCTGATTTAAAACTATGGGCGCTTAACTATTATAAAACACAAATATAATCTATTATTACATGCCATGAAAGTGAAAAAAGACATGAATGAAAGGGAAAGGCTACACTTCTGAAATTACAATTTCAGTGAAATGCTTGCTAAGGTGCACACATGACATATCATATAATCTATTCCTAACTTTCCATGAATAGACACAAATGAATTTAAAAGCCAAGGTTATTCACATAAAATACAAATTAAACACTCACATCTCCTTTTGAGAGTAGCGAACATACATTGCATTTTAGGATACAAATGAGCAATACTGATTACAACGTATTCAACAATTTCCCACTGGCCTTGCTTGATAGCATAAGGTATTAACTGTGTTGATGCTTTATGATCAAAGTCTAAGCAAGCAAAAATAGTACTTAAGCACTTGTTTTTAATACTTCTAATAGCCATTGTTCGGCCAGTGAAGAAAGCTCTACATAAGGCTTTAATTCCTATGGCTGTTGATTTATGTTCATATTCTTCCATATGCAATTGATTTGAATTACAGGAAACTTCCCTGAATAAAAATATTTGATTAGTTTGGAGAGTGCATTCCAACGCACTGAAACTTTGATGCTTTTTGATTGGCTGCAACAGAATTATATTCCCCAAGTTAGGTCTACTATGCAATTAACATATATAACGTGAAATCATTGGATTGGCTGGAATATCTTGGTATTTAATCTCAGAAATCATTAGAAGTGTTTTGTTCATACTGATTGAAAATGGAAGCAAATAAAAAAAAATCATTCACATTCATACACGTAGTTAATGTTAACATAGAAACTATTCCACTTCCTTACCTTTTTCTAGATTTTTGATTGCAGTTTTCTAGATTTTTGGTTGCAGTAGAGGCATGGTTAAGAAGACTATCATCAACATCCTGTGAGAGAAGCAGTAAAAATTTGGGTTAGTTTTGGCTGTAGGTTGTTAAGTCATAGTTATCAGGCTTCCATGTACTGTAATGTTCAAACACCGCCTTCAAATACATTGACAATGCTAATGAGTTTGGCCTATTCAAAATGAATATGGCACAATACTGAGACAGTTGATTAAAAAAAAATTATATAAAAACAGGACACATACAGTTGCGTATGGGCCCAGGTCCAAGGCATGGAAATTGAGACCTTCATCTAGGACAACATCACCGGAGATGACGAAGGAGCAACAAAATGTCTCCAATGTTTTAAAAAATATTGACTTAGTTCTTGTAGCAGGGCATCACACAAAGGAATCAAGTGTAGTGCAGAGGAATTAAGTGTAGAGCAGAGGAATTAACTGTAACATTGTAAACTCATGTTCAATGAAAGAGTTGAAATAAAAAGAAAAAAACTGTCATATTAAGTATGTTATTCGCCTAACTTAAATAAAAATTAATACGAAATCCAAACTCGGCATGGTTATGTCTCAATTTTTAAATAAAATTTAGCATTAATTGAAGCTAAAATTAAACGAAAGTTAAATGGTTGAGGACGATCAGGTATATGAACACTCGATGTAGATTGTCATATCACAAAGATACTAATCAAAAAAGTGCCAGTCAAACAGTCCAAATCAAATGATCACCAGTTTTTTCCTTCAGGGTTCACTCCTTAAACACATTCAACCATGTTCATCTCAACCCGGACCACAATTATATAAAACTCTATATCCACTCAAACAATACAAAAGAAAACATAAGTTTTTTCTCATGCCCAAAGGAAAAAGAAATGAAAGCTGAAAGAATCATTGAAATGTATATTGTTTTTGTTTGCCAGACTTGTAGGAAAAAACATATGTAGAAGAAAGTGACATATGTTTTTTTCTTTTCTTAACTCAGCTAATAATTTATCATTTGTACTAAGCTTAATTATATGACTTGCAATTTCCTTTTTTCCCATTCAACCACTTGCGTTTAACGATTGAGTAAATTGTAAAAGAAATTAAGCATTGAATCAGTCAAGGGTCTGTAGTAACCTTTCTCAGCGTAACATGGATTATGGATTCTAAGTTAAGCACATGATCCTTGTGACTACAATAGATACAGGCTACAGATTTTAAGAAAGGCCTTACAACAACAAAGAATGAAAGGACTAAAGCGAATACAAACTATTTAATACGATATTATTGCAACCAAAGAAAAAGAAGAAGAAGCAGTAGCAGCAACAGCTACTATCCACATACTACATTCACTTCACGAACTGTAACTTCATAGTATTTGAATAATTACTCGTGACAATTAAAAACCTATACGTAGAATTAAATAAATGAATCAAAAATTCTACTATTTCCAATCGATTGCAGGTTTAAATTACAAAAATACATAATACATGCATAAAAACTTAATATCGCAATCGAAGAAAGAAGAAAACAAACTATTTTTGAAACGGACCATTTCATATCTCTAATTTTGAAACAGATCGAAGAGAATTTTAGAACGATTAAGTGATACAGCTAAATGAATGTCTTTGACATATTAATTCATATCATAACCATAGGATCCATACTTAAAATTTAAAAACAATAACATAGAATAGGCAAGAGAACAAATACATAAATGAGAAAATAATCCATTAAAACAAAAATAAAACTGACATAAACATTTTGATCATTACTTGCCTTTTAATATGACATTTTAGGGATTAAAAAATGGTTTTAGCGACAAAATGAGTTATATGGGACAATCAATGTACTGTTCGCATTTATTAATATGAAGTATTCTTTTAAAAACAAAATTAACTGAGGTCCATCTTATACCTGACTAACAATGGTTTGGGGTATACAAATGTTGCTTAATATGATCAATTGAACCCAAGTCAACCAAAATGGAAGCAAATTATCCCTTTTGCTATATCATAATATGATATCTATCTTAATTCATGAATGAACAATTATGCAAATCCATCTTATCATGTTGTTCCAAAGAAGTCTACCAAGTTTCATATAAATAGTAAATAAAAAAGGAACCTGAAGAAAATAAAATAATCGATGATGAAACTTAATTTGGATTGGAAAAGAAATTCATGTGTATACACTCACACATAATATTAAAACAATAATTTAATTATTATATTATAGTTAAAAGTAAATTATAAATAATATAAGGATTTTTAGTCATATATATGTATATGTACTTGCTGTTGCATAGATGAATCTTTTTTTCATGTCTTACTTAACATAACTCATAAAAAACTATAATGCTAATCTTAGTTGGTCCACTAAACAGTTGAAAATATTTTAAAAATACTTAGCAAAAATATTTAGGATAAAATATAATATGTTCAATAGAAATATAAGGCCAGTTTGAGAAGAAAATCCCTACGATTAGGGATTGTAAATTAACTTTGCTTTCATTGAAGACTGAAGTTGCTGTAGGAGTTTAACGGTTATAATCTTTGAAGAAATCAAATTTTCGGATGCCACGGTTGTTGATCACTTATGATTTGAGGTCGTGAAACACTTCTATTTGTGTAAATTAGACTGATGTCAATGTATAACTTATACGCAGTCACCACATAATTCAAGAGTGAGGCAGATAATAAACATACTATGTGCATCAAGTTATAGAAGTGAACATCGATTGGTAATTGAGCTTAAATTCATAAATATAATTATCAATGAAATTAGGGTTAAGTCTATCGTACCTAAAAGCGAAAAGCGACATGGGATAAGTCGGCGACAACAACATCCGCTATTGACAGTGGTTGTTGATGATAACAATATCACTAAGCAGTAGTATTCGGATTAGGGAAAATTTATAAATATATCAATGAAATTAGGGTTAAGTCTACAATACCTAAAAGCGCAAAGCGACATTGGATAAGATGGCGACAACAACATCCATTGATGGCAATGGCTGTTGATTGATGACAACAACATCCTTAAGCAACAGTATTCAGATTAAGGATTAGGGATTAAGCAGCAGTATCCGAGTTTAATGATTAAGCATTAGGGATTAGGGAAGTGATGGTGATAGCAACAGCGTCAATCGATTTAGCAGTAAGAGGCGTCGATAATTTCTGAGAAGGATGACGTAACGACCCGCTATTTTGGACTATTCGCATCCGCACACGTCGGACTTGAATAATTCAAAATACCGAATTGTTAATTTAAATTTGGCAAAACTCAGATATACAGTTAATAAATAATCACAGAATCATAGACACAGTGTAATAATATGCAGCGGAAGTAAAAGAGATAGTAGTTCATGAAGCTACTATATAAATATATAAGATACATCAGAGTTAAATAAGTTACAACAGAAGTCTCAAATACAACAGTCAAATATAAGAATCAGAATACATCACTGGAATCATCGAATATCTGAAAGCTGGATAGATAGCTGGGTCTCCAGACGAAGCTCCAACCCCAAAGGTGAGTCTCAAAAGCTAAACCACTCAGTCTGAACCGAGCGTAAAGCAAAACACAAAACACTCGAGTCAGGATTAGTATTCTCATATCAATAAATCCAACTCAAGTGAAATAGCAATCGAAATACAAGTAACTCAAAGGATGTTGGAATAATCATCGTCTAAGGATCCGTTAAACTATCTACTATGTAATAGTGTACGCTAAATAGATAATGCCTATCAGTAATATAAATATAAAAATAGTGTTAAGGCGTTACCATTATCCCCCTTAACACATTTTATATAAATGTCATAGTCTATACAGCACTGTAAACTCCACCGTAAACTAGTGGGATATCAGGGAGTACTCCATAGGTATAACACAAAACAAATTCGTAGTGGTCGCATATATAGGGATACAAGTATGACAAGGCACATGAGGCAATACCCAAGGTAGTGAAACTGCCGTTTCCCTGATCCGGACTGGTGAGAACGCATCGCCGCAGCGACCGCAACACCGCGAAACAACACTCCTGAAAAGTACGAGGGTGCACCAATCGATAACATATAATGAGTAGTAGTTACGAAGAAGTGTGTTCGCTCGAGGTGGCTAACCCCATTTGGCCCGGCACGGCTCCTGATTTTAGTCATTTCCAATTTAACACAAGTGTCAAGGCTATCCATTATCGTTCTCTTTCTTCAGTCATCACGTACATCATTCCAACCACTTCATTCTGGATCTTCACTCCGCGTATAGTTACTAAAGTGGTTTTCAGTTTAGATAGAGAGTATATCCATAACCGACTCCGGTTTCTTTAATAACTTTCGTAATTATTACGCCGATTGGTCGGTTAATAAATTTCAAAACCAAATCAAATTCAATTTCAATTAGAATTTATAAATTAACATTTCATTTGTCTATCAAAATCAATTTCCAAAACCTACGTTACAAAACTTTCAAATTACCATTTCAAGATCATATAATTCAATTTCAATTTTTATTTAAACAATTCAATTATTGATTCAAATTCATATATAAATTTTATTTCGAAATCATTTAAATAAATTAATTTAACACTCAAAACAATTTCAAATTCATTTATCGATTTCATTCAATATTGTTAAGTTAAATTATCATTCAAACGATTTCTATTAATTTCCAATTCATTAAATCAACCACTTACGTTCAACTTCATTATATCAAAACTTCAAATTGAATTAAATTAGATTCGTTAAACCAGATTCTTTAAATTACAAGGCTTACATTTGTTTCAATAAAACGCATTTGTTTCTTGTTAAAGAAAATCAATTTCACCTATTTATTTACTTAGTTACAAATTTCAAAACTCAATTAATAAAGAAACAAAATTTCACATATTCGAGAAGTTCAATTTTAATTATTAACTTACTTAAATAATTTTCCATAACTTAATAAATAAAGGAACCAAATTTCATTTATTAACGAAGTTCAAATTTACTTATTCAAAAATTCAATTTCTCTTATCAAAGATTTCAATTTTTTTTATTCAATTATCAAATAATTCAATCTTATTCAATTATTAAATAATTTCAATCTTAATTATTAATAATTTCAAACTTAATAATTCAAACTTGATTATAAATTCAAAACTTAATTATTAAATCATTTCAAACTTAATTTGATGAATAATTCCAAATTTAATTGTTAAATAATTTATTTCAAAACAACGTTCTTTCATCAGTTATTACATTAATATTTGTTTCAGATTTCAATATTAACATTTTCCTTTTATCAAAATTTACGTTCCAATTTTATTTCAAAACCTTATTATTCAAATAAAATCTTTATTTTATTTCAAATCAAATTATTGACCAATCGATTTATTTAATTCTCTATCCTAAGTCAAGTTCATTTTGGGTATTTATCATTTCAACCCGATTCCAATTCAATTCACAAATCAAAGCATAGCAAATGGAACTTGCAGTGTGATAACAGGGATGGTGTCAAAGTAAATAAACAAGCAATAACACAATCAATAACAATCCAATAATTAATTCAAATAATCCCGAAATAATCGTATTAATTCGCATTGTTGTTTGTGCGAATTAATATAATTACCTCTAGAATCTACACTATCATTTCATGTAGACTAAAGATTATTACATTACGGTTTTTTCCACTTGTCGTTCACTTTCAATTTCAAATTTAATACTAAAATAATTAATCCAATATCCGTTCAAAGGTTCAAAGTGTAATTTATAAATTTTACCGTGTCAATTAACTTAAAATTTTAAAAGGGGTCATATTATTCAAATTAACTAATCAAATTCAACACATATGTCGATTCAAAATTTATAACTATCCTACGTCAAATTCAATTGCATACTATTCATCATTTTTTTTACGTTTCAATTTAACATCCAATATAAACAACAAACAATCAATCAATTTTCAACCAAATTGGATTATTATTGCATACATAACAGATAACGGTGTCAGATGTCAAAGGTGAACTGATACATACATAACAGTGCAATAAATAACAGCAGTATATTTCAATTGTCGTTTCAATTGAAATCAAATTTAATAAATAAAAGAACATTAATCGTGAGTGATGGCTCACCTTCCGAGGCTAGAGAGATGAATAGACAACGAAGTTGAGTCACGGATCGTAAGCACGACTTTCGAAATAACTAGATTGGCACGAATCGACTAGTAAAGATTATGAAGTGGATAAAGGCCAAAGTAGTGGAGGCATGGCAGATGCAAGGCGAGAGATGAGACGGGTGATGGAGGAAGGAGGCTCAGGTGGTGCGGCAGGCGCGGGCTGCGGCGAAGAAGCTCGGTTGTGTGAGCTTGGGCTGGTGGACGATAGAGGCCGGTGGGGTGACTTTGGGTTGCCAGCTGATGGTGGTGAGAGGGGAGGAAGACGAATGGCGGTGGTTGCATGCTGAAGTCGAAGGCCGGGAAAGGCGAAGGACCGGAGGTTCTTGGCTGAGGTCGGCGAAGTCGGTGGTGGGTGAAGTCGGTGGTGGGGTATAGGACCCGCGGCACTGGAAGGGAAGGTGTAGAGGCTGCTGACTCGGTGTGAGTTGATGGAGCTATGGCGTGTGAGGCTGGGGTGGCGGTGTTAGGCGCGGCGAAGGGGAAGGAGGAAGATGGTTTCGGCCTGTTTAATTTTGAAGGTGGAGGTGAATCAGAAGAAAGTAGTGTGAACGAGAGGGAAAGACAATGGAATCAGGCAAATAAATATAAATATAAACTTAGCTTTAACGTAATGAAAGGTCATTGAGAATTTTGAATGAAAAGATGTTGAAATTAATTGAAAACCAAAAATTATGCGGTTTGAATTCTATAATATTAAATACGAACAGCTGTTTATAATAATATGGTGTGTAAATGAACGGACAAAAGAAAACAAAAGTCATAAAAACCGGTACCGATACGGAAGACGTTTCGCAAAGTGCAATGCACTCCGGACTTCGAATTACACAAACGAATATACCGTAAAGATCAGCGCGACGAGACGATCAAAATGGTATATGGTTATCAGTGGTACGATTGAATTATAAAAATTCGAATTTTTATACTAGCGGAAAATGCATAAAAATCACAGAAAATTAAAATCGACGGAGCCAAAGATGTCCGATTTTGGAAAAACGACAAACTGACAACTTGCTCAAAAGATGCTTTAGAATTTTTCTATGTAAAAATATTTTGATTTTGAAAACGTTTTATTTTCATCGCTTTTTAACTGATTAAATTGAAGTAAATTTACGCGCGAAATAAACTTTCATATTTTCGGACGAAAATTTACCTGTTGCTATGTTTAACTAGACACATTCTAAATATTAAATTTATATTTCAAAATTTTATCATTTAAAATCCCATAAAATTTCAATTAATAACGTTATTAAAACCGGTTAAATTTGCGGGTTGTTACAGATGAGCGTTGAATCGCCCTGGCGATTAGGGTTAAGGAGGAAGTGGAATGAAATGTTTGCGAATAGAAGTGGACAGGAAATAGAAAGATGACCTGAACAAAATTGCAAAGAAAAGGGCATTTTTGGTACTTCAAAAAGACACGGTTGAATCATGTTCAGAGAATTCCTAAGAATTTTAAATTATGGTAAACTACTTATCACTTGTTCGTCATAATTTTACTACGCTACAAAGATTGGAAGGTTTAAATGTAAATATGAGACTATTTTTTTAACCATGTCGGAAGAATTTCCCTCTATACGTTCATGATTCCTATGCTTCTTGTCATTTATACCATTTTTTGAAATAAGAGAGCGATTAATTAAACTCCAGTTTTATTGTTGCCAATTATTGTAAATAGTTCAGTTGGTATTGTATGAATATGGCACTATCGGCTGCATGAATTGAAATACATTAAGTTCATCTATTGTCGGGTCAGATTAATAATTTGTAGCAAATATAGCAAATTTTAGTTCTTTTTTGGACTCCAAACATATCAGCTACTATTGTCATTGGGACCATATAAGCAACAATTAGTCATAATTAACCATATAGTGGAAATTTGCTAGAATATTTATTATTAAAAAAAATTTGCAATTGATGCATAGTGAGCCTAATACACATGATGTAGATGGAAATTCAAAAACAATGTCAAATTTAATGGGAAGGTCGGATATCAAAGAGATTCCAAGATTAAGCCTCCATGGGTCCATAAGATGAAGAAATGGAGGCAAGTCAAGGTTGGAGTTTAGATTGCCTTGTATATTTATTTTGATAAATACATGGCTTTTTAGATTTGATTTTACAAAAATGAGGAAACATCATTTATGTATATCCCAAATGAAACAACATGCAATCATTTTTACACATAATTTTTTGAAGTTAATAATGATTTCATAAATAAAAATCAAGGCCATAATGCATTACATAACAACATAAATACTACATACAACAATTTTTTTGTCCAAAATAATGTACCATGTTAAAAATAAGTCGCATGGATGTACAACAAAAATCAAAGAACCGCTTTTAACTAAACTGGTATGAGTGTATATGCATCTTACAATTTTTAAAATCATATGATCACGAAAATATCATGAAAAAAAAAATTAAAAAATCAATATAGTTACCTCTACATATCCAAGATTTTTCAAGATCCAAATTTTCAGTGTCAAAGTCATGTATTCTTTAACGCCTTTCTCTATAAGAATTTGTTTGCTGATGCTCACAGCATAGTTATCTTTGTATGACTGCGACAAAAATAAAGCAAGAATCAAAATATGTTGAATTGAAATAATAGCCTAGAAAAATTTCATAGGTACTTGAAAACTTTTGCAAAAGTAAACACACATTCTTAAATTAATTCATCAGCAAAAGTCTATGATAATCTTTAAATAATGCATTACATATATAAGTCAATATTATTGTGTTCAATATAACCAAAATTATTACCATCTGCCGCTCCATGCATTTTCATATAAAATATATGAAGGAGAATCATAGTGATCGCCCAAGGTGGAGGAATCAGCTGCTATGCTCTTGCTGCTAAAAGACTTCCATAAGATACTTCAATATTCCTAGAACTCGTGTTAGCATGCAACTGAAAAGATGATGGAAGAATTCTTTTTCCCTATTTATACACAATGTTTACAGTTTAGTATTTTAAAATTACCGATAACTAAACTGTTATCAAGTTTTTACCTTGCCACTTGTGTATAAGTGATCATTGATATCATGAAAACCTCGTCATACTGCATCATTTCCGTTGATGGTATTACCCTCGGAAAATATTAAGCACAATGAATTATTTTCATCTCCTATATTGATATCAAACATCAATTGCAATCCACTATCACAATTTTTGTTTTCAGTATCCATTTATGTCACCTGAAAGGCAGCAAAACTGGAAGTAGAAGCCAAACTTATGTTAATTTTTACATGAAAGAAGCGCAAAATAAGTTAGAATACAATGGCAATGTATCTCAATATCAATGCAGTCAAGTTCATTCTTATAAGCTTGAACAAAAAGGCAGTAGAAAGAGACATTAGTATGTATATAATAAGCCAAAGGATGTATTATGAAAGACGTGCTCTTTGGATCAATTTCTGTAGATTTGCGGTCATATTATACTGGCAGAACCATCCATGTCTGCCTGTCTGATAAAAACATATATAATCTCTCAAACAATTAGAATCCACGAACAATATGTTTTAATGATTGGACCATGTTTTTTCAAACAATTAGCATATAAAAACATATATGTTTTCATGATTGGACCATATAGAAACACATGTTTTCAAAAAATCTCTCAAACAATTAGCACCGATGTCCGCATGTCTGTATGGATACACAAATGTAGATCCAACCTTTGGACCATATTTTTGAATAGAAAGTTAATCAACTTGAACTGCATTTGATCATTGAGTCATATTTTTATAGCATAGCTACTAAAAAACAATGGAAATAAAATCATATAAAGGGATTTTTGCCGATCAATATACTCTAGTTTTTTCCCAGTACTTGTACATACAAATATAGCTAATCGGTGTTCAAACTACTTGGCCTCAATTTCTTATGCTAGTTTTTTAAATTTCACATCTGAGACTTGTTAATCTGTCTAAACGTTGCTTTGTCAAAATATACAATATCCTTAGGTAAAAAAAATAGTTATGCGACTCAAAATTGCATGAAGGCCTTAGTCCATGCAGTTTACTGTAATTCATTAGATTTATTTTCATTATTTTTATATTGATAAATAAACCATCATAAAATATCAAATATTTTATAATCAATTAACTTCCAATAAACTTCAACAAAGAATTAGTTGACAAAACACACATGATTAAGTTATGAAAATGAAACAAATGAACGATGGCACAATATAGGCGTTCTCTAAAAAATAAAAAGGAAGCAAAATGTTATAAATTTTGTGGGCTTTTCACAATGAGCATTATAATTGATAATATTCTAATATGTCTATCATTTTCGAATGTAAATGTAAGAATAATAATACATACGTATCTCTCCCGAAAAGATGGAGAGGTGTCTTATATCCAAATATACTGAGTTGATGTAATCAAAATGAACTTCAGCTTTGCATAGGCAACTAAGTAGCCCAAGCCCAAATGCCAAAATAGATGAAAATCATAAGATTGGACATGAGATAAAGAGAAATCATAAATGATGGAATATGATTTATTTTTTCTCAAATTTTTTTAGCAACGATTATATTAAAGAATTAAATCACTCCAAATTTGTAACGATATAAAATCGGCACCTACACTAATAAATTTGTTAAATGTGCTTTCATACTTTTACATGCATCAATGGGATTTTCACTAAGCATATTTTTATCTGAGATTAATTTCTAAAATAGGTCTTCTATCTATTGATGTGCAAAAAAACAAATGGTTGGCTAAACTTGTAGTGCATGCATATAATAACTAATTTATTTCCACACTGTAAAAACTAAAGTTGAATTATGACTTTTTAGCTGCTTTTGGAAGGAAAGGCTTGTTCATATATAGATTTATAAGGTGGCTAATGAGTTTTCCATTGACGTTCATTTTAGAAAGTCAATTCTTAAACTTCAAGCATGATAATCCTTAAGGTATTATATAATTCAACTCCCAGCTTCAGAATTATTCTCCTCTGCCATAACATTAAAAAAAGGTCAGAGAGATAAGAATGACCAATGAGAACATGGAAAACACAAACAAAGTAAAAAAAATTCAAATGGCCAGACTAAAAGAATCCTTAAAAATGGCATCTGAACACAATCGAAGATTCAGGCCAAGTCTATTTCAAAGGACTCTGATGATGTTTGTTACCATCTAGTTATTCTACACAAATGTCAAGATAACAAACAGTGATGTTTGCAGGAAAAACATTAGTGGGACTAAATAAAAAATAATGTTGGGCTATACCCTCCAAACTTCTCCAAATTTACAGTTAACAAAAATATTAATCATACTTAAAATTTTGTAATTAAATTTTAGAACAAAGAAATAAAAGTATCCATTGGGACCATGGGTTCCAAATGTCATTGACTCTCATTTACTTAAATAAACTACTAACTTAAATTAATAATACCATAATTAAATAGCCTTTATATTCGAGACAATATGCATTAATTAAAACATCAATGCATATTGTTACAGCAGCATGAAAACGTGCAAACAACTTCACCTATTCCAAACATATGAGCAATTAATGTGCCAAATATACAATGAAACGAATATAAGCACAACCTTAAGTGGTACTATTTGTTTCAATTAGGAAGGTAATTAATCATATTTTGATCAGTTTGCATTAGGTGAAGTAAACGTAAATTTATGTACATGCATGATTTTCTTTTAATTACATGCATGCTTTTTTTAGTATTATATATATTTTAAATTTGCAGTAACACTTTGGTTTATGTAGTTATTTCTCCTAAATTTAGTAGCAACTTTCCGATATAGATTTCCATATGCTTTATTGTCCTCAGACGGTTACATTTCCATATGTGGTTTTGGCTCTCTTCTCTTTGGCATCACTATTATCTTAACTGTTTTTCACGTATCTCTAAAATATATATTGCACTTTAAAATATCGTTTCAATTCCTGATTCTTGGTAATTTTTCACATATTTTTATCAAGATTGGATTGGAAGTGACAAAAGTATTATGTTGCTCAAGTTTTTACATTTATTGATGTGTCATATACTACTCTTATAATCAATGGAAAGCAAAAACCAAAATTGAATCTAGAATAGGAAGTTTGTCCGGGTTCCTTCCTGATTGGAGATGTACCAGAGTGTTGATTGATGGTACATTTATGTATCTAATATTTGACATAATTTTAATTAGGTATAGTACATGTACATAATATAACACACAAAGAAGTTGAAACTATTTGCAGAGAAGAGTGTAAGAAGCACAATTTCGAACCTGAAAAACCTTAGAATTAGCGTTCTTAAAGGATTCAGGTAAGTTTATGCTATAGTTGGTGCAGTATTCTATGAACATTGAATTGCTAATCATGAAACAGGGGTCCAGTTTATCAACTCCCATGCCATAACGAAATATATCTTGATTTTTTTTCTTTTCTTTTTGTGGTTCTTTAAATTAATTTTAAGTGGGAAAAATGATTTTGGTACTTGAAATAGACATTACATTTGAACTTATTTGTTTTCTCCTATTTATAGTCGATGCTTTCATTGTATTTTTCTATCTGTTGACGATAATAAAGTTTATATGGAATTACCAAAATATGGTGATATTAAGGACATAGAGACATTAGTACTAATTTTGCTGCATGCTTCAGCTATATGTTGGTTTTTTGTGTTTGTCTTTATTATATAACTGTCTGTTTTGTACTATTTTAGGCATGGAGCTATACCCAAGTTGCGCTTTGATAGTCTCAACTCTGTCTTATACATTTAAATATCTAAAGAAAAGTCCTACTGCTGGGAAAAGATATATCCATATTTTTCATAGAGAAGAAGATTTTTTGTATAAAGTGAGTGGCTTTGTAAATTTCAATGGTCATTTGTTTGTTCTGGTCCGTAATGCCTATTGATTCATCGTGTGTTTTTGTTTATATCTGTCTATAATGAATGTCGTACTTACAAATTGCTCCATGCATAAATATATGTGTATCGATTCATGTATTATTTTTGCAAACATTCCATTTTATTGTCCAATGCTTTGTAAACCGTTCAAGTTTGTTGAGTAACTTTGTTAGACGGTCCTATTCTACAATTGTACTATTCTGTAGAAGGTGCTAGACATGAGACTAATATCATGAGTCTGTTATCCTGTAAGTTAAATGCCTAAGAAATTAATGCCAAGAATCCAATGGTAGACAATTTTACTCTTTTACAAGCAAGTCTTTAAATATATTAATTTATTCCAGTAGTGCAGATAGGTCTCAACTCTCAAGGTTTAATTAATCAAAGTTTGGGTATCCTACTAACAATCTGATTTTCTATTGTGTTATCTATTTTATTTTCAATTGTTAGTTTACAAGTTAGTAGAGCAATGGTGAAGCTAAATAAAATAATTTGCAATGTTTACTTCTTTAACAAACTCATTGTCAAAGTCAATGCTTCTATAGAACAGGAGATGATGATGACACTTCATGGAATATGTAATTTAGTTGTTTCCTTCATATTTGTTATTAGTAAAATCAGCAAAACTTTTCTTTTTGTTTTTATTTTTCCCTTCTTTTGTCTATTTCAAAATTTTAATTTGTCTATGCTAATTGTTTTGTTATTAATTGATGTTATGTTATGCCGTACTTTAAATAGTATGTCGTAATGCTACACAAATATGTTATTGAATTAATCCAGTTTGTGATTTAGACATTTTTTCTCCTTTTTTCTTAATTTAAATGAAAACTAAGCATCTAACTCATAAATATATTGATTGTCTACTTATAGTTCTCCTAATTGTTTACCTTTTATGTGACAACAACCATTTATATTTACTCTACACCCCATACAAATGTGTTGTTGAATTAATGCATGATATTGTGATTAGAGCAGGCCCATCTGGGCGTGCATACACACTCGTATAAGTAATATTTAAAATCAGAATAAGTTTTGATGTTTTAAAAATAGAAGTTTTTAAAATCAGAATGAAGGAATATTTCAAGGCTAAAACAAAGTTTGAAAACATTTTTGAAAACATGATTTTGAAAGCTAAAACATTTTAAAAACAGATTTAAAAACATTTTGAAAAATCTATTCAAACTGAAATTGCAAGAACCTTCCTACAGAGCTCCTCCATAGGACTCGAGAACTTGTACAAAGTAGTTTAAATGATTTTGATTTTCGTGGGTTTGTAAGCCACTTGTCGTAGGTTTGTAAGATACTTGTCGTGGGTTTGTAAGCCACTGGTTTCGATAGAAATTGGGTTACATCCCAAAAGAAAATTGTAAGAAAGATGAGAGTGCTATTATGAAGTTTTAACAAAATACCAGACATTTATCTTGAGATCTTGAAATCTTGATTCTCTAGAGTCTTGAATCTTGAATCTCTAATCTTCATCTTGATGCTTGAGTCTTTATACTGATCAGTCTTCGATAATACCTGCATATACTTCCTATATACATACATACATATATATATATATATATATGAAAATGTTAGTATATATTTTATAAAGTAAACTATAATAACTATATCAGGTTGTTGTCATCAAAACATCATCAACCAGTTCCTAACATCATATACATTAGAGTTTACATAGATTATACATCACATATTTGACAGTTATAAAGACCTATCTAATCATTACGACTCAATTATGTCACAGAGACACAGATACAAACACCAGCAAAGAGAAACCACAATATCTATATACGCTGAAGCCTCCTGCTCCATATCTCCTCCAGAATTCGTCAAAGCTAACCTAAATCCCTTCGCTACTCGTAAAAATTTGAGTACCCAAGAGTTTAATATAACATAAAATAAACTCTATGTCAGACATGGGTCTGGTGTGAGTAAATGGGTTAAAGTTGCCTAACTTTGAAAATCATTTGAAAGAAAGGTATCTCGTAAGACTTCCCACACATAAACATGGAAAAGTTTTTACCTTACGATAACAAAAACATTTGATAGGAAATCCAGTGATATTATAATAGTGTCTGGGGTGTTCAAGTAAAATACAGAAATAGCCCGAATGCTTACATTTCACGTTCCAACATATTTGGGCACAATCAAAACGTAAGACACTTATTGGAGGTTGGATTACATACAATGGCAAAGCTACTAGGGTACCGACCGTCACAGTATGTGGTCTAGATCACCGTACCGAGGATCCATCCTAATCCCCTGTAACACAAGACCGGAACCAACCATTACTGGATAATCCCGAACAAGACAACTCTGTAGTTGTTCATGACCAACTGCCCACACAGCCGAAATAAAGGATCCTCTAGACAGGGAATCTTATCATACTTGGTTGCTACCCACTTAGTCTTGCTGCACCTCCCCTGTTTTAGCAATTCCCGGTTGATGAGGCTTGAGGCTACGATTACCTTTAAAGAACACATATCTTGGAATGCTCATCGTCCTCCAATGACGATGTTCTGAAAGCATTCAATCCATACAAGTTTGTTCCGGTTTCGAAAGAAACCGAAGGCACTATCTTGTTACACTCATTTTGGAATCACCCTCAGAGTTAACGACAATAGCCCTTGAACTTTGAATATTAATCACGAATCTGAAAGCACTATCTCCGTTATACTCGTTTTGGAATCACCCTCAAAGTTTTAACGGCAAATAGCCCTTACACTTCGAGTCTTCATCTTCATATGAGTTTCACGACCTATCGTTTAATTTGGATAGATGTGGTTTTCGGATATTTAAATTTGGGAATCCGATCTCGGTCTTACTGAAATCCAAAATGCCGTCTTAATGTCCATGTTGTTTAAGTTTAAACAATTTAATATATATTATCTATATTCACACAGATTGATATTGCACATTATCACAGATAGAAAATCCATATTATCATAATTAAACAAAACATCTCATATCACAGAGAAACACATATCACATATCAGAGATATCAGATAATCCAAGGCATTCAATATCATTCAATCATCCATAAGCAAGATTTATTTAATCAACCATTTCTAATTAATTTAAATAAATTAAATTAATTACTTCCATCACTATAAATCTAGCTTACTTAACCATTAATTAAGTTCAAACCAATTAATTAATCAATCTTTAATTATCCTTCTTAATTAGTAATTAACCTTTAATTAATCACATTGATTAATTACCTTTAACCATTCACATTAATTAACCTTTAATTATTATCATTAATTAATTTATTATTTTAATTAATGATCCTCTAATTACTTTCATTAATTAATTACTCTTATAATTAATTACATTTAACAAGTAATCTTTAATTAAACATATTCATTGATTAGCCTTAATTAATCACATTCTGTAACAACCCTGTATTTTGTAATTATTTTATTGTATATTTTAATTATTTTTAATGTAAGATTTTGATTTAAAAACTTATTTTACTTATTTGAAATGATTAAATTTATTATTTAAATATAATCTTGATTTTTATATGAGTTATAATTCCAAAATTTTGTAAGTTGAATATTGGCCTGAAATGCTGATTTTGGTCAAAATAGTCAAACTATGACTTTCAACTTAAAATTTTAAAAGTTTAAAATTTTAATTTTTTTTCTTTCATTATGAAAGTACATAAAATTATAAGAACACCACTTTTCGTTTCGTTGAATTTGGATGTAAATTGTGAAAGTTATACCCTTTACAATATTGTGCGTATATAGGGTTATTTAACAATGACTATTTTAAATTGTATAAATTACTTCTTCTTGGTTATATTTTATTTTAATATGTGATAATATGTTTTATTATGTATATTTTGACTTTTAAATATTTTTAAATGATAATAGAATTTTTCCAAAATTTACTGTATTTATTTCCTATTTTTAAAGGCTGTTTTCTAATTTTCTACCATTTTCTTCATATAAATTATATTTAATAATTTTTTTTTTGTGAATGCACTTTTATTTTTTTTGTTATAAATATTTTACAAGTCCATGAAGATTTTCTAAAGTTCATTTGGATTTATTTCTAATTTTATAGCCCAGTCTACAATTTTAAGCCATTTTCTTATTTTAATTATATATAATTAAAATTTATTTATTTATTTTATGCACTCACTTTTATTTGCTGTGTTTTACTTTATTTTATTCATTTTACATGTATTTAAATTTAAGTAAATTTTTCCAAAGTGTATTGAAGTTATTTCTAATTCTTAAGTCTAGTTTTCATTTTTCTGTGCTATTTTTCTTGTTTAATCATATCTAATTAATATTTAATTTTTAATATTTTGTTTATCTGTTATATTTTCGAATTTTAACTGAGATTTTAATTATTTTCAGTTATTTGGATGTATATAAATATATATGAGAAATTTGAAAGGGTTAAGAGCTAAGAAACGGAAAAACGTTTTATCCGTTTCTTTTGCAGTTTCTTCTGTCATTAATACATCAATTCATCTTAGCCATTCCTTTCCCCATCCTTTGCATCCGACTTTCTCTTGTCATTCACGAATTTTTGAAGCCCCAAAACCCTAAAAATCATGGCCTCCACCTTGAAGAAAAACAATTAGGTAAATCCCTCTCTTCTTTCTACTTTTCTTACTTTTCTATGCAATTTTGCCTTGTTTCTCTTCTAAGTTTGGATCGGCCTCTTCTCCATAGCCGCAGCCACAAACTCCTACATCTCTTCCATGCCTCCAACACCATCTACTCCACCAACCATGACCATGGCCGAGCCATCTATGGTGGCCAAACCCTTCAAATTGCAACCTACATGCCTAAAAACAATGTTTTTGACCATTGTTGCCTCATTCCCTTCATCTCCACTTGTTGCCTTGCCTATATGATGTTAAACCTGACCTATATGACGTCATACCTGAGCCAAAGCATCATCATAGCCAAGCATAAGTGTCCCTTAGGCCAAGCATTGAAGTGGTTGAAGCAAGATCCAATTTATCTTGTTCATTTCGCTTTGTATTTCAAAATTGTTTCAATGTTATTTTATGTTGAATGTTTATATATTGTCTGGTTTGTTTTGTTTTGGGTTGATGATACAAAATCATATCTTGGCTATCTTTCAACTCAAATCAAAAGTCGTGAAATTGTGCTTGTCGTGCCTTTGGAGTCGTGCTTGTATGTTGTTTTGGTCTCTAGCTTTGAAAAAGGTGAGTCTTTCTCACTCTGACATATATACTTATGAAAAGTGGATTGATGACAAGTCTTTAGTAATGTAAAATGTTTATGCAAGTTAATGATGATCATATGATAGGCTATGCCATGTTATTATCATGTTAAAACTGTTAGTTTTCACCTGACACCTGATATATGACTGTATATTGTGATATTGACATTGTTCATATTATTTCTGTTTATGATCACACTGCATGTTCCCTGTTAGAATAGAATCATTATGGGCTGAAATGATAGGCCTGAGTTATTGTTATTTATCTAATTTTAACTTGGGATTGCGGGTTTGAAATGATAGAACCCGGAATTTTACTTTTTAAACTGCGGATTGAAATGATACATATCCGTATCACTTGACCTAGGTTAGAAAACTATATACAGACCCGTGGTTATTCTATAAAGTGCTTTGAATATTTTAAGTATTTTAAAAATATAAAATTATGAAATTTGATTTAAATAGATTTTGACAGGTTTTAAAATAAATAAATTATGATTTTTCTATGTGTTAAAAATGTAATTTATGAATGGATTAACTGGATTTTGAAATATAACTTATGTTTGAAATTTGTAATTTTGACTAAAAATGATATTTAAGTTATATGAATAAAATGGACTTTAATTATATTTGAAAAATGGTAAATATGATAAATTGATTTATATTTGAATTTAAGTGATTTATTAAAGAATTTTTGATTTTTCTATAAATTTAAGTGGTTGAATAAATGACTGTTGAAAAATGAAATTTTAAAAGATAACTTGACTTGAAAATGTGAAATTTGAGTTTTAACTAAAGATGTTAAATTAATTAAATAAATTGGAAGTCTAGTTAAATTTGTGAAATGGTAACATAAATCTGAAATGTTAAGTTTATTTGTTGAAAAGTGAAGAAACGTATAAGTTTTAATTTGTGAAAGAAACGTATAGGTTTTAATCTGTGAAAGAAACGTATAGGTTTTAATTTGTGAAAGAAACGTATAGGTTTTAATTTGTGAAAGAAACGTATAGGTTTTAATTTTTGAAAGAAACGTATAAGTTTTAATTTGTGAAAGAAACGTATAGGTTTTAATTTGTGAAAGAAACGTATAGGTTTTAATTTATGAAAGAAACGTATAGGTTTTAATTTATGAAAGAAACGTATAGGTTTTAATTTATGAAAGAACGTATAGGTTTAATTTATGAAAGAAACGTATAGGTTTTAATTTATGAAAGAAACGTATAGGTTTTAATTTATGAAAGAAACGTATAGGTTTTAATTTATGAAAGAACGTATGGTGTTCTAATTAATGATAGGAACATGTAAATTCCCAATTAATGAAAGAAAGGTATAAGTTTTAATTAATGAAAGAAACGTATAAGTTTTTAGTTAATGAAAGAAACGTGTAAAGTCCTAATTAATGAGAGAACATGAAAGTTTTAATTAATGCAAGAACATGTAAAGTTTTAATTAAGAAAGAAACATGTAAAGTTTTAAGTAGTGTGGTATTGATTTAAATTAATAAATGTTCATTATTGTAATAGGAATATAAAATTTAAAACGTACATTAGACACGTAAATTTTAATCAATGTAATGGTGTATTTTCAATTGATTAAAATGATAAATGTTACTTACTATAATAATAAAATGTAAGTTGATAACGTACATTTGATAAGCAAGTTTTAATTTATGTGAATGACATACTTTAAATGATTAAAATAATAAAGTTTTTTTATTGTAATAATAATGTAAGTTAATAAGGTGCTTTTAACTTAACATAAGAATTTCGGTTTAAATTGTATATTACAGTAAGAAAGTTTATTTAACTATAAGGCTATGATAAATTGACATGTTAAAATTTTAAGCTTATCAATACTTTGATTATATACAATGTAAAGTGGAAAGTAGTACAATCCAAAAATGCTATGATTCCTTAAGGTAACATTTCCAAAATGCTATGATAATTTAAAGGAATATTTCAAGTTTAATAAATTTAAAGAAATATTCAATGATTTGAAAATTTGGGTTTTATTTGAATGATATAATATTGAATTATTTTTGAAATGGAAATGATACAATTGTGATATTGTTTTGAAATGAGTATGATATTTTGGTCTTGAAAGTATAAATTATTTGAAATAAATATCCATGGGTTATAATAACGATTGGTTGTTAAAGAGACCGGGATCAGATATTGTCTTATAGCCGGACAATACCGAAAACCACTTTAACAACTGTGTACGCGGTGGAGATTCCACAATGAAGTAGGATGGTGACGACGTTCTCGAGGTATGTTACGAGGACCCAACTCCCGTGAGTTGGCATATATGACTAAAACAGGAGCTATACCGGGCTACACAAATGGTCGCACCTTTTCATCGAGCATGCTCCATCGGAAACCATTCTATTACTGTTGTGATTCGATTCGGTGGCGCCACTTTGATTCGGGGGTATTGTTCGAGGTGGGCGGAAGCTGCTGGCTTGCCGTCACCACCGGTCCGGGAGTGCAAACGGTGTATCCACCCTGGCATTTCCCTGCGTGCCGTGTCATATCCTTATATCGAGCCCACTACGATTTTGGTTTTAAAATCCGACCGCGTTAAGGTTCACCATCCCCTTAACGCTATTTTCTATATGATTATACTTTACTGATTAGACACTACCGTATATAGCGTATATTACTACATAGTAAATAGTTTAATGGATCCTTAGAGGATGGGCGGTCCCAAGCATCCTTTAAGTTACTGATGCATTTTGTTACTGTTCACTTGAGTTGATTTACAGTTTATAAGTATTTATGTCCTGACTCGAGGGTTTTGTGTTTTGCTTTACGCTCGGGTCAGATTGAGTGAGTTAGCATTCCAGATTCACCTTCGGCATTGGAGCTTTCCTTGAAGATCCAGCCATCTATTTTGTTTCAGTATCCAGTGGTTCAGTGATGTATCTGATTTGTACCTGATGTATCCTGTTACTCTTCTGTTGTATCTTATTTAACTCTGATGTATCTCATATTTATATAGTAGCTTCATGAACTACTATCTTTTTTTCTTCCGTTGCATTTTTTATATACTCTGTGTCTGTGATCTGTGATTTTTATTTACTGTATATCCTGAGATTTGCCAAATTTTTATTTACAACGCGGTATTTTGAGCAATTCAATTCCGGCATGAGTGTCTACCTATACACTTGTAATGGATGCGAATGGTTGAAAATACCGGGTCGTTACACATTCAGTTATTAACTACCCCTTTTATCACTTACATTAATTAACTAACTCTTTAATTAATTATATCCATTAATCCTTTAACTAATTGCACCAAGTAATTAATTTTTATTTACTTCCATTAAGTAATGATCCTTTCATTAATTACACTAAGTAATTAAACCTTAATTACTTTCATTTAATTATCTCCATTAAGTAATTTCCCTTTAATTAATTACATTCAGTAATTTCCCATTAATTACTCACACTAAACACTTTATTAATTAAGTAATTATACTTAATCAATCTCATAAGTGATTATCCTTAATTAATTAAATTAATTATTTATCTTTAACTAATTTCTTTAATAAGTTAACCATTATTTAATCACATTTATTAATTATTATTTAATTAATCATTTAAATTATTTATTCCTTAATCACTAGTTAATGATCCATACATTAATTACATTCATTAACTATCCCGTATTTATCTTCATTAATGAAATTCCTTATGTTTATTAACACTAATTAATTTACCTTTATTAATTACATTAAGTGATTAACCTTTAAATTAATTTCACTAGTTAATTATTCTTAATTAATCACAACCTCAATTAATTTAGAGATAAATTCTTTATCTTCATTAATTGCATCATTAAACTTTATTAGAAAAACATTTAGGAATTAATTTACATAATTAATGAACAATTTAAAAAAAACACATTTCTTTAAATTAAACTTTGAAACTTATTTAAAATCTTGTTTAATAAATTATTTTGAAAGCTCGGTTAACATGCCTTGGAAACTTATCCTTTTTAAATACACTTTTTTTTTAAAACTTGGCTAAACATTTTCTTTTTCCTTTTTAATAAAACTTTTTAAATCATTATTTAAACCAAAGTAATCTTAAAGAAAACATTTAACTTTAGAATTAACTTTGAAATTAATTTTTAAACTTGATTATCTTCTTTTGAAAACTTGTTTAATTTAATATGTTAGCACCAAAATCGGTCGCTAACACCCTTGAGTAGAGTTATGTAGAGAGATTAGTGAAGAGAGTAAATTATAACAGAAGAATAGTGTAACTCAATGCAAGAGGAACAACAAAAACGAGAACACCAGATTTATAGTGGTTCGGCGTAATTGCCTATGTCCACTTTGAGTTTAATCTTCATTGCTTTCTCAATCACTTGAATATAGATACAATCTGTAAACCAATCACTTGCATACAAGTTTGAATTAAAAAGAGGAGAGTATCCAAAATGGCAGGGTCTCCCCAGTGTTCTCGGAAAAGGGTCCATTTCACCGTGCCCCTGCCCTTTTATTTATAGACGAAGATGGGTTGGACTTCCCTCATGTGCTTAGGAATAAGGTATCTCGGCCCATAGTAGGTAACTTCTACGCACCTGGCCAGGCAGGCCGAACGCTCTTGCTTTGTTGTGGGCCTGACAACTTACTAACACCTCTAGTCTACATCGTGCCAGGGATACCGAAACATGTCGATTGCATCAAACCTTTATACCTCCAGGCTCTTCTTGGTCAGAATCTTGTATAGTGCGAATAATAATATCTTCAACTGTCATTTTGTAGCTGGCCCAAGGTGTCGGGTAACACTTTCCCTCCAAAGTGTGTCATGTGAAGCAACATGACACACTTTGAATCAGCGAGCATTCCTTGTTTACAGAAAGAAATCCATCATGTTTCCTGAATAGTCATTATCCTTCAATTTTATCCTCCCAAGGTGTCGTATCCTTCTTTGGTTGTCATGACGCTTAGTCGATTCCTAATATTATAAATCCAGGGTTGTAGTTCATCAGTGGCTATTCGTGTTCGGTTATACCGGGCCAGTAAGCTTCGGCTATTTGATCTTGTCTTTTCTTAGTAACCTTAAGTGAGAATTCAATTCCTTGTTGATTTCAAAAAGTCGAACTTTTTTCGGATGTACACATGCATGTTCGGGTACATGTTCTTGCCATTGGCTCTCGGATGCATTTTATATGCTCATAAGTCGTCGCCAAGTCCATCTAGTTTAATTGCAATTCAATTACGATTCCTTATTTATATTCTCTTCTTTTTATTGAAATAAGGGTTGTAATCAGCCACTTGATGAGAAGGGACTTCAAGTTTTACATGGATAACGATCTCAGAGCAGTAAGCAAGGGAGAATGGGGTACAACCAGTTACAGATCCATGGGTAGTTCTATAAGCCCATAATACTGTTGGGAGTTCATCTGCCCATTTATCTCTAGCCTTTTCCAAACCTCTCTTCACCACAGGCTTTATGATTTTGTTCATAGCTTCAACCTATCCATTTGTAGTTATAATAGATCATGGAAGGTCATAAGGACAGATGACGTTACGGATAATGAAGTTGATTATTTTCTTAATCTTGGTCGTGGTTAAGAGTTCTTCATCTGCCTATTTGGTAAAGTAATCAACTGCTATGATGGTGTATTTCGCACCACCTTTAGGATCGGCAAGAAGATTATTTCAGTGCCCCCAAGTGGCAAACAGCTATGGACTAGCCATTTAAGTAATTTCCATCGATGGGTTCTCGGACTTTTTGCACACATCTTGCACTCGTCGCATTGTCTAGCATGATCAACCGCATCTGGATTGATAGTTGGCCAGTAATACATGTAGTATAGTATTTTCTTTATCATGGTTCTTCCTTTGATGTTATCGCCGCATTCTTCTTCATAGACTTTGCTCAAGATATCATCATGGCAATACATTGAAACATGGGGATGGATAAACTCCTTTCTACACATGACTTATTCTAGGATGATTTGGCGTGAATCTTTGAGGAGGATCTATCGTTTTCCATTCCTCCATTCAATAAGAATTCCTCGTTGTAGATAGTCTTTGATAGGAGTCAACCATGACACCTTTTCTGGCTCTGTCTCCAAGACCTAGCCGATCTCCATCCATCAATGCTTGGAATATTAAATATTTCAATCGAAACAATGTATGTCCGTTGCACGTCCCTAAAATTGGCCAGCTTGTCCAGTGACTGGACTCTTTTCATTTTGTTCACTGAGTATGTATGTAATGATGTAATACGTTAAGTCGGTTAGTAGCTCTTGGACCTGGCCGAGATAAGGAGCAAGACAATGCCCCCTAGCAAGATCAACTTCCTTAACTTTGCATACTACCAATCAAGAATCATAAAAGATATGTAAATTTTCCACTCCAAATCCTCTAGCAAGTTTGAGGCTGGCGGTCAAGGCTTCATACTAAGTATTGTTGTTTGTTACAGGAAATTGAGTTTCAGGACGTAGCAGATTGATCGTTCCTCAAGAGTCATTAACATGACTCCTGCACCATAATACTGATCACTGGATGCTCCACCCGCTTACATTTTCCACCTATTGGTTGGTTCTCTATTACTCTTCAAGTAGTCATCTGATGCAGTGAATTCGGGTGTGAGGTATGCTAATTTCCATCCTTGAATATCCCTTCGAGGGAAATAAGTGATATCGAGTTGGCTTAGTTTGATATTCTATTTAAGTAGTCTTTCAGACGTCTCAGGTCATTGTATGCCCTGTCGCAACGGCTGGTAGGCATAGACATTGATGAGGTGAGCCTAAAAGTAAGAGTGGAGCTTTCATGATGAAATCAATAGATATTGTGCTAGCTTTTGTAGCTTCGGGTTGATATCCAATGCATGACTCGCGATAGTTAAGGAAATCACATATGCATGTCAGAATGGGTCCAAGGGAACATATCATCATTTATTCAGAAAAATTCAACTAATTCTTTTATTATCATTGCATTGAGTTGTGATCCGATATTCAGCACCCGGAAAGGGTCGCCATGGCTGGCTGTAATGTCGACTGTTAGCTTAGCAGGTGCAATCCCGGATTCTTTGAGTTCAGATGTAACTATTTTGCATAACATTCAATGTGAAATATGGTTGGAATGGTCAATGTTGATGGTTACTCTAGTCGAATCTTAGAGTCGTATCATGAGTTATTAAGTCTAATAGTGAAGGACTATGAATGCCATAATCGATTATCAGGAAATGGCCATAGATCAGGCTTAAAGGCACGTTGAAGGAAATGTCGAGTAGGGGTCGGCCTCGAGTTATGTGCAACTGTATAGCTGGATCTTGCTATGAGTTTGAATTTGCTTGTATATTCGAGTAATGCACTTTCTATTCCTTGCATTCATGATCCTTTACCCATCCTTCGGGTTGGAGTGACAGTCAGTTGCCTACGATCTAAAGTATCGATTTAATGATTCTATCTGTATGTATATTTTCGGTCGTAGCCTTGAGTAGCTGTAAGCACTATTTATAATTTTCAACATTGAGCTATCGCAGGTAGTCTTTGGATGACCACGTGTCTGCTCCTAGTCTCGGGTTGAAAAATGCACTACATGGACGGTTGAGTCTCACCCTAGCAATGTTTATATTCCCGCCTAAACTCCAAAGACACAAAGTTGATTGGTGAATAGTCGGTTCACATTCATCTTGCTTCTCGCTCGTGCCCCTAGGTCTGGAGCATATACCGTTATGTAGGAAGACCAGCCATGCCCACTTTAGCTTTACTCTCTTTCTCGTTGAATCGCGGGATTAGGTAAGTTGATGGGAGGTTGGTTCTCGCCTATCTTGGATTGTATTGTGGTTTTGCATTTCAAGAGGAATACTTTGATTCCTCGTCAATTTCAAGGCGTATTTTGGACATTGGACAGTCAGCCATGTCCACTTGGTTCATGTTTTGTAATCAGATCTCGAGGTAAAGTTGGCTCAAATGCAGTCGAGTCATGCTCATCCAGTTTCATACCCCTCCTGATGGATCGAAGGAGGGTGCTGAAGAATTTTTGACCAAGTCTTCATGGTTTACCCTCCTTTCCACACTTTGGAGGTCATAGTTTTTCAAGGAATATCCGAGGCACATTTGTATGTGCTTGGTACGGATCAGTATTGACCCTCGATCTGAGGTATGATATAGTCGGTCGCCCGTAGCTTTGGATGCCGTTTCGATTGGTACTATATGAGACCTCCCTGTAGTCGTTGCCTTAAGTTGTAAAGAACGCCAAGCTAGAGCTATAGTAAGCTGTCGTATTCAGCTTTTAGAGATTTGTACTCCTGCTTCCAGCATTGATTTGGCCAGGCCACTTGTTGGATGGTCGAACTCCATCCTTAACAAGTTAATAATCCTCCTATCGATTTCAGGCCGAAAGTTTGCGAAATAGAAAATGGTCGTAATCCACTCATTTATTTATCGATGTTTTTGCACTACTCTTTATTCTTGTGACTTAGTGTTATTCTCCCCCTAGTCGACTTGCGCCCAATTTGTTTCATGTTTCGGTCCACGCTCTGGGGACTTGGACATTTGTCGAATGGTTTATCCTATATTCCATAGTTTGGGACGTAGAGATTTTCATCAATTCGTTTATACTCTAGTCCTCACTCTGGGGACTTAGAGTACTTTAGTTCGCTTCAGGAACTTAGATATTTTTCTCGAGTCGTTTATACTCTAGTCCACACTTTGGGGAAGTCCGTGCTCAGGGGACTTGGAGTACTCTAGTCCGCACACTAGGGACTTAGAGATTTTTAAGTCGTTTACATTTTAGTCCGCACTCAGGAAACATAGAGTACTCTAGTCCGCACTCTGGAGACTTAGAGGTTTTTAAGTTGTTCATACTCTAGTCCACACTTAGGGTACATAGAGTACTTTAGTCCGCACTCTGGGGACGGAGAGGTTTTTAAGTCGTTTATACTCTAGTCCTCACTCAGGGGATTTAGAGTACTCTAGTCCACACTCTGGGGACGTAGAGGTTTTTAAGTCGTTTATACTCTAGTCCGCACTCAGGGGACTTAGAGTACTCTAGTCCGCACTCTGGGGACTTAGAGGTTTTTAAGTCGTTCATACTCTAGTCCGCACTCATGGGACTTAGAGTAATCTAGTCCGCACTCTAAGGACGTAGAGGTTTTAAGACGTTTATACTCTAGTCCGCACTCAGGGGAATTAGAGTACTGTAGTCCACACTCTGGGGATGTAGTGGTTTTTAAGTCACTTATAGTCTAGTCCACACTTAGGGGACTTAAAGGTTTTTAAGTCATTTATAATCTAGTCCACACTCAGGGGACTTAGAGTACTCTAGTCCGCACTATGGGGACGTAGAGGTTTTTAAGTCGTTTATACTCTAGTCCGCACTCATGGAACTTAGAGCAATATAGTCCTCACTTTGGGGACGTAGAGGTTTTTAAGTCGTTTATACTCTAGTTCGCACTCAAGGGACATAGAGTACTCTAGTCCGCACTTTGGGACTTAGAGGTTTTTAAGTCATTTATACTCTAGTTCGCACTCAGGGGACTTATAGTACTCTAGTCCGTACTCTGGGGACGTAGAGGTTTTAAGTCGTTTATACTCTAGTCTGCACTCAAGGGACTTAGAGTGCTATAGTCCGCACTCTGGGGACGTAGAGGTTTTTAAATCGCTTATACTCTAGTCAGGACTCAGGTGACATAGAGTAATCTAGTCCGCACTCTGGGACTTAGAAGTTTTTAAGTCGTTTATACTCTAGTGCGCACTCAGTGGACTTAGAGTACTCTAGTCCGCACTCTGGGGACGTAGAGGTTTTAAGTCGTTTATACTCTAGTTTGCACTCAACGGACTTAGAGTACTATAGTCCGCACTCTGGGTACGTAGAGGGTTTTAAGTCGTTTATACTATAGCCTGCACTCAGGGGACTTAGAGTACTATAGTCCGCACTCAGGGGACTTAGAGGTTTTTAAGTCGTTTATACTCTAGTCCCCACTAAGGGGACTTAGAGAAATCTAGTCCGCACTCTAGGGACATGGAGGTTTTTAAGTCGTTTGTACTCTAGTCCGCACTTAGGGGACTTAGAGTACTCTAGTCCGCACTCTGGGGACTTAGAGGTTTTTAAGTCGTTTATACTCTAGTCCGCACTCAAGGGACTTAGAGTACTCTAGTCCGCACTCTGAGGACGTAGAGGTTTTTAAGTCGTTTATACTCTAGTCCGCACTCAAGGGACTTAGAGTACTCTAGTCCGCACTCTGGGGACGTAGAGGTTTTTAAGTCGTTTATACTCTAGTCCACACTCAGGGGACTTAGAGTACTCTAGTCCACACTCTGGGGATGTAGAGGTTTTTAAGTCGTTTATACTCTAGCCCGCACTCAGGGGACTTAGAGTACTCTAGTCCGCACTCTAGGGACGTAGAGGTTTTTAAGTCATTTATACTCTAGTCCGACCTCAGGGGACGTAGAGTACTCTAGTCCGCACTCTGGTGACGTAGAGGTTTTAAGTCGTTTATACTCTAGTCCGCATTCAGGGGACTTAGAGTACTCTAGTCCGCACTCTGGAGACGTCCAGTATATTAAGTCGCTTATACTCTAGTCCGCACTCAGGGAACTTATAGTATTGTAGTCCGCACTCTAGGGACATAGAGGTTTTTAAGTCATTTATACTCTTGTCCGCACTAAGGGGACTTAGAGTACTCTAGTCCGCACTCTGGGAACATAGAGGCTTTTATTGAGAGCAGCCACATTTCCACCCTTTGATTTATATTTCATTTACCATACCGAGGCTAATGTTGTCGAATGAACGATCGACCCATGTTTGCTTATGGAATGGGATTCTGCCCCTAGCATGAGGGATGAAACTTGAAAAATGGATGGTCGATTGTCGTCCTCTTGATAACTATAGCTCTTCCAATCAAGTCAAGGAAGGAGGTATATGACAGATGGTTAGATCACATCCATGTTGGGCTAGATAGTCAAATCTTACACAATTTGCTTCGTATCTCTTTCCAGAAAATAAGGATAATGGATTATTGAGTAGACATAGCAATTTGCATATGTTTCAAGGTGCAGTCGTGTCCATGTATTAAGAGTGATCGTTGGCGAGTAGGTAGTCCATCACAGCTACTCCAAGTCAGGCTTTCGAACAACCTTTTGTGTTTAAGGTAGGATTTGATGTGTAGATGATCAAATCACATCTAGTGTAGATAGATCCCAGTGTCACAGAGCTTCAGGAGAGGCATTTGTATTTTGTCGAACTTTGTTTTATGACTCGATTTGAGTGGATGATCGGGCCATATTCATTTCGAGCCTTGCATAGGCCTTCAAATCAAATATGGAGGTCGACGAATGAACGATCAATCGTGTTCACTTTGTATTGGGCTCAGATCGTGATGAGTTTTTCAATATCTAGTCCATAGCCTAAAACCGAAGGCATATGGTTGTTGGTAAGCGGTCAAATCATGCTCGTTTTGATGAAACTCCACAGGTTTGAACACGGTCTACGTGGATTGGTTGGTGGCCAAATCTAAGTACCTGCTCAGCTGCATTGTTTTGAAAGTAGTTTACTTAGTCATAGTTCATAAAGCAATTGAAATAGAAATAGAAATGGAAATAATTCAAAGAAGATTGGGATAAATATCATTGATAAGTGAAGCAGCATCGTGTGCTTGCTATTCGACTTTTCCCCTAGCTCCTTTCAAAGGGATGTTGGCCGTCCGCAGTCCAATTGATAATCATATCCCTTTATTAATAGGCATCGGATGTTCGCTGCCCGCCATTCTGCAGGACTTGTACATACTATTGAAGCTTTCCTTTCTAGATCGGCTTTTCGATCACACCTCGGAGGTGTTTGTTATCGCTCGTGTTAGGATCCGCGAGCATCTTGGAATATACAACATTCCCTTGATTTTCTTTAGACTTTGCTGTACCCTCTCAAGGTTGGTTTCCAATACCATTCTAAGTCGCAAGTCTTCAAGTATAGGTTATCAATTGAATCTTTCAAAGACCATACGAATCGAATTT
This sequence comes from Allium cepa, assembly GCA_030765085.1. Lineage (NCBI taxonomy): Eukaryota > Viridiplantae > Streptophyta > Magnoliopsida > Asparagales > Amaryllidaceae > Allium > Allium cepa. The sequence continues at coordinate 70,078,143 of CM060930.1, read as the reverse complement.
TGAGGTCTTGTTTTATCTACTAGGATCAGCGTCCTTAGCCAACGGGTCTTCATTGTTATCTTTCCTAGTCTGTTCCGCTCTTCCACACTTTGGTCTAGATTCATTTTTGTCATAGAAACGATCCATGGTCGCAGGAGGCTCTCCATCTAACTAGCCGTGAAAATGTATTTGGAGGTTGAGTCTCCTCAAACGTGACTAGTATGACATCCTTTATAGAATTTGGAATAAATTGCTTAGAGCCAAACGTTGGTCTGGTTGGAGTCACTAAAGTTGAAGTGCTGGGTCAGTAAAGAATGGTGCTTGGAGTCATCTTGGCATTTGCCTAGAGTCATATCATCTATGTTCTCCAACCTTTGGTAGTATCATTTGAGTAGCGGTTGCTTGTCCATTCCCTTGTTGTCGTTCAAAAGCTGTGGCTAGATAATCTATGTCCTGGTTGACCATGGAATGTAAGGGAAGTGGATATAATGTTCCTTTATTAAGTTGAGTTTTGAATTCACTGGTTGACCATGGGTCGTACCCGATTTTTTTTTTTGAAAATAGGGATCGTATAAGAGACCGATGAAACTTAAGTTTGGATCGGTGTGGATGCCGTTCGGCATAGGCATACGGCTCGGTGTGGATGCCGTTCGGCATAGGCATGCGGCTCGTCCTGGAAGCCGCTCGGCATAGGCATGTGGCTCGGCTTGGATACCGCTTGGCATAGGATTGCGGCTAGTAATGGATGCCGCTCGGCCTAGATGCCGCTCGGTATAAGCATGCGGCTCGGCCTAGATGCCACTCGGCATAGACATGCGGCTCGGCCTGGATGTTGCTCTGCATAGGAATGCAGCTCGGCCTGAATGTGGCTTGGAATATTACCGCTCGGCATGCACTCGATTGGCATGCACTGGGTCGCTCGGTGTACTCTCGCTCGGCATGCGTTGGGTCGCTCGGTGTACTGCCGCTCGGCATACACTCGTTCGGCATACACTCGTTCGGCATACTCTCGCTCGGCATGCACTAGGTCGCTCGGCATACTCTCGCGCGGCATGCATTGTCGCTCGGCATCCACTCTTGCTCGAAATACATTGTAGCTCGGCATACAACCTGGGTCGGGTTGTTTCCCCTCGCTCGGCATACACTATCACTCGGCATGCAATCTGGGTCGCTCGGTGTAACCTCGCTCGGGATACTCTCGCTCGGCATATACCTTTTCAGGGGCAATAGGCGTACACTTTTTCTAGGGCGATCGACTGAATTGCCTTTAGAAGAGGGTCGGCCATCATTCAACTTGAGTGCAAACTTCTACATCCAATCACCAGATCTTGCCACATCAGTGAATCCAATCTACGACTATCATCTTCATTTAGATTTCTTTCAAATATGAGTAGAATAGGAAGTTTTCTAGTAAAAAACTAGATCTATCTCGTGAATATGGAAATCCACTAGTAGACGATGAGATCCAATCGAGCTGAGAATTCAATTCCCAGTGAAAGCACCAAAATGTTTGCACCAAAATCGATCACTAACACCCTTGAGTAGAGTTATGTAGAGAGATTAGTGAAGAGAGTAAATTAGAACAAAAGAATAGTGTAATTCAATGCAAAAAGAACAACAAAAACGATAACACCAGATTTATATGGTTCGACATAATTGCCTATGTCCAATTTGAGTTTAATCTTCATTGCTTTCTCAATCACTTAAATATAGACACAATCCGTAAACCAATCACTTGCATATAATTTGATTTAAAAAGATGAGAGTATCCAACATGGCAGGGTCTCCCTTGTGGGCTCGGAAAAAGGTCCATTTCACTGTGCCCCTACTCTTCTATTTATAGACGAAGATGGGTTGGACTTCCCTTATGGGCTTGGGAACAAGGTATTTCGACCCATAGTAGGTGACTTCTACGTACCGGGCCAGGCAAGCCATCGCTCTTGCTTTGTTGTGGGCCTAACAACTTGCTAACACCTCCAGTCTGCATCGTGCCAGGGATGCCGAAATATGTCGATTGCATCAAACCCTTATACCTCCAAGCTCTTCTTGGTCAGAATCTTGTATAGTGCTAATAATAATATCTTCAACTGTCATTTTATAGCCGGCCCAAGGTGCTGGGTAACATAATACACATTAAATTTCGTTAGCTTTTAATTTAGTACCTTTTCATTTCAACCTGGAAACATAATTACTTCACATACTATACATGGTAACAAAACGACTCGAGCCAAAATTAGCAAAACCCCGAGACAATTACAAACTTCCCAGAGTAACACTCGCATCATCTTTTCCCTAAGACACTCTCGCAAACAACACGATGATCTCCCCGAGCCAACTCTTCTTCACCAAATCCCACTAATTCTTCCAGATACATCGTGCACCAGTGCACGTACACCGTTGCACCAACCCTCTCTGATCCTTCCTTCGATCCTCGACCAGTCGATGACATCCCCACCGTCCCTCACGACCACTAAGATCGTCGATATCGCCAAAGGAACGAAAACAAGCTATCGAACACACAGGGATCAAAACTCGATCAACCAAAAGCTCTCGCCGACGATGAACTCCACCACCAGATCCTCAACTGCCTCTTCCAAAGTTGCATCTCGAACCCAAGCATCTATTCCCCTCCTCGCAATCTGATCTGATGCACCAATGACGTCAAAATCGCCTCGACATCAACTCTGTCCAAAATAGGTCAACTAGCCCTAGATCATCGATCCCTGGCCACCGCAGTCCTCTAAAAACCCCTCTTCCAATTTTCTTGAGATCCCTAACACTCCAGCCTCCTCTAGTAATGATCTCGTCGCTCACCACTTCGCCATTCATCGGAATTTGGCGATAAAGCAAAAACCGATCATCTCACTAATTCACAACATCTACCAATTTAAAAATCACGAAATTTATATCAAAATTCATGATTCTCATATACAAATCAGATTCTGAAATCCAAAGATGAAATTGTATTCATTGATTTTCAACTTATTGTTTATTATTACTATAATCTTCAATTTCCACAATATTTACTAAATATATACACTTAAAATTACTTTTAAAAATAAGATTACATTATTATAATCATTTTCTTTTCATTGATCAAAATCTAATAGTGATTCTTTAGAAAGATAGAATTATTTTTTTATTTAAAAAAGTTGTTCTTGAGCCTGAGATTCATCAAAGACATATGTTTACATATATACAGACATGCTTACAATATATAGCATAATTCAACTATATTCAAATTGAAAACATCCATGCAAACATTTATACATCATCATCACACATATATATCACATGCATTATTACCAAAAGATTTTTTCTTTTAAAGAAAAATGTTTACTCACTAGAAACTCAAAGAAGCAGAGAACAGGTTATCATTGTTCTGGAAATTTGTTGTTTGATTTGCACTGATTTTTGAAGTTGAGTTTGCTTGTTTTAAGTTGAAATTTGAAATCTTTACTTGTTGAATTTTTGAAACTACTGTATGAACCTGTGAAGCTTGCAGTTGTTTGTTTGATTTGAATTTTCTTTTAGTTTTGTTTTTAGAAAGAAAGAGTTGAAAAAGAAAATGTTTTAACCTGTACACAACCTAGCCTTAAAAAGATTCATATATATTTTTTCAATTAAGAAAATCAATGCTTGCCACTTGTTTTTTTTCAAATTATATTATGCTTACAAATGTCATTGCATGTAATTATGATTATACAAATCTCCTAAAACAATATTATATGAATAACAAATGTTTAATCTCTCTTTTTAATTAATTACTTAGGTTTACAAATGTTTTAAATCTTTATTAAATGTTTTCCTTAATACTTATGTTTTATTAAATTATGTAATGTGTTTATGTCTTTATTAAATATATATTTTTATGTTTATAAAGTTTTATACATTTACAAACTTCTTAGATCATGAGATATTTAAAGAGAAAGTATATTTAAACCTTTATATTTATTTATAGAACATTTTAGTTAAAGTAAAGCATAATAAACCTTTTTATTAAATATTTCTTTAAGTTTTATTTGTTTTTAAACTATAAATAAACTATGCTTTATTTCAAGTATAAAAGAAAAGTGTTTTATTTCAAATAAAATTTTAAAAAAATGTGTTTTAAACATTTTTATTAAATCTTATTTAAACTTAAGCTAAAATAATTTTAATTCACATATATATTAGTTTTGAAAATATAGAATTTATTTTAACTAGCTTTGAAAATTATTAACTTGAATTTAAAATATAACTTCCAAATCACAACATATATACATATACATATACATATATATATATACATTATAATTTGAAAACATATTTTTTTATGAAATTTAAACCGAACTTTTTATCCATAATGTATATACATATGTATACATTATAAATAGAATACATCTTAATATTAGCTTTGAAAAGAATAACTTTTGCCAAATTTATATATCTACAAAAGAAGATTATCAAATCAAATAATTATTAATGAAGATTGTTAAATCAATATTACTACTTAAAATAATTACCTTAGTATATTATCAAATATATATTGCCTAAAATTCCAGATCATCACATTACTATACAGCTTACACTGCACAGCGGAATATACATCGAGTACGCGTGATACATCTCGCCATCCAGCTCATCTCCTGAGCTCCACAGCATCCTATCATGTATTTGTAATACTTGGTCTGACCCGAGCATTATAATAAATAACACCTGAGTCAGTCAGGGAAACCAGCGTGCGAAAACACATTAAATTGGATTATTAAAGTTTCCAAAATCCTTTGAAATTAAAGGTATCTCGTAAGACCACGCCACAAATAAACATGCCAGATTTTTGCCTTACAATAACCAAAACATTTTTTATCAAATCCTCTGATGTTATAATAGTGTCTAAGTACAAATACTTATTCAAGTAACCAAAATTGTTACTTTCATTAAATTCGAGCATAATAGGTTTACAAACAAGTTCGAAGGCACTTATTGGAGATTGGGTTTCCATATAATGGCAGGGCTACTGGGGTACCGCCTGTCACAGTACGTTGTCTAGATCAACGTACCGAGGATCACTCCCGATACCCTGCAACACAAAACCGGAGCTGCCCCTTATTGGATAGTTCGAATAAGATCACCCTGCGGTTGGGATCAACAATCGCCCAATAAGCCGAGATCAAAAAGGGACATCTAGACAAGGATGACCTTACCCTTCTTGGGTGCTACCCACTTAGCCTTGTTGCACCTCTCCTAATTTAGCCATTCTCGGTTGATGAGGCTTGAAGCTATGCATTACCTTTTTAGAACACATTTCACTTACAATGCTCATCGTCGTCTTGACGATGGTCTAATAGCATTCGTCCATACAAGTTGCCCTAGGTCTGGACAAACCGAATCACCATCTTCATCATCTTCACGGTCTTCATTTGCAAACGTTCAAAATGGATCGAAGTGGTTTTCGAATAATAAAATCTAATCCCGGTCTCTTTGAAACGATCAACGCATTGGCTAAAATATTGATAGTCGGTTATCTAACTATCAAGTTAAATGATCATTTAAACAATTACTTTATTTCCCCTACAAAGCACCAAGCCCTTTAAAATTTAGCTTTTAAACCAACTAAATCGCTTTATCCAAAAATACACTTTGAAAACATTTAAATAAAATACTTTAATTACTTTATTCAAAATAATACTTATAAATCCTAACATAATTTCCCGAGTAAAACTTTAGCCAAAAACTACTTTTCAAAATAAAACTGTTATGTAAGGTATAAATATTTAATAGTTATCCTTTGCATCAAAATACTAATTAACCCTTCTAAAAATAATTACTAATATAATTAAATTAAATTAAATAAATATTAACTTTAATAATTTTAAAACAACTAAATAATAATTTTCTAAAACATTCTTTCGAAGCCACTTTTAAAACTTCCAATTTATACGTAAAAATCTCTTTTGAAAATATACTTGGCTTTTTAGGGAAATACACTTTCCATTTCAATATGGTCCATCTAATCACTTATAAATCCTTCTCGATTTATCCCAATTTAATTTACGTCCCAATCCCGTAAATTTACTTTCCCATACTTTTAAAAATAAACCACTATTTATTTTTAAACAAATCACCCTTTCCTTATAAATTCCCGCCATGAATTTATATTTTCAAATTTATCCACTGATAAATATTTCACTTTATAAACCAGTTTATAATTTCCATACCCTCATTTTCCTTTAAATCCAGTTTCAAACACTTAGTCGATTTCCCAATCGATTCTCTGAATTAATTCCATTTAAAAATTTATTTTTGATTTACTTTTTATCAATTTATTTCAAATTTCTCCTATTTATTATTTTCCAACTCATTTAAAACTTAACTTTTAAAAAAAAAATCCTTCGCACCTAAAAATCAATATTTCTTAAGTACTTAATTTTTTAAAATTTTTAATTTACATTATTCACTTTATTCTTATCCCATATTCTGGAATTTATTAAGTAGGATTTTTAAAATCAACTATTTTTTTTCCAATTTGCCCTTTTAAATTTATCCTTCTTTATAATAAATTTCCTACTTTAAATTTTCTCCTTTTATTTTTCCTTTTAAAATTCAATATTTATATTTTTAAAACGACACAATATATTTAGAAATATATTAATGTAAAATAAATTAATTTTCCAACATAATATATCGCAGATTATCCAATATTTCATATGACTGAATATGAAAATAAATTCAACATTTTTGAGGAATCCAGTTGGATCCCTCCAACCTGTTTCCCTACATCCATAGATGTTAGCACAATATAAACATACCAATCCCCCTTCAAGGCGGGATATCGCGGTATAAGGGGCCATCCGCTATTATGCGGGATGCATTGGGTCTCATCCGCTATATAATGCGGAAAACCAATCACTCCAATATATATATATATACACTACTATACATAATATCACATATCACATCCAGACTGATAATAAATTATCGATTCAAGAAATAAACCAATAATTTAAATTTAACCATTTAAATTAACAGATAATCCAATTTGAGTGAGGTTAACTCACCTTGACTTTTAATTTGCAATCCGATCCAAACCGGCTATTTCCTTCACAATTTTGGACCTTATACAAACATTATATGGTTTATTAACATTTGAAGCAATCTACGAATCATTTTCCATTTAATAATTTAATTTAAACTAATACTTTAGTTATTAAACTAATTTTCCTTCAATAAATAATTTTTGTAACTAGAATAATTAAATAAATTGATTAAACAAATTAATCACTATAATCCATTAATTTATAATTAAACGGTACGCTAAAGTATGTATATGTATATTTACTTTATTAAAACTACATATATACATATATATAAAATGTTTTTACCAGGTCTGAACTTAAGAAATGGTTTCATAGAAAATCTGTATATGTTTACATATAAATATAGATCTTTAATTTCAAGAATAAATAGTTTCATATACCTTACTGTAAAAATTAGTTACTGTGTTACATATTCTTCTTTGAAACTGCATATACTAAAATAACCTGTATGAATCAAATCTTTATATAAATTCCTACATTTTTTCCAAAATTCTATCTGAAAATATATATTTCTGTCTAAAAAGAGTTTTCTACTTTTAAACTTCATATATATATTTTTCCAATCTGTAATATATTTTTAGTAAAAAAATATAAAACAGGAACAGGCTATACCTTACTGCTTTCCAGACCAACACGCCTTCCACGCTTCCCCAACCCTAGCCATCATCGCGTCGTACTCCTTTACAACTGGACCCACTCTCGGTAATCGAACTCAAAACCACGGCCTGCTCAAGAACCACCCACGACGACATCCGCGAACTCAATACCCAAAATCTCGATTGAAATCGATTTCGTCCCCATTTTCTTTATTCCACCTCAAACGAAATTGATTTCGTTCTTTCGTTTCTATCTATATTCCGAATGCTCTGGGTCGACGAAATGAAAAGGAAATGGAAGGAGGGAACGCGTTTCAATAATGAGGAGAGGGATAGCATACGTGACCCTTATTTCATTCAGCCATTATTTGATTATTTTAATGAAAAAGACTAGAAGGGGGAGACAAAATTTTCGTTTGTTCTTCACTCTTTAAATTTCTGCCAAGATTTCCCAAAAAAATGAAGGTGCTCGATTGTTTATTAAAAGGTGAGGAGGATGGGACAAGATGGAAGGTTAACGTGCCAAAATAAATTTGCTACAGTGATGGTGAATTGAAAGGAAAAAAATTTAATGTGGATATAAATGAAAAGTTCTGATGTAAAAAAAATTCACCAGTCAACTCATATATAAATTAATTAAACTTAAATTGTCTCGATAAACGCAAATCAAAATCTTATCCTCCTATCGAGGCGAGCCGCTAGGCGTTTATAATGTTATACCCCTATTTAAAATGCAATGGAAAAGGTTTCGAGTCCTAATACGATCATATGGACAAGATTGCTTTTTGGACCCAGTTATTATATTGAATTTTCGATATAAATTTTAGCGCTATTACACTTCATATGATCATACAACAACTCTAAAAGCTACGAATTTAAAATACGATAATAATACAATAGTACGGATCAAACGGAACTGGTTTTATCGAATTCCCAAACTGTGCCCCGGATGGTTATTTTTAAACGTCAGTTTAAACGGTATATTTTTCAAACTGAAAAAACTACTTTTAAATTCAAATTTAAAACGTTTATTATCTTTAGTATTCCCAATATAAATTTTACAAGCCTTTAAATTATTTTTAACAGGCCTGAAATTCCAGATTTCATATTTTACCCAATAACCAGTAATTAAATTCAATAGTTTTAATTATCCAATAATTAGTGATATTTGAAATTCAAATTAAAAATTAACCTCTAAATATTTAAAATCAATTAGATATTCCAATATCAAATTTCTAGAATTCTGCGTCGTCACAGTAATGCAGCAGACAACATGATGTGGGAATAGTAATAGTAATAATATATTATGTATGCATCCTCCGACCTCTACAATAGATCTTCGATGAGCTGAAAAACTCAGGACTTATCCGAGCGTAATGAAAAGACAAAACACTCGAGTCGGGACTAAAATATCCCCATGTAAGTCAAATAGATATCGCATATAAGATGAGTGTAACGGTGTCAGGGATGTTTACAGGATTTCACATCTCTTATCCAGTGTATAACACGCATACAATAACTCAAGAGATGTTACGAGATTTTCATTTCTTGAGGATCCATCAAAATATTTACATGTGGTAGAATACGCTACATATATAATGTCTAATCAATAAAATAAATATTTTTTCTTAGCGCTAAGGCTTTACATTAATCCCCCTTAACGCGTTTTTAAGCATTGTCGTGCAGTTTGCATATAAAAAAATAAGTTAAAACGGTCGGTGGATAGGGATGCGCCGTGATACGACAACACTAAACTAAAATCGTATGGGTCTCATTTAGGGATAAAAGTATGACAAGGCACGTGAGGCAATGCCTAAGGTAGGAAACTACCAATTTACCCTTCTCGACTGGTGGTAATGCATCATAGCCATGTTCGCCCACCGCATCCAACGCTCCCATAATCCGATGGGTACGCACCAATCAATCACAATGTAAATGATGGTAATATGAAGAAGTGCGTCCGCTGGGTGTAGCTAACCCACTTGGCCGGTATGGCTCCTGTTTAGTCATTTCAAATTGGCATAAGTGCCTAGCTAATCAATCATCATTCTCTTTCTTCAAATCCAGCAAATGACGCCAAAATCCAACCACTTTGTTCTGGGTCGTCACCCTACATACACAACTGTTAAAGTTGTTTCGATATCGACAGAGAGTATGCCTATATCTGGCTCCGGTCTCCTTAATAACCAAAGGTCGTTTTACATACCGGTTGGTTCTTTTATATTTCAAAAACAGTTCATACTTGATATAAAAATATCATATTTGCTTCGAAATAAAATCCATTTCGAAATTATTATATTTACTCAAAATATACCATTTCAGTTCAAAATCATTTTTGCCATAATATCACGGTTTCGCTTCCAAAATCATTTCGAATTCCAATTTGGTTATACTTCATATAACCCAATTCGTATTAAAATCCATGATTTAAAATAAACATTGCACCCTTGACCATTTTCAATTTTTGAAAAATAGTTTGAATAGTTTTAAAATAGTTTAAATAATTAAAATATTTTAAATGGTTAAAATAGTTTAAATGCTTAAAACAGTTTAAGTATTAAAATGGTTTATATAGCAAAATAATTTGGAAACAAAAATAATTGGTATATGTAAGAAGATAGCTTTTAAATAGTTTTATATTAAATAATTTATTTGAAAATAGTTTCAAAGTCAAACCGATCCAATTCCATGTTCCCAGTTCAAATCAATCAAAAATTCCCATTATATCGATTCAATTTCGATTTCTGTTCAAATCAATTTCGACTTCAATTTCAAATTAATTCAATTCCACTTTCAAATACAATTAATTCAACTTCAATTAATTCAACTTCAATTTCAATTTATAATGATTTCGAGCTCGATCATTAAAATATTGATTCCAAACATTAAAATCAAATTATCCTTTAATATCCTGTTTCAAATTCAAATCTTCAAATGTAATTCAATTTCAAGCTCAATTTTGAAATATCGTTTTTGTATCATTACTTAGTAATATTCAAAGTTTGAATAAAAGTTCGCTCTTTTAAAACAAATCGATTTCCAAAATTTAAATTATATTTCGATTATAACTTCAAAATCTCAACTTCAATTATTTAAACAATTTCGATTACCAAATTTTAAATTTCAAAATTCAAAGCTCAAGTTCGAAAATAACTTGATTTCTATAATTTTATTTTTATTTCCTTAAGTCAAAATCATTTAAATAATTTCAAATCAATTTTTTTTAAATCATTTAATTTAACCAATCCGGTGTCGGTATATAATTTTTTATCCTATGGCCAAGTAATCAGTTATTTCAATTTAATTTTAGGGATGGATATATCATTTCAACCCAAATCACAATGTCATAAGTACATCTCATTTCAACCTATTTCTTAATTTATTCGAAGTAATTCAATTTACAGTCTATATACTGCAAATAATATAAAGGGTGATAATAGGATATATTAGAATAAATAAACATCCAATCATCCGAAATATTAACCAATAGCATCCATCGCAATCAATCATCCAAACAGTTAATATAATAAACAACAGTTTCATAGATATTAATATTGGGTAATAAACTGGCTATTCAATTTCAATTTCAAATTTAACTGTCAATTTTAATGTATAACGGTTAATTCAAATGAAAATCATATTTATCTACAGCAATCAATAAATTATCGTTTCATAAATTCAAATTTAACTAGCATAAAGATACTTTAGTACCTGCGAGCATTATAAAACACTCACCTTGAGTTTCAATTTCAAATCAAATTGAACGACGTTCGATTAAACCTAAAATTTTAACTAGCTCCAAATGACTCCAAATTTATTCCAAGATGTAGTGCTCGTCCATACAAACCTAACGCCGCTTGTTTCGTCCAATTCTAATAACGTACGAAAAAGATACGCAGTTTTAAAGGTTTCATATTATATAATATAAATAAATATTCAATTTCTTTCTTTCTTTTTTCTATTATCCTAAAATAAAATATGGTCGTTCACCCTTCTAGCAGCAGATCAGGCCGCACATTGCTTTTTTGCCATTGCGATTTCCTCTAGTACGAGAACCCACCGGCCGCGTCAACCACCAAACCACTACGACCACTACGTCGACCGATAACACGATCAGGAACAACCACCACGTGCGCCTACCTCGACTTCCCCTATGACAGGAGCTTCAATGAACTTGGTGCCTTCCTCCTCCTCGCAAAACGCTAACGAACGCTGCCCTTCGTCACCAATTTCTGGCCACCACGACATGTCGAATACGATCTTGACTGTATAGATGTGTAGCCTTCGACTTTCTCTCCAATATTCGTGTAGAGATCGAAGTGTAATTATAGATGGATAAGGAGATATCAGAGGAGGAAGACTGGAGCATTTCGGCCATTGAAGATTATAGAGGAGGCTGCATTTTATTTAGCTAGGGCTTAGTTGCACGCGTATATATATACATGACTATATTATTTTAATATTATTTTTCAACATTTTCAGACGAACTCCAAACGAAGTGTTCCGCCAGGCATTTATAATGTTTTACCCCTATTTCAAACGCAGTGGAACAGGTTTTGATGCCTAATTCGATCTTATGTGGCAGATAGGTTTTTGAATCGATTTAAAATATTAAATTTTCAATATTAAATTTCAAAGCGACTCTATACCATACGACCAAACGGTAAGTCCAAACGCTACGAAATTTGAAGTCCGATAATAATACTATTGCGGATCCAATGGAACTGGTTTCATCGAAATCCAAGATTGTGCCCCGGATCACTATTTTTAACTTACCTATTATAATATAAATTTTCTAATTTTTAACTATTCACTTTTAAACCCAATTATAAATGTTAACAATCTTCATTGTTGTTTAAATAAAATTTACATCAACTTTCGATATCATTTTCAGTCATGTTAAATTCAAAATTCAGTTATTCAAATAATTACAATATTAAATTTAAACAATTTTGATTATTCACTAAATCACTATCTTTTGAAATATAAGTTAATGAACTTATAAGATTTAACCTTCAAAAACGAATTCAAATTATAGAATGCTATTTCCATTTTATAGTCATTCGATTTCCATTATTCAATTATTCAAAAAAATTCCCAATGTTGAAATTTAACCAATTTAATTTAGATTTTATTCAAAATTCAATCTTCGAAATAAGTTTATTTCAAAATTTAATTCAAATTCATATCCAATAACTTAAATCCAAAATCATAAAATTTATTTATTTATTTAACCATTTTTATTCAATAATTATGCCAAAATTAATAATTTAAAGTAGCTAAAAGTACGGGTCGTTACACTTTTAATTTACACAAAAGTGGTCTTTTTATGAACTATGTCCATAGAGACTATCGCTATATATACCATAGCTTCAAAACTAGTTCACATCTCAAATACTCCTTTAAACCCTTACCTTTAGTATTTTTAATTACTTTATACCTTTGTATAAGGTTTTTGGAAAACAAAAGTAAAAATTAGAAAACTTCATAAAAAAATTCTAAGTAAAACAAGTTTAAACTCAAGGGATCTTTATGCCACAATAGAAAACAATTTCAAGTACTAACTTCCATTTTAGCATATAACAACCATATACATAATCAAAACACCTATATAAATGTCAAAGCATACATACAACAAGTAAATGTCATAGCTTGCACACGATTACTAAAACATTCCAACTACCTTTTCCTAAGTTCATAGAAATGAACACATATATGTACAATACAAACAACATCACTTTCCAAATAACCAAATAGCAACAAATAATCATCAACCAAAAGTAAAATTTAAATTTAGTTTAAAGGGCGAGCTTTACTCACCGAAATTAAACAAATTTTCATAACAAAACTACCACCACTTAGCACAAACACCCAGATCTACTTTTCCTTTACAAAACTTGATCTTTATGGCCTTGAGTGGTTCGGATGGGTTCAACCGTAGGTATATTGGGCTCGGCCTTGGGTTTGTGGGGGAGATTTGGGCTTGCTTTTGAAGAGAGGAGATGTAGAAAAGGAAAGGTGTAAAGATTAACTTGGTTTAAGATTTTTAAATAGAAAAAAGCAGGATTTTAATTTTGGAATTTTTTGGAAGCCACTAAAATGGAGATTAAGAATTTGGAAAGAAGAGGTGTTTTTGAAAAATTAATTAGTGAAAACAAAAACGGGAGTGGAAAATCGAAGAAGTTTTTATAAAAAAGGAAATAAGATAATTACCCTTTTACCCTTAGGTCACTTACCCTCCACATTAAAGTGCCACATTACCCTTCACTCACCCCTTCCCCTTCCTTATTTCTCATACCACCATCGCCCCCTTCCATCCATCATTTCAGTTCTTATTTGTTCTAGGACGATTTGTACGATATCACACTACCATTTCTCTTTTCATTTCATTTCATTTTAAAATTTTAAAAAGAAAAGTAAACATTACCATTTTAATTTTATATAAATATCTAAATTATTTTTAACCTTTACCATATCATATGTCATTATATTAATGTGTACATATATATTTATCCTAGTGTACACAATGTTTTCAAATAACTTTTTGACGATGAAAATACGAAAAATGATTTTTGGTTAGATTTTCGATTTTTCTTCAAACTAATTATTGTTTTTAAAAAAAATTCTAAAATAACTTCACCTTCATTATTTATTATTCAAAACAGATTTACTTGAGTTATAAAATCAACTAATTAATTATCTAAAAGTATATTAAATACTCATATATATAGTGATTAAATTCCAAGTCATTGCAGCATATATAAATCTGTTAGACTATGCCGCTAGAACACGATACGGGTTTTACCTCACAAAAATAACATCCATAGGTGAAAGAATGTAAAACAAATAAGAACAACAATCAAAACAAGAAAGGATGGATAGGGACGTGGTCAAATCCAAACTTAAAAAATGGACGAAATAATTAAACATAGAGAAGAGCTCAAGGTACTTATCGATGCCAATAAGAAAGGAATAACTTCAGGGTTCGAATCAAACAAGGAGAATGAATTTATCCAATGTGACTAGGAGGGTGCACCCCTTACACCTAAAGTATAACTCTAGATAAAATATACTTGAGAGTACAAGCGTCACTCTCGGGAACATCCAAGCTGGACCTCGGACACTAAATGCAAACATCTGAATATTTCCCATCAACGCATGCATGTTAAAACCTCTCTAGATAAATGTGAACATACCTTGATAGGTGCGACCCACTTGGCTTGACTCCCACTTGTGCTTTGGTTTTAGTTCTCCGGTGTTGGATACTAATGCTCAAAATGAGCTACAAATCATCTTAGCTTGACGAAGCATGAAGAAGGTTATCAAAATTGATAGTTGATGAATCAACTGTCGAAAAACAAACTAGTGCTATCCCCGGGAAAAAAATGAAGTTGGACAAGTTAGGGCAATATTGCTTCCTATCTTGACTCGACAACGTTCTTAACTTTAAGAATAACAAGGGTTTAAATGCCCCAAGTGAGAAACAGAATTGTCTTGAATCGACGAATACAAAGAGGATAGCCGAATTGACAAACAGTAAGTCAACTATCGGGAATAACAACATGTTCATAGATGAAAATTAAATCTCTTGCACTTATCACCATTCTTCGATCCCGAACTAGCACTATCCTAGGGAAAACAATGAAGCTAGACAAGTAAGGGCGGCGACGCTTCCCAACTTGTCCTAACAACATTCTTAAATTTAAGAATAGTAAGTTCCTTCAATGTTTAGTGCTAAGTTTAAGACTAAATATTTTCAATTAACAAATCAAACTTACGAAATATTTGACCCACAATTTTGCTTGATTATCACATCACAAATATTTGTAAAACACTTTAAAATACTCTTTAAATATTATTTTAAAGCACAAATTACATTTTTAAGTGTATTAAAAAGAAGGGCAAAAAACTAATGTCATTAAGACATTGTTTACTATAAACCCAAAACCAATTACACTTAGCTTTATTTTTAAAACATTCTGTTTTAAAAGATTTTCTGATTATAAACAACCATTTATAACTTTAAACAACACTTATTGTCCCAAAAGATAAGTCAATTTGAAAAGCTTTTAAAATTTTAAAACACTTTTAATCATCATGAAAGCTAATTGATATACTCTTTTATAAATTTGAAACAACATTAATTAACCCAAGAGAAAATTAATCGAATTTATAGCCTTTTTATAAATTTAGAACAACATTATTTATTCCGATAGATGGTTAATCAGATTTATACTTTTTTATTAAATTTGAAACAGCATTAATTATCCCGAAAGATAGTTAATCAAATTTGTAATTCATTTTATAAATTTTAAACAATACTTATCCTGTATTTCAAAATTCTCAAAAAGACTTGAAAATTTAGTTTAAACAACTTCCAAAGTGCAAAAAAACGACCATATATTTATTTTGTCAAAATACAAGCACAAAGTTCGACATACAAAGGTTAAGGAGATGATATTTCAAAAGTGATGGTATATTGATAATTGCTATAATGGCACTTACAAAAAGTAAATAGTATGTCACAAATATGTCAACCAAACATCAATTTAGCAAACATAAGAATATAAGTAAATCAATGTTAGACCAAAAATTAGTATATCATCCATAGAGACAATTCAAATGAATTAATCTTTGATTTCAACGTATTTTATAACATGATAAAGCGTAACTCCATCAATGCTAATTCAATGGTATTATCAATGACTAGTTCATCACTTGTGACTTAGTGGTTGATGAAATCATTAAAGAGTGGGTTTGTGACGTCAATGGGCCCTTAAGGAGATATTATATGAAAGACCATATGTTTCCTTTGATAACTGTGCATGTGATCCATTTAGGCCGATTGAAGCGGTTGAGTTTAAGGGTTCATATAGGCTTTAAAGAAATATATTCCATAAAGGCCAAATTCATGTCACATGTTCAACGACCATAGATAACAAGTGACGAATTTATGCTATAGTCCATTATGCATGATAAGAGGCTACATATCTTGTGCTTATATTCGATGTCTATGGTCCATATAATTATGCATATATGTGTTTGTCATAGTTCAAAACTCCTTTAATCAAGTTTCAGTCTTGATGGGTTTGAATGTATGCAAGTCAGTTCAAACGAGTTCGAGTATGTGCAAGTCCATATTAGTAACATTCAAAAAGACATAGTCAAATGAAATAGACATGTTCAAGTCCTCGTTCATATTAATCATACGCAATTACAGTCAATTAGTCCCTAATTTGATTAGGGTCACAATGCTTTGATTTAAGAAAAGAGGGAGAGAATGAGAAAATCATCCCCAAAAATGGCACACATAGATCCATATTTATAAGGGAAGAACTGCTCCACTTTGCCTCTCTTGTCTTTGGCAGCTTTGACTTTAGTAGTGCTTGACACTAGCTTCTTTGTTGAAGGGTATCAATGAAAAGATGCATCTAACATTTGTGAGATGAATTATAAGATGAATTATCATTACTAGGCAGTGTTATGTAGGAGCGTCTTCATATTGTATGGTGTCAAAGTCGATGATTCTCGACACCGGTGATTGGTGCTCTTCATCAATTAACATAGTGTTGATTTGAACCACTATCTAAACTTTGCGAATTTTACCATTCTTCAACAAGGTCTAATGTCATAAGAAGGGGTATTGTCACTTACTGTTGATGGTCCTTAGTGTCATTATAGAGCAATATCTTTGAAGTTCTATGAAGTGCGGTGCTACTGGATTGCAATGTAGATAGTCTTCATGGTTATTGTCGATTAGCTTGCTTTGATTATAATAGATTTATAGTGATGCTGATAGAACCTAGCATCAATGAAACACGTTATGGTCACTTCGACGCTCGCTGATGGCTTTCAAAGTTGGCTGTTTTTGACCGCTTTGCTTCCTTGATTACACGCTACATTATATATATTTTGTTATTTATGAAGCGTGGTACCCTAATCCCTCGACCCTAATCATGAATTGCGATGTCATCACTATATCCCTTTTTGTATATCTTCAAAGTCGATAAGAGGTGTCATTATGTTAGCTTTGGCTTTTTTGAAATATTGTGATATTTGAACGACGATGTCGAAGAGCATCAATCTCGACTTGGAACGAGATTATGGAAGTGGGGTGCTTGATTATATACAATGTCGACTATGATCTATCTTCTTCAATTAATGAAATGCGGTCCTCTATTCTTTCGATGCTGTTCTTTGACGCTAATCATAGAAGCTATAAGAGAAATGCTAGTCTCATGTGAACAAAGAGTAGTTCTCCTACATTGAAGATGGCTCTATTCTTCTACCTTATATTGCATAACCTTAATTCAATAAAGGAACTATCACCCTCATTAATGGAATGTAATGCTAGAGAATCCCGAAGTGATGAAGAGCGAAGTTGTTGAGGGTTGAATTGAATAGATATGTCATTAACTTTATAGTGCAGTGTGATGCATCATCGAAGAGATACGTGTCGAAGTGATGAAATGTGACATTGTTGATCTTTAACATAGGATCTAGTTGTACTAATTCCTTTGTAACTTTACCACACATAGCATTATTTTTTATATTCAAACTATATGGATAACATTTAGCCCCTCCACTGTATAAAAGAAGCTTTTTACTCTTTAGGGTAAAACCAAGAATTCCTTTGTGTTGCCCAATAGTTATTAAGATATCCTTTTTGGCCTTGTTTTTCCTACAAAACACAAAGTGAAAGATATTTTTCATTAGTAGTTATCCCTTTAGATTCGATTGAGTTACGAGTTGGTATATATTGCATATATTGTCGATGAAAATTTAATTTTGTAATCTCATTATAAGAGATCAATAAATAGCGATAAGTTTTCAAGTAAAAAGGACATAAAATAATATCCGGTCATGTTATAAGTAGAGGCACTATAGTTTTTTTGCCAATAATAGGAGATTAAAAATTCATTTTGTAATAACATGTCCTTCTGGCAATGAGAAGAAACTAGAAATTCACATTAGACCACCATAAAAGAAGCCCAAAAATCAATGTCTGATAATAATTGAAGACAAAAAATCTTTAACTTTTGATATTAGAATACAAAAATTCCATATCTGATAATAATAGAATAAGACCAGAAATCCAAATCTGCAAACAATAGAAATCTAGAGATCCACATATGGAAATAATAGAAGAAGACTAGAAATCTAAATCTAGCAATAATAGATCAAGGGATCTATATTTGGAAATAATAAAAAAAGACCAAAAATCCAAATCTGGCAGTAATGATAGAAGTCCAAAAATCAATATCTGGAAAGAATAGAAGAAGATCATAAATCCAAATTTGACAATAATAGAAGTCCAGAGATCTATATCTGAAAATAATAGAAGAAGACCAGAAATCCAAATCCATCGATAATAGTAGAAGCCAAAAATCTATATCTCGAAAAAATAGAAGAAGACCGGAAATCCAAATCTGGTAATAATAATAGAAGTCCATAAATCCATATCTAGAAATAATAGAAGTAGGCCAGAATCTCATATCTGGCAGCTAAAAATTGCACTTGTTTGAAAGCATAAATAACTCATATTTGATGGACTTTCCTCCAATAGACTTTTTTGGACTCGAAGCGCTACTTGGCTTGGATTTTGATACATTTGGAGTGGCTCTGATTTTGGCTGATCTTACTTTTGAAGATTTCAGTGAGTTAGTGAGGCCTTGATGGCTGACACTAAAGGTTTATTCCATCATCCCTTTAGGAGTTATTTTATTAAGGCCTTCGATAATGGCACTGAAGTCTTTCTCGATGCTTTAGTTACGCCTTTGATGATCGCACTAAAGGCTTACTTCAACCTCCCTTTAGGAGGCGCTTCAACCAGGCCATGTAGGTAGAGGTTGAAGGCTTTCCCGTTGCTTTAATAAGGTCTTTGATGGTGGCACTAAACACTTACTTCGACCTCATTTTAGGAGGCACTTCAGTGAGGCCTTTGATGACGTCACTGGAGGCTTAGTACCTTTGATGGCTAGGGAACTCTAGAGGTCATGAGCCTTTGATGGATGGGGCCTTTGATGACCCGTGACCTTTTGAAGTCATGAGTCATTGGTTGCTGGGGACTTTGATGGCCATGGACCTTTTGTAGTCACGAGCCTTTAATGGCTTTTAGGAGAATCGTATTCCTTTTTAACAAGTTCTTTTTATTCATCCATTATCAAAAACAATGGCTACAAATGTTTTGCTTTCCATGTTATTTCTATGACGTTGTCATCTAGTCGACAAAGTTTATAGGTCCCAAGCATGACTACCTTCCGTATGATTAAGGGACGTTTCCAATTTGGTACTAGCGGCCAGTCCACTAGAGTCTTAGTATTTGCCATGACACTTTGGAGTACTAGATCTCCTTTTTGAAATAATTTTCCTCTTACTCTAGAGTTGTAGTACTCAGATATTCTTCATTGATACTTAGCCATTTGTATAGCTACTATTTCTCCTAACTCATTGATTAAGTCCAGGGATTCTTTCTTTAACTCCTGATTTGGATTGAATGCATACGCGATCCTTCGATGAGAAGGTATTTCAACTTTAGTTGGGAGCATGACTTCGCATCCAAACATTAGGGAATATGTGGTATGACCCTTTGCAGTCTTAATCGAAGTTCTATATGCCAATAGAAGAGGCAGTTCTTCTATCTAGTTTCCCTTTGCCTTGTATAACCTCTTCTTTAGAATGGTTTTTATAGTTTCGTTGCTTCCTTGATGCTTCCGTTTACCTTCGAATGAGCTACAAATGAAAAGCTTTTGACAATTTTGTTTTTGTAATAAAATTAGGTGAATTCTTCACTCTCAAATTGTGTTGCATTGTTGAATATTATTTTGTATGGAATCTCGAATATGGTAACGATGTTCTTGATTACGAATTTGTGAAACTTTCCCGGCATAATATTTGGAATTTGCTTAGCTTCTACCTAATTTGTAATATAATCAATGGCTACCACTGCATTTAGCCCTCCTTTAGATATCGGAAGTGGCATACGTCAAAGGGCCATGGACTTGAAATAGAAATCAATTCACTTGACGAGAGGCGTGGGTTCTTAGAGACTTTTGATATTTTTCGCATCTTCCAACATAATCAATGGCTTGATTGGTCATTTGGATCCAATAGAAGCCCTATATCATAACTTTCTTGGTCAACTTTATACTATTGGAATGGTCTCCATGAAACCCGTCGTGGGCTTCCCTATGCAATTCTGCCCCCATCTTTAGATTGACACATCTTAAGTTAGGGAAGCGAATGTCCCTTTTTATAAAGTATTCCATTTGTTATGATAAAATTCACGACTTGATGTTTTATCCTCCATGTTTCCTTTTTATCTGTTTGTATAATTCCTTTGGTTAAAATATTCGATGATAGGCATCATCCAATTATCCTTCTATCGATATCTTATTTTTGCATAAAAAGGTCTTTCTTGGTGATCCTTAGCTTCATCCTCTTATTCCTTGTTATGTGTTAAAGCTTGAGACCTGGTCAACACTAATGCTTCATTTTCTATATTGGCACCTTTTTCCTCTAGACAAGGATTCACTTAGTTGCCAACCGGCATAATACGGGCTTTTGGTGCCCCTAGTGCGCTTGCCAACTTAGCCAAAGAATCGGCTTGAGAGTTCTTGCCTCTGGGCACTTGGTGTATTGAGAAATCTTCAAATTAAGTCAGCGTCTTTAATGTCTTTTTGACATATAATGTCAGTTCGACATCTTATGTCTGATATTTCTAATCGAGTTAGTTTACCATCAATTGTGAATCACTAAAAATTTCAATTCTGGTGATTTTCAATTGGAGGGCTAGAGTATGTCCAGCTATCATACATTTGTTTCTGCTATAGTTGATGGCTAGAAATCCTAACTTTATTACATAGTGTAAATAATGTAACGACCCGTAAATTTTCGATAATTAAAATAACTAATTTAATAAGATTTCGTGATTTAATGTTAGAAAAAATTTGTAATTCGTTTGGAATAATAATAACTGGGATGAATTGCGACAATAACTATCCAAGTAATTATTTATAGATTGAATGGAGTTCCAATCTAATTGAATTAACTCAAATGTTATAACTTGGTTAAGGGAATATATGGAAAAACAAATGTAAATAAGTGAATAAAAATTGTGAATTATTTAGGTAGAAATACAAATGTTAATAGATTGGTTTCGAAGATTTGAATAGTAATAAGTATTGAAAAATAAATGTTACTTAGTGAATGCCTTTGAAATCAATAGTTGGATAGGATAATAAATGTCGAATTCATTGGGTATGATAGAGTAATTGATTGATAAGTAAAATCTATTTAAAATCTAATAATTGAATATTGAACAGGTAAATTGTTTAAAGTAAATATTTAAAACTTATTGAATAATTGAATAACTGTAAAATGGAAATAGTGTTCTAAGATGTGAATTGGTTTTAAAAATTGAATCTTATAAGTTCAATTTCAAATATTTCAAAAGATAGTGATTTAAGAATAATCAAATTTGTTTAAATTTAATATTACAAATGTTTGAATAATTAAATTTTGAATTTGATATGATTAATTTGATATTGAAATTTAATATATGAAAATAGAGTGAATAATTGAAATTTGATTTAATATGATTCAAATTGGTTTCCAAAGTGAATGTAAGTTATATTGGGATTATAATAGAGTTAATAAGATTTTAAAATTGGAATTTATTGGATAATTGAATAACAGGTTTAATATGATTAAAAATGATTTGTAAAATTTTATTTTATCATATTAAAGTTAGAATGATGTTGTAGAACTTTTAAAATCGAATTAAAAGTAAATTTGTGAAAATTGAATATTTTAATATTTAATTGACGAGTTAAATAGCCATTTTTCAAACAGTCTCGGATTTCGACGAAACCAGTTCATCGGATCCGTAACGTGATTATAACATTCCTTAAATTTATCAAGTTTAAAATTGGCAATTTAATTTATTTTTGAAAATAAATTGAGAATTAATTAGAAAATTTTCTAGAATAAATACATAATTTTTGATCATAAACAGAAATTTAATAAGAAATTTGAGTATAAGTAGCTTAAAAATAAATATTGGATTTAGGGAAAATAAGATGTATATTTATATAAATGAATTACAAAATAAGAAATTTGAGATTTATAAGATTTCAAAATAAAATGTATTAAAAATAAATTAGAAATTAAAAACTGTAAAAAATTGAACAAACAAAATAAATAAATAAATTTTTGATTTAATTGTGAATTAAATTGAGTTTTTCCAAATAAAATACAAATGGATTTTTTTTATATATGAACTTTTGAATTAGAAAATTTAAAAATAAATGTTTAAATAGTATATATTGTATCTGAAAGAGAAACTCTATCTTTTAAAATTTATAGAAATTTGTTTTTAAATTTATAACATACATATGTAATATGTATTTTGAAAGTTATATTTAAAGTTTAATATATACATATCTTTTGAAAAGTATAAGTGTAAATAATAGTTTGAAAATGTATAAAATGTGATTTACAAATTATAAAATGATGAAGGTTTAAAAACCAAATTTATAAATTTATTGAAAACAAGGGTTCAAACACAATTTGATCATAAATGACATTTGTAACCAAAGGAACTACATAAACTTACAAGTATTAATATAGATTACAAGTGGCAAAATACACTTTTCTTTCATTTTGAATTTGAAATCATACACAAAAGCAAAACAATATTCAGATCAGAAAGCATCTTCAACAAAATCTGTTTTAACCTCAAAAATAAATAAAGATCAAAGCAACTTGAAAACAAAATTTCAAAACAAAGAAGAGAGGGTAGAAATCGGGAAAACTAAAGTCTGGATCAAGCAAAGCTTGGAGGGGAAAACATCATCAGGCTTTGTCCAACAAAACAGTGCAGGGTTTTCTGGAAAATAGTTTAAAGGCAAGTGAATCTTTTCTTTTAAAATTTGAATTCGAGTTATAAATCAGTAAATAAAACAAAGATTTAAACAACCTTGTAAATCAGTTGCAGGAAAACAAATCAAGTTTAAGGGCTAAAGTGATTTCTGGTTTGCAACTGCAGACCATATATCCCTGCACCCAAGAATTTAAACTGTAGGTAAGTAAATTAAAAATTTTGTTATTGATGAAATGTATAATCAAATAAATAGTGATTAAGCAAAAATTTGATTTACAAGTTCCAGATTCAAGCCTCAGGCAAGACCAATCAAAAATCAAAATAAGGAAAAGAAAAAAAAAAGAAAAGAAAGCAAAAGCCTGTAAACTCAAACTGTTCTGTCTTTCTTCATCAAAATCATCCAGGTGAGCAAACTGATTCTTTAAAGCCTAATTTTGTTGATCATTTGTGATGAATGTTTGATGGTGCGATGGGAAAATGTTTGAATGGATGCAAACTGCTGTGTATATGTTTATAAATAGATAAGTGTGAAGTTGCATGCCTGTATATATAAATATGCAGTCCCTGTTTTAGTTCAAACTCATCTCAAAATTTTATTTTGGTTCTAATATCTAGAAAAGAAAACTGGTGGTTAAATTCTAATATTCATTCAAAAAGAAAAACTTGTCTAAGTTAAAATAACTTAGTATTGTTCTCTGGAAATAGAAAACACAGTGTAAACTTAAATCAAGAAAAAAAATAAGTTGTCATGGTTTATAAATTCAGAGATATGAATCAAATGTTCAAACTACAAATGTGATTTTTAAAACAAATTCCTTACAAATTTCATTCCAGCTTCAAAAGGGCTCTCTGCATTTTTAATGTGAGCAACTTTCCCTCCTGAAACCTATTTTCTTGTTAATGCTTGTGAGTAAATCTATGGTTTAAAAACAGTTTCTTCATTTAATAATAAAAAAAATCAAGCTATCAAGATTTACAGAAACTAAAGTTAATTCAAAATGCCTTCAAATAAGAACTGTAAATCAGTGATAATTAAAAACTGTTCTATTTTCTTTTAATAAGTAACCTTAAAATTTTATAGGGTGTACTAAATTTATCTTTGCATAAGTATTGATAGAACTGCGTATGTCTTGATTGTTGTATGATGGATGCTCTGTGTTTTCTTGAATATGCAGGAAAGTGTGGTGTAATTTGTTTAACAGTCATGCTTATGTTCTTAATAGAATTTAATTACAAAACCATTTCTTTATGTCTGAATATTGCTTTGAAATTACTGTGTAAACAAATGGTGTTGTTTAACATAGATGTAGGTTTGTAAAATTTTTAATTTAATTGAATTAAAAGTCTGTAACTCAGGGAAACAGTAGCAACTGATACATTTCTTTCCAAAAATAAAAATTACCCAACACCTTGAAATTACTCAATCAGGTTTAAAGCTTAAATGCATGTTTTAAAACCATGGATATAGAAACATGCATCAGGTTTAAAAGCTTCTGTGGGGTTAGTTAATTAGACTGTGCAGAGTTTGGTGTATTGAGGATATAAATTCATAAATAAATTGGGAACTTGGGTTTCTGCCTGGAGTTTATATGTTGACTGGAGACAGTGGAGGAGATAAGAGATGTTGATCAGAGAATTGAGGAAGACAGTGGGGTTTCAGGTTGGCATGTTTGGGTTGAAGTTTTTCCAGGTTGTTGTTTAGTTTTTTTTTGCCTGAATCTGTCTTCAAGCTACAGAGATTTATGTTGGAGGTTGTTATCAAGTTGAGGGACTGATTTGCATCTTGGAGAAGTTGGTGAAGGTTGCTGTAAGTCGCCGGAGTGGTGGTGCATTTGCACAGTGTAGTTTGAGGCTCTGGTGAAGTTTTGATGTGCAGGCTTTGGGTGACTCGAAGTCGACCCCGTGCAGTTCGTGTTATAACCCGAAGTAAGTAGGGTTTTAACTCGAAGTAAATTAGAGGTGGTCTCGAGTTAGTTGTGCAGAGAACCTGAGTGTTGTGTATTTTAAAATCTGGGGAATCCAATGGTTAAAAGTAATGATTTGAATTAAAGTATGGGTTTGAATTAAACTCAGGTAAGCTTTTGAATTCAAAATGATGAATTTTAATTTAAGGAAGATTTAAATTTAAATCTTGGAACAGTGAAACATAGTTCAGGTTTTGAATCCAGATTTTAAAAAAAAAAAAACAGTTTTGTTCTTTTAAAAATTTAAAAGTGGATTCAATATTTAAAACAAGATTCAAATTTAGGTGTAGATTTGAATTGGAATTTAGTTTGAATTCAAAGTTTTAAAATGAAACTCTTAAATAATAAGCAAGATTTAAAATGGGGTTTGAAATCAAATTTAAACATGATTTCAGTTTTGCTTTAATAACAAATTGAATTCAAATCAGTTTGAAAAGTTTTAAATATTTGACAGAAATGTTTTTAAGTAAAATTTAAATATGAATTTGATTTCAAATAAAGGTTTAGATTTTTGAAAAAAAAATTCTTTCCTTTAAGTATTGAAATAAAATTATGATAAGTTTAACTTTTAATTGAAAAGTTAAGATAAAATAAGTGGATTTGATATAAAGTTTATATTAAACTTTATTAAATAAATTTGGAAAGGTTTTAAAGATTTTAAAAGTTCAATTTAAAATATGTTTAAATTTAATTGATTTCTAAATATTAAATTTTATTTAAATAAAGTTTAATGATTTAGAATTTGATAATCGATTGTACTAAAGATTATTATTAGTTATTTTGAATTTGATTTAATTAAAGATAATTAAATTTGTAAAGATAATTGAGATAATTGAATCATTTTTAATTATCAAGTTTTATTTGTCATAAATGATTTAATTAAGATGATGTTTTCTTAATTAAGAATCTTTTAATATAATGAGTTAAGAATCATTTAATTAATTTTAAATGATTAAGTTAATTAGTTAATTAAGTAATTAAATTATGATTGATTAAGATAATCACTTTGGATTAATCTAATATAATACTTAGGGAAGTAATTAAGTGATTAATTACTAAAGGTAATTAAGTAAAGGATAAATACTTTATTAAAAGTAATTAAGTAATGTGATTAAGAGTTAATCATTTGAGTTATTAATTGAAGAATTAATGAATAATTAGTTAAAGGTTTAAATTATTTAATTAATGATAAATGAATAAAAGAGTTAAGAATAATTAATTAAGTGATTAATTACATGTTAAAGTAATTAAGTATGAATAATTAATGATTAAAGATTTGTTAATCAAATGTTCGAAGGTTAATTAATTTAAAGAAAAATTAATTAATTAATTAATTAATGAAGGTGATTAAGACTTAATCAATTGTAATAAATGATAATTAATCATTGATTAAAGATTACTAATAAAAGTAATTATGTGGTTGATAAATTTAAAAACCACGCAAATTTATTCATCTTAACTGAAGATGTTTGATTGTTATTGAATGCTTTGTGATGGATTGATATATTTGATATATGTTATTCATTTCTTCCGCTGTGTTATTTACTTAATGTGTTATAAGCTCCGGCGAACCAGGTTCGACGTTTGGATCTGCGGCATTTGAATACGAGTGTCGTATTCGGTACCGATTTTCGAAGGTCGAGTCAGGGTCGTTATAGTGATATTATTGTAAGATTTCAAATTTCATGTCAATCGGATTTACCGTTTGTCCGGGGCAAGCCAAAACGCACAGATATTTGATTAACCGATTTAATTTAAATCGATCGTTTATTGCCGTAACTCGCACAGATGATCGAATTAGCCTCCGAAACATGTCCCATTGTGTCCGAAACGCGGGGTATACCCTAGAAACACCGGTCACCGCGCGTAAATCGGAGTTCGGAAAACCCGGGATGAATAGTGTTCGTCGTTCTTCTATAAAAGTACTTAATTATTTTCTTTTTTCAAAACAAACTCAAGCCCTAGGGTTTTAGGAACCGACCGCCACTGATATTTTCAATGGCCAGAAAACTCTCAACTTCTTCCCTCTAAATCTCTTAATCCGTTCATCAATCCAAAGAATGTTCAACACGAAAGTTGTAGAGGGCATCAAGATCTAGGTATCCAATGGTGGAGATCGAAAACGGAGCCACGGATCGACGGAAAATCGAGATTGAAGCCGCTGCGTTTTTCACGTTTTTCGAGGCTTGGGGGGCGCGGAGCGTGGCCGGCCTCTGGCCGATGATAGCATTCGAGTTGAGCTTCAGAATGGTGGTTCCTGATCATCTTCTAGATCGTTGTAGATGGCGCGTGAATTAGGGTTTTGTGGAGGCTTTATGGGTTCATCACGTACGTGTTTTACTGGAAAGAAATGCGTGAGAGAAGAGAAAGGGGGGGCGGCCTAGATCTGTAGTTTGTGAAATCAACAGCCATGATCAAAGTGTGGGTTTAAATTAAAAAGAAAATAGTATATCAGTTTACATTTAAATTCATACAAACTTTAAAATGCTGTATCTTTGTCATACGAGGTCGGATTGTGACGAAAAGAATTGCGACGGGTTCGTTTTGTCGAGCATTACGCTATGCAGCTGGATTGGCATCATTTGGAGCTTGTGGAAATTTCGGGTAAAATTAAATGCTCGTTTAATTTTATTCGAAATAAAACGTTGGAACTACATTGAAATCAAGGTGAGTGTTTTATAACGCTCACAACGTACTGAATATCTTTATGCTAGTTAAATTTAATATTATGAAGGGATATGAATTTTATTTGTCGTTGTTTGATAAAATTTAATTGTCATATAGATTGTCATTTGAATTAACCGATAAAAATTTAATTGACAGTTAAATTGAAATTAAAATTGAATTGCGATTAAATTACCTGACATTGATAACTATGAAATTGCCATGAGTTGTATTGTCTATTGGATGATGTATTTCGATGGATGTTATTGGTTGATATTTAAATGTTTGGATGTTTATTTGCTTATATATATCCTGTTATGCATACATATGACACTATGATTTGATTTAAGTGATATATATTCATCCCTGACATTTAATTGAAATAACTAATCACTTGGCCATAGGATAGAAAATTATATACGGACACCGGATTGGTTAAATTAATAATTTTTTTTTAAATCGTTGATTTGAAATTTATTTAAATGTTTTGATTTAAAAGTGATCAATTTATAGAAATCGAATTTACCGCATAATTGAGTTTGGAATGTTGAAATAAATTTTGGTTAAAAGAAATTGTTAAATGATTTAAGTTGAGTCTTTGAAATTTAAAATTGGGATATGATTGAATTTCGAATTTTTTTTTTTTTAAAGATTGAACATTATTTCGAGCTTTGAGTATTACTAAGTAAAAGTGACATAAAAATGGTATTTTGAAATTGAGCTTGAAATTGAATCATATTTGAAATTTGGATTTAAATTTGAATATTGAAGAATAATTTTGTTAAGTGTTATAAATTGATATTTTGAAAATCAAGCTCCAAATCAATATAAATTGAAATTGAATTAATTGAAGGTGAATGTAAAATTGAATTAATTTGAAGTCAAAGTAGACATTGATTTGAATTGAAATCGAAATTGAATCGGTAGAATGGAAATTGAAATTGATTTGAATTGGGAAGTTATAATTGAAATGGACTGGTTTTAAAGCTGTTTTCTTTTGTTTTCCAAATTACTCTGTTATATAAACCATTTTTGAATACCTGAACTATTTTAATCTATTTTAAATCTACTTAACCCAATTTAAATTATTTTAAACTAATTTATCTATTTTAAATCCATTTTAAGATTTTAGGTATTTTAACTATTTTAATTATTTAAAACTACTTTTAAACTACTTAAAACTATTTTCTAAAAATTCAAGCTGGTCAATAAGGTGAAATGTTTATATTTAAATCTTGAATTTAAATACAAATTGGGTTAAATGAAGTTGAAACCTAAATTGAAATTCGAAATGATTTGGAAATCGAAATGAGATATTGAGGCAAAAAATGATTTTTGAAACAGAATCTTACATTTGAATAGATACGATGATATTTGAAATGGACTTGATTTTTGAAGCGAATATGATATTTTGAAATCAATTATGAATCGATTTGAAATGTAAAATAGCCAACAGTGTAATAATACATAGTTATTAAAGAGACCGGGATCAGATATGGACATACTCTCTGTCGATACCGAACACCACTTTAATAACTATTATACGCGGAGTGTTGATCCAGAATGAAGTGGACAGTTTGGTGAACGCGTTGACTGAAGAAAGAGAACGATATTGGATGACCCCTGAAATGACTAAAACAGGAGCCGGGCCATTGAGGTTCGCCATCTCTAGCGGACACACTTCTTCGATACCATATCTATTACATTTGTGATTCGATTTGGGTGCACCCCTTGATTTGTGAGTGTTGTTTCGCGATGTTGGGGTAGCTGCTGGCTATGCTCAACATCAGTCCGGATCACGCCACTACTAGTATCCTAGTTGGTATCGCCTCATGTACCTTGTCATACTGATTATCCTATTCGCGACCACTACGTTATGTTTTGTGTTATACCTATGGGGTACCCTCTGATAACCACTAGTTTACGGTGGGGCTTACGGTGCTGTATAGACTATGGCATTATAAAATGTTTTAAGGGGGATTATGGTAACGCCTTAACGCTATTTTAATACTTTTACTTTACTATAGACATATTATAATAGCGCATTGTACTACATAGTAGATAGTTTAACGGATCATTGAGAGATGGAAAATCCCGTAACATCTCTTGAGTTATTACACGCACGTTGACACTGGATATGAGATGTCAAACCTCGTAAACATCTCTGACGCCGTTACAATCATATTTATTTACGATTGATTTAACTTTCATAATGATATTTAGTCCTGACTCGAGTGTTTTGTCTTTTCATTACGCTCGGGTCAGTCCTGAGTTTTTTAGATTTTTTAAGATATATTCAGGAGGACGAAGACGAAGATTTGGTGTACTATTACTATTATTATCTTTGCATCATGATGTCTGCCGCATTATTTTATTTGTTCTGTTGTATATGTATAACTCTGATAAATGTTGTATAAATAATGATCAAAGTATTGTAAACAGCTTCATGAACTGTTTATTTGACTATTATATTTTATCGTTCCACTGCAAGATTCTGTGTTGTTTCATTTCCTTTATCTCCCTTTCTTTTCTTTTCTTATTTACCCCAATAACCATCTGCCCTTTTGAATGGTCTGGAATCGACATGTGTATTTGATCGTCGGTTTAAATTGTCCAAAAGGCGGGTCGTTACAAATATTGTCCATCAAGAGTTATAATTACATATCTAGCTCCTTGTTCATTTGAAGCACCGTCTATAAATAATTGCCACTTAGGTTTTAGGTACTTTTCTTTCTCTGATTGCTCTTCATTGAACCCTATACATTCCTTGACAAAATTGGCTCATGCTTGTCCCTTAATAGATACCCAGGGCAAGAATACGATATCGTATTGGCTAAGCTCAGTTCCCCACTTAATTAACCTTCTTGATGTTTCTGGTTTACTAAAAACCTACTTGAATGGGAAATTAGTTAAGACTGATTGAGAGTGCTTGGAAATGTGCCCTTAATTTTCGTGCGGTGAGGACTAAACAATATGCTAACTTTTCTATAACTAGATATCTAGTTTCTGCATTTTTGAGCCTCTTGCTAATATAAGATACTGGAAGCTGAATTCCCTTCTCTTCTCTTATTAGCACTAAGGTAACCATGTGTTCATAAATCCCCATATAAAGATAAAGAATTTCCCCATTCATAAGGCTAGGGAGAATTGGCGGTTTTTCCAAATGATCTTTAAGCTCTTGAAAAGCTTTCTGACAATCTTCACTCCATTCAAAGTTTTCTTTATTCTTGATCATATTGAAGAACGGGATGCATTTTCGATGGAAGTGAACTTATTCAATGTTGCCACTCTTCCATTCAAGTTCATTATGTCTTTGCTTGTTTTAGGTTCTTCCATGTTTCTACTAGCTTAAATTTGGTCAAGGTTAGCTTCAATTCCTCTTACACTAACAATATATCCCAAGAATTCGCCAGACTGAACTCAGAAAGAATGCTTTTGTCGGTTAAGCCTTATTTGGTATTTTCGCGATACACCAACCATTTCTTCGAGGTCTTTTAGATGACTATTTTTCTCCTGGGACTTGATCAACATGTCATCTACATATACTTCCATGTTTCGATTTATTCATTTCGGAAAGATTCCATTTACTAGCCTTTGATATGTTGTTCCTGCATTCGTCAACCCAAAAGGCATCACCTTGTAGTAATATGTTTGCCAATCAGTAGTAAAGCGGTGTTTTCTTTATTTGGTTTGAACATTGGAACATGATTATATCCAAAATATGCATCCATGAAGGATAAGAGTTG
Organism: Allium cepa; assembly: GCA_030765085.1. Lineage (NCBI taxonomy): Eukaryota > Viridiplantae > Streptophyta > Magnoliopsida > Asparagales > Amaryllidaceae > Allium > Allium cepa. Next base: position 70,046,232 of record CM060930.1, on the reverse strand, counting down.
GTATCCACTTGTTGGATCAGCTAGTTAATTTATTCTTGGAAGAGGTGGCGATCTTTTGGACATGCTTTGTTAAAATTAGTGTAATCGACAGACATTCTCCACTTCCCCTTGGACTTCTTGACCAGAACCAGATTAGTTAACCATTTTGGGCATGAAAATTCTCCAATAAATCTATTCTCAAGCAGCTTTTTGACTTCTTCTTTTAAAGCATTGGAATGGACTTTAACAAGCTGTCTCTTCTTCTGTTGAATTGGTGTGATATTTGGGTCTATGTTCAAGGCATGACACATGATAGTTGGATCTATTCCGACTATATCTAAGTGAGTTCAAGCAAATATATCTTTGCTAGATTGAAGGAACCAAAATAACTCTCTCTTGACCTTGTCATCTGATTCTTTTTCGATCTTAACTGTCTTTGTTGTATCAGCCGAATCTAGGCATACGTCTTCAAGATCCTCCATTGATTTCATCCTTTCCTGCTCATTTCTACAATCTAGTTCAGTGTCAATTTCTTCTATTTCGTCTTCTACCACCTTTTCTTCCTTCCTTTTCCTTTTCTTTTGGGAGAAATCAAATTTTCTCGATACATGTTTACTTGTCTTAATGGGCGTAATTTTTGCTTTGGGTAATGAGTTTGAAGAAACATCATCCAAAGTCTTTCTAGATCAATTCTGATTAATTCGTTTTCCTCTGAATCGTAACAAGGAAGGGTATCTCATTGATATTGCTCAGCAGTTGCAAAATTACATCTCTGGAGCATTAAATTAATCTCTTCTTACGGTTTCCCACCCGTTTTTGGTCATTAACTTCACCATTAAGTACTTCAGCGAAACAAAAGCATCAACTTCATCCAGAGTCGGTCTTACGAAGAAAGCATTATAATAAGAAGATTGGTCCATCATAACAAAGAGTCTTTCAAAAGTTCGAGAACACAGTGGCACTTCCATCTGAATGAGAATCTTTATTTATCCAATAGGATTTGATCCTTTGTTATTGAACCCAAAAATTATCTTGAAGCTCGATTCAAGTTTTCCTTTTGGAAGTCCTATCTAATCAAATGCATGCTTTAAAATTACGTTGACTATACTTCCAGTATCCACTAAAATTTTAGAGACCACAAAAAGTCCAATTTGTGAGGTGATCATAAGTGGATCATTATATAAATGTTGAACCCCCTTTAGTTCTTGAGGAGTGATGGTCAAAGTATGTGTTTGGATTTCAAGGGTTCTTGAGTGGCGGTTCTTCTTGTATAGAGAAAATCCCTTCCTTTGCTTCCCTAACATAATTACTCCTAGCTCCTTTGTTTTTTCCAACCAAATGTCGGACTCCATGGATTACATCAATTCTGTTTAGAGGTGGAATGAAGTCAAGCTAAATATCATTTTCTACCATATTTGCAGCATAGCTTGGTGGCCTCTGGTTGTTATTTTCAAAAAGGATTGCCTTCTGCCATCTTTAACAAATTCCTTCAATTATCCGGATTAGATCATACGTTAGATTATGCTTGCAAGTACTCGGCATTCATCTGTTTTATGTCAGTTCGATTTGTGATAAGCATAATAATCACCCTTATCTTCTTGGCTTAGGATCAGTCTTAACTTTGTAAGAGATAGGGCAGTCATCCTTTTCCTTCATTGTGGCATATATATAAGATATTGTCCTGTTTAGGGCAACGTAGTTAGCATTTGAGTCCTTTTCCCATCTTGGCTTCATATGATTGTGTTTGTTGTTAGTCTTTTCTATCTCCTTCTTACCTTGGTCTTCTTTCTAGCATGTTATGTTTCATCCATGCAAATGAACTTATCAGCTTGGAAATGAAAACCGTGCAAGTCTTTACACCCGTGGATGTGGTGCTCCTGCCAAATGGGGTTTGTTTGATCAACCTAGAATGTACCATTACTAGCTTATCTCTATTAGTCATATTTTTTGCCTTTAGGACTTCCATATTGGATCTCTTAAGATAGCCGTCAAACGGCTCTTTTGGCTTTTGTTTTATGTTATCTACCATAGTGTAGTCAATAGCGGGATCCTTGCGGATACAGAATTGCACTAAGAATTCATAAGAAAGCCTCTTTCATGAATAGATGGTCCTTTCTCGGTACCGACGATACCATTTAGCTGTTGCACCCTAAAAATTAGTTGGGAAAAATCCTACAACGTAAATTTCTAGATGCATTGTTTAGGTCCATTTGGCTCTCGAAGGCCAATAAGTAATTGTCTGGATCAGTTGTTCCATTATACCTAATGGATAAGATCTTGATATGTAAGGGTATTTTTACAGACATGATTTAATATGTGAAGGGAGCTTCTCAATGAGTATTGTTGATCTTATCGTCCAAATTTCTTTTCCCTTTGAGATTGAGCATGTCTTTCACCATTTTTCTTCCAAGTCTCTCAAGTAAGACTCATCGTTATGATAATTACTCCTTTCTTGTTTGTAAGAAATTGGGCTTCTAGACCGTTCCTTAGGTTTTTCTTCTAATCTTCTATGGAAGTTTACTTTAGCACTGATCACATCCCCTCATTTATAGAGTCAAGTTAAGTTTGCCTTTCCTTTTGTTCTAAGCAAGGAAGCGTTCAAGTCACTCCTTGGCGATTCAGCTTCATTTCCGCCAGCAGGCCTAGTAGTTTTGGAGGATTTATAAGCAAGTACTACTTACAAAAGTCTATTCATTTCTTGCACTTTTTGTTCTAGGTTTTTAATCTTGGCCTCACTGCTGGTTGGTCATGCCGGTGCTGATGGCCATCCCAGTTCTGCATTTCCCAAGTTAATGTTCGAAACTACATTCTCTTCTAAGGTTATTATTTAGACGACCTCTTTATTTAAAGCACAAAGTCATCTTGATCTCATTTCTCCTAAAATAACAATTTTCTTTATCAGTTTAAGGCAATAATTAAATAGGAGCGGAGGTTCAGGCCCTCCTTCTAGTGCCAAAAATGTTAGACCAAAAATAGTTATAACATCCATGAAGCCAATTGCAATGAATTAATTCTTTATTTAAACGTAATTTATGACATGTTAAAGCATAACTCCATAAATGTCAATTCAATGTTGTTATCAAAGATCAATTCATCACTTATAACTTAGTGTTTGATGAAATCTTTAAAGAATGGGTTTGTGATGTCAATGGGCGCTTGATTAGATATTGTATGAAAGATTTTTTTCCTTTGATAACTATGTATGAGATCCTTTAAGGTTGATTGAAGCAGTTGAGTTTAAGGGTTCATATACGATTTAAAGAAATATATCCCACAAAGGCTGAAGTCACGTCATATATTCAATGGTCATAGATGACAAGCGACGAATTTATGCTATAGTCCATTATGCATAATAATAGGCTATATATCTCGTCCTTATGCTCAAAGTCCATGGTCCATATAGATATGAATATATTTTTTCGTCGTAGTTCAAAACTCCTTTAATCTAGTTTCGGCCTTGATGAGTTCGAATGTATGCAAGTTAGTTCGAACAAGTTCGAATATATGCAAGTCCATATCAATAACATTCAAAAAGATAGATTCAAAGGAAATATGCATGCCTAAGTCCTTGTTCATATTAATCATACGTGATCATTGTTCGTTAGATTCTATCCCCAATTTGATTTAGGGTTACAAGGCTTCAATTTAAGAAAAGATGGAGGGAAAGAGAAAATCATCCCCAAAAATGGCACTATAGTTCCATATTTATAAGGAAAGAATAACTCCACTTCGCCTCTCTTGTCTTCAGCTGCGCTCACTTCGGCACTGGTTGACGCTACCTTCTTTGTTGAACGGTATCAATGAAAAGCACACCCAACAATAGTGAGAGGCGTTATCATCACTAGGTAGTGTTGTGTGGGAGCATCTTTATATTGTATGGTGTCAAAGTTGAGGATTCTCGACACTGATGATTGGCGCTCTTCATCAATTAACAATAGTGTTGAATTAAAGCGGCCTCAACTACTGTCTCGACTTCGTGAATATTGCCATTCTTCAATGGGATTTGATGTCATAAGAAGCGGTAGTGTCACTTAGTGTTGATGGTCCTTGGTGTCATATTAGAACGGTATCTTTGAAGTGCTATAAAGTGCAGTGCCACTGGATTGCAATGTAGATAGCATTCATATTATTGTCGATTAGCTTGCTTTTATTATAATATATTGATAGTGGTGCTGACAGAACTAAGCATCAATGAGATGCGTTATAGTCACTTTGACACAAACTGATGGCTTTCGAAGTTGGTCATTTTTTGATCTTTTCACTTCTTTGGTTACATGTGACACTATATGTATTCTGTCATTAATGAAGTGCGATACCTTAATCCTTTGACCCTAATCATGAATGGCGATGTCAGTACTATATCTCCTTTTATATATCTTCAAAATTGATAAGAGGTGCCATTAGTTAAGCACATCGTCAACCTTGGCTTTGTTGCAACGCAGTGATATTTAAACAATGACGTCAAAGAACATCAATCTCGACTTGGAATGATATTGAGGAAGTGAGTTACTTGGTTATATGCAGTATCGACTATGATCTATCTTCTTCAGTTGATGAATTTCGATATCCTGTTCTTTCGATGCTATTCCATGCTTATGTCTTTGACACTGATTATAGAATCTATAAGCGAAATGCTGGTCTCTTGTCTACGAAGTTGGTGGTAGTTGATGTGAAAAAAAAAATAGTTTTTCCAAATGGAAGATGAGACTATTCTTTATCATATAGCCTCAAAATCGATATTGGTGCAAACACCGAATGTTGTGCTAGAGAACCACGAAGTGATGAAGTGCGGAGTGGTTGAAGGTTGACTCGAAGATATATGTCATTAAATTTATAGTGTGATGTGATACATCACCGAAGAGATACATAATTAAAGAGATACAACACAAAAAGGACAAAGTGCGGCACAATTGATCTTTAACATAGGACCTAGTGGCATTAATTCCTTCGTAACATTACCGCTCATAACATTACTTTTGATATTGAAACTATATGGACACCAATTAACATTAGCGAGAAGTCCCTTAAGATCTCTCTATAAAGGTCCCATATAAACTACACATATGTATATGTATTTCGAAGTGTTCCGTAGCAACTTATATGCTATGTACACTTCGAGTTCCTCTTGCTTTTATTCTTTGCAAAAAAATGGTTATTTATGCCATCCACTTCCAAGAGAGAATCGAATCCGAATGAAATAATCAAACAACAATATATAAACTTTCATCCAATCATTCAACAATAATCTATAGCAAGATAAATATCATATATTTAGAGGTGAGTGAACTCAACTAAATTCCAGTTGATGCTTTTGTGTTCCGGTATGATCTAAAATCATGGCGTTCGATTTTAGCTTAAAATTTTACTAGCACCAAATTCAATGAATCGAACTCCAATGCATAGATAACATCGATACGAGTCCAAAGCAAAAGACTGCGTCCAAATCCGACCTTGAATGAGTGAGATATTGATTTTATAAGATTTTGAATTAATCTAAATAATTAAATTACTAATTACTTAATTAAATCACCTAATACCTTCTTCCTCCTTACATTAATTACTTGCATGTACATGGCCATGCACGATTTCACACAAACATCCAAAAACGTGACCTTTTCTTAACGAAATCAACTACCATCGATGCCTACACGCTCCACCTTCCGTCCTCTCCACGTCCATCACCACCATCTCAAATTCAATCAACCCAAATGAAATGCAACCTGGAGTAATCTTGCATGTCCAAGCAATCGTAGCATTTCACAAGGAATGATCAGATTGGGTAAAATTTGGTGAGAAGGAGCTCCTCCGCATGAGAAACCCAACCGAACACTCCAATTTCTCAAGCGATGCTCCAAACCCTGCCTATTTCTAACCCTAGCTTCACTATATAAGGTCGATAACCCCAAATTACTCATATGGATTTGATGCTAACAATCATACAATGTAAATGGATCTAATTTTGTAACTTTTCATCACGTGATTCATTTGATTTTGAATTAAAAGAGGTGGCTTGCTTACTTTGTATTTATAGGAAATGATAAAAAGAAAACAGAAAGAGGAAGAGAAAAGTCAAGAGTGTTGAATAATCTTAGTGTAGAGGTTAATATATTTTGTAATTTCTAGCAACTCGCTACACAACATTTTGTTCGCGTACAGACCGCAAATGGTAGGAACAAATATACGATCGCGCATAAAAATGTGACATGATTTTAAAACAACAATAAAATAAACTAGTTAACTTATTTTATAAAATTTCAAAAGTATCATCATTTTCCAAAAAATACGTCGAAAGATAATTTAAATATTTTTCAAATTGAAAATTATGGAATCCAATGAATTCATTTAAAATACGTCATTTAAAATTAAGTCGTTTTATTACATTTGATTTTCTTATTATTTATTCGAACTATTAATTATTGTAAATAAATTTACAAAATGAGTTCAACATTATTATCTATTAATTAAAAGAAGTTAAATAAGGCTATTAAATCCATTTAATTAATATTTTAATTCATAAATTCAAATATTTAAATAATTCCTATATTTGAATATAAGTTATCTATATTTTTCTCGGATGTTACATTCTCCCCCTCTTAAAAGAGTGTCATCCTTGAAACTCCTTCAGGAAGAAATGGTCCTCACTCATACGTTTTTAAAGTTTCTTATGTTACCAAAAATTTCGACAGCACCTCCTTTGCACGGTAGATTCAAGAAAAAACTATAATTCACACAACTTATCCAAATCAACAAAGTAAACAAAATCACAAAAGTGGCCTCCCATATCAGGGTCATAGACCATTAATCAATCACCAATCTCTAATCTACTATATACCTCTTTTGTGTTTGACTTTTGGCAAGCAACTTACTATCTCGATACGAGTGTAGGTGTATAAGAAATCCAATAGTAATCTCTTGCTTCTTTGTACCTATCGTGTACTTAAATAATCCAAAAGAGAATCATGCTAACAAAAGAGCAATAAACTAGCATTTCTATCATAAGCACAAGCAACATAAACAATACAAGAACCATTGTTATTTGAGATTTTAGCCCAGCAGAATCTAAAGTAAGTCAGGCCAAAGGAAGTCAGAACATCTACGTCGATCAGAACGAATTGAGTATTAACCAACAGGAATAGAAAAGCAAACCAAAAGGACTAGAACAACAAACCAAAAAGAAGCCAAAAAAGCATAAAAACGCTAAGTATATGGATCGCCAGCAATCCATATCCTATGGATCTGCAGCGATTGATAGCGTTTGCTCGTGAGCGCATCTATCTTCCTGCTTTATGATCTAGAAGACGTAGACCGAAAATTGGCTAAGTATATTGATCGCTAGCGATCCATACATTTTTATTAGTTCACTTCTACAATAAAGCAAAGGTAATGCATGAAGGCATTGGTTCGCTTTCGAGCCTAATCTATGAATTGCTAGCGATTCATAGTCTATGGATCGCTAGCGATCCATAAAGTTAGCTCAGTTCCTTACACAATTTCCAATGCGCCTTCATATGGCTGCGTGCGAACATTCTGGCAAACGGGCTTGGCCCAGTAGCTCTCCAACCTCTACAAGTACTCTCCTACCTCATCATAAAAGGGGGTCGTCCGGACTGGTTATGGAAACTCTACTGGAAGCTTTCTTCATTCTTTCTCTCCCTCACAACACTCTTTAAAGGAGTTCACTATAATTCTCCAGTGGATTCTAATTTTGGAGATTCAATCTAGCCAAGGATAATCAAGAGCTTTGTAATCAAATACATCTTGTAATAGCAATTGGTCTATAATAAAAATTATAAAGTGGATGTAGGCTTCATTACATGCTGAACCAATACAAAAATCTTCTTGTCTTCTTTCTCTTACTATTGTTATCTATAACTATTATCTATATTATTCCTTTGTGAGAACATGGCAGGTGCTTTCACGCTCAAACAAGAGTGTCGATCCATTTTTCGGGTTAACATTTTGGTGCTTTCACTGAGAACCGAATTCCGACAAATACTGGCTTTCTACTTTAGATCAGATAGGTCCGAAGTTAGATCCTTAATCTATGTTCGAAATATCTAGTTATTTACTTTGGATCAGTGAGACCCTCATCTTGATCCTTTGAAGGGGATATAACCAATTGGAGGCAAAAGCAAAAGGAAGCAATGGGCGGAGCTCGAAGAATCACGACAGAAGAAAACATTAACACTCCACATACTACAAAAGCACCTGGTACAAACCTGAACTTAGTGATGAAAACCCCATGGGAGGATATAACGGGTACTGTCTTCGGCTCTGAAGATGACAAACAATTTGAGGAAGACAAATCTTATGAAAATGCTAATGTGCAAAATGCTATAAGTAGCTCTAAAACCCATGTCGTAGCACAGTGCTAAGCAGTGGACAAGGAACTGCTACTCAAACGGTACTCCTAAAAGTAGGGGAACCAAGAAGATATGATACAAACCGAGATCGATTACCAGGCCAAGTTCCATGGTGTAATGTGACCACTCCCAACTGACCAGCTTCCAATTCCATCGTGGAAAGCACATTGTTGAATCACTGATGGTCGTCATCGAAAATCATCAAAAATCATCAAAATGGTTGTTGAAAAACTCACTTCAGGGTTGAATCGAAGTCGAACTTCGGTAATCACCTATTTGACCAGAAGTAGATTTTTGAAGTCCTCACTCGAAATCGAACTCGGGTAGTCATCCATTTGACTCGAAGTAAACCTAGGAAATCTTGGCCCGAAATCAGACTCAGGTAAAACCAAGTTTTTCTCCAAGTAAACATGCAAAATGGCTCTAAGCAACGTTTGTCACTGACCCAACACCTCAAAGTCTTTGACTCCAAGCAAATGGAAAATTTTCTTGAGTCGGACTCCAAGTGAAGTACCACCAATCCATCAATATCGATTCATCTTCTTTTTCCCATCTAGAACATTTGAACTCCAAATACCTTGAAATTTTGAACGCAGCCTTATGGGAGCGTCTTAGTCACTCCTGACTGATCTTACCTAGTTTGAAATTTTTTGGGGATCGTCACTGATCCATGACTACATCATAAGTGATTTGTCATTCAATTGGAATTTCAAATCATTCAAGCATAGACAATCATGCATATATCATTCTCAAGCATTACAAACAACCATAACTTGAAAATGAACTAGTCTGACAATGATTAGAGCATCTTTCCCAATCAAAACCCATTCCATGAAGCCATTCAACATACAGAATATCCAAAGAAGTTTATCACGCCAACTACACCTTTTGTACAACTGTATAACTAATTCGAAATCGGGTTTTTTATAGGTATGACTAGCATATGGACGAAGCTAGGGTGATGGATACAGTCTACCGCAAGGACCTCTGGAATCATTAAAGGATGAAATAACCTACAACGCCGGAAGAATTCTATGGGAGGGAAAACCGATTCTGATGACTAGAAGTAGTACAACTGGAAGAAGGCAAACCCGACAATTTTCCAAAGAACGTACCAAAAGGTGAAGGAGCTATAGGACCTCAGGGACCATCTGCCCAAGCATGGCTACTAAGCCCAGTAGAAAAGCACCCCAGCTAACTGACGAAATCATACTAAAGCATGATTATCAAATAATACTCTAGCTAGCTACCAATTAAGGAATGGGGCAGCAACCTAAAGTGATGCCCTCCCATCCATCCTTGTCTACTTTCCTTTTCCAAATGAGCTGTACCGAGTCACTTGGGGCATTGTAGACAACACGAAAAAAGAAATGCTTCTATGCCCTCGAAGGGTCATGTCGATCTCTCTTTTGAGAACTGGCATTGCTTTCGTAGCATTGAGAAGTCATGTCTAAAGGATCGTAGAACAAACAGATCCATCACCTTAGTCTATAGGAACCGATAAAACCATGTTTCGGTGAGCTAAATTCAAAAAATTCCTCTTGAAGTCGACGAATCATTGTTAAGACCACTGGGCCTTCAGAAACATGACCCAAAACTCCTCTCGAAATCGATAAATTATCATTCCAAGGTCATCTGGTCGCTGGACATCCTAACACAATAACTCCTTTATGAACTAAAGCGCTATGAAAGTGAATTGGTAGATCAGTGGTCATCTAATCCAAAAAACCCTTCACGAACGCGTAGGTCTTTCATGAACTAAAGCATGATGGGGGTGAACTGGTAGATCAATGGTCATCTGATCCAAAAGCATTTTGCAAATGTGAAGGTCTTTCATGAACTAAAGCGTCGTGAAGGCGAACCGGTAGATCAGCGGTCATCTTATCCAAAAACCCTCCGTGAACGCAAAGATCTTTCAAGAACTAAAGCATTATGAAGGCGAATTGGTAGATCAGTGGTCATCTAATCCGAAAACCCTCACGAACGCGAAGGTATTTCACGAACTAAAGCATCGTAAGGTGATTCGATAGATCAATGGTCATATGATCCAAGAAAGCCTTTGCAAATGTGAAGGTCTTTCACGAACTAAAGCGTCGTGAAGGCAAACTGGTAGATCAGCGGTCATCTGATCCAAAAATCCCTTTGCGAACACGAAGGACTTTCACGAACTAGATCATCATGAAGGCGAACCATTAAACCAATGGTCATCTGACCTAAAAAATCGTTCGCAAACGTGTAGGTATTTCATGAACTAAAGCATCATGAATGCTAACCGATATATCAGCGGTCATCTGATCTAAAAAAACCCTTTGCAAACATGTAGGTCTTTCATGAACTAAAGCATCGTGGAGGTAAACTGGAAGATCAGAGGTCATCTGATCCAAAAAACCATTTGCGAACGTGAAAGGTCTTTCATGATTTAAAGCGTCGTGAAGGTGAACTGATAGATCAGCGGTTATCTGATCCAAAAAACCCTTCGTGAACGTGAAGCTCTTTCACGAATTAAAGCATCATAGAGGTAAACCCGGTCACATGATCCATAAAACCTTCGCGAATGTGAAGGTCTTTCACGAACTAAAGCATCGTAGATGTAAACCAGTAGATCAGTGGTCATTAGATCCAATAAACTCTTCGCAAGCATGAAGGTCTTTCATGAACTAAAACATCATGAAGGTAAACCGGTAGATGTGACGCCCCACCTCTATGCTCACAATAACAAAGATTATTATAAGGAATAACGTCTGCTATTGCGAAGAATAAGGCTTGTTAGAAGCGAGCATCCGTAAGTTATGCCTTAGACGAGTATTGATTACATCGATAGGAGTTGAGTAAATTACTGCCAAAGATATATATTCAATCCAAGTCTAAAACGAAACTACGGTGGCTAATGAAAAATTCAGAACAACTCATAATAACAACACTGATAGTATAATCACATCAGAACAGAAATATCAGATATATAGCGGAAGACAAGTCTGGAATGCATGCTACGACAAACGACGGTTCACATGATCCAAATGTACATATACATATCCATCAATACATACATAAGATGAGGGCTAAAAAAGCCAAAAGTACTCCTTGAGGACTAGGCAAAAGATGATGTGAATTCCAAAAGCTGAAGCTGCTACAGAATCAAAGATAGAGATCACCCTGAAATAACTCGGTCTGACCCGAGTATTATTTAAAAGAAAATAATAAACGGATCGGTCTAATTTATTTTCAGAAATAAGTGAATAATAATTAACACTTAAATAATTAATTACAGTCTCGAATGAGACTATGCAGCATAAATAATCAGCATAGTTTAAAAGAAGAAATCTCAAATTAAACTCCATCAAAATCAGTTTTCAAATTCACCATTTAATTTAAAACAGCAATACGCAAATTTATAATCTCAAATGAGATTATACACAAACTCAACTTCCAAATTCATAATTGAATTCAAAGCAGCAATTTACAAATCTAGAAATCAAAATAGATAACTAGAAAATCATCAGTCGCAAAATCTAGAAATCAAAATAAGATAACTAGAAAAATCAGCATAAAAGTGGATCAATCCCAGCAGATGGCGAGTTTTAGCTACGCCGCACGTGCATATCAGATGGCCGAAGCCTACCAAGAACTATAAATTTTGGCGCCCATCACATGACCCGAAGGTCCGCAGAGTGACCCGAAGGTCTAGTACTGGTAATTGACCCGAAGGTCCATCAGATGACCCGAAGGTCCAGCAGAGTGGCTCGAAAGCCCAACAAAATCATCAAACTACAGATGTTTCAATTAACGAATCCGGAATTAACCGAAATAGTAAAAGTGTGGTTCCATACTCCGTACTTTTGCTAAATCGTTTAAATCTCTTCATCGTTTCCTTGAAAGTGCAAAATTGTGTATTTTAAATAATTAACATTTCACGTTCTCAAACGGACAAGTCCGTAATTAAGCGAATCAGCAAAAGTGAGGGTTCATAGTCCTCAATTTTGCTGAAGCGTTTAAATCGCTTCCTCATTCTTTTGAAAGCACAAACTGTAAAAATTTTGAAAACGATTTTATTTTAAAACGATTTTTAAAACACGTGATTAAAACAGAAACATCTGTAGCAATTTCGACGTGGAAATTGCGCTTCACAAAACACCGTAAAAACGGATACCAAATCAGTGTTGCGGGATAACCGCTTGAAAAGTCACTTTAAATTAACGGTTACTGACGTTATAATAATAGTGAATTTTCACCCATAGAAGATGTCACCAAAACAACACGTTTCAAAAGTTTAACATCGGTGTAGTAATTCCGTTATAAAAATAACGGCAACAAATTACGTTAAAAACCAAACATCGGTTCAACGTAAATTAATAGCCAGTGGTTCACAATATTTATATATTCATCAAAATAAATTTGCACTGCCCGGGAATAATCTACATGCTCACAAATTCTAGACACCAAACATGCATATAAAAATGAGTTTCAAATTAAAGTAACTTGGACTTAGATTTATCCACGCGTGCATTCTTGTACAAAAAGAAACTTACTGTAGCGTGTACATTATCTTTGTATGCATGTAATGAAGTAATAACTTGACTTTAGTGATGAGAGTGGGACACGTAACTAAAACATCAAGGTAACCGCAACTTAACTTCATGAAATGATAAAACGCACGCAAGCCTACCTTATGCCTAAATAAAATGCAAGCCTCACGTGTATGTGCTATAATCTAGAACCATATTTTCGAGCACATGAATAACACTTACACTTTAAAAATACATAGAAATGAAATATATGGTCTGTACTAACGTGTTTCGCATGCACTAAAGGCTTGTACTAACGTTTTTCGCATGCATTAGAGTTTATATGGCCTGTACTAACTTTTTCGCATGCATTAAAGTTTATATGACCTGTACTAACTTTTTTTGCGTGTATTAAAGTGACTTGTTCACATCTCACGCTCACGTACTACCTTATGTACACAAAAATGCAAGCACGCTCACGTACAGAATATCAATATATATATACATGAAATGCTTGGAAGCTAATATTTAGTTTATGCATCATCAACAACTCGGTCACATTAATGCTTGCGTGAAAATAATGACTTGGACTAATTTTTCTTAGTGCAGGCCCTATTATACATTAGTGCAACAAAATTTTCATCAGTTGAACCATGCAAGTATGAATTCAAATATTCCATGTTCCTACAAACAAAATGGAGTATGATTTCCTGAATACAAACTTCACATGAATGCAAATAAATGTTTAACAAAGCCTACACACACTAAATGATGCGTAAGGAGAATAAGTTAGAAGATGTGATTTTGTCACTCACTAATTGTTTTTTTGCTTCAAAGTTGGCTAGCTACCCAGATTTGAAAGAGAGCCTAATCAAGCTGCCATTAATGCGTTTTTTTCTCACTACAACTGAGGCTTTCAAAACCAAGTGTGAATAAGTTTCAGCTATTTTATTTTCTCTAGAATATGTATTCTGGCACTCAGGTACCATTGCATTAACGTGCTAGTCAAATAGCATTCAATGAAACGTGCTTGAGTAAATAAATAATAATAAAAAGGACATGCAGAGAATGATGGTAGCACTGTGACCGAAAGTGATAGCAATGCAAAAGTAAAATGAAAAAATGTGTTGAAGTTTCACTTTGCATTCTAGACCAATGTTGTAATCCAACATTTGCCTCTTTGAAAAAATGTAGCGATAACAACGTGAAGGTGAATAAAAGTGTAACGCAATTCAATCGACTTGGCTACAGATTTTTTTTCAAATTTTTATTTTTTTATAAAAAAACTCCTATTTAAAATATTCACTCCGACAGTAATTTAAAAATTACGGTCGTTACCGATTTAAAAACATTTATTACGACGGTAATAAAATCACGGTCGTTACAGACTCCTCCCCTTATAAAAATTGCGTCCCCACAATTTTCATACTAGAAGCAGTCAATAACGTAGATAATTCATCACAACAAAGATTCAAAATAGAAAAGATAGATAAGAATGCTCACCCCCACCCGAAGAGGAGAGAAAACCGGGATAAGAACGCTCGATGAATTCTCTGGTTTCCCAAGTGCAATCCTTGGGGTTTTCGGACCATTGAATCTTCACGAGCGGAACTTCTTTGTTCCGAAGGCGTTTCACCTCCGTAGCTAGCACACGAATAAGACTTTGCACAATAGGCAAGTCAGGTGAGATCTCAAGATCTTGCAACATTGGAGGATCAATAATAATATTTGAATCTCGAAAACACCTACGAAGCTGAGATATATGAAATACGTCGTGAATTCCCAAAAACTGAACAGGTAGCAATACACGATAAGCAACAGGGCCAATACGTTTCGTAATAAAAAACGGTCCAATATAACGAGTAGCCAATTTCCCAAAGCTATTAAAATGTACCACACCCTTCATCTGGGAAACACGAATGAATACAAGATCGCCAAAAGAAAATTCCAAAGGCTTCCTACGATGATCGGCATAAGATTTCTGCCTATTCTGAGCCTCTTTCATTCTCTATCTGATAATATCAACCCTCTTAGAAGAATCACGAATATAATCGGGGCTGAGAACTAACTTTTCCTTCGATTCCAACCAACAAGATGGTGATCGACACGGCCTTCCATAAAGAGCTTCGAATGGAGCCATGCCGATACTGGATTGAAAACTGTTGTTATACGAAAATTCAACAAGAGGTAAGTGGTCTTCCCATCTACCCCCAAAATCAAGAATGCAAGCTCGAAGGAGATCCTCTAAAACCTGATTCACCCTTTCAGTCTGACCATCAGACTATGGATGATAGGCTGTACTGAGATTGAGCTTAGTGCCCAAAGATTTCTGAAGACTCCGCCAGAAACTACTAGTGAAAAGCGGATCTCTATCACTAACAATAGAACTAGGCACACCATGAAGTCGAACGACTTCTTTAATAAACAGCTTAGCCAATAAAGGAGCAGTCCGATTGGACTTGATAGGAAGAAAGTGGGATGATTTAGTCAGTCGGCCCAAATACTAGTATGGCCCGACCTCGAACGAGGTAGACCATCAATGAAGTCCATGGAAATCTGATCCCATTTCCACAATGGAATCCCAAGAGGCTGCAAAAGACCTCTGGGACGTCGATGTTCTGCTTTAACAAGTTGACAAGTCATGCAACGACTTACATAACTTGCAATATCACGCTTCATACCCTCCCAGTAGTATAAGCGTTTCATATCAGCATACATTTTACTACTACCCGGATGGATAGTATACTTTGAACGATGACAGTCCTCAAGAATGTCATTTCTAAGATTAGAAATATCAAGCACGATCAATCTACCCTTCTTCCGAATACAACCATGAATATCAATATCGAAATCCTTCAGATCATCACTTCGGGATTTCGATTTACATCTCTGAATAAGATAAGCAATATGTGGATCTTGTTTCTGGGCATCGGCAACACGATCCAACAAACTAGGACGAGCTTCCATGCTAAATAAAAGCACGGGAGAATCAGTAACTGAAGGACGGTCTCTAATATCACAAAGAGATAAAGCTTCCAAAATATTCCACTCTGCTAGCATCATGGAAACAACAACCTACTGCTTGCGACTAAGCGCATCAGCAAGTCGATTACCCTTACCAGGGGTATACTGAATATCGAAATCATATAAAGCAAGAAATTCGAGCCAACGTTGTTGCCTCATATTAAGCTCTTTTTGAGTAAATAAATACTTCAGAGATTTGTGATCCGTGAAGAGAATAAAACGCTCGCCCAATAAATAATGTCGCTAAATCTTTAGAGCAAAGACTATGGCGGCTAACTCCAAATCATGGGTAGCATAACGAATTTCGTTAGGCTTTAGTTGTCTAGAAGCATAGGCAACTACTCTATCCTTTTGCATAAGAACAGCACCGAGCCCAAAACCACTGGCATCGGTATAAACTACAAGATCATGATTCCCTTCGGGAACCATTAAGATAGGAGCACGAGTAAGGAGATCTTTTAACTTCAACAAAGAATTCTCACACTTATCCGACCAAATAAAAGGAACAGCTTTTCTCGTGAGAGTGGTAAGCGGTAAAGCAATACGAGAAAATTCCTTAATAAATCGGCGATAATAACCTGCCAATCCAAGAAAACTATGGATCTCTGTAATAGTCTCGGGCCTCTTCCAATTCTGAATAGATTCGATCTTGGTAGGATCGACAGAGATACCATCGGAAGAAACAATATGACCGAGAAATTTCACCCTATTCTCCCAGAAGTGACACTTGGAAAATTTGGCATAAAGCTGATGCTGACGGAGAGTGCTCAAAACAATCTCCAAATGCTGAATATGATCGGCTTCAGATTTGGAATAAATAAGAATATCATCAATGAAAACCAAGACGAACTTATCGAGATATTCCCGGAATATCCGATTCATAAGATTTACAAAATACGCCGAAGCGTTTGTCAAACCGAACGGCATAATAAGCCATTCGTAAGAACCGTAACGAGTACGGAATGCGGTGAGAGGAATGCTATCTTCCGCCACTCGTAACTGATGAAAACCGGTAGCAAGATCGACTTGGGAGAAGACTTTAGCGTCACTTAACCGATCGAACATGTCATCAATCCTAGGTAATGGATACCTATTTTTGATAGTGAGCTCGTTAAGCTTGCGATAATCAATGCAAAGCCTAAGAGTACCATCTGGCTTCTTGACGAAGACAACGGTGGCGCCCCAAGGAGACGAGCTAGAACGGATAAAATGCTTGGCTTCCAACTCACATAATTGTTGCTTGAATTCCTCATTTTCCGTAGCCGACATCCTCGTGGGAGGACGACTGACAGGATGTGCACCAGATATAAGATCAATACGGAACTCTATTGCCCTTTTCGACGGCAATCTAGAAATAGGCTCGAAGACATCAGGAAAATTAAAACAACTGGGATATTAGCAATGATATCCTCTGACTCGAAGGAAGAAATGAGAGCACTAGAAGCATGATCCATGTCTCGAAACACAATAGATAACTGCTCGCTAGCATCGTGATGCTTGAGATACAAAGTTCTTTCAGGACATAGAATCCGAACCTCATAACAAACATACCAATCCATACCCAATATCATATCAAAACCAAGATGATCCATAACATGCAGATTCGCATGAAAGGAGAAACCACAAAGAATAATCTCAACATCAACACACAACAAACCAAGAGTAGTGGATCCACCAATAGGATTTACGATCCTCAAATGGTCGCAAAGAGTAACAACATCCAAATGAATAATATCAACAAGCTCCTTCGACACGAATGACTACGATGCACCCGTATCGAAAAGAACTCTAATAGAACGACCATGAAATAAAATAAAACCTTCCAAAATGGAAGGAGTAATAACTTTGGACTGAGGAGAAACACCGGAAGCTTTAGCAACATTAAGCTTCCCAGATTTGAGACCCCTAGAAGCAGTAGGGAAATCCGTAATCCAATGACCCTCTTTCTTACAATAGCGGCAAATGCGAGGCTTAGGGCAATTACGGTGAAGATGATCCAGCAATCCACAATTGTAGCATGCCCTCTGAACAGAAGGTGCACTACTAGGCTGAGAACTAGAGGTAGCTTGCTTCTTCTTCTTCTGATTGGAAGAATTAGGCTTACGAAATGGATACCTCTTCTTGTTAGGGTTCTTAGAAACCTCAACATCATCACAACTATCACGTTCCTTTTCAACAGCTTCCAAACAAAGAGCCAAATCAACAAGCTCCTCAAAAGAGAGCTTAAGATGAAGCAAAAGAACTTTCTTCAAATACTTCTTCAAACCATCAACAAAACGAAGATTCTTCTTACGCGGAGTGTTAATGAACTCAACTCCGCACTTGAACAAGGCCTCGAAAGATGCAACATAATCAGAAACAGATGACTTTCCTTGCTTCAACTCAAGGAAACTACGAGCAAGATTAGCCTTTTCTGATTCAGGAACGAACTTAAGTTCGAATCGTTCCTTAAACTGAACCCAAGAGAGAGCGGACTCCTCAACTTCCGAAATAAAGAGCTCATACCAATCAAGTGCATGCTCTTGCAACATACTAGATGCCACAAGAACGCGATGATGATCCGAAAGATCCATCCGAGAAAATATGCGCTCACAAGTGCGCAACCAAGTCTGAACTTCCATAACACTTTCTGATCCCTTGAAAGGCTGACCTCCAAGGTGGGAGTAGTCACTACACATGCGGGCGAAGGCAGACTTCTGAGCAGGAGCTACGGGAGTAGCAACAGGAGGCTGAGTACCCCGAAATAACTCCATAAACTGATCAGCTGACATATAGACACCGTCCGGATAAGAACCACTAGACGGGCCTATAGAAGAACGCTTCCCTCTACCTCTTCCAGCCATAGGCTGAGAGACAGGAGAAGGTAAAGATCAGTTAAAACAATACACAACGATAAGAAGTTTAACAAATGAAATACTACGGAATATATAATTTATTCCTAGACGTACTCCACATGTTAAAGTGAAAAGAATAGATTAGAAAGGCACGAATAAACTCCCGAATAGTTGTAACACATGTTCCACTCAATTTCTGTTCTGTGTATATTATAATTTGTTCTGAATTTCAGCTTTGATACCAAGCTGTGATGCCTCACCTCTATGCTCACAATAACAAAGGTTATTATTAGGAATAATGTCTGCTATTGCGAAGAATAAGGCTTGTTAGAAGCGACCATCCGTAAGTTATGCCCTAGACGAGTATTGATTACATCGATAAGAATTGAGTAAATTACTCCCAAAGATATATATTCAATCCAAGTCTAAAACGAAACTACGGTGGCTAATGAAAAATTCAGAACAACTCATAATAACAACACTGATAGTATAATCACATCAGAACAGAAATATCAGATATATAGCGGAAGACAAGTCTGGAATACATGCTATGACAAACGACGGTTCACATGATCCAAATGTACATATACATATCCATCAATACATACATAAGATGAGGGCTAAAAAAACCAAAAGTACTCCTCGAGGACTAGGCAAAAGATGATGTGAATTCCAAAAGCTGAAGCTGCTACAGAATCAAAGATAGAGATCGCCCTGAAATAACTCGGTCTGACCCGAGTATTATTCAAAAGAAAATAATAAACGGATCAGTCTAATTTATTTTCAGAAATAAGTGAATAATAATTAACACTTAAATAATTAATTATAGTCTCGAATGTGACTATGCAGCATAAATAATCAGCATAGTTTAAAAGAAGAAATCTCAAATTAAACTCCATCAAAATCAGTTTTCAAATTCACCATTTAATTTAAAACAGCAATACGCAAATTTATAATCTCAAATGTGATTATACACAAACTCAACTTCCAAATTTATAATTGAATTCAAAGTAGCAATTTACAAAATCTAGAAATCAAAATAGATAACTAAAAAATCATCAGTGGCAAAATTTAGAAATCAAAATAAGATAACTAGAAAAATCAACATAAAAGTGGATCGATCCTAGCAGATGGCGAGTTTTAGCTACGCCGCACGTGCATCTCAGATGGCCAAAGCTTACCAAGTACTATAAATTTTGGCGCCCATCAGATGACCCGAAGGTCCGCAGAGTGACCCGAAGGTCTAGTACTGGTAATTGACCCGAAGGTCCATCAGATGACCCGTAGGTCCAGCAGAGTGGCTCGAAAGCCCAACAAAATCATCAAACAGCAGATGTTTCAATTAACGAGTTCGGAATTAACCAAAATAGTAAAAGTGTGGTTCCATACTCCGCACTTTTGCTAAATCGTTTAAATCTCTTCATCTTTTCCTTGAAAGTGCAAAATTGTGTATTTTAAATAATTAACATTTCACGTTCTCAAACGGACAAGTCCGGAATTAAGCGAATCAGTAAAGTGAGGGTTCATAGTCCTCAATTTTGCTGAAGCATTTAAATCGCTTCCTCATTCTTTTGAAAGCATAAACTGTAAAAATTTTGAATTTTTTTTATTTTAAAAGGATTTTTAAAACACGTGATTAAAACAGCAACATCTGTAGCAATTTCGACGTGGAAATTGCGCTTCACAAAACACCGTAAAAACGGATACTAAATCAGTGTTGCGGGATAACCACTTGAAAAGTCACTTTAAATTAACGGTTACTGACGTTATAATAATAGTGAATTTTCACTCGTAGAAGATGTCACCAAAACAACATGTTTCAAAAGTTTAACATCGGTGTAGAAATTCCGTTATAAAAATAACGGCAACAAATTACGTTAAAAACCAAACATTGGTTCAATGTAAATTAATAGCCAGTGGTTCACAAATATTTATATATTCATCAAAATAAATTTGCACTGCCAGGGAATAATCTACATGCACACAAATTCTAGATACCAAACATGCATATAAAAATGAGTTTCAAATTAAAGTAACTTGGACTTAGATTTATCCACGCATGCATTCTTGTAAAAAAGAAACTTACTGTAACATGTACATTATCTTTGTATGCATGTAATGAAGTAATAACTTGACTTTGGTGATGAGAGTGGGACACGTAACTAAAACATCAAGGTAACCACAACTTAACTTCATGAAATGATAAAACGCACGCAAGCCTACCTTATGCCTAAATAAAATGCAAGCCTCACGTGTATGTGCTATAATCTTGAACCATATTTTCGAGCACATGAATAACACTTGCACTTTAAAAATACATAGAAATGAAATATATGGCCTGTACTAACGTGTTTTGCATGCACTAAAGGCTTGTACTAACGTTTTTCGCATGCATTAGAGTTTATATGGCATGTACTAATGTTTTTCGCATGCATTAAAGTTTATAAGACATGTACTAACGTTTTTTTGCGTGTATTAAACTGACTTGTTCACATCTCACACTCACGTACTACCTTATGTACACAAAAATGCAAGCACGCTCACGTACAGAATATCAATATATATATACACGAAATGCCTGGAAGCTAATATTTAGTTTATGCATCATCAACAACTCGGTCACGTTAATGCTTGCGTGAAAATAATGACTTGGACTTATTTTTCTTAGTGAAGACCCTATTATACATTAGTGCAACAAAATTTCCATCAGTTGAACCATGCAAGTATGAATTCAAATATTCCATGTTCCTACAAACAAAATGGGGTATGATTTCCTGAATACAAACTTCACATGAATGCAAATAAATTTTTAACAAAGCCTACACACACTAAATGATGCGTAAGGAGAATAAGTGACGCAGCGGAAATACGAAAAATTAGATGAAACGGTGAAAGTAGCATTCGGTGGATTGAATGATACTGAAATGCCCAAATTCGTTGATCCAAAGATACCGAATTCTAGCTATCTCTGACACGTTGATCGCGCACGATAACGTGAAGAGAGATCTACAATTCTTCGAGCGTTGATCAAGCGCACTTGATTCCGCGAATTGGCTTCAACGAACGTTGATTCGAGCGCACTCGAATACCGTAAGTGGAGATAGGAGATCACACTCAACTACCAATTTAATGAAAGCACAAAGCTAACAAACAAGAATTTTATTCAACAATAACCGAGTTACAAATGACCAACACCATGCCTATTTATAGGCTTACAATATGTGCAAGACTCGCATACACGACTTAACATAGGTCGACGGCGACTTAACATCGAACGACTCACCATAAGTCGCCACGCAACCTACGACTTACTTAGGTCGTATGCGACCTAATCAAAACAACACTCCAAACGTTACATCATCACATAGTCTATCAATACAACACACGTGACCTAACTGACTCGAGTTACAACACATAACAACTCAAAGACAGACACGACCCAAAACTGGAGCGACTTAAAAAGTACAGCGACTCAACTTATTACATCACCACACACATGGCCAACCAAACTACTTGCCGACCTACGACTTAACTGTGTTTACAACACAGGCTTGAGCGACCTACCTTCAACACAGCAACGGGAATCTTCTCACGACCTATCTTCCCACAACTTAAGATTGAGCGACTTATCTTCCCGCGACCTAACTCATAGGTCGTTAACTCGCTTGATTGCTTGGACGACACATCTCCACTAGGTCGTTGCCGACCTGTCTTCAAACTAGGTCATTTGAATGTGCTACTCCCCAACTCGTTAGGTCGCAACTTCCTATCCCGTGACCCGTTAAGTCGCTTGCGACCTAGTAGTACTTTAGATTGCGTTGCATTATTAGGTCGCGTGGCACCTTCATCAGCTAGCTCTGCATCATCTATAGGTCGTAACTCGCCTTCCTTAGGTCGTGAACGACCTAAGGGTCTGGACGGACTTAACTCCTTTGTTGAATTTGGAGATTACGCTGCATCATCCTCCCCCGATTGACCGAAATTCGTCCTCGAATTTTCACTATCTCCTTCCACAACAAATTCATTTCCATGATACGGAATTAAATATTTGACGTTGAAAACATCAGAAGTATAACATCATCTGGTAACTTCAATTGATACGCATTCTCATTGATTTTCTTCAAGATTTCAACTGGACCAATTTTCCACGCTTTCAATTTATTGTACGTTCCCACCGAAAAACGATCTTTTGTCAATACTGCATAAACCAAATCACCCTCCA
Organism: Allium cepa; assembly: GCA_030765085.1. Taxonomy (NCBI): domain Eukaryota; kingdom Viridiplantae; phylum Streptophyta; class Magnoliopsida; order Asparagales; family Amaryllidaceae; genus Allium; species Allium cepa. Next base: position 70,023,308 of record CM060930.1, on the reverse strand, counting down.
CGAAATTCACACTTCTCCGCTTCTTATCCGCCAGTCGTTTATACTTTACATTTGACCTTTCCAATCGTTCCTGAATGATCTTATGATATTCCGTCAAACCATCAACAAGGTCAGCAGCTCGTTTAACTATTCCCTTTGGTTGTGGTATTGTCGTTAAATCCAATGGCCCCTTCAGCAAGTTTGAATAAACAATCTGAAATGGAATGAACCCTGTACTACGATTCACCGCATGGTTGTGAGCAAACTCCGCTTGACACAATTTCATATCCCAGCTCTTCAGATTACCTTTCACCAGACACCTCAATAAATTTCCCAACGATCTGTTAACCACCTCTGTTTGCCCATCAGTTTGCGGATGGGAAGCGCTACTAAAATTCAGCTTCGTTCCGACCATCTTCCACAAACTTAGCCAAAAATGACTCAGAAAACGAGTATCTCTATCTGACACGATAGACTCTGGTAACCCATGAAGTCGATAGATTTCTTTGAAATATAACTGAGCAACATGAACAGCATCCGCCGTCTTCTTACAAGCAATAAAATTTTTCATTTTTGAAAATTGGTCAACCACCACATAAATGGAATCGTTCCCCCTTTGAGTTCTAGGCAACCCCAAAAAAAATCCATACTCACATCAACCCAAGGTTTAGTCGGTACAGGTAACGGCATATATAATCCCGCATTGGTAGCTGTCCCTTTTGAAACCTGACAAACATGACATCTATGCACAAACCTTTCAACTTCCCTTCTCATTGACGGTCAATAATAAGACTGAGAAACCAACTGCAATGTTCGATCTCTACCCATATGGCCTTCTTCATGTAACTCTTTGATAATCTTCATTCTCAAACTGCCTTCTGGTACGCACAATTGATTCCCTTTGAATAAGAATCCATCTATCATCACAAATTCATCAGTACTCCCATCCTTGACTTTCTCAACAAACTTCGTAAAGTAAGGATCTTCTTCAATCAACTCCGGCAATAGTTCAAACCCTGTCACTTCAACTTTCATTGTTGTCAACAAATGATTCCTCCTGCTCAATGCATCAGCTACACGATTCGTCACCCCTGATTTGTGCTTTACAACAAAAGTAAACTGCTGCAGATACGCGACCCATGAAGCTTGCCTAGCTGAAATCTTGTCCTGTCCTTGCAAATGCTTCAAAGCTTCATGATCCGTATAAAGAACAAACTCCTTTTGAAACGGGTAATGTCTCCAGTGCTTCACAGCTTGAAAAATTGCGTAAAACTCAACATCATAAGTGCTATATCTTAACTTAGCTCCAGACAACTTCTCACTGAAATAAGCAACTGGTCTTCCTTTCTGACTCAAAACTCCACCAACCCCAACCTTCGATGCATCAGTATGTAATTCAAACAACAACTGAAAATCCGGTAAAACTAGAATTGGTGCTGTCGTCAATAGTGTCTTGATCTTCTCAAAAGCAACCCATGCTTCCTCTGACCACTCAAACTTCTTTCCCGTCATGCAATCGGTTACAGGTGCCATTACACTACTGAAGTGCGGAATGAATCTTCGATAGAAAGATACCAATCCATGAAAGCTCCTCACTTCAGTAATTGTCTTGGGTTGTGGCCAACTCCTGACAGCTTCCACTTTATTTTCATCCACTTGAATACCTTCCTTTGACAAAACATACCCCAGAAAAAGAACACTGTCCATAATAAACACGCACTTCTTTGCTGCTGCATAGAACTGCTCTTGTCATAGAATCAACAGTACTTCTCGCAAATGCTGGATGTGCTCTTCCGTACTCCCACTATAAATCAAAATGTGACGACTCGGAATTTTTAAACATTTGAATGGGAATATTTAATTAATTTTAAATATTCGAAAGTTAATTATTAACTTTAATTTCAAATATTAAAAATTATTAGATAATTAATTGTTGAATTTAATTATCAGAATTGGGAAAATTATTGAATCTGGAATTTTAAGCCAGTTAAAAATAATTTGAAGGCTTGTAAAATTTATATTAATAATACTAAGGATAATAGAAGTTGTAAAATTGAAATTAACAGTGGTTTGTTCAGTTTTAAAATTTTATATTGTTTAAAATTGAAATTAAAAATAGCCTCCCGAGGCGCAGTCTCGGAATTTGACGAAACCAGTTCGATTGGATCCGTAATATTGTATTATTATCGAATTTCAAAATTTCATAGTGATTGGAGTTGCGGAATGAGCATACGGTATATAAACGCATGGAAAATCTACTGAGTCGAATTAAACCAAAATAAATATATTTGTTATTCTTTAAATCGACATATAGTACAACCCACCCCCCTCTTGTCTCCTTCGTACCCTCGTTTTCTTTTTCTTCTCCAGTACTCAGAATTTGTCGTGGAAACAAGGGAAAAGATTGAAATCATTTTGTTCAGTATTAATTAATGGCCGAGCAAGAATTTATTTTCTTCCTCTTTAATACGCGAATTCCTTTCTTCCTCTTCATTATTCCTATTCGATCTAAGGTCAGCTGATTGCTTAAAGGAGAAAAGGAAAAAAAAAACCTAATCCATTCGAATAAAATCACGTCCCCTTTAAATCGAATAGATTCACGTAGAAATGGCGGAGCTTCCTTTATCTTTCCACCGATTCGTGCTTCAAGTTTAATGGCGGCTCGCTCCTTTTAGTTGCCGATTCAAATCAAAGAAAAAGGAAAAGAGAGAGGGAGGAACGATTGTCGAATCTCGAGCTCTAAGTGAAGTCGGCATCGAATTCGACTCGAATTCGTTTATTTTCTATGGGGCGTCGTTCGGGTTGAAGGGTCGCAGTTCGGTGAGGGAGTGCGAATTGAAGCACGCGAGCTTGGCCGAGGACATGACAGCAAGGGCGATGGGTGGAGGCTCATATGGTGGTTGCTCGCTAGGGCAGGGACCGAGACTAGGGTTTGGGTGATCCTCGTGAGCGTGGACGACGCGAGGGTAGTGGCAAGGTTGCTAGTGGTTTTCACAGTAAGGTAAACCCATTTTTATTTTATTTTATTTCTGTATATAGATGTTACAGAAAAATAAAAATAAAAGTAAATGTAGAATTTTAAAATCGACCTTTTGGGCTAGTTAAATCTGATCAGTAGCTTTGATATTACTTACTTGTTGAAATAAAATTTTTATTACAATTAAGTATAAAATACATGAATGGTTTAAAATAGAAAATAAATACATGTATAAGAGTCTGAAATATAAGGATTTAGAAAAAAAATGGTGGATGTAGTGGTTAAACTGTTCCAATTAACTTATTTAATTTTTGGACTAAAAATAATTGTTTTAAGGAAATTTTTAGTTTAAGAATTTGAGACAAATCACCGGTTAAATTAAATAAGTGAATGGTAATAAATTGTTTGATTTAAAATTTGAGTGTTAATAAATTTATATAATATTTATACAAGGTCCATATCTGAAAGAAAACTAGTCGGAATGGAAGTGGGTTGCAAAACAGGAGTCAAAGGTGAGTTAATCTCACTCAGTAAATTTTTATTTAAATTTAAATAGTTAAATTTAAATAATTGATTGAATACTTGTTTGGATTGATTGGATGTGATAGTATATATATAGTAATATATATATATCAATATATATATATATATATATATTGGCATATGTATATATTGAAGTTGTTGATTTCCTGCATTTATAGCGGATGAGACCCTATGCGCCGCATAATAGCGGATGATATTATATAAAATCCCATATACCGCGATATTCCACCTTGAAGTGGAATTGGTATTGTGCCAACAGCTGTGGATGCCGGAAAACAGGTTGGAGGGATCCAACTGGATTCCTCAAAGTTTATTTAGATTATTTAATATTCTGTGTTATGAATATTGATATCCTGTGATGATTGTATGGAGTACAGGATGATATGATTGGATTGAATATTTTGGTATTCTGAATTATCCAAATCTATAAAATCGGATTTTTGAAAAGAAATAAAGAGTAAAATTAAAGTAAATCAATTATAGAAAATTCAAATAAACAGAAAAGTGAATTAAAACGAAAAACAAAAGTAATTCTTTTTAACAGTTCAAATAAATAGATTCTGAGTATAAAAGGGGAAATTTGAATATCCCGGGGGATAATAAATTGTAAAGCTTAAGTGATGTTAATAAAGGGATATAGAATTTTTTTTTTTATCTTTAAATCTAAAGTTTAAAGTTAATTAAAAGATACAGAAGAGATATGAAAATCTGAATTAGCATTTTCAGTAAAAAGGTTTAAATCATAAATAAGAAATAGAAATCTTAAAGTTAATAGATTTTGGAATAAATAAAGAAAGTGAAGAAATTGTTTTCGAAATGAAGTAAATTAGAAATAAATTGTGAATCTACTAAAGTGCCTGGAGTTTGAAATTTAAGGTTTCGAAATTTATAAACTGGGTTTTTAAATGTGAAGTGGATTTGGAAATATAAATTCAAGGTGTGAATTTATTATGGAAATGGTAAGTTTGTTTAAAAATAAATGGTGATTTATTTTTAAGAAATGGGAAAGAGAAGAGTACTTCCCTGGATAGCCAAGTATGGTTTCCAAAGAGGTTTTAAAAGTAAATCAAAAGTTCTAATATTGTTTTAAAAAAACATGTTTTTGGAAATTTTAGTAGCTCTAAATATTAAATTTTAAAGTAAGTACATTTTTTCCAAATTTATTTTAATATAAAGTTCTTGGTATTGTGTTTGAAAGAGAGAAATTAGTTTATACGTTATAAAGTGTTTTATACAAAATATACTTAAAGTATATATATTTAATAAAATATTTCAAGTAGTTTAATCTTAAATGTTATAAAGAATATTTTATAAAAGTGCTTTTAAATTATTTAAATCTCCAATGTTTTGTACTCGGTGTTCCAGTGGGAATAATAATTGGAAATGTACTCTGTGAAAGGAAAATTGGTTTTAAAACTGATTTCAAAAGGAATTGAAATTGGAAATATATATCTTGGGAAGATATTTTGAGGTTAATAAATAATTTGGGAAATTATTTACTGTTGGATGGTTTTTTGTGAATATTAATTGATAGTTAAATAACCGACTATCAATATTGGCCAAATGCGTTGATCGTTTTGAAGAGACCGGGATCAAGATTTATTTCTCGAAAACCACTTCGATCCGGTTTGTACGTTTCGTGCGAAAAACGTGTTCGGAGTCGGAGATGGAGCAGTGAAGTGCAAGGGCTAGTCGCTACTAATCCTGAGGATATTTCCAAAATGGATGTAGAAGGCTAGTGCCTTCGGTTCCGTTCGAACCCGGGACGGACTTGTATGGATGAATGCTTGCGAAACATAGTCAGGTGGACGATGGGCATTCTAAGGGATATCGTTCTAAAGGTAACGCTTAGCCTCAACCCTCATCAACCGGGAATGACTGAAAATCAGGGGATATGCAGCAAGGCTTCGTGGGTAGCCCCCACTGGAGAGTAAGGTCATCCCTGTCTAGACGTCCCTTTTTATTTCGGCTTAGTGGTGCGGTTGCTGATCCCAACCGTGGGGTGATCTTATTCGGAACTATCCAGTAAGGAATGGGTCCGGCCTTGTGTTGCAGGGGATGAAGGGAGTAGTCCTCGGTACTGTGATCTAGACCACGTACTGTGACAGGTGGTACCCCAATGCCTAGTCATTGTTGGAAATCCATTCTCCCTACGAGCCTTTTACGATTTTTGTTTGTATTACCCACTTTTGTGGCTAGTAGCTGGAATTTAATCATGTAAAAATTTCGGCTATTTTATAAGTATTTGTAAATAGACCCTATTATAATATCAGAGGATTTCTATAAAAAATGTTTTAGCTATCGTAAGGTAAAAACCCGACATGTTTATTTGTGGTGTGGTCTTACGAGATGCTTTTGTTTTCAAAGGATTTTTGAAACTTTAATAATTAATTGGGTGTGATTTTCTCACGCTGGTATTCCAGACTGACTCGGGTGTTATTTAACCGTAATGCTCCGGTCAGACCGAGTATTATAGGATACATGTTTTGATGCTGTGGAGCTCAAAAGATGAGCTGGATGACGATACGTATTTACGTACTTGTTTATGTATATATTCCGCTGTGTTGAGTAGTTGTGTATCATGATGTATGTTATTGATGTTGAGCTGTGATTGATGTACTCTGATGATGTATGTATATATATATATATATATATGAAACTGATATATCTTTGTTTTTATGTAAAGACCATTATTTATCTATTATATTTTATTCCGCTGCGATGGTTAGATTCTGATGTTGTTTTAGTTTTCTCTTCTTCTACCACTTCTTCTTTTACTAAAATGGTTCGTATTTCTGTACAACTTGAGTTGATTTAGGTAGAATAGTGTTGACTCAAGGGGTACGGATTTGCGGGTCGTTACACTTGGTATCAGAGCTTAGGTTGGCGACAACCTAGGCTTTGGTGGGGAAATTACTCATTAAATAGAGTTAATTGTACTCTATAATGAGTTGAGCGAATTTCTAAATATGAGAGCGTACTTGTTAGTGCATATAAATTTGTTTTATACTGTGTTGACTTATCGGTTGAATGTTTATGAATTCTGGTCGGTGTGGGAAGTACAACCGTATCGATAGGGGTTTCTAAACTCTTAAACAAGATAAACCGACATAGTATTGTTTTTAAAGGGGGTAAATGAAATAATTTTACCCAAAATTTTATTTTTTTATAAAAGAAATGATTTTCTAGCTTATTATAAATTGGGTGTTTGTTGGTTGTTAATACCGTGATCAAGTAAGAACCTTGAATTTGATCAAAAATTTGAAATAATAAGCTAATAAGAATATAAAATATTAAAACGGTTTATAACCAAATAGAATTAATTAAATATGGTGCAAATAAGAATCCAACATTTAATCTGAAGTTTGAAATGGTCATAACCAAATAAGTACTGTGAGTATAAATTATATAAAAGAGAATAACTAAATTTGAATTAAACCAGAATTTAAAACCCGGAAGTTTTGGAAGGGATTTTAAATGCAATGAAACCAAAGGTTTGGGAATTTAAAATCTTGGAAATGTTTGGTAATATTTTTCCAAGTATTTGAAGGCAATGATGGAATATTGTTTGGGTAATATTTTTGAATGGAAACTGTTTTGAAATAAGTTTGGGAAAGTAAGAAGCATTGAACTCACTGCAGTCGCTGGAAAATAATCCTGATGATGCTGGCCACATCATTAGAATTCATTTTCGAGTTTCTAAAGTGATGGATTGCTTCCCTGGTACTTAGTTATAGTATTGTTTGGATTGTTGGGTATAACAGTTGTTTTGGACATTTCAAAAATGGGAATTTGTTTTGGGTATGAACAAATTATTTTGGTACAACCAAATTGGTTTGGAAAACAAGGAGATTTGATTGATATACCAAATGGGTACATATTTAGTATTTCATAATTGTTTTGAAATAAAACCGGGTAAATTGAATTCTGGGAAAATTCTATTTAAATAATGTGTAAAGTTGAAATGAATTAACTAATAAACTTATTAAGTAAAGTAATATTAATAAGGAGGAGATTGAAATTTTTTAATCCTGGATTTAAAATTTAACTTAAGTAAATGAAATATATTGAAGTGAATGAAAATTTGAATTTAACTTGGATAAGTTAAAAATAAATTGGACTCGGAATTAAATGGATTTGAGTTAAATTAAAATGTAGGATGACCTTGGAATTGAGGGTCATTGTGAAATGAATTGAACACCTGAGCTATCAGGTGTTTTCAAGTGGTTTGTAAAATATGTAAAAAGGGTACTGTAAGAACATTTATGGTTATCACTTAGAAATTGGAAATATTTGAAAGGGATTTTAAAGAGATAAAAGCATCTAATTCTCTTTCGGTCGGTGGAAAATAATTCCGATGATGATCGCGACATCATCGGTGTTCATTTTCGAGCTTCCAGAAGAGACATTGCTACCTGGGTGTTTTGGGCTGGTGTGGTTTGCAAAACCGAGTTTGGTTTTGAAAATTCAAAAGGGAAATTGAATTTACCAAAGTATTATGAGATGCTGTTGATTTCAAAAGTGATTTTGGAATTTTGGAAATTTGTTTAAACTCTGGAATCATATTTAAAAATGTTTACAGAATAATAAAAATAAACTTGACTAAATTAAATCTATAGTTAGGAGTAAAAAGGGTAAAATGTAAATGGGTTTGACTTTAAATGGATGGAAGTATGGATAGATAAGTTTGTATCTTATATAACTTGGAAATGGAATAAATAAGCCAAATGAAAATTGTTTTTATTTTTGAGAAATGGATAGAAATCCAAATTTTGAATTATAAAGAAAAAAAGGAACTCCAGTGAGATAATAAAAGTGAGTTGGATATAAAATCAAATATTGGGTATAAACTTTGGAAATAAACTAATTTGATAATAAATCAGTTAATGAAATATGGAACTGTCAATGAACTCAAGTTAAAATAGAGTTGAAATAGTGTTGGTTTGAGTGGTAAATAAAATTCAAGTGAACAAAAATAAAATCTGAAATGGATGCAAATAAGCAGAAATGGAATGTTCCTAGACTAATAAATGAATGCAAATTATGTTAAACAGAATCGATTAGATGAAAATGAACTAAGTATAGATTGAATTGGAATCAATTCAAATTAATTATAAACTGGATGGATATTCTATTAAGTGAACATCATTAATTTGCATAAAGGTAATTGTCGTTTAAACGAAAATGAGACTATAAATTCTATGGCTTGACGAAGGCAAATAAATTGATTTTGGAATCAATTGTAATAAATATAAGTTTGTTGGATAAATTGAATGGAATGTATGCAATGAAGTGTAAATCATTTAAATGGAATATAAAATGAACTAAATGAAATGGCATTGAAATGGATTGGAAGCATTCAAAATAAAGGTCGAATGTTTCACATGTGCTTGTGGAAGTATATGATATGCATCGTTTATGAAACCCATGTTTTAATTATTTATATTTAAGTGAAATGCTATAAACTTTGTGTAATTGTCACTTACATATTTATATTGAGTTAGTACAGGTTCAGGAAAGCCGCTTGGCCGGTTTTGATTTCGCAATTTGCTAAAATAAATAGCCGCTTTGCTTAAAATTGCTAAATAAGGTACGCTTACGCAAAAATTTAAAAATAGGAAATATGAACTGTTTTTCTCTTTTCCGACCGTGTGGGTCGATGTATATTGATTTCCGGCCTGAGGCCGATGTATATATGTCTTTGTACATCCTGCGATATCGCAGAAGTCCCTCCGTACAAAGGAGACTCTGCCAAAATTTTCCGTAAATTTTGGGAGTTAGAAAATTTTTGAAAATTTTCACTAACGGTAAATGATTTAATTTGTTAATTAAATAAAGTTGAAACAGAATATTAGAGTCTATTTGAAATGTGAATGTAAAGTAAGTGAAATTGAAGAAACTATAGAAAATAAAGTTTGCAAATAAACTTTAATTAAAAATTTAAATTAATTATTAAGTGCAACTAACTCAATATTCAAAATGGAAGCCAAATTGAATTTAGATGGAATGGGAAAGGCAAGAGTGATTAGAAATGAATGTGAACTTCAATAGAAAAGTGAAGATAAATATAAGAATTATGTAAAATGTTTATATGGAACTTAAGAAGCATGATGGAATTCTTAAGTAAATTTGGTATTGAGAAAATTATTCCAAGTGAATAATTGAATGGAAATTAAACTGAAAATTGTGGATTGGGATGGTTGTGAATAAGAGAATAGAAATTCAAATGAATGTGAATAAAAGAGAATTGGTGTAGCTAAAAATAAATTGGGCTAATTATGTAAGGTGTACGTATATTATTTATTCATATAGCTATATTGATCCAGAATTCGAGCACAGAATTTCGAGATAGTTATATCGATCCGAGTTAGGGTTTTTCACTCGATTTTCGACGGCGAACCTGGATATAGATTATTGATTGATTCTGGAAATTCTCTATCATAGTTATAACTATGTAAGGAGAATGACGATTTCTGATCAAGAAACCAGATCTGAGTCCGCACTAGGAAGTCGTGTGGACGATACTAGTACGGAAGTGAAATTGTGTGATCGAGCGAGCGATCGAATTTGGTATTGCGTACGGATGATATATGTGCATCGTACGAGCTTAAATAAAGCAGATATTGAAACTTTTGTAAAAGAAATGCATAATGATTTTGAATGTTGTGGATGGACATTATTGTTATAACATGATATACAGGTGTTTTAAAAGCAGAAGGAAATTGATGTTTGATTTCATAAGATAAAATTTAATGGCCCGACAAAAAGGTATGTATTTAAAATTTGTGTATGAAATTGGATTGGGTTTTTGATCTAGCCACTTGGCTTTTTGTTTTCTTTTTGGATTTGGAAGGCCGTAGAGCCATTTTTGTAGTAGCACCGGGCTAGCCGCGCAAAGGAGACGCTGGCGAAATTTTTCTAAAATTTAGGGAGTTAGAAAAATGTTGGGAAAATTTGATAATTCAAAATTTTGGTTTCAATGTTAAAATTTGAATTGTCAAGAAAGTAAAATGGTTTGAGATTTATGGATAAGTTAAAAGGGGAGAAAGAGGGATGGTGTATCTTAAATAAAAAGTTTTGATTGGAAGTTGTTAAAACTATTTGAGTTGAGGAAATAGTTAATGGGTTATGGATCATTCTTCCTAACTAGTAATTCCGGGGACGAAATTCTTTTAAGGGGGAGGAATGTGACGACCCGGAATTTTTAAACAGTTGAATGGGAATATTTAATTAATTTTAAATATTCGAAAGTTAATTATTAACTTTAATTTCAAATATTAAAAATTATTAGATAATTAATTGTTGAATTTAATTATCAGAATTGGGAAAATTATTGAATCTGGAATTTTAAGCCAGTTAAAAATAATTTGAAGGCTTGTAAAATTTATATTAATAATACTAAGGATAATAGAAGTTGTAAAATTGAAATTAACAGTGGTTTGTTCAGTTTTAAAATGTTATATCGTTTAAAATTGAAATTAAAAATAGCCTCCCGAGGCGCAGTCTCGGAATTTGACGAAACCAGTTCTATTGGATCCGTAATATTGTATTATTATCGGATTTCAAAATTTCGTAGTGATTGGAGTTGCGGAATGAGCATACGGTATATAAACGCATGGAAAATCTACTGAGTCGAATTAAACCTAAATAAATATATTTGTTATTCTTTAAATCGACATATAGTACAACCCACCCTCCTCTTGTCTCCTTCGTACCCTCGTTTTCTTTTTCTTCTCCAGTACTCAGAATTTGCCGTGGAAACAAGGGAAAAGATTGAAATCATTTCGTTCAGTATTAATTAATGGCCGAGCAAGAATTTATTTTCTTCCTCTTTAATACGCGAATTCCTTTCTTCCTCTTCATTATTCCTATTCGATCTAAGGTCAGCCGATTGCTTAAAGGAGAAAAGGAAAAAAAAAACCTAATCCATTCGAATAAAATCGCGTCCCCTTTAAATCGAATAGATTCACGTAGAAATGGCGGAGCTTCCTTTATCTTTCCGCCGATTCGTGCTTCAAGTTTAATGGCGGCTCGCTCCTTTTAGTTGCCGATTCAAATCAAAGAAAAAGGAAAAGAGAGAGGGAGGGAACGATTGTCGAATCTCGAGATCTAAGTGAAGTCGGCATCGAATTCGACTCGAATTCGTTTATTTTCTATGGGGCGTCGTTCGAGTTGAAGGGTCGCAATTCGGTGAGGGAGTGCGAATTGAAGCACGCGAGATTGGCCGAGGACATGACAGCAAGGGCGATGGGTGGAGGCTCATGTGGTGGTTGCTCGCTAGGGCAGGGACCGAGACTAGGGTTTGGGTGATCCTCGTGAGCGTGGACGACGCGAGGGTAGAGGCAAGGTTGCCAGTGGTTTTCACAGTAAGGTAAACCCATTTTTATTTTATTTTATTTCTGTATATAGATGTTACAGAAAAATAAAAATAAAAGTAAATCTAGAATTTTAAAATCGACCTTTTGGGCTAGTTAAATCTGATCAGTAGCTTTGATATTACTTACTTGTTGAAATAAAAATTTTATTACAATTAAGTATAAAATACATGAATGGTTTAAAACAGAAAATAAATACATGTATAAGAGTCTGAAATATAAGGATTTAGAAAAAAAATGGTGGATGTAGTGGTTAAACTGTTCCAATTAACTTATTTAATTTTTGGACTAAAAATAATTGTTTTAAGGAAATTTTTAGTTTAAGAATTTGAGACAAATCACCAGTTAAATTAAATAAGTGAATGGTAATAAATTGTTTGATTTAAAATTTGAGTGTTAATAAATTTATATAATATTTATACAAGGTCCATATCTGAAAGAAAACTAGTCGGAATGGAAGTGGGTTGCAAAACAGGAGTCAAAGGTGAGTTAATCTCACTCAGTAAATTTTTATTTAAATTTAAATAGTTAAATTTAAATAATTGATTGAATGCTTGTTTGGATTGATTGGATGTGATAGTATATATATAGTAATATATATATCAATATATATATATATATATATATATTGGCATATGTATATATTGAAGTTGTTGATTTCCGCATTTATAGCGGATGAGACCCTATGCGCCGCATAATAGCGGATGATATTATATAAAATCCCATATACCGCGATATTCCACCTCAAAGTGGAATTGGTATTGTGCTAACATCTGTGGATGCAGGGAAACAGGTTGGAGGGATCCAACTGGATTCCTCAAAGTTTATTTAGATTATTTAATATTCTGTGTTATGAATATTGATATCCTGTGATGATTGTATGGAGTACAGGATGATATGATTGGATTGAATATTTTGGTATTCTGAATTATCCAAATCTATAAAATCGGATTTTTGAAAAGAAATAAAGAGTAAAATTAAAGGAAATCAATTATAGAAAATTCAAATAAATAGAAAAGTGAATTAAAAGGAAAAACAAAAGTAATTCTTTTTAATAGTTCAAATAAATAGATTCTGAGTATAAAAGGGGAAATTTGAATATCCCGGGGGATAATAAATTGTAAAGCTTAAGTGATGTTAATATAGGGATAGAGAATTTTTTTTTTTAATCTTTAAATCTAAAGTTTAAAGTTAATTAAAAGATACAGAAGAGATATGAAAATCTGAATTGGCATTTTCAGTAAAAAGGTTTAAATCATAAATAAGAAATAGAAATCTTAAAGTTAATAGATTTTGGAATAAATAAAGAAAGTGAAGAAATTGTTTTCGAAATGAAGTAAATTAGAAATAAATTGTGAATCTACTAAAGTGCCTGGAATTTGAAATTTAAGATTTCGAAATTTATAAACTGGGTTTTTAAATGTGAAGTGGATTTGGAAATATAAATTCAAGGTGTGAATTTATTATGGAAATGGTAAGTTTGTTTAAAAATAAACGGTGATTTATTTTTAAGAAATGGGAAAGAGAAGAGTACTTCCCTGGATAGCCAAGTATGGTTTCCAAAGAGGTTTTAAAAGTAAATCAAAAGTTCTAACATTGTTTTAAAAAAACATGTTTTTGGAAAGTTTAGTAGTTCTAAATATTAAATTTTAAAGTAAGTATATTTTTTCCAAATTTATTTTAATATAAAGTTCTTGGTATTGTGTTTGAAAGAGAGAAATTAGTTTATACGTTATAAAGTGTTTTATACAAAATATCCTTAAAGTATATATATATTTAATAAAATATTTCAAGTAGTTTAATCTTAAATGTTATAAAGAATATTTTATAAAAGTGCTTTTAAATTATTTAAATCTCCAATGTTTTGTACTCGGTGTTCCAGTGGGAATAATAATTGGAAATGTACTCTGTGAAAGGAAAATTGGTTTTGAAACTGATTTCAAAAGGAATTGAAATTGGAAATATATATCTTGGGAAGATATTTTGAGGTTAATAAATAATTTGGGAAATTATTTACTGTTGGATGGTTGTTTGTAAATATTAATTGATAGTTAAATAACCGACTATCAATATTGGCCAAATGCGTTGATCGTTTCGAAGAGACCGGGATCGAGATTTATTTCTCGAAAACCACTTCGATCCGGTTTGTACCTTTCGTGCGAAAAACGTGTTCGGAGTCGGAGATGGAGCAGTGAAGTGCAAGGGCTAGTCGCTACTAATCCTGAGGATATTTCCAAAATGGATGTAGTAGGAATAGTGCCTTCGGTTCCGTTCGAACCCGGGACGGACTTGTATGGATGAATGCTTGCGAAACATCGAGGTGGACGATGGGCATTCTAAGGGATATCGTTCTAAAGGTAACGCTTAGCCTCAAGCCTCATCAACCGGGAATGACTGAAAATCAGGGAATATGCAGCAAGGCTTCGTGGGTAGCCCCCACTGGAGAGTAAGGTCATCCCTGTCTAGACGTCCCTTTTTATTTCGGCTTAGTGGTGCGGTTGCTGATCCCAACCGTGGGGTGATCTTATTCGGAACTATCCAGTAAGGGATGGGTCCGGCCTTGTGTTGCAGGGGATGAAGGGAGTAGTCCTCGGTACTGTGATCTAGACCACGTACTGTGACAGATGGTACCCCAGTGCCTAGTCATTGTTGGAAATCCATTCTCCCTACGAGCCTTTTACGAGTTTTGTTTGTATTACCCACTTTTGTGGCTAGTAGCTGGAATTTAATCATGTAACAATTTCGGCTATTTTATAAGTATTTGTAAATAGACCCTATTATAATATCAGAGGATTTCTATAAAAAGTGTTTTAGCTATCGTAAGGTAAAAACCCGACATGTTTATTTGTGGCGTGGTCTTACGAGATGCTTTTGTTTTCAAAGGATTTTTGAAACTTTAATAATTAATTGGGTGTGATTTTCTCACGCTGGTATTCCAGACTGACTCGGGTGTTGTTTAACTGTAATGCTCGGGTCAGACCGAGTATTATAGGATACAGGTTTTGATGCTGTGGAGCTCAGGAGATGAGCTGGATGACGATACGTATTTACGTACTTGTTTATGTATATATTCCGCTGTGTTGAGTAGCTGTGTATCCTGATGTATGTTATTGATGTTGAGCTGTGATTGATGTACTCTGATGATGTATATGTATATATATGAAACTGATATATCTTCGTTTTTATGTAAAGACCATTATTTATCTATTATATTTTATTCCGCTGCGATGGTTAGATTCTGATGTTGTTTTAGTTTTCTCTTCTTCTACCACTTCTTCTTTTACTAAAATGGTTCGTATTTCTGTACAACTTGAGTTGATTTAGGTAGAATAGTGTTGACTCAAGGGGTACGGATTTGCGGGTCGTTACACAAAATATCATCAAAGTAAACAACCACGAACTTCCCAACAAATGGTCTGAAAATCTGGTTCATCACTCTTTAAAAGTACTAGGAGCGTTTGATAAACCAAATGGCATAACCAACCATTCATATAGACCTTCCCTAGTTTTGAAAGCAGTCTTCCACTCATCACCCGGTCTAATACGAATTTGATGGTATCCACTTTTCAAGTCAATCTTTGAAAACACCACTTCCCCACTCAACTGATCTATCAAATCATCAAACCTCGGCATAGGAAACCTGTATCTCACAGTGATCTTGTTTAAAGCTCGACTGTCGGTACACATTCTCCACAAACCATCCTTCTTAGGAACTAACAATGCTGGCACAGCACAAGGACTTAAGCTCTCTTGTATGCGCCCTTGTTCAAGTAACTCTTCCACTTGCCTTCTCAACTCCTCGTGTTCCTTCGGACTCATTCTGTAATGTGGCTTGTGCGGTAAAACAGCACCTGGCACTAGATCAATTTGATGTTGTATGTCTCTCAATGGTGGCAATTCTTTCGGCAGTTCTTCCGAAAATACATCACTGAATTCTTCCAATATCGGCTTCACTTCCTCTGGGACTTCAATGGATTCAGTAGCTTCATGTCCAATCAACAAAAATACTTTAGGACTCTCCTCCACTTCTTCAACAAATTCCTTCAAAGTCAGCAAAGTTTTAAGCTCCTCAATCTCTTCTGACTTTCTCTCTCCCTGTGGTCTCTTCTTTGGAACTAAAATAATCTTAACGCCTTCAAACATAAAACTGTAGCTATTGGTCCCTCCATCATGTTGCACTGCTCGATCATACTGCCATGGTCTTCCCAAAAGTAAGTGACAAACATCCATCTCCACCACATCACACCAGATCTCGTCTTTATATTTCTTCCCAATAGAAAATGGAACTTGAACTCGCATGTCCACCTTCACTTCTCCTCCTTTTCTTAGCCATGCTAACTTGTAAGGATTAGAATGCTTCTCCGTTTTCAGCTTCAACTTCCTCACAGCTTCGGTAGAAATAATATTGTCACAACTTCCTGCGTCAATCAAGAATTTATAAACCTTCCCCAGAATAGTGCACGTTGACTGAAAGATGTTACTCCACAACCAACTAGCTTCTTCTTCTTCCTGTTTTGGTATTAAACGAGACCTCCTCATCATTAGATTACATCCTTCATCTCCTGACGCAACATCCTATTCATCCTCCTCAACTGGACTAGAATAACCTTCACCAACATCCTCACCTTCAACTTCAGCAATTATAGTTCGTTTCTTCGGCTTCGGACATTCATTACTCTTGTGACCCACTTCTTGGCAATTATAACATTTGAAACTGTTATTGACCTTCGCCTTCGCAACTTCATTCACAACTGGTTTACTGACAGTTTTAGGAACATTGGAACTCCCACTAACACCCTTCACTTGATTGTTGGAATTAGTAAACACACCACCTCCACGCCTTCCCTGCTTCTCCCAAGCTAACGCCTTTTAGTGTGCTTCCACCACAGATCTAGGATCAAACATATTCACCATATCTAGAATCTGCATCCTCAACCCTCCAACGAACCTAGCAGTCAATTGTTCCTCTGTCTCCATAATGTCATTCCTTGCAATCAGTTGACAGAATTCATTAGCATAATCATTAACAGTCTTTGCTCCTTGCCTCAGATTCTGCAACCTCTGATACATAAGTGATTGATAATTGTAAGGCAAGAATGTAGCCTTCATTAACTTCTTCATCTTCTCCCATGACTCAATCTTCGACTTCCCCATCCGTTCTCGTGTAAGTTTGGTTTGTTGCCACCACTCCATAGCTCTCCCCCTCAACCTAGTAGCAACCAACTTCACTCGACGATTCTCTGGAACCTCTTTCAAATCAAAGATCTCTTCAACATTAGACAACCAATCCAAGAATTCTTCTGCAACCATTCCACCCTTGAATTCTGGAATTTCCATCTTCATACCTGATTCCCATCGACGATCATCTTCTACATCCCGATATGAATTTCGAACTTGGTCTCGGTCTCGATAATGAATGCTAGCTCTATCACCCTCTTCATCGAAATCAAATGTACGTCTATATCGATCTCGACCATTATCATCCCTTCGATCTCGCATGTCCCTTCTACTATGTCTCTCTTCATCTCGATATGGCTCATCTTCAAACTCACGTGGATTTCTTCGCTCTTCATGTCTATATTCATGGTGATCTCTTCTCGATGAAATTGACGTTTCTCTTCTTTCTCTAAAAGATTGTGGCGACACCCTCCTCTCTTCCGTAACCGATGGTGAAACTCTGTTTCCTCCATGGTTCGAGATTGGCGACCTTCTTCTTTGACCTTCATTCATGTCAATCATCAATTTCTCTAATTTTCCAATGCCTTCATCAAATTTTTCATTGATACGTTGTTCCATTTGCTTGGCTTCTTCTCTTCTATACAATGCTTCACCATTCTGATGGCGGTTAGCTCTTCTCGACGGCATGGTTGAATCAAACACAAATACTTCAACAATTCAACTTCAACTCAAAGTTATGTTCGGCCTTCACTTCAACAAGTGATACCAAAATGATGCTTCTATTCTCGGCTCAAACACTTCACAAGATGAACTTCAACTTCAAACTCCTTGGCTCCAAGACTCGGCTTAGCTATGATTGGCTAAGGCTAGCTCTGATACCAAACTGACGCAGCGGAAATACGAAAAATTAGATGAAACGATGAAAGTAGCAATCGATGGATTGAATGATACTGAAATGCCCAAATTCGTTGATCCAAAGATACCGAATTCTAGCTATCTCTGACACGTTGATCGCGCACGATACCGTGAAGAGAGATCTACAATTCTTCGAGCATTGATCAAGCGCACTTGATTCCGCGAATTGGCTTCAACGAACGTTGATTCGAGCGCACTCGAATACCGTAAGTGGAGATAGGAGATCACACTCAACTACCAATTTAATGAAAGCACAAAGCTAACAAACAAGAATTTTATTCAACAATAACCGAGTTACAAATGACCAACACCATGCCTATTTATAGGCTTACGATATGTACAAGACTCGCATACACGACTTAGCATAGGTCGGCGGCGACTTAACATCGAACGACTGACCATAAGTCGCCACGCGACCTACGACTTACTTAGGTCGTATGCGACCTAATCAAAACAACACTCCAAAAGTTACATCATCACATAGCCTATCAATACAACACATGCAACCTAACTGACTCGAGTTACAACACATAACGACTCAAAGACAGACACGACCCAAAACTGGAGCGACTTAAAAATTACAGCGACTCAACTTATTACATCACCACACACACATGGCCGACCTAACTACTTGCCGACCTATGACTTAAGGTTTCCAACGACTTAACTGTGTTTACAACACATGCTTGAGCGACCTACCTTCAACACGGCAACAGGAATCTTCTCACGGTCTTTCTTCCCGCAACTTAAGATTGAGCGACTTATCTTTCCGCGACCTAACTCATAGGTCGTTAACTCGCTTGATTGCTTGGACGACACATCTCCACTAGGTCGTTGCCGACCGGTCTTCAAACTAGGTCGTTTGAATGTGCTACTCCCCAACTCGTTAGGTCGCAACTTCCTATCCCGTGACCCGTTAAGTCACTTGCGACCTAGTAGTACTTTAGATTGCGTTGCATTATTAGGTCGCGTGGCACCTTCATCAGCTAGCTCTGCATCATCTATAGGTCGTAACTCGCCTTCCTTAGGTCGTGAACGACCTAAGGGTCTGGAATGACTTAACTCCTTTGTTGAATTTGGAGATTGCGCTGCATCAATAAGTTCGAAGATGTGAGTTTGTCACTCGCTAATTTTTTTTTGCTTCAAAGTTGGCTAGCTACCTGGATTTGAAAGAGAGCCTAATCAAGCTGCCATTAATGCGTTTTTTTCTCGCTGCAACTGAGGCTTTCAAAACCAAGTGTGAATAAGTTGCAGCTGTTTTATTTTCTCTAGAATATGTATTCTGGCACTCGGGTACCATTGCATTAACGTGCTAGTCAAATAGCATTTAATGAAACGTGCTTGAGCAAATAAAAAAAAGGACGTGCAGAGAATGATGGTAGCACTGTGACCGAAAGTGATAGCAATGCAAAAGTAAAATGAAAAAATGTGTTGAAGTTTCACTTTGCATTCTAGACCATTGTTGTAATCCAACATTTGCTTCTTTGAAAAAATGTAGCGACAACAACGTAAAGGTGAATAAAAGTGTAACGCAATTCAATCGACTTGGCTACAGATTTTTTTTTCAAATTTTGATTTTTTTTTTAAAAAAAACTCCTATTTAAAATATTCACTTCGACAGTAATTTAAAAATTACGGTCGTTACCGATTTAAAAACATTTATTACGACAGTAATAAAATCACGGTCATTACAGGTAGATTAGCTGTCATTTGATCTAAAAAAACCCTTCACAAATGTGAAGGTCTTTCACGAACTAAAGCATCATGAAGGTGAACCGGTAGATCGAATAAATTTCTATACGATTGATATCCACGAAGGTGAACTGGAAGATCACCAGTCATTTGGCCCAAAAATCTTTCACAAACTAAAGCATCATGAAGGTGAGCTAGAAGATCGGCGGTCATTTGTACCAATGCTCCCCGAAGTCAACGAAGTCACGCTCTGAGGCCACAAATTGACAATTATATCAGTCACTTCGCAAAATTAATAGAATCGCCTCTAACGACTAGTGAGACAAAAAGTGCTAAATTCTAACCGACCTTGTGATCAATCAGTGGTCAACTCAAATCAAGGCAAGATTCGACACCTGGTAGAACTAAGTATCTCAAATTCCTCGTATAAAAGTCTCTGAAGATGGAGGCTTTCCCATGCTTTAATCATCTAGAAGACACGGCTGCATCGACTGGACCGCATGGAACCAAAAGGGTTGTAGAGAAACCTCAGATACATTTTAAACACGCGAACAGTCCTATGGCATAGGAGGCACCACACATACTTGAATAGCTGTAAGGAAAGCCAAGACTAATCATACCACAGTTCTATTACGTCCGATCGAAACTTCTGGCATTCTGACAACTACCGACTTAACGACCTAGCTAGCGCAACAAATGAAATAGTAGCATAATACCTGCTTCCTTCTTCCCAACTCCTCCTTTACCCCTCTTGGTGACTAGTTCCTTTTCTCTTTAGACTGTATGCCAGTTGAAGACCAATTCCTAAAAGGCGGTTTGGACCAAAAACTTAGAGTCTAGCCCAAAACCCCCATAAGCTCTTTCTTCATAACCATCTCCATGTGGTTGGTTGTAAATCTCTCCACCATGGCAACCTTATCTGTTTAGTCGTGCACATTCTCTCGAAATAGAGGAGGATCGTCCAAGCCACGGTTACCCAATCCAAACACCAATTATTTTTAGAACTAACAAAATCGCATTCCAGCAAAGTCAAATCTTTCCTTACCTTCAAAGAATTGGTATCGCTCCTCCAGCACCGGGATGGCCCAAACCGTTGCACACACACCCATAAGCTACACATCACTTCTTGAGCTATGAAATCACGCTCTTGAAGCACGAACTCATCACATAACCCAAAGATTTGCAGTGTCAAGAAGTTCTAAACCATTCCGGGTCAACGGGTCGTATCGATCCCATAAGCTGTGCATTCTCAAAAGACGAGCATTTTTATAAGCCGCGCATCTGATAAGCTGCATAAACACTACTTAATGTTACTTTGGCATCATCAATGAATCGTTAAAAAAATTTAAGTACTGGTGTTGTCCCGATAACACCGGAAAATTTATTTATTGCAGGATTAACAAGGACCAACTCCCGTTACTCGAAAGAACCGACATTGCTTCGATGGTGCCGCAAAGCTCACAAACCAAAAAGTCAACAAATAATTCTGATTTTTGACCAAAGGTAATGTATAAAATGTCAAAATAAAAACATCCAATTCACGAGTTCCCAAGGATTGGAGCTACGACTTACATTTGATTAGGGGCATCTAACGAGCCGCCTAGAACATCAAGTCTCACATCAGTTGTTTAGAATAATCGACCCTATGGACTGAGAAGCACATAACACCTTAACACTTGGTCAGGACGAAAGATCGCTCCAACTAGCAATAAAAGGAGGAACTTACCGTTGTCTAAAGATAATGGAAGGCATTTCCAAAATCAAATCATCAATACACCGGTTTCCAAAGACAGAGGCAGGTGCTCGACCGAGGTCTCAAACCCTAACTTGTAGAAAACCATCGTTATCCGAAGAAAGACAACGTAAAGGGGAGAACGCTCGAAATCAAGCACTAAGCCAATTATTCTTGAAGATTAGAACCAACGGAAAAGGCAGATATCAGCAGCAACATCAATGCCCTAGCAGAGCACATATAGTGTGGAACAAGCGAGTTAATTGTCATTGACTCAAGACAAACATTGCCAAACTCTTCTGATCCATGATTACGATAGGAAAAATGCAGGCGTACCGGAGGGCAATGTAACAACTTTCCTCACAACATCAGATCTTCTGTAAGTTCTCGAAATTTAGCATTTAGTAATAATGGGTTCCACAAATGGAGGTCAGTTTGCAATAAAAATCGACGGAAGGAATTTCATCCTACACAAGAATAACCATGGAATTGGTTAAACAACGACCTTGTACGGCCAAAGGGAGCACTTGATGGTTATAAACAAAGCAAAGTAATGGAGACACCTGAGACTCTCATCTCTTCAGAAAATGGCGTATCCCGGAGTTCAGCAACGTTAAGAAAATAACAACATTGGTTAGAAGGAAACTACTTAACTCTATAGGATAAGGTGAATGATTCAATCCTTACCAACATGACTTTAACACTGTCCGAAGACAAGCAGCTCTAAGAAATTACTTCTACAATCCAACTATTGAAGTGCTATTTTTCGAAGACCAAAATCGGTACCCAACTGGATTAAAAGCACTGCTGGGTCGATGGGAAAAATCTATCCCAACCTTCAGAGTGTCATTATTGCTCTTGCAACACCGAGACCCTTTCCCACTTCATTATCACTAGTGTTGCCCTAGCAACGTCGGGAAACTTTCTATTTCCTAAGTACCGATGTTACCCCGGCAACATCGAGAAAATTTCTATTTCCCAAGTACCGGTGTCGCCCCAGTAATGCTGGGAAACTTTCTATTCCTTACGTACTGACATTGCCTCGATAATGCTGGGAAATTTTTCATTCACTAAGTACCGGTGTTGCCCCGGTAATGCTGAGAAAACTTTAATCTACAGGGTTAGTGAGAAACACTCACCATAGTGAACTATCAATGCACTAACTTCTGAAGATAGAAGTTGGTTCTCGACGGAGTTCTACCCTTGTTTTCAAAAAATTGCTATTACCCAAAGATAGGCAATGATAGTAAGACATAACCTTTTATAGGTCAATCGGATGGTTCAAAGGGAAGTCATGACAAATGACCACTGCATGGGAATAAAGCTGCGTAGAAAGGAAATCCTAGGATTGAATTTCTCATGTGCTAATTTCTAAGGATGAAAGCTGGTGGACAATCGAAAATTCAACTTAGAAAGAATTTATATAGCCAAAAGATAGGCAGTCTCAAGGAAATGTTGCTTGGAACCAAGCAGCTAGGTTATCAATTCCCGAATATAGGAATTGGCATACAAACAGAACATCCATGATAACAACAATCAAGCAAAGTATGCACAACTAAGGACATGCAGGAATAATCACGAAAGGTCGGAGCTAAAACCCCCAGACTTCCGCAGTCCTAGAATAGGTTGAGAGCCAGACCAGGGGTAATTGAATCATGCGTCCCGAACCTCTCCATCTCTCACAATCCCTTAAATATAGACATTCGAAATAGCTAGTCCCTCGAGTAGGCATAGACACACAAATGCTTGATTTAAAGAAATGTTGCAAAGCCCAAACATAAATAACTGCAAGGTTGGTTAGATAATGGTTCTGTATCGAAAAATAGAGCATTTTGGCAACAAAATCATCAAAATATGATGTAAAGAATTTAATGTTCAGTAATCAACCTTCGCTCATTGTATGGCAATGACGAGAAGGATCGATGACCTACTTACGACCTAACTAGGTCATTTGGTTCCAACTTGCAGGAATATGCCATTACCCGAAGTTTGGTGATGCTAGGAAGAAATCCCTAGAATGAAACTATCGGTACATCAACTATTAGAAACTGAAGCAAGAGTTTGATTGAATCTTCAGACCTACCTTCTAGCATCTCATGCTATTAGAAGATTCACAACATCAAGGAAAAATCCACAGGGTTGAGTCATCCATGCACGAGTTTCTAGAGATAGAAATGGATACATAATTAGGGTCTCAATATTGGACATTGAGGAAATCAATTACTGTCAGAAAACAGACACCATAGAAAAAGTCAAAGCGAATCAAGCAGCAAGGTCCTAGAGATAGGAGATACCATGTCAATCAAACTGAGGTAATCGAACGTATTGCCCATGAGGCCTAGTCTCTTGAAAACATATAGACTTAATATTCGGAGATATCGACCCTATGGACTGGGGTAGATATACCAACAATTTTTTGAAACGAGCTCAATTGAGCATAAGTAGGGATTAGCTATAGGACTGTCTAGACCAAGCAACCATATAGTTATAAACAAAGCTATGAAATATAATATGTCGAAATGACCGCAGAAGTATTACTTACATGTATAAAATTACAGTAAACGAGCATGCTACACATGAACATAAGTGGTGCAACAGCGAGAAAAAGCAATGTTCGGAATCGAGCAATTAAACTAATAGTCCTTGGAGACAAAGGCTGGTGTGCAGTTTGAATTCTGAAAAATGCAAAGGAAGGATAATCGTAATCGAAAAAGTCATGCGCTAGTTTCCGAAGACTAAAAATTTGCCTGATCGAACTTCAACAATAACTATGCAAGAGAAGCTATGCCTTATAATTTAACTATAATCGATCATCCCAGTATGACGGGAATAATAAGTGAAGCCTAAGTTGTGAAGGACTCGGCTTCTAGAGCAATGGAAATCCCTCGGCCAGACTAATGATTAGATGACTGAAAAGTCATTTTCAACAACAAAACTTGGCATTTGATCCTATCGGTTATGTTTTACTTTAAATAATATCCTCATATAATCAACGCTCAGAATCCAAGGGAAATCGACGTATGTTGACCAGTCGTGTTCTAAGCATTAACCGAGGAAGAAATGAGTGGTGTTATCTACATGAAAAGAGTCCAGTATTACGGATACTGCAAATGAACAATCTACTGTAGATAGCTTGCTTACATTTGAAAACAATCCACATTGTCCTTTAAAATTATCTTTTTTACACTTACCCATTACCAATCAATGATCATTAACAGAGCTGTTGTTTGAAGCGATGTGGGAAGCTTTTCTTTCTAAGATCTGTGACGCCCCACCTCTATACTCATACTAACCAATGACACTACTGGGTAATGCCTTCAGTTAGTACGAAGAATAAGGTCGTTGAGGAGAGATCATCTATGTAATGACTTTACGCAAGTACCTATATGTCAGATGGTATATCATGCATTTCATTTCAAGTGGGAATCTGACATATCAAATACAAACTCAAAGCTACCACACAGTGGCTATGTGGCCTTTAGAAACAAATATAAAATAAGCATACCATAAATTGGTTACAGATATTCACATCACTAAGGTGGAAACAGATATGAATATAACACATAGAAGTGAACATCAAAGTAGTGGTCATACAAGATCCACTACACCACAAAATATTAGGTACAAGTGCTAGACAAAAGGATATGTATACATCAAGGAGTCTCTCTCTCAAATGCATAAAGACAAAAACTACAAAGCTAAAGTAGTTAGCCAAAATTCAGATGATGGTCTTCGATAAGAAGTTAAGTAGAAGCACTTGAAACAAGGGTCTGACCCATGTATTATTTAAGAAGAAAAATAATAAATGGATCGGTCTAGCTATAAATATCGTATAAGATGAGATAAGGCAAGAGATATGAAAAATAAATATGATAACAAAAAAAATCATATAATGTCTCAAATTTTTTCATAGACCACAATGAATGTAATATTCTATATTTTTATTCACCAAATCACAAATATTGATAGAGCTTATCAATGCATATCATCAAAATTGGTGAAACACAAATTTTAAAAATTAATAATCAGAAATCCAGAAAACACTAAGGTGGAGGCCAATCAAAAACAAGAGCATGAAAACTCACCAACACGTGTATCACAAACGGGACGCTATCCCATGAGTCGCTAACCCATAGAGCCGGTGCAATGACGTAGTACAACGGTACGGCCGAGGAGCCTGAAACTCAAATAAGCCGGAATGACAACATAGTACAACGATACGCTCGATGAACCATCTCCCTAAAAAGACCATGGGTCGCTAGCCCATAAAAATGAGACGAAACTCCAAATCACTCGATCGAACAAGTCTATGAATCAACCGATGAAGTAAATGCAAGCATTTCATACCACTTGTTTTGCTAAGTCGTTTAATTGGATTTCTCGTACGAATGAGATAAAGGTTTGTATATACTAATAGATTAGAAAACGGTTTTAAAAATGAGCTTGCATTAAAAGTAATTTTGAAATCAATTTTGTGAAAAAGTTTGAATATTTACTACTAGTATAGAAACCGTTATATTTAAAAGTGACAAATCACTGAAATGATTGTAAAAACAATCTATCGACAAAAATTCACATTTGACGACGTGAATTAAATCCATGAAAACTGATATCAAATCCATCAAATGGATATTCCCGAAAATCCAAAAATGAAGTCATCAAAGTCAATAATAAATGACAACACCAACCGGATCAACCAAAAATCGATTAAACGGAAATCCATTCAAAAATAGGTAATATGGCTAAAATTAGCACCATCAGACGTCTGGTGGTTTTCCCCAAATGACTGAGCTGAAGGTCCGGAATTTTTCCAGACCACTCAAATGTTTGAGCTAAAGGTCTGGAACTTTTATTCCTTTGCTTCAGACGTTTTAGCATTTTACAAGACGTCTGAGCTGAAGCTCGGGGCAAAATTTGCCTTGGTCAATAATGGCCAAATCAGTTTGGCAGTGATCGGACGATCAACGGAGGCTATGGATTTATCCCAAGCAAAAATCCGCTCTATAGGCTCTACAATACACTCTAAACAACATGTCCAAACATCCTTAGTAGGATTTTCATAGATTTTGACTTTGAAATACCAAAAATTGAAAAATTCACCAAACAATTCAATTCAAATGCAAATGAACAAGAAATAGATGTTAGGAATTCATACCTAACAGCGATGAAAGCTATAGACATAGATGTGAGATCAAAATCTCACCTTTAAACTTAAAAACAACAATTGAGAAGCTCTAAAACAAGGAAAGATCAATTCCTCTTCACTAAACCACTAGAATCTTCAATCTATGATCAAATACAAAGTTTTTCCTAAGTTTGTTTATAGGAATTTCTGAAAAGTGAAGAGAGACTGAGATGGAGAAGATGAAGAGGATACTTACCCAAGCTCTCCTAGATTTATAACCTAGATTTGAATTTCCTAAGAGAATTATGGCTTAGGACTTTCTAATCTCCTTTCTTTTCCCCTATTTTTCTCTTTAGCTTGAGTGTTAGGAAATAAAGAGTAGAATGAATGAAGAGTAGAGGAGTAAGGGTATCTGGTAGAGGAGTTGGGTTACCTTGTTGAGTTAGTGAGCTGAAACCCAAACCCAAAGTCTAAATAAAAAAAAACACCAAAATTCTAATCAACTCCAAACATATCGATGTTTATACTTAAAAAGGTCGTAAACACCGTCTTGAACTCAATGGAAGTGGTTTCAAGTCTGAATTCTACTATTTACAAAAAGTCACGTTTTGGACTTTAAATTTAAACAACGATGTTATATTTAAATAAAATATTTAAATATAAAATCGTAAAATATGCGGCTTGTTATAGACACCCTTCCTTAAATTAATTGCATCCTCGCAATATTTAAGAACAAAACAAAGAGTAACAACCACTTTAAAGCATAACAACACAAAAGAAAATTTTGAAGTGAGAAGCTCACCTTAAGGAGCACGAGAGAGTAAGTCCGGATATGTTCGCTCGATGAATTCTCTATATTCCCCGAAGCAATCCTTAGGATTTAAGGACCATTGAACTTTCATACGTGGAAAATCTTTATTTCGAAGGCGTTTAACCTCCGTAGCAATGATACGAATATGATGTTGCTCATAAGTCAAATTAGGTAAAACTTCAATTTCTTCAATAACACTAGGCTCAAGAATAGAATCGGAATCTCTAAGGCATTTTCATAGTTAAGAAACATGGAAGACATCATGAATAGCATAAAAATGAGCCGGTAATAAAAGGTGATAAGCCATGGAACCAATGCATTCCGTGATGGGAAATGGACCAATATATCGAGATGCTAATTTTTCCGATCGACTGAAATGCACAACACCCTTCATAGATGAAACAAGAATGAATACCAAATCCCCCATAGCTAATTTCCTTCTTCGATTATCGGTATAGGATTTTTGTCTACTTTGAGCTTCTCTCATCCTATGACGAATAAGGTCAATTTTTTCGGTGGAATCACAAATAAAATCTAGACCTAAAACCAACCTCTCATCGGCTTCAAGCCAATATGAAGGAGATCGGCATGGCCTTCCGTAGATTGCTTCGAAAGAGCCATACCAATACTAGATTGGAAACTACTATTGTAAGAAAACTCAACACGAGAAATATGATCTTCCCAACTTCCACCAAAATCAAGAACACGTGCACGAAGAAGATCTTCAAGTGTTATATTCACAAGGTCTATTTGTCCATTGGACTGAGGATGATGAACGGTGCTAAAATTAAGCTTCATTCCCAAAGCTTTTTGAAGACCTTTCCAAAATCCACTGGTAAATACTGGATTAAGATCGCTAACAATAGAAGTAGGAGCTCCATGCAATTTAACAATTTCTTTAACAGAGAGTTTGGCCAAAATAGATGTGGTCCGACTGGATCGAACGGGAATAAAATGGGTGGATTTTGTAAGTATATCTACAACCACCCATAGACTTTCATGACCCAAATGAGAACGGGGAAGACCGTCAATAAATTCATGGAAATTTGATCATACTTCCATACAGGAATGTCTAAAGGTTGCAATAACCCACCGGGCCTTTGATGCTTGGCCTTAACGAGTTGGCAAGTCATGCAACGCTTAATAAGGTTAGCAATATCGGATTTCATTCCATCCCAATAATAATTTCGTTTCATGTCCGCGTACATTTTACTACTATCGGGATGAATGGTGAATTTAGAACAATTAGAATCTTCTAAAATGTCTTCACAAAGATCACTCATATTTGGCACGATAAGTCTATCAAAATTTCAAATGCCGCCACGAGCATTGATTTCAAAGTCTTTCAAACTATCAACCTTATTTTTGTCCCTACAATTTTGGCTAAGAAGAGCCAATTCAAGATCTTGCTTTTGAGCTTCAAGGATGTAGTCTAAAAGAGAAGGATGAGCCTCAAGGCTACATAAAACAAGAGACGAACATGAACCGGACTCACGATCTCGAATCTCACAAGTAGACAAAGTCTCAAGATCATTCTATTCGTATATCATCATATAAACAACCACTTGTTGCTTTCGGCTAAGGGCATCGACAACACGAGTCCCCATTCCACGAGTATAATAAATATCAAGATCAGAAGAAGAAAGGAATTCTAGCCAACGTTGTTGACGCAAATTCAGTTCCTTTTGAGAAAATAAATACTTCAAAGATTTATGATCGGTGTAGAGATCAAATTTCTCTCCCAAAAGACAATGAAGCCAAATTCTACGGGCAAAAACAATGGTTGTGAGCTCTAAATCATGAGTGGAATATCTAGTCTCGGCAGGCTTTAATTGCCTAGAAGCATAAGCGATAACACATTTCCTTTGCATGAGAACGGATCCTAAACCAACACGACTGGCATAGGTATAAACTACTAAGTCTCGGTTGCCATCGGGAATCACAAGTATAGGAGCATCCGAAAGGAGTTCTTATAATTTATGAAAATCAACTTCACATTTGTCTGACCAAATGCACTTAAATCCCTTTTTTGTCAAACTAGTAAGAGGTATGGAAATTTTAGAAAAGTCCTTTATGAACAGACGGTAATAACCTGCCAATCTAAGAAAGCTACAAATTTCTATCAAACTCTTCAGTTTCTTCCAATTTTGAATCGCTTCAATCTTTGAAAGATCCACTGAAATTCCAAATTCAGAAATAATATGTCCTAAAAATTTCACACGAGATTGCCAAAAGTGGCACTTAGAAATTTTTTCTTTCAATTGATTGCTCCTAAGAGTTTCCAATAAAATCTAAAGATGTTTTTCATGCTCTTCCTCGGTTTTAGAATAAACAAGGATATCATCTATAAAGATGAGAACAAATCAATCGAGAAAGTCTTTGAAAACTCGGTTCATAAGGCCAATGAAATAAGCTGGAGCATTCGTTAGACCAAATGGCATAACAAGCAATTCATAAGATCCATAACGAGTATAGAACGATGTCAAAGGAATGCTATCTTCTGCAATATGAAGCTGATGAAAACCGGTAGCTAAATTTAACTATGAAAAGATTCTAGCACCACTAAATTGATCGAATAGATCATCAATCCGAAGAAAGAGATATTTATTATTGATGGTAAGATCATTAAGCTTGCGGTAGTCAACGCAAAGCCTAAGTGTACCATCAGATTTCTACATAAAAATAGCTGAAACTCCCCAAGTAGAGGAACTAAAGCGAATAAACTGTTTCGCTTCCAATTCAGATAATTATTTACACATCCCCTCATTTTCCTTATTGGACATACGATAAGGAGGACGAGTGATAGGTAGAGCTCTAGGGATTAGATTAATGCTGAACTCAATTACTCGCTTAGGTGGTAATCCTACAACGGGCTCAAATATGTCGGGAAATTCACGAACAACGTGAATGAGGGAAATGACATCTTCCTCATCATCATTTTTTTCATCATACGGATTTAGAGAATATAAGGATGCTACCGAATTGGAATATGAATCTTTAAGAACAATAGAAATCTGATTAACAGATTGAGGATGTTGAAGATGGATAGTCCTCTTGAGACATAGGATGTGGGTTTATAACGATTGTGCCAATCCGTTCCCAAAATCATTCCGAAACCTTAGTAGCGCATAACATGCAAATTAGCTCGAAAAGCATAATTACATAAGATAATCTCGACATCTTTACAAAATAAACTGAGTGTTGCAGATCCACCAACTGGATTCGCAATTTTCAGTGAAGTCATCAAGCACATAACATTTAAAGACAAGTACTAACAAGTTCTTTTGATATAAAAGAGTGAGGCGCACCCGTATCAAAAAGAACTCGAATAGGATGATCACGAAACATAATAATGCCATCAAGGATAGAATGAGAAATACCTTGACCAAAAGAAGGGTTATTAGGGGATTGCACAATATTCAGCTTTCCCTCTTTCTTTCTTTGGAGTTTGGGACATAAAGATATAAGATGACCCGAACTTTTGCAATAGCGACAATAATGGGGTTCCAGACATCTATTTGCGTAATAGTCCTTAGAACCACAATCATAGCATTTTCCATGATTAGGGTAGGAGTCTTTTTACCAAAGTTGCTTGCTTCCCTTTCTTATTGGGTTTAGGGCCTTTGAACTTAATAGGCCTCTTCTTCTTGATGTTGAAGTTCTGTTTGGCACCCATAACTTCAACATCACTTTCTTTATTGGCCTCTTCATGTCGAAGAGCGATAACAACAAGCTGATCGAAAGAAACTTCTATTTAAGAAGTAAAGCCTTCTTGAGGTTCTTATTCAACCCATAGATAAACCTTTGCTTTTTCATCAATGGGGTATTAATATATTCGACCCCATATTTAGAGAGGGATTCAAAAGATGTGACATAATCTGCCA
This sequence comes from Allium cepa, assembly GCA_030765085.1. Lineage (NCBI taxonomy): Eukaryota > Viridiplantae > Streptophyta > Magnoliopsida > Asparagales > Amaryllidaceae > Allium > Allium cepa. Next base: position 69,992,097 of record CM060930.1, on the reverse strand, counting down.
CAGAAGATTCTCCTTGAACAAGGTCAATAAAGCATCGGGCTAAAGTTACCTTCTCAGCTTCCGAAACAAACTTTAACTCAAACCTTTCATGGAATTGCTCAAAAGTAAGATCCGCTTCAACAATTTTAGAAACCAAAAGTTCATACCAATCTAATGCTCTCTCCTGAAGCATGCTAGAAGCCACTTGGTCTTGATGTAGATCTATAAGATTAATGCGAGAAAAGATGCGATCGCATGCTCTAAGCCAAGCTTGGACTTCTATAACGCTTTTGGAACCCTTAAATGACTTTCCACGCAAATTGGTATAATCACTGCACAAGCGTGCAAACCTGGATTTAGGGTGAGTAGGCTCAGGAATGGGTCCGGCAGCTTGGGCATTCTATACAAGATTCAAAAGCTGTTTGCAGACATATTTACGCCATCTTGAGGAGTAGCGCTAGATTGACCGGCGCTGGGACGGCCAGGTCTAACCATTTCTCTTCTTTAAGAAAGAAAGAAAGGAGAGGAAAAAAGTTATTCGCAGAATGAATATCAAACAAACTTGATTGATAAAACAAGGCATCATAAAAGAAAATAGGATAGAACTGGTCCTAGGACTCGAATTAAATCCTAAGGCACGATTCCTAAGAGAGACTTAGGACAATGATCCATGTCACAATATTCTATATTGTTCCAAAGTTTGGCTTTGATACCAAGCTGTGATGCCCCACCTCTGTACTCACACTAACCAAGGACACTACTACGTCATGCCGTCAGTTAGTACGAAGAATAAGGCTATTGAGGAGCGACCATTTGTGTAACGAGTTTGTGCAAGTACCGATATGTCAGATAGTATGTCATGCATTTCATTTCAAGAGGGAATTTTACATATCAAATACAAACTCAAAGCTACAACACAGTGGACATGTGCCCTTCGGAAATAAATATAAAATTAGTGTGTAACCCGTGCGTTGCACACGGTAATGTTGTAAAAGAAATTGTCAAATATACATAGTTAAATAGTCGACGTACAATGTAATATGCTATGTTAAACATATATTTTTTGATTTAAGCATGTTAAAATGTTATGCTTTCATAGTAAAATATATTCAAAATTTATTTTCGAATAGTTAAAAATAATCATATATTCATTATTTTCATATTCTAACTATTTAAAATGATAGATTTTGTTTCAAATTAGTTTTACGATAATATTTCTAAAGTTTAAGGAAATTATATGTTAAACATATTATTTTATTGATTTTTACGTTTAAAAAATGTATGTATGTATGTATGTATGTATGTATGTATACACACTATTGTTATTTCCAAAATTTTATATTTCAAAATATTTTATGTAATTTTAAAATAAGTGCAATTTATATTTTGAAATTAAGAAATTATACGTTAAATATGACTGATATACCGATGCATGTGAAATAATTTTTAGTGTTTATATATACGATAAATTTCAAAGAAAAATATAGATGTAATATGTTCATTTTTGAAGTAATATTTAGTAAATTCATGATCCTGTGTGTTTTGATGCTCATGTGCACGCGTGATGATGAGTTTTAGATGTCAAATTGCATATCTGTATTGATAAGAATTTTAAATGTAACATGAGATATTAAGGGAAAAACTATTTTTTTTAATTTACTAAAATTATGGATAATAATAATAATAAAGTAATAGAATGTGTCGCATGCATTGCATAAGCTAATTTTGTAAAAACATGGTACTCATACTTTAAATGTTGTTAAAATAAAATTTTCTTATGCATTGTTTGATATATTAATCATAAATTAAACGTTATATTATTGTTTATGCCTATAATTTTTGTTAAGTGATTCAGATATTTTTATATTTGAAAGAAATATCCACCATGTGTTACTACTAATGCGGTTATAAATTGAAATTGTCATTTTGTTTATAAATTATCAAAGAATTTAATGAGTATTAATTACTTGAAATTATTTATATAGTATAGATTTATAGTGTTTGGTTAATTTAAATACATAGATTTAAATGTAAAATAATAAAATAAAATTGATGAAAACTTCATAAATGACTATAGAAATTATAAAATCTAGGTATATATGGATATAAAACCATGGAAAAAATTAACATAATATTTTGGATAACTATAAAATGATAATTTATATGGATTCAAAAAAAACGAAGAGAATTAATGAGTAGGGGTGAAAATTTTATAATTATTGTGATAATTTGTGATCTTTAAACTTTAATCATTTAAATATTAATTTATTAAAATAAATAATTACACATTAAAGTTGTTCGTATTGTTTTTTATGTGATCCATATTTATACTGTTTTGTTACAATGAGCATCATATTTTATTGGCACGGTTATCTATATTATTTATTAGACAAATTAATAAATAATGGTTAATTATTATTTTTTAAATAATTTATAATGAAATTATTTAATTAATTTAAATATACGGACTTAAATGTAAATTATACATGAAGATTGAGGACTTTGAAAATAATTGTAGAAAACAGAAAGTGTAGATTTTTGAATGTAAAACAATAGTGTAAAATTAATAAAATCTTATAAACAATTCAAAACTAATGCATTGTATTAGGTATTTAAAATAAAATTTAAACAAATATCTAGAGAAAATTAAGAAGATGTGAGTGAAATGCTAGAATTAATGTGAGAGCTAGAATTTTTTATGCTTTACTATTATTTAATAAATAAGCATAACATAAATCAGTTACAGATATTCACATCACTAAGGCGGAAACAAATATGAACATAACACATAGAAGTGAACGTTAAAGTAGTGGTCATACAAGATCCACTACATCACAAAAGATTAAGTACAAGTGCTAGACAAAAGAATATGTATACATCAAGGAGTCTCTATCTCGAATGTATAAAAACAAAAACGACTAAGCTAAAGTATTTAGCCAAAAGTCAGATGACGATCCTTGATAAGAAGTCAAGTAGAAGCATCTCAAACCTCGGTTTGACCTGAGTATTATTTAAGAAGAAAAATAATATACGGATTAGTCTAGCTATAAATAACATATAAGATGAGATAAGATAAGGGATATGACAAATATATATGATAACAACAAAAATCATATAATATCTCAAATTTTCTCATATACCAAAAAGAATGTCATATTCTTTATTTTTATTCACCAAACCACAAATATTGATAGAGCTTATCAATGCATATCATCAAAATTGGTGAACACAAATTCTAGAAATCAATAATTAGAAATCCAGAAAACATAAAGAGGGTAGGCCTATCAAAAATAGGAGCTTGAAAACTCACCAACACGTGTATCACAAACGTAAATCTATCCCATGGATCGCTAACCATAGAGCCGGTGCAACAATGTAGTACAACAATACGCCGGAGGAACCTCAAACTCAAATAAGCCGGAACAACGACATAGTACAATGGTACGCCGATGAACCGAACTCCCTAAAAAGACCATGGGTCGTTAGCCCATAAAAGTGAGACGAAACTCCAAATAATGGGGTACAGTCCCCCATGTGGACTAAGAGACATCGCATATCGCTAGTCTAAACCACAAAATGATCATCATAGATCAATAAAAGTGTAAAATACACCAAGCTAGTAAATAAATGTGTTTAGATTTATGTCACATAACCACTACCTTAAATTAAATATTTACGAACAAATTGTAGATTTTCACTTGAAAATTGTCATAAGATTTCAATCGAACAAGTCTAAGAATTAACCGACGAAGTAAACATAAGTGTTTCATACCACTTGTTTTACTAAGTCATTGAATTGGATTTCTCGTACGAATGAGATAAAGGTTTGTATATACTAATAGATTAGGAAATGGTTTTAAAAACGAGCTTTTCATTAAAAGTAACGTTGAAATCGTTTTTGTGAAAGAGTTTGAATATTTACTACTAGTATATAAACCTTTGTATTTTAAAGTGACGAATCACTGAAAGGATTGTAAAAACAATCCAATTTCACATTCGACGACATGAATTAAATCCATGAAAATCGATATCAAATCCATCAAATGGATATTCCCAAAATCTAGAAAAGAAGTCATCAAAGTCGATAATAAATGACAATGACCAACCGGATCAACCAAAATTCAATAAAATGGAAATCCACTCAAAAATAAGCAATATGCCTGAAATTAGCAGCATCAAACGTCTTGTGGTTTCCCCCATAAATTTAGCTGAAGGTCTGGAATTTTTCCAGATCACTCAGATGTCTGAGCCGAATGTTTTGCCCGATGTCTGAGCTGAAGCTCAGGGAAAAATTTGCCTAGGCCAGTAATGGCCAAATTGGTTCGGTAGCGATCGGACGAGCAATGGAGACTAGAGATTTATGCCAAGTGACAACCCAGCCCTATAGGCTCTTCAATACACTCCAAACAACATGTCCAAACATTCTTAGTAGGATTTTCATAGATTTTGACTTCAAAATACCAAAAATTGGAAAATTCACCAAACTAATTCAATTCAAAAGCAAATTAACATGAAATAGATGTTAGGAATTCATACCTAATAACAATGAAAACTATAGACATGGATGTGAGGTCAAAATCTCACATTTAAACTCAATAATAATAATTGGGAAGCTCTAAAACAAGGAAAGATCAATTCCTCTTCACTGCACCTCTAGAATCTTCAATCTACGACAAATACAAAGTTTTTCCTAAGTTGGGTTATAGGAATTTTTGAAAGTTGAAGTGAGATTGAGATGGAGAAGATGAAGAGGATACTTACCCAAGCTTCTTCTTGATTTATAACCTAGATTCGAATTCCCTAAGAGAATTAGGGATTAGAAATTTCTAATCTCCTTTCTTTTCCCCTATTTTTCCCTTTAGCTTGAGTGTTAGGAAATGAGGAGTAGGATGAATGAAGAATAGAGGAGTTAGGGTATTTGGTAGAGGAGTTGGGTTACCTACTTGGTTAGTGGGCTAAATCCCAAACCCAAAGCCCAATTAAAGAAAATACCGAAATTCTAATCAACTCCAAACATATTGATGTTTATACTCAAAAAGGTCATAAACGCCGTTTTGAACTCAATGGAAGTGGTTTCGAGTCAAAATCGACTGTTGGCAAAAAGTCAATTTCAGACTTTAAATTCAAATAACGATGCTATATTTAATAAAATATTTAAATATAAAATTGTAAAAAATGCGGGTTGTTATAGGATCATTGGAATATAGAAACAGGAAGAGCGATACGATTGAATCATCCACTATATCTGATTTTGGAATAAATCGCCGCATTGGAATTCAAAAACATGACGCGAACTTAACCAAATTCTCGAGAAGACAAAGCTAAAGTCAAAGAGCCAGATTTCGCAACATAACGGCGTACAATCGTTCGAGGCAAAACTTAGCTTAACCGTCGATCGAATTAAAACTATATAGGACAACTCCAAACCAAATTCGTTCACCCACTTATCGACCTGAACCTGTAACAACCCGATTTTTCAACGCCCGAAAATTGACATCAATACAGTCCACTATATCAAATGCCGAACAATTGAATGCTGGAAAAATCGAACCATTAAGGTTAAAGAAGAAGGAGGTAAAAGAAGAAACAGAAAACAACATCAAAATCTCACAAATGCAGTGGAACAAAATAAAATAGATAAACAACTAATCTTTTAAAACAAAAGAATTATATTTGTTTTATATATTACATCATCAGAGTACAATACAAATGAACAACACAATTCAGGGCAGTTATAATCTTGCCCTTCCAAAGCTGAATATACAGCTTACACCGCACAACGGAAATACTAATCTACGAAAATACGCCTCGCCATCCACTCATCTCCTGAGCTCCACAGCAGCCCATCCAGAATCTGTACTCTATAACACTCGGTCTGACCCGAGCATTATAGTTACCCGAGTCAGTCTGGAAAACCAGAGTGAGAAAACACACCCAATTGGATTATTAAAGTTTCAAATCAAAGGTATCACGTAAGACCACCCACAACTAGACATGTCGGGTTTTTATCTTATGATAACCAAAACATTTCTTACAAAATCCTTTGATATTATAACAGTGTCTATATACAAATACTTATTCAAATAGCCGAAATTGTTACATTTATTAAATTCCAGCATAATAGATATACAAACAAAACCATAAAGGCACCTAGGGCGAATGGATTTTCATCAATGGCAGGGCTCCTAGGGTACCGCCCATCACAGTACATGGTCTAGATCACAGTACCGAGGATCCACCCTGATCCCCTGCATCACAAGATTAGAGCTACCCTTTACTGGATAGTCCGCACAAATTCACCCCGCGGTTGGGATCAGCAGCTGCCCACACAGCCGAAATAAAGAGACGTCTTGACAGGGGTGACCTTACCCTAATTGGTTGCTAGCCACATAGCCTTGTGTGCACCTCCCCTGTTTTATCCATTCCCGGTTGATGAGGCTCGAATCTATGTGTTACCTTTTTAGCACACATTCACTTAGAATGCTCATCGTCCTTCTAACGATGCTCTGAAAGCATTCGTCCGTACAAGTCCGTTCCGGGTCCAAGCGGAACCGAAGGCACTACTCCTACTACATCCATTTTGGAATCACCCTCAGGATTAGTAGCGATTAGCCATTGCACTTCACTGGTCCATCTTTGACTCCAAACTCTTGTCTTCTTCACGAAAACGTTCAAACCGAATCGAAGTGGTTTTCGGGAAATTAATCCCGATCCCGGTCTCTTCGAAACGATCAACGCATTGGCCAATATTGATAGTCAGTTATATAACTAGCAAATAACATTCACAAACAACCATCAAATTTAAATAATTTCAAAATTACTTCACAAGCTATTTTTCGTACTTCAACCCTTTGAAAACAGTTTCAAACCACCTTTCTCTCATGGAATAAATTTCCCAAATATTGTTTATTTCCACTGAAATCACCAAGTCCAAATACTTTAGATTTTAAAATAATTTAAATCACTTTATTCTAAATTATATTTTAAACATTTAAAATTAAACTACTTAAACACTTAATTCAAAAATATATACTTTAAAAATATTTAAAATAAAACTACTTTATAAAATATAAAAGTAATTTTAAAATAGAAGTTAAGCCAAACTAAATTTTAAAATAAGAGTTATGAAATTCTATACATGTTTACAAATATACTTTAACCAAACTATCTTTAAAATAGAACTATTTTATAAAATATAAATATTAATAATTATCTTTTTAAAACATAATACCAATAAACCTTTTAAATAATTACTACTATAACTAATTTAATAAATATTTACCTTTAAAATTTTAACAACTTAAATAATAATTTCTTAAAAACATTCCTTTAAACAACTATAAAACTTTTAACTTGTACTTAAAAATCAGCTTTGAAAACGTACTTGGATTTTCAGGGAAATACACTTTTCTTTCGTACCTTTAAAAATAAACCAATATTTATTTTTAAAACAAATTGCCCATTCCTTTATAAATACCCATCGTGAATTTATACTCCGAAATATCCACTGATATCTTATTTCACTTTATAAACCAAGTTTATAAATTCCATAGTCTCATCTTCTTTTAAAACACAAATTCAAACTCTAAATCAATTTCCAAATCGATTTTCAGATTTTACTCCATTTTAACATAAATTCCTTTACTTACTCAATTTTATTTCAAAACCCATTAATTTTATATTTAACTTTAAAATCTTATTTAAACTGAAAATACAAATTTCATATTTATTTCAAAATTCTTCTTCTATTCCTTCCTAAACCATTTAAATTCTGAATTTTAAAAATAAATCTTAATTCGTTTAAATATTATCACTTAAGTTTAAGAATTCATTTATTCCTATTTATTCCAAAATCTCCTTTCCCACACTTGGAATTTGTTTATTAGAATTTTAAAATCAACTTTTATCCTTTTCCAATTCATTCTTTAGTTTATCTAAATTCTCTATAATTATTTTTACTTACAAATTCCCTATTTTATTTTCCTTCGAAGAATTCAAACTTTATCTTTGATAACTCAGTATACCCAAATATATTCAATCAAACCACATCATTCAATATTTTCAATCACCAATATAATCTATCTCAGATTATCAAATAAATCATATCACAACATATTAAAATAATCGAAATATTTTAAGGAATCCAGTTGGATCCCTCCAACATGTTTTCCTGCATCTACAGATGTTGGCACAATATGAAAATACCAATCCCACTTCAAGATGGGATATCGCGGTATATGGGGTCATTCGTTATTATGTGGGGCGCATAGGGTCTCATCCACTATATAATGCGGGAAATCAATCACTTCAATATGTATTATATAGGCTACTATATAATATACCACATACACACAATTCAGTCGTTCAACAAATCATTTAATTTTAACTATTTGAATTTAAATAATAATCCATATGAGTGAGATTAACTCACCTTTGATTTTTTTTGCAATCCAATCCACACCAACTTGTTTTCTTCATGATTTCAGACCTTGTATAAATATTAGATGATTTTATTAATATTTGAACAAATCGAAAAATCAATTTCCCTTAAATAAATTTAATTAACCCATAATTTTATTTAAACTAATTTTTCCTACAAAAAATAAATTTTTAAGTTACAAAAAATAAATTTAATAAGTTGGTTGACAAGTTAATCTCTCTAATACATATTTTAAAATAGACCAGTAAGTGAAAATATACATATATATTTATTTTCTTTTTGAACTACATATATATTTATAAAATAGTTTATGTAGATTAAAAAATCAGATTTTTATATAAGTCCTTTAAAGATTAAAAATTCCTATATATTTATTATTAATATTTTTTTAAAATCTTATAAAAATCTCTACTTTTCCTATATATATTAAACCAAGGTTAACTTAAAATAAAAACAACTTAACAGGACAAGTTTACTTTGCTGTAAAACTCTTTTAATATATCATCATCGAAGTAATTTTCTAACGACCGAAAAGAGTTCATTGCTTTTATCCCTTCAAAACATTTTCTAAATATTTTTAAATTCTAATTCTCACCAGATTTCATATTCCAATCGAAAAATATTTCTGAAATAATATCACTATTATTTCTCCAAACCTTTGAAAACCATTTTCAAATTCAAAAGGAATTTAAATTTCCCAAATCCCAAAATTTCTAATCCTTTTAATCCCTATTCAACAATTACTCTAGCATCTTGTTTCAATTTATAAATCACATTTATAATTCACATTTACAATCACATTTTTATATGAATTTATTTCTTAGCGTTTAGTTACGATTTGAATTTCTTATTCAATTTTCAAACAACAATGATAATAATTTAATATTATCACTTCCTAACAACCAAGCAACCATATATAACTATAATAATTTACGGAAATTTTTTTCTTTTATACACAAAAATAGTTTGGGTAAAATTATTTCATTTACCCTATTTTAACACAATACTGTGTCGGTTTATCTTCTTTAAGAGTTTAGAAACCCCTATCGATGACATGGCATCCCACTTATCGACCAGAATCCATAAACACTCAGCCGATAAGTCAACACAATATAAAAACAATTTTTATATTCACTAACAAATACGCGCTCATATCTATTAATACACTCAAACTCATTCTAGAGTACTACGGACTCTATTTTTAATGAGTAATCCCCACCAAAGCCAAGGTTCTCACTTAACCTTCAGCTCTGATACCAAGCGTAACGACCAGATTTTTCTAAAACAACTTTAAATTTAATTTGAAACAAAAAATTTAAATTATCCAATAAATAGCGATATTTGAAATTCATTTTAGAACTAACTTTTAAATATTTAAAATCAATTAAATATTTCAGTTTCAAATATCCATAAATTCTGGGTCATCACATTCCTTCCCCCTTAAAAGAATTTCGTCCCGAAATTACTAGTTAGGAAGAACGTCCCATAACCCGTTATTTTTTTTCCCAAAATCGATAGTTTTTAACACACCCAAAAAATCTTTTATTAAAGACTCTATCACACTTACTAACTTTCAAAACTCTTCCATATTTTCAAACAACATTACTTACGCAACAATTCAAATTTAAATTTAAAACCAAAATTTTAAATTATCCAATAAGTAGCGATATTTAAAATTCAAGTTTGAACTAACTTTTAAATATTTAAAATCAATCAAATATTTCAATTTCAAATATCCAGAAATTCTGGGTCGTCACAGAACGCTTGCGTAAACTACGGAGCAAAGATTGCATCGTCGATACCAAAAATTGAAATTTAGATCGAAATCAAAAACATGAACGGCTGTCAAAAGTCAACCAATTGAGAACAACATCTTGAGGTGGACTTTGACCATTCACATTGAAAATTCAATAGTCAAAGCCAAATTTGCATGGTAACCTTGACATGATCAACTAGATTTCACAAAATGAAAACTCAAACGAAGCTACTTCCAGAGCACGCCTTATTTTCAATGGAGGCATACTCTTTGGGGGGGCAAATGTTATCTCGGTTTTTAACCCAGCAGAATCCAAAGGAAGTCAGGCCAAAGGAAGTCAAAATATCTATATTGAGTTAGAACAAACCAAGAATCAACCAAAAGGACTAGAACAGCGAACCAATAAGAAGCCAGAAGAAAGCAAGAAAAGGCTAAGGACATGGATTCTCAACGATCCATATCTTATGGATCGCCAACAATCCATAGCATTTGCTCATGAACCCATCTATCTTCCTGCATCATGATCCAGTAGACGAAGACCAAAAATTGGCTAAGCATATGGATCGCTAACGATCCATACATTTTTTTGAGTTCGTTGTTACAATAAAGCAAGGCGAATGCATGAAGGTATTAGATCCCTTTCGAGCCTAATCTATGGATCGCTAGCGATCCACAGATTTAGCTCGGTTCCTGACACAATTTCTAGTGCACCTTCATGTGGTTGTGTTCAAAATTTTTGGCAAACGGCCTGGGCCTAATAGCTCTCCAACCTCTATAAATACTAGCCTACTTGAAGCATAAAAGGGGATCCTCTAGACTGGTTGCTGAAACTCTGCTGGAAGCATTCTTCACTCTTCACATCCCTCACAACAATCTTCAAAGGATTTCACTATGATTCTCCAGTGGATTCTAATTTTCGAGATTCAATCTGGCCAAGAACTGTCAAGAGCTTTGTAATTAAATACATCTTGTAATAGTAATCAGTCTACAAGAAAAACTATAAATTGGACGTAGGCTTCATTAACAGCCGAACCTCCCTCACAAAAATCTTCTTGTCTTCTTTCTCTTACTGCCTTTGTCTACATCTATTATCTATATTATTGATCTATGAGAATAGGACTGGTGCTTTCACGCTCAAACCAGGGTGTTGATCCATTTTTTGGGTAAACAACCACACGCAACAAGGCAATATGAGGCAACTAAATAATAATGATGCAACTCTAATGTGACATAAAGTCACATGCAACAAAAAGTAATATAACAACTATATGCAATAAAAGTACAAAGAATACTCGGAAATAAAGTACTAAGCATCCAATCTTTTCAAAAGATAAATTTAGAACCGAATGCCCAGGTTTCATATTCAAAATATATTTTCAAATTCCTCCAAAGAGAAATATATCAAAACCAAATTGAATTATGACAGAGAGGAAGCTCCTCCTACCAAAGCATGGTATAATTCCCGAATCAAAACAACATGGAGCACCCGATCGTATTCTAATTCCTCCTAAAATAATAACTAGAGTAAATATATATACCTTGTGAGTCTCCCAGATCGAAAAAACCCCAATCGCCCAACTTTTGTCATAACAAAATATTTTAAAATCCGCTTCACAAAAACTCCTTTCAAATACCCTGAAATAATAATACTTCACTAAAGTTTTCAAAATAATAATATTGCATCTTTCACAAATTCTTTCAAAATCACTTTCTCGAAAGCACTGGGATTGAAGTCTTAATAAATAACGACTTAAAAATCCTCTGCTTATAAATTCAGACTTTATAAACTATAGTATATAAAATAATACTATCAAAAAAACAAATTCCATAAAGGAATAAATTAATACTTAATATTATTTAAAATGTCAAATGAATAACAAACAAGATTTAGAATTTTACGTAGGTTCGCAACTATCATGATCATCTGAGGATATAGATAATTTCCTAAGCATACCATTACGCTTATCAACATTTGGTTATTGTTTAGAAGATTACCTAAACTACCCTAAGCCACACAACAAATCAAACAAATATACTTAAGCCTATATGATGTATATAAATCATCCGTACGTAATCTGATCTGACCTCTTACTGGGATACATAAACTTTACTTCCGAACTAATATCGCTCACTCAGTATCCGCCCAAGTTCCTTGATTAGAAACTTCCGTTCTCCTAACATAGTCATATGCTATGACAGAAAACCTCAATAACATATCAACAATCCAAATCAAGTGTTCGACGTCAAGAATAAAGTGAGAAATCCTTTTTCAGACTGGTGTGAATCAACCTGAAGTTATGTATTTGAATCTTAGATCAAGAACCATGCGAATAAAATGATCTAAGTACAACATACATCCTTAATATTATTGGTTTCTTAACTACATGAATCGTTTTCTAAATCACTTTCATTTTTATTTTCATTCAATACTAAAATTATTTATAAATTACTTCATAAATTTCCACTTAATTTTACAAATTTTTTATAAAGACTCATCTTTATAAAATATTATGTTAAAAACATACTCCATTTTTATTTTCCTGTATAATATTCTTCTACATCCTATAAGTATTTTCAAAATGTCAATTATATATATTTATTTTATGTTATTCAAAATTCAAATGGACGCCTAAACATAATATGGGACTTAAAACTATGTCGACAACTTCAACCTATATACCTATCCAGTCCGGTAAGTAGCTATGAAGAGTAGGATATTTGTATCCAAAATTAATCCCAAAGTCAAGTTTCCCTAGACATTCCTAAGGTAATGATGTTTATTAGTCGGCCCAATAACACCAAATAGTTTATCTGACTTAGATGCTTAAACAAAAAAAACTATGATTTTAATAAAACAGTGCTTAATAAAATCTTCCTATCTAATTTAACCAATTTAAAACTTATGTTAAATTGATTCTTCTCTGTCCATGAGTTTAAAATTTCATTTATCAAAATATTCAAATGCCTTTTATTTTAGATCAATTTCCTTTAAGGAAACTCGAGAACTAAATACCCAGTTTTTATTTCAAAACCCTTTTGGAAATCATACTACATATATTCCTATATATAAAATAATTTTAATAATTTAGCTATTAGCATTTGCTTTAGGTTTATTTGGATTCGAACTTATTTCGATCGCATAATGATAAGGTGAATAATTTGCTAAGTGCACTACAACGTTTGCCTAAGCAAACATTTGATCATCACTTAGAAGATTATTCAAATCACCACAAAACTAATCGAGATGTTTTCCCCGAACTATCTAAAGAAAAGGTATCTTTATTAAAAATTCTGTTTGAAATATTTGTGCTTATATATACTTCCAATTAATACTGCTATTACTTTTCTCAAAATCTTTTGAAATCAACTCAAGCAATATCGTGATTTAAATTCTCAAAAATTCTTTTTGCTTATAAAACACCCTTTATAAATCATATAAATCATTTTATATATCACACTCGTATAAAATGTACTTTTAAGATTACCTTGTAATATAATAACTTTCCTTTGTTATAATAAACTTTTCGCAAATATTTATCCTTTAAATGTCTTATATTCCCATTTAGATTATATTAAACAACTTTATTAAAAGATGAGTTTTAACTTAACAATTTCATCGAACATATTATAGTCAAATTGTGAAACTTAACTCACAAAGTGTTTGTTTTAATGTTCTCAATTATCAATGAATGCTCATAAACTAGTCGAACAGAAATTAACAATCAACAAACAATAAACAATGCTCCTAAACTATCCAGGCATGACAAATCAAACAATAATGATAATAAAGAAATATTATCATTAACAAAAGAATACCATAGATAAATATATAAATTTAAAAATTATTTCTTTATGTATATAAAAAATATAATCCTAGGTTAAATATTTCATTTACTATATTTTCAAAATCAATATCATGTCTGTTTGACTTGCTCAAGTGTTTTGAAATCCCTATCGACATTATGGCGACCCATGTCTGGACTAGAATTTAAAATTCAAAATTAGCATACCAATTAACACGAAATGTTTTTGTAGAAATAACAAATTGCTCTTGTATATATAATACACTTAGCTTATTCTAGGGTGTCATTTACCCTATCTTAAACAACTTTACCACATCAAAGTCAAGGTTCTCGCTTGATCTTCTGCTCTAAAACCAAACATAACAACCCTCCTATTCAACCCTCGAAATTTGGCACTTAATACATCCATGGTATTCAAATATTAAGCATCCAAGTGCTGGAATGATAGACTGACAGGGTAAAAATAAAAAAGAATAAGGAAGATAGAATCTCACAATGGGACGAAAACATATAATATAAAAAAGATAGTAAAAGCCGTCACTCTAAAATACATGGTATATCAGAGTTAAAAACAAACCTCATCAGCATGGACAGTTATAACTTCCTGACCTTACAATTGCTGATGGGTATACATAATAGTATGGCAGAAAATAAAAGTACTACTATGGTAGGTAAACTTCCAGCTCAACTCCATAAGCTCCATGTTCCACTAACGACAACCTGGAAAAACGCAGTTTGACTAGAGCATATAATAAAATAACACCCAGACCAGTCTGGAAAACCAGTGTGAGAAAACTCATGAAAAATGAAGTAAATATTGTAACGACCCGCAAATTCATCACTATAGAAATTTTTCAAAACATTCAAATATAATATTTTTTAACATAAATGATAATGTTGTGAACAATAAATAAAATTGGTAGTCTTATTTTGAATAAATATTTAAAAAATATTTACATTGGAAGATATACTGATAAAATAATCGAAAACCGTTTTATCAATAAACAGCTCTTAGACCATCCGACATCGTGCATGGAGCTGGATACATACACTTAATCATGTATATGAGTGAGAATATGTAATAAAATTATTTATTTTATTTTTGAAAATAAAATCTCTTAAATGACATCGTCAATAATATCGCTTTTTTGAGGTTAACTAAATTTTGAATATAAATTGAGTTTTAATGATTTAGTAATTATTTTAATTATTAAATAAGCACTATAGTAATTATATAATGATAGAAATATTATCATTAAACTTTGTTTACAAATATATATATATAATAAATAAGAAGTGAAATTATGACTGGAAATCGAAATCGAAATCGAAATCCGTAAGGATTTAAAGTAGAAAAGTTATGCAACGTTGTGAATCATTTGGGATATATGTTTGCGCACATACATCTATATATACATGAGCATATATACACATGAACACATACACACATACAAATATACTTATACAATTATATATATGTATATATATTGGAAAGCATCTAAGATATTTCACAAAAAACTTAACCCTGAAGTCAAACCAAAAGTAAACATCTTACATCCTATGTACAAGCACGTGGCCATGGACATGGGGAGGGGGATGTTTGGCCAAACATGATGAAGGGAGAGGGAAATGTGGTGGTGATGAGATGGCGATGTGTTTGTGTGTCAATATCATGATATTTTTATTCTCATTTTCGCGTATAAATAGCACACCTATCTTCACTTCATTTACACTTTTCTTTGTAAACTTCCTAAGCTATTTCATCATCTTCTTCTCTTCATTAATGGCTTCCATAGCCTAATAAAGAAAATATTACAAAATCAAAAGTTATGCTAAAATCAATCGAAATCTATACCACTTCAAACCAAAGTTCAAGCTAGTAATCTCTTCCTTCTCCTCCACCAAGGCCGTGTGCAACCAAGCCATCTAAAACCATTTTCCAAGCAAGGCTGAGCCTTCCAAGCCTCCACGACCAAGGCCGAACACCCTAGGAATTTGGATTAATAATCATGAGCTTCGATTTCGAGGTAGCGGAGCTATAGCCATTTTAAAGTTAGCCCGATCAAAAATGAAGTGAGAAACTCTACATATATATGATGATGTCATATGACTGCTATGGATTTTTACCGTGCTTTGATCATCAAGTTTGATTTTTTAAATATAGTTTCTTAAATTTTGTAAACAAGTCAGGTTAAATAAATGTTGATATTACACAAGGAAATCACTTTCCGAATCAAGTTATAAAAGTGATATGTAATCATTAAACCCCTTTGAATGATTTAAAATGGTTTATAAATGTTTTATAAAACACTAAAATCTTATTTCGTGAAGCTTTGACAAGTTGTAAAAATAGAGTCGAAAGTAGACGCGTCGCATGATGGCAGTTCACGATTTCGCCGTAGGAAATTAAATCCATTTATATGATAGTATCGAAGTCAGAATTCTTTGTAATAAGAATTTTCCAAACTCTTATAATCATAATTTTCAAAAAAACAAAATGATCGAGAATTTGTTTAGTAGATCTTAAAGTAAGAGCAAAAAATGTTTTTAAAATAGTAGCGATTTGGCAGTTCAGAAACCAAAGCAATAAATTCTTTAAAAAGGATATTTTTAATTCTTTAAAAGTATGGGATAAATTCTATAAATCTTATTAAATGTTGTAAAAGATATTTGAGTCAAAAAAATGGATTTCTAAACGATAGAAAAGTTGTTTTGATGAAATAAGCTTAAAAGCACTATTCGTAGCACTTTTTGCAACACTTTTAATAACATTTGAAATATGATTTTAAGCTTAAGTATTCTTTCCCAAATCTTTTATAAAAAAATTCAAATAATTAACTAAGTATCTTATTTGAAGGTTTTATAATTTATTTTAAAGGAGTTAAGTAAATGATTTAAAGAAAAACTATTATGATTAAGTGATTAATCTTGGCTCTAAAAGCCAACGAGTAGACTGGATTTATCTATTCGTGAAATCCAAATGAGAGCTGCTTAATTAAAAGAGATGCTCATGAGAAACCAGTGACATAGCTCACCTATTCTCTTTCTTGGGCGAGGAACAGATAAGGTCGAAATGTCGAAAAAGAGGCAAGTATAAAAGATCTATTTTTTTCCAAATTTAATACAACTTGGATTATATAAAAATAATCTTCTTATACTTGGTATTAAATTTCAAGGAGGGAACCTATACCATCTATGTGAATTTAAAAAGTGATTTCATCGCTATTCGACGAATAATAAAGGTTGAATACAGAAATTGATGTCGAGTAGTAGTATAATTTCTATCGACCATTTTTACTCAAAAGGTTTTGCAATATGATTTATGAGAAATGATTTCGATTTGGTTAAAGAGAGGTTTAATGATCCCATACGTAGTAGAAAAGAATATGATTTAAAATATTTTTATCTCTAAAAGAGATAATTAAATTGTAAAAGATATTAATGAATGAAATGATAATCACTCTTAAACCTTAACATCTTTTATCGATGATTGGTTTGAAGCAACCAGAGTTAGATTTAGGCAATTCCTATCCGAAAACCACTTCGAACTAATTTGCTAGTTTGAGTGTGAAGGCGTGTTAAAGAAAATAAAGTTGAAGATGGGAATCTTTACAACGGAAGGACAACTTGTTGATAATTTCGGAGTAGCTCCCAAGATAAATAAATAGCAGTGGTTGCTTCGTTTTGGGATCTTCGTATGTAAGGACTACTCGCTACTAATCCAAGGGGTAGTGCCTGACAGGATGTGGTAGAAGAGTGCCTTTGGTTTGTCCTATTCTTGGACAACATGTACGGATGAATGCCTAACATTGCATTTTTAAGATCATAGTGCATTGATCTCTACAAACATATATCTGTTTGATGGTGTAGGAGGTAACAGCTCTTATACTTAACACCCTTCTCTGAGACATATGAGCTCAGAGGTTGTACTTTTGTGGAAGTCAATAGTGTGTCGTTGAAAATGACAATGTGGAATTTTAAGTGAAAATGTTCTAAGAAAGGTAAATGTTTCCTCAAGCCTCACAACCGGAGTATTGTGAAACTGGGATTGCTTTAACGCTAAGTGGATCACAACCATTAGGGTATGATATCACCTTTCTAGATCTATTTATTTCTACCCGCTATGATGTTGGGTTTAAATTATGTGGTGTATTCTATGGGATATCGGATAGGTCGGTAACGACTGAGGTGATATCATATTTGGTTCTATCCACCACCAGATGGGTCTATGGGTAGGCCGATCTTAATTCCTAGAGGTTTCAATGGTGTGGATCCTCGGTACATGCCTCTGGAAATGTACCATATGGGAGGTAGTCCCTTACCTCGCTATTTAAGGAAAATCCAAATCTCCAGTAAGTGCCTTCGGTTTTAGTTGTAAGCCTATTATGCCATCAAATTTAACCAATGTAGCAATTTCGTCTACTTGAATATGTTTATTTTAAATATTTTCAGAGAATGTCATTACAAATAATATCACTGAATTTTACAGAGAAATGATTTGGTTATCATAAGTAGAAACTCGTTCCTTGTTTATGTGCAGTGTGGTCGTATGAGATACCTTTTTTTCCAAATACTCGTATTTAGAGTTTCTCATGCCAGTCCCATGACTGAGTCGGAGTTTATTTTCCTTTTCCCATGTACTCTGGGAGCCTTATTTTTCTCAAGCAGCCAAGTAATCAAGTAGCTTGGAGCATTTTGGAAGGAGCAATGGAGTATGAAGACTAGAGGGTCCTTTTGTAAATTGTGATCTATTTCTAATTTCCGCTGTATCATGTAGTATGTATTTAGTGTCTACCAACCTCTATAAGGATAGACAGTTATAACTATCCTAGGCTGGGGTAGTACTTATCGTAACTCTAATGAATCACTTGGAATGATAATATTTACTTTGCATATGTATGATTTATTCGAATGTGAGATTCTATTGTCATTCTATCTTTTATGTTTATTTCTTTTAAAAACCCTTGATTATCTGCCTTTTCAGCACTTGAGTTTGTGGCACGTTAATATCAAGGATGTATTAGTGTCGATCTTCGAGGGTCGAAAAGACGGGTCATCATAGTTGGTATCAGAGCTTAGGTTGATCGAATACTTAAGCCTTGATAGGGTTAGCAATATCCTAGAATGAGTTTAGTCAATGAGAGAGCCCATTTGTAATTTCATCCAAATAAATCCATTCATGTCATTTTATGCTTAATACCCACTCTCTAAGATAATTTCTTCTATAATTCTACATATACAAATAGTAGGAGATGAGTAATAGAAGAAGACGAAGGGGAGGTAGCAACACCATAGCTACCAATGGTCGATCAAACACTATAGCAATTGAAGAAGTGGTAATCCCTATGCAACCTCAAATTAACTTTCCAACTCTTCACAAGAGTTACACTAGCTTTGGAGGGAAACCATTCCAAGGAACCGAGTCTATTGTTGAAGTGAAAGCATGGCTCTACTGAAGTGAAAGAATATTAAAAGGATATAACATAAAGGATGATCAAAAGTGGTTCTTAGCTTCCTAGAAATTGCAGGAAGGAGCTCTAGCATGGTGTGAATCCATCACTATGAATGGTTCTAATGATAATTTATCATGAACCAAATTTAAGTATTCAAAGAGCAATATGTACTTGCAGTCGAAAAATCCCATTTGTATAGAAATTTTATGGACTTAAAGCAAAAATATATGTCCATGGAGGAATACTCAGATAAGTTTACCGAGTTTTGGAACAGGACTAATAGACATACCCTTAAAGGGGCATGAGTTTTTTATTAAGGGAATGAAAGAGCAATATCAAGACCGGATGACCATACACGTGAAGGGAACTTTTATGAACCTATTAGACATGGGTTTCCCATATGAAGTATTGGATAAAAGGAATTCGGAGGTAGCCCAAGGAAATAACATTGGAATAAGAGAAAGCCGAAGTAGGGAAAGAATGGTGGAGAATCTCAAGAGAACCATTATAAGGATGTTGTTTGTTATAATTGCCAAAAGAAAGGCCACTTTACAACAAACTGTAGGAGTCCTAAGGTATAGAAGCAATAGCAAGGAACCGTATCTCCTATGATATACAAGAGTATTTGTTACAATTGCCATTGGCTAGGACACTGGAAAAATAAGTGCCCGTTAATAAAGAAGGGAGAACATATCAAGGTTTACGCTATAAAGAATGAGCCTTCAACCTCTGAAGATGTGAAGGGAAAGAGATTCTTAGAAGGTAATTTATGTGTTAATGATATTTCAGTTAGAGTATTATTTGATACTGGGGCTTCCCATAGTTTTATTGCTAAGAAATTGGTAGATAAGTTAAACATTACCCTAGAAATAGTAAATACCCATATCCACGTATCTAATCCCATAGGTGGTACGACTAATCTTTATATGATCTATGTAAACGTACAAGTTACCAACCAAACCCACCAATTCTTATGCGGCCTATATGTCCTTGATTTCATTAGGTTTGATACTTTACTCTGAATGGATTGGCTATCTAAGTATAGAGCTATTCTAGACTGCAACAATCGAATGATTATATTAAAAGCCGCAATCAGAAGGGTGTCGGACCGAATAATATGTTAAGGACCTAGTACAGTAAGAGATAGCTTCATGTATGAATTAGATTCGTCTCAAACAAACTTGAAAAGAATATCAATTGTCAAATAATTTCAAGATGTTTTCGAGGAGATTAAAAGTTTTCCCTTGCATCATGAAATTAAATTCCATATTGACTTTATCCTTGATGCCAGACCCGTTATTCACCCTATTCGTAAGATGGCTCCAAAAGAAAAGGCAGATTTGGCAAAACAAACTGATAAATTATTAAAGAAGGGACTAATAGACCAAGTTGCTTGAGTTGGGATGCAACTATGGTCTTTGTGGAAAATTCCAATGTTTCCCTTAGACTATGTGTAGACTACCAAGACCTAAATAAGCAAACGATTAAAAACAAATATCCTCTACCCCATGTAGAAGACTTGTTTGATCAATTACATTGTGCTAGGGTATTCTCAAAATGGATCTAGCTATAAGATTCCGTTAGTTGAGAATAGCGGAAGATTGCATTCCAAGGGCCGGATAGTTTCTGTGAATGGTTGGTTATGCCATCTGGGCTAATCAACGCACCCGCCTATTTCATGGACCTTATGGTAGAGTATTGAGAGACGTACTCAACAAATTCATGTTGGTTTTTATTGATGATATTCTCATATATTCGAAGACTGAAGAAGTGCATAAAGGCATTTGGAGATTGTGTTGGAGATATTGAGAAGGAATGTGCTGAAAGCAAATTTTTAAAAATGCCATTTCTGGGAAAAGAGGTAAGATTCTCGGGACACATTATGTTAGAGGATGGATTTTCAATAGACCCAGGAAAAATCTTAGCTATATAAGATTGGAGACAACCACAGACTCTGAAAGACGTCTCTAGCTTCTTGGTATTAGCCGAATATTACCAGAGGTTTATTCAAGACTTTTCCAAAATTTCCTCTCACTTAACAAAGCTAACAACGAAGGATACTAAGTTTGAGTGGACACAGAAATGAGAAGAAGCATTTTAGAACTCAAGAAGAGGTTAACTACTACTTTCGTATCAGCTATTGCCGATGAAAGCGGCGGTTTAACCATGTATACTAATGCTTGTGGGGAAGGAGTAGGTGTAGTTTTGATACAACATAGAAAGATCATTGCATATGCGAGCAGACAACTGAAGATCCATTAAAGAAATTATGCAACACACAACTTAGAGGTTTAGCCATGGTGTTTGCATTAAAACTATGGAGACATATGTGCTGGGTAAGATTGCTTTAGGATTTATTATAATAAAATTTATTTTACCTTGGTAAATAATATTCCTCCTTTAAATAGGTGAAAAGTTTGATCTCTTCATGGACCATAAATCTTTGAAATATTTTTTTCACTCAAAAGGACTTGAATGTGTGGCAGCAACGTTGGCTAGAATTTCTCGCATCGTATGATTTGGATATTCTATATACCCTAACAAAAGCCAATGTTGTGGTAGATGTGCTAAGCATAACGAATGCCATTATAGCTCATTTAGTGGTGCATCCAACATTGATTTGTCGTATAAAGGAGAATCGGCTCAAGGATCCAATTATTGCAAGGATAGCTAGGGAAGTGGAAAAGAATGTGATACCAAGAAGATGGAAAGGTTCAAAGTAGATAAGTAAGGAATTCTAAGAATGAATGGAAGGATATGTGTTCCCAATGTAGATGGAATTAGACAGGAAGCTTTAACCGAATGTCACAATTCTTCAATCGCAATACATCCCGAAGTTACCAAAATGTATAGAGATGTGAAAAGGACTTTTTGGTGGGGTGGTATAAAGAGAAACATTTCCATCCATTTGAGTTGATGCGGAAATTGTCAGTAAATCAACAGCGATCAGCAAAAGGTTGTCGGACTACTCCAACCACTCTAGATTCTAAGTGGAAATGGGACCAAATATCCAGTAATTTCATCGATGGCTTGCTCAGTCAAGGAAGGGGAATGAAGGCATACGGGATATCAATGATAGATTGACTAAAAGTGCATACTTTATCCCAATAAAGCAAACAAGAGCAGCCTTAGGATTAGTTGAGACATATATGAGGGACATTGTTCGACTACATAAAGTTACAACCAGCATCATAAGCGATTGAGATCCAATCTTTACTAGTCAGTTCTAGGAAGCCATACAGATAGCTTTCGGAATGAAGGTGAATATAACCACTACACATCATAATCCCCAGACTGATGAGCAGTCCGAAAGAGTAAATAAAGTATTGGAGGATCTTCTAAGAGCATGTGTATTAGACTTTGGAGGTTCGTGGGAAAGTTACCTTCATTTGGTAAAATTCTCTTATTATAACAGTTATCAAGCCAGTATTGATATGCACCTTATGAATCCTTGTATGGTCGCTCGTGTAGATCCTTAACATGTTGAATCAAAACCGAAGATCAGTTCGTACTTAGTCCAGATATGATTTGAGAAGCTTCTAAGAAATTGGACATAATCAGAAAGAAACCGAAGGAAGCATAAGGCAGACAGAAGAGTTACGCCGATCAAAGGCATAGAAATTTTGAATTCTCAGTTAGAGACAAGGTATTTCTAAAGATCTCTCCAATGAGAGGAGTTGTGAGATTTGGAAGAACGGTAAGCTAGCCCCTCGATATATTATAACTTTTCCCATTTTAGAGCAGATTGGCCCATTGGCCGATCGAGTAGAAATACCAGAGTGTTTGTTGGGTGTACATAATGAGTTTTCACGTATTCCATTGTTTGCATAAAAAATGTTCATAAACACCCAATTGTCGATGAAAGCACCAAATCACAGTCAGAGATCACAAATAACAAGTTTAAAGAGAATATAATGTGAAAAAGCTCAGAAAATTCAAAGGAAAATAGTAAAGAACACGGAGTTTATAGTGGTTCGGCAATCCAGCCTATATCCACTTTGAAGTTGATGATTTTATTGATGTTTGCTTGCTGACTACAACGAGTTACAACAGATTATAACAGCCAATTTTGAGTACAATGATGATTCCGACGGAGTCTCGACGTAAAAGAATCAAAAATCTCTTTTCTGTAGGTTCTAGGCTGCTATTTATAGGTGTAGGCTGCATCTATCTCGCTCAGATCTTGGAAGACCTCTTCTGGCATGTGGGTAGGCCCACGCGATCGATCCCAAGTGATTCCAACTCGATCTGTGATTGATACGAATGAATTTCATATCGATCAAGATCTTGTCCAATCGAGTTGAGATCGATCATGGACATTCTTTAGGTTGTGCGTAAGATCCTCTGAAAATTTCATAGCATTTGGACCTGTGGATCGTGAGATATAATTGATACGAATTGGGCTCTCCAAAGTGGATTCGAATTCGTATCGATACCTTCGCCTCCACCTCCTTCATGTCGATCAAAGGCATGTGCCTACTTGTTGACGTGGGGCTATAGACTAGGGTGGATCCATATTTTTTGCTGCATTGACCGAGCCTTCATACTTGAAGACCTCATTCGAATCCATCTGTAATACTTCCTTCGCATCCATCCATTTCAGCCCTTATTCGTATCGATGATTATCGGTGTACTTCATATCGATCGTTTCAGACACAATCAGCATAAAGTGACTTCGTTTGAGGGGTTTTCTGATGGATATAAACAAGGATTATGATGGATACGAAGACTCTCGGATGCTATCGATCCGAACAACCATGAGTTCGATGGATACGAACAAGGCCTGCAGGGCAGATGGCTATGGACCAACCTTACCTGTGATCGATAAGAAATAGGCTAGTCCTCGATGGATACAAAGTAGCACGGACACAAAGTAGGCTGATGGAATCGAACTTGGTGGACACGAACTAGATGGCAACGATGGATATGAAGTATGGTTACTTGGACCGACACGATATTCATTTGATACGAAGAAGGCCATTATTGATTGATACGAACATGATGGATACGAAGTGATGGATGTGATCGTGTTGTTTTCCTTGACTTGTATCGATCATATCTTGAGCATACGAACTCGGATTGACCTGAAATTTAGGACGTTGGCTTCCACAAATTTGATATTCATGTCTTATCAATTGTAGCTCGATCCACACTCAGGCAAAAGTTTCGATATCTATAGTGAACTTATGTATAACCAATCTTCGGGACGAACTGTCTTTGATTTCTAGTCAATTTCTTGGGGACGTGGCCTTACCAAAAGGCGGGATAACACTTGCCTCCCAAAACATGCCTTGCGATAGGAAGGTGTGTTTTGTAGTTCGATAAGCTGGATGTTCGTATCATGTTAATGACCTGCAAAGAGATTGATAATCTTGTCTAAGTGTGAATAATTATTGTTTGCAACCGTATGCCGTTCGGGGCAGTATGTGACCGTTCGCGGTCGGATGCCGTTCGTGGCGAACTGTGACCGTTCGCTGTCGGGTGCAGTTCGAGGCGAATTGTGTGCCGAGGGGGGACTTAGTATCATTAACGTCAGATTTCACGTTCGAGTGAGTTTTTGAATTTTTTATGGCGGTGGTTTATCATCATCTCAGAGCACGTCTGAGGACTGTTCACGATCCCGTACATGTATAAGTGGCTTAGCCGTTATGGAATTACAAATAGCAGATTTACATTCAAAATGAATATTTCAACAAAAATATCCAACAAAACCAAATTCAAACATGAGAAATATAAAAAAAAGCAACATAGGGACGTCAAAGTGCAAACACCTACACCAATGTGATTAGTAGTCATATCAGAGCATGCCTGAGGATCGTTCGCGGTCATGTACATGTGTAAACGACTTAATCGCATTGGTATGGAGTTTGCAACTTATTCTTCATTACTTCAATCAGTTGATGAATAGCTGATGCCTCGATCCTAAGCCGTTCTTAGTTGATGCAGGTGGTGGCCGCTCTTGTTCCACCGTTGTTGCTCCCCTTCTCACATACCGCAATAGCAGACCATTCCGGATATGCCTCTCAACCTCATCCTTCAAAAGCCTGTAATCATTCATGCTATGACCATTCAGCTCGTGGAGTAAGCAATACCTATCGGATCTTCTTTCATTGCTGGTCTGATCCCTTCTCATTGGCTTTCGATAAGGAATCTGCCCTCTGTTATCCTGGTAGATTCGCTCCAAAGTCTCATTCAACTCCGTATAAGAGGTGAATCTTGGTTCCTTTCATGGTCGTGTTGGTCCATCACCGTCATCCTTGGCCTTCTGTTTCCCTTTATCAGTTCCTGAATCTTTTTCAAGAGGATTTCTACCCTTGACTGCATAAACATCAACTCCTTCTCCTTCCTCTCTTTCAGCATTTGCATCCTCTAATCGTAAAAATTCTTCAGCCTCATGATATAATTCTCCTAGATCCATAGGGGGATCCCTTGTCAATGAATTCTCGAATTCTATACCATTAGCTATGCCATATATAGCTGCCATCAAAACCATCGATGGATCTGGTCGATCCACCGATGTTGCCGCTGCATTGAATCGCGTCTGGAAGCTCCTCAAAGATTCCTCGGTTCTTTTCTTTAGTATTACCAAACTCATCACATTCTTGGGTCTTGAAATGTGAACTCTGAATTGCCTCATAAACTTCTCAATCAAATTGATCCATGTTCCAATGGAGCCACTCTACAGTTGTCTAAACCATAGCGCTGCAATATTTGTCAAATACAATGGGAAACACTGGGCCATGACCTCCTCCGATGCCCCCCATCACTTCCATATGCCTTATGTATCATGTCAGATAAACTGTAGGATCCATCCTCCCATCGTACGTCTTCAGTGTTGGTAGCTTGAATTCTGGTGGGTTCCTAGCCTGTTTAATTGTGGGAGCGAAGGGGCTCATGTTCATGTCTTCCAGATCCTTATTCACTAGTCTGTCTATCATGGCTCGTTCAATCATCTCTGCCAGTCTGTCGCTGTTGCCAAGCAGTGTTCCTTGTTAGTTGCCTCTAATCTGCCCCTCGAGTCCACGAGGGAATTCTGAAATCTGTTCTCCTGGATGAGCATCGATTTCTCTGTCAACACCATGTCGAATAGTTCTGTCTGGTATCCTACCTGAGGATGGATCAACATACTCCGTGGGAATGCACCATAGCTCTGGGGCTGCTCCTGATGGTCCCGCTCCGTTTGGAATTCTGGTTGTTTCGGGCTCCCGATCCCTATCTCCAACATCTCTTGTGGTTGCATTTCCTTGATTTTGTGCTCCAAGTTTCTTAACCTGTCGGAACAAATTCTGGATCATCTCCTCTTGTCTCTTCAACAATGTCTCCATCTCATCCCCGGTAATGAAGATCGAGGCTTGATTCGCTCCTGAGGAAGCGTCCTGACTCCCTTCATACCGAGTCCTTTCGGTTCTTTGTCTTCTCGTTGATTGCTTGGCCATGATTGCTTCTAGATCTGATCCTCTAGCTTTCCAAATCTGAACTCCAAGCTTTAGAATCCCTGAGCACTAGGCTCTCAATGAAAGCACTACAATATTTGTGCCAAAAATGGTCACAAACACCCAATCGTCGATGAAAGCACGAAATCACAGTCACAGATCACATATAACAAGTTTTTAGAGAATAAAATGTGAAGAACGCTTAGAAAATTCAAAGGAAAATAGTAAAGAACACAGAGTTTATAGTGGTTCGGCAATCCGGCCTACATCCACTTTGAAGTTGATGATTTTATTGATGTTTGCTTGCTGACTACAACGAGTTACAATTGATCACAACAACCAATTTCGAGTAAAATGATGATTTCGACAGAGTCTCGACGTAGAAGAATTAAAAATCCCTTTTCTGTAGGTTCTAGGATGCTATTTATAGGTGTAGGCTGCAACTATCTCACTCAGATCTCGAGAGACCTCTTCTGGCACGTGGCGGGACCACGCAATCGATCCTAAGTGATTCTGACTTGATCCGTGATCGATACAAAAGAATTTCGTATCAATCAAGATCTTATCCAATCGAGTTGAGATCGATCATGGACATTCTATAGTTTGTGCATAAGCTCCTCTAAAAAAATTATAGCATTTGGACCTGTGGATTGTGAGATATGATCGATACGAATTGGGCTCTCCAACATGGATTTGAGTTCGTATCGATACCTTCGCCTCCACCTCCTTCGTCGATAAAAGGCATGTGCCTACTTGTTGACGTGGAGCTATAAACTCGGGTGAATCCATATTTTTTGCTGCGTTGACCGAGCCATCGTCCTTAGAGACCCCATTCGAATCCATCTGTAATACTTCCTTCACATCCATCCATTTCAGCCCTTATTCGTATCGATGATTATCGATGTACTTCATATCGATTGTTGTAGACACAATCGGCATGAAGTGACTTCATTTGAGGGCTTCTATGATGGAACAAACAAGGATTATGATGGATACGACGGCTCTTGGATGCTTCGATTCAAACAACCAAGAGTTCGACAGATACGAATGAGACCTGTAGGGCAGATGGATACGGACCAACCTTACCTGTGATCGATACGAAATAGGCCGGTCCTCGATGGATACGAAGTAGCACGGACACGAAGTAGGCTGATGGAATCAAACTTGGTGGATAGGAACTAGATGGCAATGATGGATACGAAGTATGGTTACTTGGACGACACGATATTCAATCAATACGAAGAAGGCCATTATTGATCGATACGAACATGATGGATACGAAGTGATAGATGTGATCGTGTTGTTTTCCTTGACTTGTATCGATCATATCTTGGGCATACAAACTCGGATTGGCCTGAAATTTAGGATGTTGGCTTCCACAACTTTGATTGTCATGTCTTATCAATTGTAGCTTGATCCGAACTCAGGCAAAAGTTCGTCGATATCCATAGTGAACCTGTGTATAACCGATCTCCAGGATGAACTGTCTTTGATTTCTAGTTAATTTCTTGATGTCATGGCCTTGCCAAAAGGCGAGATGACACTCATTTACGTGAGTATGTGTATGATCCAGTGTGAATCATTGAAACTGCTGTCCGGGATGATTTAGAAGTGGAGCCCAACTAAACAGTTATCAGATAACCTAATAAAATCATGGATTGTGATGAGAAAGCGATTAAGGAGAAAGGTTGTGCAATTAATTAAAGTTCAATGGAGTGGTGATGCTAATGACCGTACATGGGAAATAGAGGATAGGATAAAAAAGGCATATCCAGAATTTAGGATGGATGTATGAATTATATGTATTTTATCGAGACAGTGTACTCACCCCCTGTCGTATGCTCACTTGTCATAGATTTGTATATGTTTCATCATATATGATATATTCCTTTTGAGTTATCTTCTTTTCATCTTTAATTTCGAGGATGAAATTCTTTTAAGGAGGGAAGTCAGTAACGACCCGCAAATTCTTTATTTTGGAATTTTTTTAAAATATTCAAATACAAGATTTTTTAACATAAATGATAATGTTTTGAATAATAAATAATATTGGTAATCTTATTTTGAATAAATATTTTCAAAAATATTTACTTTGGAAGATATCGATAAAATGACCGAAAACTAATTTTGTCAATAAACAACTCTTAGACCATCCGACATTATACACGGAGCTGGATACATACACTTATTTACATATATGATTGAGAATATAAAATAAAATTATTTATTTTTGAAAATAAAGTCTCTTTATGGCATCATCAATGATATCGCTATTTTGAGAATAAATGATTTTTGAATTTAAATTTTGTTTAAATGATTTAATAATTATTTTAATTATTAAATACGCCCTTTCAATTATCATATAATGATAGAATATTATTATCAGACCTTGTTTATATATATATACATATACATATACATATATATATAGGAAGTGAAAATATGACCGAAAATCGAAATCAGGATCCGTAACTATTCAACATAGAAAAGTTGTGCAACATTGTGAATCATCTGAGATATACATATGCACACATACATGTATATATACATGAACACATTCACATGCACATGAACGTACATATACATACAAATATACTTATACAATTACACACACACTAGAAAATATCTAAGATGTTTCCCAAAAAAATTAACCCTTCAGTAAAACCAAAGTCAACATTTTACACCCAAAGTACAAGCACATGGCCATGCACATGAGGAGGGGAGTTGTTCAGTCGAACATGATGAGGGGAGAGAGAGTTGTGGTGGCGATGAAATGGTGATGTATTTATGTGTAAATATCATGATATTTTTATTCTTATTATTGCCTATAAATAGCTGCTACCTCTCTTCACTTCATTCACACTTTTCTTCATAAATTCCTAATCTATTTGATCGTTTTCTTCTCTACATTAATGGCTTCCACAGCAGAAGAAATAAATATTAAAAAATCGAAACAAAGTTATGCCAAAATTAATTGAAACCTATACCACTTCAAACCAAAGTTCAAGCCGGTAATCTCTTTTGTTCACTATAGGAAAATGTTATATTATTAGCAAGCGTGGATTGCACAGGAACATGACTTTCAATTGTTAAGTTTGTTTGAGGTTTTTTAGGTTAATTAATTAAAAGGACAGCATCATCTAACGCAATTAATAACCTCTTGAAACAAAATTTGCGTTCTAAATTCAGTTTCACTCTATATTATTCCAGGGCCGCCAAATTTACTTTTTCACATTCACTTCCATTTTCCCAATTCCACTCTCTTCGATTCTCACGATTCCAATCGAAGCTCTTCGATTACCAAGATTCCACTCTCTTAGATTCTCACGCACGTTTTCTCACTCCTTCCTTTAATTGATTTAATTTGAAAGCTCCACAACCCTCTCTTCCTTGAGCTTGGTTCCGACCGGTTCAGTAACTGAAGCGCGATTCTTAAAGCCTGGCCAAAGGTAGTACTTGCATTATTGATTTGTAATTCCGTTTAAATGATTCTCAGTTGCATAACATTACATATGATTTAGTAATTTGAAGATTATGTAAAGTCTTTGAAAAATATGAACAAAAAGGTGATATCAGTTTGATGAAATTTTTTTCCTTCGAAATATAAAGATTTAGTTTTTATTTCGTTATAGCAAGATTATTTGTTTATATTACAAAGTGATATTTTCGAGAGCAGTGACGAGTATAGCAGTGAAGAAGATACTTCTTTTGAGAAAGTTAGGCTTCGTTGGTTAAAAATGGCTGAATGATTATTGCTGGATGCTGGATGTTGAATGCTGAAAGCTGAAAGCTGAATGCTGAATGCTGAATGCTGAGTAGTAAAGCTGAATGTTGAATTCTGAATATTTGAAATGTTGTTTGATTGTTTGCTGATTAAAATTTTGTTTTACTGTACTGTGTTTTTTTGACAACTTTGCCCTCCATTATTAATAATTTGAATATTTACGGTGTAACAGCCCAAATTTTTAACAAGTATTTCTCACTTGTATTTTAAAAACTTTGGGGTTTATTATATAAAAATCTAAATTTTAAAGTGACTGAAAATAAAAATAAAAAACAATTGACCAAATTTTTAATTAAATAATAAGATCTCTGAAATTTTGACATGGTTAAGAATTAACTTTAATTTGGAAATTTGGGTTTTTGTCGAAGATGGTAAATAACTTAATTTCTAGCAAAATCAAGTTTTAATTAAGAAAACATTAATAGCTTAGGTGGTTAAGACATCTGGGCTATTCACGACAGGTCACGAGTTCGAGTCTCAGCACGGTCAGAATTTTGAATTTTTTTTTAGTGTATAAATGAACTGGGTAATTACGCGTTAAAAAGGGCGCGTAAATTTAGGGAATAAATACCGTGTGTATGTGTGTGTGTGTGTGTGTGTGTGTGTCTAAAAGAAAACGTATAGAATTTTAATCCGTTATTTCGATATATTTTGGGCATAAAACATTATGGCTATGGTACACATTCTTAAAAATATGACCTTAGTGTAAATGAGTAAATTTATCAGTGGCATGTGTTTTAGAGGGAAGGAATATTCTAGCATTCAAATCAAATATGTTGCCTCTAAATTCAACGCATTACTTTAAAATTTTGATTTCATAGATTTTTTTTTCCATACAACAAAATTTATTTCTTGCATTTTTCAAAACACAATTTTCTCCTAAATCTCAGTCATGCGCAGTATCCATTCTCCTATCTGCTTGCCTATTTCATATGCATTTTTCTCTTTACTCATATCTCTTACGTTATTTTTCTCTTTCCAGTAAAATTTACTTTCCAATTTATATATATATTAATTTGATCAAATCATTTCCAAAATGCTAAATAGTAAATGAAAGTTTCACTTTGTTTAAGGATAACTCTAAATGGGAATTTTAATATAAAAAAAAAAATTGGATTATATACTTGCTTTAAAATTTTGTAATATTTGGTCCATTTGGATAATAAATCGCCTTTTTATGGTAATAAGAATCAGAGAGAGATGAAACCAAAGTTTTATCTTTTTAATTTAGTAATGAATGTTAAGAATTTATAGCATATTAATAAACTGATAATTTCGAACTTAAAAAGGGCACGCATTGTAATGGTATAAGTAACGTATAAACGTATAAATTAAAAATGTTACTTTTGCATAAATTTTTGGGTGTATGGTAATGCGTCAGTTTGGCGTATTTTAAAAAAATTATATTTCAATATCTATATGGATTAATAAAATCAGTTAGGAGATTTCCAACCAAAACGTATTGATTTCGTGCCTATCCGTTTCTCTAAAATCATGCACTGATTAAGGAGATTCCCACTACCAATATTGTTTTCAAAATCGTGCTTCCCTTTCACGCAAATATCATCTGGAAAGAAATCAAACTTGCTTTCCTTGCGCGTGACATATCAGTGAAATTTATTTCCTTTAACATCTTTGTCATTTGCCACTTTATAGAGATTTGATTTAAAAACTTTCACAAATAAATTTTATTCCACTTGCCATTCATTCCTCTCAATCAAATATAATTGCTTGCCTTCTAAAATTCAATCAATCAGAAAATTAAATTTCTTACCATTTTCTCTCCGTGACATAAATCAACGCATGCATTCAAATCTGTCCTTGAAGTAGCATCCAAAGCAAATTAATACTTGTTGATTCTTTGTATATAAATCTCTCAGACTATAAAAATAGCACGCAACTATTAATTGGAAAAAAAAAAGAGATATAACGTTGCAATCAAATTTTTCGTAAATCTGGCAAAAATCACGCATATATTATCTGAGAGAAAATCAAATTTGCCTTCCTTTGCGCATGACATAAAATTTTATTCTTTTAACATTTTTGGCATTTGCCTCTTACCTTCCTTATCTATTATTTCTTGCGCATGTCCCTGTATTCATTTTTAATTAACGCATCAGAATGGATGCATTAAATCAAGAATTTTCGTATAACTTGGAATGGTTCAAATTCTTTCCTCTCTGCATTTAAAATCACTCAGACTTATCCATTCGAATGAAAGAAAATTGGCAATATTAATCACGTATAAATTATCTTCCATCAATGCTTGCCGTTTCTTCTCTGCATTTAAACCTTGCTAATCAAACAATGCAAGCCTTATCCATTCAAATCTGGCAATATAAATCGCGCATATTTTTCTAGAAATCAAACTAAAGAAAACTGGAAAGAAATCACACATATTTTTTTCGCTTGCCTCTTCCTTAAATTTCGCAAGTTGTTTATCTATATATATACACCATACTCAGTTACAAAATTCCACTATCTTCTCTCTGTTTCTTCTCGTGAGCTTGCATACAATCAGGTAATATTTCTATTCCTCTTCTTCTTTTGTATTCTCTTTGTTTTCTTTCTCCCTCCCTTATATTTTTGTTTTCCTTCTTCAGTTTTCCTTTTCTTTTTCACCTTGCTCGGCTACTTCTCACTCCATATTTTTGCCGTCTTTGACTAAGTACATGCCTTTCTTTTCCCCCTGATAGTGTTGCCATATTTTGCCGTGCATATCATATAGGAAGTCAAGCTTAGTTGCATTCTGTAGAGATTTCATGCATGTGTGCCTATAGTTGATATAGGTT
The DNA here is from genome assembly GCA_030765085.1 of Allium cepa. Classification (NCBI taxonomy): domain Eukaryota; kingdom Viridiplantae; phylum Streptophyta; class Magnoliopsida; order Asparagales; family Amaryllidaceae; genus Allium; species Allium cepa. Next base: position 69,958,657 of record CM060930.1, on the reverse strand, counting down.
GTTATAGCCATAATGAAAAAAAAAGACCATTGACGAGCATAACCCTGTAATATCATTGAGTAGAACTGATAGAAGGCTTTCCAAATTTGAAAGAAGACATAGAATGTCAAAATGGGACGTGTTTTGCAAGGCATGGTTCATAAAATGGCAAAAGAATATAAAGAGTTTCAGTTGAAGGCCTGCAATGCTTTGAAGCATATAGTTGCGTGGGATAGTTTGCATCTATGCATGGAGATATTGGATGTGTTATCTGAAAACTGAAGGGGAGGCGTGACTATAGGGGAAAGGACTTTAAAAATATGGAGATGTTATGATGTGTGCATGTTTTGATTTGGAGTTTGGCAGAGACGTGTTTATCTAGGCAGAGACGCAAGTTTTGCCTAAAATTCATATTTTCAAACTAGATAAGTAGGACATGCCATTGGAAAAAATTATATATATATATATATATATATATATAATAATAATAATAATAATAATAAATAGCATTGCCAAGCCTATGAAGTTGGGGTCGAGATGTGGGGTGAGGCAGTCGAGCAAAAGCTGAACCAAAATTTCTTTTACTCTATTCGTTCCAATTGTCTCAAAATTTTTGCTTTGACCGTAATTTTTAAAGTCACGTATTCGGTATTTGGATCTTGAATCTAGGCGTGACATCCGGGGAAAATTTGATCGTTACCCGCTGTGCGATTCTTTTTCGGGGGATTTTCATTTTGAATCAAAATTTCTACAGCTTTAAGGTGAGTATTTCTCACCAGACAAACATACCTATATATCCGTGATTTATCACAAGTGTATTTGTAAATTATTTATTAAATTTTATCTGCCTGTGATATAATGTATGATGCTAAACCTCATTTTAAACTGACACCTCATCAGTTGTTTATCTATTGTAATATTATTGCAGTTATACTATGTAATTCTTATTTACTGATTAAATCATCACTGTAAGTTCCCTGTAAATTTGAGATCGTTATAGGCTGAAATGATAGGCCTGAACGATAATCATTTGTTCATTTATTTAATTGTTTAATTATTTATTTGTTAACTTGGTATTGCGGGTTTGAAATGATAGAATCCGTGATTTTGTAAATTGCGGATTGAAATGATATAAATCTGTATCACTTGACCTAGGCTAGAAAACTATATACAGACCCGTGGTTTATATAATATTTTTCTGAAATGTTTAAAAGTATTTTAAATGGGAATTTATAATATTCTGGTTCAAATGTAAAGGATTTTTATAAAATTTATAATGATTTTTGAATAAGTCAAAATGTTAAAAAAAAATGTTTAAGTAAAATTTTTGGAATATAACTTATTTTGGGAAATTCTGAAATTTTGTTAAAAGTGAGTTTTAGTTAAGGAAATAATTGATAATAAGTTATATTTGGGAATTTAAAATGTGATTGTTAAGTTAATAATTTATTACAGCACTTAAATGCTGTCTTTTATAAATGAACTGTTTTGACTTACAGACTTTAGGTGGCATTTCATAAATGCTACCTAAACTGAATTTTCGGATTGTTTAAAATAAATGGAAATAATCTTTGGGGAAAAAGGCTTAAATTTTGGAATTTAATATGTAATTAATAAAAATAAGGAATTGACTTTAAATGGTTTTAAATGGAAGAATTTAACTTTTAAATGTGAGTTGAAAGGCAAATTAATTCCTAAATAAATTGAATAGATTTAAATGGTATTTTATATTAATTAAAATGACTGATGTTTAAATAAATGATGGTTGAAATGATATTATGGTATTGAAATGTATTTGAAACTCATTTTGATTTTTAAAGTATAAATACCATTTCTAAAAGTTGTAACCACGGGTTATAATAACGTTTGGTTGTTAAAGAGACCGGGATCGGATATCTGGCATACTCTCTATCGATACCGAAAACCACTTTAACAACCGTGTACGCGGTGGACATTACAGAATGAAGTAGGATGGTGGTGACGTTTCCTTTGAGGTAAATACGTGGACCCGACTCCCTTGAGTTGGCATAAGGTGGCTAAAACAGGAGCGATCGACGGATTAATGAGGTAGCACCTCTGATCGGACGCACTTCTTCGTATGCCATTCTATTACTTTTGTGATTAATTATTTACTATATATTTTGAGATTTGCCAAATTTTAATTACAACGCGGTATTTTGAACAATTCAAGTCCGACATGAGCGGATGCGAATGGTTGAAAATATCGGGTCGTTACATTTGGTATCAGAGCTTTGGCTCTAGGCAAAACTTAGAATGTATGGTAAATTTGATTTACAGAATCACTTTCATTCGAGCTTGAATCTCTTCCTTTTGATTCGATATCCTTTGAATTTTGGAACGTTCCCTGCGGTTCCGAAGTTCATTCGTGTCCCTCACTATTCATTTTCTTTCAATTCTGGAGTATCCCATAACTCCACTTCGGATGATCTTTATAGTGAATTGGCAGTCTCGCCAATATTCTAATAAAGGGGTGAAACTCCTTTACAATTAGCATTGATTCACCAAAAATTTATATTTATCCTCGGTTTAGATGCTAGTATCTTTGGTTATTCTGAACTTTATTTCTTCAGATCGAATGTAGATTTACCCCAGGAAATCCACATCGATCTTATTCTTTAAGTCACGGTTGACCAGGTTAAGGTTGCCCGCGATTTATATAAACTTATCTAGTTCCTTGTTCCGCTATGTAATCATCGGATCTTCTGATTCCAATTTATCTTTAAATCAAAATTCTCTTTGATTTGAATCCATCAAATTTGAATCTCTATCCTTGTTTTGAAAAATTTATTCCTATATTTGGGAAAAATCTAATATTATATATAAGTATAATTTTCAGAATTTTATAATTAATTTAACTAGTTGTCAAGAGATAATAGTGTTTGATTTTATTTATGGTTTTGTAAACCATTGGTTTTGTCTTATATAAATAATTGAACTATAAAACATGGTTATAAATTTATTTGGAAACAGAAAAGGATTTAAAACAAGAATTTAAGAATTTAATTTTTGATAGTTTCAAACCTTGTGTTTAAAGTCTTAAAAGGATATATTATTATTTAAATTATTTGCGAATATAAATTTGTTTCCAAAGAATTTTAAAGTTTTAAAAATTAGTGCTCATCTCTTTGTCGCTGGAAAATAATTTCAGTGATGACTACAACATCATCGACATTCATTTTCGAGTATCGAAGTAAAGAGAACACGTTGTAGTTTTGCTTCAAAAATTTAATTGATTTGAATCTCTAAAATATGACTTGATTTATAATATATAGATATATGATTTAAATTTGATTTGACATATTATGTACATATATTTATTTGGGTTGAAGGGAATTAGAAATTTAATTATTAAATTTTATCTTGAGGAATAATTTCAATTTTTAAAAAAATCAAATTTTTGAATAAATAATTCCAACTTGAGATAATTGAATTTGAAAGTTTTATTTGTATAATAATCAATTTCACTTACTTTGATTTTCAGAAGTTAACAATGAAATTGGATAATATACAATATAAAAAGATTTATAAATAAAATTTTAGTGGTTATAATAAATGTTATACACTTAAACTCTAGTTATAAAAAGATTAACAGAGGTAAATAAAATAAAAGGGTAATGGAATAATTTTCAATATAAAATGATGTTAAGGAACTATGAATAAATTTAAACAGTTGTAATAAGTGTAAACATATTTGACATAGATGAGAAATATATTGAGGGAAATAAATTTAATATAGAAGAAACTAAATGGAGAATTTAGTTTATTTTGGGAAATGGTAAATTTACTTTAACAATTAAGTTAAATTACCATTTCAAATTTGGATTAAAATTAAACATTTTAAATTAGAATGTTATAATACCTTGTGTAAAATTTGGATAAAAAAATGAATGATTTTTTTTAAGTGTAGGGATATTATACAAGTAAATATGTAAATAAATAAATGTAAAAATTTTAAGTATAAATAGATGAAATCAATGATTAATTTAAAATTGAATTTTTATTGTTTAGATTAATGATTCTAATTTAAGTTTCAATTTAGTTTTCTTTCAGGTTGTTTCTATTCCCCTACCTTCTTCCTTTTTGAGGACGAAAAGTTCTGAGTGGGGGAGAGTGTAACAGCCCAAATTTTTAACAAGTATTTTTCACTTGTATTTTAAAAAATTTGGGGTTTATTATATAAAAATCTAAATTTTAAAGTGATTGAAAATAAAAATAAAAACAATTGACCAAATTTTTAATTAAATAATAAGATCTCTGAAATTTTGACATGGTTAAGAATTAACTTTAATTTGGAAATTTGGGTTTTTGTCGAAGATGGTAAATAACTTAATTTCTAGCAAAATCAAGTTTTAATTAAGAAAACATTAATAGCTTAGGTGGTTAAGACATCTGGGCTATTCACGACAGGTCATGAGTTTGAGTCTCAGCATGGTCAGAATTTCGAAATTTTTTTAGTGTATAAATGAACTGGGTAATTACGCGTTAAAAAGGGCGCCTAAATTTAGGGAATAAATACCGTGTGTATGTGTGTGTGTGTGTGTGTGTCTATATATATATATATATATATATATATATATATATATATACAAGAAAACGTATAGAATTTTAATCCGTTATTTCGGTATATTTTGGGCATAAAATATTATGGCTATGGTACACATTCTTAAAAATTTGACCTTAGTGTAAATGAGTAAATTTATCAGTGGCATGTGTTTTAGAGAGAAGGAATATTCTAGCATTCAAATCAAATATGTTGCCTCTAAATTCAACGCATTACTTTAAAAATTTGATTTCATAGATTTTTTTCCATTCAACAAAATGTATTTCTTGCATTTTTCAAAACACAATTTTCTCCTAAATCTCAGTCATGCGCAGTATCCATTCTCCTATCTGCTTGCCTATTTCATATGCGTTTTTCTCTTTACTCATATCTCTTACGTTATTTTTCTCTTTTCAGTAAAATTTACTTTCCAATTTATATATATATTAATTTGATCAAATCATTTCCAAAATGCTAAATAATAAATGAAAGTTTCACTTTGTTTAAGGATAACTCTAAATGAGAATTTTAATTAAAAAAAAAATGGATTATATACTTGCTTTAAAATTTTGTAATATTTGGTCCATTTGGATAATAAATCGCCTTTTTATGGTAATAAGAATCAAAGAGAGATGTAACCGAAGTTTTATCTTTTTAATTTAGTAATAAATGTTAAGAATTTATAGCATATTAATAAACTGATAATTTCGAACTTAAAAAGGGCACGCATTGTAATGGTATAAGTAACGTATAAACGTATAAATTAAAAATGTTACTTTTGCATAAATTTTTGGGCGTATGGTAATGCGTCAGTTTGGCGTATTTTAATTATATTTCAATATCTATATGGATTAATAAAATCAGTTAGGAGATTTTCAACCAAAACGTATTGATTTCGTGCCTATCCGTTTCTCTAAAATCATGCACAGATTAAGGAGATTCCCACTACCAATATTGTTTTCAAAATCGTGCTTCTCTTTCATGCAAATATCATCTGGAAAGAAATCAAACTTGCTTTCCTTGCGCGTGACATATCAGTGAAATTTATTTCCTTTAACATCTTTGTCATTTGCCTCTTTATAGAGATTTGATTTAAAAACTTTCACAAATAAATTTTATTCCACTTGCCATTCATTCCTCTCAATCAAATATAATTGCTTGCCTTCTAAAATTCAATCAATCAGAAAATTAAATTTCTTACCATTTTCTCTCCGTGACATAAATCAACGCATGCATTCAAATCTGTCCTTGAAGTAGCATCCAAAGCAAATTAATACTTGCTGATTCTTTGTATATAAATCTCTCAGACTATAAAAATAGCACGCAACTATTAATTGAAAAAAAAAAAGAGATATAACGTTGCAATCAAATTTTTCGTAAATCTGGCAAAAATCACGCATATATTATCTGAGAGAAAATCAAATTTGCCTTCCTTTGCGCATGACATAAAATTTTATTCTTTTAACATTTTTGGCATTTGCCTCTTACCTTCCTTATCTATTATTTCTTGCGCATGTCGCTGTATTCATTTTTAATTCACGCATCAGAATGAATGCATTAAATCAAGAATTTTCGTATAACTTGGAATGGTTCAAATTCTTTCCTCTCTGCAGTTAAAATTACTCAGACTTATCCATTCGAATGAAAGAAAATTGGCAATATTAATCACGTATAAATTATCTTCCATCAATGCTTGCCGTTTCTTCTCTGCATTTAAACCTTGCTAATCAAACAATGCAAGCCTTATCCATTCAAATCTGGCAATATAAATCGCGCATATTTTTCTAGAAATCAAACTAAAGAAAACTGGAAAGAAATCACACATATTTTTTTCGCTTGCCTCTTCCTTAAATTTCGCAAGTTGTTTATCTATATATATACACCATACTCAGTTACAAAATTCCACTATCTTCTCTCTGTTTCTTCTCGTGAGCTTGCATACAATCAGGTAATATTTCTATTCCTCTTCTTCTTTTGTATTCTCTTTGTTTTCTTTCTCCCTCCCTTATATTTTTGTTTTCCTTCTTCAGTTTTTCCTTTTCTTTTTCACCTTGCTCGGCTACTTCTCACTCCATATTTCTGCCGTCTTTGACTAAGTACATTCCTTTCTTTTCCCCCTGGTAGTGTTGCCATGTTTTGCCGTGCATATCATATAGGAAGTCAAGCTTAGTTGCATTCTGTAGAGATTTCATGCGTGTGTGCCTGTAGTTGATATAGTTTCTTATAGCCATAATGAAAAAAAAAAAAAGACCATCGACGAGCATAACCCTGTAATATCATTGAGTAGAACTGATAGAAGGCTTTCCAAATTTGATAGAAGACATAGAATGTCAAAATGGGACGTGTTTTGCAAGGCATGGTTCATAAAATGGCAAAAGAATATAAAGAGTTTCAGTTGAAGGCCTGCAATGCTTTGAAGCATATAGTTGCGTGGGATAGTTTGCATCTATGCATGGAGATATTGGACGTGTTATCTGAAAACTGAAGGGGAGGCGTGACTATAGGGGAAAGGACTTTAAAAATATGGAGATGTTATGATGTGTGCATGTTTTGATTTGGAGTTTGGCAGAGACGTGTTTATCTAGGCAGAGACGCAAGTTTTGCATAAAATTCATATTTTCAAACTAGATAAGTAGGACATGCCATTGGAAAAATTTATATATATACATATATAATAATAATAAATAGCATTGCCAAGCCTATGAAGTTGGGGTCGGGATGTGGGGTGAGGCAGTCGAGCAAAAGCTGAACCAAAATTTCTTTTACTCTATTCGTTCCAATTGTCTCAAAAATTTTGCTTTGACCGTAATTTTTAAAGTCACGTATTCGGTATTTGGATCTTGAATCTAGGCGTGACATCCGGGGAAAATTTGATCGTTACCCGCTGTGCGATTCTTTTTCGGGGGATTTTCATTTTGAATCAAAATTTCTGCAGCTTTAAGGTGAGTATTTCTCACCAGACAAACATACCTATATATCCGTGATTTATCACAAGTGTATTTGTAAATTATTTATTAAATTTTATCTGCCTGTGATATAATGTATGATGTTAAACCCCATTTTAAACTGACACCTCATCAGTTGTTTATCTATTGTAATATTATTGCAGTTATACTATGTAATTCTTATTTACTGATTAAATCATCACTGTAAGTTCCCTGTAAATTTGAGATCGTTATAGGCTGAAATGATAGGCCTGAACGATAATCATTTGTTCATTTATTTAATTGTTTAATTATTTATTTGTTAACTTGGGATTGCGGGTTTGAAATGATAGAACCCGGGATTTTGTAAATTGCGGATTGAAATGATATAAATCCGTATCACTTGACCTAGGCTAGAAAACTATATACAGACCCGTGGTTTATATAATATTTTTCTGAAATGTTTGAAAGTATTTTAAATGGGAATTTATAATATTCTGGTTCAAATGTAAAGGATTTTTATAAAATTTATAATGATTTTTGAATAAGTCAAAATGTTAAAAAAAAAATGTTTAAGTAAAATTTTTGGAATATAACTTATTTTGGGAAATTCTGAAATTTTGTTAAAAGTGAGTTTTAGTTAAGGAAATAATTGATAATAAGTTATATTTGGGAATTTAAAATTTGATTGTTAAGTTAATAATTTATTACAGCACTTAAATGCTGTCTTTTATAAATGAACTGTTTTGACTTACAGACTTTAGGTGGCATTTCATAAATGCTACGGAAACTGAATTTTCGGATTGTTTAAAATAAATGGAAATAATCTTTGGGGAAAAAGGCTTAAATTTTGGAATTTAATATATAATTAATAAAAATAAGGAATTGACTTTAAATGGTTTTAAATGGAAGAATTTTACTTTTAAATGTGAGTTGAAAGGCAAATTAATTCCTAAATAAATTGAATAGATTTAAATGGTATTTTATATTAAATAAAATGACCGATGTTTAAATAAATGATGGTCGAAATGATATTATGGTATTGAAATGTATTTGAAACTCATTTTGATTTTTAAAGTATAAATACCATTTCTAAAAGTTGTAACCACGGGTTATAATAACGTTTGGTTATTAAAGAGACCGGGATCGGATATCTGGCATACTCTCTGTCGATACCGAAAACCACTTTAACAACCGTGTACACGGTGGAGATTCCAGAATGAAGTAGGATGGTGGTGACGTTTCCTTTGAGATAAATACGTGGACCCGACTCCCGTGAGTTGGCATAAGGTGGCTAAAACAGGAGCGATCGACGGATTAATGAGATAGCACCTCTGATCGGACGCACTTCTTCGTATGCCATTCTATTACTTTTGTGATTAATTATTTACTGTATATTTTGAGATTTGCCAGATTTTAATTACAACGCGGTATTTTGAACAATTCAAGTCCGACATGAGCGGATGCGAATGGTTGAAAATATCGGGTCGTTACATACGGTGTGTATACATGCAATAACTTTCCTATAAATTGAAACTATAAAATTAGTCAACTATCCTATAAAATAAGTATAAAAAAATATTGTCCACTCGTTTTATTAGCAAAACTAACAAATTTACGACAAGTTAAAGAAGATCAGCAATTTGGTCACATAAATTTGACATAAAAGCCTGTGATTCAATTGACACTATGACTTGTTGGAGCCTGTGGGAGTTCTTAATTATCATTTTCATTGTTTGTTTGATCGAAAACATATCTAGTGTCATCATCTTGTTCTGCTTCCAAAAATAGCTTATCAGAAAGTGAAACACGGCGTAGAAAATTGTGTATCGCTATGCATGCAATCACAATATATCTTTGATAAGAAAATTTGTGTTGAGGCATTTTAACTAAAATAGGGAATCTTTTTTTAGTACCCAAAACTTCGTTCAATTACTTTTTTTTAGTCGAGCATGGTTGAATCTTTCTTTCTTATTTGTAGCAGCGTTATTTTTATAACTTTTCAACCAATAACCTGTGTTGCGATACGGAGATAAAAATCCTCTTGTATATGTATAAGCAGCATCACAAAGGTAGTACATATCTGTATTAAAATAAGAAGTTAAGTCAATATGTTGACATTATTAATGTAATTAAAATATTTGAATTTACTTACATAAGGGAGGAATTGGAAAATTATTCCCAGGATTACGAACTGTTTCATTGAGGACTGTAGATCATGAGCTATTCCCTCCCATCCTACCATTACATATATGAATTTCATATCGAAATCATACATCACCCTGACATTTTGATAGTAATTACCTTGACCCCTGCCTTGAAATGGAATTTGGTCGTGGATTGGAATATTTGCATCTACTAAAGTGCCATCTAATGCTCCAATCTGACCCTTAAAGGGTCCTTGGTGAAGTTCTATATGAGATCGTATATTTTCGGTAGATTTATCAAAATCCGGTAGGACTATCATTTCTCGAGCAAAATCTCTCATGGCTGTCAAAACTTCGTGAAAGCACTTGCTGACCGTTTGATCGAAATATTGAAACCAATATCTTACAATACGGTTCCTACAATTATGGCTTATGATGGTTAAGAGCATTGCCATTTTCCCTTCAACAACTACATGCTTACTATCGCGAAGCCAACTCTTTTCGTGAAAGTAGGAACGTAACTTTATAAAGGATGATCCGTCCATTCTGAACTTATCGTACGTCACAATAGAAGAACCATTCATAAGATCTTGCGTGTACTTTTTTCCAAAAAGTGACGAAGTTAAAACTTTTTGTCGAATATTTCTACGGTTCTTTGTCTGAAGAAATAGTAAAAGCGATAACAATTTCACTAGTAACCATTTTTTTGACATCATCATATAATTTGAGATAATAAAAGTTAGAATATTCACACATTATGCTACAGTATTTAAAAAGGAACTACAACTTGAATTAAATACATACATCAGCGAAGACTAGAAAAACATTATATGCACATTTAATTTGACAAAATAAGTGGAGATACATAAAACAAGTTATTTGAATGCACATAACTATTATAATCCGTCAAATTATTTATCGAAGAAGCTAAACCTAACAACAACATCTTGTTCCCATTTATTATAAAACATCATATATTGTTGCATGCCCAATACATAAGACATGAACTCAATTCTGTTAACTATACTTTCTTCGTCCATGAATGCTATCCTTTGTAACATCCCGTCTTTTTGTACCCTTTAAATCGACGATAAACCACACACGTCAGACTCAAGCCATACGGAAGGGCGGATTATTGTTGGGGTGAATAAGAAAAAGCAGAGAAGGAAAAAGAACAAAACAGAATCTTGCAGCGGAATGACAAAATTTAATAATCAAATAAACAATACATAAAGATGTTTTACAAGACATTTGATTATACTTATACAACACAGAATCAGAGTCACACATACTAAAGAATAATAAATAATAATACAATTGAACAATGTGACACAGTGGAACACTATAGTAAATAATAGTAATACAATCTTCGTCTACGTCCTCCATAATTAAGGTCTTCAAACCCTGAAATGCTCAGGCTGACCCGAGCGAATTGAAAAGACAAAACACTCGTGTTGGAACTAAAAGGTCTTATGTGGGTCAAATCAACGGTAAATAAGTATGAGTGTAAACGACGTCGGAGATGTTTACGGGGTTTGACATCTCCTATCCAATGTCTAACGTAAGTGCAGTAACTTAAGAGATGCTTGGGATTCACATCTTCTAAGGATGCGTTAAACTATCTACTATGTAGTAATATACGCTATTATAGTAATGTCTACATTAAAATAAACTTACTTTTAAATAGCGTTAAGGGGTTAGCCATAAAACCCTTAACACGTAATAGTCCCAGTAGTCCATCTAGTATCAGCGCATCTCCAGATCGGGAGACTACCCTAAATACTCCACGGGCTACGGGAGAAAACCAAACACATACAAGGTACGCTAGGGTAAGTGACAATGCATAACTAGGCAATGCCAGGGTAGATATACCAATTACGCTTCCGGATCGATGGTAACGCGTAGCAGCTACTACCACCCACCTCGAGCCACACCCCTAAAATCAAAAGGGCCCTAATCAATTACAAAGTAATGGAATGGCATCGAAGGAGTGTGTCCGATAAAAGGTGCTACCTTCTTAGCCCGTCGATGGCTCCTGTTTTAGCCACCTTATGCTAACTCACGGGAGTCGGGTCGACGTATATACCTCAATAGAATGTTGCCACCATCCTACTTCATTCTGGAATCTCCACCGCGTACACGGTAGTTAAAGTGATTTTCGGAGTAGGCAGAGAGTATGACAACTTTCGATCCCGGCCTCTTTAACAACCAAACGTTATTATTACACCGCGGTCATTTCCAAATAATTTATACTTTAAACCGAAATATCATTGCCATTTCAAAACCATATAAATATGATATCATTTCCATTTCAAAACTAAATTAATACGATATCATTTTTATTTCAAATATATCCTTTTCCAAAATCATAGCACTTTCAAAGTTATACACATCGAAACCAAAACACTTGAAATTATAACACTTCCAAATTATAATACTTTGAACTAGTAACTTTGAAACATAACTTCCACCACTTAAATGGTCTAAATATTAAAATACTTTATACAATAAATAGCTTCTTAAATTTCATAAATCAATTCCAAAACAACTCGAAATCCAATATTTTAGATTTAACCAAATCTCAAATCATAAATTTCAGTACAATTTAGTTTCCAAATAAACCATTCAAAATTATATCGATTTCAAAACAGATTTGATCCACAGAATAAACCATTTCAAATTCAATATATTTCAAACTTTAAGTATTCAACAATTTCAAAACTAAGTTTGGTAATTTCATATATATATCAAATTAAAATTTCTATTATTTAATTTGAGGTATTTTACTTAATAAATCCATTATCACTTAAATAAAACTCAAATAACAAGAAACTAAATATTTCCTTCAATTTATTTATACTTGAAATATTCATTTTAAATCATCTTAAACCAAAATCATGTTATAAAATCATATCTTTTTGAGAACTTCAAATTTCATAAGTTTAAAATCGATTTTTATTTAAATATAATTCTTAATTAAATACAATTTCGAATCAATTTCAAATCTATTTTCTCAACCTTAATTCATTAACATTATTTTAACTCTATACTAAAACAAAAATTTAAATAAATACTTAACCATATTATATTTTTAATAAAAATCAAATTTTTATTATCAAACTTATTTTATATCAAAAAATTTATACATAGCTCACAATCAAGAATTTAACTATGTATAAAACGACCTTTATATAATACTAAAAATCAATATTTATATAAAACCATATATTTTTTTCCAAACCATAGAAATTAATTTGAAAATATTTATATATAGGCCAACGGTGACTGTATATAATTTTCTATCCTATGGTCAAGTGATACATATATTTATCATTTCAATCTGCAATTTAATATTTTACAGTTGTATATCATTTCAAACCGCAATCCCAAAATAAATGAAAAATCCAAAAATAAATGAAAAATCCAAACGAACTTGCAGTTTATAACAATATAAAATAAAACATCCATTCATCCAATATCAACAATCAAACATTTATCACAATCATCATCCAATTCAGTCAATAACATCAATATAGGACAGATAATAAATAGCAGGTATTTACTGGCAGTTTATATTCAATAATAAATTAATTAACCATTAAATCCAAATACATTCAAATTAACCAAGCTTATGATTCAAAATATGCCAAACAGTCATAAATAGATTTCTAATCACAACATAAATTTATTTAACAAATATAAGAAATTTTGAAAGTTGTGAGTGGGAACACTCACCTTTTGAATTTAAATTGAATTTAAATTCAACTTAAACCCGAAATTTGAACAGTTACAGTATTCGTCCAAACCAACGTCATAATGTCCGGAATTTCAATATGATCTTAACGGAGAAAACCGTACATGAATTGAACCTTGTATGCAAAAGGTATTCGAGTTAGAAGTTATGACTACAATTTGAAATTTAATTAGAAAATAAAACGAAAAAGAAGAAGTCAAACACGTACACGTCACTGTCTCTTTCTAGGCCATTCACACAACTTGATACCGCTTGCTCAACCAAAAATCGTCGTCGACGATGCACCCTGCCAGGACCGCTGTGCTACAGGAGAATGTTGCGCCCTACCCTATCCTCCAGGACCCCGCTTCCAATCACTGATTGTCTCAACTTTGACCGAAAAACGGACAGCCTCCACTTGGGTACGAAACCCTATTCAAATTTCCACGTGCAATCTAACTGCTGAAACACCTTGCGAATACCACCGATGATCAACGCACTCCGCTCTTTACACAATGGTGCCCTCGATTTGTCGATCAGGCAAAGTTGATCGACAATCAACGAACGGCGACGAATTGATCTCCAATTTCTGGACAGACAGAGGTTCGAATTGGAAAATGATTTACAGTGAGATGCGCTCGTCGAGAGCTTCAAATCGATATATAATTCGATATAGTTTGAGAAGATTTGATTTTGAAGTTGACATTTGAATTGAAATTGGATTGTGAAATTCAGGGTTCGTCTGCCATGGAGAAAGAGGAGCAACATAAATTTGTACGTACAGAAATGAGAAATAGAAGGGCTGCTAGGGTTTATAACGAGGTATTTATAGACAACACTGGAAAATAAAGAATCACTACAAGAAAACTGATTTTTTGTAGCGCCCAAAAACCACCACTACGTATTTTTAGTGGCGTTTCGATAATCGTTATGAAAAAACATGCCACTAAAAATCCTCGAGTATTAGTTGCACTTTTTTAAACACCACCAAATTTGTTTTTTTGATAGCGTTTTTATAACGCCATAGAATTTCTTTTTTGTAGCGCCTATTTGCCGCCACTGAAATGGTTTTCTCCTCCATGATACTTTTTTATGGCGTTATCAAATTTTTTGTAGCGCCTGTTTAACGCCACCGAAAGGGTTTTCTCCTCCACGTTACCTTTTCATGGCGTTATATACATTTTTTGTAGCGCTTAATAAACGCCAGCATAAGTGTACTTGAGTTTTTGATCACTCTTTTGTAGCGCTTGATAAACGCCAGCATAAGTGTACTTGAGTTTTTAATCACTCTTTTGTAGCAACATTTTAACGCTACCAAAATAAATAATATCCAGTAGCGTTTGTTTCCCTCCACCTGCTACTCCAGATTTACCACTGATCTAGCATGCAATTATATAATAACAGAATACGCAAGCACATACACTTTTGAACACAATATATTAAACAACTACAAAATACGTATACACATTGAAGATCCACAAGATACATAGACATTCATACATCCACATACATAGGTGTCGACAAAAAGCTACCCGTACACATACACAACCAAACTACCATAAGTGTTGCAACCAAACTACCATAAGTGTCATAACCGTACATATACATCTGAAATAAACATCTGAAATAACCGAAGTACCGAGCAAAACCTGAATCACCATAAAAACCTGAACTACCTGTCATTGTTGATGTCTTCAAAACCTGAACTACCTGTAAACAAAGAACAGAACAAAAGAGTGAGAAAACAAAACCTGAACTTAAAACTGCATCACTAACATTCCACCACAATCCATACATAACTCCTCACCATCAATTATACTAAAGTAATATCTGAATAAATATACAGACATATGTATTTTAAAAATATAAATTACTAAAACTTGCATAGATAAATAGGGATGTACCTATGCATAAAAGAAATGAAATCAATTCTACAAAATGGACAAGATATGATATAGTAAGAGTATTGTAACAGTGTAATGGTCAATTAAACAAGTCTAAAACACCAAAAAGCACAATAATACACCCCATGCACGTGAGATACACAACAACAAAACTGAAACTCAAATATATGAAGACAACACACAAACACACACAACATCCATTCAATATAAACATAACAGTTGTTACAATACATAACACTATATATATAGACACACAGACACAAATGCACTCACGCATAAACATATAGCATTTGAATGCACACACACAACATAATGCAGAACACACATTGCTTAATCATGGTTACATGGCCTTAAATGATAGTTAACCGCTTAAGACAAGGTTTATATATATAAAAAATTAATTAGAGAATAATATGGCACATCCAACACTTCTAGTTATAACTAGGAATTTACTTGCTATAAGTTTCTCGCTACTTTATGCTAATGTACCGTAATAAAATTATTCGTGCTAGATACTGTGTTAAAATTATCATCTGTTTACTCAGTAGTATGATATTGAGTAAACAGATGATAATTTTAACACAATCACACTCACACACACAGTTGGGTAAGCACACATCCTCATAAACACACTAGCGCATATATAAACCTAGTAACGCGATAGGTGGACTTGTGCCAGAAAAGCCTAAGAGTGTCTTAATGAACATGCTCGAATATCAGAATTTATAATAATTTCTTGGATTTTATTTTTAATTTAGAAAATGACAATAATAGGTTTTAATTAATTTTAGAAGAAGAATGAGTGAATCCTGTTAAAGTGAATATGCGTGAGATAATTTATATGATAGAGAAAGTTCTTAAGTAGATATAATATTGCATCACTAACATTCCACCACAATCCATACATAACTCCTCGCCAATCACAATCATTCAATCACAATTCGAATATAACACCCCTACTTATGTACTTTTATCAGTTTACCAAAAATCTATCTGCACTTTAGCTGCTAGCATTCCTAATGTATATATAAAAAAAATTATATACCTTTCATTTTGACTTAATAATGATTTTTTCCATTGGCCAAGCTATAGGAACACCAAAGCAATCATCCATGCACGTCAGACTCGATGTTGGTCTCCATATCTCTGCATCTGGAACTATCACCAGTTCAATCCAAACTTTTACAACATTACGTCCCAGTGGACGACAATGGACCATCGTTATCGGATCAGTTGATGCAATACTTCCTTCCGCCACTACGTCTGCTCCACCCAAATCGATCAACTGGCATTTGGCATCCTTTTGCATGGTTGCAATTGGCTGAAAGAAAAGAGATTATTATACACAATGTATACATGCACATTAAATAAACTTTCATACACAGTTAACTTCTTCAAATCTGAAAATTAATACTTACATGTTGCGATTTATTCATGACCATATGTGCGGATTTCATGGGAGAATTCACAACATTTTCAGTATCATCACGACTCTCATCTAGTTTTTCTTGATCAGCTTCTACTTTCGATCTTGGGCATGCTATTTTCATACCAACTGCGTCTCCAATGCACGACATATCAGATGTGGGTCGCCACAAATAAGCATCTTTATTTACTACTTTGTCCACCCAAATCACAACAGCAGACGGACCGAGTGGAATACCATTAACAGTATATTTTGGATCAGTGGCATGGATTCTTCCTTCGGCAATTACGCCTTCACCCTCAGTCCAACCGTAAATCTTGCAAGTGTCTTCGATGATGCTGGTACTCTAAAAATGAGAAGTGAAATTCAAGAATTTAGTATGCTATACAAAAACAACGAATATGTGTTAAATTTTTATTCAGATGGGGGGTGTGCTCGCTGCATTTTAGACGTCAATAAGCTCGCAGCATATTACACCAATATACTTAACGTGAAAAAAATTACCGTACTGGCTGCACTACAGTTCAACCGTGTTCGCAGCGGGACCTTGATGCAAACTGATGGCCAAGCAACTACCTTATTCTTAGCGTCTGCTAAGACTGCCATTTCAGGTGTAGGCCTCCATAAATAAGTATCTGCTTTATCCACCGAATCTATAACAACGCTCCCAGCATTTGGTCCCAGACGAATGCCATTGACAACGTCATCTGGGTCCATGGACAACAGCCTCCCATGGGCAACAACTCCAGAGGTTCCATCCCAATTCAATAGCAAACATACTTCGTCGTTGCTCTACAATTAATCAACCGAAAATTAAATCAATTACTGGATTAAAAAATTAAAATATAAATTTGATTTATTGAGTAATATAAATATTATTTTTACCGAATCAGGTGAGTTCCTTCTCAAGCTTTCTTTACCCTGCAGCGAAGCACGAATATAAATTAATATTTTACGAATATAAATTAATTTCCAAAAATTTACCTTCTGGTCCATCAGAGTCTGTATCATTCCCTTCAATTCTGCTATTTCCTCTCGACACCGAGACACTTGTTTATCTTTGGACTGGGCCAAAGCTAGCTTGGTTAAAGTGCAACCCCTACCCAATGCCCTTAACCGTCCCGATTTATCTTGTCCCAGTACACGTACAAGATCATCTTTTCCAATATCAGTCTGTGACGAGCCGGATTGGGATAGGCTACCATATTTTTTGATCTCCTCCTATATAAATAAATACACATAGATAATGTACAATGGTAAAAATATCATAGTTTCAAAAAAAAATATACCAATAAAATTAAAAACAATTTTACAATAGCATTCCTAGCTTCCATGCTCACTGGTTCACCAGTTTTTTTAATGTGAGATCTAATCCACACATCAGCTCTACTTGTGGACGATGGATCTACACTTTCTTTTTTCTAAAAGTAGTATAACATTAAATTAATAAACTGACAGGTATAAAATAATGTTAAATAATGCTATATTTAATTAACTTACCATGTCTTTGGTCTTACTAGCCATTCCCCAACGACCGGTTGTATGCGGAATTTGAGTGTACCTAAGGGCTGAATATTTCTCACTTTTTTGCGGAAAATGTTGAAAGATGCTAGAATTTAACAACCAAAATCATAAAAAGAAAAACTATCTAATATTTATAATGCAGGGTAAATATGTATGGCGAGGATTGCAATTTATTTGAAAATCAATTCATCATGGTCATATACTTATTTGGTATTATTAATGCTGGATAACTCAGTGACATATACAACATTCCATTGTAACAACCCGCATATTTATCGAGTTTGTATTTAAATATTTTATTTAAATAGTAACTCGTTAATCGGATTTTGGTCCGAAAAGCTACTTTTTGCAAACGGTCAAATTAGGACTCGAGACCACTTCCATTGAGTTCGAAATGTCGTTTACAACTTTTTAAGTATAAACATCGATAGGTTTGGAGTTAGTGAAATTTCACTAACTTTTCCCGCTTTGGACTTTGGGTTAGTTTAGCCTATTAAGCCCAAGTTCCAACCCTCTTCTCCTCACTCTTCATAAATTTCCTAACTAATCAAGCTTTGGCATTAATGGTGGAGGGAATGGGAAATTAAAATTCCAAAACTCAAATTCAATTGCAATCCATCTTTCTACTCCAAATTCAAGAAGAAGACATTGGATTCAACCTTCTTGTGCTTAGATAGAAGAAGGATTGATTCTTTCTTGCTTAAAACTTCATTTTCATTGATATTTGGTGCAAAGGTGAGATTTTTAACTCACATTCTTGTCTATAACTATCTTGGGTTGTTGGGAATGATTCCCTATCACTTTAGCATGAATATTTGCTTTTGGTTTGGATTGGATTGGCGAAAAACTCCGATTTTTGGCGTTTTGGCGAAATTTCTGCATTTAGGTCGTTCTGGCCATTTTTAGGTCGTTCGGAGTTAGGTCGTGTGGGTCTTAGGTCGTAGGTCGCGTACGAGATAGCTCCTAGATCGTTCTGACCAATTTTCGTGTGTTCGGAGTTAGGTCGCTCGCGACCTAACCCTTAGGTCGTAGGTCGTCCTGGCCATTTCTAACGTCTTCGGAGTTAGGTCGTATAGACCTTAGGTCGTAGGTCGTATGGACCTTAGGTCGTATGGCTTTAGGTCGCTAGGTCGTATGACCTTAGGTCGTTAGGTCGTTTGGCTTTTAGGCCGCTTCCACGCTAGGTCGTTCGACTCTTAGGTCGTACCACTTAGGTCGCTCGCCTCTTAGGTCGTAGGTCGTTCGAATGTTAGGTCGCTCGGCCCTTATCCCCTTAGGTCGCTAGGTCGCGACGTTTTAGGTCGCTAGGTCGCGACGTTTTAGGTCGCTAGGTCGCGACGTTTTAGGTCGCTGCATCCTATGCCTCTATAGGTCGCTCGACCTCGTTTATGACCATAGGTCGCTCATCCCCTCTTCGTTAGGTCGCACGGCCTTGCCTTCCATTTTTAGGTCGCTAGGTCGCGAGCGTTAGGTCGTTAGACCTTACCTTCCTTAGGTCGCTTGACCGGTTAAACCTTTAGGTCGCTCAACCCTACTACCATTACTAGGTCGTTTGGCCATAGCTCGTTAGGTCGCATGACCTTATAAACCGATAGGTCACATGACATTATAACCCTATAGGTCGTTGGACCTTATCCCGATAGGTCGCTTGACCCCTTGGACCCCTAGGTCGCAACCCTTAGGTCGCTTGACCCTATTCCCCTTAGGTCGTTAGACCTTATTTTGTCTTCATTAGGTCGTACCGTTTTGGTCGGGGCGCTGTCCCTTGGACCCCGCGACCTGACCGGGCAGGTCGAACCCCGTAAGCGGTGGCGTTGCCCCCGCACCCCCACCTTGGGGGGTTGCCCCCCCCCCCCCGGACCCCCCCTCTGTAGGGGATCTTATCTGAAAAACATTGAGCTGATTTCCTTGGATTTTATTCACATCTCCATATGCGATTTTTGTGACTGATTGTTTCTACAATTGCTTCTGTGTTTTGTCACTTTATAATATAAAGGTTTCAATACTAGTAGTAAATATCAAAACTCTTTTAACAAACAATTTCAACTCTATTTTTAATAACAAAGCTCTTTTCTTAAACTGTTTTCCAATCTATTAGTATATACAAGCCTTTACCTCACTCGGATGAGAAATCTAATTAAACGACTTAGTAAAACAAGTGGTATGAAATGCTTGCGTTCACTTCGTCGGTTAATTCTTGGACTTGTTCGATTGAACCTCTTGTGACAATTTTATTAGTGAAGATTTACAGTTTCTTCGTAAATATTTAAGTTAAGCAAGTGGTTATGGGACATGAAGCTAAACTTCTATATTTACTAGCTTAGTGTAATTGACACTTCTCGTTGATCATGATGATCGCTTTATGAATTAGACTAGCAATTGTGCGATGTCTCTTTCATTGCAAGGTTAGACTAGACACCACTTGTGTGATTCCATTCACACATACCTTTCTGCTTTTTGGTTAGTCTTGACCTCAATCTGTGTGATTCCATTCACACATGCGGGGTAGCTCCCCATGGTCTTCGGACCGTTATGTGATAGGCCTCTTTCCCTTTTTATGATTTCTGGATTTCTCGTGTTGATTTCTGGAATTTATGTCATTGACTTGTTATGAGTACAAGTTTAGGGTATGATGCCCTCTTCGAATCTTTGAGAAGATTCTTGTTATATTGATTATCTCTTATTGATTGATCTTCTGTTGATCATTATTTACATACTTATAGTGGTATGTCGTTATGGATGTTTATGTTTATGCCATATCTTTTATGTTATATCATGTCATCTGATATTTATAGCTAGACTGATCCATTTATTATTTTCTTAAATAATACTCGGGTCAACCGAGATGTTACAGGTGCTTCTGCTTGACTTCTTCCTAGGGATTCATCACTCTGACTTTTGGCTAACTGTTTAGATTAGCAGTTTTTGTTGTATACACTTGAGATATAGACTCATAGTTGTATTCTTTTGTATAGCACGTGTTGCTATTCATTTGTATTATCGTGGATCTTAATGACCACTACTCTGATGTACACTTTCATGTGTTAGTTATATATTCATATCTTCTTCCGCCTTTGTGATATGGATATCTGTGACTGATTTGTGATATGATTATTTCTATGTTTGTTTCCGAAGATTATTTATAGCCACCGTGTGATAAGCAATTACATGGATGGTCGCTCCTCAACAGCCTTATTCTCCGTGCTAGTTGACAGCACTACTCCGGAGTGTTCTTGGCTAGCGTGGGTATAGAGGTGGGGCGTCACAGCTTGGTATCAGAGCCAAACTTCGGAACAATGTAGAATAACTTAACAAGGATCATCGTCCTAAGTCTATCTTAGGAGTCATACCATAGGATTAATTCGAGTCTTCGTACCGATTCATCCTATTTCCTTTATGATTTCTTATTTTATCTATCAAGATTGCTTGATGTTCATTGGTGAATAACCTTCTTCTTTCTCTTCTTTCTCTTCTTTCTTTCTTAAAGGAAGAGAATGTCTAGACCAGGCCGTCCCAGAACTGGATCATCTGGTGCTGCTCCACCGGATGGAGTTTTTATGACTGCTCAACAGCTTCTTGATTTAGTAACTAATGCTCAAGCAGCTGGAGCTAACCCGAAATCTACTCACCCAAAGTCGGGATTTGCACGTTTGTGCAGCGATTACACTAACTTGGGTGGGAAGCCCTTCAAAGGTTCGGAAAATATCATCGAGGTCCAAGCTTGGTTAAAATCATGCGATCGAATCTTTTCTCGCATGAACCTTATCGATCTCCACCGCGTTCAGGTGGCTTCCAGCATGCTCCAGGAGGGAGCATTGGACTGGTACGAACTCCTTACTTCAGAAATTAATGAAGCGGATCTCACCTGGGAGAAATTTCAGGGACGCTTCGAGTTAAAGTTTGTACCAGAAGCTGGAAAAGTAACCTTGGCTCGACGTTTTATAGACCTTGTTCAAGGTCAATCCTCCGTGACTGATTACGTCGCAGCCTTCGAGTCGCTTTCCAAATATGGGGTTGAATACATCAACACCCCATTGAAAAAGAACCAGAGGTTCGTTTATGGCTTAAATAGGAATCTTAAGAAGCCACTGCTCCTGAAACTAGAAGTCGCATTTGATCAACTCGTCGATATCGCTCTTCGTCTTGAAGAGGCTGATAGAGAGAGTGATGTTGAAGTGGAAGGCGCTAAACCAAACTTCAACAACAAGAAGAGGCCAAACAAATTCAAGGGTCCTTATCCCAACAAAAAGGGTAAGCAGGCTACCCTTTCGGCAAAGTCTCCTTCTCCTAGTGGTGCGAGTTGCTTCAACTGTGGGTCTTGGGATCATTATGCGAATAAGTGCTCTAAGCCCAAATCTTGTCGCTATTGTAAGAGCCCAGATCACTTTATACATCAATGCCTCAAACGTAAAAGCAGGAATGAGGGAAAGTTAAATGTGGCTCAAGCCCTTGGCAACACATCTCGTGGCCAAGGTATTTCTCATTCCATTCTTGATGATATTATTTTATTTCATGATCAACCTATTAGAGTTCTCTTTGATACGGGTGCATCCCATTCTTTTATATCAAAGGAACTGGTAGACACTTTTTCCTTAAGTGTTACTGCATTGATGACATCTTTAAAAATTGCGAATCCTGTTGGTGGATCCGCAACTCTTAGTTTGCTTTGTAAAGATGTGGAGATTATTTTTTGCGATTTTTCTTTCCTAGCCGATTTGCATGTCATGCGTTACTTAGGCTTTGGAATAATTTTGGGAATGGATTGGCTTAACTGTTATCAAGCCCATATCCTATGTCCTGAGCGGACTATTCATCTCCGACATCCACAATCTGTTAAACAGATTTCTGTTAATCTTAAAGATTCAGAATCATGTTTGGTGGCATCTTTATATTCTTTAAATCCTCGTGATAACGATGATGATGATGAAGATGATATTATTTCTCGTATTCATGTTGTTCGTGAATTTTCCGACATATTCGAGCCCGTTTTAGGTTTACCACCTAAACGAGCAATTGAGTTCAGAATTAATCTTGTTTCTGGAGCTCAACCTATTACTCGTCCTCCTTATCGCATGTCCAATAAGGAAAATGAGGAGATGCGTAAACAATTATCTGAGTTGGAGACGAGGCAATTTATTCGCTCTAGTTCCTCGCCTTGGGGAGCTTCGGCTATTTTTGTAAAGAAATCCGATGGTACTCTGAGGCTCTGCGTTGATTATCGCAAGCTTAACGATCTTACTATTAAAAATAAATATCCTTTACCTCGGATTGATGATCTATTCGATCAGCTTAGTGGTGCTAAGGTCTTTTCACAATTGGACTTGGCTACCGGTTTCCATCAGCTTCGTATCGCCGAGGATAGCATTCCTTTGACATCATTCCGTACTCGATATGGATCTTATGAATGGCTTGTTATGCCATTTGGGTTAACGAATGCTCCAGCTTATTTCGTTGACCTCATGAATCGAGTTTTCAAAGATTTCCTCGATCGGTTTGTTCTCATATTCATTGATGATATTCTTGTGTATTCAAAAACCGAGGAGGAACATGAGAAACATCTTCGGATTGTATTGGAAACACTTAGGAGTAATCAATTAAAGGCGAAATTTTCTAAATGCCACTTTTGGCAATCTCGTGTGAAGTTTCTCGGTCATATTATTTCCGAATCCGGGATATCCGTGGATCCTTCAAAGATTGAAGCGATTCAAGATTGGAAGAGACCGGAGAGTGTGACAGAGATTCGTAGTTTTCTCGTATTGGCGGGCTATTACCGTCGTTTTATTAAAAACTTTTCTAAGATTGCCGTGCCTCTTACTGGCTTGACTAAGAAGGGAGTTAAATACATTTGGTCGGACAAATGTGAAGCCTCTTTTCAGAAATTGAAAGAACTCCTTTCCGATGCTCCTATTCTTGTTATTCCTGAGGGGAATCAAGATTTTGTTGTTTATACCGATGCTAGTCACGTTGGTTTGGGTGCCGTTCTTATGCAAAAGGAACGTGTTGTTGCTTATGCTTCTAGGCAATTGAAGCCGGCCGAGACTAGATATGCCACACATGATCTAGAGCTCGCGGCTATTGTTTTCGCCCTTCGAATGTGGCGTCATTATCTATTGGGAGAGAAATTTATTCTTTACACGGATCATAAGTCTTTGAAATATTTATTTTCTCAAAAAGAACTTAATTTACGTCAACAGCGTTGGCTCGAGTTCCTTGCACCTTATGATCTTGATATTCTTTATACCCCTGGTAAGGGTAATCGTATCGTCGATGCTCTTAGCCGTAAGCAACAAGCAGTTGTTTCTATAATGATATCCGAATGGAACGATCTCGAGATCTTATCCACTTGTGAGATTCGAGAGTGCGTATCCGATTTATGCTCATCGCTTGTTTTATGTAGCCTTGAGGCTCATCCTTCTCTTTTAGACCGCATTCTTGAAGCTCAAGGGCTAGATTCTGAATTGGCTCTTCTTGGCAAAACTGTTAAGTATAAAATTGATATTGAAGGTTTGAAAGACTTTGATATTGATTCTCGTGGCGGCATTCGAAAATTTGGTAGACTTATCGTACCAAATATTGGAGATCTTCGTAAAGATATTTTAGAAGATTCCCATCATTCTAAATTCACCATTCATCCCGGTAGTAGTAAAATGTACGCTGATATGAAGCGACTTTATTATTGGGAGGGAATGAAATCTGATATTGCTAACTTTGTTAAGTGTTGCATGACTTGCCAACTTGTCAAGGCCGAACATCAAAGGCCTGGTGGGTTATTGCAACCCTTAGAAATTCCAATTTGGAAGTGGGATCAAATTTCCATGGACTTTATAGATGGCCTTCCCCGTTCTCGTTCGGGTCATGATAGCTTATGGGTGATTGTTGATAGACTTACTAAATCCGCCCATTTTATTCCGGTTCGGTCTAACCGAACCGTTCCTCTTTTGGCCAAACTATTTGTCAAGGAAATTGTAAAATTGCATGGAGTTCCTACTTCTATTGTTAGCGATCGTGATCCATTGTTTACTAGTGGATTTTGGAAGAGTCTTCAAAAAGCTTTAGGAACGAAGCTTAATTTTAGCACCGCTTATCATCCCCAGTCCGATGGACAAACCGAGCGTGTGAATCAAACTCTTGAAGATCTTCTTCGTGCTTGTGTGCTTGATTTTGGTGGAAGTTGGGAAGATTATATTTCACTTGTTTAATTTTCCTATAATAATAGCTTCCAATCTAGTATTGGTATGGCACCTTTCGAGGCACTCTACGGAAGGCCATGCCGATCTCCTTCTTGTTGGCTTGAGGCCGGTGAGAAGCTGGTTTTAGGTCCAGACTTTATTCGTGATTCCACGGAAAAGATTGAACTTATTCGACATAGGATGAAAGAAGCCCAGAGTAGACAAAAATCCTATGCCGATAATCGAAGAAGGAAATTAGAATTTTCTGTTGGGGATCCTGTTTTTATTCGTGTTTCACCTATGAAGGGTGTTGTACGTTTCAGTCGATCGGGGAAGTTAGCGCCTCGATATATTGGGCCATTTCCTATCACTGAACATATTGGTTCAATGGCTTATCGCCTTGCATTGCCGGCTCAGTTTTCTGCTATGCATGATGTATTTCACGTTTCTCAATTACGGAAATGCCTTCGGGATCCCGATTCTATTCTTGAGCCTGCTGTTGTGGAAGAAATTGAAGTTTCGCCGAATTTAACTTATGAGCAGCATCCTATTCGAATTATAGCTTCTGAGATTAAACGACTTCGAAATAAAGATGTTCCGCTTGTGAAGGTTCAATGGTCCTCAAATCCTAAGGATTGTTCTTGGGAATCCAGAGAATTCATCGAGCGTACACATCCGGACTTGCTTACTCCTGCTCCTTGAGGTGAACTTCTTATTTCAGGGTTAATATGCTTTTATGGTTGTTACTTTTTATTTCCATCTTATATATATTGCGAGGACGCAATTTCTTTAAGGAGGGGAGTCTGTAACAACCCGCATATTTATCGAGTTTGTATTTAAATATTTTATTTAAATAGTAACTCGTTAATCGGATTTTGGTCCGAAAAACTACTTTTTGCAAACGGTCAAATTAGGACTCGAGACCACTTCCATTGAGTTCGAAATGTCGTTTACAACTTTTTAAGTATAAACATCGATAGGTTTGGAGTTAGTGAAATTTCACTAACTTTTCCCGCTTTGGACTTTGGGTTAGTTTAGCCTATTAAGCCCAAGTTCCAACCCTCTTCTCCTCACTCTTCATAAATTTCCTAACTAATCAAGCTTTGGCATTAATGGTGGAGGGAATGGGAAATTAAAATTCCAAAACTCAAATTCAATTGCAATCCATCTTTCTACTCCAAATTCAAGAAGAAGACATTGGATTCAACCTTCTTGTGCTTAGATAGAAGAAGGATTGATTCTTGCTTGCTTAAAACTTCATTTTCATTGATATTTGGTGCAAAGGTGAGATTTTTAACTCACATTCTTGTCTATAACTATCTTGGGTTGTTGGGAATGATTCCCTATCACTTTAGCATGAATATTTGCTTTTGGTTTGGATTGGATTGGCGAAAAACTCCGATTTTTGGCGTTTTGGCGAAATTTCTGCATTTAGGTCGTTCTGGCCCTTTTTAGGTCGTTCGGAGTTAGGTCGTGTGGGTCTTAGGTCGTAGGTCGCGTACGAGATAGCTCCTAGATCGTTCTGACCAATTTTCGTGTGTTCGGAGTTAGGTCGCTCGCGACCTAACCCTTAGGTCGTAGGTCGTCCTGGCCATTTCTAACGTCTTCGGAGTTAGGTCGTATAGACCTTAGGTCGTAGGTCGTATGGACCTTAGGTCATATGGCTTTAGGTCGCTAGGTCGTATGACCTTAGGTCGTTAGGTCGTTTGGCTTTTAGGCCGCTTCCACGCTAGGTCGTTCGACTCTTAGGTCGTAACACTTAGGTCGCTCGCCTCTTAGGTCGTAGGTCGTTCGAATGTTAGGTCGCTCGGCCCTTATCCCCATAGGTCGCTAGGTCGCGACGTTTTAGGTCGCTAGGTCGCGACGTTTTAGGTCGCTAGGTCGCGACGTTTTAGGTCGCTGCATCCTATGCCTCTATAGGTCGCTCGACCTCGTTTATGACCATAGGTCGCTCATCCCCTCTTCGTTAGGTCGTACGGCCTTGCCTTCCATTTTTAGGTCGCTAGGTCGCGAGCGTTAGGTCGTTAGACCTTACCTTCCTTAGGTCGCTTGACCGGTTAAACCTTTAGGTCGCTCAACCCTACTACCATTACTAGGTCGTTTGGCCATAGCTCGTTAGGTCGCATGACCTTATAAACCGATAGGTCACATGACATTATAACCCTATAGGTCGTTGGACCTTATCCCGATAGGTCGCTTGACCCCTTGGACCCCTAGGTCGCAACCCTTAGGTCGCTCGACCCTATTCCCCTTAGGTCGTTAGACCTCATTTTGTCTTCATTAGGTCGTACCGTTTTGGTCGGGGCGCTGCCCCTTGGACCCCGCGACCTGACCGGGCAGGTCGAACCCCGTAAGCGGTGGCGTTGCCCCCGCACCCCCACCTTGGGGGGTTGCCACCCCCCCTGGACCCCCCCTCTGTAGGAGATCTTATCTGAAAAACATTGAGCTGTTTCCTTGGATTTTATTCACATCTCCGTATGCGATTTTTGTGACTGATTGTTTCTACAATTGCTTCTGTGTTTTGTCACTTTATAATATAAAGGTTTCAATACTAGTAGTAAATATCAAAACTCTTTTAACAAACAATTTCAACTCTATTTTTAATAACAAAGCTCTTTCTTAAACCGTTTTCCAATCTATTAGTATATACAAGCCTTTACCTCACTCGGATGAGAAATCTAATTAAACGACTTAGTAAAACAAGTGGTATGAAACGCTTGCGTTCACTTCGTCGGTTAATTCTTGGACTTGTTCGATTGAACCTCTTGTGACAATTTTATTAGTGAAGATTTACAGTTTCTTCGTAAATATTTAAGTTAAGCAAGTGGTTATGGGACATGAAGCTAAACTTCTATATTTACTAGCTTAGTGTAATTGACACTTCTCATTGATCATGATGATCGCTTTATGAATTAGACTAGCAATTGCGCGATGTCTCTTTCATTGCAAGGTTAGACTAGACACTACTTGTGTGATTCCATTCACACATACCTTTCTGCTTTTTGGTTAGTCTTGACCTCAATCTGTGTGATTCCATTCACACATGCGGGGTAGCTCCCCATGGTCTTCGGACCGTTATGTGATAGGCCTCTTTCCCTTTTTATGATTTCTGGATTTCTCGTGTTGATTTCTGGAATTTATGTCATTGACTTGTTATGAGTACAAGTTTAGGGTATGATGCCCTCTTCGAATCTTTGAGAAGATTCTTGTGATATTGATTGATCTTCTGTTGATCATTATTTACATACTTATAGTGGTATGTCGTTATGGATGTTTATGTTTATGCCATATCTTTTATGTTATATCATGTCATCTGATATTTATAGCTAGACTGATCCGTTTATTATTTTCTTAAATAATACTCGGTTCAGACCGAGATGTTACAGGTGCTTCTGCTTGACTTCTTCCCAGGGATTCATCACTCTGACTTTTGGCTAACTGTATAGATTAGCAGTTTTTGTTGTATACACTTGAGATATAGACTCATAGTTGTATTCTTTTGTATAGCACGTGTTGCTATTCTTTTGTATTATCGTGGATCATAATGACCACTACTCTGATGTACACTTTCATGTGTTAGTTATATATTCATATCTTCTTCCGCCTTTGTGATATGGATATCTGTGACTGATTTGTGATATGATTATTTCTATGTTTGTTTCCGAAGATTATTTATAGCCACCGTGTGATAAGCAATTACATGGATGGTCGCTCCTCAACAGCCTTATTCTCCGTGCTAGTTGACAGCACTACTCCGGAGTGTTCTTGGATAGCGTGGGTATAGAGGTGGGGCGTCACATTCCATATCTACTAATAATATTTAAAGATTGAACTAACTTGCAAAGTGTTTTTTTTTACTTCATTTAAAATGTTCCCGTGCTTGTCATAACGCATTTGTATTTCGTACTATCATAGGTTCCTTCAGCTAATACCTAAACAGGAACCCTCAGCATCCACCAACACTTGGAATTCACTTCTAAAGAAATTTATCGGTTGCTAACTATGTAGATGGATTTGCATAAACATGCCAGACGAGTTCAGTAGGAATGATTTACCTTAAACTCCGAACTTGTTTTCGCCTTCACAAACTTCCTCCAATTGGTTATGCTTTTAATGTTCGTAGGTTTCATTTTAAGTCTTTCCTCATCATTCTCCGCTTTTTCCAAATTTCGAACCAATTTGCTTTTTGACGATCTCCAAAGTACTCCCATTTTTTGAAATATAGCTTTTCTTTGCCATTCCTATTCCAGTTTAAGTCTAATCTGCAACAATACATCAAAACATGATATTAGTAAAATTTATTTAATTTAAATACTACAGATTTAATTAAATCTGAAAGGTTTTCTGAAGTTATTAGAGGGCAATTTCAATTTATAATTGGCAAGAACTATTTTTCAATTTATCCAGAAGTTATTAGATGGCAATTTCAATTTATAATTGGCAAGACCATGCAATATTAGAAGTCATTTTCAAAACATATTAGAGTCAGAATGTTAAATAATATATACCTGCTTCCTACCAGAACCGACTGCCACAAAACTTCTTTTAACTCATCACTAATATTCCTCCAATCATCAATGGTGTATGGAACCTGCTCCCGCACAAGCGGTCCAAGAAAAGAGGATAAATATACCGACCCTTGCCCTACAGGTATACCTAGATCATTGAACTCAACTTCAATTCGATCCTGACTGCATGACGGGAGTCTTATTGCTTTTGCTGGACCACTACCGCCTCTTTTCCGAGATGTACTTCCGATATCAGCTTCACTTTGTTTCCCAATTTCCAGCTCGACATCAGCAGTTTGTTCAGGACGGGTTTCATTTTCTGAGCGGAGTCCTTCATTTGGGTCAGAGGGGATATCATCTAGTGGTTGTTCGTCTTCTTCATTGTGAACAGTGGCTTGCTTCTTAGCATTGTCTGGTTGTTCTTCTATTTCATTTATACTAGCTGGAACTTTACGTTTTCGCTTTGACTGTTTGTTCTTACCTTTAACTGCTTGTTCTTCAGCCTTTCTCTGCAAGCGGGTATGTACAGATGTTGTAGACATATTTTTCTACAAGTGACAGAAAACACAGTATAAACCAAAAAGCACATGTAAACAATAAGCAGCGATAAATATTAACAAACAACACTTAAATATCATCAACATGTAGCTGAAAAGAGATGGGGCAGTTTGCAAACCAAACAAGCAGGCCTAAAAGCCTTGAGATGACGAACAGATTTGTAATTTTATGAGAAAATTACATGTAATGCAAACAGAATTGATAAGAACACTACTCATTATCAAGCAATATATGCAAACAGAATTGATAAGAACATATAATGCTTTGTCTATGGAAGTATACAAAGATCAAAACACAAAGAACAAAAATTGAATGGTACATGCATTTGCAATGGATTAGAAAATTAAATGGTGCAAACTAACAGCCATTCGCAACATTAAAAAAAAACCAAAGCATTAGTGCAGCAAATGAACAACAATCACTAAAGAAAATCAATATAAGTTCAATGAAATTTCCAAATAACCCGGATTTAATATATAAGTTCAACCATCACTAAAGCAAATGAACAACTATGCTCAAGTAGAACATATAATCTACTCAATTATGCCCTCGCAATCCTCTCTAACATAGCAAACATCTTCATCATCCGCTTCAGTTATTTCATCTTCCACCACTTGAATATATTCCTCGATGCAATCGTGCTCCTCTATATCATTAAAACTTCTTGATGGTGCTTTCATTACAACGTACCAATTAGAAACATCGTTCTCTCTTGAATAAAATACTTGTTTTGCTTGAGATGCAAGTATGTATGGGTCTCGTGAAAATGATGCTTGATGTAAATTAACAAGAGTGAACCCATCATCATCAACTTTTACTCCATTTCCTTTATACGTCCAACGACACTTGAAAACTGGAATATAAAACAATTGATAATCTAATAAAATTATATCTGTCAATATTCCATAATAAGTGACCACATCAACCACTTGGGACATATCTTTAGCACTTGCTCTACACATAGTAGTTGCATCAATAGTCACCCCACAATTCTGAGTTTCTCTCCCTAAATCTTTTACATGAAAACGTTGCTCGTTGATGATATATCCTTTGAAAGACATGGCATCATCCTTCGGACCATAAGCAATCCATTTTAACATGTCATTATGATCCTTGGAGGTAATAGGTATCTACAACAAATTTCATTTAGCATGTAAATTTATATAGTAATATTGATAGTTGAATGAGAATATATTTGAAATCTAACTAACCTTCCTTTTAATCCAATCGACAAAACTTTTTGTATGTGTTTCCCAAAGTAAGGTCGCATTTTTTGTCATGCGTCGGTCTGAATTTTCTAATTCCTCCAAATGCAAACTAGTATTGAACAATTGATTATAAGTTATATATATCATTGCGAACACATCAAAATATTTAAAACAATATAACATAAACTTACTCTATAAACGGTTCCACCACGGCCATATTCATTAACACAGCTAAATGAGCACTTTCTTTCTCATTAACTGGCAATTTAATTGTCTTCGATACTGAAATTGGACGTCCCTCTAATATTCTACTACTTTCATAATCTTCATTTCGAGCTCCTTTCTCCTCTATATGTCCTGATTTCTTCAAAAATTCATTGAAAAACAACATGCATTCTGTTGCAAGATACGATTCTGCAATACATCCCTCTGGTCGTGCATAGTTTCTGACATAATCTTTGAGTGTCTTCATATATCTTTCGAATGGGTACATCCATCGAAAATGAATAGGTCCACACATTTGTGCTTCTTTTCCAAGATGAATGGATAAGTGTATCATTATATCAAAGAAAGATGGTGGAAAAAAAATTTCAAGCTCACATAAAACGTCAATAATTTCAATATTGATTTGTTCTACCTTCTCTCTATCAAGAACACGTTGACATAATTTGTTGAAAAAAGAACATAAGCGAATTATCGCTTTTCTTGCCTTCTTTGCCATGAACCCTCTCGATGCTACTGGCAATAAATGTTGCATTAATACATGGTAATCATGTGACTTCAATCCACTAATTTTGCAATCCGACAACGAAATCCGATTTTTTAAATTTGAACAGTAGCCATCCGGTCCTTTGAAATCATACAGTCTTTTGCAAAATATTTTTCTCTCGGATTTTGACAACATATATGGAACCGGTGGAAGATATGTTTTATTCCCACGAGGTTGTGTATGAAGCTCACTTCGAATTCCCCAATCCTCTAAATCCTTTCTACAGTTGGTTCCATCTTTGGATTTATTTCCATGCAACATTGTGCCCAATAGGCTTTCACCAATGTTCTTCTCCACATGCATCACATCTAAATTGTGACGTAATGGAAGTTCCTATGAAAACCAAAACAATAATGCATTATTGGGTTTTTATTATATTAAAACAATGAAAAATAAATAAATTAACCACTAACCTCCCAATAAGGCAAATCAAAGAAAATTGATCGTTTTTTCCACCTTGATAGCTCTACTTCTGTAGAACTGTTAGTATCATCATATTCATCTTCTTTATCATAGACATGCTTTCTCTTCTTACTTTTCTCCTCTATTCCTTTTCCAAAATCATTTGGATAATCCTTCAATAATGCATAGATGTTTCTCCCAGAAAGCATTCTAGGAGCACCATCTGTCTCTATGGTATTATCAAACAATGCCTTTTGTTTCCTCCGTGAATCTGAAGGAGGTAGAAATCTTCCATGACCCATGTAGGAGAACTTTCGACTATGTTTCAACCAACGAGAATGGGTATTGACACCACAT
This sequence comes from Allium cepa, assembly GCA_030765085.1. Lineage (NCBI taxonomy): Eukaryota > Viridiplantae > Streptophyta > Magnoliopsida > Asparagales > Amaryllidaceae > Allium > Allium cepa. The sequence goes on along the minus strand of CM060930.1, from coordinate 69,925,488 downwards.
AATGGGCAAGCTTTTTTCCCTTTCACGCGACATCCAGCAAGATTTCCATAAGCCGGAAAATCATTAATCGTCCATAACAAAATTGCATTCAGTTTAAATAAAGTTTTACTAAATGCATCATAAGCAGTAACTCCATTAGACCACAAGTGATGCAAGTCTTCCACCAAAGGCGCCAAATATACATCAATATCATTCCCGGGTTGCTTCGGGCCTGGAATAAGTAAAGTTAACATAATATTTTCTTTCTTCATACACAACATAGGCGAGAGATTGTATGTCACAAGCATTACCGGCCAGCAACTATATTTCGAACTCAACATGGAAAATGGATTGAATCCATCTGTAGCAAGACCAAGCCTAAGATTGCGTGGATCAGATGAAAAAGATTTATACTTTTCATCCACCATTTTCCATGTCATAGAATCCACGGGATGATGCATTTTCCCATCGTTACTTTTATTATTAAAATGCCATCTTAATTCTTCAGCCATCTTTTGAGATCTATACATTCGTCTAAACCTCGGAATAATTGGGAAATATCTCAATACTTTAACTGGAACACCTTGTATAACCTCTTCAATATCTTGATTTTTCTTCCATCTCGAGGAACCACATTTTGGACAACTTTCTAAATTTTTGTATTCTTTTCTGAAAAGGCAACAATCATTCTCACAAGCATGTATCTTTTCAAAACCCATGTCGAATGCTTTAAGAAATTTCTTGACTTCATATATAAGGTTTTGGGAAGCACGTTATCCTTCGGCAGAAATAGATGTTGCACAGCTAAAAGCTTATCAAAACCACTATCGAACAAGCCAGTCTCACATTTAAGATTATACAAGACGGTGATGGCAGATAATTTTGTGTGATCTGTGCAACCAGGATATCATGGAGTTTCTGCATCTTCCAAGTTCTTGACTAACTCATCCTCTTTTCTTCGAGAATCAACATCGTCTTTATCATCATCAAAAAAATCTTGATTCAAAAAATCTTCATCTTCATAGTGAATCATCTTGAATAGTTCATATACGTCAAACGTATTTGTTTTATTCTCTACATTTATCTCTTCACCATGGTTAAACCATACACCGTCAATGTATTTAGGATCCACTCCTTTTATAACTAAATGTTCAACGATGATTTGGTCATCATGACGACTAAGATTCCGACAATCCTTGCAAGGGCATAAAAATTTTTCTACACTTCTTACATTACTCTTTGCAGCATGCACGAAATTCATTGCTCCTTGTCGGTATTCTATACTAGTTCTATGAAAAAAGTAAAAAAAAGTGAGCTTTAGTATTAGATTATATGTTCTAATTCTCAAAATACATATTAAGTTAATCATGGTTTTATCACCTGTTTAAAAAAACCCAGCCTTTTTCCATTATCGACATTTGAAGGCAAATAAGTTTCCAATCTTTGACGTATAAATTGGTTATCTGTTGTAATCAAAAAAATAAGTAGACGTTGAAGTACAAATACTTGTAGCACTACTGCATATAACCATGGTGGTTTAGTAGACAAAGGCAAAGAATACTTTTCCAAAAATATAAATTTTACACTTATATTTTGCATTTAACCTCAGATTTACATGTATTTATAATTAATCCATGCATAACACCACACTCCTACCCACACATAACTGACTAAGTCACAACCCTCCAAACTGCTGCATAACAGTTACAGATATCTGCCCCTCCTTTGTCAATCCATCCACAAACGCTCCACTTCAACAAACAACATTCCAGTCACTCCACTTCAACAAAACTTTTGCAAATCTCTGCACTTCACCATTACACACAGACCACTGACCAAACTTCCTCCCACCTATCACCAACAAACGCCGGTGCATTTCCGCTTCCACACATTGCTGCAACTTTCAAAAAACGCAACAACCTCTCATCATCATACTACTCAATCCTCCTATTTTACCACTTCTCACAACATTGTTTAATTCAACCACTTCCATAAATATACTTCAACACTGCAATCACTCCCCCACTCCACTGTTAAACAATTCATTCACTCCTCACAACAACACAGTTTCATACCAGCCTATAACAATACCCACTTTCATCTCATACACACCACATTCATTCATATCACCAAAGACAATATCCACTTGCCTACATTCCTGTAGCCTGCTTCAATAACCATTCTACAACCTACTGACTACTGCACTGATACAACCAACTGCACCATATTCACACACTACAACAGTGACCACTCCAACTACAAACCCCAAGCAACCACAGACCATCCTCCTTCTCATTTCTCCAACCTGCAACCTGTTCGCAACCGCACTTCATACTACAACTCAACAAAACATCAACAACCCAGCCTCCGCAGCAAACTACCAGAGACTCACGCAACATTCATCAACTTGCCCTCTGACATTCTACCACTCCTTACGAACACATACTCACATCCTTCCCCCAGCCTCGCCCCCTCTTACCAAACCAACAGTCAACTTCACTGCCTCCTCTTCACTACCTCACATCCACACAACTGACATATTTCCAGTGCCTGCCACTCCACAAAAGACTATTTATGCTCCAACATTTACCACTCTCAACCATCGAGCCAGCCAATACCCAATCGCAAACAAACCCACGACCTCCATCAATGCTACTTGAACCCACCAAATTCTCGAAAGACGCAACCTCAACCTCCTCTCAGCAAGCAACCATTGATTCACTAAACACTTCAACAGAACATTCATATACTCAAAGAAATCAAAGCAGATATCCCAACAGATCATTGCAATTAGGGTTAAATCAACCATTTCAGTAATAGTTTAGGAAAAAATACGAAAATAAGATGCATTCAAATTCATATAAAAGCCAAATAGAATCACAAACTCAATTTAAAAGATTCATACCTAAATATACCTAATCGATTTAAAAGATTCATACCTAATTATACCTAGATCTGCTGGCTGCCGCGACTCGATGTTGAGTAAGGGGGAAACGACGGAGTTGACAATGATACTTGAGTGCGATGAAAATTTAACACGATTAAAAGGGGAATTTTTTTTCTGAAGAAGAAAGCAAATTAGGGACGAGAATTTTGTTAAGTACGAGAGTAAAATGATAGGTTACGTTTATTTAGTTCGCGCGAACTCATTTTTTTAGAAGCGGGAAACGTGAATTATTTTGTGCCACGTTTATATTATTTGCTAATCTATTATTAGTTGCATTTACAATAAAACGCCACCGATTTTTGCAACTATAAATGGTTTTTCTTGTAGTGAATGGACCAGATTGACTGAATGATACACAACCCGAAAAGCCCGTTTTGACTCCGGAACCAAAATAGGTCAACCCATATATGATAATAAATGTTTTCAAACATTTTAAATTCAATGGAACGGGTTTCAAGTCAAATTTCCATCGTATGAATAAGTTATACTAAAATTAAGTCATTTCAAATTGATTTCAATTGAATTTAGTTAAATTGATTTCTAGGCGTTTCGAGTTCGTACGATCAAACGACAAACCAGATCGTTACGAAACTTGAAATCCTATAATAATCCACCGTTACGGGTCCGATGAAACTGGTTTCATCGAAATCTGAGTCAGTGGCCAAAATGGCTATTTTCTAATTAATCAATAAATTAATATTAAATTAATTAAATCAAGTTTTCAATTCCAATTCTATAATTAGCAATCTTTATCATTTTTGATTTCTTGAACAATTTTAAAAGTTTAAACAAATTTAGATGTCAATTTAAAGTTGATTAATCCATCAATTTTAGTGTTTGATTTCAATTTCATCAAATTTAGAAATTATAAATTAAATTTCCAATAAATCTGTATATTTGATTGCTCAATCTTGTTATTGAATCGATTATTATTCTATCATCTTAGGTACAATTTACATTGTTGTATATCCTAATACATTAACATTTCCCATTTCATCTTTATTTAAATTGCATAGTATTTAATTTCATTTGCTCAATAAATCCATCTATTATAAACTGAATTTCAATAAATTGATTTGTTTCAATTCCAATCTTTTTATTAAGTTCATTACTACTCTATAAACCTATAGTTAACCTTTGTTTTGCCTTTCATTACCTTACTACACTCCAATTTAACAACTCCTAAACATTGTATTACATTTTACATTAATGTAACATTTATATACATTTATTAAAAATTTATTTCCAATCTTAGTTCAATTAACTAATTAAACAGGTAACTTATAATAATTGTTTGCAAGCCAATGTTACACTTAAGTTTATTATTTCCAACCAATTATTATAATTACATACATAATACTAAATTCATCCAATTACCATTAATTATACTAATTCATTTATTTATACAACACTTTCCATTATTTACTTTTTTCAATTTTATAACCAAGTGCAACAATTTTCACTATTTCATTATTGGGATTTCACTCCAATTGTCAATAATTAGTTTAATTACTATTGCTACATTTCATTTTTAACATTCACTTCATTATAAATTATAAAGTTTTTATTTCTTTCTAAATTTATTTCCCAAAATCTCAGTAAATCAACAAATTTAATTATTGAAAATTTTCGGGTCGTTACGCTCTTTCCCACTCAAAACTTTTCGTCCTCGAAAATGAAAAAGAAGGGAAAAGAGAGAATTAAGTAAACACTACATCTTATTCAAAAATATTAACTTTATAAACAAATAAATTTACAAAATCAATTTATTTAAATAAAATATACCAATTTATAACCATTAATCTTTTTATACTCAAATTAATAAAGTTTGGAAAACATTTTTTAAAATTTCTTCAAGTCCAAAATTTACGGAATATTTCGGTAGAGTCTCCTTTGTACGAAGAAGCTCGGGAGAAATCATAATATCAAATATAACAATATATATCACAGTATTCCAAAATAATATATTCCAACAACGGGAAAATATATCTAATACCGCTAGAAAACCGTAATCCAAGAACATACCTATTTGTCGAGCAATTAACGCTTAATTATGAAACCAAAAGCAGTGGCAATTTCTTCCGTAACCTGTACTTCACTTACATAATACAAAAAGAGTTAATAATTATATAAAATGAAACGTTAAAGTTGTTTCATCCACTAACAAACAAATCAATGTCAAACAACACAATCACTTGCAACCACAGCATATAATCATCACACGAAGTCAAAACAAATCAATTATCCATCCATATCAGCCAAAACAAATAGTTAGCTTGTGCTTAGACACTTTTAGATTGTATAGGATGACAAATAACTATTAAGTATACCATTTACTCAATAGTCTTAGATAAAACTAAATAGATTATTCATACATCCAAACAAATTTAAAGTGTCCTTGCCCAAACAACCATAAACCAAACAAACAACAATTCCAACAATAGATCAAGTACACTCCTATTAATTTCATTTCATAACATTTGTTGTTTGATTTCCTTTTCATTCATATAATGATTTATCATTTTAATTTACATTTATTTCTTGCAATTTTTCATTTCCATCCATTGATTCAATGTTTATTTCACTTATTTGCACTTATACTTACATAAATTCATATCATATAAATTTTCTTTTTATTGCATTACATTCGTTCATTTCTCAATTTCATTTATTTCCATTCATTTATCCATAGTATTCATGTTAAATTCAGTTACTTGGCATATCAGTTTCATTTACTTAAGTTTAAAATCATCTACTTACGACGTTTACCTTCTATCCTATCTTATTATAGTAACATTTCAATTGTAACTTAAGTTTATAACTCTATAACATCAATACTTATTTATTAAAGAGTTTCATTGAATACTTTGATTATTTCAAATTTTACTTGTATAATATCCTATTACATTTTCTTATCAAACATTACAACTTTTAATTAAGTTATGTATATGCCTTTAAGGATGTAATTGAAAATTACACAAGTTTATCTTATTTCTTTTAATTAATCTAATATTCAATAATCATATCCTTTTCTTTTTATAGATTACAAATCTCAACCTTCTTGTTGTTTCATTTATAACCTAGCATTTAAATTCTTATTTTAATTAAAGGTTCCAATGATTAATTAGTTACATTCCATTTCACTACAATAGTTGAAACTATTAATTAATGGAACTTAAGAACTAAATACCGGGTTAAATTTCAAATCATTTTAAAATAATAGATAGATGTATACACTTACAATTTATATATCCGATTATATTTAAAAAAAATGAAATTTATATTTGTTTATCAAAATAAATCCGTAGTAAAACTACTACAGTGACCTTTCCATTTTGAAACTCGAAAATGAATTTCGATGATGCGTGCGCTCATCACCAAAATTATTTCCCAGCGATAGAGAGGGGAGTACAGAACTTATTTCTTCCCAAAGTTTCTTTAAAAAAATTCTTTTAAATCATATTGAAATATTTATAACGGAAAATACTTCTAATAATATTATTACTATATTCCAAAATTATTCAAAAGAAATTTTCAAAACCCCAGAACTTAAGTTCTAAATTTCCAATGTATTCTCATTTATTTTGCTTTTCAAATCTTATTTCCACCCTATATTCATAAATTTCACTACCAAACAACCATTATATTACAACCAAATATATATCATTTATAAAAAAAATTATTTTATATATAGAAAATATAATAGGCAAAATTATTTCATCCACCTATATTCAGAACAAAATATGTGTTGGTCTATCCTATTAAGTGTTTAGAAATCCCTATTGATGTCACAGCGTCCTATGCATCAACCAGAATTTATAAATACAAAACGAAACAAATTAACACAATATCATAACCTTTTATAACATTAACAAACATGCTCTCTCATATATATACGCTCAGCGACTCATCATAGGGTATTACTACCCTATTAATAAAGAGTCAGACCCCACAAAGCTAAGGTTTTTCGCTAAACCAAAGCTCTGATACCAAATGTAACATCCCGCCTTTTTGTACGCTTTAAATCGACGATAAACCACACACGTCAGACTCAAGCCATACAGAAAGACGGATTGTTGTTGGGGTGAATAAGAAAAAGAAGAGAAAGAAAATAAACAAAACAGAATCTTACAACGGAATGACAAAATATAATAATCAAATAAACAGTACATGAAGCTGTTTTACATGATATTTGATTATACTTATACAACACAGAATCAGAGCTACACATACCAAAGAAAAATAAATAACAATACAACAAAACAATGTGATGCAATGGAACACTATAGTAAATAATAGTAATATAATCTTCGTCTTCGTCCTCTAGAATTAAGGTCTTCAAACCCTGAATTGCTCAGGCTGACCCGAGCGAATTGAAAAGACAAGAAACTCAAGTCAGAACAAAAAGGTCTTATGTGAGTTAAATCAATGGTAAATAAGTATGAGTGTAAATGGCTTCGGAGATGTTTACGGGGTTTGACATCTCCTATCCAGTGTCTAACGTGAATGCAGTAACTTAAGAGATGCTTGGGATTCACATCTCCTAAGGATCCGTTAAACTATCTACTATGTAGTAATATACGCTATTATAATAATGTCTATGTAACGCTCCGATATTTTCAACCATTCGCATCCGCACATGTCGGACTTGAATTGCTCAAAATACCGAATTATAAAATAAATTTGGCAAAACACAGCATAAATAGTAAATGATAAATCACAGATCACAGACACAGAGTAATAAATGCAGCGGAAGCAAAAAGATAGTAGTTCATGAAGCTACTATATAAATACATCAGAGTTATACAAGATACAATAGAAGTTTAATATGATAAACAAGAACAAGCTGAATGCATCACCGGAATCAACTGAATAACTGGAATCAACAGAATACTGAAATTGAAATAGATGGCTGGATCTTCAAGCAAGGCTCCAGCTCCAAAGGTGAGTCTCTAATGATGTATCACTCAGTCTGACCCGAGCGTAAAGCAAAACAGAAAATACTCGAGTCAGGACATACATACTTATACAATGTAAACCAACTCAAGTGAACTGTAATATAAGGTACAGTAACTTAAAGGATGCTTGGGACTGCCCATCCTCTAAGGATCCGTTAAACTATTTACTATGTAGTAATATTTCGCTATTATAATAATTTCTATAGTAAAATAAACTTACTTTTTAATATCGTTAAGGGGTTATCCATATAGCCCTTGACACGTAATAGTCCCAGTAGTCCATCCAGTATCAGCGCATCTCCAGATCGGGAGACTACCCTAAATACTACACGGGCTACGGGAGAAAACCAAACTCGTACAAGGCGCGCTATGGTAGGTGACACGGCACAACTAGGCGATGTCAGGGTAGATATACCAATTACGCGCACGGACTGGTGGTAACGCGTAGCAGCTACTACCGCCCACCTCGAGCCACACCCCCAAATCAAAAAAATCAAAAGTGGCCACCGAATCAATCCAAAAGTCAGAGTATAATATCGAAGGGATGTGTTCGATCAGAGGAATGACCTCATTGGCCCGAGATCGCTCCTGTTTTAGCCACCTTATGGCAACTAACGGGAGTTGGGTCCACATATATACCTTAATGGAACGTCGCCACCATCCTACTTCATTCTAGAATCTCCACCGCGTGCACGGTTGTTAAAGTGGTTTTCGGAGTTGGTAGAGAGTACGAGAACTTCTGATCCCGGTCTCTTTAACAACCAAACGTTATTATAACCCATGGATATTTATTTCAGAATCATTTATACTTTCAAAACCAAACTAGCATATCCATTTCAAAATCATATCATTTCTTTCAAACTAGTATATACTTTCAAAACCATATCACAATAGTATAATTTCCATTTCAAAACTAATTCAATAATATCATTTAAATAAAACTCAAATTTCCAAATCATTGAATATTTCCTTCAATTTATTAAACTTGAAATATTCCTTTAAATTATCATAGCATTTTGGAAATGATACCTTAAGGAATCATAGCATTTTTGGATTGTAATACTTTCCACTTTAACATTTTATATAATCAAAGTATTTATATGCTTACAAATTTAACATGGTCATTTTATCATAGCCTTATAGTTAAATAAACTTTGTTACTGTAATATCCAATTTAAAGCTGAAATTCTTATGTTAACTATAAAGTACCTTATTAACTTACATATTTATTACAATAAAGAAACTATATTATTTTAATTATTTAAAATATGCCATTTACATAAATTAAAACTTGCATATCCAATGTACATTATCAACTTATATTTTATTATTTCAGTAAGTAACATTTATCATTTTAATCAGTTTAAAATACACCATTACATTGATTAAAACTTACATGTCAAATGTACATTTTAACTTACATTTATTACAATAAAGAGAATTTATCATTTTAATCAATATTTCACTAATTAAAAATTATATTATCAAATGTACGTTTTAATTTACATTTCTTTTATAGTAAAGAGCATTTATTAATTTGATCAATACCACACTAATTAAAATTTTACATGTTTCTTTCATTAATTAGGACTTTACACGCTTCTTTCATTAATTAAAACTTTACATGTTTCTTGCATTAATTAAAAACTTTATACGTTTCTTTCATTAATTAAAACTTTACATGTTTCTTGCATTAATTAAAAACTTCACATGTTCTCTCATTAATTAGGACTTTACACGTTTCTTTCATAAATTAAAACTTTACATGTTTCTTGCATTAATTAAAAACTTCACATGTTCTCTCATTAATTAGGACTTTACACGTTTCTTTCATAAATTAAAACTTTACATGTTTCTTGCATTAATTAAAAACTTTACATGTTCTTTCATTAATTAGGACTTTACACGTTTCTTTCATAAATTAAAATTTTACATGTTTCTTGCATTAATTAAAAACTTTACATGTTCTCTGGTTAATTAGGACTTTACACGTTTCTTTCATTAATTAAAACTTTACATGTTCTTTCATTTAATTAGGAATTTACACGTTTCTTTCATAAATTAAAACTTTACATATTTCTTTCGTTTTTGTTATTACAATACAAACATTTATTATATTAATCAAATAAAACAAAAATTAAACTTACATCTCGCATGTATGTTTAACTTACATTTTTCCATTTTAAAGTCATAGCTATTTATCTTACAAAACATAACATTTCACAAAAGAATATTTATCATAGTTAATATAACAATCAAATTCTTTACAAATTTATTCATTTAGACATCAATTCAACTATGGTTCCAAGTTAAATGAACTTATTACAAAATGTCCCATAAAAATATATTTCATTTTATTTATTCAAAACTACATTTATTTATTACACAAAATATGTCCATTTTAGGAAATAACCTTTATTAAAATTACTAGGTTAGATTTAAGATTCCAAATTAAATCGAACTTAATTATTAAGTTATTAATCATAAATAAGACTCTTTAAATTCCATTTAAAACCAATTAACTTATAAAAAAATTTAAGTTATAGAAAAATAATATTTCTTTACACTTTAAAGCGTTAAATCAAATTAAGTTAAAAATTTCATATATTTATAATTCCGAAATACTTAATAACTTTCAGAAAATATTTAAAATACATAATAAATTTTTAGGAAAATATCATTTAAAAGTATAACCATGGGTCTGTATAATATTTTCTAACCAAGGTCAAGTGATATGGATATGTATCATTTCAATCCGTAATTTAAAAAGAAAAATTCAGGTTCTATCATTTCAAACCTGCAATCCCAAGTAAAATAAATACAATAAGAATCACTCGAGCCCATTTCAGCCCATAATGATTTTTCCTTATTTTAAAGTCCGTTCGGGTATGTATCATTTCAACCCATGGTGATAGGGAACATGCAGTGGTGATTAACAGAAATAAAATAACAGTATACACATAATATCATAACAAATAATGTAACAAATATATAAACGGCATTTATCATCATGTAATCACAACACAGGCATATATGAATGACATATCAATGTCTACAGATTCACTTGTCATTTTTTTCACAAAAATATAAGTATATATGTCTAGAGTGATAAAAACTCACCTTTTTAAACTAGAATCGACAAATTCAGAAGAAAATCCCAACCCCGCAAGCACGAAAAAGCACAACAAAGCCAAATGCAAACTTGAATGGATGAAGAGTCAGATCCAAATCTTGTATGGAAACAAATATTAAATACATAAGAATATGATTCAATACAAAACAATAGATGTTAAAACAATATAAAAATAAATGAATCAAAGTGATATAACTTGCCTTAATGAATCAATGGCTTGGATACACCACATATGGGTTCAACCATCATCTTATATTGCTTGGTCATGATGTTTAGAGGTGTGCTAGAGGCCAGAGTCTGAGTATAAGCATGAAGAACAAAGAAGAAACAAAAAGAGAAAAAGAAATAAGAGGAAGAGAAGCCGTGGATCTAGAGCTTGAATATAATTTTCTTTCACGCAAATGATAATGAGAAGTTTTGGGAAGTTTTTATGTGCGATAGGCAAGAGAAATTCATGGCTAGATTAAAGGAATGAACGACTAAGGTAAGTAATAAAGAGGCTATGCAATAAAAGACAAGATTTTGAATAGTTTGGAAAATAAAATGGCAACAAATACTTGATGTATTTAATAAAAAAAATTCTTTCTTTCAAGAGATGAAATGAGAAATGGAATAAAATGAGATATGTTTGGGGAGTTTTGCACGTGAATGATAAAAGAAAATACACGGCTATATAAGAAAAAAACAGCTAAGGAGTTATGAATACTAGGGAAACGGAAAGGCATAAGTTAAGGAGGAAGAAACGTACGATATATTTTATTTTTATGCAAATTAAAAAAAATGAGAGATGGAAAATAAATTTTTGTACGTGAATTTTCAACTTGATATGCAAGGCTGTGAGTAGAGTAATTCATGGCTAGGAATGAGGAGGAAATGTCAAGAAACTAATAAAGGCTATGCAAATGAAAAAGGCAAGAGTTTAAACAATGAAACGTATGCCTCTTAAATTTCTCCAAGCCATTTATTCGTATATATTTCTTTCAAGAAATGAAATGTGAAGTAAATGTGTACGTGAATTATGAAGTGAAGTGGATGGAAAGAAAAGATTTGAATGGCTAAAGAGGAGTAAATGATAGAAAAACAAATAGGCTAGGAAAAAAAGGCAAGAAATAAGGAGAAAGAAACATATATATATATATTTATATATATATTATTAAATGCAATTGAATAGAGGATATTTTGAGATGTTTGTACATGATTAATAAGAGCAATTCATGGCTATGAATGGTGAATGGTTAGGGTAAGTAATAAGGAGGGTAGTAAATAAAAAGGCAAGCATTAAAGAAATGTAACGCACGTCTCCTTGATTTCTTCCAAGCCTTTTATATACACACAAGAAAAATCTAATAAATAAAGTTTAGATAAACAAAATAGAAAAATAAAATAAAATAACATAGAAAATAAAAATATAGAAATGCGCATAGAAAAATAGAAATTGAAATACAGGAAATAACTGCATGTAAAACGCTGTAATTTATCTAATTGAAAAGGTATAACTCAGAATTTAACGAAAAGAAATGCAGAACAGATATCATCAGTATACTTTGCTTCAAAGAAAAAGATTAAAATTTAAAATTCAATTTTTTTAAATATTTAAACTGAAAATTCAAATTTTGACAAAAATATAAAATTTTCAAAAATCATTTATTTATTTCATTTGGAAAATAAATTACAAACAAATTCCAAACTTATATTGAAAAAATTCTAAAAATTCACTTTTAAATGATTTAAAAATCAAAATTTCAAATAAAAATTTAATGAAAAATTTTCACAAAATTATGGGTTGTTACACTCTCCCCCACTCAAAACTTTTTGTCCCCGAAAAGGAACGAGGCATGAAAAATAGAGACAACAGATAGAATGAGATAGAATTAAGACAATATAAAAAAAAGATTGAAATAATACTTGGTAACAGTCATTATAGGTAAATTCAACAAGATGGAGATGATCTTCCCAAGATCCTCTGTAATCAAGGACACAAGCACGAAGAAGATTCTTGAAAAGTTTTCCAAAAGAGACTGGTAAAGGTATTTTGGGAGGAAGAACTACAGATCGAACTTTAGGAGATAAGATCAATTTGGAATACAATTCCCCGCTTAGGATGCAGGAGAATAGGAACAACCGAAGGATAAGAGATTGGAAAACAAAATAAGATGATAAATTTTACAAACCATGAAAGTTTCAACTTAAATTAATAATTGATTTCATCCATTTGATTTTTCCTAAGTTAATTAAATCTTATCCATTTATAATTTCATTATCTTATCAGCCAATTAAAAATTTCTAAAATCGTGAATTTGAAATCATTTATCATACTCAAAATTTTATTCAATAAGTTTCATTCTTCTTTATTCCAGATGGTTATTACATTTATTCCACTCAATATACGTCTAATCACATATATTAAGTATAGTTGCACTTATTATGACTTAATCCAATTTATTTATAAATTCCTTTAACATCACTTTATATTGTATATTATTCAATTCCTTTTTATTATATTTACCTTTATTAATCCTTTTATAACTAAAATTTAAGTGTATATCATTTATTATAAACACTCAAATTTTATTTATAAAATCCTTTTATATTGTATATTATCCAATTGCATAGTTAACTTTTAAATAATTTAGGTAAGTTATAATGGAAATGCAACAGAATATTATACAAAATAAAGTTTTCTAATTCAATTATTGCAACTTAAATATTTATTCAAAATTTTTGGTTCATTTTATAATTGAAAACATTCTTTAAGGTAAATTTAAGAATTGCATTTCCGATTAACTTCAAACCATTTAGAGGTAAATAAATATATATTCAATGTATATCAAATCAAATTTAAATCATATATCCATATATATATATTATAAATCAAGTCATATTTTTGAAATTCAAATCAATTAAATTTTTAAAGAAAAACAGTAGCAAAGCTACAGAATGGTCTCTTCACTTCGAAACTCGAAAATAAATGTCGATGATGTTGCAGTCATCACCGAAATTATTTTCCAGCGACAAGAGAAGATCACTGATTTAAACATTAAAAATTCTTTGAAAACACTCTCTATTTGGAAAACACTTTAAATGATATATCTTTTAAAACTTTAAAAACCCAAATTTGAAACCATCGGAAATTAAATTCTCAAGTTCTTGATTTAGATTCATTTTAATTTCCAAATTAATTTATAGCTATATTTTATAGTTCAGTTATTTATATAGGAGACAAAAGCCAATGGTTACAAGATATATATAAAGTCAAATATTATTTCTTAATAACCTATTCAATTAATTATCAGAATTCAGAAAATCAAACTCATACATAATATATTTATACAACATTTATCATTTACTAAATTTTGAAATCAATATGGTGTCAGTTTTCTCTATTCAAGTGTTTTGGAAATCCTATCGATAGCGTTGATCAGACGAATCGATCGGAAACCCAAATTAATATCAACAACTCAAACAACACAATATAAAAAAACATTTTAAATATAGGTTTATAAAGCAAGAATAGGGATTCAAATTTGATTGACTCAAATCAAGAGAATTCTGATTTGAAAATAAGTTGGAAACAAAAGATAAGATGATAAAATTGACAGAATAAGGAATGGATAAGCTTAAATGAATCGCGGGCAACCTTAATCGGGTCAACCGTGACTTCAAGAATAGATCAATGTGGAACTCTGAGGTAATTCTACGTTCGATCTTAAGAAATAGAATTAGGAATAACAAGAGGACTAGCATCTACACCAAGTATATATATATATATATATATATAAATCTCCCATGAATCAATGCTGATTGCAAAGGAGTTTCACCCCTTTACAAGTCATCTGAATGTTGACGAGACCGCCAATTCATTATAAAGATCATTCAAAGTGGATTTATGGGATACTCTAGAATCAAACGTAGAAGAATAGTAAGGGACAAGAATGAATTTTGAAACCCCATGGAACGTTCCAAAACTTAAAAGAAACCCAAGTCAAAAAGGAAGAAATTCAACTCAAATGAAAGTGATTCTGTAAATAAATTTACCATATATGCTAAGTTTGCCTAGAGCCAAAGCTCTGATACCAAATGTAACGCTCCGATATTTTCAACCATTCGCATCCACGCATGTCGGACTTGAATTGCTCAAAATACCGAATTGTAAAATAAATTTGGCAAAACACAGCATAAATAGTAAATAAATAAATCACAAATCATAGACACAGAGTAATAAATGCAGCGGAAGCAAAACGATAGTAGTTCATGAAGCTACTATATAAATACATCAGAGTTATACAAGATACAACAGAAGTTTAATATGATAAACAAGCACAAGCTGAATGCATCAACGGAAACAACTGAATAACTGGAATCAACAGAATACTGAAATTGAAATAGATGACTGGATCTTTAAGCAAGGCTCCAGCTCCAAAGGTGAGTCTCTAATGCTGTATCACTCAGCCTGACCCGAGCGTAAAGCAAAACACAAAACACTCGAGTCAAGACATACATACTTATACAATGTAAACCAACTCAAATGAACTGTAATATAAGGTACAAGTAACTTAAAGGATGCTTGGGACCGCCCGTCCTCTAAGGATCCGTTAAACTATTTACCATGTAGTAATATTTCGCTATTATAATAACGTCTATAGTAAAATAAACTTACTTTTTAATACCGTTAAGGGGTTATCCATATAGCCCTTAAAACGTAATAGTCCCAGTAGTCCATCCAATATTAGCGCATCTCCAGATCGTAAGACTACCCTAAATACTCCACGGGCTACGGGAGAAAACCAAACTCGTACAAGGCGCGCTATGGTAGGTGACACGGCACAACTAGACAATGCCAGGATAGATATACCAATTACACAAACGGGCTGGTGGTAACACGTAGCAGCTACTACCGCCCACCTCGAGCCACACCCCCAAATCAAAAAATTCAAAAGTGGCCACCTAATCAATCCAAAAGTCAGAGTATAGTATCGAAGGGATGTGTCCGATCAGAGGAATGACCTCATTGGCCCGAGATCGCTCCTGTTTTAGCCACCTTATGTCAACTCACGGGAGTTGGGTCCACGTATATACCTCAAAGGAACGTCGCCACCATCCTACTTCATTCTGGAATCTCCACCGCGTACACGGTTGTTAAACTGGTTTTCGGAGTTGGCAGAGAGTACGACAACTTCCGATCCCTGTGACGCCCCACCTCTATACCCACACTAGCCAAGAACACTGCGGTGTAGTGCTGTCAACTAGCATGGAGAATAAGGCTGTTGAGGAGCGACCATCCATGTAATTGCTTATCACACGGTGACTATAAATAATCTTCGAAAACAAACATAGAAATAATCATAACACAAATCAGTCACAGATATCCATATCACAAAGGCGGAAGAAGATATGAATATATATTAACACATGAAAGTGTACATCAGAGTAGTGGTCCGTAAGATCCACGATAATACAAAAGAATAGCAACACATGCTATACAAAAGAATACAACTATGAGTCTATATCTCAAGTGTATACAACAAAAACTGCTAATCTAAACAGTTAGCCAAAAGTCGGAGTGATGAACCCCAGGGAAGAAGTCAAGCAGAAGCACCTGTAACATCTCGGTCTGACCCGAGTATTATTTAAGAAAATAATAAACGGGTCAGTCTAGCTATAAATATCAGATGACATGATATAACATAAAAGATATGGCATAAACATAAAACATCCATAATGACATACCACTATAAGTATGTAAATAATGATCAACAGAAGATCAATCAATAAGAGATAATCAATATCACAAGAATCTTCTCAAAGATTCGGAAAGGGCATCATACCCCAAACTTGTACTCATAACAAGTCAATGACATAAATTCTAGAAATCCATGCAAGAAGTCCAGAAATCATAGAAAAGAGAAAGAGGCCTATCACATGACGGTCCGAAGACCAAGGGGAGCTACCCCACATGTGTGAATGGAATCACACAGATTAAGGTCCAGACTAACCAAAAAGAAAAAAGGTATGTGTGAGTGGAATCACACAAGTGGTGTCTAGTCTAACCTCGCAACAAGAGACATCGCACAGTTGCTAGTCTAAAGCATCAGAATGATCGTCATGATCAACGAGAAGTGTCAATTACACTAAGCTAGTAAATATAGAAGTTTAGCTTCATGTCCCATAACCACTTGCTTAACTTAAATATTTACGAACAAACTGTAAATCTTCACTAATAAAATTGTCACAAGAGGTTCAATCGAACAAGTACAAGAATTAACCGATGAAGTGAACGCAAGCTTTTCATACCACTTGTTTTACTAAGTCATTTAATTAGATTTCTCATCCGAGTGAGGTAAATGTTTGTATATACTAATAGATTGGAAAACGGTTTAAGAAAAAGAGCTTTGTTATTAAAAATAGAGTTGAAATTGTTTGTTAAAAGAGTTTTGATATTTACTACTAGTATTGAAACCTTTATATTATAAAATGACAAAACACAGAAGCAATTATATAAACAATCATCACAAAGATCGCATACGGAGATGTGAATAAGATCCAAGGAAATTATCTCAATGTTTTTCAGATAAGATCCCCTACAGAGGGGGGTCCAGGGGGGGTGGCAACCCCCCACCTAACGGTTGTGACCTAGGGGTCTAAGGGGTCAAGCGACTTAGTGGTTGCGACCTAGAGGTGTTCGCGACCTAACGATGACTCACGACCCAACATGGCCGACTTAACAGAGGTCGCGACCTAACAGGATAACTCGTGACCGACTTAAGAGCTGCGTGACTGAAGGGTCGCACGACTTAAGGGTTGCACGACTTAAGGGTTGCACGACTTAAGGGTTAGGCCAGGAGCGACCTAACGAGATAAGGTCCAACGACCTATGAGTTAAGGGTCCAACGACCTATCGGGATAACTCGTAACCGACTTAAGAGTTGCATGACTGAAGGGCTGCACGACTTAAGGGTTGCACGACTTAAGGGTTAGGCCAGGAGTGACCTAACGAGATAAGGTCCAACGACCTACGAGTTAAGGGTCCGACGACCTATCGGGATAACTCGTAACCAACTCACGACCTATGGATGAACGACTTAACTCTGAACGAGCTAAAAATGGCCAGAACGACCTAGGGTTAACTCGTAAACAACTCACGACCTATGGATGAACGACTTAACTCCGAACGAGCTAAAAATGGCCAGAACGACCTAGGGTTAACTCGTAAACGACTCACGACCTATGGATGAATGACTTAACTCCGAACGAGCTAAAAATGGCCAGAACGACCTAGGTGCAGAAAATTCACCAAAACGCTAAAAATTGGAGTTTTTCGCCAATCCAATCCAAACCAAATGCTAACATGCATGCAAAAATGATAGGGAATCTTTCCCAACAGTCCAATATAGTTATAGGCTAGAATTGTGAGATAAAAATCTCACCTTTGCACCAAATATCAATGAAAATAAAGTTTTAAGCAAGCAAGAATCAACCCTTCTTCTATCTAAGCACAAGAAGCTTGAATCCAATGTCTTCTTCTTGAATTTGGAGTAGAAAGATGAATTGCAATTGAATTTGAGTTTTGGAATTTTAATTTCCCATTCCCTCCACCATTAATGCCAAAGCTTGATTAGTTATGAAATTTATGAAGAGTGAGGAGAAGAGGGTTGGAACTTGGGCTTAATAGGCTAAACTAACCCAAAGTCCAAAGCGGGAAAAGTTAGTGAAATTTCACTAACTCCAAACCTATCGATGTTTATACTTAAAAAAGTTGTAAACGGCATTTCGAACTCAATGGAAGTGGTCTCGAGTCCTAATTTGACCGTTTGCAAAAAGTAGTTTTTCGGACCAAAATCCGATTAACGATTTAATATTTAAATAAAATATTTAAATACAAACTCGATAAATATGTGGGTTGTTACAATCCGGGTCTCTTTAACAACCAAACATTATTATAACCCATGGATATTTTGTTTCAAAATCATTTATACTTTCAAAACCAAACTAGCATATCCATTACAAAATCATATCATTTCTTTCAAACTAGTATATACTTTCAAAACCATATCACAATAGTATCATTTCCATTTCAAAACTAATTCAATAATATCATTTAAATAAAACCCAAATTTCCAAATCATTGAATATTTCATTCAATTTATTAAACTTGAAATATTCCTTCAAATTATCATAGCATTTTAGAAATGTTACCTTAAGGAATCATAGCATTTTTGGAATGTAATACTTTCCACTTTAACATTTTATATAATCAAAGTATTTATATGCTTACAAATTTAACATGGTCATTTTATCATAGCCTTATAGTTAAATAAACTTTGTTACTGTAATATCCAATTTAAAGATGAAATTCTTATGTTAACTTAAAAGTACCTTATTAACTTACATATTTATTGCAATAAAGAAACTTTATTATTTTAATCATTTAAAATATGCCATTTACATAAATTAAAACTTGCATATCCAATGTACATTATCAACTTACATTTTATTATTTCAGTAAGTAACATTTATCATTTTAATCAATTTAAAATACACCATTACATTGATTAAAACTTACATGTCAAATGTACGTTTTAACTTACATTTATTACAATAAGGAGCATTTATCATTTTAATCAATATTTCACTAATTAAAACTTATATTATCAAATGTACGTTTTAATTGACATTTCTTTTATAGTAAAGAGCATTTATTAATTTAATCAATACCACACTAATTAAAACTTTACACGCTTCTTTCATTAATTAAAACTTTACATGTTTCTTGCATTAATTAAAAACTTTACACGTTTCTTTCATTAATTAAAACTTTACACGTTTCTTGCATTAGTTAAAAACTTCACATGTTCTCTCATTAATTAGGACTTTACATGTTTCTTTCATAAATTAGAACTTTACATGTTTCTTGCATTATTTAAAAACTTTACATGTTCTTTCATTAATTAGGACTTTACACATTTCTTTCATAAATTAAAATTTTACATGTTTCTTGCATTAATTAAAAACTTTACATGTTCTCTGGTTAATTAGGACTTTACACGTTTCTTTCATTAATTAAAACTTTACACGTTCTTTCATTTAATTAGGAATTTACACGTTTCTTTCATAAATTAAAACTTTACATATTTCTTTCATTTTTGTTATTACAATACAAAAATTTATTATATTAATCAATTAAAATATAAATTAAACTTACATCTCGCATGTATGTTTAACTTACATTTTTCCATTTTAAAGTCGTAGCTATTTATCTTACAAAACATAACAATTCACAAAAGAATATTTATCATAGTTAATATAACAATCAAATTCTTTACAAATTTATTCATTTAGACATCAATTCAACTATGGTTCCAAGTTAAATGAACTTATTAAAAAATGTCCCATAAAAATATATTTCATTTTATTTATTCAAAACTACATTTATTTAATACACAAAATATGTCCATTTTAGGAAATAACCTTTATTAAAATTACTAGGTTAAATTTAAGATTCCAAATTAAATCAAACTTAATTATTAAGTTATTAATCATAAATAAGACTCTTTAAATTCCATTTAAAACCAATTAACTTATAAAAAAAATTAAGTTATGGAAAAATAATATTTCTTTACATTTTAAAGCATTAAATAAAATTAAGTTAAAAATTTCATATATTTATAATTCCGAAATACTTAATAACTTTCAGAAAATATTTAAAATACTTAATAAATTTTTAGGAAAATATCATTTAAAAGTATAACCATGGGTCTGTATAATATTTTCTCACCAAGGTCAAGTGATACGGATATGTATCATTTCAATCCGTAATTTAAAAAGAAAAATCCAGGTTCTATCATTTCAAACCCGCAATCCCACGTAAAATAAATACAATAAAAATCACTCGAGCCTATCATTTCAGCCCATAATGATTTTTCCTTATTCTAAAGTCCGTTTGGGTATGTATTATTTCAACCCATAGTGATAGGGAACTTGCAGTGGTGATTAACAGAAATAAAATAACAGTATACACATAATATCACAACAAATGATGTAACAAATATATAAACGGCATTTATCATCATGTAATCACAACACAAGCATATATGAATGACATATTAATGTCTACAGATTCACTTGACATTATTTTCAAAAAAAGTATAAGTATATATGTCTAGAGTGATAAAAACTCAACTTTTTAAACTAGAATCGACAAATTCCGAAAAAAATCCCAACCCGCAAAGCACGAAAAAACACAATGCAAACTTGAGTGGATGAAGAGTCAGATCCAAATCTTGTATGCAAACAAATATTAAATACATAAGAACATGATTCAATACAAAACAATAGATGTTAAAACAATGGAAAAATAAATGAATCAAAGTGACATAACTTGCCTTAATCAATCAATGGCTTGGCTACACCACATATGGGTTCAACCATCATCTTATTTTACTTGGTCATGATGGTTAGAGGCATGCTAGAGGCCAGAGGCCGAGTATAAGCATGAAGAACAAAGAAGAAACAAAAAGAGAAAACGAAAGAAAAGGAAGAGAAGCCATGGATCTAGAGCTTGAATATAATTTTCTTTCACGCAAATGATAATGAGAAGTTTTGGGAAGTTTTTATGTATGATAGGCAAGAGAAATTCATGTCTAGATTAAAGGAATGAACGGCTAAGGTAAGTAATAAAAAGGATATGCAATAAAAGACAAGATTTTGAATAGTTTGGAAAATAAAATGGCAACAAATACTTGATGTATTTAATAAAAAATTCTTTCTTTCAAGAGATGAAATGATAAATGGAATAAAATGAGATATGTTTGAGGAGTTTTGTACATGAATGATAAAAGAAAATACATAGCTATATAAGAAAAAAACAGCTAAGGAGTTATGAATACTAGGGGAACGGAAAGGCATAAGTTAAGGAGGAAGAAACGTACGATATATTTTATTGTTAAATGCAAATGAAAAAAAATGAGAGATGGGAAATAAATTTTTGTGCGTGAATTTTCAACTTGATATGCAAGGCTATGAGTAGAGTAATTCATGGCTAGGAATGAGGAGGAAACGACAAGAAAATAATAAAGGCCATGCAAATGAAAAAGGCAAGAGTTTAAACAATGAAACATATACCTCTTAAATTTCTCCAAGCCATTTATTTGTATGCATTTCTTTCTAGAAATGAAATGTGAAGTAAATGTGTACGTGAATTATGAAGTGGAGTGGATGGAAAGAAAAGATTTGAATGGCTAAAGAGGAGTAAATGATAGGAAAACAAAAAGGCTTGGAAAAAAAGGTAAGAAATAAGGAGAAAGAAACATACATACATACATACATATATATATATATATATATATATATATATATATATATATATTATTAAATGCAATTAAAAAGAGGATATTTTGAGATGTTTGTACGTGATTAATAAGGGCAATTCACGGCTATGAATGGTGAATGGTTAAGATAAGTAATAAAGAGGGTAATAAATAAAAAGGCAAGCATTAAAGGAATGTAACGCATGTCTCCTTGATTTCTTTGAAGCCTTTTGTGAAAAGATATACACATAAGTAAAATCCAATAAATAAAGTTTAGATAAACAAAATAGAAAAATAAAATAAAATTACATAGAAAATAAAAATATAGAAATACGCATAGAAAAATAGAAATTGAAATACAGGAAATAACTGCGTGTAAAACGCTGTAATTTATCTAATATAAAAAGTATAACTCGGAATTTAACGAAACGAAGAGCAGAACAGATATCATCAATATATTCTGCTTCAAAGAAAAATATTAAAATTTAAAATTCAAATTTTTTTTTAAATTTAAACTGAAAATTCAAATTTTGACCAAAATATAAAATTTTCAAAAATCATTTATTTATTTCATTTGGAAAATAAATTCCGAACTTACATTGGAAAAATTCTAAAAATTCACTTTTAAATGATATAAAAAATCAAAATTTCAAATAAAAATTTAATTAAAAATATTCACAAAATTATGGTTGTTACTATCTACAGTAAAATAAACTTACTTTTAAATAGCGTTAAGGGGTTACCCATATTTCCCTTAACACGTAATATTCCCAGTAATCCATCCAGTATCAGCGCATCTCCAGATCGGGAGATTACCCTAAATACTCCACGGGCTACGGGAGAAAACCAAACTCGTACAAGGCACGCTAGGGTAGGTGACACGACACAATTAGGCAATGACAGGGTAGATATACTAATTACGCTTCCGGACCAGTGGTAACGCGTAGCAGCTACTACCGCCCACCTCGAGCCACACCCCCAAAATCAAAAGGGCCCCAATCAATGACAAAGTAATAGAATGGTATCAAAGGAGTGTGTCCGATAAAAGGTGCTACCTTCTTAGCCCGTCGATCACTCCTGTTTTAGCCACCGTATGCTAACTCAATGGAGTCGGGTCCACGTATATACCTCAATAGAACGTCGCCACCATCCTACTTCATTCTGGAATCTCCACCGCGTACACGGTTGTTAAAGTGGTTTTCGGAGTTGACAGAGAGTATGACAACTTTCGATCCCGGTCTCTTTAACAGCCAAACGTTATTATTACACCGCTGTCATTTCAAAATAATTTATACTCTAGACCAAAATATCATTGCCATTTCCAAACGATATAAATATGATATCATTTCCATTTCAAAACTAAATCAATACGATATCATTTTTATTTCAAATATATCCTTTTCAAAAATCATAGCACTTTCAAAGTTATACTCTTCGAAACCAAAACACTTGAAATTATAACACTTCCAAATCATAATACTTTGAACTAGTAACTTTGAAGCATAACTTCCACCACTTAAATGGTTTAAATATTAAAATACTATATTATAAATAGCTTCTTCAATTTCACAAATCTATTCTAAAACAAGTCGAAATCCAATATCTTAAATTTAACCAAATCTCAAATCATAAATTTCAATTCAATTCAGTTTTCAAATAAACCATTCCGAATTATATCGATTTCAAAACAGATTTGATCCACAGAATAAACCATTTCAAATTCAACATATTTCAAACTTTAAGTTTCAATAATTTCAAACTAAGTTTGATAATTTCGTATATATATATACATATATCAAATTAAATTTTCTATTATTTAGCTTGAGGTATTTTACTTAATAAATCCATTATCACTTAAATAAAACCCAAATTTCAAGTAACTAAATATTTCCTTCAATTTATTTATACTTGAAATATTCATTTTGAATCATCTTAAACCAAAATCAAGTTATAAAATCATACCTTTTTGAGAACTTCAAATTTCATAAGTTTAAAATCGATTTTTATTTAAATATAATTCTTAATTAAATACAATTTCGAATCAATTTCAAATCTATCTTCTCAACCTTAATTCATTAACATTATTTTAACTCTATACTAAAACAAAAATTTAAATAAATACTTAACCATATTATATTTTTAATAAAAAACAAACTTTTATTATCAAACTTATTTTATATCAAACAAATTTATATATAGCTCACAATCAAGAATTTAACTATATATAAAATGACCTTTATATAATACTTAAAATCAATATTTACATGAAACCATATATTTCTTTGCAAAACCATAGAAATCATTTTCAAAATATTTATATATAGATCAACGGTGTTTGTGTATAATTTTCTATCTTATGGTCAAGTGATACAGATATTTATCATTTCAATCCGCAATTTAGTATTTTACGGTTGTATATCATTTCAAACCGCAATCTCGAAATAAATGAAAAATCCAAACGAACTTGTAGTTTATGATTTTCAATTTATAACGATATAAAATAAAACATCGATTCATCCAATATCAACAATCAAACATTTATCACAATCATCATCCAACTCAGTCAATAACATCAATATAGGATAGATAGTAAATAGCAGGTATTTACTGGCAGTTTATATTCAATAATAAATTAATTAACTATTTAATCCAAATACATTCAAATTAACTGAGACGATGATTCAAAATATGCCAAACAATCATAAATAGATTTATAATCACATCATAAATCAATTTAACAAACATAAGAAATTTTAGAAGTTGTGAGTGGGTTAAAACACTCACCTTTTGAATTTAAATTGAATTTAAATTCAATTTAAACCCAAAATTTAAACAGTTTCAAAATTCGTCCAAACCAGTATGAAGATGTCCGGTATTTCAATACGAACCTAATGGAGAAAACCGCACGTGAATTAGACCACGTATGCAAAAGGTATTCGAGTAGAAGTTATGACTACAATTTGAAATTTAATCAGAAAAAAACGAAAAAGAAGAAGTCAAACATGTACACATCACTGTCTCTTTCCAGGCCATTAACATGCAACTCGATACCACTTGTTCAACCAAAAATCGCCTTCGACGCCGCACCCTGCCAGGACCGTCGCGCTAGGAGAACGCTGCGCTCTACCCTAGGCTCTAGTACCCCCCTTTCGATCATCGATTGCCTCAACTTCGGCCGGAAAAGGGACAGCCGCCACTTGGGTATGAAACCATATTTGAATTTTCACGTGCAATCCAACCGCTGAAACACCTTGAAAATACCACCGATGATCAAAACGCTTCGTTCTCTACACAACGGTGCCCTCGATTTGTCGATCAGGCAAAGTTGATCGACAATCGAGGAACCACCATGAATTGATCTCCAGTTTCTAGACAGACAGAGGTTCGAATTGGAAAATGAATTACAGATCTGAGATACACTCATCGAGAGCTTCAAATCCATATATAATTCGATATAGTTTGAGGAGATTGATTTTGAAGTTGAAATTTGAATAGAAATTGGATTGTGAAATTCAAGGTTCTTCTACCATGGAGAAAGAGAAGCAACAGAAATTTGTACGTATAGAAATGAGAAATCGAAGGGATGCTAGGCTTTATAACGAGGTGTTTATAAACAAAGCTGGAAAAGAAAGAATGGACCGGATTGACTGAACGATACACAACCCGAAAAGCCCGCTTCGACTCCGAAACGAAAATGGGTCAACCCATACATCAAAATAGATGTTTTCAAACATTTTTAATTCAATGGAATGGGTTTCAAGTCCAATTTCCATCATACGAAGAAGTTATACAAAAATTAAGTTATTTCAAATTGATTTCAATTGATTTCAATTAAATTAATTTCTAGGCGTTTCGAGTTCGTACGATCAAACGACAAGCCAGATCGTTACGAAACTTAAAATCCTACAATAATCCACCGTTACGGATCCGATGAAACCGATTTCGTCGAAATCCGAGTCAGTGGCCAAAATGGCTATTTTCCAATTAATCAATAAATTAATATTAAATTAATTAAATTAGGTTTTCAATTCCAATTCTATAATTAGCAATCTTTATCAATTTTGATTGCTTGAACAATTTCAAAAATTTAAACAAATTTAGATATAAATTTAAAGTTGACTAATCCATCAATTTCGGTGTTTGATTTCAATTTCATCAAATTCAGAAAATATAAATTAAATTTCCAATAAATCCATATATTTGATTGCTCAATCTTGTGGTTGAATCAATTATTAACCTATAATCTTAGGCACAATTTACATTGGTTTATATCCTAATACATTAACATTTCCAATTTCATCTTTATTTCAATTGCGTAGTATTTAATTTCATTTTCTCAATAAATCCATCTATTATAAATTGAATTTCAATAAATTGATTTGCATCAATTCCACTCTTTTTATTAAGTTCATTACTACTCTATAAACCTATAGTTAACCTATGTTTTACCTTTCATTACCGTACTATACTCCAATTTAACAACTCCTAAACATTGTATTACATTTCACATTAATGTAACATTTATTTACATTTATTAAAAATTTATTTCCAATCTCAATTCAGTTAACTAATTAAATAGGTAAGTTATAATAATTGTTTACAAGCCAATGTTACAGTTAAGTATATTATTTCCAACCAATTATTATAATTACATACATAATACTGAATTCATCCATTTACCATTAATTATACTAATTCATTTATTTATAGAACACTTTCCCTTATTTACTTACTTTCAATTTTATAACCAAATGCAACAATTTTCACTATTTCATTATTGGGATTTCACTCCAATTGTCGATAATTAGTTTTAATTACCAATGCTACATTTCATTTTTAACATTCACTTCATTATAAATTATAAAGTTTTTATTTCTTTCTAAATTTATTTCCCAAAATCTCAATAAATCAAAAAATTTAATTATTGAAAATTTTCGGGTCGTTACATCCTTAGTTCTGGTTTCTCACAAAAAAACACTTTCGATTTGATATAATCTTACTGAGACAAAACACTCATGTCCTTCAATTCTTTTAAAGCAATAATTACATCATTTAGTGAAGGTCCTATATGAGTCTCCTCCTTGTTTATTTGTTCTTTTATAACACCAACTAGTTCTTCAATCTGTTTCTCTATCGGTTCACCATCTGAACCATTACGCTTCTTTTTATTTAAGGGACGAGGTGTACACTTTGAAGGACCATTATCACCAATTTCTCCAATAAAAGGATTATCACGTTCTTCATTTACAGTAATCCCATCAAAAAGGTCATCATCCACATAAGCAAGTATGTGAGTTTCTTTTACTTTCATCCACTTGGGTATTATCCACATTATGGGGTGGTTTTGTTGATGCAGATGACCATGCATTTTCTCCTTTTGCAAGTGTAGATTCAAAAATAACCTTTGACATCTCAATGTTCTCTAAAGGATTATTTCAAAATTTTCATGCTTTAGGATGTTACTGTGTATTGAAAGTACATATGATAAATCAGTATACAAATACAGTAACAATAACTAAATTGTTATTACTAATTATTTCAAGAATATGCAATGGACTTGCCTGAATGACGTCATTCCATTTTTCAAGGGGCTAGAGTGTGACAACCCGCCCTTCTACTACCAGAAAGACGTATCATCATTAAGAAAGAAAGGGATAGAAATAGAAAAGAAAGAGAAGGAAAGAATAACAATCACGGAATCTCACAGCGGAATGGAATAAAATATAATACATCACATAACAATTACATAGTTTACATATATCAGAGTTATACAATATTATACACTTGACAATTTTAGATACATCTGTCACTACATACATCTCAAAATACAACATACTCTAATTAACACAGCGGAACTATATAGATATCTACATACGTCTGGGCTCCTGCTCCAAGCTCCTCCAGAACTCAACAATCCAAGAACCTATCACTTGACTACTCGTAAAAACTTGAGTACCCAAGAGTTTATGGAAAACACAAAATATAAACTCCGGGTCAGACATGGGTCTGGTATGAGTAAAGGTTTAAGGTTGTTTAACTTTGAAAAACATTTGAAAATAAAGGTATCACGTAAGACTCCCCACAAATAAATACG
The DNA here is from genome assembly GCA_030765085.1 of Allium cepa. Taxonomy (NCBI): domain Eukaryota; kingdom Viridiplantae; phylum Streptophyta; class Magnoliopsida; order Asparagales; family Amaryllidaceae; genus Allium; species Allium cepa. Next base: position 69,897,074 of record CM060930.1, on the reverse strand, counting down.
GGTAAGTTTTTACCTTACGCTAACCAAAACATTTCATAGGAAATTCTGTGATATTATAATAATGTCTATGGTTTTCAATTAAATAGAAAATAGCCAAAATTGTTACATTATTAAATTCCAGCTACTAGCCACAAAAGTGGGTAATACAATCAAAACCGTGGGCATTTATTGGAAAATGGGTTCCATACAATGCCAGGGCTACTGGGGCACCGCCCGTCGTAGTACGGGGCCTAGATCACTGTACCGAGGAGTACGCCCGCTCCCTTACAACACAAGGCCGGAACCATTCCTTACTGAACAGTCCCGAACAAGATAAACCCCGTGGTTGGGGCGACCAACCACCCACTAAGCCGAATAAAAAGGGACATCTAGACAGGGGAAATATCTTGTCCTGCTTGGGCATGACCCACCTAACCTTGCTGCACCTCCCCTGTTTTAGCCATTCCCGGTTGATGAGGCTTGAGGCTACGATTACCTTAAGAGAACAAATTTCTTAGAATGCTCATCGCCCGCCTGACGATGTGCTGAAAGCATTCAATCCATACAAGTTCGTTCCGGGCTCGAACGAAACCGAAGGCATTATCTCGTTACACTCATTTTGGAATCACCCTCAGAGTTAACGACGACAACCCTTGCATTCTGAATCTTCATTTTCACATCAGATTCACGACCTAACGTTAATTTGGATTGATGTGGTTTTCGGATGTCCAAATATGGAAACCCGATCCCGGTCTCATCGAAATCCAAAACGTGTCTTTTAGGGCCAAGTTGTTTTAAAGTTTAAAACAATTCAATTATCCATATACACACAGATAGATAATTCACAATATCACAATAGAACATCATCATCATAAACAGATACTCAATATTATCACCACAACAGATAGTTCATATTATCATCATATTTCAATCACGCATACATTTCATATAGCATCATTTATCTCAAACTAGAAATCTCAAATCATTCAAGATAAACAATATCATCCATTCATACATAAATAATCATACCAGCTATAATTAATTTTAAATGAATTAAATTAATTACTGCATCTCTAATTAATTTAAAGTGAATTAAATTAATTACTACACTATTATAAATCTTGCTTATATAACAATTAACCAATTATCAATCAATTAATAAATTAATCCCACTTGATTAATTAACATTTCATTTTATTCAAGTAATCATCTTTTAATTGTTTTTACAAATTAATTGTCTTACCCAAATATAGAAATTTACCTTAAATTACAACATTACATTACTTCTTAATTACACTAATTAATTACCCTTTAATCTTTTGTTATTAATTACATTCATCAATGATTACTAATTACATTTAAAATTCATTATCCTGTATTAAATTAATTACCTTAAGTAATTAATCTTCAATTAAACTATATTTATTAATCACCCCTGATTAATACTATTCAGTAATCAACCACCTTTAATTAGTCTTATCACATCACTTAATTACACCTCAACTGATTTCCTTTAAATCAATCCCTTGATTAATTGCACAAAGTAATTATGCTCAAATTACTTTCACTATTAAATCATCCTCAGTCAATTTCATCAGTCATTTCATTAATTACTTCTTCAAGTAATTATACTTATCATACCATCAATAATTAATAAATTAATTAAACTTAATTAATTATAACAAATAATTCATCTTGAACTTCAGTAATCACAATAAGTAAGTAATTCCATAATTATTTAATTACTTAATTAATTTGTTTCATGCTATTTAATTCATCACTGCTTCATCAATTTGTTTAACCTTAATTACTTAATTAGTTTTTCCTTAATCATTGGTTGAGAACCTTAATTATAAATCAAATAACTTGATTTATCCAATTATTAATTGTTGATTTATTCATTAATCATTTCTTAATTCTTAGTTAAATCACTTGATTAATTAACTATTAATTGTTCATTAATTTACCTAAGTAGTTAATTACAAATTAACTTATTTCTTAATTATTATTCGATCTCTAATTATAATTATAAAGTAATCATTCTTAATTACTTCTAAAATTGTTAGTAAATTACTATTGATCTTAATTAACATTTGAAAGAATTTTCTTAAAGTTTGAAATCTGAAATGTTGATTAACTTTATTCTTAACTTAAATCAATTTCTTAATTAAAAATAATAATAATGTGTTAAATGCATTTGTTAAGTACTAACTAAATAACTAAAACTTGTATTTAAGCTGTTAAACATTCTCCACGTTTACAGAATTTAAAACTGTTAAAACCAAATCCACTGAACTTCATTTTTTTCTTTTTTTTTCCTTTTTTTTTCTTTTAAAAAAAACTGTAGTTGTAAGATACCCGAGTCCTCCCCTATAGAACCCCGCGTGTAACTTCGAGTCCTTCACCAAGCGTCCCCGAGTCTCCTCTGTACAGCCCCCTTCTTCTTCTTCTTTTTTATTTTTTTTTATTTTCAGTTTTAAGTTTTATTAAGATGACAACCAAAGCATCAGGCTCAACCCACGCTCGAACTCGTACTCAAACCCGAAGCCCCCAACCCATAAACTCGTGCACGACTCGAGGAATCACCACTAACCAAACGTTCGACTTCCTCCTCCACGCCATGCACGTGCACGGCGCCTCGGCCATGCTGCGGCGAACCGCGCCCCTCTCGGCAAATCACGATTTACTCAATGACACAAAAATGAATCTCAAATTACCATATAAAAATCGAAATCAAAATTTAGCCATTGAGTCGAAAAACTAGAAACACGACCATCAATATAAACGCCTCGCGATCGCCGTATAGACCACCAGAGAAGCCCAAAGTTCCTCTATACCTCGACAACACGACCAACTTCCTTCCTCTTGAATCGCGTGAAGCTCGATCATGCATAGGTGACGAACTCATCGCGTTTATAGGCATGCCAAAAGCTAGAATAGAAACCCTAAATTGATTCGGTTTTACAAATTTACACAATGAAAAAAAATATAGCATATTTTTCCCGAGATCACTAATGATCATACTATCCTCAAATCAAATTTCAATGGTAAAAATTGATCACAGTGTTTAAAATTTGTAAAAGTGTAATTTTTGTTTACATACAAACTGCTCTTCAAATACTAACTTAAAAATCCAAATTTTTGTTTTAGAAATCATGAATTGCAGTATGAATTCAATATATAACCTTGACTTAATGTTTTACAACATTTGATTTTATCAATTTTCTACTTACTTACCTGTAAAATAAGGTTACGGTGAATATTTCAACAGGATTTTTTAACAATCTTTAAGATCTAAATTTTAAGTTTTAAATCGCTTGTTCGAATTGAAAAGAAAATTAACCTTAACAATAAATAACACCAGATAGATTTAAGGTTTGAAGCAAACACCCTGTAGCAATCTCAGAGGAACACAGAACATCACACAAACATGTGCAAACTAAAGCATACACAAGCCAAATATCAATGAGGTTTGAACTGATTTTTAATTGACTTAAAACTTTAAAAATTTTGTTTACTCACATGGAAATCCTTTTGAACAAAGAACACTTCTAATTTTCTTTTGAAAGCTTGAAGAACTGTCCTTGAATCTGTTTCAAAGTTTTGAATAAAATCTGAATTTGCCTGCATCTTCTCTTTTTTTTTCTGTTTTCCTCTTTATATTTTTTTCCTTCTTTCAGGTATACTTCTGTTACCAACTAAATAAAGGATGCATACACAGATATACATATAGGAGATAGGAAGTTATGTAAATGGAAAGAAGTTAACCAGGTTAGGTGTTATCTGTTAGTACACTATTTCAATTTTTGTTTTATCAGGCAAGCTTCTCTTTTTTTTTGTGGGCTGATATGATAAAACATTAAATGCTAATGTACTTATTGTTTACCTTAATCCTATTAGTACATAGATATTTATCACTTTCCTAGCATAATCATTTACAGGTTATACATAATACATACCTACTTACTGTCAACATATGCTATATATATACTATTCTTTGTTTTAAGTATGTTGATCAGATCTATTCACTGCAAAAATAAAGATTTGTAAATATCTTAAATAGACACAAAGATGTGCTCGAATAGAAGAGCATTAATTGATGTGTTGTTTAATTTGTTTACATAACTATAATTATGTTGTACTGAGCATATAGATTTGGTATGTAAAAGTACATTTGTAGTCAATCTACGGCTTGTATATGAAGCTATATTTTGTATGTAAACATTTCTTTTATTACTTCTAGTCCAAATAATTTATACACACATGTATTGTCAGGTATTGTTTTGTTATCTTCTAGTTGATTCTTCAATCTATATATTTGTCTGATATTATGTTATACTTGTTTTTAGTTCATTCTATACTTTGTGAAAAAACAAATTTGTGTCAGGTATTTTATTTTTACACATTTGATTTGCTTGAAAACATTTGTTTCATAATTGCTAACTTGAATAATTTACATATATCTGATTGTTGTTGATTGTGTATAAAAATATTTTGTTTAGTTAACTTCTAATTTACATAAGTTATACATAAAAGTTAGAGTTTGGTTTTACATTACATTTAATTTTGTTTGACTTATACTTTGTGTTCTTATACCTTGTTCATATTTTAGCTTTGTTTACAAGTTGTTAAGTTATGTTGTAAGAAATCTTAACTAATTAATTCTTATTTTAAATTTTACATTTGAATTTTATATTTAACTATCAATGTTCAAGTCATATTCAAAATGATTTCTTACTTATATTTGTATTCATTTCTATTTGTACTGTACTATCACTTATTTAAATTAAGTTATATACACATATTTGATTTATAATTTACATTTATATTTTATATTGTTAGAATTGGATTCTAATTTAAACATTATCATTCATATGTATATTTCCAAATGTAAACAAAGTACAGTATTTTAATTCAATTACATAAGGTAAATATTATTAAGAAATTTTATTTAAATTTCTAGGATCAAATTTCCTTTTTAAAAATACAAATTTATATAAACAAATGGCAATTATTTCCAAAATCATGTCCATTTGAAAATAATCAGTTCACACTTTATTTAATCATATTAAATATTTATAAAAATAAACAGGACCAAAAACCAGGGTCGTTACATTCCTCCCCCCTTAAAAGAATTTCGTCCTTGAAATTTAAAACAAAGGTAATTTAAAAGCTGTTATACCAACCATTCACACGTACATATCATTCATACATTAGCAAACAATCAAACAATCATCCTAACAAGTAACACTAGTTATCCGAACACAAATTCGGATAAACTTCCCTAGAACTATCCAGAGTCTCCCAGGTGCAATCACTGAGATTCTCGCTCCATTGCACTCGACAAGCTTCACTACTTACTCCTGAGTTTCCTCTCGTCTTAATCAACAATCCAAACAGGATTCCTGACTACAGTCAAACTCCGCTTGACTTCCAAATCTCCCTGAACTACTGGTTCTACAACTAACGATGATCCTTAATAAAATTCCTTGATGAGATGCATGGGATACATTACGAATTCCAGACATCCGTTCTGGCAATTCAATTCTGTAAGATACAACACCAATCCAAGTTGAATTTTATATATTTATAACTCAAGGCCTCAGCCTCCCATTCATTTTAATTCACAATCAAATTTTATTAATTCACCCTCCAACTTTATTTGACCAATTCCAATTCCATTTACATACTTAATTTACTAATTCGTTTCAAATTAGTTTATTCTATTTCCCATTCAATATTTGATTTCATCACAAAAATCACTTCATTATAGTTCTTGAGTTCATTTCTAGTTTGTAATTCTGGTTTGGATGTCTATTCCATTTCCCAAGTACAAAATGATTTTATTTTAGCTTATAATTCCACTTTTTTTAAACTTTATGAGCCACAAATTTATTTATTCTCCACACTACATCCAGTTACTCTTAATCACATTCATTTTCACTTTAAATTCCAGATCTGACCTGTATTAAACAAGTATACTTTTTATTTCAAGCATTTAAATTGTTTTGATAAGCCGTCAGAGTTTATTTATACAAATTATTCATTCAACTTTTATTATTAAAGCTTTTACCAAATAAACTCTCACTTTCCTTGAATCTACAATTCTATAAAGTTTTAGTCTTGGGTTAATTTACTTGTTTCAATTTCATACTTAAATTTATTTCCAATTTATTTGATACTCACAAAATCAACTTCGATTTATTCTATTAAGATTTAATCCAAGGCCATATTTATTTCATCCATGCTTGAATTGGATTTTATCTGCAAATTCAAATTTGGATTTTATTTCATTTTCCAAATACAAAACAATTTTATTTTGGCATACTATTTAATTTCTCCATATTCCTTTTATAAGTCTCACATTCACATTTTACCCAATTTAAGCTTGAATATATATTCATATTTCATTTTAACTCGAGATTGAACACTCATCTACAGCCAAAAATATTCTTAATCAATGTGTTGCCAATTTCCCTTACAAGTTATCGGAATATATTTATTCCAATTCAATTCCATTTCAACTTACTTTTATTTATTTAAGTAAGAATCTAATTTATTTAATATCACCTATAACTCAACTGAATTCTATTCCAATTCAATTGGTTTAACTTAACTTTCGTTAAATTAAGCACCATACTATTCTCTTTAATCTACCAATCCATTTGGATTAAATAAGAACTTAATTTCATTTAATATCATCCATATCTCAATTCATTTCATTCCAGTCTTAAACTTTAAATTCAATTATTAAGCTTAAGTTAATCTCAATCAAAATTTTATTTCTATTAAATTTCCCAATCCAATATATTCACACTCTAAATTTGATGTACTCCATCAATTTATTTACATCCTTATTATTATTATATTTTTAATCATTAGTTTAATTCCAAAATTAAATTAAACTTTCAACTTAATCCAAAATAAATTCTCATTTTTAACTTCACTTTTAACTTTAATTCCAAATTCAATCTCATACTTTCCTTGGTTATGTAAGCCATTGTAAAAAAAATTATAAATCTTATTTGTCTGTAACACTATCACCCAAACCCTTTAATTATATATAATAACTTGCAAAAAAAAAATTTATATCAAAATATATTTTGGATGAAATTATTTAATTCACCCACTTTCGAAAACAATATCATGTCGAATTGTTCTATTCAAGTGTTTAGAAACCCCTTCGGTACAGTTGTGCAGACTACACTGACGAAGGTTCATATACCACTCGATAAATCAATCAACAAAATATAAAACATTTTATATTCACTAACAAGTACGCACTCATATCTATTATTACGCTCAGACTCATTCTAGAGTACTACCGACTCTATCTCTAATGAGTAATCTCCTCCAGAGCCAAGGTTCTCACTTAACCTTTCAGCTCTGATACCAACTGTGACGACCCGCCCTTCTACTACCAGAAAGACGTATCATCATTAAGAAAGAAAGGAGTAGAAATAGAAAAGAAAGAGAAGGAAAGAATACCAATCACGGAATCTCACAGCGGAAGGGAATAAAATATAATACATCACATAACAATTACATAGTTTAAATATATCAGAGTTATACAATATTATACACTTGACAATTTTATATACATCTGTCACTACATACATCTCAAAATACAACATACTCTAATTAACACAGCGGAACTATATAGATATCTACATACGTTTGGGCTCCTGCTCCAAGCTCCTCCAGAACTCAACAATCCAAGAACCTATCACTTGGCTACTCGTAAAAATTTGAGTACCTAAGAGTTTATGGAAAACACAAAATATAAACTTCGGGTCAGACATGGGTCTGGTATGAGTAAACGGTTTAAGGTTGTTTAACTTTGAAAAACATTTGAAAATAAAGGTATCATGTAAGACTCCCCACAAATAAATACGGGTAAGTTTTTACCTTACGCTAACCAAAACATTTCATAGGAAATTCTGTGATATTATAATAGTGTTAACGCTAAAATTTGAACGCTAACACCCCGGTGTATGAGTTATGGTTGTGAAAGCACCACCCGAAAGCTCAGGAACAGATTACAAGCAGAAAACAGTAGAAAAGCGGTAAACGACAACAATTTTATAGTGGTTCGGCTTAAGGGTATAGCCTACGTCCACTTTAAGTACTTTTATTAATGATCTCGTTACAAGCTGATACAATTCTTCTCAAGTACAATATATTTCAAGTTACAAGAGTTTTGGAACAAGTAGCTCAAGCTTCTATATCGATTAAAATCCTTGAATTCAAATTGAAGATGTGTAGTTTCTTCGTGAAGTTCTTCGAAGTATTCCTTTGATCTCGAAAGCTCTAAGTGTTGATGGAGTTCTCGATGCAGCAAGGTAACGGTCTCTCAAGAGAATGTGCCAAAAGTCCCTTGAATGTTGGAGGTGGTTGCCTATTTATAGAGAGTTTCGGTCTGGAATTCTTGCCAAGTCCTAAGTCGTGGCCGATTTAAGTTAAGTCGTAGCCGACTTAATATGAGTCGTGGCCGGTCCATCTGGCCCCTTCATGGCTTCACAGGAGTTCACTTGCACAAGTCCTAGGTCGCCTCCGAGTCAACACCACCCCTTCTTAGTAATACGGCCTCGGGTTTGCATTTAATAGCTTTAAGTCGTTCACGACTCAAATTAGGTCGTGAGTCGTGACCGAGATAACTGGGAGCTGAATCGTGCACGAGTTAAGAGGCTGCTGTGCTGAGTAGCTGCATTGAACTCATCTTCCTTTTCTTGAGTCGTGAACGAGCTAACATTGGTCCTAAATCGGTTGTGACTTGGGTCGGTAACTATTCTAGGTCGCCAACTTGGTAAAACATTAGATCGGTAACTCGGTCAAGTCACTGAGTTGGCATCTCTTTTAGGCCTTAGGTCGGCCTTCCTATTAAGTCGGCATCCTCTGAGTCTTAAGCCAGTACCCACGTTAGGTCGTCCACTGTTTTAGCCTTAACTCGGTATTTCTTAAGTCGGTATGCCTCTCAAATCCTTAAGTCGGTAACCCTTTGAGCCTTAAGTCGGTCTCCCTGATAAGGCAGTTAGGTCGGTACCTACGTTGGATGTTAGGTCGGCATACCCCTTAGGCCTAAGGTCGGCATGCTTCTAACTGTTAGGTCGGTAAGTCATGGTCGAGGCGGAGTTAACATTTGCCCCTCGAAGTATACGCCTAAATGTTAGGTCGTGTGCTTCGATAGTCCTTAACCCGTCCCCTCTTAGGTCGGTAGGTCGTATGCGACCTAACAGTTAGACCGTATGTGTTGCTCCAAATTTTCCACTGCAGGGTATAAGTCACATCTCCTCCTTCCTTCTCATTACCTACCCCTTTGATTCTGCCATTAAAATTTTCCTGAGCTCCAAAAGGCGATTTAACTCCAATCAACTACTAACAACCTCTGCTATTCATTGCGTAAGTAAACCCTCTTCTTCGATCACTGTTGGCTCATGAATTTCGTCACTTAAACCACTTCCTTGCATGATCCTTCATCGCGAATCCTATTACACTCATGGCTGATGGAGCTTAGATTGCTCGGTTTGGCTTTAACTGACCGATGAGACGATAAAGATGATTTACTGATTCAGGCTAGTTGATTTTGATTCGCGCTAGGATTGCAAGGCGTTAAATTTGCAGTGGTTTCGAAATGGTGTATTGGATGATCCGATAGCATGAAATAGCATAAATGAAATGAGGGTTTCTTGGTTGAGGGAGTGGCTAACGGGTTAACGGGTTGAGTGGGGCGAGGTATTGATCTAGATGCGACCCGGTGATTTGAAGTGACTTAGCTTTTGGCCGACCCAATCCTTAAATCGTGGCCGTGTTAATCCTTGGGGAAATCTACCGATTTAACCTTCTACCGATTTAACCTTGAACCGCAGCCAAGTTAACCCCTAAGTCGTGACCGAGCTAAGCCCTTAAACCGTGACCGAGTTGGCTCTTAAACCGCTGCCGAGTTAACACTTAAGCTTTGGGCATGCTGACTTTTTGAGAGCATAGATCCACTTTGAGTTTCTAACTTGAACTGCCAAACTAAGTTGCCTAAATTTTGAACTGCCCCAACTTTAAATTTGCTTGAATCTCAGTGTATTATTTCACAGATCGCATTAACTTATAAGCTGCTAACCTGCTGAAAATAACAAACAAAGAAAACCAAGGCGAAAATACTGCCATTGACTGCCCATGTCAGATGACAGATTAGTCAAGACAAGACAAGCAACTTAATTACACTGCATGAAATGTTTGTGAATCAATCAATTAAAGTTAAACATTAATGCAAAGTATCAATAATCTGAACTGATTTATCTGCATCAACATCTTACTTGCATATTTAGGCTTAAAACAATAGTCCCTGAATTTCATAACTAACGAATGCTTGCTAGTTTTCATTCCAGTTATATTTGTTCACTGCTTGATTGATTTTACACAACACTTCACACACTTTAGGAAACGTGCACCTTCATGTTTGAATACCCAGTTGTTTATGTAGAATGACTTCCCACCGAGAAGAAGAAGTGGTAACTCAAGAGGAAGAAACTTTTCCGATAGCTGTTCCCATAGAGAATCCTCCGGAGAGAACCTCGACTATTCTAACTTCGAGAGCGTTTGTCCAGCTGCGCACTCAATTTGGCTTTGCTGAAAGTAACGTTCTTCTCCCTGGGCCAAGTGATACTGCTGACAATCCTCCCTATGGCTTCGTTGCAGTCAATCGCCAAATGTGCTTAAGTGGGGCGATTCCTCCTTTTAACGACTTCCTTCGAACTCTTCTCCTTCGGTTGACAATCTCCCCGTTTCAACTTCATCCCAATGGCTATGCCATCTTAACGGGGTTATGTGTTTTGTTTAGAAGAACCCTTGATCGCCTACCGAGTTTTGAAGAAATTCGTTATCTGTGCTCGTTTGCAAAGAGTAAAGATCATCCTTCCCTCATTGTTGTGAGAAGTGCCAGAAACCGCAAGCTCATTTCCGATCTTACTGAAAGCGTTCATGGATTTTTGAACCAGTTTTTCTTTGCCCGCTGTCCCCCAGGGTTTTATGCCATCTGGAGAGTAGGAAGTAAGATTAGTGTTTCTATTTTTTCCGTTTTGAAACTTTTTCGAGATCCGAACTTTCAGTTGCTAATTTCATTCTTTGTTCCTTTCAGCACTTCCTCTCCCTTCTAGAGACCCAATTCATAAGCAAGTTTTTGAGAGGTTGAGTGCCGTGAAGAGAGGAGCATAAAATTTCTGTTGAGGGATGAATTTTTACATCAACATGGGCTTCTACACACTTCTCGCTCTATGCATGCTCATGAAGTTCCAACGGAAGTCCCCGATTCTCCGATAAAGACTCCTGAATCTTCGCTGGTGAAGTGTTCCACTCCTGTCGATGTTGCGGGGCCATCTGGTAAACTTGCCCCGGTTATCGAGGAAGAAGAGCCTCAGGGATCCTCTCACCATTCACAAGAATCTGGTGAAAAGGCTAAGAAATCCAGTCCTGTCAAGCAAAGCAGGGACGATACCTTCGAAGGATTGAGCGACCTCTTCGCTACTTCACAAGAGATCTTCAAAGATGACCCTACTACTGCCGGGATTTCTTCTTCAGTAGTTGAAGCTACTTCTATTTTGCAACAGTTGTCGTCGACTCAAGAGTTGACGTTAACTATTACACCCACAACCACTCCCCAAATAAAGAGTGGTTCGTAGATTAATGCGCGTAGTTTGCACAACACACACACTTAGAATTTCTCATCACTTCTATGTACTTATCTTCTTGTACTTTAAAGATTTCTAAAGCTTATTATTTTAATTCCAGATTCTCCTATGGGGCGCAGCGGCTCGTACTATGACGATTTCCAGCGCTACGGGAGGCGTAGCCAGTATGATTACAGGCGTTACCTTCCTTCTTACAGAGAGTCGGATGAAGAGAGGGCTGCCCGAAAGGCTCATGAAAGGAGGACTGAAGAAGAACATCGTGAAAGAAGGGAGAGAGAAGAGCGCCATGATTCTTGGCAAAAAGGTGATGACTCCCACAAGAGAAAATCTCATGACGATCGAGGAAAAGGTCACATGAGTGAAGACTTAAGCAAACGAGCCCGTCACAGTGAAAAGCAGGCCTCTACTACTCCTGAGAAAGTTACTATTCCTGCCTCGCTCGACATTCCTTCTGACTCTCCCGCTCTTGGGAAATCAGATATTCAAACGATAATTAGCAGGCCCAAATTTCAAGTTGGACCGGGTCCTGCCACTCTGCAGAGCCGATTTCCTCAATGGTGCCTTAAGGGAGTGAGGTTCGACCTAGACTTGGTCCCCATCGACAAGTCTGCTATGTTGCGCAATCTTGATGCCGTCAAGCTCGATATTGAGAGGATGTCGAACTGGCAAAAACTTGTTGACGAGCTTCAAAGGGTTAACCGTGCCAACATAGAAGCCATGCTTACTATGGAAAATGATAAGGCCGAATGGCAAAAGGTCGTTGAGCAGCACGACATCGAAATGAGGAGCATTGCTTCTTACAATGAGGAGCTTGAAGCAAAAGTCGAGGAATTGAAACATGAGCTTGCTGCTTCCTCTACTTCCTATTCTCAAAAGGAAGAAGTGCTCCTGAAACAAGTGAGAGACGCTCACGCTAGCCAAAGGAATGCCGAAGACAGGCTCGAAGTACAAAAAAGAATCAGTGAAGGCTATGCTACTGATATTGCTGAGCTCCGAAAGAAAAACAACTCCCAGGAGGCGGAGATACAAATGCTTAAGCTTCAGCTTGCCAAAACTGAAAGGGAGCGTGATGAGGCTGTCGCCGGCAGAATCGCAGCTGAAGAATCTCATGAGGCGACCAAAAATAGCATCAGCTCAACATTATTCGACTTCTACTTGCACAGCGTTTTGGGACGTGGCAGCCTTGCCTTTCTAGGCCCCAAGTATGAAATCACACTGGCTGAAGTTTGGGAGGCAGCACTTGATATGCTCGGTGGTAAAGGTGCTGGATATGCTGAGTCAGCCCTTGAAGAGCATTATCTTGATGACGAAGCCCGTGCCGCTCTTGCCAAGGGAAAGGAGCAGCTTGCCAGAGCGCGGGGCGGGATGGCGGAAGAGGAGCGTTCTGAAAAAGAAGCACCGCCTACCATCTCTGAACGTCCTCTAGTTTCTCCCGAGGTGGACATTACAGGCCCTAGTGCTCATTTGCCGCCTCCTACAAGAACTGGGGTAATCACCCCTACTGATGAAGAGGCTTTGGAGGACATTGGGGCACAGAATTATGAGATTGAACTGACGAAGCCAACATCTTCAGGTAATTTTGACATTGGTCCGATTCAGGTGGATTGCCTGCTTATTCCTCAAAAATTTGATGAGCTTCTCGATTACCTCTTGAATCTCGATGAACCCATATCTCCCTTCTTTCGGGAAGATACTAACATTTTCAATTTTTCTTCTTCTGCAGTTGAAACAACAAGTGCCGTGCAGACTTCGCCTTCTCTGGTTATTCCTCCTCCATCTCTTCAGGTGACTCCTCCTTCTGCTTCCCAACCTGGGTCACAAGAGGAGAAAATTGAGGCTCTTCATGGTTTGGATGACCCTGTTGCCTCGCAGGAGCAAAAAGATGAGGGACTCGAAGGAGGCGAGATCTCTCCGGAGCGGACTCCTTCTGACGACGTAGTTTTGTCCGCTCTCGTTACTCCGGGGAGTGAGTCTTCTTCGCAGAGAAGAAAGAAGAATGGGACATCGAAGAGGAGGGGGAAGAAAATTATCACCACTGAAGAGGAACCGGAAATTGCGCCAGTTGCACCTCCCTCCCCTTCTTCCCTTATGCCTTCAGACCAACCTGAAAGACCCGAAAAGCTAACCACTCGGCCGGGTAAAGGGTCTAAAGGCGGCAAGAAGAAATGAAGAGTTGAACTTTTTGATTCCTTTTTTGTGTAATGGTCGGATGTTGTGCAGGCACCGGCCCCTGCTTTTTCTTTTTATTTTGAAGCCTGTATCTGCAATATCTGCAATTGAATAAAATGATTCTTTATTTGTACAGCCTTTTGTTTGAATTTGAGAATGCATTTACTATTTATTTTTTGCATAAGTTTATTTACATGATATTGCAGCGAGCTTATGGCATGTTACTTGAGCTTTACCTTTTGCTGGTTTGGCTATACCATATTGTGTGTAATTATACTATATTGCCCCCATTCCATAAGTTTGCTGCAATATTCTATACTTCGAGGGGACTTGCACTCGTATTTGCTAAAGAATAATTATTTTATTCTTTAAATAAAATTTTTGCAGAGTACAACTTCCTTCATATAAGTTTCTACGCTTTGTCCTTCGAAGAAATCACTTTCTTCTTTTGCGTATGTATATATATTTTGCCAAGTGAATTCTTCTATGTGGCAAAGCGGACCTCTGAGTGTACTTTAACCCCCCCCCCTTTTTTTTTTTTTAGGGAGATCATTCTCCATAATAGGTAAATTACTCTTCCTTTGGAAGTTAAAGTATGCTCTTGATGAGGATTTTTTTTTTTTTTTATATAGAGAAAGTTGTACCTCTGAGGAGGGATTTTTCACGTTTCAACACTTGGAAGTTTTATTTCAATCTCGGTGAAACGTGTACCTCCAAAGAGTTATGCCTTAGAAATCCTTTTCACGTTTCAACACTTGGAAGTTTTATTTCAATCTCGGTGAAACGTAGGTTTCCGAAGAGGTCTTTCTTCTTAATTGTGTCCCCGGGAGGGGGTTGTACCTCTGAGGAGGGATTTCTCACGTTTCAACACTTGGAAGTTTTATTTCAATCTTGGTGAAACGTGTACCTCCAAAGAGTTGTGCCTTCGAGGAAAGCCTTTTCACGTTTCGACACTTGGAAGTTTTATTTCAATCTCGGTGAAACATGGGCTTCCAGGAAGGTCTTTATCTTGTTTTGTATTTCAACTTTGGTGAAGTGAAATTCCGAAGAGCGGTTGTTACACTTCAACTCCTGGTGAAATGTGCCCCCGAAGAGGTCTTTATTTTGTTTGCATTTCAACTCTGGTGAAGTGTAATTCCGAAGAGCGGCTGTTATACTTCAACTCCTGGTGAAATGTGCCCCCGAAGAGGTCTTTATTTTGTTTGCATTTCAACTCTGGTGAAGTGTAATTCCGAAGAGCGGCTGTTATACTTCAACTCCTTGTGAAATGTGCCCCCGAAGAGGTCTTTCTTTTGTTTGCATTTCAACTCTGGTGAAGTGTAATTCCGAAGAGCGGCTGTTATACTTCAACTCCTGGTGAAATGTGCCCCCGAAGAGGTCTTTATTTTGTTTGCATTTCAACTCTGATGAAGTGTAATTCCGAAGAGCGGCTGTTACACTTCAACTCCTGGTGAAATGTGCCCCAGAGATGGTTTACATTGCCTGGAAGTTACTCTCTCATGGTTGGTGGGTCATGACTCCTCCAATCTTTTTTGTTGAGTAGAGAACTTTCTTTTTTGCGGCATATGTCCCATTTGAGGTCTTTGTCCTCCGAAGAGTTATGCCTCCGAAGAGGAGCATTTTGCCTCCGAAGAGGGCTTTGGTCTCTGAGGAGAAGCATTCGGTCCCCGTAGAGAAACTTTTTTGCCTCCGAAGAGGGCTTTGGTCTCTGAGGAGAAGCATTCGGTCTCCGTAGAGAAGCATTTTGCCTCCGTAGAGGGCTTTGATCTCTGAGGAGAAGCATTCGGTCTCCGTAGAGAAGCATTTTGCCTCCGTAGAGGGCTTTGATCTCTGAGGAGAAGCATTCGGTCTCCGTAGAGAAGCATTTTGCCTCCGAAGAGGGCTTTGGTCTCTGAGGAGAAGCATTCGGTCTCCGTAGAGAAGCTTTTCGCCTCCGAAGAGGGCTTTGGTCTCTGAGGAGAAGCATTCGGTCCCCGTAGAGAAGCATTTTGCCTCCGAAGAGGGCTTTGGTCTCTGAGGAGAAGCATTCGGTCTCCGTAGAGAAGCTTTTCGCCTCCGAAGAGGGCTTTGGTCTCTGAGGAGAAGCATTCGGTCCCCGTAGAGAAGCATTTTGCCTCCGAAGAGGGCTTTTCACATTTCATCTCACAGGAGTATGTTGACCAGTTGTGGTGAAATGCGCGCCCCTAAGTAGGGTTATTGTCAGGAAGTTTGGAGTTTCCTTTTCTCGGTTGGATGGATTCTCGGGAGTGTGTCGACCAATAACTCCACGACTTTGTAACGAGAAAGACGCCTTTTTTCGGTGAAGCCCGCTTGAGGTCTTTATCCTCTGAGGAGTTATGGCTTCAAAGAGGGCTTGTGCTTCTGAAATATTCTTTTTGCTGGCTGACGCTTGCTCTCGCATGTCTCTTTGCCGTTGATTCATGTTGACAATCCCCATTGCTTCGCAAGTGTCACCACTTTCAGCTACCAGGCCTCTCCCTTACCCAAAGGAGTATATTTTATAGTTAAGTGAATTGGTTGTGGCAGATTTAGGTTCTTTAACTTGCTGTTTGTTTGTTCAAACATTTGTAGTTAGCTATATATGATCTGCTTCTATCCACCTTGCTTACTTTCGTTTGAAGTTCTCCTTTTGTAGGATTTGAATATGGGAATTTTGAATGGCCCAGTGCTTGATTGCCGGATGATGTTGCGGATCGCTTGGTCTCGTGACTGGTAAGCTTTGTTTTTATGGCCTGCATTATTAAATCTTTTTTTTTTTTAGTAACACGATTAACGTATTTCATATGCCGAAATAAAACAAAGCAGTTTATAATAGTAGGGAACATAAGAATTATAGTGGTTTAACCGAAACTGGGCCTATATCCACTTTATAGCTTTTGTTATTCGCCTGCCTTGCAATTGCCCTTAACAAGAGAATCATATATTTGTAAATTCTTTGCAATATCTTAGCAAAGTTTTCATGTAAAATATGGATGTAAATGGTTGCTGTTCCAAGTTCTTGGAATTGGCTTTCTTTTGACAGTTGCGAATTTGATTGATTATATTAGCAATTCCTTAGTGCCGTCTTTAAGTGTGCATCATCTTCTTCTGTTGGCGGGTGGTTTTAACTGAAGAAACATACTCTAGCCAAATCTTATTTGTTTGCTTAGAGTACTTCTTATTCAGGATTTGACCCTGGAATTCTGTTGTTTAAGGCTTGCTTTTGAATGCTACCAAGGGTTGCTTGATATTGCAATGAATCAGCTTGGTATTGATTGCCTGCAAATTTAGATCGATAATCTTAGTGATATTCTCAGAATATTTCACATATCGAAATAAAATAAGCGACTCGTAATAATAGGGAAAGCAAGACTTATAGTTTTTTATTATTTATTGGCATTGTTTTTACTACAGATTTTGAAACAAGAATCATTGGATCAGCACTCTTTTACAAATTTGAAACAAAGTGTTCAAGTAAGGTATGGAAGCAATTGCTGCCCCAGGCTTTAGGAATTGAATTTTTTGGCATAAGAGGACTGGATGGCAACATCTTTCAGAATCGAAACTTCCTTTCACTTTGAAGGTCTCCTTGGAGCGTGAGCACGTCTTCCCGCCTCATCCAATTTTTCCCTGCCTGGTGAGGGCTTGCTATGATGACGCTGATGATAGGACCTTCATCTCCCTATGCCACGGTTCTCTTACTTGAGCTACATTGTTGAGCGGGAACCAGCTGCACCTTAGAGGATGAGGAGTAGTTAATTTCATCTTTTTTCACATACTGTTGCAGTTCATTCTGCTTGATCAATTCTTCAATCTCCTTCCTTAGATGGCGACATTGGTTAGTTTCATGGCCAGGTTGATTGTGAAATTGACAGAATTTCCCATTGTCTGTCGCGCTTCTCCTCATCAGAGATGGTTTGGGGTAAACAACAACATCCTTTATTGCCAAGAAGATACTTTCCGGAGTGTCGGTCAAGGGAGTGAAGTTGGAGGGTATGAAGCGTCGAACTTTTTTCAAGAGTTTCTGTTTTCTCCTTCCCCCATTCTTCTCTTTCTGTTCAATCATTTCCGGTATGTATTCTTCATCGTTACCAGGACTTAATGGGTAATCATCAACTATTCTTTCAAAAGTTCGCCTTGACAAACGTTCGTGGATAGTTGGTCGTGGCCATGAATTCTCTGTTTGGGGGAATGTTCCAATAGTAATGCCAGTTGCTCGTTGAGGAGCATTCCATTCTTCTGAAACCTGGGCCTCTTTGGCAATGGTTTTTATATCACTTTCTAGTCGATGGACTTCTTCCTGCAATGCGTTCATCTTATCCAGTATCCTATTGCTTTGAACTTCCATGTGTTGATATATTCCATATATCACGGCATTTAATTCAGCCCTTGTGACTCCAATACTTGAAGCTGTTTCACTTAGCGTGGGAAGAGCAATGGCATTGCTGCAAGTACCTTCAAACCTTAACAACTTCCGTTTCCTTTCTGAAGCCATGATTTCTGTTAGAATTTTGTTGAACAATGGTTGAAGTTTGCCCCTGAGTTCAATTCTCAGTGAAAGCACCAAAAATGTTAACGCTAAAATTTGAACGCTAACACCCCGGTGTATGAGTTATGGTTGTGAAAGCACCACCCGAAAGCTCGGGAACAGATTACAAGCAGAAAACAGTAGAAAAGCGGTAAACGACAACAATTTTATAGTGGTTCGACTTAAGGGTATAGCCTACGTCCACTTTAAGTACTTTTATTAATGATCTCGTTACAAGCTGATACAATTCTTCTCAAGTACAATATATTTCAAGTTACAAGAGTTTTGGAACAAGTAGCTCAAGCTTATATATCGATTAAAATCCTTGAATTCAAATTGAAGATGTGTAGTTTCTTCGTGAAGTTCTTCGAAGTATTCCTTTGATCTCGAAAGCTCTAAGTGTTGATGGAGTTCTCGATGCAGCAAGGTAACGGTCTCTCAAGAGAATGTGCCAAAAGTCCCTTGAATGTTGGAGGTGGTTGCCTATTTATAGAGAGTTTCGGTCTGGAATTCTTGCCAAGTCCTAAGTCGTGGCCGATTTAAGTTAAGTCGTAGCCGACTTAATATGAGTCGTGGCCGGTCCATCTGGCCCCTTCATGGCTTCACAGGAGTTCACTTGCACAAGTCCTAGGTCGTCGCCTCCGAGTCAACACCACCCCTTCTTAGTAATACGGCCTCGGGTTTGCATTTAATAGCTTTAAGTCGTTCACGACTCAAATTAGATCGTGAGTCGTGACCGAGATAACTGGGAGCTGAATCGTGCACGAGTTAAGAGGCTGCTGTGCTGAGTAGCTGCATTGAACTCATCTTCCTTTTCTTGAGTCGTGAACGAGCTAACATTGGTCCTAAATCGGTTGTGACTTGGGTCGGTAACTATTCTAGGTCGCCAACTTGGTAAAACATTAGATCGGTAACTCGGTCAAGTCACTGAGTTGGCATCTCTTTTAGGCCTTAGGTCGGCCTTCCTATTAAGTCGGCATCCTCTGAGTCTTAAGCCAGTACCCACGTTAGGTCGTCCACTGTTTTAGCCTTAACTCGGTATTTCTTAAGTCGGTATGCCTCTCAAATCCTTAAGTCGGTAACCCTTTGAGCCTTAAGTCGGTCTCCCTGATAAGGCAGTTAGGTCGGTACCTACGTTGGATGTTAGGTCGGCATACCCCTTAGGCCTTAGGTCGGCATGCTTCTAACTGTTAGGTCGGTAAGTCATGGTCGAGGCGGAGTTAACAAATAGTGTCTAAGGTTTTCAAGTAAATAGAAAATAGCCGAAATTGTTACATTATTAAATTCCAGCTACTAGCCACAAAAGTGGGTAATACAATCAAAACCATGGGAACTTATTGGAAAATGGGTTCCATACAATGGCAGGGCTACTGGGGTACCGCCCGTCACATTACGGGGCCTAGATCACCGTACCGAGGAGTACGCCCACTCCCCTGCAACACAAGGCCGGAACCATTCCTTACTGAACAGTCCCGAACAAGATAAACCCCGTGGTTGGCGCGACCAACCACCCACTAAGCCGAATAAAAAGGGACATCTAGACAGGGGAAATATCTTGTCCTGCTTGGGCATGACCCACCTAACCTTGCTGCACCTCCCCTGTTTTAGCCATTCCCGGTTGATGAGGCTTGAGGCTACGATTACCTTAAGAGAACAAATTTCTTAGAATGCTCATCGCCCGCCTGACGATGTGCTGAAAGCATTCAATCCATACAAGTTCGTTCCGGGCTCGAACGAAACCGAAGGCATTATCTCGTTACACTCATTTTGGAATCACCCTAAGAGTTAATGACGACAACCCTTGCATTCTGAATCTTCATTTTCACATCAGATTCACGACCTAACGTTAATTTGGATCGATGTGGTTTTTGGATGTCCAAATATGGAAACCCGATCCCGGTCTCATCGAAATCCAAAACGTGTCTTTTAGGGCCAAATTGTTTTAAAGTTTAAAACAATTCAATTATCCATATACACACAGATAGATAATTCACAGTATCACAATAGAACATCATCATCATAAACAGATAATCAATATTATCATCACAACAGATAATTCATATTATCATCATATTTCAATCAAGCATACATTTCATATAGCATCATTTATCTCAAACTAGAAAACTCAAATCATTCAAGATAAACAATATCATCCATTCATACATAAATAATCATATCAGCTATAATTAATTTTAAATGAATTAAATTAATTACTGCATCTCTAATTAATTTAAAGTGAATTAAATTAATTACTACACTATTATAAATCTTGCTTATATAACAATTAACCAATTATCAATCAATTAATAAATTAATCCCATTTGATTAATTAACATTTCATTTTATTCAAGTAATCATCTTTTAATTGTTTTTACAAATTAATTGTCTTACCCAAATATAGAAATTTACCTTAAATTACAACATTACATTACTTCTTAATTACACTAATTAATTACAATTTAATCTTTTATTATTAATTACATTCATCAATGATTACTAATTACATTTAAAATTCATTATACTGTATTAAATTAATTACCTTAAGTAATTAATCTTCAATTAAACTATATTTATTAATCACCCCTGATTAATACTATTCAGTAATCAACCACCTTTAATTACTCTTATCACATCACTTAATTACACCTCAACTGATTAATTGCACAAAGTAATTATGCTCAAATTACTTTCACTATTAAATCATCCTCAGTCAATTTCATCAATCATTTCATTGATTACTTCTTCAAGTAATTATACTTATCATACCATCAATAATTAATAAATTAATTAAACTTAATTAATTAACACAAATAATTCATCTTGAACTTCAGTAATCACAATAAGTAAGTAATTCCCTAATTACTTAATTAATTTGTTTCATGCTATTTAATTCATCACTGCTTCATCAATTTGTTTAACCTTAATTACTTAATTGGTTTTTCCTTAATCATTGGTTGAGAACCTTAATTATAAATCAAATAACTTGATTTATCCAATTATTAATTGTTGATTTATTCATTAATCATTTCTTAATTCTTAGTTAAATCACTTGATTAATTAACTATTAATTGTTCATTAATTTACCTAAGTAGTTAATTACAAATTAACTTATTTCTTAATTATTATTCGATCTCTAATTATAATTATAAAGTAATCATTCTTAATTACTTCTAAAATTGTTAGTAAATTACTATTGATCTTAATTAACATTTGAAAGAATTTTCTTAAAGTTTGAAATCTGAAATGTTGATTAACTTTATTCTTAACTTAAATCAATTTCTTAATTAAAAATAATAATAAAGTGTTAAATGCATTTGTTAAGTACTAACTAAATAACTAAAACTTGTATTTAAGCTGTTAAACATTCTCCAAGTTTACAGAATTAAAACCAAATCCACTGAACTTCATTTTTTTCTTTTTTTTTTCTTTTTTTTTTCTTTTAGAAAAAAACTATAGTTGTAAGATACCCGAGTCCTCCCCTATAGAACCCCGCGTGTAACTTCGAGTCCTTCACCACTCGTCCCCGAGTCTCCTCTATACAGCCCCTTCTTCTTCTTCTTTTTTATTTTTTTTATTTTCAGTTTTAAGTTTTATTAAGATGACAACCAAAGCATCAGGCTCAACCCACGCTCGAACTCGTACTCAAACCCGAAGCCCCCAACCCATAAACTCGTGCACGACTCGAGGAATCACCACCGACCAACGTTCGACTTCCTCCTCCACGCGTGCACGTGCACGGCGCCTCGGCCATGCTGCGGCGAACCGCACCCCTCTCGGCAAATCACGATTTACTCAATGACACAAAAACGAATCTCAGATTACCATATAAAAATCGAAATCGAAATTTAGCCATTGAGTCGAAAAACTGGAAACACGGCCATCAATATAAACGCCTCGCGATCTCCGTATAGACCACCAGAGAAGCCCAAAGTTCCTCTATACCTCGACAACACGACCAACTTCCTTCCTCTTGAATGGCGTGAAGCTCGATCACGCATAGGTGACGAACTCATCGCATTTACAAGCATGCCAAAAACTAGAATAGAAACCCTAAATTGATTCGGTTTTACAAATTTACACAATGAAAAAAATATAGCATATTTTTCCCGAGATCACTGATGATCATACTATCCTCAAATCAAATTTCAATGGTTAAAATTGATCATAGTGTTTAAAATTTGTAAAAGTGTAATTTTTGTTTACATACAAACTGCTCTTCAAATACTAACTTAAAAATCCAAATTTTTGTTTTAGAAATCATGAATTGCAGTATGAATTCAATATATAACCTTGACTTAATGTTTCACAACATTTGATTTTATCAATTTTCTACTTACTTACCTGTAAAATAAGGTTACTGTGAATATTTCAACAGGATTTTTAAACCATCTTTAAGATCTAAATTTTAAGTTTTAAATCTCTTGTTCGAATTGAAAAGAAAATTAACCTTAACAATAAATAACACCAGATAGATTTAAGGTTTGAAACAAACACCCTGTAGCAATCTCTGAGGAACATAGAACATCACATAAACATGTGCAAACTAAAGCACACACAAGCCAAATATTAATGAGGTTTGAACTGATTTTTAATTGACTTAAAACTTTAAAAATTTTGTTTACTCACATGGAAATCCTTTTGAACAAATAACATTTCTAATTTTCTTTTGAAAGCCTGAAGAACTATCCTTGAATCTGTTTCAAAGTTTTGAATAAAATCTGAATTTGCCTGCATCTTTTTTTTCTTTTCTGTTTTCCTCTTTATATTTTTTTCCTTCTTTTAGGTATACTTCTGTAACCAACTAAATAAAGGATGCATACACAGATATATATATATATATATATATATATATGAGATAGGAAGTTATGTAAATGGAAAGAAGTTAACCAGGTTAGGTGTTATCTATTAGTACACTATTTCAATTTTTGTTTTATCAGGCAAGCTTCTCTTTTTTCTTTTTTTTTTGTGGGCTGATATGATAAAACATTAAATGCTAATGTACTTATTGTTTACCTTAATCCTATTAGTACATAGATATTTATCACTTGCCTAGCATAATCATTTACAGGTCATACATAATACATACCTACTTACTGTCAGCATATGCTATATATAGTATTCTTTTTTTTAAGTATGTTGATCAGATCTATTCACCGCAAAAATAAAGATTTGTAAATATCTTAAATAGACACAAAGATGTGAACAGAAGAGCATTAATTGATGTGTTGTTTAATTTGTTTACATAACTATAATTATGTTGTACTGAGCATATAGATTTGGTATGTAAAAGTACATTTGTAGTCAATCTACGGCTTGTATATGAAGCTATATTTTGTATGTAAACATTTCTTTTATTACTTCTAGTCCAAATAATTTATACACACATGTATTGTCAGGTATTGTTTTGTCATCTTCTAGTTGATTCTTCAATCTATATATTTGTCTGATATTATGTTATACTTGTTTTTAGTTCATTCTATACTTTGTGAAAAAACAAATTTGTGTC
The DNA here is from genome assembly GCA_030765085.1 of Allium cepa. Lineage (NCBI taxonomy): Eukaryota > Viridiplantae > Streptophyta > Magnoliopsida > Asparagales > Amaryllidaceae > Allium > Allium cepa. The sequence continues at coordinate 69,873,235 of CM060930.1, read as the reverse complement.
AGGTATTTTTTTTTTACACATTTGATTTGCTTGAAAACATTTGTTTCACAATTGCTAACTTGAATAATTTACATATATCTGATTGTTGTTGATTATGTATAAAAATATTTTGTTTAGTTAACTTCTAATTTACATAAGTTATACATAAAAGTTAGAGTTTGGTTTTACATTACATTTAATTTTGTTTGACTTATACTTTGTGTTCTTATACCTTGTTCATATTTTAGCTTTGTTTACAAGTTGTTAAGTTATGTTGTAAGAAATCTTAACTAATTAATCCTTATTTTAAATTTTACATTTGAATTTTATATTTAACTATCAATGTTCAAGTCATATTCAAAATGATTTCTTACTTATATTTGTATTCATTTCTATTTGTACTGTACTATCACTTATTTAAATTAAGTTATACACACATATTTGATTTATAATTTACATTTGTATTTTATATTGTTAGAATTGGATGCTAATTTAAAAATTATCATTCATATGTATATTTCCAAATGTAAACAAAGTACAGTATTTTAATTCAATTACATAAGGTAAATATTATTAAGAAATTTTATTTAAATTTCCAGATCAAATTTCCTTTTTAAAAATACAAATTTATATAAACAAATGGCAATTATTTCCAAAATCATATCCATTTGAAAATAATCAGTTCACATTTTATTTAATCATATTAAATATTTATTAAAATAAACAGGACCAAAAACCAGCGTCGTTACATAGAGTATGGTATTCGTCTCTGCATTAAATCCATGTCTAGATAATCCAATCATTTTTATCCAAAGCCGTAATCATCTCTCAAATAAGTATAATGATTTTTAAACTGTTTATGTTCATAGTTGACACTCCACTTTGCATTAAATTCTTTTTCTAATCTTTTCCATGAATCTAATGTAGTTGAAGCTCCTTTGTGACCATGATTGCTGACCACTCTCACGCATAGCTCAAGAAAGTGTTTTCCATTTCGGGATTTTTAGAAAAAGCAGCGCTACTCTTCGAAGCTGCATTTGAAATTTCACTTTTCGTATACTTACGTTTATAGTTCCCACGTGATGTCATTCCTACACGTGTTTTGAATTTTATGGAAAATTTTACATATCTTCTGTAATATTATTACTTAGCAAAAAAAAGAATGAACATCAATGAATTTTCCTGCAGTGGGGAAAAAAGTTTACATAAATTCATATTTTGATATAATAATCTAACTAATTGATTTTCCTCCTTGGAAAAATGCAGTTATTAAATTTGTTAGCTGTAAAATGAAATATGAAGACAGTAGAATAGCATTAACATCTAACTAGTATCACCAATAACCTTTTCTTACTAACACCTAACTATATTTCAGAAAATAAAAATTAGAAAATTTGAAATTTACGATGAATTAAGTAAACGGATAGTAAAAATTACAATAAATAAAGTCAGATATATGACTGTCAACTATCATGTTCATGAATGTCTATGTTGTACCCTATAGGAAACGATGCTCACATGATAATCACATCCGAAATGCAAAGGCGTGTATATGTGGAAGCTTGAACTATTTAACTGTATTACGGAGTTATTTTTACTTTGTTAATTAACCAGTACCTCGACTTGACTTTTGTCCAATTTTTTGTTAAATTACAAACTGGTCTTATGGTGTCTTTGATCTATTATCGTTTGACAATATCAACATAGGAGGAGAATAATATTTACATATATATAAATACTTGGGTACTGTCAAAACAAGAGTGTGATAGGAGAAGTTCATAGAAGATGAAGGCTGAGGGTAAAAATAATCCAACTGAGAAGAATTGGTAAGATGCTTTTAAGTAGGTGAAATGAGAAAACAAAATTGGCTTCAAGAGCACAGTAACTTCATTGGTGGAGACAGAAAGTTTGACTTCAATGGAATATAGCAGTAACACATGGCCTCTGTACCAAAAGCAGGGCACAACTACATATGAACAGTAAAGTACTTGACGCCATATTTCCATCGCACTTTCATTTAAATTCAGCATGCTTTATTAACAAAATTACAACCTATGCGCTAGAAATGAAGCCAACAGAAGTAAAAAAGTGCTGCAATATGATATTTATATATAAAAGCATGAACAAAACTTACCTCATGTGAATAAAGCCTACAAAGCTAAGCTGATGTTGTAGATAAAAAAATAACCGAAAACGCTGTTATTTATAAGGAAGAAGAGCATCTATATAAATTAGGTACCTTTTTTTCTTTTCAAAAAGCACTTTTTCAATAGCTGAATGAAAAAAGCTTAATGCATTCAGTGCTTTTTGGGTGTTTGGTGACTTTGTTCATTCAGCAAGAATCGGTCAAATTGGCTGAATGGTAAATAGCAGATATTTTTTCCTTTTTAAACTGCTGATTCCAACCAACGACTAATTTACATAGTTGACCTTCTTCTTTATAAATAACAACGTTTCCGGTCATTTTTTATCTGCAACATCAGATCGGCTTTGCAGACTTTATTCACATGAGGTAAGTTCTGTTCATGCTTTTATTTATAAATATCGTATTGCAGATTCCGTTGGCTTCATTTCCAACGCATAGGTTGTACTTTTGTTAATAAAGCATGCTGAATTTAAATGACAGTGCGATGGAAATATGGCCTTAAGTACTTTACTGTTCATATATAGTTGTGTCCTGCTTTTGGTACAGAGGCCATGTGTAACTGTTATATTCCTTTGAAGTCAAACTTTCTGTCACCAATGAAATTACTGTGCTCTTGAAGCCACTTTTATTTTCTCATTTCACCTGCTTAAAAGCATCTTACCAGTCCTTTTCAGTGGGATTATGTTTACCTTCATCCTTCATCTTCTATGAAGTTCTCCTATCACACTCTTAATTTTACAGTACCCAAGTATTTATATATATGTAAATACTATTCTCCTGCTTTGTTGATATTGTCAAATGATAATAGATCAAAGACACTATAAGACCAGTTTGTAATTTAACAAAAGAGTGGACAAATGTCGGGTTGAGGTAGTGGTTAGTTAAGAAAGTAAAAATACTCGGTAATACAATTAAATAGTTTCAAGCTTCCACATATATACGCCTTTGCATATCGGATGTGATTATCATGTGAGCATCATTTCCTATAGGGTACAACATGGACGTTCATGAACATGATAGTTGATAGTTATATATCCGACTTTATTTACTGTAATTTTTACTATTCGTTTACTTAATTCATCGTAATTTTCAAATATTCTAATTTTTATTTTCTCATATAGTTAGGTGTTAGCAAAAAAAAGGTTATCGGTGATACTAGTTAGACGTGACTGCTATTCTACCTTCTTCATATTGCATTTTACAGCTACTATTTCATAACAAATTTAATAAATTCATTTGTCCAAGGAGGAAAATCAATCAGTAAGACTATTATATCAAAATATAAATTTATGTAAACTTTTTTTCCACTACCATGATAATTCATTGCTGTTCATTCTTTTTTTTGCTAAGTAATAATATTAAAGAAGATATGTAAAAAAATTCCATAAATTACAAAACACATATAGGAATGACATCACGTGGGAACTATAAACGTAAGCATAAGGCAAGTGAAATTTCAAATGCAGCTTCGAAGAGTAGGGCTGCATTTTCTAAAAATCCCGAAATAGAAAAATACTTCCTTGAGCTATGTGTGTGAGAGGTCAGCAATAAGGTTATAAAGGAGCTTCACTTACTTTAGATTCGTGGAAACGATTAGAAATTTTTTTTAATGCAAAGTGGAGTGTCAACTATGAACATAAACAGTTTAAAAATCATTATACTTATTTGAGAGACGATTACGCGCTTTGGATAAAAATGATTGGAATATCTGGACATAGATTTAATGCTGAGATGAATACCATACTCTGCTCCCTGAAAAATGGTGATGTCATTAACGAAAGTCCATTGCATATTCTTGAAATAATTCATAATAACAATTTAGTTAATGTTAATGCATTTGTATATTGATTTATCATATGTGCTTTCAATACACAGCAACATCGTAAAGCATGAAAATTTTGAAATAATCCTTTAGAGAACATTGAGATGTTAAAAGTGATTTTTGAAGCTACACTTGCACAAGGAGAAAATGCATGGTCATCTGCATCAACAAAACCATCCTCTAATGTGGATAATATCTAAGTGGATGATGGCGTACTAACGTTAGCTAATGCAGAAATAGAAGAAACTCACATACCTGCTTATGTGGATGATGATTTTTTGATGGGATTATTGTAAATGAAGAACGTGATAGTCCTTTTAATGGAGAAGTTGGCGATAATGGTCCTTCCAAGTGTACACCTCGTCCTTCACAGCATAAGGTTCAGATGGTGAACCGATTGGGAAACAAATTAAAGTACTAGTTTATGTTATAAAAGAACAAATTAACAAGGAGGAGACTCATATGAGACCTTCACTAAATGACGTAATTATTGCTTTAAACTAATTGAAGGACATGAGTGTCTTGTCCCAGCAAGATTATATCAAAGTGAAAGTGTTATTTTGTGAGAAACTAGAACTAAGATTAGCATTCATGGACGAAGAGAGCATAGTTAACGGAATTGAGTTCCTGACTTATGTATTGGGCATGCAATATATATAAATGGGAACAAGATGGTGTTGTTAGGTTTAGTTTCTTTAATAAATAATTTGACGGATTACAATAGTTATGTGTAATCAAATAACATGTTATATGTATCTCCACTTATTTTGTTAAATAAAATGTGCATTCAATATTTTTCTAGTCTTCGCTGATGTATGTACTTAACTCAAGTTGTAGTTCCTTTTTAAATACTGCAGCATAATTTGTGAATATTCTAACTTTTATTGTCTCAAATTATATGATGATGTCAAAAAATGGTTACTAGTGAAATTGTTGTCACTTTTACTATTGCTTCAGACAAAAAATGTGACGCCCCACCTCTATACCCACGCTAGCCAAGAACACTACGGTGTAATGCTGTCAACTAGCACGGAGAATAAGGCTGTTGAGGAGCGACCATCCGTGTAATTTCTTTGCGCGAGCACCGATATGTCAGATAATATAACATGCATTCTATTTTAAAGAGGAAATCTGACATACCGACGCAAACTCAAAGCTACTACATGGTGGCTATATACATCCTTCGGAAACAAATATAGAAATAAACATAACATAAATCAGTCACAGATAATTCATATCACAAAGGCGGAAATAGATATGAATAAAACACATGAAAGTGTACATCAGAGTAGTGGTCAAGAAGATCCACAACATCACAAAAAGAATAGATACAAGTGCTAGACAAAAGAATAAGTATACATCATAAAGTCTGTATCTCAAATGTATACAACAAAAACTACTAAACTAGAGTAGTTAGCCAAAAGTCAGAAGATGGTTCCAGGTAGGAAGCCATGAGTAAGCACCTGTAATATCTCAGTCTGACCCGAGTATTATTTAAGAAGAAAATAATAAACGGATCAGTCTAGCTATAAATATCAGATGAAGTAATATATAATAAGAGATATGACATAAATATATAATAATCACAACGCCAAGCTGTGATAAATAGGTATTTGAAAACCAACAAGAGATTAATCAATATCACAATAATCTACACAAGATAAAAAGGAATGTCATACTCCTAATTTCATTCACCAAGCCACAATAAATGACATATATATCAATGCCCATCGTAAAAGTTGGTGAAACATAAATTCCAGAAATCAACACACGAAATCCAGAAATCACAAAAAGGTATGTGTGAATCGAATCACACAAATGGTGTCTAGGCTAACCGAAAAAGTATGTGTGAATGGAATCACACAAATGGTGTCTAGCCTAACCAAACAGCAAAAAGGTATGTGTGAATGGAATCACACAAGTGGTGTCTAGGCTAACCGAAAAAGTATGTGTGAATGGAATCACACAAATGGTGTCTAGCCTAACCAAACAGCATAAAGGTATGTGTGAATGGAATCACACAAGTGGTGTCTAGGCTAACCGAAAAAGTATGTGTGAATGGAATCACACAAATGGTGTCTAGCCTAACCAAACAGCAAAAAGGTATGTGTGAATGGAATCACACAAGTGGTGTCTAGGCTAACCGAAAAAGTATGTGTGAATGGAATCACACAAATGGTGTCTAGCCTAACCAAACAGCAAAAAGGTATGTGTGAATGGAATCACACAAGTGGTGTCTAGGCTAACCGAAAAAGTATGTGTGAATGGAATCACACAAATGGTGTCTAGCCTAACCAAAACACAAACAAAGAGACATCGCACATTGCTAGTCTAAACCATAAAGATGATCGTCATGATCAACGAGAAGTGTCAATTACAATAAGCTAGTAAATATATGAGCTTAGCTTCATGTCCCATAACCACTAGCTTAACTTAAATATTTACGAACAAATTGTAGATCTCCACTAGAAAATTATTACAAGGGTTTCAATTGAACAAGTCCAAGAATTAACCAACAAAGTGAACGCAAGTGTTTCATACCACTTGTTTTACTAAGTCGTTTAATTAGATTTCTCATACGAGTGAGGTAAAGGCTTGTATATACTAATAGATTGGAAAACGGTTTAAGAAACGAGCTTTGTAATTAAAATAGTGTTGAAATCGTTTTGATGAAAGAATTTTGTTATTTACTACTAGTATAGAAAACCTTTATATTTTTAAAGTGACAAATCACAAAGAAGATTGTAGGAACAATCGGGCATAAAAATTCACATTCGAAGACGTGAATAAAATCCAAAGAAATCGATATAAAATCCATCAAAGTGGATATATCTAAAATTCCTAAAGAAAAGGTCATCAAAGTCGATAATAAATGACAACAATAAAAGGGAGACAACACGAATCGATTAAAGTTGGATATTCAAACGGATTAGCAAAATAGGCTAATCTGGCAAAAATCATCAGGTCGGTCGACCGGACCCCCTGAGTCGGTCGACCGAACCAAAGGTTGGAAACCTCTCGGGACAGCAGGTCGGTCGACCGAACCCTGTACTCGGTCGACCGAACCTTAAAACAGAAAGTGCTTATGCACTTGGAAGTAGGTCGGTCGACCGGACCAGGAAGGTCGGTCGGCCGAACCTGTTTCCAGCCTCTTCCCTGCCTATTACAAATGAGGTTAAATCTTGACCAAATTGCATTCTCTCGAGCAACGGCGCTAAGGGTTTATGTCAATCGACTACCCGGCCCTATAGCTCTTCGATGCATCTCCAAAAACATGATCAAAGATCAAAGCTATGATTTTATTTTTTTAGGAATTGAACCCAAAATACTAAAAATTGGAATATTCACAAAAGCAATCCAAATCAAAATCAAATGTACACGAATAAGTGTTAGGAATTCATACCTAACAATAGAAGAGAATTATAAGCATAGATGTGAGATTAAAAATCTCACCTTTGCACTAAAATTTATGAAGATGAAGCTTGAAAGCAAAGGGGAATCAACCACTCTTCAAATCCAACTCTAGAAGCTTGAATCTAAGCTAAAAAGAGAAACATTTCCCAAAGTTAGGTTTAGGAAATTTCTGAAATTGAATGGAGAAAGAGTTGGAGAAGAAGAAGGAGATACTTACTAATGGGTTCTCATAGATTTTGGAGCAAGAACTTGGATTTGCAAGAGGAACTAGGGCTTGGAGTTTTAATTTCCACTCTCTTCTACCATTGTTGCTAAAGCTTGAAGAGTTAGGAATTAGAAATGAAGTAATGAAGAGGAGAGGGGGATTGGGACTGAGTTAGTAAGTGGTTAATTGGCTCAGCCCAAACCAATGCCCAAAGCAAAAAGTAGAAAAAATCAACTTTCTCCAAACATATCGAAGCTTATACTCAAAAAGGTCACAAACGGCATTTTGAACTCAATGGGGGTGGTCTCGAGTCCTAATTCGACCGTATGCTAAAAGTAGATTTTCGGACTAAAATCCGACTAACGATAAAATATTTAAATAAAATATTTAAATATAAAATCGATAAATATGCGGGTTGTTACAAAAAATCGTAGAAATATTCGACAAAAAGTTTTAACTTCGTAACTTTATTGGAAAAAGTACATGCAAGAGCTCATGAATGGTTCTTCTATTGTGATGTACGATAAGTTCAGAATGGACAAATCATCCTTTGTAAAGTTATGTTCCTACTTTCGAGAAAAGAGTTGGCTTCGCGATAGTAAGCATGTAGATGTTGAAGAGAAAATGGCAATATTCTTATCCATCATAAGTCATAATTATAGGAATCGTATTGTAAGATATCGTTTTCAACATTCCGGCTAAACGGTCAGCAAGTACTTTCATGAAGTTTTGACAGCCGTGAGAGATTTTGCTCAAAAATTGATAGTCCCACCTGATTTTGATAAATCTATGGAAAATATATGATCTCATATAGAACTTTGCTAAGACCCTTTAAGGGTGCAATTGGAGCATTAGATGACACTTTAGCAGATGCAAATATTCCAATCCATGACCAAATTCCATTTCAAGGCAGGGGTCAAGGTAATTGCTATCAAAATGTCATGGAGGTGTGTGATTTCGATATGAAATTCATATATGTAATGGTAGGATGGGAGGGAATAGCTCATGATTCTACAGCCCTCAATGAAACAGTTCGTAATCGTGCGAATAATTTTCCAATTCCTCCCTTATGTAAGTAAATTCCAATATTTTAGTTATATTAATAATGTCAACATATTGACTTAACTTCTTATTTTGATACAGATATGTACTACCTTTGTGATGCTGCTTATATAATGCTAGAGGATTTTTATCTCCGTATCGCAACACACGTTATTAGTTGAAAAGTTATAAAAATAACGCCGATACAAATAAGAAAGAAATATTCAACCATGCACATGCTCGATTAAGAAATGTCATTGAACGAAGTTTTAGGGTACTAAAAAAAAGATTCCCTATTTTAGTAAAAATGTCTCCGTACAAATTTTCTTATCAAAGAGATATTGTGATTGCATGCATGACGATACAGAATTTTCTACGTCGTGTTTCACTTTCTGATAAGCTATTTTTGGAAGCAGAACAAGATGATAACACTGGAAATGTTTTCAATCAAACAAACAATGATGATAATTAAGAACCGTCACAGGCTCCACCAAGTCATAGTGAAATGTTTTCAACCGAATCACAGGCTTTTATGTCAAATTTACGTGATCAAATTGCAGATCTTCTTTAAGTTGTTGTAAATTTGTTAGTTTAGCTAATAACACGAGTGGACAATGTTTTTTTTTACTTATTTTAAAGGACAGTTGACTAATTTTTTAGTTTCAATTTATTAGAAAATTATTGCATGTATACACACCGTAAATATTCAAATTATTAATAATCGAGGGCAAAGTTGTCAAACAAAAAAACAGTACAATAAAAAAAAATTAATCAGCAAACAATATTTCAAATATTCAGCATTCAACATTCAGCTTTACTATTCAGCATTCAGCATTCAGCATTCAGCCATTTTTATCAAACGAAGCCATAGCCGTTGGTTGGAATCAACAGTTTAAAAAGCAAAAAAATATCTGTTTTTTATTGTTCAGCCAATTTGATCAATTCTTGCTGAATGAACAAAGTCACCAAACACTCAAAAAGCACTGAATGCATTAAGCTTTTTTCATTCATCAGCTGAAAAAGTGCTTTTTGAAATATACAAACGGTACCTTAGTCCAATGATCACTAACATCTATTTTCAGGGAATGCTTTATAAAAATTCTGCATGTTTCATTATCATTTTCTAATTACCTTTCAACTCATAGCATGTTTAGAGGCTATGAACGTGTTATTATCATAATGGCCTCCATACATTAGATGTGTTACAATACCTTTCAACTCGTCTCATGTTTAGTGCTATAAACTTATTATTATCATAATGGCCTCAACATTTGAGGCATGTTACAAAAAATAAATATCTTCAATATGGTGCCAGAATGAATTTTAACTTTGAGGTTGTTGTATATGTTAACAACGAGCAAACAAAAGGCACTTGCCATAATCTCAATCAAAGCTTTTATGATCTAGTGAGCATATCTACATGTATGATATATTATTTTATTGGAATGAAGTAGTATTCTCCAACCCATATTGATGACCAAAACCTGTCCAAAATATTTGAATCTGGTTTGACTGGTGATCTGAATGTATCTAACAAAGTTCGAAATTCTATTTTTCTTTTCCGTTTCTGCCATTGGTAATAGTAAAATTTTCGGATTCGTTCCGAAAATTCCAGAAGTTCCACTTTAATTCCGGTTTTCTAATTACGGTATTTTTTTTGCTTTATTTGCCATATACGCTAATAAATATCTAATACTGTCGTAAATTTATAGTACATATTTTACATTACATATAAAATGCATACTTTAATTAAAATTCCAATGTGTAAGATTTTGTATTATTCATTTGAGATTTTAAAACTTTGATCAATTTTGAAAATTTTGAATTGTTTGTTATGATTCGATGTAAATTAACAAAAATATAACAACTTTTTTTATGAAACAACATGATTTCTTCTCCATTTATTTATTGTCCCGATTAATTTGTTTTTTTTATTTTTATATATCTGTTGTATTTTTTATTTTTTTATAAGTTTTTTTCAATATATGAAAAGAAAATCCGGGATTTAGAGCGGAATTAGAGTTTTGATCGGATTCCGTTCCGGCTATGAACGGAACCACCAAAATTCCGCCAGAATTTCCAACCATGGTATCTAATGGTTATGTGTCTCCGGTCAGATTTGTGCTTAAGAACACTCTAGAGCCTAATTTCAACTTGTTGATCCAAACCGAACCACATTCACCTCGTTCTATTCAGGCAACTTATGTAGTTTACAATCCACACCAATTAGGTCATAGGCTATGTCTGTCTTTGTGATGCAGCGCAATCTGAAAAATCACAAGTCGTAGGTCACTCACGACCTATTGAAGGTCGCCCACGACCTAACAGTAATGATCTGCGACCTATGAAAGTTGGTTTGCCTGGAGAATTAAGTCGCTCAGATTTTAGGTCGCGAACGACCTATCAGGAACGACCTAGCAAATATTGCTTACGAGCTAACAAACGTGTTTTAGGTCGGCAACGACCTAGTGGAGACACGTGATATAACTTAGGTCGCATACAACCTAACGAGCTAAGGGAAACAGGACAATGGAAAGGCCGCGTGTTTTTAAGCCGCTCCAATCTAATGTTCAACGACCTACGACCTAAGGTAGGTCACAGAAGGGGTTACGACTTATGTTATGTCGTGTACAAAGTTAAGTCGCTGATGGTTTTAGGTCGCTGAAGCTCAATCTGAAGACGTGTTTTCTTAAGTCGCTCGAGTGTTGAGTCGTCTGTATGTTGTATCTTTAGGTCGCATAAGGGGTTATGATCTTAAGTCGTTTGTATTTTAGGTCGTGGCTTTTGCTGCCGTTGTCATGAGTCGTGTGTGTTGTATATATGTGCGGGTATGTTGTGTGTGTTGGTTTGTTAAGTCGCTAACGACCGTGTTAGGTCGTAAGTCGTGTGTGTTTTTTTTATAAGCCGCGGACGACCTAAGTTAGGTCGGTGGTACTGTTTAGTTGAACCGTGAAATGTTGTAGCCTATAAATAGGCATTGTGTTGGTCATTTGTAACTAGTTCATTTTGAATAAAATTCCTCTTTTGTTAGCTTTGTGCTTTCATCCAAATTGGTACTTGAGTGTAATCTCCTATCTCCACCTACGGTATTCGAGTGCGCTCGAATCAACGTTCGTTGAAGCCAATTCGCGGAATCAAGTGCGCTTGATCAACGCTCGAAGAATTGTAGATCTCTTTTCATGGTATCGTACGCGATCAACATGTCAGAGATAGCTAGAATTCGGTATCTTCGGATCAACGAATTTGGGCCTTGCAGTATTTTCAATCCACCAATTGCTACTTTCACCGTTCCATCTAATTTTCATTTTATCCGCTGCGTCAGTTTGGTATGAGAGCTAGACTTTGCCAATCATAGCTAAGCCAAGTCTTGGAACCAAGGAGTTTGAAGTAGGCCGAGTTGAGTTGAAGCCTAGCCGAGAATTGAAGCGTCAATTTTGGTATCATTTGTTTGAAGTATTCAAGGCCGAGAGTTGAAGTTTTTGAAGTTTGTGTTTGAATTGTTGAAGCATTTGTGTTTGATTCAATCATGCCTCCGAGGAGAGCTAACTGCCACCAGAATGTTGAAGCGTTGTATAGAAGAGAAGAAGCCGAGCAAATGGAACAACGTATCAATGAAAAATTTGATGAAGGCATTGGAAAGTTAGAGAAACTGATGATTGACATGAATGAAGGTCAAAGAAGAAGGTCGCCAATCTCGAACCATGGAGGAAACAGAGTTTCGCCATCGGTTACGGAAGCGAGGAGTGTGTCGCCACAATCTTTTAGAGAAAGAAGAGAAACGTCAATTTCATCGAGAAGAGATCACCATGAATATAGACATGAAGAGAGGAGAACTCCACGTGAGTTTGAAGATGAGCCATATAGAGATGAAGAGAGACATAGTAGAAGAGACATGTGTGATCAAAGGGATGATAATGGTCGAGATCGATATAGACGTACATTTGAGTATGATGAAGATGGTGATAGAGCTAGCATTCATTATCGAGATCGAGACCAAGTACGAAATGTATATCGGGATGTTGAAGATGATCGACGTTGGGAGTCGGGTATGAAGATAGAAATTCCAGAATTCAAAGGTGGAATGGTTGCAGAAGAATTCTTGGATTGGTTGTCTAATGTTGAAGAGATCTTTGATTTCAAAGAGGTTCTGGAGAATCGTCGAGTGAAGTTGGTTGCTACTAGGTTGAGGGGGAGAGCTATGGCGTGGTGGCAGCAAACCAAACTTACACGAGAATGGATGGGGAAGTCGAAGATTGAGTCATGGGAGAAGATGAAGAAGTTAATGAAGGCTACATTCTTGCCTTACAATTATCAATCACTCATGTATCAGAGGTTGCAGAATCTAAGACAAGGGACAAAGACTGTTAATGATTATGCTGATGAATTTTATCAACTGATTGCTCGAAATGACATTATGGAGACAGAGGAACAGCTGACTGCTAGATTTGTTGGAGGGTTGAGGATGCAGATTCAAGACATGGTGAATATGTTTGATCCTAGATCTGTGGCGGAAGCACACCAAAAGGCGTTGGCTTGGGAGAAGCAGGGAAGACGAGGAGGTGGTGTGTTTCCAAGTTCCAATTTTCAAAGCAAGGGCGCTAGTGGGAATTCCAATGTTTCTAAATCTGTCAGTAGACCAGTTGTGAATGAAGTTGCGAAGGCGAAGGTCAACAACAGTTTCAAATGTTATAATTGCCAAGAAGTGGGTCACAAGAGTAATGAATGTCCGAAGCCAAAGAAAGAAACTACGATTGCTGAAGCTGAAGGTGAGAATGTTGATGAAGGTTATTCTAATCCAGCCGAGGAGGATGAATGGGATATTGCGTCAGGAGATGAAGGATGTAATCTAATGATGAGGAGGTCTTGTTTAACACCGAAGCAGGAAGAAGAAGCTAGTTGGTTGAGGAGTAATATCTTTCAGTCGACATGCACTATTCTGGGGAAGGTTTGTAAATTTGTGATTGACGCAGGAAGTTGTGAAAATATTCTTTCTACTGAAGCTGTGAGAAAGTTGAAGTTGAAAATGGAGAAACATCTTAATCCTTACAAGTTAGCGTGGCTAAGAAAAGGAGGAGAGGTGAAGGTGGACAGGCGAGTTCGAGTTCCATTTTCTATTGGGAAGAAGTATAAAGACGAGATTTGGTGTGATGTTGTGGAAATGGATGTTTGTCACTTGCTTTTGGAAAGAACATGGCAGTATGATCGAGCAGTGCAGCATGACGGTCGAACCAATAGCTACAGTTTTATGTTTGAAGGTGTTAAGATAATTTTAGTTCCGAAGAAGAGACAACAAGGAGAAAACAAATCAGAAGAGATTGAGGAGCTGAAGACTCTGTTGACTTTGAAAGAATTTGTCGAAGAAGTAGAGGAGAGTCCAGAGGTATTTTTGTTGATTGGGCATGACGCCACTGAATCCGTTAAAGTTCCAGAGGAAGTAAAGCCGGTATTGGAAGAATTCAGAGATGTGTTTCCTGAGGAGTTACCAACGGAGTTACCACCGTTGAGGGATATTCAGCATCAGATTGATCTTGTGTCAGGGGAAGTATTACCACACAGACCACATTACAGGATGAGTCCTAAGGAGCATGAAGAACTGAGAAGGCAGGTAGAGGAGTTGTTAGAACAGGGACATGTTCAGGAGAGCTTGAGTCCTTGTGCAGTGCCAGTTTTATTGGTGCCAAAGAAGGATGGTTCGTGGAGGATGTGTACGGACAGTCGGGCTCTAAACAAGATCACTGTGAGATACAGATTTCCTATGCTGATGTTTGATGATTTGATTGACCAGTTGAGTGGATCTGTTGTGTTTTCGAAGATTGACTTGAAGAGTGGATACCATCAGATTCGTATTAGACCGGGTGATGAGTGGAAGACTGCTTTTAAAACAAGGGAAGGTTTATACGAATGCTGGTTATGCCGTTTGGCTTGTCAAATGCTCCGAGTACTTTTATGAGAGTAATGAACCAGATTTTCAGACCATTCATTGGGAAGTTTGTAGTAGTTTACTTCGACGATATTTTGATCTATAGTGGGAGTATGGAAAAGCATGTCCAACATTTGCGTGAAGTACTGTTGATTCTACGACAGGAGAAATTTTATGCTGCAACGATGAAGTGTGTGTTCATGACGCGCAGTATTTTGTTTCTGGTATATGTTCTGTCGAAGGAAGGTATTCAAGTGGATGAAAGTAAAGTAGAAGCTGTCAGGAGTTGGCCACAACCCAAGACAATTACTGAAGTGAGAAGCTTTCATGGGTTGGTTTCATTTTACCGAAGATTCATTCCACACTTTAGTAGTGTAATGGCACCTATAACCGATTGCATGAAAGGAAAGAAGTTTGAGTGGTCAGAGGAAGCAGGGGTTGCTTTTGAGAAGATCAAGACACTATTGACGATAGCACCAATTCTAGTTTTACCGGATTTTCAGTTGTTGTTTGAATTACATACTGATGCATCGAAGGTTGGGGTTGGTGGAGTTTTGAGTCAGAAAGGAAGACCAATTGCTTATTTCAGTGAGAAGTTGTCTGGAGCTAAGTTGAGATATAGCACTTATGATGTTGAGTTTTACGCAATTGTTCAAGCTGTGAAGCACTGGAGACATTACATGTTTCATAAGGAGTTTGTTCTTTATACGGATCATGAAGCTTTGAAGCATTTGCAAGGGCAGGACAAGATTTAAGCTAGGCATGCTTCATGGGTCGCGTATCTGCAGCAGTTTACTTTTGTTGTAAAGCACAAATCAGGGGTGCCGAATCATGTAGCTGATGCATTGAGCAGGAGGAATCACTTGTTGACAACGTTGAATGTTGAAGTAACAGGATTTGAGCTACTACCTGAGTTGGTTGAAGAGGATCCTTACTTTGCAAAGTTTGTTGAGAAAGTTAAGGATGGGAGTACTGATGAATTTGTGTTGGTTGATGGATTTTTATTCAAGGGGAATCGATTATGTATACCAGATTGCAGCTTGAGAATGAAGATTATCAAGGAATTGCATGAAGAAGGACATGTTGGACGTGATCGCACATTACAATTGATTTCTCAATCTTATTATTGGCCGTCGATGAGAAGGAAAGTTGAAAAGTTTATGCGTAGATGTCATGTTTGTCAGGTTTCGAAAGGGACAGCTACAAATGCGGGATTGTATATGCCTTTACCTGTTCCGACAAAACCATGGGTGGATGTGAGTATGGATTTTGTTTTGGGTTTGCCTAGAACTCAAAGGGGTAACAATTCCATTTATGTGGTGGTTGACCGATTTTTGAAGATGGTACATTTTATTGCTTGTAAGAAGACGGCGGATGCTGTTCATGTTGCTCAGTTATATTTTAAGGAGATCTATCGACTACATGGGTTACCAGAGTCTATCGTGTCAGATAGAGATACTCGTTTTCTGAGTCATTTTTGGTTAAGTTTGTGGAAGATGGTCGGAACGAAGCTGAAATTTAGTAGCGCTTATCATCTGCAAACTGATGGACAAACGGAGGTGGCTAACCGATCGTTGGGAAATTTATTGAGATGTCTGGTGAAAGATAATCTGAAAAGCTGGGATATAAAACTATGTCAAGCGGAATTTGCAAATAATCACGCTATGAATCGAAGCACTGGATTTAGTCCGTTTCAAGTTGTATATTCTGAAATTCCGAAAGGACCGTTGGATTTAACAACAGTGCCATATCAGAAGGTAGTTGTTAAGCGGGCTAGTGACTTCGTAAATGAGTTACAGGAGTGCCACAGAACTGTTCATGAACGGTTGCTTGCATCTAATAAAAAGTATAAACGACTGGCAGATAAAAGGCGGAGAAGTGTGAATTTCGGGGAAGGTGATTTGGTTTACGCAGTGTTGACAAAAAATTGTTTTCCGGTGGGAACGTACAATAAATTGAAGGCGCAAAAAATTGGTCCAGTAGAAATTTTGAATAAAATCAATGAAAATGCGTATCAATTGAAGTTACCAGATGATGTTCATACTTCTGATGTTTTCAACGTCAAATACCTAATTCCGTTTCATGGAAATGAACTTGTTGTGGAAAAAGATGGTGGAAATTCGAGGTCGAATTTCTATCAACCGGGGGAGGATGATGCAGCGCAATCTGGAAAACACAAGTCATAGGTCGCTCACGACCTATTGAAGGTCGCCCACGACCTAACAGTAATGATCTGCGACCTATGGAAGTTTGTTTGCCTGGAGAATTAAGTCGCTCAGATTTTAGGTCGCGAACGACCTATCAGAAACGACCTAGCAAATATTGCTTACGAGCTAACAAACGTGTTTTAGGTCGGCAACGACCTAGTAGAGACATGCGATATAACTTAGGTCGCATACAACCTAACGAGCTAAGGGAAACAGGACAATGGAAAGGCCGCGTGTTTTTAAGCCGCTCCAATCTAATGTTCAACGACCTACGACCTAAGGTAGGTCGCGGAAGGGGTTACGACCTATGTTAGGTCGCGTACAAAGTTAAGTCGCTGATGGTTTTAGGTCGCTGAAGCTCAATCTGAAGACGTGTTTTCTTAAGTCGCTCGAGTGTTGAGTCGTCTGTATGTTGTATCTTTAGGTCGCATAAGGGGTTATGATCTTAAGTCGTTTGTATTTTAGGTCGTGGCTTTTGCTGCCGCTGTCATGAGTCGTGTGTGTTGTATATATGTGCGGGTATGTTGTATGTGTTGGTTTGTTAAGTCGCTAACGACCGTGTTAGGTCGTAAGTCGTGTTTTTTTTTTTATAAGCCGCGGACGACCTAAGTTAGGTCGGTGGTACTGTTTAGTTGAACCGTGAGATGTTGTAGCCTATAAATTGGCATTGTGTTGGTTATTTGTAACTAGTTCATTTTGAATAAAATTCCTCTTTTGTTAGCTTTGTGCTTTCATCCAAATTGGTACTTGAGTGTAATCTCCTATCTCCACCTACGGTATTCGAGTGCGCTCGAATCAACGTTCGTTGAAACCAATTCGCGGAATCAAGTGCGCTTGATCAACGCTCGAAGAATTGTAGATCTCTTTTCACGGTATCGTGCGCGTTCAACGTGTCAGAGATAGCTAGAATTCGGTATCTTCGGATCAACGAATTTGGGCCTTGCGGTATTTTCAATCCACCAATTGCTACTTTCACCGTTCCATCTAATTTTCGTTTTATCCGCTACGTCACTTTGTGAGCCCTTATTTGTCCCACAATTTAAGAGAAACGCAATCCATATAATTACTCTTTTTGTTTGGCTGAGCAAATTAAGAAGATGAACTTCGGAAGAATCAACATAATTTCTTGTCTTTTTATTTAATAAACATTTCTTTACCCAACTCAACCTTAAATCTAATGATTAACATGATATTCAGAGAAGTGTGAAGAAGAATATACTGAAGGCTAGGAAGGTAGAGTCAAAAGCGGATATAAATCTAATCGCATTGGTAAGGTAAAGTTTATACCAATGCTGCTTAGTCACTGTATTGTATAACATGCCTAAATACCTAGTAAAATTTGTTCTAATAATCATATTACATATAAGCAGGAAGAAACAAGCTGTACAAAAAGATCTGATAAGGGACAAATCATTGAAAATGAGATCAACAGGAACAAAAAACCAAGAGAAAGAAAAAGAACTAAAGTTCTAGCATCAAAGGAGTGAACTAATTATTTTTGTGGCGAATCTGATGGTGAAGAGGTAACACTCCAACTATTGTACTTTTTTTTCCTTTTCAAACTTCTAATTTGGTAAAAGGTTCTGCAGAACAATGATATGGATCAAAAAATCAGTATTAAAAGAAAGTGCAAATTGTTGGAGAAGGTTGAGAACAGGGGAAAACAAAATGGTGATCAGTCTGGTACAGAACGTAAATCTTCCCTACAAAGGGTCTTGATAGTAAAGAGAAGCCTGAGGTAATTTATGCCATAACTTCGATTTGCAATTTGTGTGGGAAATTATTACTTCTTGGATTTGTTTATACATAGGCATGCACACATTCAAAGAATAGTATCCTTCTACAAGGATTTGCTTCAAGTCAAATACTTTTTTGACAACGAAGTAAAAGTAGAGCATTAGACGCAAGTTTTAAATTATTGTTGATGTGCTTTGGTCTTGTGGAAGTTAACAGTTAATATCTTTCACAGGTTAAAATTGTTGCTTTATAATAAATTCAAAGTTTGTAGGAGGTTTAACGAACTCTCTGTCCCTCTCTAATTTAAATATCTATCTTGGTATGGTATCTAATTTAACATTTGAATAAACCAAAATTATTTGTACCAAGTAAAACAAATACCGCACCAGGTTCATATATTCTCCAGTTTAACACAGTGGCGGAGGTAGCTTCCAAGCTTAGCTAGGGCCAAATTGAGCTGCTTTTGATATCTCTGGCACAAATTGTATTGATTTGCCTTCAGCTAGGGCGTGAGCTTGGATTCAGCTAGGGCGGATGGTCAGATTTGGGGATTTTTTGCCAAGTTTGAGGATTTTGAGCTAGGGCAGTGGCCCTAGCTGGGAGAAGCGTGGCTCCGCCCCTGGTTTAACATTTTAAATCTTAACATTGTTCTGTGACTAATAGCATTTGAAGAAGATTCGTAAAGGAGAAGATGACTTAATGTGCCACCAGTGCCAGCGAAATGACAAGGGCAGGGTTATCAGTTGCATGATGTGCACGAGATAAAGGTTCTGTATGCCGTGTATCAAGTGCTGGTGAATTTTGTCTGGTTTGATCACGATCTCTTAAGGGATTTTTTAGCATAATCCCCATACTTTTGTGTATAGTGTGGGTGGGTTGGTTGGTTTGAGGGTATGCATGTATATAAATATGGTATACGTAAAGAGAACACATACACGTTTTCTTTTTCATGATTAGTATTGACAATCGCTGTATGTGATTTCTTAATTTTGTGGCATTATGTCAAGATTTTTTTTCCATACATATATGATCTTGTTGTATGCAATGATTTCACTAAACATGCTCATTTTTTCTCGAATGCATATTCTTCAAATTTCTAAGCATTTCATAGTATTTTAGTCTATGTGTGAGATATTTTGTGTTTTTTTGTTTTTCTTGAATGTTTTAATGGTTTTGA
Organism: Allium cepa; assembly: GCA_030765085.1. NCBI lineage: Eukaryota > Viridiplantae > Streptophyta > Magnoliopsida > Asparagales > Amaryllidaceae > Allium > Allium cepa. Next base: position 69,853,587 of record CM060930.1, on the reverse strand, counting down.
ATCATATAACGTATCTTGGACTATCAGAGGACGATTTACAGGCAAATGTTTTGGTTGATCAGACCTCGCAACTAACCTTTTTTTTAAGCATATTCGATGATCGTCATTAGCTTGATCAGGCCTGATCGCACAAATATTTTGGTTTTAAAATGACTTCGAAACTATTAGCTAAAAGAAAATGTAATTTGCAGATAATGCATTTTTATTCGTTTGGATTTTAAGAAGCCACTAAATATAGGTTATAAATGGTAAATACATTATTATCAAATATTTGTAGAATTTTTTGTATTTGAGATTCATATGCACCACTAGAAATAGTGTGTAATTATACTGACAACCATACCTGCTACAAATTTTCCATGTATAGTTTGGTTGTAGTGTTTATATTTAATATGTTGAACGAGTCCAGCATATGCAATTAAAACGTTATTAACTCAACAAGCTCTTGCTCTATAGGGTTGACTCAGATTGGGTGGGTATGCCATACAAAAATATACTCTTAATCCATAAAAGAATGCTATACATAACTAATCTACATGTTTTTTTATTCAGCAATAATTGTCGAACCTCTATAGTCGATTTCCATAGAAATTGCTCTAGATGTTCATACAATTATGCATTAACTGCTGTCGTAAGCTTCGTGAGAACCGAGTACCCGGGGTGTAGAAAAAACACATCACTTATACGTAGACAGAGGTAAAAAATATTCACATTTGGAGCTCATAAATTCAAGTTCAACACAGAAAAGTATTCCTAAAGATCATATACCTGCATTTACTGAATGGAAAGCTAACAGCAACAGCAGCATTTCTTGTGCTCCAAAAGAGTTAGGCGGCTGTGGTGATTCCATTTTGGACCGAAAGTGCATGTTTCCTGAACAACAGCTCCCATATCTTTGTACATATATGAGGTATCACTGCAGCTATAGTATCTACATTCATTATCTTAATATATATACACGGGCTCATTTGATTTGTAGAACTATTGAACTTTGTAGAGAAGTAATTCAGATGTAAAAAAAGAAATGAAGCAGAATTTATTTGAATATACGATTCTATTACAATAAGTGATATTTGATGCAAACAGAGTGAAAATGAAAACGTTATAGAGTTCATTTCAATGGTCTGAAATATATACAACTTTATATGCTAGCGGGCTGACAAAGCCCATGGCCCAATACTCTATAAAATGAAGTCTGCAATATAGTCCTTTGATCTGAAATTGAATGGCTGAGATTAGTGACAATGTCTCCTTCATATATTTTTCAGATCGACATTTACTGATACATTTCATTTCTCTTCCTCAAACCCTACCTCGTCTAGGGTTTGCGGCGATTTGATTCTTCAGCCTCGATTCATCACATTATATGATCTTTTCATGAAGATTTCCTCAGAATATTGAGTGTAGAAATGAGATCTAAAGAGATCTTGCTTTTGCAGTAAGATATGATGAAACTTGATGTGTGATTCTCATATCGTAAACAAAGATTACAATTTTCGACTCTCTGCTCGATTATTATGCTTGATAACTTGAGGATCTTATGAAAGCTATATCTTAGTTGCTTTTCTAATGAAGAACTAGTCAATTAATGTCAAAGTCTTCAATTTTGAGCTTCTTCTGAGTGAAAGTCTTCATCTTTGCCACTTTTCTGATTAATAGCATAAGAGCTGTTGCCAAAGCTTTCGACTTTGAGCCTATGTCTGAACCAAGTGAAATTTTTCTTCGACAGAGGTTTTGTCAGAATATATGCGGTTTGGTAAGTATAAGGTATGTGGTTTACGCTTAATTTTCCTTTGCTTACCTACTCTCGAACGAAGTATATAGATCCAGTTCAATATGCTTTGTTCTTGCATGAAGGATAGGATTGGCAGTTAGATGTGTTGTGCTTAAATTATCACACCATATGACTGTTTTGCTCTCTGTCTTGATTTGTAACTCACTTAAGAGTGATTGTATCCACAAAGTCTCAGCTGTAGCATTAGCTACGCTTCTGAACTCTGCCTCTGTGCTCGACCTTGACACAGTTGGTTGTTTTTTTGAACATCAAGAAACTGGATTCTGACCTAAGTAAATACAATAACCTACAGTTGACCTTCTGTCATCTGGATCAGAGGCCCAGTCAGCATCAACAAAATCTGTATCTTACAGTGATCTTGTTTAGAGCTCGACTGTCCGTACACATCCTCCACGTCCCATCCTTCTTTGGTACCAATAAAGCTGGCACGGCACATGGACTCAAGCTCTCCTGAACACGCCCTTGTTCTAACAACTCCTCCACATGCCTTCTCAGTTCCTCATGCTCCTTAGCACTCATTCTGTAGTGTGGCCTGTGAGGTAGTATTGCTCCTGGAGCAAGATCTATTTGATGTTGTATGTCCCTCAACGGCGGTAATTCCGTTGGCAGTTCTTTAGGGAACACGTCTTCAAATTCCCCAACACCGGCTTGACTTCCTATGGAATTTCAATTTCCTCACCACTTTCACGCCCGATCAACAAGAACACTTCAGGCTCATCTTCGACTTCTTTAACAAATTCTTTCAGAGTCAACAAAGTCTTCATCTCCTCAATCTCTTCTGATTTGCTCTCTCCTTGTTGTCTCTACTTCAGAACTAAAATTATCTTAATTAGTACCCTCAAACATAAATCTGTAGCTATTGGTTCGACCATCATGTTGCACTGCTCGGTCATATTGCCATGGTCTTCCCAAAAGCAAGTGGCAAACATCCATCTCCACCACATCACACCAGATCTCATCTTTATACTTCTTTCCAATAGAAAATGGAACATGAACTCGTCGGTCCACCTTCACCTCTCCTCCTTTCCTCAACCAAGCTAACTTGTAAGGATTTGGATGCTTCTCCGTCTTCAACTTCAACTTTCTCACAGCTTCAGTAGAAATGATATTATCACAACTTCCCGCGTCGATCACAAATTTACAAACCTTCCCCAAAATAGTGCATGTCAACTGAAAGATATTACTCCTCAACCAACTAGCTTCTTCTTCTTGCTTCGGTGTCAAACAAGATCTCCTCATCATTAGATTACATCCTTCATCTCCTGACACGATATCATGTTCATCCTCCTCAACTGGACTAAAATAATCTTCACCAACATCCTCACCTTCCGCTTCAGCAATCATAGTTCGCTTCTTCGGCTTCGGACATTCATTACTCTTGTGGCCCACTTCCTGGCAATTATAGCATTTGAAACTGTTGTTAACCTTTGCCTTCGCAACCTCATTCACAACTGGTTTACTGACGACTTTAGAAACATTGGAACTCCCACTAGCACCCTTGTTCTGAGAATTGTAACTTGGAAACACACCACTCCTCGTCTCCCTTGTTTCTCCCAAGCAAGTGCTTTCTGATGTGCTTCTGCAACAGATCTCGGATCAAACATATTCACCATGTCCTGAATCTGCATTCTCAACCCTCCAAAAAATCTAGCAGTCAGCTGTTCCTCTGTCTCCATAATGTCATTTCGTGCAATCAGTTGATAAAATTCATTAGCATAATCATTAACATTCTTCGTCCCTTGCCTCAGATTCTGCAACCTCTGATACATGAGTGATTGATAATTATATGGCAAGAACGTAGCTCTCAACAACTTCTTCATCTTCTCGCATGATTCAATCTTTGACTTCCCCATTCTCTCCCGTGTAAGTTTAGTTTGCTGCCACCATGCTAAAGCTCTTCCCCTCAACCTTGTAGCAACTAACTTTACTCTTCTATGCTCAGGAACTTCTTTAGAGTCAAAAATTTCCTCAACATTAGACAACCAATCCAGAAATTCTTCAGCCACCATTCCACCTTTGAATTCTAGAATTTCGGTCTTCATCCCTGACTCCCAACGTCGATCATCTTCTACATCCCGGTATGAATTTCGAACTTGGTCTCGATCTCGATAATGAATGCTAGCTCTATCTCCATCTTCGTCAAAATCAAATGTACGTCTGAATCGATCTCGACCATCAACATCCCTTCGACCACGCATGTCTCTTCTACTATGTCTCTCTTCATCTCGATATGGCTCATCTTCAAACTCACGTGGAGTTCTTCTCTCTTCATGTCTATGGTCATGGTGATATCTCCTTGATGAAATTGATGTTTCTCTTCTTTCTCTAAAAGACTGTGGCGACACCCTCCTCGCTTCCGTAACCGATGGCGAAACTCTGTTTCCTCCATGGTTCGAGACTGGCGACCTTCTCCTTTGATTCATATCTATCATTAATTTCTCCAACCTACCAATACCTTCATCTAACTTCTCATTGAATTTATTGCTAATTCGTTGTTCCATCTGTCCAGCATCTTCTCTCTTGTACAAATCTTCAACATTCTGATGGCGATTGGCTCTTCTCGGAGGCATGATTGAATCAAACAATTTTCAACAAACACAACTTTCAGCCTTGAACACTTCAACAAAATAATGCATGGCTTTGCTTGAGTTAGCTCGGCCTTGAACAATCTTCAATACAAAGTGATGCACAACTTCTTCTAGTTCGGCTCAACACTTCAAACACTTCTCCTTAGCTCCAAGACTCGGCTTAGCTATGATTGGCTAAGTCTGGCTTTGATACCAAAACTGACGCAACGGATATTAACGATTGATGACAAAATGAAGATTTCATGTCAAACTAATCGAAGAACGATTAGATGAAGTAATATGAATCGATGGATTGAAAGATACCGAATGCCCAAATTCGTTGATCTCCAAAAGATACCGAATTCTAGCTATCTTCGACACGTTGATCGTGCATGATACCGTGAGAGAAGATCTACAATTCTTCGTACGTTGATCAAGCGCACTTAATACCGTGAATTGGCTTCAACAATCATTGATTCGAGCGCACTCGAATAACCGAAAGTGGAGATAGGAGATCACACTCAACTACCAATTTAATGGAGGCACAAAGCTTCAAACAAATTTTCATTCAAAAATCAACCAAGTTACAAAATGACACCACCCTCCCTATTTATGGGGTTACAATGACACACAAGACTCACGACCTAACTTAGGTCGTTTACGACCTAACACAACATGCCGACTTAATCCACAACGACCTACGAGTTGACAGAAACACACTCGACCTTACAACAAGCGACTTAACATTTGTACAACACAAGTTAGCAAATACAACACATAAGCGACATAAGAACAAACAGTGCAACGACTTAAAAATACAAGCGACTCGTCATATTTACAATAACAAACTGGAGCGACCTAATACTGGTACGCGACTTAGAGATCAACGACCTAAAGACACGTCACATCTTCTGCAGCATAACTTCATGCGATCCGAGCGACTTAAGAGATAAGGTCGTTCGCGACCTAAGGAAACTGGCTGGTACCATCATATGTTGGTCCCGGTAGGTCGCTGGAGCGCCGTGGCTAGGTCGTATCTCGCTTGAACGACCTTTCAACTCGTTTACCTGCATTTTCATCTCTTTAATTCGTTCACTCTTCATCCCTTTAAGTCGCACGTGACTTAAGCTTAGCTCGTCTTCATCATTAGGTCGTTGGAGCGACTTATAGGTGATCTTAGGTCGCTCTCGACCTAAGTCTTCATCCAGCTGGGCTGCATCACATATCAACAACATGCATATATCATCAGTGGTAAATTTAAATAAAAAATATACAATAGGATATGGTGTCATATATCACAAATGAACAATTGCAGATAATGGCATATCATCTTTAATGATTAAATAACTAACAATTCAAATTTAACAGCATATTTCACTTGTCGTTTTTTGTGAAATCAAATTTACTAACTATAAGAATGTTAATCGTGAGTGATTGCTCACCTTTTTAGGCTAGAGAGAGTAAGACAAGTACATGAAATAAATCATGAATTTGGAAATTGATCAATCTAAACAACAAATCTCAAAGCGAAGCAAGGTGAGCATAGATTCGACGAACAAGACTGATAATAAGGAATCGATGAAAAAAATCAGAATCGGCTTGATATAAACGGAAAATAGATATTATATTATTATTATTATTTTATAAAAATCAATATTTAAATTTAAGGCAAATATTAAAATAATATATATATTTCAAAATCATAAGTTTTAAAACACATATTAAAATAAAATCTTTATATATTATATTTCAAACTCAATGGTTATTAAACCAAAATAAAAATATCTACATATTAAAATCCAAAAAACCTATCTTAAAATCAAAATATCTATGTATATATTATAATCTAAAAATCTACATATACTATATTGCAAAATCATTATCTGATTTAAAACAATGTCTAGTATAAACAAAAAAAATGGTGGACCAAATATCAAGTATTAATATAACAATGTCTAGTGTAAGTAATGATATATGTTTCCAAAAAATAACTCACGTAGGTCACAAGCAGAGCAGGGAGCAAGATCCAGATTCACGTGGATAGGCAAATATACAAGCTTAAGGAAATCTATAATATGCAGGTAGGCTTCAAATCTCAATGTAGTGCATACATAATATATACAACATATATTATTATCTTACTTTCCATGCATGAGTCAGAGGAGCAGGTAGGGTGATGGAGCTGTGGCGGCCGCTGGTTGCTGCTCGTTGGTGGGGTAGGCCTGACAAGGCACGGGTTGTGGCCGAGGGGAGGAAAGCAAAGGCAGGGGTTCAGGTGGCTTTGAGAGGGAATAGTGATAGGCTTGTTATTTTGATTTGTTTTCATTTTTTCACGTGTGGATGTTGTTCTTGTAAGGTAAAAACTTGTTCCATGTTTAACGATGAGGTCTCATGAAATTATTAAATGTTCACCATATTTCTTGAGTTTTCTCATGCTGATTTTCTAGACTGATCTACGTGTTATTTTATTATAATTCTCAAGTCAGACCGAGTTTTTTTTCAGCTTTTCATTGGTGGGACATGGAGCTATGGAGTAGAAGTAAATGTTCATCGGTCGTAGTATTTTATTTTCCACTATTATTACGTATACCCATCAGCAATTGTAAGGATATAAAGTTATAACCATCCAGGCTAATGAGGTTTGTTTTTAACACTAATGTACCTCATATCTTAGAGTGACAGCTTTCGGATATTTTTGTTATATTATACGTTGTCACACTGCTGTGAGATTCTATTTTCTCCTATTCTTTTTTTCTTTTAATCTAATAAACTACCTTTCTGGCACTAGAATGCTCAGCATAATACCATGGAGACTTTCAAGGGTCAATAAGGCAGGTCGTTGCAGTAGGTATCTCTAGGTAGAGTCGACTGCACCTCATGGGTTGCTAACCCTGTGGCTATGCATCCTATCTTTGATTTTAGTCATATCCTTTGTTGAGATTACATCTGGCATTCCGGTACATGAGTCACAACTCGAATAGATCTCGGAACCACACATGAATTCCCATATCTCAACAAATTTTGGAATTACACATGGATTTCCACGTCCTGAATAGATGTAACGACCCAAGGATTTTAACGATTTTAATAATGGTAAAAAATTTCTTGAAAATAAACAATAAAATTTCGAAATAAAAATTTGATATTTGTAATACGTCTATTTAAACATAGAAAATGATGAATTTTTGTTTAAAAAATTGAAAGTTGATTATTTGTGATATTTCAAAATTAAAATTTAAATCAGTTAAATTGTCAAAAATTAAATATTTTGAAAACTGAATATTTTTATATAATAAAAATGTAAATCTTTTTCTGAGTGAGACGTCATATTTCGTTTCGTCAAATTTGGATTGCTACAACCCCGTTTATTTCATTTTCAACGTTTTAGCAGCATTTTCGGCAGCAAAACTCGAGTTTTGATAGCTTAGCCGTATGGTTGATATATGTGTACCATTTTGTTCATCTTGTCGTGTTGATCTCCATATTATATTCATTTCTACATTTCGGTGTCTAGTACGTGATGAAATCGACAAAATAATTTGTCGTACCGGTGCCGTATCTGAAATTTTGTTTCTTTGTCTTTTCAATTTCTCAGCCATGTAAACTTAAAGCCTATTGCCTTTATTAATTTCTGAAATTGGAACGTTTGACTTTCAACATTCCTTGTTTTGATATATATATATAGCTGTGTCCTTTCTTCATTCCATCTTTTATCTTCTAAAAAAATAAAGCACTACGTCAGTTCTTCGTGATTCGAGTCTCTCTCTCCTGCTTGAGAAATTTTGTAATATTGTTTTATATAAATCTCCGTGCCTCATTTTTCTCTTCTTTCCCGAGGCACTGCTCACGTTCCTCTATTGACCCAAAGTTCGTCCCCTGCTTCCCCTATTTTTCTCGAGTAAATCCATAGCCTCTCTCCTTTCGTGCTTGTCTACCTTCTGCCCACCAAAAACCTGAAGCGCCACCCAGATTTGCCCATGCTTTTCCCCTTCTGACCCAAAGCGGACCCAAGTCCACCATCACCACTGCACCATCTGCACCCTCCCTCTCCCCGACAATGCCAAGCCTCCACCTCTGCCACATGTAGCCGCAGCCACCCCAAGCGCCAACTCCACACCCATAGGCTACAACCACCAAACTCTGCAGCCATCACATAGACTGACGTCGCCACCACCTAAACCTGGAGCAACACACGAAGCCTCTACTCCTTGAAACCTACCCCAGATCTGCCATCATCTACCCACTACTGACCCGAAGCAGCACTTCCCCAAACTCGAGCCTGACCCGAAGCAAACCTACAGTTGCCTCCCCTAGTAGCTTGCCTCGCCTCTGGCCTTCCCCTTGAACCACCAGATCCACTGTTCACCTAATGGTCGATCACCTATTCCCCTCTGCCTGCCACTTCCTTTCCTGGCTGAGCAGTTTTGCATATCTCTATTACCTGTGTAGTGGTATATATATTTTTTATATATGTTGTGTATATTATATGTGTATTTATCTAAGCTTATTTATGTCATATATATTACATATATATGCTTGTCATAGGAAGTATATATATGATGTATTGGCAGAACGTTATGTTTGTTTTTTTAAATCCAAGCTTATATATGTTGTATACAATGCACATGTATACTTTGTCGGCTGAAAGCTTATGTTGCATATATATGTATATATAATTGTTCCTTTAATATTTATAAAACAAATGTATATATATACATATATATCACACATATGTATATATATTTGTTTTCATCAAATACTCGAGCTAAATCTTCTTTTGTGCTTGTCGCGGCTCTTTGACATGTCGTGCCTGTATCTATGTGCAGGTCCATTCATCTTCTTGTTTCTTTAACCACGAAAGGAGCGATCACTCACGATTAACATTCTTATGCTTAGTAAATTATATTCATATGAAACGACGATTGAAATATGTTGTTAAATTTGAATTATTAGTTATTTAATTGTTAACCTATGTTAATTGACATATGACACCATAACCTGTTAGTGTATATATTGTATTTAAATTGTAAATGATTATATGCTTGAAGTTGATACGATATGTTATTTTATTTTATTGTTCTTACTATGAAAGTTCCTTTAGTTTTAGAAAATCACTATGGGTTGAAATTATACATACCCGAACGATCTTTTAGATTAGGAAAAATTGTTAGGGGTTGAAATGATAAACCCAAGCGGTTTTATTGATTTTGACTCTGCGATTGCGGATTGAAATGATATATATATATATATATATATATATATATATATTTGTAAAATTTAAATTATTGTGGATTAAAATGATAAATATCCGTATCATTTGACCATAAGATGGAGAATTATACACGAACACAGTTGGTCTATTTTGAAATGATTCCGAAGTTTTGAAAAGGAAATATATGAGTTTTGATTTTAAAAGTATAATATAAAGATTTTATTTTATAGATATAAAAATTTAGATTTTAAAATTTTTATATTTGAAAATTTTAAATTTATAAGTTAAGTTTTTGAAAATATAAATTTTAAGATTTTACTTATAATTTTATTATTTTTAAATATATATAAAATAAGATATTAAATAGATTTAATTTAATTTTATAAATTTTTTATTTAAGTAATATATAATATTTATTCATAATTTATATTAATATGTTTTTAAAGATTTTAATGACTTTAACAAATTTAGGGTTCGAAAGGTAAATTGAAATTCATTTGTAATTTAAATTGGTTAATAATTGAATTTAAATAAGGATTTATTTGGAATTTACTGATTTTGGAAATTTTTTTAAGGTATGATTTTATAAATTGATTTAATTAAAGGTGATTAAATGAATACTTTCAAATTTAAGTAAAATTAAAAATAAATATTCAATTTTGATTTAAATTTTTGATTTGAGATTTTATTTAAATATTTATAAAGTGATTTTTATAAAATGAACACGGTGTGAAATAAGCGTTTGCTTGTTAAAAAGACCGGAATTGGATATTGTCAAACTCTCTGCCAATATCGAAAACCACTTTAACAACTGTGCACGTGGTGGAGATTCTAAAACGAAGTAGAATGGTTTGGCGAGCATTTGTTTGAGGTATGAATGCAGCCCCGACTCCCTCGAGTCAGCTTGATGTGACTAAAATAGAAGCTATACATGGACCAAGTGAGGTCGCACCTTCGATCGAGCATGCTTCTTCGATATTACTTCGTGATTTGATTAGTGCACACCTTTGATTATGGGAGTGTGTCTTGAGGTGGGCGGTAGTAGCTGCTATGCGTTACCACCAGTCCGGTTCTACAAAATAGTAGAATCCTACCCTAGGCATTGCCTCGCATGCCTTATCACATGCCTTATTGCACTTACTACGAATATGTTTTGTATCGTACCTATGAGGTGCTCCCTGCTAGCCCACTAGTTTAGTGGAGTTTACAGTACTGTATAGACTATTAAATTATATAAAATGTGTCAAGGGGGATATGGGTAACGTCTTAACACTATTTTAATAGTTTACTTTACCGCAACATTATATATGTAGCATATTGTACTATATATGTAGATATTTCCACGAATCCTTAAAGGATGGAATCCCAACATCCTTTAGGTTATATTGTATTCACTTGGAATTTCACTTGAGTTTGATTTACTTGCATAAGAATGCTAATCCCGACTTGAGAGTTTTGTATTTCGCTTTATGCTCGGGTCAGCCTGAGTGTCACAGCTTTTGAGACTCACCTTTCGAGCGTGGAGTTTGCTTGGAGATCTATCTGCTATCTATTCAGCTTTGCATTTATTTTTGTTATTTCCAGCTGTATGTTTTAGACTTGTCATTTTCTTTTGTATTAGAGACCACTGTGTATTTGGACTTCTATTGTATTTTATGTTGGACTTTGTTATTTCTGTAGTAGCTTCATGAACTACTATTTATCTATTCCGCTACTTATTATTGTAAAACTCTATGCCGTGATTCTTTGATTGATTTATTTACTATATATGCCAAGTTGTCGAAAATATAAATTAACAATCGGTTGTTTTGAGCAATTCAAGTCCGACATGTGTGGATGATTGTCGATTTGAATGGTTCTAAATGATAGGTCGTTACAGTTGGTATCAGAGACAGGTTTAGGCAAAAGTTAGCATATGGAGTAAAACTCATTAGAGATTGGGTAGTAATACCGTAGAATGAGTTGAATTAATTGCGGAATCATATTCGTTCGTGATTGAAATTCCTAATTAGGATTCTCTTTGATTTGGTTTCCTTCGAATTTTGGATCTTTATTCTTGTTCTAAAATCAATTCTTGTCTTTTTCCAAATGAGTAACCATGGGAATGTTCATGGTAAGGGTCGTGAAAATGCCCCCGTGCCAACAATTGTGTTGTTGCACTTGTTCAGCCTGTAAGGTTTTGTAAGGAGTACTCTTAGCTTGGAGGTACCAAATTCACTGGAGCAGAGAATATTATCGAGGCTCAATAGTGGCTGAAGAGTCTTGAAAGGATTTTTACTGGACTTGAGATTACTGATCATTAGATGCGTCAGCTAGCTACTTGGCAGTTACACGAGCCGCCCAGGATTGATGGGAATCTGTTACCGCTCAGACTGTCGAGGCTAATATCACTTAGCAGCGCTTTAGGTGAAATCTTTAGTTGTCCTTTCCTAATTTATCTCTTTTGAATATATTCTTTGAAATTTATCTCCTCACCTTTATTCTATCTTGGATCCTTTTTCAAGGATGCTTTTGTGGCTAAATGGATGCCCAAAGTCGGAAAATCTCAGTTGTATAGGCATTCATGGATCTTGAGCAAGGGGATATGACTTTTGCTTAGCATGAGAGGAAGTTCAACGAGCAATCTAAGTTTGGTCCCAGCTTGATTGACACCTCACTTAAGAAGAATGAGAAGTTTATTCACGGTGCTCATCCAGTGTATTATGACTGTTTGATTAGTCATGTTTATGGCACCTTCACTTCCCTTATGGATATGGCCATTAGATTCAAGAATCCTACTTTAAAGGGTAAAAAGGATGTTTTAGCACCTTAGGGAAATTCCAGCAGTTCTAAGAAGAGGAAGTCCAACTTCCATTAGCAGAAGAAGAAACAAAAGAATTCTCAAGGTCTTGGGTTTTCTTCTCAGAGGCAGCCGCTTGACTTATTCTCCATCATTTGTTTCAAGTGTGACTAGAAGGGACATTATGCCAACAGCTGTCCATCATCTACCGGAGCTATTATTCCTCCTCCAGCCCAGAATACCAGAAAAAACCTTTGCCACCTTTGTCTACAGCCAGGTCACTTCAAGGGAGACTGTCCCACCCAGCAGAGAGGCAAGACATCTGGAGTCTTTCCCATAACCTCTTCCACTCCTCCTCCTTCTTCCAATGATACCCAAGGTTGGGACGCCCCACCTCTATACCCACGCCAGCCAAGAACACTACAGTGTAATGCTGTCAACTAGCGCGGAGAATAAGGCTGTTGAGGAGCGGCCATCAGTAGTTAGGCCTTACACTAGTATTGGTTATCTCGATAGGAGTGGTATATATATACATATATAAATATTCTTTCATTTTTCATCTCTGATTTATTTTCTCCATCGACATACCCCAATTCGAGTATAAAACGAACTACGATGGTTCGTAATAGTTTAGAACAGTAAATATAAAATATTACACAGATAATATAATGCGGAACACAAATAAAACATGAAATTCTCATATATACAATAACCAATGTCAGTTACAATACATTTGACACGGTACATATGATACAACTACAACAGTCGACTCAGGAAGTTACATATACAAGTACATTAACGTATATAATATACATGAATACATATCTTCCTATACAATTATACAGACTACTACAAATAACGATGACTACTCCAAAAGATATGAAAGAACTTCATAGCTCTAGCAGCAACCCAAAGCAGAATATCTACAACCTGAAATACTCGGTCTGACCCGAGTATTAATTTCAAAAGAAAATAATACTCGGGTCAGTCTAATTCAAACTCAGTTATTAGTGTGCAGAAGCAATAATAATTAAGTAACCAATAGACGACCGTAAATAAACCAAATCAGAGTGCGATTCAGAATATTGGATTGAATAAACGAAATAGTTCAAACCATTGAAATATCAATTAAAATATTAAGTTGAGTAGGGCTGCAGTACACGCACGCGTGCACTGCCTCGCCACTACAGCACATGGAATATGCAAAAGATAAATAAATCAAAACAAAATTTAATATCATAAAAGCCATACCGTGTGGCTGCAGTTCACGCCTGCGTGCACTGCCTTGCCACTACAGTGACGATGTACCCAGTGAATACCGTGTGGCTGCAGTTCACGCTTGCGTGCACTGCTCTGCCACTACGGTGACAGGTACACAATGAAAATTCACAAATGAACACAAGGTCAAACCAAAATACTGGGTTCAACTCAAGGAAATTCGAAAACAAATCCAAATGTATTAATGCAATGCAAACTAACAAGGCCAAGACTGCAACCAAAAAGAGGCAACAAGAATGACCAGAAACAATGCAACAGGTCAAGGATGAGTATCAAACTGAAACAACGAAAGTGCAAGAGGTCAAGTCAGTGACTCAACGCAACGACAACAATCAAGGGCAAACTGCAATAAAATTACAGCCACCACAAGTATGCAAGGGCAACTGCAAATTACATGGGGGATGACACTGTAAAATGAACCAAAGTTCGACTGAGAAATGAATAAGGAAAGCCGACATCAGTGACACAAGTACAAAGATTGACCAGAAATGCAACTCCTAGCAATGCACAAATACGAGTCAAACTCATATACACTGCAATAATACCAAAGAAACATGAAAAATGCATAACAAGTATGCAACTACAAAAATAGGAGGAGGGTGAGGGCACCAAGGGTATGGCACCACACACAAAAGCACAAGGGCAGGCTGCAACTAAGAACTGCAGTCACCCCATGAATACAACATGGAGAATGTGAAAGCACCAAGGAAAAATATAACAACACAGCTCACAACAGTGGTGAGGGAAAAAATCAATACAGTGCGCAACATAATGCAACAGTGGAAAGGGCTACAACTCAAAGTCCATGTGCAAATAAAATCAGGCAGTAACAAATTGCACAAACAAGCACAAGTGTATCTGCATATTAAATTATGCAAAAAACCAAAGTTGCAGTGAATCAACAAAAATGCTCAAAGTGAACAGAGTTTAAGCAACTGACAACATTTACAACTACAGGAAGACGGTGCATAAACATGTATATACACATGTATGAATACATGTAGTAACCTCGAAACTCAAACCAGGCATGATATGAAAGCGAGCAGAGTTCAAATGGGCGGACAGAGACAACAACTAGTATTGCAATCTCACATAATACAGGGATACACATCAACAATGAAATGGGGTCTGAGTGCATAAAAGGTCAGAGACACTTGTAAATGCAGGCAGCACATTAATGAAGACTACATGAGCTAAATGCATCAATAACACAAGTTCAAGAGAGGTGGCGACAAGTTCGACCCCGAAACTGCTATTAACAGCAGTTATAAAAATAGTGTGACAAAAGAAAATGAAGACACAATCATGCATCAACCAGAGTCAGAGACCATATTCAAGCATCAACGTGGGTAAGTCTGTGAACAAAACAACAAACAAGTGTTCAACTGCAAAATATCAATATACTGCAAGTGCGACTGGTAAGAGATGGACACCGAGATGGTCAGAGCCGGAGCTCACAAGGGCCGAGAAATCAAAGCCCTAATCCAAAAATCAACAACCCCAAAATCAACTCAAGGCAGAAAAGTATCAAAAACGAACAAAAAAAATCAAATCGAAGCCGAAGACTACGAAAACAGTAAAAGCAAACAAGGTCGAACAAAAATTCGAATTAGATGTGAGCAATATAAATTACTCACCTGGTTTGCCAAATCGAAGGAGCCGAAGTAAATAGAAGATCATCGAAGTTGAAAGCCCTAATTGTTGAAGGTCGGCGAACTAACGAAGCTGCCATTGTTGATGCGCCCTAGCTTTTGCAGAGGAATGAAGAACGATCGAAGAAGAAGAATGAAAATGAGATGCCGCCATTTTCGTTTGATTGTTTTCGTTTTAGGGTTACTGAACGAATGAAAAATGGATAAAGGGGGATCGGGTTTTATGTTTTTTTTCACGGCCACAATAAACATGGGCCACTATTTAATGCTAAAGCCCAAAATTCCTTTTAACAATTTATAAAAGAATTTTGATTCAAATTTAAAAAACTTCAATCGGCAATTTGCAACAATTTTTTAATCGTTTAATGTCGATTATTAATTGATGCGAAATACCGGGTTGTTACAGACTCCCCTCCTTAAAGAAATCGCGTCCTCGCAATCATAAAGAATAAATGGACAAAAGGTAACAACCATAAGAGCATATCATCACGAGATGAAGAAATTCGAAATAGGAAGTTCACCATAAAGAGCATGAAAGAGTAAGCCTGAACGTGTTTGCTTGATGAATTCTCTGGATTCCAAAGAGAAATCCCTAGAATTTGAGAACCATTGAGAATCTCCTCAAGAGAAACATCTTTATTTCGAAGGTGCTCAACCTCCGAAGCAATCATGTGAATAGAATGTTGCCCAAAGTCAAATCTGGTGAAACCTCAATTTCTTCAATAATACCAGGCTCGAGAATAAAATCGGAATCCCTAAGGCATTTCCGTAGAAGGAAGACGCGTGAAACACGTCATGAATAGCAGAAAATTGAGCCGGTAGTAAGAGGCGATAAGCCAAGAAACCAATACGTTCAGTGATAGGAAATGGTCCAATATATCGAGGCACTAACTTTCCCGACCGACTGAAATGCACACCATTCATAGGCGAGACACGAATAATTTGGAACAACAGCGTAGTACAATAACGATACGCCAGATGAATCAAAGCTTCATTAATTCGTAACGCCGTCGAAGAACAAAACGGTACGTCCAATGAACCGATCAACATAAAAGAACATCAGACGTAAGTCCATAAAAGGAATGAGACGAAGCTCAATAAAATGAAATACATCAAAACGTCTGATGAACTTGGTAAAAAGGTGATTCCATTCGGACATCATCAAAGAAACAACCACTTGTTGCCTACGACAAGTGCATCGGTAACAAGATTTTCCCTTCCGGGAGTGTAAAGAATAACAAGATCACAAGATATAAGGAACTCGAGTCAACGTGGTTGACGTAAATTAAGTTCCTTAAGGGAAAATAAATATTCCCAAGATTCAAGATCTTCACCCAAAAATAATGATGCCAAATTTTCAAGAGCGAAATCAATAGCCACGAGCACTAGATCATGAGTGGCATATCTAGTCTCAATAGGCATTAATGATTAAGAAACACAAGAGACAGAACGTTCTCTTATGCAAGAGAATGGCATGCAAACCAATACGATTAGTATTGGTACAAACGATAAAGTCTTGGTTCCCCTCGGGAATTGCAAGAGTAGAAGTATCGGAAAAGAGTTGTTTTAAATAATATCCTTCCCCGAAAAGCTAAAACTTTCGAAATTTACAATTTACCCTATGTAATTATCTTTTCAGGCAAATTTACATTTTAAAAATTCAATTTACTGTGTCTGATTGTCTCATCAAAGCGTCTAGGAGATTCCTATCGATAACGTTGATCAAGCGCATCGACCAGAATTCTTAAAGCACTCAATGGGCAATACAATCACAAAATATTCAATTAACAAGTCTGGAATTAACCGAAATAGCAAACGCACATGTCCCATAACCACGAGTTTTAATAAATCGTTTAATTCACTTCATCGTTTCCTTGAAAGTGCGAAAATTGTGTATTTTAAAATAACATTTTACAATCTCAAACGGACGAGTCCGGAATTAAACGAATCAGTAAAAGAAAGGGGTCATAGTCCTCGATTTTGCTGAGACGTTTAAATCGCTTCCTCATTCTTTTAAAAGCGTAAGCTGTAAAAATTTTGAAAACAATTTTTATTTTGAAACAACTTTTAAAACACGTGATTAAAATAGCAACATCAGTAGCAACTTCGATAAGTGGATTTTCATTCATCAAAAAAAAATGTCACAAAAATCTTCTCAAAGATAGAAAGGGATATCATACCCTAAACTTGTATTCGTAACAAGTCAATGACACACGAATTCACCAATACACAAAAATTGATAAAACTTATCAATAGAAATCACGAAAATTGGTGAAGCACAAATTCCAGAAGACTACACAAGAAATCCAGAAATCACAAGATGAGAGTATGAAAACTCGAATGGGAGTATGAAAACTCGAATGGGAGTATGGAAACTCGAACGGGAGTATGGAAACTCGAATGGGAGTATGAAAACTCTAATGGGAGTACGAAACTCGAATGGGAGTATGGAAACTTGAATGGGAGTATGGAAACTCGAATGGGAGTATGAAAACTCGAATGGGAGTATGAAAACTCACCTACACGTGAGCATGAAAGTTCACCAACACGTGTAACGCAAAGCGAGAGCGGGAGCACGAAAAATCACCTACACGTGAGCATGAAGACTCACCTACACGTGTAATGCAAAGCGAGAACGGGAGCATGAAAAATCACCTACACGTGAGCATGAAAACTCACCAACACGTGTAACACAAAGCGAGAACGGGAGCATGAAAACTCACCTACACGCGAGCATGAAAACTCATCAGCACGTGTAACACAAAGCGAGAACGGGAGCATGAAAACTCATCTACACGCGAGCATGAAAACTCATCAGCACGTGTAACGCAAAGCGAGAATGGGAGCATGAAAACTCACCTACACGCGAGCATGAAAACTCATCAGCACGTGTAACGCAAAGCGAGAACGGGAGCATGAAAACTCACCTACACGCGAGCATGAAAACTCACCAACACATGTAACGCAAAGCGAGAACGGGAGCATGAAAACTCACCTACACGCGAGCATGAAAACTCACCAGCACGTGTAACACAAAGCGAGAATGGGAGCATGAAAACTCACCTACACGCGAGCATGAAAACTCAACAGCACGTGTAACGCAAAGCGAGAACGGGAGCATGAAAACTCACCTACACGTGAGCATGAAAACTCATCAGCATGTGTAACGCAAAGCGAGAACGGGAGCATGAAAAATCACCTACACGTGAGCATGAAAACTCACCAACACGTGTAACACAAAGCGAGAACGGGAGCATGAAAACTCACCTACACGCGATCATGAAAACTCATCAGCACGTTTAACGCAAAGCGAGACGCTATCTCATGGTTGCAAGCCATTAATTTTGACACACGAATGGCCCGAAGACCGTGGGGCGCTACCCCACATATGTGATGGCGAAACATCACACAAATGCGATGGCGAAACATCACAAGAGCGGGGTCTAGTCTCCTTCGCAGACAAAGAGACATCGCACAGTTGCTTGTCTAAAACACAAAAATGATCGTCATGATCATCAAGAAGTGTCAATTACACTAAGTTAGTAAATATAAAAGTTTAGCTTCATGTCCCATAACCACTTGCTTAACTCAAATATTACTAACAAACTGTAGATCTCCACAAAAAAATTGTCACAAGAGATTCAATCGAACAAGTCCAAGAATTAACCAACGAAGTAAACGCAAGCGTTTCATACCACTTGCTTTGCTAAGCCGTTTAATTAGATTTCTCATACTAGTGAAATAAAGGTTTGTATATACTAATAGATTGGAAATCGGTTTAGGAAAAGAGTTTGATATTGAAAATAGAGTTGAAAACATGTTGATAAAAGAGTTTTGATATTTACTACTAGTATTGAAACCTTTATATTTTAAAGTGACAAATCACAGAAATGATTGTAGAACAATCAATCACAAGAATTCACATACGAAGACGTGAATAGAATCCAAAGAAATTGATACCGAATTCATCAAAAGGTATGTTCACAAAAATCCCGAAGAAAAGGTCATCAAAGTTGCTAATAAATGATAGCAACAAATCGGGAAATAATCAAGAATCGATTAAATTTGGAAACCAAATCAATTCACTAAAATTCACATTCGAAGACGTGAATAAAATCCAAAGAATTCGATTCCAAATCCGTCAAAGTAGGAATACCCAAAAATTCCAGAAATAGAAGTTATCAAAGTCGACAAAGGTGATAACAACTAATCAGAAAAGAAGAATCGATCAACAATTGGAAAAATAAGGCAAAACGAGCATAAATGCATGAATGACTTTAACAAAAGTAAAAGTCAAGTCAATGTCGATATCGACAAGGCAAAGTCCAAGACAATTTCTTTTATACCAAAGAAATTTTAAAACTATCAGAGAGAGGCACATGAAAACCAACCAACCATGGATAAACAGACAGAGTCGACAATTGAAATGCGATTTGTCGGATAAACAGACAGAGTCGACAATTGAAATGCAATTTGTCTCAAAGATTGATACCCAAAACCCAATTGCATGGAGAGTGCATCAAGTACATGAATCAGAGACAAGAATACATATGTACAGCAGTTCGAATAAACAATGCGAGCTCAAATCAAAGTGGGTACGAGTTGCAGCAATATGCAACTTGGTATAGCATATACACAATGATACTTAGCAGTGGATACTCGAATGAGCAAGTGCAACAGAGAATAGCAGCAATGCTCATGAATAAGCATTAGGAATTCATACCTAACAATCAAAGACAATCATATGCAAATATGAGAGATAAAACATCAACAAATAGTTGTAACATATGTACTATCTAAGTTATGTTTTATATTTGTTCTAAACCCCAGGCTCTGATACCAAGCTGTGACGCCCCACCTCTATACCCACACCAGCCAATAACACTACGGTGTAATGCTGTCAACTAGCGCGGAGAATAAGGCTGTTGAGGAGCGGCCATCAGTAGTTAGGCCTTACACTAGTATTGGTTATCTCGATAGGAGTGGTATATATATATAAATATTCTTTCATTTTTCATCTCTGATTTATTTTCTCCCATCGACATACCCCAATTCGAGTATAAAACGAACTACGATGGTTCGTAATAGTTTAGAACAGTAAATATAAACTATTACACAGATAATATAATGTGGAACACAAATAAAACATGAAATTCTCATATATTCAATAATCGATGTCAGTTACAATACATTTGACACGGTACATATGATACAACTACAACAGTCGACTCAGGAAGTTACATATACAAGTACATTAACGTATATAATATACATGAATACATATCTTCCTATACAATTATACAGACTACAACAAATAACGACGACTACTCCAAAAGATATGAAAGAACTTCATAGCTCTAGCAGCAACCCAAAGCAGAATATCTACAACCTGAAATACTCGGTCCGACCCGAGTATTAAATTCAAAAGAAAATAATACTCGGGTAAGTCTAATTCAAACTCAGTTATTAGTGCGCAGAAGCAATAATAATTAAGTAACCAATAGACGACCGTAAATAAACCAAATCAGAGTGCGATTCAGAATATTGGATTGAATAAACGAAATAGTTCATACCATTGAAATATCAATTAAAATATTAAGTTGAGTAGGGCTGCAGTACACGCACGCGTGCACTGCCTCGCCACTACAGCATATGGAA
Organism: Allium cepa; assembly: GCA_030765085.1. Classification (NCBI taxonomy): domain Eukaryota; kingdom Viridiplantae; phylum Streptophyta; class Magnoliopsida; order Asparagales; family Amaryllidaceae; genus Allium; species Allium cepa. The sequence goes on along the minus strand of CM060930.1, from coordinate 69,832,646 downwards.
TATGCAAAAGATAAATAAATCAAAACAAAATTGAATATCATAAAAGCCATACCGTGTGGCTGCAGTTCACGCCTGCGTGCACTGCCTTGCCACTACAGTGACGATGTACCCAATGAATACCGTGTGACTGCAGTTTACGCTTGCGTGCACTGCCCTGCCACTACGGTGACAGGTACACAATGAAAATTCACAAACGAACACAAGGTCAAACCCAAAATACTGGGTTCAACTCATGGAAATTCGAAAACAAATCCAAATGTATTAATGCAATGCAAACTAACAAGGCCAAGACTGCAACCAAAAAGAGGCAACAAGAATAACCAGAAATAGTGCAACAGGTCAAGGATGAGTATCAAACTGAAACAATGAAAGTGCAAGAGGTAAAGTCAGTGACTCAATGCAACGGCAACAATCAAGGGCAAATTGCAACAAAATTACAGCCACCACAAGTATGCAAGGGCAACTGCAAATTACATGGGGGATGACACTGTAAAATGAACCAAAGTTCGACTGAGAAATGAATAAGGCAAGCCGACATCAGTGACACAAGTACAAAGATTGACTAGAAATGCAACTCCTAGCAATGCATAAATACGAGTCAAACTCATATACACTGCAATAATACCAAAGAAACATGAAAAATGCATTACAAGTATGCAACTACAAAAATAGGAGGAGGGTGAGGGCACCAAGGGTATGGCACCACACACACAAGCACAAGGGCCGACTGCAACTAAGAACTGCAGTCACCCCATGAATACAACATGGAGAATGTGAAAGCACCAAAGAAAAATATAACAACACAGCTCACAACAGTGGTGAGGGAAAAAATCAATACAGTGCGCAACATAATGCAACAGTGGAAAGGGCTACAACTCAAGGTCCATATGCAAATAAAATCAGGCAGTAACAAATTGCACAAACAAGCACAAGTGTATCTGCATATTAAATTATGCAAAAAACCAAAGTTGCAGTGAATCAACAAAAATGCTCAAAGTGAACAGAGTTTAAGCAACTGACAACTTTTACAACTACAGGAAGACGGTGCATAAACAGGTATATACACATGTATGAATACATGTAGTAACCTCGAAACTCAAACCAGGCATGATATGAAAGCGAGCGGAGTTCAAATGGGCGGACAGAGACAACAACTAGTGTTGCAATCTCATATAATACAGGGATACACATCAACAATGAAATGGGGTCTGAGTGCCTAAAAGGTCAGAGACACTTGTAAATGCAGGCAGCGCATTAATGAAGACTACACGAGCTAAATGCATCAATAACACAAGTTCAAGAGAGGTGGCGACAAGTTCGACCCCGAAACTGCTATTAACAGCAGTTATAAAAATAGTGTGACAAAAGAAAATGAAGACACAATCATGCATCAACCAGAGTCAGAGACCATATTCAAGCATCAACGTGGGTAAGTCTGTGAACAAAACAACAAACAAGTGTTCAACTTCAAAATATCGTTATACTGCAAGTGCGACAGGTAAGAGATGGACACAAAGATGGTCAGAGTCGGAGCTCACAAGGGCCGAGAAATGAAAGCCATAATCCAAAAATCAACAGCCCTAAAATCAACTCAAGGCAGAAAAGTATCAACAACGAACAAAAAAATCAAATCGAAGCCGAAGACTACGAAAACAGTAAAAGCAAACAAGGTCGAACAAAAATTCGAATTAGATGTGAGCAATATAAATTACTCACCTGGTTTGCCAAATCGAAGGAGCCGAAGTAAATAGAAGATCATCGAAGTTGAAAGCCCTAATTGTTGAAGGTCGGCGAACTAACGAAGCTTCCATTGTTGATACGCCCTAGCTTTTGCAGAGGAATGAAGAACGATCGAAGAAGAAGAACGAAAACGAGATGCCGCCATTTTCGTTCGATTGTTTTCGTTTTAGGGTTACTGAACGAATAAAAATGGATAAAGGGGGATCGGGTTTTATGTTTTTTTTTCACGGCCACAATAAACATGGGCCACTATTTAATGCTAAAGCCCAAAATTCCTTTTAACAATTTATAAAAGAATTTTGATTCAAATTAAAAAAACTTCAATCGACAATTTGCAACAATTTTTTAATCGTTTAATGTCGACTATTAATTGATGCGAAATACCGGGTTATTACAAAGGTACTCTTCAGAGCTCTTTTACTTTCCATGATTTTCCTAATTGTGTTCTCTTTGATACTGGAGCATCCCATTGTTTTATTTCTATTGATCTCTATAATAAATTTAAGCATATTAGTAACCTCAACTAGCAACTTCATCATTATGTATGACTAATCCTATTGGCAGTCCCACCAACCTTATTATGATTTGTAAATGGATGAAATTCCTTTACAATGGGTGTTGATTCATCGTGGATTCCTACGTTTTGGGTTTCGATGCATTTGATATCTTATTTGGAGGAGACTGGTTGAAGCAATATGATGTTGTTGTATCTTGCAAAGCCCAAACTGTTTCTCTAGTAGACGATTAGGGCCAGTCTCTTATGATCGAATGTCGATTGCCTTAGGATTGTACAGGTAGTTTTATCTTCTCTCATGATGCTTAGCCTATTGTCTCAACTCCACCCATATTGTCCAACTATTTTCGGATGTTTTTGGTGAAGTCACTTCTCTACCTCCCATACTGAAAATTGAATTCTACATCGATCTTATTCCTAGAGCTTGACATGTTGTTTTTCCTACCAGATGAATGGCACCCAGAGAGAAAGTCAAGTTGAAGAAGCAGATTGAGGACTTGTTTTCCAAGGGTTTGATTAGGCAGAGTTTTTCTGAATGTGGGGCAGCTGTAGTCTTTGTCACCAAATCCGATGGTTCCTCGAGGATGTGTGTTGATTATAAAGAGCTGAACAAGCTTACTCTTAAGAACAGATATCCTATGCCTCGTATCAATGATATGTTCGATCAGCTCTACGGAGCTAAAGTATTCTCTCAACTTGATCTCACGATCGTTTTTCACCAGCTTCGTGTCACTGAGGATAGCATTCCCAAGACATCTTTTTGAACGAAGAATGGTTTCTATGAATGGTTAGTCAAGCCCTTTAGATTAACCAATACTCCTTCATTCTTCGTCGATCTCATGAATCGTGTTTTGCGCGATGTTCTCAACAAGTTTGTCTGGTTTTTGTCAATGATATTCTCATCTTTTCTAAGTTAGACCTGGAGCATGAATCTCGTCTAGGCTATGTTTTGGAAACTCTTAGGAGTCATCAGTTGAAAGAAAAAGTTTTAAGTGTCATTTTTGGAGGTATGAATTTCGATTTCTTGGGCATATTGTTTTAGAAAATGGAGTCTTGGTTGACCCGGTTAAGGTCACCGCAATTAACGTAAGTTTATCAACCTTTTTTTCTTTTGTAATTCAATTATCTTATCTTTTCTTTGAACTTATCCACCTTATTCTATTTCCAAGATTGGGAGACACCTAAGACTCCGTCCAATATTCATAGCTTTTTGGGCCTTGCCGGTTATTATCGGAGATTCATAGAGAATTTTGCCCGCATAGCTGCACCTCTCATTGCTTTGACTTGTAAGAATGTCAGGTTTTCTTAAAGTTTTAAATGTGAAGCAGCATTTAATTAGTTGAAGCAAAAGCTTACCTCTGCTCCTGTTATCACTATTCCGAATGGGAGTGAAGGATTATCGGTTTATACGGATGTTAGTCGAGAAGGTTTGGGTGTTTTGTTGATGCAGGATGGGAAGGTCATTGCTTATGCTAGTCGAAAATTGAAGCCCCACAGAGCCAACTATGCCACCCATGATTTGGAATTGTTTCCTGTTGTGTTTGCTTTGAAGTTATGGAGACATCATCTTTTGGAAACTAAGTTTGAGCTCTTTACATATAATCAATCTCTTAAGAATATTTTCACCCAGAAGGATTTGACTCAGAGGCAGGTTCGATGACTTGAGTTCTTAGCATCTTATGACCTCGACATCCACTACACTCCAAGGAAAGCAAATGTTGTGGTTGATGCCTTAACTCGTAAGGAAGCCATGTTGTGTTAGATTGTAGCTCCATCATCTCTTATGGATTGTATCACAGCCAAGCAGGATGCAAATGCGATGCTTAGGCTCATGAAGGAGAATATCCAAAGTAGGGAGGGTTATAACCAGAGTGAACTTAGAGCACAGATTGATTAAAATTGATTTTTGAGGATTAATAACCGGATTTGTGTTTCAAATGTTAACAGTTTGAGGTAGGAAGTTCTTAGGTAGAATCATCAGTCCAGACCCTCTATCCATCCAGGTGTCATAAGGATGTTTCAAAATATGAAGAGGCTATATTGGTGAAGTGGCATCAAGTGAGATATCTCTATTTATGTCGGTAAATGTGCCACTTGCCAGTAGGTTATGGCTGATCACCAGAAGAAGGCTGGATTGCTGCAACCCCTCTAGATTCCCATTTGAAAGTGGGATCAGGTTTCTATGGATTTTATTGATGGTTTATCGAGGACTAGAAGGGGTAATGAGAGTATATTGGTAGTTGTCGATCGATTGACCAAATCTGCTCATTTTACTTTGGTCAAGTCGAATCGAACTGCTTCGAGCTTTGTGGAGATCTGTATAAGAGAGATTGTTCGACTCCCTTCTAGCATTGTTTATGATCATGATCCTATCTTTACCAGTAAGTTCTCGAAAGCTTTTTAGGAAGCTTTGGGTACTCATTTGAACCTTAGTATGGCTTACCATCCCAAACTGATGATCCGACGGAAAGGGTGAATCATATTCTGGAAGATCTCCTTCATGCTTGTGTTCTTGATTAGGGAGGATATTGGGTGGATCATCTCCATCTCTTTAAATTCACCTATAAAAATAAATATTAGGTATAAATCTAATTTGATAATTTTAAATCATATTAAGCTTCAAACTATTAATCCCATTCCTTTGAATTCAGGAAAGTATTGAGATGTCTCCTTTTGCCACTCTTTACGGACGATCTTGCAAATCTCCATCTTGTTGGATTGAATCCGCTGATCGCTTAGTTCTTGGGCCTGATATGATTCTGAAAGCATCTGAGAAGGTTGAGGAGATTAGAAGGAAGATGAATATTGCTCAAGATAGGTAGAAGAAGTATGCTGATAGGCGTAGAAGGGATTTGGAATTTTCAATGGGTGATTAGGTCTTTTTCAAGATCTCGCCACTAAAAAATGTAGTCGCTTTGGTTATGGAGGGAAGCTTGCCCCTAGATTCATTGGTCCTTTTTGCATCTTGGAAAAGAGTTGGTCCTTTGGCTTGTAGAGTTGATTTGCCGAAGAAGCTAGCGGGTGTATACAACGTGTTTCATGTATCTCACCATCGCAAGTATCTCCATGATCCGCCCTTGATGGTTCAGCTAGCTTTATTAGAGAATTTGGACGTTGAGACGGATCTTACCATCGAAAGGAAGCCACTTCGTATTGTCGATAGAGGTACGAAGCAGCTTAGAAGGAAATATGTCAGTTGGTAAAGGTACAATGGAGTACAGATAACCGGGATTGCACCTGGAAAACTGAGGAATCCATGTGTGCTTCGAAACCTGAATTTTTTGTCTCAGGTACTATTCTTTTGAATTTATCTTATCTTTCTGTTGCTTCTATTTTCATATCTCGTTTCTTTTCAGGGATTAAAAGTTTTAAGTGGGGGAGAGTGTAACGACCTGAGGATTTTTAACAATTTTAATAATGTAATTAACTAAAAAAAATCTTGAAAATAAACAATAAAAGTTTAAAATGAAAATTTGATATTTGTAATAGTCTATTTAAATATAGCAAATGGTGAAATTTTGTTTAAAAATTTGAAGTTGCTTATTTGTGAAATTTCAAAATTTAAGATTTAAATCATTTAAATTGTCGAAAATTAAATATTTTGAAATCTGAATTTTTTATATAACAAAAATGTAAATCTTTTTCTGAGTGAGAGTTCGTATTTGTTTCGCCAAACTTGGACTGCTATAGCCCCGTTTATCTTAATTTTGGTGTTTTAGCACCATTTTTAGCAGCGAAAAATCGAGTTTTGATAGCTTGGTCGTATGGCTGAAATCTGTATATCATTCTGTTCGTCTTGTCGTGTTGATCTCCGTAATATATTCATTTCTGCATTTCGGTGTCCGGTACAAGACGAAAGCGATAAAACAATTTGTTACACTGGTGCCCTATTTGACATTTTGTTTCCTTTGTCTTTTCAATTTCTCAGCCGTGTAAACCTATAGCCTATTGCCTTTATTAATGTCTGAAACTGGAACATTTGACTTTCAACATTCCCTGTTTTGATATATATAGATGTGTAAGCACTAGATCAGTTCTTCGTGCTTCGAGTCTCCCTCCAGGTAGAAATTCATTCTGCTTGAGAAACTTTGTAATATTGTTTTATATAAATCTCTATGCTTCATTTTTCTCTTCTTTCTCGAGGCACTGCCACTATTGACCCGAAGTTTGTCCCATGCTTCCCCTATTTTTCCCAAGTAAACCCGTAGCCTCTCTCATCTCACGCTTATCCACCTTCTGCCCACCAAAAACCCGAAGCGCCACCCAGATCTTGTAACGATCCTGGATTTTTACTGAGTTTAAATTGATAATTAATTTAATTTTTGAATAAAAATTGTGAAATTAATTGGTAAATTGATTTAAGTTTCTCCAAATTCAAATAAAATTTGTGTTAAATCATTTGAATTTAAATCTTATATATATGTGGATATATACGTATATGTGCATATTATGAGTAGACTTGAACTTATAAATAGATATATACATAATAAATTATATAATATAAAGTAAACACATTAGCTAAAATCTAACAACGTATTGAAATAGAAATTCATTTATATTGTAAAGCAATAAGACAAAGCAAAGGAAGAAATAAATACATTCAGATATGTTCAACAATTAAAGGATAAATAAGAAGAGTATGGAACAAGAAAACAAAAAAATAAATATATATGAATGTCCTACAAAAGAAGACAGTAAAATGTTTTCATGTACAAGTAAAAAGGAATAAATATCTATGAAAAAAATCAAACAAAGGATAAATATGAAAAAGTGATATGCATAAGCTTCTGAAACAAGACAAATATCATTAACATAAGCCCACAAAAGAAATATTATTTCAGCCGAAATAACAACAAAAATTAATGCAAGCCACCATAAAGATCATATCAGCCACCATATCTACAAGAAAAATATCTTTGACCCTTGTACAAACAAATTATATCACCTGTAAACCTTCTTCCTATATATCAATATCAATTCTTCATTCAGTTCATCCATCCAAACTGTGAAAATCTGGAGTAAGTGTTATCTCAAACTTAAACAAACTTCAACTTTAAAACAACAGTACAAATCAATAAAAACCAGAGATCTGGAGAAGGGACTCAGCTAGGAAAAATTCAAGCTCTGTTCTTTCTTTGGAAACAACTGTGAGTAACATCATATATTTTTTATTTAAAGTTTGAACCTGTTGCATATATATATATATATATATATCTGTGAATAGTATGTTAGGATATATATATATATATATATATATATATATATATATATGAAAATGCTCTGAGTATTTGAAAGATGGATGTTTTTGTACAGGCTGTGTTTATAATTATCCTCTGTTTGAGGTTTAAACACCAGATTTTTGATTCAGAAATCATTCCCTCTTGATATACTTGGTGTTTGAGTTTAGTTTTAAGACAAAAAATTGTTTTTTATAGCATAAGCTAAACATTAAAAATTTATTGAGTTTAAACAACTTAGTATTCTTTCTGAAAAAACAAGATAATTTGAGCAAATTCTAAATAAGTCAAAAATTCAAACTTCATGATTTATGAATTCAGGTGTATAAATGGAATTCTTATACTTTAATATGATTTTTAAAAGCAAGAATCTTAATTTTTGGACTGAGGTTTGAGGAGCAATTGACGGTTGTCGAAATTGCATAGTTTTGTCGATTTCTGGTGATCTCGTCGAAGGGGAAGGTTGGGATTTTGGCCGGTGATGGAGGAGCGAACGATGGTTCTAGGAAAAATACTAGTTGGGCTTGCAGATGGACGTGGTGGAGGCGGTGAACGCTTAAAGTTTCTAAACCTAGTTTTGCAAGGTTGGAAAGTTTTGATTCGATCGTCATCCACGTGTGATCGAGTTGCTCGTGCTTTTGGGTGATGGTAGGAGGAGCGATGATGAGTAGATGGCCGGAGTTCTAGAGTTTCTGGTCGTTGAGGTTGTGCGAACGACGCGATTTCCAAGTTTAGGAGGAGTTCCTGGTTTTGTTTCCAGGTATTGATTTTGGCACTCGATTTTGATTCCATGGAAATGGAGGAGTTCTGGTGATTGGTAGTTGGTTGATGGAAGATCGTCGACTTTCTCAACGATGTGATGATGACCGAAGATGCTCGCCGGCGTCATGCACGTGCACCGTGCATTGTTCTGGAATCTGAAAGTTTTGCTTGGCATTGAATTTAAGAAGGGATGAATTCTCGTATTTGACTCGAGTAGTTCTAGTGTTTTACTTGAAGTATTTTGCAGTTTTGCTCGAGAAAGTGGGGTGTTGAACTTGAAGCATAATAGGGTTGCCTCGAAATTTTATTTTGTTACAGGTTTTTATTGAGACTTGTTTGTTCTGTTTTTAAATTTAAAAATAAAGTTTCAAATATAAATCAAGTTAGATTAAGTTTTAAACTGAAGTTTAAATCTAAATTCAAGATAGTTTGAACCTTAATTTTGAAATGATTTAAGTTTTGAAATTTACATTGGTTTTTAACAATGTTTTCTAAAATCTTAATTAATATTTTAATTAAGTAGATAATTTAAGTTAAGTATTAAAATTAAGTAATATAAAGTTTTCAAATTAGTATTAATTTGTTTTCAAACTGTAAGGAAGTTTTTAAAATGTTAATTAAGATAATTTTTATTGTTAATTAATTATTTTGGAAAGTAATTAAGAATGATTAATTTATAATTGTAAGTAAAGATTGGTTAATTAATTTATAATTGTAATTGAAATTAATTAGTGGTTTATCAATTTTAAATAAATTAATTAGTGAAATAATAATTAAGTGTTTAATTTATTTGTAATTAAGCATTGTTAATGATAATTAATTACAAAGATGGTTAATTAAAGATTTTAATAAGTTAAGTGAAATTAATTAAAGGGTAATTGAATAATTAAAAATCAATTATTCAATAATTAAAGGTTGATTAATTAAATTAATAAATGATTAAAGGACAATTAATCAAATGATTTGGAATCGTTGATGTTAATTAACCATGATAGATGACCCATCTGATTACCCACCTGATTTAAAATTAATCAGATAATTATTTGAGCTTACTTATGGATGTTTTGAATTCTATTGATTGTTGAACTGTTTGATATTTCTGATATTCTATGCTTTGTGCTATGAATTGTTTCTGTGTGATCTGTGATGATTGTAATTTATTTATCTGTGATAAATTTATATTATTTATCTGTGAATCTATGAATGAACGATAAACATTATAGATTATACCGCTTATCAATATCGATGTGTTTAAATATGTGATATGATGATTGATGATGTTGCACAATTGTGTAAAGCCCCTGGACTACACTATACACACACAAATATGGATTGCACGAGGAAATCAGCTAAATTACAAATTTTTAACAATTCTAAAGATCGAATTCTCGAATCCAAAATAGTTTTGGAATTGGAATTGAAATTGAAAGCTTTTGAAAATGAGTTTTCAAAAAAAAGTTATTTTAAATAACTTAATAAAACTTGAAATTTAAATAATTTGATTTAAATTTGAATTTGATATTTAAAATTGAATTCAATGATTTGGAAACTATGATCTAAAAGATTATACAAGATATAAAGGTGTTTATATAAGTTTATGACCATTTAAAAAGTACGGTTTTTGAAATTTAAATTTAAATCCAAGTTTATACTTGAATGGCTTTAACTATGTAATTGTAATCAATTTTTTCCGAAACGAAAACTATTTGTTTCAAATCATAATATCTTTCATAAAAGGAATGGGTTTCCAATCTGTATCGAAAGATTTCAAGTTTGAAATAAAATTGTAATAGTTTGGAAAAACTATGAATTAACCATTGTGAAGATGATTAAATCTTGTTTTGAAATCAAAGAGGATTTTAAATGGTACGTCTTCCATATACAAGATTTGAATTGGAATTTGAGAGTTATGAATTAAATCTTAAACTTAAAGATTGGATGAGTTAATCCAATTTGAAGTGGAATTGTTTTGAAAATCCGTGAATGGATCTTTGTGAAACTGGGTGAACTTTGTGAAATAAATCTTTTTGTTTAAAGATTTAAAATGGTAATTTGTTTAAACCATTTGATCGAAGTTTTGGATTTTATAAGTTGTGACTTAACTGAAATCCCATATCCATATGTTTTTAAATATTGCGCTCGTTATTCGGTTCAGCCGGGAGAGGACCTTGCGTCATATAACCCATTTTGAATAATGATACGTCGTTATGGATTGCATTTGAAGACCGGTGGTGAAGACCGGGTATTTTCGAAAATGAAAGGATAACCCGTCGATTGTCTCTGCACTGAGTCGCGCCGGTATAGAGATTTCCTAAGTGATGGGAAATCCGATCGGGATTGTGAATATTCGGATTTGCAAGGGCTTCTTCGAAAGTGCCTTCGGTTCTTTTCGAACCCGGAACAGACTTGTATGGTTGTATGTCTGACACTACACTTTGAGATATAAAGCAAATTTCTTTCAAATACAAATCTATTGGTGGTGGAGAATTTATTCTCTTAGCTTAACACCCTTCTCTGAGACGTACGAGCTCAGAGGTTATGTAGTTGAGGGTTATCTATGATATATTCCCAATTTGTTAGTGTGGCTTGCTGAGTGCTACTGTGTGTTGATGATCATTTGTTGATCATTTGTGATCAAAGCATGGCTTTTGTATGAAGCGTAGCTTTGTGGACGAGACTGTATCATGACCTCACACCCCGAAAATGGTCGAAACAGGAAAGATGCGGCAAGGTTATGATGGTCGCGCCCTTTAGTGTGTGTCATTCCCTTTTGGTAAAGGGTGGTATAATGGTATGGAGTCCAGATATTTACCTAGGTGGTGGCTTCAATCTCATTTACTGTATGGTTTTTGCTTTATGGTTTAAAGGCGCCTCGGATAAAGGTCCTAAAGGACCGGGGGGTGGCGTGCTCGTGTAGTAGTTACCTAGTTACAGAGGTAACCCGGCCTTGTGTTGGCAGAGAGCTGGTTAAGTTCTCGGGACGTCCCGCCAGAGGCGTACCCATTGACAGTGGGAAGTTCCTTAGCCTAACTAATTGTTGGAAATCCAAACAAAACAATCGCGCCTTGTACGGTTTTAGTTGTAGAACCTGTCATTCAAATGGAAGCTATAGCTGTCACAATATAATGGTACCTATGCTGGCTAAGATTAATATTATACTTTCGAAATGTTTTCCACTATGCACTAATAATAATATAAAAGAAGAATTTTGCGTAGTAAGCATGTTTGACTATCATAAGGAGAAATCTCCCCCATGTGTGCGATTGCATTGTGTGTGTACCGGGAGGCCTTATGGTAGTTTCATTTTCTAAAAAGCATTGTGGATTTCAATCTAAATTCTTTTGTTTGTTTTAAAGATAAACTGTTTTTGTTGCTCACACCTGTCCCATGACTGACCTGGAGTTTATTGTTCCTTTCCTAAACTCTAGTGCCCACAATATTATTCCACATGGGCAGTCTAGAGTTGGTTTTTTCAGATAGTCAGGTTTAGTAGATTATCTAGAGTTAGTCCAGTCTTTGGACCACGACCGAGCTTGCTTATCTTTGTGAAACGTGATGTTGGTTCGAGCAAGCTTTGGATTGGAGCATTGGATTCGGCGATGCATTCTATTGAAGATATTGTCCGCTGCTGGTGTTATCTTATTCTTTCCGCTGCTATTTTCTTGTATCTCTGATAGTGTTGATATTTATTGGATCGTTCTGTTACGTCATATTATATCAGATATTGTATCTGTCATTGTATCAATGTTATATATATATATTGATATTCTTTTTCTTCCGCTGTGATGTACTTAATGGTGTTATAAGCTCCAACAAACCAGATTCGACGTTTGGATCTGTGGCATTTGAATATGAATGTCGTATTCGGTGCCGATTATCGAAGGTCGAGTGAAACGACCCGACTTTCTTACCATAGAAAATTGCATCATTTTTAAGAAAGAAAGGGATATAAAAGGGAAAAGAAAGAAGAGAAAGAAGAAACAACATCAGAATCTAAACAGCGGAACGAATAAATTATATTAATAACATAAACATTACAAAGTTTACAACCACTATCAGAGTTACACAGATATACATCACATACTAGACAGTTATAAACACCAGTCTAGTTATACAGCTCAATATAGTATGAGAAACAACTCAGAGAAATCTACACAGCAGAAAACTATATATATCTACACGCAGAAGCCTCCTGCTCCATTGCTCCTTCCACAAATCGTCAAAAGCTAACCTGAATCACTTGGCTACTCGTAAAAATTTGAGTGCCCAAGAGTTTAAGAAAATAGAAGATAAACTCCGGGTCAGAAATGGGTCTGGTGTGAGTAACAGGTTAAGGTTGCTTAACTTTTAGAAACCTTTTGAAAAGAAAGGTATCACGTAAGACTTCCCACACATAAACATGAATTTTTTTTTACCTTACGCTAACCAAAACATTTGATAGGAAATCCGATGATATTATAATAGTGTCTAGGGTTTTCAAATAAATATGAAATAGCCGAAATTGTTACATAATTAAATTCCAGCTACTAGCCGCAAAAGTGGGTAATACAATCCAAACCGTTGGAACTTATTGGATTTTGGATTCCATACAATGGCAGGGTTACTAGGGTACCGCCCGTCACAGTACGTGGCCTAGATCAACGTACCGAGGAGTACACCCGCTCCCCTGTAATACAAGGCCGGAACCATTCCTTACTGAACAGTTTCGAACAAGACAACCCTACGGTTGTCGCTAGCAACCGCCCACACATCCGAATATAAAGGAACCTCTAGACAGGGGTAAATCTCACTCTCAAGTGGGGGCTACCCACGAAGCCTTGCTGCACCTCTCCTGTTTTAGCCATTCCCGGTTGATAAGGCTTGAGGCTACGATTACCTTTATATGACATATCACTTAGAATGCTCATCGTCCACCTGACGATGTTCTGAAAGCATTCAATCCATACAAGTTCGTTCTGGGTTCGAACGCAATCGAAGGCATTATCTCGTTACACTCATTTTGGAATAATCCTCAGAGTTAACGACGATAACCCTTGCACTCTGAATCACCATCTTGAGCCCGTAAGTACTATTTCCATCAAACTCATCACGGAATCACCCCCAGAGTTATACTGACGAATAGTCCTTACACCTCGAGTCTCACAAAGCTCCACTTGGATTCACGACCTAACGTTTAATTGGAATCGATGTGGTTTTCGGATATCCAAATATGGAAACCCGATCCCGGTCTCATCGAAATCCAAAGCATGTCTTTTAGGTCCAAGTTGTTTTAAAGTTTAAAACAATTCAATTATCTATATACACACAGATAGATAACTCACAAATCACAATTGATAATCAACATTATCAAATAAACAGGTAATCCACATAAAAAAAATAGATAATCCATATATCACCATCACAATAGATAATCTATGTTATCATCACAATGCAACCAAGCATTCATACCACACAACATTACTTATCTCATTTCTGAGATCTCAAATCATCCAAGATAATCAATGTCATCCATACATATATAAGCAATGATTTACTCATACCACGTCTATAATTAATTTAAAATGAATTAAATTAACTATCTCCATCTATAATTAATTTAAAATGAATTAAATTAATTACTTCATCTTTAATTAACTTAAAATGAATTAAATTTAATTACTTCACCAATATAAATCTTGCTTACTCAATCATTTAATTGATTACAATCAATTAATTAATCATCCAAAATAATCACCTTAATTAATCACCCTTGATTAATTATTCTTAATTACATTCATATAATTATCATTAATTAATTTCACAAATTAATTATTCTCAACCAAACAGTAATTAACATTTAATTACTTCAATTACTTAATTAACGATAATTAATTACATTAATCCTTAATTAATTACATTAATTAATTACCTTTAATCACTTATAATTGATTAATTAATCAACTTTTAATTATATCATTAATTATAATAATTAATGATCTTTAATTATACTTAATTAATTATCCTCTTAAATTAATTACCTAAAGTAATTGACTCATAATTATTAATCATTCCAGATTAATTACATTCAGTAATTAACTAACTTAATTACTTTATTAAAAAAAATTAATTATTTCCTAATTAATTTCTTAATTAATCCCTTGATTAATTACTAGGTAATTATACTCCAAATTACTTCATTCTTAAACATCTTCAATTAATTACAACCTGTAATTATTAATCAATTATTTCACCAAGTAATTTTCCCATTCATTTATTACGTACAATAATTATCTTTAAAACCCAAGTGTTTAAAATTAATTAAACTTAATTAATTAAATTAAACAATCCCATTTAACTCAATTAATTACCTTAAGTAATTAATTTCTTAATTACTTCATTAAGTAATTACACTTAAATCATTTACAAATGATTATTATTAAATTAATTAATCTAATAAATTATTAAAAATTAACCATATTAATTAATTTTTAAATAATCCGGGTTAATGACCTTCATTAGCCATTCTTTAATTATTTTCATTAAGTAATTAACTCAGATTAATTACAAATTAAATTATCTTTAATTATCCATTAATTAAAGTCTAATTATTTAATTAATTAAGTGTTAATTGTTACTTAATTAATCTTTAATTATTTACTTAATTAACCTTCATTAAAACTTAATTACTTAATTAATAATTCTTTAGTCATTAATTAAATAATCTAATTAATGATCTTAATTATAAATTGATTAATCATTAATCAATATTCATTAATTTCAAATCATTAATTAATTAAATTAATTAATCATTCCTAAATTACTCCATTAATTAAATTAATTTCAAAACATTAATCTTAATTAATTTAATATAAAACATTTCTAAATTATGTTCAAAAACAAATTTACTTAAAACAAAGTACTTTTGAACTTGCTTTCAAATTTCATTTTAAATACAAGTTTTAAAATGAAAATAATTTAAACTTATCAAAGTTTAAACAATTTATAACTTTTAACATTTCAATAACTTTAATTTATATTTAGTTTAAATCTTTCAAATTTAAACCTTCTTCTAATTTCAAAAACTGAAATTCATTTTTAAATTTCCAAATTTTAAATTGAATTTTAAATCTTTCTCTTATTTTACAATTTCAATTTAAGGAGATTTAAACTAATTTCCAAAACAAAGTAGTTAAACAAGTTTAAGTTTAAAACTTTATTTTTTTTCTAAACTGAGATATTTAAATTTAACTTGAATTTTAAAATTTAATTTTAAAACCCGGTTTAAACTTTCTTAAAATTCAAAAGTTTCAGATTTACAAGTTATAAACTCAGATGCTACAGGTTTCAAAAATTTAAAACTAAAACTCAGATTTCCTGATAAATTTGAAAATGCTGAATGACCCAAGGCTTATGCTAAATTACTTCGAGTTTCTTACCTAACTTCTTCGAGTCAACAATCCACCTACTTCGAGCAAATCACAAAACCTCCCCTGTAAAAAAACTAAACCCAAACACTTCATCAGTAAACTCATCGCCGTGCATATGCACGACGACCTCAGCCATCGTAGGTCGCCATTGATGATCGCCACTCATCAGAATCCAACCCTACAACACATCACGAACATCAAATCGAACCTCCACCCAAGAAATCAAAATCGAGTGCAAAATCTTCAAACCTGGAAACAAAAGTCAGGTTTTCCCCCAAAACTTGCCAACAGCCATCTCTCGCCGCTCCGACCACCAGATGATCAACCCCTCCGGCCTCGAACTCATCCATACACCAACTACTGATCCTCAAAAGATTGAAGCACTCGGTCACTTCTTCATCCCGAAATGGTTGATTCTTCATATCCCTTTTCAACCTAGGGTTAAAAAAAATTCAAATCTGCATCCTCTCAGATAAGTTTTAATCCCATCCATGATTTTTTTGAGCATCACCTAACACTTATCTACTAACTAGAAGAATCTCGAGTTTCCTCAATCCAAAGATCACAAGAAAATGCTTAAATTCCATTTTTAGTTCAACCTCTAACTGCATGTTTAACTTTACTCTAAAATTCCTAATGCTTGATTTAAAAATCATGCTTCAGTTTATACTATTGGTTTATGATACTGAAATACTAAAATAACATGTTTGGATTTTTGTAAAGAAAATCAACATACACTGATTTTATATGTTTCCAGAGACAATAACTCAATATTTTAACTTACTTAAAATTTTAAATATTGACTTATGATAAATAACAACTTCACTCTATAAATTTCTTCATATCAGAAACTTAAATAAAAGATAAGCGTTCTAATGAAGTTTGTGTCTGGAAAGTCAAACAGAACAGGCAAATAAAAAACAATAGCATGCACACATTACATCCTCACATCAGATTTTCACAAACAATACTTATTTATATCAAACATTCTAGCATGCAACCTATTTTAACTTTTAAATTTAAAAAGCTACTCGCCTCTTTTTTTTAAAGATAGCAGACCCTCTGTTTGACCTTTTTGAAATTTGCAGAATAAAAATGCAGGCGTGATCCTTTTTTAAAAAATTGAGTTGCAAGCCTGTTGAAATTGGAATGCTCATGTTTCCTGACTAAAACTACTTGCATGCATATGATTTTGAACAGGCTTCAATCAGGCTTCAATTTGAGGTTGTGCAGATAACACCAAGTTCCAAATTGCAGAGGAAAGAAAAATGCAGATTTGTTCATTTCCAAGTGACATGCAAAGTTCATTTCAGATTTATAAAAAGAATGCAGGCCTATTTTTAATAATGAGGAATTTGAATATGCAGGCTTTTTGATTTTGAGGATGTTCAGATTTGAACAAGCAGGGTTTATGAATAGTTTGATATGAAGATGTTTTGAAGGGTTTACTGATTTTTAGACTTGTACAGGAATTGAATTGCAGAATTTTTGAAGAGGAGTTACTGATTTTAGATATGAAGAGTTTGATTTAAGAAATAAACAAAATGAAGTTCTTTTGATTTTGAAGAGGTGTTTTAAAGTTCTCTTTTTGACTTAGGAAATGGAAAAAAACAAGTAAGAATGAAATGCAAGTTTATAGAGATGTAGTTTTCAGATTTAATTAAATAAAAGAAAAATTAAAACCAAAATTTACACTTGTACATAATCCTAATATTTGTCACATTGTTATGTTAATTTTTTAGCACTTGTTTAATTAATGCTTAAGAATGCAACACTTGTCTTATTTAGAGTAATTAATATTTAATTTACAATTTATTATGTACATTAAGCCTAATTTTAATTTGTTAGTTAATATTAAATACATATATAAATTTATAAAAAGAAATAAAAACAAACCATGTTTACAAATGAAACTTATACATAAAAAAATTAAAACAATTAAGATTTATACTTTGGAATTTTAAATTTAAATCAAATTCAAAATCAATTATTTTCAAATCAAGTTATGTATATAAATTTAATTTGAAATAACAATTGCAAATTTTATTCAAAATCTATCTATAAAGACAATACACTATTAATATTGTTTTTATAAATATCTTATTATTAAATTAAAACCATTTTAAAATAAATTATATTTTTATTAATAAATTATCTATTTTTTTAATCCATAAAACTTTTTGTTTGTGAATTCATTTTTATTTAAAATTCAAGCCAAATCATTTTAAACATTTAATATTTTTCTTAACAAATTTTAAAATCATATATTTATTTATTAAATAGTTTTAAAAACTCAATACTAATTTAAATCAAAATTTCCAAATTAAAATGTATATATTGGAATTTTTAAAACATGATTCACTTATTAAGTTTAAACCAAGATTTATTTATTTAACTTTGGAAAGCTTAAATATTAAATAAAAACAAATTTTCAAATTACTACAAATATTAGAATTAGAAAATATGCTTAATTTATTAAAATTAAAACAATGCTAATTTATTTAAAATATAAATCATATATTTATATTATAAATAGAAATCAACTTATTATTTTTAAAAGACAAAATAACCAATTAAATAATTATTGAAGAAGATTATTAAATCAATTTGAATTATTATTAACAAAATATCAATATCAATTTAGTTTTTAATACAGATTATTAAATTGATATTATTAAAAATTCCGAGATATTACAATCCTCCCCTCTTAAAAGAATTTCGTCCCCGAAATTTAAAACAAAGATAATTTAATAATCTCATTAAAGATTTAATTTTAAAATACAAGCATGTATCAAACATATGCTAATGACCAAAACAACCAATTCATCCAATCAAACAAATCTAATTATCCAGACAAATTCCGTATAGAATTTCTTCGAGTTTCCCCAAGTATATATATATACCGGGATACTTGCTCTAGAGAATTCAAACAATCAATACTATGAAGCTATAAAAGCTCCTATTCATATATATCTACAACACTAGACAAGATATCAAACTACAGACGAGTCTGACTCAACAACCAAAACTTCAGAACTGCTGGTTCCACAACCAGAGATACATCATACACGTATTTCCTCAGAGATACGTGAAAATCATCGAATCCCAGTTATCCAAACTGGCAATTCAATCCTGTAGATCAATCATTATTCTCCAAGATCACAAAAAAGATGCAAAACTCTTTAGAGCTAGCCTCCCAGCCTTACTCAATTTTATAGCTCCTTTTCGATCGGAGAAAACTTATCTCCGACTTCAGAATTCAAATTCCTCCGATTCCTATCCACAAAATCATCGGATGATCCTGGGCTGCCTACACCCTTCCTGATCAGCTCATCCCTCGCTGATGCCTCTAGAAACAAACAAAACCAATCAACTCAAAAAAATGATCTCCTCAAGATCAACCAGAATCAAATCCTACACTTCAAACATCAGAAGACAACAACTCACTTCTTCTGTCCGGGAAAAGAAAAGCAGATGTACTTCCAAACTGCTTTCGCTGTACAACTCTGATCCGAAGTAGAAGAGAATGCTGAAGAAGAACACGAGCATAAACTGGACAACACATCCCGAAATATGTTTCAACAAATCCATATGAAAAATTCAGAAGTTCCTCCAAAACTCTGAGCTGCTATTGGAACCATTCTTCTATAAAGCCGAACCACCGGTACCACTCCTGAAATTCCAGATGATAATAAAACTCAATCTCCAGATGCGGACAAAATTCTGACTTCTCTGAAGATATCCATAAAAACTCAGATAACCCAAGAGAACACTCAAACAATCACAAGTCACTTTTGCGATCAACCCAAACCAAATCCAAGGAAAACCATCCTCCCTTAACCAAATAGAACATCTTACACTTAACTAGCCAATCCACCAAAGAAACGGGTCCACGTAACTGCTTCTGAATTCCACCCTAGAAAAACTGCTAAGCCAGAAGATCTCTTGCCAACACCGAGAATAATCTAAGCTGCACTGCTGCCACAGATGCCAAAGATTTCCAAATCAAAGCTCTTCGAAAAACTCGGATCTCACATCAACAGAAACGCCATGCTGAACATAGCCACAACGCTGAAGCAGACTCACCTCCTAAACTTGTTCCAAAGAAAACATCTTCGGGAACATCCATAGTCACCACATCTCATCACGCAACTACTATTCCCTGAGGTATCAAAATACCATCGCTTGCTTCTGCCTAACCGACAGATCCAAACTCTACTCATCCAACTTCAAAAATATACTCCGAACCTTAATAGGTTTCCTTCAGAGATAAATGAAGTTCTTCATTACTACAAAATTCACTGGAGACGGTATTAGGTCTACAGTCTCGATAAATACACTTCCAACCTCAAACATTCAAACTCCGACCAATGGTAGTCATGTTACACACACTACTACCCCCTCTACCTTTATAACTTATATTGGAAAACCTGAACAGGTAACCCAACAGATAGGTAGAAATAAATATATTTATGTTTAAAATAACAAATACGCTCTCTCAAAATAGGCACCACTACAGAGCCTAGGTATTCACTCAACCTAATGCTCTGATTCCAAGCGAAACGACCCAACTTTCTTACCATAGAAAATCGCATCATTTTTAAGAAAGAAAGGGATATAAAAGAGAAAAGAAAGAAGAGAAAGAAGAAACAACATCAGAATCTAAACAGCGGAACGAATAAATTATATTAATAACATAAACATTACAAAGTTTACAACCACTATCAGAGTTACACAGATATACATCACATACTAGACAGTTATAAACACCTGTCTAGTTATACAGCTCAATATAGTACAAGAAACAACTCAGAGAAATCTACACAGCGGAAAACTATATATATCTACATGCAGAAGCCTCCTGCTCCATTGCTCCTTCCACAAATCGTCAAAGCTAACCTGAATCCCTTGGCTACTCGTAAAAATTTGAGTACCCAAGAGTTTAAGAAAACAAAAGATAAACTCCAGGTCAGAAATGGGTCTGGTGTGAGTAACAGGTTAAGGTTGCTTAACTTTTAAAAACCTTTTGAAAAGAAAGGTATCACGTAAGACATCCCACACATAAACATGGAAAAGTTTTTACCTTACACTAACCAAAACATTTCATAGGAAATCCGATGATATTATAATAATGTCTAGGGTTTTCGAATAAATATGAAATAGCCGAAATTGTTACATAATTAAATTCCAGCTACTAGCCACAAAAGTGGGTAATACAATCGAAACCGTTGGCACTTATTGGATTTTGGTTTTCATACAATGGCAGGGCTACTGGGGTACCGCCCGTCACAGTACGTGGCCTAGATCAACGTACTGAGGAGTACGCCCGCTCCCCTGCAACACAACGCCGGAACCATTCCTTACTGAACAGTTCCGAACAATACAACACCACGGTTGTAGCTAGCAACCGCCCACACGTCCGAATATAAAGGAACCTCTAGACAGGGGTAAATCTCACTCTCAAGTGGGGGCTACCCACGAAGCCTTGCTGCACCTCCCCTGTTTTAGCCATTCCCGGTTGATGAGGCTTGAGGCTACGATTACCTTTATAGGACATATCACTTAGAATGCTCATCATCCACCTGACGATGTTCTGAAAACATTCAATCCATACAAGTTCGTTCCGGGTTCGAACAAAACAAAAGGCATTATCTCATTACACTCATTTTGGAATCACCCTCAGAGTTAACGACGATAACCCTTGCACTTTGAATCACCATCTCGAGCCTGTAAGTACTATTTCCGTCAAACTCATCACGGAATCACCCCTAGAGTTATACTGACGAATAGTCCTTACACCTCGAGTCTCACAAAGCTCCACTTGGATTCACGACCTAATGTTTAATTGGAATCGATGTGGTTTCTGGATATCCAAATATGGAAACCCGATCCCGGTCTCATCGAAATCCAAAGCGTGTCTTTTAGGTCTAAGTTGTTTTAAAGTTTAAAACAATTCAATTATCTATATACACACAGATAGATAACTCACAAATCACAACTGATAATCAACATTATCAAATAAACAGGTAATCCACATAAAAAATAGATAATCCATATATCACCATCATAATAGATAATCTATGTTATCATCACAATGCAACCAAGCATTCATACCACACAACATTACTTATCCCATTTTTGAGATCTCAAATCATCCAAGACAATCAATGTCATCCATATATATATAAGCAATGATTTACTCATACCACATCTATAATTAATTTAAAATGAATTAAATTAACTATCTCCATCTCTAATTAATTTAAAATGAATTAAATTAATTACTTCATCTTTAATTAATTTATAAATTAAATTTAATTACTTCACCAATATAAATCTTGCTTACTGAATCATTTAATTGATTACAATCAATTAATTAATCATCCAAAATAATCACCTTAATTAATCAACCTTGAGTAATTATCTTAATTACATTCATATAATTATCCTTAATTAATTTCACAATTTAATTATTCTCAACCAAACAGTAATTAACATTTAATTACTTCAATTAATTAATTAACGATAATTAATTACATTAATCTTTAATTAATTACATTATTAATTACCTTTAATCGCTTATCGTTGATTAATTAATCTTAATTAATCAAATTTTAATTACATCATTAATTATAATAATTATTGATCCTAAATTATACTTAATTAATTATCCTCTTAAATTAATTACCTTAAGTAATTAAAACAAAATTATTAATCATCCCAGATTAATTACATTCAGTAATTAACTAACTTAATTACTTTATTAAAACAAATTAATTATTTCCTAATTAATTTCTTAATCAATCCCTTGATTAATTACTAAGTAATTATACTCCAAATTACTTCATTCTTAAACATCTTCAATTAATTACAACCTGTAATTATTAATCAAATACTTCACCAAGTAATTTTCCCATTTATTTATTACATACAGTAATTATGTTTAAAACCCAAGTGTTTAAAATTAATTAAACTTAATTAATTAAATTAAACAATCCCATCTAACTCAATTAATTACCTTAAGTAATTAATTTCTTAATTACTTCATTAAGTAATTACACTTAAATCATTTACAAATGATTATTATTAAATTAATTAATCTAATTAATTATTAAAAATTAACCACATTAATTAATTATTAAATGATCCTGGTTAATGACCTTCATTAGCCATTCTTTAATTATTTTCATTAAGTAATTAACTCAGATTAATTACAAATTAAATTATCTTTAATTATCCACTAATTAAAGTGTAATTATTTAATTAATTAAGTGTTAATTATTACTTAATTAATCTTTAATTATTTACTTAATTAACCTTAATTAAAACTTAATTACTTAATTAATAATTCTTTAATCCTTAATTAAGTAATCTAATTAATGATCTTGATTATAAATTGATTAATCATTAATCAAAATTCATTAATTTCAAATCATTAATTAATTAAATTAATTAACCATTCCTTAATTACTCCATTAATTAAATTAATTTCAAAACATTAATCTTAATTAATTTAAGATAAAACATTTCTAAATTATGTTCAAAAACAAATTTACTTAAAACAAAGTACTTTTGAACTTGCTTTCAAATTTCATTTTAAATACAAGTTTTAAAATGAAAATAATTTAAACTTATCAAAGTTTAAACAATTTATAACTTTTAACATTTCAATAACTTCAAGTTATATTTAGTTTAAATCTTTCAAATTTAAACCTTCTTCTAATTTCAAAAACTGAAATTCATTTTTAAATTTCCAAATTTTAAATTGAATTTTAAATCTTGCTCTTATTTTACAATTTCAATTTAAGGAGATTTAAACTACTTTCCAAAACAAAGTAGTTAAACAAGTTTAAGTTTAAAACTTTATTTTTTTTTTATCTAAAATGAGATATTTAAATTTAACTTGAATTTTAAAATTTAAGTTTAAAACCAGGTTTAAACTTTCTTAACGTTCAAAATTTTCAGATTTACAAGTTATAAACTCAGATGCTACAGGTTTTAAAAATTTAAAACTAAAACTCAGATTTCTTGATAAACCTGAAAATGCTGATTGACCCGAGGCTTATGCTAAATTACTTCGAGTTTCTTACCTAACTTCTTTGAGTCAACAATCCACCTACTTCGAGCAAATCACAAAACCTCTCCTGTAAACAAACTAAATCCAAACACTTCATTAGTAAACTCATCGCCGTGCATATGCACGGCGACTCCAGCCACCGTAGGTCACCATTGATGATCGCCACTCATCAGAATCCAACCCTACAACACATCACGAACATCAAATCGAACCTCCACCCAAGAAATCAAAATCGAGTGCAAAATCTTCAAACCGGGAAACAAAAGTCAGATTTTCCCCAAAACCTGTCAACGGCCATCTCACGCCGCTCCGACCACCAGATGATCAACCCCTCCGGCCTCGAACTCATCCACACACCAATTACCGATCTTCAAAAGATTGAAGCACTTGGTCACTTCTTCATCCCGAAATGATTGATTCTTCATACCCCTTTTCAAACTAGGGTTAAAAAAATTCAAATCTGCATCCTCTCAGATACGTTTTAACCCCATCCATGATTTTTCTGAGCATTACCTAACACTTATCTACTAACCAGAAGAATCCCGAGTTTCCTCAATCCAAAGATCACAAGGAAATGCTTAAATTCCATTTTTTGTTCAACCTCTAACTTCATCTTTAACTTTACTCTAAAAATCCTAATACTTGATTTAAAAATCATGCTTCGGTTTATACTATTGATTTATGATACTGAAATACTAAAATAACATGTTTGGATTTTTGTAAAAAAAATCAACATACACTGATTTTATATGTTTCCAGAGACAATAACTCAATATTTTAACTTACTTAAAAATTTAAATATTGACTTAAGATAAATAACAACTTCACTCTATAAATTTCTTCATATCAGAAACTTAAATAAAAGATAAGTGTTTTAATGAAGTTTGTGTCTGGAAAGTCAAACAGAACAGGCAAATAAAAAACAATAGCATGCACACATTACATCCTCACATCGATTTTCACAAACAATACTTATTTATATCAAACATTCTAGCATGCAACCTATTTTAACTTTTAAATTTAAAAAGTTACTCACCTCTTTTTTTAAAAGATGGAAGACCCTCTGTTTGACCTTTTTGAAATTTGCAGAATAAAATTGCAGGCATGAACCGTTTTTAAAAAATTGAATTGCAAGCCTGTTGCAATTGGAATGCTCATGTTTCCTGACTAAAACTACTTGCATGCAGATGCTTTTGAACAGGCTTCAACCAAGCTTTAATTTGAGGTTGTGCAGATAACACCAAGTTCCATATTGCAGAGGAGAGAAAAATGCAGATTTGTTCATTTCCAAGTGACATGCAAAATTCATTTCAGATTTATAAAAAGAATGCAGGCCTATTTTGGATAATGAGGAATTTGAATATGAAGGCTTTTTGATTTTGAGGATGTTCAGATTTGAACATGCAGGGTTTATGAATGGTTTGATATGAAGATGTTTTGAAGGGTTTACTGATTTTTAGACTTGTACAGGAATTGAATTGCAGAATTTTTGAAGAGGAGTTACTGATTTTAGATATGAAGAGTTTGATTTAAGAAATAAACAAAATGAAGTTCTTTTGATTTTGAAGAGGTGTTTTAAAATTCTCTTTTTGACTTAGGAAATGGAAAAAAACAAGTAAGAATGAAATGCAAGTTTATATAGATGTAGTTTTCAGTTTTAATTAAATAAAAGAAAAATTAAAACCAAAATTTACACTTGTACATAATCCTAACATTTGTCACATTATTATGTTAATTTTTTAACACTTGTTTAATTAATGCTTAAGAATGCAACACTTGTCTTATTTAGAGTAATTAATATTTAATTTACAAGTTATTATGTACATTAGGCCTAATTTTAATTTGTTAGTTAATATTAAATATGTATATAAATTTATAAAAAGAAATAAAAACAAACCATGTTTATAAATAAAACTTATACATATAAAAATTAAAACAATTAAGATTTATACTTTGGAATTTTAAATTCAAATCAAATTCAAAATCAATTATTTTCAAATCAAGTTATGTATATAAATTTAATTTGAAATAACAATTGCAAATTTTATTCAAAATCTATTTATAAAGACAATACACTATTAATATTATTTTTATAAATATCTTATTATTAAATTAAAATCATTTTAAAAGAAATTATATTTTTATCAATAAATTATCTATTTTTTTAAGCCATAAAACTTTTTGTTTGTGAATCCATTTAAAATTTAAAATTCAAGCCAAATCATTTTAAACATTTAATATTTTTATTATCAAATTTTAAAATCACATATTTATTTATTAAATAGTTTTAAAAACGCAATACTAATTTAAATCAGAATTTCCAAATTAAAATGTATATATTAGAATTTTTAAAACATGATTCACTTATTAAGTTTAAACCAAGATTTATTTATTTAACTTTGAAAAGCTTAAATATTAAATAAAAACAAATTTTCAAATTACTACAAATATTAGAATTAGAAAAATATGCTTTATTTATTAAAATTAAAACAATGCTTATTTATTTAAAATATAAACCATATATTTATATTATAAATAGAAATCAATTTATTATTTTTGAAAGATAAAATAACCAATTAAATAATTATTGAAGAAGATTATTAAATTAATTTGAATTATTATTAACAAAATATCAACATCAATATAATTTTAATACAGATTATTAAACTGATATTTTTAAAAATTCCGAGATATTACAGTCGAGTCAAGGCCGTCACATTTGGTATTAGAGCTGAGGGTTGAAACTTTAGCCCAGGAGTATAACACATTAAGTAACTCATTAAAGATAGGGTGAAGTATACCCTAGAATGAGTATATCCCTAAGATATCCATTTGTATGCCTCAGTAAATTCTCTTGCTATCCACTAATAGTGAGTATGAGTGCGAGAAAAGGATGAGATAGGGGACAGGGAAGTACCACTACAAATGGTCAATACCCTGCAACAGTGGAAACAATTTTCTCTATCAATCTCCTTTGATTCGATTCCCAATTCTTTTGATATTTTTGTAGCAGCTACAAGAAGAAGCCTCAGTGTGATGGTGGCCATACAAATCGTTGTAGAAAATCCTTACTTCGTATTTTTATCGGTTTCTTATCAGCTTTTCGACTAAACTTTAATGAATTGGAAATTTGGAATTGAAAATTTAAATAAACTGGAAATTTTAAATTGTGTTAAATTGGTTAGTAGAATATGAAGCTAAATTTGAATTGTATCAATAAAACGATATCGGTTAAACCCAAATTTGAAATTCTATTGTAATTTTTTGTGCAGATCGAAGTACGAAGAGGGGCAAGTTATACATACTTTGGGGTATTCCGACTTGAGTTCGGAATCCGTATCTAGTATTTGAGAGTTATGGAAATTAAAACCATTTATCCATTGTTTGGGTCCGATATATTCTACGAATGGTTAGTTTTCCCTTCGAACTAACCAGTGCCCATGCATATTTCGTAGACTGATGACTTGAGTATGTTGTGGAAAAATTGTATGAGTTTGTTCTCATATCATCGATATTCTGATTTGGAAAGCCAAATGCAGAATATATATCCAGTTAATCTGAAAAGATATTTCCCCATCTTTCATCTATATTGTGTCTCCCTGGCAAATTTCGAGGACGAAATTTCTTAAGGGGGAATCTGTAACGATCCCGGATTTTTACTAAGTTTAAATTGATAATTAATTTAATTTTGAATAAAAATTGTGAAATTAATTGGTAAATTGATTTGAGTTTCTCCAAATTCAAATAAAATATGTGTTAAATCATTTGAATTTAAATCTTGTATGTATGTGGATATATATGTATATGTGCATATTATGAGTAGACTTGAACTTATAAATAGATATATATATATATATATATATATATATATATAAATTATATAATATAAAGTAAACACATTAGCTAAAATCGAACAACATATTGAAATAGAAATTCATTTATATTGTAAAGCAATAAGACAAAGCAAAGGAAGAAACAAATACATTCAGATATGTTCAACAATTAAAGGATAAATAAGAATAGTATGGAACAAGACAACAAAAAAATAAATATATATGAATGTCCTGCAAAAGAAGACAGTAAAATGTTTTCATGTACAAGTAAAAAGGAATAAATATCTATGAAAAAAAATCAAACAAAGGATAAATATGAAAAAGTGATATGCATAAGCTTTTGAAACAAGACAAATATCATTAACATAAGCCCACAAAAGAAATATTATTTCAGCCAAAATAACAATAACAATTAATGAAAGCTACCACAATGATCATATCAGCCACCATATTAACAAGAAAAAAAATCTCTGACGCTTGTACAAACAAATTATATCACCTGTAAACCTTCTTCCTATATATCAATATCAATTCTTCATTTCAGTTCGTTCATCCAAACTGTGAAAATCTGGAGTAAGTGTTATCTCAAATTTAAACAAAATTCAACTTTAAAACAACAATACAAATCAATGAAAACTAGAGATCAAGAGAAGGGATTCAGCTAGGAAAAATTCAAGCTCTGTTCTTTCTTTTGAAACAACTATGAGTAACATCATATTTTTTTATTTAAAGTTTGAACCTGTTGTGTATATATATATATATATATATATATGAATAGTATGTTTGGATATATATATGAAAATGCTCTGAGTATTTGAAAGATGGATGTTTTTGTACAGGCTGTGTCTATAATTGTCCTCTGTCTGGGGTTTAAACACCGGATTTTTGATTTAGAAATCATTCCCTCTTGATATACTTGTTTGAGTTTAGTGTTGAGACAAAAAATTGTTTGTTATAGCATAAGCTAAAGGTTACAAATTTATTGAGTTTAAACAACTTAGTATTCTTTTTGGAAAACAAGATAATTTGAGCAAATTCTAAATAAGTCAAAAATTCAAACTCCATGATTTACGAATTCAGGTGTATAAATGGAATTCTTATACTTTAATATGATTTTTAAAAGCAAGAATCTTAATTTTTGGACTGAGGTTTGAGGAGTAGTTGAGGGTTGTCGAAATTGCATAGTTTTGTCGATTTCTGGTGATCTCGTCGATGGGGAAGGTTGGGATTTTGGTTGGTCATGGAGGAGCGAACGATGGTTCTAGGAAAAATACTGGTTGGGCTTGTAGATGGACGTGGTGGCAGCGGTGAACGCTTAAAGTTTATAAACCTAGTTTTGTAAGGTCGGGAAGTTTCTATTCGATCGTCATCCACGTGTGATCGAGTTGCTCGTGCTTTTTGGGTGATGGTAGGAGGTGCGATGATGAGTAGAAGGCCAGAGTTCCAGAGTTTCTGGTCGTCGAGGTTGTGCGAACGACGCGATTTCCAGGTTTAGGAGGAGTTCCTAGTTTTGTTTCCAGGTATTGATTTTGGCACTCGATTTTGATTCCGTGGAAATGGAGGAGTTCTAGTGATTGGTAGTTGGTTGGTGGAAGATCGTCGACTTGCTCGACAATGTGACGACGGCCGGAGATGCTCGTCGATGTCGTGCATGTGCACCGTGCATTGTTCTGGAACCTGGAAGTTTTGCTTGGCATTGAATTTAAGTAGGGATGAATTCTCGTATTTGACTCGAGTAGTTCTAGTGTTTTACTCGAAGTATTTTGCAGTTTTGCTCGAGACAGTGGGGTGTTGAACTCGAAGCACAATAGTGTTGCCTCGAAATTTTATTTTGTTACAAGTTTTTACTGAGACGTGTTTGTTCTGCTTTTAAATTTAAAAATAAAGTTTCAAATATAAATCAAAGTTAGATTAATTTTTAAACTGAAGTTCAAATCTAAATTCAAGATAATTTGAACCTTAATTTTGAAATGATTTAAGTTTTGAAATTTACATTGGTTTTTTACAATGTTTTCTAAAATCTTAATTAATATTTTAATTTAGTAGATAATTTAAGTTAAGTATTAAAATTAAGTAATATTAAAGTTTTCAAATTAGTAATAATTTGTTTTCAAACTTTAAGGAAGTTTTTAAAATATTAATTAAGATAATTATCATTATTAATTAACTATTTTGGAAAGTAATTAAGAATGATTAATTTATAAGTGTAAGTAAAGATTGGTTAATTAATTTATAACTATAATTGAAATTATTTAGGGGTTTATCAATTTTAAATAAATTAATTAGTGAAATAATAATTAAGTGTTTAATTTTTGTAATTAAGCATTGTTAATGATAATTAATTACAAAGATGGTTAATTAAAGATTTTAATAAGTTAAGTGAAATTAATTAAAGGGTAATTGAATAATTAAAGATCAATTATTCAATAATTAAAGGTTGATTAATTAAATTAATAAATGATTAAAGGAAATTAATCAAATGATTTGGAATCGATTGATGTTAATTAACCATGATTGATGACCCATCAGATTACACACCTGATTTAAAATTAATCAGATAATTAATTGAGCTTACTTATTGATGTTTTGAATTCTATTGATTGTTGAACTGTTTGATATTTCTGATATGCTATGCTTTGTGCTATGAATTGTTTCTGTGTGATATGTGATGATTGTAATTTATTTATCTGTGATAAATTTATATTATTTATCTATGAATCTATGAATGAACGATACGCGTTATAGATTATACCGCTTATCAATATCGATGTGTTTACATATGTGATATGATGATTGATGATGTTGCACAATTGTGTAAAACCCCTGGACTACACTATACACACACAAGTATGGATTGCACGGGGAAATCAGTTAAGTCACAGATTTTTAACAATTCTAAAGATCGAATTCTTGAATCCAAAATAGTTTTGGGATTGAAATTGAAAGCTTTAGAAAATGAGTATTCAAAAAAAAGTTATTTTAAATAACTAAATAAAATTTGAAATTTAAATAATTTGATTTAAATTTGAATTCGATATTTAAAATTGAATTCAGTGATTTGGAAATTATGATCTAAAAGATTATACAAGATATAAAGGTGTTTATATAGGTTTTTGACCATTTAAAAAGTACGGTTTTTGAAATTTAAATTTAAATCCAAGTTTATACTTGAATGTCTTTAACTGATGTAATTGTAATCAGTTTTTCCAAAAATGAAAACAATTTGTTTCAAATAATAATAGCTTTCATAAAAAGAATGGATTTCCAATCTGTATCCAAAGATTTCAAGTTCGAAATAAAATTATAATAGTTTGGAAAAAACTATGAATTAACCTTTGTGAAGATGATTAAATCTTGTTTTGAAATCAAAGAGGATTTTAAATGGTACATCTTCCATATACAAGATTTGAATTGGAATTTGAGAGTTATGAATTAAATCTTAAACTGAAAGATTGGATGAGTTAATCCAATTTGAAGTGGAATTGTTTTGAAAATCCATGAATGGATCTTTGTGAAACTGGGTGAACTTTATGAAATAAATCTTTTTGTTTAAAGAATTAAAATGGTAATTTGTTTAAACCATTTGAAGGAAGTTTTGGATTTTATAAGTTGTGACTTAACTTAAATCCCATATCCATATGTTTTTAAATACTGCGCTCGTTATTCGGTTTAGCCGGGAGAGGACCTTGTGTCATATAACCCATTACGAAAAATGATACGTCGTTATGGATTGCATTTGAAGAGCAGTGGTGAAGACCGGGTATTTTTGAAAACGAAAGGATAAACCGTCGATTGTCTCTGCACTGAGTCGTGCCGGTATAGAGATTTCCTAAGTGATGGGAAATCCGATCGGGATTGTGAATACCCGGATTTGCAAGGGCTTCTCCGGAAGTGCCTTCGGTTCTGTTCGAACCCGGAATAGACTTGTATGGTTGTATGTATGACACTACACTTTGAGATATAAAGCAGATTTCTTTCAAATACATATCTGTTGGTGGCGGAGAATTTATTCTCTTAGCTTAACACCCTTCTCTGAGACGTACGAGCTCAGAGGTTATGTAGTTGAGGGTTATCTGTGATATATTCCTAATTTGGTAGTGTGGCATGTTAAGTGCTGCCGTGTGTTTATGATCATATGTGATCAAAGCATGGCTTTTGTATGAAGCGTAGCTTTATGGACGAGACTACATCAGGAACTCACACCCCGGAAATGGTCGAAACAGGAAAGATGCAACAAGGTTATGAGGGTCGCGCCCTTTAGGGTGTGTCATTCCCTTCTGGTAAAGGGTGGTATCATGGTATGGAGTCTAGATATTTACCTATGTGGTGGCTTCAATCTCATTTACTGTGTGGTTGTTGCTTTGTGGTTTAGAGGCGCCTCGGATAAAGGTCCCAAAGGACCAGGGGTGGCATGCTTGTGTAGTAGTTACCTAGTTACAGAGGTAACCCGGTCTTATGTTGGCAGAGAGCTGGTTAAGTTCTCGGGACGTCCCGCCAGAGGCGTACCCATCGACAGTGGGAAGTTCCTTAGCCCAACCATTTGTTGGAAATCCAAACAAAACAATACCTCCTTGTATGGTTTTAGTTATAGAACCTGTCATTTAACATGGCAGCTATAGCTGGCACAATATGATTAATATTATACTTTCGAAATATTTTCCACTATGCACTAATAATAATATAAAAGAAGAATTTTGCGTAGTAAGCATGTTTGACTATCATAAGGAGAAATATCCCCCATGTGTGCAATTGCATTGTGTGTGTGCCGGGAGGCCTTATGGTAGTTTCGTTTTCTAATAAGCATTGCGGATTTCAATCTAAATTCTTTTGTTTGTTTTAAATATAAACTATTTTTGTTACTCACACCAGTCCCATGACTGACCTGGAGTTTATTGTTCCTTTCCTAAACTCTGGGTGCCTATAATGTTTTTCCACACGGGCAGTCTAGAGTTGGTTTTTTCAGATAGTCAGGTTTAGTAGATTATCTAGAGTTAGTCCAGTCTTTGGACTACGACTGAGCTTGCTTATCTTTTTGAAACGTGATGTTGGTTCGAGCTAGCTTTGGATTGGAGCATTGGATTTGGTGATGCATTCTATTAAAGATATTGTCCGCTGCTGGTGTTATCTTATTCTTTCCGCTGCTATTTTCTTGTATCTCTGATAGTGTTGATATTTATTGGATCATTCTATTACGTCATATTATATCAGATATTGTATCTGTCATTGTATCACATTGATATTCCTTTTCTTTCGCCGTGTTGTACTTAATGGTGTTATAAGCTCCGGTGAACCAGATTCGACGTTTAGATCTGCGGCATTTGAATACGAGTGTCGTATTCGGTGTCGATTTTCGAAGGTCGAGTCAGGGACGTCACAGATCTGCCTGTGCTTTTCCCCCTTCTGACCCGACGCGGACCCAAGTCCACCATCACCACTACTCCATCCGCACCCTCCCTCTCCCTGACAACGCCAAACCTCCACCTCATGTAGCCACAGCCACCCCAAGCACCAGCTCCACGTCCACAGGCCATAACCACCAAACTCCGTGGCCATCACATCGCCACCACCTAAACCCGAAGCAACTCCCCCTCAGACCCGAAGCTAGACCCAAAGCCTCTACTCCTTAGAACCTACCCCAGATACGCCACCACCTTCCCACTGCTGACTCGAAGTAGCTCTTCCTCAGACCTAAGCCTGACCCAAAGCAAACCCACAACCGCCTCCCCTAGTAACCTACCTCACCTCTGGCCTTCCACTTGAACCACCAAATCCACTGTTCACCCAATGGAAGATCACCTATTCCCCTCTGCCAGCCACTTCCTTTCCTGGCTGAGCAACTTTGCTTACCTCTGTTACCTGTGCAGTGGCATATATATATATATATATATATATATATATATTATATGCTGCTTATATTATATGTGTATCCATCTAAGCTTATTTATATCATATATATTACATATATATGTTTATCGACGGGAAGTATACATATGTTATACACATATATTGGTTGAAAGTTATATTTTTTTTTTAAATCAAAGCTTATATATGTTGTATATATTGCACATGTATGTTTTGTCGGCTGAATGATATATATTGCATATATATAGATAATTGTTCCTTCAATCTCTACTGGTAATAAAGAAAATTTGTTGTACTAACTTTCCACGATGTCTATTTGAAATTCCAAAAATGCCCTTACATTTTTTTACTCCATGCTCATGCCTCCCAACGTAGCCATGATTCCCATTCCTATTCTCCACTCCTAAATCAATTGTTTTCCTTCTCAAATTTGTCCACTTTCTTACATCCAATTCCTCAAAATTCCCAATTCCATTCATCACCATCCTACGATTCATACAAGCTACCCAACCTCCCTCAAAATCAATCTCTCTTACTTGCAAATCAACAATGACAATATAACCAGCGATGTAGCATCCACGACAGGTGACTGGATGAGCCAGAAGAGATAACTCACTACTCTGCGATTTGATAGCTCTGGCAGAAAGTGATTTCTCTTACCTTCTATTTTCTCTCTGAGGTATAATTCTATATATATATATATATATTGGTTGAATTGTTTACACGCTTCAATTACTGTCACTTTTGACAGTGTCACTCATTATTCTTTTTTCTCAATGATCTGATTTTTGGATTTTGAACATGGTTTCTCCAACTGATTTATGACTCAAGAAATGAACATTGTTGTTAACCCATACAAGGTTTAACATCATTACTCATTATTTTACACTCTATTTGATTCGATTAGTGAGTCCACATAAAAAATCAAATTATCACCTGATTTACGATTGGTGAAATGAAATTTATTACAAAGACATTGAATATTTTTAATACCATAATTTTATTGATTATTGCTATGGTTACCGATTATACAAATATCTTTAGCATACCCTTCATTTACTTTTAGTATACACTTCATTTACTTTCAGTATAGTTTCATTTCTCTACTAATTGTTATGGTTACTAATTTAACTTATGTTTAGGTTATGCACATCTCCACTACTAATGAAGAATATCTCAACAAAATTTGTGACAAACAAACATACTGAATTTTTTTAATAATGTCACTCTTCAACACGTTGATGTTCCATTAAAGAATAGTACCTAGAACATTGAAATTTCATGATTTATTTTTTGGTTTTCATGTTTATCCATCTCAACGACATATATGTCACTTCCCAAAATAGATTCAAATAAAGAAATCGTGTGTCACTTACATTCAAAGAAGTAATTTCCACGAGTTAAGCGAACAAAATAGATAGTCAGATCATTTATGAACTACTATGGTTAGAGTGAAGTAAATATATGATTAGTAAACAAAATTGATTCCACTGAATCAACATTGAATGAACTAACTATTAACATAAGAAGTTTCAATGCGTTAATAATAGAAAGTTCATTCCCTTATTTCCAGGTTTGGCCTATAATACGTACATACATACATACATACATACATACATACATACATATATATATATATATATATATATATATATTACTCTAAATTCCTTTTTAAAACATGAGTGGTCCTTAAAGCAAGGAGAACACTCAGGAAATATCATCAATAACGAAACAGAGTCATAGATATAGTTTAATAAAGGCCCTAAATAATAAAATTTCCCAACAAAAAAAATACATTCAGATCAACAGATGGCCGATCAAACAAAGTTATGAATAAGTAATTAGAAATTATATATCTTTAGCTCATAATAGAAAGTAAAATGAATGAGAAGTAGAAACTAAGACCGTGTTTGCTAAAAGATATACTCCAAGCTATGTTTGTTGAAAGGGGAGCAAGTGGCTCAAAATAGTTGCTAAAAAACCAATGCTTGGGATATTGAACTATGACAAGCTACAGTAACATCGAGTATTTGGACAGAAATCCGTGCTTGGGCTCAGAAAAGTAGTTAAAAAATGAATGAAACATAGCAAATAAACATGACAGGTGAAAAGCTGCAGCATATCAGGTATTAAGGCAGTAGCTTAGTGGTAGGGTTTGCAGGCAGGAACTGGGTAAAACCTTGCTGGGCAGAAACCGTTAAAGCAGATGTAAGTAAAAGCCTTTTACATTGAGGTAATGCAATAAAATATTATGGTTAACCAAACTATACCGTAATGCACGAAGGTCTGGAATATGAAGTTTGAGTATGGTCAATATGTTGACATTACATAGCTCATTGAACTCACTTACCATACACGTGAGCTATGTACAAAGGTGACCAATCAGCTTTTCGTTCACCATTTTCCTTTGCTTTATCATTTGTACTATATGCAATTGGTAATCAAAGTTTTTTTTGCAACTATGCTATTTTCAGTAGACTTTTTTCTTTTATTTATTTATTTAGTTTATCGTCGATTTGTCCAAGAAGTGGATCAGTTTCAATTACTTATGGTTTTCCAGTTTCATCAAGGTTTTGAAGTGGATTTATCTATTCAGCTCAGCAAGAAACACAAGTAAATTTACTGGAAAAATAATATATGTATGATCAGCATTTGGCATCTTCCTACTTTATATTTTCTGTTATATTGATGTTCAACAAGAAGTAGGAAAGCAAAAATCTTTGTAGGCATCTGTTAGATCTTCAACCATTTAGCTTATATATACTGGTCTATATCTTATGAGGCTTAGTAATACCTATATTTGATGTGAATGCCCAGGCTTTGTTTTGTAAGACTATTTATTATTAGTGCACACGATATTTGTCATATCAATAGGCATTCAATTATCATTTGTTAAATTTATGTAAAAGATTCTTTTGTTTGATCTTTAGTGAATATATATATAATTCACATTTGAAAAGAAGGTACTTTGTTTGATGTTAGTAAATGTATACAATTTGCGTTTTCAAGTGCGAAAGAATATTCAAATTAATAATTTTTATTAGTATTTACTAATTAGTATTAAGTAGTATTTTGAATTATGTCAGCACTGACTCTACGTTGTTCTTGCATTACCTCTACATTATGGTTCCTAACTTCCTTTGCCACACTATATATAAACCTATTAACTTAATTTTGATTAATTTAAAAATGAATATTAATTAATTTTGATTAATTCATTGGATGATCGATTTTATTGAACTAAAAGGGTATACGAGAAATTATCATATGCTAATATTAGGATATTTGTTCTATATAATGGATATTTTATAATGAAAGAGATTATATGTAGTATTTGCGAATAATCATTTTTGTATGCATGAAGTCTATTTTGATTACCGAACTATTTATATAAACCACTATGTGTTTTGATAACGAAATGAGATTAGTTAAGTAAAGTCGAATTATAAAGTTATTTGAGAAACATATTATAACTTGAATCAACTTAATGATTTAAGATGAGTCAAATTGATCGATTATTTTATTTGAACATTGCATGCTTACCCTCATTGAAACCTTTGAAAACTTAATGATAGACACATGACGTGAAGATAATGAATTCTAGAGTAGTTATTTCCAAAGGCCTTTTGAGTTTTACATGTTTATATGATACTTTGCATCATGTTACTCAAACAAACTTAATCAGTTCATCTCTACATTAATATAAAAAGTGTATGAATACATTTAATGTTTTTCAGCACTCCCAACTCTTAAGTAGAAGAAATTTTATTTTTATGCACTTGCTTAGCTATTTACATGTAGAAATTTTTGTCAATTGGTTTGTTTATATGGTTTTTTTTGTTGTTGTGCATATTCATTAATTCAAATTATAGCTCTACAAGAACGTTGAAGAAGTTTTAATACAATTATATGATCTATTTATCATATAAATTAATCATGAAATATATAGTCATGATAACACTGTTTTGAGTATATTATGCTTATAACAAGAATAAAGTTAATAGTCCAATGACTAGATGCAAGCCCATACAGGTGTGCAATTATACTAGTATTTATAAGAACAAATGTGTGTGTGTGTATAATAGGCATATATATTTGTTTTCATCAAATTCTCAAGCTAGATCTGCTTTTGTGTCTGTCGCACCTCTTTGACGTGTCATGCCAGTATCTCTGTGCGGGTCCATGTCATCTTCTTGTTTCTCAAGGCACGAAAGGTAAGCGATCACTCACGATTAACATTCTTATGCTTAGTAAATTATATTCATATGAAATGACGATTGAAATATGTTGTTAAATTTGAATTGTTAGCTACTTAATTGTTAACCTATGTTACTTGGCATATGATACCATAACCTGTTAGTATATATATATATATATATATATATATATATATATATTGTATTATTGTTAATGATTATATGCTTGAAATTGATATGTTATGTTATTTTATTTTATTGTTCTTACTATGCAAGTTCCCTTAATTTTAGGAAATCATTATGGGTTGAAATGTTACATACTCGAAAGATCTTTTAGATTAAGGAAAATCGTTAGCGGTTGAAATGATAAACCCAAGCGATTTTATTGATTTTGGATTTGCGATTGCGGATTGAAATGATATATCTATAAAATTTAAATTTTTGTGGATTGAAATGATAAATATCCATATCACTTGACCATAGGATGGAGAATTATATACGGATACCGTTGGTCTATTTTGAAATGATTTTTGAAGTTTTGAAAAGCAAATATATGAGTTTTTTGATTTTAAAAGTATAATATAAAGATTTTGTTTTATACATATGAAAAATTAGATTTAAAAAAATTTATATTTAGAAATTTTAAATTTATAAATTAAGTTTTGGAAAATTTAAATTTTAAGATTTTACTTATAATTTTATCGTTTTTAAATATGTATAAAATAAGATATAAAATAGATTTAATTTAATTTTATAAAATATTAATTTAAGTAATATATATAATATCTTTTTAAAATTTATATTTATATTTTTTTATATATTTTATAACTTTAAACAATTTATGGTTGGAAAGTTAAATTAAAATTTATTTGTAATTTAAATTGATTAATTATTGTATTTAAGTAAGGATTTATTTGGAACTTACTGATTTTGGAATATTTTTTGTAAGATATGATTTAAAACTTGATATTTAATTAGAGGTGATTAAATGAATACTTTTAAATTTAAATAAAGTTAAAAATGAATATTTAATTTTGATTTAAATTTTTGTTTTGAGATTTTATTTAAATATTTATAAAGTGCTTTTTATATAATAACCATGGTGTGAAATAAGCGTTTGGTTGTTAAAGAGACCGGGATCGAATATCGTCATACTCTCTACAATATCGAAAACCACTTTAAAACTGTGCACATGGGGGAGGTTCCAGGACAAAGTAGGATGGTTTGGCGAACGTTCGTCTGAGGTATGAACGCAGCCCAGACTCCCTTGAGTAAGCTTGATGTGACTAAAATAGGAGCTATACCTGCGCCAAGTGAGGTCGCACCTCCGATCGAGCATACTTCTTCAAAACCATTCTATTGCTTTGTGATTTGATTGGTGCACACCTTGATTATGGGAGTATGTCTTGAGATGGGCAGTAATAGTTGCTATGCATTACCACCAGTCCGGTTCTACAAAACGGTAGAATCCTACCCAAGGCATTGCCTCGTGTACCTTGTCACATTCCTTATCGCACCTACCACGAGTTTGTTTTGTGTCGTACCTATGGAGTGCTCCCTGCTAGCCCACCGGTTTGGTGGAGTTTACAGTACTGTGTAGACTACGGCATTATATAAAATGTGTTGAGGGGGATATGGATAGTTCCTTAATGCTATTTTAATAGTTTACTTTACTGTAGACATTATATATGTAGCGTATCGTACTATGTATATAGATAGTTCCACGGATACTAGCATAAGAATGTTAATCCCGACTCGAGTGTTTTGTATTTATGCTCAGGTCAGCCTGAGTGTCACGGCTTTTGAGACTCACCTTTCGAGCTTGGAATTTGTTTGGAGATCTCTCTGCTATATATATTCATCTTAGCAGTTATTTCTGTTATTTCCAGTTGTTTGATTTAGACGTGTAATTTTCTTTTGTATTAGAAACCGCTGTGTATTTGGATTTTGTTGTATTTTATGTTGGACTCTGTTATTTCTATAGTAGCTTCATGAACTACATTTATCTATTCCGTTGCTTATCATTGTAAAACTATATGTCTGTGATTCTGTGATTGGTTTATTTGCTATATATTCTAAGCATTGCCAAAAATATAAATTAGCAATCTGTTGTTTTGACCAATTCAATTCTGACATGTGTGGATAACTGTTAATTTGAATGGTTCTAAATTGCAGGTCGTTATAATTGACCTCGAAAAAGTACATGTGTTTGAGCATCTCAAACAGTTCTCGAATCTCCACATAGATTCCAACATCTTAAACCAATCTTGAACCTTTTCTAAAGCATATAACAAGTATATGGGTTTGGTGTGGTTACAATTTCGTGTCATCTAATATAAGTATACTCCTCCGCTTACCGAGCACTCCAAAACCAATCGATAGATTCCGGTAAACTCAACTCCGGATCTTTTGGAAATAAACAGATAATATGTAAGAGCGGGCATCACCTCCTGTTCGTTTAAGCGGACAGATTTCGTTATCATTTGTCTCGAAAGAACACAATGTGTTTATATGTACAGTATAGCATCATCTAAGATTACTATCCATATAATTCCCATGTTTCTTCTATATATTACCAGAGTAATATTTGGTCACGATTTGATAGCCGGTTATTTCACTATCAAATAAGCAATCAATCAAATCAGAGGTTTAATTTCATAAGAAACCAAGCATTATTAAGCACATAAGCAACCACTAAGCCTCTTTAAAATTAAAACCACTTTGTAAATACTTGTACCAAAATACTTTTACAAAGTTATACATGTTTATTATTCACTCACTATTCATTTATACTCTTTCGGTGTTTGGAAAAATACCCATATATTTATCTCAACGGTATAAATATATTCACAAAACACTACACTTTCAATACTTAGAAAATGCCTCCGTATACTTATCTCAAAGGTATATGCATATTCACAAATCTAAAGACAGCTTTCCTATTTTTTAAATTCGTATATTTAAATGGGTCAAAAAAATGTTACTAAAAACATTGTTTAAACCCAGACCACTTCCCTTTTGGTGTTAAAGCATGGAAAGAATACTTTCCATACTATCTTAAGTTAAGATGATCATTTATGTAAATCAAATCTTGATTCTTTTATAAAACTCTTCATATGAACCCATTCCATATTTACAATTCCTTTTATAGAACTCCAAATTAATTTATAAAAGTACTTTTATAATCTCTAAAATTATTTATAAAACTCCTTTTATAAATCTCTAAAATTATTTACAAACTCATTTTATAAATCTTTAAAATTATTTATCTCGTGTACTTATCACAAATCCTTGGTTTCAAGATAGAACCCAATATTTTCCATAAAACGATCATTTCATGTATCATTATAAATTCACAAATGTGAATTATTATTCCAAATTTACAAAATGATATCATTTCATTTTTATAAAATAACCTTTATAAATTTGTTCTTTTATTTGTAAAATAACATTTATAAATCTATCTTTCGATACAACATTTTATGTAAAAAGTTTCCCAAATATTTATTCCAAAATAATTATTTCTTCTTTTAAAACAGAATTGCGTTATTATAAAAGATAAGTTCCTCTTTTTCTTTATAAAACAAATTATAATAAATACTTCTCAAAGTACTTCTAAAACATTCCCATATATGTTAGAAAAGACTAACAAAAAGATTGAAGTAAAAATAGAGAAGTCCAAAAACTCATTTCTCAATAAAATGCCATAGAAAAATTCAAAAAGTTGCATTTAAAAATCATTATCCTCATTAAAACCATTTCGAATAAAAATAGCGATTAATAGTATTTTCAAAATACTATAATCAGACTTGGAGCTACTATAGCACTTAAAAAATGTTATCATGTTTTTCACTCTAAAATGTATATAACTTTCATGACATATCAAAGTCACATACAATATGGTCAGGCTACCAAGCATCTGACACTCAACAATTAACAATCAATACTCAACACATCATTTATCCAATATTAATTGATCCACATATTAGTTAACTTCAAAAATCATCATTTTACTTTGCAAGCACATAATAGATCTGTTGTGATAAATAGATATCCAAAATAATCTATTTGTTTTAATTATAGCAGAATGGTGTTTTATTCTACCAAATAGATATCACAAACAAAGTATAATTAATTTAACTACATTGTTATTTAAAATAACGTAATTTTATTCAATCACCATTATTTATTATAAATTTATACTTCACTAAAAATATCAACTATTTATACCATAGTATTGTACTCCTCAATACGAGCCTAATGAAAAAAATCTATGGGTTGATCGGAATTAAAATGAACAACAAATGGCTTCATAAGTTAATATACTTAATTTATATAATGTAAACAAATAAATTATAAATATTCTCACCTAAAAAAACAAGGCCAACCCATTTGCATGTACCCAAACCCGACCTATTGTAAATAGTGCTTTTTCCCTTCCCAATTTCAAATATAAAGCATTCCAAGCAATCAAAATCGAGCATGGCTCGATCATCTTCCTCCTACCAATGCCTTAACCATTGACAACCGTCGCCATCACTATTAGCTCCGCCACATCCCTGCACACCTTCAACCAACCCCTCAACTAGCTCGATGCATCAAGCCACCGTCATGATCCTATAAGTCGAACCTAAAAAAAGAACAGCCGAAACCTTAGTTTGAGCTTATCCCACCTCCTTCGACCACTGAAGTAGTTGCCACTGCCGTCTATGACTCTGCCTTGACCCCACTTTGCCTCCATTCACCTTTGTTGTACCCTCATCGCCAACATCCCTCGCAAACTCCAAATGAACGAAAAATGTTCATCTACCATCTACGGCCAACTCTGGCCACTAAAAATCTCGTATTGCCACTACAAACACAACCCGGCTCTCCAATTTCCATTTCGTGTTCATCCAAAAACCATCATTATTCGACCGCTACTGTTATCTGATGATCCCCGCCGCCACTTCGACGAAATGACGATCGATATTTATGAAAATACTAGGGATGATAATGGACAACTTTCAAGTTGGAATTTTTTGTTGAAAGTGAACAGATCTGGAGATAATGATTATGATGGTAGAAGGAGGAGTTTTTTTAAAGGTAATGGAGAAAAATAAAAGAAGAAGAAGAAGAAGAAGGAGAGAAGAGAAAAATATAGTGAGGTGAGTGAAATGGAATGAAGTTAATGAAATGAAGTGAAGTTTGGTGTATAAATAAAGCAACCCAAAGCTTCCATGAAAAGCGACCATCAAATCAATATTTGGTTTGTTCTGGGTACCCCGCTATACTATATCACATTCGCGTATGAGTAGCGAATGACGAAAATAAAAATACGACTATGCATAACAATGCGACACGATCATAAAACAATAACAAAATACACTAGTTAACTTAATTTGTGAAATTTTCAAAAATAACAACGTTTTTAAAAAAATGCGTCAAACAAAAATTTAAATATTTTTCAAATTAAAATTTATGAAAAAATTCTGTAAATACATTTTTAAAATACGTCATTAAAAATTAAATCGTTTTTTACAAATTGATTTTCTTATTATTCATTGTATTCGAATCAAATTGAACATTTAAATAAATTAAATATTCTCATTCCAAGCATTAAAAATTCTAGATCGTTACTATGGCTGAGCTAGCATTATTAATGAAGCAATTCAAAGAAGTGGACCTAAAAGCATGAAAATCTAGTAATAAACCAACGAAAAAATACCAAAATTGTCAAAGTTCTGGATGATTCTAAAGAGGAAGAAACCATATGCCATAGATGAACGAAGCTAGGTCACATCAAGCCAAATCGTCCACTGATCAAGTTGACAAAGTAAAGACAACCGCTTGGGATGAGAGTGAAGTAGAAATAAATGAGAACAACGATAATGAGAAAAAAGCAAATTTCTGCCTAATGGTTGAACCAAGTGATAGCGACAATGAATCCAGCGAGATATCTAAATTATCACATACTGATTTATTATTGCTATATCATGAGTTAAATGAAAGCAGTGACAGACTTAAAGAAAAATATAATAAACTAGAATATAAGAAAAATAGTTTAATTGGTATAAATAATGTGTAACGACCCACCTTTTTGGATGGTTCAAATCGACAATAAACCACACATGTCAGAATCAAACCATTCAAAAGGAAGGATTGTTAATGGGGTAAATAAGAAGAAAAAAGAAAAAGAAAAGAAAAAAAACAAAATACAGAATTTCGCAGTGGAACGACAAAATATAATAATCAAATAAACAGTTCGTGAATCTGATTTACAAATAACATTT
Organism: Allium cepa; assembly: GCA_030765085.1. Classification (NCBI taxonomy): domain Eukaryota; kingdom Viridiplantae; phylum Streptophyta; class Magnoliopsida; order Asparagales; family Amaryllidaceae; genus Allium; species Allium cepa. The sequence goes on along the minus strand of CM060930.1, from coordinate 69,788,747 downwards.
GATTACACTTTTACAAATTCAAATCAAAATTATACATATATCATAAACAAACAAATAATGCAGCGGAACACAGAATGTAGAGGAATAATAAATAGCAATAATATACTGAATCTTTGTCTTCGTCTTCGTCCACCAGAAAATAGTCTTCAATGTTGAAAAACTCAGGTTGATCCAAGCGTAAAGGAAAATAATACACTCGAGTCAGAACTAAAATTCTTATGCAAATTAAATCAAAAGTATATGTAATAAGGAATGCAGATAACTACATTTTTGAAGGTTCAAATTTCTGGAAATGTTATTGTTTCCATATTCAAAATAAAATGGATTTCACAATAGTTCCATTCTAGTAAATTAAAATTTTACAGAACAATTCCCATTTAAATTTCATAGTTCAAGAGATCTAATTTATAAAAATGTTCAAATGTTTCAATATTCAATTTTATGGAAACTTCCCAATGTTTCAAAATTTAATTTTGAAAACTTTCAAATAAGGTAACGACGGTTTACTTCTCAAAATCATTTTTATGGTTCAAATAGTAAATCTAAGCATACTAATTTTCCTCTGATGTAAATACTTGAAATTCATGGTTTTTATATCTTTATTCAGTGTGCAAATAATCAATTTGAAAATTTATATAATTACAATAAACTATAAGGTGATAACAAGGATATATCAAATAAATGAACAAATACACATTCAATCACAATAGCATCCATCACAACATACAATCAACATTCAAATCAATCAATTCAACAAATCAACCAATTCAATAACATGTCATAGTAATTATTAGTCATCACATAATGGAATTTAGCTATTCAAATTAAATGTCAATAAAAATTCCAAACCAACAATCAAAAATTTATCACTATATGACCTGGTTTAACTTGCAATAAAATTTTAGTATTTCGTGAGTGAGTTTAAACACTCACCTTCTGGATTTCCCTTTTCTAGTCAGATTTAGATCCGATACTATTTCCTCCTTTTGATTTGTTTCCTTCTATCTTAATCATTTTTTTGAATGTTTTGGATGAGATAGATAAGTTGTTATAGATCTGGATTGCAAGAAAAAGATTTGGAAAAAACAATAATGTTTCGAATAGAAGAAGAAAATTTAAAGAAGATGAAGAATTGAAAAAGAAAAGGAAGCTTTCAAAAAGAAGAAGAAGAAGATTTAAGAAGAAGAAACAAAAAGATTTAAAATGAAGGAAAAAAATAGAAGAAAGAGATTTAAAGAAGAAAAAAAATGAAAAAGAAAGGAGGAAGGTGAAGAGAGAGAAAAACGAGATGGAAGTTTTATTTGGAAAACGAAGCTACAGAAGAAGGGATTAGAAAATGAAATATGACTAAAGAAATGAAGATGGAAACAAATGAAAAGCTAATAAGGTATATATAAAAAAACTAGGAATTGAAATAAAGTAAAATATGAACAGCCCTAAAATGTAATATTGAAAGATGTAAACTAAATGAATATAGGAGAATTAGAATGCAAATGAAGAAATAAAATTAATGATTATTTAATAATAAGTAAACAAAGGTAGAGGGACAAAATGCATGTTTTGTTTTAAATGCTTTAGGCATTGATAATACATAAGGAAATGTATGTAGGAATAAGAAAATTTGCAAACCAAAGGAAAATAAAAAATTTTATAACCAAAAATGAGATGGAAAGAATTAAATATAGCCTAAAAGCTTAGGCTTAGGTATTAAACCATTATGGCGAATAGACACTTCTTTTGAAAATTAAATTTTGAACTCAACTGACACCATGTCGACATGGGGTACTTGGGCATGTCGACATCCCAAAGGATTTTTTAGTGTTTTGATTTTCTTTGAAAATAACTTTTATTTTATATTAAAACTATTTTAAACTTTATAAATATACTTGACTATAGTTAAAATTCATAAGTAAATATAAAGAATAATATATATAGAATTTAACTATAATTTTATATTTAAATCTAAGTATAAATATTTAAAAGTTAAATATATTATATTAAAAGATAGTTTAAAATCAGGAGTAATTTGACTTTGAGATTAAAGATAATTTTGAGGCTAAAATTATTTAAAATCAAGATAGAGGGTTTTGATGTTTTTAAAAGGTAAGTTTTGAAATCATTTTGAAAACAAGATAATTTTGTAAAATCATTTGAATTAAAATTAGTGGATACAAAACAATGTTCCACTAGATTTTCGTAGGTTCCATCCTACTTAGGATTCCATCCCTTTAACAGGCTCGAAGTAGATTCCATTCCACGAATAAATTAGAGTTTAAGATGTCAGTGCTTTTCTACGAGTTTTAACAAGAAATTCCTAATAAAAAAACTTATGCTTGAAATCTTGAACTCTAGATAATCTTGATACTCATGAGTCTTCTATCTTGATATCTTGAATCTCTATACTGTACAATCTTCATTCTTGGTACCTACATGGTTAAATCCTGCATATACATATATATCTAAACTTATAATGTCAGTATTTGTATTTTATAATCTATTATAATCTATTCTAAGGTTGTTGTCATCAAAACCATCATCTCACAGACTAACATTCTCCCCCTTTTTGATGATGTCAACCTTTGTTTATAAAATATTATTTCTATCCTAATAACTCCTCCTAAAACTAATAACTCACCCTTAATTTATGCCTAACTATCCTATTTTATATTTCTCCCCCTTTGTCATCAACAAAAAACTCACTCCAAACTATATTACTCCCCCTAACACTAACACTCTATGACATGTGATTATAATGATAGTGTTATCATAAGTAATCATTACTTAAATCTAATACTAAAACATAGTCCTAAACTATTAACTATCATAACTAAGAATTCACGATAGTACTTATAATTAAAACTCATATAAGAACACAAGTTATTTATTACGTATGAAGTTGTATATACATGAGCGTTTAGAAGATATAAAGAAACACAAACAACAATGGAGAAGAGAGAAAAGAAACTATTGTGTGTTTTTAAACATAGGAAATCTATGAAACGAACAGTTTGGATAGTGGAAACAGAAATTTCCACGTTGTTCGACAAGATTCCCATTTTTGTCAAAACACACTTCTCCAACACACACGACTTGGTCATCATCCTCCTCGTGCGCTTGTTCTATGGGTTCTTCTTCTTCTTCTTCACTGGCCTCTTGTTCTTATTGAGTGAAGAGTCTTCATCAATCAAGATAGGATTGGCCTGGTTATCCATTAGGAATTTTTGCAAATTCCTAAGAATCTTGCCTTGCCTCTCTTGTTCCTTTTCCACACGAAGTTGAGTCACTTGAATTTCAGTCATCATCTGAAGTGCAACCTTCAAAGAGTCCTCTATTTTAGTCACACGAGCGAGATTAGTACGTTGAAATGGACCAGATGTAGGAGAGGGGAATGAAAAGGTTGATTTTATGTTTGATTTGGAAGAGGAGGCCATTAATTATTTGATTTCAGAGAGAAGAACAGAGAGATAACAGAAAAGATGAATAAAATTTCGAAAATGTGAAGAATATATAACCAATTATTTTGAATTTTGGTGGGAAAAATTTCAAAATTTAAAAACGTTGCATGTCGACATGGTATATGGGGGATGTTGACATGGTCTTTTATATTTGAACTCTTTGAATTATTTTAATATTAATTATTAATTATACTTGTTATTTATATTTTATATTTCCGTTATAGAACAAATACTTAATTCTCTTCTTAATTTAGTAAATATTGATCCATTTAAGGGTTTTGTTAATATATCAGCAATTTGATTCTCAGAATTGATATAATCGAGAGTAACTACTTCCTTACTTATATTATCTCTGAGAAAATGATGTCTGATATCAATATGTTTAGTTTGAGCATGTTGAGTAGTATTTTTGGATAAATTTATCGCACTCGTATTGTCACAATAAATTGGTGATTTTGAAAATTTTAAAACCAAAATCTTTTAAGGTTTGTTGCATATATATTACTTGAGAACAAGACAAAGCAATAGAAATATATTTTGCTTCAGTTGTTGATAAAGAAACTGTGTTTTTCTTTTTATTAAGCCAACAAACCAGAGAATGCCCCAAAAAGTGACAAGTCTCACTTGAACTTTTTTGGTCTGATTTACAACCAGCATAGTCACCATCACAGTAAGATATTAAGTCAAAACACTACGCCATAGATGGCCTATTGCAACGAAAATACAAGATGTTGCTAGCTACAATGTAATGATAGCTATGCTGATTTTTTTCTATTACAACATTAGCTTCAGGATGTTAGCATAGATATCAACACTATGTTGCAGTAGCTATAAACTTATAAAAATATTATAAAAAATGTGTGCGGGTTGAAAAAAAAGCGGGCTGAAATAATTTTTAATGCGGAAAGCAAAAACAAAGCGGAAAAAGTTAACAAATATTAGGGTTTCACTCAAACACTTAACAAAATACGTACTCCGCCACTCATCCTCTCAAACACTCTGCGATCTCAATTCCCGATTAAGTTTCGTCCCTGTACTGAGACACTTCCTTCTCGTATTTGTGTTTTCCAAATACCCCAAATTCAATTTCCCTCTCGTATTTCCCCAATTGAATTTCTTCAATCCCGAATTTTTTTCTTTCGTGCTCAATTTAGTTTGGTCAACGGCGATTTGGTTCGATTGGCAGGCGAGGCGGTTGTGAATTGGGTTTGAATTGGTCGTAGAGGTTAAGTGCTGCAGTTTAATTTTGGGGTTGCAGAGCTTTGGGTTGGTCGCGACTCGATTTTGAATCGATGGTGGGTTTCGAGAAGTTGTCGAAGCGCACCATGGCTTTGAAGTTGTCGATTTTGGCAGTTGTGTTCGTGGTGGTTGGTGGCTGCTAGATAATATGCGAGTAGTTAGATGGTTGTGAACTGCAGTGGTTCGTACTTGATGAGGGTGCTGGTTGCTGTGTTTGTATTGGTGATGGTAGGTTATGTGTATGGCACAAAGGAGGTTACATGAGCTTGATTTTGGTGCAGAGATGTTCACTGCTGTATGAAGCAGTTGATGCCAATGTGTTTGGGTTTGGGTGGTATGTAGTTGATGTAAGTGACTGGTGTTGTTTGCGTTTGGGGATTGGGCAATTGGTTTTGGTGAAGGGTCATGCGATGCTGGTTGGGAGTGGTTGATCTCACAGCAATTTGAGGACAGGTTGCGTGTTTGAGGATTGGAGATGGTAAGTCTGGGTTTTGTTATTCGAGTGAATTTTTTTTCGAATGGTGATATGGTTTTCGTGGAGAAACAGTTAGAGGTGATGAGGGTAGTGTGACGTTGTTTTTGGGCAGTGGAATTGATGTCAGAGATGGAAGTCGGTATATTTATGTGGCAGTTTCAAACTGTAGGCCGGGTGCAGGAGCGAACTGAGGAGGTTGCTTACTACTGGTACTGGTTGCAGTCGAAGGGGAGTATATGGTGAAGATTGATGCGGAGTTTGGTGTATTGTAACCAGTGCAAGTCGAGTTTCACAATGGAGGCAATGAGAAGGATATGACGTAGCTTGGTGGCCACTGGTGGCAACGAAACATGTGCGGTAGGCTAAGATTGTAGGCACGGGCGATTAATACTAGTATTGTGTCTGATAGTGGAGGTTGTTGAGAACAAAAAAATCAAATCAAGGTGAGTATAATGCCTTTTATTAATCTAACATTGAAGTGGATACATATTACTATCAACAGTGAGTCTAAATACCTATTTTGATTTACAGTAGATAAATCTATATATTGATTTCTAATTGAAATATATGTGAATTAACTACCTTGCTTTTGTGGTTACGCATTGTTTGAGGATTGATTTGTGTGAATTATATGAATTTGATGTTCATTGATCCGAAGGGCTAATAAATTTGATACCTTTGTCCATAAAACATCAGACCTAAGGGATATAATATATTTCAAAGCTACATTGATTCTGTTATTTTACTTTTATACTCAAACTTTTATCCGTTGCCTTTATTATTAAGAATATTAAATTCACAGTTTAGTTACATCATTACTTCCTGTTTGGTTGTTTTGAGCATTCAATAATGCTCATAGTAATTTTAAGTTTTTCATCTTAAAGATTAACTTCTCAAAACAACTACACTAGACATCTTTCCAAAGTGTCAAAAATACCTTGATAGAAAATCAAAAGTAACTGAAAAATTAAATTAGAAATTTCAAAATAAAACCAAACTCTATGTAAGCTTTTCAAAAAAAAATAGTTGTAAAGACTTTGTTTAAAGACACTATTTACCCACAATCATGTTTATCCTTCAAAAGAATTAATGAGCTTAAATTTAATATAAGAAGTGATGGTTATCTTTGAGTTGATGACGTTTTCTTACTGAAAATTTGACATTTAAGTATCTTTAAATATCGCTAGTTCATTAAATTGAAATATGCACCTGATGCTGTAGAATAGATGCTTGTCAATTGATCAAATTTTTGTTAGCAGGATACGATCTGAAGTGTCTTTTGAAAATATAAACGCAGTAACTGATGTGAAGTAATTTGAAATTGTCGGAACCTATAAATGCAGCAAAATTAACGATCATGTTTCTTATTTTATTAGCATGAATATTAAAGTGAAAATTTCTACTTTTATTTATTCCAATTCTTTCAACATATTCAATAGGAGCTGGCCTTAGCCCAACTACACTCAACAACTATTGTTTTAGTAATGTGTAAATTACTTTTTCATTCTTCTAGCTATCGGGGAAGAACAATTATTTATAATATATACTACAGTTTATTAACTCTTTCAAGACTCAATGGGCTTTGGGGTAGTTCTTTTATTTGTGGAAAAAAAGTGTCTGCACTTAAATGTCTGCTACCAATTATCAAATGCAATTTTAATTCCTGTTATAATTGATTGATTCAGTCAGTTGAAGGGTGATTGCAGTGGAAGTTTGTAGACAGGGGACAAATGATGTTTGGTTTGATTATGTGGATGGCATAGTGTAAGATGTGGTGAGATGACGTTTGTAGTGGCTTCGAGGAAGTTTGGTGAGGAGAAGTTGTTTAAGTAGTGGGGATGAAAGAGGAGGTATGGTATTAGTGTAAATGTTGTTGTAGTGGAAGGCAGTTTATATCGAGTGGTGGGAAGTTCCAGTGAAGGCACAGTGGTGATCAGAGGTATGGATGAAATATTGTTGACAGCGAGAATGTGAGATGGTAGCTTGTTAACAGTGGAGGTTGTGGAAATGGTCAGAAGGGTGGAAGTAATGGCAACAGAATTTTAAGTTTTATCACAGAATTTTTTTCGTTTTTAGTCATTCAAATCAGGCAGATAAACATCTTTATTTCATGTTTTTGTAGTCCAAGGCCCTTACAAATTGTGCAAGTCGGAAATCGTATACAGACGCATACACTGCTGGTCCAAAACTTTTTTCCCAAATTTGGCATAAGATGGTATGGATTTTTGCTTATTTTTATGGTTGGCTGATGGTATGCATTTTATTTTATCTGAAATTCCTCTCCTTATTTAGCAAAGCGATATATGTTTCAAAATAAAAATTAAAATAACTACATATATGCTCCAAAATAAAATATCAGCTTACTCAAACAAATAAGAAAAATAAATATTAGTGATATATGTTCTGTTTATGATATAGAAGTTTGTAACTAAAAGAATAACAAGCAGGCTATATGATCTGTTCTGTCACATTAATCATCCAGCAAATGTTTTTATTTCAATTTTAATGTACTAATTTTTATTGTATCTTTTTATAATTTTTATCATACCTACATTAGACATAACAGCAGTAACTTGCTGAGTGCTTTTGTCTGAGATACATGTACTCCATATATTTGTACCAATGATGACCAATATTCTCCTTTTAAATCCTGCTTGCGCCAAAATTGGTCACAAACACCCGATAGTTGATAATTCACAATCACAGATCTCAGATGAATAACAAATATGTAGATCACTCAGAAAATTCAAAAGAAAGTAGTAAACAACACAGGTTTTATAGTGGTTCGGCGATCTTGCCTACGCCCACTCTGAACTTGATGACTTTATTGATTCACTTGATGATTCAATCGATTATAGCAGATTACAATTGATTATATCTCTGATGTTTGAATACAATGGTGATGGTAAGATGTAGAATTGAATCCGACAGAGTCTGAACGTCGAATAGCCAAAAGATCCCCTTTCTGTAGGCTTCAGGGGGCTATTTATAGGCGTAGGAGGCTGATATCGCGCTCAAACTTCGGGGGACTTCTTCTGGCACGTAAGCGGGCCTACGCGAACGACCCCACCAAGTTTCGACTCGATCTGTGATCGATACGAATTGATTTTGTATCAATCAAGAAATTGTCTAATCGAGCTAAAACTTGGCAGAGACATTATTTAGCATGAACGTAAGCTGCTTTGAAAATTTCGTTGCATTTGGACTTGTGTCTTAGGAGATATGATCGATGCAAAATTGTGATTTTCGTTTGCTGCCGAGTTCGAATCCATGCTTTCGTATCGATGATCTTCGAACCGATGGAGCACGTGACAACGTAGCGACGTGGCATGCCCTTCTCGCACCGATCCCCTTTTTGCTCCGAGTCGACCGTGTCGTATCCATGAGTTTCGCCTCGTTTGTATCGAGTGCCGTTACACAGTTCGAACCATTCAACCATGTGCACCTCGTACGGGTTTGCAGTACGTTTAGTTTGAATCGAGATAGATAGTTCAGCTCGTATCGATGGTAGATTGATGGATACGAATTGAAGCTACCTGATGGATTCGAATAAACGCCTCCTTCATGGGTACGAACTAAACATTGGTCGATCAATACGAAGTGTGTTACTGGTTGATGGATGCAGAGTTGATCGATACGAAATAGTTGCTTGAGTGCGAAACTGATCGATACGAAGTAGGGCCTATCGATGGGTGCGAAGCGGGATGGTCTGATCGATGTGAAGCCGATCGATGCGAAGTGGAAGGATACGAAAACGTGGCCGTCCTGACCGATGCAAGGTCGATGGATTCGAACCGAGGCAGGATGGTGGATACGAACCACATCGATACGAATCGATGTGCACCGATGGATACGAAAATATGGCTTCTTCCTTCAATTTGCATCGACCATAACTTGAGCATACGAACTCGGATTGACTTGAAATATGGAATGCTGGCTTCCATGACTTTGCTTGTCATGTCCTATCAATTGTAGCCTGATCCGGGCTCAGACAAAATTCATCGATATCCATGGTCAAACAATGTATAACCAATCTTTGAGACGAACTGTCTTCAGTTTTTGATTAATCTTTTGGTATCAAGGCCTTGCCAAAAGGAGGGATAACACTTGTCCTCCAAAACATGCCTCGCGATAGGGAGGTGTGTTTTGTAATGCCATAAGCTGGATGTTCATATCCTGTCGATGACCTGCAAGGAACTTGATAGTTTCATATGACCTAGAATGATGATCGTTCGAGATCGTATGCCATTTGAGGTGAAATGGGACCGTTCGCAGTCGAATGCCGTTCGCGGCAAATGGTGACCGTTCACGGTAGGGGTGCTGTTTGAGGCGAGTTGAGATCGTTCGCGATCGGATGACGTTCGAGGCGAATTGTGACCGTTCGAGGTCAGGTGCCGTTCGAGGCGAATTGTGACCATTCGAGATCGGGTGCCGTTCGAGGTGAATTGTCACCGTTCGAGGTCGGGTGCCGTTCGAGGCGAATTGGTGTGCCCGGGGGGGACTTAGTATTATCGATGCCAGATTTCACGTTCGAGTGAATTTCTGGATCGTTTGTCGAGGCGATTTATTGCCATCTCAGAGCATGTCTAAGGATCGTTCGCGACCCCATATATGTGTAAATGGATTAGCCATTTTAGATTTATCAAAACCAAATATCCATTCAACCGATGAGTTTTAAAATAGAAATGTCTGACAAAATCAAATCCAAACATGAAAAACACAAAAAACGAAAGCAAAACAGTGGCGTCAGAGTGCAAACACCTACATCGATGTGGTTTGTAATTGTATCAGAGCATGCCTGAGGATCTTTCGCGATCCTGTACATGTGTGAACAACTTAATTGTGTCGATGTGGAGCTTTCCACTCGTCCTTCATTACTCAATCAATTGATAATAAGCTGACGTCTCGATCCTGAGCCGTCTTCAGTTGGTGCAGGTGGTGGTCGTTCTTGTTCCACCGTTGCGGCCGTCCTTCTCACATACTGTAATAGCAAACCATTCCGGATGTGCCCCTCGACTTTGTCTTTTAAGTGTCTGCAATCGTTTGTGCTGTGACCATTCAACTCATGGAATGAACAATACTTGTCCGACCTTCTCTCGTTGCTAGTTGGATCTCTCCTCGTTGGCTTTCGAGAAGGGACCTGTCCCATAGTGTCCTGGTAGATCCATTCCAAAGTCTCGTTCAACTCTGAGTATGTGGTGAATCTTGGTTCCTTTCGCGGTCGCATTGATTTGTTATCGTTATCCTCAGCCTTTCGTTTTCCTTTGCTAGTTTCTGCACATTTCTGAGGGGGATTTCCACCTTTGACCACATAAACATCAATTCCTTCTCCTTCCTCTCTTTCGGCGTTTGCATCCTCCAACCATAAAAACCTTCAGCCTCATGATAAAATTCCCCTAGATTCATAAGGGGGTCTCTTGTCAACGAATTCTTGAATTCTGTGCCGTCAGCTATGCCCGACACGGCTGCCATCAAGACCATGGATGGATCCGATCGATCCACCGATGCTGCAGCTGCATTGAATTGCGTCAAAAAGCTTCATAAAGATTCCCCAGCTCTTTGTTTCAGTGCTGCCAAACTCATCACATTCTGGGTCTCGAAATGTGGACCCTGAATTGCCTCATAAACCTTTCAGTCCAATCATTCCATGTCCCGATAGATCCACTCTCCAGTTGTCTAAACCATAACGCCGCAATATCTACTAGGTACAATGGAAAGCGCCGGGCCATGACCTCCTCTAATGCCCCTAGCACTTCCATATGCCACATATACTTTGTCAGATGAACTATAGGGTCTGCCCTTCCATTGTACATATCCAATGATGGTAGCTTAAAATCCGGTGGGTTCCTAGCTCATCTGATTGCAGTGGTAAAAGGACTCCTATTCACATCCTCCAAGTCTTTGTTAACCAGTCCGCGTCTCATAGCCCGCCTGACTATATCTGTCAATCTGTCGTTGTCTCCGAGCTGTAGTCCGCGTCCATTGCCTTCGACTTATGCCCCGAGTTCACGAGGGAGTTCTGGAATCTACTCTCCTTGCTGAGCTTCTGTTCCTCTGCCAATGCCATGCTGTTCGAATCCACCTGATGTTCTTCTTGGTATTGGGTCAGCGTGCTCTAGATGAGTGCCCCCTGGCTCTGGTGCCGCGCCGGATGGTCCTGCTCCATTCCGAGGTCCATCTGCTCCTCGATTTTGCGCTCCAAATTGCCCGATCTTCTGAAACAAATTCTGGATCATCTCTTCTTGTCTCTTCATCATTGCCTCCATCTCATCCCTGGTGATGAAGACTGAAGCTTGGTTCGCTCCTGAGGAAGCCTCTTGACTCCCTTCATGCTGACTTCTCTCTGGTCTTTGCCTTTTACTTGATTGCCTTGTCATAGCTCCTTAGATCTAAATTCTCAAATCTTCAAATTCAACTTCCGAGAGATAGAATTCTTGAGTTCAATTCTCGGTGAAAGCACCAAAATGTTTGCGCCAAAATTGGTCACAAACACCCGATAGTTGATAATTCACAATCATAGATCTCAGATGAATAACAAATATGTAGATCACTCAGAAAATTCAAAAGAAAGCAGTAAACAACATAGGTTTTATAGTGGTTCGGCAATCTTGCCTACGTCCACTCTGAACTTGATGACTTTATTAATTCACTTGATGATTTCAATCTATTACAGCAGATTACAATTGATTATAGCTTTGATGTTTAAATACAATGGTGATGGTAAGATGTAGAATTGAATCCGGCAGAGTCTGGACGTCGAATAGCCAAAAGATCCCCTTTCTACAGGCTTTAGGGGGCTATTCATAGGCGTAGGAGGCTGATATCGTGCTTAAACTTTGGGGGACTTCTTCTGGCACGTGAGCGGGCCCACGCGACCATCCCCACCAAGTTTCGACTCTATCTGTGATCGATACGAATTGATTTCGTATCGATCAAGAAATTGTCTAATCGAGTTGAAACTTGTCAGAGACATTTTTTAGCACGTACGCAAGCTGCTGTGAAAATTTCGTTCCATTTGGACTTGTGGTTTAGGAGATATGGTCGATGCAAGATTGTGATTTTCGTTTTCTGCCGAGTTCGAATCCATGCTTTCGTATCAATGCTCTTCGAACCGATTGAGCACGTGACAACGTAGCGACGTGGCATGCCCTCCTCACACCGATCCCCTTTTTGCTCTGATTCGACTGCGTCGTATCCATGAGTTTTGCCTCATTTGTATCGAGTGCCGTTACATGGTTCGAACCATTCAACCATGTGCACCTCGTACTGATTTGCAGTACGTTTAGTTCGAATCGAGATAGATAGTTCATCTCGTATCGATGGTAGATTGATGGATACGAATTGAAGCTACCTGATGGATTCGAATAAACGCCTCCTTCATGGGTATGAGCTAGACATTGGTCGATCGATACGAAGTGCGTTACTGGTTGATGGATGCAGAGTTGATCGATACGAAATAGTCGAAACTGATCGATACGAAGTAGGGCCTATCGATGGGTGCGAAGCAGGATGGTCTGATCGATGCGAAGCCGATCGATGCGAAGTGGACGGATACGAAAGGGTGGTCGTCCTGACCGATGCGAGGTCGATGGATTCGAACCGAGGCAGGATGGTGGATACGAACCACATCGATACGAATCGATGTGCACTGATGGATACGAAAATATGGCTTTTTCCTTCAACTTGCATCGATCATAACTTGAGCATACGAACTCAAATTAACTTGAAATTTGGAATGCTGGCTTCCATGACTTTGCTTGCCGTGTCCTATCAATTGTAGCCTGATCCGGGCTCAGACAAAATTCATCGATATCCATGGTCAAACAATGTATAACCAATCTTTGAGACAAACTGTCTTCGGTTTTTGATTAATCTTTTGGTATCACGGCCTTGCCAAAAGGCGGGATAACAAATCCTATATCATTATTACGAAAATAAGTCTAGTTTTTAGGAAATATTGCCATAAATTTATGAATGCCTGCATCATCAATCTTAGTCTCTAATAAGGATATATGTTGATAACTGGTTGACTGCACTTCGGTAACTTTTTCAGGTTGTAGTTCTTTTTCAGGTTACACTTCTTGTAAATCATCAGAACCTCTTGTAGGACTAGAATTATGTTGTTGCTTTTCTTTGTGTGTAGTTATTGGTGGTATATGCTGATAGCTGTTGGAATGGTGATCAAGTGGCATTTGTGAGGAGGATTGTGCATAGTGTTGGAAAAATTGGTTTGATATCCTTTTGATGTCTAACTTTTTTCATTTAATTTGTATCAGTCCAACGAATCAGATGGAGAACTTTTTGTTAAATTCGCAAGCGGAAAGAAGGAAAGGTGTACAAGACTGATACTTCAGTAATGAAGTACAGAATTGTAAAAAATTTATTTTCTCTTCAATCAGATGTCAAAAAAATGCTTCATTTTGCGCATCGATATTTTTATAGAATTAGATCCTGTTTTGTTGAAACCTATAGCAAGATATTTTCTGAATCTATTTTAAAACTGTTAATAGATATTGCAAAACAATTCTTGTTTAAGAAACTTGTTTCAGAATTGTTAATTTTATTTAATGTCACATTTTGAAACTGTTTTATTTTGCAGGATAAGATTGAAAAAGCAATAGGTGAAGGACGAAGTGATGGATTTGTTCAAGAAATGATTTCTGATGGAAAGTCGCAATAAGTAAAATTTAGTATGTACTGGCTGTAACTATGAATACACTGGCTATATTTTTAAGTATGTTTGTTATTTTGTACTTGACTAAGTGAACCTTGTGTTGCTGGTTATTCTGAAATGAAAAGTTCTTTGTTACAACGTAATGTTGCCATTAGATATGATATAAAGTTGCAGTATAATATTGCCATAGATATGATATAATGTTGCAGTATGTGATGTTAAATGTGGTAATAAACTGGCAAAGTGTTGCCATTAGATGGTAAAAGTGTTACCATAGGTTAATGAATATGGGCCCCACAACAGGGTTCTGTAAAGGTGGGCCACAGAACTAGTGGGCCCCACAATGTGAGCCCACATGTTGGGGTCCATATTGTGGGGCCCACTTTTTAGTAAATTTGGTACCAATGGCAACAACAGAACCGATGTTGCCCTAGGGCCGCAAAGATGTTGCCTTTGACTCTAGGGCAACGCGGCAAAATGCATCGCCGAGAAAGTGTTGCCTTTGCCCTTTTTTAGCCTACAACAATATTTTTTGCCACTTCCTGCATCACTTCTTGGTGTTGCAGTATGCAATCTATGGCGTAGTGAAAGAATCATTTTTAGGGTAGATTAAACCATAATCAGATGTGTGTTTAACATATCTTATGATTCGTTTTACGGCTTTCAAGTGGTTATCTTTAGGTTGGGATTGATATTTGGCACAGAGACAAGCACTATGCATGATATCGGGTCTACTGGCAGTAATATAGAGTAGTGATTCAGTCATTCCTCTATATAGTTTTTGATCTACATCTCTTGAGAGATCTTCTTTACTAAGGTACTCACTGGTTGCCATGGGAGTGGGTTTTCCACTCACAGTAGTCAAACCAAATTTACTAATTAGGTCTTTAGCATATTTTTCTTGAATAATAAAGATACCATTATCTAATTGTTTTATTTGTAATCCTAAAAAGAAATTTAATTCACCCATATGACTCATCTCAAACTCTTTTGTCATTATTTTAGAAAATTCTTTATTCATTTCAAAATTAGTTGAACCAAAAATGATATCATCTACGTAAACTTGTACTAGTTGAATATCATTTTTATTTATTTTAATAAAAAGAGTATTATCTACTTTACCAATTTCAAAATTAGATTGCAATAAATAAGATCTTAGTCTATCATACCAGGCTGTAGGAGCTTGTTTTAGACCATATAATGCTTCCTTAAGTTTGTAAACATGATTTGGTAATTTATTATTTTCAAAAGGTGGTGGTTGTTCAACATATACTTCTTCTTTTACAAATATATTTAAAAAGGCACTTTTAACATCCATTTGAAATAATTTGAAATTATTATGATTTGCGAAAGCAAGTAGAATCCTAATGGCTTCTAATCTTGCTACCGGAGCAAAGGTTTCTTCTTGACAATAACCTTGAGCGACTAATCGAGCTTTATTTCTAACTACCTCTCCTTTTTCATTCATTTTATTTTTATAAACCCATTTAGTGCCAATTATAGTTTTATTTTCTGGTCTAGGAACAAGTTCCTAAACATCATTTCTAGTAAATTGATTTAATTCTTCTTGCATAGCCAAAATCCATAAATCATCAGTTGATGCTTCTTTTGGACTTTTGGGTTCAATAGTTGATATAAAAGCTACATTACTCATTTGACTTAGTTGATTTCTAGTTTTAACAATAGATTGCATATCTCCCTGTATATTTTCTATAGGATAATCTTTTAAAACTTTTGTCCTTTTGTTAGGATGATTAATTTCATTATTAGTTTCAATTGATTCTTGATTTTGAGTGATTAAATCCTCTTTATCATTTGTATCTTCAAAAATTTTGAAATTTTAATCAAATGACAATGGAATTGGTTTTTAAATTAAACACTTTGTACGCTTTACTTCTATTAGAATATCCGATAAAGATACCTTTGTCGGATTTAGGATCAAATTTATCTAAATTATCTTTTGTATTTAAAATAAAGAATTCACTTCCAAAAATTTTGAAATAAGATACCTTTGGTTTCTTTGAATAAAGAAGTTCATAAGATGTCTTGTCAGTTAGAGGTCTAATTAAAATTCTATTCAAAATATAACAGGCGGTAGCAACTGCTTCTGCCCAAAAATTCTTTGGTAAATTACTATTTGTAAGCCTAGTTCTCTCACACTCTTGAATCGTCCTATTTTTACGTTCTACTACTATGTTTTGTTGTGGAGTTCTTGGAGATGAAAAATTGTGAGTTATTCCCTTTTTATTGCAGAATTCCTCAAACTTTTCGTTTTCAAACTCACCACCGTGATCACTTCGAATAGTTATAATTTTTAGAGAAAATTATTTATGAATTCTTTTTGAAAATGTCTTAAAACATTCAAAAGTATCACTTTTATGTTTCAAAAATATTGTCCATGTAAATCTAGAATAATCATCTACAATTACAAAAACATATTTACTATGATTTATTGAAAGAATTTGAGATGGACCAAATAAATCAAGATGAAGTAATTCAAGAGGTTTTGAAGTTGAAATCTTATCTTTTAACTTGAAGGAACTTTTTCTAAGTTTTCCTAATTGACAAGCAGCACATAAACTATCTACTTTAAAATTCATTTTAGGGAGACCTCTTACTAGATCATGTTTTGACAGTCTAGATAGCAGTTTGAAATTCAAATGCCCAAATCTCTTATGCCAAATCCAAGGGTCACTTGTATTTGCCAATAGACACAGGTTATCATTTGAAACTTTCAAACTAAGAATATAAATATTCTTTTTCCTGACTCCCTCAAATATATGGTTGAATTATTATCTTCAGTTGACTTATACTTAGCAGATTATGTTTCAGATTCTTAACTAGAAAAACATTAATAATAGTAGGAGTTTCAGAATTACCGACTTTCCCGACGCCAATCACATATCCTTTTGAATTGTCTCCAAAGTTAACCAGTCCTCCGTCTTTGTATATTATATCATTCAGTATATCTGGATTTCCAGTCATGTGTCTAGAACATCCACTATCAAGTATCCATTTGTTCTTTCTGATCTGCACAATTTGTCCGTTGTGGATTGATTCCTCAACACCCATAAAGTATGATTCCTGCACATCAAACAATCTTGGTAGACAACTTGAATTTGAATATTGATTATATGCAGACTCAAGAAACAATGATGGTTTGAATACTTCTAAACTAGTATCAACAAATATGGCCATTTTAAAAACTTTTTCAAAAATCAGATTATGAAACTTTGAAAACCTTGCTCTGATACCAATTGTGAGAAATGCGGATTATGGATCTTAAGGCTAGGATTAACACTAGAGGGTGGAGGGGGTGAATAGTGTTAATAAAGAATTACTAAATCTTTTTGAGTTTATGTTAATTTAGACACTGATGTATGCAATATACAGACAAGATATGACCACAGAAACAAACACAGATGCAGAAATAAAACAAAACCAGTAAAGGAAAGAACACAACGGATTTTATACTGGTTCGGAGTTACCCTACATTCAGTCCCGCAACACAAGTATGGATTTTCTTTCAAAAGCAATTATACAATTACACCCTTGGTTTCAAGGCTATGAGGTACACCCTTCAGAATTTCTATCCTCTGGGTTGAGAAACTTGATTTCCGGGCCACAAGTTTACCTAATTGATTTACCAAGGCTACAATCACACCTTTTCTCTCTTGATTGATTTCCATGGCTACAGTCACACCTTTTCTCGCTTAATAGATTACAAAGAAGTCTATAACTCTGAATAGCACTAAGAAACTTGTAGAGATAGTGATAGAGAATCAAACTTGAAGTAATTGAGTTCGATTCAATATTGATTTCGGCAGAGTAATGGTAAGAATATGTATTAAGAAATGTGGAAGAAGAAGAGTGAAAAACCAGAAAATCTGATCTAAAATTCATTGAAACTAACCCCTATTTATAGAATAACAACAGCCATGTCCATTCATGAAGAGTTATGGCAAATAGATACTTCTTTTGAAATTTAAATTTTGAACTCAACTGACACCATGTCGACATGGGGTACTTGGGCATGTCGACATCCCAAAGGATTTTTTGGTGTTTTGATTTTCTTTGAAAATAACTTTTATTTTATATTAAAAGTATTTTAAACCTTTTAAATATACTTGACTATAGTAAAAATTCATAAGTAAATATAGTGAATAATATATATAGAATTTAACTATAATTTTATATTTAAATCTAAGTATAAATATTTAAAAGTTAAATATATTATATTAAAAGATAGTTTAAAATCAGGAGTAATTTGACTTTGAAATTAAAGATAATTTTGAGGCTAAAATTATCTAAAATCAGGATAGAGGGTTTTGATGTTTTTAAAAGGAAAGTTTTGAAATCATTTTGAAAACAAGATAATTTTGTAAAATCATTTGAATTAAAATTAGTGGATACAAAACAATGTTCCACTAGATTTTCGTAGGTTCCATCCTACTTAGGGTTCCATCCCTTTAACAGGCTCGAAGTGGATTCCATTCCACCAATAAATTGGATTTTAAGATGCCAGTGCTTTTCTACGAGTTTTAACAAAAAATTCCTAATAAAAATACTTATGCTTGAAATCTTGAACTCTAGATAATCTTGGTACTCATGAGTCTTCTATCTCGACATCTTGAATCTCTATACTGTACATTCTTCATTCTTGGTACCTGCATGGTTAAATCTTGCATATACATATATATCTCAACTTATAATGTCAGTATTTATATTTTATAATCTATTATAATCTATTCTAAGGTTGTTGTCATCAAAACCATCATCTCACGGACTAACTGAAGTATGGTTTGATATTCGAAAGATATCTGTGTGTGTGTCTGTGTCTATATATATATATATATATATATATATATATATATATATATATATATATATATTAGAAATGATATAAAGCAAGCCGGTGTTCAGTCCTCGAGATTCAGATTTGTTTTGGTATAACCCTATCTTTTGGAATTGGTTTACTGATTTGTTGGTGATTTCCATCTCTTGGATTGAAAATATGATTTCTTCAACTATTTTGAAGATTCGAGCACTTCCAAATCAAGGTTAACTTTTCAAAGCTAAGTAATTTTGAAAGGTATTGGGTATTTGATAAAGAATGTAAGTTTAGTTTGGTATGATTAAAGTATAAAGTAATTTGAGATACATGAAATTATAAAATAATTAGTTTGAAATATGGTATATTTAAGCTTTGAAATATATTAAAGATTTAATAGTTTATTTTATGGATCAAATCTTTATTTGAAATTTGATAATATTTGAAATGGTTTTGTTGAAAAACTAAATTGAATTGAAACTGATGGTTTGAATTGAATTAAAATTGGGAATTTTAGATTTGGGTTTAATTGAATAAATTTGTGAAAGGTAAAGAATTAAAGGAATGTTTTATGATTTCAAATGTATGATTTCGAAAAGTTATGATTTTCAAAGTGTAATGATTTCAAGTATTTTGGTTTCGAAAGATTTATAACATTGAAAGTTTTATGATTTTTGAAAGTGAATATATATTTGAAATGGAAATGAATTTGTTTGACCTAAATTTTGTTGATTTGGAAATTTGGATTATTTTCTAAATCTATTGTTTTAAGAAACTTTGTAACTGAATATATGTAATTAGGAAGAAATGATTTGGCAAAATCATATATGATTTTGAAACTGAATTGATACTGAAATGGTTTGAAATTGGGAACCTTGTTTATTTAAATACTTTGATTTGGGAGTTATCGAACTTATATAAAATGGATTTGTATAAGTACGAAGTTGATTTGAAACTGTTGATTGAAAAAGATACTAAATTTGTAAAGTGAAAGCTTATATAATTAAAGTCTATATAAGTATGATTTGATATACTACTGATTTTGGAAAGTATTTGATTTGAAAATGGAATCTTATATATAATGGACTTTATATAAGTATGATATTTGAAAGTGATTTTGAAAGGCACTATATGATACATATTTTCGAAGTAAAGATATCGAAAGTGCCTTTCGCTTGATATCCGCTCTGTGGCCACACTGTGGATTCATTCTATCGATATTATTCTCTCCCTAATTTGGGTTTTTTCGATATGATACTCGAGTGTCCGTCGAATTCCACGGCGATCTCCATGGTCTTACGAGCGCGACTGCATAGCGTAATTCATAGACGCTACGAGAGCCTACTGGTACGGATGTTTCCTGGGATATCCAGGCGTAACCATTGTATATCTGTGATCTATTGGGTCGCTTGGTAGCGTAATCTGCAGGGGCTGCGAGATACAAAGGGTACGGATGTTTCCTGCTGGATCCAAGCGTAACCATTGTGTATTTGCGGTACTACCAGTCTTCATGGCCTAATCGCAGGGCTGCGGTAGTCGGCCTACGGGTACGGATGTTTCCTGGGGGATCCACGCATAATCATTGTGTATCCGCGATCCATGATCGACGTGTTTCTGTTTGGTTGTTTTGTTTGGATTGTACTTTACATATATGTTTTTAAAAAAATTTCCAGTATTTTCACTGGGTGTTGAAACAAGTCTACTAAGTACCTGGAGAATTCTAGCCTTGCACCTGATCGACGCATGGCCAGAGTCTGCAGGAACGAATGTAAACTTGTTAAGACATCGAGTTATAAAGTATTTTGGTAAAGTATTATATAAAGGATATTTTAATCATGATTTAAATTGTTTTAAATATTGTTTACTTCGAACTATTAAAATTGAATCAAATGACTATTTATCAAATTATAAAATTTTACATTGAAATTTAGATGGTTTTAAAATAATAGTTCATCCTTGCTTTCAATTTTTTTCCCCTTTTAGCTATTCCTACCTTCTTCTTACTTTTCGAGGGTCCTTTTCACATTTGTGGAAAGAATTGGTTCTTTGGCTTATCATTTAGATTTTCCCGAGAAACTTTTTGGAGTGCATGATGTATTCCACGTCTCACATCTTCTCTGTTATCTTCTTGGCCTATCTCTTTTGTTCAGCCTTCTGCTCTTGACGGTTGGGATATTGAGCTTAATCTGACAGTCGAGAGTAAGCCACTTCGTATTGTCACCAGAGGTACGAAGTAGCTAAGAAGGAAATCTGTTAATCTGATCAAGGTACGATGGGGTACTGATGATCGAGATTGTATCTAGGAGACAGTGTAGAGCATTCGTGCTTCGAATTGAAATTGTTTTTTCAGGTACTATTTGTTGTCTTTCTTGCCTTTCCTTTTTTCCTTGTTCGTTCTTTTCGAGGATGAAAAGATTTGAGTGGGGGAGAGTGTAACAACCCAGTATTTTGTGATTATTTTAATTGTTTATTTTAATTATTTAAATTGAAACTCCTGATTTGAAAACTTTATTATATTTATTAAAATGAATAAATTTTGTTATTTTAAGAGTATATTTTGATCTTTATGTGAATTATAATTTCAAACCTGAATAAAAAGGATATTTTCAGAAAATGTGGATTTTGGTCAATCTGGTCAAACTTTGACTTTTAAATTTAAACTTTAAATTTTTGAATTTTTGAATTTTATCATTTATTATGAAAACATATTAAATTTAAAGAATACTACTTTTTGTTTCGTTGAAATCCGATTTGTATTGTGAAAGTTATGCTTTTTACAATATTGGGTGTAAATTGATTTATTTAATAAAATTATCTATTTTAATTTATATAAATATTATTTTTATTTTTCAAATCATGTTATAATATGTGTTATATGACATTTTAGATACATATTTTGTCTTAAAATTTTTTCGTAGCGATAATAGAATTTTTCCAAAATTTATTGTATTTATTTCCTATTTTAAAGGCTATTTTCTATTTTTCTGCTGTTTTCTTCATTTAAA
This sequence comes from Allium cepa, assembly GCA_030765085.1. Taxonomy (NCBI): domain Eukaryota; kingdom Viridiplantae; phylum Streptophyta; class Magnoliopsida; order Asparagales; family Amaryllidaceae; genus Allium; species Allium cepa. Next base: position 69,767,068 of record CM060930.1, on the reverse strand, counting down.
TTATATTTAATAAAAATTTATTTATTTATTTTTGAATTTATTTTTTATGTTCTTATCTTTATTTATAAATATTTTCAAGTCCATATAATTTTTCCAAAGTTTATTTTCAAATTTTCTAGACTAGTTTTCATTTTCTGTCCTATTTTCTTATTTTTATCATATATAATTAATATTTATTTATATTCTATGTTTTTGTTATATTTTCTAATTTTTAACTGAATTTATTATTATTTTTAGTTATTTAAACTTATATAAAGAAATTTGGATGGTTGGTGACTTTTTGTTTCTTATGGCCTTGGTATTTCCACCTTTTCACATTTCACCATATGTTTTCATCAATTAGCCATAACTTCTCATTTCCTTCAGCTGCATACCTCTTTCCTCATTAACGTACATCATTTTTTTTCTCATTTCTGAAAAGAAAAGTCGGCCTTTGCTTGAGAAAAAATTGGTAAACTTTAATTCCTTTTACTTTGTTTTTATGCTTGAAATTCATTGTTTGCACTTGTTCTTCTTCATCTTTAGGTCGGCCTACCTCCTCCACCTGCCATACCGCCTCCACCACCACCTGAGCACATCTGCATCACCACCTCCTCTTTGTCCAACCCCAAGCTGAGCCACCAAAGTATGATTATCCACCACAAAGTTCACCAAAACTCCAACTATATGCCCCTAGCCGAACCATCTCCACTTCCATCACCTTCAACGCCCCATAGCCGCCACCATCTCCACCTCCACCTGAACTCTCTTCCATGTCACCCCCTTAACTGCACCAGAGGAGGCTGTGCCCCATGAGCCTTGGCCGTGATCTATTTGAGTCCTGTTTGGACATGAAACCTTGTGATGCTTTGTTTTGTGTTGTTTCATGTATGCACCTTTTGCACCACCTTCAAACTTGCTAGGCCGACCCATATCCAACCCAAACCAGATCCAAAACCTTCGTTTAGCCTTGTACTTCACCTATGGCCGAACCTAGGGTATGATGGAAGCAAGTGCAAAGCAATTCTGCTTTGATTCGTGCAGTTATTTCTAGCTTAATTTAGTCGTATTTGAATTGAAAGCTTATATTTGTTGTGTTATTTTGTTCGATTTGTTTTCAAAGGAATTGATACTTTGGCTCTCTCACTCGTATCTTGTCGTGCTATCATGCTTGTGTGGATCTATTTTGTGCATTCGTTGTTGTGTCTCCAGCTCAAACTGGTGAGTTATTCTCACCAGACAATTTGTACCTATATAACCAGTAAATTGACCACTTGTGAATCTGTAAAATGCATAACCATATCACATCTGCTATGTTATGATTATACGATGTTCACCCATGCTTAAACACCTGTTATATCATATGTTACTGTTATATTATGTTGTTCTATTATTTTATCAGTTTATCACACTGCAAGTTCCCTTTAGATTAGAATCACTATGGGTTGAAATGATACATACCCGAATGGACTTTAGAATATGGGAAAAACATTATGGGCTGAAATGATAGGCCTAAGCGTTTTTCAAAATTATTTCATTTACTTGGGACTGCGGGTTTGAAATGTTAAAACCCGGGTTTTCTTTGTAAATTACGGGTTGAAATGATATATTACCCGTATCGCTTTTCCTAGTATAGAAAATGATATACAGACCCGTGATTAAAATATGCTTTTCTAAATTTTTTAAAATATTTTAGAAATGTAAATATTATAATATTTAGATTTAAATTTAAGTAAAAATGATTTTTTGTAAAGTATTTTGATTTTTCTTAGAATTTATAAGTGAAATAAATTAATGATAAAGTAGAAATGTGAAATATAAGTTATTTTGGAAATTTTGATTTAGATTTTAATGAAATTTAAATTAAATATGAAAATATGATAAATGTATGATATTTTGAATTAAATTAATTTAAAAAATGATTTTATAATACATTAATGATTTTTGAATAAAGTTAAAATGTGAAATGAATGAATATTTAAGTTGAAATTTGGAAATATAACTTAAATTGGAATTTATGCATTTTGTTTAAGAGTGAATTTTTGAAGTAAGTAAATAATTTGAAAATAAGTTATATTTGAAAATTCAAACTTAAGTGTTAAGTTAAAATTTAATTTAATGAATTTAAAATTGAATGTTGGAATTTAATAAGTGAATTATTATTAAATATTTATTTTTGAATGGAAATTTAACTTTATAAAATCATGAATACAAGGATATTTGAATGATTGTTTTAAAAGAGAAAATATGTGATTTTATAAGTAAAAATGATTTAAATAAAAATATTTTTTTTTGTGAAATTAAATTGAATATTTGAAGTTAATTAACTGCATTTTTAAAATGTTATGATTTCTAATGTGAATGATAATACAACATTTGTAAATGCTGTAGTTAATATAAATGAACTAATGACTAAATTGAATTAAAGGCTATTATAGCACTTTCTAAGTGTTATAATTGTTGAACTTAACTAAGATTTTGTTTGAATTAATGTAACCCTATTACAGCATTTTTTGAATGCTGTCTTTTTTTAAATTGAAGTGTTTTAAAAGTAACTTTTCGTAGCATTTTTCTAAATGCTGTGAAAGCTGAATTTTCATTGTTTTAATAAATTTAAGTGAATAAATGAATTTTGAAAGATTAAAATTTTGGAAATTTAATAATTTAAGTATTAAATATAATAACTTCATTTTTTACGATTTAAATGAAGTAATTTTTTTTTGAAATATAAACTATTTTGAAATGTGTGTTGAAATGGTATTTTAAATAAATGAATGTGGTTTGAAAGATACGATATTTAGATATTTTGAAATGGATTTGAATGATATTGAATTTTTAAATGATATTTGACTTCGAAGTATAAAATACCATTTTGAAATTTTAACCACGGGATGTATTTAAATTATAGTTTAACTGATTCTTAAAGGATGGCCGGTCCCAAGCATCCTTTAAGTTATTGTGCATTTCTACTACAGTTCACTTGAGTTGGTTTACATTATATAAGTATATGTGTCCTGACTTGAGTGTTTTGTGTTTTACTTTACGCTCGGGTCAGCCTGAGTATTTACAACTTAGCTTTGGATTTCTGTCCTGGAGCTAGGAATCGCTGGAGATTCTGCTTGTCTAGTATCTGTTCCCTTTTAGTTTCAAATTTTCTATTTCGGCTCTGGTATTTATAAACTGCTATGTATTTGAGATTCTATTGTATATGATTTTCAGACTGATATTATGTATTATGTTTTGAGAGTTTGTTATAGTAGCTTCATGAACTACTATGGTATTTTAATTTCCGCTGCGAGTTATTCTGATATTTCTATGTCTGTGATTCTATGATTTGTATTTCATTTGCTCCAAATTTATCTACAATGCGGTATTTTGAGCAATTCAAGTCCAGCATGTGTGGATGCGAATGGTTGAAAATATCGGGTTGTTACAAAGTAGGTTTTGCTGAAGCTATGTATAATTATGTGTGTTGCTTTTAATTTCCGCATTTACTCTATCATTATCTATGATACAATTTTTATTATATTGTTAATTTATTATAAACCGTATTCATCCCTCTTTAGGGTTAACTCGATCCAACAATAACACACTAATGAAATGCATGTTTTACTTTCCCCTCATGAAAGAACATTCCTACATATTTTCTCTTAATTAATTTTTTTTTAACTTCAAACATAATTATGATAATTAATTTCATAATTCATTCCAAAAAAGATGCTTGTCCAATTTGAAACCCTAATTTTTTTTAACATTCTCCTACCTTATCCTTACTACATTAAATAAGGATTCTCGCTGAACTTCTATAAACCAAACAAATCAATTTATTTGAAACATGCCAAAAGCTCTATTATCCCCTATTTAACATCTGTTTCTCCAACTCTAATATGTTCTATGTATATCTTTATTACATAAGAAGTTTAATGTTTGATCATTGATATTCTTTTTTCTCTTAACTTGGGGACAAAATTCTTATTTTCTATGCAATTAACTCTTTATTACAAATATTCTCTTACACCGTTTTTATTTCCATTTACCATAATCTTTACATTCATTATTCCTTTATGATCTAACTACAATTTCTTCTTCTTCCCACAATTTCAGTACAAGTTTTGTTATTTCCTTTTTTACTTCCCATTTTCAATTTATTCTCTATACTATTACGTTTTTTTCGCCTCTTTTCAGTTTCATATGTATATAACAATTAAAAAAAAAAATCTAATTTCAGTCCAAATCTAATTAAAGATCCTTTTCAAACAATCTTCACTCGATTCTTTTTATTTTTAATATGATAGAATCTAAATTAATTCATCAACAATTTTTTATTTTTTTTTGAAATGGTACTTAGATACAACGTGTCACTAGGACAACAAATCATAAATCATTTGTCAACAAATATTTTTCACTTTTATATTCACCATGATATTTATGATATTATTTTTGTTTTCCAATGATTGAGTTGCTACCTGTTACTTTTAATGTTTTGGGTTTCTATGTATATATCTATATTATCAAACTTATATAGGAAAATCAAGGTAGGTGAATAGCAATATATCTATAAAGAAAAATGTTTGAACAATAAATTTTCATATTGTATTTTAGGAAAAAAGTTATAATGTGTAAGTAGCCTTTTGTTTTTGTTATAGCAGATGTTAGCACCAAAATTGGTCACCAACACCCTTGAGTAAAATTATGTAGAGAGATTAATGATGAAAATAAATTAAAACAGAGGAATGTATACAAAACTAACTATAGAAACAAGAACACCAGAAATATAGTGGTTCGGCGTAACTGCCTATGTCCACTGTTAATTTAATCTTTATTGTTTTCCGCCAAGACTTGAATACAGATATAATCAGTAAACAAATAGCTCGAATACAAGTTTGAACAGAAAAAAGCTAGTGTAGAAAATGGCGGAGTATCCCCGGAGTTCTCGAAAAAAATTCTCATCCACTGTACCCATGCCCCTCAATTTATGGACAAAGATAGGCTAGAAGCTCTATGTAAGCCCAAGACCAAGGCAACCGGCCCATGGATGATAATCTCGAGTAGGTCGGCCCAGGCGTACCGAATGATTATCGACCGATCGAGGGACACCGAGCCATCATGGCCGACCGGTGGTCATTTAGTAAGTGACTTGAAATAAGACCTAAAAGCACTCGAAGCAACTCGCAATGGATCTCGAAGTGAAGCAATGTCGACCTCCTCACCTTGATGTTGACTTTCAAGAATAAGCTAACTCCTTCATATCGTACCAAACCAGGTAGACCGATCACTTACGCCAATCCACTACCGACCGAGCGACAATGGCACCCCAACCGCAACCGAACGATGTCTGTCACCTCGCCTAGTCCGAACAGCATCTGGTGGACTTTTTGGATCGAACTGCTTTGTCTCTCTATAATGGCCGACCTAAAAAATGCCGAGCTATCTTTCCTCGAGCATCTAGACTGAACCGCCCTGCTTTTACCTTCATTGGCCTAGCGATCCATGCTGGCCATCTCGACCGAACCATGCGTGGCCTTCGTTCTTGATCGAGCGGTGCTTGTTGAACAATCTTGGCCGAACCATGCATTCCAATACTTTTTCCGAGCCTTGTGTTCCCTCACTTCAGCCGAGCCATATAGAAGTGCCGAACATATCGAATGCCCCAAACATATTATACCTTCAACCTTCCTTGGTCAGAGTCTTGTTTGGCGCTGTCTATTACCTCTGTAACTATCATCTCATAGTCAGGCCAAAGTGCTGGGTAACATTTCCCCCCAAAGTGTGTTGTGTGGAACAACACGACACGCTTTGAATCAGTAATCAATTCCTGCTTTCAAAAGCCAAACGTATACGATCTCATGAAGGTCGTCACATGGTGAACTTTCCTTACATCACGTGCATACGTTTATATAATTTTTATTTTAGTAATATTTCATTTCTCTCTTTTTTTCCTTTTTTTAAAAGGGATGGCTCAACGTGCGAACACTGAGCCATGTAGTCGGTCTACTTGATGTCACTCGGTTATGTTTACTCACCAACCCAACATGGTGCTTAGACCGGTTCCATAGGGTAATGCCTGTTCGCCTCCTCTTCTTCATATAAAAGCCTACGCTTCTCCTCTTCTTTCTTTTACTTTTACTTACATTTTTCTCTTACAACCCCTATAACTTTGTTTCCTCCAAAGCCTCGCCTGTCACTCCATCCCTTTCAAGCCTAGGCCTTCCACTTTGCAACTCGAGCTGCCATCGAAGCCAAACGAATCTCGACCCGAACCCAACAGTTTGCATAAGTCCCACGCTTTACATATAGGTATGAATCTCTCGCCCAACTTATTCTCCTAAATTAGGAGCCACGTAGGTTTTTAGGCGGAAATTAGTATGGACTGGTGAAGAGGAGGATGAATTGGAGATGGAAGTTTGCCTTTAATTAGGAATTTGGTTCGATCTTGATGGAGCTAGGGTAAGGTAGTAGAAGGAACAGCTATAGCCATGACTTTGAGGTTGGGATATGGAGAAGAAGAGAGTCTAGTGATTCGTATTAGCTGGTGTATAATTCGTAGAACTCTGCTTGTCGAATGAACAAGGAAGGATGGTCGATAGCCTACTGTGGTAATTCTAAATCATTAGGAGCTTAGTAATAAAATAGGTTGAAATCTCAAAGAATGAGCGGCTCAGCATTCGTTAGGTCGAGGCCGTTCGGTGACTTTAAGGTGAGCAGATCAATACAAGAGAAGTGCAGCCGTTCGACGAAGGAAGTAACAAATCTGGCTCGATATTTCAAGTGGATGTTTGTTGCTTGATAAATTTCCTAAGGGAGTAGTGCTAGAGTGTCGTTTGGTCTGGAATGAGAGAATGTCATTCGGCTCAGAATAGGAAAGTACCGTTCGGCCTACAATGAGAGTCCACAAGGAGGGTTCGACATACCGAGCACGCGTGGTTCGGTGTAGCCCAATAGGTCGTTCGGTATTGAGAGAGCATCTGTGAGGAGAGTGATTAGATCAGTGTTGTTAGTCTAGCAGGCCGCACGGTAGCTTATAGATCGGTGGTTTGGTATGTTGGTCCAGAAAGGCGATCGGCTTCGGTCTTTGGGGTCGGCATTGGAAACCAAGATCATCTCCACTTAAAAATAGCATATGTTAATATCGCATACTTCCACGCCTAATCATAGAACAAGAGAAAATGACAAGGACTTAAGCATGTGAGCATACGAAACTGTTTTGACTAATGACTCTATAATTTTAAGGACTTTAGACGCAAGTTCAACTTAACAAAAGCAAATAACGAATTTTAACATACAATGCCAATGTTCGACTTCAAGACCCATACTACTGAACATAGGACAAATTCTCGGGGACAGTCAGCGAAGACGGTCTTTGAAGATGACATTTTAATGCTCAATCACACTTCATCGGTCTTTAAATCTTTAATGCTTTTACACTTATGCTCAAATGATTTTACTAGTCCACACACCACATCGGGGGAAATATATTTGCCATCATATGTAATATCGATTGTCTTTAAAGTATAGTTCAAACAAGTATCTACCCATGTTCGATGCTTGTTGAAGATGTCCAAAAGCTCGAGCTCCACTATAGTTTTAAACAAAACCAGAGCCAAGTTCTCAGCAGGAAGTAGCGGTAACTTCGAATCCATCGACGACTCCTACATGGGGTATCCCCAATCCATCAGTTGCCGTTATTGGCCCGACCCCTGATGTTATAGACAGAGCAATCATACTGGATGATCCTATCGATTCACAAGCTTCAAAAATCGACGAAACCGGTCTTTGTCGGTTGTGTACAATTCACGGAATCCCTTTCGACGACATTTTAGTTCCATCGGGGCAAGATCGGCCTTACCTGCCTCCAACTGGGTATACAACGTGCAATAAATTCATGTGCTAGGTTGGTAGAATGCCACCTTTCAACTCCTTACTCCAAGTGCTATAGTATATCGGGATCACCTTGGCACAGCTGCATCCCAATAGTCACGCGTTCATCTATGATACATGTATTCTCTTTATGAGCATCCTATTCAGGCTTCCCACTCCAGGTGATATCCGCTATATCTATCGTTTCAAAAGACGGTCTGACAGTCCATCTTTCATATTCCTTGAGCCACACTTCAAGTGTCAGATCCTGACGGGGGCGTGGAGTAAATTCTCCCAATATAAGTAGGAATGGTTTTATATATGCTGCCCCCGGCCTTGCGAGAAGATGGATGGAAGGGATTAAGTTGCCTTTCCGGACCAACATTTTTTTAAGGCACGAAGCACATTCTCTCTAAACTTCTTTTGATTTTTACAGGTATTAGCCCACGTCCCGAAGGCATCGGGTATTCTGAGGCCATCAAGGCCATTCGAGCAGTTCCCATGGGAGACCGGGAAATCAAATCTTCCATTTCCAATAAATCGTTTTTAATGTTCGAATTGTTGGCGAAAGGTCGTCAAACAAGTCTCCCTCATAGCGCCACTACAACCGGACTTGCCTTGGAAAAAGGCAAAAGAAAAGTTGGGCCTTTGATGCCTTCTGAAGCAGGAACCCCCGATATATCTGAAGAAGGTGAAATAGAGGAGGCCGAGGGGCAAAAAATGACCGATGAGAACTTAGGCTCTGATATTGCGCCTATAACCGCCTACCTGACGTCACCAAATCGCTTCCCTCTTCGAAGAGGAAAAAAAGCTTAGCCTATAAATTGAAGAAGAAAACGGTTGGCGGGACTTCTAAAGTTACCATCATCCCGATCAAGAAAAAATCATCTCCCCAACATCCAGAGGGTTCACTAATAGGTCTTTCAGGCCTGACCATCCCCGATGACTTGTTGAATTATGGTTTTAATGACCCAAGAGATATGGGGCTTAATTCGCCCATGAGAGGCAATGTAAACGATTTGGTTGGTCGACATGGAGAGTCAACCCTAGTAAGTAAAGAAAAAGAAACTGGTCCATCGGGCGGGAATCACTAGGACACACGCGAACACTTACAGTTCACCCTGCACTTCAACATCGGCTATCATATTATTCTTGCTAAATCGTCTTCACTTGATTTCTGTGCAGGAGACATAGGGCGCAGTCAAGGATTCGACCACCTCCACGGGTCTTCTATCTTTCACCACTCCAGTCGGGATTTGGGGTCCGGTAGATGCCGAAAAAGAGATGATAGCAGCGATAGGGACTACCATCCCAGAGACTCATCGTCTTCTCGAAGAAAAACATATAGCCATTCTTCATACCTCAACAATCCTCCCCCTCACTCAGTGAACAGTAAGGAAAAATCACCTAAGAAGGGGTTTCAATTTGAAGCCCCCCACGACCAACACTTTGGTTCGTCAAGCACAAAGCAATATCGTGAGCCTCATAAAAAATCTATGGCTTCGGCTAAGCAAACCCCTCAAATTTCTGCACATGATCGGTCAATAGCAGAAAGATTAGCTGAACTTAAAGCTACATTTCCAAAGATATGCTTCGACGGGCTGAAATTTCTTCCTGCGATTCATCCATTTCCATGGCATGTCAAACAATGCGCCATTGCTTGCAACAACATGTCTACGTCTAACATAATGTGTTTGTTCACTTGGCAGAAAACATTTCAAAAGTTTCTATGGAACCTCAGTATGAGATCGATCACTTGAAACTTGAAGCCATCCATGGTAAAGACATTATCAAAGCCCAGGATGAAGAGCTCTCGTCGTACAAATCTCAACTTGATGTTACCCAACAAAACGCTAAAGATACAGCCGAGGTAGTTATTTGTTTGGAAGCTATTCACAAAAGGGAAACTGATGAGGTGGTTCAACATTGTGGCACTTTAGCATTAGAAAAAGAATCTGCTCAAAAAGAGAAGGATATCCTCGCTCAATGAGTAAAAGAATTGGAGAAGCTACTCCTCAAAGAAAAGGAAGAAAAAACTGTTGCTCAAGAGGAGTCACAACGATATCGCGATGAGATTGTCTCTACATGGCTCCTAAAAAGCTTGATGAAGAGCTCTCTAAAGTTGAAGCATTAAAGGATGCAGCCCATGAAGAAGGCAAAAGAATGGCATTATCAGAAATTGAATCTCGTCTTGAGGCAGTTGCTGAAGCCGTGAGAGAAGAAATCAAATGCCTATTTGATTCACTTATTGTTGAATACAATGCTAGGGTTCTTATGCATCGAGATCTATCATTTCTGGGAAAGGGTTACCTTTAATCATTATCTGAGGCATGGGATACCTTGATAAAAATAAAATGAGTAACTGGGCACCGAGGAGGTTGATGAGGATTCTCTTGTGAAGGAAGTGCTTTGAGGAAACGAGCCTTCCGACTTATCTACAACCAAAGTTTATGGAAAAGATTCCTGCTCATCAAAAGGGAAGGACGATGCCGCTGGTCCATCCGAAATTGAATCTCAAGTTCTTCCTTCTGTTCAGCCAATCGGTCGCTCTCCACTCGATCCTTTTGAACAGCCTGTTGGCTATGATCTAGAGAAACCTGGGCTTGATATCCACATTCTATCCCCTATCCCAGAAGGTAAGACTCCCAAAATAGTTGAGAGTCAGCCAGTGACTGCTACTTAACTTCCTTTCTAAAGTTCAAATAATCATCGCTTCTTAGTGGGCAATAAATATATTCTAACATTTTTCTTTTATAACTTTGTATAGGCCATTCTAATCCCGAACCAACTCCAAGGGGTGATGCCGCCACGGAGAAGGAAGAGAAATTGGGAGAGGCATCTCACACTGGGAATTCTCCCGGACCCGATGCTTAAATGATCAGGGTGCTCGATCAGGATAAACTTGAGAACCCCTCACCTACAGAAGAACATGACGAAGTCGAAATCACGGGCACCTCCAAACATACTTCGAAACTGAGCATGGAGGAAAAAATCATGGAAGAAGGGAAGAAGAAAGCTGAAATTAAGGCTGGGCCCCAAGTGGTCGAATTGGATGATTCTCTGAACATGCCCTTGAAGGTCATTCTCCCCGATGGGACTAGGCCACTGGAAGTTCCTCCTCCTTCCCCGGTCACCATCTCACTAGGATGCAAGGCATCCAAGAGAAAACGCTCGTGTGAGGAGCCTTCGGAAGCCAAGGAAGGAGAAGAAATCAAAATGTAGCTATCTGATCGTGCCTTTTCAACCTGAGCAAGTCTGAATTATGCAGTTATTTCTATTTATTCTCACAGTCGTTGTAAATAGACTTTTAGCTCCGAGTTCAGGAGAAATTGTAGTGGAACTTTACTTTGGATTAGAGAATAAAACTTTGTTTCTTTATTTTCAATGATTTTCACTGTTCAGCTTACTATCTAACTTGTAGCCTAAATTTGAAATCTTGTGAGTTGCACGAGCTCCAGTTTACTTTCATATGACTCGGAAATTTTTGGAATCGTAAATCCTTTAGTCCATGCTCTGGGGACTTAGAATACTTTTAGTCCACGCCCAGAGAGTTAGTAATTTTTGAATCATTTATACTCTAGCCTGCACTCCGGGGACTTGGAGCACTCTAGTCCGCGCTCTGGGGACTTAGAGATTTTTAAGTCATTATACTCTAGTCCACGCTTAGGGGACTCAGAGTAATCTAGTCCATACTCTGGGGTTTTAGATATTTTTAAGTCGTTTATACTCTAGTCCGCACTCTGGGGACTTAGATTACTCTAGCCCAGCAAGTGTGAATTATGTAGTTATTTCTATTTATTCTCTCAGTCGTTGTAAATAGACTTTTGGCTCAGAGTTCAAGAGAAATTATAGTGGAACTTTACTTTGTATTAGCGAATAAAACTGTTTTTCTTTATTTTCGATGATTCTCGCTGTTCAGATTACTGTCTAACTTGTAGCCGCAATTCGAAATCTTGTGAGTTACATAAGCTCTAGTTTACTTCCATATGACTCGAAATTTTTTGGAAACGTAAATCCTCTGCACCATGCTGTAAGACTTAGAATACTTTTAGTCCGTGCTCTAGGGACTTAGATATTTTTTTAATAATTTATACTCTAGCCTGCACTCCGGGGACTTGGAGCACTCTAGTCCGCGCTCTGGGGACTTAGAGATTTTTAAGTCGTTTATACTATAGTCCGCACTCTGGGGACTTAGAGATTTTTAAGTCGTTTATACTCTAGTCCGCACTTTAGGGACTTAGAGATTTTTAAGTCGTTTGTACTCTAGTCCGCACTCTAGAGGCTTAGAGATTATTAAGTCATTTATACTCTAGTCCGCGCTCTGGGGACTTAGAGTACTCTAGTCCACACTCTGGAGACTTAGAGATTTTTAAGTCTTTTATACTCTAGTCTGCGCTCTGGGGACTTAGAGTACTCTAGTCCGCACTTTAGGGACTTAGAGATTTTTTAAGTCGTTTATACTCTAGTTCGCACTCTAGAGACTCAGAGTATTCTAGTCTGCACTTTTGGGACTTAGAGATTTTTTGAGTTATTTATACTCTAGTCCGCACTCTGGGGACTCTGAGTAATCCAGTCCGCACTCTGGGGACTTAGATATTTTTAAGTTGTTTATACCCTTGTTCGCACTCTGAGGACTTAGGGTACTCTAATCCACACTCTAGGGACTTAGAGATTTTTAAGTCATTTATAATCTAGTCCACACTCTGGGGACTTAGAGTACTTTAGTCCGCACTCTGGAGACATAGAGATTTTTTGAGTCGTTTATACTCTAGTCCACACTCTGGGGACTCAGAGTACTCTAGTTTGCACTCTAGGGACTTAGAGATTTTTAAGTTGTTTATACTCAAGTCCGCACTCTGGGAACTCAGAGTATTCTAGTCCATACTCTGGGGACTTAGAGATTTTTTGAGTTGTTTGTACTGTAGTCTGCACTCTGGGGACTTAGAGTACTCTAGCCCACACTCATGGGACTTAGAGATTTTTAAGTTATTTATACTCTAGTTTGCACTCTAGGGACACAGAGTACTCTAGTCCGCACTTCGGGGACAGAGATTTTTTGAGTCGTTTATACTCTAGTCTGCACTATGGGGATTTAGAGTACTCTAGTCCGCACACTGGGAATTAGAGATTTTTTGATTTGTTTATACTCTAGCCCGCACTCTGGGACTCAGAGTAATCTAGTCCACACTTTGGGGACTTAGCGATTTTTTAAGTCATTTATACCCTAGTCCCCACTCTGGAGACTTAGAGTACTCTAGTCCGCACTCTAGGGACTTAGAGATTTTTTTTATCGATTGACTTTTAATTTTGTACGTACGTTCATATACTGGACAGAATAATATGATTTAATTTTTTTCATGGAATTATAATACACGTAATATCCATAGTTCATAGAAAAGCGGCTTCAAGCCTTTATTATAAATAATCAAATAGGAACAACTGAATTGATTTATTACATGCCAAAAACAAAAGAAAAACATATTGGAAATAATTACCACTAAAATGCAAAGGAAATAACTCAGTGAAATAATGACGCAAGTGCACGCTATTCCACGCTCTGGGGAGCGTCATGCCATCGACAGTCGCTAGATTGAAGGTTCCTTCTCTAAGCTTCCATTCGATGATGTATGGACCTTCCCATGTGGGATTCATATGCGATGGATTTGAAAAAATTCGTGTCAAGATGAGATCTCCCACATCAAAAATACTCGGTAGAACTTTTTCATTATAATATCGAGCGACTCGATGCCTATACGCAGCCACCCTTAAATCAGCTTCTTCACATTTTTCGTCGAAAAAGTCTAGAGATTCCAGTAAGAGATCCTCATTCGTCTTAGGATCATAATGTGTTACCCGATGAGAAGGAACTTCAAGTTCCATTGGTATAACAGTTTCCGTTCCATATGCTAATGTGAATGGAGTGTGGCCAATCGTGGACTTATGGGTGGTTCTGTAATCCCAGAGTGCTGTTGGAAGCTCATCCACCCACTTGCCTCTAGCCTTCTCCATACATTTTTCAATATGAATTTGATTATTTTATTTAAGGCGTCGACTTGTCCATTGGTTTTAGGGTGAGCGACTACTGCAAACCTTTTCTCAATGCCATATTTTTGGCAGAATTCTTTAAACTCCCTACTTTCAAATTGAGTTCCATTGTCCGTAATGATAGTTCGTGGGAGACCAAAACGGCATATGATGTTTTGCACAACAAAATTAATGACCTTTTTGGTGGTGATTGTAGCTAAGGGCTCCGCTTCCACCTACTTGCTAAAGTAATCGACCGCAACAATTGCATATTTTGCACCACCTGTGGAGATCGATAAGGAGCCGATTATATCGATCCCCTATATTGCAAATGGCCAGGGACTAACCATTTGTTTGAGTTCCATCGAAGGAGCTCTCGGGATTTTTGCATAGTTTTGACATTTGTCGCACCTTCTTACATAGTTCGTGGCATCCCAATTCACGGTCGGCCAATAGTATACATAGCAGAGGATCTTTTTCGCTAATGTCTGCCCCTAGTATGGTCACTACATTTTCCTACATGAACCTCTTTTAAGACCCACTTTACCTCGTCGTGGTCAACGCACCGAAGTAAGGGAACTGAGAAACCTTTGTGATACATTATTCCATCCTGCATTATGTACCGCGAAGCTTTGCGAACAACTTGTCGTCTTTCGTTCCTTTTCTCGGGTAGAGTCCCATGCAGTAGGTATTGTTTGAATGGGGTTATCCATAACTCCCTATCAGCTTTCGTTTCCAACACAAAATCTACTTCCATCTCGTTTATACTTGGAGCATGTAAGATTTCGACGGGAACCAATCCCAGCTGATGTGCATCACCTGTACTTTTGAATTTTGCCAATGAATCGGTTTCCCCGTTTTGTTCACGCAGGATGTGTGAATTATCATAATATTCAAGGCCATCCAATAGCTCTTGAACCCGAGTAAGGTATGCGGCAAGTCTCTGCCCTTTTGCTTGATAGTCTTCCTGCACTTGGTACACCATCAATTATGAGTCACAAAAGATTTCAACCGATTTTACTCTAACTTCCCTAGTAAGTTTAAAGCTTGCAATCATTGATTCATACTCAGCTTCGTTATTCGTAGTTGAGGAGATGAGCTTCAAAGCATAATAAATCGATCGGTTTTTGGGAGTAACAAGAATAACACCAGCCCTAGAACAATGGTCGTTGGATGCCCCATCGGTGTATAGTTTCCATCAAATGGGGGGAATAACATCCTCACCACTTAGCTCGTCTGATATGGTGAATTCTACAATGAAGTCCACTAGCGCCTGCCCTTGGAAAGCCCTCCATGGAAGTTAGGTGATATCGAATTGACTCAACTCAATGTTCCAATTTAACAACCTTCTAGAGGTTTCGGGTCGTTGGAGCACCTATCGCTTGATCAGTATAAACACTGATCGGGTGTGCCTAAAAATATAGACGAAGCTTGCGTGACGCTATCACAAAACAGTAGGCTAGCTTCTCAGTTTTGGAATAATTTCTCTCTGCCCCCGTTAGACGTTTACTGACATAGTACACTGGTTGTTGAATTCGATCCTACTCTTGAACCAAGGTCGTACTGATGGCATGCTGAGACACAGCCAAGTATACATATAACACTTCATGGTATACAGGCTTTGACAAAAACGGAGGAATTTCCAAATGTCTTACCAGAGCTCAGAAAGCATCCTCACAGTTGGACGTCCATTCAAAATTCTCTTCCCTTTCTTTGTCACATCAAAGAAGGGAATATATTTGTCGGTCGCTCTGGATATGAATCGACTCAACGCGGCGACTTTTCCATTCAGGCTTTGTACTTTCTTTATAGTTTTGGGCACTTGTAAGTCTCGAATAGCCTGAATATTTTCTTGGTTAGCTTCAATTCCCCATGCATTAACAATAAAGCTCAAAAACTTTCGTGACGCAACACCAAAGGAACACTTTAGTGGATTGATTTTCATTCCATAGTATCCAAGTGTATCAAACATCTCCGTTAAGTCTCGAATTTGGTCATTTGACTGTCATGATGTCACGAGCATGTCATCCACATAGACTTCCATTGTTCTACCAATCTGGTCTTTAAACATTCGATTTGCCAAGCGCTGATAACTCGTTCTTGCGTTCTTCAACCCAAAAAACATCACCACACAACAATACAGTCCAACATCCATGACAAAACTAGTGTCTTCCTATTCTGAGATTTGCATTGGGATTTGATTGTATCCCGAATACATATCCATAAATGACAATAACTCTTGTCCGGCTGTTGAGTCGACCAGTTGGTCAATTCTAGGTAAAGGAAAACTATCCTTAGAGCATGCCTTTTTCAGGTCTGAATAATCAACATAGGTCCTCCATTTCCCATCTTCTTTTCTCACTGGTACGGGGTTAGAAACCCATTCAGGGTAGAGGGCATCGCGGACGAACCCATTGGCCTTGAGTTTGTCCACCTCCCCTTTGAGAGCAACAGACCTCTCCGAGTCCATTCCTTTCCTTTTTTGTTTCACTGGTACATATTTTGGATCAATGTTCAACATATGGCTTGCGATAGCGAGAGAAATCCCGCACATATCAGAGTGGATCCAAGCGAAAACATCTAGGTTCACTTGGAGGAAATTAGGTAGGTCCTCAATCATCGAGGGAGTGAGTTGTGATCCAATTCTAAGCACCCGTGATGGGTCATCGTGGCTGGCTGAAATGCCAACCGTTATTCCAGCCGGTGCAGCTTTAGGCTCCTTAGGTTTCATCTCTTGGATCTATGTCTCTGTAGATCCAACCCTATTACCCGAGCCAAGGCTCGGGCGCTACTTGTCAATTTTGCGCTACCTGGATGCGGACAGAGTTGTCCACAACCTTTCCCATCTCTCTCCGCTGGACCTCTCTCAGCTCAGCCACATAACATGCACGACCTGTCGCCTGATCACCATGTACAACCCCAACTCCTCTATCCATCAAAAAATTCAAAGTCAAACACCATGGGGCCAAAACTGCTTGAAACTCCGCTAGGGCCGGTCGGCCCAAAAAAACATTATACGGGGAATCAACATCCAACACAATGAACGGTAGGATCCATACCCTCCTACGTTAGCCTTCTCCTAATTCAACTGGTAATTCAACAAAACCTATCACATTAGTGGCTGCACCATTAAAATCGTGAATGCTAGTTTTAGATGGTTTCAAATATTTTGCCTCCGTCGTATGCCTTTTTGAATATAATGTTAATAGAACTCCCACAATCAATCAATATCTTTCTCACAAATGCTGGCCCAATCGTGGCCGAGATGACCATCGGGTCAATGTAAGTGCCTCCACCTGATCGGTGTCTCTGTTTCTGAACACTATATCATCGATCATCATTCGCTGTTGTTTCGCTGGAATCCCATCTTCCGAGTTTGAGCAGCATTCAAAGTCTGCATGTTTCAAGGAACTAGCATGGCGTTCCATTTCTTGCCAACTCTTGTCTGCTAGATGAGGCCCACCAACTATCGTGTTTATGATTAGTCTACCTATAGTCCGAGCAGGTTCCTTAGGATGGCATGGAGCCTGCCCGCGACCGGGGTCTGACGCTCCTTATCCAACTTCCTACGGATTGTTAACTAACCGTTGTAACTTCTTTTGCCGGATTAGTTTTTCTATAGCAACATAGAGGTGTCTGCATTCCTCAATGTTGTGCCCGTAGGTCTTGTGAAATCGGCAGTACTTCCCAGTTTGCTTTTGTTCCTTAGTGGATTCCTTTGGGCGCGTGTTCCAGTATTGGAAGGTGTTACAAGTTGACAAATAAATATTCTCCAGACATGCGTTCATAGGAGTGTATTCGTTATAGGTCAGGATTCTTAGCTTCCACTTTCCGGCTTCCCTCATTCTTCTTGAATTTTACTTCTAGACGCTTTAGGCTGCTCGGGCTTGTTTTGGACATTAACCTTGACCTTTCTCGAATTGTCGTCGGCCTGTTTTATCGCAATGTTGCTTTTAACAATCTCTTTGCCAGGCCCTAGCGCACTGCATCGCCTCGTCCACTTGGCTTCCTCCCTTCTAATGAACTGGTAAGCCTTTGAATAAAAACATTCCAGGATAGCCGGAGGTTTTCCTGCCAGCCAATCACCAAATTCTGAGTCTGGATCTACTCCTCGCATCACGACCATAAGAATAGCATGGTCTTTCGGGTTGCTAACTTCGGTAGCTGCAACGTGAAACCTTTATAGATATTCCTGTACGGACTCCTCTAGGGCTTGAAATACATTGGATAAAGACATCACGTCCTTTATACGAGCAGTATGAATTCTGAATTGCCCCACAAAGTTCATTACTAACTCATCAATCTGGAGATCGATTATGGAGGAAGTCTCGTGAACCACATGGTAGCGATTCCAGAAAAGGTTATTGGGAAACATCTGCACTAAGTCGCATCATTCGCCCTAGCCGAGTCCATCATCCACTCGTATCTCATTACATTCTATCGGGGATCAATCTCCCCCTCATAGGCTGGAATAGTCGGCATACTAAACTTCTGGAGGTATTCAGCCTGTAGGATAGCATCTGTGAATGGAGTACGACTTTTATCTATGCCCCAATCATCATTGGACAAGCCCTGATTTTCCCTCATCATCTGTCTGACCATGGCTGGCAAGTCTGGGGTCTGGATGGGAGGTGGAAAGTTGGACTCCATCTTGCGTGACCATCCCGACTGGTGCCTCCTTGATTGGTGATCTCCCTAACGAGTGTCTTGGGAATCTGCTTCGTTGCATCCCTAATGAGCTGGTCAGTCAGCTTCCACTCGCGCTCCAGATCCTATGTTTCCCATTCCAACTTAAGAGCGGTTCCCTAGGTGCAAGTGAGGGGTCACGGCTCCAGGTATGTAACCTGGACCATTCCTGTTGGATTGATCTACTACGCCTATTTGTGTTGTTTCAATTCTACAGCGTCCACGCCTAGGATGTTCATCAGATGAAGTGGAGCTGTCAGATGATGAGTAGGTAGCCAGACTTCCTCCAGCATTCTAATGTTGTTGTTGAGTAAGTTGGGTCATGAGATTGGCGTTAAAATATGCTCATTAAGCTGTCCCCTGCTTTCCACATGTTCTCTCATCAGCTCGTTGAACTCTCTTCTACTGGCAACTTCTGTTTGGTTTAGGATGGTTGTGGTCCTTGGGCCTGGATTAGCTTATTGATTGCTGGGTCCTACTTGTTCGACGTTAGCGGTTTCGTTGACATCCACATTATGGGAGGCTGATCTGGTACGCGGTCTTCCCATCATAGAGTTATCGGTAGGAACTCTGAGTAGAATCTACGACCTTCTTATGAACGAACTTGGATCTTTTGGGGATTTCTTCAATCCAATGGCGACAAAGTAAATCCTAATGTCTTGAGAACGCTACTCTCAAGGAAAGCACCAAAATTGGTCACTAACACTTAGTAGAATTATGTAGAGAGATTAATGAGAAAATAAATTAAAACAAAGGAATGTATACAAAACTAACTGTAAAAACAAGAACATCAGAATTATAGTGGTTCGGCATAACTTTCTACGTCCATTGTTAATATAATTTTTATTGCTTTTCTCCAAGACTTGAATACAGATACAATCCGTAAACAAATGGCTTGAATACAAGTTTGAACTGAAAGAACGTTAGTACAGAAAATGGCAGAGTATCCTTGGAGTTCTCGAAAAAAGGACCCTCTACTGTACCCCTGCCCTTCTATTTATAGACGAAGATAGGCTAGATGCTCTATGCAGGTCCAAGATCAAGGCCACCGGCCCATGGATGATAATCTCGAGTCAGTCGGCCCAGACATTCTGAATGACTATCGGCCGATCGAGGAATACCGAACCATCATGGCTGACAGGTGGTCATTTAACAAGTTATTCGAAGTAAGACCTCAAAGAACTCGAAGCAACTCGCAGTGGATCTTGAAGTGAAGCAATGCCGACCTCCTCACGCTAATGTTGACTTCCAAGAATAAGCTAACTCCTTTATATCGCACCGAACCGAGTAGACCGATCACTTGTGCTGAACCACAGCCGACCGAGTGACAATGGCATCCCAACTACAACCGAACGATGTCTGTTACCTCGCGTAGTCCGAACGGCATCTGCTGGACTTTTTCGACCGAACTGTTTTGTCTCTCTATACTGGCCGACCCACAAAATGCTGAGCCATCCTTCCCCGAGCATCCAGACTGAACCACCTCGATTTTGCCTTCATTGGTTGAGCGATTCATGTTGGTCATCTCGACCGAGCCATGCGTGACTTTCGTTCTTGACCAAGCGGTGCTTGTTGAACAATCTAGGCCGAACCGTGCATTCCAACACTTTTTTCGAGCCTTGTGTTCCCTCACTTTAGCCGAGCCATACAGAAATGCCAAACATATCGATGCCCTAAACCCTTTATACCTCTAACCTTCCTTGATCAGAGTCTTGTCTGGTGCTATCTATTACCTCTGTAACTATTGTCTCATAGCCAGGCCAAGGTGCCGGGTAACTGCAGACAACTTTAAAATTTGTTATACATTACATGTTATGTATACTTGTTCCATTATAAGTATTTTATGTAGTCATAGTCGACATGAGTATGTTTTTTCTATAATCTTATCTGTCCTACTTATTCAACCTAGGACTTAATATAGGTTTTGTTGGTATTCAGCAGACAATGAAATAATATTCATAAGTAACACTGTTTTTTCATTTGAGTGCATGGATACCACTAAATTCATAGGGATCATATGATACAATGTAGTAATTATCTTTTGTTTTACAAAGTTTTTTTAATGTTGTGTTTTTTCTGATTTTTTGAAGTATGGATATATTTATAGGTTAAGGATTTGACATTTGGTTACTTATAATGTTTCTGAGTAAACTAAATTCAAACAAGGGACCATACCGAAAAATATTAAAAGATATTAATTGTTACCAATTCCATTTTATTTGAATTCAAACTTATAAAATTATGCACAATCAATGCACTTTAAGTGAAACTCAATTTAATAAGAGAATATGTTGCATATTAATTCTCTATAATTTTAATAAATTGAGAATTAATCTATGATCATTTATTTTCTTTTACCACTGATATTTCTAAATAAATATAGGTTCAATTTTATGAGTGAATACCTTACATGGACTATTCTTTAACATTAGCAAATGCTTCTCTACTATAAAAACTATATGCATGACACAGAAGTAGTAAAATTGGAACTAATTACCAGTTCCTAACAAGTACTTTTTTCCAAATTTAGTGGAAAAATAAAAGAAATGAGTAAAAAAATATTTGTTGATAATGTTCACCAATAAACTACATAAAATTTTATTATGGTAACGTTTGCATATTCTTAAAAGGCAACATTATATATATTTTATATATTATAAAAGACATTATAATTTTTATCTTACAAGTGTAGCAGTTAAGTAAGGACATAATTATATTGGATATATATATATATATATAATATTACAAGAATTCATACTAATGTTGGATTAATACTTCTCAAAATTCATGGACAACGTCTAATTCGAACACTAGAGGAAAGTCAAGTTTAATGTTTAGAGTTATGACATTATGTGTGGAGTAAAAAAATAATGAAGGTGGATTGCACGAAAAACAAGATGAATTTTAGAAATGATTGAATAAAGAGTCGAATTTGAATAAGTTATATTTTAAATTAGAGTTGAATATGTGGCATTTGTTGATTTGCTCAAAGAGAAGAATTATAAAATGTTTCCCTTTAGTTAATCTTGTTGGAATATATACATAATTTTTAATGTACTTGATTGATATGCAAGTTTCGCCTTTGCTCTTTATGGAAGAAATGCATAATTTATCTTCGAATAAATTATAATTCATGTAAAATTTGGTTTTGCAATACAATAGATTAACTTTTCTATTTTTGGTATTTTGCTACATAATATTTCTATTTTCATTTAGGTTCTTTGCTCTATGCAAATATAGCCTTGGATTATTCTTCTTTACAATATACATATCCAGAATAAAATTTTCCATTGATAATAATCTATTTCTAATAGTTTAATTTGTCAGTTGTGTTTCCTTACACCATTTGATCTTATTGCTACTTTCTGTAATGATATATCATCCAAACTTTATTTTATGTGTATCCATGAGTATTCCATATTATGGTAGTACACTACTTCACACTGAGTTATGTTAATTTTTGTACCACTTCAATTGTTGGGTTTGAATGAATATATAATGTCATGGCCTGAAATCCGGCATTCGAAAATCGACATCCATACTTCACTCGTACTCGAATGCCGCAGATTCAAACGTCGAGCTCCATTTCTGATGGAGCTGATAACACATTAAGTACAACAACACAGCAGAAGAAAAATGAAATATATCATTGATATACAACAGTTGATACAATATGATACAATCTAATATCAATATAAATATCAGAGATAGATAAAAGCAGAAGACACAGCAGCAGCAGTGGGAAAAAACAATAACTCCAATGCCAAAGCTCCTAAGACTCCAAAAGCTAGAACCACCAACATGCATTCCAAACGCGAAGCGAGAAACCCCCCATCACGTTGTATTAAGAATGGTCGATCCAAGTGAAACAAATGCGATCACCAAATTCAAAGGCTATGAAGATTTCAAAAAGCTACCAAACCTGAGACTGGAAGCTACCGAATCTACATCTATTAGCTGATTATCTGAAAATCTTACTCTAGACTGCCCGTGTGAAAAATTGTGGGCACCCGGAGTTTAGAAAGGGAACAATAAACTCCAAGTCAGTCATGGGACTAGTATGAGCAAACGAAAATAGATAATCTTTATCAAAAGCAAAATAAAAGAATTTAAAAAAAATCCGCAATGCTTCTTGGAAAATGAAACTGCCCTAAGGCCTCCCGGTACACACACAATGCAATCGCACACTTGGGGGAGATTTCTCCTTATGATAGTCAAACATGCTTGATACGCAAATCCTTTTTGATAATATTATTATTAGTGCATAGTGAAGAAAACAATTTCGAAAGTATAATATTAATTTTAGCCAGCATAGTTACCATTATATTATGCCTGCTATAGCTACCACCTAAGATGGCAGGTTATACAACTGCAATTGTAAAGGGCTCGTATTGTTTCTATGGTTTTCCAACAAATGGTCAGGCAAAGAAACTTCATGGGACACATGGGTATGCCTCTGGAGGGATGCCCCGAGAACCTAACCGGATCTCTGCCAACACAAGGCCGGGTTACCTCTGTAACTAGGTAACTACTAACACGAGTATGTCATTCCCCCGATCGTAACCAACCTTTATCCAAGAGCTCTCAACACCAACAACCACAAAGTAATAAATTTGCAGCAACCACATAGGCTAAGTATCTAGCTCCATACCATGGTACCACCTCTATCTAAAAGGAAATGGACATACCCTTAGGGGGCGCTACCCCCAAATAACCTTGCCGCATCCTTCCTATTTCGACCATTTATGGATTGTGAGGTCCGACGAGCTCACGTCCACAAAGCTATGCTTTACACAAAAGCCATGCTTTAATCAAAAAATGATTAGCAGCATTTCGTATGCCACATTACCAAATTGGGAATGTATTACTAGTAATCATCAACTACATAACCTTTGAGCTAGTACATCTCAGAGAAGGGTGCTAAGCTAAGAGAATAAATTCTCCGCCACCAAACAGAAATGTATTTGATAAAACCAGCTTTACATCTCAAAGTGTAACGTCATACATACGTCCATACAAGTCTGTTCCGGGTTCGAACAGAACCGAAGGCACTTCACAAAGAAGTCCTTGCAATCCGGGTATTCACAATCCCAACTGGACTCCCCATCATATATGGAGATCTCTATACCGTTTTCGAAAATACCCGGTCTTCATCACCGGTCTTCAAATGTAATCCATTACGTCATATCATTATTTGGAATGGGTTATATGACACAAGTTCCTCTTCCGGCTAAACCAAATAATGAGTGCTTAATATAAAAAGTATATGGATATTGGGATCTTAGTTAAATCACAACTTATTACCCAAAATCTTTCTTCAAATGGTTTAAACAAATTACCATTTTCAAATCTTTAAACAAAAAGATTCACTTCACAAAGTTCACCAATCTTTCACAAAGATTAGTTCGTAGCTTTTAAAACTATTTACAATTCAAATCTTTTATACAAAAGATACACCTTAAGATCCTCTTAAATTTGGAAACAAAGTTCACAAATCTTTCATAAATATTCAATTATAGCTTTAAAAACAACCCCCTTTCAAATTTGAAACCCTTTTTTTACAAAACTGGAAATCCTTTCTTTCTTTGAAAGCTATTATCATTTGAAAACTAAGATCGTTTCGGGAAAATCCAATTACATTTCTCAAGTTAAAGCCTTTCAAGTATAAACTTGGTTGAAATTAATTTCTAGAAATAATATATTCAACATACTTTAAAGATGGTTTTAAAATCCATATATATATATATATATATATTATATAACTCGTATAAACCTTTCAAACCAAATTTCCAAAACAATTTCAAAACTTAAACAAGATATATTCTATTCAAACTAAACTTCAATTTCAAACTTCCTTTCAAAAAGCTTTCCATATTCAACCCAATTACATTTCCAAAACCATTTGGATTCAAAATTCAACCTTTTAAACAAATAACATTTAAATTCAAAATATTCGTGACTTAACCGATTTCCTCGTGAAATCCATATTTATGTATGTATGGTGTAGTCTAAGGGTTTTACACAATAGTGCAACATCATCAATCATCACATATTCAAGCATAGAAATATCGATAAGCAGTATAATCCTATATCGCTTATCCTCCTTCATAGATTCACAGACAATACAAATTCATCATAGATAAATAAATTACATTCATCGTAGCTCAAATCAAAACAATACATAGCATAAAGCATCACACATCAGGGATATCAAACAATTCAAAAATTCAATAGATTCCAGACATTCATAAGTAAGATCAATAAATTATCTGATTAATTTAAATCAGAATAATTACTTATGAATTAATTCTGGTTAATTAATATTAATTAATTACAACACATTTAATCAATTATGCTTTAATAATAAAATAATTAACCTTTATTTAATGATTAATTAACCTTTTATTATTTAATTAATCACATTAATTAATTTGTCCTTAATTAATTATCAATTAATTAATTATCCTTAATTAATTATAATAAGTGATTATCTCTAATCACAAATTAATTACATCGAGTAATTGTTCTTTAATTACTCACACTTAATTATTAATTAATTACTTTTAATTAAGTAATTATTATTAAAAAATTAATTACTTTTTAATTACTTATCATTAATTAATTATCCCCAAATTAATTACCTTAATTGATTTACCATATTAATTAATTATCCTTAATTAATTACCATAAGTGATTATCCTTAATCACTTGTACTATTAAAACTCAAATCAATTTTAATCTTTTGATTAATCAACTTTAATATTTAATTAATTACTTATGAATTAAGTAATTATCTTTAAGTAATGAATTATCCTTAATTACTTACATTAGTAAATCAACCTTTTACTTAATCACATTATGTAATTTTCCTTTACTAATTACATTAAGTGATTACACTTAATTAATTTCATTAATTAATTTTTAATAATATCAATTTATAAATTTACCTTTAATTAATCACATCAATTAATCAACCATTGATTAATTACATTAAGTAATTAACATCATTTTTTAAATTTCTTTAAGAAATTACTCAAGACCTTAATTAATTTAAAAGATAAACTATTTTTTTATTAATCACAAAATCGTCATTTAAATCTTATTTTAAACATCCTTTGAGACAAATTATCATTATAACCTAATTTAACTTAAAATCTTTAAGAAAAACAAACATTTAATCTTCTTTAATTAAATTTTTAATTATACTATTATATTATTTTAAAAAAATTTAAGAATTAATAAAAGATTAAAACACTTTAAGTTTGATTAATTAAAATATTTTAAAAACTTTAATTATTTCAAAACCAAAGATAAACAATTATTATCTTATAAAAATAAATCAAGAAAAAGGGTTTTAAATTTGACTTAAATGAAAAAAACTTGCTTATTTTAAATTTTTAAAACTATCACATTACAAACCCGAGCCAAACACTGGCTTAACCCGAGCCTTACTTCGAGCCAGACTTCAAAACCGCCGAGTACAAACTTTTTTCTTCTTTTTATCCTTTGTTTATTTTAACTTTTCAAAACCGTGTTATATACTCGATAACAAACTCGAGTCAAAGCACGATTCTCCCGTGATCCTACCCGAGCCCACACTGTTTCTTCTTCCTTCAATAATCACTGATACACAGTGACACTTGTGCATATACGCCGACGATCGAAGCTCATCCGATCAACACTGCAACCTTTGGCAAGTCATTAGTGATCACCACTACCTCAACAACCCAGATTGATGAATTCGAGCCAAATTCGAGATCGAGCATTTCAACTAAGAACTGGACCATAACCAACAATCAAAAAAACGCCACGCCACGATGATTCCGACCATAGGAGAACTCACAACTCCGCTAAGACCTTCGCCTCGCTCACCTCCTTCGTTCCCTACAGCTCTGATGTCCACCGATTCAACGTCGTCGACGAAACTTCCACCTAAACTCCGATGTCCAAAACGAACCCAAAAACCCTATATCCTTGTCGAACCACCTCCCCAATGATCGAAAAAATCTTCGATCAAATTTTCCAGACTCGGCAACCTCCAAACCTCCCACAGCCACAACCCTTAACACCTATCATGCTTTGACCGTCAGGAATCACCAAAAAAACCAAATTTCGCTACAACACGAATTTCTCAATTAATACAATATTAAAAATCTTGGATTTTCTTTTAAAATCATGTCTTTCAAAATTGAAATAAATGATGTAAGTGAATCAAAAAGCATTGATACTTGATTTTTCTGATATAAAATGTTCATCCTGTAATTTCCCAATTTTAAATTTTTTACTCAACAAATATACTTGAAATAATTTTTAAAATTGGCATTTCATAGTTATAATTACTTTTCATTTAGAAATCGAAACCTGAAATTACTTAGATAGGATGATTTTAAATTTTTTAACAGGTTTTATAAACCTGTAACAAGAACAGAGACATTTCCTTCCATGTTCCCAGACATGCAGAACACTTACACATGTATATATGTACATACCATGATATTTACATTTATGTAAATACTTATCACCATTTTACTTCAAACAATAATCACCAATATCAAGTTATCTAGCAGATTCAAGTTAGAAATGGGAGTTTGCTCACCTAGATGGGTTTTGAACAGAGGACAGATTTTGTTCTTGATTTTGAGTTTTAAAATATGAAAGCTGCAACACTTTGATCTGGAAATTTCAGATGATCTAGTCACAAGCTTTAGATTCAAATGCTCTGAACTTGTTTTAGTTTCGGATTTTGAACTTGGTTTTGATTTTCATTTTGGTTTTGATTCCTGAAGCTTGATACAGTTGAATTCAAATTGCATGCTTTGATTTGAGAACTGGTTTCAATGTTGAATCTGCTTTTCTTGATTGTTCCAGGTTGATGAAACTTGGATGTTTGCATTGAGTTTGTATTTTTGTTTACAGGTTATCATTTCTGGTTTGTATTTCCTTTTTGTTTTCCATGTTTTACATTTTATCCCCAGGTTTCTGATTTTTTTTCTAGTTTCGTTTTCTTTTGTTTGATCTGAACTTGTTTTTGAGCTTTGAACTTTTGTTTTCTTTAGTTTTGTTTCATAAATTTCAATAACAAGAAAATGAATTAACGTGACACTTGTTAACATATGTTGAGATTAAGCTAATACTTGTTAATTTCCAAGTTATTTTACTTACACTTGTTAAAAACAAGCAAATTTATGTTTAAATCTTCTCTTGAATTTATTTACAAATTATATCTTAAACCTTATCATTTTATAATTTATGAATTTATCCATCTGTTATATTTTTTAATAATTATTTCTCTTATCTATATATTTATATTATCTTAAGAAAAATGATTTTAAAATAAATTATACATTAGTAAATACACACACATGTATATAACATATATATATATATATATATATATAGAATTTTAACTTAAAATAGATTTTGAAAATTATTATACTAAATTCAAATCATAACTTTCAAATCATAATGTATATATATTAGAATTAGAAAAAAAATTCTATTAATTTCAAAATGTAAATTTTAAATTTAGTTTATTCTCTAAGATATTTATTTCTGAACTTCCAATTACAAATCCTATTTAAAAAATCATATATATACATTTATATTAATAAACAAATAAATATCTATTTAATTTGGAAAATAACAAATTAATTCACAATTTAATTTTAAAAAATAAATTAATTACCAATTTAAATATGACTTAAAAATAAGGATGTTACAGATTTCCCCCTTTAAGAAAATTTAGTCCTCGAAATTTGTTTAGGAGACAATAAAGAACAGACAAATGGATACTCAACACAAGTCGGAATATCCCAAGGTATACACTAGCTTGTCCCTTTTCGGACTTTGATCCTCACAAGAAATCATTACAAAATTTTAAAACTCTGGTTTTGACCGAAATCATTTTATTGATACAAATTAATCTATCTTTATATTTTGTTAACCAATTTATTTCAAGTAAAATTTCAAATTCATTAGAATTAAAAATGAACCGACGATTAGAAAAGATGAATTAGGAACATATCTACAATGATTCGCCGGACCACCATCACACCGAAGCTTCTTCTTGTAGCTGCCACGAAGCGATCAAAGAATCGAAATTGAATGGTGATCAAAAGAGATTGATAGAGAAAGTAGTTTTCGTTGTTGTTACAGGATATTGACCATACGTAGTGGTACTCCCATGTTCCCTACCTCGTCCTCTTCTTGTACTCATACTCACTATCAGTGGATAGTAAGAGAATTTACTGAGGCATTCGAACAGATATCTTAGGGATATACTCATTCTAGGGTATTTGTAACCCTATCTCTAATGAGCTACCTAATGTGTTATACTACTGAGCTAAAGTTCAACCTTCAGCTCTGATACCACTTGTCACGACCTGAAATCCAGCGTTCGAAAATTGACATCCATACTTCACTCGTACTCGAATGCCGCAGATTCAAACATCGAACTCCAGTTCGGATGGAGCTTATAACACATTAAGTACAACAACACAGCGGAAGAAAAATGAAATATATCATTGATGTACAACAGTTGACACAATATGATACAATCGCATATCAATACAAATATCAGAGATAGATAAAAGCGGAAGACACAGCAGCGGTAGCGGAAAAAAAAACAATAACTCCAATGTCGAAGCTCCTAAGACTCCAAAAGCTAGAACCACCAACATGCTTTGCAAACGCGAAGCGCGAAACCCCCCCATCACGTTGTATTAAGCAAGGTCGGTCCAAATGAAACAAATGAGATTGCCAAATCCAAAGGCTTTGAAGATTTCCAAAAGCTACCAAACCCGAGACTGGAAGCTACCAAATCTACACCTATTAGCTGATTATCTGAAAATCTAACTCTAGACTGGCCGTGTGAAAAATTATGGACACCCAAAGTTTGGAAAGGGAATAATAAACTCCAGGTCAGTCATGAGACTGGTATGAGAAAATGAAAACAGATTATCTTTATCAAAATCAAAACAAAAGAATTTAAAAGAAATCCGTAATGATTTTTGGAAAATGAAACTACCATAAGGCCTCCCGGCACACACACAATGCAATCGCATACTTGGGGGGAGATTTCTCCTTATGATCGTCAAACATGCTTGATACGCAAATCCTTTTTGATAATATTATTATTAGTGCATAGTGTAGAAAACAATTTCGAAAGCATAATATTAATCTTAGCCAGCATAGTTACCATTATATTATGCCTGCTATAGCTACCACCTGAGGTGGCAGGTTATACAACTGCAATCGTAAAGGGCTTGTATTGTTTCTTTGGTTTTCCAACAAATGGTCAGGTAAAGGAACTTCCTGGGCCACATGGGTTGGAGGGACGCCCCGAGAACCTAACCGGATCTCTGCCAACACAAGGCCGGGTTACCTCTGTAACTAGGTAACTACTGACACGAGTATGCCATCCCCCGGTCATAACCAACCTTTATCCGAGTGCTCTCAACACCAACAACCACAAAGTAATAAATTTGCAGCAACCACAAAGGTTAAGTATCTGGGCTCCATACCATGATACCACCTCTATCCAGAAGGAAATGGACATACCCTCAGGGGGCGCTACCCTCAAATAACCTTGTCGCATCCTTCCTGTTTCGACCATTTTCGGGTTGTGAGGTCCAACGAGGTCACGTCCACAAAGCTACACTTTACACAAAAGCCATGCTTTGATCAACAAATGATAAGCAGCACTTCGTATACCACATTACCAAATTAGGAATGTATCACTAGTAACCATCAACTACATAACCTTTGAGTTCGTACGTCTCAGAGAAGGGTGTTAAGCTAAGAGAATAAATTCTCCACCACCAAACAGAAATGTATTTGTTAGAAACCAGCTTTACATCTAAAAGTGTAACGTTAGACATACATCTATACAAGTCTGTTCCAGGTTCGAACAGAATCGAAGGCACTTCACAAAGAAGCCCTTGCAATCCGAGTATTCACAATCCAAATCAGACTCCCCATCACATATGGAGATCTCTATACCGTAGCTACTCAGTGCAGAGTCATTTGATGGGTAATCCTTTCAATCTCGAAAATACCCGGTCTTCGCCACCGATCTTCAAATGCTATCCATTATGTCGTATCATTATTTGAAATGGGTTATATGACACACGGTCCTCTCCCGGCTAAACCGAATAATGAGTGCTTAATTTAAAAAGCATATGGATATTGGGATCTTAATTAAGTCACAACTAATTACCCAAAACCTTTCTTCAAATGGTTTAAACAAATTACCATTTTCAAATCTTTAAGCAAAAAGATTCACTTCACAAAGTTCACCAATCTTTCACAATGATTAATTCATAGCTTTTAAAACAATTACAATTCAAATCTTTTATACAAAAGATACACCTTTAAGATCCTCTTCAATTTGGAATCAAAGTTCACAATTCTTTCATAAAGATTCAATTATAGCTTTCAAAAACAATCCCCTTTCAAATTTGAAACCCTTTTTTAAAAAACTGGAAATCCTTTCTTTCTTTGAAAGCTATTATCATATGAAAACTAGGAGTTTTCGTTTCTGGAAAATCCAATTACATTTGCTCAAGTTAAAGCCTTTTAAGTATAAACTTGTAAACTTGGGTTGAAATTAATTTCACAAAATAATATATTCAACATACTTTAAAGATGGTTTTAAAATCCATATATATATATATATATATATATATATATATATATATATTATATAACTCGTATAAACCTTTCAAACCAAATTTCCAAAAACAATTTCAAAACTTAAACAAGATATATTCTATTCAAACTAAATTTCAATTTCAAACTTCCTTTCAAAAAGCTTTCCTTATTCAACCCAATTACATTTCCAAAACCATTTGGATTTAAAATTCAACCTTTTAAACAAATAATATTTAAATTCAAAATATCTGTGACATAACCGATTTCCTTATGAAATCCATATTTGTGTGTGTATGGTGTAGTCCAAGGGTGTTACACAATAGTGCAACATCATCAATCATCACAGATTCAAGCATAGCAACATCAATAAGCGTGTAATCCTATAACGCTTATCCTCATTCACAGATTCACAGATAATACAAATTCATCACAGATAAATAAATTACATTCATCATAACTCAAATCAAAATAATTCATATCATAAAGCATCACACATCAGGGATATCAAACAATTCAAATATTCAGTAGAATCCAAACATTCATAAGTAAGATCAATAAATTATATGATTAATTTAAATCAGATTAATTACTTATGAATTAATTCTGGTTAATTAATATTAATTAATTACAGCCCATTTAATCAATTATCCTTTAATAATAAAAGAATGAACCTTCATTTAATGATTAATTAACCTTTTATTATTTAATTAATCACATTAATTAATTTGTCCTTAATTAATTACCATTTAATTAATTATCCTTAATTAATTAAAATAAGTAATTATCCCTAATCATAAATTAATTACATCGAGTAATTGTTCTTTAATTACTTAATTACTCACCCTTAATCATCAATTAATTACTTTTAATTAAGTAATTATTCTTAAGTAATTAATTACTTTTTAATTACTTATCATTAATTAATCTTCATTAATTAATTGTTCCCAAATTAATTACCTTAATTGATTTATCATATTAATTAATTATCCTTAACTAATTACCATAAGTGATTATCCTTAATCACTTATACTAATAAATCACAAATCAATTTTAATCATTTCTTTAATCAACTTTAATAATTAATTAATTACTTATGAATTAAGTAACTATCTTCAAGTAATTAATTATCCTTAATTGCTTACATTAGTAAAACCTTTAACTTAATCACATTAAGTAATTTTCCTTTACTAGTTACATTAAGTGATTACACTTAATTAATTTCATTAAGCAATTTTTAATAAAATCAATTTATAAATTTACCTTTAATTTATCACATCAATTGATCAACCATTGATTAATTACATTAAGTAATTAACATCATTTTTTAAACTTCATTTCGAAATTACTCAAGACCTTAATTAATTTAAAAGATAAACTATTTTTCTTTATTAATTACAAAATCATCATTTAAATCTTATTTTGAATATCCTTTGAGATAAATTATCACTATAACTAATTTAACTTTAAATCTTTAAGAAAAACAAACATTTAATCTTCTTTAATTAAATTTTTAATTATACTATTATATTTATTTAAAATAAATTTTAAGAATTAATAAAGATTAAAACACTTCAAGTTTGATTAATTAAAATATTTTAAAACCTTTAATTATTTCAAAACCAAAGATAAACATTTATTATCTTATAAAAATAAATCAAGAAAAAGGATTTAAATGAAAAAACTTGCTTATTTTAAAATTTTAAAATTATAACAACACAAACCCGAGTCAAAACACTGGTTTTACCCGAGCCTTACTTCGGGTCAAACTTCAAAACCCCAGAGTACAAAAAAATTTCTTCTTTTTATTCTTTGTTTATTTTAACTTTTCAAAACCGCGTTATATACTCGATAACAAAATCGAGTCAAAGCACGATTCTCCCGAGATCCTACCCGAGCCCACACTGCTTCTTCTTCCTTCAACAATCACTGATACACAATGACACTTGTGCATATGCGCCGACGATCGGAGCTTCCTCGATCAACACTGCAACCTCCGGCAAGTCATCAATGATCACCACTACCCAATCGACAACCCAGATTGATGAATTCGAGCCAAATTCGAGATCGAGCATTTCAACTCAGAGTTGGATCACAACCAACCATCAAAAAAAGCCACGCCACGATGATTTCAACCACCGGAGAACTCACAACTCCGCCAAGACCTTCGCCTCGCTCACCTTCTTCGTTCCCTACAGCTCCAATGTCAACCGATTCAACGTCGTCGACGAAACTTCCACCTAAACCCCGATGTCCAAAACGAACCCAAAAACCCTATAATTTTGTCGAACCACCTCCCCAATGATTGAAAAAATCTCCGATCAATTTTTCCAGACTCGGCAACCTCCAAACCTCCCACAGCCACAACCCTGAACACCCATCATGCTTTGACCGTTAGGAATCACCAGAAAACCAAATTTCGCTACAACACAAATTTCTCAATTAATACAATATTAAAAATCTTGGATTTTCTTTTAAAACCATGTCTTTCAAAATTGAACTAAATGATGTAAGTGAATCAAAAAGCATTGATACTTGATTTTTCTGATATAAAATGTTCATCCTGTAATTTCCCAATTTTAAATTGTTTACTCAATAAATATACTTGAAATAAATTTTAAAATTGGAATTTCCTAGTAATAATCACTTTTCATTTAGAAATCGAAACCTGAAATTATTTAGATAGGATGATTTTAAATTTTTTAACAGGTTTTATAAACCTGTAACAAGAACAGAGACATTTCCTTCCATGTTCCCAGACATGCACAACACTTACACATGTATATATGTACATACCATGATATTTACATTTATGTAAATACTTATCACCATTTTACATCGAACAATAACCACCAATATCAAGTTATCTAGTAGATTCAAGTTAGAAATGTGAATTTGCTCACCTGGATGGGTTATGAACACAGGACAAATTTTGTTCTTGATTTTGAGTTTTAAAATCTGAAAGCTGGAACACATTGATTTAGAAATTTGAGATGATCTGGTCACAAGCTTCAGATTCAAATGCTTTGAACTTGTTTTAGTTCTGGATTTTGAACTTGGTTTTGATTTTCATTTTGGTTTTGATTCTTGAAGCTTGATACAGTTGAATTCAAATTGCATGCTTCGATTTGATAACTTGTTTCAATGTTGAATCTGCTTTGCTTGATTGTTCCAGGTTGATGAAACTTGGATGTTTGCATTGAGTTTGTAGTTTTATTTACAGGTTATCATTTCTGGTTTGTATTTCCTTTTTGTTTTCCAGGTTTTACATTTTATTCCCTGGTTTCAGATTTTTTTCTGGTTTCTTTTTTTTTTGATCTGAACTTGTTTTTGAGCTTTGAATTTTTGTTTTCTTTAGTTTTGTTTCATAAATTTCAATAAAAAGAAAATGAATTAACATGACACTTGTTAACATATGTTGAGATCAAGCTAATACTTGTTAATTTCCAAGTTATTTTACTTACGCTTGTTAAAAACAAGTAAATTTATGTTTAAACCTTTTCATGAATTTATTTACAAATATATCTTAAACCAAATCATTTTATAATTTGTGAATTTATCCATCTCTTATGTTTTTTAATAATTATTTCTCTTATCTATATATTTATATTATCGTAAGAAAAATGATTTTAAAACAAATTATACATTAGTAAATATACACATGTGTATATAACACACACACACACACAGATATATATATATATATATATATATATAAAATTTAACTTAAAATAGATTTTGAAAATTATTATACTAAATTCAAATCATAACTTTCAAATCACAATGTATACATATTAAAATTAGAAAACAAATTTTCTATTAGTTTCAAAATGTAAATATTAAATTCAATTTATTCTTTAAGATATTTATTTCTGAATTTCCAATCATAAATCCTATTTAAAAATCACATTTATATTAATAAACAAATAAATGCCTATTTAATTTGGAAATTACCAAATTAATTCACAATTTAATTTCAATAATTAAATTAATTACCAATTTAAGTTTGATTTAAAAACGGGGATGTTACATTTAAAGTAATTTAAAAAGATTATTCTTTGTTCCAAAAATTTGACTGTATAATATTTACATTGTACATATAATTTTCATCTCATATTATGTTATGTGTATTAAGAAATATGATATGTCAAAGGTACTTTAATATTTTTCTAATGCGCTTAGTATTGGATAATGTCAAAATCTAGGCTTTTTCGAATTCGAAATATTATCTATTTAAGCCAATTTTTTAATAATATTTTAATTTAAGCGTTATTTCTCTATGTTGTGTTTGGAACACTATTATCAACAAAACTCTCTCTTTGTATGTGCATGTACATATGTATATATATTCATAGGTTAAATAAAGGATAAACCGTGTATTGAATATATGCTGCTTACATTTGAAAATTAACAATGATGATTAGTAATGCACTACTTACTAAGTTAAGAATAGTTGTTGGTTGACGTTATTATCTACTGTATGAAGCCGTGTATTCTAAAAAAGTAGTTATACGTTTTGTGCTTTGAGATTGCTTAAATAGATTTATTAGCTAATGTTTATCAGTAATGTTTAAGAAAAATATACTCCATCTAAAAAAAATCCATAAACATACACTTTCATCTTTATAATCAAGAAAATTAAAATTTTAGAGCTAAATAAGTTATACGTTGAACCTCATGTACATAGCACGTATTTTCACTAGTTCATATAGTTATTTTATAATAATTCGGGCTTAATTTATTTTACAAGAAGCGGGTAAAACAAGATAAGGAGGAATTGTCCAAATGTTGGGAAATTCTATATTATATTTGTATAAATATAGATCTCATAGGAGTGAGATTGTAATATTTGGATACTCGAATATTTTCTCTTGTATTAAGGAGAGGTGCCATCTTAACACGTGCACGTTATTGCATTTTATCCATTTTATCGTATTAGGTCAGGTCATGGTTTTTCTCTGCCTATCAATATGCATGCCTCTAGCTTTGTGCTTGTTTAGAAAATTCTTAATTCATTTTCTTCCTCCCTAACCTTTACTATTTTGTAAAGTTATAAAAGTACCGTTGAGTTTGTAATGGTACAAGTTACAAACTCGACACTTTATCACCGTAACATTTTAAAGAAGTTAGGATTGTTTTGGTTGGAGGTGCAAACGTATACAACCAAAGAGATTGAATTATTGGACTCTATTGTATCTTATAATATCACTTTTCACAAGTCGATGGCCGATGCAGGCACTTGTTTACTTAAACAACGGTTAGAGCAAGTACCGTCTTAAGAGAATGTGTTTTGGACCAAACTCTCTGTAACAACCCGGGATTTCGCATTTATTTTATTATCGTCATTAGACGATTAATATTGTTGCTAAGTGCTAATTGAAGCTTTTAAATTGAGTTGAAATTCTTTTCAAAAATTTGGTTAAGAGTTTGTGGGCTCTAAATTTAATCTCGACCAATGGTTTTTCTTTGTTGCCGTGTTATCTCGAGATAAGAACAGTTCCCCTTTTTACCCTTCTCATTCGAAAACCTAATCAAAACAATCGAAAGAAAATAAAAATGGTGGCGGCCTCATTCTCCCCCGTTCGTTCGAAATTAGGGCTCGTTCAATTCGAAGGCGCCGACTTCTTACTGTGGATCGATGATGCCTTCATCTCGCTCGCGGTTGCTCCTATTCGATTCGACTAAGGTGAGTGATTGCTTCACTCACATCTAGTTCGAGACTCGTTGAATTCCGATTTGTTCCAATTTTGTTTACTTGGATTGTGGACTTCACTGATTTGGTTGATTCCCTTACTTGTCACAGTTTGATTTTTGGCATTTGATTCGTGAATTTTCTGATGATGTCTGTCGAATTTGTTACATCTATTAAATGCTTTAAAAATCTCCTTTATCCTAGTTCGAAAGTTATTTGACTTTGTTGGTATCAATTGGTTGTTGGATTCGTGATGGAGATTGTTTCGGCCTTGAACTGTTCGATTTCATTTTTCCTGACTTGCGGCTTGATAAGGTTGTTCCGTGAATTTCTTTTCTTTGTCATCACCACTTTGATTTTTATTGGCACGTTGTTGACTTTAGACACTTGAAAACTACTGCTTTGAGTACCTCTGTAGCATACCTGACTGGTTCAATTTCAACTTGTCGTTCCATGATTTTTGATATTGTTTGAACTTGCCTTTGAGTTGCTTTAACTTGAATTTTGTTTTCTACATTAATTTGTTATCACCTGACTTCGGCTTGTGATAATGCTTGGCTTTGATTTTTGACCTGTTCGACTTTTATGGAACTGGAAATTTTGAATTAGCTGATTCTTTGATTCCAAGACTTTGACTTGCTTGGAATCCACACTATTTAGTACAAACGTTGTCGTTTGTTCTTGTATTCTTTGGTATTACCCTGTTTCACTAGTACATATGCATTGCTCACTTTCTGTTTTGCGTCCTCCTTGAGGTCAGTTGCACATCATATTTGCATCCTCTGTCCCTGCCGTGTTCAGTTGCATTGAGTGTTTGTTCGAACTTGTAACACTCGAGTCTGCTGTGCATATGTATGATTGCATCTGAATTGTATTCTTGATGCAGTCCTCATGCACTTAGTTTCTTTGTAGTCTCTGTTATCATTACACGAGACAGTTTGCATACTTGTTTCATGTAACATTTGGGTATCACTGTTTTGTTTCGATGCACTACATGTTAGCATTGGCTTGACTTGACTGCTTGACCATATGCATGCATTCATATAGTAGTTGGATTTGGTCGAGTTGCTTGATTCACTGCAACCATATTATTACAGTATATTTGCTTGAGTCTGGGTCCATTTTGAGCTTGACATGCTTTGTTGAACTCTTGCCCACTGTTCACTGCATGCATATATCAATACATGTATGCTGAGTACTTCATGATTTTGTTCTCGAGTCATCATGTAAGCTTGTCACTGGCTTTATCCTTATTTTGTAGTTTGTCTACACTTTGATGTGTATGTGCTAGCCTTCACTTGATATATGATGCACTACAGTTATATGTAGTTGTTAGCTTTGCTTGCATTACCTCTGATCATATGCCACTATGTATCATTGCATCTTGTATTTTCTCCACTTTCTGTTTCAAGTATTCAAGTACATTAGGGGTTTTGATTTTTTCACTACAACCATGTTATCACTGTATATTTGCTTCTTGTATCACCGAGTCTGCTTTTGCATTGTTTCTGGCCTCAAGTATTGATGCCTGGACTTTCACATGTGAACTCAGTATCACTTGTTGTTGTGCATTTCCTGATATTTTGCATATTTCATATGCTATATTGGCGAGGCAGTGCACGCGAGCGTGTGCTGCAGCCAAAATAGTATTGACATTTTGAATTGATATTTCAATTGTTTAAATTGTTTTGTGTATTCAATTCAATATTTGAAATTGCATTTGATTGGTTTAATTTGCTGATTTGTTGTTTAACACTGATACGTGTTATATTCACCGTTATCCAATTTCCTTGTTAAAGGATCGGATAGGTGAATTTATTTTGACTATCGTCTTATTGTTATTTAATTATTATTGCTTCCGTGCATTAATAACTGAGTTGGAATTAGACTGACCCGTGTATTATTTTCTTTTGAATTTAATACTTGGGTCAGACTGAGTTATCACAGGTTGTAGATATCTGGCTTTGGGTGGTTGCTAGAGCTATGAAGTCCTTTCATACCTTTTGGAGTAGCTTTCGTCATTTTATAGTAGTCAGTGTATTTGTATAGGATGATATGTATTCATGTATATTATTCACGATAATGTACTTGTTTATGTAACTTCCTGAGTCGACGGTTGTAGTTGTATCATGTGTACTGTATCACGTGTATTGTAACTGACATCAGTTATTATATATATGAGACTTTTTTTGTTTTATCTGTGTTCCGCATTTAGTTTATCTGTGTTATTATTATATATTTTGTCCTAAACTATTATGCACCATCGTAGTTCGTTTTATACTGGAATTGGGCATGTCGATGGGAGTAAATAAATCAGCGATGAAAAATATATATACCACTCCTATCGAGATAACCAATACTAGTGTAAGGCCTAACTACGGATGGCCGCTCCTCAACAGCCTTATTCTTCGTGCTAGTTGCCAGCATTACACCGTAGTGTTCTTGGCTAGTGTGAGTATAGAGGTGGGGCGTTATAGTTGGTATCAAAGCTTGGGGTTTATGGACATAATATAAAACATAACTTAGATGGAACATGTGTTACAACTATTAGTAGATGATTTATTGTGCTTTGAGTCAAAACTAAAGTTTTTAAATTATGATGAAATTTTTAAATATCTTTATTTAAAAATAAAAGTGAAAACTGTGTTTTGATGATTGGTTGATTTGTGTTTTGTTTATCAGAGTGCGCAGCGGAAACGGTGAGACTGTCTTCACTGAATACAGCTGATAACCTTTTTGATAAAAAAAATCAAAATATGAAATGGAAATAAATTTCATTTGTTGTTTACATAGTTGTGTTTATTTTATTTTCTTTGAAAATTTCGAATCCGATTTGATGATCCGAAGCGAATGCAGTTATGTGATTTTGTTGAGATTTTTTTTGCTGTTTTGAATTATCTTCGTTGAAGATATATTTGAATGATTTCTTTGTTTATTTTTTGGTATACGTGCAAATTTATGTTGTACGTTACTACATTAATTTTACGTTAAACCGATGTTTGGTTTTAAAACGTATTTTGTTGCCGTTATTTTTATAACGGGGTTTTCACACTGGTGCTAAGTTTTTGAAGCCCGGTGTTTTGTTGACCTTTTTAATAAATGGAAATTCACTAATGTTATATTTTGATGCGAATTATTTTGATGAGACTTTGACATATGAATATTACTGCCGCTTTGGCTTCAGTAACCGTCAAGTTTTAAAGTGGATTTTCAAGCGGTTATTCCGCAATGCTGATTTGTTGTCCGTTTTTACGGTATTTTGAGAAGTG
The DNA here is from genome assembly GCA_030765085.1 of Allium cepa. NCBI lineage: Eukaryota > Viridiplantae > Streptophyta > Magnoliopsida > Asparagales > Amaryllidaceae > Allium > Allium cepa. Next base: position 69,726,913 of record CM060930.1, on the reverse strand, counting down.
CAATTTCCTTGTCAAAGTTGCTACTGATGTTGCTGTTTTAATCACGTGTTTTACAAATTGTTTCAAAATAAAAATAGTTCTCAAAAGTTTTACAATTTACGCTTTCAAAAGAATGAGGAAGTGATTTAAACGTTTCAGCAAAATCGAGGACTATAACCCTTTTCTTTTACTGATTCGCTTAATTCCGGACTTGTTCGGTTGAGAATGTAAATTATTACTTTTATAAAATAAATGAAATTGTTTTCAGAAGTTTTGCAGTTTGCGTTTTCAAAAGAATGAGAAAGCGATTTAAACGTTTCAGCAAAATCGAGGACTATGACCCCTTTCTTTTACTGATTCGCTTAATTCCAGACTAGTCCGTTTGAGAATGTGAAATGTTATTTTTGGAATACACAATTTTGCACTTTCAAGGAAACGATGAAGAGAATTAAACGATTTAGTAAAACTCGTGGTTATGGGACATGTGCATTTGCTATTTTGGTTAATTCCAGACTCGTTAATTGAAATAATTGATGTTTTTGATGATTTTCGTGTGCTTTCGAGCCACTATGTTGGACCTTCGGGTCATATGTTGGACCTTTGGGTCAATACCAGTACCAGACCTTCGGGTCATATGTTGGACCTTCGGGTCATTTGTTGGGCGCCAAAAATTATGTTGGGTACTTGGTAGGCTTCGGCCATTTGTTGATGCACGTGCGGCGTAGCTTAAAAACTCGCCATTTGTTGGGATCGATCCACCTTTTATGTTGACTTTCTAGTTATCTTAATTGATTCTAGATATTTGTTGTTTCCAATTATCTGCAGGTAATTGGATATTTGTTGATATGAGTTCTAATTATCGTTTTTGATAATTAGATATTTGTTGATTCTGATTATCATTTTTGATAATTAGATATTTGTTGATTCTGATTATCGTTTTTGATAATTAGATATTTGTTGATTCTAATTATCGTTTTTGGTAATTGGATATTTGTTGATATGAGTTCTAATTATCATTTTTGATAATTAGATATTTGTTGATTCTGATTATCGTTTTTGATAATTAGATATTTGTTGATTCTGATTATCGTTTTTGATAATTAGATATTTGTTGATTCTGATTATCGTTTTTGGTAATTAGATATTTGTTGATTCTAATTATCGTTTTTGATAATTAGATATTTGTTGATTCTAATTATCGTTTTTTGTAATTGGATATTTGTTGATATGAGTTCTAATTATCGTTTTTGATAATTAGTTATTTGTTGATTCTGATTATCGTTTTTGATAATTAGATATTTGTTGATTCTAATTATCGTCTTTGATAATTAGATATTTGTTGATTCTAATTATCGTTTTTGATAATTAGATATTTGTTGATTCTAATTATCGTTTTTGGTAATTGGATATTTGTTGATATGAGTTCTAATTATCATTTTTGATAATTAGATATTTGTTGATTCTGATTATCGTTTTTGATAATTAAATATTTGTTGATTTGAAATTTGATTATCGTTTGTGATAATTAAATATTCATTGATTTGAGATTTGATTATCGTTTGTGATAATTAAATATTTGTTGATTTGAGATTTGATTATCGTTTGTGATAATTAAATATTTGTTGATTTGATATTTTCGATTATCGTTTTTGATAATCGGATATTTTTTGATTTTGATTGTCGTTTTTGATAGTCGAATATTTGTTGTTTTTGATTATCGTTTTTGATAATCGGATATTTGTTGATTTTGATTATCGTTTTTGATAATCAAATATTTGTTGTTTGTGATTATCGTTTTTGATAATCGGATATTTGTTGATTTTGATTATCGTTTTTGATAATCGAATATTTCTTGTTTCTGATTATCGTTTTTGATAATCGGATATTTTTTGATTTTGATTATCGTTTTTGATAATCGAATATTTGTTGTTTCTGATTATCGTTTTTGATAATCGGATATTTGTTGATTTTGATTATCCTTTTTGATAATCGAATGTTTGTTGTTCCTGATTATCGTTTTTGATAATTGGATATTTGTTGATATGAGTTCTGATTATCGCTTGTGATAATTAGATATTTGAAATTTGATTATCGATTTTGATAATTAAATATTTGTTGATTTTAAATTTGATTATCGTTTTTGATAATTAGATAATTGCTAATTTTGCTGATTATAAGATTTTCTAGTCTCTAATTGATTCTAGATTATGTTGGTTATGTTGAATTGCTGTTTTCTATCTATCTCTGTTGATAGTTAGAGTTTGTTGATTATGAAGTTCGTGTTTTCTAATTATCTGGCTGATACCTAGATGTGTGCGGTTTTGCGATTTGTGATTTTGTGTTTCCTAATTATCTTTGTTGATAATTAGATTTTGCTGTTTCTAATTATCGTATCAATAATTAGATATTGCTGTTTTGTGATTTATGTGTTCTGATTATCTTTTGATAATTAGTTTTTGTTGAGAATTTATGAATTTCTTTCAAGAAATTAAAAGATTTGCTTAGCGTTTGTATTCCCGACTTTTATTTTTATAGCTTAACCAGTTTATGTTAGAAAAATAATTGTTAGTGACGCCCTTAATTATGAAAATTGCGGGAACGCAATTTTTCTAAGGAGGGGAGTCTGTAACAACCCGGGATTTTGCATTTATTTTATTATCGTCATTAGACGATTAATATTGTTGCTAAGTGCTAATTGAATCTTTTAAATTGAGTTGAAATTCTTTTCAAAAATTTGGTTAAGAGTTTGTGGGCTCTAAATTTAATCTCGGCCCATGGTTTTTCTTTGTTGCCGTGTTATCTCGAGATAAGAACGGTTCCCCTTTTTACCCTTCTCATTCGAAAACCTAATCAAAACAATCGAAAGAAAATAAAAATGGTGGCGGCCTCGTTCTGCCCCATTCGTTAGAAATTAGGGCTCGTTCAATTCGAAGGCGCCGACTTCTTGCTTTGGATCGATGATGCCTTCATCTCGCTCGCGGTTGCTCCTATTCGATTCGACTAAGGTGAGTGATTGCTTCACTCACATCTAGTTCGAGACTCGTTGAATTCCGATTTGTTCCAATTTTGTTTACTTGGATTGTGGACTTCATTGATTTGGTTGATTCCCTTACTTGTCATGGTTTGATTTTTCGCATTTGATTCGTGAATTTTCTGATGATGTATGTCGAATTTGTTACATCTATTAAATGCTTTAAAAATCTCCTTTATCCTAGTTCGAAAGTTATTTGACTTTGTTGGTATCAATTGGTTGTTGGCTTCGATGATGGAGATTGTTTCGGCCTTGAACTGTTCGATTTCATTTTTCCTAACTTGCGGTTTGATAAGGCTGCTCTGTGAATTTCTTTTCTTTGTCATCACCACTTTAATTTTTACTGGCACGTTGTTGACTTTAGACACTTGAAAACTACTGCTTTGAGTACCTCTGTAGCATACCTGACTGGTTCGATTTCAACTTGCCGTTCCATGATTTTTGATATTGTTCGAACTTGCCTTTGAGTTGCTTTAACTTGAATTTTTTTTTCTACATTAATTTGTTATCACCTGACTTCGGCTTGTGATAATGCTTGGCTTTGATTTTTGACCTGTTCGACTTTTATGGAACTGGAAATTTTGAATTAGCTGATTCTTTGATTCCAAGACTCTGACTTTCTTGGAATCCACACTATTTAGTACAAACGTTGTCGTTTGTTCTTGTATTCTTTGGTATTACCCTGTTTCACTAGTACATATTCATTGCTCACTTTCTGTTTTGCGTCCTCCTTGAGGTCAGTTGCATATCATATTTGCATCCTCTGTCCCTGCCGTGTTCAGTTGCATTGAGTGTTTGTTCGAACTTGTAACACTTGAGTCTGCTGCGCATATGTATGATTGCATCTGAATTGTATTCTTGATGCAGTCCTCATGTACTTAGTATCTTCATAGTCTCTGTTATCATTACACGAGACAGTTTGCATACTTGTTTCATGTAACATTTGGGTATCACTGTTTTATTTCGACGCACTACATGTTAGCATTGGCTTGACTTGACTGCTTGACCATATGCATGCATTCATATAGTAGTTGGATTTGGTCGAGTTGCTTGATTCACTGCAACCATATTATTACAGTATATTTGCTTGAGTCTGGGTCCATTTTGAGCTTGAGATGCTTTGTTGAACTCTTGCTCACTGTTCACTGCATGCATATATCAATACATGTATGCTGAGTACTTCATGATTTTGTTCTCGAGTCATCATGTAAGCTTGTCACTGGCTTTATCCTGATTTTGTAGTTTGTCTAAACTTTGATGTGTATGTGCTAGCCTTCACTTGATATATGATGCACTACAGTTATATGTAGTTGTTAGCTTTTCTTGCATTACCTATGATCATATGCCACTATGTATCATTGCATTTTGTATTTTCTCCACTTTCTATTTCAAGTATTCAAGTACATTAGGGATTTTGAGTTTTTCACTACAACCTTGTTATCACTGTATATTTTCTTCTTGTATCACTGAGTCTGCTTTTGTATTGTTTCTGGCTTAAAGTATTGATGCCTGGACTTTCACATGTGAACTCAGTATCACTTGCTGTTGTGCATTTCCTGATCTTTTGCATATTTCATATGCTGTATTGGCAAGGCAGTGCACGGGAGCGTGTGCTACATCCAAAACAGTATTGACATTTTGAATTGATATTTCAATTGTTTAAATTGTTTTATGTATTCAATTCAATATTTGAAATTGAATTTGATTGGTTTAATTTGCTGATTTGTTGTTTAACACTGATACGTGTTATATTCATTGTTATCTGATTTCCTTGTTAAAGGATCGAATAGGTGAATTTATTTTGACTATCGTCTTATTGTTATTTAATTATTATTGGTTTCGTGCATTAATAACTGAGTTGGAATTAGACTGACCCGTGTATTATTTTCTTTTGAATTTAATACTCGGGTCAGACCGAGTTATCACAGGTTGTAGATATATGGCTTTGGGTGGTTGCTAGAGCAATGAAGTCCTTTCATACCTTTTGGAGTAGCCGTCGTCATTTTATAGTAGTCAGTGTATTTGTATAGGATGATATGTATTCATGTATATTATTCACGATAATGTACTTGTTTATGTAACTTCCTGAGTCGACAGTTGTAGTTGTATCATATGTACTGTATCACGTGTATTGTAACTGACATCAATTATTATATATATGAGACTTTTTTTGTTTTATCTGTGTTCTGCATTTAGTTTATCTGTTTTATTATTAAATATTTTGTCCTAAACTATTATGAACCATCGTAGTTCATTTTATACTGGAATTGGGCATATCGGTGGGAGTAAATAAATCAGAGATGAAAATTATATATACCACTCCTATCGAGATAACCAGTACTAGTGTAAGGCCTAACTACGAATGGCCGCTCCTCAACAGCCTTATTCTTCATGCTAGTTGACAGCATTTGAACGCAGTGGATATTAACAAAATGATATAGATCGATGAAAGTAGCAAATGGTGGATTTAAGATACTGAAATGCCCAAATTCGTTGATCACAAAGATACCGAATTCTAGCTATCTTCGACACGTTGATCGTGCACGATACCGTGAAAGAAGATCTACAATTCTTCAAACGTTGATCAAGCGCACTTGATACCGTGAATTGGCTTCAACAATCGTTGAATCGAGCGCACTCGAATAGCCGAAAGTGGAGATAGGAGATCACACTCAACTACCAATTTAGATGAAAGCACACAGCAATCAAAACAAAGTTTTATTCAACAATCAACCACTATCAAGTGTACAACACACTCCCTATTTATAGCATTTTTACAACCGGATCCTTAAGTCGTACGCGACTTACGACTCACCCTTAGGTCGGCAACGACCTATCAATAAACGCGACTCAAACACTTAAGTCGTACATGACTTAAAACACACGACCCAGATTACCTACGACATAACAGACACATAGCGCCTAAATCACAAACGACCTACGACTTACGGAATTACAACATATTACATCACTTAGGTCGTAGACGACCTAACTACTCACGACATAAGATTCAAACGACTTACGACTCAACATTCAACGACTCAAGGAAAATACAAATAAATTACAACATAACGTCACGACTTACGACTTATGACTTACTTAGGTCATCAACGGTTTACCACTTATGCGACTTAAACTTCCGCGACTTATCATGAGTCGTAACTCGTGGACGGCTTGAAGGATGGTAGCTTCACACGACTCAACTAAGTCGTAACCCGCTTCCGACTTAAAGACTTCAGCCACCGAAGCTTCTTCCTGCTTCTTCTTAAGTCGTGGATGACTTATAGCCGTGCCGTTAGATCGTGTGCGACTTATCAAACCCGAACGACTTAAGCCTTGGTTAAGTCGTTGCTCCTTCCCATGTGACCTGTTAGGTCGTTCCTCTTCCTCACATGACCCGTTAGGTCGGGGCCGACCTTCATTAACTCGTGAACGACCTAAGCCTTGTGCTTCCGTAGGTCGTGCTGCATCATCCTCCCCTGGTTGACAGAAATTCGACCTCGAATTTTCACCATCTTCTTCCACAACAAGTTCAGCTCCATGGTATGGAATTAAATATTTGACGTTGAAAACATCATAAGTATGAACATCTTCTGCTATCTTCAATTGATACACATTCTCATTGATTTTCTTTAGAATTTCAACTGGACCAATTTTCCGTGCCTTCAATTTATTGTACGTTCCCACCGGAAAATGATCTTTTGTCAACACTGCGTAAACCAAATCACCTTCGTTAAATTCAACACTTCGTCGCTTCAAATCTGCAGTTCGCTTATACTTCTCATTTGTCTTCTCTAATCGTTCCTGAATGATTCTATGACACTCCTTCAAAGCATCAACAAAATCAGTAGCTCGTTTACCGGTCCCCTTTGGTTGTGGCACTACCGTTAAATCCAACGGCCCCTTTGGCAAGTTTGAATAAACAATCTGAAATGGACTGAAACCTGTAATATGATTCACCGCATGATTATGAGCAAACTCTGCTTGACATAACTTCATATCCCAACTTTTCAGATTATCTTTCACAAGACACCGTAGTAAATTTCCCAATGATCTGTTCACAACCTCCGTCTGCCCATCAGTTTGTGGATGGTAAGCGCTACTAAAATTCAGCTTCGTTCCGACCATCTTCCACAAACTTAACCAAAAGTGACTCAGAAAACGAGTATCCCTATACGACGCAATAGATTCTGGCAATCCGTGAAGTCGATAGATCTCCTTGAAAAATAACTGAGCAACATGAACAGCATCCGCCGTCTTCTTACAAGCAATAAAATGTACCATCTTCGAGAAACGATCGACCACAACATATATAGAGTCATTCCCCCTTTGAGTTCTCGGCAAACCCAGCACGAAATCCATGCTAATGCCTACCCATGGTTTTGTAGGAACAGGTAATGGCATATACAATCCCGCATTTGTAGCTGTCCCTTTCGAAACCTGACAAACATGACATCTACGCACAAACCTTTCAACCTCTTTCCTCATTGTCGGCCAAAAGTAAGATTGAGAAATCAAATGCAATGTACGATCACGTCCTACATGTCCTTCATCATGCAACTCCTTGATAATCTTCATTATCAAGCTGCTATCTGGTATGCATAATCGATTTCCTTTAAATAGAAAACCATCCACCAACATAAATTCATCAGCACTCCCATCCTTGACTTTCTCAACAAATTTTGCAAAGTAAGGATCTTCTTCAATCAACTCTGGTAATAATTCAAAGCCTGTCACCTCAACTTTCATTATTGTCAATAAATGACTCCTCCTGCTCAATGCATCAGCTACACGATTTGTTACACTCGATTTGTGCTTCACAACAAAAGTAAACTGCTGCAAATAGGCAATCCACGATGCATGCCTTGCTGAAATCTTATCCTGCCCTTGCAAATTCTTCAAAGCTTCATGATCCGTATAAAGAACAAATTCCTTCTGAAACAGATAATGTCTCCAGTGCTTTACTGCTTGAACAATTGCGTAAAATTCCACGTCATAAGTGCTATATCTCAACTTAGCTCCAGACAACTTCTCACTGAAATAAGCAACTGGTCTACCTTTCTGACTCAAAACTCCACCAACCCCAACCTTCGATGCATCGGTATGTAATTCAAACAAAAACTGAAAATCCGGTAAAACTAGAATTGGCGTTGTCGTCAATAGTGTCTTGATTTTCTCAAAAGCAACCCCTGCTTCCTCTGACCACTCAAACTTCTTTCCCTTCATGCAATCGGTTATAGGTGCCATCACACTACTAAAATGTGGAATGAATCTTCGATAGAAAGATACCAATCCATGAACACTTTGTACTTCAGTAATTGTCTTCGGTTGTGGCCAACTCCTGACAGCTTCTACTTTACTTTCATCCACTTGAATTCCTTCTTTCGATAGAATGTATCCCAGAAACAAAACACTGTGCATCATGAACACACACTTCTTCGTTGCAGCATAAAATTTCTCCTGTCGTAGAATCAACAATACTTCACGCAAATGTTGGACATGCTTTTCCATACTCCCACTATAGATCAAAATATCATCAAAGTAAACTGCCACAAACTTCCTAATGAATGGTCTGAAAATCTGGTTCATCACCCTCATAAAAGTACTTGGTGCATTCGACAAACCAAACGGCATAACCAACCATTCGCATAAACCTTTCCTGGTTTTGAAAGCAGTCTTTCATTCATCACCTGGTCTAATACGAATCTGATGGTATCCACTCTTCAAGTCAATCTTCGAGAATACAACAGCTCCACTCAATTGGTCGATCAAATCATCAAACCTCGGCATAGGAAATCTGTATCTCACAATGATCTTGTTTAGAGCTCGACTGTCCGTACACATCCTCTACGAACCATCCTTCTTTGGCACCAATAAAGCTGGCACTGCACAAGGACTTAAGCTCTCCTGAACACGCCCCTGTTCTAACAACTCTTCCACTTGCCTTCGCAACTCCTCATGTTCCTTTGGACTCATTCGGTAATGTGGCCTGTGTGGTAATACTGCCCCTGGCACAAGATCAATCTGATGTTGAATATCCCTCAACGATGGTAACTCCGTTGGCAACTCTTCAGGAAACACATCTTTGAATTCTTCCAATATCGGTTTTACTTCCTCTGGGATTTCAACAGATTTAGTAGCTTCACGTCCAATCAACAAAAACACCTCTGGACTCTCTTCTACTTCTTCAATAAATTCTTTCAAAGTCAATAAAGTCTTCAGCTCCTCAATCTCTTCTGACTTGCTTTCTCCTTGTTGTCTCTTCTTTGGTACTAAAATGATCTTAACACCTTCAAACATAAAACTGTAGTTATTGGTCCGACCGTCATGCTGCACTGCTCGATCGTACTGCCATGGTCTTCCCAAAAGCAAGTGACAAACATCCATCTCCACAACATCACACCAAATCTCATCTTTATACTTCTTCCCAATAGAAAATGGAACTCGAACTCACCTCTCCTCCTTTTCTTAGCCACGCTAACTTGTAAGGATTCGGATGTTTCTCTGTTTTCAACTTCAATTTTCTCACGGCTTCAGTAGAAAGAATATTGTCACAACTTCCTGCATCAATCACAAATTTACACACCTTTCCCAGAATAGTGCATGTTGACTGAAAGATGTTACTCCTCAACCAAATAGCCTCTTCTTCATGCTTCGGTATTAAACAAGACCTCCTCATCATTAGATTACATCCTTCATCTCCAGACGCAACATCCTGTTCATTCTCATCAACTGGACTAGAATAACCTTCACCATCATCCTTACCTTCAACTTCAGCAATCATAGTTCGTTTCTTCGGCTTCGGACATTCATTGCTTTTATGGCCCACTTCTTGGCAATTATAACATTTGAAACTATTGTTAACCTTTGCCTTCTCAGCCTCCTTCACCACTGGTTTACTGATAGATTTAGGAACATTAGAGCTTCCACTAACACCCTTCACTTGATTGTTGGAATTAGTAAACACACCACCTCCACGCCTTCCCTGCTTCTCCCAAGCCAACGCTTTCTGATGTGCTTCTGCTACAGTTCTAGGATCAAACATATTCACCATGTCTTGAATCTGCATTCTCAACCCTCCAACAAACCTAGCAGTCAGCTGTTCCTCTGTCTCCATAATGTCATTTCGAGCAATCAGTTGATAAAATTCATCAGCATAATCATTAACAGTCTTTGTCCCTTGCCTCAGGTTCTGCAACCTCTGATACATGAGTGATTGATAATTGTAAGGCAAAATTGTAGCTTTCATCAGTTTCTTCATCTTATCCCAAGCAACAATCTTCGACTTTCCCATTCTCTCCCTTGTAAGTTTAGTTTGTTGCCACCATGCCAAAGCTCTTCCCCTCAACCTAGTAGCAACCAACTTCACTCTTCTATGCTTAGGAACCTCCTTGAAATCAAAGATCTCTTCAACATTAGACAACCAATCAAGAAATTCTTCAGCTACCATTCCACCCTTGAACTCTGGAATTTCCATCTTCATACCCGATTCCCATCGACGATCATCATCTACATCCCCATATAAATTTCGAACTTGGTCTCAATCTCGATAATGAAAACTAGCTCTATCACCATCTTCATCAAGATCAAATATACGTCGATATCGATTCCATCTTTCTTCATCTCTATGATCATGCATGGTCCTTCTACCTTGTCTATCCATATCGGGATGTGATTCATTCTCGAACTCACGAGGAGTTATTCTCTCTTCATTTCCATAATCATGGTGATCTCTCCTAGATGAAATTGTTGTTTCTCTTCTTTCTCTAAAAGATTGCGGCGACACCCTCCTCGCTCCCGTAACCGATGGCGAAATTTTGTTTCCTCCATGATTTGAGATTGGCGATCTCCTCCTTTGAGTTTGATTCATATCAATCATCAACTTCTCTAGCTTTCCAATACCTTCATCAAATTTCTCATTAATGCGTTGCTCCATCTGCTCGGCTTCTTCTCTTCTATACAACGCTTCAACATTTTGATGGCGGTTAGCTCTCCTTGGCGGCATGATTGAACTTCACAACACTTCAACAAATACTTCAAAAATCTTCTACAAATCAAACTTCAACTAGCTCGCACAAGCTCAACACTTCAATACAACTCAGCCCACACTTCAACACTCGGCTTAATCAAGTGATGCACGGCTCTACCCAACTCAGCTCAAACTTAAACACCTTTCCAACTTTGATCCAAAATGAAATGGATCGAAAGCTTCTAACTTGTTGCAACTTCAAGATGAACACGATGAACACCAAACTTCAAACTCCTTGGCTCCAAGACTCGCTTAGCTATGATTGGCTAAGTCTAGCTCTGATACCAAAACTGACGCAGCGGATATTAACAAAACGATATAGATCGATGAAAGTAGCAAACGGTGGATTGAAGATACTGAAATGCCCAATTTCGTTGATCACAAAGATACCAAATTCTAGCTATCTTCGACACGTTGATCGCGCACGATACCGTGAAAGAAGATCTACAATTCTTCAAACGTTGATCAAGCACACTTGATACCGTGAATTGGCTTCAACAATCATTGAATCGAGCGCACTCGAATAACCGAAAGTGGAGATAGGAGATCACACTCAACTACCAATTTAGATGAAAGCACACAGCAATCAAAACAAAGTTTTATTCAACAATCAACCACCATCAAATGTACAACACACTCCCTATTTATAGCATTTTTACAACCAGATCCTTAAGTCGTACACGACTTACGACTCACCCTTAGGTCGGCAACGACCTATCAATAAACGCGACTCAAACACTTAAGTCGTACACGACTTAAAACACACGACCCAGATTACCTACGACATAACAGACACATAGCGCCTAAATCACAAACGACCTACGACTTACGGAATTACAACATATTACATCACTTAGGTCGTAGACGACCTAACTACTCACGACATAAGATTCAAACGACTTACGACTCAACATTCAACGACTCAAGGAAAATACAAATAAATTACAACATAACGTCACGACTTACGACTTATGACTTACTTAGGTCATCAACGGTTTACCACTTATGCGACTTAAACTTCCGCGACTTATCATGAGTCGTAACTCGTGGACGGCTTGAAGGATGGTAGCTTCACACGACTCAACTAAGTCGTAACCCGCTTCCGACTTAAAGACTTCAGCCACCGAAGCTTCTTCCTGCTTCTTCTTAAGTCGTGGACGACTTATAGCCGTGCCGTTAGATCGTGTGCGACTTATCAAACCCGAACGACTTAAGCCTTGGTTAAGTCGTTGCTCCTTCCCATGTGACCTGTTAGGTCGTTCCTCTTCCTCACATGACCCGTTAGGTCGGGGCCGACCTTCATTAACTCGTGAACGACCTAAGCCTTGTGCTTCCGTAGGTCGTGCTGCATCCGTATTGCACCGTAGTGTTCTTGGCTAGTGTGAGTACAGAGGTGGGGCGTTATACTCTCTACCCCGTTGCCGTCATTTCCTTATATTTGTTGAAGATTCATAAAATCCGAGAAAGAACCACCAATCTTGAAAATCGCAAGCAATCGCTAAAGGTAAAAGTTTTAATATGGTCAATTGTTGTTTAATTATACCTAATAGAGAGGTCAAGTTGGTATATATCTACGTTACTTGCAAGCGTCAGATGAAAAAACTACTATCCCAAGCTGACCTATTGTTTCTTTCCAAGCATTTAGAGGCAGCATTATAAAATGATCATGGGTGATCATAATTCAGTAATAATTCACAATGTTGGATTCCGTTAGATATCTCTAAGCGGTACAATTCGCCAATTAGTTTGGACGATGTTCATGATGCAATGGAGATTATTGGCATGGAAATTTTTTGGATGGCTGAATATTTGTCGTGTTTAATTTTTAAATTTTATACGTAGTTTGAATCAGTCAGTTAAAGCATGGTTAACCATTCACTTTTGCATTGTATTCTCTAAAATGCATCTGTTCCATATTACTATAATTTTTTTTTGAAACTAAGTGAAACAGTTTGGGCCCAAGCCCATAGTTATTCATGTATACCTGATTTATACAACATCAAATACTAAACCCTTATCAGCCTAGGGTTATATCGCGCCTCCACTTTCTCCTATCTCAACCCTAATACTAAACACACGAAAATGGCAAAGCACACTTAAAGCTTCAGATCTACAATTCAGCTTTTCAAATTAGCTCCGCTACTTTCTCCTCTCTTCCAATACGAGAGACATTCATTAAATTTATCTCTCATTCCACCAATTTCTACATCTAAGCTGCTACTGCAAAGATTCTTAGCTAAATTTTTAGATTTAACAAAGTTTTGGTTTATCCAGCAAAATAACTCACATCTGAACGATTTCGAGGTTGATTATCCTCTTCAGGTGGCTTAGGAATTCCTGTGTAAGCATCGTTCTAACAAGTAAAAAACTTATGCTTTTGTTGTTGTGATCCAATATATGCCGCCTTCAGTTGGAGAAGATAATTTTCAACATGCTTACTTCTTGCTTCGTTGTCCCATAACTCAAATAAGTATCTAAGATCGGTTCGATTCTTCAACTTCTTCTTGACTTTTGAAGTATGATTTTACTTTCAGTAATAATTCACAGCCACCTTTGCTCCTTAGTTATTATAGCTTTATTATGCACTCTACTCTTATGCTCATTCCAGATTTGATATATTGCAGAAGTTAGAATTACATGAGCAAAATCTCATTCTAAAGACCTTGTGTTGAAACTATCTTTGATGAATTTTACTGCTTGATTTAAGTCGACATAGTTTTTATTCTTAATACCCAAAGTTTCCCGAATGTTATTCCAAATATAGAAAGAAAATATGCATCAAAGAACAGATGATTGGTAAATTCAAGTTTGGTTTCACAAAGTGAACATACAAGATTAACAGAAGACTCTCATTTACTCATTCTGTCGTTTTTTGGCAACCTATCAATGATAGCAGAATAAGTACATATTGCCATTTTAGAGTTATTGACCCTTTCCTATATACATTCTTTCCTATCCACATTTGGATGTTTACTCCTAATACATTCTCACGTCTATTTAAAAAAAATCCTCTTTTCTTCGTTATCCATTCCTAATAGTCTACGCCGGCCTCCATATAAAATGGGATATTACATATATGTTCTTTTTTTGGATTAGTAATTAGATGTATTCGAGGTTGACACTTATTTTCATTAATTATAATAGACATTGTAGCATCAGCTTTTCCAAAAATAATTAAGTTACTCCACCCCACTCTGTTAATAAAAGATTCATATTGAAACCAAGGATCAAACCAGAAGTTAGTTTCATTTTCATTCTTAAATATTCTTTCCAACATTAATTTTCCTTGGTTTCTGCAATTTAAAATATTTTTCTAGGTATTTGATTGATTATTTTTTGGCAAATATTCCAAAAATTTATTATTCTTCTTGAGAAATTTATTTTTTATCCATTTTGCCCACAAATAATTTTATTTTAAAAACCTCTAAAACAATTTTAAATGACATATAAAACTTAGATCCTTCATATTTCTAATCCCCATGCCTCCTTCCTTCTTTGGCCTACACACTTTTTCCCAACTTATTTTGCGAAATCCTACTTTCCAAAGAAAATCTGCACATCTTTTTTTATTTTTTAATTAATGCTACAGGAATATGATAGGTCTGCAACAAATAAAATATAATCGCATAAATTATTGTTTTGATAAGTTTTATTCTACCTGCAATTGATAGTAATTTGCTTGACCAAGTTTCCATTCTTTCTTGTATTTTTCCCACCAAAATGTTGCAATCACTATCTTTAATCTGATTAATAGATAGACTTAGGTACTTAATTGGAAGATTACCTTCGCTTACATGTAATACCTCCAGGATCTCTTTTCTGCACTTGCAATTTTTATTGAATATGATTTGCTTTTATATTCGTTAATCTGCAGCCATGGATACTTATGTAAACACTCAAAAATACCATTAATTGCAAGTGCATTAGATCTATTAGCTTTAACAGATAACATTAAATCATCAGCATATATCAAATGAGTAATAATAGGTTGCACTTTGTTGATTGGATTAATATTACATTTAATGGTTTCCATTTCCATCAAAATTAAGAAATATTTCATTACCATAGTGAATAAATATGGAGATAAAGGATCCCCTTGCCTAATTCCTCTATTACTTCTAAAAAAATCTCTGGTTTACCTTGAATCAAAATAAAAAGGTTTGGGTATTAATACACTCATACATCAAATCACAAAACTTATTTGGAAAAACCATATTATATATTATATGATGTATGAATTTTATGTTAACTCTGTCATATGCTTTTGTAAATCTATTTTTAAACAAACATATTCTCCAATTTTCCTATTAAAGTTACGCACCATCTCACGAGCAAGCAATGAATTTGCATAAATCAACCATCCCAGAATAACAGCACTCTGATTCTTTGAAATTAAAAATGTCAAAAAATCTTTAATTCTATTTCTTATCACTATTTCTATGATTTTATGAATAAAATTACAACATTATACAGGTCTATAATCTCCAATGTTAGATGGATTCTTGTTTTTTGGAACTAATGTAATAAAAGTATGGTTTAGGCTTTTTAAGAACTTTCCTTCATTTACATTAATCCGACCTTTAATCATTTTCCAGTGAGTTTTATAAAATTTTGCATTAAAACCATTTGGCCCTGAACTTTTGTTATCACCTGCTTTAATGTAGCGACCCGCTATTTTCAACCATTCGCATCCGCACTTGTCGGACTTGAATTGCTCAAAATACCGAATTGTAAAATAATTTGGCAAAACACAACATAAATAGTAAATAAATAAATCACAGATCACAGACACAGAGTAATAAATGCAGCAAAAGCAAAAAGATAGTAGTTCATGAAGCTATTATATAAATACATCAGAGTTATACAAGATACAACAGAAGTTTAATATGATAAACAAGCACAAGCTAAATACATCACCGGAATCAACTTAATAACTGGAATCAATAGAATAATGAAATTGAAATAGATAATTGGATCTTCAAGCAAGGCTCCAGCTCCAAAGGTGAGTCTCTAATGTTGTCTCACTCAGTCTGACCCGAGTGTAAAGCAAAACACAAAACACTCGACTCAGGACATACATACTTATACAATGTAAATCAACTCAAGCGAACTATAATATAAGGTACAAGTAACTTAAAGGATGCTTGGAACCGTCCATCCTTAAGGTTCCGTTTAACTATTTACTATGTAGGAATATTTCGCTATTATAATAATGTCTATAGTAAAATAAACTTACTTTTTAATAGCGTTAAGGGGTTACCCATATAGCCCTTAACACGTAATAGTCCCAGTAGTCCATCCAGTATCAACGCATCTCCAGATCGGGAGACTACCCTAAATACTCCAAGGGATACGGGAGAAAACCAAACTCGTACAAGGCGTGCTATGGTAGGTGACACGGCATAACTAGGCAATGCCATGGTAGATATACCAATTACGCACGCGGGCTGGTGGTAAAGCATAGCAGCTACTACCACCCACCTCGAGCCACACCCCACATAAAAAAATCAAAAGTGGTCACCGAATCAATCCAAAAGTCAGAGTATAATATCAAAGGGATGTGTCCGATCAGAGGAATGACCTTATTGGCTCGAGATCGCTCCTGTTTTAGCCACCTTATGCTAACTCACGGGAGTTGAGTCCACGTATATACCTCAAAAGAACGTCGCCACATCCTACTTCATTGTGGAATCTCCACCGCGTACACAGTTGTTAAAGTGGTTTTCGGAGTTGGCAGAGAGTATGACAACTTCCGATCCCAGTCTTTTTAATAAGGAAACGTTATTATAACCCATGGATATTTATTTCAAAATCATTTATACTTTCAAAACCAAACTAGCATATCCATTTCAAAATCATATCATTTCTTTCAAACTAGTATATACTTTCAAAACCATATCACAATAGTATCATTTCCATTTCAAAACTAATTCAATAATATCATTTAAATAAAACCCATATTTCCAAATCATTGAATATTTACTTCAATTTATTAAACTTGAAATATTCCTTTAAATTATCATAGCATTTTGGAAATGTTACCTTAAGGAATTATAACATTTTTGGAATGTAATACTTTCCACTTAAACATTTTATATAATCAAAGTATTTATATGCTTACAAATTGAATATGGTCATTTTATCATAGCCTTATAGTTAAATAAACTTTGTTACTGTAATATCCAATTTAAAGCTGAAATTCTTATGTTAACTTAAAAGTACCTTATTAACTTACATTATTATTACAATAAAGAAACTTTATTATTTTAATCATTTAAAATATGCCATTTACATAAATTAAAACTTGCATATCCAATGTACATTGTCAACTTACATTTTATTATTTTCAGTAAGTAACATTTATCATTTTAATCAATTCAAAATACACCATTACATTGATTAAAACTTACATGTCAAATGTACGTTTTAACTTACATTTATTACAATAAAGAGCATTTATCATTTTAATCAATATTTCACTAATTAAAACTTATATTATCAAATGTACGCTTTAATTTACATTTCTATTATAGTAAAGAGCATTTATTAATTTAATCAATACCACACTAATTAAAACTTTACATGTTTCTTTCATTAATTAGGAATTTACATGCTTCTTTCATTAATTAAAACTTTACATGTTTCTTGCATTAATTAAAAACTTCACACTTTTCTTTCATTAATCAAAACTTTACATGTTTCTTGCATTAATTAAAAACTTTACACGTTCTCTCATTATTAGGACTTTACACGTTTCTTTCATAAATTAAAACTTTACATGTTTCTTGCATTAATTAAAAACTTTACATGTTCTTTCATTAATTAGGACTTTACACGTTTCTTTCATAAATTAAAATTTTACATGTTTCTTGCATTAATTAAAAACTTTACATGTTCTCTCATTAATTAGGACTTTACACATTTCTTTCATTAATTAAAAATTTACATATTCTTTCATTAATTCGGAATTTACACGTTTCTTTCATAAATTAAAACTTTACATATTTCTTTCGTTTTTGTTATTACAAAACAAACATTTATTAAATTAATCAATTAAAATATAAATTAAACTTACATCTCACATGTATGTTTAACTTAAATTTTTCAATTTTAAAGTCATAGCTATTTATCTTACAAAACATAACATTTCACAAAAGAATATTTATCATAATTAATATAACAATTAAATTATTTACAAATTTGTTCATTTAGACATCAATTCAACTATGATTCCAAGTTAAATAAACTTATTACAAAATGTCCCATAAAAATATATTTTATTTTATTTCTTCAAAACTGCATTTATTTATTATACAAAATATGTCCATTTCAGGAAATAACCATTATTAAAATTACTAGGTTAGATTTAAGGTTCCAAATTAAATCGATCTTGATTATTAAGTTATTAATCATAAATAAGACTCTTTAAATTCCATTTAAAACCAATTAAGTTATAAAAAAATTTAACTTATAGAAAAATAATATTTCTTTACACTTTAAAGCGTTAAATCAAATTAAGTTAAAAATTCCATATATTTATAATTCCAAAATACTTAATAACTCTTAGAAAATATTTAAAATACTTAATAAATTTTTAGGAAAATATCATTATAAAGTATAACCATGGGTCTGTATAATATTTTCTAAACTAGGTCAAGTGATACGGATATGTATCATTTCAATCCGTAATTTAAAAAGAAAAATCCAGGTTCTATCATTTCAAACCCGC
Organism: Allium cepa; assembly: GCA_030765085.1. Taxonomy (NCBI): domain Eukaryota; kingdom Viridiplantae; phylum Streptophyta; class Magnoliopsida; order Asparagales; family Amaryllidaceae; genus Allium; species Allium cepa. The sequence goes on along the minus strand of CM060930.1, from coordinate 69,708,145 downwards.
AATGCAGAGTAAAATAAATAAAATAAAAGTCACTCGAGCCTATCATTTCAGCCCATAATGATTTTTTCATATTCTAAAGTCCGTTCGGGTATGTATCATTTCAACCCATAGTGATAGGGAACTTGCAGTGGTGATTAATAGAAATGAAATAACAGTATACGTATAATATCATAACAAATGATGTAACAAATATATAAACGGCATTTATCATCATGTAATCGCAACACAGGCATATATGAATGACATATCAATGTCTACAGATTCACTTGTCATTTTTTTCACAAAAATATAAGTATATATGCCTAGAGTGATAAAAACTCACCTTTTTAAACTAGAATCGACAAATTCAGAAAAAAATTCAAACCCCGCAAAGCACGAAAAAGCATGACAAAGCACAATGCAAACTTGAGTGGATGAAGAGTCAGATCCAAATCTTGTATGCAAACAAATATTACATACACAAGAATATGATTCAATACAAAACAATAGATGTTAAAACAATGGAAAAATAAATGAATCAAAGTGACATAACTTGTCTTAATCAATCAATAGCTTAGTTACACCACATATGGGTTCAACCATCACCTTGTGTTGCTTGGTCATGATGCTTAGAGGTGTGCTAGGAGAAGATGGAGGTCGAGTATAAGCATGAAGAACAAAGAAGAAACAAAAAGAGAAAACGAAAGAAGAAAAAAAGAAGCCATGGATCTAGAGCTTGAATATAATTTTCTTTCACACAAACGATAATGAGAAGTTTTGAGAAGTTTTTATGTGTGATAGGCAAGAGAAATTCATGGCTAGATTAAAGGAATGAACGGCTAAGGTAAGTAATAAAGAGGCTATGCAATAAAAGACAAGATTTTGAATAGTTTGGAAAATAAAATGGCAACAAATACTTGATGTATTTAATAAAAAAAAATTCTTTCTTTCAAGAGATGAAATGAGAAATGGAATAAAATGAGATATGTTTGAGGTGTTTTGTAAGTGAATGATAAAAGAAAATACACGGCTATATAAGAAAAAAACAGCTAAGGAGTTATGAATACTAGGTAAACGGAAAGTCATAAGTTAAGGAGGAAGAAATGTACAATATATTTTATTTTTAAATGCAAATGAAAAAAATGAGAGATGGGGAATAATTTTTTTGTACGTGAATTTTCAACTTGATATACAAGGCTATGAGTAGTGTAATTCATGGCTAGGAATGAGGAGGAAACGGCTAGAAAATAATAAAGGTCATGCAAATGAAAAAGGCAAGAGTTTAAAAATGAAACGTATGCCTCTTAAATTTCTCCAAGCCATTTATTTGCATACATTTCTTTCTAGAAATGAAATGTGAAGTAAATGTGTACGTGAATTATGAAGTGGAGTGGATGGAAAGAAAAGATTTGAATGGCTAAAGAGGAGTAAATGATAGGAAAACAAAAAGGCTTGGAAAAAAAGGCAAGAAATAAGGAGAAAGAAACATATATATATATATATATATATATATATATATATTAAATGCAATTGAAAAGAGGATATTTTGAGATGTTTGTACGTGATTAATAAGAGAAATTCATGGCTATGAATCGTGAATGGTTAGGGTAAGTAATAAAGAGGGTAGTAAATAAAAAGGCAAGCATTAAAGAAATGTAACGCATGTCTCCTTGATTTCTTCCAATCCTTTTACGAAAAGATATACACCTAATTAAAATCCAATAAATAAAGTTTAGATAAACAAAATAGAAAAATAAATAAAATAACATAGAAAACAAAAATATAGAAATGCACATAGAAAAATAGAAATTGAAATACAGGAAATAACTACGTGTAAAACGCTGTAATTTATCTAATTTAAAAAGTATAACTCAAAATTTAACGAAACGAAAAGCAGAACAGATATCATCAATATATTCTGCTTTAAAGAAAAAGATTAAAATCTAAAATTCAATTTTTTTTTTAAATTTAACCTGAAAATTCAAATTTTGACCAAAATATAAAATTTTCAAAAATCGTTTATGTATTTCATTTGGAAAATAAATTACAAACAAATTCCAAACTAACATTGGAAAAATTCTAAAAATTCACTTTTAAATGATTTAAAAAATCAAAATTTTAAATAAAAATTTAATTAAAAATATTCACAAAAATATGGGTTGTTACACTCTCCCCCACTCAAAACTTTTCGTCCCCGAAAGGAACGAGGCATGGAAAATAGAGATGACGGATAGGATGAGATAGAATTAAGACAATATAAAAAAAAGATTGAAATTGTACCTGGTAACAGTCGTTATAGGTAAATTCAACAAGATGGAGATGATCTTCCGAAGATCCTCTGTAATCAAGTACACAAGCACGAAGAAGATTCTTGAAATTTTCCAAAAGAGACTGGTAAAGGTATTTTGGGAGGAAGAACTACAGATCGAACTTTAAAAGATAAGATCAATTTCGAATTCAATTCCTCGCTTAGGATGCAGGAGAATAGGAACAACCGAAGGATAAGAGATTGGAAAACAAAATAAGATGATAAATTTTAAAACCATGAAAGTTTCAACTTAAATTAATAATTGATTTCATCCATTTGATTTTTCCTAAGTTAATTAAATCTTATCTATTTATAATTTCATTATCTTATCACCCAATTAACAATTTCTAAAATCGTGAATTTGAAATCATTTATTATACTCAAAATTTTATTCAATAAGTTTCATTCTTCTTTATTCCAGATGGTTATTACATTTATTCCACTTAATATATGTCTAATCACATATATTAAGTAACTTACACTTATTATGACTTACTCCAATTTATTTATAAATTCCTTTAACATCACTTTATATTGTATATTATTCAATTAACTTTTTATTCTATTTACCTTTATTAATCCTTTTATAACTAAAATTTAAGTTTATAACATTTATTATAAACACTCAAATTTTATCTATAAAATCCTTTTATATTGTATATTATCCAATTACATAGTTAACTTTTAAATAATTTAGGTAAGTTATAATGAAAATGCAATAGAATATTATACAAATAAAGTTTTCTAATTCAATTATTTCAACTTAAATATTTACTCAAAATTTTTGGTTCATTTTATAATTGAAAACATTCTTTAAGGTAAATTTAAGAATTACATTTTTGATTAACTTCAAACCATTTAGAGGTAAATAAATAAATAAATATATATATATACAATATATATCAAATCAAATTTAAATCATATGTCCATATATATATATATATATATATATATTATAAATCAAGTCATATTTTTGAAATTCAAATCAATTAAATTTTCAAAGAAAAGCGGTAGCAAAGCTACAGAATGGTCTCTTCACTTCGAAACTCGAAAATGAATGTCGATGATGCTGCAGTCATCATCGAAATTATTTTCCAGCGACAAGAGAAGGGCACTGATTTAAACATTAAAAATTCTTTAAAAACAATCTCTATTTGGAAAACACTTTAAATGATATGTCTTTTAAAACTTTAAAAACCCAAGTTTGAAACCATCGAAAATTAAATTCTCAAGTTCTTGATTTAGATTCATTTTAATTTCCAAATTAATTTATAGCTATGTTTTATAGTTCAGTTATTTATATAAGAGACAAAAGCCAATGGTTACAAGATATATATAAAGTCAAATATTATTTCTTAATAACCTATTCAATTAATTATCAGAATTCAGAAAATCAAATGCATACATAATATAATTATACAAAATTTATCATTTACTAAATTTTGAAATCAATATGGTGTCAATTTGCTCTGTTCAAGTGTTTTGGAAATCCTATCGGTAGCGTTGATCAGACGAATTGATCGGAAACCCAAATCAACATCAATAACTCAAACAACACAATATAAAAAAAACATTTTAAATATAGGTTTACAAAGAAAGAATAGGGATTCAAATTTAATTGACTCAAATCAAGAGAATTCTGATTCGAAGATAAGTTGGAAACAAAAGATAAGATGATTAAATTGACAGAATAAGGAATGGATAAGCTTACATAAATCGCGAGCAACCTTAACCGGGTTAACCATGACTTCAAGAATAGATCAATGTGGAATTCTGAGGTAATTCTACATTCGATCTTAAGAAATAGAATTTGGAATAACAAGAGGACTAGCATCTACGCCGAGTATATATATAAATCTCCGGTGAATCAATGCTGATTGCAAAGGAGTTTCACCCCTTTACAATCATCTGAATGCTGACGAGACTGCCGATTCATTATAAAGATCATTCGAAGTGGATTTATGGGATACTCCAGAATAAAAAGAAGAAGAATAGTGAGGGACAAGAATGAATTTTGAAACCGCAGGGAACGTTCCAAAACTCAAAAGAAACCAAAGTCAAAAAGGAAGAAATTCAACTCAAATGAAAGTGATTCTGTAAATAAATTTACTATATATGCTAAGTTTTCCTAGAGCCAAAGCTCAGATACCAAATGTAACGACCCGCTATTTTCAACCATTCGCATCTGCACATGTCGGACTTGAATTGCTCAAAATATTGAATTGTAAAATAAATTTGGCAAAACACAACATAAATAGTAAATAAATAAATCACAGATCACAGACATAGAGTAATAAATGCAGCGGAAGAAAAACGATAGTAGTTCATGAAGCTACTATATAAATACATCAGAGTTATACAAGATACAACAGAAGTTTAATATGATAAACAAGCACAAGCTGAATACATCACCGGAATCAACTGAATAACCAGAATCAATAGAATAATGAAATTGAAATAGATGGCTGGATGTTCAAGCAAGGCTCCACCTCCAAAGGTGAGTCTCTAATGCTGTCTCACTCAGTCTGACCCAAGTGTAAAGCAAAACACAAAACACTCGAGTCAGGACATACATACTTATACAATGCAAACCAACTCAAGTGAACTGTAATATAAGATACAAGTAACTTAAAGGATGCTTGGGACCGCCCATCCTCTAAGGATCCGTTAAACTATTTACTATGTAGTAATATTTTGCTATTATAATAATGTCTATAGTAAAATAAACTTACTTTTTAATAGCGTTAAGGGGTTACACATATAGCCCTTAACACGTAATAGTCTCCGTAGTCCATCACGTATCAGCGCATCTCCAAATCGGGAGACTACCCTACATACTCCACAGGCTAGGGAGAAAACCAAATTCGTACAAGGCGCGCTATGGTAGGTGACACGGCACAACTAGGAAATGCCAAGGTAGACATACCAATTACGGACGTGGGCTGGTGGTAACGCGTAGCAGCTACTACCACCCAACTCGAGCCATACCCCCAAATCAAAAAAATCAAAAGTGGCCACCGAATCAATCCAAAAGTCAGAGTATAATATCGAAGGGATGTGTCCGATAAGAGGAATGACCTCATTGGCCCAAGATCACTCCTGTTTTAGCCACCTTATGCTAACTCACGGGAGTTGGGTCCACGTATATATCTCAAAGGAACGTCGCCGCATCCTACTTCATTGTGGAATCTCTACCGCGTACACGGTTGTTAAAGTGGTTTTCGGAGTTGGTAGAGAGTATGACAACTTCCGATCCCGGTCTCTTTAATAACCAAACGTTATTATAACGCATGGATATTTATTTCAAAATCATTTGTACTTTCAAAACCAAACTAGCATATCCATTTCAAAATCATATCATTTCTTTCAAACTAGTATATACTTTCAAAACCGTATCACAATAGTATCATTTCCATTTCAAAACTAATTCAATAATATCATTTAAATAAAACCCAAATTTCCAATTCATTGAATATTTCCTTCAATTTATTAAACTTGAAATATTTCTTTAAATTATCATAGCAGTTTGGAAATGTTACCTTAAGGAATCATAGCATTTTTGAAATGTAATACTTTTCACTTTAACATTTTATATAACCAAAGTATTTATACGCTTACAAATTTAACATGGTCATTTTATCATAGCCTTATAGTTAAATAAACTTTGTTACTGTAATATCCAATTTAAAGCTGAAATTCTTATGTTAACTTAAAAGTACCGTATTAACTTACATTATTATTACAATAAAGAAACTTTATTATTTTAATCACTTAAAATATGCCATTTACATAAATTAAAACTTGCATATCTAATGTACATTATCAACTTACATTTTATTATTTCAGTAAGTAACATTTATCATTTTAATCAATTTAAAATACACCATTACATTGATTAAAACTTACATGTCAAATGTACGATTTAACTTACATTTATTACAATAAAGAGCATTTATCATTTTAATCAATATTTCACTAATTAAAACTTATATTATCAAATGTGCGTTTTAATTTACATTTCTATTATAGTAAAGAGCATTTATTAATTTAATCAATACCACACTAATTAAAACTTTACATATTTCTTTCATTAATTAGGACTTTACATGCTTCTTTCATTAATTAAAACTTTACATGTTTTTTGCATTAATTAAAAACTTTACACGTTTCTTTCATTAATTAAAACTTTATATGTTCTTGCATTAATTAAAAACTTTACATGTTCGATCATAATTAGGACTTTACACGTTTCTTTCATAAATTAAAAATTTACACGTTTCTTGCATTAATTAAAAACTTTACATGTTCTTTCATTAATTAGGACTTTACACATTTCTTTCATAAATTAAATTTTTTCATGTTTCTTGAATTAATTAAAAACTTTACATGTTCTCTCATTAATTAGGACTTTACACGTTTCTTTCATTAATTAAAACTTTACATGTTCTTTCATTAATTGGGAATTTACACGTTTTTTCCATAAGTTAAAACTTTACATATTTCTTTCGTTTTTGTTATTAAAATACAAAAATTTATTATATTAATCAATGAAAATATAAATTAAACTTACATCTCGCATGTATGTTTAATTTAAAATTTTCCATTTTAAAGTCATAGCTATTTATCTTACAAAACAACATTTCACAAAAGAATATTTATCATAATTAATATAACAATCAAATTCTTTACAAATTTGTTCATTTAGACATCAATTCAACTATGATTCCAAGTTAAATGAACTTATTACAAAATGTCCAATAAAAATATATTTCATTTTATTTGTTCAAAACTACATTTATTTATTATACAAAATATGTCCATTTCAGGAAATAACCTTTATTAAAATTACTAGGTTAGATTTAAGGTTCCAAATTAAATCGAACTTGATTATTAAATTACTAATCATAAATAAGACTCTTTAAATTCCATTTAAAACCAATAATGTTATAAAAAAATTAACTTATAGAAAAATAATATTACTTTACACTTTAAAGCGTTAAATCAAATTAAGTTAAAAATTTCATATATTTATAATTCCAAAATACTTAATAACTTTTAGAAAATATTTAAAATACTTAATAAATTTTTAGGAAAAAATCATTTACAAGTATAACCATGGGTATGTATAATATTTTCTAACTTAGGTCAAGTGATACGGATATGTATCATTTCAATCCGTAATTTAAAAAGAAAAATCCAGGTTCTATCATTTCAAACCCGCAATGCAGAGTAAAATAAATAAAATAAAAGTCACTCGAGCCTATCATTTCGGCCCATAATGATTTTTCCTTATTCTAAAGTCCGTTCGGGTATGTATCATTTCAACCCATAGTGATAGGGAACTTGCAGTGGTGATTAACAGAAATGAAATAACAGTATATGTATAATATCATAACAAATGATGTAACAAATATATAAACGGCATTTATCATCATGTAATCGCAACACAGGCATATATGAATGACATATCAATGTCTACAGATTCACTTGTCATTTTTTTCACAAAAATATAAGTATATATGTCTAGAGTGATAAAAACTCATCTTTTTAAACTAGAATCGACAAATTCAGGAAAAAAAAATCATACCCCGCAAAGCACGAAAAAGCATGACAAAGCACAATGCAAACTTGAGTGGATGAAGAGTCAGATCCAAATCTTGTATGCAAACAAATATTACATACACAAGAATATGATTCAATACAATACAATAGATGTTAAAATAATGGAAAAATAAATGAATCAAAGTGACATAACTTGCCTTAATCAATCACTAGCTTAGTTACACCACATATGGGTTCAACCATCACCTTGTGTTGCTTGGTCATGATGCTTAGAGGTGTGCTAGGAGAAGATGGAGGTCGAGTATAAGCATGAAGAACAAAGAAGAAACAAAAAGAGAAAAAGAAAGAAGAGGAAGAGAAGCCATGGATCTAGAGCTTGAATATAATTTTCTTTCACGCAAATGATAATAAGAAGTTTTGGGAAGTTTTTATGTGTGACAGGCAAGAGAAATTCATGGCTAGATTAAAGGAATGAACGGCTAAGGTAAGTAATAAAGAGGCTATGCAATAAAAGACAAGATTTTGAATAGTTTGGAAAATAAAATGGCAACAAATACTTGATGTATTTAATAAAAAAAATTCTTTCTTTCAAGAGATGAAATGAGAAATGGAATAAAATGAGATATGTTTGAGGAGTTTTGTACATGAATGATAAAAGAAAATACCCGGCTATATAAGAAAGAAACAGCTAAGGAGTTATGAATACTAGGGAAACGGAAAGGCATAAGTTAAGGAGGAAGAAACGTATAATATATTTTATTTTTAAATGCAAATGAAAAAAATGAGAGATGGGAAATAATTTTTTTGTACGTGAATTTTCAACTTTATATGCGAGGATATGAGTAGTGTAATTCATGGCTAGGAATGAGGAGGAAACGGTTAGAAAATAATAAAGGCCATGCAAATGGAAAAGACGAGTTTAAAAATGAAACGTATGCCTCTTAAATTTCTCCAAGCCATTTATTTGCATACATTTCTTTCTAGAAATGAAATGTGAAGTAAATGTGTACGTGAATTATGAAGTGGAGTGGATGGAAAGAAAAGACTTGAATGCCTAAAGAAGAGTAAATGATAGGAAAACAAAAAGGCCAGGGAAAAAAAGGCAAGAAATAAGGAGAAAGAAACACACACACACATATATATGTATATGTATATTATTAAATGCAATTGAAAAGAGGATATTTTGGTATGTTTGTACGTGATTAATAAGAGCAATTCACGGCTATGAATAGTGAATGGTTAAAGTAAGTAATAAAGAGGGTAGTAAATAAAAAGGCAAGCATTAAAAAAATGTAACGCATGTCTCCTTGATTTCTTCCAAGCCTTTTATGAAAAGATACACACCCAAGTAAAATCCAATAAATAAAATTTAGAAAAGCAAAATAGAAAAATAAAATAAAGTAACATAGAAAACAAAAATATAGAAATGCGCATAGAAAAATAGAAATTGAAATATAGGAAATAACTGCGCGTAAAACGCTATAATTTATCTAATTTAAAAAGTATAACTCAGAATTTAACGAAACGAAAAGCAGAACAGATATCATCAATATATTCTGCTTCAAAGAAAAAGATTAAAATTTAAAATTCAATTTTTTTTTAAATTTAAAGTGAAAATTCAAATTTTGACCAAAGTATAAAATTTTCAAAAATCGTTTATTTATTTCATTTGGAAAATAAATTACAAACAAATTCCAAACTTACGTTGGAAAAATTCTAAAAATTCACTTTTAAATGATTTAAAAAATAAAAATTTCAAATAAAAATTTAATTAAAAATATTCACAAAAATATGGGTTGTTACATTTAAAAACTATATATTTGATTTCCTCTTCCTAAATAGGGGCAAATAAGATTTCTTCTGCTGTTGAATTAATTTTAGTTTTAAAATGACTTTTGGAAAATTAATTTCAATGTAAAATTATAGCATTCATTCATTATTTCTTTATATTCACTATCAAGAGACCGACATTTAAATTTCTTTTAGTTAAACTATTTATATCATGAAATAGTCTAACCAGTAAAGGGGTATAGTCACTTGTATTCTGTTCCAAAGTATTACATAAAAAGTTAGGGAATACTGTTGAAAATTCTTTATTTATCAAAACTCTATCTAATTTATAATGGATATTCTTTTCAATACAGATATCTAAGTATATTTATTACCATTTATTGAAGGCTCGATTAACTCAGTATCTGTTAAAAATTTATTGATTATGTCTAGCTTTAAAAATGATATATTATTTCCCCCAAACTTTTCATTTGAATGCATCATAGTATTAAAATCCCCTATTATAAGCCAGGAAATTTTATAAGTATGATTCAAACTTTTAAGCCTACACCGTAAACTATTTCATTCAGCTTCAAAGTAACTACCATATACACTAGTTATTAGAATATTTTCTCCCCCAATATTCTTAAAATTACAGTCTACATACTATAAGTCTTTATTTATATCATTTATAATCCAAATATTTGAATCCCAAAGCACTAAAATTCTACCTTTACCACCGTAAAATCGTTATTGTTAATTATTTTCCAATTACTTGATAGTCTCCTATAGAGTTTTCCAATATTCCCATCATTCATTTTATTTTCTATTAAAGCTATGATTGATGGTTTATAAACACTTAACATATTCATTATATCAGTTTGTTTTCCTGGGGAATTCATTCATCTAACATTACATGCAAGAATCGACATATAGTAAAAATATTAAAAGGAGTTTCTGGTTTACATACCTAACACTGATGCACTTTTTCTTCTTTTTTTACCCATTGTTCCTTTTTCTTTAAGCTTTGTGGTCATTTGATCCCATTCTTCATTTTTTGTTACATATTTCTACTTAAATTTTGCTTTCTCCTTTCCATTCCTCTAATCCCCTTTTTATTGATATGCAGCTTTGAGATATCAATAATTTCAAATATGCAAGGAAGTACCGAGTCAATGTAGTCCCTACCCTCGGTATTTGCAGCATTTTCTGATTGAGGGATTACATCCATGACCACAAGACTATTTTTATTATCTAAAAGAGTATCTTCATTTATACTAGTATCATCAGTCTGTGACTTAACAAGAATATAAAACATAGGGGATTTCAGATTCTACAACCTCTTTATTTTTTCGATCCTTCACTGTATGGTAGTTTATTATCTCTGTTGATTGATTCTTTTGACCATTTTCTAAAGGTGGATCTTCCTTAGCCATAAACTGATCTTCTTGATCAAAGAGCTGCTCTTGATTGTTTTCTTGATCTGAGATGATACCTTCTTGATTGTTCAAAGAGGTTGATTCATATATATTTCAACATTATCACTTTGCTTTTGTGAGACTGGGTTCTTTGAACCTATTTCTTGATTTATTAAAGAAATATTCAGACTTTGTTGATTCCTAGATTTTTGTATCCATGCTTTTTTGTATTACATTGCTCTTTAGTGTGTCGAAAGCATTTGCAAACAATACACTTTAGGGGAATCCATTCATATATGACTTCTCGGGTGATGCTTTCCCCACAATGCAAAGTTAAGTAAATTTATTTAGGAAGATCATCTTCCGCAGTCACTTCTACCAGAAGACAAGCATAATTCAATCTTATTTTCAATGTAGTGGTTACATCCATTTTAATCGGTTTACCAATTAAACTAGCCATAATGTTGAACGCCTCCTTGTCAATAGCTACAAATTGACACATGACAGTCTGACCACTACTAGAAAATACTTCAATTTCCTACGTAAAATTTCCTACGCATTTCCTACGCCAAAAGAAGAGGCGTAGGGAAGACGTAGGAAATAGGTAGAAAGATGTAAAGGCGTAGGGAAGGCGTAAGAAACTTCCTACACCTTTTCTACGCCAACTTCAATATGTCGGATCTAACAAGATTTGCTAAACAATTTTCTTTAACTTACCATGATTTGTTAAACAAGCACATTTATAAAAACAAGCTTCATCCCCAAAACCCTAATTCCCAACCAAGTTCTCTCTATCTATCCCAATCAAAAAAAGAAAAAGAGGAAAAAGCGTCTAAAATTAATGCCTCCTTCATCTTCATCATCCGCTTCTTCGTTATCATCAGATGCCTCATTCATTCCCGCCATCTCCACTATCGCCGCCGCCCAAATTGCTTCCTCCATCGGATTCACCGGAGATGAACCTACCGCCCTCCAGTCCCTCTCATCCGTCCTCTCCCTCTTCATCCAAACAGTAGGGAGAACTGCCATCTCCATCGCGAATCTAAAAATAGAACCCAATCAAACTTTCACGATTTAGTCCGCGTGCTTGAAGAGATCGAAATCGCACAGCGTGGATTTCCAGGCGGGTCGGATTTGAGCAACGCTTTTCTGTAGTCGGCAGTTTTGAAGGATTTAAGAAGATTTATGCTTTTGAACGATGAATTTCCGTTAGCACAGCCGATTTTGAAAAATATACCGATCGACGAGAAGACGAAGCTTGTGAGGGATCCGAGATCTGAAGAATCATGTGTGGAGCCACCGAAGCATGTATAGAAATGGCTGTGGTGTTCGACAATAGATATGTTTTTTATGTCATTACTTTATGAAACCTGCTCTTTAGTATCTATTTTGTATTACTTCACAGTTAATCCATCCTGAAATTTTGTAACTTTTCTAGAAAAGGGTCTTGAATTTGTAAACTTGCGTTCAAAATTTTCATTTAAAAACGTTACTTCATGTAAACTTTCTCCATCATTATCAGTTTCATTCTAGAAGATTATAATTCTTAATTTATTCTTTTATTTTTGCAACATATTTACATATTTAAGCAAGGAACATCCTTGGAAGACCCATTTCCTCCCAATTTTGCAAACTTGATCACAATAACACAGCTGTGAAACTCGTTCATTTGAAAATAAGTTAAATTTTATAATAATAACCAATTGTCTTTCTTGTACTACTATTTTTTTTCCTTTGCTGCAATATAGGAGAGTCGGTGAGATGAGAAGAGTCACAGATTTCCCATCACTTAAGAGTATGATAAAGAAGCATGCACCAATTGTGTGCTTCCATCAGGTGTCAAACCAAAATTCTAAATGTGATAGTTCATGATACAGGTTTCGAGAAATTCGTTAATATCTGATCGGTTGGTGGATTGACTGAGGTGTATTCACTGTAAGTTTCTCATTTCTCTTTTATTAGAATACATTTTCTTTACCCATGGGGCGAGTCGCTAAGATGAGGAAAGGAATATCATGCACTTATCAACATCATGACTTATAATTTCTTTCCAAGGACTTGACCTTCAGCAATCTAGGTAGAAATATTCCTGCGAGCCTTAGCATATTGCTAAAAGATAGTTACGTGTAATCAACATAATTTCTTTTAAAAAAATGTATAAACAAATATTTGTAAGCTTTTGTCTACCAGTACAAATTATGATACCTCTTTATAAACGAACATTTTATATATTTCATACTTATGTATAGGTACCTGAGCAATAACAAGCTAAATGGAAACTTACCTGAGTGGATGTTGTTAAGGGGTAGCAATGTGTAAGTATTTTCTCTCTGTACTATCCCAAGTGTGCTCTAGTCATGTTAGTAACGAACGTCTATATTGCAGAGATATGTAATTGAAAAATATAAAGATTTCATTCATCCCTCATCAGTACCAATCAGGTTAGTACTCAACTGAAGTACTTACACATCTTTTGTGGTAATTTGTTTGCAAAGTTCCTGAAAATATTAATGAAAATATGCCGTTTAAATAAGTTCCGTTTTAATGAGCATATGTATTTTTGAAATGAAGTACAACTTATGAATGTAAAAAACAATTTTAAGGAGAATTTTATTGCCACTTCAACATGTTATCCTTTCGTTCGTACAATAGATATGTTTTTTATGTAATAACAGTGAATGATTGACATGCAGTTTTAGCATAGAACTGACCGCAGACACGGAGATTGCTACTGAAATCACTTTGGGAAAACAGATAGTCTCTTATTTCATTCTCTTTGGCACATAATTTGCAAATGGTCGATTGTATGTTCACCGATCTACAAGTTGTGTCTAAAGTTCTATGCATGTTTAACACTACTAGATAAGTGCACATTGAGACTTTAGGGAAATTACATTGTTCCATAGATGATGGCTCCAAACTATATGTGAATTTTGAGTTCTGATACAGTTCCAGGCAGTTTTAAACTTGAACTCACCGTTGTTTGTAGCATTCCACAACCAGTAATCATTGGATTCATCACTGTCCATCTCAATTTGGTTTATTTAATTACATACTTATTATTGTGGAATATTTGATGTTTAGAGGCACTATCTTGAACAAAATAATATCTGCAGAGGAAGCCTCTATCGACAGCTACACAATATCTGCAGCTACACTATTTTGAACACACATCTGGACTTATACATACCTAATAAAAAAATATTTGGAAAATTACAAATACAGACACAATATAAAGCTAGAATCGAAGAATTGAAAAGTCAAAGCATGGAAATTTCCTATAAAGTCGAGGAAAAAGTATTTGATATGCCAACCAGTGCTATAGCTAGAAGGAAGGATCGTAGATCCTATTATGGCAATATCCTTGGAGTAAATATTTAAACTTTCATAAAAAACATTATTTTAATTAGTTTATTGAAATGTAGAAATTGATGCAATATTTGATGAAATGCAGAAATATAGAGACGCCACTTATAGAATCAATAATGAAGAGATGAAGCGTCAAGAAGGGGAGATTCAAATGTTAAAGACACAGTATGAACAGCTACCTGAGATGTTTCAACGGCGATTTGATGGAGAGTTGAATGATCGTCATGAGGGATGGGGGTATTTTTCTTATTCTTAGCGGTATCTGTATGACGTCATGTATCATGTTGTTTAGACATATGAGAATTTGATTAATATTGGTTTAACTTTGTAATATGGATGAGATATTTGAACTTAATAGATGATGAATGGTTTCATGTTATGTCTTTTTTGTTGAAGTGTGTGTGTGTGTGTATGTGTGTGTGTCTATGGAATAAGTTGATTTTAGTTTTTGTTTAATGTGTGGTGAAAAGAAGTACAATAGTAATATATCAAAATTGCTTCAGAAAAGGCGCATGAAAGATGTAGGTAATCAAATTTTAATGTAGCAAAAAGTCGTGTGGATGACGGAGGAAAAACTAGAAAATACAGGCGTAGGTAAATGAATGGCGTAGGAAAGACGTGTGAAATGTAAGAAAAATAATGGCATAGGTAAGACGTAGAAAACAACCCCACGGATGGCGTAGGTAAGACGTGGGTATTTTATTACCTACGCTAATACTGACGTAGGGATCACATAGTTACTACATTTACCTACGCCCCGCCTACGCCATTTTGGCGTAGGTTAAACGCAGTTTTCTTATAGTGGACCCATATTGGCATTGCTATTAATAGACCTTTATCGAGTTTGCCATCATAGAAATATGGACCAATTTTTAACACAGATTCACAGTCTTTTGCTTCTTTAAATTTAATCAAGAAGAAGACGTTATCTCTTGAATATATATTGGCTTCCAAACTCTTTGTACATATGATTTATACAAGAAGTATAGTTTGGAGCCTACCACATACACAAGAACAGATTCACTCCACCACTTGTCAGTTCTCTTACTAACTGCTTCTTTAATTGGACCATACTTTTTGTTATTAATCTTAATAGGTGCAATGTATTCAAGATTGGAATCTTCTTCTTTTGGTTCCTCCGCAACAATATTTGCCCAAGATTTGGGGCCGTGAACCATATTCAGTGAGATGGCAGCCGATTTATTACTTTGTCCGATCTCTGATCTACTCTTATTCAAAGACGGAAAAGATGGCTGGGAGCTTTCTTTTCCCAACACATTGTCTTTTGCTTGAATTGACAGCAACTCCTGATTTTTCTTGGTCTCTCTTGTTTTGTTGGTTCTGTTCCGAACCAATTTGAACCCTTCATTATCTATGACGACACTCACCGATGGCTTTTTGATGTGAGATGATTTGAATAGAATCAGGTTGTCTATCAAGTTTGGATATACGAAATTTCAGAATGATCTGAGAGAGGGATTTGATTTTCTTTCATGGCTGAAAGGAAACTCTAAATTTTTTAACTATTGCCTACTATAGTGCTTAGTAATGCACACTTACCAAGTTAAGAATAATTGCTGGTTGACTTTGTTATTGTATGTTGTATGAACCCGTTGTACTCTAAATAAAGTAGTTATACGTTGTGCGCTTCGAAATTACTCAAATAAATATATTACCAAATGTTTATCAATAATGTTTAAGAAATATATACTTTATCTAAAAAAAAAAAACATAAACATACACTTTCATCTTTGTAACCTAAAAAACTAAAAATATAGTGCTAAATAAATTGTATGCTGAACCACGTGTGCGTAGCGCGTATTTACACTAGTTTATACAGTTATTTTCACTTATAACAATTTGGACTTGACCTTTATGCCGCCACTCACACTTAATATTTCAGTTTTGTTGTTTAAATAAAAGCAAACACATATTGTTGACAGCAATGGTAAAGAATATATTACTTAAGACACTGAAAGAGAGAGAAAGAAATAAAGCAAAAACAAATTGTTAAATAAAAGCAAACAAATAAGAGACATACACAAATGAGATTCATGGGTTGCCTTCAAACTTTCAGTCTACTGAAAAAGAAAAAGGAACCGAACTGCTCTTTGGTGTGTGTTTCATGGAGCAGTCCAGGGTGGCCACTGGCCATAACTCATATCCTTGTATATTCTATATTATGGTCATAATTAAGTAACTAAAAGCTACTTAAAAAATCATTAGGACCCACCTTTCTCTTTACTTAATAACCACTCCTTTATTCATTAGAAATGAATAAAGGTCTTTGGATTCATCGGAAGAGAAAGTAACTAAAACTGTTGCACCGAGTGCATACCATTTAATTTGACATGTTCTTTTTATTTTTTCCAACATTTACTTGCTTTCTGTTCTAATTTCTAAAGAAAGGCAGGCAAAGTTTGAGGTTCCAATCCAAGAAAATGCAAAGTCGGTAACATGCTGAAAAAGCTAAAAACAAATGGTAGACACTTCATTTTTTAATATATATATATATATATATATATATATATATATATATATATATATATATATATATATATAAGTGATTGACAACTTAATTCTTGCATATGGTCCAACAAGGTTTTCATTGGACACGCATAGACATCACACAGAAACAAATTTTTAAATATGATTAAATATCAGCTTGAGTAGAATGGCTAAGTAATGCCTTTTTGATTTTGACATGTTTTAGCTTTCCAGTATGGTGGAGAGCTAGTCATTGGCCTTAATCTTAAAAGTGACTTGTAACTTAGAGGAAAATACTTTTAAAAAGTGATTTCCAAACACCATTGAAAATACTTTTTGTTCCCACCAGAAGTAAAAAGATGCGTGTACATTTCAAACTTTAGCATCTCCTTTTGCTCCACGTTCAATGCAACATGATGAATTTCAGTGTTTTTTCTTTCTTCTCAACTTAGTTCATTTGATTCATGTAATCATTTATAACTATTATCGACCACACTACCGCTTATTGATCGATTTCATTACACCAGAAGTAAAACGACACGTAGATCGAATATCCTACGAACAAAATTATGGGAAATGGACTAATTTCAGCACATACAGCCCTCACATATAAGTTTGTAGAATCCCAAAAGTCAGCCTACGGCAACTATATGAAACTTAAGTGTTCTAATTGGTCGCTCGGTGGATAGCAGTAAGTCAAAAGCGCACTGTCAAATTTTCATTTTGGTCCGGATTGTTCACGATTCAGCTCCTTACAAAGCTAGCGGGGCATTTGTTCGAGAAAGTTTGTAGAAAGAGAAATGCGTCTGAGTTGCGAATGTAACATTTGAACAGGGTAATTAATTACTTAATTTATGATTATTTAATTATTTGTTTTGTCGTGTAATATACGTCAAATAATTGCAATTAAAATAAAATAAATTGCAAAATTTTATTACAAATACTACAATGTTCGAAAGATACATAAAATAATACAACTGCAATGTTTCAACACAGCCCAACTGCAATAATTTCATCTCTTATGGTACTGCGAAGTATTGTCATTTCATAATTACCTACATGTCGTTATAGTTGCTTAGTCACTCTATTTGCAGTAGTTCTCAGACTGTAACATTCTTTATGGTATTCTTTTGGAAAAAAATCGGGATTATCATCATAAGGCATAAAATCAGAATCACTATTAATGTATTTTCATATAAAATTGTGTATAGTCATTGTAGCAACGACGACTTTTACTTGAGTTTCAAATGAGTATGTTGGCATATTCTTTAAAATAGTAAATTTTTTCTTCCTTTTTCAGTGGTTCTCACAATTGTCATATGTAAGCTTGAATGGTAGAAATTAAAATTTTCATTGATTGATTTTGGTTGAATTGCGATTTCAAGAAAATGGGAAATATAATATCTAATATTTCGATAAGGTGGTAGATATAAAATTTAAAGTGGATATTCCGAATCTACTAAATAATACTGTCCGGATAGAGAATGAGGAAAGTTAGAGTTTCTACCATTTATAACTACATTAAAAATTCTACTATCATCCACATCCACAGTACCATCCCAACCAGTCATAACTTAAGTAAACTTTAAATCGAATAAGTATGTTGTTAAGATTTTCTGTATAGTAAAACCTTTTCGTCCAATATATGGAATAAGACGACCTGCATATAAGTGTGTCATTATGTGTGTATCATTTATAGCATCGACACAGTTTCTAAGATAAGGATAATACCGGTTTAAATTTTTAACTTGTTTGGAACATTATTAAATTGAGAATCATCTAACTTAATAATATCTTTAGTATGCAATGGTACAACTTCTAAAACAGCATGAAAATGAACTAAAATTGGGCTACCGGATCTTTGGAATCTTTCGCTCATTTATCCATGTGAGAGCGCTGCAGCGATAAGAATATGATAACCGCTTCCACCATATTAATACTTTCTATTGAAACCAGACCATAATTTTATAAACTATCGCACAATGAAACAAAACATAGTTTTATCATTCGAAAATTACATTGACAACGTTTTTTATGTCCATTAATATATCATCCTCCCATTGTAAACTAGTATAGTTTGACGTGTGAATTCATCTAATATCATTCCTTTTTTTATGTAGTTACGCTAATATAACAACTAAATCCTACATATCGTCGTCGTCGAAATCTATTACCAAATCAACCATTGTAGTAGAAGAGAAGAGTAGAGAAGAAAAGGGACAATGAAAGGAAGAGGATGTTGGAGATGTGGATTACGGATCTTAAGGCTGGATTAACACTAGAGGGGGGTGAATAGTGTTTAATGGATTTTATGGAATTTTTGAAATCTTTTCAAATTAAATACAAACAGATGCAATTTACAAACATATAGCCAATCACAGAACCAGACACACATGCAAATAGTAAATAAAAGCAGTAAAGAAAAGAACACACCGAAATTTTATACTGGTTCGGAGTTACCTTATATCCAGTCCCACACAATTTCTTGTGCAGATTTCTTTTCAAATATAATGTCGATATTACAACCTCGATTTCAAGACCACGAGATACACCATCCTGTCTCCGAGTCCAGGGCAAACTCTCTTGATTTAACCAGGCTAGAAGATCACCTAATTGATTTATGGGCTACAATCACACCCAATTGATTTGCGTGCCACAATCACACCGTTTCCTATCGCACTTTGATAAAGAGAGACTCGATACACTTTTATCTTTCGATCTTTGATTACAAATGATCTTTTAACTCTGAATAGCACTGAGATCTTTGAGAGAGCGTGACAAAGAATCAAACTAGAGATGATCGTGTTTGATTCACTTAGGATTTCGGCAGAATTTTGTTTAAGCATTTGAAATATAAGTGAATATTTGAGTGGAGAAGGAGTGAAGAAACGAAGAAAAATTAACTTAAAATTCGTTGAAAACAATTTGTATATACTGGAGAACAACGGTCATGTCTATTCGTAAAAGGTTATGACGAATAGGCATTTCTTTTGAAAATTTGAAATCTACGGCTACCATGTCGACATGCAGGGTATAGGGATGTCGTCATGCCTATGTTATTTTTGGAAATTAATTTTGCTTGAAAATGATTTTTATTCTAAAACTTGTCAAAGCAATTTCTAAACTTTGTAAACCATTTTGAATATAGTTTAAACTCATAAAAGAGATTTAGAAAGTAATCTTAAAATATATAATCTATAATATAAAAGTAATAATAAAAACTAAGTATAGACTTCTTTGAAATATATTTTGAGATTTAAAGCTAAAATATTAAAATCAAGAGATAGTTTAAAAAACAAGAGATGATTTTGAGATCAAAATATTAAAAGATGATAAGAATAGTTTTTGAATTAAGATAAAATATTTAAATTGATAAAGATGACTTTTAAAAAGATAGTTTTTGAAAAAAAATCTAAAAATATGTAATTTTGAAAATTTTGTGGATTCCATTCCATTAGAGAAGGTCATGGATTCCATCCTACTAAAGAGGTCGTGGGTTCCATCCTACAATTAAAGCAAGAAAGTGGATTCCATTCTACAATGAAAATCAAAATAAAGATTTTAATGCTATTATGAAGTTTTAACATAAATCTAGACTCTATTACTTATCTTGATATCTTGAACTCTTGATACTTATGAGTCTTCAGTCCTGATTTCTTCAATCTTGAATTCATCGGTCTTGAATCTATATACTGTACAGTTTTCATTCTCAGTACCTACATATATATACCCTACATATAGATAAATATCTAGACAAGAATATTAGTATTTATATTTTATAACAAGTGCTAAGGTTGTTGTCATTAAAACCAACATCTCACGAACTAACAGAGGAGAGGAGAACGCATAGATATAAGCGGAGAAAGTTGGCATCCATACGTTGGCATCCGACAGATTGGACGCCAATGTATCATTTTCCAACTTCCCCCTAACGATGATGGGAGGGTCGGTTTGCCCATTGCGGCATCCAACGCATCTGACGCATGTCCAACAATAACGTGTCATCCCTTAACCGCGAACGGTACCTACGATGCTGCGTATTGATTTACGAGTTATCCAATATGCTCTTAATGATTATAAATTAATGTATTATCATATATTGTCTCCCGTTATTGAAGAAGTATTCGTTGATTTATAAAAAGTGGAGTTAAATCCAACCAGAACCCTAAGTTATTACATTTGTGGGTTTTCGTTGTTAGTGCATATACTCTTCAGATTGTTGGTCCGTTTATTTGCTCCAAATTAACATCTATAATTTTGTAATTCAATCTCTATTATTCTTTGAATTATAGCTGAATGTGTATAAAAGAGAGTTTTTAGGTCTATGAACATTAGTTGATTTGATTAAACCACTTTAAACTATATGTCTTTCTTTTTTGTTAACCAATGTTATGATTGGAATTGCTTTTAGCCTTGATATTAGGTTAATATTGGTAGATAGTTGACATATGTAGATTCCAGTGTTTGTTCAAGGATGAATCTAATTTGTAGTAGTTGGATCATAATAGCCGATTTCTTGAAGATTGTATATCAATAATCGGGCCATCTATCGGTAGTTTTGAATAATTATGGGGTCACCGTATTTGATAGCAAATGATAATTTAGGACAAAGAAATTTTGATGGTGGTAGTGTCGAAGAATGATAATGGTTTTAAGGTATTTTTCAAAAGCTATGAAATTTTCAATGAGATGGATGATGTAACGACCCAGAAATTTTAACGATTTTAATAACGTAATTAACTAAGTTTTTCATAAAAGTAAAACAATAAATTTTTTGCAATGAAAATTTGGTATTTGGTATACGTCGATTTAAGCATAGCAAGAGGAAGATTTTTGTCGGAAAATATGAAAGTTTATTTGGTTGTGAAATTTCAAATTAAATTTAAAATCAGTTAATTTTGATGAAAACAAAATATTTTTACATAAGAAAAATATAGACAATTTTCTAAGTGAGATGTCATATTTTGTTTCGCCAAATTTGGACTGCTCTAGCCCCGTTTATCTTATTTTCGGCATTTTAGCAGCATTTTTGGCAGCGAAATATCGAGTTTTGATAGGTTGGTCGTGTAGCTCATATATGTATACCATCTTGTTCATCTCATCGCGACGATTTCCGTAGTATATTCATTTGTGTATTTCGTTGTCCGGCACGCGGCGAAATCTGCGAAACGGTTAGCCTATCAGTACCCGTTTTAAGTTTGTTGGGTTTTCTTTGTCCTTTCATTTATCCGTCCGGAAAGGCTAATGTACACTAGCTTTTTCATATTCCCGCTAACTTTTCTACTCCTTATATTTCAATACAATTGTTCGTTTGCTTCACTATTTCATTTCCCTTCATTCATTTCATTCTCTTCCCTTCTCTATTTTTCGTTCTGTCATACTCTACCTAAAAAAAAATATAATATGAATCAAAGTTGTATTCTGAAGCATAGTTATATATTTGTTTTACCTAATGCATTGCTCGACCCTTCTCCATCACGTCTCGACCTATCTCCGCATCCATAATCGAACCCCACAACAGCCCGCGCCTCTTCCACCCTCCGCCTCCACAGTGCTCCGCCGCCTTCCCTCTCCTCCCTGACCCTCGGTCTTCCGCCTTGCTCCCTCCTCTGCCTAGCCATCAGCAGCCGAACCCATACAAACCACCACCCTCTGCCTTTCGTCTCCCCTGACCCTCCCCCCCGGCCCCTCAGCCACTACGTAGTTGCTACATCACCGAGCCTTCCCAACTTTGCCCCAGCCGTCCTCCACCACAACAACCATCATCCTCCTCCGTGCCCTACCTTCAAAGCCATCGGCCTACAGTGCATCTCAAAACCCTCCACCCCATCAGCCACCCGTATCCTCCCACTCCATCACACGCAGCAGCTCCTTGCCACGTCAGCCCGACCGCCTTCTCACTAAAAACAGCCTATCCCTCTAGCACCCACTAACACTGCACCCTCCCTCAGCTTGCAGCCAAGGCCTCGTAGCAGCCCACCCACGCCTGAACCAAGTTGCCGACCACACCCTCCTCCGCTTTGCTGCTACCACCTCTGCCGAACCACAACTCCAACACTCCTCCGTTGTGCCGAACCAGTAGCTCTTCCCCTCCTTCAATATAAAAAAGGTGTATATATGTATATGTGTGTGTGTGTATTACATTTTTTTTTTGTTTTCATCGATTTCGAATTCATGTTATCTAGCTTGTTGTTCTCCATTATTTGCCTTGTGCTCGTTGTCCGAATCCGCATCCGAGTTGTCGTGTCCGTTGGTGGTTTGTCGCTTGTTCGTGTCTGTTTACATCGTAGCTTGTTGTGTTATCTATTTTCTCTAGCTCCAAAAGGTGAGCGATCACTTACGATTAACATTCTTATGTTTAGTAAATTTTATTCATTTGAAATGACGATTGATATATGTTGTTGAATTTTGAATTGGTTAGAAATTTAATTGTTAAGTATGATATGTTCTTATCTGCATTTGTTAACCAATGTTAATTGACATATGACACCATAAGAATTGTGTGTGTGTGTATATATATATATATATATATATATATATATTTTAAATTGTTAGATATGATCTGTGCTTGTAATTGATATGTTATGCTTTTTATTATTATTATGCTATTGTTCTCACACTGCAAGTTCCATTTTAATTTAGGAAATCCCTATGGGTTGAAATGACACTTACCCGAATGATATTATAGATTAGGAAAAATTGTTATGGGTTGAAATGATAAACCCAAGCGATTACGATTGATTTTAAAATTTTGGGATTATGGTTGAAATGAAATGTACCCTTAAAAAATTAAATTATTGCGGATTGAAATGATAAGTATCTATATCACTTGACCATTGATAGAAAATTATATACGGATACAGTTGGTCTATTTTTAAATGATTTCCAAATTTTTGAAAGGAGAAAGATATATGTATTGATTTTTAAAATATAATATAAAGATATTTTAAATTTGATATATGTGTAAAATTTAGATTTTTAAAATTATATGTTTTGGAAATTTTAAAATTATAATTTAGGTTTTAAAATGTAAATTATAAAATTTTACTTATAACTTTATTATTTTTAAAATATATAAAATAAGATTTAAAATAGATTTAATTTAATAATAATTACTATAATAAAATTTAATAAGAATTTAATTTAACAAATATATATATATAATACGTTTAAGATATTTATTTTAAAATTTATATTAATATTTTGAAAATAGATTTTGTAATAACTTTAATAAATTAAGGTTGCAAAGGTAAATTGATTTGTAAATTAATTTGTTTAAAAATTTAATTTAAATAAGAATTGATTGAACTGATTGATTTGGAGAATTTAAAGATGTGATTTTTATAACTTGATAACTTGATTTGATTAAAGGTGATTAAATGAATTTTTCCAATTTAAATAAAATTGAAATAGGATATTTAATTTTGATTATTAATTTGATATTTTATTTAAATGTTATAAAAAATGATTAAGTGAATATTTTTCAAATTTAAATAAAACTAAAGTTGAATTTTGAAATATAAATGAAATTATCAAATTTAGTTATTGTAAATTGTTTGAATGTTTAAACTTCGAAACCTATTGAATTGGAAGTGGTTTAAATTTATAAATCTAACCTGGATTTAAAATCAATAACAATTAAAAATGGTTCTAATGAGAATTTGAATTGAACCTTTAACCTTTTTAATTGAAATTTGTAACGACCCGTAATTTTCGGTAATTAAAAATAGTTAATTTAATAAAGTTTTGCGATTTAATGTTGGAAGAAATAAAAATTTGTGATTTAATAATAAAAATATAACTGGAATGAAATATAATAGTATTAATTTAAGGTAATTTATAACTACTTTAAGTGAAATCCCAATTTATTAAAATGATTAAAAAAGTATAATTGGTTATGGATTTTAAACTAATCCTCATAATGTGAGTATTGATTAACGAATTTGATTAAAAGAGCAATTGATAATTTAAATGTTGATTTATTAATGAAATAATGTGAAATAAATTGTAATCGAATAAAATTAGTGTTGTAGTAGTTATTATAACACTTTTCGTGGATAATAAACTTATAAAATATAGCTAAAGGTAAATGGTGAAAATTATTATATGTTACCTATTTATTTAGCCTGTTAAATTTAATTGAAAATCAATTGCAATTAATTCATGTAATTAGTGCAGTTAATGTAGATTAAATTGTGATTGTAGAATATTAATTCAATAATATGTAACCAATGTAAATTTTATTCATAATATGACAATTGATTGAATAAAAAGAATGGAAATCAAGTTTGATTGATTTAGTGGAATTTATATTATAATAAATGGATATATTGCAATTAAATTGAATCAAATACTACGTCGATGAAAACTAAGATGATAATTGTAGAAGGTTAGTGTAACAAGATTAAACAAATTTTAACTATGTTATTAGATTAATAATCGATTGAATAAAAGACAAAAATCAAATTTAAACAATTTATTGGAATTTAATTTTAATTATTTGGATTTAATTATAGTTGAAATTTGAATACTGTAATTAGTGAAATATTTAATATTGAATTTGATTTGTAAATTTGTTTAAATTATTGTAAATGTCTATGAAATCAAAAATGACAAGAATTTTTAGTTAATTGAATACTGAATTAAAAAGTGATTAATTAATTTAATATTAATTTATTTACTTAACGTGAAAATAGCCATTTTGACCACTTACTCGGATTTCGACGAAACTAGTTTCATCGGATCCGTAACGATGGATTATTGTAGGAATTTAAGTTTCATAACGAACAGACTTGTCGTTCGATCATACGGACTCGAGACGCCTAAAAATCAATCCAATTGAAATCAATTTGAAATAAGCTGATTTTATGCTAACTTCTTCATATGATGGAATTAGGACTTAAAACATGTTCAATTGAGCTTAAATTATCAAAAACATCTATTTTGATATATGGGATGACCCATTTTCGTTTTGGGAACGAAACCGGCTTTTCGGGTCATCTATCGTTCAACTTTCAAATCAATCTTGTCCATTCATTTCTATTTCTGATCTGTCTATAAATAGCCTATTATAAACCCCAACTATTTCTTATTCCAATTGTCTGTACGTACAATTCTAGCTGCTTCTCTCTTTCCAATGGCAGAAAACCAAAACCAATTTCAATTTCAATTGCAAACCAAAATCAAACTCCTCCAAACCCTATCAAATTATTTGCCATTTTGAAGTTCTCGACGATACGAATCAACATCTAGTGTTCATTTGTCATAGCTGTGCCTCAATTAACGTTAAATTTCGGTCAAAGCTTTGAACGACGAAACCCTACAGGCCATTTGGGGGTTTTCAATTGCGATACCAATCGGCGAAATTGGTTTGTGGGTTTTGTAGGATCGATTTCACCCTAGAGGGGGGTGAATACGGTGATACTATTAGTTCTAAAAATTATTGCGGAAGTTTATAAAATTATTTCAACACAGATAAATCAAAATTATAGCAGCATAGATAATAGCAGAATAATAAATGCAGAAATAGAACGACACAGAATTTACCCACCTTTGGCAAAACTCTTTCTACGTGTTGCCTCCAAGGTTTCTACTAGAAATTAAGTAGTCACACGCTTACACACTTAAACTCGTGACACCCGCTACTGACTAAACTAACTCTACGCTCAAAACCCTACCACAACTCAGCCATTGAGTTGCGAATTGTCAAACTACGCCACGTAGTTTGTCCCATAGTCACACAACTAGAAATTACAACGGTTTAAAAGCAAAATACAAATTAAAAAACAATTAAAAACAAAAACCCTAATTTTATAAACTAAAGCCTTTGTTAATATAACCCGGCCCAAAGTATTATCAATTAAGAAAATGCGGCCCAGTTATCTCCTTCTTTATTTTAATATATGCCGGCCCACTTTCTTCTTTGTTTGTGAAAAACAAAGAATGGCTACTTCGATCTCTTTCCTCTTTTGCTTTGAAATTAGGGCTTTGGCCTCGTGTTCACTCCTGTGAGATTAGCTAGTGCTTCGGCCTTGTCTTTGCTCCTCTAAGATTGGCTAGGGCTTCGGCCTTGTGAAATTAGGGCATCGGCTATCGAAGGACCCGATTGATTGTTGATCGATTACAATTGAACTTCTAATTTGCGTCGGCAATCGACCGTCTCTTTACTTTGCTCACGGTTCCTTCAATTTGCGTCGAGTTTGAATCAAAATTGGTATGTAATTTTCGTTTTTCTTTTCTTGTTTTGCTTACTTGAACTCGATGCTTGCAATTTGCCGATGATGTTACTTATTTATATAGGATTCGAGATCCTTGATTTTCGTTTGTATACATCTATTTGAATTTGTCTTCGGCAATTTGATTATTCTTGAACGATGGTGATTTATCTGACTTCTTCAATTCATATAATTTTGTTGCTTGATACTCACGCTGTTGATTTCTGACGTGGTCAATTTACTTGGCCACCACGGTTTCGAATTGATTTTGCTGATGTTGATTTCGTTCTTTGTTTCCTTTGACTCCGCTCAGTTGCTCACGGCCTCACCTTGATTGATATTACCAGACTTTGAATTGATTTTTACAAATTTGATTCTGTTGTGATTTTTGCATCACTACAACCTGTACTTTTGAAGCTTGATTCTCTGGTCTCTGACTTTGTCTTGTTCAACATGTGTGTTAAGCCTGTATATGTATCACTGCATATGTTGTTTACTTTGTTATCGAGTTGCACTACTTGCATATCCACATAAACTTGCTGTATCACCATTTCATGTTTACTTGAGGCTTGCACTTTAATGTCAGTCTGGTCGACACTTGTATTTTGTTGCACTGTGTTTGACATGGTCTTGTAGCATTGAAACTGTAACTTGATTTTGTTCCAATTGTCAACTCTAGTACTTGCTGTTGGACTTCATGTAGTTTTCTGATCTTCGTAAAAGCATCGTCTTTTTTCGAAACTGCTACGTAAAAATGTTCGACTTTGAACTGTTTACATATTCTATTTGTCACTGTTGCATTTCATATATATGTTTCCTAATCGTACTGTCCACTTGAGTTCACATGTATTGAGCTCTGGTTTCATTTTCATGTGCAATTTAGCTTGATCTTTGTTTCACTTGAGTTTTTGTAGTTTAGTTGCTTCACCATATTTCTGTGTTTTCATTTAGTCTTGGTTCTTGTAAGGCTGTAATTGTCTTTCTGGTCATGTATGATGTCATTTAGCTGGTTTGGTGGCGAACTTTTTCTTGTTCCTTTATGGTCCTGGTCTAGTGTTCTGATGTATGTTTGCATTGACTTCTGTCCATTGTACTACGAGTCATGTTGCATTTGTGGATGCACTTCAGTTGCTTGTATATATATGTATACAAGTGTGATGGTCTCTGGTAGTCATAGTAACATTTGATATTTTACTGTCATTTAAACTTGTTGAGTCTGGTTGCATTCTGGTTTCTCTGACCACATGTGCTAGATTGGTTGAAGTTGTTTTGAACATGGTCATTGCATTGAACTTGCACCTGTGTTGAATCCAGTTTTAAGACTCGGGTTTGACCTTGTGCTCGTGTCGTGATTTTATTTTTATTTCACTTGAGTTGAACCCGGCATGATTTGGGTTTGACCTTGTTCTCACCTGTCCCTGTAACTTTATCAAGTGTATATCGGTGTGCACGGCCTTGTAGCATGTATAGTGATACACTGTGCATGTCACAAGTTGTTCGCGTATGATGAATTCAAATTTAAATGATGACGAACAACCCAAATAACTGAGGCAAATATTATTTTCAAAATCCACATTTTATTTTATACTGCAAAAATATTTTATTTTCAATTTTACTGCATCAATGTATACTTTTGCAGATTGCTCAGATGCTGGATTCACATTGGAATGAGGTTAAAGATAAATACGAGTTGAGTGAATGAGTGATATGTAGTGAGGTCAAATGTAAATTAGAAATTGTGATATAATCAAAATTGTATTGTTATTGAAATTGTACACATATAGTGAGAGCTTGAAATTTGTACTATTCAAAAATTGTAATAAATATTTGTTTGAATAAAATTTCTATTTGAATTCAAATTCTGTGTTATTTATTTTATTCATCAAATATTTATTTAATCCGTGAAAATAAAATAGTATATTAACAAATACATTTAAATGAATATATATATGTTTATTATCATCAAACAAAAATCATATAATCGCATATTCAACAGGTTTTGAATATATCATCTTGGGGAGTCGTGTGGTGATTGTCCTTTGACCTGAAATTACGTGTGGTGACCAGAATTTTCGATTTAGGGTTCGTAATCCTAGAAAACTAAGTGGCAGCGGAGGGGTATTATTGTGATCAGAGGCAACTTCCTTGCCTTGGCTAGGTGCGGTAGAGGTCAACGAGTAAGATGGTGGCAGTCGGTGGTGATATTGTGGTCGGAGGCGCATGTATGGGGTGGTCAAACATGGAGTTTCGGCCAAGTATTGGGTTCGGTCTGGAGCTTGCGCGTGTTGCTTGATGGAGGAATTCGTGAGTGACGTGGTCGTTTTGGTTTGGTTGCCTTTTCTTTTGGTTTTTTTAATTATCAAATTCAAACTTTCTAATCATCATATCTCTCGCATACGAGGTTGGGTTCAGGCACGGTTTGTTCCGTTGCGATCATAATGAAATTTTGGACCTTTTGGAACTAGTTTGGACGAATTCTGGACTGTTTAAATTTGGGGATTATTTTGGATTTCAAATCGATTTGAAATTCAAAGGTGAGTGTTTTAACCCACCCACAACTTCTAAATTACCTTATGTTAGTTAAATTAAATTTATGACGTGATTAGAAATTTATTGATTGTTGTTTGGTATGTTAAATTATCATTTTCGTTAAATTTGACTTTTATTGCATTTAATCATCATTTAATTTAATATTGAATTTTAAATTGTCAATTTAATACCTATTATCGATTATCTATTGATTTTATTAATTGACTTGGATGATGATTGTGACGTATGTTTAATTGTTGATATTGGATGAATGGGTGTTGTATTTTATATTGTTCTAATATTGCAAGTTCCCTATGGGTTGAGATGATACATACTAGAACGATCTATAGATTAGGGAAAAATCATTGTGGGTTGAAATGATAGACTCGAGGGATTTTATGGATTTTTATTAAATTCGGGATTGCGGTTTAAAATGATATATAACTGTAAAATTGTAAATTGCGGATTAAAATGATAAATATCCATATCACTTGACCCTAGGGTAGAAAATTATATACGCACACCGGATTGATTAAATTAAATGATTTTTTGAATCTTTAAAATTTGAATTCAATTAATTGGTATTTTGAAATAGAAGTTCGATTTGTATAACTGAGTTATTTTTGAAAGTACAAGCGTAAATGTTGAGATTGGAATTGATTTAATGAATTATTCAAAGGATTTAAATTTGAATTTAAAGTTGAAGTGTCAAATATAAGTGAATTTATTGGAATTGAGTTACCGAAAAATGTTTGGATATCACTTTGAAATCTAATTAAACTAATTTAAACTATTTTAATCAATTTAAAACTAATTTTTAATCAATTTAATACTATTTTAATTTATATTAATCTATTACAATCTTTTTAATAAAAGTTAACCTACTTTACCTACTTTAAGCTAATTAAATTTATTTAATCTATTTTAAACCCATTTAATATAATTTAAAGCTATTTAATCTATTTTAAATTTATTTAATCTATTTAAAATCTACTTAATATAATCTAAATCTAATTAATCTATATTTAATCTATTTAAATCAATTTTAAAACTAATTAAATCAAATTTAAATCTATTTAAACTATTTTTATTATTTAAACTATATAAACTATTTATAATTACCTAAACCATTTTCTAAAATTTCAAACTGTGTAAATGAAGTATTTATATCTAAATCCTTGATGATGATACAACCTAAGTTGTAACTTGGAATTTATATTTTTTTTTGAAAAAGGGTATATTTAAGTAAATACGATAATTTTGGAACAAGGATTTAATTAACCTGTCTTATCGTTGAATTCAAAAATGAATATGACTTCGAAGGTAAATATGATTTTTGGAAGTGATATGATTTCAAATGTTATATGATTTCACAGGCGATTTGAGAATATGATATTTTGATAATCAAATTTTGAATTGACTTTTGAAATGTAAAAGAACCATCTGGTGTGAAATAAACGTTCGGTTGTTGAAGGGAGCGGGATCGGATATTGTCATACTCTCTGCCAATACCAAAAACCACTTTAACAACTGTGTGCGTGGTGGAGATTCCAGAAATGAAGCAGGATGGTTTGGCGAATGATTCTGTATGAGGTATTAATGTGACCCTGACTCCCATGAGTCAGCTTGATGTGGCTAAAACAGGAGCTATACTATGATGACATGGAATTTTGGGAATATAAATTTAATAATCTGTATTAATAATTAAATTGACTTGATAATTTTCTTTTACAATTGTAATTTAAATTAGCAAATTTATTCTTTTAAAAGCAAATAAATATTTAGTTGGTAAATTTTATCTTTTAAAAATTAATAAAATGTTTTCTATTTATAATGTTTGTTATATTGTAAATAGAAAAGCTTTGGATTGAATTTAACAAATAAAATCATGTTTTCAATATTTTGAAAATTTAGATTAAATTTAATATAAAACTTTTCAAAGCTATTTAAATAGTTAATTATATAGTTTCGAATTATTTAAGGTAAATGTTAATTGTTTAATATTTTTAAGCTTTAGTTTAAATTTTAAATAAAATTAACAAAAAGGTTTGTTTTATTTTATTTTTAAAATAATGCCTGATAAATATGATTTGAAAATAAATACATTAGTTTAAAGTACAATTAATTTAGTAATAGAAGTAATTTATAATCTCTTTTATAAATTATTTAAAATTAACAAGATTTGTTATTTTCAAACAGTATTAATAATGTGTTATTTTGTATATAAAATAAATATAAGAAAATAGAATTGTTATTTCAAATTGAATATAGTTATAAATTGAATTTAATTTGGATTTTCAAATTTAATTTGAATTTGAATTTAAAATTGAAATTCAAAAGACAAATATTTTAAAATGTTTTGGATTTTAAAATATGTGAATAAGCTTTTATTTATATATATAATTGGTTTTATTTTCTTTAAAGTAATTTACATATATACATTTAGATGGGAATTTGTAAATTAAGTAAAAGCTTATTATTAACATTTAAATTAAGTATTAATTACTTAAAGGACAAGTGTTAAAAATTAAGAGACAGTAGTTACAAGTGTTAGTTAATAAACTATTGCAAATGAAAAATGTTAAACTTTAAAACAAGTGTCATTTTAAAATTTTAATTTTTCTTTACTTTTAATAAACCACATTTTTACCTATATAAACATACACTTCTCATCTTATATTCTTTTTCTGATTCAAAAGCTAAGAAAACCCAAACCAATTCTCTAAACAAAAATCTAAAAATCAACAGCCTGCGATATCATTTTCAAAATCATAATCCAAAGTCCTGCATTTCATAAAACCTGTACATTTTCAAAGATCAAAATCAAAGCGTGAACTCAATTCTTCAGCCTGGAATCAAAAGCAATGGTATTCAAGTATTTTCCAGATCTATGCATGCAGTTTCAAAAGCAAGTTAATCAAGTCTTTAGTCATCTCTGTATATTTCAATAACAAGCATGCAGTTTTAAAAACAAAGCACATTTCTCAATTATTCAAGCTTTTCAAGTTCTTTTTCAAATTCCAGATTTTAGCCTAAAGGCTGTACACTGCCCTCTGTTCATCATTTTTTTTCAAGTGAGTAACATTTTTCTAAAAGCTTTAGTATAAGAAATCTGTTGCATGATAATTTCTGGAAATAAAGTATGTATTGTGTGGATGTATATGATTGAATTTTCTGTGTGTATGTGAATGTATAGATATATGCTGCTGTTGTATCTGTTTTTGCCTATACTTAGTTTTAGAAGCTAAGATTTTGATCAAAATCCATTTCCTCTTAAACCAATCTCTGTTAGGACTTAAGTTTCAAACAAAACTTATTTGTTTGATAATAGAGTATGTTTAAAAATTTTATTTAAGTTAAAATAAATTGGAAATTTCTCTGGAAACCAAAATGGACAGGGAAGCTTAAGTTTTGTGTAAATTTCAAACAAACAAATTTATTGTTTTAGGCATATGATCTGAAACATTATCCAAAATCATGATTTTTAGAAGTGATATCATAATTTTTAGTTTGGTAATTTCTGAGATAAACAGAATTGAAGGTTTTTGGGGTTTTTGCCATTTTCTGGCGATCGACGTGGTGGTCCGCGTCGAGGTTATGGTCGAAGGTGGCTGGTAGATGGATGGTCTCAGGAAAATTGGGTTGAGATTTTTCTGATGGCCGTAGTGGCCAGGGGATGGCAATTTAGGGTTTTGTGGGGGTGTTTGGGTGGTCTATGTTCACGGGGCAATGGCGAAGTCTTGGATGGATCAGAGGTGTTTGCGATGGGGGGAATCGTTGCTGGAAGTTGAGGCGAGTTTGCGGCATGATCGACGAGGTTTCTTAGGGACTAGATCACCGGCGGTGGGTGTTTTTCCGATGATGGCTCTTTCCAGTAATCGAGTGATGTGTTCGATTTTGACTCGAAGCTGGAATCTTCGTTCTGGGTGGACAATTGTACAGGCGAGGTCAGCTTGGGTTTGTCGATGGTCGGGGAGATGATCGTAGGTGGTCGGAGCCACCGTGCATATGCATGGTGCATTACTGAGTGTCAGGTTTGGTTTGGGGTGATGGCTTGAAAATAAGCTCTTGATTTTGGGGTTTAGACTCGAGTGAATGCTCGGGTTGATTCGTGAGTAATATTCCAGATTTTTAAACTTAAAACACTTAACCAAAATTCTGAAGAAAAGAAAGTGTTTTCTCAAGGCCAGACTCGAGTATAGTTCGGGTTGAACCCGAAGCTGGTTTCAAAACATGTTTTAAAAAAAAAATTAGGCAATAGGTTTTGAAATTTTTAAATGAATTTGATTTAAAACTCTTATATAAATTTCCTTTATATAAGATAATCGTTTCATTAACATTAGTTAAGCGGTTGGTTAAATTATTTTAATTTTGTTAATTTGTAAATATTTTGAAACTTAATTTTGAAATGAAATTTAAAGGTAAGTTTTAAAGTGTAATGTTTTAAATGAACATGTTAATGACAATTTAGTCATTAATAAGGAAAATAATTTATTTTAAATTTATTAAGATTAAAATTATTTGAGATTGGTTAAATTAATAAGGTAATTAAAGAGTCATTAATTTATTTAATTAATTAATGATTATAGATTAATAAATAAGTAATTAAGGGTTGTAAATTAGTTAATTAGGGATTAATTAATTTGTAATTAAGGATCATTAATTAGATAATTGAAGGTTTTTAATTAATGATTAGAAATTAATTAATCAAGTAATTAAAGGTTAATTAAGTATAGTTAAGCACTTAATTAATTAGGTAGTTAAAGATGAATTAATTTGTCATTGGAAATTTATTTAATTTATAATTAATGATGGTTAATTTAATGTAATTACTTAAGGAAAGTAATTAAAAGAATTATTAATAGTTAATGAAGATCATTAACTATCGATATTAAATAATTAATTAATGTGATTAATTTTTATAATTAATTATATGAATTAATTAAAAATAATCATTTATGGAATTGTTTAAGTATAATTACTTAATGAAAGTAATTAGAGGGATTAATTACTAAGTGTAATTAATTAAATTAATGTGATTAGTTAAGTTAATTAGTTAGTTTGATTAATTTAAAATAATCATTGGATAATGGGTTAAGTATAATTACTTAGTGTAATTTATAAAGTACAATTACTTAGTGAAGTAATTAGTGGGTAATTACTGGATGTAATTAATTGAAGAATGGTAGTAGTTTTGGGCTTAATTACTTTGTGTAATTAATATGAAGGATGATTACTTAGTGAAAGTGATTAATAATTAATTAGTTAGTGTAGTTAATTTAAGAATTGATTAATAAAGTTATTTGAAGATAATTAAGTGATGTAATTAATTAAGGGTAATTAATTACTAATGTGATTAATCAGGACTGATTAATGAATAAAGATTAATTATCTAATGTGATTAATTAGAACAATAATTAATTAAAGAAGTAATTAAGGATCATTAATTAATATAATTAATGAAATAATTAAGGGATTGATTAATTAAGGTTAATTAATCAATAATAAGTGATTATAGAGTAATTATTTAATGTAATTGATTAAGGATTAATGTAACTAATTTTAGTTAATTAATTAAATGAAGTAATTAAAGGTTAATTACTGTAAATGATTAAGGATAATTAATTTGTGTAATTAATCAAGGATAATTACTTAATGCAATTAGAGGATAGTTAATCAAGGGTGATTAATTAAGATGGATACTTAGATGATGATTAATTAATCAATTTGTAATTAACTAATGGTTAAGTAAGCAAGATTTATAGTAATGAAAGTAATTAATTTAATTTATTTTAAATTAATTAGAGATAGAAGTAATTAATTTAATTCATTTTAAATTAATTATAGATGGAGTGATTAATATATCTTTGCTTATGGATGGCTGAATGTTATTGAATGCCTTGAATTGTTTATGATATTAGATATGTGCTGATCTGTGATATTGGATGCTCTGGTTGAATGGTGATGAAATGAATTATCTATTGGTGATATTGTGAATTATCTATCTGTGTGAATATAGATAATGAATTGAATTGTTTAACTTTAAAATTACTTGGCTTTAAAGGACGGCGTTTTGGATTTCGATGAGACCGAGATTGGGTTTCCAGATTTGGATATCCGAAAACCACATTAATCCTAATTAACGATAGGTCGTGAATCTCATGTAAATATGAAGATTCAGAGTGCAAGAATTATTGTCGTTAACTCTGAGGGTGATTCCAAAATGAGTGTAACGAGATAATGCCTTCGGTTTCGTTCGAACCCGAAACGAACTTGTATGGATTGAATGCTTTCAGAACATCGTCAGGTGGACGATGAGCATTCTAAGAGATGTGTTCTCTAAAGGTAATCGTAGCCTCAAGCCTCATCAACCGGGAATGGCTAAAACATGGGAGATGCAGCGAGGCTAAGTGAGTCGCGCTCAAGTAGGACAAGATCTTCCCCGGTCTAGAAGTCCCTTTATATTTGGCTGTGTGTTGCAGTTGATTGCAACAACTGCCAGGGTTGTCTTGTTCGAGACTATCAAGTAAGGGATGGTTCGCGCCTTGTGTTGTTGGGGATTTAGGGTGGATCCTCGGTGCGGTGATCTAGGCCACGTACTGTGACGGGCGGTACCTCAGTAGCCCTGCCATTGTATGGAATCCAATCTCCAATAAGTGTCGTACGTTTTAGTTGCGCCCAACTATGTTGGAATGTGAGATGTAAGCATTCGATCTATTTCTATATTTTATTTGAAAACCCTAGACACTGTTATAATATAACTGGATTTCCTATCAAATGTTTGGTTGTCGTAAGGTAAAAACTTTTCCGTGTTTATGTGCGGGAAGTCTTACGAGATACCTTTTGTTTTCAAAGGTTTTTCAAAGTTAAGCAACTTTAACCTGCTACTCACACCAGACCCATGTCTGACCCGGAGTTTCTTTTTTCTGTTTTCTTAAACTCTTGGGTATTCAAATTTTTACGAGTAGCCAAGGATTCAAGTTAGATTTGATGAATTATGGAGGAGAAATGGAGCAGGAGGCTTCATCATTTGTAGATATATAGCGTTCCGTTGTATTGGTATTTCTGTGATGTATTTGAGTTGTAATGACTAGACAAGTGTTTATAACTGTCTAATATGTGTTGTTTAAGCTGTGTAACTCTGATAGATGTTGTATACTATGTAATATCTTATGTGATTAATATAATTTATTCGTTCCCCTGTTGAGATTCTATTGTTGTTTCTTTCTTTCTTCTCTATCTTTTCTCCTTTCTATCCCTTTCTTTCTTAAAGATGATGCATCTTTCGATGGAAAGAGAGGCGGGTCGTCTCATTTTTGGTATCAGAGCGCTAAGTTGTGTGAATACCTAGGCTTTGGAGTGATTTCTTTCTTGAGAGAGCGTACTTGTATTTATATATATATATATATATATATAATTATATATATTTATTTCTACCTGTTTATTGGGTTACCTGTTCGGGTTTTCCAATTAGAGTTCTAGAGGTAGGAAGGGTAGTGGTGTGTGTAGCACGACTACTAATGGAAGGAGTCTGAATGTTTGAGGTTGGAGGAGTGTCTGCCGAGACTATAGACCTAATACCGTCTTAAGTAAGCTTTGTTGTGGTGTAAGGATTTTACCAATCTCTGAAGGAAGCCTTTTGAGGTTCGGAGTCCATCTTTAAAGTGCAAGTTTGGATGAGTAGAGTTTGGATCTGTCGGTTGAGCAGAAGCGAGTGATGGTATCTTGGCAACTTCGGGAAGGAGCAACTGTTTGGTGAGACGCAGTGATTATGGATGTTTTGGAAGATGTTTCTTTTGGAGCAAGTTTAAGAAAGTGTGTCTGCACCGGTGATGAGGCTAGGTTCTGCAGGGTGTTTTTATTTGGTTGAGGCTCGAGTTTCTTGAGAAAATGTCTGCATATCTCTAGGCTCTATGTAGGATTGGATTTTTTGGCTTGAGGTTTGAAGAGCTTTGGATAGGAAATTTTTGGCATCAATGTCAGCAGTGCATCTCGAAGTGTTCTGTGTGCCGACAAGGAGGTCATATGGCTAAGCAGTTTTCTAAAGGTGGAGGTGGATCCGTTTCTTAGATAGATTAGCTAGATAAGCATAAGCTGTTTTGATTGGTAAAGAGAGAACATTTGCTTTGGAAATTGGGCTGGGTTGATTGCTAAAGTGACTTGCGATAGTTGAGTGTTCTCTTGAGTTGTCAGAGATTTTTCGGATGTCTTTGTAGAAGTCAAGGTCTGCCATAGTATCTGGGGATTGAATGTTATTATCGACTAAGATTGCAGGAGTGATATCAGTGGTTCAGCTTATAGAAGGATGGTTCCTAGAGAGAGGGTTTGGTGAAGCAGCTTAGGATTTTGTAGTACTTCTGAGTTTTCTCTTTATGGATCTGTTGAACCGTGTCTTCTGGGATGTGTTGGACTATTTTGTGCTCGTGATCATCGACGGATTTTGTCATCCACTTCAGATCAGAGTTGAGCAGCGGAAGCAAGGTAGCAACCGTTCTAGAATGGAAGCAACCCTAGACTCTTTGGAAGTTCACAGTTTTCTTGGATTAGAGGGTTTTTATAGGAAGTTTTCCAGGATCTGATGGCGAGATTGGTGAGTGCTCCTGTTTGTCTTTTCGGAATAAGAGAAGTAAGTTTGAAGTCTACTGATGGTAGTAGAGTTTGTGTTCTTGATTTTGGTTGATCTTGAGAGAATCATTCTGTTGGTTTGTTTTTGGTTCAGTTTGTTTCTAGAGGCATCAGCGAAGGTTGAGCTGATTAGGAAGGATGAAGGCAGCCCAGGATCATCAGATGAGTTTTGTGGATAAGAGATGAAGGAATTTGGATTTTGTAGTCGGAGATTTAATTTTGGATAAGTTTTCTTCGATCAAAGGAGCTATCAGATTTGGTAAGATTGGGAGGACCGCTCCGAGGTATTTTGGATCTTTTCTATGTTCTAGTAGGATTAGTGTTTTTTGGTCTTCAGTGTTGAGTGCCAGTTTGGAAGACTGGAACTCAGTGTATTTCACGTATCTCTAAGGGAGAACGTGTGTGATCCATCTCTGGTTTTGGAACCAGCAGTTCTGGCGGTTTTGGTAATTGACCAGGATTTGTCTGTAGTCTGATATCCTGTTCAGTTTTGTAGATCTAGATGAGTAGGAGCTCTGTAGCTTAGTTGTGTAGATTGTTTGGATTCATAGAGCGAGTATTCCAGTGTTTAAACCTGGGAAACTCTAGATAGTGCTAGGAAAGTCTATCTTGATTTGTGTCAGGATCATTAGATTTGTTTGATTGTGAATTTGTTGCTATGGTTGTTAGCATATGGTAGATAAAATATGCTTGTGGTTTAAAATTAAAATTTTAAGATGGGTTACAAAATTATCTTTGCTTTTAAACTTCGGGGACGAAATTCTTTTAAGGGGGGAGGAATGTGATGACCAGGAATTTTGGGGAATATAAATTTAATAATCTGTATTAATAATTAAATTGATTTGATAATTTTATTTTATAATTGTAATTTAAATTGGCAAATTTATTCTTTTAAAAGAAAATAAATATTTAATTGGTAAATTTTATCTTTTAAAAATTAATAAAATGTTTTCTATTTATAATGTATATATATTTGTATATATTGTAAATAGAAAAGCTTTTGATTGAATTTAACAAATAAAATCATGTTTTCAAATTCTAATATATTTTGGTAATTTGGAAATTTTGATTAAATTTAATATAAAACTTTTCAAAGCTATTTAAATAGTTAATTATATAGTTTCAAATTATTTAAGGTAAATGTTAATTTTTTAATATTTTTAAGCTTTAGTTTAAATTTTATATAAAATTAGCAAAAAGGTTTGTTTTATTTTCTTTTTAAAATAATGCCTAATAAATATGATTTGAAAATAAATATATTAGTTTAAAATAAAAATTACATATGATACATTAATTCATTTAGTAATAGAAGTAATTTATAATCTCTTTTATAAATTATTTAAATTAACAAGAGTTGTTATTTTCAAACAATATTAATAATGTGTTATTTTATATATAAACATAAATATAAGAAAATAGAATTGTTATTTCAAATTGAATATGGTTATAAATTGACTTTAATTTGGATTTTCAAATTTAATTTGAATTTGAATTTAAAATTGAAATTCAAAAGACAAATATTTTAAAATGTTTTGGATTTTAAAAAATATGAATAAGCTTTTATTTGTTTATATAATTGGTTTTATTTTCTTTAAAGTAATTTACATATATACATTTAGATAGGAATTTGTGAGTTAATTAAAAGCTTATTATTAACATTTAAATTAAGTAGTAATTACTTAAAGGACAAGTGTTAAAAATTAAGAGACATTAGTTACAAGTGTTAGTTAATAAACTATTACAAATGACAAATGTTAAACTTTGAAACAAGTGTCATTTTAAAATTTTAATTTTTCTTTATTTTTAATAAACCACATTTTTACCTATATAAACATATACTTCTCATCTTCTATTCTTTTTCTAATTCAAAAGCTAAGAAAACTCAAACCAATTCTCTAAACAAATATCTGAAAATGAACAGCCTGTGGTGTCATTTTCAAAATCATAATCCAAAGTTCTGCATTTCTTAAAACCTATACATTTTCAAAGATCAAAATCAAAGTGTGAACTCAATTCTTCAGCCTGGAATCAAAAGCAATGGTATTCAAGTATTTTCCAGATCTATGCATGCAGTTTCAAAAGCAAGTTAGTCAAGTCTTTAGTCATCTCTGTATATTTCAAAAACAAGCATGCAGTTTTAAAAACAAAGCACATTTCTCAATTATTCAAGCTTTTCGAGTTCTTTTTCAAATTCCAGATTTTAACCTAAAGCCTGTACACTGCCCTCTGTTCATCATTTTTTTAGGCGAGTAACATTTTCTAAAAGCTTAAGTATAAGAAATCCGTTGCATGATAATTTCTGGAAATAAAGTGTGTATTGTGTGGATGTATATGATTGAATTTTCTGTGTGTATGTGAATGTATAGATATATGCTTGCTGTTGTACCTGTTATTGCCTGTACTTAATTTTAGAAGCTAAGATTTTGATCAAAATCCATTTCCTCTTATACTAATATCTGTTAGGACTTAAGTTCCACACAAAACTTGCTTTTTTGATCATAGAGTAGGTTTAAAAATTTTATTTAAGTTAAAATAAATTGGTAATTGCTTTGGAAACCAAAATGAACAGGAAAGCTTTAGTTTTGTGTAAATTTCAAACATACAATTTTATTGTTTCAGGCATATGATCTGAAACATTATCCAAAATCATGATTTTTAGAAGTGATATCATAATTTTTAGTTTGGTAATTTCTGAGATAATTGGAGGTTTTTGGGGGTTTTGCCATTTTCTGGCGATCGACGTGATGGTCGACGCCGAGGTTGTGGTCGAAGGTGGCTGGTAGATGGATGGTCTCAGGAAAATTGGGTTGAGATTTTTCTGATGGCCGTAGTGACCAGGGGATGGCAATTTAAGGTTTTGTAGGGTGTTTGGGTGGTCGATGTTTTCGGGGTAATGGCGAAGTCTTGGATGGATCGGAGGTGTTCACGATAGGGGGAATCGTAGCTGGAAGTCGAGGCGAGTTTGCGACGTGATCAGCGAGGTTTCTCAGGGAATAGATCACCGACGGTGGGCGTTTTTCCGATGATAGCTCTTTCCAGTAAGGGGTAATGGGTTCGATTTTGACTTGAAGCTGGAATCGTCGTTCTGTGTGGACGATTATGTAGACGAGGCCGGTTTGGGATTGCGATGGCCGGGGAGATGACCGTAGGTGGTCGGAGCCACCGTGCATGTGCACGGCGCATTGCTGAGTGTCAGGTTTGGTTTAGGGCGATGGCTTGAAGATGAGCTCGTGATTTTGGGGTTTAGACTCGAGTGAATGCTTGGGCTGATTCGTGAGTAGTATTCCAGATTTTTAAACTTAAAACACTTAACCAAAATTTTGAAGAAAAAAAAGAGTTTTCTCAAGGCCAGACTCGAGTATAGTTTGGGTTGAACCCGAAGCTGGTTTCTAAACATGTTTAAAAAAAAATTAAAGCAAAAGGTTTTGAAATTTTTAAATGAATTTATTTAAAACTCTTATATAAATTTCCTTTATATAA
Source organism: Allium cepa (assembly GCA_030765085.1). NCBI lineage: Eukaryota > Viridiplantae > Streptophyta > Magnoliopsida > Asparagales > Amaryllidaceae > Allium > Allium cepa. The sequence continues at coordinate 69,666,404 of CM060930.1, read as the reverse complement.
GATAAGTGTTTCGTTAACACTAATTAAGAGGTTGGTAAAATTGTTTTAATTTTGTTCATTTGTAAATATTTTAAAACTTAATTTTGAAATGAAATTTAAAGGTAAGTTTTAAAGTGTAATATTTTAAATGAACATGTTAATGACAATTTAGTCATTGATAAGGAAAATAATTTATTTTAAATTTATTAAGATTAAAATGATTTGAGATTGGTTAAATTAATAAGGTAATTAAAGAGTCATTAATTGATTAATTAATTAATGATTATGGATTAATAAATAAGTAATTAAGGGTTGTAAATTAGTTAATTAGGGATTAATTAATTTGTAATTAAGGATCATTAATTAGATAATTAAAGATTTTTAATTAATGATTAGAAATTAATTAATCAAGTAATTAAAGGTTAATTAAGTATAGTTAAGCACTTAATTAATTAGGCAATTGAAGATGAATTAATTTGTAATTAAAAATTTATTTAATTTATAATTAATGATGGTTATTTTAAGTGTAATTACTTAAGGAAAGTAATTAAAGAATTGCTAATGGTTAATGAAGATCATTAACTAGGGATTATTAAATCATTAATTAATGTGATTAATTTTAATAATTAATTATATTCATTAATTAAAAATAATCATTTGTGGAATTGTTTAAGTGTAATTACTCAATGAAAGTAATTAGAGGTATTAATTACTCAATGTAATTAATTAAATTAATGTGATTAGTTTAAGTTAATTAATTAGTTTAATTAATTTAAAATAATCATTAGATGATGGGTTAAGTTTAATTACTTAGTATAATTTATAAAGTATAATTTTTAGTGAAGTAATTAGTGGGTAATTACTGGATGTAATTAATTGAAGATTGGTAGTAGTTTTAGGTATAATTACTTTGTGTAATTAATATGAAGGATAATTACTTAGTGAAAGTAATTAATAATTAATTACTTAGTGTAATTAACTTAATAATTGATTAATAAAGTTATTTGAAGATAATTAAGTGATGTAATTAATTAAGGGTAATTAATTACTAATGTGTTTAATCAAAACTGATTAATGAATAAAGATTAATTATCTAATGTGATTAATTAGAACAATAATTAATTAAATAAGTAATTAAGGATCATTAATTAATATAATTAATGAAGTAATTAAGGGATTGATTAATTAAGGTTAATTAATCAATAATAAGTGATTATAGAGTAATTAATTAATGTATTAATTAAGGATTAATGTAACTAATTATAGTTAATTAATTAAATGAAGTAATTAAAGGTTAATTACTGTAAATGATTAAGGATAATTAATTTTTTTAATTAATTAAGGATAATTACTTAATGTAATAAGAGGATAATTAATCAAGGGTGATTAATTAAGATGAATACTTAGATGATGATTAATTAATTGTTTTGTAATTAATTAATGGTTAAGTAAGCAAGATTTATAGTATTGAAAGTAATTAATTTAATTTATTTTAAATTAATTTAGTTTATATTAAATTAATTGGAGATAGAAGTAATTAATTTAATTCATTTTAAATTAATTATAGATGGTGTAATTAATAGATCTTTGCTTATGGATGGCTGAATGTTATTGAATGCCTTGAATTATTTATCTCTGGTATGAGATATGTGTTGGTTTGTGATATTGGATGCTCTGGTTGAATGGTGATGATATGAATTATCTATTGGTGATATTGTGAATTATCTATCTTTGTGAATATATATAATGAACTGAATTGTTTTAACCTTAAAACAACTTGGCTTTAAAAGACGTCGTTTTGGATTTCGATGGGATCGGGATCAGGTTTCTAGATTTGGATATCCGAAAAACACATCGATCCAAAATAACAATAGGTCGTGAATCTCAAGTAAAGATGAAGATTCAGAGTGCAAGGGTTATTGTCGTTAACTCTTTGGGTGATTCCAAAATGAGTGTAACGAGATAATGCCTTCGGTTTCGTTCGAACCCGGAATGAACTTGTATGGATTGAATGCTTTCAGAACATCGTCAGGTGGACGATGAGCATTCTAAGAGATGTGTTCTCTAAAGTTAGCCTCAAGCCTCATCAACCGGGAATGACTAAAACAGGGGAGATGCAGCAAGGCTAAGTGAGTCGCGCTCAAGTAGGACAAGAGCTTCGCCTATCTAGAAGTCCCTTTATACTCGACTGTGTGGGGGCAGTTGATTGCAACAACTGCCGGGGTTGTCTTGTTCGGAACAATCCAGTAAGGGATGGTTCCAGCCTTGTGTTGTAGGGAATTTAGGGTGCATCCTTGGTACGGTGATCTAGGCCACGTACTATGACGGGCGGTACCCCAGTAGCCCTGCCATTGTATGGAATCCAATCTCCAATAAGTGTCGTACGTTTTAGTTGTGCCCAACTATGTTGGAACGTGAGATGTAAGCATTCCAGGTATTTCTGTATTTTATTTGAAATCCCTAGACACTATTATAATATAACTGGATTTCATATCAAATGTTTTGGTTGTCGTAAGGTAAAAACTTTTCCGTGTTTATGTGCGGGAAGTCTTACGAGATACCTTTTGTTTTCAAAGGTTTTTCAAAGTTAAGAAACTTTGACCTGTTACTCACACCAGACCCATGTCTGACCCGGAGTTTTTTTTTCTGTTTTCTTAAACTCTTGGGTATTCAAATTTTTACGAGTAGCAAAGGATTCAGGTTAGCTTTGACGAATTCTGGAGGAGAAATGGAGCAGGAGGCTTCAGCGTTTGTAGATATATAGCGTTCCGTTGTATTGGTATTTCTATGTTGTATTTGAGTTGTAATGACTAGACAAGTGTTTATAACTGTCCAGTATGTGTTGTTTAAGCTGTGTAACTCTGATAGATGTTGTATACTATGTAATATCTTATGTGATTAATATAGTTTACTCGTTCCTCTGTTGAGATTCTATTGTTTCTTTCTTTCTTCTCTATCCTTTCTCCTTTCTATCCCTTTCTTTCATAAAGATGATGCGTCTTTCTGTGGAAAGAGAGGAGGGTCGTCTCATTTACCGGGCCAAGTGAGGTCATTCTTCCGATCGGACACATTTCTTCAACACTATATTCTGACATTGTGATTGATTTGGTGGCCACTCTTTATTTTGATTTGGGAGTGTGTTTCGAGGTGGATGGTAGTAGCTGCTATGCGTTACCACCAATTCGGGAGTGCAATTAGTATATCTACCTTGGCATTGCCTCGAATACCTTGTCGCAAGCCTTATTGCGCCTTTTACGAGTTTGTTTTGTAGCATACCTATGGAGAGGAGCGTACGATGCTATATAAACTATGGGAATATATAAAATGTGTTAAGGGGATATGGGTAATGCCTTAACACTATTTTAATACATTTACTTTACTGTAGACATATTATAATAGTGTATTGTACTACATAGTAGATAGTTTAACAGATCCTTTGGGGATGGGAATCCCGAACATCTCCTAAGTTACTGCACTCAGGTTAGACACTATAGGAGATGCCAAACCCGTAAACGTCTCTGACGCTGTTTCACTCATATTTATTTACCGTTGATTTAACTTACATTAGATCTTTTAGTTCTGACTCGAGTATTTTGTCCTTTCAATTCGCTCGGGTCAGCCTGAGCATTTCAGGGTTGAAGACCTTATTTCTGGAGGACAAAGACGAAGATTTTGTACTATTACTATTTATTATGTTTATTCCACTGCACCATGTTGTTCCGTTGCGTTTATTTATTTATTTATTTGTTTGTTTATTTATTTATTCTGGTTGTCTGTAACTCTGATTCTATATTGTATAACTATATTCAGATGTTATTTATAAAACAGCTTCATGAACTGTTATTTGAATATTATATTTTACCATTCCACCGCGAGATTCTATATTTTTTTTCTTTCTCTGCTTTTTCTTATTTACCTCATAACAATTTGCCCTTTTGAATGGTGATCGGACGTGTGTGGTTTTTCATCGATTTAAACTATCCAAAAAAGGTAGGTCGTTACAGTTGGTATCAGAGCTTTGGTTTGACGATAACTTAGCTTTGTGAGGTCTGATTCATATAGAATCAGGGTAGTAATACCCTAGAATGAGTCACTGAGTGTATATAGATGAGAGAGTGTATTTGTTAGTGTTATAAACTGGTTTTTGTATTATGTTAATTTGTTCCGTTTTGTATTTAAAAATTATGGTCGGTGAATATGACACTATGACATCGAATGGGATTTCTAAACACCTAATAGGGCAGACAGACACAATACTTGTTTTCAAATATAGGTAAATGAAATAATTTTGCTATTATATATTTTGTATATAAAATAATAAATTTTATAAATGATATAGTTGGTTATTATATATTTGTTTGTTACGTTGTGAAATTTTCTATATACTAATTGAAAAATAAGATTTACAAATAAAATGAATATAAATTGGAATCTGAGAAATTAAGTTCCGGAATTTTGAAAATTTCTTTTAAAAGATTTTGGAACATAATATTAATATTATTTGGAAGTATCTTCTGATATAAATATTCAATTGGATTTGGAAGAAATGTTTTAAAAGAACTTTGGAAGGAAATAAATTCTGTACTCCCCTCTCTGTCGTTGGAAAATAATTTCGATGACGAGTGCACACATCATCGACGGTCATTTTCGAGTTTTAAAGTGGGAAGGCTGTTGTAGTAGTTTACTACACTCTGTTTTGATAACAAAACTTAATTTTAAATTTCCAAATATGATTGAATATATATAAAAGATATGATTGCGCGCACACACACATACATACATATATATTGCTATAAAATAATTGAAAGGGAACCCCGTATTTAGTTCTTAAGTTTCTGCAAATTGGAAATTTCAATTATTATAATGAAATAAACTCTTGACAATTTTAATAATTGGAAACTTTTAATATGCGTAACTAGAAACTAAATGATAAATGAAATAGATAAGGAATTTAAAATCTGTAAACTATAAATAAAAAGTATATGAAAAAAAGAAAATGTAACTATTGAACATTTTGTTAATTAATATAAATGTTATAACTTATGTAACCTTCTATGGCATTCTAAAACATACATATATATAACTTACCAAAACGTAAAAGTTGAAATGTTAATAAGAATAGGTAATAGAATATTATATAAGTAAAACTTGAAAAAATGGAAGTGTCCGATGGAATTACCTCTATAAATAAGAATTCTAATGTTATTAATTGTTATAAACTTAAGTTAACAACTTAAAATGCTACTAATTAAATGCAATGAAGGTGAATAATGTAAGAAAAGTGATTATTAACTTAGGTAACATTTTAAGCTATTTATACTCAGATTTAATGGTAAAAGGTGGAAACTGTAAGTAAAAAAGTATAAACTTGTATTAATATTGAAGCCATTCATAATTTTTTTTTTTTTGTAAATTGATAAGACTTTATTAAGGCATTTCAGCCCAAATTGCAGCCCAATACGAGCTATACATACATATCCGACAAAGGAACTCTTACAACTCAAAATTTCCAAAATTAAAAACAGTTTTCGTCGTCCTCTATATCGTCATGGCGGCCGCAGGTAGCTTGTACTTGGGTTTCCCCCCGATGTTCGATTCTGATCCTCTCCTGCAATTCGAACTCCACTTAATTCCAGCGAGGTATTTTCCCACTCTTTGATTCTCCTTCGTACCAGTTGCATGTCATTTCTCACCAATTTGCTAACCTCTGTGTGATTTCTTTGTTTTTTCTGGAATACGCGACGATTCCTTTCCTTCCAAATTCTCCAAACTGTTGTTGTGATAGCAATGCTGGCCATCTTGGATTTGACGTCTACGCCTCTCCGTTGCACCAGGTGATTTATCTCTTCCTCTAAAGTATTAGCATCCATTGTTGTGTTTGTTTGTGTTTTGCATCGATTCCATACTTCTTTCGAAGCATGTTTAAAAGTTTGGAAGTTGGCAAGAAAGAAAAATGCACTCTAAGTCAAACAACCTTAGCTTGGGGATCTTCATCAAGGGGACTACTTGGTTCTGAATCTAGGTGCCCATTCCATTTATTTTTTTGTTTTCTTACCTTTTGGAGTAATTTTATGTTAGCAGGAAAAGAATAAATGCTCATGCGATTCCTCTTCTAGGTTGCATAATTCACATTTATTTTCATTTAAGATCCCCCATTTTACAAGTCTATCCTTTGTAGGCAGTCTTTTAAGAATTGCTTTGTAAGTTGTGAACGCCATTTTTGGGTTATTTGCATTATTCCATATGATTTTGCTCCATTCAACCTTATTGTCTCGTTTCCTTATCTCTTCCCAAGCTGATTTAGTAGTGAATTCACTTCCTGTAGGTTTCCATGTCCAGATATCATTTTCTCTGCCTCTGTATATTGGCATATATTGTATTTCCTTTTTAATATCCTGGTTTACTGGCAGTTGTGAGCAGTTCCATGTGTTGTTGATTATTATATCTGAGACTTTTCTATTGGGGCATCCATAATCTGAGTAAGTATGTAATCCCAATATATTGATCAACGATTTTCCTGTTATCCAGGGGTCCTTCCATAAGTCAGTTTCTCTTCCCATGGCTATTTCTTTCGTACTACAAGAAGCTAGTGTTTCTCTTATTCTCATGATAGCTTTCCAATTTGTCGAAGCATTGTTATCTATTTGCATGCACCAGAAATTTCCTTTAATGTATCTGCTCCTCATCCAATTCCCCCATAGTCCTTTACCTGTGATTATTTTCCAAGCTTGTTTTAGAGTGTAAACCAGCCTCATTTCTTTAATTCTTCTCAAACCCACTCCTCCTTCTTCTTTGGGTCTACACAGCTTATCATATTTAATTTTATGCATGCCTCCTTTCCAAATGAAATCTGCACACACTTTTCTATCTTCTGGGTTGAAACATCTGGTAGTTGGAAGGTTTGCAGCCAGAAATTTATTTTGGAATGAATTACCATGTGTACTAGTTCAATTCTTCCTGCTAGCGATAACAGTTTGGAACTCCATCCTTGCAATTTTTCCCTTATCGAAGAGATTAAGATTGCACATTCTCTGTCAGTTATTTTATTTGATGATAAAGGGACCCCTAGATATTTCACAGGGAGAGCATCTTCTTCCACTTTTAAGATATCTAGTATCTCATTTTTCTTGCTACATGTTTTGTTGAAATAACACTTAGTTTTTTGTTCATTCATTTTAAGTCCTGTGTATCTCTCTAGATTGCAGAAAATGTCCTTGATTGCTCTAGCTGATGTGTTGGTGGCTTTTATACATATGAGCAAATCATCTGCGTAGAGTAGGTGGGTCACTATAGGCTGAATGTTATATATAGGCTGGATTTTCCTATTATAAGTCGCCAGCTCCATTTGTAACAAGAAGTATTCCATGGCAATAGAAAACAAGTAAGGGGATAGAGGATCACCCTGTCTGATCCCTCTATTGGAGCCCATAAACCCTTTCGGTACACCATTTATCAGGATAGAAAAGGTTGGAGTTGATATGCATTCTCTTATTATGTTCACAAATCTTGAGGGAAAACCCATATTTTTTAACATGTGAATTATAAAATTTCTATTTATTTTATCATATGCTTTATGAAGATCCACTTTAAGGCAGAATTTATCCGTACCTGGTTTGTTGAAGTTTCTAACCAGTTCATGTGCCATCAATGAGTTTTCAGAAATGCTTCTCCCTTTGATGAATGCACTTTGACTTTCTGAGATAAGGTCAGGTAATACGAGTTTCAATCTGTTGCAAAGTATCTTGCTTAGAATTTTGTAAATCACATTACAACAAGATATAGGTCGGTAGTCTTCAATTCTTGATGGGTTATCCTTTTTTGGGATGAGACATATGAATGTATGATTAATTTCTTTGACAAATTTTCCATTTAGGAATATATCCTGCATTGCTGATAATATTTCATCTTTCAGTGAATCCCAATGGAGTATGAAGAACTTGGATCCCAGTCCATCTGGACCGGGACTAGAGTCCATATGAATGCTTCTCACAGCTTCCAAAACCTCTACCATGGTGATTCTCTTGTCCAGCATCCTTCTACTCCTGGAGTTTACCATTCTCCTGCTATGTATAATTGCTAAGGAGTTGTTAATTTCTCCATTAAACATGTCATTATAATATTTTAATGCTTGTTCTTCAAATTCAGAACTGTTTATACTTTCGTTCCCCTCTTGATCAATCAGATGATAGTTATAGTTGAAGTTCTGCCTGACTGCGATTTTAGTGTAGAAAAATTTTGTGCATTCATCTCCTTCAGTTAACAATTTTTCTTTAGCTTTCTGTTTGAGTTCAATGGCTTTTATTCTGAGTGCTTCTTTTAGATTGTTTTGATATTGATAGTACAGCTTCCATGTTTCTTCAGTAGATCCTCCATTATCAATAATTATCAATGTTTCTTCACACATTTTTTGAAGGTTGGTGATCTGATCATCATTTTTTGTTCTTGTTCTGTTCCCTTCTTTCAGTTGCTTCTTGACTATCTTAAGGATTTGCACAAGCTTGTAGCATTCTGTTCCTTCTTCTCTAGGAATGTCATTTATGTGGATGGCTTCTGAGTAGCCTTTTAATTCATGCCATTGATTAGAGTACCTGAAAGGTTTCCCTTTTATATATAAATTTTCCCCTTTTAAGTTAATAAGTATGGGACAGTGATCACTTGTTGATGGGGGTAAGATATTTACTCTAGTGTTAGACAGTTTATTTATGCATGCTACATTTACCAATGCTCTGTCTAGTCTACAGGATATTTTCTTACATTCACCACTTCTCCATGTGAATTTCAGGCCACAATGGACTGGTTCCAATAATCCTGCCCTAATTATGCAGTTATTAAATTCTTCTAATTGGGATACTTTGACGGTGAGCCCTCCTTTTTTTCCTCTGCTTTGAGTACAGCATTAAAATCCCCCATAACAATCCATGGTTCTTTTATCTTGCTGCTCATATCTATGATAGTTTTCCATAGATTATTGCGATGCGAAGTTAGGTTGCTAGCATATACACAGCTAAGAATAAGTTTCATACCACCTGAGTTAATTGCATTTACAGTTATTTGTTAATCATCTTTATTTATCAGTTTGATATTCCATAACAGGAGAATACGAGCCTTTCCAACTACATCGTTGTTATGCATCATTTCCCAATCTTTTTCTAGTGTCTGACTGAAGATTTTAAGATTTTCTTCATTAAATTTATTCTCCAGGATACTTAGTATAGAAGAAGAGTAATTCCTTCTAAGATTGGAGAGGTCTAAACGCCTTGTATCATTGTTTAGACCTCTTACATTCCAGCTAATTATGGACATTTATTTGTTGGAGGTCGACTCCTCAGTTTTCTAGGAGACACCTCACGACTTGAGCTCGCCTTATCATTATTCACTGGTTTCCTGAACTGTGTTACATATTCTTGATTTACTTTTGTATATTTGTTTATGTTCTCTTCTTCTGTCTCAGATTCAGTTTCCATATTTTCAAGACTTACTTTATTTATTTCCTCATCTTCTTCTATGATTATAGATGATGGGCTTTTCTCCAAACTACGGATTTGGCTTTCCCCCCTCCTCATTATATGGCACCTGATCCACATTTTGGTCTACCTTCTCTGGCACATCAATATTTTCCTCCTGGTCTGTAGTATTTTCTTGCTCTTTGTAAATATTTGAAACTGTAGTGGCAGGGCTCGACTGAGTCTTATTTTGTTGTGGCATCTCATTTTGATCAGTTATGTTTTTTTGTTTCCACACTTGTTTGATGGGGCAGATCACTGTTTCACATTGTGTAGTTGTGTGACCGAAACATTTGTAGTTACTACATATCAGTGGAATGTATTCATATTCTATTTCCTGTATGTATATATTGCCTTGTCTGTCTTTGGCTCTTACTTGTTTTTTAATGCTGTCTGTTGCTTTTATCTCAACAAGTACTCAAGCATAGTTTAATCTTTTGACATGTCTTGTGTAATCATCCATATCTAGTGGATTTCCAATTAAACTTGCTATTTTGCTAATTCCCCGAGCATTCCACAAAGACAGATCTAAGTTTCTCAATCTCACCCAAACTGGATGTGATTCTAGCATATCTCTCTCAAGCCTTAAATTAGGTTCCCATTTTTTTGTGAATGTAAGTTTACTATCAATGAACCATGGTCCCACATCCATTACTTTTTTACAATCTGTTTCATTACTGAATTTAATTAGATAAAAACCATTTTCTCTGGGGAAAATATCCCACTTTCCTGTTGGTTTCCACTCCCTTTTGATGTAAGCATTAAGATGAACATAATATGGTTTTTTACCTGCGACGTATATATATATATATATAGCGGTGCCCCACATGTTTTTTGCTGTATTAAATACTTCTTCATCAAGATCCTCATACGCTCCATTCTAGTCCTCCATGAATTCAAATTTGTTGACCCCACCATTTATGCACGTGTTACCCGCAATTGCATCTGCCCATGTTCTGATACCTTTCCTGATTTCCAATCTCTTAGTTTCCACCAGATCTGAACCTTTTTTGGCATTATATGTTATAGGTCACATCAGATCTGAAGACTTTTTACTATTATATGCTCTATGTCCCACCAGATCTGCATATCTAATAGATTCTCCCAGATTTTCTTTTGCCTTATTGAACTGCTGTTGATCTCTGATAGGATTGTTGCTTTTGTTTTTATTTTTACTTCTTACCTCTATCCAGCCCGTGTCGTCTATTTCTTCGATGACAGGTTGCTTTGTTGAGATCTCTGCAGTTCTTCCTTCATTCGCCTTTGATTCATTCGCCTTTGATTCGCCATAATCGCCGTTTTCAATCGCCATAGAGAGGTAAGCCATTCATAATTAAAATGAGTACTATATAAAATGAATGATTGTAACTTCTGAAAATATTGAAATGACTTAGAAATAAATTTAATATCCTATAATACTATATATGGAAGAATGAATGTGAAAAGGAGAAAAAGAAAAAAAATCTATAAATGGTGAACTAAATTTGTAGCGAAATTTACCTGTTAATGTATAATCCAACAATTGAAATAAAAATAAATTATTTAAGTAATGAATGTAAAGTAATAAAATGAAAGAAATGATATTATATGAATAAAGAAGAAATAATCTTTTGTAAGTAATAACAAATGTGAATTAATGAAAATAAACATTATATGATTAGAAAGGAAAAAGTAAAGAAAAAAATGGGGAAAATCAAACTAAATTGTAAATGTGATGTAAATTGAAATAAAACGTATACAATACTTCAATAATGAATTCATTTATGATCTGAATAATCAAAATGGATATAACCTATATAAGTTAAGAATGTAAATTAACGAAATAAGCCTTATATGAATGAATGATGATTAAACTTTGTAAGTAATGAACTTGAATTAAAGAAAATCATTGTATGAAAAAATGAACGATAAATGACGTGAAAAAGATAAATAGAGTAAACTTCAAATGTGTTGAATTCTTTATTTGCTTGGCTTATGGATTAGTTGGGAAAGGATACTTCTATTTTCTATAGAAATGTATAAACAATTTATAAATTTTTACCTATGGCTGTTGAGTATACGGTTTACTTCATGGTTTATTTATCATTTTATATGATTAGAAGTTCTGAACCCAAACAAACCATTTGTTTTGTTTGCTATGGATGGATGATTGATTTCTTGGTTGAAATTATATTTGTACTGTTGTTTGCGAATGATTATCGTCAAGTTGTGATGTTATGTTTGTTATTTGTTGAAGCAACTTAAATATTTATCTTTTATATAATTATTAACTCTTTTGCATTACATAAGAGAAATACAGGTTTATGGAAGCAATTGCTACTGCTTTTGGGTTTCATAAAATAAGCGCTAATTTCCCGAAAAATAGGCACGTTCTCGGATTACAGTTTTATAGCGATATTATATTGTTTTTCCCATTGTTTGGGATATATTATTTTGAAATTATGTGATATATATTGTATTATTGATATTACTATTTCTCCCAGACCTTTCCGTACAAAGGAGACTCTGCCGAAATTTTCTATGAATTTCAGACTTAGAAATTTTTTGAATTTTTTTTTTAAACTTATGTTAACATGAATATAAAAGGATTTAATTATTATAAATTGATATATTTTATTTAAAGTATTTAATTATGTAAATTTATTATTTATAAATTAATATTTTTAATAAGATATATTGATTACTTAATTCCTTCTTTTCGCTTCTTTTTCCTTTTCGAGGATGAAAAGTTTTGAGTGGGGAAGAGTGTAACGACCCATAATTTTTGGTAATTAAAAATAGTTAATTTAATAAAGTTTGCGATTTAATGTTGGAAGAAATAAAAATTTATGATTTAATAATAAGAATATAACTGGAATGAAATATAATAGTATTAATTTAAGGTAACTTATAACTATAAGTGAAATCCCAATTTTTTAAAATGATTAAAAAAGTATAATTGTTATAGATTTTAAACTAATCCTGATAATGTGAGTATTGATTAATGAATTTGATTAAAAGAGCAATTGATAATTTAAATGTTGATATATTAATGAAATAATGTGAAATAAATTATAATTGACTAAAATTAGTGTTGTAGTAGTAATTATAACGCTTGTTGTGGATAATAAACTTATAAAATGTGACTAAAGGTAAATGGTGACAATTATTATATGTTACCTATTTATTTAGCCTGTTAAATTTAATTGGAAATCAATTGCAATTAATTCACTTAATTAGTGCAGTTAATGTAGATTAAATTGATGATTGTAGAATATTAATTCAACAAGATGTAACCAATGTAAATTTTATTCATAATATGACAATTGATTGAATAAAAAGAATGGAAATCTAGTTTGATCGATTTAATGGAATTTATATTATAATAAATGGATGTATTGCAATTAAATGTAATTAAATACTACATTGATGAAAACTAAGACGATAATTGTAGAAGGTTAGTGTAACAAGATATAAACAAATGTTAACTATGTTATTAGATTAATAATCGATTGAATAAAAGACGGAAATCAAATTTAAACAATTTATTGGAATTTAATTTTAATTAATTGGATTTAATTGTAGTTGAAATTTGAACACTGTAATTAGTGAAATGTTTAACACTGAATTTGATATGTAATTATTTTAAATTATTGTAAATTTCTATGAAATCAAAAATGACAAGAAAGGTTCGTTAGTTAAATATTGAATAAAAAAGCGATTAACTAATCTAATATTAATTTACTTAATTAACGTGAAAATAGCCATTTTGGCCACTGATTCGGATTTCGACAAAACTAGCTTCATCGGATCCATAACGGTGAATTATTGTAGGATTTCAAGTTTCGTAGCGACCAGACTTATCGTTCGAACATACAGACTCGAAACAGCTAGAAATCAATCCAAATGAAATCAGTTTAAAATAAACTGATTTTATGCTAACTTCTTCATACGATGGAATTAGGACTTAAAACATGTTCCTTTGATCTTAAAATTATCGAAAACATCTATTTTGATATATGGGATGACCCATTTTGTTTTCGGGAACAAAACGGGCTTTCTGGGTCATATATCGTTAAACTTTCAAATTAATCTTGTCCATTCATTTCTATTTCTGATCTGTCTATAAATAGCCTATTATAAACCCTTACTACTTCTTATTCCAATTTTCTGTACATACAATTCTATCTGCTTCTCTCTTTCCAATGGTAAACAAAGCAAAACCAATTCCAAATTCAATTGCAAACCAAAATCAAATCCAAAATCAAACTCCTCCAATTAAATTATACACCGTTTTGAAGTTCTCGACGATTCGAATCAACATCTAGTGTTTGTCTGTTGTAACAGTGCTTCAATCAACGTCAAATTTCGTCAAAGCATTGAACGGCGAAACCTACTAGCCATTTGGGGGTTTTTTGATTGTGATACCAATCGGAAAAATTGGTTTGTGGATTTTGTAGAGATCATCTTGGGGATTCGTGTGGCGGTGGTCGTTTGACCTAAAATTACATATGGTGTCCAGAATCTTCGATTTAGGGTTCATAACCCTAGAAAACTTGGAGGAGGCAGAGGGGTAATATGGCGATCGGAGGCCACTTCCTGGCCATGGCTAGGTGCGACATGGGATAACGAGCTAGATGTTGGTGGTCGGAGGCGCACGTATGGGGCGGTCAAAGATGGTGTTTCAGTCGAGTATTGGGTTCGGTCTGGAGCTTGCGTGCGTTGCCTGATAGAGGAATTCGTGAGTGACGTGGCCATTTTGGTTTGGTTGCCATTTTCTTTTGTTTTTTTTAAATTTTCAAATTCAATTGTTCTAATCATCATATCTCTCGCATACGAGGTCGGATTCATGCGCGGTTTGTTCCGCTACAACCGTATTGAGATTTCGGACCATTTGGAACTGGTTTAATGAATTCTAAGACTGTTCATTGGAGTTTATTTTTGATTTCAAATCGATTTGAAGTTCAAAGGTGAGTTTTTTTAACGCACTCACAACTTCTAAATTATCTTATGGTAGTTAAATTAAATTTATGATGTGATTAGAAATTTATTGATTGTTGTTTTGTATGTTAAATTATCATTCTAGTTAAATTTGACTTTTATTGCATTTAATCATCGTTTAACTTAATATTGAATTTTAAATTGTCAATTTAATACATGTATTAATTATCAGTTATCTATTGATGTTATTAATTGATTTGGATGATGATTGTGATGTACGTTTAATTGTTGATATTGGATGACTTGGTATTGTATTTTTCATTGTTATAATATTGCAAGTTCCCTATGGGTTGAAATGATACATACCCGAACGATCTATAGATTAGAGAAAATCGTTATGAGTTGAAGGATTGATTCGAGCGATTTTATAGATTTTATTAAATTTGGAATTGCGGTTTGAAATGATATATAACCGTAAATTTGTAAATTGCGGATTGAAATGATAAATATACGTATCACTTGACCCTAGGGTAGAAAATTATATACGGACAACGGATTGGTTAAATTTAATGATTTTTGAAATCCTTAAATTTTGAATTCAGTTAATTGGTATTTTAAAATAGAAATTTGAATTATATAAACTGAGTTATTTTCAAAAGTCCAAGCATAAATGTTGAGATTGGAATTGATTTAATTATTTCTTCAAAGGATTTATATCTGAATTTAAAGTTGAACTGTCAAATATAAGTGAATCTATTGAAATTGAGTTACTGAAAAATGTTTGGATATAACTGTGAATTCTAATTAAACCAATATAAAATATTTCAATTAAATTATCGATTTTAATCAATTTAAAACTAATTTTTAATCAATTTAAAACTAATTTTTAATCAATTTAAAACTATTTTAATTTATATTAATCTGTTTCAACCTATTTAATCCAAGTTAACCTACTTTACCTATTTTAAACTAATTAAATATATTTAATCTATTTTAAACCCATTAAATATAATTTAAATTTATTTAATCTATTTTAAATTTATTTAATCTATTTAAAATCTACTTAATATAATCTAAATTTAATTAATCTATATTTAATCTATTTAAATCATTTTTAAAACTAATTAAATCAAATTTAAATCTTGTTAAACTATTTTTATTACTCAAACTATTTAAATCTTTTTAAACTATATAAACTATTTATAATTGCTTAAACTATTTTCTAAAATTTCAGACTGTGCAAAGTTATAGTATTTATATCTAAATCCTTGATGATGATACAACCTAAGTTGTAATTTGGAATTTGTATATATTATTTTGAAAAAGGACATATTTGAATAAATATGATAATTTGGAATAAGGATTTAATTAACCTATCTTATCGATAAATTCAAAAATGAATATGACTTTCAGAGTAAATTTGGTTTTTGAAAGTGATATGATTTCTAATGTGATATGATTTCGCAGGTGATTTGAGAATATGATATTTTGATAATCAAATTTTGAATTGACTTTTGAAATGTAAAAGAACCATCTAGTGTGAAATGAGCGTTTGGTTGTTAAAGATACTGGGATCAGATATTGTCATACTTTCTACCAATACCGAAAACCACTTTAACAACTTTGTACATGGTGGAGATTCAAGAAATGAAGTAGGATGCTTTGGCGAACGATTTTGTATGAGATATTTACGTGACCCTGACTTCCGTGAGTGAGCTTCATGTGGCTAAAACAAAAGCTATTCCGGGCCAAGTGAGGTCATTCCTCCGATCGGACACATTTTTTCGATACTATATTATGACTTTGTGATTGATTTGGTGGCCTACCTTGATTGTAATTTGGGTGTGTGTTACGAGGTGGACGGTAGTAGCTGCTATGTGTTACCACCAGTCTGGGAGTGTAATTGGTATATCTACCCTGGCATTGCCTCGAGTGCCTTGTCACATGCCCTATCGCGCCTTTTACGAGTTTGTTTTGTACCATACCTATGGAGTGCCCTCTGGGTAAACCTCATGGAGGAGCGTACGGTACTATATAGACTGTAGAGAATATACAAAATCTGTTAAGGGGGATATGGGTAATGCCTCAATTCTATTTTAATACTTTTACTTTGCTGTAGACATTATAATAGCGTATTGTACTACATAGTAGATAGTTTAACGGATCCTTAGGAGATGGGAATCCTGAACATCTCTTAAGTTATTGCACTCACGTTAGATAATGGATAGGAGATGCCAAAACCCCTAAACATCTCTGATGCCGCTCCACTCATATTTATTTACCGTTGGTTTAACTTACATAAGATCTTTTAGTTTTGACTCGAGTGTTTTATCCTTTCAATTTGCTCGGGTTAGCCTAAGCATTTCAAGGTTGAAGACCTTATTTCTGGGGGACGAAGACGAAGATTTAGTACTATTACTGTTTATTATATTTATTCCACTACACCATGTTGTTCCGCTGCATTTATTTATTCTGGTTCTATAACTCTAATTATGTATTGTATAACTACAATCAAATGTTATTTATAAAATAGCTTCATGAACTGTTATTTGATTATTATATTTTGTCAATCCGCTGCGAGATTCTGTATTTGATTTTTTTTCTCTGTTTTTTCTTATTTACCCCATAGCAATCTGCCCTTTTGAATGGTTTGAGTCAGACATGTGTGGTTTATCGTCGATTTAAACTATCCAAAAAAGGCACGTCGTTACAAAATTGTCGAACTGAGATTGATTTAAATTGAATTTTGGAACTAAAGTTGATTTGAATTGATTTGTGAAATGGAAAGAAACAATTCTAATTTGAAACTATTTTGATATAAACTCTTTTAAATATATAAACAATTTTATTATATATTATTTTACAATTTATAAACAATTTCAAATATATATATATATTTTAATTTATAAGCTATTTTTAATATATAAACTATTTTAATCTATAACCTATTTTAAAATATAAACTATTTTAATGTATAACTATTTCAATATATAAACTACTTTCAATAGTCAAACTTTTTAAGTTGGACCCGTTGTGATTTTGATTTAATGGATTTAAATGCAAATACTTTGATATAATGGTTTAACCTATTTTGTGCTTATGATTTTGGAAGTGAATATAATTTCAAAAGTGATATGATTTTGAAATGAATATGATATTTTGATATGAAGTATGAACTATTTGAATGAAGATGACCACCGTGTGAAATAAGCGTTTGGTTGTTAAAGAGACCGGGATCAAATATCGTCATATTCTCTGCCAATACCGAAAACCACATTAACAACTATGCACGTGGTGGAGAATCCAGAACAAAGTAGGATGGTTTGGCAAACATTTGTATGAGATATGAACGCAGCCTTGACCCCCTCGGGTCAGTTTGATATGACTGAAATAGGAGCTATACCTAGGCCAAGTGAGGTCGCACCTCCGATCGAGCATGCTTCTTCGAAACCATATATATTACTTTGTGATTTGATTGGATGCACCTTTGATTATGGGAGTGGGTCTTGAGGTAGGCGGTAATAGCTGCTATGTGTTACCACCAGTCCGGTACTACAAAACGGTAGTATCCTACCCTGGGATTTGCCATGCATGCCTTATCGTATGCCTTATCGTGACCACTGCGATTTTGTTTTGTGTCGTACCTATAGAGTGCTCCCTGATAGCCCACTGATTTGGTGGAGTTTACAGTACTGTATACATTATGACATTTATATAAAATATGTTAAAGAAGATATGGGTAACGCTTTAATACTATTTTAATATTTTACTTTACTGTAGACATTATCTATGTAGCGTATTGTATTATATATGTAGATAGTTTCACGGATCCTTAAAGATGGAATCCCAAACATCCTTTTAAGTTATATTGCATTTCACTTGGACATTTCACTTGAGGTTATTTACTTGCATAAGAATGTTAATCCTGACTCGAGTGTTTTGTGTTTTGCTTTATGCTCAGGTTAGCCTGAGTATCACAGCATTTGAGACTCACCTTTGGAGCTTGGAGCTTTGCTTGGAGATCTATCTTTTATCTATTTAGCTTTTAGTTATTTCAGTTATTTCCAGTTGTTTATGTTCAGACTTGTTATTTATTTATGTATTAGAGACTTTTATTATTTGGGATTTCGGTTATATTTTGTTTCAGACTCTCATGTTCTGTAGTAGTTTCATAAACTACTATTTATCTATTCCGCTGCTTATTGTTGTAGAACTCTATGTTTGTAATTATGTGATTGATTGATTCACTGTATATGTTAAGTTTTGCCAAATATAAAATAACAACCTGTTGTTTTGAGCAATTCAAGTGTGACATATGTGGATTATTGTCGATTTGAATGGTTCAAAATGGCGGGTCGTTACAGTTGGTATCAGAGCTCTGGTTAGGAAAAACTTAGCATATGGAGTAAAATTTCATTAGAGATAGGGTAGTAATACTCTAAAATGAGTAAAATTAATTACAAAATCATCTTCGTTCGAGCTTGAAATTCATTGTTAGGATCCTCTTTGATAGTATTTCTTTTAAATCTTGGAACTTTACCTTTGTTCTAAAATCCATTCTTGTCTTTTCCTGTTCCTGTTCTTCTAGATACTGGAGCATACCATAGCTTTATTTCTGTCGATCTCTGTAATAAATTTGAGCACATATTGCAGTCTTAATTGGAAACTTCATCCTTATATGTGGCTAATCCCACCGACGGCCCTACCAACCTTAGTATGATTTGTAAAGGGGTAAAGCTCCTTTACAACAAGCATTGACTTACCAGAGATTTCTATGTCCTTAGTTTTGATGCATTTGAATATTACTAGGAGGGATTGGTTAAAGTGTTATGATGATGTTATTTCTTACAAAGCCTGAATTTTTTCTTTAGTAGACGACCAGGGAAATTCTCTTGTGATCGTATGTCGAATGCCTCAGGATTATGCGGGCAGTTTTATCTTTTCACTTAATGCTCAGCCTAGTGATCTTGACTCCACGCTGATAGTTAGGGATTATCCTGATGTTTTGGTGAAGTCACTTCTCTTGCTCCCAAGCGGGAAATTGAATTCCACATCGATCTTATTCCATCACATTGATCTTATTCTTGGAGCTCGTCCTATTGTCCTTCCTTCGAAATGGATGGCACCCAGGGAGAAAGTCGAGTTAAGAAAGTAGATTGAAGACTTGTTTTCCAAAGGTTTGATTAGGTAGAGTTTTTATGAATGGGGAGCAGCTGTGGTCTTTGTCACCAAATCTGACGGTTCTTTGAGGATGTGTGGAGAGCTGAACAAGCTTACTCTTAAGAACCGATATCCTGTGCCTCACATCAATGATATGTTCGATTAGCTCGGCGGAGCAAAATTATTCTCTCAGTTGGATCTTGCTATCGATTTTCAGCGGCTTCGTGTGGCCGAGGTGAGCAATCCCAAGACAACTTTCCAAATAGAGAATGGTTTCTATGAATGGTTAGTCATGCCCTTTGGATTACCAATGCTCCTTGCCTTCTTTATCGATCACATGAATCGCGTTTTCCATAATGTTCTCAATAATTTGTCCTGGTTTTCGTTGATGATATTCTTGTCTTTTCTAAGTCAGAGAAGGAACATGAGTCTCATTTGAGCTATGTTCTCCAAACTCTTAGGAGTAATCAATTGAAAGCCAAATTTTCTAAATTCTATTTCTGGAGGGATGAAGTCTGATTCCTTGGACACATTGTTTCTGACAATGGAGTCTCGGTAGACCCGGATGAGGTCGCCACGCTTAATGTTAGTCTATTAATATTTCCTCTTTTTTAATTTAATTATCTTATCTTCCTTTCGAGCCTATCTTCATAGTGAGAATTCTCTTTAATTAGGGTCCCTATAAATTTGAATCTCTATCCTTGTTCTAAAATCCATTTTTGAATCATCCTATGAGGGAGCGTATTTGTAATTGATATAAAATGTTTTATATTGTGTTGTTTGAGTTGTTAGTTTGAATTTTGGGTTTCGATCGATTTGTCTAGCTAACGCTATCGATAGAAATTCCAAAACACTTGAAAAGAACAAACTGACACAATATTGTTTTCAAAATTGGTAAATGAAATAATTCTATGTATGATTATATTTTATATATAAAAGTATAATTTTCTGAAGTTAGCTAGTTAAATGAATTGGTTGTTAGAAATGATAGTATTAGATTATCATTTATTGTTTTGTCAACATCCCTAAACTGTTAACTATTGTTGTATATTATAAGGAGATAAAATTTTATAAACATGGTTTATAAATCTAATTTGCAAATGAAATAACTTTAAATTAAGGATTTGAAAATTTAATTTTCGGTGCTTTTTAAAATTTGGTTTTCAAAGTTTTGAAAAAAATAAATATGTTATTTAAATTATTTCCAAATGGAAATTGTTTCCACAGAATTTTAAAAGAAGTAAGTCAATACTCTCCTTTTATGTCGCTAGAAAATAATTTCGATGATGACTGCAGCATCATCGACATTCATTTTCGAGTCTCAAAGTGGAGAGACCACTTAGTAGCTTTGCTACACTTTTATTTTGGAAAATGGATTTGATTTGAAATTCTTGAGTATGATTTGATGTAAGAAATATTTTAACTCTAAAGTTCAATGTTAAGTTTGGTTTTCAATTATTGAAATAAGCAAAAATGTTAAATAATTGGAGTGTCTAAAATGAGAAATGAAATTGAAAAAACTTGAAACACTTGAACTAGGATAAAATTTATTAGTATAATACTCAATTGCATTCTAAAACATATATAACTTACCTGAAATATTCAAAAGGTTAAAATGTTAATGTGAATATGTAATTGAAGGTTACGCAAGAGAAAAATTAAGTAATAAAAATTTTCAAACTAAATTTTGCTTAATAGAAACGTTGTAAATCAAAGGTAAATTTTTATAATGCTCAATTACATTCATTTACCTGGAAAAGTTTGAATCTAATGAGAACATGTAATTGAATGATATACAATATAAAATGCAAGTATTAAGATGTCCAAAAATGAAATTTTGTTAAAGAAATTCGTAAATAAAAATTGAGTTGTTATAATAAATGTTTATAAACTTAATCTATGTTGTGTGTTAAGTGAAATAAATTGAATAATAAAAAGAGAATGTTATTTAAATAAATAAGGTGAATGCAAATAAATTGGATATGAATGTAAATTAATCGAGATTGAGTTAACTAGAATAATAATAATAAATGGATGTTAGTAAGTAATGAGATGTATAATGTTAACACTTGAAAATGAAATTTATATGGTATTGAATTAATTATTGTATCTTGAACTATGTACTTCGAATTTATCTTTCCTTTCTGTTGCTTCTATTCTCCTATCTCGTTCCTTTTCGAGGACGAAAAGTTTTGAGTGGGGGAGTGTAACGACCCGGAAATTTTAACAATTTTAATAGCATAATTAACTAAATTTTTCATCAAAATAAAACAATAAAATTTTTGCAATGAAAATTTGGTATTTGGTATGTGTCTATTTAAGCTTAACAAGTGATCGATTTTCGTTAGAAAATATGAAAGTTTGTTTGGTTATGAATTTAAAATTTAAAATTTAAAATCAGTTAAATTTGATGAAAATAAAATATTTTTGAAACCTAAATACTTTTACATAATAAAAATATAGACCATTTTTTGAGTGAGACATCATATTTTATTTTGCTAATTGGGCCTGCTTTAGCCCCGTTTATCTTATTTTTGGCGTTTTAGCAGTATTTTTGGCAGCGAAATATTGAGTTTTGATAGGTCGGTCGTGTAGCTCAAATCTCTATACCATCTTGTTCGTCTCATCACGCTGATCTCCGTGGTATATTCATTTGTATATTTTGGTGTTCGGTACGTGGCAAAATCTGTGAAACGGTTAGCCGTGTCGGTATGAGTTTGTTGGGTTTTCTTTGTCCTTTCGTTTGTCCATCCAGAAAGGCTAATGGACACTAGCATTTTATATTCCCAGAAATTAATATCTAACGTTTTCCATTCCCTATATTTCAATATAATTGTTCGTTTGCTTCACTGTTTCATTTCCTTCCTCCATTTCATTCTCTTCCCTTCTCTATTTTTCGTTCTGTCATTCTCTACTTAAAAATTATATATATATATATATATATATATATATAAATCAAAGTTATATTCTAAAGCCTAGTTATATACTTTTTTTACCTAAAGCATTGCTCGATTGCTCGTCCCTTCTTCATCACGTCTCGACCTATCTTTGCATCCATAACCGAACCTCGCAATAGCCGGCGCCTCTTCCAACCTCCACCTACAATATGCTCCGTCGCCTTCCCTCTCCTCCCTGACCCTCAGTCTTCCGCCTTGCTCCCTCCTCCGCTTAGCCACCAACAGCCGAATCCATACAAACCACCAACTCCTGACTCCGTCTCCCCTGACCCTCGTCCCCCTTAGCCACTCTGTAGCCGCAACATCACCGAGCCTTCCCAGCCTTGCCACAGCCTTCGCCCACCACAACAGCCATTACCCTCCTCCGTGCCCTACCTCCGAAGCCATCGACCTACCCAGTGCATCTCAAAACCCTCCACCCCATCAGCCACCCGCATCCCCCCACTCTATCACACGCAGCAAATTCCTGCTACGTTAGCCTAGAAGCCTTCTCACTACAAATAGCCCATCCCTCTAGCACCCACTAACGCCACACCCTCCCTCATCCTACAGCTGAGGCCTCATAGCAGCCCACCCACGCTTAAACCAAGTTGCCGACCACACCCTCCTCCGCTTTGTCGCTACCAACCCTGCTGTACCATAGCTCCAACTCTCCTCTGCTATGCCGAACTAGTAGCTCTTCCCCTCGTTCAATATAAAAAAAGAAAAGGTGTATACATATAATATTATATATGTGTGTGTATGTGTTTGCTTTCATCGAATTCAAATTCATATTATCTAGCTTGTTGCTATCCAGTTATTTGCCTTGTGCTCGCTGTTCGGATCCGAATCCGAGTTGTCATGTCCGTTGGTGGTTTGTCGCTTGTCTATGTCCGTTCGCATCGTAGCTTGTTGTGTCGTCTATTTTCTTTAGCCTCAGAAGATGAGCGAACACTTACGATTAACATTCTTATATTTAGTAAATTTAATTCACGTGAAATGACGATTGAAATATGTTGTTAAATTTTGAATTGGTTAGAAATTTAATTATTAAGTATGATATGTTATTATCTTCATTTGTTAACCTATGTTAATTAACATATGACACCATAACACATTGTATATATATTATATTTTAAATTGTTAGTTATGATTCATGCTTGTAATTGATATGTTATGCTTTTTTTAATTATTATGTTATTGTTCTTACACTGCAAGTTCCATGTTAGTTTAGGAAATCCCTATGGGTTAAAATGATGCATACGCGAATGATATTATAGATTAGGGAAAAACGTTATGGGTTGAAATAATAAACCCAAGCGATTTTTATTGATTTTGAAATTTTGGTATTACGGGTTGAAATGATATATACCCATAAAATATTAAATTATTGTGGATTGAAATGATAAATATCAATTTCACTTGACCATAGGATAAAAAAATTTATGCGAACATCGTTGGTCTATTTTTAAATGATTTCCAAATTTTTGAAAAGGAGAAATATACGTGTATTGATTTTTAGAATATATATATAAAGATATTTTAGTTTTAATATATGGGTAAAATTTAGATTTTTGAAATTATATGTTTTGGAAATTTTTAAATTATAAGTTAGGTTTCAAAATGTAAATTATAAAATTCTACTTATAGCTTTATTATTTTTAAAATATATAAAATAAGATATAAAACAGATTTAAATTAACAATATTAATATAATCAAATTTAATAAGAATTTAATTTAACTAATATAGATAGAATATGTTTAAGATATTTATTTAAAATTTATATTAAAATTTTGAAAATAAATTTTGTAATCATTTTAATAAATTAAGGTTGGAAAGGTAAATTGAAATTGATTTGTAAATTAATTTGTTTTAAAATTTACTTTAAATAAGAATTGATTGAACTATTGATTTGGAGATTTTAAAGAAGTGATTTTTATAACTTGATAACTTGATTTGATTATAGGTGATTAAATGAATAGTTTTAAATTTAAATAAAACTGAAATTGGATATTTAATTTTCAATTAAATTTGTAATTTGATATTTTATTTAACTGTTATAAAAAAATGATTAAGTGAATATTTTTAAATGTAAATAAAATTAAGTTGAATTTTGAAATATAAATGAATTTATCAAGATGAGTTATTGTAAATTGTTTGAATATTTAAACTTTGAAACCTATTGAATTGGAAGTGGTTTAAGTTTGTTGTTCAAACTTGGATTTGAAATCGATATAAATTAAAAATGGTTTTAATGCGAATTTGAATTGAACCTTTAACCTTTCTAATTGAAATTGTTGAGATGAAATTGATTTAAATTGATTTTTGGATCTAAAGTTGATTTGAATTGATTTTTGAAATTGGAAGAAACAATTCTAATTTGAAACTATTTTCGATATAAACTCTTTTAAATATATAAACTATTTTAATATATATCATTTTAAAACTATAAACAACTTTAAATATATATATATTATTATATAAACTATTTTTAAAACTACTCTAATTTATAGCCTATTATTAAATATAAATTATTTTTAATGTATAACTATTCTAATATATAAACTACTTTCAATATTCACACTATTTAAGTTGGAGTTGTTATGATTTAGATTTAATGAATTTAAATGCGAATACTTTGATATGATGGTTTAACCTATTTTGTGGTTATGATTTTGGAAGTGAATATGATTTCGAAAGTGATATGATTTTGAAACGAATATGATATTTTGATATGAAGTACAAACTGATCGAAATGAAAATGACCACGGTGTGAAATAGGAATTTGGTTGTTAAAGTGACCGGGATCGGATATTGTCATACTCTTTGCCAATATCGAAAACCACTTTAACAACTGTGCATGTGGTGGATAATCCAGAATGATGTAGGATGGTTTGGCGAAGAGGTATGAACGCAGCCCTGACCCCCTAGGTCGGCTTGATATGACTAAAACAGGAGCTATACTTGGGCCAAGTGAGGTCGCACCTCCGATCAAGCATGCTTCTTCGAAACCATATATACTACTTTGTGATTTGATTGGTTGCACCTTTGATTATGTGAGTGTGTCTCGAGGTGGGTGGTAGTAGTTGCTATGCGTTACCACCCCCCGGTTCTACAAAATGGTAGTATCCTACCCTGGGTATTTCCTCGCGTGCTTTTCCTTATGCCTTGTCGCGACTATTACAAGTTTGGTTTATGTCCAACCTATGGAGTGCTCCCTAATAGCCCTTCGGTTCGGTGGAGTTTACAGTACTGTATAGACTATGGCAATTATATAAAATGTGTTAAGGGGGATATGGATAACGCCTTAACGCTATTTTATTATTTTACTTTACTGTAGACATTATCAATGTAGCATATTGTATTATGTATGTAGATAGTTTCACAGATCCTTAACGGATGGAATCCCAAACATCCTTTAAGTTATATTGCATTTCACTTGGATATTTCACTTAAGTTGATTTGCTTGCATAAGAACGTTAATCTTGACTCATGTGTTTTGTGTTTTGCTTTATGCTCATGTCAGCCTGAGTATCACAGTATTTGAGACTCGCCTTTGGAGCTTGGAGATCTATCTTTTATCTATTCATCTTTATGTTATTTTAGTTATTTCCAGCTGTTTATGTTCAGACTTGTCTGTTTTGTATTAGAGACTTCTATGTATTTGAGATTTCGATAGTATTTTGTTTTAGACTCTGATGTTCTGTAGTAGCTTCATGAACTACTATTTGTCTATTCCGCTGCTTATTGTTTTAGAACTATGTGTCTGTGATTCTGTGATTGAGTTATTTACTTTATATGTTAAGTTTTGCCAAATATAAAATAACAATCTGTTGTTTTGAGCAATTCAAGTATGACAAGAGTGGATTATTGTCGATTTCAATGTTTCGAAATGGCGGGTAATTATAGATGTTGGGTTGGAAGCTGTGTAATTAAAGTGATTGGCCGTTCAATAGTGATGGGGTGCTAAAAGTTATGACAGGGATACAACGGGGATATAGTAGAAAATAAGGGAGGTGCAAAAAGCTCCATTAGATAAAAAGCAAATATTTAAAGTTAATTTATTCTCATTCTTACATCATTTGTGTAGGAAAAAGAAATATTGTTTAATACTATATAACAAAGTCGAAGAATACATGATTTATATGGACTAGATTTGGTGACTACAATATATTTCCAGCTTATATTGAGCAATTATGCCTTAAAATTTGGTCTTTACCATAAATTTGTTAATTTGGTTTAAAAGAGAACTAGTCAAATAAACCTTTGTATATTAGCGGTGCTAAAACGGATGCTAAAAAGCCTTAATTTAGTGAGTGCAGTGGAAAATTGCACGGTTTAAAGCGATCTACTGTTTAATAGCGATAAACTAAAATAATGTAGGAGTCAAAGAGTGCTACGCGCTATACCGTGAATTTTGCAGGGCTTTAACTATACAAGTTAAAAGAGATGGAGGAGGAAGCCCTCGCCTTCATTTAGTATGTATTTTAGCTTGGGTTTTAAGAGAGTTTTCCCATGCGAAGAAGAAGAAATAATTAGGGAATAGGCTTGATAAAGCCTATGAGGATAAACAAATGAATAATTGGATTATTCTTACACAATAACTATATGATTTCTAGAAAAAACGCGAGAACACACTTTTAAAACATATGGAAAAAATCAACATAATAATTATGAATTTGAAGGCAGTGGATGTATTGAGAGGTATAGGAAGAGGCATAGAGCATCAAATTGTTAATCTTGGTACTTTCCAAGTATACAACATTAATTATTATAAGAATTATAAAGGGTGTTCGATAAGCTTATTATGTATGAAGGCAGGCTTGCATAATGAGGTGTTGAGGCAAGGTTGATCGATGAGGGTACGGGTATTGATTTAAATGGCCTATTTGTTTAAAGAGATAATGATAATGACCAAAAGCACCAAGATGGAACGAAAAGTATGCATAGGTCTCAATTTAATAAGTGGTCTTTGAAGGAGTGCTTATCTCTATCATACAAAAGTAGGACATTTTCGATTTGACTATTCAACTCTTAAGCATAAAAGGGAAGAAAAAAAGTGCAATGACCCCCATCCAATCCTCGGAAGTTGACATTAATATATCCATGGTATTCATTTGTGGAGCATCCAAGTGTCAGAAAGACAGATTGTTATAGACAAAGAAAAGAAAAAAAAGAACAGAATCTCACATCATGATGAATAATATATAATATACAATAGATCTTTACAAAAGAAAACTGAACTTGTTAAACATATATCAATCAGAGTTAACTAGTCAATCAATAATATAGAAAATTATAACAACCTATCCTCACAATTGCTGATAAATATAAACTACCAGTGCAGCAAATTTAATCTTCAAAGCATCCAAACTGAATCTAAAAATATGCTCGGTTTGACCCGAGAATTATAATAAAATTATACGCGAATCGATCTGGTAAACCAGCGTGAAATACACACTTCAATTGGATTTTAAATGTTTAAAACCTTTCAAAATAAAAGTATCTCACAAGACCACATTATACATAAACACGAACATATTTTTACTCTACGATAACTAAACCATTTATATTAGAAAATCCAGTGATATTATAATAATGTCTAAGGGCAAAAATATCAAAAATCAAGTAGTTGTAATGCTCTGAGTGTACATCACAACAATAATAGGTATATAATAAAACATCATTAAGGCAGGTTCACTAATTATGTAGGATTCCATGAAGTGCCCTCGGTACTTCGAGAACGGTCCTCCTGCATAAGGATCAGAGTTATCATTCCAAAGAAAAAATGCATCCCTAGTGACGTACAATAGAAAATACCTGGTTGGCCCCAAAAATTCAAGCCGAGTGCATCGCTCCATGCATGCATAGCAATGATAGGTAAATCTAGGAAGGAGAAAACTGCATGCTTATGGGTAAGCAAAAACTCTGGCCATTTATCCTATCTCTGGTTTTAGTTATTACCGCTGGTGAGGCTACGTCTGGCATTCCAACTCATGCACGGCCTTTTGAACGGATCAGGCAACCACACATGGATTCTCATACCTCAATAGGTCTTGGAACCACATATGGGTTCTCACATCTTAATGGAGATCTCAGAATCATTCATGGATTCCCACACCCCAACGAGTTTTTGAATCACACATGGATTCTAACATCCAAAACAGATCTTGAACACACACATGGATTTCCACATCTAAACAGGTCTCGGAATCACACATGGACCCCAACATCCAAAACAAATCTTAGAATCACATATGGATTCCTATACCCCAACAGGTCTTGGAATCATGCATGGATTCCAAAATCTCAATAGATCATGGAACTTCGCCGTAGATCACTATATGGTTTTCAAAGTGGTTAGATACGAGTCATCTCTTATGAGTACAATTCCTCGCTTGCTGGGTGCTCCAAAAACCAGTCTTTGATTTTATGGAATGCTCAATACTCGTTCTTTTGGAATAATCAAACAGTTAAGAGTGGTATCACCCCCTAACCATTTACATGGACGGATCACCTCATCATTTGTCTTAGAAGAACAAAACAAGTTTATACATACATTATAGCACCATCGACAGTAACTGTACCACATAATCCCCATGTTTCTCCTAGATATTTCTAGAGTTAAAATCCATCGGTGTTGAGTAGAGAATATTTCCGTACCACCAAAATTAAGAAGGATAACATGTTTAGGCAAAGATTTAATAATCAGTTATTTAATTATCAAAAAATCAAACATTCAAACAGAGATTACATTTCCCATGGAAAACACAAAGCCTCTTAAATTAATCTTTCATTAATTTAAAATCACCTTTCAAATATTTATTAAAATATTCATACACTTATCCTACCGGGATAGGTATATTCAAAAACCATTTCACTTTCAAAACTTGGAAAACTTTTCCATATACTTTTATATACAATAGTTTAAGTATATACATAAATCATTAAGAAAGATTTCTTATTGCCATCATATCAAAATGAATAAAACAAATATTGTGTTAAAAGAAACGGAGACAAGGATAAACCCAAACACTAATCCTTCAGTGTTAAGCATGGAACGAATGTCCACACCACCAAAATTAAGAATTTCAGTTTAGGAAAATTCCATCTCAATTTCTTTTGTAAATTTCTTCAATAAATCCTTTTTAATAAATCTCTTTCATTTATGAACATCTCCTTTATTAAAATTCCAAATCCAATTATAAAACCATTAATATACCTCTAAGTTATTTATAAAACTCTTTTCTAAATATCTAAAATCATCTAAAAACTCTTTTACAAATATCCAAAATCATTTATAAACTTCCTTTCTAAAATCAATAAAGGAGAAAATAGAAACAAACTTCTTTTCCAATTTTAAATCCTTTTCAAATTCATTAACTCCTTTAATAAATCCTTTTTATAAAAAGGAATTCTTTTATAAACAATTTATTATTTCATTATAATAACTAAAAAAATTAACATCATAAAAATAAATTTAAACATTTTTAATAATATAATAATTGAACTTTAAACAATTTAAATAATATAATAATAAACTTTTTAAAAACATTTTAAATAAATAAAACAAAATAACTTTAAACAACTTTCAAAATATAATTAAATTAATTATCAAACAATATTACCAATAAAATAATTAACTGTATTTAATTAATCAATAATAAAATTATTATTATCTTTAAACGACCATAATCAGTAATTACTTATCTTTAAATGACATTAATAAAATAATTAATTTTAAAACGTTATGAATATAGTAATTAAATTATGAATATAGTAATTAACTTTGCTAAAGATATAATTTTACAAAACACATCATAAAATAGAAATTTAACAAACTTTGTTAAAATAATAATTAAATAATAAGTTTTACTTCAAATTATAAATTTGAAATTAATTTAAGTTTGCAAATCCAGAAAGAGACTCAACAACCCCAATGGTATTTAAATAAGCTATCGTTAAATTCAATTTAACTTTTCAAGTTAAATTACAGGTATTTGCACAGGTATATATGTAAACCAAATCCACACTGAGCACTCGATTGTTAACACATCATTTATCTAGTATAAATTAACTGGCACTTAAATGGATGTCCAAATTTACATAATAATAAAATGGTGATTTGTTCTGTTAAATGAATATCATTCAAAATAAAGTATTCCATTTATTATTGGGCAGTGATTATTGGCCAAATAGATAATACGAAAGCAGTATGCTTAAATTAACCATGTTATTATTTAAACAATGTAATTATATTAAATCAGTATTATTTTATCCCTTTATACATTATCCGTGTTATCATCAAAAATAACTTCAACCTTGTCAAAGCTTAAAAGAATGCAAAAGAAGGCTTCTTGAAGAACAACGGCGATGGCAAGACCTTCGAAAGAGTCGAAGGGATGCTTCTGCAAGTGTTAGATGAACTATGGGATTCCGAAGAGGTCGAAAGGGGACAAGGATACCCTTTTTCTTCAGTTGATCCCTTCCGAAACAGTCGGTTCTGCATGCCTAAAGGGGCTTCGCATGTGTTAAAAATGCCTTTCGAAGGCATCAAAAAAGATTCTGCATTAATCAGGGGGATTACTTTCGAAATCTACCTTCCATAACCATCTTCTGTCCACCAAGAAGCCTCCTCTATTACAATTGACATTTCGCAATGATCCATCCACCATCATTAAATCCTTTTAAAGCCATCCAAATGCCCTTCCTCACCCATTTAAGTAGCAACTATTATGTTGGCACCAGATCTTAACAACAATGAAGAAGTCCAAGAAGCCTTCTACTATGCTACAACCCTTTCGAAACCAAGGAAATACCCTTTCGACAATGTCGAAAGCCAAAAAAAATGCATATAAGTGGAGTGCAAGATGATTCGATACCTAATGATGGAAGGAGGATTTAAGTGTTTCAAAAGCTTAAACAAGGATAGCATCATCACCTTTTGCGAGCATTGGATGTGAACCTTTCGAACATGTTTTGACATACTTTTCTGCTTATACAACACTTCGACAATAAGATAAGGGTCGCTCTTATACTTTTCGATTAGGTCGAAAGCACCCAGGTCCCATTTGAAAGCAATGTTAATGAGGCGCTTTGAATTCAACAGCAGTGGAAGGTCATCAAGGCACCCTTTCGACTAAGTTGAAAGGGCTAATGTGAAAGGGTGCAACCTGCGCCTATAATAAGACTCAAGAAGTATTGTTTTGGAGATCCGAATTCATTCATTCTATACTTATTCTTCTCTTGAGTTTGTAAACCCTGATTTCTAAATCAAATTAAGGATTTCACTTTCTTGTAATGCTTAAACCCTTGTATTCATGAAAATTATTGATAAAACAAATACATGTTACTTTCAAATACATAGATTCTGATTCATTGCTTCTATATGATTTGGCAACAGAGTACATGTATCAATGCATATCGAAGGGGTACCTTTCGAAGGAGTAGGATCCTTCTGACTTAATTAAAACCCTTTAGATCCAGTTAGGTCACAACCTTAGATTACCTTAACCTATTTGAAAGGTGGTTTCGAAAGGGTCATAGATTACTTCAACCGATTTGAAAGGTGGTTTCGAAAGGGTCACAGATTACTTCAACCGATTCGAAAGGTGGTTTCGAAGGGGTCTTAGATTACTTCAACCGATTCGAAAGGTGGTTTCGAAGGGGTCATTCACACTTCTAATTTTGCTTTGGGGTGTTGATAAGATTTCTTGTTAACGTTTTTGGTGCTAGAAGGAGGGCTTGAACCTCGACTTTGTTGAATTCCCAACCTTACTTCCCTTATCCATATTCCATTCCAAGCTAACCTTACACCCTACACCATAATGCTTGGCAAAATCATAAAGTCCAAGCAGGATCTTCAAAACCACACTTGATTGGATTCTCTTATGAAACTATTGAAGATTCTAAGCTATATGAAGAACAAATGTTAAGATTGGAGGCTACAAGAATCATGGAAAAGAAGAAAGATGAATTTTACAATCCATAAAATTGGAGCTCAAACCTATTTCATATTGGCTATACACCCATCTTTGCTTTAGGAGGAGTAAAAAGTATTAGTGATAACTTATTTGATCAAATGAGAAAGGCTATTCAATTCTATACTAAAGGAACTATCTTTGAAGAAGGAATGATGGCCGATTACTTTACATATGCTCAGAAATGGCATCGAGTAACAACTGAACCATTACCTCCATATGAGCTTCGACGGATTTTAAAAGGAAATTGGTCATTGAGAGTGAAACTCCTGAATCAATCAACAAAAGATCTAGAAATCAGTCTCAAAAGACAAGCTTGAAATCAAGACTCCCTAAGGAATGCGACTTAACTACATCGATCGCTAAAATCTACTTACTAACAAGGGAGGAACTCAACTACTGGTCATCTAAAGAGAAAACGCCAAAATATGAAAGGAATCTGGGAAGATTTTACTGCCATTATCATATGATGAGCGGACATGAAACTAAGCAATGTAGAGCTCTTGAAGGGATGATCATCAGCATTTCGGATGAGGAAATATCAATATGTAAAGCAATCTTAGAAAAATTCAATAAAGACTTATTCAAATAAGAAGGTCTAAATGGTTGGGAGTAAGATTCTCCTTAAACTAGGAAACCAACTTAAATGGTGATAAGCCTTTATCTGCGTCAAGATAGCCAGTCAAAGCGCCTCCTGGAGGAAGGTTAGAGTAGTGTTTTATCCGTATTGCACTATAGCAAGGTTAAAGTATATGCAAGTCCTTGATCGTGTCACGCCATGGCCAGATCAAGGTGCCCCCTGGAGGAGAGACGAAGTAAACCCTTGAATGCGCCACGCTATGGCCAAGTCAATGCACCGACCAGCCTTCAATCCTACCTATAAGGCCGCCTGGCTGGAGCACCTCTTGGAGGGAGGATGGAGCAAGCCCTTGATCCCACCACCCTATAGACTGGTCAAGGCACCAAACAAGCCTTCGGTCTCGCCTATAAGGCCTGTCCGGAGAACCTCCTGTAGGATTGATTCACCCTAGAGGGCAGGTGAATAGGGTGATACTATTAATTATAAAAATTTATCATGGAAGTATATATAAAATAATCTCAATACAGATATATCAAAATTATAGCAGCACAGATAATAGCAGAATAATAAATGCAGAAATAGAATGACATAGAATTTACCCAGCTTCGGCAAAACCCTGCCGACGTGCTGCCCACAAGGCTTCTACTAGAAATTATGCAGTCAGACGCTTACACACGTAAACTCGCGACACCGCTATCGACTAGCCTTAACTCTACACTCAAAACTCTGCCACAACTCAGCCATTGAGTTGCCAATTCTCAAACTACGCCACATAGTTTGTCCCCTAGTCACAGGACTAGAAATTACAATGGTTTAAAAAAGAAATACAAAATTGAAGCAATAAAAAATCAAAACCTTAATTTAAACTAAAGCCTTATATAATTAAAACCAAACAAAACAAGGCCGGCCTAATAATCACTAAAGTAATAAGAGTAAATCCCTTTCTCCTTTTTTATCTATGCCGGCCCATTCCTTGTTCGGGATTATGGCTTCTTTGTTCCTTTCTCGTTTTTTCTGAAATTAGGGTTTCTGAAATCTAGAGGATTCTAATCAATTTCTGGTTGTTCACAATTGGCTTTGATTGCTCCTTCAATTTGGCTTACGGTCGCTTCCACTTAGTCAAGTTTGAATGTTTGCATAGATTGGTACGTTCGTTCCTTTTTTCAAATTTTACTGTACTCGACTTTTGGTTCGAGTTGAAAGGTTATTCTTTATTGCTTGAACTCGTATTGTTCATTTGCCGATGATATTCGTCGTTTATATAGGGTTCGAAACCCTGTATTTGCATTCGCATATAATCATTCGAATTCGTTTATTTATTTATCTCGGCCACTTGATTTTGGTTGAATGATTATGATGATTTCTGACTTCTTCAATTCGTATATTTTTGCCTTGGTCATCACGGTTTTTTGAATTTGCCGATTCACTGATTTCCAAGGCTATGATTTTACTGCGACGATGATTTCTTTCTTCGTGTTTGTTGATACTCTGCTGTCACCATTACTGCTAGTTTGAAAGCTACTTTAATGACCCATGGCTTTGACTATTTTTATTTGGTATCTATGACTTCGGCACATTTTGATTTGAACGTGTTGTTGTCTTCACTACCGACTGTTACATTGCCCCATGTATTCGTTAGTCTGGTTACATCTACAATGTGCTGCTTGCATTCATATCCCTACTGTCTCATTGTTTTAAACTTGTTTATCACCATATATGTACATTTGGGTTTCACTGTGTTTCACTTGGTTTTGTTTACATGTGCATGACTTGATACTCTATTCACCCTGTCACTTGCAGTTGCATATACGTATCTGAAGCATTTTTGTATATGTATTCTATCAATTTTAGTTTCACTACACTACTGTCACATGTCATTTTTTTCAGCTTTGATTTAGCTGGTGACTTTGGTTTCGATTGATTCTGGTCATTTGAATTTATGTCGTTCGACATGTGTGTTCATGTGACGACCCGGGTTTCTGAACCCAGAAATCCGGTTCATCTTGAA
Organism: Allium cepa; assembly: GCA_030765085.1. Classification (NCBI taxonomy): domain Eukaryota; kingdom Viridiplantae; phylum Streptophyta; class Magnoliopsida; order Asparagales; family Amaryllidaceae; genus Allium; species Allium cepa. The sequence continues at coordinate 69,631,336 of CM060930.1, read as the reverse complement.
GAAAGAAAGGGATGAGAAAATAGAAAAGATAGAGAAGAGAGAACAACAACATCAGAATCTCATAGCGGAATGGAACAAAATATAATAGATCACATAACTATTACAAAATTTTACATATATCAGAGTTATACAGATAATACATCACATACTAGACAGTTATAAACACCTGTCTAGTTATACAAGTCAATATACAATACAACACAGAGATACCAACACAGCGGAACTATATATATATATATATATATATATATATATATATATATATATATATATATATATATATCTACAACGCCGAAGCCTCCTGCTCCATTGCTCCTCCAGAAGTCGTCAAATCTAACCTGAATCCCTTGGCTACCCGTAAAAATTTGGGTACCCGAGAGTTTATGAAAAACAAAAATAAACTCCGGGTCAGACATGGGTCTGGTATGAGTAATAGGTTAAAGTTGCTTAACTTTGAAAAACATTTGAAACAAAAGGTATCACGTAAGACTTCCCAAAAATAAACATGGGTAAGTTTTTACCTTACGCTAACCAAAACATTTAATAGGAAATTCAGTGATATTATAATAGGTCTAGGGTTTTCAAGTAAATAGAAAATAGCCGAAATTGTTACATGATTAAATTCCAGCTACTAGCCACAAAAGTGGGTAATACAATCAAAACCGTTGGCACTTATTGGATTATGGATTTCATACAATGGCAGAGCTACTGGGGTACCGCCCGTCACAGTACGTGGCCTAGATCAACGTACCGAGGATCACTCCCGACCCCCTGCAACACAAGGCCAGAACCATTCCTTACTGAACAGTCCCGAACAAGACAACCCCGACAGTTGGAGCTCACAACTATCCACACAGCCGAAATAAAAGGGACATCTAGACAGGGGAAAATCTTGTCCTGCTTGGGCATGACCCACCTAACCTTGCTGCACCTCCCCTGTTTTAGCCATTCCTGGTTGATGAGGCTTGAGGCTGCGATTACCTTTAAAGAACACATTTCTTAGAATGCTCATCGCCCACCTGACGATGTTTTGAAAGCATTCAATCCATACAAGTTCGTTTCGAGTTCGAACGAAACCGAAGGCATTATCTCGTTATACTCATTTTGGAATCACCCTCAGAGTTAACGACGATAACCCTTGCATTCTGAATCTTCACTTGAGAATTCACGACCTAACGTTTAATTTGGATCGATGTGGTTTTCGGACTTCCAAATATGGAAAATCCGATCCCGGTCTCATCGAAATCCAAAACGTGTCTTTAAAGGCCAAGTTGTTTAAAGTTTGAAACAATTCAGTTCAATTTATCCATATACACACAGATAGATAATTCAAAATATCATAATAGATGATCACTTCATCATCATGAACAGATGAATCATATTCCATCACAAACAGATAATAAATATCATCATACTTAAACTAAGCATCCATATTACATAGCATAAATATCTCATGTCTGAGATCTTGAACCATTCAAGGTAAACAATATCATCCATCCATACATAAGCAATCACATCAGCTATAATTAATTTAAAATGAATTAAATTAATTATATCATCTCTAATTAATTAAAAGTAAATTTAATTAATTACTTCACCATTTTAAATCTTGCTTATATAATTATTAACCATTTATCAATCAGTTAATAAATCATTCACTAATTATTCGTTTCAATCAATCACACTTGATTAATTAACATTTAATTTATACAAATAATCATTCTTAAATTAGTTTCGCAAATTAATTATCTTATCCAAATATAGAAATTAACCTTAAATTACGAACATTACATTACTTCTTAATTACACTAATTAATTACTCTTTAATTACTTATTATTGATTAATTAATCATCATTAATCATATTAATTAATGATTTCTAATTACATTTTAATTAACTCCCTGTTTAAATTAATTACCTTAAGTAATTAATCTTTAATTAAACCACATTTATTAATCACCTCTGATTAATATCATTCGGTCATTAACTATCTTTAATTACTCCATCAAATAAATTAATTACTCCTTAATTAATTTAAATTAATCCCTTGATTAATTATACAAAGTAATGATACTCAAATTACTTTCACTATTAAACATTCTTGGTAATTACATCCAGTAATTATTATTAATTACTTTCCTAAGTAATTATACTTATCTCATCATCATATGAATTATTTAAATTAATTAAACTTAATTAATTAACTTAAACAATTTCATATGAAACTGAATTAATTACAATAAGTAATTAATTCCTTAATTACTTCCATTTAGTAATTATGCTTAACAATCCACAATTTGCTTATTTTAAATAATAATTTAATTAATCATTAAAATTAATCCCATTAATTGGTTATTTCATAATCTTAGTTAATGACCTTCATTATCTATTTACAATTCTTTAATTACTTTTCCTAAAGTAATTAACTAAAATTTATTTTCAATTACATTTTAAATTAGTATTAATAACTCATTAATTAATCCTTAATTAATTCTTTAATTGATTACTAATCATTAATTTAAATTCATTAATGATCCTTAAGTATTTACTAATTTGTCCTAAATTAATTTTCTTAAACCTTAATTAACAAATTTAAACTTTTAATTACTAAATAAATCCAAGACATTAATTATCCCTTTTAACTAACTTAATAATTACAAATTATTAAATCTTCAATTATTTAAAGATAAAAACAATTTTCTTATTAATGACCAAACTTTTATTAACAAGGTATTTAAGAACAATTTACTTTCAAAATTTACTTTCAAAATTTCATTTTAAATCTAAGATTTAAACATAAAAACAATTTAACTTTACAAAGTCCAAACAATTTCGAAACTCTTTTAATTCCATAAGTTAAAGACTTATTTATCTTAATATGGAAGTTTAAAAGAATTTAAAACCCAATTTCATTTTAAATTTAAATCAATTTACAAATCCACTTTATTATTTAAAACTGTTCAAGACAAAAAAATCTTCTTTTATTGCAAAACTAAGATTCGAATTTAGATTTGAGCCCAGATTTAAACTTAAGTTTAAACCTCTAGTTTATATATAGCTTTACTTTTTTTTTTATAAATTCAAACTATTTAACTTCCTTTTTAAAGTGGTTATATAATTTAAATCTTTAAAACTTTATGATATTTTAAAGTTGAGATTCAAACTTCACTTGATCCTAATTAAATTTTGTTTTGAACTTGGTTTACTATCTGCTTCTCATTTACAACCCAGCTAAACAAAATTTGAAGCTTACAGGGTGTAAAACCTGAAAATTTAAACTACCCGAGACATATGTCAGGTGACTTCGAGCGAACCCACCAACTGCTTCGAGCAAAAATCACAAAGCTACGAGTAAAACCTGGAGTAACTCGAGTAAAAACTCGAGTACACTAATCTCCCTTCAGACAGAAAAAAAAACCCATAACAACCGAGTGCACCGTGCACATGCACGGTGCCTTAGATCACCTCCGACCATCTATGGTGGTCTTCTCACATCTACAACCGCCTTCTCACCCACCTACGACCATCAGATCATCACCCAAAACTCGAAATCAAATTCGAGGCTTCAGAACCGAACCTGGAAAAATAAAAATAAAAACTGGAAACCCCCAAAACCTGGAAAAAAAACCCTCAATCACGTTTCTCCGATCACCGGAGCGTCAGCTCCTCCAACCAGACCTACGTCAGTGTCAAAGCGTTCGATCCCCAAGGCCTTGTTAAACTCGATCGTCTAGAGAGCTCGTGATGATCAAAACATCACAACCTTACCGAAACTAGGTTTACAAACAATTCCGACCTCCTATGACCACCTCGGTGATCTAACCATTACCCTGACAATTTTACCCTCACCTCTGTTAATCCTACTATCACTAGAAGGAAACCCGAACTCCCAGATTCTTGAAATCACCACAAAACTCTTAATTACCCATTTCAGGTCAAACCAGAAATGCACTCTAATCCCATCACTAGAATTTGTAATTTTAGTTTTATAAATCAAGTTTTAGTTCGAGCATTTGATTTATACACCTGAATTCATGAAACATTTACATTGAAATTTGACTTATTTAATTTGCAATGTTGTTTTATTAATTTCCAGAGTAAATACAGATTATTTCAACTTAAAACAAAATTTTAAACCAAAACCCATACTATAACAAACATATTTGGTTTAAAACTTAATAACTAATACAAATTTGATCAAGAGATTGATTCATGATTTAAACTTTGAACCTGGAAACTTAAATCGGATAAAACATTCAAACACATAGCAAATGCACACAACCAAATATTCATATATTTACAGAGATATACTTAAGCACATATTCACAAACACTAGATAAGCATGCCTCAGAGTTATATACTTAAACTATAAAAAATTTGTTATGTTACTCACCTTGCTTTGAGAATGCACAGAGCATCCAGATTTTGAAAAACAGTTTGAAACTAAAATCCACTAGCCCTTTTTTTAAAAACCTTTCACTTGAATGCTTTTTGTTTAAACCTGAGTTGCTTTGTTGTTTAGATTTGCATGCAGGTTGTTTGCTTTAAAACTTGGTTGAAGATGAATGCATCAGGTTGTGCTTTGAATTTGCTTGGAGGCTTTGAAAAATGCAGGCAGTTTTGATTGTTGATAAAATTTGCAAAAATGCAAATGTTAACTTTGTTTTTCTTGCTTTCTAGTTTGCTACATTCTAAATGAAATGGAACAAAGAGTATTGCATATAAATATAGAGGAGACAGGCTTGTACAGGAAGGTGTTATCTGGTATAGGCTATTTAGTTTGTTCAAAGATATATTTTTTTAGTCAGAGATATTTTTCTTCAAATGTAGGCTGAAATGAATTTATGCATTTCGGCTGAAATGATTTGTTTACATCTCTAGTAGACCAAATGGTGTGCTAATATTAAATGTAAAAGTACTTTATGTTTCACCCTTTCCTTATTAGTGTATGTATTAAGATATTTCCTCTTTGTCTTATTTTCTTTGTTCTTGCCAGGTTCGTTATTATACTTCATGTTGCTACTTCCTTTACTTGTCTGGTTTGCTTATTTTTTTGACTTGTAATTCATTTTACTGGCACAAATATTACAAACCTGATTGTCTTTGCTCCTTGCTTTTAGTTATTTCATTTTATTTTGTTATTTTGCATGCAACAAATATTGCAATGTCAGGTTTGTATCTTTTACTTGTACCTGCATATATACTAGATGTTTATTTTGATGTTGGTAGATTTTCTTTTGCTTATTTATTCTACAGGTTATATACATATTTTATTTTTTCTAGTTGTACTTTATTTTCACATGAAGTTGTTTAAGTCATTTTTATTTATTACTTTGTTCTTGTCTAGCATCTATTCTACAGGCATATTTCACTTACCTTGCATCATTTATTTTATGTACATATTATAAAGTTGTTTTAACCATTGTTATAAATTTTAACTTAAGTATTTAGTTCTATGCTTATTTTTATTTCTCTTTTGTTTTTAAACTTTAACTATTAAATACTTAATTTACTTATTATTTATTTTTATACTTATGTTTAACATAAGGTTTATTTTATTTCAAACATTTTGAAAGACTTATTTAATCAAGTCATATTTAAGACAAAACAAACCTTTTTATTTAAATTTAAACTTCAACTAAAATTAATTTTAAACAATTAAGTTTTTATCTTGAGTATGAAAACCATATGGTTATTTATTTGATAGCTTAATATCAAATTAAATCTAATTTTTAATTTATCAAAAATATTAGAATAAGAAAACAGGCCTATATCTATTAAGTTTAAAACAAAGATTATCTATTTATAATATATACAGATATGTATACATTACAATATAAAATAATTTATTAGCCTTTAAAGATAGATTATCAGTTTAAATATTTAATTTAAAGAAGATTATTAAATTTAATTCAAATTAGTTATTAACATTATTGTCAAATCAATTAAATTTTGACATAAATTATTAAATTGTTATTGTCAAAATTTCCGGGATATCACATTCCTCCCCCCTTAAAAGAATTTCGTCCCCGAAATTTAAAACAAAGGTAATTTAGTAATCTAATTATAGATTTAATTTTTTAAACATAGGCAGATATCAATCATATGCTAGCAACCATAGCAACCAATTCATCCAATATACAAATCTAATTGTCCAGATAAAATTCAAAATAGAATTTTCTCGAGTTTCCCCAAATATAAATATTGGGATACTCGTTCTACAGAATCCAAACAATCAATATTACTAAGCTACTGAGTTTCTACTCATCTGGGTCTACAAAAAAAATCAAAATATCAGACCAAACTCAAGTCTGACTCAACAACCAAAATTCCCTGAACTGCTGGTTCTACAATCAGAGATAGCTCATACACGTACCCTCTCAGAGATACGTGAAACACTCCAAATTTCAGTTATCCAAACTTGCAATCCACTCCTGAAGACCAAACACTAATCCTGAGAAGAACAACAGAAAAAGATCCAAATGTCTCGGAGCTAGCTTCCCAATCTTATCCAATCTTATAGTTCCCATTGATCGAAGAAAACCCCAACAACAAAGTCTCTAACTACAAATATCCGTCTTTTATTCACAAAACTCTTCGTACGATCCTGGGCTGTCTACATCCTTCCTGATCAGCTCAACACTTGCTGATGTCCGTAGAAACAACTGAACCAATGACAATCCAACAAAATGATCTTTCCAAGATCGACCAAAACTCAGAACACAAACTCAATTCCAAAATCAAGAGACTGATCTTACTTCTTCTCATCTGGAAAGGATAAAAACAGGTGTACTCCAATCTGGCCTCGGATCCTAAAATTTCCTGTAGAAACTCTCTAATCCAATTACTACAAATTCTAGTTGTTTCCATACCAAACAGCTGCCACCATGCTTTCACTGCGCTACTCTGACTGAACAGATGAAAATGCTGATGATGATCACGAGGAAAAACCGGACAACACATCTTAGAACTATGGTTCAACAGATCCTTAAAGGAAACTCAGAAGTTCCTCCAAAACTCGAGCTGCTTCACCAACTCATTTTCCAAAAATCGTCCTACTACTAAGCTGAACCATCGGTACCACTCCTGAAATCCAGTCGATACCAAACTCAATCTCCAAATACAGACAAAATTCTAACTTCCTGAAAACATCCAGAAAAATTTTAAACCCAAGAGAAACTCAACAATTGCAAGTCACTTTTACGATCAATATGGCCCACTAAAGAAAAACTGTTCTCTCTTTACCAAACAGAACAGCCTACGCTTAATTAGCCAATCCATCGAAGAAATGGATCCACTCTGCTGCTTCTGAAATCTTTTCAAGAAATCTGCCAAACCAGAAGATCTCCTTGATAGAACAAAGAACACTCGGAGCTGCACTGCAGACTCAGATGCCAAGACTTCCTATCCCAAACTCTTCGAGAAACTCGGACCTCAAACCAACAGAAACATTCTACTGAATTCAGCCCTAACACAGAAATGGATACACTTCCTTAACTGATTCCAAAGAAACATCTTCGGAGACTTCCACAGTCACTGTGTCTCATCACACAACTACTACATCCTGAGGTAAGATATCCGGACTTGCTCATGCCAAACCGATGAGTCCAAACTCTAGCTCATCCAAACTTACGCTTCAAAAATTAACTACGAACCTTAACAGGTTTCCTTCAGAGATTGATGAAATACTTACACTATCAAAAACTTACTCGAGACGGTAATGGGTCTACAGTCTCGACAGATACACTTCCAACCTCAAATATTCAAACTCCAACCATTGGTAGTCGTGTTTCACACACTACTACCCTATTTACCTTTATAACTTATATTGGATAACCCGGACAGGTAACCCAACTAATAGATAGAAATAAATATAAATATATATATTACAAAATTACAAATACGCTCTCTTAAGATAGAAATCACTCAAGAGCCTAGGTATTCACTCAACCGCGCTCTGATACCAACTGTGATGACCCGGGTTTCTGACCCCAGAAATCTGTTTCATCTTGAAGAAAGAAAGGGATGAGAAAATAGAAAAGATAGAGAAGAAAGAACAACAACATCAGAATCTCACAGCGGAATGGAACAAAATATAATAGATCACATAACTATTACAAAATTTTACATATATCAGAGTTATACAGATAATACATCACATACTAGACAGTTATAAACACCTGTCTAGTTATACAAGTCAATATACAATACAACACAGAGATACCAACACAGCGGAACTATATATATATCCAGAACGCCGAAGCCTCCTGCTCCATTGCTCCTCCTAAAGTCGTCAAATCTAACCTGAATCCCTTGGCTACCCGTAAAAATTTGGGTTCCCGAGAGTTTATGAAAAACAAAAATAAACTCCAGGTCATACATGGGTCTGGTATGAGTAACAGGTTAAAGTTTCTTAACTTTGAAAAACATTTGAAAACAAAAGGTATCACGTAAGACTTCCCACAAATAAACATGGGTATGTTTTTACCTTACGCTAACCAAAACATTTAATAGGAAATTCAGTGATATTATAATAGATCTAGGGTTTTCAAGTAAATAGAAAATAGCCGAAATTGTTACGTGACTAAATTCCAGCTACTAGCCACAAAAGTGGGTAATGCAATCAAAACCGTTGGCACTTATTGGATTATGGATTCCATACAATGGCAGGGCTACTGGGGTACCGCCCGTCACAGTACGTGGCCTAGATCAACGTACCGAGGATCACTCCCGACCCCCTGCAACACAAGGTTGGAACCATTCCTTACTGAACAGTCCCGAACAAGACAACCCCGACAGTTGGAGCTCACAACTGTCCACACAGCCGAAATAAAAGGGACATGTAGATAGGGGAAAATCTTGTCCTGCTTGGGCATGACCCACCTAACCTTGCTACACCTCCCCTGTTTTAGCCATTCCTGGTTGATGAGGCTTGAGGCTGCGATTACCTTTAAAGAACACATTTCTTAGAATGCTCATCGCCCACCTGACGATGTTTTGAAAGCATTCAATCCATACAAGTTCGTTCCGGGTTCGAACGAAACCGAAGGCATTACCTCGTTACACTCATTTTGGAATCACTCTCAGAGTTAACGACGATAACCCTTGCATTCTGAATCTTCACTTGAGAATTCACGACCTAACGTTTAATTTGGATCGATGTGGTTTTCGGACTTCCAAATATGGAAAATCCGATCCCAGTCTCATCAAAATCAAAAACGTGTCTTTTAAGGCCAAGTTGTTTAAAGTTTAAAACAATTCAGTTCAATTTATCCATATACACACAGATAGATAATTCACAATATCATAATAGATGATCACTTCATCATCATGAACAGATAAATCATATTCCATCACAAACAGATAATAAATATCATCATACTTAAACTAAGCATCCATATTACACAGCATAAATATCTCATGTCTGAGATCTTGAACCATTCAAGGTAAACAATATCATCCATCCATACATAAGCAATCACATAAGCTATAATTAATTTAAAATGAATTAAATTAATTATATCATCTCTAATTAATTAAAAGTAAATTTAATTAATTACTTCACCATTTTAAATCTTGCTTAAATAATTATTAATCAATTATCAATCAGTTAATAAATCATTCACTAATTATTCGTTTCAATTAATCACACTAGATTAATTAACATTTAATTATATACAAATAATCATTCTTAAATTAGTTTCACAAATTAATTATCTTATCCAAATATAGAAATTAACCTTAAATTACGAACATTACATTACTTCTTAATTACACTAATTAATTACTCTTTAATTACTTATTATTGATTAATTAATCATCATTAATCATATTAATTAATGATTTCTAATTACATTTTAATTAACTCCCTGTTTAAATTAATTACCTTAAGTAATTAATCTTTAATTAAACCACATTTATTAATCACCTCTGATTAATATCATTCGGTAATTAACTATCTTTAATTACTCCATCAAATAAATTAATTACTCCTTAATTAATTTAAATTAATCCCTTAATTAATTATACAAAGTAATTATACTCAAATTACTTTCACTATTAAACATTCTTGGTAATTACATCCAGTAATTGTTATTAATTACTTTCCTAAGTAATTATACTTATCTCATCATCATATGAATTATTTAAATTAATTAAACTTAATTAATTAACTTAAACAATTTCATATGAAACTAATTAATTACAATAAGTAATTAATTCCTTAATTACTTCCATTTAGTAATTATGCTTAACAATCCACAATTTGCTTATTTTAAATAATAATTTAATTAATCATTAAAATTAATCCCATTAATTGATTTTTTCATAATCTTAGTTAATGACCTTCATTATCTATTTACAATTCTTTAATTACTTTTCCTAAAGTAATTAACTAAAATTTATTTTCAATTACATTTTAATTTATTCTTAATAACTCATTAATTAATCCTTAATTAATTCTTTAATTGATTACTAATCATTAATTTAAATTCATTAATGATCCTTAAGTATTAACTAATTTGTCCTAAATTAATTATCTTAAACCTTAATTAACAAATTTAAACTTTTAATTACTAAATAAATCCAAGACTTTAATTATCCCTTTTAACTAACTTAATAATTACAAATTATTAAATCTTCAATTATTTAAAGATAAAAACAATTTTCTTATTAGTGACCAAACTTCTATTAACAAGGTATTTAAGAACAATTTACTTTCAAAATTTACTTTCAAAATTTCGTTTTAACTCTAAGATTTAAAAATAAAAACAATTTAACTTTACAAAGTTCAAACAATTTCGAAACTCTTTTAATTCCATAAGTTAAAGACTTATTTATCTTAATATGGAAGTTTAAAAGAATTTAAAACCCAATTTCATTTTAAATTTAAATCAATTTACAAATCCACTTTATTATTTAAAACTGTTCAAGACAAAAAATCTTCTTTTATTGCAAAACTAAGATTCGAATTTAGATTTGAGCCCAGATTTAAACTTAAGTTTAAACCTCTAGTTTATATATAGCTTTACTTTTTTTTTATAAATTCAAACAATTTAACTTCCTTTTTAAAGTGGTTATATAATTTAAATCTTTAAAACTTTATGATATTTTAAAGTTGAGATTCAAACTTCACTTGATCCTAATTAAATTTTGTTTTGAACTTAGTTTACTATCTGCTTCTCATTTACAACCCAACTAAACAAAATTTGAAGCTTACAGGGTTTAAAACCTGAAAATTTAAACTACCCGAGACATATGTCAGGTGACTTCGAGCGAACCCACCAACTGCTTCGAGCAAAAATCACAAAGCTACGAGTAAAACCCGGAGTAACTCGAGTAAAAACTCGAGTACACTAATCTCCCTTCAGACAGAAAAAAACCCATAACAACCGAGTGCACCGTGCACATGAACGGTGCCTTAGATCACCTCCGACCATCTATGGTGGTCTTCTCACATCTACAACCGCCTTCTCACCCACCTACGACCTTCAGATCATCACCCAAAACTTGAAATCAAATTCGAGGCTTCAGAACCGAACCATGAAAAATAAAAAAAGCTGGAAACCCCCAAAACCTGGAAAAAAAACCCTCAATCACGTTTCTCCGATCACCGGAGCGTCAGCTCCTCCAGCCAGACCTTCATCAGTGTCCAAGCGTTCGATCCCCAATGCCTTGTTAAACTCGATCGTCCAGAGAGCTCGTGATGATCAAAACATTACAACCTTACCGAAACTAGGTTTACAAACAATTCCGACCTCCTATGACCACCTCGGTGATCTAACCATTACCCTGACAATTTTACCCTCACCTCTGTTAATCCTACTATCACTAGAAGGAAACCCGAACTCCCAGATTCTTGAAATCACCAGAAAACTCTTAATTACCCATTTCAGGTCAAACCAGAAATGCACTCTTATCCCATCACTAGAATTTGTAATTTTAGTTTTATAAATCAAGTTTTAGTTCGAGCATTTGATTTATACACCTGAATTCGTGAAACATTTAAATTGAAATTTGACTTATTTAATTTGCAATGTTGTTTTACTAATTTCCAGAGTAAATACAGATTATTTCAACTTAAAACAAAATTTTAAACCAAAACCCATACTATATCAAACATATTTGGTTTAAAACTTAATAACTAATACAAATTTGATCAAGAGATTGATTCATGATTTAAACTTTGAACTTGGAAACTTAAATCAGATAAAACATTCAAACACATAGCAAATGCACACAACCAAATATTCATATATTTATAGAGATATACTTAAGCACATATTCACAAACACTAGATAAGCAAGCCTCAGAGTTGTATACTTAAACTATAAAAATTTTGTTATGTTACTCACCTTGCTTTGAGAATGCACAGAGCATCCAGATTTTATAAAACAGTTTGAAACTAAAATCCATTAGCCCTCTTTTTAAAAACCTTTCACTTGAATGCTTTTTGTTTAAACCTGAGTTGCTTTGTTGTTTAGATTTGCATGCAGGTTGTTTGCTTTAAAACATGGTTGAAGATGAATGCATCAGGTTGTGCTTTGAATTTGCTTGCAGGCTTTGAAAAATGAAGGCAGTTTTGATTGTTGATAAAATTTGTAAAAATGCAAATGTTAACTTTGTTTTTCTTGCTTTCTAGTTTGCTACATTCTAAATGAAATGGAACAAAGAGTATTGCATATAAATATAGAGGAGACAGGCTTGTACAGGAAGGTGTTATCTGGTATAGGCTATTTAGTTTGTTCAAAGATTTTTTTTTTTTTTAGTCAGAGATATTTTTATTCAAATGTAGGCTGAAATGATTTTATGGATTTTGGCTGAAATGATTTGTATACATCTCTAGTAGACCAAATGGTGTGCTAATATTAAATGTAAAAGTACTTTGTGTTTCACCCTTTCCTTATTAGTGTATGTATTAAGATATTTCCTCTTTGTCTTATTTTCTTTGTTCTTGCCAGGTTCGTTATTATACTTCATGTTGCTACTTCCTTTACTTGTCTGGTTTGCTTATTTTTTTGACCTTTAATTCATTTTACAGGCACAAATATTACAAACCTGATTTTCTTTGCTCCTTGCTTTTAGTTATTTCATTTTACTTTGTTATTTTGCAGGCAACAAATATTACAATGTCAGGTTTGTATCTTTTACTTGTACCTGCATATATACTAGATGTTTATTTTAATGTTGGTAGATTTTCTTTTGCTTATTTATTCTACAGGTTTTATACATATTTTTTTTTTCTGGTTGTACTTTATTTTCACATGGAGTTGTTTAATTCATTTTTATTTGTTACTTTTTTCTTGTTTAGCATCTATTCTACAGGCATATTTCACTTACCTGTCATCATTTATTTTATATACATATTATAAAGTTGTTTTAACCATCGTTATAAATTTTAACTTAAGTATTTAGTTCTATGCGTATTTTTATTTCTCTTTTATTTTTAAACTTTAACTATCAAATACTTAATTTACTTATTCTTTATTTTTATACTTATGTTTAATATAAGGTTTATTTTATTTCAAACATTTTGAAAGTCTTATTTAATCAAGTCATATTTAAGACAAAACAAACCATTTTATTTAAATTTAAACTTCAACTAAAATTAATTTTAAACAATTAAGTTTTTATCTTGAGTATGAAAACCATATGGTTATTTATTTGATAGCTTAATATCAAATTAAATTCAATTTTTAATTTATCAAAAATATTAGAATAAGAAAACAGGCCTATATCTATTAAGTTTAAAACAAAGATTATCTATTTATAATATATACAGATATGTATACATTACAATATAAAACAATTTATTAGCCTTTAAAGATAGATTATCAGTTTAAATATTTAATTTAAAGAAGATTATTAAATTTAATTCAAATTCGTTATTAACATTATTGTCAAATCAATTAAATTTTGATATAAATTATTAAATTGTTATTATCAAAATTTCCGGGATATCACAGTTCATGACTGTAGTTTCATATATATCATCACTGTATTGATTGATCATAGCCACTTTCATTGCATACTGTTGTTTCATGTATATTGTCACTGCATATATTGTTTATGACTTGGTCTTGTTTTTGCATTGATCTGTACTCTGTTTGAGCTGAGCATTTCGACTTGTTCAGTTGCATGCTATTTTCTAGGTTCGTATGAACTGCTGTTGATTCGTCTTTTCTTGCATCCGTGAATGTGTATACTTGGTTTCTACTTGTTTGGTTCTCCTGTACATCGATGTCACCTCTGTCCTTTGTAGCATGCATTATGTACCGTGATGTTCACCATGTATATATGTATGTTTCACTGGTGACATTGTTTTCATTTGAAGCTACTCTGTGTCTTGTTCATGTTGACTCTGTAGTCTGCAATGCTTGGAGATTCATGTATGGTTGTAGTTTAATATTGGCCTTGAAGCTTTTTTCATCATGTAGTCAAGTGTGTATGCATCTTGTTTACATATAGTCTGGTTGATGGTCTTTGATTTGATGTACTCGAGTCTGGTACCAAGTTGGCATCTGTTGGTCTGCACCTTAGTTGTTCCACATAAGTTCACATTGTATTTGTGTCTTCTCGAAGTCGCCTTTGATGTCGTGGCATTCATACTATATTGTCATGTAAACTTGTTTTCTTCACTTGTTTCACATGAGTCTGTTTGCATTTCACTATTACATGATCATTTGGTTGTATTCTGGTTTCTCTGACCACATGTGCTAGTTCCGGTTGAAGTTATTTTGAACATGGCCATTGTATTGAACTTGCACCTGTGTTGAATCCAGCTTATAGCTCGGGTTTGACCTTGTGCTCGTATCGTGATTTTACTTGAGTTGAACCCGGCTTTTAATTTGGGTTTGACCTTGTGCTCACCTGTCCCTGTAATTTTATCAAGTGTATATCGGTGTGTACGGCGTTGTGGCATGTACGATGATACACTGTGCATGTCACCAGCTGTTCGTGTATGATGAATTCAAATTTAAATGATGACAAACAACCCAAATAACTGAGGCAGATAATATTTTCAAAATTACATTTTATTTTATACTGCAAAAACATTTTATTTTCAATTTTATTGTGTTAATATATATTTTTGCAGATTGCTCAGATGCTGGATTCAATCTGGAATGGAGTTGAAGAATAAATATGAGTGAATGAGCGATATGTAGTGAGGACATTTGTAAATTAGAAATTGTGATGTAATTGAAAATGTATTGTCATTTAATTTTTATATATATAGTGAGAGCTCAAATATGTACTACTCAAAATTGTAATAAATATTTGTTTGAATAAAATATCTATTTGAATTTAAACTGCGTTATTTATTTCATTCAGCAAATATTTATTTAATTCTGTGAAAATAAAAAAGTACATTAACAAATATATTTAAATGAATATATATATATATATGTATATGTTTATTATCATCAAACAAAAATCATATACTCGCATATTCAACAATCTCCCCCTTTTGATGATAACAAACATATATTTAAGATTTTGAATTTGTTAAATGTATTTGATCATTCATTTTGCTCCCCTTATTTGATTGCTCCCTCTCTACACAAAGCTCCCCCTTCATATATGCAAATAAGCCTAGATGCAAATAGAAAATATTTGACCTTTACTTGCTTTTATTTGACAAAATCTTAACTTTTCTCTCCTCCTTTTGTTATCAGCAAAAGAGTAATAGTGATAGAAAAATAGAGATAAAGTGATAAACATTAATACAACATTAAAACTCAATTGAATATAAATATTAAATTTCAATAAAAAATCAAACAAAAATCATAAATATTCTGTTTGACGCATATTCCACTTTAGAAGGATATGGATAATGTCATCATATAAAATCATACAGTTGTGTCTATTTGTGATATATTTATATCAGGAATTTGAATATCTACCAACCATGCTTAACCGTTAGGACTTTTAAATGAGATTAGTAGTATTCCATTTTTATTTTAAAAAATGAATTCAAGTATCTTCTAACCACGCATAACCGTGAGGACTTTTAAATGGGATTAGAATCAACTTGTTTATTTAATAAATCAATTTTGATATGTGTTCCATACATGCATAACCGTGAGGACTTTTAAATGAGCATGGAAGCACATAAAAAATTCCAACTAATTCACCCATGCATAACCGTGAGGACTTTTAAATGAGAGTGGATACTTTGGTTTAAAAAAAATATATAAAATGAAAAACGAATGATTCCTGTTTAAATAATCACATATTGACATACTATATTGGATTATGATGAGTGATGGTCGATAGAAAATGATAGAAATAAAAATGATCATGGAATTTTTACCAACAAAAAGTGTTTATAAATCTTGTTTAAATTTCTATCGAAATTTACTAATTATACCGTCTCAAGTTATAATATATGACTAATATTAACACTCATCATTTTTCAATCGCTATTTATCTTCTCGATAATCAGTGGGGAGTCAGATTAGTTAATATAGTCATTTAAAATCATATTCAAAAATAATTATAACATCAATTTTTCTAAAATGACTAATCTGAAAACAAGGTCAAAAATGGTTTTCTAGAAGGGGTTTTATAAGAAAAATGTCTGCTTTTTGAAAATTATTTGAAATGAAAAATATGCAAATATTTTCATTGAAAAAATGATGCAATTACTAAATGTCTCAACATAAATCACGTTCCACTAGTAATTTTTCTACCAACTAGATTACCAGTGTAATCTGCATCTGAATTTTTCTTTCATTCAAGATTATTATTAATTGAATGTTATAGACCAGACTGTGAAGTTGCAACAATTTCTTGAAGACCTTTTTAATGAAATTCTTTTCAATTTTAATTGAAGCCGTGCAAATAAACAAAAACTGCGAATATAGAGTCTACCATAAAATAACAAAATGTATTATCATAAACAATAAAACACTATCATTAATCCAAACTAATACATATGAAGTAGTTCAAAGATTCTAGAGATTTTTATAATGTTCTTGGCATAAGAATATAATTGGCCAATAATTTTGAATAAGTTAGAATCAAAATCATCACTCATTTCATCATCACATTACTGGCTGATTTAATTCAGGTTACGGTGTAGATTATCACGTTTAATAAGATGAATATACCATTACCTATTTTACCTTTACGATAATTTTTCATTGTTGCCCATGCGATTCTGTCACCTTTGCACTAGGCTAAGGAACTTTGCTTTGTCGCCCGTTGTGTTTCTGGAACAGCCAGAATCCAGATAACACTGTTGTTGTTCCTTAGCCTGCCACCACACATACACGTTAAAATATTTTTGTGACCTATTTGTTTTTATAGGTCCATGGTTGTTAGTGGTAGCAGATTTTGAAAAATATGTTTGCGGAGACCCTAAACTATTTATATATGTTCCTTTTGGCACCCAAATCTGTTTGACTTTCAAAGATTTTATATTTGTGCCTTGTGGAACCCAAATTGGTATAGTTTTCACGTGTTTGGGTCTATACCAACAATTATTTTGACGGTGTCCAAATTTTCTACAAATTGTGCACATTGAATTGACTTGATTAATTTCATTTGTAACATTTTCAGATTGATTATATCTAAGTCCTTGTCTAACTGTATTAATAGTTTGTTTCCCGAATAGCATATTCAACGATATTTCACTTTTGGAAAAATTTTCTAAAGTCATTGACAGTTGTTGGACTTGTGTTTTGAGAGATTCTTTTTCGTTTAATAATTGTGTGCACTTTTTAATTGAATTTTCTCTTCTAGTATTTTGACTCTCTTTCAAAATCAGAATTTTATTTTCAAGCGATTTAATTTTAATTTCTGATTTTTTAATTTCTTCTTCGAGTGATGGACACCAATCACACTTAGGGATCCTTCTTTGATAGTTTTTAACTAATTGGTCAAGTTGTTTATTTGATTCTATCAAAGTATCTCTTTGTGATTCAATTTTAGCATATCTTTCCTAAATCGTTCAAAACAGCCATTTACTTTATTGAAATATATAAGTAATTTTGAGTGAGTAAGTTTTGATATCTCGCTTAGTTCATCATCATCGCTATAAGTTATATCACCTTGAAGGCATAGATCTGCTTTTTCACTCTCACTGTTGTTGCTTTTATATTTATTATTGCTTTTATTCCACGTGACTATAGAATTTCTCCTTTTTAATTTCTTTTCTTGGCCGTGTTGATTTCGAGGATAATTAGGCTTGATATGACCAGGTTTGTTGCACTTGTGACAAATGATCCCGTGTTCTACTGAGTTGTCTAGTGCTTTGATTATTTTGCTTTTCAATTGTTGATTTGGAGCTAGATTTCCATATTTGCGGTTCCACTTTTTGAATCTCCTTATTAGTAGTACCAGCTCAACTGCTTCATCATCATCAACCTCATCACTACTGTCTTTTACCAATCCTATTAAGCTTGTTTCTTTAACTGAGTTGATTGAGGAGGATTTCTCATTGCTGTTGATTTTGCACCATATATTGCATTAAAAGTATTCCAAATTTCCTGTGCACTTTCACTGTAACGACCCAGAATTTTTAGAAATTAAAATTTGAATATTTAATTAATTTTAGATATTAATAAGTGAATTTATAAGTCAAATAAATTTTTATTTGAATTTTTGGATTTAATTGGATAATTAAATCAATAATTTAATATGTGAAATTATGGAAATAATTGAAAATTGGGTTAAATATGATTGAAAATGATTTGTAAAATTTTATTTTATCATATGGGAGTTAGAACGATATTTTAGAACTTTTAAAATCGAATTAAAAGTTAAATTGTGAAAATTGAATATTTTAATATTTAATAATCGACTGTAAAATAGTCAATTTTTGAACAGTCTCAGAATTGAACGAAACCAGTTCCATTGGATCCGTAATAGTTAGTTATTACCGGATTTTAATTTTTGTGTCAATCGGAGCTATTGTTTGATCGTGGCAGCTCGAAACGCATCGAATTATTTTTAATTTAAATTTGGCGAGTCAAAATAGCCATTTTTCAAAAAGTCTCGGATTTCGACAAAACCAGTTTCATCGGATCCGTAATGTGATATTATTGTAAGGTTTCAAATTTCAAGTCAATTGGATTTACCGTTTGTCCGGTACAAATTAAAACGCCTAGAAATCGATTTAAATCGGTTTAATTTAAATTGAGCGTTTGTAGCCATAACTCGCACATACTTCCGAATTAGCTTCCGAAACCTGTTCCATTGTGTCCGGAACGCGGGATAAACCTTAGGTACGCTGGTTACGGCGCCTAAATCGGAGTTCGGAATTCCCGGGATGAATAGTGTTTACGCTTGCTTTTCCTATAAATACACCCTCACTCTAAAATAAAAAATAAAAAACAACAAAACCCTAATTTTATCAGCTAGCCGCCACCCTTAGAATCTAGGGCCAGAAATTTCCCGATTTCAACTCTCAATCTCTCTCAATCCATGCATTATTTCGAAAAGTTGTCAACATGAAGATCGTAGAGCATTGCGTGAGCTTCGAATCTGTATGGCGGTGATCGCTTGAAGCTCGACGAAGACGCCAAATTTTGGCCGCGTCCTGGGGGGTTTGCGCACGCATTTCAACGTGAAGGGGGTGGCCGAGTTGCATCTCCTTGGGGCCGAACGTGGAGGAGGTGAGTGGCTTCGATTTGGGGGTGCTTGATCGTGTTCATGTCGCTTGAATCGGAAGTAAAATCAAACCCTAGAAATCAAGTGATGGGTTCGGCTAAATGTGTGTTGCCTGGGAGCAATTCGCGTGATGAGGGGGAAGATGTTGGGAGCGTAGGATTTGAATCTCACGGCCAGGATTTGCTGTGGTATGAAGATAGTTAAATAAATGTTGTAAAAGTTTATATAAATCGTGTACAAACTTCATAAATTCATAACTTTTTCATACGAGGTCGAAAAAATGCAAACCCAGTTGCGTTGGAATCGTATGGACGAGCACTACGCGATGGAGTTGGTTTGGAGTCGTTTGGAGTTAGTGAGAATTTCGGGTAAAATTAAACGCGCGTTTAATTTTATTCAAAATAAAAGCTAAAACGGAAATTAAAACCAAGGTGAGAACTTCTCACTCAATCGAATAAATTTCGATTTTATTTTAAATAGTTAGATTTAAAATATTTGAATGCATGTTTGAATGATGACTGTAAATTATTGATTGTTAAAATAGACATTATACGCCGTTAGTAAGCGGATGTTATTTATTAAAAACATATACCGCGAATATTTCATAAACAGTGAAATTGGTATTATATATAATATCAATATATATATATTGGCATATGTATATATTGCAGTTGTTGATTTCCCGCATTTTTTGTTTAGCGGATGAGACCCTATTACGCCGTTAGTAAGCGGATAATATTTATTAAAAACATGTACCGCGATAATTTCGTACTGGAGCGAAATTGGTATTGTGCTAATGTTTTTGGATGCAGGAAACAGGTTGGAGGGATCCAACTGGATTCCTCAACAGTTTTTATTGATTTCAGATATTTTGATATTTGATGGATTATCATATCGATATATGATATCGTTGTAGTCGTGATTGACTATTTGGTGTGTAGCATCATTGGACCCAGATTTTGGGATTTTAAAATGATTTTAAAAGTGATTTTGAAAATATACTATATTTTTGGAATTGATCCATTATAAATAAATAAACGTTATAATTTTTAAAGTTATAAAAATTATGGTTTTTGTGAAATATAGTTAAAAAGCTGATTTTTAGAAATACGATTAAAAGTCGATTTTTGAGAAATATGAACTAATGATTTTATAAAATAATTTAGATTGGATTTTTGAATATATGATAAAAGTTTAAATATAGGATTTATAAAAATTTGATTATTTTATAAATCGAAATGATGAAATTATAAAGGAATTTAAAGACGTTTTAGAATAATAATATAAACTGATTTATATTAAGAGATTTATAAATGGATATTTTTAAATTGAAATATTGACATTATAAAACGAGTTTTTTATAAGTGTTTGAATGATTTGTAAATGAATTTCATTAATGAATGAAATTTATAGAATTATATAACGGTGAAGTTATAAATGGAATTTTATAAACAATAGGTTTATAAAATTTGTAAAGTTCAAAGGAACGATTTTTGCAAATAAATAAATTATAAGTGTTTGACTTATAATTTGGACTTTTGGTTTATAATTAAGATTTTAAATCGAATAGGTAAATAAAGAAGATTTATAAAGGAAGTTGTTATGAAATAAATAGAAATGGAATTTATAGACGTTGTTTTATAAATTCGCAAACGACTTATTTTGATAAGTTAATTGTTATAACTTAGGAATAGAGTTATATTCACATTTTGAATAGTGAATAATCCTTTGAATTAAAATGAATAAAAGGATGGATTTGTTAAAGAAGTATATTCACGTTTTTAAATAGTGAATAATACGTTAAAGAAAATGTTTAGAATGTGATGTTTTAAACAGAATTAAAACGATCTAACGATGTTTTAAAGGTGTTGAGATTCGAAAACATAGATTTCAACATTTATTGTTGAAATAGATGTTTCGAGAAATAAAAGGAAATGGTGGACTATAACACTGTTGTTATAGTAAATGATTTCCGAAAGGAAATGGTTTGTGTAGTATTAGGATTTATATATCTATTTTAAATTCGAATCCCTATACTAGTGATTTTGGGTTGTCGTAACGATGTTTTACGCAACATTCGTTTTGACCCAAATTAATATGTTAAGAGAATGTTTTCCTTAATAGAATGAAATATATACTTAATTCGATTTAAGTATATTGAATATTTTCCAAGGTTGAAAATAAAAAGATTTGTGAATTACTTATGAATAAATAAGTATGGAAATGTTTTCCAATAAGAAGTGAATATTAGAATTTATCTTTTTGAAGATAAATCGAAATGAATTATTGAAATCGTATATGCATAGATATTTTGGAAATATAAATTCATTATGGAATTTATATGTGAAAAGTGGAATTTGTATAAAAATAAATATTGATTTATTTTTGAAGTGTTGAAATTAAATATCTTGTAAAGATATTTTGGAAAATAAATAATTTGGAAAATTATTTGGAATCTGGTGATGTGTGCATATCCAGTGATAGTTCAGTAACCGACTATCAATATTTCCCTTTGAATGGGTATTTGATGTGATTTGATTGAATTTGAATGCACACTTATTTTTTGAATAAGCGCTCACTATTCGGGTTAACCGGGAAAGGACCATGGGGTCGTATAACCCATTCCGAATATGTGATACGTCGTTGTGAATTGCAATTGAAGATCGGTGTTGAAGACCGGATATTTGCAAGAGCGATAGGATGACCTATCGATTGTTTCTGCACCGAGTCGCGCCGGTATAGAAACTCCATATGTGATGGTGAATCCGATCAGGATTGTGAATATCCGGATTGCAAGGACTTCTTTGTAAGTGCCTTCGGTTCTGTTCGATCCCGGAACAGACTTGTATGGATTGTATGCCTGACATTACAAGTTGAGATATAAAGCCGATTTCTTTCAAATATATTTCTGTTGGTGGCGGAGAATTTATTCTTTGCTTAACACCCTTCTTTGAGACATATGTGCTCAAAGGTTATATAGTTGAAGTTATCAGCGATATATTCCCAATTTGGTAATGTGACATGCTGAGTGATGCTGAAATGATCATTGTGTTGATTATTGTGATAGGATCATTCATTTGATCGTCTATCTTAGTGATCATTGTGTTGATCATTTGTTGACCCAAAGCATGGCTTTTGTATAAAGTATGTTTTTGTGGACGTGAATTCGTCGAGCCTCACACCCCGTGAATGGTCAAAACAGGAAAGATGCAGCAAGGTTATGAGGGGTAGCACCCTTTAGGATGTGTCCATTTCCTTCTGGAAAAGGGTGGTATCATGGTATGGAGCCCAGATACTTACTCATGTTGAAAACACTTTATGATTGTGTGAATTGATTACGAGCGCTCGGTTGATAAAGGTCCCAAAGGACCGGGGGATGGCATATTCGGTCAGTTGTTACTCAGTTAGGAGTAACCCGGCCTTGTGTTGGTAGAGATCCGGTTTGGTTCTCGGGGATGTCCATCCAGAGGCATTCTCATGTGGCAATGGGAAGTTCCTTGGCCTGACCATTTGTTGGAAATCCAAAGAAACAATACGTGACTTGTACGGTTTTAGTTGTAGAACCTGCCATCTAATATGGTAGCTATTAGTAGG
This sequence comes from Allium cepa, assembly GCA_030765085.1. Classification (NCBI taxonomy): domain Eukaryota; kingdom Viridiplantae; phylum Streptophyta; class Magnoliopsida; order Asparagales; family Amaryllidaceae; genus Allium; species Allium cepa. The sequence continues at coordinate 69,608,128 of CM060930.1, read as the reverse complement.
CATAATATAATGGTACCTATGCTGGCTAAGATTTATATTCTACTTTCGAAATGAATTTTTCCTACACTATGCACTAATAATAATATCAAATGCTCTTTTTAAATGCGTATCAAGCATGTTTGACTATCATAAGGAGAAATCTTCTCCAAGTCTGCGTTTGCATTGTGTGTGTGGCAGGAGGTCTTATGGTAGTCTCATTTTTTAAAAGCATTGCGAATTGATTTAAAAAAAAAATATTCCTCTATTTTGTTTTCAAAGATAAATAAACTGTTTTGAGTTCTCACACCAGTCACATGACTGACTCGGAGTTTATTGTTTTCCTTCCTAAACTCTGGGTGCCCACCAATTTCCACACGGGCAGTCAAGAGTTAGGTTTATCAGGATATTCTGGATATTCTGGAGTTGCTGGAGGCAAGCTGGATGGCATGGCGTATTATTTATATAGTATTTCTTTTCCGCTGCACTGTTGTTGTTGTATGTTGTTGTACACTCTGATGATATGATGTAATGAAATGTGATGTAATGTAATAACTGATATAGTTCTTTGTTTAAAGATTATTCATTCATTATTATATGTTGTTCCGCTGCGAATTGTGAGATTCTGATGTTGTTCTGTTGTTTTCTGTCCCGTCCTATTTTCTTCTGTTTTTCTCTATGTTCTCTATTCTCTTTTTCTTCTATTTTAAAAATTTTCTATCTCTTCTCTATTTCCATCTTTTCCCTATGTTATTTTCTCTATTTTCCTTTTTTCTAAATTTTCTATCTTCTTTTCCCTCTATCTTCTACCTTTTTCTCTCTTCTTTCTTTTCTTAAATTCTTTTTAAAACCCATAACATTCCGTGTTTTCGGCCTTCGATTTCTCGGCAGTCGATAAAGTGAGTATCGATGTTGAATTTTCGAAAGAACGAAAATCCGTACTGTTACAGTTGGTATCAGAGCTGATGGTTAAGCGACAACCATGGTTCTGTAGGGTATTACTCATTAGAGATAGAGTCAGCAGTACTCTAGAATGAGTTTGAGTGTAATAATAGCTATGAGAGCGTATTTGTTAGTGAATATGAAATTGTTTTATATTGTGATGATTGGTTTATTGAGTGGCATATGAACTTTCGTCAGCGTGGTCCGCAAGACTATGCCGAAGGGGTTTCTAAACACTTGAATAGAACAATTCGACACAGTATTGTTTTAAATTGGGTAAATGAAATAATTTTGCCTTGATTATATTTTGAATATAAAGGAATAATTTTTCAAAATTATTAGTGTATATAAGTTGATTGTTTGGTTGTTGAATAAGTTGTTTGAATAATCCAAATAAAAGAATAATTGTATAAGCAAAAGAATTATAAGGATTGAATTATAATTAAAGTGAATTACAATTGTGAAATAAACTTATATATACAAGAAGTAAAATTATATGAATATGAGTTGTAAATAATCAAGTGGATTAAATGAATATAAACTTGAGTATATGAATGAAATTCAACTTTAGAAATTGAATGAATTGAATGTTAATCAATTAAATGTAAATTTAAGTTGATATAAAATAATGAATATAAGTGTTGATTCATTAAAATCTAATGTTATTAGAAGTTGAATAAAAAAATGAATGAATATAAGCAAAGGAATTTGGTTGAAATTAATATACATTGATTGTTATATGATTGTTGATTGATTGTATAAAGTTCATTAAGTGTAAATGAAAGTAAATTAATGAAATTAGAAGCTATGAAATTGAATTCAAATTAGAAGTAAATAAATTTGAATAGAATTGAACGTGAATTGGATTTAATTAGTGAATGCAAACTAATTAAAATTGAGAATGAATGTTGATAAAATCCAATGTTAATAAATCAAATATGATTTAGAGTGAAAACCAATTCATTAAATATGAATGAGAATATGAATGAATGTTTATTGGATATGGATGTTAGTTGGTTGATGTTTGCATTTGTTGCTTTTGCTATGTTAGCATATGGATATATATGTTGTATATCGATACTATTGCCTATATGCATGTTCTCATGTTATTTGTTGAGTTTAGTAGGTGCGGATCGCGTTTGCTTCGCATTTGGAGCTCGCTTTTGCGCTATATTAGCCGTATATGCTTGCTAATAAAATATAAGGTACATATCTCGGATTAAATATCGCACTTTTACACTTTTTTCCCTTCGGGATGCCTCATTACTTGATGAGATGTATATTTGTGATATATATACTATTATTTTTTTTTCGGATCGAGCCGTGCAAAGGAGACTATGGCGAATTTTTCCGAAAATTTAAGGCGTTAGAAATTTTTTGAGAAAATTGGGAAAATTTTGAAAACTTTAACTTTGATTTTGGAATTGAAAGTTAAACAATAGTAGTTGTTTTTGAAATGATAACTAAGTATGATTTGGAAAACTTAGTAAAGTATTGTAAGAAGTTTAATTATGAATTTTGGAAAATTAATAAATTCTGTAACTTTTCTTACTTGTTAATTTCGAGGACGAAATTCTTTTAAGGGGGAAAGATTGTAACGACCCAGAATTTTTAGAAATTAAAATTTGAATATTTAATTAATTTTAGATATTAATAAGTGAATTTATAAGTCAAATAAATTTTTATTTGAATTTTTGGATTTAATTGGATAATTAAATCAATAATTTAATATGTGAAATTATGGAAATAATTGAAAATTGGGTTAAATATGATTGAAAATGATTTGTAAAATTTTATTTTATCATATGGGAGTTAGAACGATATTTTAGAACTTTTAAAATCGAATTAAAAGTTAAATTGTGAAAATTGAATATTTTAATATTTAATAATCGACTGTAAAATAGTCAATTTTTGAACAGTCTCAGAATTGAACGAAACCAGTTCCATTGGATCCGTAATAGTTAGTTATTACCGGATTTTAATTTTCGTGTCAATCGGATCTATCGTTTGATCGTGGCAGCTCGAAACGCATCGAATTATTTTTAATTTAAATTTGGCGAGTCAAAATAGCCATTTTTCAAAAAGTCTCGGATTTCGACGAAACCAGTTTCACCGGATCCGTAATGTGATATTATTGTAAAGTTTCAAATTTCAAGTCAATTGGATTTACCGTTTGTCCGGTACAAATTAAAACGCCTAGAAATCGATTTAAATCGGTTTAATTTAAATTGAGCGTTTGTAGCCATAACTCGCACATACTTCCGAATTAGCTTCCGAAACCTGTTCCATTGTGTCCGGAACGCGGGATAAACCTTAGGTACGCTGGTTACGGCGCCTAAATCGGAGTTCGGAATTCCCGGGATGAATAGTGTTTACGCTTGCTTTTCCTATAAATACACCCTCACTCTAAAATAAAATAAAAAAAACAACAAAACCCTAATTTTATCAGCTAGCCGCCACCCTTAGAATCTAGGGCCAGAAATTTCCCGATTTCAACTCTCAATCTCTCTCAATCCATGCATTATTTCGAAAAGTTGTCAACATGAAGATCGTAGAGCATTGCGTGAGCTTCGAATCTGTATGGCGGTGATCGCTTGAAGCTCGACGAAGACGCCAAATTTTGGCCGCGTCCTGGGGGGTTTGCGCACGCATTTCAACGTGAAGGGGGTGGCCGAGTTGCATCTCCTTGGGGCCGAACGTGGAGGAGGTGAGTGGCTTCGATTTGGGGGTGCTTGATCGTGTTCATGTCGCTTGAATCGGAAGTAAAATCAAACCCTAGAAATCAAGTGATGGGTCCGGCTAAATGTGTGTTGCCTGGGAGCAATTCGCGTGATGAGGGGGAAGATGTTGGGAGCGTAGGATTTGAATCTCACGGCCAGGATTTGCTGTGGTATGAAGATAGTTAAATAAATGTTGTAAAAGTTTATATAAATCGTGTACAAACTTCATAAATTCATAACTTTTTCATACGAGGTCGAAAAAATGCAAACCCAGTTGCGTTGGAATCGTATGGACGAGCACTACGCGATGGAGTTGGTTTGGAGTCGTTTGGAGTTAGTGAGAATTTCGGGGAAAATTAAACGCGCGTTTAATTTTATTCAAAATAAAAGCTAAAACGGAAATTAAAACCAAGGTGAGAACTTCTCACTCAATCGAATAGATTTCGATTTTATTTTAAATAGTTAGATTTAAAATATTTGAATGCATGTTTGAATGATGACTGTAAATTATTGATTGTTAAAATAGACATTATACGCCGTTAGTAAGCGGATGTTATTTATTAAAAACATATACCGCGAATATTTCATAAACAGTGAAATTGGTATTATATATAATATCAATATATATATATTGGCATATGTATATATTGCAGTTGTTGATTTCCCGCATTTTTTGTTTAGCGGATGAGACCCTATTACGCCGTTAGTAAGCGGATAATATTTATTAAAAACATGTACCGCGATAATTTCGTACTGGAGCGAAATTGGTATTGTGCTAATGTTTTTGGATGCAGGAAACAGGTTGGAGGGATCCAACTGGATTCCTCAACAGTTTTTATTAATTTCAGATATTTTGATATTTGATGGATTATCATATCGATATATGATATCGTTGTAGTCGTGATTGACTATTTGGTGTGTAGCATCATTGGACCCAGATTTTGGGATTTTAAAATGATTTTAAAAGTGATTTTGAAAATATACTATATTTTTGGAATTGATCCATTATAAATAAATAAACGTTATAATTTTTAAAGTTATAAAAATTATGGTTTTTGTGAAATATAGTTAAAAAGCTGATTTTTAGAAATACGATTAAAAGTCGATTTTTGAGAAATATGAACTAATGATTTTATAAAATAATTTAGATTGGATTTTTGAATATATGATAAAAGTTTAAATATAGGATTTATAAAAATTTGATTATTTTATAAATCGAAATGATGAAATTATAAAGGAATTTAAAGACGTTTTAGAATAATAATATAAACTGATTTATATTAAGAGATTTATAAATGGATATTTTTAAATTGAAATATTGACATTATAAAACGAGTTTTTTATAAGTGTTTGAATGATTTGTAAATGAATTTCATTAATGAATGAAATTTATAGAATTATATAACTGTGAAGTTATAAATGGAATTTTATAAACAATAGGTTTATAAAATTTGTAAAGTTCAAAGGAACGATTTTTGCAAATAAATAAATTATAAGTGTTTGACTTATAATTTGGACTTTTGGTTTATAATTAAGATTTTAAATCGAATAGGTAAATAAAGAGATTTATAAAGGAAGTTGTTATGAAATAAATAGAAATGGAATTTATAGACGTTGTTTTATAAATTCGCAAACGACTTATTTTGATAAGTTAATTGTTATAACTTAGGAATAGAGTTATATTCACATTTTGAATAGTGAATAATCCTTTGAATTAAAATGAATAAAAGGATGGATTTGTTAAAGAAGTATATTCACGTTTTTAAATAGTGAATAATACGTTAAAGAAAATGTTTAGAATGTGATGTTTTAAACAGAATTAAAACGATCTAACGATGTTTTAAAGGTGTTGAGATTCGAAAACATAGATTTCAACATTTATTGTTGAAATAGATGTTTCGAGAAATAAAAGGAAATGGTGGACTATAACACTGTTGTTATAGTAAATGATTTCCGAAAGGAAATGGTTTGTGTAGTATTAGGATTTATATATCTATTTTAAATTCGAATCCCTATACTAGTGATTTTGGGTTGTCGTAACGATGTTTTACGCAACATTCGTTTTGACCCAAATTAATATGTTAAGAGAATGTTTTCCTTAATAGAATGAAATATATACTTAATTCGATTTAAGTATATTGAATATTTTCCAAGGTTGAAAATAAAAAGATTTGTGAATTACTTATGAATAAATAAGTATGGAAATGTTTTCCAATAAGAAGTGAATATTAGAATTTATCTTTTTGAAGATAAATCGAAATGAATTATTGAAATCGTATATGCATAGATATTTTGGAAATATAAATTCATTATGGAATTTATATGTGAAAAGTGGAATTTGTATAAAAATAAATATTGATTTATTTTTGAAGTGTTGAAATTAAATATCTTGTAAAGATATTTTGGAAAATAAATAATTTGGAAAATTATTTGGAATCTGGTGATGTGTGCATATCCAGTGATAGTTCAATAACCGACTATCAATATTTCCCTTTGAATGGGTATTTGATGTGATTTGATTGAATTTGAATGCACACTTATTTTTTGAATAAGCGCTCACTATTCGGGTTAACCGGGAAAGGACCATGGGGTCGTATAACCCATTCCGAATATGTGATACGTCGTTGTGAATTGCAATTGAAGATCGGTGTTGAAGACCGGATATTTGCAAGAGCGATAGGATGACCTATCGATTGTTTCTGCACCGAGTCGCGCCGGTATAGAAACTCCATATGTGATGGTGAATCCGATCAGGATTGTGAATATCCGGATTGCAAGGACTTCTTTGTAAGTGCCTTCGGTTCTGTTCGATCCCGGAACAGACTTGTATGGATTGTATGCCTGACATTACAAGTTGAGATATAAAGCCGATTTCTTTCAAATATATTTCTGTTGGTGGCGGAGAATTTATTCTTTGCTTAACACCCTTCTTTGAGACGTATGTGCTCAAAGGTTATATAGTTGAAGTTATCAGCGATATATTCCCAATTTGGTAATGTGACATGCTGAGTGATGCTGAAATGATCATTGTGTTGATTATTGTGATAGGATCATTCATTTGATCGTCTATCTTAGTGATCATTGTGTTGATCATTTGTTGACCCAAAGCATGGCTTTTGTATAAAGTATGTTTTTGTGGACGTGAATTCGTCGAGCCTCACACCCCGTGAATGGTCAAAACAGGAAAGATGCAGCAAGGTTATGAGGGGTAGCACCCTTTAGGATGTGTCCATTTCCTTCTGGAAAAGGGTGGTATCATGGTATGGAGCCCAGATACTTACTCATGTTGAAAACACTTTATGATTGTGTGAATTGATTACGAGCGCTCGGTTGATAAAGGTCCCAAAGGACCGGGGGATGGCATATTCGGTCAGTTGTTACTCAGTTAGGAGTAACCCGGCCTTGTGTTGGTAGAGATCCGGTTTGGTTCTCGGGGATGTCCATCCAGAGGCATTCTCATGTGGCAATGGGAAGTTCCTTGGCCTGACCATTTGTTGGAAATCCAAAGAAACAATACGTGACTTGTACGGTTTTAGTTGTAGAACCTGCCATCTAATATGGTAGCTATTAGTAGGCATAATATAATGGTACCTATGCTGGCTAAGATTTATATTCTACTTTCGAAATGAATTTTTCCTACACTATGCACTAATAATAATATCAAATGCTCTTTTTAAATGCGTATCAAGCATGTTTGACTATCATAAGGAGAAATCTTCTCCAAGTCTGCGTTTGCATTGTGTGTGTGGCAGGAGGTCTTATGGTAGTCTCATTTTTTAAAAGCATTGCGAATTGATTTAAAAAAAAAATATTCCTCTATTTTGTTTTCAAAGATAAATAAACTGTTTTGAGTTCTCACACCAGTCACATGACTGACTCGGAGTTTATTGTTTTCCTTCCTAAACTCTGGGTGCCCACCAATTTCCACACGGGCAGTCAAGAGTTAGGTTTATCAGGATATTCTGGATATTCTGGAGTTGCTGGAGGCAAGCTGGATGGCATGGCGTATTATTTATATAGTATTTCTTTTCCGCTGCACTGTTGTTGTTGTATGTTGTTGTACACTCTGATGATATGATGTAATGAAATGTGATGTAATGTAATAACTGATATAGTTCTTTGTTTAAAGATTATTCATTCATTATTATATGTTGTTCCGCTGCGAATTGTGAGATTCTGATGTTGTTCTGTTGTTTTCTGTCCCGTCCTATTTTCTTCTGTTTTTCTCTATGTTCTCTATTCTCTTTTTCTTCTATTTTAAAAATTTTCTATCTCTTCTCTATTTCCATCTTTTCCCTATGTTATTTTCTCTATTTTCCTTTTTTCTAAATTTTCTATCTTCTTTTCCCTCTATCTTCTACCTTTTTCTCTCTTCTTTCTTTTCTTAAATTCTTTTTAAAACCCATAACATTCCGTGTTTTCGGCCTTCGATTTCTCGGCAGTCGATAAAGTGAGTATCGATGTTGAATTTTCGAAAGAACGAAAATCCGTACTGTTACATTCACAATGAGAGAAAAGGTTAAGATTAACCTAATTAATATGAGAATACATTATATGCATAGCAAGAGCATTAATCGAGATAATTTTCTCGTCTGTTATATTACACCCATTTTCAATAATATCCCAACATTTAATATTAACAAATTTTAAATAAAATTCCATTTTCAATTTCCAATTCAAAAAATCCGTTCCATAAAAAATAGGAGGGATAATACTAGACCGACCCTCAGCAAAAGTAGCCATTTTAAAATTTTAAGTCTTTGAAAAATCAAACTTTTTAAAACAAAATTGCCTTTTGTTCCGAGCTCTGATACGACTTGTAGGATCGATTTTACCCTAGAGGGGGGTGAATAGGATGATACTATTAATTATAAAAATTTATCACGGAAGTTTATATAAAATAATCTTAACACAGATATATCAAAATTATAGCAACATAGATAATAGCAGAATAATAAATGCAGAAATAGAACGACACAGAATTTACCCAGCTTCGGCAAAACCCTTCCTACGTGCTACTCACAAGGTTTCTACTAGAAATTAAGCAGTCAGACGCTTACACACGTAAACTCGCGACACCGCTTTCGACTAGCTTTAACTCTACGCTCAATACCCTACCATAACTCGTCATTGAGTTGCGAATTCTTAAACTACGCCACGTAGTTTGTCCCCTAGACACACGACTAGAAATTTCAATGGTTTAAAAAAGGTATACAAAATTGAAGTAATAAAAAATCTAAACCCTAATTTAAACTAAAGCCTTATATAATTAAAACCAAACAAAACAAGGCCGACCCAATAATCACTAAAGTCATAAGAGTAAAACCCTTTCTCCTTTTTTATCTATGTTGGCCCGTTCCTTATTTTTGATAATGGCTGCTTTGTTCCTTTCTCGTTCATTCTGAAATTAGGGCTTCTAAAATCTGGAGCGCCGATTCTAATCAATTTCTAGTTGTTCACAATTGGCTTCGATTGCTCCTTCAATTTGGCTTGCGGTCGCTTCCAGTTAGTCGATTTCGAATGTTTGCATGAATTGGTACGTTCGTTCATTTTTTTGAATTTTATTATACTCGACTTTTGATTCGAGTTGAAAGATTATTCTTTGTTGCTTGAACTCGAATTGTTCATTTGCCGATGATGTTCATTGTTTATATAGGGTTCGAACCCCTGTATTTTCGTTCGTATATAATCATCTGAATTCATCTATTGATTTATCTCGGCCGCTTGATTTTGGTTGAATGGTTATGATGATTTCTGACTTCTTTAATTCGTTATTTTTGCCTTGGTCATCACGGTTTTGTGAATTTGCTGATTCCTTGATTTCCAAGGCTCTGACTTTACTAAGACGATGATTTCTTTCTTTGTGTTTCTTGATACTCTACTGTCACCGTCACTGCTACTTTGTAAGCTACTTTGATGACCCACGGCTTTGACTATTTTTATTTGGTATCTGTGACTTCGGCACAGTTTGATTTGAACGTGTTGTTGTCTTCACTGTCGACTGTTACATTGCCACATGTATTCGTTAGTCTGGTTGCATCTGCAATGTACTGCTTGCATTCATATCCCTACTATCTCATTCTTTTAAACTTGTTTATCACCATATATGTACATTTGGGTTTCACTGTGTTTCACTTGGTTTTGTTTACATGTGCATGACTTTATACTCTATTCACCCTGTCACTTGCAGTTGCATATACGTATCTGAAGCATTTTTGTATATGTATTCTGTCAATTTGAGTTTCACTACACTGTTGTCACATGTCATTGTTTCAGCTTTGATTTAGCTGGTGACTTTGGTTTCGATTGATTCTGGTCATTTGAATTTATGTTGTTCGACATGTGTGTTCATGACTGTAGTTTCATATATATCATCACTGTATTGATTGATCATAGCCACTTTCATTGCACACTATTGTTTCATGTATATTGTCACTGCATATATTGTTTATGACTTGGTCTTGTTTTTGCATTGATTTGTACTTTGTTTGAGCTGAGCATTCCGACTTGTTCAGTTGCATGCTATTTTCTGGGTTCATATGAACTGTTGTTGATTCGTCTTTTCTTGCATCCGTGAATGTGTATACTTGGTTTCTGTTTGTTTGGTTCTCCTGTACATCGATGTCACCTCTGTCCTTTGTAGCATGCATTATGTACCGTGATGTTCACCATGTATATATGTATGTTTCATTTGAAGCTACTCTGTGTCTTGTTCATGTTGACTCTGTAGTCTGCAATGCTTGGAGATTCATGTATGGTTGTAGTTTAATATTGGTCTTGCAGCTTTTTTCATCATGTAGTCAAGTGTGTATGCATCTTGTTTACATATAGTCTGGTTGATGGTCTCTGATTTGATGTACTTGAGTCTGGTACCAAGTTTGCATCTGTTGGTCTGCATGTTAGTTGTTAAACATAAGTTCACATTGTATTTTTGTCTTATTGAAGTCGCCTTTGATGTTGTGGCATTCATACTTTATTGTCATGTAAACTTGTTGTCTTCACTTGTTCCACATGAGTCCGTTTGCATTGCACTGTCACATGATCTTTGGTTGTATTCTGGTTTCTTTGACCACGTGTGCTAGTTTTGGTTGAAGTTATTTTGAACATGGTCATTGTATTGAACTTGCACCTGTGTTGAATCTAGTTTATAGCTCGGGTTTGACCCTATGCTCGTATCATGATTTCACTTAAGTTGAACCCGGCTTTTAATTTGGGTTTGACCTTGTGCTTACCCGTCCTTGTAATTTTATCAAGTGTATATCGGTGTGCACGGCCTTGTGGCATGTACGGTGATACACTGTGCATGTCACAAGCTGTTCGTGTATGATGAATTCAAATTTAAATGATGACGAACAACCCAAATAACCGAGGCAAATAATATTTTCAAAATTACATTTTATTTTCAATTTTACTATGTCAGTGTATATTTTTGTAGATTGCTCAGATGATGGATTCAATCTGAAATGGAGTTGAAGATTAAATACGAGTGAATGAGCGATATGTAGTGAGGACATTTGTAAATTAGAAATTATGATGTAATCCAAAATTTATTGTCATTTAATTTGTATATATATAGTGAGAGCTCAAATTTGTACTATTCGAAATTGTAATAAATATTTGTTTGAATAAAATATCTTTTTTAATTTAAACTATGTTATTTATTTTATTCAGCAAATATTTATTTAATTCTGTGAAAATAAAATAGTACATTAACGAATACATTTAAATGAATATATATATATACACATATGTTTATTATCATCAAACGAAAATCATATACTCGCATATTCAACACCTCCTGGAGGAAGGTCAGATAAGTCCTTAGGCCTTGCTTGTAGATAAGCTAACCAAGCACATCGGATAACAAAGGACTAAGATGCCCAAGCCTGAGAAGTAGTGCATTAAACAACAATATACAAATCCTAAAGGGTGGCACATGTCGAAAGAATCAAGAACCAGAGAGGTGACACAAAGCAAAAGATTCAAAAAATTAAAGTTCAAAGAGTGGTGCAGAGAAAAAGACTCGGACGAGTCCACTATTCAGATAATGTTTTTCAAACTTTTCTTCTTATTACCAGGAACGGATTTCTAGTCTTCAATTATTTCTAGACAATGCTTCCCAAACTACTTTCATACGATTATATGGCATTCGGCTAATTTCTAGAAGATGATTTCTGGATTTTACTCACTAAAACTCGAATTTGGGTCTTAGGACTTCTGTTATTAATTTCAAGACCTTTATTATGGACTTCTGTTTTTTTACTAATTTCTGGATCTATCTTACTAATACCGAAATTTGGGTCTCAGGTCTTCTACTATTAACTTTTAGACAATACTTTTCAATACTCGAATCTGGGTTTCAAGTCCTCTATTATTTCCAAAAAAGGATTTTTGAACTCCTTAATAAGGATTCTTGGCCTACTATGGCTTATTTCCAGATGATGATTTATGGGTTTTTATTATTACCAGATTATTGTCATTAGTCTTCTATCAGTTATTTCCAGAAGAAAATTTCTAAACTTCTATTATTAATACAGAATCTAGATTTTTGGTCCTTCATTATTAATTCCAAAATTAAATTTTTGATCTCTCAATAATATAACCAGAGTCGTATTTCTGGTCTTCTCTCATTACCAAAATTGGATATCAGGATTTCTATTATTACCGGATGAGAATTTTCGATCTTTAATCATTTCCAATTATGGATTTATCATCGCTTATTATCTCCAGATAATGATCTATTAATTTTCATTATTCCCAAAATTAGAATTCTAGAATTCTATCATCAGAAATTTTAATACTATCTCCCATAATATTATGGGCAAACTACTGGATATATTCTTGCATAAACTTCAAATTAATGGTAAGAAATGTTGCCTACTTTATACTTTACAGGGAAACAATATTGATGAGGAAGACCAAATGATTGAACAAACACAAAAGTAAACCATAGTCAAAGCTATCAAAAAGCAGATTCAGAAAATGACCGTATAAGTACAGATGAGGGCTACCATCTAGGTGATATTTACATAATTTACATAATCTACAAAATTATTTACAAATCATATTATACAATATAACCTTAAAAATCTTGTACAACCTTATCTAAATTCTCAACAATCAAAGGATCAACAATATGGCGTATTACTATACAAAAAATTTCTTTGAATTTTTTTCCTTCTTCCTAATTTTATCAGCTTCATCAATAGACTCTATACGAGTCTTCAAAGCATGATTGAAAGCTTTGTTTGCACATTTAAGAGTCATGTTCTGCCTTTCCAAATCAGTAATACACTTTTGAAGAAGATATCTTTCGTATTCGAGTTTTTGAATTTTGGCTGCATACTCACTAATGCGTTGTGAGTATCTTTATTTTTACTAATTGTTGAAATATTTCATCATTTCAAACTTGACATTTCGGCACTATTCGCCAACCGCTTTTTTATCCAAACCCAGAGGAGGGTTAGTTGTAGCAGGGAATTTTTGAATGGCTAATAAATGAGACCTTGTTGATTTACCAGCAATTGGAGTGATTGGAGAAATTGGTAAATTAATATTTGGAATTACACCTCCCATGATAACTTCCAAAGATTTACATTGAGCTTGACTGTCCATTAATTTTATTTCCCAATCACTCACATGTTGGAAAAGCTTGGACATCTCATGATCAAAGTCAATCGAAGTATTTGATTTAATTTGACATTTCAATTGATAAATCATCTCATCTTTCTTATTAATACCTGCTTCGAGACTAGTGATTTGATCATTAAGGTCTCTAGTGATCACCTTTTAAAGCAAAAATTTCCAATGCCATTCAAATGCTTGAGTATTGCCTTAAGGTCTAGTAGACAAAGGATCTTTAGGTAGGCTTCTCTATTCAAGGTCCGCAATCAATCTATCCTTAAGATTGGTGAAACGAGATAAGGGATCTAATAAGCGAGGCATAATCACTAACTGTATTTCTTATTCAAACAAAAAAATTAATACCCAAAGAACAAATCTCTTTTATTACAATAGTAAAGATTACAACTCAAAAGGAAATAAAACAGTGGGTATAATGTCATTGTTATAATCAAGTACTTACTTTGTCCTATCACACTTAAAGTCTAGAAACAACATTTTTAACTTTATCTAAAGAGTTGGCCGAAAGAGTATTGTCAATTCAAAAGTAGCATTAAATCCTCTTGGGGCAATAGCTGGAGGACATTTGCTATAATCTCATTCTCCGGCCGGAGGACTATCACGACCACAAATTAATTTTGTATGATAAGTCTGAATTTCCTTAAGGAGCATTTCCTTTTCTTTGCCTAGAAAATCAAAGTGAAGTCGGGGATGTTGCATATTAAGCTTTTCTAGATCTCTAAGAAAGCAATATATAATCTTGAGGATTTCAAGAGCGAGGCCTTTTCTAAATAGTCTTTTCTTAATTTGACATATTTTCCTAAGTAATCCCTAGTAACAGGGCTGCTTCAGATATATTTACTCTGTAATGACATAATAAAACAAAACTAAGTATAAAAATATAGAAAGTCCATAGAATAATATAATTACATGATAACAAATTTTCTTCTGGTTCATACAATATTGATTTTTTTGAATAACACAGAAATGAACTTATCCTTATAATATTTAAGTTTTTTCGAAGGCAATATGCGAGGAATTGAGTTGACCCGTGGTAAGTTCCATCAAGCCCCTAGGTGAGGATCAAACCCGAATTCGTGTATCTCTTATGTAGGTATCTAAGTAGACCCTCATTAAAATCACCTAAGTATGAAAAATCTGCAGTTTGATGTCTACAATAAGCTTTATATAGAAACTCTACCAGGATATCTCTATTTTCGATTAGCTTCCAGAAGTGTGTCATCAATTCTTTGTTCTCTTCTGAAAGCTTGTCATAACGAAGACGTGCCCTTTTCAGCCGAGGGGTCGTTTCTTGATCTTTAAAAGATGCTAATATTGCAGTGCCTTTGTTAAGCTTATAACACTTATCAGAGAGTGCATTTTGTTCTTTTAATTGTATATCTAGCTCCCTATACAGGCTATTTATTCCGCCTGTTTTCTTTCAAGCTTTGTTTTATAAAGGTGTATGGATTTCTTCCTTATCTAAAATGGAAAGATATTAGCCAGTGTTATCTTGGAAGTGAGAGGCATTTTTAGAAAGAACTCCATACTTGAGATCCAGGAATTAAAGTTTGTAAGGTCCGCTTCTTCCCTTTTTTCTCCCCGGCACCAATATCGACGTCTTCTCTTTGGGGATCAGAGGAGTCAGGGAATTCGGTTTGACCCTCTTCGTGAGCGGTAGGATCAGGGATCACTTTATCTGATGCCCTGGAAGTGTCAACATCACCCCCTTCATAAAAATCATCGTATTCACCCTCGTTGCCACCAGCACCCTGACCATTATCATCATCATTAGGGTTTTCATCATTATTGTCATCATCATTGTCGTCCTCATCAACAACAACTTAGTCGCCCTCTTCGTCTTCCTCCTCGTCTGAATTAGAATCTTCTTCTACAGGAGGGACTTCAAAAGAAAGTAGCCTGGTGGCATCAATTTCTTCTCTATCTGGGACTTCTATCCCTTGCTCTATTTCCTTGATTTTGGCCATAAATCTTTTAACCAACATAGGCTCGAGAAAGGGAAAACTTAAATCTGGGCACTTCCCTATACTTTCGAAATAAGCTAACATGAGTGCATCCTCATAATAATTTATGATGATATCATTCAGAGAACTGCTTAGAAATTAAGGCAACTTTTGTTTAGCTTCAAAAATGATTTTTATGGCCTTAGATAAAGAATCCTTTTTCTTTGCCAACTTCTTTTTGAAAGAATTATACTTCTTATTAAGAGAAATATGTTTAGCGCTAACCCTGTCCTTTTCATCCTCAGACTCTTTCAAAGGCATTTTCAAAGCCAAGACTTTATCGGCTAAGCTCTGTATAGCCTTCATCTCCTCAAAAATTGTATATTCTGCTTGCGCAAGAGAAGTGCTCAATCTTTCTCGTTCCCTCACTGCGTTATCTTTGGCAGTAGTCAGGGAAGTGATCTGATTATTTAGGGTTGAGACTTCTTCTTTGAGCTTTAACGTCTCAACAGAGGACTTAGAAACATTTTCTTAAAGAGAGTACCAAGTTTTAGAGATCTAAAAGGAAAAGTAAAACATGAGTCAGGATACAGTATAAAAATAGTAATAAGAAAATCTAGAAGTATGGAATATACCAGAAGTTGTTGTTCAATAAAAGATCGATAATGACTCGATGGATCAGG
The DNA here is from genome assembly GCA_030765085.1 of Allium cepa. Lineage (NCBI taxonomy): Eukaryota > Viridiplantae > Streptophyta > Magnoliopsida > Asparagales > Amaryllidaceae > Allium > Allium cepa. The sequence continues at coordinate 69,592,222 of CM060930.1, read as the reverse complement.
TACAGAGGTAGGCGTTTGAATAGCATAAAATGATGGAGAGTTTATAATTGATTATACAACATTCTCAAAATCACTAAGAGGCACTAGTGATGAGGATCTAGAGGGATTCAACTCCTGAGAAGGAGTTGAAGTGCTAAAATCCTTCTGCATTTGCTCGATAATGCTTGAAGAATCGAATACAACTATATGATACATAAAGTCGTCCTTTGAAGGAATCATTCTGGTTTGATCGGCAGTTGTAGAAGGAAAATCGTCTACAAAAGAAGTGGGATCAAGAGTAGGACCATTTAAAGCTTTTTCTGCACCAACAAATTCATTGGGGAGAAAGAAGACTGAACATTTGTAATTTTGGCCTTTTTGGGAGCAGAGCCCATGGCAGTGACTCCGCTTAATTTTTTTAGCAATCATTCTTAACCTAGTAATGGCTTGGGTCAGAGCTAGAGCGTCGGAATCTGAAGATGGAGGAAGTGGATCCCTTGTAGTCAATTCAGTAAGAGGAGCGGCTGGGAAAATCAAAATAGATTAGCAAAAACAATCTAAAGAATAACATGATGGCAAGTTATAAACAATACACTTAAGTTTACCCGGTTGATCAGGACAAATTAGAGACAAAGGTGAAAAATTCTTGTGGTCACCCAAAGCTAGGAAGCGTTTGCTTTTTGAAGTATGTTGGACAAGTGAAGGTTGTCCAAGAACCCTTTAGCCTTCTAGTAGAAGGGAATGTTTCTGGAGGTTGTTGGGAGTCAGTAATGTAAGCCTATTTAATTTCCAATGCGGTTTGAGGAAGTAGTCGTCAAATTTACAATTATTTTGCCTTCATCATCGAGATCTTTAGGAGCAAGGCTTAATAAGAAAACATTGTTCAGTAAAAGAAATCAAGTTAATAGAAATAATGGTAATGGTATACTTACAAGGAGAAGAGAAGGCTCCATTAATGCTTGGAAAGCATTTGATATAGAAGAATTGTGTTTCCTAATCCTTAAACTTGTTTATTCCCATCGAAACTAACTTTTTGAGAGGGTTAGCCCAGAAAATCTGGCTATTCAAATTACTATGTTTGATGAGGCGTACTAAGTAGTTAAGAACTTCAAGATTTAGAGAAGGAATTTCCTTCTAAGGCCATGAGCTCCAAGGAGATGAGGTATGTATATACGTTGGGTGATAATTGGATGGGATCTATGCAAAGATGACTTGGAAATCTCAATAAGAATTCTGGAAATGGAATAAAACCCCCATGCCAAATATAGATGGAAGTGTAAGCAAAATATCCCTCTTGAGGAATAGCTACAACTCCTACAATCCCAAAGTCATTGAGGATCGCGTCTACTTCATCTTAAGAAGTTATAAGAGAATGCCTTGAAACCGCTTCAACCTTCTTTGGAGACGATTCTAATTCCGGGACTATATCCTTTTCAGATCACTTAAAAGTTCTTTTAATGCCCATGATTCTGCCAAGTGATATAATTTAATCAAAGTTATGATTTATTCCACTACTAACACCTTCCGAAGTTATTGGAAGCCTATCACAATGGCTCAAATACCCGCCGTATTATTTGGATCCATGCCTTCGGAAGAGGTCAAAGTTAATTGAAACTATATGAATCAGTAAGCTTTCGACAGTGTCGAAACTAATGTCAATGTCACCCATTTTGTGGCGTATATGCAACTAGGCATACCCTTCGACAATGTTGAAACTCATAATAAGTGCAGCTATCCATGCAACATCAATTTGAAAATGTACATTATCAAAACGCCATACCCCAATTAAGTTGAAAGACTTGAAAAAAAGTGGCATTGACACTAAAGAAAGGACATTCAAACGTTTCAACAATGTTTATGTTGGGAAAGTGATGATAGCTACATTTCGATTAACTGTTATGGTTTCGAATGAGTCGAAAGGTCATAACAGAATTCTGAAGCATCAAAACTAAATTGAAATAATAACAAATAGATGTGATTATCTTAATTTTGGAGTCGATTAAGTCGAAAGGTTGATTAAGGGTTTTGATGATAACAAAAGTGTATTATTCTAAATTCAATTATCAGCAAGGGACGTTAATTTTTAACTTTTAATACACTCCAAGTAGATTAAAAATGGGGATAATAGGCGTTGAGCTTAAATCTGCATATCATGGTGGTAGGTAACCCCAACATTTGGCAAATTCATGTCTGAACTCTAATTGGTACCGTAGATTAGTCAAAATCAACATAGAAATGGAGTTTAGAATCATCATACGTGAATGATAAACTTGAATCAATTTCAAATTTTAAAATGGTAAAATGAAATTAAACCTAAAAAAATTTGAAATCAAAATAAAACATGAGAAATTGATTTTTAATATAGAACAATGGATACTCACCTTAGATTTAAACTTACATCACTTGAAATTATGAATTTAATGAGAGATTGAAATATCTGATTCTTGCTCCAAGATTTTTAATCATAGGTAATTGAAAAGGGAGAAAAAAGGAAACGTAATTTATAAGCAAAGGCAAGGAAAGCCATTCGATCAGAATTAAATATACGGCCAAGATTCATTAGAGGAATCAAAAGATGGGAAAAACTATGTGTTGAAATAATGTTAGGTGTCGAAATAGTTGACTCGAAAAGTCAAGAGCATCCCTTCGCTAGAGGGAGGGGCAAATGTTATCATACAAAATCACTTCAACCTTGTTAAAGCCTTAAAAAAATGAAAAAGAAAGCTTTTGGAAGAATAATGGTGATAGCAAGACCTTCCGAAAGAGTTGAATGGTTGCTTCTGCAAATGTTAGATGAACTATAGGATTCTGAAGAGGTCGAAAGTGGACAGGGCTACCCTTCCTCTTAAGTTGATCTCTTACGAAACAGTTGGTTCGGCATGCATAAAGCGGTTTCGCATGTGTTAAAAATGCCTTTCGAAGGCATCAAAAGAAAAGTTCCGCATTAATCAAGGGGATTACTTTCAAAAGATACCTTCCGTAACCATTTTCTGTCCACCAAGAAGCCTCCTCACAATTGACCTTGCGCAATGACCCATCCCCCACCAATAAATCCTTCTGAAACCATCAAAATGTCCTTCCTTACTCATTCAAGTAGCAACATATCATGTTGGAACTAGATCTTAACAACAATGAAGAAGTCCAGGAAGCCTTCTACTATGCTATAGCCCTTTTGAAACCAAGGAAATACCCTTTCGATGATGTTGAAAGCCACCAAAAATGCATATAAGTGGAGTGCAAACCGATTCGATACCCAATGATGGAAGGAAGATTTAAGTGTTTCGAAAGCTTATACAAAGAAAGCATCATCACCTTTTGCAAGCATGGGATATGTAACTTTCAAACACATTTGTACATCCTTTCCTGCTTATCCAACACTTCAACAACAAGATAAGGGCCGCTCCTATACTCTCCGATGGAGTCGAAAGAACCTAGGTCCTATTCGAAAGCAATGTTAAAGAGGTTCTTTGAATTCAATAGAGGCAGATGGTCATCAAGATACCCTTTCGACTAAGTTGAAAGGACTGATGCGAAAGGGTCCAACATATGCCTATAAATAAGATCGAAAGGGTATTGTTTTGGCGATCCGAATTCATTCGTTATATAAATATTCTTCTCTTGAGTTTGTAAACCCTAATTCCTAAATCAAATTGGGGATTTCACTTTCTTGCAATACTTAAACCTTTGTATTCATGAAAATTTTCAATAAAGCAAATACATGGTACTTTCGAATACATAGATTCTGATTCATTGCTTATATATGATTTCGATAATGGAGTATATGTATCAATGCATATCAAAGGGGTACCTTTCGAAGGAGTAGGATTCTTCCGACTCGATTAAAACCCTTTAAATCCCATTCGGTCACAACCTTAGATTACCTCAACCTATTCGAAATGTGGTTTCGAAGAGGTCATATATTACTTCAACCGATTTGAAAGGTGATTTTGAAGGAGTCTTAGATTACTTCAACCAACTTAAAAGGTGGTTTCGAATGGGTCATTCACACTTCTAAATTCTCTTTGGGGTATTGACAAGATTTCTTGTTAACAATGCATTTTAAAAATGATAACTTATCCAAACTAAACAATTAGCAGATAAAATATCCAAGTAGGTAATAAATTATTTTTATCCACTATATATTTTACTAATAAACCAAAATGGTGTGTTTAACTCACCGAAATTCCAGTTATCGCTGAAGCACTCTGATTCCATTTAAAATCGAATAGATTCCACTAGCTCTAATTTCCATGAATCTAATTCCAAAATGTAATTAACGTCATTACAAATACAACGTAACTGACTGCATTTGATTTGGACCTTGTATGAGAAGATATACAACTTATAAGATATCGAATAAATTACAACCAAATAATTTTCTTAATTACATTCTTTAAACTAATTACCACTGATTTTAATCCATCTTCCCCGGTTAAAAATAATTCCTAGTCTAAACTGCTGCTGAACCCACCTCCTCCGACTGCCTCCCTCCTCCTTTCTCTGCCTCTAGGTCACGAAACCCAAAATTGACACCGTCGTTGAACTCCACGACCTTCCCTCTCCATCATTATTGCTTCATGCCTGACTCCCCATGGATCGTGACCCCATGGTTGTCCCCTTCGACCAGCAAATGCCGCACTCCTCCATGGTGAACCGCACCACTTAGAAACTCGACCACAGAAGCTCCTTCACCACACGAGCACAAATCTAAGCTCCATTCGTCCAATCGCCGACTAAAAATCTAGAAACCAGAAACCCTAGTTTACATTTACCACAGCCAAACTGACGAACCCACCCAAACCACACTGTAAACTACCAAAAAACCCTAAACTAGAAGATATGCCCGCTCACGAGATTAAAGATCTAAGTTTCGCAATTTCTTTGATGAGTATTTATTTTGTTTTTTTGGATTTTAAAGATGAAAACCTCTACTTTTCTTTGTTCAGAACTTAAAAAAATAGAGTGGGAAACAAAGAAATATGGGCTGCTTTGTATGAAATGTCGGGTTTGACTTATAATAAGTATGTGATTTTTGGCATCTCGCCGGATGGATTTTCATTTCATATACGGATCCCAAGGGAATAATAATAATACGATCATGCTCAGAACAGCGACGCGACCCCAAATAATAATAATAATATACACTGGTTATTGGCTTCTCAAAAATCACAAAAACATAGTTATTTGTCGATTAAACCGTCAAACGAATAATTTCAATATTTTCCAAATTAAAAATTATGGAAAAATCAAATAAATTAAATTAAAAATACGTTAATAAAAATCAAGTTATTATATTGAAATTAAATTTTCTGATTATTTATTCGAACCATTTATTACTGCAAATAAATTCACAAAACAAACTCACCATTATTATTTATTAATGTAAAGGAGTTAAATACGACCATAAATCCATTAAATTAACATTTAATTATAAATCTCGCTATTCGAAACACTATTCAAATATTAATTCACAACTCAAAGATTTACAACACTTCATATATTTAATTTCAAATTTAAACCTTTTAAAACCAATTATTCAATATTTAAAACTAAATATATATTCAAAATCAAATGATTAAAATTTTAGGTTGTTACATTCTTTCCCTCCCTAAAAGAATTTCGTCCTTGACATTCCAAAGGTAGGAAAAATACCACCAAATCCGTAAACTTTTCCAAATCAATTAATTGAAACTTATTATCATATTTTTCAAGTCTTTTAAAATTATGGAAAATTTCGGCAGTGTCACATTTACGCAGCTCGATTGGAAAAACTACGAAACGCTACTACGGATCAAACCAACAAAAAAACAAAAGCCAATGGCCTTCCATATCTGGGACATAAAACCTCAACCAAACAACAATTTAAACATATACCTACTTGTCAGCCAAATAACTCAGCTCATAAAACCAAAAGCATCAACTAGCATTTGCTTCTATGAACCTATAACTTATTCACAAATAATATCCAACTATATAACTTGCATTTATAATGTCAAAACCATATAATCACGTATTCATATAATTTTGCATTTTCCAATGTTAACCATAAATTTTTATTAAAGCCCACACAATGTACATGTACCATCCATATGCATTATCAAATCCGATTGCTCGCTCGATCATATGGTTCCATTTCCGAACTAGTGCCGCTCACTCAACCGCTTTAGTGGGGATTCCGATCCGGTTTTGTGATTAGAAACTTTCGTTCTCCTTACATAGCCATCAACTATGATAGAGAATTTCAAGATTATATCAAAAATGTATAAGTGTTCGCCGTCAAGAATCGAATGAAAAATTCTAACTCGGACCGGTGTAAGTCATCCCGAAATCGGGTACTCGAAACTGGATCGAAACGGTTATACAAATAAAACGATCTAACATATTTATTCAATTGGTTTCCTATTGTACCAATTATTCTTATTCACATTCATTCTCACTTTTAGCATATTTCCTTTAATACTAAAATTATTTATGTACTATTTCATAAAACATTACTTAAGTTTATAAACATCCTATAAAAAAATTCGGTTCACCAATATTTTAAAACTTAAGTTTACACACATTTCAAAAGGCTACAATTACATCTTTAAAGCCCTTCCATACTTAAGTTTACCATAAACATTTTATAAAGCACACTTATGTTTCTTATTCAATTTAAACTTAAGTCCACATTTGTGTAACACTACGCTACAATCTAAGAGTATGTATACAAATTCCAGATTTGTTTTTACTTAACCCAAATGTTCAACAAATTAAAATTTGTTTTGACTTACTTTTTCTCAAATTTTATATGTTGCCAAAACCTATCTTTTTATAATATCAACAAAAATACTAGGTTTAAATTTCAATATCCATTCGGTAGTTTCCGAATTCAAAATCGTCGAAAATCCCAATTTAATTTCATAAACGAAAATTACCAAATAACACCTCAAAACGAGATGCACAAACCAAATTATTCTAATGCATAGGATACTTGGGTCCATATAATATTATTTAATCGAAAATTCAAGAATTAACCATCTGGGTTTTTTTTCCAAATCATTTTGAAATAATATTATACATATATCCCTTTTGTATATCAAATCATACTTTTTGCAATCAAAAACAAATTTTTTTTTACCCAAAACAAAACTTCTATGGAAAATCACTATGGTTGCAATCCCTTACTTAGAAACTCAAAAATGAACGTCGATGATGCTGCAGTCATCATCAAAGTTATTTTTCAACAACTGAAGTGAGTTCAGTGCTTTCTATCTCCTTCGAAATCCTTTAAAAATATTTCTATTTAGAAATACTCCCAAATTACACTATTATTATTTCCCCCAAAACTTTGAAAAACCATTTCCAAAAACATCGCGATTTAAATTCAAATTCTTAGCTTAAATTCCTCTTTATTGATAAACCACATTTATGAATTATACTTATATAATTTTCACTTTCTTATATAAACCATTTCAAAAATGTATATCTTTATTTAGATTATAATAAAAATATTTTATTAAAGTTAAATTTTAATCCAACATTATCACCGAATGCCTTGTAGTCAAATTGTGAAACTGAATTCACAAGGTGTTCGTTTCAATGTTCCCACAATTACTACTTACCCAACCCATGCAGCAAAAATGATAAAACTACTCCTAATGAACCATAATAGTCAATGCACATAAACTGGTCGGGCACAACTACTCAGTCAACAAATGATAGCCAATGCTCCTAACCTAGCGAGTATGGCTAACCAAACAATAAATGACAATAGTTAAATATTATCATTTCCTAACAAACAAACACACAACCATAACTATATTAATTTCTAAAATTATTCTTTTATATATGCAAAATTTATTCTAGGTAAAATTATTTTATGTACCACTTTTAAAATAATATTGTGTCGATTTGCCTTGTTTAAGTGTTTAGAAACCCCTACCGGTATCATGGCATCCCACATCTCAACCAAAATACATAAACCACTCAATCGATAAATTGACACAATATAAAACGTTTTTGTAGTACTAACAAATACGCGCTCATATATATAATACATTCAAACACATCATAGGGTCTTACTTACCCTATCTTAAATGAGTTAAACGCACCATAGCCTAGGTGTTCACCCAATCTAAGCTCTAATGCCACGTGTAACGACTCACCTTTTCGATCCTCATAAGTCGACACTAATACATCCACGGTATTCATATATCGAGCATCCAAGTGCCGAAAAGACACATTTTTGGTAAAAAAGAAAAGACAAAACAAAATCTCACATTATAATGAGCAATATATAAAATACAATAGACCTTTATAAAAGAAAGTTGAACTTTATTATACTTATATCAATCAGAGTCAACTAATCAATCAACAGAAAGGACAGTTATATAAATATAAACAACTAATGCAGAGGAAAAGAGAATGTACGTGAATACGTCTTGGAGGCATCCATCTCGCCTTTGGAAGCTCCAAATCATCCAAACTGAATCTGAAAGTATGTTCGGTCTGACTCGAGCATAATAAAATAAAATTCGGATCTATTTGATAATCCAGCGTGATAAACACACTGCAATTGGGTTTTGAATGTTTAAAACCTTTCAAAATAAAAGTATCTCGTAAGGCTATGCTGCACATAAATACAGATGGGTTTTTACCTTAGGATAACTAAACCATTTATATCAAAAAATCTAGTGATATTATAACTATGCCTAAGGGTGAAAATATCAATAATCAAGTAGTTATGATGCTCATGAGTGTACATTACAATAATAATAGATATATAATCAAAAATCATTAAGATGTGCTTGTTAGTTGTGTAGGATTCCACGGAGGTGCCCTTGGTACTTCGAGAACGGTCCCCCTGCACAAGAATCAGAGTTATCCTTCAGAAGCAACAATATATCCCTATTGATGCACAATAGGAAATACATAGTTGGCCCCAAAAACTGTCAAGCCGAGTACATCTCTCCATGCATGCATAACAACGATAGCTAACTCTAGGAAAGAGATGACTGCACCCTTATGGGTTAGTTAAACCCTGGGCCATGCATCATATCTCTGGTTTTAGTCATTACCGCTGGTGAGGCTATGTCTGGTGTTCCAGCTCATGCATCGCCTACTGAATAGATCATGGAACCACATATGAATTCCCGTACAACAACAGGTCTCGAAACCATACATTGATTCCCTCAGCGGAGATCTCAGAATCACATATGGATTCCCACACCCAACAGGTCTCGAAATCACATATGGATTCTAACATCCAAAACAGATCTTGGAATCACACATGGATTCACACGTCATAACGGGTCTCGGAATCACACATGGATTCTAACATCCGAAATAGATCTTGAATCACACGCAGATTCCCACATCCTAACGGGTCTCGGAATCATGCATGGATTTCAAAATCTCAACAGATACGAAACTCCTCCATAGATCACGTATATGTTTTAGAGTGGTTATTTTACGAGTCATCTCTTATAGTTCCCCGCTTTCCAAGCGCTCCAAAAACCAGTCATCGATTTTTCGGAATGCTCAATACCGGTTCTTTTGGAAATAATCAAACAATACATAAGAGTGGGGATCACCCCCTAACCGCTTACGTGGACGGATCTCCTCATCATTTGTCCTAGAAGAACAAAACGAGTTAATACGTACAGTACAGCACCACCGATGGTTACCGTACCATATAATCCCTGTATTTCTCCTAGATATTTCTAGAGTTTAAATCTTTCGGTGTTAAGGAGGGAATATTTCTGTACCATCAAAATTAAGAAGAATTACATATTTAGGCCAAGATTTGATAGTCGGTTATTTAACTATCAATAAATCAAACATTCAAATAGAGATTACATTTCTCATAGAAACCACAAAGCCTCTTAAATTAATCTTTCATTAATTTAGAATCATCTTTCAAATATTTATTAAAATATTCATATACTTATCTCACTGGGATAAGTATATTAAAAAACCATTTCACTTTCAAAACTTGGAAAACTTTTCCATATACTTGTATATACGGTAGTATAAGTATATTCACAAATCATTAAGAAAGATTCCTTATTCCCATCAAATCAAAAGGATTAAAACAAATATTGTTTTAAAAGAAATAAAGACGAGGATATCCCAAACACTATTCCTTCGGTGTTAAGCATGGTATGAATGTCCACACCACCAAAATTAAGAGGTCAATTTGGGAAAATCCCATCTCAAATTCTTTTATAAATTTCTTCAATAAATTCTTTTTTTCATTTATGAATATCTCCTTTACTAAAATTCCAAATCCATTTACAAAACAATTAATAAACCTCCAAGTTATTTATAAAACTCTTTTATAAATACCAAAACCATCTAAAAACTCTTTTATAAATATCCAAAATCATTTGTAAAATGTCTTTTATAAATATACAAAACCATTTATAACCTCTTTTCTGAAATCATTAAAGGAAAAAATAAAAAAACAAACTTCTTTTCTAATTTCAAATCTTTCAAATTAATAAACTCCTTTAATAAATCCTTTTTTAAAAAAGGAATTCTTTTATAAATAATTTATCATTTAATTATAATAAAAAACATTAACATCAAAAAAATAAACTTTAAACATTTTTAATATTATAATAATAAAACTTTAAAAACATTTTAAATAATATAATAATAATCTTTTGAAAACATTTTAAATAAATAAAACAAAACAACTTTAAACAACTTTCAAAGTATAATTAAATTAATTGTCAAACAATATTACCAGTGAAATAATTAACTAGATTTAATTAATCAATAATAAAATAATTATTATCTTTAAACAACTTTAAGTAGTAATTACTTATCTTTAAATAACATTAATAAAATAATTAATTTTAAAACATCATGAATGTAGCAATTAACTTTACTAAAGAAATAATTCTACAAATCACTTTGAAATATAGATATTTAACAAACACTTTGTTAAAATAATAAATAAATAAAACATTATACTTCAAACTATAAATTTGAAGTTAATTATATTCATAACTTCCCAAATCCAGAAAGAGGCTCAACGACCCTAATGGTACTTAAATAAGCTACCATTAAATTCAATTTAACTTTCCAAATTAAATTATAGGTATTTACATAACAAACATATATGTAAACCAAATCCATACTCAACAACCAATTGTTAATACATCATTTATCCAGTATAAATTAACTGGCACTTAAATGGATGTCCCAATTTATATAATAGTAGAATGGAGATTTGTTCTGTTAAATGAATATCATTCAAAATAAACTCTTCCATTTATTATAAGACGTTGTTTATTTGACCAAATAGATAACACCAAAACAATTTGCTTCAGTTAACTACGTTATTATTTAAATAACGTGATTATATTAAATCAATATAATTTTGTCCCTTTATACGTTATCCATTTTCAAAAATGATAATTTATCCAAACCAAACAATCAGCATATAAAATATCCAAGCAAGCAATAAATGTTTACTGATAAACCAAAACGGCGAGTTTAACTCACCGAAATTCCAGTTGTCGTCGAAGCATTCAGATTCCATCTTCGATTTTAGTGCAAAATTCCAATATCTCTAATTTCTACGAAGCTAATTCCAAAATTAAGTTAACATCATTACAAATCTAATGCGACTGACCGAGTTCGATTTGAACTTTGAATAGTAAGATATACAATTTATAAGACACTGAATAAATTAAAACCAATTAATTTTCTTAATTACATTCTTTAATCTAATTACCACTAATGAGATTTTAATCCATCTTTCCCACTTAAAAACAATTCCTGCTTCTAAACTGCTGCTAAACCCACCTTCTCCAACTACCACTCTCCTCTTCTTCGCCTCTAGTCCATAAAATCCAAAATCGACATCGCCATTGAACTCTACGACCTTCCCTCTCCCCATCCATCACCATTGCTTCACATAGATCGCGGCCCCGTGCTGCTCCCCTTCGACCAACAAGCACCGCACTCCTCCATAGCGAACTGCATCACTCAAAAACTCGGCCACAAAGGCTCCTTCACCACACAATCACAAATCTAAGCTCCATTCGTCCAAATGCCGACTAAAACTCCAGAAACCCTAATTTATATTGACCATGGCCAAACTGATGAGCCCACCCAAACCACACGTAAACTACCAAACAACCCTAAACCAGAAGATATGCCCCCTCACCAGATTAAAGATATAAGTTTTGCAATTTCTTTGATGAGTTTTTTTTTTTTTTTTTTTGGATTTTAAAGATGAAAACCTCACTTTTTCTTTGTTTAAAACTTAAACAAATGAAACGAGAAACAGAGGGATGTGGGTTGCTTTGTATGAACCATTTATTACTGCAAATAAATTCACAAAATGAATTCAACGTTATTATTTATTAATTTAAAGGAGTTAAATAAGACCATAAATCCATTCAGTTAATATTCAATTATAAATCTCATTATTTAAATCACTGTTTAAATATTAATTCATAATTTAAAGATTTATAACACTCCATATATTTAAATTCAAGTTTAAACCTTTTAAAAAAATTATTCAATATTTAAAATTAAATAAATATTTAAAATCAAATGACAAAAATTCTGTCTTATTACACAAAGAAGGTTTACTAGTGACAGAGCTCGAATTTTGAAAACTGTATTGATAATGCAGTGTTTTCAGCCAACATTACTTTAACCGAGAGTACAAGATAGATTATCAATTCATGAGCATCTTATCACATGAAATAAAATAGGAGTCACATTATGCATATAGAGAGCGTAACGAGGGAGCAATCATGAAAGGGAGCGACCCATCTTGTTTTATGATTGCGTAGAGAGTATGAAGATTATGATGTATAATGGCGTTGTTTTGACTAACATGGATGTTAGACACGTTCCTAAGTTGTATAGGAGTTTTCTTTGTTGGGATACTGAGTAAGATTAGTTTAAGGTCTGTAGTTGATGGATAGAGATTGAAAGTGACGAAGGGTTCGTTGTTAGTAATGAAAGGTTTGTTATTAGTAATGGATAGTGTTTGGATGGGTAATGTTTTATGTATTTTGGGAGTGATAGTCATGTGAGATTTGATGATTGTTATTGACTCAGGTGACTCAGATGCTACTCAATTGTGGAATCTTAATTTTGGTCACCTTAACGAGTATTGATGTTTCTTAGAACTAAAGTTTAATTTGTTTATTAGTTAAAGATGATTTTTGAGGGTCATGTTCTTGGGAAGTAAAACTAGCTCATAACAGATGCTAGGTGTAATAACTCGGTTTTGAGTAGTAATAATTAAAATTAATAATGGTGATTTGATTAATTAAAATGGATTTTAAAGATTAAATAAGATTCATTTTTGGGTTTATTTGGATGGAATTTAATAACAAAATAGTTAGAGATGGAAATTAAATTATTTTCGACTTAAATATTCTGGAAATTATAAATTATCTAATGGGCTTAGGATATTAATTAGTTTAAAACTAAAATGCATTTTAATTAATCAAATCACTATTATTAATTTTAATTAATTACCACTCAAAACCAGATTGTTACACAAACGATTTCCTGATTCCACGCCACCTACCATACTCCAAGCATGCTCGCAGTACGGTTCGTTGGCTGTCACCATCTGCACTGTGTAGGCCATTTGGCATCATAAATTACATGCACATCGACCATATACATCTATCAACGGTCAAGAGTAATTCCTGAGAGTGGTCAACATAATCTCTCCATTAAAGTATCAACTTCAGCAATTATAGGTAGATCAATGCATGCATTCTGTAGCGCCCCACCTCTATGCTCGCAATAACAAAGAGTATTAAAAGAAATACTGTCTGTTATCACGAAGAATAAGGCTGGATAGGAGCGGCCATCCGTAGTTAGGCCTTACACTAGTATTGGTTATCTCGATAGGAGTGATATATATTTTTTAATTTTCATCTCTTATTTGATTACTCCCATTAACATATCCAATTTCCAGTGTAAAACGAACTACGATGGTTCATAATAGTTTAGGACAATAGATATAATAATAACACAGATAATTTAAATGCGGAACACTGATAAACAAAAATCTCATATATATATATATATATATATATATATATATATATATATATATATAACTGATGTCAGTTACAATACATGTGCTACAGTACATATGATACAACTACAACTGTCGATACAGGATGTTACATATACAAGTACATTAATATCATTAATATACATGAATACATATCAACCTATACAAGTACACTAACTACTAAAAATGACAACGACTACTCCAAAAGGTATGAAAAGACTTCATAGCTCTAGCAGCAACCCAAAGTAAGATATCAACAACCTGTAAATACTCGGACTGACCCGAGTATTACATTCAAAAGAAAATAATACACGGGTCAGTCTAATTCAAACTCAGTTATTAATGCACAGAAGCAATAATAATTAAATAATCAAATAGACGACAGTCACAATAAATTTACCTATCCGATTCTTAAATAAAAATCGAATAACGGTAAATATAACACATAGCGGTATTAAACAACAAATCAACAAATTCTATTTATTGAATTTGACACACGAAACAATTTAAACAATTGAAACATCAATTAAAAGGTCAACACGGGTAGGCCTGCCGTACACGCACGCGTGTACTGCCTCGCCACTACAACACGCGTTACACAAAAGATCAGCGCATCACAAGCAAAAGAAATACCAATAAAATCAATACCGTGTAGCTGCAGTTCACGCTTGCGTGCACTGCCTTGCCACTACAGTGATGATGTACCCAAAAGCTCAATGAATCAAAAGTATATGGCCCCAATCCAAATCAAAATAAACCCAGGTGCAATCAAAATAAATAGTGACATGCATAAGTGACTCGAACCAGTGAGTCAAGTACAAGTCAACACAGTACAAGTGACACAACAGTGCACAGTGAAACAGCAAACCAAATGAAACAATGAACCAATGGACAGAACAAGGGCAGATCAATAAGCATGTGCATACAAGTATGCATTGCAACATCAAATGTCGAGACCAGCAAAATGGAACACGCACAGATGCAACATAATTCATACACAATGGGTAGAGTTCAAATATACAAATGAAACCAGGTGCAACAATAGTGTAGACAGATGAACTCAGAGACATATGTGCACAAACACTCACTAGAATAGTAATAGATATCTAGTACACCAGGATAAAACTAGACTGAGGGAACTGTCAACATAGAAATACGTACATACATTCACAGGGACATAGTTTCAGTATGTGCGCATAACAGAATTTCAACACAAAAATGACCTTCAACTTAATATGTACGCTTGAATATTTTGAAAACATGTAGTTAAAGTTTATGAAGGATTGTATTCAAAAATGACATTGACAGTTTCACCCACATAAAAATAAGAACAAGCCTACTGACCTCTGAACAAAATTTAAAAAGAACCAGACTAATAAAAGTAGTCGTGTGCCACCTAATATGCATAATGTTTCTGGGGTTTGCCTGAGTTTTACACAATGGATTAATATGCATAACACTAATATGCATATTTTACAGCAACTACTACACATACTTAATTTCAATAAAGGTATAACGTTTTATGCATTTAAAATAAGGGGTTTTTGCCTGAGCTTAAAATACATGAAAGTGATCATTTTGTACAACCTGACCATGCATCCTTGTTTCAACTTACACTCACAGGGACATAGTTTTAAGTGTGATGAGCTAATGCAAGACACACAACGGTAGTAAGACGGCAAACACATAGGCATGTATAAACTCAGATGAATAGCAAGCAGCTTAGAGAAACACAACCAAGCACTCCATTGTTTCAAATTTAGGAAGCGTCTTATCAACTGGTGATTCAACTATAAACACAAACAAGCAACTTCTGACCAAACCATAATTTTATACTTCAGTGCAAGTTCATCACACATAGATTAGCTCATGTACAAGGCAAGGCAGTGTATCAAACTCAACAAAATGAATCAACACATGCAAGGACATGCACATTCAGGCACAACAACATTCAGAGCATCAAAGTAAATTGATATCAAAAACTCAACGACCGACTTCCAATCAAACTATAACCAACATATGTTCAACAGCAGGAAACAAAAATGACAACATCATCGATCAGAAAATCAAAGGGTTAAGAAAAGCTTCTGAAATTTTCAAAACCAAAATATATTCAAAATATAGGGATTCAATATATAAGGATTCAATCCCTTTAAATACCATCAAATCGTTATTGGCAAAAACAACGGAGTTCGTACAAAATTGAAAAGGGGAAAATAAATACGTATACTAAAACAGAACCAACCAACTAAACAATGAAGCAACTGAGAGCAATCTAAGCAACAAGATCAATCGACAAGGTAATCTAAGCTAACATGTTTCTTCGATTGATCAGCCAAAGGAAGCGGGGGCTACAAATCAGTAGGAGCAATCATAAAAATCAATCACCACTAATTGAAGAACGCAATAAACAGAAAAGGAGAAGTGCGACTCAAACCCTACAAATCAACGTTTAAACTAGATGTGAGTAAATAAATTTACTCACCTTTGCTTAAAGCAGTCGCGAGCGAAGCTACACGAAGCCCAGCTACAAGTCGAAGCCGTGAAGATCAAAGAAATCGAAGCTTCTTCCCTCAATTCAAGCGGCGATTTCTCGAAGCCCTAATTTGAAGACGAAGACGAGGCTGCCACCATATATTTTCTTTCGTGTTTTTTTTTCTTTTTCTTTTAGGGTTACGAATAAAATGAAAATGGGTAGAGGAGTGGGTAACGGCCTTAGGTAATACTCACGGCATCGAAATATAGGTAGATGAGATTCAAATTTTCAAAGTTACTAAATTCCTTAATCAAATTATTAAAGGGTCACAACCAAATTTAAAAGCTTCAAACAGCAATTTGCCATCAATTTAAATTGTCATTTGACAATAATTAATTGTCACAAATCCCTGGGTTGTTACAGACTCCCCTCCTTATAAAAATTGCGTCCCCGCATTTTTCATAATTAAAGTTGTTAATAACAATTATTTTTCTAACATAAACTGGTTAAGCTAGAAAAATAAAGGTCAGGAACACAAACGCCAAACAAATCTTTTAATTTCATAAAAGAAATTCACAAATGCTCAACAAAATCTAACCATCAAATAAATAATCAGAAAACAACAAAACTGAGTAAATGAAATTTTCAACAATATTCAATTATCAATTAGATAATTATAATGCAGAAATCTCAAAACAACAATATCTAATTATCGAGATGATAATTAGAAAACAACAAAACCTAATTATCAACAAAGATAATTAGAAAACATAAATCACAATTAGCAAAACTGCAATTATCTAGTTATTGACCAGATAATTTGAAAACAACAATTATCTAATTACCAAATACGATAATCAGCAATTAGAAATCACCAATCAACAAATATTTAATTATCAAAAACAATAATCAGAATCAACAAATATTCGATTATTAAAAACGATAATCAAATCTCAAATCAACAAATATTCGATTATCAAAAACGATAATCAAATCATCAAATATTCGATTATCAAAAATGATAATCAAATTTCAAATAAGCAAATATTTGATTATCTCAGGCGATAATCAAATCTCAAATCAACAAATATTTAATTATCAAAGACGATAATTAAATCTCAAATCAACAAATATTCGATTATCAAAAACGATAATCAAATCATCAAATATTCGATTATCAAAAATGATAATCAAATTTCAAATCAGCAAATATTTGATTATCTCAGGCGATAATCAAATCTCAAATCAACAAATATTTAATTATCAAAGACGATAATTAAATCTCAAATCAACAATTATTCGATTATCAAAAACGATAATCAAATCAACAAATATTCGATTATCAAAAACGATAATCAGAATCAACAAATATTCGATTATCAAAAATGATAATCAAATCTCAAATCAACAAATATTCGATTATCAAAAACGATAATCAAATCTCAAATCAACAATTATTCGATTATCAAAAACGATAATCAAATCAACAAATATTCGATTATCAAAAACGATAATCAGAATCAACAAATATTCGATTATCAAAAACGATAATCAAATCAACAAATATTCGATTATCAGAAACGATAATCAGAACTCATAACATCAAATATCTAATTATCACAAGCGATAATCAGAAACAACAAATATCTGATTATCAAAAACGATAATCAGAACTCATAACACCAAATATCTAATTATCACAAGCGATAATCAGAAACAACAAATATCTGATTATCAAAAACGATTATCAGAACTCATAACATCAAATATCTAATTATCACAAGCGATAATCAGAAACAACAAATATCTGATTATCAAAAACGATAATCAGAACTCATAACATCAAATATCTAATTATCACAAGCGATAATCAGAAACAACAAATATCTGATTATCAAAAACGATAATCAGAACTCATAACATCAAATATCTAATTATCACAAGCGATAATCAGAAACAACAAATATCTGATTATCAAAAACGATAATCAGAACTCATAACATCAAATATCTAATTACCTGCAGATAATTAGACAACATCATAAAAGTGGATCGATCCCATCGTATGGCGAGTCTAAGCTACGCCGCACGTGCAACATCATAATGGCCGAAGCCTACCAAGTACCCATCATAATTTTGGCGCCCATCATATGACCCGAAGGTCCAACATATGACCCGAAGGTCTGGTACTGGTATTTGACCCGAAGATCCATCATAGTGGCTCGAAAGCACACGAAAATCATCATATATTCAATTAATGAGTCTGGAATTAACCGAAATAGCAAACGCACATGTCCATACCACGTGTTTTACTAAATCGTTTGATTCTCTTCATCGTTTCCTTGAACGTGTAAAATCATCAGCATCATCAAACAACAAATGTTTCAATTAACGAGTCCGGAATTAACCAAAATTGCAAACGCACATGTCCCATACCCTCATGTTTTACTATATCATTTAATTCTCTTCCTCGTTTCCTTGAAAGTGCAAAATCGTGTATTCCAAAAATAACATTTCACATTCTCAAACGGACAAGTCCGGAATTAAGCGAATAAGTAAAAGAAAGGGGTCATAGTCCTCGATTTTGCTGAAACGTTTAAATCGCTTCCTCATTCTTTTGAAAGCGCAAAATGCAAAAATTCTGAAAACAATTTCATTTATTTCATAAAAGTATTAATCTACATTCTCAAACGAATAAGTCCGGAATTAAGTGAATCAGTAAAAGAAAGGGTTCATAGTCCTCGATTTTGCTGAATCATTTAAATCTCTTTCTTATTCTTTTGAAAACGTAAACTGAAAAATTTGAAAACAATTTTTATTTTAAAACGCTTTTTATAATCACGTGATTAAATCAGCAACATACGTAACAATTTCAACAAGAAAATTGTACTTCTCAAAACACCGTAGAAACGGATCTCAAAATCAGCATTGCGGGATAACCGCTTGAAAATCCACTTTAAAATTTGACAGTTACTGAAGTCAAGGCGACAGTAGTTTTTAAAAGTCAAAATCTCATCAAAATAATATGCATCAAAATATAATATCAGTGAATTTTCATTCATTGAAATATGTCAACAAAACACCGTGCTTCAAAATATAGCATTGGTGTGAAAAGCCCGTTATAAGAATAACAGCAACAAAATACGTTTCATAACCAAGCTTCGGTTCAACGTAAAATTAATGCAGTAACGTGCAGCTTGAATTTTGCACGTACACTACAAAATGAACAAAGAAATCATTCGAATATATCTTCAATGAAGATATTTTAAAACAGCAAAAATCTAATCAGATATGATTAGCATCAAAGAAAACCAGTAAGAAATTTCAACAAATCAAATCCACTGGTTAAACAACATAATGAAATTAATTTCATTTTCATATTTTGATTTTTTTTTTTAAATCAAAATAATTACCAGTCGTACTCGGCGAAGCAGTCACACTGTTTTTGCTGCACACTTGATAAACAAAGCACAAATCAATCAATCATCAAAACCCAAATCAATTTTTATTTTTAAATAAAGCTATACAAAAAAATTATCAAAATTTCAAAACTTTAGTTTTGACTCAAAGCACATATAAAACATCGACTAATAGTTGTAACACATGTTCCATCTAAGTTATGTTTTATATTATGTCCAT
Organism: Allium cepa; assembly: GCA_030765085.1. Lineage (NCBI taxonomy): Eukaryota > Viridiplantae > Streptophyta > Magnoliopsida > Asparagales > Amaryllidaceae > Allium > Allium cepa. The sequence goes on along the minus strand of CM060930.1, from coordinate 69,572,079 downwards.
AAACCCCAAGCTCTGATACCAACTGTAGCGCTCCACCTCTATGCTCGCAATAACAAAGAGTATTAAAAGAAATACTGTCTGTTATCACAAAGAATAAGGCTGGATAGGAGCGGTCATCCGTAGTTAGGCCTTACACTAGTATTGGTTATCTCGATAGGAGTGATATATATTTTAATTTTCATCTCTTATTTGATTACTCCCATTAACATATCCAATTTCCAGTGTAAAACGAACTACGGTGGTTCATAATAGTTTAGGACAATAGATATAATAATAACACAGATAATTTAAATGCGGAACACTGATAAACAAAAATCTCATATATATATATATAACTGATGTCAGTTACAATACATGTGCTACAGTACATATGATACAACTACAACTGTCGATACAGGATGTTACATATACAAGTACATTAATATCATTAATATACATGAATACATATCAACCTATACAAGTACACTAACTACTAAAAATGACAACGACTACTCCAAAAGGTATGAAAAGACTTCATAGCTCTAGCAGCAACCCAAAGTAAGATATCAACAACCTGTAAATACTCGGTCTGACCCGAGTATTACATTCAAAAGAAAATAATACATGGGTCAGTCTAATTCAAACTCAGTTATTAATGCACAGAAGCAATAATAATTAAATAATCAAATAGACGACAGTCACAATAAATTTACCTATCCGATTCTTAAATAAAAATCGAATAACGGTAAATATAACACATAACGGTATTAAACAACAAATCAACAAATTCTATTTATTGAATTTGACACACGAAACAATTTAAACAATTGAAACATCAATTAAAAGGTCAACACGGGTAGGGCTGCCGTACACGCACGCGTGTACTGCCTCGCCACTACAACACGCGTTACACAAAAGATCAGCGCATCACAAGCAAAAGAAATACCAATAAAATCAGTACCGTATGGCTGCAGTTCACGCTTGCGTGCACTGCCTTGCCACTACAGTGATGATGTACCCAAAAGCTCAATGAATCAAAAGTATATGGCCCCAATCCAAATCAAAATAAACCCAGGTGCAATCAAAATAAATAGTGACATGCACAAGTGACTCGAACCAGTGAGTCAAGTACAAGTCAACATAGTACAAGTGACACAACAGTGCACAGTGAAACAGCAAACCAAATGAAACAATGAACCAATGGACAGAACAAGGGCAGATCAATAAGCATGTGCATACAAGTATGCATTGCAACATCAAATGTCGAGACCAGCAAAATGGAACACGCACAGATGCAACATAATTCATACACAATGGGTAGAGTTCAAATATACAAATGAAACCAGGTGCAACAATAGTGTAGACAGATGAACTCAGAGACATATGTGCACAAACACTCACTAGAATAGTAATAGATATCTAGTACACCAGGACAAAACTAGACTGAGGGAACTGTCAACATAGAAATACGTACATACATTCACAGGGACATAGTTTCAGTATGTGCGCATAACAGAATTTCAACACAAAAATGACCTTCAACTTAATATGTACGCTTGAATATTTTGAAAACATGTAGTTAAAGTTTATGAAGAATTGTATTCAAAAATGACATTGACAGTTTCACCCACATAAAAATAAGAATAAGCCTACTGACCTCTGAACAAAATTTAAAAAGAACCAGACTAATAAAAGTAGTCGTGTGCCACCTAATATGCATAATGTTTCTGGGGTTTGCCTGAGTTTTACACAATGGATTAATATGCATAACACTAATATGCATATTTTACAGCAACTACTATACATACTTAATTTCAATAAAGGTATAACGTTTTATGCTTCTAAAATAAGGGGTTTTTGCCTGAGCTTAAAATACATGAAAGTGTTCATTTTGTACAACCTGACCATGCATCCTTGTTTCAACTTACACTCACAGGGACATAGTTTTAAGTGTGATGAGCTAATGCAAGACACACAACGGTAGTAAGACGGCAAACACATAGGCATGTATAAACTCAGATGAATAGCAAGCAGCTTAGAGAAACACAACCAAGCACTCCATTGTTTCAAATGTAGGAAGCATCTTATCAACTGATGATTCAACTATAAACACAAACAAGCAACTTCTGACCAAACCATAATTTTATACTTCAGTGCAAGTTCATCACACATAGATTAGCTCATGTACAAGGCAAGGCAGTGTATCAAACTCAACAAAATGAATCAACACATGCAAGGACATGCACATTCAGGCACAACAATATTCAGAGCATCAAAGTAAATTGATATCAAAAACTCAACGACCGACTTCCAATCAAACTATAACCAACATATGTTCAACAGCAGGAAACAGAAATGACAACATCATCGATCAGAAAATCAAAGGGTTAAGAAAAGCTTCTGAAATTTTCAAAACCAAAATATATTCAAAATATAGGGATTCAATATATAAGGATTCAATCCCTTTAAATACCATCAAATCGTTATTGGCAAAAACAACGGAGTTCGTACAAAATTGAAAAGGGGAAAATAAATACGTATACTAAAACAGAACCAACCAACTAAACAATGAAACAACTGAGAGCAATCTAAGCAACAAGATCAATCGACAAGGTAATCTAAGCTAACATGTTTCTTCGATTGATCAACTAAAGGAAGCGGGGGCTACAAATCAGTAGGAGCAATCATAAAAATCAATCACCACTAATTGAAGAACGCAATAAACAGAGAAGGAGAAGTGCGACTCAAATCCTACAAATCAACGTTTAAACTAGATGTGAGTAAATAAATTTACTCACCTTTGCTTAAAGCAGTCGCGAGCGAAGCTACACGAAGCCCAGCTACAAGTCGAAGCCGTGAAGATCGAAGAAATCGAAGCGTCTGCCCTCAATTCAAGCGACGATTTCTCGAAGCCCTAATTTGAAGACGAAGACGAGGCCGCCGCCATATATTTTCTTTCGTGTTTTTTTTTCTTTTCTTTTTCTTTTAGGGTTACGAATAAAATGAAAATGGGTAGAGGAGTGGGTATCGGGCTTAGGTAATACTCACGGCATCGAAATATAGGTAGCTGAGATTCAAATTTTCAAAGCTACTAAATTCCTTAATCAAATTATTAAAGGGCCACAACCAAATTTAAAAGCTTCAAACAGCAATTTTCCATCAATTTAAATTGTCATTTGACAATAATTAATTGTCACAAATCCCTGGATTGTTACACATTCATACAAGGGCCAAAACAACACTGCTTTTAAGTATTTACTTTTTAGTCACCATCTCTTGTAATCTAAGTGGTTGTAATAGAAGTAAAGTAATAATAATTTTTTCACAGTAAATGTAAAATCACTCTAAATTCTATCTCTTACTTTTATGCATTTACTATTTCCTCAGTTTACATTTTAAGCTAGATATGGTAACTGTGTTCTGCTAACATTACCTTTTGGTTACACTTTTGAGGTTGGTTAAAATTCTTTTTCATAGTAATCACAATCGTAACCGATATACACACGCATTATTGTTAAATAACCGTGGTTTTATCCCCCACACACATTATTGTTGTTAAAAAACTTTGTTTTATCCTATTTTTATAAAATAGTTTGTTTTGTCATAAGCAAACTACGATTGCTCATCTTATTAACGCATGAAAGAACCTTCCCTTTTCTGCCTCAATTTTCTTCTGGCTCGTTCCGCTTTTTATTTCTTAACTCTTACTACGTAGGTCAAAAGTTTCCGAAGAAGATATATAAAATTCCTTTGCCAACTCATTTTCCTCTTCACCCCTTTACCAAGCTTTTGCATTTTGCTGATTCCACGTCAGACTCCGTCCTTTCAAGTCCTTATAAATACCTCGCCACCCTCTTTCTCCTTCTGCTCAATTACATTAAGCTAAGTAACAATCAACAGAAGGCTAAAGTTTGCGTCTTTCCCAAAACCCTCGTTTCTTTTTCTGCATGTTACCAGGTTCTAAAATCATTTTCTCGATTGGCGATGGAGCAGAAGAGCTTAATTATGTCAGCGTTGGGAGTCGGAATCGGAGTTGGGGTCGGCCTCGGCGTCGGGAGATGGACGGCAGGAAGCGGAGGCGGTGGAGGACTGACGGCGGAGAAGCTTGAACTGGAGTTATTGCATCAGGTTGTGGATGGGAAGGATAGCTGCGTCACCTTTGAAGATTTTCCTTATTATCTAAGGTAAACGTTCCGTTTTTTTCCTTTTCTTTTTGGGGTTAACTCTTAATTAATTCGTCCAGGTATTAATTGCTATAGATAATTTGCAGAATTCCTTGGAATGGAATTCTCATAGTGTGAACTAAATAACTGAAATTAACGGTTCTTGAAAATAGATTGGTCCCTCGAATGGAAATCTCGAATATATATACATAGATCATGGTATTTGGAAATAAAATGGCGACCTGTGCTTTATATGTTCTTGATGACTTGATCAGTCATGCACAAGACTAATTGATGAAATGATTGATATAATTAATTTGATGATTATATTGTATGTACACTGACGGATAACTGTTCTACTACTGATTGTAACATATGGGAAACTTAAATCATACATCAAATGCAAGTTCTATAAACCAGTAGTTCATGCGTGAAAGAAAGGTCAAAACTGAGACCTCAAATGTAAAGTGTAACATTTGAATTAGAATCGCAGCCTAAACTCCTTTGATTAACATGTGGATTATGTTAATGTGAGGTGGGGTTTGTGCGTATTTTCTTTTGAGATTGCCGACATTATCGATTTTACCAGGGTATTAAGAAATTAATAGTTTATGTTTTTTGTGAAAGATTTTGGCTTATGTGGTGTTTTTAACCATGTGGGTACTGAGTAATAGATTCTCGAATCTGGGATGCTCATTTTAGAGCAGTGATGGGCAATTATTGGACTCTTACATACACTACTCATGCTCTATTGTCAATCTTGGAATTTAGTTTAGAGTACTTTTAGTATTCGCTGTAGTTTTGTTAGTATATGTTGCCTTCAAAATTACACTAGCTAGTGGCTGGTTAAGGCATTGTACTTGTGGTATTCGGATACAAGTGGGGATAAATTTGACCTGACTTACCTTAAACGACTGGTTACAATCACTCAACAAGTCCTAAACTGTAAATTTTGTGTACATAATAGTGAAAAAGCAATAAGATGCCGATGCCTGATATCGAGTGGAAAATTTACCCGTCTTTGGTGTAAAATAATATCTATACTATGGGAAGCACAAAGGCGTTGAATGTATGCACCTATATTAGAGACTATAGATCTGTATTGAGTCCGTACCAGTGGTATCCACTCTTTTTTGTATCACTGTTATGTAATTTAAATAACTCAGTTTTCAGAAGACTGTATACTTCAAAGTCAATACATATAGTATTCCTAGGATCTAATTTATTGCTGCGGAAGCCAAGAATGCACAGAGATATTAAATGAATAATAAAACAAAAGAACACAATTATTTCCCGATATTTGATTGATATGATACATGCATTTAACAACTAAAATCACTGACCAAATATTGGTGATGTTTGGACCTTTGCGCAAAGGTAAGGTTGTTGCATGTCCGAGTTCTACAAAAAGCCTCTCTGCATGTGGAGGTAAAACTATGTAGTATCTTGATCTTTCCCTGAGCCTGCTTATAAGTGGGAGCCTCGTGTGCTGGGTATCACTTTTTTTTATATACTGAACACAGTTTACGTATCTCTTTTTCGACGAGACTATGTGCAATAATGAATTTCATCACCAATATACATAGTACCCCTACTCTTTAATTGTGTAGATCAAAATTAAAATCTACAGATTGACCTCCTCATCACTTGCTTCATGTAGTTAATAAATGATTTATATAATTTCTGTCACAACTTCCAAATATTCTCATAACATCCTATCACCATTTAGACAACATTGACACAATGATTACGTTTATCTCCTTACAGATCCTGCATGCTGTTTAAACTTAAAATGAGCTGAATATGTCTGCATCTGGTATAAAAAGAAAGCACTTAATTAATAGCTCACCCAACATAAAACTAATTGATCATGTGGCAATTATTTTATATTGGATTGCTTTCATTCCCTCCATCTTAATCTGAAATGTCATATGACTGTTGGGATACCTTGAACATGATGTTGCATACTTATTGTTTTTTGGTTACTTTTTGTGTGGATGTAGCATTTAATCGTAACCAGAATAGCTAGCTATTAGTACCATGCAAAAATGCATTTAGACAACACAAAATTAATTTGTTAACCTTTGAAAGGGGAATGCATTCTTCTTTGTCCAATATTTTCACTATGGCATCCGCCATAATGATGCATTTTTATATCCTTTGTATATATCTTACAGGAGTAAGTTTATATACTTATCAGTTATGCGACGATCATGTTCATTTACATTCTAATCATCTGCTGAATACAACAGTGAGCAAACGCGTGCTGTCTTGACAAATACTGCCTATGTTCATTTGAAGCAAGCAGATTTTTCCAAGTATACTCGGAATCTTTCCGCTGCTAGTCGGGCCATTTTGCTTTCAGGCCCTGCAGGTACTTACTTTAAATTAAGAGAATCATATTTTTTTGGTGTTTCTCTATTTGTGGATTTTATAACAGATACTGATTCTAGAGATCCATGATTGAAGAACTATATCAACAGATTCTTGCAAAAGCTCTAGCCCACCACTTTGAAGCCAAACTATTGTTGCTAGATGTTACAGATTTTTCTATCAAGGTTAGATAATAATAATTGTCTTTATTTTTTTATTTTTATGCTACTTGCTGTTTATACTTTGTACAGTATTTAATAAGGTTTATATTACAGATTCAAAGCAAATATGGCAGAAGCAGCAAAGATTCTGTAAGATTTTGATTGTCATATTCCATGCACTACATTTTTCTTACATTGTTCATAAACCTTTATATGCTATGTTGCAATTGTTTTATGACTTTTAGAATTCATATAGATTGGCATATGTTCTGTAATTTACTAAATTATTATGTTCGTTGCGTTGAATACAAAGGAACATGTAAACAAATACTTAGCTGAAGATGGAAACCCAGTTTAATCATTTTTGGCTTGTATTCATTTAGTTGTCTTTTGTTGATTGCAGCTTCTTAAAAGGTCAATTTCTGAGGCAGCGCTTGATAAGGTGTCTGGTTTATTTGAATCTTTTTCACTTCTTCCTCCAAAAGAAGAACCAAAAGGTATAATTGTATATGCATATGTCTGACCGTAATTATATGTGTGTGGTTTATTTGATTTAAGAGGTGTCCTTTCGTCCTGATGGATTTTAAATATATTTCAGTTTCAGTACGAAGACAGATCAGTGGCGTGGACATAAGGTCTAGGTATTGTTCGATAATTATCCTGCATTGTTTCCTAACTCTTGTCACTCCTCTCTTCAATTATTTATTGCATGTAAGGTCATCAAATATTACAAACATAATATGTTCACAGGAATGGTTCTAGTTCTGATGATATGCAGAGTGATTCGTCACAGAGCAATTCAGTAAATTCAGGTTTATTATTCATTTGATATTGTCCGTTTAAGTTATTGACAAATCAATATACCATATTGATTGGTAATGGAAAGTAAGAACACTTAATTTGAGAAAGAAATAAAAAAACACGGAGGAAGAGATTCATCGCAGTGCATTTCAGTAAATTCAGGTTTATAATTCATTTGATATTGTCTGGTTAATGTTGTTGACAAAACAATAAACTATATTGATTGGTGATGGAGGAAGTAAGAACAGAAGCAGAAAAAAAAAAAACTTGGAGGAAGGAAGAATAATAAAAATATCGGCATTTGTAGGAAAAAGGAACGCCAACTGTGGGAATCGAACCCACGACCACCAGTTAAAAGCCATGCGCTCTACCAGCTGAGCTAAAACGGCTAGACAATAAAGTAGTCAACAATTTTTTTTATTTAATAATATTTATAACACCATACTAGCTTGTAAGGATGTTATGATAATGATAAATATACCACTACCATAGCAATACCAAATAACTGGTAATTAACATTGAGGTACATCGGTATACCAATACTATCGGTACGGTGACTGTATATATATCATTGTTAATGGTAAATATAGCAGTAAAGAAATGTTAAAACTAGTGATAACAAATTGTATTAATTTTGTCTTTTCAATCATTGTTAGTGGTAAATATAGCAGTAAAGAAATGTTAAAACTGGTGATAACACGTATTGATTTTGTCTTTTCACTATATAACCAATCCTAAGCACGGAAAATTTAAAGTTTTATCATATTTTAGGCAGATGTTTCTAGTATTATTTATAATGATATTTATTTTTGGCTTTATTATCTTCAAAGTTTAAAATAAGCAAACTGAGTATTTTACTTTGTTGTAAATAATTTGTGATAAATCAAGAAAATATTATTTGTCAATTAATAAAAGTCAAAATGTTTATATAAGCATTAACGACGTTACAATCAGTAATAAAATATTTGCTTTTTTTTTTTGTCAATATCAAAAATTTAATGCAATAGAATTTTAATATATATACTATTACCAATCAACGGGTTACTAATTTATTGGTATATTAACGATTATTTTACCAGTGGCAACGGTAAAGTATCGGTAGTTATTTTTGACTTAGCAAAAGTATCCGTACCGGTTTTCTCGTATCTGCAACGGTTACCTTGTCATAACAGTCCTACTAGCTTCACTATGTTGTTTTCAATGCATATCTGCATATTCCGGTTTTATATAACAAAAGCATGAAGCTTATTTTGTTAACATTTATTCATGTATTCATTTAACATTCTTACCTATAAACCTTTTGGTTATGAAAAGCATGTGGAGTGTGGACCATTTTGGAAAACTTTGCTCATAAAGATCTCATGTGCTATGAGCGACCTTCGAATACGTCTAATCAACCAACGGATACATTATTTTCAGTTTCGGTTATTTTTCAAAACAATAGAACATTTGATATGTGCTTGGTTAATTAATCATTTGTGATCAATGATAATGCTATTTTCTAAATTATAAGCAGTCTATTCCTCACTATTTTTTTTTTCATTCACAGCCTCTCTTAAACGTGCAAGCTGCTGGTCTTTTGATGAGAAACTTCTCTTACAATCAGTTTACAAGGTATATAAATTTGGAACATGTTCTCATTCCCGTACTACTTTCATGTACTTCTTCAACCCTAATTGAGTAATGAAAACAACTAATCTCATATACCCAGGTGTTGACATCGATCTCTAAAACAAATCCAGTTGTTCTGTACATACGTAATGTAGAAGACCTGCTGTTTAGATCACAAAGAATGTACACCTTATTTCAAAAAATGCTGAATAAAATAACCGGTCGAGTTCTGATTGTTGGTTCAAGAGTAGTTCAATCAGAAAGCGATAACAAAGAAGTAGACAAGAGTATCACAGTTTTATTCCCATACAATGTAGAAATCAAGCCTCCTGCAGATGAAACTCACTTACAGAGTTGGATATCCCAATTAGAAGAAGACATGAAAATGATTGAAATCCAAGACAATAAAAATCATATTGCTGAGGTGCTTGTAGCAAACGACCTAGAATGCGATGATCTGAGTTCAGTTTGTCTTGCTGATACAGCGACTCTTAGTAATTATATTGAGGAAATTGTGATATCAGCAGTGTCTTATCATTTGATCAATAATAAACATCCCGAATACAGGAATGGCAAGCTTGTTATCTCTTCTAAGAGGTTGTTCTCATATCTGCAAGTTTTAAAGTTATCATTTTCGTTTCATACTTCATACAACAACAATGTTTGTAATGCAGTTTATCTCATGGACTGAGTTTATTTCAAGAAAGTCAGAGTAATGGAAAGGATAAACTAAAGCTGGAGGCGAGTGCTGAAGAGAAAAAGGTATTTATACATTTGTTTGCACATCTTAAAGTTAATATAAGCATGAAGGCCGTAATCAGAACAACAGTGATTTGGTATGTTTTAATGATTAGGATGCTGGTAATGAGGAAGCAACAAAATCTGATAAGAACGATTCTGATAACAAAAATGAGGCAGAGAAATCAACTAAATCAAAAGGAGCTGTAAGATTAGAGTTGTGCATACACATAACTAGTGATAAAAACAGTGTAAATGGTATAAGATTAGCTACATTATTTTAGATGTGGAGTTATATTATGATATTACATGCAGGAAGCTCCTCCAGACAACGAATTTGAAAAGCGAATAAGGCCAGAAGTAATCCCAGCCAATGAAATAGGAGTAACATTTGATGATATAGGAGCATTAGGAGATATAAAAGATTCACTTAACGAGCTGGTTATGCTTCCTCTTAGAAGACCCGACCTTTTCAAAGGAGGAGGTCTACTGAAACCTTGTAGAGGAATACTATTATTTGGACCGCCTGGAACCGGAAAAACAATGCTAGCAAAAGCCATAGCAAAGGAGGCAGGAGCAAGTTTTATTAACGTTTCAATGTCGACTATAACATCGAAATGGTTCGGGGAAGACGAAAAGAATGTAAGAGCTTTGTTCTCGCTTGCTGCTAAAGTGTCGCCTACTATTATATTCATAGATGAAGTGGACAGCATGCTTGGGCACAGAAGTAGAGTGGAGCATGAAGCTATGAGAAAGATCAAGAACGAGTTTATGGGTCATTGGGATGGTCTTTTAACTAAGTCTGATGCAACTATTCTTGTCCTTGCAGCCACTAATAGGCCATTTGACCTTGATGAGGCTATCATTAGGCGTTTTGAACGCAGGTTTGTCCTTACACTTAGCTACAAAATCATGTATACAAAAATATAATACTTTATTTCATTTTTCAAGTACCCCTCTAACGATCGTTAACTGTTGAAGCATATATTTGATGCTTCAAGTGGAGCTCTGAAAAATTGCTGGATTAATGGTTTTAGAACTTAGAGTACCAACTTTAAAAAAAAAAAAAATTATTGTTATATAGGATAATGGTAGGGTTACCTACTTTGGAGAGCAGACAGTTGATATTGAGAACACTGTTGTTAAAGGAAAAGGTGGAAGAAGGTATCAACTATAATGAGCTTGCAATCTTGACTGAAGGATACAGTGGAAGTGATCTTAAGGTTTGTTCTTTAGTTTATTTTCATCTTAAGCTTAATTTATGAATTCCTTGTTTATGGTATTGATAAATTTGTTAATCGCAGAATCTGTGCTCAACAGCAGCATATCGTCCTGTTCGAGAGCTGCTCAAGAAAGAAACATTAAAGGAATTGGTAAGAAAATTTTACCCTTGCATTAAAATATCAGGATGATGAAATTGTGAAAGAAGAGAATGTATGTTAAATTCATGTTATGTATTGATCGACATACTTTCTAAAACTGACTGTTTATCAAAATGTCAGGATAAAAAACAGAAATCAGATGAGAAAGGAGAGGAAACAACAAATGAAAAAACAAAAGAAGGCGAAACACAAGAAATAGCTCTGAGGCCATTAACCATGGAGGATTTTAGGCAGGCCAAGAATCAAGTTAGTGTAGATTCAGTAGAATATGAAACATTTTATGATTTTTAATAACTGAACTGAAATAAAATAGACATTATATCTAATGATATTGCAGGTTGCTGCCAGTTTTGCTGCAGAAGGTTCTGGAATGAGTGAACTCAGGCAGTGGAACGAGTTGTACGGAGAAGGTGGGTCAAGGAAGAAACAGCAGCTGACTTACTTCCTGTAAACCCATTCTTGTATTCATATAAGAATATAAGTGCAAAAACTAGATTGTTGCATGGGCACTGAAGTAGTAGAAACTGCAGTTTGAAGAACGTTGGAAATGGATTGATTTTGAGGAGATGAGCATCTTGGCAAAGGCAGGAAACAGATACAGATAAATTATTGTAATATTCTTTCTACGTTATTATTATGGTTATATATGTTGAAAGGTTTGTAATATGTGTATTTTATTTATCTAGTTTGTAGCGTCATAATAGGTGGAGCAATTTATTGAATTAATCAGTGTATAAAAAAGTTCATGATAGTGTGTTTGCTTAATAAAATTATGATGGCGCATAAGCTTATAAATTGTTATGTTTTATGAAGGAATGTTTTATATTTGGTTGTTTAAGGGAGGCTTGGGTCAGACGTTAAGATTGTAGTCATGTTACCTAATCCACAGGTCCTTATTTTGTATTTTTATGTCATGGTAGTCATTGTTTTATCATACTATTATTATTTTATCAGCCACAGTAGTCACATTGTTAGAGCCAAAGTTTCCATCAAAGTAGCAAATCATTGTCTTTTGAGACTGCAGAAGACTTCCTGCTCATTCTTTTCGTTGTCAAGTATCCATTTGAAGATAACATTGAATCTTGAGTGGTAGCACAATTTGCTTTCAAGATCGTTCCAGCCAGGGCCGGTCCGGGTTCGGCAGGAGATTATGGTAAATATGAGAATTGAACGTGACACCTTGAGGCAAGGAAATTCAGTCACTTCCACTGCAGTAACGCCGCTTTCAGGTAATGTTTAAAGTAATATAATATGTAAAGTAATATTTATTAAATACTAAACCGCCACATGTTTTTCCACCTCGTTGCCCCCATTCGGGAGTTGCCCTAGGCAGTCGCCTGGTAGTCCTAGTCGTGAAACCGGCCATCCGTGTGTTTCTTTTAGTAATTAAGGCCCTGTTTGATTTGTCATTTTTAGTTTTGTATTTTCGTTCAAAACCCATACACACAATGCACGTACTTCTGGAAAATAACCAATTTTAAAAATAAAAATACAAATCTATTTTGTTTTCAGTGTTTTGAAAAATAACAAAAGAATGAAAAACAATTCATCCCCTCCACCATCTCTTCATTCTCTTCGTCGCCCCTTCATTTTCGTCGTAATGACCTAAAATACAAATTGCAAAATGAAACGAAACAGACCTTAGATTGCTTCTTTCTTTGTTGGTAACATGCATCAATGAGCATAGGGTACCATTACTCTCTGGTACATTTTCAATTTCATCTAATAAAATAATGCACTTAAGATGTTATTAATTATCTTAATGCCCTTAAATTTCTTTTAGTGTCTTAGCCTTCGAGATGACATATTGGTAAATGTAGTTGAACATTTCATTTCCACCTTGTAAATTTTTCTTTGAAAAATAGGTTATTGATGCCGGATGAATTCTAAATAAATATTTTGTGGTACATTCTCATAATGTTTTAGTACCATGATACTGGTTCTTGACATTACTTTGTAACTTGTTAAAAATTTATACATCATATACATTGTTATAGTAGAGCTAAATTCGTCGACTTATTTCTACTTCTGTCATCAACAAACAATACCGAAAAAAGGAAGAGAATCCAAAATGTTAGATCAGGTGCACTGACAACGGAGTTAAAATGGTGGATTTAAAAGGATTCAATTTATTAATTTGCACAATATCTTTAATTTGTGTTTGTGTAAATGTAACACCTCTAATTTTGGTTGCACATTATTCTAGATATTTACTTAAGAACTAATTAAATAAATAATATGGTAGAATATAAATGTATAAATAGTGTGGATAATTGCCATAAAAATATAATTTGAATTTCAAACTTTAAATGGAGAATTGATTTATAGGGAAAAAATTAAAGGTGCCTTAATTATATAGGTGAGAAATAAATAAAGAAATATAACACATCAAATTATTTCCTAAATACTTCCCTCTCATGTATTTCGGCCATCATTCATAAATCTAAGAAAAGAAAAATAACCACATAAAACTCCATTAAAGCTCATTCAATAAAGGAGAAGAGAAAGAGGAAAGCCTAACGGAAGAAACAAATACAATTATCTTCAAGCATCAAACTAAGGTGCATAATATCACTATCTCTATATTTTGATAAATTAATTCGGGTTCTAATATAGATCTGAATTTTGATTGATATTTATCATGCATGTGGTTTAGATAATTAATTTTCATATGATGTTTATAATAATATTTTGGAGATGGTTACTTAATTTCATAATTTTCGAAATTATTAAGAATTTAATATGAATATTCCAAGTTAAGTAAATTGATAATTTTGGATTTTAATTATTTAAAATATAAAAAATAATTATTTTGTTCGAAAATTTTATATTGTAAAGGTGTTAAATTCTGATTTTTCTGAATTTTTCCCAAGTGATTTCGATTAAAGTAAATTGTTTTATATAAAAAGGTTTTAATTGTAAAAAGGTAATTAAAGGCATAACTAATGGAAAATTAATATTTTAGGAAATAAGAGAAATTTTCTCCCTTTACTTTGCTGCAAATTTACTGAAAAGATTTTGATTAACCAACGAGAATTTACAAAGAAATTGATTTAGTAAACAGATTACTTTTAAAGGAAATAAATCATTTTTGTAGATATTTACAAAAATATCATTATCAATTTGCGAGAGCCAATATTTATCAATATGCGATTGCTATGCTTTTAGCAACCTATGATAGCAGTATATCTTATCAACCTGCGATAGCCTTGAGTTTTCAACCTGCAATAGCAGTATTTTTGTCAACATGCGATGGCATCATTTTATCTACTTGTGACAGCTATTACAATAGCTATGTTTTATCAACTTGCAATAACTATATGTTGTCAACTTGCGACAGCTATTGCTCTATCAACTTGTAACACCTAGTTTTGTCAACTTGCGATGGCTATATGTTTTGTCAACTTGCGACAATTATTGATTTTATCAACTTACGATAGCTATATTTTATTAACTTGCGATGGCTATGTTTTCTCAACTTGCGATAGCTTTTGTTTGGGTAATATGCAACATCTTTATGTGTCAATATGCAGTGGCTTCATGTAGTGTAAACAAGGGATGACTTTGATTTATTTGACATGCGATAGCCTATATTATTGACATGCGATGGCTTAAGATTTTCAATGTGCGATGACACTAGTTTTTGAAAGGAAAGATAGCTTATTTTATGACATGATAGTTTTTTCCTCTAGTTTGAGCTATGTATTCCTTAAATAAATTATGAGATTTTTATTAAATATTTTGACAAGCTTCCAAAGAAAGAAAATATGTTTTAGCCCATTTTTAAAGAGCTTTTATAATGAAAAGTATTACTTTGTTACAAGTAATTTTATGTGTAAAATGACTATCATAAAAACGTATATTTACGATGAATGATAATATGCTATATGTTGAATTTTGCACCTTGATCAATTATTACTGCATATGCAAAATTGTTGACATGCTTACTGATATATTATACGTTATCACCCAACATTTATGACATTGAGGATTTGGAAATTGATGACAAATTATGGTTGTTTCGATAATAAGTATGGTCAAACTTAAACTCCTCTGTGAGTAGAATTGCATCCCGAGGATCAAGAAGATCACATTGTTTAGGATGCCGTGAGCTGATCAGAAGACATGACTCATGGATATTTTAAAAACTAGATTTTGGATCAAGACCAGGTTAGGGTCATGCCCTCTCGTCCAACTGTCAAACCCCTGGTTGGTCAGGTCTGCGATTCCAAGGGGTTTGCCAATATCGAGGCTAAATTTTTTGAAGTTATGCACAAAAAGGAACTCATAGCACAGACACTCACCATTATTTTTCTTCTGTTTGATAGAAACTTAGGTTATTTCTTCTTATTTGATAAGAGTTTTGGATTATCTGGTTATATTTTTGACCCGAGTCAACCTGTTACTTTTTCTAGTTGGCTTGCGAAAACTAATATAGGTTTACAGTGACCCTGGTAAAACTATGTCACAGACTATTTTATGGTATTTGGCATTTATGAGAATGTGAACCATTTGACCCTAGTGAATGATGGACTATTCATTATAACTCATTCATGCATAATAATAATATTGATGTTATGATTATTGGGTCATGTATATGTTGAATTTGGATGATTCAAATATTCGTTAAAGAGGAAAGAAATTGATTAATTGATTCAGTCAAATCAATTAATTTAGCTGATATATGGAATGATATTTTGAAGGAAACTAATTAATTAGTCAATCAATTAATTAGTCAATGTATATTTGCTATATTAAGAAATAAATGATTAGGCATGGAGAATAAAGGAAAGATATGAAAATGAAGATTACGCCATCTATTTGTACTAAAATCAAATCATGCAAATTGGAAAAATACCTGAGTAATCGGGAAATTGATTTGCTTAATCTCCAAGCAACCCTTCATTATTAAGTCTATTTAAATGAAGGAATTCCATCTTCATATGAACAAGCAAGTGTAGTATCCACCATTATTCTTTCCTCTCTCTTTTGTACTCTTTTCTTTATTGAAATGAAAAGTTGTTGGGTCTCCGTAGACGTAGGATATTCATATCCGAACCACGTTAAATCTTATGTGTCTTTTATTTCTGTTATTTTTCTGTGAGACTGCATAATTCTTATTAAGTGTCATTGGTATCTATATAGGAAATACTAGATCCTGAACAAATAAACCGCTTCCGCTCAAATTAAAAAATTCACTACAGTTTGGTATCAGAGCTAGTGTTATTGTTCCTGTTTGGATATTAATGGCTACTTCTAGTAAGTCTGTTGGTAGATCTGGTGTCAATTATGGAGTAACACATTTTGACGGAAAATGAGATTTTGGTACTTGGAAGATGAAGATGGAGGATGTATTAAAGAAGGAGAAGACTTATAAAGTTGTTTCTACGCCTGAGAAATTGAAAGGTATTGATGCAGCTGATTTAGAATAGATAGAAGATGAAGCACTGACAACAATTCAGTTGAGCTTTTCAGATGAATTTCTTAGAGAATTCTCTCAGAAAAAGACGGCGAAAGAACTATTGGATACATTATCGGATGCATATCAAGACAAGTCTCTCACTAATTGGATTATTCGTTCAAGATGAAGCCTGGAGCTGATCTCATGGAGCATGTAGATGCTTTGACGACTTTGATTATGAACCAGAAGGCAACAGAAGTTGATATTACCGATGAGGCTCAAGCTGTGATCCTCTTATGTTCCTTGCCTATGGAGTATACTGCTTTTGTTAATTCCATGATTTATGGCCGTAGTAAAATTAGCCTGTCTGATGTAAAGGCTGGTCTTCATAATGAAGTATTAAGAGGTAGATTGGCGAGCACTAGCTTGGATAGTGATACCGAAGGCTTATCTGTTTAGAGAGGTAGAGGCCAAAGCAGGTCGAAGAAAGGTGGAGGACGGAATTATTCACGGTCTCAGTCTAAGGGGCCTAAGAATTTGACTTGCCATTATTGTAAGAAACCAGGGCACTTCATAGCACAATGTCCTAAGCTTGAAGGTATAAGAAAAGATCCAAAGCAATCCTCAGCTACTATAGCAGAGAAATTAGATACAGAAAGTGACACCGATGTATTTACAGCTTCTGGCTCTTCTGGAAAGAGCAACTTATGGCTGATTGATTCTGGCGCATCCTATCATATGACAACTGATAAGAACTGCTTTTCCACTTATCGTGAAATTGATGGAGGATAAGTTCTGATGGGTAATGATGTTCTTGCCATATGGTGGGTTTGGTAGCGTGATGATTAGGATGTTTGATGGTGTTATTCGTACAATCACCGATGTTAGACATGTACCTGAATTAAGGAGGAGCTTGATTTCTGTTGGGGCATTGAGTAGACTTGGTTTGTAGATTGTAGTGGAAGGAGAGAAAATGAAGATATCGAAGGGTTCCATGATTGTTATGAGAGGTGTGAGGGCATGAAATCTTTATCTATTAAAGGCCACTACTGTGATTGGTGAATCGACATCTGTTACATCTGTTGATTCTGATTCTTCCAGATTATGACACTTATGGATGGGTCACATCGGTGAGCGCAGCATGGATGAGTTGAGAAAACGAGGATTGATTGATGGAGTTCATCATTTAAAACTTGGTTTTTGTGAAGAGTGTGTTCTTGGAAAGCAGACGAAGATTTCTTTTGGTACATGAGAGCGTAAAGCAAAAGCTGTCTTGAAGTATGTTCATACAGATGTCTGGGGTCCCTCCCCTTGTCAGTCTTTAGGTGGAGCCAGATATTTCGTTCATTTATAGATGATTTCTCTCGTAAAATATGGGTATACTTTCTTCATTCAAAGAGTGAAATATTTGCCAAGTTTTGAAAGTGGAAATCTATGGTTGAGAAGCAGTCAGGGAAGAAATTGAAAGTTCTCCGTTCAGATAATGGTGGTGAATTTATATCACAGGAATTCATTGATTATTGTGAGTCTGAAGGCATTAAGAGGCATTACACCACACCAGGTGACCCCTAGTCTAATGGAGTTGCAGAAAGGATGAATCAGACATTATTGGAGAGAACAAGATGCCTTAGACTGACTGCTAAATTAAAGAAGGGATTTTGGGCTGAAGCTTTATCTATGGCGGCTTTCCTCATCAACCACACACCTTCTACTGCCATAGATATGAAGATCCCTGAAGAAGTATGGAAAGGAGAGCCTGTCAGCTATTCATTTCTCAGAGTGTTTGGTTGCCCAGCTTATGTGCATGAGAGCAAAGGGAAGCTGGAACCTAGAGCTCGCAAGTGTATTTTTCTAGGTTATAGGAGAAGAGTGAAAGGATATACGTTGTGGTGTCCTATTAGCAAGAAGATCATTATGAGAAGGCATGTGACTTTTGATGAGAAGGCTATGTTAAAGGTGGAGCCTTCCTCATTGGATGACAATGAGAGGACATGTGAAGAATACTAGATACAAAGCAAGTCATCCGTTGATTCTTCCTATAGACGTTCAAATGGTGTTTCCGATGGCATCGTCGTTGATGAGGATAATATCGATGTTGGTACAGAGGATCAAACTCAAGATGGAGCTCATTCGGAACCTAGGCCTGTCAAACAAAGAAGAAAGCCTAAGTGGCTTGATGAGTTTGTTGGATTGAGCATCGAAGATATTAACTTTGATGATATGGCAACATATGCTTTAAATGTTGTCCATGATGAGCCTTATGATTATAGAGAAGCTATCGCATCAGTTAACAATTCTAGTTGGTTAGTTGCTATGGAGCAGGAGATTGAATCATTGCAGAGAAATCATACTTGGGATTTGGTGCCTCTTCCTATTGACAAGAGAGCTATTGGATGCAAGTGGATCTATAGAGTGAAAGACGGCGAAAATGGTAATCTCGGATACAAGGCAAGGTTAGTCGCAAAGGGGTATGTTCAAAAAAAGGGGGTAGAGTATCATGATATCTTTGCTCCAGTGGTTAGGCATACTTCTATTCGTATTCTTTTGGCATTAGTTGCTCATTATGATATGGAATTAGAGCAACTAGATGTCAAAACTGCATTCTTGCATGGTGATCTGGATGAAGAGATTTTTTTAAAGCAACTGGAAGGGTTCATTGATAGTAGCAGGCCAGACTATGTTTGCAAACTCAACAAATCTCTATATGGACTGAAGCAGTCTCCTAGACTATGGCATAAGAGATTTGATAAGTTTATTCTTTCACAGGGATACTCCAGAAGTTTCAAAGACCAGTGTGTTTATTTCAGGAGATGTGATGGTGATATGATTTATTTGTTGTTATATGTTGATGATATGCTTATTGCATCTCGGAGTATGGTCAGAATTAAGGAGTTGAAAGCGGAGCTCAGTAGAGAGTTTGGCATGAAGGATTTGGGAAAGGCATAAAGAATATTGGGTATGAAGATAAGCAGGGATAGGAAGCGGAGAGAGTTAAGGCTCACTCAAGCGCAGTACATCGAGAAGGTCCTCGCTCGATTTGGAATGGAGAAAGCTAAACCGGTTGGCACTCCATTAGGCTCTCATTTTAAGCTGTCAAAAGACTTATCTCTCTCATCGGAAGAAGCAAGAGGCATATGGATGATATACCTTATCCTAGTACTGTTAGTAGTTTTATGTATGTGGTGGTGTGCATAAGACCAGATTTGGCCCATGCAGTGGGTGTTGTGAGTCGATATGTGTCTAACCCAGACAAAGAGCATTGGCAAGCTGTGAAGTGGATTCTTAGATATCTTCGAGGCACTTCTTCGGTGGGCTTGTTATATGGTGGAGTGGATGGTGACATCTTTCTTGGAGGATACTGTGATTCTGATTACGCTGGGGATAGAGATGCTAAAAAGTCAGTGTCGGGCTATGTTTTTACACTTGGCATAGGCTCGATTTCATGGTGATCAAATCTGCAATCTATCGTAGCTTTATCGACTAACGAAGCAGAGTTGATATCGATTGTGGAAGCAACAAAGGAAGAATTATACTTACTTCAGTTGTTGGATGATCTTTCAATGGTGCAGTGGACAGTAAAGCTATTTTCAGACAGTCAGAGTGCGATTCATCTTGTAGAAAATGAAGCTTATGGTTCACGGACGAAGCACATTGATGTTAGAGGTTTCTTTCTTATGCTTGAGAAAGAACGAAGCAAGATCAAATTTTTGAAGGTGAATACTTTGGATAATCCTTCAAATATGATGACTAAGTCACTTCCAAAGGACAAGTTTGAGCATTGATCAAACTTGATCAGTTTGATACCTATTACTTGAGCGCCATGAGGCACTAGACCCAACAACTTCTATGTTGATTACTTGATGATAAGGTGATGAAGAGAGATTGTTATATTTGAATCAAGGTGGAGTGTTGGATTTGGATGATTCAAATATTCGTTAAAGAGGAAAGAAATTGATTAATTGATTCAGTCAAATCAATTAATTTGGCTGATATATGGAAGGATATTTTGAAGGAAACTAATTAATTAGTCAATCAATTAATTAGTCAATGTACATTTGCTATATGAAGAAATAAATGATTAGGCATGGAGAATAAAGGAAAGATATGGAAATGAAGATTACGCCATCTATTTGTACCAAAATCAAACCATGCAAATTGAAAAGATATCTGGGTAATCGGGAAATTGATTTACTTAATCTCCAAGCAACCTTCATTATCTAGTCTATTTAAATGAAGGAATTTCATCTTCATATGAACAAGCAAGTATAGTATCCACCATTATTCTTTCCTCTCTCTTTTGTATTCTTTTCTTTACTGAAATAAAAAGTTGTTAGGTCTCCGTGGACGTAGGATATTCATATCCGAACCACGTTAAATCTTCTGTGTCTCTTATTTCTGTTATTTTTCTGTGAGACTGCATAATTCTTTTTAAGTGTTGTTGGTATCTAAATAGGAAATACTAGATCCTGAACAAATAACCGCTTCCGCTCAAATTAAAAAATTCATTACAGTATATGTTATGATAGACATATTGGTTATAATGATACAGTGAAGGAAAACCCATTCCATTCATTGGCATGGCCTAATTAAGTAACTATATTTTGGTTTGAGATGGACTAATATTGTTCATCTCAAATTTTTTGTCTGACCCGAAGTTTTGATTTCCCCCTAAACTCTCAGGTACTCAATTTGAATTAGATAGGCTGAGAGTATGGTACTTCAATTTTAGACAAATAAGCCTTCGGAGACATGAAGGAGGCAAACTACTATTTAAAGTTTATTTCCACTATGTAGTTTAGCTGCTTTTGTTTGTGGTTGAATATATGTAATGACCGGTACTGTAACCATCTAGTAGTTAAGACTCTGATCATCCAAAGCGCCATCTTCATATATCATTCTTAGAACTCTATTTGCATTTATTATATTTTGTCAAAACGATGAAATCATGGGGTTATGTAATTTAATATATTAAGTTTTCAATTAACAAAATAAAATGTTTTTATTTTTTTTGAATTCTTTTCCTTTTTATGTTACTGACATAATAACAGCGGTTTTATTTTGTCATAAGGAAATAATGCTAAGGATAACTACAACATCAATAGTATCTATTTTCAGCCTCAAAATGGGGGATGTTATATTAAATAAATATTTGTTTATACTAAATTCAATTTAATATTTTGTTTAATAAAAGATATTTTTAATATTTTAATTTATTTTTGTTTGTTGAAATATTTATATGTTTCTAATGTTTAAATAAATTTATTTGTAATCAATACATATTAGTTTATTTAAAATGTCATGATATTCATATTTACAATATAAGTATCAAAACTATATACATACTTATATATATTCACACATTCATACATTCACACACACACACACACATATATGTATGCATGTATATATGTATATATATGTTTTTGTGTGTGTATGGGTAATGATCGGCTACACCTCATTTTTGCTACTCCTCAACCCTTCCTCCCCGTCGATTTCAACCACATATTCTGGATGAAGAAATAGAATGAAGTAACAAGAGAGAGAAATTATAACTATTTAAATTGGAACATGTGGTTGAAATCAGGAAGGACTTAAGGTGTAGCAACACGATGTAGCTTATCCTTTCCATATATATATGCATGTGTGTGTATAATATAAGAATATGATTTTTATTTAAATTAAGCCAAATGATGCATTAAAGTTAAAAAATGGAGCTATGGATCGGTATTGAAAATTACTAGGTTAAGCATAGGGTAGACTTGAGGAAAACCAACGAAAATCCCAAAGTAAACCTCAGGGTATACATGGATTAGGGTTATGGATCAATGGTTTAGAAGATTCCGGAAATGTATAAAGAAATTTAGGGAAAACCTATGAAAATCCCAAAGTCATCCATGAGTAATGGGTAAAGGCTAATGATCGATGTTCCAAAGCAAAGAAATAGGTCAACTAATGATTTTTTTTATACTAATTCCATGGTTCAGTACCAATCCATAAAATTTGAGAAAATTCCTCGAGAATACTTAAGGGAGGACTAAAGAGTCGAGCAAGGGACGGGTAGGTGTTTTATGGATACCAATGGATATTGGTGCACTTCGGGTTTGATGCGAGGAATACCTAAGGAAGATTCAAGGCAATCTTAGGTTAATGAGAATTGACCTTCAAAGTGGCATATCTTCCACACATGAAGTTTGATTTCGACGAAACTTCAGAGTTTGTGTTCAGTATAGTGTGTTCTCCATTGAATGAAGTTTTGGGAATAATTTGGATAAATAATTGTCGAGCCAAAGTCGCAAGGTCTAGCCATAGTTAGCAAATCTCGAACCGATGGATGGTCAAATGGTATAGTAATGGGTTGTCACAAACAAAGGAACAAACTTGAGATGTAAGACTATTGGTTTTAGATGTACATCTAATCAACTCGGCATTGGTTTTATAGTAGTTATTGAAGAGATTATGAACGAGCGATAAATCCCGTCATCATACTATATTGTTACTATTCATAAATAGGCTTCTCGGAGTTAAGTGGTTCGACTTGAGAGTCGATGGTGACTAGATAAGCAGTACTCATCTCCATCAAGGCAGTGCATTACCATGCTTAACAAGGAAACTCCATGTACTCTTTTATATGATGTTAAGGATGCGAAATCGAGACACCGAGGGGCTCTTGAATGAAGCGTTATGACCTGAACCATGCGTTAATTGTTAATGGATGAAGGGGAAGTGTGTATGCATGGAAGGATGTTAAAGGTGAACCATACCTGATTTAATATCGATGTTGTAAATGGCTATTGAAGGTATACCGTACTTAATCGTACATAGATGGAGGAAATGGTTCATGGACATATTAGCCCTAGAGTATATGGTTCTACTATACTCGATACGATTGTTAATCCGCAGGGGTAATCAATGAATGCATGGTGGTTGTTTGAGTAATATTATTCACGCATAACACTCGCGATAAATAGATATTGGTGTAGGTTCCGTACACCTCGATAAAATGATGATCGGACATTACCCAGTAACATTTTAAAAAAATTATTCTATTTTGGATCTTATTGGACTTATAAAGTCTAAATTATTTAGCTCTTACTCTAAATTTATTTTAAACAAAATCAATATTTTATTTAAGTTATAAATAATGGTTTATTTATTGTTAGGTTTATAACATATAAAATAAAATATGTGTATCGTATACACATAAGTGTATATGCACGTGCAACATAAATGGTATAAATGGTTTAACATGCCCATAGATAAGTGCTAAGATTTATATTACAACTGATATATTACACTTTCTGTATACATGTGTGTACTGTCAATATATATATATATATATATTTATAAGTAGTGTTTTATAATATACAGAATTATACATATGCGTATATATATGTATGATATAAACATATATGTATAATTTTGTTTATTATAAAACACTACTTATAAATGCAATATATATATATATATATAATTACCTTGTAAAGTAATTCTAAATTTTATACAATAATTTATACTTTTAAAGTCAAATTTAAAATCCAATTTTTATGTTTTAAATCTAGGGCTACATAATTTCAAATTTAATTTAACAAATTAACTATAATATACATACATACATACATACATACATATATATATATATATATAATTGAAATAATATTTTTTCCAACATATACATATAAAACTATGTATAATGTTAAAATAATGTTTAAAATAATATATATATATATATATATATATTATATGTTTAAAAAAATAATAACTAAATATATATATTCATAAATATACTTTCGACCATATGATGTATTTTTGTTTTAAACTGTTTTGAAAATTTTAATTTTTTATTAGTTGATTTTCGTATGGAAATCTATACATAAAACATCGATTTTTTTTTTAATTTTTTGAAATTTCTGAAAAAGTTTAAATACGTACATTTTAAGTTAAAAATTTACTTACATATATTTTATGTCATTTGCATATATTTATTATATGTATAATTAGTTTTTATTTTAAATAATATATTATATATATTGTAAAAATTTAAATAAATATATTTACACATTTTTTTAACATTATATTTACATATATAATATTTAAAATAAAATACATATTTTGTGTAATTATGTTTTGTATTAAAATTAGTCTTTATGATAAAATCAATTTAATATTATTATTAAATTTGATTTTACTTAATTTCTTGGTCGTTAGCATATTTGCAATACAAATACATAATTTTTTTTATTAACATATATACATTTATAAGTTCATCCAGTGAAGACAACACCAACATATGTAGATTCGTGATAAACATATACTAGCTAACTATAAATATAACATAATAAACAACTATATATGTATATATATATATATATATATATATAAGTGGAAATTAGCCATAAGGGCCTCTTTAGAAAGTGCAATTAGTTTTTAGGACACACAACTGAAATAATTACTTTTAAGGACAAAATGCAAAATAATTAGTTTCTAAGGCCTAAAAACCTATGAAATAATGTCCTTGAAAGTAATTGAACTGCTGACTTTGTCCTTAAAAGTAATCATTCTACTAACTTTGGCCTTGAAATTAATTTCTGTGAATGTGTGTCCTAGAAACTAATTGGACTGCAAAGTCTGTCCTTCTAGTGAAATGCCCTTATATATAATGTAAAATATTGATTATTGCCTTTCACCAAAGCCTAGATTAAACATCATGAGATATTGAATCTGATCAATTCTTGAATCGTTGTCTAAGTTTTCAAATAGAGCTACCAATCGGATTGCAACTACTGCCAGTATTTGATTTTATTTAATTTGAGTATTTAGAAGCTTGAATTAAAGAAGGAGGAGGGGGACTTGAGTGGTCGACCTTGGCTGGTTTGGAGAGAGAGAAAAGGAGAGTCCAAAATATAAGGGTTATGGGTGATTAAATAACAGAGATTCTAAGTAGAAAAATAAGGATATAGATCCACCTATCTCTCTTACCACTTCACCTCTTTTTCATAATTTTACCCTATACATTCAATCATATGGCCAGCCTCCCTAGCCCTCTACAGCTGCCCACAATAGGCCCCATTATGGGCCTCAAAATCACTTATAGCCCAATCAATAAAAATTTCATTTAAATCTAATTTAAATACACATCGATATCGTATATCGATACATGTATTTATAACTATTATATACATACTATTCAATATTGATCAATAAAAATTAAATAACAATTTATAATTAATATTTCAAAAATATTAATTAATTTAATTACTTTATAATAATTATAATTAATAAAATCAGGTGGTAATAGGAGTATTTGATATTTCGGTTGCTTGACTCTTAGGTGTAAATTCAGTCATGGATTAATATTTAACATTTCGAATATTAATTTTCACAGATCACTTAGTAGTGATGTGACATTATAGCCAAATTTATCATTTACTTAGCTTCTATAAAATCAAATTTTACTTTATTTGAGTGTTACCTGGTAGTGATAACCATTTACACCAATTCTCTTAGTTAAAACTATATTGCATTAGAACTTATGGAATCTGGTAATGGTCAAATTCCAATATCGTCCAGAATCAACTTTATAGTCCAAACACAAAGTCATTGGTTCAATAATAATAGTAATTATTAACCGAGCTGCTCTGGTCAGAAACTGTAACTTTGAGTTGAATTCAGTTGACCATGATACTAACCTCATATAACGGAGGAGACAAATTTTCTATTGAATAGCGTCTCACTTCCAATGCTTCCACTTGATCCAA
This sequence comes from Allium cepa, assembly GCA_030765085.1. Lineage (NCBI taxonomy): Eukaryota > Viridiplantae > Streptophyta > Magnoliopsida > Asparagales > Amaryllidaceae > Allium > Allium cepa. The sequence goes on along the minus strand of CM060930.1, from coordinate 69,545,715 downwards.
CTATAGTTGTTTGATGGTTGCTGTACTACAATTTAACTATGATTAATGTAGAGCTTCCTCATTGAGTAAGACAAAGGATTTATGACAACCAAACGTATGAGAGAACTTATTTTTCTTTTTGATACTATGTAGTATATGCATGCACTTTTCACCATATTGTACTACTTCTCATTCCTCTTTAGGTTGCTAGCCAACTTCGTTTACAAGTATTAGCAGCATGGGTATCGGAAGAGGAAGATCATGTGGACAAGCTGGGGCAGCTCTGACGTAGTGAGCGATATAGAAATTCTTGCTTGGTTTACGTAGTTTCTTCAAACTATATCGACAGTGTCTCCTCAATCTACTACAACTGGAATTCTTGAAGTTGGGGTGGTGCAAATGTGTTAGGAGTAGTAGTTGTCCTAGCTCTTAGGGATAGTTTTGCTAAAATCTGCAAGAGTTAAGCTAATTTTGGAAGTAAGCCATATATGGGTGTAAAGTCATATATTGAGACCCAGTCTTAGCTATGCATGTTTTATATAACATGAATCTTGATGATATGATAAAGTGGAGACTGACCTCTCATCAGTTTTTCAGGTAAAGCCATAAATTGGTGGGACTTAGTAGCATATGAAGTAGATGAGAATGGTATGTCCTGTTAGGAGCTTAAATGCCGATTTAAGACTCAATTCACCTCTATAACATAAAGATTTGTTCATCTAACTAAGATCATCGACTTGCAATAGGGAGGGATGGTTGTGAAAGAGTATGTTTCTCAATTTAACTCTTTGGAGTTTTGCTCGGGATTCATAGACACTCGTTCGATGAAGACCAAGGGATTTGTTAATGGTCTGCCTCCCTCTATTCTTGACTATATAATTAGCCATGTCCTTTAGATATTCTATTTGAAAAGATCATTGATACGGAAATTAGGCGTGAATATTCTTGAACTGGCCCAGACAAGGTCGAGGTAGCGACCAAACCTAAAGGCAAACCAAAATAGTTCACGGTCAAGGCAAAAGGAGAACTTTAATAAGAAGAAAAAGAAGGTAGACTCCATTTGAAAATATTTTGGCTTGAAGGAAACTTTACCAGCGAGTTCATAACTCTAAAAGTTAAGAGGAAGTGTTTCATCTAAAATTAGTATGGTCATATGAAGAAAGATTGTCCAATTTTGGCAAGAGGTGGACATGTGGTCAAAGCTTACACATTGGATGCGGTTCCTACCTCATCTCAATAGGTCGGCAATGTGAAGAGCAAGAACATTGTTTTGGAAGATATATTTCTAGTATCTGACTTACCTATACATGCTCTTTTTAGTATTGGAACTTTACATTTATTATTTATAGTAGTTTGATAGTCCAAGTCACTACACAAGTAGGGGCTTGGCTAGTCTTAATGTTATTTGATGAAATATTCGGATAATAATGGGTAGTGCGAGCTTAACAGTTAATGCAGTTGTTCTTAGCTTTTCTAGCTATAGCTTGATTCCAGTTATGGATTTGATGGGAGGACACAATGTAGTTTTATATTGCAAGGGACGTATGGTCATGTTGACGAATGATAGTGGGAGTAGACTCGATATACAATATGAACTTGAGAGCTTAATGCTGATGGGCTTCCTTTATTATTTAGATATCTTTAAAGAAAAGATAGCATTAGTGCCTATAGTCCAAGAATTCCCTGATGTATTTGCAGAGGTTTCTGATTTACCTCTCCTTTGACAGATTGAGTTCCATATCAATCTAGTTAAAGACGTGAAACCTATAGTTTTTCCTATTAGGCGTATGATTCCTTAGGAATGATGCAATTTAGTGGTGCAAACTTAAGAAGTATTAAAGAAGGGTTTTTATTTAGGAGAATATTTTGAGTGGGGAACTCCAGTGATATTTGCCAAGAAGGTGAATGGATCCTTGCGGTTATGTGTTTACTATGGAGAGCTGAATAAGTGGACGAGGAAGAACAATTATATGTTACCCCATATAGAAGACTAGTTCGACCAACCCACTTGGGATAAGATATTCTCATAGTTGGACTTAGCTACGGGTTTCCATTAGCTCAAAGTAGCTAAATAGAGGTTGCCTTTTGCGTTATTTAGGACACTACAATGGTTCCTTAAGTGGTTGGCTATGCTATTCAGGTTGACCAATGCACCTGTCTGTTTTGTAGATCTTATGAACCGGGTGTTGAATCATCAATTAGACAAGTTTATACTTGTGCTAGCAAATGATATCCCGATATACTCTCAAAACAAGGAAGAACACAAGAGTAACTATAGGATGGTGTTAGAGACATTAAGACGACACCGATTGAAGGTAATGTTTTCTAAATGTCACTTCTAAAGGAAATGAATTCCCTCCTTAGTGCTTGTTATGTCTTATATAGGATCTCAGTTGACCATAGTAATGTAGCGGGAGTATAGTACTACAATAAGCCAGAAAGTGCGATTAACATTCGTATATATCTCATATTGCCTAGATATTATATGAAGTTTATTAAGGACTTCACAAGATTGTTACACCTTTAACACAACTAATTAAGAAGAATTGACTGCTCGCATGGGATGCAAGGTGTGAGAATGCTTTTGTTAGATTGAAGGAGCTATTGACCCATGCACCCATTTTAGCCATTCCGAGTAGAGCAAAAGAGTTTACCCTTTATACAAATGCTTGTGATACCATCCTAGGGGCCTTATTGATGTAGATGGGAAAGTTGTTTCTTACGAAAGAAAACGACTAAGATCACATAAGAAGAATTACTTGGCTCATGACTTTGAGTCGACAGCAATTGTGTTTGTTCTCAAGACATTGAGGCTGTTGGATCAGGTGCATTGGTAGTGTGGTTAAAAGGGTGAATTTAAAAAAAATTCTTTTATTAGTTTGCATAAGATCTTATTTTGTGATTATATGAATAATATTTATTTATACTTAATCAAACTTAGTATTTGTTAATAAAAGAGTCTCCAAACGATTTTAATTAATTTAATTTAATTTAACATATATATTTATTTGTTATTGTTTAATATAGTATATATTTCATTAATTTGATTTAAATTTAATTTATTATTTTAATATTATTAATTTAGTTTTGATCAAGTTTTAATATTTAATATGTTCGTGTCCATAGTACAAACACTATAAATACTTTAAAAAGTATTACCAAATATAGGGGTATCATGAGAACATGTGTATAATTAACTATTACGACTTATGATTAATAAATGTATAGGTGATGTCATATAAATGGCAGTGGATATACATGTACACAAATAATTAAGTTTATATTAACACTATTATAAACTAATTTATTTATTTTTGACCATTTTTTAATGTGTGTGTGTCTATATATATATTAATATATGTTATATAGTTTTAGAATTAAATTTATTCATATATAAATGTATTAAATTTTGTATATATAAAGGTATAAATATATAAGATATATATTACTTAATTTTCAGGTTATACATATATAAAATTTAAAATTTAAAATTAAATAGGTTTAACCTTTTCAAAAACAAATATCTAATACAAATATATATATATATATATTATTTTAAATTTTTTATTTGTAGCTGCTAGTAATAAATTTTTTTAGTGCCCCATTAGATAATTACTAGTCTGGAATTTCAAAATTTCAAATTTTAAACATGCTTTATTTTTAACACAAATAAAAGAAATGTTTTATAACTAATTTAATATTTGAAAGCATTGAATAATTTTTTAAATAAATTGAAATTTACGAAAATATCTTGAGAAGATATCCTTTAGAATTTTAGTTCAATTAGGCTAATTAAATAAGATCAGCTATAAGAAAGTAAAAAAAAATGATCCCACTATTCTCTTTCTATATCACATGATACACATGTTCTTTTGTAATTTATACTGTAGTTCATTAGTCGGTCAGTAGCATAAAACCTCTTTAAAACTACTTTGTATGCACAAAAGGGCATTTCCCTTGAGTTTTTTGGATTCCATATGATTGTATTTCGATCCACCTCTAGGTATCTATGTCTTATGTTGTTCTGGTTTTGTACTAAAATTAGCTGTATTCCAATCCCAGTAGTCAATAGTAGCATTAGTTGAAATAATATCGTCTACCGAAATAGCATCTCTCTGGTTTCAGATATAGATCTGGTTTGACAATATTATTTTCTATTACGCTGCCTACTTCATAGTTAGTATGGCCATGTATTTGAAATCTATCCCAACCCAATAAGTCAAAAAGTGATTTATTATTGATCCACAGATTTAACAGTAGAGATGTATTTTCACCATTAACTATGTGTCTTCTAATTAAACCAGCAAGTCCATCTCTTTTTCTGAGCATAGTGCTAGAAAACATATTATCTATTTTCATCACCTAAAAATTTTGATTACTGCAACATTCCATATCATCCATTTTGGCCGTAAGTTATTTTTTGAGTTAAAATTCTAGACAATTTTTATATTTAGGGTTTGTTTCAAATCATCTAGACTTGGTAAACCAGTTCCTCATTCCATTTATTTTCTACATGGGATATCCCATGCAATTTAATGAATGCGGCAAAAGAAGTTAGAACACATTACATCTATTCAAGAGATTTAATTAAATAAAGTAAATAGAATAACGTAAATGCTAAGTGACAAGGGGGTTGAGATTTGAATAAACTTAATTAAGGTCGTGCCTAATATAATAATTAACGGGCTTAAGAATGGTTTTGGCTTAATCAAATTACATAAGGGTATATTAGGAATTTGCCGCCCATAACCCTTACCCTTATATGTATATATATTTTTCGTCCCTACCATTTCACCATTCACGTCATATTGAAACGAAATCAAAAATTTGAAGAATGAACGAACATTAAGGAAGAAGAAATTCAATTAAAAGCTAGAGAATCAGGCTTAGGGGAAATTAGTCTCAATTTAATCCCCTTATCTTAATCAAGATGAATAATAATTTCATCTTTATATTTGTTTTGAATAATATATTTTCAGATTTAAGGGTAATGTAACAACCCTGTATTTTGTGATTTTTTTGTATATTTTAATTATTTTAATTGAATTTTTGATTTAATAAAAAACTTATTTTATTTATTTTGAATGATAAACTTCAGTTTTGATATGAATTATCATTCCAAAGCATGACTAAAAAGAATATTTTCCAAAAAGTGAATTTTTGGTCAAAATAGTCAAACTTTGACTTTTATTTTAAAATTTTAAAATTTTGAAAATTTAAAATTTTTTATTTTATTTTGAAAGTACATAAAATTTTAGGAACACTGACTTTTGTTTCGTTGGAAACGGATTTAAATTGTGAAAGTTATGTATATTTCAATATTGAGTGCAATTCGTTTATTCTGCAATTTTGTTATTTTAAATAGTATAAATTTTATTTTTCTTTGTCATATTTTATTGTAATATGTATTGATATGCTATTTTATGTATGTTTTTGTCTTTTAATATTTTTGAAGTGAGGTAGGAATTTTTCTAGAGCTAGTAGTATTTTTCATGTAATTTCCATGCCCTGTTTTCAATTTTTAAACATTTTCTTTAGTTCTTTTCTATTTTTCTCCAATTTAATTATTTATTTTATTTTAGAAATGATAAATAAATTATTTTATTTCAAAATTTTTCTTTAGAATATTTTTAAAATGAAGTAGATATTTTTTCAAAGCCATTGATGTTTTAATTGTAATTTTTGAACCCTGTTTTCAATTTTTAAGCAATTTCCTTAATTGTTTTTATAATTTCTTTAAATTTAATTATATATTTTTATTTTATTTCACTTTGTTTCGGTTTTTAGATGTACTTGCTGAAGTTTATTTTGTTTTACTTGATTTAAAAGAAAAGTAAGTATGGAAGGTTTTAAAAGCTAAGAAACGTAAAGGCGTTTCACCGTTCCTTATTCAATCAATGCATCAATTTGTTGTAGCCGTTCCTTTTCTTTTGCTTATTCACGTGAAAGTTTCTCACTCCATCAATAATACACATCCATTTCAGATCTGAGCAAAGAAAAATAAGCAATGGCCTCTCTTCCTCCTCTTATTTTTCTACTTCTTCTTCTTTTTTTTGCTTGATTTGTGCGATGACCTCTCATAGCTTTGCTCGGCCCCACATCTCCACCACCACCACCGACCACACCACCACCATCTACAGTAGAACCACCTTCCCCTCCTCTGACCAAGATCTGACCATGGCCTCCCTATGATGCAAACCCCTCAAACTTGTAAAGCAATCCTTGAAAACAATGCCTAGACCACATAACTTCACTTATATCCTTCTTCTATCACCTTGGCCACCTCCCCTTGCTCCACCACCACCATAACCTGATCTCTGGCCATCACTTGACCTCTGTCCAGATCTGGAGCAAGCATGGTCAAGCCCAAACAATGACTAGGCCGAGCCTAGTGTGCACCAAAAACCACTCCTTTTGGCCTTGACTCTTTGTCTGCTTCGTGTTTAATTCCTACCTCTTCACATTCCATTGTTTGCCTTCTTTTTGCTGACCATTGGATGAGCATTTCAGGTCTAGACCTGATAATGGCTGAGCCAAATAATGTCATGGCCAAGCACTTGAATGGTTAATGAAAGGTTGAATCATTTTTTGTTAATTTCAAATTTCCAATAATTTCTATATTGTTTTGGTTGAATATTCATAAGTTATATTGTCTTGTTTCGGGGTTGTTTACAAGATGATATCTTGGCTATTTCTCTCCACTCAAAATCAAAGGTCGTGCCTTCTGGATCCGTTGTGTCATTCAAATTAATATCTCCAGCATAAAAATGTGAGTATTTCTCACCAGACATTATATACTTATATAAGTAGTAAATTGACACCCTGTGAATCTGTAAAACTATATGATCATGTTATAACTGCTTATATTATTATCATATGATGTTCACACCTATTATTACACCTATTATGTTATATGTTACTGTTATTTCATGCTATTCTGTTTATTTTATCTGTCCATCACACTGCAAGTTCCCTTTAGATTAGAATCACTATGGGTTGAAATGATACATACCCGAACAGACTTTAGAATAAGGGAAAATTGTTATGGGCTGAAATGATAGGCCTGAATGATTTTCAACTTATTTTATTTACTTGGGAGTACGGGTTTGAAATGATAAAACCCGGATTTTTCTTTGTAAATTACGGGTTGAAATGATACATTACCCGTATCACTTTACCTAGCGTAGAAAATTATATACAGGCCCGTAGTTAAAATATGTTTTTCTAAAATTTTAAAATATTTTAGAAATTTAATTATTATAATATTTTGATTTAAAATTAAATAAAAATAAAATTTTTGTAAAGTATTATTGATTTTCTGGAAATCTATAAGTTAAATAAATTATGGAAAGGTTAGAAAATCTGAATGTAAGTTATTTTGAAAATTTTGATTTAATTTTTAATGGAATTTAAATTAACTTTGAAATATGATAAATTTATGATATTTTTAATTTAAATTAATTTAAAATGATTTTATAACATATTAATGATTTTTGAATAAAGTTAAAATGTTAATGAGTGAATATTGAGTTGAATTTGGAAATATAACTTAAATTGGAATTTATGAATTTGGTTTAAAAGTGAAATTTTAAGTTTAGTTAAATAAAATGGAATCAAATTATATTTGAAATTTTAAACTTAAGTGTTAAGTTGAAATTTAATGAAATGAATTTAAATTTGAATGTTGAAATTTAAAAAGTGAAGTATTAATAAATATTGATGTTTGAAAGGAAACTTAACTTTATAAAATCATGAATTTAAGGAAAATTAAATGATGTTTATAAATGTGAAAATGTTTGATTTTATGAGTTAAAAATGTTTTAAATAAAAATATAATTGGTTGATAAATTATATTGAATATTTGGAGTTAATTGACTGCATTTTTGAAATGCTATTAATTACAATGTAAATGATATTACAGTATTTGTAAATGCTGTAGTTGATGATATTGAACTAAAAAGCTAAATTGAATTAAAAACTATTATAGCAATTTTGTAAGTGCTATAATTTTTGAATTTAACTAAGTTTATTTGGAATTTAAGTAAACCCTATTACAACATTTTAAAATGTTGTCTTTTGTTAAATTGAACTGTTTTGAATGTAACTTTCCGTAGCGTTTTCTAAATGCTGCGAAAAGTGAAATTTCACCGTTTTGATAAACGTAAGTGAATAAATGAACTTTGGAAGTTGAAAATTTTGGAAATTTAATAATTTAATTTTTAACATAATAACTTCATTTTTATGATTAAAAATGATTTTTTTGGGAATATAAACTGTTTTGAAATATGAATTGAAATGGTATTTTAAATTGAATAAAATGAATAATGATTTGAAATGTGGTTTCGAAAAGATATGGTATTTTGATATATTAAAATGATTTGAAATGTGGTTTCGGAAAGATATGATATTTTGATATATTAAAATGATTTGAAATGTGGTACTGAAAGATATGATATTTTGATATATTAAAATGATTTGAAACGAAGTTTTGAAAGATATGATATTTTGATATTAAATGATTTTAAAAATGAAGCTTTGAAAGGTTATGATATTTTGATGTATTAAAATGATTTGAAAGGAAGTTTTTAAAGGATATGATAATTTAAAATGTTGAAATGGTTAGAAATGACTTGATATTTAGTTTGATAAATATTTGAATTGAAAGATATGGTATGATGACATATCGAAATGGTTTGGAAATGATTTAATCTTTATTTTGATAAAGATTTGGGTTGAAATGACATTTTATTTTTGAAGTATAAAATATTGTTTTAAAGTTATAACTACGGGTTATAATAACGATTGGTTGTTAAAGAGACCGGGATCGGATATTGTCTTACAGCCGACCAATACCGAAAACCACTTTAACAACTGTACGCAGTGAAGATTCGAGAATGAAGTAGGATGGTGGCGACATTCTCGAGGTATATTACGTGGACCCAGCTCCCGTGAGTTGGCATAAATGACTAAAACCGGAGCTATACCGGGCTACACAAAGGGTCGCACCCTTTCATCGAGCATGCTCCATCGAAAACCATTCTATTACTTTTGCGATTCGATATGTGGCGCCACTTTGATTCGGGGGTATTGTTCGAGGTGGGCGGAAGCTGCTGGCTTGCCGTCACCACCGGTCCGGGAGTGCAAACGGTGTATCCACCCTGGCATTGCCTCGCGTGCCATGTCATCTCCTTATAGCGAGCCCACTACGATTTTGGTTTTAAAGATCCGACCGCGTTAAGGTTCACCATCCCCTTAACGCTATTTTCTATATGATTATACTTTACTGATTAGACATTACTGTATATAGCATATATTACTACATAGTAAATAGTTTAACGGATCCTTAGAGGATGGGCGGTCCCAAGCATCTTCTAAGTTACTTGTACCTTTACTACAGTTCACTTGAGTTTGTTTACATTGTATAAGTATGTATGTCCTGACTCGAGTGTTTGTATTTTTATTTACGCTCGGGTCAGCCTGAGTTATTCACAGATTTGGATTTCCACTTTCTAGAGATTGAAATCGCTGGAGATTATCTACTTGTCAAGTTTTATCTTTTGCAGTCTGTTGTTCCTTTCAGCTCTTGTATTAGTAGACTTCTATGTAGTGAGACTTCCTTTTTACTTTATTTCTTCTGTTGTATTTTATGTAACTCTGATATTTTTATATAGTAGCTTCATGAACTACTATTTCTTTTGCTTCCGCTGCATTATTATTACTCTGTGTCTGTGATCTGTGATTTTTATTTACTGTATATTCTGAGATTTGCCAAATTTTTATTTACAACGCGGTATTTTGAGCAATTCAATTCCGGTATGAGTGTCTACCTATACACTTATAATGGATGCGAATGGTTGAAAATATCGGGTTGTTACAGTTGGTATCAGAGCTTTGGTAGCTCTACGCAAAACTCAGCATATGGAGTGAATGTATTTACAGAATCTCTTTCATTCGAGTTTGAATCTCTTCCTTTTTGACTCGATTCCTTTGAATTTTGGAACATTCCCTACGGTTCCAAAATCCATTCGTATCCCTCACTATTCATCTTCTTTTGACTCGGCAGTATTCCATAACTCCGCTTCGAATGATCTTTCTAGTGAGTCGGCGGTCACGCCAATTTCAAATTGAATTGAAAAAGGGGGAAAACTCCTTTACAATTAGCATTGATTCACCGGAGATTTATTTCTATCCTTGGTTTAGATGCTAATATCTTTTGTTATCCCAAACTCTAACTCTTGAGATCGGATGTAGATTTACCCCAGAAAAATCCACATTGATCTTATTCTTTAAGTCACGGTTGACCCGGTAAAAGTTGCCCGTGATTTATTTAAGCTTATCCACCTCTCTACTCTGTTATTTAATCATCTTTTCTTTTGTTTCCAATCTATTCTTCCAAACATTTTGAATTGTACTTGTATATCTATGTTTTGTTTTATATATTGTGTTGTTTGAGTTGTTGATGTTGATTTGGGTTTCCGATCGATTCGTCTGATCAACGCTATCGATAGGATTTCTAAAACACTTTGATAGAACAAACTGACACAATATTATTTTAAAATTTTGGTTAATGAAATAAATTTTGATATATAAGTAAATTTATGAAACTTAATAAACTGATTTAAATTGATTATTTGAAGTGATAATACTTGATTTATCATTTATTGTTCTATAAATGAATCTATAAATAGTTGTTTATAAATTTATTTATTTGGGAACTGAAATGAATTTAAAACAAGAATTTGAGAATTTAAATTTCGATTATTTCGAACTTTGGTTTAAAGTTTTAAAAAAAAGGGATGCACTATTTAAAGTATTTTCAAATAGAATTTGTTTCCAAAGAATTTTAAAGTGCCCTTCTCTTTGTCGCTGGAAAATAACTTCGGTGATGATCGCGACATCATCGACGTTCATTTTCGAGTTTCAAAGTGAAGAGACCACCCTGTAGTCTTGCTACAGCTTTGTTTTGGGAAATTTAATTGATTTGAATTTCTAAAATATAACTTGATTGTAATATATATAGATATATGATTGAAATTTGATTTGACATATTATGTATATATTATTACTTATCTCTAAATGATTTGAATGTAATCAGAAATTTAGTTCTTAAATTTTATTTTAAAGAATAATTTCAATTATAAAAAAAAAAATCAATCAAAATTTTAGATGAATATCAAGCATGAAATGATTTAATTGGAAAGTTTATTTGTATAATACAATTGCATTTAAATATAACTTACCTTAATTTCAGAAGTTAACAATGTAATTGGATAATATACAATATAAAAAGATTTTATAAATAAAATTTGAGTGGTCATAATAAATGTTATACACTTAAATTTTAAAACGATTAACAGAGGTAAATATAATAAAGGGTAATTGAATAACTTACAATAAATTAATGTTAGAAGAACTAAGAATAAAATAAAGCAGTTATAATAAGTGTAAGCATATTTAACATGAGTGATAAATATATTAAGAGGAATAAATTTAATTTTAATTAGGAATAAAGAAGAATAAAATTTATTAAGTACATTTTGAATGTAATACATGATTATTTTTCAAACCCATGGTTTTAAAAATTGTTAATTTTAGATGATTGGATAATAAGATAATGAAATTTGAGATAGTTATGATTTATTTAACTTGTGTAAAAGATTTATTCTCTATTTAAGGTGAAATTTCCATGCTTTCAAATTTATTTGCTTATTTTGTTTTTCAAACTACCTTTTGGTTGTCCTTGTCATCCTCATCTTGCTATAGACTGGTATAGGCATCTTTCTATAATCTTTCTGTTTAGAAATCTTCTATAATCTTTGATAATCTTTGGTACTCATTTTGAATCCACCTTTTCGTGCTTGTGTTCTTGATTCCGGAGGATCTTGGAAAGATCATCTCCACCTTGTTAAACTTACCTATAACAACAGTTATTAGGTATAATTTCAATCTCCTTGTCATCTTGTCCTAATCTTGTTTCACTCTATCTTTTTCTGTGCTTTCCCGTATCTCATTCCTTTTCGGGGACGAAAAGTTTTGAGTAGGGGAGAGTGTAACAACCCTGTATTTTGTGATTTTTTTTATATATTTTAATTATTTTAATTGAATTTTTTTATTTAAAAAAAACTTATTTTATTTATTTTGAATGATAAACTTTAGTTTTGATATGAATTATCATTCCATTGCTGATCCTTCTTGGGACCGTTCTTTCATTTATTCTCCTACTGCTCCGGGTTATGAGCCTTGTCTTGCTTCCCTTTTTAGGCCCTTTGCTAGACTTTGTGGGAATGTGCCTTTGGTTATTGATGATGATGGTGATTCTTCCTCTTCGGAGGAGGCATGGTCTTGGTGATTTATTTAGTTACTGTGGCTTGTCTGCCACATACCTGTGCTGTATTTTTCCAGTTTTTTAGTAGTGTAGGTTCCTTTGCCTTACTCCTGTTCTTCAGCTTTATTACTTTCGTAATAAAAGTGGACGGCCCACTATAAAACCGGCTTGCTTTGCAAAAAAAAAATTATTTTCCAAAAAGTGAATTTTTGGTCAAAATAGTCAAACTTTGACTTTTATTTTAAAATTTTGAAAATTTAAATTTTTTTTCTTTTATTTTGAAAGTACATAAAATTTTAGGAACACTTATTTTTGTTTCGTTGGAAACGGATTTAAATTGTGAAAGTTATGTATATTTCAATATCGAGTGCAATTCGTTTATTCTGCAATTTTGTTATTTTAAATAGTATAAATTTTATTTTTCTTTGTCATATTTTATTGTAATATGTATTGATATGCTATTTTATGTATGTTTTTGTATTTTAATATTTTTGAAGTGAGGTAGGAATTTTTCTAGAGCTAGTAGTATTTTTCTTGTAATTTCCATGCCCTGTTTTCAATTTTTAAACATTTTCTTTAATTCTTTTCTATTTTTCTCCAATTTAATTATTTATTTTATTTTAGAAATGATAAATAAATTATTTTATTTCAAAATTTTTCTTTAGAATATTTTTAAAATGAAGTAGATATTTTTCCAAGGCCATTGATGTTTTAATTGTAATTTTTGAACCCTGTTTTCAATTTTTAAGCAATTTCCTTAATTCTTTTTATATTTTCTTTAAATTTAATTATATATTTTTATTTTATTTCACTTTGTTTCGGTTTTTAGATGTACTTTATGAAGTTTATTTTGTTTTACTTGATTTAAAAGAAAAGGAAGTATGTAAGGTTTTAAAAGCTAAGAAACGTAAAGGCGTTTCACCGTTTCTTTTTCAATCAATGCATCAATTTATTGTAGCCGTTCCTTTTCTTTTGCTTATTCACGTGAAAGTTTCTCACTCCATCAATAATACACATCTATTTCAGATCTGAGCAAAGAAAAATAAGCAATGGCCTCTCTTCCTCCTCTCATTTTTCTACTTCTTCTTCTTTGTTTTGCTTGATTTTTGCCATGACCTCTCATAGCTTTGCTCGGCCCCCACATCTCCACCACCACCACCACCACCGACCACACCACCACCATCTACAGCAGCACGACCTTCCCCTCCTCTGACAAAGATCTGACCATGGCCTCCCTATGATGCAAACCCCTCAAACTTGTAAAGCAATCCTTGAAAACAATGCCTAGACCACATAACTTCACTTATATCCTTCTTCTATCACCTTGGCCACCTCCCCTTGCTACACCATCACCATAACCTGATCTCTGGCCATCACTTGACCTCTGTCCAGATCTGGAGCAAGCATGGCCAAGCTCAAACAATGACTAGGCCGAGCCTAGTGTGCACCAAAAACCACTCCTTTTGGCCTTGACTCTTTGTCTGCTTCATGTTTAACTCCTACCTCTTCACATCTCATTGTTTGCCTTCTTTTTGCTGACCATTGGATGAGCATTTCAGGTATAGACCTGATCATGGCTGAGCCAAATGATGTCATGGCCAAGCACTTTAATGGTTAATGAAAGGTTGAATCATTTTTTCTTAATTTCAAATTTCCAATTATTTCTATATTGTTTTGGTTGAATATTCATAAGTTATATTGTCTTGTTTTGGGGTTGTTTACAAGATGATATCTTGGCTATTTCTATCCACTCAAAATCAAAGGTCGTGCCTTCTGGATCCGTTGTGTCATTCAAATTAATATCTCCAGCATAAAAATGTGAGTATTTCTCACCAGACATTATGTACTTATATAAGTAGTAAATTGACACCCTGTGAATCTATAGAACTATATGATCATGTTATAACTGCTTATATTATTATCATATGATGTTCACACCTGTTATTACACCTATTATGTTATATGTTACTGTTATTTTATGCTATTCTGTTTATTTTATCTGTCCATCACACTGCAAGTTCCCTTTAGATTAGAATCACTATGGGTTGAAACGATACATACCCGAACGGACTTTAGAATAAGGGAAAATTGTTATGGGCTGAAATGATAGGCTTGAATGATTTTCAACTTATTTTATTTACTTGGGACTGCGGGTTTGAAATGATAAAACCCTGATTTTTCTTTGTAATTACGGGTTGAAATGATACATTACTCGTACCACTTTACCTAGCGTGGAAAATTATATACAGGCCCGTAGTTAAAATATGTTTTTCAAAAAAATTTTAATTTAGAAATTTAATTATTATAATATTTTGATTTAAAATTAAATAAAAATAATTTTTTTTAAAGTATTATTTATTTTCTGGAAATCTATAAGTTAAATAAATTATGGAAAGGTTAGAAAATCTGAATGTAAGTTATTTTGGAAATTTTGATTTAATTTTTAATGGAATTTAGATTAACTTTGAAATATGATAAATTTATGATATTTTGAATTTAAATTAATTTAAAATGATTTTATAACATATTAATGATTTTTGAATAAAGTTAAAATGTTAATGAGTGAATATTGAGTTGAATTTGGAAATATAACTTAAATTGGAATTTATGAATTTGGTTTAAAAGTTAAATTTCAAGTTGAGTTAAATAAAATGGAATTAAGTTATATTTGAAATTTTAAACTTAAGTGTTAAGTTGAAATTTAATGTAATGAATTTAAATTTGAATGTTGAAATTTAATAAGTGAACTATTAATAAATATTGATTTTTGAAAGGAAATTTAACTTTATAAAATCATGAATTTAAGAAAAATTAAATGATGTTTATAAATGTGAAATTGTATGATTTTATGAGTTAAAAATGTTTTAAATAAAAATATAATTGGTTGAGAAATTATATTGAATATTTGGAGTTAATTGACTGCATTTTTGAAATGCTATTAATTACAATGTAAATGATATTACAGTATTTGTAAATGCTGTAGTTGATGATAATAAACTAAAAAGCTAAATTGAATTAAAAACTATTATAGCAATATTGTAAGTGCTATA
Source organism: Allium cepa (assembly GCA_030765085.1). NCBI lineage: Eukaryota > Viridiplantae > Streptophyta > Magnoliopsida > Asparagales > Amaryllidaceae > Allium > Allium cepa. The sequence goes on along the minus strand of CM060930.1, from coordinate 69,530,361 downwards.
ATTTTTGAATTTAAATAAGTTTATTTGGAATTTAAGTAAACCCTATTACAACATTTTAAAATGTTGTCTTTTGTTAAATTGAACTGTTTTGAATGTAACTTTCCGTAGCGTTTTCTAAATGCCGCGAAAAGTGAAATTTCACTGTTTTGATAAACGTAAGTGAATAAAAGAACTTTGGAAGTTGAAAATTTTGAAAATTTAATAATTTAATTTTTAACATAATAACTTCATTTTTATGATTAAAAATGATTTTTTTGGAATATAAACTGTTTTGAAATATGAATTGAAATGGTATTTTAAATTGAATAAAATGAATAATGATTTGAAATGTGGTTTCGAAAAGATATGATATTTTGATATATTAAAATGATTTGAAATGTGGTTTTGAAAAGATATGATATTTTGATATATTTAAATGATTTGAAATGTGGTACTGAAAGATATGATATTTTGATATATTAAAATGATTTGAAACGAAGTTTTGAAAGATATGATATTTTGATATTAAAGGAAGTTTTTAAAGGATATGATAATTTAAAATATTGAAATGGTTAGAAATGACTTGATATTTATTTTGATAAATATTTGAATTGAAAGATATGGTATGATGACATATTGAAATGGTTTGGAAATGATTTAATCTTTATTTTGATAAAGATTTCGGTTGAAATGACATTTTATTTTTGAAGTATAAAATTTTGTTTTAAAGTTATAACTACGGGTTATAATAACGATTGTTTGTTAAAGAGACCGAGATCAGATATTGTCTTATAGCCGGCCAATACCGAAAACCACTTTAACAATTGTGTACGCGGTGGAGATTCCAGAATGAAGTAGGATGGTGGCGACGTTCTCGAGGTATATTACGTGGACCCAACTCCCGTGAGTTGGCATAAATGACTAAAACAGGAGCTATACTGGGCTACACAAAGGGTCACACACTTTCATCAGGCATGCTCCATCAAAAACCATTCTATTACTTTTGCGATTCGATATGTGGTGCCACTTTGATTCGGGGGTATTGTTCGAGGTGGGCGGAAGCTGCTGGCTTGCCGTCACCACCGGTCCGGGAGTGCAAACGGTGTATCCACCCTGGCATTGCCTCGCGTGCCGTGTCATCTCCTTATAGCGAGCCCACTACGATTTTGGTTTTAAAGATCCGACCGCGTTAAGGTTCACCATCCCCTTAATGCTATTTTCTATATGATTATACTTTACTGATTAGACATTACTGTATATAGCGTATATTACTACATAGTAAATAGTTTAACGGATCCTTAGAGGATGGGCGGTCCCAAGCATCTTCTAAGTTACTTGTACCTTTACTACAGTTCACTTGAGTTGGTTTACATTGTATAAGTATGTATGTCCCGACTCGAGTGTTTATATTTTTATTTATGCTCGGGTCAGCCTGAGTTATTCACAGATTTGGATTTCCACTTTCTGGAGATTGAAATCGCTGGAGATTATCTACTTGTCAAGTTTTATCTTTTGCAGTCTGTTGTTCCTTTCAGCTCTTGTATTAGTAGACTTCTATGTAGTGAGACTTCCTTTGTACTTTATTTCTTCTGTTGTATTTTATGTAACTCTGATATTTGTATATAGTAGCTTCATGAAATACTATTTCTTTTACTTCCGTTGCATTATTATTACTCTGTGTCTGTGATCTGTGATTTTTATTTACTGTATATTCTGAGATTTGCCAAATTTTTATTTACAACGCGGTATTTTGAGCAATTCAATTCCGGCATGAGTGTCTATCTATACACTTATAATAGATGCAAATGGTTGAAAATATCGGGTTGTTACAGGTAAATTCGTTTTTATGATGAATTGAATGGTGATATGCTTGAAATTTGATTTGTTTAATTTAAACAAGTTTGTTTAAGTGGACTTATACATGGTATCAGGGGTAAAACCGAGATATGTTGATGTTTAAATGGCAGGAAATTTTTTTTTGTATGTAAAACATGATTTTGGAGTTGGGTTTCAATTTTGATAATTTTCGAAGCTATGAAAAGATTGTTATGAATTTTCAAAGGAAAATATCATTATTTGGGTTTATAAATTTATTTCGGAAATATATTAAGAATTTGGGTCTGGAATTTTGATATGTTAGATAATATGATTAAAATGAGTTTTTTGAATTTTTGAGGATTTTTACAAAGTGATTTTCTATGCAAATTAAATTATTTTAGAAGAGGACTTCTTTGCAAAATTGGTTTTGCTTAATGGGAGGGCATATTTGATTAACCTAACCATGGTTTAGATCTGAAATTAGCGACAGTTATTTTAAGAAAGAATTGGTAAAGGTTAAGGCCACCAATCTGGTGTTGGTACATGACAAGTTAGTTAGAAAAATATTTTCTTTAAGTAGTATTAAATTAGGTTACTCAAAAAAGAGATTTCGCCTACTTTCAGAAGTACCTTTCGACACAGAAGCTTTCGCCTTCAACCTAGTCGAAACCTACTAAGCTGCAACCAATAGACAATGTATCCCAAAGATGGTACACAGTGGATTGGAGAAAGGCCAAAGGTTAAGTGTCGATAGCATAGCTTCCGAAGGAGTCTCTACTTTGGTTTGTTTTTAAAAGAGAAGCGCCTGCCTTTTTATGTTTTTTATTCTAGCCTCCGAAGGAGTCGTAGAATATGGTTTCGAAAGAGCTTTTAAAAGGTTTCAAAAGGGTTTCCATTAACATAAGTTTGCTTTCTAATGGGTTATGAAAGAATGTTTTGAAAGAAAGGGTTCCGACTTAATCGAAGCCATACTACCGTACTTTAGCCTTTCAATGGTATTGAAGATATCAATGCTATTGAAAGATACTTCGTTTCATAAGTTTAGGCCACTTCCTATAGCTTTCAAAAGGGATTAGGGGTTTCGAAGGTAATGGTTTCAAAGCTACTCTTGCAATATTTTACCCAGATGTTTTATGCTTTCGAAAGGGATGGTGCCGACGCCATCATGATTTCCCTAATATTTTTATATGCTAAAGGATGGTTTCGAAAGAGATGCTTTTTCCTATGTTTACTTTGACCCAAATAATATTTTGTGTATAAACCTACTGGTTTCGAAAGGGGGACTTTCAATGGTTTCGAAAGAGTTACTTCAAGTAGTGTCAAAAGTGGTACTTTCAACTGACTTAGCTATGCTTCTAAAGTTAAATGCTAATACTTTAATACATTGAAAGGTCTCAAAAGTAAAGTTTTAAAGTATTAGAAAGGCAGGAGCCTAATATTTTTGAAGATAAATTTTAATGCTTTCGAAGGAGGTCATCATATGATGTCAAAAGGAAGGTTTTGAAATGTCTTATAACCCAAACTCTATTTTTAAAAGGAGAAACCCATGGTTGAATTTAAGTAGTTTTGGTAATGGTTTTGAGAAGAAGCTTTCCTTGATAAAATTATAGGATAAAGGGATTAACCATGTTCTATATTAAACCCACAGGAGTGGTATTGTTATGTTATTATAATTGCTTCTTCAAATATAAATATATTCACATATAATGGATCCATAACTATATTCTGGGTACGAAGGGTAGAAGAACCAGCTAGGTTAACCCAGTAGTAAATATAGATTGATTAAACTCCTAGATGAGTAGGTTTGCATCCAAGAGGTCAGGGAGACAAAAATATAGGATGCATGAATTTGGAAGTTATCAGGGAGACAGGTTCATAGCGATCCCTTGAAAACTATGACTAGGAAGTTATTGGGATTACCAATAGGTTCATAGTGATCCCATGAATACTATGTTAAAAAGAGTGGTTGGCAAGGGCCAACTGGTTTGTAGTGCACCCAGGAAATCTATATCTAGATTAAGTTATTGGCAGTTGTCACTAGGTTCCTAGTCAACCCATAAAAACTAAGATAAGAGAGAAATTATTGGATTCACCAATAGTTGCAGGGGAACCCATAAATTGATTAAGTTAATTAGCAGGGGGCCAATTGCAACGACCCAATATTTTCAACCATTCGCATTCACACATGCCGGACTTGAATTTGCTCAAAATATCAGATTATTAATTTAAATTTGGCAAAACTCAACATATACAGTAAATAAATCAATCACAGAATCACAGACACAGAGTAATATAATAATAACGCGGCGGAATAGATAAATAGTAGTTCATGAAGCTACTATATAAACATCAGAATTAGAAATAAAATACAACGGTATATCTCAACTACAGTGAAGTCTCCAATACGAACCGATGACTTCTCTGAACCAATCAATTGGAAAAACTGAAATCTGAATCGATAGTTGGATCTCCAAATGAAGCTCCAAACTCCAAAGGTGAGTCTCAAATGCTGTATCACTCAGTCTGACCTGAGCGTGAAGCAAAACACAAAAACATTCGAGTCAGGATTAACATTCTTATATCAATAAATCCAACTCAAGTGAAATATCAACTGAAATATAATTAACTTAAAGGATGTCTGGGATAACCATCCTCTAACTATCTACAATGTAGAAATATACACTATAACACCATGATCATTTCAAATTAATTCATACTTCAAAACCAAAAATATCATTTCCATTTCAAATAGATCTATTTCCCAAAATGGCATGTATATATTAAATAATTTATATAGTAAGGTATTTGCATTTCCTCAAAAATCAACTCGACTTTCCCACTCAAATTAATTCAATCTCAATTTATCAATTTCCATTCAATTCAGTTTTCTAAATAACAAATTCAAATTATATTGATTTCGAATAAAGATCTGAATCACAATTTTACCATTTAATTTCCAGTATATTTCAAAGCTTTAATATTCAGCATTTCGAAGTTAAATTTAACGGTTTTCTACAGATCTCGATTTAACCTCATATATTTTTTATCTTGAGATATCCACTTAATAAACTCAGTATTATTAAATAACCTTAATTTACCCTTAGATTAAATATTCCTTCCGATTTGTTTAAACTTTAAATATCATTTAATCACTTTAAATCAAAAAAATAAACTTAAAAATCAAATCTTAAACTTCAAATTCAATAGTTCAAATCGTTTTAATTAAGTAGAATTCTTAATTAGATACAATTTTAGTTAATTCCACTTTATCTTCCTTAACTTATACAAATTCTTGAAAATCTGTTCAAAGATATAATACTCAGACATATTATATTAATTAAATCAAACTTTATTAGATTTAAGTTTATTATTAACTCTACTTTATATAAAAACTTAAAGATATTTTCAATATTAAATAAAACCATATATATATATATTCCCTTTCAAAATCATCGAAATCATTTTTAAAATATTTATATATAGACCAACGGTGTCTGTATATAATTTCCTATCCTATGGTCAAGTGACACAAATATTCATCATTTCAATCCGTAATTTAAATATATACGGGTAGATATCATTTCCACCCGCAATCCCAAATTCAATTCAAATGAAAGTCGCTTGGGTCTATCATTTCAACCCATAACGAAGTTCTTCTATTCTAAAGTCCGTTAGGGTATGTATCTTTTCAACCCGTAGTGAATTATATACAAACAGGGAACTTGCAGAGTGATAACAGATATGACAACAGTAATAACAGGCATATATCATCAATAACAATATAATATAAACAACAAGATATGGTGTCATATCCATAGATGAACAATTACATATAAATGCATATCATATATATAACAATTTTAAACAATTAACAGTTAAATTTTAGCAACATATTTCAATTTTCGTTGCAATTGAAATCAAATTTAACTAAATAAAGAACGTTAGTTGGGAGTGTAACGACCCGTATTTTTACGGATCGAAGAATCGTAGAACTGTTGTCATTAGGTTGTTAGTGTTGTTAAGTCGTTTGGAGCTTAAGTCGAGCAGAGATGAGTCGTCCAGGGTTAGTTCGTGTCGTGGCATAAGTCGGTGGAGCGACTTAGGGGATGGAGCGACCTATGGAAAGTGAATGGCTTAAGGAGGTGAGCGACTTAAGAGATTAGACGACTTAGATGAGTTAGTGGTAGTGGTTGCCGACTTAAGGGTTAACGGCTTATGGGTTTGGCCGACCTAAGGGAACTAACGACTTAGGAGTTAACGGCTTAAGTTAGTAAACGACCTAAGGGATAGTGGTATAGGAGATGGGTCGGTTGAACGAGTTACCGACCTAAGGGTGATAGGTCGATGAGACGACTTAAGGTAGTTAGCGGCTTAAGGAGGGTAGCGACCTAGTGGTTAGCGCTGTGTTGAAGTTAGGTCGTAAGCGACCTATGATAAGTCGCTAGGTCATTGAGTCGTGAGTCGGTAGGCCGTCTCCTGTGTTCAGTTGTTGAGTCGTTGAGTTGTTGAGTCGTTGAGTCGTTGAGTCGTTGAGTTGTTGAGTCGTCCAAACGACTTAAGACTTAGGTAGAAATGCGGCAGTGTGTTAGGTCGCTAACTCGTATCCTGTTGAGTCTTAGGTCGTGCCTAAGTGTTAGATCGTATGTGTTAAGTCGCGCGCATGTGTTAAGTCGCGCATAGGCTTAAGTCGTAAGTAGGGAGGTCCATTGAGTCGGTAGGTTGTTAAGTCGTCCAGACGACTTAGGAAGGAACGCGGCTTGCATGTTAGGTCGCGTGTGTGTTGAGCCATGTGTGCAGTTAGGTCGTAAGTCGCATGATGGCTTGAGTCGTTAGGTCGTGTCTAAGTTAGGTCGCGTAGAGGCTTGAGTCGGTAGGCCGTAGGGTTGATGAGTCGTAAGTCGTGGGGCCTTATTAAGTCGTGACCGACTTGGGGGAGGGGGGGGGGGGGGGGGCGAACGACTCATAGGTTTGGCCTATAAATAGAAGTGCCTATCTTCATTTTTGGGATCCGGATTTTGAAGCGACGAAGTGCTGCTATTTTGAGGGCTCGACTACAACACTTCTTCACTTCTTTTCTCCACTTTAATCTTGTGCTTCCATCCATCTAGATCGAAGATCAAATCGAATATCCAAGAGCTAAAGTTGAAGATCTCCATCCATCGAAGAGAGATTTCATTGTTTGAAGGGAAATCTTGTCGGATCAAGCTAGATCCTTTGCTGTCCTGATCTGAAGTGTGTTGCTTTTAAGGTGTTTAGGTGATTCGGTGAGTGGTGGTTATCTCTCACACGGACCCAAAGAAGTATATTGGATCGGTGGCTTGTTTGTGTGTTAAAGATAGCGATTTCATGCATTTTCCTTAAGTCTGCATGTAGATCATCGTTCATAAAGTTTTGATATCCATTTTACTACATGTTAACCTATGCTAGTTCATTCATCAAGATATTACTTAGAATTCATGCTTGTTAGATTTGGACTCTTTATTTACGAAATTGCCATTATTGTTATAACTGTTTATTTAGATCTTGTTTGAATGATTGATTACTTGGATTAATGATTGATCTGATTGATTGTTATAAATTAGTTGATTGATGATTTGATTTGGAAAAGTTGGTCGAAGATGATTCAAAAGCTAAGTGGAAAGGCTCTTGAATAAGGAAAGCTGCTCGTAGCATATGAAGCGGATGATAAAGCTCATATGGATAGATTTGATGATGATGTTGAGATGGGACTTTGCTATGATGCGATGAGGCAAAGCATGATGTTGAGATGGGACTTTGCTATGATGCGATGAAGCAAAGCATGATGTGAGATAGCCTTAGTTTAATCCAGACGGGATCATCCCAAGCATGTTGATAACTCGGTGATATGGTTCGAGTTTGTGGATAATGGTTGGCTTGAGAGGCGCTTGAGCTAGTATGAGAATAGTCGTCAAGGAGGATGACTAGAAGGCTGAGATCTCATCGTCGTTGAAGGTTCTAGCAGACTCAAAGCAAGAGTACGTTGGGCAGATTCGATAGTCCCAAGACTAATAGTTGATGGTCTAGTACTCTGGGCAGATTCGATAGTCCTAGGCACGGGTCACGACGACGTGCGGAGTTCTGTCTAGAACCGGGGTTGCCATTAGCCCTTGACGGACGGATGAAAGAATGAGCCGGTCATTCAATTAACGGTGATATCGAGGCAATGATAATAGTGATAGCCACAGTCATGGATGTTTGGATGCTTTGGTTGTATCGTCACTCGGTCTCAAGAGCGATGTTTTGTGGGTGCTTATCTGATCTTGGTTTAGGCCTTAGGGGTTTGTGCTCGGAAAACATCGACCTTGACTCGAGTGATAATTGTTTTGCTTTAAATGTCTGCTTTGCTATGTTTATTTCTGCTTAGTGGGTCTGGGGGCTATCACTGTAGAAAGAGGTGGAGTGGGATGGTTGGGTTCCTATTCCTTTTTACCCTTTATGCTCTTTTGGTATGTTTGACAGTTGATTTACCGCTCACTAGGACTTTTGTCTGACTCGAGGTTTTATGTTCAATTCTTATTACCTTGGGCTGTTCATCCGTTTTGGGATGGGCAGACTAGGTAGCAGGTGACAGGTGCTGTTCTTAGTGACCAACGCTGTTGATGACGAAGACGAGCTGGAGGCTTTTGCATATTATTTTGCTTACTATATGTACTGGATGTTCCGCTGTTTGTATCTACTCTGAGTGATATGTAGTGAGGCTTGCTGTATTGACTTTTCAGATTGTTGTACCAAACTATTATAAGTTTATATGATGAGATTCTGTTCTATGGAGCTTCACTATGTATACTTTTCTATTGTATTTTATCCATGCGCTGTAAGTAATACGATAGACTATTCTCTGTTTACCTTACCTTGATGATTGTCCATGGCTGCCGGGCACGCCTTTCAGCGCACTATCTCCTTGTTTAAAGTGCAGGAGTCATGGGCGGTTGTCACATTTGGTATCAGAGCATTGGTTGATCGATTTTAGCCAACGCTCGCTGACGTAACTACGTATGAGAGACGTAATTGTATTTTTATGGATGATTACTATATATAATATAGTAGCTTAGAAGGATTTGAACTTCTTATGCAGTTTCTCTCAAGGTGTATTAATCATTTTCTTACAGATATTAAGAATGAGTCGAAGAGGGAGACCAGCTACTAGGGAAGGCTGTGATGCTGAGGGGGCAGCTGATTATGCTTCTATGTTCGAGGCTATAATGACTTCGATCATGAGAAGAATACCAGCTCCAGGGCCAACGGTAGATGTTGGAGTTCAGGTTCAAGCCCCAAAACCAGTGGATTTTGCTAAGTTGTGTAAAGACTATACTGCTCTTGGAGGGAAGGTTTTCTTGGGAACAAAATCAACCATTGAAGTCCAGAGATGGATTAATGCTTGTAGAAGGATTTTTGGTGACTTGGGAATTGAGGATGCAACTAAGAGGAAGCTTGCATCAAGACAGCTTCAAGGGAGAGCTTCTGATTGGTGGAACTCTATCACCATTGATACTCCAGAGGAAGAAATTACTTGGGAGCAATTCCAAGCCAGATTTGAGGCTAAGTTCATTTCTACAGCTCAGAAATCTGTTTTGTTCAAGAAATTTGTGGAACTCAAGCAAGGTGGAAGACCAGTTCTTGAGTTTGTTTCGAAGTTTGAAGCCTTGTCCATGTATGCTCGGTCATATATTGAATCTCCTTATCAGAAGAATGAGAAGTTTGTGACAGGCTTGGACACTTACCTTGGGAGGCATTTGGTGGATCATTTGGACGATCCATTTGAGAAGCTTATGGAGAAAGCTCTCAGGCATGAGAATCTGTTTCCTAAGGAAGGATCTGTTGTTGCTGTGACTAAGGAGGAATCTAAACCACAACAGGGTGGAAACAAGAAGAGAAAGCAGCAGCAGCAGAAGGGTAAGGATGGCCAGAAGAAGCCGAAGGGTGAAGTGACCTGCTACAACTGTCAACAGAAGGGTCATCTCTCCAAAGATTGTAAGAATCCGAGAGTTCTGGTGAAGTGCCACAACTGTGACAAGCTGGGGCATATCAGGAGGAATTGTCCAGAACCGAGGAAGGACAAGCAGATTGTGCAAGCTTATGCTTTGGGGGCTGTGCCATCATCTTCAAAAGCTCCTACTGTAGAAGAAAAAGGAAAGAGTGTGGTGGTACAAGGTACTCTTTCCATTTGTGGTGTTCCAGTTAGAGTGTTATTTGATAATGGGGCGTCGCACTCCTTTGTTTGTAGTGAACTTGTAGGCCTGTTGGGTTTGGAACCGGATATTGTTGATAGACCATTGGTTGTGACTAATCCATTTGGGGGTTCGTCTTGTTTGTGTGTGGTATGCCGTGGTCTGGTTGTGTCGAGTCATGATTGCTCTTTTGTTTGTGATTGTTTTGTTCTAAACTTTGCGGGGTTCGGAATTATTTTGGGTATGGACTGGCTTAGGAAGTATGCGCCTAGGGTTGATTGTAAGAGGCTAGAGGTGACAGTCGAGAATGTGGAGGGGCGAAGGGTTGTGATACGATGTAAGTATGAGGAAGGCGTCTTCATGAGCTTCATGTATTCGCTGGTTTTTCCACGGGATGGACTGTCATCGGTGCCTATTGTGAATGGATTTGAGGATGTTTTTGACGAGGTCAAAGGGTTACCGCCGCATAGAGAGATCGAGTTTCGTATCGATCTAGTTGAAGGAGCCAGACCTGTTGTGATGCCTCTTAGGCGAATGGCGCCTAGGGAACAACAAGAGTTGAAGGTGCAAGTTGATGACATTTTACAGAAAGGATTCATTCGGCATAGTGTGTCCGAATGGGGTGCACCTGTTGTGTTTGCAACCAAAGCAGATGGATCGTTGAGGTTGTGTGTGGATTATCATGAGCTGAATAAAGTGACTAAGAAGAACAAGTATCCATTGCCGAGAATAAATGACTTGTTTGATCAGCTTCACGAAGCTAAGGTGTTTTCTCAGATGGATTTGGCAACGGGATTTCACCAGTTGAGAGTGGCAAAGGATAGTGTGCCGAAGACTGCTTTTAGGACACCATCCGGTTTCTATGAGTGGCTGGTAATGCCGTTTGGATTGACCAATGCACCAGCATATTTTGTGGATCTTATGAATAGAGTGTTCAGGGATCAGTTGAACAAGTTCGTACTTGTGTTCGTGGATGATATTTTGATTTATTCCAGAACTGAAGAAGAGCACAAGACGCACTTGCGGATTGTTTTGGAAATCTTGCGGAAACAACAGCTGAGGGCTAAGTTTTCGAAGTGTCACTTCTGGAAGAGCGAAGTGAGGTTCTTAGGGCATGTTATCTCTGGAAGTCGAATAGCGGTTGATCCCGCCAAGGTGGCAGTGATCCAGGATTGGGTTAGACCTAAGAATGCATCTGATGTGAGAAGTTTTCTTGGATTAGCAGGATACTATCGTCGGTTTATCAAAGACTTTCCCAAGGTAGCTGCACCATTAACATGATTGACGAAAAAGAATCAAGTTTTCAAATGGGATGCTAAGTGTGAACAAGCTTTCGGAATCTTGAAAGAGCGAATGGGATGCTAAGTGTGAACAAGCTTTCGGAATCTTGAAAGAGTGATTAACAAGTGCTCCTGTTTTGACTATTCCAAGTGGAAATGATGAGATGGTGGTTTACACCGATGCATGTGGTACTGGACTTGGAGCAGTGCTAATGCAGAAGGATAAAGTTGTTGCGTATGCAAGTCGACAACTGAAGCCGCATGAAAGGAATTATCCGACTCATGATTTGGAGTTAGCGTCGATTGTTTTTTCTCTGAAGATGTGGAGACATTACCTATTGAGAGTTCGGTTCGAGTTGTTTACAGATCATAAGTCATATCTTTTCTCTCAAAAGGATTTGAATCTCCGACAGCAACGATGGCTAGATTTTTTAGCATCATATGATTTTGGTATAGCCTATACTCCGGGAAAAGGTAACGCAGTGGCAGATGCGTTATGTCGAAGACATGCAGGATTGGGAGCCATGTTTTCGGAATGGAAGAGTCTCGAGTATTTGGCTGGATTTGACTTCAGGCCCAGATGTGAATTGGAACCTGAGATGTTGGCAAACTTATCAATAGGACCTACTCTGGTGGAAAGAATTGGCGAGAGCCAAAAACGAGACGATAAGCTTCTCAGGATTATCCGTAATTTGGAATCTGGATTGGATCCAGAGAAGGATAAAGGATTCGAGGTCGATCGAGAGGGTTGGCTTCGGAAGCAAGGACGACTAGTTGTTCCCGATATAGATGAATTGAGAGATGAAGTTCTGAAGGAAATTCATCACTCGAAGTTGACAATTCATTCAGGTGGAAATAAGATGTATCGGGATATGAAGAGAACCTATTACTGGGAAGGTATGAAGAAGGATGTTGGAAATTTTATTTCCAAATGTATGAACTGCCAGTTGGTAAAAGCCGAACAATAGAAGCCCAGTGGATTGCTTCAGCCGTTAGAAGTTCCTACATGGAAGTGGGAGCGAATATCGATGGATTTTATCGATGGTCTACCTAGAACCAGAGCAGGAAATGAAGGGATTTGGGTCATCGTAGATCGTTTGACTAAGAGTGCAAGATTCATTCCTGTTCGATCAACCAGGACTGCATTGAAATTGGCTGAGTTGTATGTTAAGTGGATAGTTCGATTCCATGGTATTCCGAAGAGTATAGTGAGCGATCGAGACCCATTGTTCACTAGTGGATTTTGGAAGAGCTTCCAGGAAGTTTTGGGAACCGAGTTGTGTTTGAGTACAGTTTATCACCCCTAAAAAGATGGTCATACCGAGAGAGTCAACCGAGTTTTGGAAGATCTCCTCAGAGCATGTGTTTTGGACTTCGGAGGATCTTGGGAAGATCATCTCATTTTGGTGGAATTTTCATATAATAACAGTTACCAGTCCAGCATTGTTATGGCACCATATGAAGCATTGTATGGAAGACCGTGTAACTCTTCGACATGTTGGTTGGAAACGGGAGAAAAGTTAATACTTGGGCCAGAAATGATTCGACAGACTTCGGATTGTATAGAGATCATCCGGCAACGAATGAAGGCAGCCCAAGACCGTCAGAAAAGTTATATCGATAAGCGTCGTAAGGATTTGGAATTCGACGTAGGTGATATGGTTTTTGTGAAGATTTCTCCACTGAAGAATGTTATTCGATTCGGGAAGAAAGGGAAATTGACTCCGAGATTTGTTGGACCATTCCCGATCATCGAGCAAATTGGAAAGCTCGCTTATAAGTTGGAGTTACCAGAAAAGATGTCGGGTGTGCACAATGTTTTTCATGTATCGTATCTATGAAAGTATGTGCATGACTCGAATACAGTGGTTTCTGCTGATAGATATGAAGATTTGGAAGTTGATCCAGTTGTTAGAAGACCTCGTAAGCCGCTTCGTGTTGTGGAAACTGACACAAAACAGCTTAGGAGGAAGGTAGTCAAGTTGCTCAAGGTACAATCGAGTGATGATGTTAACGACTGTACATGGGAGGAGGAAGAGAGGATGAAGGCAACTCATCCTGAAATCTTCGAGGTATGGCCCTAAGGTGTCGTGACATCTCATGAATTTGTAACTTGTTCTAGTTTTAGAATTCTGCACGCTAGGCTAGTAATTGGATGCATGGTTTGTTGATTGCTATGGATGGTAGGCATGCAGAATAGTTTTGGTTGCTCTTGTTTGTTTGGAATTTCGGGGGCGAAATTCCTAAGGGGGAGAGAATGTAACGACCCATATTTTTACAGATCGAAGAATCGTAGAACTGTTGTCATTAGGTTGTTAGTGTTGTTAAGTCGTTTGGAGCTTAAGTCGTCCAGAGATGAGTCGTCCAGGGTTAGGTCGTGTTGTGGCATAAGTCGGTGGAGCGACTTAGGGGATGGAGCGACCTAAGGAAAGTGAACGGCTTAAGGAGGTGAGCGACTTAAGAGATTAGATGACTTAGAGGAGTTAGTGGTAGTGGTTGCTGACTTAAGGGTTAACGGCTTAGGGGTTTGGCCGACCTAAGGGAACTAACGACTTAGGAGTTAACGGCTTAAGTTAGTAAACGACCTAAGGGATAGTGGTATAGGAGATGGGTCGGTTGAACGAGTTACCGACCTAAGGGTGATAGGTCGGTGAGACGACTTAAGGTAGTTAACGGCTTAAGGACGGTAGCGACCTAGTGGTTAGCGCTGTCTTGAAGTTAGGTCGTAAGCGACCTATGATAAGTCGCAAGGTCATTGAGTTGTGAGTCGGTAGGTCATCTCCTGTGTTCAGTCGTTGAGTCGTTGAGTCGTCCAAACGACTTAGGACTTAGGTAGAAATGCGGCAGTGTGTTAGGTCGCTAAGTCGTATCCTGTTGAGTCTTAGGTCGTGCCTAAGTGTTAGATCGTATGTGTTAAGTCGCGCGCATGTGTTAAGTCGCGCATAGGCTTGAGTCGTAAGTAGGGAGGTCCATTGAGTCGGTAGGTTGTTAAGTCGTCCAGACGACTTAGGAAGGAACGCGGCTTGCATGTTAGGTCACGTGTGTGTTGAGCCGTGTGTGTAGTTAGGTCGTAAGTCGCATGATGGCTTGAGTCGTTAGGTCGTGTCTAAGTTAGGTCGCGTAGAGGCTTGAGTCGGTAGGCCGTGGGGTTGATGAGTCGTAAGTCGTGGGGCCTTGTTAAGTCGTGACCGACTTAAGGGGGGGGGGGGGCGAATGACTCATAGGTTTGGCTTATAAATAGAAGTGCCTATCTTCATTTTTGGGATCCGGATTTTGAAGCGACGAAGTGCTGCTATTTTGAGGGCTCGACTACAACACTTCTTCACTTCTTTTCTCCACTTTAATCTTGTGCTTCCATCCATCTAGATCGAAGATCAAATCGAAGATCCAAGAGCCAAAGTTGAAGATCTCCATCCATCGAAGAGAGATTTCATCGTTTGAAGGGAAATCTTGTCGGATCAAGCTAGATCCTTTGCTGTCCTGATCTGAAATGTGTTGCTTTTAAGGTGTTTAGGTGATTCGGTGAGTGGTGGTTATCTCTCACACGGACCCAAAGGAGTATATTGGATCGGTGGCTTGTTTGTGTGTTAAAAATAGCGATTTCATGCATTTTCCTTAAGTCTGCATGTAGATCATCGTTCATAAAGTTTTGATATCCATTTTACTACATGTTAACCTATGCTAGTTCATTCATCAAGATATTACTTAGAATTCATGCTTGTTAGATTTGGACTCTTTATTTACGAAATTGCCATTATTGTTATAACTGTTTATTTAGATCTTGTTTGAATGATTGATTACTTGGATTGATGATTGATCTGATTGATTGTTATAAATTAGTTGGTTGATGATTTGATTTGGACAAGTTGGTCGAAGATGATTCAAAAGCTAAGTGGAAAGGCTCTTGAATAAGGAAAGCTGCTCGTAGCATATGAAGCGGATGATAAAGCTCATATGGATAGATTTGATGATGATGTTGAGATGAGACTTTGCTATGATGCGATGAGGCAAAGCATGATGTTGAGATGGGACTTTGCTATGATGCGATGAAGCAAAGCATGATGTGAGATAGCCTTGGTTTAATCCAGACGGGATCATCCCAAGCATGTTGATAACTCGGTGATATGGTTCGAGTTTGTGGATAATGGTTGGCTTGAGAGGCGCTTGAGCTAGTATGAGAATAGTCGTCAAGGAGGATGACTAGAAGGCTGAGATCTCATCGTTGTTGAAGGTTCTAGCAGACTCAAAGCAAGAGTACGCTGGGCAGATTCGATAGTCCCAAGACTAATAGTTGATGGTCTAGTACTCTGGGCAGATTCGATAGTCCTAGGCATAGGTCACGACGACGTGCGGAGTTCTGTCTAGAACCGGGGTTGCCGTTAGCCCTTGACGGACGGATGAAAGAATGAGCCGATCATTCAATTAACGATGATATCGAGGCAATGATAACAGTGATAGCCAGAGTCATGGATGTTTGGATGCTTTGGTTGTATCGTCACTCGGTCTCAAGAGCGATGTTTTGTGGGTGCTTATCTGATCTTGGTTTAGGCCTTGGGGGTTTGTGCTTGGAAAACATCGACCTTGACTCGAGTGATAATTGTTTTACTTTATATTTCTGCTTTGCTATGTTTATTTCTGCTTAGTGGGTCTGGGGGCTATCACTGTAGAAAGAGGTGGAGTGGGATGGTTGGGTTCCTATTCCTTTTTACCCTTTATGCTCTTTTGGTATGTTTGATAGTTGATTTACCGCTCACTAGGACTTTTGTCTGACTCAAGGTTTTATGTTCAACTCTTATTACCTTGGGCTGTTCATCCGTTTTGGGATGGGCAGACTAGGTAGCAGGTGACAGGTGCTGTTCTTAGTGACCAACGCTGTTGATGACGAAGATGAGCTGGAGGCTTTTGCATATTGTTTTTCTTACTATATGTACTGGATGTCCCGCTATTTGTATCTACCCTGAGTGATATGTAGTGAGGCTTGCTGTATTGACTTTTCAGATTGTTGAACTATTATGAGTTTATATGATGAGATTCTTTTCTATGGAGCTTCACTATGTATACTTTTCTATTGTATTTTATCCATGCGCTGTGAGTAATACGATAGACTATTCTGTATTTACCTTACCTTGATGATTGTCCATGGCTGCCGGGCACGCCTTTCAGCGCACTATCTCCTTGTTTAAAGTGCAGTAGTCATGGGCGGTCGTCATAGGGAGTGATTGCTCAACTTTCGATGCTAGAGAGAATAGACAACGAAGTTGAGTTACGAATTCCAGAGCAACGCTAGATAGACACGATTCGATAAAGAAAACATGCACGACGAACAAGCCGATAAATGGGAAAATCGATGAGAACTAATCAGAATCAATCCTGATAGAGACAGAAACGAAATGTACGTTGCATTATTATTATTAATTTCAAATCAATATTAATTTAAACACATATTAAGTTAAATATATATGTATTTCAAAATCATTGTTTTTAAATAAAAACCCATATAAAACAACATATATTTACATAATAAAATTTGAAATAAATGAATGTATATACTCACAAAGATAAACAACATATTACATGGATATATATATAACATACACAAAGTCTTATATAAACTACACATATATATATACATTCTATTTTAAAACGATACTCATATATATAAACTGATAGGCAGCTATATATAACTAACTTACATATCATATTATTCAGTATTAAACATGTATGTTACTAGAACTAATACATTGTATGTTATATGAACAAATACACTATATTACATGCTTTAAAAATGTAAGTTATTAGAATATCTATATTAGCATATTTCATTATATTGTAAACAGCATACCAATACAGTAACACAAAATTTACTTTACCTATATTATCACATACATTTAACAAAACTTGCACGATTAAATTCTATATATACTACACAACATATAAGTATCACTTTATATAAAATAATATATATAATTATTGTATAACATAACCTTAAAAAAACAGAGACTAGTATAATATAATCTTTAAAACAAACAAACTAGTATATAAACAACTTTATAATTTTTATAAACTTTAAAACTGTACAATAGAGCACACATATATATACTCAACTTATGCAATCAAACTATAAATATAACTATAGCTAGTAATACCTAGTATAATATAAACTAACATAATAATATAAAAATACATATTAGTAACCAAAATAACTTGTATTGCCTGCTTTATAAGAATACACACATATAAACATCAGAACATAACTAGTAAAATATAATGTATATTAACATACCATTAATAACCGAAATCAGCAAAACAAAATATAAAAATTGTAAACAATTAAAGTAAAAGAAATATATAAATTAAAATTAGTATTTAAAACACATTTTAGAAATCAAAATCTCTAGATATTAAAATCAGTATTCATTAAACATGTGTATTGGGACCAATATATTTGTAAATTAAAAAAAAAGAAAAGGGATCAAAGACTAAAACCCAATGTATATATATAACACGCTACCCAGAAAATGTAAAACAACTAATATATAACTATATACTTTATATACAAAAATGTAATAAAAGAGCTGTAGGAATGGTAAACCATATGAAGTAATTTTGAAAGCTGTGGAAAAATTTGTACTTAAGCAGTAATATATATATTTTACTATCAACGGTCTTTAGACTTAAAAAAACAAGAAAGAAGAACAAGAAAATACAAAGAAAACAAACAATATATATATATATATATGTGTGTGTGTGTGTGTGTGTGTGTGTGTGTGTGCTGCCATTACCTTCAAGAAGAAGCATGTGCGAGAAGATGACGGCAATATGAGATGCGGATGAAATTGTGTACGTGGGTTTTTGTATTTAACATAGGCTTGCGTTGATTTGGTGTATGAAAGGCAATAAATAAATGATTTGAAACGGTGGAGGAATTATAGGATCTCATTCCTATTAAATACAAATAACCAAAAGACAAGTGTAAAAGAGATGAAATAATTTACACGTAAAGTGTAAGGCAAGATTTTTCATTCCTTTTAAAATGCACGGCTGATGATTTTAACAGCTAAGGTAAGAAATCAAAAGTATGCGCATTAGAGAGGCAATAATTAAATCGAAACGTACGCTCAAAATTTATAACAAAGTAACGTACTTTGAATTTATTTGTTTCGTATTTATTTAGTAAAATATATGCTAAAGTATATTTTGGAAGATAACGTATCATTTATATAACGCCAAATAATTTAAACAATCACGGATATAAAATGTACCAAATAAAACGTATAATTAAATAGCTATTTACACATTATTTATTTCTTAATTTTAAATTTGATTTGTTACATCCATTTGATTTGTTTATTACTTTACTAAGAAAGCAGAAGTATATACGTATAAAAGAAACGTATAAATTTATTTCTTTTTTTACACATTATTTATTACTTAATTTAAAAGTATATAACCAATTTAAAAGAAAAAAATTGAAACAAATGTTGTACAAATATATACAGTTTAAATAAAAGATTTTGAAGTCAAAATTTAAAAATTAAAATTTCAATTAAAGTTAAACTTTAACCCAAAATCATAATTACAGAAATTGTTTATATTTATTACAATTTGAGAAAATAATTTATAATAAATTCAAGAAATTTCTAAAATTCAAATTTTTAAGTAATCAAACACCAAAGTTTTAAATAAGATGAATAAAAATACAAAAATTCAATTAAATACTTAAATAAAACCATTCAAAATTATTAAAATTTTACGGGTCGAAATTATTAAAATTTTACGGGTCATCACACTCTCCCCCACTCAAAACTTTTCGTCCCCGAAAAGGAAGGAGGTAGGTGAATAGAACAACCCGAAATAAAAGTAGATTGAAAGTTAAGATTAAACAATGTAGTATATAAATAAAAAATATTTAAAAAGGAAATAGTCAACAAGGAAAGGAAAGTAGATTCGGAAAAACAGAATACATATGAATAAATAAACTGAGCAGATAAGGTAGATTCAAAAGAATAGTATTGGGCGCGAATAGTTAACTCAATACAAAATTTCTTTGTTGGAAATACCTTTATAAAAAAATACCTTTATATCTAAACAAATTTTCCTTTCTAAAATACTTCTATAACTCGATGTTTCAACAAGTTTATCCTCGTTCTCGCAGACTCTGGCCATGTGTGACAACCGCCCATGACTCCTGCACTAAATAAGGAGATAGTGCGCTGTAAAGTATGCCAGGCCGCCATGGACGATCATCAGGGTAGGGTAAAACAATAAACTCTATCGTATTACTCACAGCGCATGGATAAAATACAATAGAAAAGTATACATAGTGAAGCTCCATAGAACAAAATCTCATCATATAAACTCATAATAGTTTATTACAAACATCTGAATAGTCAATACATGAAGCCTCACTACATAATACTCAGAGTATCAAACAAACAGCGGAACATCCAATACATATAGTAAGAAAACAATATGCAAAAGCCTCCAGCTCGTCTTCGTCATCAACAACGTTGACCACTAAGAACAGCACCTGTCACCTGCTACCTAGTCTGCCCATCCCAACATGGATGAACAGCCCAAGGTAATAAGAGTTAAATATAAAACCTTGAGTCAGACAAAAGTCTTAGTGAGTAGTAAATCAACTATCAAATATACCAAAAGAGCATAAAGGGTAAAAGGAATAGGAACCCAACCATCCCACTCCACCTCCTTCTACAGTGATAGCCCCCAGACACACTAAGCAGAAACAAACATAGCAAAGCAGGCAATTAAAGTAAAGCAATTATCACTCGAGTCAAGGTCGATGTTTTCCAAGTACAAACCCCCAAGGCCTAAACCAAGATCAGATAAGCACCCACAAAACATC
Source organism: Allium cepa (assembly GCA_030765085.1). NCBI lineage: Eukaryota > Viridiplantae > Streptophyta > Magnoliopsida > Asparagales > Amaryllidaceae > Allium > Allium cepa. Next base: position 69,510,229 of record CM060930.1, on the reverse strand, counting down.
GCTCTTGAGACCGAGTGACGATACAACCAAACATCCATGACTCTGGCTATTACTGTTATCATTGCCTCGATACCATCGTCAAATGAATGACCGGCACATTCTTTCAGCCGTCAGTCAAGGGCTAATGGCAACCCCGGTTCTAGACACAACTCCGCACGTCGTCACAGCCCGTGCCTAGGAATTTTCGCAACTACCCAGAGTACTAGCACGTCGTTGCAGCCCGTGCCTGGGACGTCGTCGCAGCCCGTCCCAACGTACTCTTGCTTTGAGCATGCTAGAACCTTCAATAACGATGAGATCTCAGCCTTCTAGTCATCCTCCTTGACGACTATTTTCATATTAGCTCAAGCGCCTCTCGAGCCCACCATTATCAACCAACTCGAACCGCATCATCGAGTTATCAACATGCTTGGGATGATCCCGTCTAGATTAAACCAAGGCTATCTCACATCATGCTTTGCTTTATCGCATCATAGCAAAGTCCCGTCTCAACATCATGCTTTGCTTCCTCTCATCATAGCAAAGTCTCATCCCAACATCACACTTTGCTCTATCGCATCATAGCAAAGTCCATCATCATTGAATCTATCCATATGAGCTTTAACATCCGCTTCATATGCCACAAGCAGCTTTCACCATTCAAGAGCCTCTCCACTTAGCTTTTGAATCATCTTCGACCAACTTGTCCAAATCAACTATTAGCTAATTTGCAACAATCTATCAATCAAATCAATCATTAATCCAAGCAGTCAAACATTCAAACAAGATCTAATAAGCAATTATACAAGAATGGCAATTTCGTAATTAAAATGTCCAAATCTAACAAGTATGAATTATAAGCAAAAATCTCTACAACTTAATGAATAAACTTATATAAGTTAACATGTAGCAAAATGGGTATCCAAAACTTCATGGACAATGGATCTACATGCAGACTTAAGGAAAATGCAAGAAATCTCTATCTTTAACACATAAACAAGCCACCGATCCAATATACTCCTTTGGGTCCGTGTGAGAGATAACCACCACTCACCGAATCACCTAAACACCTCAAAAGCAACTAACTCCAGATTTGGACAACAAAGGATCTAGCTTGATCCGACAAGATTTCGATTCAAACGATGAAATCTCTCTTCAATGGATGGAGATCTTCAACTTTGGCTCTTGGATCTTTGATTTGAGCTTCAATCTAGATGGAAGGAATCACAAGATTAAAGTGGAGAAAAGAAGTGAAGAAGTGCTGTAGTCGAGCTCTCAAAATGGCAGCACTTCGTTGCTTCAAAATCCGGTGCCAAAAAGTGAACCAAACCCCTCTATTTATAGGCTGAAAATTGGGTCGTTCGTACTTAGGTCGGTCGCTCTTAGGTCGGCCGCGACCTAAGACCTAACACCCCCTGCCGACCCAACAACACAACACACATACACGGCTTAGCACGCGCACGACTTAACACTCATGCGGCCTACAGACTCGAGTCAACGACCAAACAAGTTCACGACTTAACCTATGCACGACTCAACACAGGCACGACTCAACACATGCAGTGCCTCGACCTAACGACCTAAGTCCTTAACACACGTGCGCGACTTACGACTTAGCTGAGATGCCGACCTAACCACTACAGCGACCTAACTACATAGGGCAAACCACCATAGGTCGCATGCGACCCAGCGACTTACGACCTAACCCTAAGTCGCTTGCAACCTTAGGTCGTCTCACGATCTAACTATAACCCGGCACTCACCACTAGGTCGCTAACTCGCTTCAACCGACCTATCCCTAAGCCGCTGGCCACTAACTCGCTAACTGCCATAAGTCGCTCCATTACCTTAGGTCGCTCAACACCTTAGGTCGCTCAACCGACCTAACTTCCACACGACCTATCTCCTATACGACTTAACCCCTACACGATCTAACTCCTAGGTCGTTCCAAACCTATAAGTCGCTCAACTCAAATCCCTTAACTCGCCCAATCATACTTAAGTCGTTACTTCTATAGGTCGCTCCACTTAACCTAACTCTTATACGACCTAAGCACCACACGAGATAACTTGACGCGACTTAAACTTTGGTCGACTCATACTCTAAACGACTTAACAACATCAACGACTTAATGTCGACAGTTTTACGATCTTTCGATCCGTAAAAATACGGGTCGTTACACCATGCGTTGATCAGGCGCAAAGCTAGAATTCTTCAAGTACTTAGTAGACCTGTTTCAACACCCTGTGAAAATATGTGAAAAACTTTCAAAACCGATATGGAAAGTACAATCCAAATAAATCACCTGGATCGCATGATACATAACAATGGTTATGCCTGGATCCCCCAGGAAACATCCATATCCTTTAAGCAACCGCTGCCTTGCGAATTTCGCCATGATAACCAAAACCGTGGACCACAGGATACATAAGAATGGTTACGCATGGATCCCCCAAGAAACATCCATACCCTTTAAGCAATCTCTGCCTTACGGATTTCGCCACCACAACAGACTGTAGACCGTAGGATACATAACATTGGTTATGCCTGGATCCCCCAGGAAACATCCATACCCTTTAAGAAATCTCTGCCTTACGGATTATGCTACTCGGAAAAAAGACCACAGGTTACGCCATGGTAGGACACTCGAATATCACATCCGAAAAACCAAAATCAGAGAGAATAATATCGATAGAATGAATCCACAATGTGTCCACAAAGCAGATATCAAGCAGATGGCACTTTCAATATCTTTACTTCGAAAATATATATCATATAGTACCCTTTAAAATAATTTTCAAATATCATACTTATATAAAGTCCATTATATATAAGATTTCATTTTCTAATCGAATACTTTCCAAAATCAATAGTATATCAAATCACTCTTATATATACTTTGACTTATAAGATTACACCTTTCAAATTGAGTACCTTTCCAAATCACTAGTTTTCAAATCAACTTAATACTTATACAAATCAATTTTATATAACTTCGATAACTCCTAAATCAAGTATTTAGTCAAACAAGGTCCTCAATTTCAATTTGTTTCAATATCAGTTCAGTTCCGAAATCATATACGCTTTCACCAAATTTCGTCCAATTTAAATATCTTTAGTTTCAAAGTTTCCAAGTTAATAGGTTTAAAAAGTCATCCTCATTTCCAAATCAACTTAATTTATGTCCAACAAATTCATTTTCAAAATCATTATATAAATACTGGGTTTGAATTCCAATCTATTTTCGAAACCAATAATTTTCTCAAAATCAATTATACCCAAAATGATTACCAGTTTAAGCCACTCCCTTTTTAAACCTTTAAACTATTTATTTCTATTTAAAAGATCAATTTACCTTTCAAACTAGTTAAAACTAAATTTTATTCAAAACAATCCAAACTAAATTCCATATCAGTATAATTCAAAATAGTCTTATTCATTTACTTAACAAAATAGTTTCAACTCATTTACCTAATCGAATGATTTAAGTTTTTCTAGGATTACTTAGCTTTGAAAATTAAACCTTGATTTGGAAGTGCTCAAACCTTTAAAAATAGTCGAAGAAACTAAATTTTCAAATCCAAGAGTTGGAAATGAACAAAAAATCAATAAATCAATTCTAATAGATAAGGTTATAGCAAAACAATCTGAAACTCGAGGGCTGAACACCGGCTTACTTTAAATCATTTCAAATATACATATACATATATCTTTCGAATATCAAACCATACTTCGAAATCTGAATCAAAATTTGTTTCACAAAATCGCTCGCATAGCAAAGCTACTAGAGTGGCCTCTCCTCCACTCTGAAACTCGAAAATCAATGTCGATGATGCATGCACTCATCACCGAAATTATTTTCCAATGACACAAGTGAGTTCTGGACTTCTATTTTCTTGAAAACTTCTTTGAAATCTCTTTGAAATCATTGGAACTCGTTTGAGTCGTTTGAAACACTTCTTATTCAGAAAGTACTTTCAAATCGTATTATTATATATTTTCAAAAATCTTAAAACCAAATTCAAAACACCAGAATTCAATCTCTCGAATTTCAAATTGAAACCCTTCAGTCATAAATCATTTTTATATAAATCAAATCTCTTATCAAATTTTCAAAATCCAAATCCTTTCAAAACTCTGAATTTTCATTTTTTAAAAGGTATATAATCCTTATCGAAAACATTTTCACTTTTATATATGGGATAAAATCATACTTATCAAAATAATAATTTCGATATATAAAACAATTTCAAAATAATACAAACAAACCCGATTTTTCAAAGGGTGATTCGAGGATGGATTTCAAAACAACTATAGAGATTCAAATTAGAGGAACTCTAATCAAATAGAATTATGATTCGAAGACAGGCTCGATCGAAGATGAGGTAATTAAATTTTTTTAAAATAGAAGATGGGTATACTTATATAAATCGCATGCGACCTTGACTAGGTCAACCGTGACTTCAGGAATATGATCGATGCCGAATCCTAAGGAAAATCGACATTCGACCGCTAAAGATAGAATTCGGCATAATAAGAGATAGCAGCATCTGAACCGAGGATATAGAAATCTCCGGTGAATTAATGCCAATTGTAAAGGAGTTTCACCCCCTTTACAAATCATTCAACGGAGTTATGGAATACTCCAGAATCAAAAGAATATAAATAGGGAGAGACAAGAATGAATTTTGGAACCGTAGGGAACGTTCCAAAGTTCAAAGGAAATCGAGTCAAAAGGAAGAGATTAGATTCGAACGAAAGTGATTCTGTAAATAAATTTACCATATATGCTAAGTTTGCCTAGAGCCAAAGCTCTGATACCGACTGCAATGACCCGATATTTTCAACCTTTCGCATCCGCACATGTCGGACTTGAATTTGCTCAAAATATCAGATTGTTAATTTAAATTTGGCAAAACTCAAAATATACAGTAAATAAATCAAGCACAAAATCACAGACACAGAGTAATATAATAATAACGCAGCGGAATAGATAAATAGTAGTTTATGAAGCTACTATATAAACATAAGAGTTTGAAATAAAATACAACAGAATATCTCAACTACAGTGAAGTCTCCAATACGAACCGATGACTTCTCTGAACCAAGCAGTTGGAAAAACTGAAAGCTGAATCGATAGTTGGATCTCCAAATGAAGCCCCAAACTCCAAAGGTGAGTCTCAAATGCTGTATCACTCAGTCTGGCCCGAGCGTAAAGCAAAACACAAAAACACTCGAGTCAGGATTAACATTCTTATATCAATAAATCCAACTCAAGTGAAATATCAACTGAAATATAATTAACTTAAAGGATGTTTGGGATAACCATCCTCTAAGGATCCATGGAACTATCTACAATGTAGAAATATACACTATAACACCGTGGTCATTTCAAATTAATTCATACTTCAAAACCAAAAATATCATTTCCATTTCAAATAGATCTATTTCCTAAAATGGTATGTATATATTAAATAATTTATAAAGTAAGGTATTTGCAATTTCCTCAAAAATCAACTCGACTTTCGCACTCAAATTAATTCAATCTCAATTTATCAATTTCCATTCAATTCAGTTTTCTAAATAACAAATTCAAATTATATTGATTTCGAATACAGATCTGAATCATAATTTTACCGTATAATTTCCAGTATATTTCAAAGCTTTAATATTCAGCATTTCGAAGTTAAATTTAACAGTTTTCTACAGATCACGATTTAACCTCATTTTTTTGTCTTGAGATATCCACTTAATAAACTCAGTATTATTAAATAACCTTAGTTTACCCTTAGATTAAATATTCCTACCAATTTTTTTAAACTTTAAATATCATTCAATCACTTTAAATAACTTAAAAATCAAATCTTAAACTTCAAATTCAATAGTTCAAATCGATTTAATTAAGTAGAATTCTTAATTAGATACAATTTTAGATAATTCCACTTTATCTTCCTTGACTTATACAAATCCTTGAAAATCTATTCAAAGATATAATACTTAGACATATTGTATTAATTAAATCAAACTTTATTAGATTTAAGTTTATTACTAAATCTACTTTATATAAAGCTTAAGGATATTTCCAATATTAAATAAAACCATATATATATTCCCTTTCAAAATCACAGAAATCATATTTAAATTATTTATATATAGACCAACAGTGTCTGTATATAATTTCTTATCCTATGATCAAGTGACACAGATATTTATCATTTCAATCCATAATTTAAATATATACATGAAGATATCATTTCCACCCGCAATCCCAAATTCAATTCAAATGAAAGTCGCTTGGGTCTATCATTTCAACCCATAACGAAATTCTTCTATTCTAAAGTCCGTTCGGGCATGTATCTTTTCAACCCATAGTGAATTATATACTAACAGGGAACTTGCAGAGTTATAACAGATATGACAATAGTAATAGCAGGCATATATCATCAATAAAAATATAATATAAACAACAGGATATGGTGTCATATCCATAGGTGAACAATTACATATAAATGCATATCATATATATATATATAAAATTTAAACAATTAGCTGTTAAATTTTAGCAACATATTTCAGTTTTCGTTCCAATTGAAATCAAATTTAATAAATAAAAGAACGTTAATTGGGTGTGATTGCTCACCTTTCGATGCTAGAGAGAATAGAAAATGAAGTTGAGTTACGAATTCCAGAGCAACACTAGATAGACACGATTCGATGAAGAAAACAGGCACGAAGAACAAGCTGATAAATGGGAAAATCAGAGAGAACTAATTAGAATCAATCTTGATAGAGACAGAAACGAAATGTACGTTGCATTATTATTATTAATTTCAAATCAATATTAATTTAAACACATATTAAGTTAAATATATATGTATTTCAAAATCATTGTTTTTAAATAAAAACCCATATAAAACAACATATATTTACATAGTAAAATTTGAAATAAATGAATATATATACTCATAAAGATAAACAACATATTACATGTATATATATATATATATATAACATACACAAAATCTTATATGAACTACATATATATACATTCTATTTTAAAACGATAGTCATATATATAAACTAATAGGCAGCTATATATAACTAACTTACATATCAAATTATTCAGTATTAAACATGTATGTTACCAGAACTAATACATTGTATGTTATATCAACAAATACACTATATTATATGCTTTAAAAATGTAAGTTATTAGAATATCTATATTAATATATTTCATTATATTGTAAACAACATACCAATACAGTTTAACACAAAATTTACTTCACCTATATTATCACATACAGTTAACAAAACTTTCATTATTTAATTTTATATACGATACAACCTATAAGTATCACTTTATATAAAATAATATATATAATTATTGTATAACATAACCTTCAAAAAAACAGAGACTAGTATAATATAATCTTTAAAACAAACAAACTAGTATATAAACAACTTTATAATTTTTATAAACTTTAAAACTATACAATAGAGGACACATATATATTTTTAACTTATGCAATCAAACTATTAACATAACTATAGCTAGTAATACCCAGTATAATATAAACTAACAAAATAATATAAAAATACATATTAGTAACCAAAATAACTTGTATTGCCTGCTTTATAAGAATACACACATATAAACATCAGAACATAACTGGTAAAATATAATGTATATTAACATACCATTAATAACCGAAATCAGCAAAACAAAATATAAAAATTTTAAACAATTAAAGTAAAAGATATATATATATATATATATATATATATATATATATATATATATATATAAAAATTAAAATTAGTATTTAAAACACATTTTAAAAATCAAAATCTCTAGATATTAAAATCAGTATTCATTAAACATGTGTATTGGGACCAATATATTTGGAAATTAAAAAAAAGAAAAGGGATCAAAGACTAAAACCCAACGTATATATATAACACGCTACCCAGAAAACGTAAAACAGCTAATATATAACTATATACTTTATATACAAAAATGTAATAAAAGAGCCGTAGGAAAGGTAAACCATATGAAGTAATTTTGAAAGCCGTGGGAAAATTTGTACTTAAACAGTAATATATATATTTTACTATCAACAGTCTTCAGACTTAAAAAAACAAGAAAGAAGAATATGAAAATACAAAGAAAACAAACAAAAAAAATTATATATATATATGTATGTATGTATGTGCGGCCATTGCCTTCAGGAAGAAGCACGTGCGAGAAAATGAAGGCAATATGAGATGCGGACGAAATTGTATACGTGGGTTTTTGTATTTAACATAGACTTGTTTTGATTTGGTGTATGAAAGGCAATAAATAATTGATTTAAAGAAAAAAAATTGGAACAAATGTTGTACAAATATATACAGTTTAAATAAAACATTTGGAAGTCAAAATTTAAAATTTAAAATTTCAATTAAAGTTAAACTTTAATCCAAAATCAAAATTACAGAAATTGTTTATATTTATTACAAATTGGGCAAATGATTTATAATAAATTCAAGAAATTTCTAAAATTCAAATTTTTAAGTAATCAAACACCAAAGTTTTAAATAAGATGAATAAAAATACAAAAATTCAATTAAATACGTAAATAAAACCATTAAAAATTATTAAAATTTTACACGTCGAAATTATTAAAATTTTATGGGGCATTACACCGATAGGTTCATAGTCCACCCATGAAAACTATGAAATAGGACAGGGGTTCCATACATTATATATAGGTTATTAGTAAGTCCATGAAAACCAATAAGTTAATAGAGGCCCTAGAAACTATAAAATATGACAGTTTGTCAATTTAAACGGAGGATGGAAAACCCAGTATGTTTCAAAAGGTTTTCATATCATCATAATATTTTGAAATGACTATGTGTTAACCACTGTGGATGCAGAAGCATAGTATATGGTCTTATAAAGGTTTTGTGATACTAGTGATGGGAAATCCTATTCCGCTAAGTGGCGTGGTCTCACTAGATATCTAAATGATTTGAGATAGCAGATTATTATTCATGTCAAGCATTATGTCTGACTCGAAGCTTATGTTTTCCCCTTAAAATCTTGAGTACTCAATTGATTTTGAGCAGTTTGAGAGTTGAGGTTTTTTGGTACCTCATTAGATAAATAAAGCTTCCGAAGACGTGCATGGGTCATGATAGCTATATATAGTTTTCATTTATTTTGGATTCCGTTGTGTTGTTTGTAATGGCAAAGTTTTTATATTGCATATATATACTCTGATCATCCAAGGGGGCATCTTTATATGTCACTCTTGGCGTATGTTGTAATAAATATATTTTCTCTGAACGTGGTTTACGATTGTGGGATTATGTAATGAATTGGAAATATTTTGATATGAAACGTGATTTTGTTTGAATTTTAAATTTTTTCCATATTCATGTGTTTCTGTTTATCAGTGTATCTAACACCACCGTATTTGGTCGTCGATGATTAATAACTATGGTTACTGCAGCATCCGTAGTTGTTAGTTTTGGGTATCCAAGTATGGGGATGTTACGTTATCCTTATCTGAAGTTGATATATAAGAATCCATCAAAACACAAGTTATAACAGAGTTTGTAAATTCTGCTCTACCTGCTATAGATAGCAAGTTAGGTATTATCCCAGCTATCTAATCTTTGGCTTATTTCATGTGATAAAGGTGTACATTACGCATATTTTATATAATCAGTAGATAAGGGGATTCATAGATGCTCAACTGGTAGATTGCCTTCTTCTATATGTAGTTAGTCTTTGATATTAAGCCTCCAAGTAGTAGTTGTCCTGAAATAAACTTTCAATTTACATTGCTAATTTTCAGCCCTACTACATTCGCTAATTTTTTAAACACATTTCTTATACTAGTTGCATCACGTAACATAGTAATGGGCTTAATATGCTTCGATTCGGTAGCCTGATCCATTAGCAATGCAGAATAAGTAAAGGAACAACGTGTCTCCCTTTTAATCTCCCTATTTAAGAATGTGAAACTCATTAAAACACCTTTAATAATAATCGAAAATGTAGGAGTGGATATGTATTCATAAATTAGCAGTAATTTTTTGATTTAATCCTATTTTACAAATTTATTATGCAAATAGCCCTGTTTTAAAACTATTTACATACTTAGCCTTATTTTGGCAAACTCAACATTGAGTTGGCTAGAACATACTAGCTAATCTCAAATTGCGCTAATTGAAGCATTTTTTTTGTAAACTTATAACTAGCGCTCTTTCAAATAACATCAGTTTAATTGGGGAGAAAAAAGTAAAAATATTTGGGTGGCATTTGAAATTTTGCCAGTTGGAGCAATTTAAATGTCGTCTCTGCGTATAGAAACAGCATCATCCCCCTCTTCCTCCTCACTTTTCCAACTCTCCCAAAAACTAAACCCACTCTGCATTTTTCCCAAAATTAAAAAATCTAACAAGTATTTTTTCGGATCTACTTCAAGAATAACAAAATCTTCTTCATTTGGATCATTAAACGCATGATTTTGCAAACCTAATTTTTTTATATTGTGTGTTTCACTTCATAATGATAAATCAAACTAGAATGGCACCTAATTTTATTGAAACTATATAGTATTATGATGGTGAGTTAGTTATTGATGATCAAATTTGTGGAAAATATAACGATGGATCTGACAAACCAGTAAAAGTTCGTAAAGGATTTAACTTGGAGTAAGTAAAAGTGTCGGTTTATAAAGCAACAAAAATCAAATCGGAGGCATTTGGTATTGATTTAGTTTGCAATTGGCCAACTGATTCTGGATCTAAAGCAATTAAAATTGTAGATGACGATGACATTGAGATAACATTCTCTGTCGTTTCTAAATCCATAGAGTTGTTTGTTATGATAAACATAAAGTTATTGGTAGAATAAACTATAGCTGCATCCATAGCTACACCTGCAACCATTTATCCTTCGCAACCAATTCCATCTCCTAGTTAAAGTAATTCTCCTATGAACATATCGCAATACGAACAGTAACAAATGTTGTTTGATTATCCTCCTTTTATGAATTTTCAATAAAATCTATAATTTTGCTATCCATATCCGACGCAGTATAGTATAGCATGCATGAGTCAAAGGTAACTCCTACTTGCTATTCTTCCTAAACAATATATTGCTCATCGTGTTAAATTTGGTATCAAATATTATTGTCATGTTTAGTTATATTCTTTATTATCATCTGATGCAAAATAATGCTGGACCATCTACTATCATAGATCTTGTCTGATGCATCCCACACCCTCCAAATTATACCATATGAGCTAAAAGTAAGTTAAGTTTAACAATAATAATTAATTGTGTTGCGCATATAACTATATTTGAAATGTCATATTTTCATTTTGTAGCTTTCCGGCACAAGATACGGATGCATGATCGAACATGCAACCAAATGTATCTTATGACGATATGTACATAGATGAACATGTAGATGGACTATTAAACGATGTTCCTGCTTTTGATAACATGACTGTTATATCTATACCGGAGAATGATACAACGTGGACCGACAACATGCAAGTAAACAATAATCCACTAAACTATGATTTTGGAGGCGAAGACAATGCTAGTGGTGATAGAGATGAACCTAAAATGTAGATATCGTTGGATGATGACTTATGTAATGCATAATCGGTGGCAAGATCCATCGTTGCAAACCTACAATTCAATGAAGAACTATTCTCATCGTCTTGTATTCAGAATGGTTTCAAAGTTGGTATGGTATTCAAGACCAAAGAAAATTTTCTACAACAACTTAGTGAATGGTCAATTTTACATGTAGTTTCTTTTAAGCTAATCGGGTTTAACAAAGAAAAATACACCACCATTCGCAATGTCGATGCAAATTGTCAATGGAGTATTCAGGCTACAAATTCTAAAAATCTCAATGGTGGGTTTTTAAAAAATATCTGAGTGATCATACTTGCATTAACCCAACAGTTAAATCCAATCACAAGCAAGCGACATCTAATATTTTGGTTTCAAAGATCATGCCTTTTGTGAATCGGTTTGAACATAACAGGTGGAATTGTGTAGGTATTAATGAAGGAACAATTATTTATTAAGATCGGTTATATGACAGCGTGGAGAGCACTAAGCAAGGCAATAAAACAAATATACGATGATTTAGCAGAGTCATATTCGTACCTACGGCAATATTTTGCTGAAATTACTAGAATGAATCCTGGTTGTGTTGGACATGTAACAACCGATGAGCTTGGTATCTTCGATCGTGCTTTTTGGGCCTTGCATCGAGGGATTTTTGCACTTTTGACCTTTGCTTTATATCGGTGGGACACATCTACATAGAAAATACAAAGATACATTACTTGTTGCAACTGCTGATGATGCGAATAATCAACTTTATCCTTTTTCTTATGCGATTATTGAGGCCAAATTATGTGATAGTTGTGGTTGGTTTTTCGCTTGAATGCATCTGTTTACTCATAATGCTAACAATCGATGTATTACTTTCATTTCTGATAGAATGAAAAGAATACCGAACGCATTAGAGAGCAAATGGAGATCATCATATAAGCATAGATTTTGTGCTAGACATTTGAAAGCAAACTTTAAAGCTACTGGCTTTAGAGACAAATGTTTGACCGATTTATTCTACGCAGTAGCATGTGCTTCGAAGGCGGTTGAGTATCTAAAAATCCAAGAGGAAATTAAGTCCACCAATATTAGAGCTCACAATTGGATTGAGAGAAGTCTGGGGGGAAGGAGGAGAACTGGGCTTTGTGTATGGATGATGGTGGATGATTAAATGTAATGACAACAAATGCGTCTGAAAGCTTTAATGGTGTACTCAAAGGTGCAAGATCACTTCGTATTAAAGCTTTCTTTGCTCATACCTTCATATGATCGGTGGATTATTTCTGTCAAGGAAGAGAGTTTGCTAAGGCTTCAACATGTCGATTAACTCCAAAGTGGGAAGCAAAGATAGCTGAGAGAGCAAGTGAAGCAAGAAGTTGTAGAATAGTTCATTTTAGCCAAACCGAATGGCAAGTAATTCACTAATTTAGTGATGAGTTAAAAGTTATTGTTGATGGCAACACTTGTTCTTGTACATGTAACATACCTTTACTACAATAGCTTCCTTGCACGCATGTTATGGCTGCTTGTTCATCAGTTGCTAATGGTGCAAACAGAGCTCATCATGACTTTGCCTTGCTTCGGTAATTGGTTCAGAATTACATGGCTGCTTACATACCAGAATTTCATCTGTTCATGACAAATGTTATTGGAGTATACAAGAAGGTCCTTTAGTTCTACTACCAACTACTCGTAAAGCACCTGGAAGGCAAAGGTCTACACGAATTAAAAGGGATCATGGATGAGATGTAGCCTCAATAGGAAAATAGGTGCAGTAGGTGTGATGTTCTCGGCCATAAGAGGAGTCGTTGTACTTCAACAACTAAGTTTTTAATATTGTTTTTAGTAACTATCTATTTGTTTATGTTTTGTAAAGAATTGTTTTACTTTAGCATATATTGTTATTGATATTGTCATGTTTGTGTTTGTGTTGTAAAGACACCAAATTACCAATCAATAATATACATCAACATGAATTACTCATACAACACAACCTACGATACAACACAACCTATGATAACATACAATACAACTTATGATACAACATAACCTACGATAACATATAACACAACTTATGATACAACATACAACCAAACACCATACATTACTTATTTGGATATCTTGGGAGTCTTAACTCTAGGTCTGCATATTTTTCTATTAGTCGATAATTCTCTTTTTTTAAAAGTGAATTTTCTTCTTGCAACTCAAGCGCATACTCATGCCCTTTACGACACATTAGAGGATCAATCCACTCGGTATAGTCGCAACAACTAAACGATCCAAGCAGTTGTCTACTTAACATATACCATGCATAAATGCAGTACCCATGACCTGCGTTGATTTCATTTTTTTCAACAATCACTTCACACCTGCTATTACAATGACAAAATTTATGTAGGGAGACCTCTTCAATAGCAAGTGCTTTACCTCAAATTTTCCACCTACCGCCATGTATTGTGACAAAATGTGTTTACTTATCGCCAGTTACACATTCAGGTTGTTCAAAAACCTCTCTTGCTTCGTTGCGAACTTGTTTACCCGGCCTTTGATGATTGACTTCACCATCCACCAAGTTTGCATTCAAATGCATCCATACATGTCATTAAAGTATCGTTATCAATTTACCATTAATCCATTTCTAGTATTGGTAAATAAAAATTGGTTTTAAGAAATGCAAAGAAAGTGAAATGCATTGAAAAGAAATTAAAGACAAAATTGGTTTAAATGTAGCAGATTACCTTCGATTATCTAGAAAATCTACAAAAAAATCATAATTTTGATAAGGGATGATGTAGAATTGTGAAAAGGAATGTAATTGGGGTTTTGGGGGTTTTTTGTGTTGAGTTTGGTAAAGTGAGAAATGAGAGGAGAGAGAGGGGCAGGTTTCTATTTTGAAACCTGTAAGCCATACCTGGGGTGCTATTTGAAAATGCACCAGCCGGCGATATTTGAAATTATGCCAGTTGGCACAATTTCAAATAGCACCCCAGGTATGGCTTACACCAAAACAGAAACCTGTCAACATATACCATCAACAAAAAAAAAACACCAAACAGTCAAATTCCAACATTCTAGCATTAAACATCACATACATAATCCAACTATTACATAGACATTACACAAATAATCCAACGATCGAAATCATACAACATCAAAATATTCAACCAACACCACAAATCAAAATATTCAACCAACTCTACAAATCAAACTACAAGCTAAGAATCTGACTAACACTATACCACAACAACGCTTTACAACAACCTCTTCACCGCTAGAGGAGTTTTTTTGACCTCCTCCGTGCTAATGGAACCTCGTTCGTTGAAGACTCCTTGCTTTCTTGGTTGGACCTCCATGGGTGTGAAGGCTCGTGTTCTAGCTGCGTAGGTTGAGAAGATAAAGGACCTTTTTCCTTACCCTTTCGACTATTACGTTGGTAAACTTGTGTCATAGGAGGCGGAGGAATTAATTCAAGAGGTTCTGTAATAAGTGCAAGAGGAGGAGGAAGAGGTGTTGGAAGAGGAGGGGGTGTAGATTTAGCTAGCTTGTTCTTCCCCAGAATAGATTGCAATATATGCTTCACACTAAAGCATTTGCCCTTCGTATGCTTCGGCAGTAAATGCCATTTGCCTACCAAATAGTGGCAACTAACATGTATGCAAACTAAATATGACTACTTTTCTCTCAAGTTAAATAATAGCAACTAATGTATAACACATTCCTCTCAAGTGGAGCTATCGGAGTATACGTGTCTACCTCAACAGGCTACTCTACCTCAATAGGAGGCTCTACAACATGAAGAATATAGAACCGAGCGATGTGCCAGTACAGTGTATAATACTCCTTGTCTAATAGCGTGAGGTCTCGTTCTTATTGTGTATGCATATGACGATGATTAAATGTCTCAATCGCCATCTCATACTCTCCGGCTAAGTTGTCGATGAGGTAATGAGGAGCTGCTACTGGCAGATGCTAAATCCAAATTGTCGCATCACTATATCTGGAAGATGAAACACTACATCGTTGAAACAAATAAGTGGCACCTTGTTGTCCATAGATCAATAAAGCAGTGCATGAGGGTGGAAGCTGTCAAAGTGCATGTATATATGGGGTACATGTCACAACATCAAACCGAGTACATCAAACTTGTTGCGGTAGAACATAACATTACATGTTGGAGTATTCATCGTTCTCTTCGGCCTAATCCATCTAAAGAGAAAGATAATAAGAATTAATGGAGCAAAACATGTGAGTAATCTAATAATGCAGTAAATATACCAAGCACCATATGGCAAAGATAAATCAACTTTCGCTCTCTTCATTGTTATTCTCTCGACTGGAGGATACGACCGAGACTATAGCTACAAATGTGTATATGCATAGAAAAACAATGTATATGTACATCAAATATACGCATATGAAGGGGAACAATGCGAATACCTGAAGTAGAGTCAAACGGCCTCCAATAAATGTGCTCTCTTGCAAAGCGAGCCTACTCAGCTCCATGTACATATAAGCCAGAATCGCACTACCCCACGAACAATGACGACATACATAAAAATACTCTATGAAATGAAGCCACCTAAGCCAGACATGAGTCTTTGAATGATCAAAAATCTAACGCGAAGTGATGATATGCAGTATAATAGCTCAAGCCCGCTGCTCAATCTGAATCTAGGAGGTGTCAGTTGGAATTTCCCCCTCAAGCTGCTGCCAGAACCAAGTCATAACTATCATATCATTACCCCACCATTACTCTAGGGGAGGAGATGGACTTAAGAGCCTCACAGACATCGACATGTAATTAGCTGGCTCCGGATTGCTCAATGGAGCACCATCTATTGGTAAACCAAGAAACACAGCAACATCATCCAATGTGATGGTCATCTCACCAGCTCTAAGGTGGAATGTAGACATCTCCGGCCTCCATCTATCCACCAAGTCAATGATAAGGTAATGATCCAATTGGGCGTAACCCAATCGATGTATAAGCAAGAAGCCGGCTCTATCTAACAACTCTAGCATTTCAGGATGAGAGAAAGTCACTATCCTGAGCGTCGACGAGTGATCAATAGTTGTAACTACAATTTTGTTCTGTCAAAAAATTACAAAATATAAGCACTACTAATTACAAAACTCAATGTGTATCAGTATTACAAAAGAAAGTGTATTACCACGATCACATCGTTGTCTCTCGATTGATGACATGCTTGCAAGTATAAAACGCTACTGTCAACTGGTCCGGGTAACATCTTGGTATAATCTACAACAAATTTTGACAATTTGAACATAGTAAAATCATGAATTCTAGTTGCCAATCAACAATTTCAAATTCAACTACAAATCGATGTTTAACAACATAAAGTCAAGTAATTTGTGAATTAAAAGATGAAACAACTATTACAAAGCTAAATAGCTACTACTCCTAACAATTTCAACATCAACAAACCCTGGATTGTAAATTAGATGAAGATTTTTTGTAGAATTGAAACCTATAGAAGTTTCATGTGTCGACGAACTAGCAGTGGTTCAATTTTGAGAAAAATAAGCAAAAATAGGGTTAGGATTTAATTTTGGAAAATTGAGAAAGTGAGTTTCGGTTTCGATGTTTGGAGGAGAGTTTTAAAAGTAAAGAGGAATAGATGGGTACATTTTTGTATACGCAGAGGGGGCGTTTGAAATTGCGCAAACTGGTGCAATTTCAAATGCCGCCGATCTATTCTTATTTTTTGGTCTCCAATTGAACTGATGTTGTTTGAAAGAGTTCCAGTTATAAATTTACAAAAAATTACTTCGATTGGCATAAATTGAGATTGCGTCAGTACGTTCTAGCCAACTCAGTGCTGAGTTGGCCAAAATAGGGCTACATTCGTAAATAGTTTTAAAACAGGGCTATTTGCGTGATAAATTTGTAAAATTGCGCTAAATCGAAATTTTTTCTTAAATTAGATTTATAATTCTCAGTGGAAAACCCGTCATTCGAAGCCTATTGAAGATAAATTCATGACTTATCATATCATATGGCATAAAAATTTAAAATTGCAATATATATACATACATATATATATATACACACACATACATACATAGATATATATATTTATATAACCGGATCCAAATTTTTCTAAATAAAGCCAAAAGTAATTTATATATTATATATTTGTGTGTGCGTGTGTTAATATATATATATATATATATATATATATATATATGTGTGTGTGTGTGTGTGTGTGTGTGTGTGTATAACAATTATGGTTACAAATTTAATATTAAAAATAAATTTTTAATTTTTTTAATCATGTTCGAATGATCAAGAGGTGTACAAGAATATACGATGATAATTCATACATGTATATATAATTGAAGGGGTTTTTAGACACAGGGAAGAAGTTGCAAAAAAAATTAGTCTCAGGGACAACAAGTTTGTTTTTAGTCTGAAGGACACTCTGTAGTGTAAATCACTGAATGATAGATGTAGCTATCATTTTCTGTTTACACTATAAAGTGTCCTTCAGACTAAAAAACAAACTTACCGTCCCTGAGACTAAATTTTTTTGTAACTTTTTCCTTGTGCCTATTTTCCTGTATAATTGAATAATTAAAATAAGCGATTTACCTTTTTCCTTATCGTCTTGCCAATTATTGAACGTCCACTATCAATTCTCTCCTCCATTTCCTTGGATTCTTGGATATAGATTGCTAGACTGTAACATCCCCATACTTGGAGGCCCAAAACTAATGGCTACGGATGCTGCAGTCATCCATAGTTATTAACTCTTGGCGACCAAATACGGCGTTGTTAGATTCATTGATATATATATATATATATATATATATATATATAAGCACATGAATATGGAAAATTTTAAACTTCAAATAGAATCACTTTTCATTTCAAAATATTTCCATTTCATTACATAATCCCATTTCCACGTTTAGAGAAAATATATTTCGTACAACATACGCCAAGAGCGGCATATGAAGTTGCCCTCTTGGATGGTCAGAGTATATCAGGCAATATAACAACTTTGTCATTAGAAGCAACACAGTGGAATCAAAAGAAAAGAGAACTCCAAATAGCAATCATGCCTCTTGCACATCTCCGAAAGTTTATTCACTTAAGAAGTACCTAAAAACCTCAACTTTCAAACTACTCAAAATCAATTGAGTACCCGAGAGTTTAAGGAGAAAACATAAACTTCGAGTCAGACAAAAAATCTGGTATGAATAATAATCTACCATCTCAAGTCATTTAGATATCTAGCGAGACCACGCCGCTTAGCAGAAACGGGTTTTCCCCTCACCAGTATCTCAAAACCTTTATAAAACATATACCGTGCTCCTGCATCCAAAATGATTAAAACAATTCAAAATAGTATGTTAATATGATATGCAAAAACAAATGAATCAATTTTGGATTACCCATCCCCGTTCATTTTAGACTTTCTGTCTCAATTATAGTTTCTAGGGTTACTATTAACCTTTTAGTTTTCATAGGCTGACTAATAACTGGTAAAACATTTAAGAACTCCCTGTCCAATTACATAGTTTTCATGGTATCACTATGAACCTATTGGTAACATGAATATCTTATCCTAGTTTTCATCGGTTGACTAGGAGCCTATTGGTGACTCCAATATCCTTTCTTCTTACCCTAGTTTTCTGGGTTGACTAGGAACCTATTGACATCTGTCAATATCTCAATCTGGATATAGTTTTCATAGGCTAACTACAAACCTACTGGCCCCTGCCAATATCAAATCATAGTTTTTATAGGCTTATTGTGAAAAAATCTTTCTGACATCTTCCTTTATACATAGTTTTGACGGGCTAACTATGAACCTATTGGCCCCTGCTAGTATCTTTTCCTTTACACGGTTTTCATGGGCTTACTGAGATCCTATTTGCCCCTGCCAATATCTTTCTTTTACATTTTTGCATTATATATTCTAGTCTTCCTGACCTCCTGTATGCAATTCTAATCATTCAGGAGTTTAATCAATTTATATTCACTACTGGGTTAACCTAGCTGGTTCTTCTACCCTCTATCCCCAAAATGCAGTTATGGGTCCATTATAAAGTGAATGTATTTATATTTGAAGAATAAAACATAACAATATAGTAATACCACTCCTGTGGGTTTAATATAAAACATGATTAATTCCTTTAACCTATTATTTTATTAAAGAAAGCTTCTTCTCAAAACCATTATAAAAACTCCTTTAATATAGCCATGAGGCTTCCTTTTAAAAATAGAGTTCGGTTTATAAAACCTTTCGATACCTTCGAAACCTAGCATTCGACTTCATAGGATGACCTTCTTAAAAAGCCTTAAAATCTATCTTCAAAACATTAGGTTCCCGCCTTTATAGTACTTTAAACCTTCCTTTTGAAATATTTAGATTGTAGTAAAGTAATATCATTTAACTTTAGAAGCTTACCTTCAAAACCAGCTGAAAGTACCCCTTTCGACACTAATGGAAGCAACCCTTTCAAAATCATTGAAAGTCAACCTTTTGAAAGAATTGGGTTTATACTTAAAACATTATTTGGGTCAAAATGAATATAGGAAAAAACAACTCTTTTGAAACCATCCTTTATCATACAAAGATATTAGGGAAAACTTGATGGCATCGGCACCATCTCTTTTCAAAGCATTTAACATCTGGGTAAAATAGCGCAAGGTTGGCTTCGAAACCCCTTTCGAAACCATTGCCTAAGAAACCCCTAACCCCTTTCGAAAGCTATAGGAAGTGGCTCTAACTTATAAAAAAGTACCTTTGACTATGTTGATATCTTCAACATCATCGAAAGGCTATAAAACGGCAGTAGGGTTTCGACTAGGTCGGAACCCCTTCTTTCAGAACGTTCTTTAATAAGTAAAGGAACCCAGTCGAAAGCAATTATAAGTTAACGACAACCCTATCGAAACCTTTATAATGCCTCTTTCAAAACCATCTGCTTCGAATACATCGAAGGCTAAAACAAAACAAAGGCAAGCGCTTAAAAACAAACCAAGGTTTTGACTCCTTCGGAAGTTATGATTTCGACACTTAACCTTTCGCCTATCTCCAATCCACTGTGCATCATCATGGTGATACCTTGTGTGTTGGTTCTGGCATAATAGTTTTGACTAGGATGAAGGCGGAAGCTTCTATGTCGAAAGGAGCTTTCCAAAGTAGGTGGAACCAAATTTCAGAGTAAACTTGGTTTAGTTCTCATTAAAGTAAACTTTTCTCTAACCTACCTACTACGTGCCAACACCAGATTGGCTGCCTTAACCATTTCAAATTCTTTTCTAAAAATAACTGCCGCTAATCTAGATCTAAACCATAGTTAAGTTAAACGATAAGCCCAGTAGTTTTTCAAAAAATTCCCTCTTTCAAAACAATTTAATTTGCATAGCAAATCACTTTGGAAAAATTCTCAAAAATTCCAAAAATTCATTAATGTTATCTAACACATCAAAATACCAGATCTAAATTCTCCTTATATTTTCCAAAATAAATTTATAAACCCAAATAATCATATTTTCCTTTGAAAATTCATAATAATCTTTCCGTAGCTTGGAAAATTATCAAAATTGAAACCCAACTCCAAAATCATGTTTCACATAACATAAAATTTCCATGGCATTAAACATCTTTAATTCTTGGTTTTAACCTAAAATCGTGCTTCTCCTCATTTAATCAATCTTATTCAAACCATATAAATTTTTAATCAAACATATCATCATCTAATATGTCATAAAAATGAATTTGCACTTAAATCCAAAAATATATGATTCAAAAAAATAGAGATGGATTATTATTCACCTTGATTTAGAAAAGGAGATTGAATTGAGATTAATTTTCCCTAAGCTTGATTCTCTAGAATTTAATTCTAATTCTGCTTGTTAATGGCCGACCTTTTTTCCTTGTGTTTTAGTTTTCAAAATGAATTGAATGGGATGTAAGATGGTTGGAACAAAAATTTATAGGGGTGGGAGTTTTGGATGGCAATTTCCTAATATACCCTTATATGATTTAATTAACCAAAAACCCATTCCTAAGCCCATTAATTATTATATTAGGCTCGGCCTTATTTAATTAATTTAAGTCTCAATCCCCTTATTACTTAACATTTACATTATTTTATTTATTTATTTAATTGAATCTCCTGAATAATGTTATAAAAAATTAGCGATGTTACAGGCTCCCCTCCTTAAAGAATTTCGTCCTCGAAATTCAATAAGGACTAATACTAAACATAGCAAACCTCTGTAATGATTCCTAACAATCATTCTACTCTACCCAACTTGGAAATATCTATATAAATCTAATTTAGACATACCCTCAAGGCAGATCAAGATAAGTATCTCGAATCCTATCCTCTGTCTCCTAAGTTGTAACAACCCGCATATTTATCAATTGTATATTTAAATATTTTATCGTTCGTCGGATTTTGTTCCGAAAAGATACTTTTTACAAACAGTCGAATTAGTACTCGAGACCCCTCCTATTTAGTTCAAAATGCCGTTTGCAACCTTTTTGAGTATAAGCTTCGATATGTTTGGAGTTAGTCGAGTTTTGCTACTTTTTCACTTTGGGTTTGAGTTTGGGTTTCAGCCCAATGTTCCACCTTAAGACTCTAGCTCCACTCCAACTCTTCATTACTTCATTTCATATTCCTAACACTTTAAGCTAAAGTAAAAATGGTGGAAGAGATTAGAAATGGAAATTCCTAAGCCCTAGCTTTCTTTGCAAATCCAACTTCTAGCCCCAAATTCAAGAGAACCCATTGGTAAGCCTCTCCTTCTTCTTCTCCAACTCATTCTCCTTCCAATTTCAGAAATTTCCTAAACCTAATTTGGGAAATATTTCTCTTTTAAGCTTAGAATCAAGCTTCTTGAGTTGGGATTGAAGAGTGGTTGATGCTCCTTTGTTTTCAAGCTTCTTCTTCATTGATTTGGGTTCAAAGGTGAGATTTTTATCTCACATCTTAGTCTATAACTATCTTCGATTGTTAGGTATGAATTCCTAACACTTATTCGTGTGCATATGCTTTTGGTTTGGATTGATTTGGTGAATATTCCAATTTTTAGTGTTTTGGGTTCAATTCTTTAAAAATCATGGCTTTGATGTTTTGATCATGTTTGGTGATAAACCGAAGAGCTTCTATGGCCGGGTAGTCGATTGGCGTAAACCCTTAGTGCCATTGCTCGACCGTTTGCAAATTGAGGGAGTTTGCACCTCTTTTGAAATAGGGTAGGAAGTTCAAGAATACAGGTTCGGCCGACCGAGCCCTGTAGCCGGTCGACCGACCTGCTACTAAAAGTGCATAGCACTTCTCTGTCTCAGGTCCAGTCGACCAACTACGGAGCTCAGTTGACCGACCTGCTTCCCAAGAATTTTTCTAGGACATGGTCCGGTCGACCGAGCTCTGTAGCCGGCCGGCCGACCTGTTGCTGTTTTGCCTATTTCGCCTATTTTGCATAGTTTCCAAATTTAGTCGATTCGTGTTATTTCCCTATTTATTGGTATCATTTGTTATTGACTTTGATGACCTCTTTTCTTCGGGAATTTTTGGAATATCCTTTTTGATGGATTCGGTATCGATTTCTTTGGATTTCATTCACGTCTTCGAATGTGAATTTTAGTGATTGATTGTTCCTACAATCCTTTTTGTGATTTGTCACTTCAAAACATAAAGGTTTTCTATACTAGTAACAAATATCAAAACTCTTTCTTCAAATGATTTCAACACTATTTTATTACTAAGCTCGTTTTCTCAAACTGATTTCCAATCTATTAGTATATACAAACCTTTACCTCACTCGTATGAGAAATCTAATTAAACGGCTTAGTTAAACGAGTGGTATGAAACGCTTGCGTTTACTTCGTTGGTTAATTCTTGGACTTGTTCGATTGAATCTTGTGACAATTTTCTAGTGGAGATCTACAATTTGTTCGTAAATATTTAAGTTAAGCTAGTGGTTATGGGATATGAAGCTAAGCTCATATATTTACTAGCTTACTGTAATTGACACTTCTTGATGATCATGACAGTCATTTTTATGATTTAGACTAGCAATTATGCGATGTCTCTTTGTCTGTGAGGCTAGACTAGACCTCATCCGTGTCTCATTTTTATTGAGCTTCGGTTCACCTGGAGGAGCTTCGGCTCAAAGTCCGCAATGGGGGACTATACCCTGTCATGAGGAGCTTCGGCTCACCAGGAGGAGCTTCGGATCAAAGTCCGCAATGGGGGACTATACCCTGTCAGGAGGAGTTTTGACTCACCAGGAGGAGCTTCGGCTCAAAGTCCGCAATGGGGGACTATACCCTGTCAGGAGGAGTTTTTGACTCACCAGGAGGAGCTTCGGCTCAAAGTCCGCAATGAGGGACTATACCCTGTCTGGAGGAGCTCCGGCTCATTTTTTGGGATTGGCCATCCTTTTCTTGTGATTTCTGGATTTCGTGTGTTGATTTCTGGAATTTATGTTTCACCAATTCTATTGATTTTCATTGATATGATTTATCAACTTTTGTGCATTGGTGAATTCGTATGTCATTGACTTGTTGTGAATACGACTTTTGGGTATGATACCCTTTTTGGATCTTTGAGTAGATTTTTGTGATATTGATTAATCTCTTATTGATTTTTCAATTATTTATTTATCACAGCTTGGCATTGTGATTATTATACGTTTAGTCATATCTCTTATTCTATATCATTTCATCTGATATTTATAGCTAGACTGATCCGTTTATTATTTTCTTCTTAAATAATACTCGGGTCAGACCGAGATGTTACAGGTGCTTCTGCTTGACATCTCTCCTGGGGTTATCATCCTGACTTTTGGTTAACTACTTAGCTTGTAGTTTTTGGTTGTGTACATTTGAGATATAGACTCCTTGATGTATACATATTCTTTTGTCTAGCACTTGTATCTATTCTTTTCTGATATTGTGGATCTTGTTAGACCACTACTTTGATGAACACTTTTATGTGTTAGTTATATATTCATATCTTCTTCCGCCTTTGTGATATGAATTATCCGTGACTGATTTATGTTATTCTTATTTCTGTATTTGTTTCCGAAGATATTATAGCCACTGTGTAGTAGCTTTGAGTTTGTGTCGGTATGTCGGATTTCCTCTTGAAAAGAAATGCATGTTATACTATCTGACATATCGGTGCTCGCGCAAAGCAATTACACGGATGGTCGCTCCTCAATAGCCTTATTCTCCGTGCTAGTTGACAGCATTACACCGTAGTGTTCTTGGCTAGCGTGGGTATAGAGGTGGGGCGTCACAGCTTGGTATCAGAGCCAAACATCGGAACAATACGAAATATTGTAACAAGGATCATCCTCCTAAGTCTTTCTTAGGAGTCGTGCTTTAGGATTTTATTCGCGTCTTCGTACCGATTCATCCTATTTTCTTTATGATTCCTTGTTTTATCTATCAAGATTGCTTGATATTTATTTTTCTTTCTTAAAGAAGAAGAATGGTTAGGTCTAACCGACCCAGTGCGGGTCAATCTAGTGCTACTCCCCAAGATGGAGTATTCATGTCTGCTCAGCAGCTTTTAGATCTCGTGAAGAATGCTCAAGCTGCAGGACCCAATCCAGAGCCTACTCATCCTATATCTGGTTTTGCATGCTTTTGCAGAGACTATACCGATTTGGGTGGAAGGCCATTCAAAGAATCCGAGAGTGTTATAGAAATTCAAGCTTGGCTCAAATCATGCGATCGTATCTTTTCTCGCATGAACCTTATTGATCTACATCGAGTCCAAGTGGCTTCTAGCATGCTCCAAGAAAGAGCGTTAGATTGGTATGAGCTCTTGACTTCAGAGATTATCGAAGCAGATCTTACTTGGGAGAAATTCCGCGAACGATTCAAACTGAAGTTTGTACCGGAGGCTGAAAAAGTAACTTTAGCATGGCGTTTTATTGACCTTGTTCAAGGTGAATCTTCGGTGATAGACTATGTCGCATCTTTCGAATCTCTGTCCAAATACGGGGTTGAGTACATTAATACCCCATTAAAGAAAAATCAGAGATTTGTCTATGGCTTGAGTAAGAATCTTAAGAAGCCATTGCTTTTGAAACTTGAGGTTTCATTTGATCAGCTTATTGATATCGCTCTTCGTCTTGAAGAGGCCGGTAATGAAGGTGATGTTGAAGTTGTGCGTGCCCAACAAAACTTCGACAATAACTTGAAGAGGCCTATCAAATTCAAAGGCCCCAATTCTAATAAAATAGGGAAGCAACAAACTCCGGTAGCAAAGACTCCTACCTCTAGTCTTGGACGATGCTACAATTGTGGTTCCACAGACCACTATGCAAGGGAGTTCCCGAAACCCCTCTTTTTTCGTTATTGCAAAGGTTCGGGACATCTTTTATCTTCATATCCTAAGCTTCCAAGCAAGAGAGAGGGAAAGCTGCAAGTCCCTAACAACTCTTCTCTTGGTCAAGGTATTTTTCACTCAATCCTTGATGGCATTGTTTTATTCCGTGATCTTCTTATTTGAGTTCTTTTTGATATGGGTTCCATCTTACTATTTTATATCAAAAGAACTTGTTTATTCTTTTTCTTTGAAAATATTTTGGGCTTGATGACTTCTTTGAGAGTTGCGAATCCGGATGGTAGATCCGCAACACTCAATTTGCTTTCTATTGATGTCGAAATTATTTTATGTGATTTTTCTTTCCGAGCCGATTTTTACTTAGGCTTCGGAATTGATTTTTGTAAGGATTGGCTTAATCGTTGTGAAGCCCATATCCTATTTTCCGTGTGGACTATTTATCTTTGAAATTTTCTATCTGTTAAGCAGATTTCTATTTTTCCTTTTTGATTTTGATTCCAATTTAATGGCATCATTCTATTCTTTACGTCCTCATGACGAGGAAAGTGATATTTCACTCATTCATGTAGTTTGAGAATTTTCTGGTATTTTTGAGCTTGTCTTAGGATTATCACCTAAGAAATCTTTTGTATGGTGTTAAGGTCTTTCTAGTTCGACCTTGCCACCGATTTTCATTTGGCTACGAGTTGCGGGAGATAGCATTCCACTTACCGCATTTCGCACTCGTTACGATTCTTATGAATGACTTATTAGATCATTCAGTTTGTCCAGCTTATTTCATCCATTTTATAAGCCGAGTGTTCCATTCGATGAGACCATTCTTGTGTTTATTGATTTTGGATGAAAATAGAAATTTAAAATTTTTGCAAATCTTTTTCATAAGATTTATTTATAAGTATAAATAGGATTTCTGTTTTTAGAACGAACAAAGAGAATTTTTAAAAGTTTTTAGAAACATGTTTATCCTATAAAAGATGATTTTGTGATTTATTGCCCATTTAGTGTTTTAAGAATTTTGGTCGATGCGCTTGATCAACGTTATCGATAGGAATTTCCTAAACACTTTGATGAGACAGTTAGACACAATAAATTGACTTATAAAATGTAAATTTTTCTAGAAAGATTTTTACATTGAGAAAATTATAATTCTGAAAGTTTTAGCTTTTTGGGAAAGAAGATTATTTAAAAGAACACTTTTTCGATACTCTTATTCTTGTGATTCCCGATGGGAACCAAGACTTTATCTTTTGTACCAATGCTAATCGTATTGGTTTGGATGCCGTTCTCTTGCAAAATAGAATGTGCTATCACTTATGTTTCTAAATCATTAAAGCCTATCGAGACTAGATATGCCACTCCTGATCTAGTGCTCATGGTTATTATTTCTCTCTTCATATTTGGCATCATTAATTTTTGGGTGAGGAATTTTGTTCTCCTCACCGATCATAATTTTTGAAAATTTTTATTTTCTTATAAGGACATTAATGTTGGTTCGAGTTCCTTGTATCTTATGATCTTAATATTCTTTTATTCCCGAAAGGGGAAATCGTGTTGTCAATGTCCTTTGTTGTAAGCAACAAGTTGTTGTTTCTTTGATGATGTCCGAACGGAATGATCTTTTTACCAAGTTCATCAGACGTTTTGATGTGCCCTGCTTTATTGAGCTTCGTCTCATTTTTTTTATGGACTAGCATCCGATGTTCTTTTATGGTGTTTTGAATTATCGGATGTACTGTTATTATACTACATCGATGTTCCGTCTTATCTGGATCAATGGATGTACCATTATTATACTACATCGTTGTTCCGGTTTATTGATTCATTGGACGTACCGTTTTTGTACTACGTCGGTGTTCCAAATTATTCGAGTTTCTTGTTTCTTGGGCGTACCGTTTATGTACTACGCCGTTGCACTTACTCAATTTTCTCCTATTCTTGATGTTTTCTGCGTCTTTTAACTATGGAAATGCTTTTAGGTTTCCTATTTTTATTCTCGAGCCGGTGTTATTGATGAAATTGAAGTCTCACCAGTTTTGACTTATGAGCAACATTCCATTCGCATCATTACTTCGGAGGTTGAGCGCCTTCGGAATAAAGATGTTCTTCTTGTGAGAGTTCAATGGTTCTCAAATCCTAATGATTGCTCTTGGGAATCCAGATAATTCATCGAACGATCCCGTTCAGGCTTACTCTTTCATGCTCCTTATGGTGAACTTCCTATTTAAATTATCTTTTGTGTTGATATGCTTCTATGGTTGTTACTTCTTATTATCTTCTTAAGTATTGCGAGGACGCAATTTCTTTAAGGAGGGGAGTTTGTAACAACCCGCATATTTATCAATTGTATGTTTAAATATTTTATCGTTCGTCGGATTTTGGTCCGAAAAGCTACTTTTTGCAAACAGTCGAATTAGGACTCGAGACCCCTCCCATTGAGTTCAAAATGCCGTTTGCAACCTTTTTGAGTATAAGCTTCGATATGTTTGGAGTTAGTCGAGTTTTGCTACTTTTTCACTTTGGGTTTGAGTTTGGGTTTCAGCCCAATGTTCCACCTTAAGACTCTAGCTCCACTCCAACTCTTTATTACTTCATTTCATATTCCTAACACTTCAAGCTAAAGTAAAAATGGTGGAAGAGATTGGAAATGGAAATTCCTAAGCCCTAGCTTTCTTTGCAAATCCAACTTCTAGCCCCAAATTCAAGAGAACCCATTGGTAAGCATCTCCTTCTTCTTCTCTAACTCATTCTCCTTCCAATTTCAGAAATTTCCTAAACCTAATTTGGGAAATATTTCTCTTTTAAGCTTAGAATCAAGCTTCTTGAGGAGTTGGGATTGAAGAGTGGTTGATCCTCCTTTGTTTTCAAGCTTCTTCTTCATTGATTTGGGTTCAAAGGTGAGATTTTTATCTCACATCTTAGTCTATAACTATCTTCGATTGTTAGGTATGAATTCCTAACACTTATTCGTGTGCATATGCTTTTGGTTTGGACTGATTTGGTGAATATTCCAATTTTTAGTATTTAGGGTTCAATTCTTTAAAAATCATGGCTTTGATGTTTTGATCATGTTTGGTGATGAACCAAAAGCTTCTATGGCCGGGTAGTCGATTGGCGTAAACCCTTAGTGCCGTTGCTCGACGGTTTGCAAATTTAGGGAGTTTGCACCTCTTTTGAAATAGGGTAGGAAGTGCAAGAATACAAGTTTGGCCGACCGAGCCCTGTAGCCGGTCGACCGACCTGCTTCCCGAGAATTTTTCTAGAACAGTGTCCGGTCGACCGAGCTCTGTAGCCGGCCGTACGACCTGTTGTTGTTTTGCCTATTTCGCCTATTTTGCGTGGTTTCCAAATTTAATCGATTCGTGTTATTTCCCTATTTGTTGGTATCATTTGTTATTGACTTTGATGACTTCTTTTCTTCGGAAATTTTTGGAATATCCTTTTTGATGGATTCGGTATCGATTTCTTTGGATTTCATTCACGTCTTCGAATGTGAATTTTAGTGATTGATTGTTCCTACAATCCTTTTTGTGATTTGTCACTTCAAAACATAAAGGTTTTCTATACTAGTAACAAATATCAAAACTCTTTCTTCAAATGATTTCAACACTATTTTATTACAAAGCTCGTTTTCTTGAACCGATTTCCAATCTATTAGTATATACAAACCTTTACCTCACTCGTATGAGAAATCTAATTAAACGGCTTAGTAAAACAAGTGGTATGAAACGCTTGCGTTTACTTCGTTGGTTAATTCTTGGACTTGTTCGATTGAATCTCTTGTGACAATTTGCTAGTGGAGATCTACAATTTGTTCATAAATATTTAAGTTAAGCTAGTGGTTATGGGACATGAAGCTAGGCTCATATATTTACTAGCTTACTGTAATTGACACTTCTTGATGATCATGACGGTCATTTTTGTGATTTAGACTAGCAATTGTGCGATGTCTCTTTGTCTGTGAGTGTAACGATCCTGATTTTTAATTAAAATTAAATTGATAGTGTAAATAAATTTTGGAATAAAATTGTAAATTAATTTGGATTTTTCAAATTAAATAGGATATTTGTTTATTTGAGTATTTATTTTAAAATTTAATTGAGATTTTGAATTTCTATATTTAAAATCTTATAGATAAAAAGTAACGTCCCAAAGTTAACAATTTAAATAAATAATATGTTTTAAAAAAAACTTTTGGAATTTAATTTCAAATTAAATTGGAAGAAAAATCCTAAACAAATAAAAATGTGTGATAGTAATATATAATTAAATCCCAATTTTATTTTGAGATTAAAATATTGAAATAATAAATATTGTTAAAAGTCATTTAAATTTAAAATCTTATATATATATTACATATATTAGTAACATTGAATACACATTAAAAAAAAATTAAGTAGCATTAAAAATCATTGAGAAATAAAGTATACAATGGTCAAAAACAACTTTTCTTTTAACATTGTACATATGCATATATATATATATATATACACACAAATGAATTAGGGATACCTTTATTTATAAAATGTATATAATATAAAAATTTAAAGATTTAAAAACTTCTTTTACTTTGTAAAAAATCAAGAAAAGGCTGAACATACCTAGCACATGGAAGGATGGAGTGAAATAGTGAACAAAATCAAAAGCTCAAGATTTTCTTTTTTACAAATGGCATGAAGGCATCATTTCCTAAATAAATTAGTCAAATAAAAAAATTTCAGAAAACCTTTCACCTTCCAATTCGAATTTTTAAACCTCCTAAACATCTGAAAAGTTCAGTAATCAAAGAACTAACATTTCATATCTCAACACTCAAGCAAGAAAAAAAAATTCAGAAAAAAAAGAAAGAAAACTTCCAATCTCTTCTTTAAATTCAAAAGCTAAAACTGAAGTGATTTCTAAAGCCACAAAACTGTAGTGTGCCCTCAGGTAAGTATTAAAATTTTATAGTTAATAAAATTTATGGTTTTGAAGTCATATTTTAACAACAATTTTTAAATTTAAACTGCAGATTTGTAAAAAACAGTGAAGTTTCAGGGTTTTGCTGTAATGCTAGTTTCTGGGAATGAATTTAAAGGCAAGTAAATTTTCCTTTAAAAGAATTTGAGTTTGAAGTTATAATTGCTAAGGGAAAAAGAATTTAATACCCTAACATTCAATAAATTGCAGGGAGAGAATCAAGTTTAAGGCTAAACATGATTTCTGGTTTCAAAACTGCAGAAAAAAAAAGTCTTCTCTGTTATAAATCCAACTATCTAAACTCCAAATTTAAAATAGGAAAAGGAAGGAAAGCTGCAGACTTCATTTTCTTTTGAAAACTGTCAGGAAACATTCCTGTTCTTCTGGAAAATATGGTGAGCAAACCCTTAACCTTATACATATTTTTGTTTGCATGAAGTTGATATTGATGAATGTGTGTGAATGAGCTTGCATATGATTGTGATTGCATAGTGGTTTCCTGTGAATAAATGTTGAAGTTCAAATATAAGCCTGACTGCATAAATTAAGTTGCCCCTGTTTCTTATTTTCTTCCAGACCAAATTTACAAACAAAATTATCATCCTTTAATTAAATAACTGATAAAACTCAGGATATAAACAAATTATGTTTATGAAATCAATATCCAAGTTTTAAAGATATTCTCTAATTAAATCATCAAATTGTTTTACTGTAAATCCAGGATAGTCAGTAAAAACACTATAGTATGTCAAACCTTTCTTTTCTCTTTCCCTCTGTCTCTCTTTCCTGTTGCATTTGAAAAATTAAACAAGTTGGAGTTTGTGCTTTAAGCTTACACCATGCTTCAGTAACAAAACTAAACAAGTTTTGAAAATTGACCAGGATTCAGTAATTAAATAAAAGCAAAGTTGAAGTTTCCATTATTCTAGAGACTGTAAAAACAAAACAAAAGATGAACTTCCGGGCTCACAGGCCATTTCATTTGTTTAAAAATCATTCCCCGTCTCTCTGAATCATATCAGACAATATCTTCTAAACAAAAATGTTTGTTTTAACAGTATTCAACCCCTAAAAATAATTTAAAGTTAAACCATAGCAAAGACTTTAAGAAATCTGGGAATTACAGGAAAAAAGCTCAAATATAATAAAATTCCAGTATCAAAATTTATTGATTCAGGATTATAACTTGAACTCATTATGGAAATCATGATTTTTAAAACTGGAATCAAAATTTCTAATTTAGTATTGAGGTAGGAATTTAGGAATGGCTGAAAAATCAATTTTGGGAAATTCCGTTCGACCTAGGTGATCGGGGAGGTCTGGGTTTCTTTTGGAGATGGTGGGGCGATCGGGAAGACAGGGAAAAATGGTCAGAGAGGTGCCTGACCATCGTGGCGTCGGTGGCGAATAGGTTTAGGTTCCTAAACCTAGTTTTAGTCTTGGTTGAAGAATGGGTCGCTGATGATTCTCGGGTGCATCGAGTTCGAGAGGGTTCTGAGGATAGCTTGGTGGGTGATCGGAGGTGATGTGGTCGCGGTGGTGCGAGGCCAAGTAATCGGCGTCGCGTGGTCGTGGTGGTTTTAGTGGAGCCGTTGATTTCCAGTTCGAGGCTTAGAGCTCGATTTTGATTTGAGGGGAGATGGGGCACTTCGATGACTGGAGATGGTTGCTGGCTTGGTGGTTGACGTGCGGCTATGTTCGCCAGTGGTGGGAGTCGCCTCCAGTGCCGGTGCACGTGCACGAGGGGAGTTGTTGTATCAGTATGTGGTTTTGGGGGGAAGGAACTGGAGTCTCGAAGCATGACACGGGGAAATCGCGTGGAAACTCGAAGACGAGCTCGAGTGGTTTTGCGTTGTATCAAGTCACCTTTTAAAAACTTAGCAAATTTTTGAAAAAGATCTTATTCGGGTAGATTTGGCTAAAACTCGAAGCAGGGAAGATTTTACATCGGGGGGAACTCGGGGAAGGCCTCGGGTCATACTTAAAAACAGCAAAAAATTTTGAAATATGATTTAAACTTGTTTTTAAAATAATTATCCGGGATAAATGAAGTATTTTAAAACTTAGATTTTTAAAAATAAAGTTGTTTAAAAATTTGACTTGATAAAATACTTAGGAGTAAATCAAATATTTAAATTTTTAACTTAAAGACAAAATTCTTTATAATGATTAAATAAAGATTTTAAAACAATTAAAATTTGCAATTACTTTATAATTTAAAGTTGATTTAATTAAAGGGTGACTAATTAATGAAAGTAATTAAGATTTAATTAATTTTAAATTAAGGATTTTATGAATTAAGATAATTAAATTAAGAAAAGTTAGTTGATAAAGTTAATTAGGATTGAACCAATTTATAGTTAAGAATAATTAATCGCTGATTTAAATTTTATAAAATAAATTGTGTGGTTAACACACTTAATCATATTCACCCTAATTAGAGATGATTGACTGGATTGATATTTCTGTTGTGATACTGTGATTGCTTTGTGATGGACTGTAATTTGTGATTTGTTCCTATATGTGTGTGAAACCCCTTTTTGCCCGTAAAATGGCATTTAAACTTCGATGCGGCAGGGAATCGGATTCCAGTTTGTTATCCGAAACCCACCTCGAATCATATTAGTGAATCTTTGTGACTGATAAATTTACTTTATCTATGAATCTGTTGATGAAGATAAGCGTTATGGGTTATACCGCTTATCGATATATCTGTGATGATTGATGTTGTGCACTATCGTGTAATACCCCTGGACTACACTATACACACACAAATATGGATTGCACGTGGAAATCGGTTAAGTCATAGACTTTTGAAAATATTTAAAATTGAATTTTTAGATTCAAATGGTTTTTGAAATGGATGGGGTTTAAAGTAAAAAGCTTTGGAAAAGAATTTCAAAGATAAAAGTTATTTTTGAATAACTTAATTTAGTTTTGAAATCTGATTTAAATTTAAATTCAAAAACTTGAAATTGAATTCTATTTTGAGAATTTAAGATGTAAAAAGGTTATAGAAGCTTATATGGGTTTTCAAACCATTTTTAAAGTGTTGTTTTGGGAATTAAATTTAACCCAAAGATTCTAACTTCTATAAATGAAATCGGATTTTTTTCCAAAATGAAAACTGCTTGTTTTCAAATGATAAAACTTTCGTATAAGAAATGAATTTCCAATGTGTATAAAAGAAATTTCAAGTTTGAATTGAAATGGTTTTCCAAGTTGTGAATGAATAATTGAAAACGGGTTTGGAAGCTATGAGTAAAACCTTGGATTTAAAGATTTAAATGAATTAATCCGATTAAAATGGATATTGTTTTGGAAACCGTAAATGGATCTTTGTGAAACTAGTTAAACTTTGTGAAATAAATCTTTTGTTTAAAGATTTGAAATGGTAATTTGGTTTAAACCATTTAAATGAAAGTTTTGAATAATAAGTTGTGACTTAACTGAAAATCCCATGTCCATATGTTTTTAAATATTGCGCTCGTTATTCGGTTTAGCCGGGAGAGGACCTTGTGTCATATAACCCATTCCGAATAATGATACGTCGTTATGGATAGCGTTTGAAGACCGATGGTGAAGACCGGGTATTTGCGAGAATGATAAGATGACCTATCGATTGTCTCTGCACCGAGTAGCTACGGTATAGAGATTTCCTAAGTGATGGGAAGTCCGATCGGGATTGTGAATACCCGGATTTGCAAGGGCTTCTTCGGAAGTGCCTTCGGTTCTGTTCGAACCCGGAACAGACTTTTATGGTCGTGTGTCTGACACTACACTTTGAGATGTAAAGCCGATTTCTTTCAAATACATATCTCTTGGTGGCGGAGAATTTATTCTCTTAGCTTAACACCCTTCTCTGAGACATACGAGCTCAGAGGTTATGTAGTTGAAGGTTATCAGCGATATACTCCCAATTTGGTAGTGTGGCACGCTAAGTGCTGCTGTATTTTGATGATCATTTGTTGATCATTTGTTGATCAAAGCATGGCTTTGTGAAAAAGCGTAGCTTTGTGGTCGAGACCTCATCGAGCCTCACAAACCGGTAATGGTCGAAACAGGAAAGATGCGGCAAGGTTTCAAGGGTAGCTCCCCTAGGGTATGACCATTCCTTCTGGAAAAGGGTGGTATCATGGTATGGAGCCCAGATACTTTCTCATGTGGACACTAGTATATTTATTACTGTGTGATGTTGTTGTTGGAGGGCCCTCGGATAAAGGTTCCAAAGGACCGGGGGTGGCATATCTCAGGTTTTATTCCCCGGGAAGGGGGTAGCCGGCCTTGTTTGGCAGAGAGCCGGGTAGGTTCTCGGGGCGTCCCACCAGAGGCGTTCCCATGTGGCAATAGGAAGTTCCTTAGCCTGACCATTTGTTGGAAAATCCATTCATCCAATACGCGCCTTGTACGGTTTTAATTGTAGAACCTGCCATTTAACATGGCAGCTATAGTAGGCATAGTATAATGGTACCTATGCTGGCTAGGATTTATATTATACTTTCGAAGTGTTTTCCACTATGAACTAATAATAATATCAAAAAGAATTTTTGCGTAGTAAGCATGTTTGACTATCATAAGGAGAAATCTCCCCCATGTGTGCGTTTGCATTGTGTGTGTGCCGGGAGGCCTTATGGTAGTTTCATTTTCCAAAAGCATTACGGATTTAAATTTTAAAAGCTTTGTTGTTTGTTTTAAAAGATAAAATTGTTTTGTTTGCTCACACCAGTCCCATGACTGACCTAGAGTTTATTGTTCCTTTCCTAAACTCTGTGTGCCTACTATTTTCCACACGGGCAGTCTAGAGTTGGGTTTTCAGATAATCCTGTAATAGGTATAGATTCGTTAGCCTTCGAAGCTCTTTGGATTTGTGGATCGCATTTGCTGCACTTCAGCATCACACCAGTCTTGCTCATCTAGGTGAAACGTGAGCTAGCTTTGGATTAAAGATGGAGTTCTTGGAGTTTGGCATTGAAGACACTACCTTTCCGCTGCTATTTCTTGTACTATGATAGTGTTGATCTCTATTGTACCATTCTATTGTATTCTATTGTATCAGATATTGTATTAAATGTTGTGTATCAAATGTATCATACATATTTCTTCCGCTGTGTTGTACTTATTGTGTTATAAGCTCCGGCGAACCAGGTTCGACGTTTGGATCTGCGGCATTTGAATACGAGTGTCGTATTCGGTGCCGATTTTCGAAGGTCGAGTCAGGGTCGTTTCATTTGGTATCAGAGCTGAAGGTTAAAACTTTAGCTCAGGAGTATAACACATTAAGTAACTCATTAGAGATAGGGTGAAATATACCCTAGAATGAGTAATCCCTAAGATATCCGTTCGAATGCCTCAGTAAATTCTCTTACTATCCACTGATAGTGAGTATGAATGCAAGAAGAGAACGAGATAGGGGACAGGGAAATACCAATACAAGTGGTCAATGCCCTGCAACAACGGAAATAACTTTCTTTATCAATCTCCTTTGATTCGTCTTATCATTCTTTTGATTGCTTCGTAGCAGCTCGAGGAAGAAGCTTCAGTGTCATGGTGGCCCT
The DNA here is from genome assembly GCA_030765085.1 of Allium cepa. Lineage (NCBI taxonomy): Eukaryota > Viridiplantae > Streptophyta > Magnoliopsida > Asparagales > Amaryllidaceae > Allium > Allium cepa. The sequence goes on along the minus strand of CM060930.1, from coordinate 69,473,748 downwards.
ACGAATCGTAGATAAGTCTCTATTTCGTATTCTCTTGGTTAAATTTCTATCAGCTTTTCGTTTTTAACCTTAGCAAAATTTAAATTTTATAAATTGGTTAACTAAAATATAAAGTTAAATAATTTGTATCGATAAAACAATTTCGATTAAAACCAAATTTGAAATTCTATTGTAATTCTTTTTGTTGATTGAAGTCCGAAGAAGGACAAGTTTATGTATACTTTGGGATATTTCGACCTAAGTTGGAATCCATATCTTGTGTTTAAGAAATTGTAGAAGATTGAATCCATCTATCTATTCTCTGGGATCCGATATATTCTACGAATGATTAGTTATCCTTCGAACTAATCAATGCCTTTGCATATTCGTAGACCGGTGAACCCGAGTATATTGTGAAATAATTGTATGAGTTCATTCTCATATTGTTGATATTCTGATTTGTTAAGCCAAATACAGAATTGTTATCCAGTTTGATTTGGAAAGATATTTCTCTATCTTTCATCTATTCCTTGTCGTCTTCCTTGCAAATTTCGAGGACGAAATTTATTTTAAGGGGGGAAATATGTAACGATCCTGATTTTTAATTAAAATTAAATTGATAGTGTAAATAAATTTTGGAATAAAATTGTAAATTAATTTGGATTTTTCAAATTAAATAGGATATTTGTTTATTTGAGTATTTATTTCAAAATTTAATTGAGATTTTGAATTTCTATATTTAAAATCTTATAGATAAAAAGTAACGTCCCAAAGTTAACAATTTAAATAAATAATATGTTTTAAAAAAAACTTTTGGAATTTAATTTCAAATTAAATTGGAAGAAAAATCCTAAACAAATAAAAATTAGTGATAGTAATATATAATTAAATCCCAATTTTATTTTGAGATTAAAATATTGAAATAATAAATATTGTTAAAAGTCATTTAAATTTAAAATCTTTTATATATATATATATATATTACATATATTAGTAACATTGAATACACATTAAAAAAAAAATTAAGTAGCATTAAAAATCATTGAGAAATAAAGTATACAATGGTCAAAAACAACTTTTCTTTTAACATTGTACATATGCATATATATATATACACACACACACACATAAATGAATTAGGGATACCTTTATTTTTAAAATGTATATAATATAAAAATTAAAGATTTAAAAACTTATTTTACTTTGTAAAAAATCAAGAAAAGGCTGAACATACCTAGCACATGGAAGGATGGAGTGAAATAGTGAACAAAATCAAAAGCTCAAGATTTTCTTTTTTACAAATGGCATGAAGGCATCATTTCCTAAATAAATTAATCAAATAAAAAATTTTCAGAAAACCTTTCACCTTCCAATTCAAATTTTTAAACCTCCTAAACATCTGAAAAGTTCAATAATCAAAGATCTAACATTTCATATCTCAACACTCAAGCAAGAAAAAAAAATTTAGAAAAAAAAGAAAGAAAACTGCCAATCTCTTCTTTAAATTCAAAAGCTAAAACTGAAGTGATTTCTAAAGCCACAAAACTGTAGTGTGCCCTCAGGTAAGTCTTAAAATTTTATAGTTAATAAAATTTATGGTTTTGAAGTCATATTTTAACAACAATTTTTAAATTTAAACTGCAGATTTGTAAAAAACAGTGAAGTTTCAGGGTTTTGCTGTAATGCTAGTTTCTGGGAATGAATTTAAAGGCAAGTAAATTTTCCTTTAAAAGAATTTGAGTTTGAAGTTATAATTGCTAAGGGAAAAAGAATTTAATACACTAACATTCAATAAATTGCAGGGAAAGAATCAAGTTTAAGGCTAAACATGATTTCTGGTTTCAAAACTGCAGAAAAGAAAAAAAAAAGCCTTCTCTGTTATAAATCCAACTATCTAAACTCCAAATTTAAAATAGGAAAAGGAAGGAAAGCTGCAGACTTCATTTTCTTTTGAAAACTGTCAGGAAACATTCCTGTTCTTCTGGAAAATATGGTGAGCAAACCCTTAACCTTATACATATTTTTGTTTGCATGAAGTTGGTATTGATGAATGTGTGTGAATGAGCTTGCATTTGATTGTGATTGCATAGTGGTTTCCTGTGAATAAATGTTGAAGTTCAAATATAAGCCTGACTGTATAAATTAAGTTGCCCCTGTTTCTTGTTTTCTTCCAGACCAAATTTACAAACAAAATTCTCATCCTTTAATTAAATAACTGATAAAACTCAGGATATAAACAAATTATGTTTATGAAATCAATATCCAAGTTTTAAAGATATTCTCTAATTAAATCATCAAATTGTTTTACTGTAAATCCAGGGTAGTCAGTAAAAACACTATAGTATGTCAAACCTTTCTTTTCTCTTTCCCTCTGTCTCTCTTTCCTGTTGCATTTGAAAAATTAAACAAGTTGGAGTTTGTGCTTTAAGCTTACACCATGCTTCAGTAACAAAACTAAACAAGTTTTGAAAATTGACCAGGATTCAGTAATTAAATAAAAGCAAAGTTGAAGTTTCCATTATTCTAGAGACTGTAAAAACAAAACAAAAGATGAACTTCCAGGCTCACAGGCCATTTCATTTGTTTAAAAATCATTCCCCATCTCTCTGAATCATACCAGACAATATCTTCTAAACAAAAGATGTTTGTTTTAACAGTATTCAACCCCTAAAAATAATTTAAAGTTAAACCATTGCAAAGACTTTAAGAAATCTGGGAATTACAGGAAAAAGGCTCAAATATAATAAAATTCCAGTATCAAAATTTATTAATTCAGGATTATAACTTGAACTCATTTTGGAAATCATGATTTTTAAAACTGGAATCAAAATTTCTAATTGAGTATTGAGGTAGGAATTTAGGAATGGCTGAAAAATCAATTTTGGGAAATTCCGTTCGACCTAGGTGATCGGGGAGGTCTGGGTTTCTTCTGGAGATGGTGGGGCGATCGGGAAGACAGGGAAAAATGGTCAGAGAGGTGCCTGACCATCGTGGCCTCGGTGGCGAATAGGTTTAGGTTCCTAAACCTAGTTTTAGTCTTGGTTGAAGAATGGGTCGCTGATGATTCTCGGGTGCATCGAGTTCGAGGGGATTCTGAGGATAGCTTGGTGGGTGATCGGTGGTGATGTGGTCGTGGTGGTGCGAGGCTAAGTAGTCGGCGTCGCGTGGTCGGGGTGGTTTTAGTGGAGCCGTTGATTTCCAGTTCGAGGCTTAGAGCTCGATTTTGATTTGAGGGGAGATGGGGCACTTCGATGATTGGAGATGGTTGCTGGGTTGGTGGTTGACGTGCGGCTATGTTCGCCAGTGGTGGGAGTCGCCTCCAGTGCCGGTGCACGTGCACGAGGGGAGTTGTTGTATCAGTATGTGGTTTTAGGGGGAAGGAACTGGAGTCTCGAAGCATGACACGGGGAAATCGCGTGGAAACTCGAAGACGAGCTCCAGTGGTTTTGCGTTGTATCAAGTCACCTTTTAAAAACTTAGCAAATTTTTGAAAAAGATCTTACTCGGTAGATTTGGCTAAAACTCGAAGCAGGGAAGATTTTACATCGGGGGGAACTCGGGGAAGGCCTCGGGTCATACTTAAAAACAGCAAAAAATTTTGAAACATGATTTAAACTTGTTTTTAAAATAATTATCCGGGATAAATGAATTTAAACTGGATTGATATTTCTGTTGTGATACTGTGATTGCTTTGTGATGGACTGTAATTTGTGATTTGTTCCTATATGTGTGTGAAACCCCTTTTTGCCCGTAAAACGACATTTAAACTTCGATGCGGCAGGGAATCGGATTCCAGTTTGTTATCCGAAACCCACCTCGAATCATATTAGTGAATCTTTGTGATTGATAAATTTACTTTATCTATGAATCTGTCGATGAAGATAAGAGTTATGGGTTATACCGCTTATCGATATATCTGTGATGATTGATGTTGTGCACTATCGTGTAATACCCCTGGACTACACTATACACACACAAATATGGATTGCACGTGGAAATCGGTTTAGTCATAGACTTTTGAAAATATTTAAAATTGAATTTTTAGATTCAAATGGTTTTTGAAATGGATGGGGTTTAAAGTAAAAAGCTTTGGAAAAGAATTTCAAAGATAAAAGTTATTTTTGAATAACTTAATTTAGTTTTGAAATCTGATTTAAATTTGAATTCAAAAACTTGAAATTGAATTCTATTTTGAGAATTTAAGATGTAAAAAGGTTATAGAAGCTTATATGGGTTTTCAAACCATTTTTAAAGTGTTGTTTTGGGAATTAAATTTAACCCAAAGATTCTAACTTCTATAAATGAAATCGGATTTTTTTCGAAAATGAAAACTGCTTGTTTTCAAATGGTAAAACTTTCGTATACGAAATGAATTTCCAATGTGTATAAAAGGAATTTCAAGTTTGAATTGAAATGGTTTTCCAAGTTGTGAATGAATAATTGAAAATGGGTTTGGAACCTATGAGTAAAACCTTGGATTTAAAGATTTAAATGAATTAATCCGATTAAGATGGATATTGTTTTGGAAACCGTAAATGGATCTTTGTGAAACTAGTTAAACTTTGTGAAATAAATCTTTTGTTTAAAGATTTGAAATGGTAATTTAGTTTAAGCCATTTAAATGAAAGTTTTGAATAATAAGTTGTGACTTAACTGAAAATCCCATGTCCATATGTTTTTAAATATTGTGCTCGTTATTCGGTTTAGCCGGGAGAGGACCTTGTGTCATATAACCCATTCCGAATAATGATACGTCGTTATGGATAGATTTGAAGACCGGTGGTGAAGACCGGGTATTTGCGAGAATGATAAGATGACCTATCGATTGTCTCTGCACTGAGTAGCTACGGTGTAGAGATTTCCTAAGTGATGGGAAGTCCGATCGGGATTGTGAATACCCGGATTTGCAAGGGCTTCTTCGGAAGTGCCTTCGGTTCTGTTCGAACCCGGAACAGACTTGTATGGTCGTGTGTCTGACACTACACTTTGAGATGTAAAGCCGATTTCTTTCAAATACATATCTGTTGGTGGCGGAGAATTTATTCTCTTAGCTTAACACCCTTCTCTGAGACATACGAGCTTAGAGGTTATGTAGTTGAAGGTTATCAGCGATATACTCCCAATTTGGTAGTGTGGCATGCTAAGTGCTGCTGTATTTTGATGATCATTTGTTGATCATTTGTTGATCAAAGCATGGCTTTGTGAAAAAGCGTAGCTTTGTGGTCGAGACCTCATCGAGCCTCACAAATCGGTAATGGTCGAAACAGGAAAGATGCGGCAAGGTTTCAGGGGTAGCTCCCCTAGGGTATGACCATTCCTTCTGGAAAAGGGTGGTATCATGGTATGGAGCCCAGATACTTGCTCATGTGGACACTAGTATATTTATTACTGTGTGATGTTGTTGTTGGAGGGCCCTCGGATAAAGGTCCCAAAGGACCGGGGGTGGCATATCTCAGGTTTTATTCCCCGGGAAGGGGGTAGCCGACCTTGTTTGGCAGAGAGCCGGGTAGGTTCTCGGGGCGTCCCGCCAGAGGCGTTCCCATGTGGCAATAGGAAGTTCCTTAGCCTGACCATTTGTTGGAAAATCCATTCATCCAATACGCGCCTTGTACGGTTTTAGTTGTTGAACCTGCCATTTAACATGGCAGCTATAGTAGGCATAGTATAATGGTACCTATGCTGGCTAGGATTTATATTATACTTTCGAAGTGTTTTCCACTATGCACTAATAATAATATCAAAAAGAATTTTTGCGTAGTAAGCATGTTTGACTATCATAAGGAGAAATCTTCCCCATGTGTGCGTTTGCATTGTGTGTGTGCCGGGAGGCCTTATGGTAGTTTCATTTTCCAAAAGCATTGCAGATTTAAATTTTAAAAGCTTTGTTGTTTGTTTTAAAAGATAAAATTGTTTTGTTTGCTCACACCAGTCCTATGACTGACCTGGAGTTTATTGTTCCTTTCCTAAACTCTGGGTGCCCACTATTTTCCACACGGGCAGTCTAGAGTTGGGTTTTCAGATAATCCTGTAATAGGTATAGATTCGTTAGCCTTCGAAGCTCTTTGGATTTGTGGATCGCATTTGCTGCACTTCAACATCACACCAGTCTTGCTCATCTAGGTGAAACGTGAGCTAGCTTTGGATTAAAGATGGAGTTCTTGGAGTTTGGCATTGAAGACACTACCTTTCCGCTGCTATTTCTTGTATCTATGATAGTGTTGATCTCTATTGTACCATTCTATTGTATTCTGTTGTATCAAATATTGTATTAAATGTTGTGTATCAAATGTATCATGCATATTTCTTCCGCTATGTTGTACTTATTGTGTTATATGCTCCGGCGAACCAGGTTCGACGTTTGGATCTGCGGCATTTGAATACGAGTGTCGTATTCGGTGCCGATTTTCGAAGGTCGAGTCAGGGTCGTTTCACTGAGGCTAGACTAGACCTCATCCGTGTCTCATTTTTATTGAGCTTCGGTTTACCAGGAGGAGCTTCGGCTCAAAGTCCGCAATGGGGGACGATACCCTGTCATGAGGAGCTTCGGCTCACCAGGAGGAGCTTCGGCTCAAAATCCGCAATGGGGGACTATACCCTGTCAGGAGGAGTTTTGACTCACCAGGAGGAGCTTCGGCTCAAAGTCCGCAATGGGGGACTATACCCTGTCAGGAGGAGTTTTTGACTCACCAGGAGGAGCTTCGGCTCAATGTCCGCAATGGGGGACTATACCCTGTCTGGAGGAGCTCCGGCTCATTTTTTGGGATTGGCCATCCTTTTCTTGTGATTTCTGGATTTCGTGTGTTGATTTCTGGAATTTATGTTTCACCAATTCTATTGATTTTCATTGATATGATTTATCAACTTTTGTGCATTGGTGAATTCGTGTGTCATTGACTTGTTGTGAATACGAGTTTTGGGTATGATACCCTTTTTGGATCTTTGAGTAGATTTTTGTGATATTGATTAATCTCTTATTGATTTTTCAATTATTTATTTATCACAGCTTGGCATTGTGATTATTATACGTTTAGTCATATCTCTTATTTTATATCATTTCATCTGATATTTATAGCTAGACTGATCCGTTTATTATTTTCTTCTTAAATAATACTCGGGTCAGACCTAGATGTTACAGTTGCTTCTGCTTGACTTCTCTCCTGGGGTTATCATCCTGACTTTTGGTTAACTACTTAGCTTGTAGTTTTTGGTTGTGTACATTTGAGATATAGACTCCTTGATGTATACATATTCTTTTGTCTAGCACTTGTATCTATTCTTTTGTGATATTGTGGATCTTGTTAGACCACTACTTTGATGAACACTTTTATGTGTTAGTTATATATTCATATCTTCTTCCGCCTTTGTGACATGAATTATCCGTGACTGATTTATGTTATTCTTATTTCTATATTTGTTTCCGAAGATATTATAGCCACTGTGTAGTAGCTTTGAGTTTGTGTCGGTATGTCGGATTTCCTCTTGAAAAGAAATGCATGTTAAACCGACATATCGGTGCTCGCGCAAAGCAATTACACGGATGGTCGCTCCTCAACAGCCTTATTCTCCGTGCTAGTTGACAGCATTACACAGTAGTGTTCTTGGCTAGTGTGGTTATAGAGGTGGGGCGTCACATAAGTATAGTCCTTCTTGTTGTCACTCCATTGAACTTCCACCAACTTGACTGTCTTGTTCCTCAATCTCTTCTCGTCTCTCGCTACAACTCGAACTGGTTATCTAACAAAAGTCAAATCAGGCTCTACTATCAAGTCCTCCAACTCTGTCTAAGGAATAGTAGCCTTTGGATCATGCCCATACTTGCACACATGAGACACGTGAAATACGTTATGGACACCTATTATATTGCTTGGCAACTCTACTCTGTATGCGTGCTTTCCAGTCTTTTCTATAATCTAGAATGGACCAACCTATCTCGGTGCCAGTTTCTCTGACTTTCCAAACCGTACCACACCCTTTATAGGTGATACCTTTATGAAAACCCTATCTGCAACTAAGAACTTTAGGTCTTTATGCCTCTTATCCGCGTAACTCTTTTGTCTAGATTGAGCTTCCTTCATCCGTTCTCGGATCAAATCAATCTTTTCTGACGCCTCCCTAACCAAATCAGGACCTAAGACCAATCTGTCTCCAACCAACATATATGGGATTTGCATGGACTTGCATACAAAGCTTCAAAAGGCGCCATTCCTATACTAATCTGGTAACTATTATTATAGGAAAACTCAACCAAATGCAGACGATCCTCCCAAGATCCACCAAAATCCAACACACAAGCTCTCAACAAATCCTCAAGCACCGTATTGATTCTCTCGTCTGCCCATCTGTCTGTAGGTGATATGCGATACTCATCTTGAGCTTAGTGTATAACACATCTTATAACTACTCTAGAATTCACTTGTGAATAAAGCGTCTCTGTCGCTGACTATGCTACTAGGAACTCCATGATGTCTAACTATGTTCTTCATGTATAACTTCGCCAAAACAGGTGCCATCCTGGTCGACTTTACTGGAATGAATTACGCACTTTTAGTCAACTTGTCCACAATAACCCATATACTCTCATTTCCTCTCCTTGACCTTGGCAACCCATCAATAAAATCAATGGATATCGAATCCCATTTTCATACAGGAATTTTTAAAGGCGGAAGCAACCCACTCAGCTTTTGATGTTCGTCTTTCACTTATTGACAGCTTACACACCGCCTAACCTACAAGCTAACATCCCTTTTCATGCCTTCCCAATAGATGCTCCTCTTCATATCTTGATACATCTTGGTCCCTCAAGGATGAATTTATAAACTCGGATCGATGACATTCCTCAAGAACTTCTTTTCTCAAGTTCTCCACATCTGGAACATATAACATACCCTTCTTTCTCTACCATCCTCTCTGGTCAAGAAAAAAATCTTTCAAATCATCGATCTCAGTTCCAATCTCAAGCCTTTTGATCCACTCGACTAATAATGGAACCTCCTTCTGTTTAGAAGTAATTCACACGATCAACACTGGTCAAACTTCTAAACAGGACATCATGGCAGTACTCTGACTAGAGCTAGCAGTCGATCTTAACTGCACACCGTAATTAGCCAAAACTTATAGATCCTTCCATTTTACTAACATAGCCAACACCACATTGTGATGTCTTCTGCTGAGAGCATTCTCTACCTTATTCCATTTCCTAGGAGTATGCTCTATATAAAATCATAAGCAACCAAAAACTCCAGCCACCTCTATTATCTCATATTCAACTCTTTCTGAGAGAAAAAGTATCTTAAAGACTTATGATCGATATAAAACTAATTCCCCCAAGAGATAATGCCTCCAAATCTTCAAGACAAAAATCACCGTAGCCAACTCTAAGTCATGAGTATGATATCTTACTTCGTGCATTCTAAGCTCCCTAGATGGGTAGGCAGTGACTTTACCCTTCTACATCAACACTTCTCGCAATCTAGTCCCACATGCGTCAGTGACTACTACCAACCCTTGGTTTCCATTTGGAACTACTAACACTGGAGCATTGGTCAGCAAATGCCTTAACTTTAGGACTGCTTCCTCACATTTATCGGACCAAATAAACTTCGCTTCCTTCCGTTGCTATCCGCGAGAAATATTTGATAAATTTTCGGTAATAGCCAGCAAGTCCAAGAAAACTTCTGATCTCGGTCATAGTCTCTAGTCTCTTCCAATTTTTTACAGCTTCGATCTTATCTAGATCAACTGACAATCCTTTCTCTGAAACCACATGACCAAAAAACTTAACCTCTATCTTCCAAAACTGACACTTGAAAAACTTCGTCTTTAGCTGATTCTGCCTCAGTGTCTCAAGCACAACTCTAACATGATTTTCATGCTCTCTCGTCCTTAAAGTACATCAAATTGTCATCTATAAACACCAACATGAATCTATCCAAACACTCTCGGAACACTCAATTCATGAAATCCACAAAGAAAGCAGGTGCATTAGTCAACCCGAATGGAATTACTAACCATTCATACGAACCATATCAAGTTCAAAATGCAGTCAAAGGAATACTTTCCTCCGGCACTCTCAACTGCTGGAATCCTATCGCCAAATCCAACTGGGAAAACACTATGGCTACAATCAACTGATCAAACAAATCATCAATTCTCCGAAAAGGATACTTATTCTTTATCAACCTTTCGTTCAACTTACGATAGTCGATACACATAATCAACAACCCATCTGATTTCTTCACGAATATCGCGGCCGCTCCCTAAGGAAAAGTGCTTGGTCTAATAAAATTCCATCCTTCTAGATCCATTAGCTGCACCTTTAATTCCTTCATCTTAGTTAGTGTCATCCTGCTAGGTGGTCTACTTACAGGTTCAACTCCTGGCACAAGATCTATTTGAAACTCAACAGCTCATTTCGGCGGTTCTATGACTGGCTCAAACACATCTGCAAACTCTCTTATAATTTGAACCCGACTTAGCTCTTCTCCTACATCCATTGCACTTAACAAAACACAACTACTCCATTCGGAGTTCTCTACTGAGAATATCGGCTATGATTATTAGGGTGTCTTAAAGATATCTCCCCATCCTGGCAAAACATATTGGCCTCATACCTACTCAACCAGTCCATACTCAAAATGATTCCGAAAGCTACAGAATCATAAACATTCAAACTCCATGCAAACTTATGACCTAAAAAAATCAAGTTCTAACTGGTTACATCTTATCTCCAGAGTTGCACACCATCCTATTGGATTTGCAACCCTTAAGGAAGTGACAAGGTATGTGGGCTCTAAGCATAACCTATCAACCAAACACGGGGATATAAATAAACGTGATGCACCGGTATCAAAAGGTATCCTAATTAGTATACTCTGAATCAAAAATGTACCTTCCATCATAATCTTTCCTTTATCAGCTGTTGTAGGTGTAACGACCCGCCTTTTTAGACAGTTTAAACCGATGATCAAATACACATGCCAATTCCAAACCATTCAAAAGGGCAGATGGTTATTGGGGTAAATAAGAAAAGAAAAGAAAGAGAAATAAAGGAAATGAAACAACACAGAATCTCGCGGCGGAACGATAAAATATAATAGTCAAATAAAAAGTTCATGAAGCTATTTACTATACTTTGACAATTATTTATACAACATTTATCAGAGTTATACATATACAACAGAACAATTAAAATAATGCAGCAGATAGCATGATGCAAGGGTAAATAGTAATAGTATACCAAATCTTTGTCTTCATCCTCCAGAATAGATCTTCAAAAATCTGAAAAACTCAGGACTGACCCGAGCGTAATGAAAACACAAAACACTCGAGTCAGGACTAAAATATCCTTATGAAAGTTAAATCAATCGTAAATAAATATGAGTGTAACGGCGTCAGAGATGTTTACGAGGTTTGACATCTCATATCCAGTGTCAACGTGCGTGCAATAACTCAAGAGATGTTACGGGATTTTCCATCTCTCAAGGATCCGTTAAACTATCTACTAGGTAGTAATGTACGCTAAGTAGATAATGCCAATCAGTAATATAAAGTATCAAAATAGCGTTAAGGCGTTACCATAATCCCCCTTAACACACTTTTATAATGCCATAGTCTATACAGCACCGTAAGCCCCACCGTAAACTGGTGGTTATCAGAGGGTACCCCATAGGTATAACACAAAACATAACGTAGTGGTCGCGAATAGGATAATCAGTATGACAAGGTACATGAGGCGATACCAACTAGGATACTAGTAGTTGCGTGATCCGAACTGATGTTGAGCATAGCCAGCAGCTACCACAACACCGCGAAACAACACTCCCAAATCAAGGGGTGCACCCAAATCGAATCACAAATGTAATAGATATGGTATCGAAGAAGTGTGTCCGCTAGAGATGGCGAACCTCAATGGACCGGCGCGGCTCCTGTTTTAGTCATGTCAGGGGTCATCCAATATCGTTCACTTTCTTCAGTCAACGCGTTCACCAAACCATCCACTTCATTCTGGATCAACACTCCGCGTATAATAGTTATTTAAGTGGTTTTCGGTATCGACAGAGAGTATGTCCATATCCGATCCCGGTCTCTTTAATAACTACGTATTATTACACCGGTGGCTCTTTTACATTTCAAATCGATTCATAATTTATATCAAAATATCATATTCACTTCAAAATCAAATCCATTTCAAATATCATCATAGTTATTCAAAATGTAAGATTTCGTTTCAAAAATCATTTTCGCCTCAATATCTCATTTCGATTTCAAGATCATTTCGAATTTCAATTTAGGTTGCAACTTCTTTTAACCCGATTCGTATTTAAATTCAAGATTTAAATATAAACATTTCACCTTATTGACCAGCTTGAATTTTTAGAAAATAGTTTTAAGTAGTTTAAAAGTAGTTTTAAATATTAAAATACTTAAAATACTTAAAATCTTAAAATGGATTTAAAATCGATAAATTAGTTTAAAATAATTTGAATTGGGTTAAGTAGATTTAAAATAGATTAAAATAGTTTAAGTATTTAAAATGGTTTATATAACATCGTAATATGGAAAATAAAATAAACAGCTTCAAAACCAAACCATTTCAATTAACTTCCCAATTCAAACAATTTCAATTTCCCTTCTACCGATTCAATTTCGATTTCAATTCAAATCAACGTCAACTTTGACTTCAAATTTATTCACTTCCACATTCACCTTCAATTAATTCAATTTCAATTTATATCGATTTGGAGCTTGATTTTCAAAATATCAATTTATAATACTTAACAAAATTGTCCTTCAATATTCAAATTTTAAACCCAACTTTCAAATATAATTCAATTCCAAGCTCGATTTCAAAATATCATTTTTATGTCACTTTTACTTAGTAATATTCAAAGCTCGAATTAAGGTTCAATCTTTAAACAAATCAATTTTCGAAATTCAATCATATCCCGATTTTAAATTCCAAAGTCTCAACTTTAATTATTTAACAATTTCTTTTAACCAAAATTTATTTCAATATTCCAAACTCAATTTTCGATAAATTCGATTTCTATAAATTGATTTCTATTTATAACTTTTAAATCAAAACATTTAAATAAATTTCAAACCAACTATTTTTAAAAATTATTAATTTAACCAATCCGGTGTCCGTATATAGTTTTCTATCCTGTGGCCAAGTAATTATTTATTTCAATTAAATGTCAGGGATGAATATATATCACTTAAATCAAATCACAGTTTCATATGTATGCATAACAGGATATATATAAGCAAATAAGCATCCAAACATTTAAATATCAACCAATAGCATCCATCGAAATACATCATCCAATAGACAATACAATTCATGGCAATTTCATAGTTATCAATGTCAGGTAATTTAATCGCAATTCAATTTTAATTTCAATTTAACTGTCAATTTAATTTTCAACGGTTAATTCAAATGACAATCTATATAACAATTAAATTTTATCAAACAGCGACAAATAAAATCATTAAACTTCATAATGTCAAATTTAACTAGCATAAAGATATTTAGCACGTTGTGAGCGTTATAAAACACTCACCTTGATTTCAATGTAGTTCCAGCGTTTTATTTCGAATAAAATTAAACGTGCGTTTAATTTTACCCGAAATTTTCACTAGCTCCAACCGACTCCAGTCCGGCTCCATGGCGTAGTATTCGACAATACGAACGCAACGCAACTTGTTTCGTGCGTTTTCGACCTTGTACGAACAAGTTATGAAATTTATAAGTTTACATAAATTTATATAAATTAATTTCTATATTTATTTTTATTTTTAAACTCTTTTACCATCATAGCCGTGCGTCACTGTTCAAGGAAATCCAGGCCGCTCCCCTTTCTTCCATCTTCGTTCGTTACAGGCAATGAAACCCACGGCCGCATCCATCAACTCGAGGTCGCATCCTTCATCGAGCCACCAGAGCTCGATCCAAGACCTCCCACACGTTCGCCTAGCCGCATAGCACCACCGCTCCGAGTAGCTTGAAGCTCGGTTCACCCTCCTCCTCAGAAAACGCGCATGAACGTGCGAACCTCCAGCCCCTATTGCCAGCAATCCACTCAACTATATCCAATCATAGCCGTTGGATATGTAGAGCTCCTCGAGCTCTACAAGTTCCCTGTAGAAGCCTCAAGCTAATTGTCAAAGGATAGGGAGATAAATCGAGGAGAGGGCTAGCCATTTTCGGCCATTGAAATAAACGAAGGCGGCTTGCTATAGAAAACCCTAGGGTTTAGTAAATTAAAAGAAAAAGAAAATAATGAAGTGCTTTTATAGAAAAACGACGAACACTATTCATCCCGGGTTTTCCGAACTCCGATTTACGCGCGGTGACCGGCATTTCTAGGGTTTACCCCGCGTTCCAAACACAATGGAACGTGTTTTGGGAGCTAATTCAATCATCTGTGCGAGTTATGCCAATAAACGATCAATTTAAAATTAAACCGATTAAATGATTTTCTAGGCGTTTTAGCTTGCCCCGGACAAACGGTAAATCCGGTTGACACGAAATTTGAAACCATACAATAATATAACATTACGGATCCGATGAAACTGGTTTCGTCCAAATCCGAGACTATTTGAAAAAAGACCATTTTAACTCGCCAAATTAATATTAAAACAATTTCGATGCGTTTCGAGCTGCCACGGTCAAACGAAAACTCCGATTGCTACGAAAATTGAAATCCGGTAATAACAAACTATTACGATCCAATGGAACTAGTTTCGTCCAATTCTGAGACTGTTTGAAAATGGCTATTTTAACTCGTCAATTAAATATTAAAATATTCAATTTTCACAAATTTACTTTTAATTCGATTTTAAAAGTTCTACAACATCATTCTAACTTTAATATGATGAAATAAAATTTTACAAATCATTTTTAATCATATTAAACCTGTTATTCAATTTATCCAATAAATTCCAATTTTAAAATCTTATTAACTCTATTATAATCCCAATATAACTTACATTCACTTTGGAAACCAATTTGAATCATATTAAATCAAATTTCAATTATTCACTCTAATTTCATATATTAAATTTCATTATCAAATTAATCATATCAAATTCGAAATTTAATTATTCAAACATTTGTAATATTAAATTTAGTTAAATTTGGTTATTCTTAAATCACTATCTTTTGAAATATTCAAACGAACTTATAAGATTTAACCTTTTAAAACTAATTCAAATAATAGAACAACCATTTCCATTAATCAGTTATCCAATTTCCGTTATTCAATTATTCAATAAGTTTTAAATATTTACTTTAAACAATTTACCTGTTCAATATTCAATATTTGATTTAAATAGATTTTACTTATCAATCAATTACTCTATTATACCCAATGGATTCAACATTTATTATTATTCCAAACGACTTACAATTTTTTTTCTAACACTAAATCACGAAATCTTATTAAATTAGTTATTTTAATTATCGAAAATTTACGGGTCGTTACACTCTCCCTCGCTCAAAACTTTTCGTCCCCGAAAAGGAAAAGAAGGGAACAAGAATTAAGTATAGAATTCAACATTAAATATATTTTATTCAAAGTTACCAACTTATAAAACAATGAAATTCCATTTATAAAGTCATAACTACGCTTCCACTAAGTTACCCTGAATGGCTTTCTAACTTTAAAAGTTAGTTATCAAAACAAGTTATAAAAAAAAATTTAAAACTTGAAAAATTTTCTAACACCCGGATTTACGGAAAATTTTGGCAGAGTCTCCTTTGCGCGGCTCGATCGGAAAAAAAAAATGACATTGTATATATTACAAATATACATCTCATCAAGTGATGAGGCGTCCCGCAGGGAAAAAGTGTAAAAGTACGGTATGTAATCCGAGATATGTACCTTATATATTGTTAGCGAGCATATACGGCTAATATAGCGCGAAAGCGAGCTCTAAATGCAAAGCAAGCGCAATCCGCACCTACTAAACACTCAACAAACCATAACAAACATGCATATATGAAAATAATATCATTATACACAATATAGCAACATAACAACTACATGTGCCAACATAGCAAATGCAACAAAACAACAAATGCATCCACCAAATCAATTATCATCCAACTATCATCCAACAAATCCATAACCAATCAATATATATTCACTTCTCATTAATATTTATTGACTTAGGTTTCAATTTTTAATCACAGTTGATTCATTAACGTTGGATTTTACTAACATTCATTCTCAATTCAATTAATTAACATTAACTAATTTATATTTACATTAGTTCACTTCCAATTTGAATCAAATTAAATTCTTTTAAATTCATTTAACTTCCAATTTGATTTCAATGATTTATAGCTTTCAATTTCATTAACACTTAATGAATTATATACAATCAACTAACAATCATATAACAACCAAATCATACCCAACATAACCAAATTATTAATTTTACATTCAATTTGGTTTATCTCTTATATATATATATATATATATATATATATATATCCTGTTATATAATTTTAAAAGAATAATTTTATATTTGGCATCTTAAATTTCCAATATTAACTTTAATTAAGTCCGTACGCCATACATATATCATCCGTGAGCAATATCAAATCTGATCGCTTATTCGATCACACAATTTCACTTCCAAACTAGTATCGTTCACACGACTCTCTAGTGCGGACTCAGATTTGGTTCCTTGATTGGAAACTGTTACTCTCCTTGCATAGCCATATACTACGATAGAGAATTCCAGAATCAAATTAAAAATCCATATCCAGGGTTCGCCGTCGAAAATCGAGTGAAAAATCCTAACTTGGATCGATATAAATCATCTTGAAATTTTGTGCTCGAATTTGGATCAAATCATTATGCGAATAAAATATTATACGTACAATCTCACGTATTACCTTCCAATGGATTTTTATCCAATTTATCTATACTAATTTATTTTATTGACTTCTATTTTTTTTTCCACTTAATTACCCACAATCCATTATTCAGTTAGTATATTCATTTCTTTACATAGCATATTCTTTAACATTATCTTTTCTTAAACATCATATCAAAGAATTTGCTTACTCAAGTTCATTTCAAACATTATATATAATTTAATTAAACTCAATTTCTTTTCCTAATTGATTCTTATCTATACCAAATTCTTTTGTTTACATTTACTTCATATTCATAGTTTCAGTTAATACAAATTTATTTCTGGAACATTTTATTAATCATCACTTTTGTTTATAGTCATTCCATAAAAGTCTAACTACTCATATATGAATTTCTTAGTTTATAATTATCTCAAAAGTTACAAATTTATCTTTACATATTTTTCTTTTTTGTTGCATATTTATATTTAATTTTACAACCAGTTTACAAAGACATTGCTTGACTCAATGGCCTTTTCTTAATTTCACTTACTTGTTCCATTTATCCATTCATCATTTCATGCTATATTTAAGTTTTTATAATTTTTATCACAACCAAATTTTCCATTTATATACATTTAATTCCTTTTGAGTTTTCCTTACTTGTATACTTAAATTATTTCCAGGTTCTGTTTATTTGTACAATATCTCATTACATATCCAAAACATCATTTCAACTTCTTAATATTTGGTAAGTCACATTATATGTTATTAGAATGCAAATTTGGTATTATACAAATTTATAGAATTTCATTTTACTTAATTAGAATGTCCACAAATTTGATTCATTTAAATCGTCTTTACCTTTCAACTTTAAAGGTACACTACAACTCTAAAGTTTTCCCAAACATAAGCTTAGATATCTTAATCCTCTTATTTTATAAATTCTGGTTATTCGCATTTCGTTCAAAAAATTTGAAAATTACTAATTAACATAACTTAGAAATTTTAATGCCCGGTTCTTTTCAAATCGTTTGAAATAAACATATACACTTATATCTTTTTATATCAAATCATACCTTTAGAGTTTAAACCAAAACCCATTTACCCAAAATAATTTCGAAGAAAAGCAAACCTTCTTAGAAGTCTCCCCCACTTTGAGACTCGAAAATGAACGTCGATGATGCTGCGCAGTCTTCACCGAAATTATTTTCCAGCGACAGAAGAGAGGAGTACTTAATTCATTCCTTCTTAAAAATCCTTTCAAAATATTTCCTATAAATATTTTCCAACTAACATCACAATATATTTTCTTCAAAGCTTTGAAAACCATTTTAAAAGTCCCCAAGTCTTGAATTCAATATTTTCCAATTTAAATTTGTTTTAATTTATAAGTCACCTTTATAAAATATTCTTATAGGATTTTCTTTCTTAAACATTCCACAAGTTGTTTTATTACTGTTCATTTTTGTAATTCACCTTATTTATTAAATTACAATATCCAATTAATGATAATAGCCAATATATCATTTCTAACAACCAGGTAAGCTAGATAAGTCACAATAATTTCTGAAAATTTTCTTTATATACAAAATATAATTAGAGTAGAATTATTTCATTTACCCAATTTAAAACAATACTATGTCGAATTGTTCTGTTTAAGTGTTGAGAGATCCCTATCAATGACGTTAATTACTCGTATTGACCAGAATCCATAAGCCACTCAAAAAATCAACCGACACAATATAAAACATTTTATATCACTAACAAATACGCTCTCTCATATGTATACACTCAGCGACTCGTCATAGGGTATAACTACCCTATTTATAAAGAGTCAGACCCCACAAAGCTAAGTTTATCGCTAAACCAAAGCTCTGATACCAACTGTAACGACCCGCCTTTTTGGACAGTTTAAACCGACGATCAAATACACATGCCGATTCCAAACCATTCAAAAGGGTAGATGGTTATTGGGGGTAAATAAGAAAAGGAAAGAAAGAGAAATAAAGGAAATGAAACAACACAGAATCTCACAGCGTAACGATAAAATATAATAGTCAAATAAACAGTTCATGAAGCTGTTTACTATACTTTGACAATTATTTATACAACATTTATCAGAGTTATACATATACAACAGAACAATTAAAATAATGCAGCAGATAGCATGATGCAAGGGTAAATAGTAATAGTATACCAAATCTTCATCTTCATCCTCCAGAATAGATCTTCAAAAATCTGAAAAACTCAGGACTGACCCGAGCGTAACGAAAACACAAAACACTCGAGTCAGGACTAAAATATCCTTATGAAAGTTAAATCAATCATAAATAAATATGAGTATAACGGCGTCAGAGATGTTTACGGGGTTTGACATCTCATATCCAGTGTCAACGTGCGTGCAATAACTCAAGAGAAGTTACGGGATTTTCCATCTCTCAAGGATCCGTTAAACTATCTAGTAGGTAGTAATGTACGCTAAGTAGATAATGCCTATCAGTAATATAAAGTATCAAAATAGCGTTAAGGCGTTACCATAATCCCCCTTAACACACTTTTATAATGCCATAGTCTATACAGCACCGTAAGACCCACCGTAAACTGGTGGTTATCAGAGGGTACCCCATAGGTATAACACAAAACATAACGTAGTGGTCGCGAATAGGATAATCAGTATGACAAGGTACATGAGGCGATACCAACTAGGATACTAGTAGTTGCGTGATCCGGACTGATGTTAAGCATAGCCAGCAGCTACCCCAACACCGCGAAACAACACTCCCAAATCAAGGGGTGCACCCAAATCGAATCACAAATGTAATAGATATGGTATCGAAGAGGTGTGTTCGCTAGAGATGGCGAACCTCAATGGCCCGGCGCGGCTCCTGTTTTAGTCATGTCAGGGGTCATCCAATATCGTTCTCTTTCTTCATTCAACGCGTTCACCAATCCATCCACTTCATTCTAGATCAACACTCCGCGTATAATAGTTATTAAAGTGGTTTTCGGTATCGACAAAGAGTATGTCCATATCCGATCCCGGTCTGTTTAATAACTACGTATTATTACACCGGTGGCTCTTTTACATTTCAAATCGATTCATAATTTATATCAAAATATCATATTCACTTCAAAATCAAATCCATTTAAAATATCATCATAGTTATTCAAAATGTAAGATTCCGTTTCAAAATTCATTTTTGCCTCAATATCTCATTTCGATTACAAGATCATTTCGAATTTCAATTTAGGTTGCAACTTCTTTTAACCCGATTCGTATTTAAATTCAAGATTTAAATATAAACATTTCACCTTATTGACCAGCTTGAATTTTTAGAAAATAGTTTTAAGTAGTTTTAAATATTAAAATAATTAAAATACTTAAAATCTTAAAATGGATTTAAAATCGATAAATTAGTTTAAAATAATTTGAATTGGGTTAAGTAGATTTAAAATAGATTAAAATAGTTTAAGTATTTAAAATGGTTTATATAACATCGTAATTTGGAAAACAAAATAAACAGCTTCAAAACCAAACCATTTCAATTAACTTCCCAATTCAAACAATTTCAATTTCCCTTCTACCGATTCAATCTCGATTTCAATTCAAATCAACGTCAACATTGACTTCAAATTTATTCACTTCCACATTCACCTTCAATTAATTCATTTCAATTTATATCGATTTGGAGCTTGATTTTCAAAATATCAATTTATAATACTTTAGAAAATTGTCCTTCAATATTCAAATTTTGAACCCAACTTTCAAATATAATTCAATTCCAAGCTCGATTTCAAAATATCATTTTTATGTCACTTTTACTTAGTAATATTCAAAGCTCGAATTAAGGTTCAATCTTTAAACAAATCAATTTTCGAAATTCAATCATATCCCATTTTAAATTCCAAAGTCTCAACTTTAATTATTTAACAATTTCTTTTAACCAAAATTTATTTCAACATTCCAAACTCAATTTTCGATAAATTCGATTTCTATAAATTGATTTCTATTTATAACTTTTAAATCAAAACATTTAAATAAATTTCAAACCAACTATTTTTAAAAATTATTAATTTAACCAATCCGGCGTCCGTATATAGTTTTCTATCCTATGGCCAAGTAATTATTTATTTCAATTAAATGTCAGGGATGAATATATATCACTTAAATCAAATCACAGTTTCATATGTATGCATAATATGATATATATAAGCAAATAAACATCCAAACATTTAAATATCAACCAATAGCATCCATCGAAATACATCATCCAATAGACAATACAATTCATGGCAATTTCATGGTTATCAATGTCAGGTAATTTAATCGCAATTCAATTTTAATTTCAATTTAACTGTCAATTTAATTTTCAACGGTTAATTCAAATGACAATCTATATGACAATTAAATTTTATCAAGCATCGACAAATAAAATCATAACACTTCATAATGTCAAATTTAACTAGCATAAAGATATTTAGTACGTTGTGAGCGTTATAAAACACTCACCTTGATTTCAATGTAGTTCCAGCATTTTATTTCGAATAAAATTAAACATGCGTTTAATTTTACCCGAAATTTTCACTAGCTCCAACCGACTCCAATCCGGCTCCATGGCATAGTATTCGACAATACGAACGCAATGCAACTTGTTTCGTGCGTTTTCGACCTCGTACGAACAAGTTATGACATTTATAAGTTTACACAAATTTATATAAATCAATTTCTATATTTATTTTTATTTTTAAACTCTTTTACCATCATAGCCGTGCGTCCCTGTTCCAAGAAATCCAGGCCGCTCCCCTTTCTTCCATCTTCGTTCGTTACAGGCAATGAAACCCACGGCCGCATCCATCAACTCGAGGTCGCATCCTTCATCGAGCCACCAGAGCTCGATCCAAGACCTCCCACGCGTTCGCCTAGCCGCCTAGCACCACCGCTCCGAGTAGCTTGAAGCTCGGTTCACCCTCCTCCTCAGAAAACGCGCATGAACGTGCGAACCTCCAGCCCCTATTGCCACCAATCCACTCAACTATATCCAATCATAGCCGTTGGATATGTAGAGCTCCTCGAGCTCTACAAGTTCCCTGTAGAAGCCTCAAGCTAATTGTCAAAGGATAGGGAGATAAATCGAGGAGAGGGCTAGCCATTTTCGGCCATTGAAATAAACAATGGCGGCTTGCTATAGAAAACCCTAGGGTTTAGTAAATTAAAAGAAAAAGAAAATAATGAAGTGCTTTTATAGAAAAACGACGAACACTATTCATCCCGGGTTTTCCGAACTCCGATTTACGCACGGTGACCGGCGTTTCGAGGGTTTACCTCGCGTTCCAAACACAATGGAACGTGTTTCGGGAGCTAATTCAATCATCTGTGCGAGTTATGCCAATAAACGATCAATTTAAAATTAAACCGATTAAACGATTTTCTAGGCATTTTAGCTTGCCCCGGACAAACGGTAAATCCGATTGACACGAAATTTGAAACCATACAATAATATAACATTACGGATCCGATGAAACTGGTTTCGTCGAAATCCGATACTGTTTGAAAAATGTCTATTTTAACTCGCCAAATTAATATTAAAACAATTTCGATGCGTTTCGAGCTGCCACGGTCAAACGAAAACTCCGATTGCTACGAAAATTGAAATCCGGTAATAACAAACTATTACGGATCCAATGGAACTAGTTTCGTCCAATTCTGAGACTGTTTGAAAAATGGCTATTTTAACTCGTCAATTAAATATTAAAATATTCAATTTTCACAAATTTACTTTTAGTTCGATTTTAAAAGTTCTACAACATCATTCTTACTTTAATATGATAAAATAAAATTTTAAAAATCATTTTTAATCATATTAGACCCGTTATTCAATTTATCCAATAAATTCCAATTTTAAAATCTTATTAACTTTATTATAATCCCAATATAACTTACATTCACTTTGGAAACCAATTTGAATCATATTAAATCAAATTTCAATTATTCACTCTAATTTCATATATTAAATTTCAATATCAAATTAATCATATCAAATTCGAAATTTAATTATTCAAACATTTGTAATATTAAATTTAGTTAAATTTGGTTATTCTTAAATCACTATCTTTTGAAATATTCAAACGAACTTATAAGATTTAACCTTTTAAAATTAATTCAAATGATAGAACAACCATTTCCATTAATCAGTTATCCAATTTCCGTTATTCAATTATTCAATAAGTTTTAAATATTTACTTTAAACAATTTACCTGTTCAATATTCAATATTTGATTTAAATAGATTTTACTTATCAATGAATTACTCTATTATACCCAATGGATTCAACATTTATTATTATTCCAAACGACTTACAAATTTTTTTCTAACACTAAATCACGAAATCTTATTAAATTAGCTATTTTAATTATCCAAAATTTACGGGTCGTTACAGTAGGCTTAGTTGATGATCCAACAGCAAAACTTTCCCATTATCCACCCTGACTAGCTCTGGACACCGGTTCTTATAGTGCCCAACTTGATCATAGTTAAAGCATTTCACATTGTTCCTATCTAGAGCCTTCTTTCCCTTTCCTAACCGGCAATCACTTGCATAATGACCCTTCTTGTCACATTTATAGCATACCAAATCAGCCTTTGCCTTCTTGGTAGCATCCCTTTTCTAGGCTCCATTCTTCTTTAAGAACTTCCTCTTCTTTCTCTAAGGACCCTAGGATTCAACTGTCTTGTCTCTAGCAGAAATAACAAGCATCTCTTCATGGCGAATGGCCATCTCCCCACCACATTACAAGGTTCTCGGATATGGATTATGGTCATTCTAGAAAACTAAGGTCTCTCTCCTCGAATGAACCTTTCAATCCTTCTAACAGAATGTATCAACCATAGCATATCCATATCGAGACAGCTCATCAAACTTAGCAGCGTACTCGATCATTGACATCTCTCCTTGAACTAGATCCATGAACTTCCTCATCAATGCCGACTTAGTAACCTTAGACAGAAACCTCGACTCAAACCTTCTCCTGAAATCAACCCATGTTAATTCTTCCTTTGGAACTCCGACGGTCACACAGTTTCACCAGTGAAGCGCTGTCCCTTGCAACTGCCTAGAGGCCAGCCTCCTCTTTTGCCCAACATCCTAGCCTATATCAGTACAGATCCTTTCACAGTGCAAGAGCCAATTCTCAACTACAACAGTATCCTTCGTTCCAACAAATGGCTTTCCACCCAGACTGGTGTAGTCTCTACTTAGCTTAACATAGTTATTCCCAACTGGAGCCATAGGATTAGCTCCTTCCACATTACCAACAACTACAGCTTGCAAAAGATTGGCTAACATCTGATATACCATCCCTGCATCTACTGGTGGATTTCTAGCACCTGCATTGGCTTTAACATTTGGATTAGCATTAGCTTGTCGACCTTGGTTCCTCCTGGAATTAGGTCGAGCATTTCCATTGGTTGTGGTGCTTCCTCCATCTAGATTTCCTCTTTCATTTCCTACTTCTGTATCTTCTTTCTCATAAATCTACATACGAGCCTTAGTAAGATATAGAAGAATGGACTAAGAAAGAGGGGAACACGTACTTATACATACATACATACATACATACATACATACATACATACATACATACATACATACATACATACACACACACACATACATACATACATACATACATACATACATACATACATACATACATACATACATACATACATACATACATACATACATACATACATACATACATACATACATATATATATATCAAATACAAGTACGTTGCTATAACATTAACACAAACCTCAATCATATTTTCAAATTCTTTGGATTATGTTTCAAAAACTTTTAGGTTTAACTTTCTTTTAAAGTTTCAATAATCTATGCTTTGATACCAACTTGTAATATCCCCCTACTTGGAGGCCTAAAACTAACAACTATGGATGCTGCAGTCATCCATAGTTATTAATCCTCGGTGACCAAATATGGTGATGTTAAATACATTAATACATAGAAACACATGAATATGGAAAATATTTAAAATACAAATAGAATCACATTTCATTTCAAAATATTCCCAATTCATTAAAAAATCCCATATTCACAAATCATGTTCAGAGAAAATATATTTATTACAACACAAGCCAAGAGCGACATATGAAGATGCCCCCTTTGATGATCAGAGTATATACAGGAAATATAACAACTTTGCCATTACAACAACACATTGGAATAAAAAAAGAGAACTCTAAATAGCTATCATGCCTCATGAACATCTCCGAAAGCTTATTTGTCTTAAGAGGTACCTGAAAACCTCAACTCACTAACTACCCAAAATCAATTTAGTACCCTAGAGTTTAAGGGGAAAACATAAACTTTGAGTCAGACATAAAGCTTGGTATGAATAGCAATCTACCGTCTCAAGTCATTTAGATATCTAGCAAGACCATGCCGCTTAGTGGAACGGGGTTTCCCCTGACTAGTATCTCAAAACCTCTAAAAACTATGTACTGTGCTCCTGCATCCATAATGGCTAAATAAATTCAAAACATTATGTTATGATGACATGCAAAAACAAATGAATCAATTTTGGATTACCCAACCCCATTCATTTTGGACTTTCTATCTCAATTATAGTTTCTAAGGTTCCTATTAACCTTTTAGTTTTCATAGGCTGGCTAATAACATGTTAAAATTTAGGGACTCCCTTTCCAAATACATAGTTTTCATGGGATCACTATGAACCTATTGGTTACTCCAATATCTTACTCTTATCCTAGTTTTCATGGGTTGACTAGAAACCTACTGGTGACTCCAATATCCTTTCTTCTTATCCTATTTTTCTAGGTTGACTAGGAACCTATTAACATCTGTCAATATCTTAATCCTGTTATAGTTTTTATAGGACAACTAAAAACATATTGGCCCCTGGCAGTATCCAATCATAGTTTTTATGGGCTTACTATGAACCTGTCTTTCTGACATCTTCCTCTATACATAGTTTTCAAGGGGTAACTATGAACCTATTGGCCCCTGCCAATATCTTTTCCTTTACACAATTTTCATGGCTTACCGAGAACCTATTGGCCCCTGCCAATATCTTTCTATTATATTTTTGCATCCTATATTCTTGTCTTCTTGACCTTTTGGAAGCGATTCTACTCATTCAGGAGTTTAATCAATTTATAGTCACTACTGGGTTAACCTAACTGGTTCGTCTAACCTTTATTCCCAAAATGCAATTATGGGTCCATTATATAGTGAATATACTTATATTTGAAGAAGCAAACATAACATTATAGTAATACCACTCCTGTGGGTTTAATATAAAGCATACTTAATTCCTTTAACCTATTATTTTATCAAAGAAAACTTCTTCTCAAAACCATTATAAAAACTCCTTTATTATAGCCACGGGCTTCCTTTTAAAAATAGAGTTTGGGTTATGAAACCTTTCGATACTGTCAAAACCTTGCTTTCGAATTCATAGGATCACCTCCTTCGAAAGCCTTAAAATCTATCTTCAAAACATTAGACTCCTGCCTTTATAATACTTTAAAACCTTACTTTCGAAACCTTTCGATTGTAGTAAAGTACTCGCACTAAACTTTAGATGCTTAACTTCAAAACCAGTTTAAAGTACCCCTTTCGACACCAATGGAAGTAACCCTTCTGAAATTATTGGAAGTCCCCCTTTCGAAAGCATTGAGTTTACACTTAAAATATTATTTGGGTCAAAGTGAATATAGGCAAAAACAACTCTTTCAAAACTGTGACGACCCAGAATTTTTAAGCAATTTAAATTGGAATATTTAATTGATTTGAAATATTTAAAAGAAAACTTTTAACTTGAATTCAAATATCCCTAATTAATTGTTAATTAAATTATTGAATTTAATAACGTGAAATTAGATAAATTATTGAATCTTCAGTTTTAAGCTGGTTGAAAATAATTTGAAGGCTTGTAAAATTTATATTGATAACAGTGAAGATAATAGAAATTGTGAAGTTGAAATTAACAACGGTTTGTTCAGTTTTAAAATTTTATAGTTTAAATTGAATTTAAAAATAGCCTTTTAGGCACAGTCTCGGAATTCGACGAAACCAGTTCCATTGGGACCGTAATATTTAATTATTGTCGGATTTCAATTTTCATAGCATTTGGGGTTGTGGTGTGAGCGTACGATATATAAACGCGTTGGAAATTTACATCGAAAATTCTATTTAAATTTATATTTATATATTCAAGTGCTAATCACCATCAGCTGCCTTTCCTTTATATCGCTATCTCCTCTCGTACATACCATCATCATCGTGTCTCCATTCTTGTTTTAAAATCTCACGGAAGAAAAATCTGAAGCCTATCTCCTTTTCATCTCAAGTTCGAACGAAAATCAAAATCGATATATCATAAGAAAATGGCCGCTCCCTTTCCTCTTTCCCTCTTCTGTTCTTTACTTCACAAACTGCTATATACTCCTTCAAAATCAAATCGTACTTCCCTCTTTCTTTTGTTCGGTCGAATCGAGCTTGATGTTTCGAATTTTTTTATCAAATCAGTCTCGTTCGAATTGAAAACGAACGTTATAAGAAGGAACTCGAATTTTTTTTTTCAACCTGGACGCAAGTTCGAGGGGTCGACGGCGCAAGTTTACGCAAGGTGGGAGGCCGCGTCGTTTAGTGGCGCTCGCGTTAAAGGGGGGACGAAGGCGGAGAGGGTTGTAGCAGTGGAAAGCTCGAGTGAATAATGGAAAAGGCCGATCTTTTTGCAATCAAAAAGGGGATCTCGATCGCACTCGTCTGGGGCCATTCAAGCTTCTGACGCATGCTCGGCAGTTGGATTGTTGACGTTGAGGATGGAAGGCCGGCACTCGAAGTCGAGCTCGATGGCCATAGTCGAGCTAAGGTTTTGATTAGCGCAGATAGAGTGAAGTAGTGATTTGAAGCTTGGAGGGGGGGGAAGATCGTGTTTCGGGCCTTACTGTAAGGTATACTGTGTTTGTTCTAATTAATTAAAATCAGAAGATAAGTAGTTTTAAAAAAAATATAAGAATTTTATATTTGTAGTAGAGTTTAATCAAGGTGGCGAAATTTTTCGTAAAATCTAGACATTAGAAAATAATGGCGACATCTTTTTTAACGGCATCATGAGCTGGTGCTCAAAATTCAGATCTCGGAGGGGAAGAAGCAGAGGATGATGGCTGGATTAAAGTGATAGATCGGAGGAAGAAGATGGCAGTTTCAGGCGCATCTGTGAAAGTGGATAAGTCGAATTTTTCTCGCATGAAGGCCAGGGCCCCTGCTGGATCTAATTCAATTGTGATTGCTAACTCTAATGCCAGATATAAGTCAGTAGGAGCTGAAGCCTGCTAAGACTGAATCACATGATTCTCTTATCAAAAAGAATAGATTCAACAATTCGGGTGTGTTTGCTGTTAATTCAAAGGCTTCACCTAAAAGTTGGTGTGATTTGGTTAAAGAAAAGAAACAAAATGAAACCTTGCAATTCTTTGATCCGACAATTGTTAATAATAGAAAAACTGCAATAATTAGAGAGGAGGAGCTGTTAACTGCAGAGAAAATGTGGTCGAATTCTATTCTGATCTATCTGGTGGGGAAAAGACCGTATTATATGTTTTTAAAGCATATATTAAGAGAATGTGGCTCCCAAAAGGTAAATTTGAAGTTTTTGCTAGAAACAATGGTTTCTATTTAGTTCAATTTGAATTAGAAGAAGATTGCAATAAAATACTAGAAGGAGGACCATGGTTGATGGATGGTAAGCTTATCATTAGAAGAAGTGGAGCTCTACCATCAAATATGAGAAAGATCTTTTATTATCCATTCCTATTTGGGTCAGATTTCCCAATCTCAATTTTGCATATTGGAACCACATTTCATTGTGTAAAATCGCCAGCACTATTGGAAGACCTATTGCAATGGATGAACATACTAAAAATAGAAGCAGAATAGCCTTTGCTAGAATGCTTATTGAGGTGGACGCGTCATTAAAATTTGAAAGTGAAGTGCAAATTAAACTGCCTGGAGGGGATTTTGTCATGCAAAATGTCGAATATGAGTTTATACCTCCAGTTTGTCAGAACTGCATATGTTTTGGTCATGTGGATAGAGAGTGTCCTATATCATTTACACAACAGTGGATACCAAAATCATCTAACAATAATGAGACTAATAGTATGGGTGTTATTTCAGAGGATTACACAACTCCGCAGACTCTCTATATCAATTCAGAAGGAGTAGTGTATAACAATGCAGATGTTATTACAATTGATGAGACAAATGTTCAAGATCATACAATAATTGAGAAAGATCACAGGAAACAAAAGTCAAATAATTCAAATAAGGGCATTGATATTTCTCCATCAGATATAAATGCTGTGAACGATGAGACTGTTCAGAAGTCTTTTAAGGTGCCAGCAATTGCAATTGCAGCCTCGCCATCTGCTGGTGAAAGTGTAGTATCTGTTCCACAAACCAGCAGGGCTGCTTCAATTGCAAAGAGATCCTCTACTCAATTTTTTGATATGCCTCATATAGGCCCTCCTATGAGCACTATCACTCTGGACCCAAACGCAATGACGTCATCGACAGAAGTCTCAGTCACTTTGTCATCATCGGAGAAAAATTATAGCAGGGAGTTATTAAATCATACTACACCTGTTGTAAATAATTTAAATTCTCAAATTCCTGAACTAACAACTGAAGTGCTTAATTCTTTTCAGGTGCAAAAAGACATGAAAGACTCAAATGTGGATGAATCTTCTCTAGCTCAATCATGTATCAAACCCACATACCCTTCAATTGATAATCCATCCAACAATATGCCTAAAAACCTCACATCTATCAACCCTGAATTTGTTAAAGCAATTGCAGATCTGAAAAGCAATAATATTCAAGAAAAGAAAAGGAGAAAAATGATCCATGAAAGTGTGACTCCCACTATAAGGACCAGGAGTCAAGCTAACTCATCCAAATAATGTCTATCTTGTGTTGGAATGTGCGGGGTCTTAATAAGGCAGCGCATGTTTTGGAGGTAAAAAATATTGTGTTTTCACAAAAACCTTCTATTTTCTGCTTAGTTGAAAATAAATTGAGAAGCAATAAACTCCAGTTATATATAGAATCTTTGGGAAGCAAATGGACATGCATAAATAACATTGAGTATCATCACAAGTGCAGAATTCTTATTATGATCAACTCAGACATTTGGAGCAGTTATGTAATTTCTATGAGCAAACAACATATTACTTGTATGTTAAATAATAATGCAGGGGCCCAATGCATTGTTTCTGTCATTTATGCACTAAACCTTGAATCTGAAAGGAAAAGTTTATGGAAACAACTGGTAAAAGAGGCCAACACTTTTATTACTCCATGGTGCATCATAGGATATTTTAACTGTGTCAGATGTTTGAAGGAGAAATTAGGTGGAAACAGTTTAACAATCAGAAACATTCAGGAACTCAACAATTTTGTTAACTCTGCAGGGGTTAAAGAGATTAGCATTTCAGGGGTTAATTTTTCATGGAGATCAGGGCCTAACAAGAATATTGCTACAAAGATAGATAGACTTTTTTGCAATGTTGAATGGATGAACATGTTTAAAAAATCTCATGCAAAATATTTAGATCTATCAACAAGTGACCATGTACCTATTATGTTTCACTTTAATTGCATCCAAACATATGAAGGTACTAAACCATTTAAATTCATGAATCACTGGGTTATGTGTGAGGGGTACAAAGAAGCAGTTGAAAAGTATTTTGTTTTCCCTGAAGGAAATCAGTTATTTAACCTTATTCATATGCAGAAAAACATTAAAAAGGAAATTAAGAAGTGGTGCAGTGGTAAGAATGATCTACAGTCACAAGTCTCAAAATGCAAGCAAGAAGTCAATATTGCTCTACAGATATTAGAATCAGATCATAACTACTCAAATGCACAAAAGTTGCATAATGCACAAGTGAGCCTGGCTAAGAGTATGGAGCTGTTAGCTATTGATAACAAACAAAAATCAAAATGTCAGTGGATCAAGTGGGATGATAGTTTTTCTAAATTTTTCTATGCAAAACAAACTAACAGGAGTTTTGCTAATAGCTGCCACAATATTGTAAAAGGAAATGGAGAAGTTTTCAAATCACAAAAGGAGATAGAGGAAGAGGCTGTCAATTATTTCTCAAACATATACAATAGAGGCTACATGCTGAATCAATTTCCTAATATTATTCCAAAAAGAAAATTAAATGATTGGGGAAAAATATATCTTAATGCTGCATTTGATGAGAAAGAATTGAAAAAAGCTATTTTCAGTGTGCATAATGATACTGCTCCAGGCTATGATGGATTTAATGCCAAATTCTATAAAAGACACTGGAATGAATTAAAGGAACCTCTTCTGAAAGCTATGCAGTCTTCCTTTGACAATGGCAGAATAGTAAGAGAAATTAGTCACACCATTATCTCCTCAATCCCTAAGGTAAATACCCCTGAATCTATTACAGATTTCAGACCCATCGCATGTTGTTCCATGCTGTACAAAATTCTATCTAAATTATTATGTGACAGAATGAAGTTTGTGCTTGGAGAATTGATTTCTGATAATCAAACAGCCTACTTACCAAACAGGCAGATTAAAGATGGGATAATAATTGCACATGAACACATTAGAAATTTTAACAAGCATGGGAGTAACAAAATGTGCATAAAGGTGGACCTTAAAAAGGCATATGATTCTGTAAACAAACAATTTATTCTTCACATGATGAGAAGCATGGATTTTCCAGACAAATGGGTAAAAATTATTCAAGAAATGATAAGTTCTCCTAGCTTTTCACTTTCTATTGAAGGATATCATAAGGGATACTTTAAAGGCAATAATGGTTTAAGGCAAGGAGATCCCCTATCCCCTTATCTCTTTACTCTATGCATGGAATATTTCACTTTGTTGATGGAGGTTAAAGCTACTAAAGGTAAAGTGGAATCAGTTATCAAAAATAATTCTAACATAACTCATCTAATTTATGTTGATGATCTGTTAATATTCATCAATGCAACTACAATTGGAGCTAAAGCTGTTAAGAATTGTTTTACGAATCTTCAGAAAGTCACTGGACTGGAAATGAACAATCTCAAGACTCAAGTATTTTCAGTAAGTTCTGCAATAACAAGGATCAAATGCTTAACATTCTGGAAATTCAAGAAGGAGAATTACCAGTTAGATATCTTGGGTTACCCCTATCCGTGACATATATCAAACACTCAAATTGTAAACAACTGATTGACAAAGTGTTAAAAAAGATGCAAGGTTGGGAGTGTAAATTTCTCACAGTTCCAAGAAGAATAGAATTGATTAAGGCTGTAGTATATCCTATGGTCAGTTTTTGGATGCAATGTTTTATGCTCCCTGGTCTAACTATTCAAAAAATCAATCAACTATGCAAAAAATTCATCTGGAAGGGTAAGAAGAGCAGTGTTCCATGGGAAACAGTTACAAGTGTTAAATCTGAAGGTGGAATGGGTTTGAAAAAACTATCAGACATAAATATTACTTTCTGCATCAAAAGAATTTGGGAGACTCTTACCAATTCAACATATAGTGCTAAGTGGCTGAATGTGAAATATGCTAATAATGAGACTTTGTGGGAATCTAATTTTAATAACAATCACTCATGCACTTGGAAAAAAATGCTATACCATAGAAAATATGCACAAAAACTAATTGATAGAAGAATAGTAGATGGTAAATCTACTAGTTTGTGGTTTACACCATGGATCAATGGCTCTACTTTATTGGAAAAGCTGGGGCATGAAACTTTATCACACTCAAGAGGTCACAAACACAAGATAGAGCAAATTATATCTGGAAATTTTTGGAGGCCTAAAAATATCTCTTATCTTGGCAATTAAGAGAGGAAATAAAGCAAGTACCCATTCATCATGATAAAACATCAGACTATTGGTTTTGTAAAAGCAGCAAAAATGGCCTATTCACATTTCATAATGTATGGAATGATTTTAGAATCAAGCTACAGGAAATCAATGAAGACAAAATTATATGGAATAATATATCACTCCCAAAAATGAATGTATGCTTATACAGAGCCACTTTTAATTTTCTTCCTACAAAAGACAAATTAAGAAGGCAAGGAGTCACTGAAGATGATGTTTGTGTCTTGTGCAAAAAAGAAGTAGAAACCTGCAATCATTTATTTTTCAAATGTTCCTTTTCTAAGCATGTGTGGTATTGGATCAGAATAATGATGGGTGATCCTATAATTCAAAGAAACACATATACTTCTCTCACAAACGCTATTGCATACATAAGGCAGAAGTTTGCTGCTAACAATATTAAAAAGGACATCATAACAGCTGCGCTTAGCTCATCTATCTAGTTTATTTGGAAAAGCAGAAATTCTATCATTTTTAATAATGAAAAGATAGACAAAATCACGGTTTGCAATACCCTCAAATCCAATGTTCGTGACCTCATCATTAACAGATCCAAGTTTTTCAGTCAGAATATGAACAATCATAAGGATATCATTGAAAGATGGTAAATTATACCTCTGAGAGTAGAAAATACCTTGACCTCGAACCCTAAATTCCGAAACATAGCATCATCCTCGAGATACATGATTGATAGAGAAGAAATTGAAGCTGAGAGATCTAGATTGTCCAGATGCACTGAAAGTTTTATCACTATTGTTGGAAGAGAAGAAGACTTGACTGGAAGAGAGAATGAGCCGCCATGAATAGACAAAGTTGCTAGGTTTTCGAAGTGTGTTTAGGGCATTGGTATACATATTTTTTGGCTCTAATCAGTATATATGTTGGGTGGCCTTTGTGTAAATTGAGTTTTGTAATGTTTTTTTTACTCATTATCAATAAAACGTATGATCTTTTTCAAAAAAATAAAATAAAATTTTGTAGTAGAGTCAGGCTTTAATTTACAGATGTGTGTGTGTGTATAGATATATAGAAACAGGAAAATATAGTTAGAGAAGATTAAATATACAATATGATATAAAATAATTTATTCTTTTTCAATTTAAAGGTTTATATCTATGTTTACACATTTTTAATTTCCTAGATTTTTTTTTAATATGATGTATTAAAGAGATTAAATTATTTAATCATTTTTGTAACTTAAAAATCATTATTTCAGGAAAGGATTAGTTTAAAAAAATATATAATCAAATTACTAGTTAAAACCAAATGATTAATTTAAATTTTGATGATTAACTAATGGAATCTATTAAATGGAAATTAATTGTTTATTTACAGTTTAAGTTATTGGTTTAAAATTAATTATTTTTTTATATAAAATCTTTTGTTTAAATGAGAACTATTAAAATGAAATCACTAGTAAATTAAATTCATCAATGAAGAATTTAATTATTCGATTGGTTCGAATATTAATGAAATCGTCTAATGTTATACAAGGTTAAATTCTGAAAGAAATCAAGCCGGCGTGGATCGGATTTACAAATCTTTGGTCAAAGGTGAGTTAATCTCACTCAGTTAATTTAAATTTAAATTTAAATGATTAAATTTAAATAATTGTTTGAAAGGTTGAAATTGATTGATATGCTATAGTATGGTATATTTTGGAAATTGCATATTATATTATGCTGACATCCGTGGATGCAGGAAAAACAGGTTGGAGGGATCCAACTGGACCCCTCAACATTTATTATTTAATATTCTTTGTTGTGATTACTTGATATTCTATGACGAATATATTGGAATATTAAACGTTATGATTTGATTGGATATATTTGGGTATAATGAATTACCAAAATATATAAATTGGGTTTTTGAAAGAAAATAAAGGAAGTAAATCTGTAAACAAAATAATCTTAGAAAATTTAATAAATTAAGAATGAATTGAAAAAGAAATGGAAGTATGTTAAATATTAATAAATAACTTCGAGTATGAAAAGAAAAGGGTTTGAATAAATAGTAATTAATGAATTGTAAAATTATATGATATTAATTTAAATGAATAAAGAATTATTGTAAAACTTAAAGTTTTAAATTTATCCAAAGGAATAAGAAGTAAATTGAGAAATCGAAATTGGTATTTCAATTAAAAGTATTTTAAATCATAATTAAGGAATAAAATCTAAAGTTAAAGGATTTTTGAATAAATGAAGTAAATTAGAAAATCAATTTGGAAATTTATTTAAGTGTTTGAAATTGGATATTTGGGAGGATAAATTCAAGGTGGGAATTTATTAAAGGAATGAGAAAAATTGTTTAAAAATAAATAGTGATTTATTTTGAGAAGTATATTTCTCTGGATAGCCAAGTACATTTTCAAAGTGAGTTTTTAAAATAAAATAAAGGTTTTAATGTTGTTTTACAAAGAATGTCCTTGGAAATTTATTATTTCTAAATGTTTAAATTCCGAAGTACATACTTATTCAAATCGATTACCGTAGTAATAATTTATAAAGAGTTACTTAGTAATTCTGTTTTAAAGGTGAAAACCTAGTTTATATTTATAAAGTAACCTTATTTTCAAATATACATATAGTATATATTTTTAATCAATTATTGAAGTAGTTTTAATTTAAATATTTTAAAGTAAATTCTAAAGTAAGAAATTTGTTAATCTATTATCATAATAATTATGTGACGACCGCCCATGACTCCCGCACCAAACAAGGAAATAGTGCGCTGTAAAGAGTGCCAGGCAGCCATGGACAATCGTCAAGGTAAGGTAAACACAAGATAGTCTATCGTATTACTCACAGCGCAGGGATAAAATACAATAGAGAAATATGTATATAGCGAAGCTTTACCAAATAGAATCTCATCAATACACTACAAAAAAATTTGATACAAACATCTGAATAGTCAATAGAGCAGGCCTCACTACATATCACTCAGAGAATCATACAAGCAGCGGAACATCCAGTACATATAGTAAGAAAACAATATGCAAAAGCCTCCACCTCGTCTTCGTCATCAACAGCGTTGGTCACTAGGAACAGCACTTGTCACCTGCTATCTAATCTGCCCATCCCAAAACGGATGAACAGCCCAAGGTAATAAGAGTTGAACATAAAACCTTGAGTCAGACAAATGTCATAGTGAGCAGTAAATCAACTATCAAACATACCAAAAGAGCATAAAGGAAAAAGGAATAGGAACCCAACCATCCCACTCCACCTCTTTCTAAAGTGATATCCCCCAGACACACAAAGCAGAAACAAGCATAACAAAGCAGACATTTAAAGTAATATAATTATCACTCGAGTCACGGTTGATGTTATTCCCAAGTACAAACCCCCAAGGCCTAAACCAAGATCAGATAAGCACACAGAAAACATCGCTCTTGAGACGGAATGATGATGCAACCAACATCCATGACTCTGGCTATCACTGTTATCATTACTTCGATACCACCGTTAATTGAATGACCGGCACATTCTTTCAGCCGTAAGTCAAGGGCTAATGGTAACCCCGGTTCTATACAGAACTCCGCGCGTCGTCTCAGCCCGTGCCTAGGACTATCGAATCTGCCCAGAGTACTTAGCACGTCGTCGCAGCCCGTGCCTGGGATTATCGAATCTTCCCAGCGTACTCTTGCTTTGAGCCTGCTAGAACCTTCAATAACGATGAGATCTCAGCCTTCTAGTCATCCTCCTCGACGACTATTCTCATACTAGCTCAAGCGCCTCTCGAGCCATCCATTATCAACGAACTCGAACCATATCACCGAGTTATCAATTTGGATTAAACCAAGGCTATCTCACATCATGCTTTGCTTCATCGTATCATAGCAAAGTCCCATCTCAATATCATGCTTTGCCTCATAGCAAAGTCCTATCTCAACATCATCATCAAATCTATCCATATGAGCTTTCTCATCCGCTTCATATGCCACGAGCAGCTTTCCTTATTCAAGAGCCTTTCCACCTAGCTTTTGAATCATCTTCGACCAACTTGTCCAAATCAAATCATCAATCAACTAATTTATATCCATCAATCAAATCAATCATTAATCCAAGTAATCAATCATTCAAACAAGATCTAAATAAACAGTGATAACAATAATGGCAATTTCGTAAATAAGAAGTCCAAATCTAAAAAAACATGAATTCTAAGTAATATCTTGATGAATGAACTAGCATAGGTTAACATGTAGTAAAGTGGATCTCAAAACTTTATGAATGATGGATCTACATGCAGACTTAAGGAAAATGCATGAAATCACTATCTTTAACACATAAACAAGCCACCGATCCAATATACTCCTTTGGGTCCGTGTAACTACCACTCACCGAATCACCTAAACACCTCAAAAGCTACTAACTTCAGATCTGGACAGCAAAGGATCTAGCTCAATCCGACAAATTTCCGCTTCAAACGGTGAAATCTCTCTTCGTTGGATGTAGACCTTCAACTTTGGCTCTTGGATCTTTGATCTAGATCTTCGATCTTGGATGGATGTAAACACTAGATTAGAGTGGAGAAAAGAAGTGAAGAAGTGTTGTAGTCGAGCTCTCAAAATGGCAGCACTTCGTCGCTTCAAAACCCGGATCCCAAAAATGAAGATAGGCACTTCTATTTATAGGCTGGAAATCCCTTAAGTCGGCCGTCCCCTTAAGTCGTCCACGACCTAACCCTTGCCGACCTAACGACCTACGACTCAAGACACCACGCGACCTACCGAATCAAGCCTCTACATGACTCAACGACCTAACTCAAACGCGGCTTAACGACTTAACTATAATGCCGACCTACCGGCTTAACCAGATGCCGACCCAACGACTCATCTCACACTGTCGACCTAACGACTCAACTACATAGCCGACCTAACTGCCTAACCATATAGCCGACCTAACGACTCAACAGAGATGCCGACCCAACTGGTGTGCGGCTTAGCGACTTAAGTCTCCCCACGACCTAACAATATACACGACTTACCGACCTAACCAAACACAGGGCCACCCGACTTAACCATAACACGGCATAGCCGACCTAACGACTTAACTATCTAACCTTATGGCCGACCTAACACTCATACGACCTAACTAGGTGCCGACCTAACTACTTAATGATATGACCGACCTAACACTACTAAGCCGCTAGTTCCCTTAAATCGTTAATTTCCCTAGGTCGGTCGATTCTATAGGTCAGTCCAACTTGTTAACTCCTAAGTCGCTAACTCCTTAAGTCGGTGACCTTCCTAGGTCGGTCCATACTTAAGTCGCTTCTAACTACGGGGTCGTTAACTCGTTCAACCGACTCATCCCTAGGTCGTTCACTCCCTTAAGTCGGCAACTCTTAAGTCGGCCAACTACTAAGTCGGCTACCTCCTTAACTCGGCCACACTTCTCTAAGTCGCTCCAATCTACTCTGGACGACTTAAACTCTAGACGACATAACCAATACTAACGACCTAGTGGCAACTATTCTACGACTTATCGACACGAAAAATACAGGTCGTTACATTCTCTCCACCTTAGGAATTTCGCCCCCGAAATTCCAAACAAACAAGAACAATCAAAACTATTCTGCATGCCTACCATCCATAGAAACCAACAAACCATGCATCCAATTACTAGCCTAGCATGCAGAATTCTAAGACTAGAACAAGTTACAAATTCATGAGATGCCACGACACCTTAGGGCCATACCTCGAAGAGTTCAGGATGAGCTGCTTTCATCCTCTCTTCCTCCTCCCATGTACAGTCGTTGACATCATCACTCCATTGTACCGTGAGCAACGTAATCGTCTTCCTCCTAAGCTGTTTCGTGTCAGTTTCCACAACACGAAGCGGCTTACGAGGTCTTCTAATAACTGGATCAATCTCAAAGTCTTCACAGCTATCAGCAGAAACCACTTTATTCGAGTCGTGCACATACTTCCGTAGATACGATATATGAAAAACATTGTTCACACTCGACATCTTTTCCGGTAACTCCAATTTGTTGGCGAGCTTTCCAATTCGCTCGATGATCGGGAATGGTCCAACAAATCTCGGAGTCAACTTTCCTTTCTTCCCGAATCGAATAACATTCTTCAGTGGAGAAACCTTCACGAAAACCATATCGCCTACGTCGAATTCCAAATCCTTACGACGCTTATCGGCATAACTTTTCTGACGGTCTTGGGCTGCCTTCATTCGTCGCCGAATGATCTCTATGCAATCCGAAGTCTGTCGAATTATTTCGGGCCGAAGTATCAGCTTTTCTCCAGTTTCCAACCAACATGTCGGAGAGTTACACGGTCTTCCGTACAATGCTTCATACGGTGCCATACCAATGCTTGACTGATAACTGTTATTAAACAAAAATTCCACCAAATGAAGATAATCTTTCCATGATCCTCCGAAGTCCAAAACACATGCTCTGAGGAGATCTTCCAAAACTCGGTTGACTCTCTCGGTCTGACCATCTGTTTGGGGGTGATAAGCTGTACTCAAACACAACTCGGTTCCCAAAACTTCCTGGAAGCTCTTCCAAAATCCACTAGTGAACAATGGGTCTCGATAGCTCACTATACTCTTCGGAATACCATGGAATCGAACTATCCACTTAACATGCAACTCAGCCAACTTCGATGCAGTCCTAGTTGATCGAACAGGAATGAATCTTGCACTCTTAGTCAAACGATCTATGATGACCCAAATCCCTTCATTTCCTGCCCTGGTTCTAGGTAACCCATCAATAAAATCCATCGATATTTGCTTCCACTTCCATGTGGGAACTTCTAATGGCTGAAGCAATCCACTGGGCTTCTTCTGTTCGGCTTTTACCAACTGCCAGTTCATATATTTGGAAATAAAATTTCCAATATCCTTCTTCATACCTTCCCAGTAATCGGTTCTTTTCATATCCCGATACATCTTATTTCCACCTGGATGAATTGTCAACTTCGAGTGATGACTCTCCTTCAGAACTTCATCTCTCAATTCATCTATCTCGGGAACAACTAGTCGTCCTTGTTTCCGAAGCCAACCCTCTTGATCGACCTCGAATCCTTTATCCTTTTCTGGGTCTAATCTAGATTCCAAATCACGGATAATCTTGACAAGCTTATCGTCTCGCTTTTGGCTCTCGCCAATTCTTTCCACCGGAGTAGGTCTTATCGATAAGTTTGCCAACATCTCAGGTTCCAATTCACATCTAGGCCTGAAGTCAAATCCAGCTAAATACTCGAGACTCTTCCATTCTGAAAACATGGCTCCCAATCCTGAATGTCTTCGACTTAACGCATCTTCCACTGCGTTACCTTTTCCTGGAGTATAGGCTATACCAAAATCATATGATGCTAAAAACTCTAGCCATCGTTGCTGCCGAAGATTCAAATCTTTTTGGGAGAAGAGATACTTCAACGACTTATGATCTGTAAACAACTCAAATCGAACTCCTAATAGATAATGTCTCCACATCTTCAGAGAAAATACAATTGCCGCTAACTCCAAATCATGAGTCGGATAATTCCTTTCATGTGGCTTCAGTTGTCGACTTGCATACGCAACAACTTTATCCTTTTGCATCAGCACTGCTCCAAGTCCAGTACCACATGCATCGGTGTAAACCACCATCTCATCATTCCCACTTGGAATAGTCAAAACAGGAGCACTTGTTAGTCGCTCTTTCAGGATTCCGAAAGCTTGCTCACACTTAGCTTCCCATCTGAATACTTGATTCTTTTTCGTCAATCCTGTTAATGATGCGGCTATCTTGGAAAAGTCTTTGATAAACCGACGATAGTATCCTGCTAATCCAAGAAAACTTCACACATCAGATGCATTCTTAGGTCTAACCCAATCTTGGATTGCTGCCACCTTGGCGGGATCAACCGCTATTCCATTTCCAGAGATAATATGGCCTAAGAACCTCACTTCACTCTTCCAGAAGTGACACTTCGAAAACTTAGCCCTCAGCTAGTGTTTTCGTAGAGTTTTCAAAACAATACGCAAGTGCGTCTTGTGCTCCTCTTCAGTTCTGAATAAATCAGAATATCATCTACGAACACAAGTACGAACTTGTTCAACTGATCCTTGAATACTCTATTCATAAGATCCACAAAATACGCTGGTGCATTGGTCAATCCAAATGGCATTACCAGCCACTCAAAGAAACCGGATGGTGTCCTGAAAGCAGTCTTCGGCACACTATCCTTTGCCACTCTCAACTGGTGAAATCCCGTTGCAAAATCCATCTGAGAAAACACCATAGCCTCGTGAAGCTGATCAAACAAGTCATCTATTCTCGGCAATGGATACTTGTTCTTCTTAGTCACTTTATTCAGCTCATGATAATCCACACACAACCTCAACGATCCATCCGCTTTGGTTGCAAACACAACTGGTGCACCCCATTCGGAAACACTACGTCGAATGAATCCTTTCTGTAAAAGGTCATCAACTTGCACCTTCAACTCTTGCTGTTCCCTAGGCGCCATCCGCCTAAGGGGCATCACAACAGGTCTGGCTCCCTCAACTAGATTGATACGAAAC
The DNA here is from genome assembly GCA_030765085.1 of Allium cepa. Taxonomy (NCBI): domain Eukaryota; kingdom Viridiplantae; phylum Streptophyta; class Magnoliopsida; order Asparagales; family Amaryllidaceae; genus Allium; species Allium cepa. Next base: position 69,432,385 of record CM060930.1, on the reverse strand, counting down.
TCGATCTCTCTATGCGGCGGTAACCCTTTGACCTCGTCAAAGACATCCTCAAATCCATTCACAATAGGCACCGATGACAGTCCATCCCGTGGAACAACCAGCGAATACATGAAGCTCATGAAGACGCCTTCTTCATGCTTACATCGTATCACAACCTTTCGCCCCTCCACATTCTTGACTGTCACCTCCAGCCTCTTACAATCAACCCTTGCCGCATACTTCCTAAGCCAGTCCATACCCAAAATAATTCCGAATCCCGTAAAGTTCAGAACAAAACAATCACAAACAAAAGAGCAATCATGACTCGATACAAGCAGACCACGGCATACCATACACAAACAAGACGAACCCCCAACTGGATTAGTCACAACCAATGGTCTATCAACAATATCCGGTTCCAAACCCAACCGGCCAACAAGTTCATTACAAACAAAGGTGTGCGACCCCCCAGTATCAAATAACACTCTAACTGGAACACCACAAATGGAAAGAGTACCTTGAACCACCACACTCTTTCCTTTCTCTTCCATAGTAGGAGCTTTCGAAGACGATGGCATAACCCCCAAGGCATAAGCTTGCACAATCTGCTTGTCCTTCCTCGGTTCGGGACAATTCTTCCTGATATGCCCCAGCTTGTCACAGTTGTGGCACTTCACCGGCACTCTCGGATTCTTACAATCCCTAGACAAATGGCCCTTCTGCTGACAATTGTAGCAGGTCACTTCACCCTTCGGTTTCTTCTGGCCAACCTTACTCTTCTGTTGCTGCTGCTTCCTCTTCTTGTTTCCACCCTGTTGTGGTTTAGACCCTTTCTTGGTTACAGCAACAACAGATACTTTCTTAGGAAACAAATTCTCATGCCTGAGAGTTTTCTCCACAAGCTTCTCAAATGGGTCATCCAAATGATCCACCAACTGTGTCCCAAGATAACTGTCCATGCTTGTCACAAACTTCCCATTCTTCTGATAAGGAGATTCAATATACGACCGAGCATACTTGGACAAAGCTTCAAACTCAGAAACATACTCAAGAACTGGTCTTCCACCTTGCTTCAGTTCCACAAACTTCTTGAACAGAATAGATTTCTGAGCTGTAGAAATGAACTTAGCCTCAAATCTAACTTGGAATTTCTCCCAAGTGATCTCTTCCTCTGGAGTATCAATGGTGATAGAGTTCCACCAATCAAAAGCTCTCCCTTGAAGCTGTCTTGATGCAAGCTTCCTCTTAGTTGCATCCTCAATTCCCAAATCACCAAAGATCCTTCTACAAGCATCAATCCATCTCTGGACTTCAATGGTTGATTCTATTCCCAAGAAAACCTTTCCTCCAAGAGCAGTATAGTCTTTACACAACTTAGCAAAATCCACTGGTCTTGGGGCTTGAACTTGAACTTGAACTCCAACATCAACTGATGGCCCCGGAGCTGGCATTCTTCTCATGATCGAAGCCATCATAGCCTCGAACATAGAAGCATAATCAGCAGCACCCTCAACAGTACGGCCTTCCCTAGCAGTTGGTCTCCCTCTTCGAATCATTCCAAATATCTATAAGAAAATGATTAATATACCGTGAGAAACAACTGCATAAGAAGTTCAAATCCTTCTAAGCTACTATATTATATATAGTAATCAACCATCAAAATTACAATTACGTCCCTCATACGTAGTTACGTCAGCGAGCGCTGGCTAAAATCGATTAACCAAAGCTCTGATACCAAATGTGATGACCGCCCATGACTCCCGCACCAAACAAGGAAATAGTGCGCTGTAAAGAGTGCCAGGCAGCCATGGACAATCGTCAAGGTAAGGTAAACACATGATAGTCTATCGTATTACTCACAGCGCAGGGATAAAATACAATAGAGAAATATGTATATAGTGAAGCTTTACCAAATAGAATCTCATCAATACACTACAAAACAATTTGATACAAACATCTGAATAGTCAATACAGCAAGCCTCACTAAATATCACTCAGAGAATCATACAAGCAGCGGAACATCCAGTACATATAGTAAGAAAACAATATGCAAAAGCCTCCAGCTCGTCTTCGTCATCAACAGCGTTGGTCACTAGGAACAGCACCTGTCACCTGCTACCTAGTCTGCCCATCACAAAACGGATGAACAGCCCAAGGTAATAAGAGTTGAACATAAAACCTTGAGTCAGACAAATGTCCTAGTGAGCAGTAAATCAACTATCAAACATACCAAAAGAGCATAAAGGAAAAAGGAATAGGAACCCAACCATCCCACTCCACCTCTTTCTACAGTGATAGCCCCCAGACACACAAAGCAGAAACAAGCATAACAAAGCAGACATTTAAAGTAAGCTAATTATCACACGAGTCAAGGTCGATGTTTTTCCCAAGCACAAACCCCCAAGGCCTAAACCAAGATCAGATAAGCACCCAGAAAACATCGCTCTTGAGACCGAATGATGATGAAACCAACATCCATGACTCTGGCTATCACTGTTATCATTACTTCGATACCACCGTTAATTGAATGACCAGCACATTCTTTCAGCCATAAGTCAAGGGATAATTGTAACCCCGGTTCTATACAGAACTCCGCACGTCGTCGCAGCCCGTGCCTAGGACTATCGAATCTGCCCAGAGTACTTAGCACGTCGTCGCAGCCCGTGCCTGGGATTATGGAATCTTCCAAGCGTACTCTTGCTTTGAGCCTGCTAGAACCTTCAATAACGATGAGATCTCAGCCTTCTAGTCATCCTCCTCGACGACTATTCTCATACTAGCTCAAGCGCCTCTCGAGCCATCCATTATCAACGAACTCGAACCATATCACCGAGTTATCAACATGCTTGGGATGATCCCGTCTGGATTAAACCAAAGCTATCTCACATCATGCTTTTCTTCATCGTATCATAGCAAAGTCCCATCTCAATATCATGCTTTGCCTCATCGCATCATAGCAAAGTCCTATCTCAACATCATCATCAAATCTATCCATATGAGCTTTCTCATCCGCTTCATATGCCACGAGCAGCTTTCCTTATTCAAGAGCCTTTCCACCTAGCTTTTGAATCATCTTCGACCAACTTGTCCAAATCAAATCATCAATCAACTAATTTATATCCATCAATCAAATCAATCATTAATCCAAGTAATCAATCATTCAAACAAGATCTAAATAAACAGTAATAACAATAACGGCAATTTCGTAAATAAGAAGTCCAAATCTAAAAAAACATGAATTCTAAGTAATATCTTGATAAATGAACTAGCATAGGTTAACATGTAGTAAAGTGGATCTCAAAACTTTATGAACGATGGATCTACATGCATACTTAAGGAAAATGCATGAAATCACTATCTTCAACACACAAACAAGCCACCGATCCAATATACTCCTTTGGGTCCGTTTGAGAGATAACTACCACTCACTGAATCACCTAAACACCTCAAAAGCTACTAACTTCAGATCTGGACAGCAAAGGATCTTGCTCGATCCGACAAAATTCCGCTTCAAACGGTGAAATCTCTCTTCGTTGGATGTAGACCTTCAACTTTGGCTCTTGGATCTTTGATCTAGATCTTCGATCATGGATGGATGTAAGCACTAGATTAGAGTGGAGAAAAGAAGTGAAGAAGTGTTGTAGTCGAGCTCTCAAAATGGTAGCACTTCGTCGCTTCAAAACCCGGATCCCAAAAATGAAGATAGGCACTTCTATTTATAGGCCGGAAATCCCTTAAGTCGGCCGTCCCCTTAAGTCGTCCACGACCTAACCCTTGCCGACCTAACGACCTATGACTCAAGACACCACACGACCTACCGACTCAAGCCTCTACATGACTCAACGACCTAACTCAAACGCGGCTTAACGACTTAACTATAATGCCGACCTACCGGCTTAACCAGATGCCGACCCAACGACTCATCTCACACTGCCGACCTAACGACTCAACTACATAGCCGACCTATCTACCTAACCATATAGCCGACCTAACGACTCAACAGAGATGCCGACCCAACTGGTATGCGGCTTAGCGACTTAAGTCTCCCCACAACCTAACAATATACACGACTTACCGACCTAACCAAACATAGGGCCACCCGACTTAACCATAACACGGCATAGCCGACCTAACGACTTAACTATCTAACCATATGGCCGACCTAACACTCATACGACCTAACTAGGTGCCGACCTAACTACTTAATGATATGACCGACCTAACACTACTAAGCCGATAGTTCCCTTAAACCGTTAACTTCCCTAGGTCGGTCGATTCTATAGGTCGGTCCAACTTGTTAACCCCTAAGTCGCTACCTCCTTAAGTCGGTGACCTTCCTAGGTCGGTCCATACTTAAGTCGCTTCTAACTACTGTGTCGTTAACTCGTTCAACCGACTCATCCCTAGGTCGTTCACTCCCTTAAGTCGGCAACTCTTAAGTCGGCCAACTACTAAGTCGGCTACCTCCTTAACTCGGCCACACTTCTCTAAGTCGCTCCAATCTACTCTGGGCGACTTAAACTCTAGACGACATAACCAATACTAACGACCTAGTGGCAAATATTCTACGATTTATCGACACGAAAAATACAGGTCGTTACAAATTATTTAAAGATTGATTTGGTATTTTGTTTAAAGAAGAAATCTAATGTATAGTTATAAGGTAACCTTATTTCAGTTATTTCTAGAGTATTATTTTAAATTAAGTACTAAAGTAATTTTTCTATATTAAATGTTAAATATATTTTACAATAAAGTGTTTTTAAATTATTTTAAAAAAAAATCTAACGTTTTGTGCTCGGTAATTCCAGTGGAAATAGAAATACTTGGAATTTATTCTGAGAAAGGCAGATAGTTTTGAAAACTGTTTTCAAGGAGTTTGAAAGTGAAAATATATCTTGTGAAGATATTTTTGAGATAAATAATTTGGGAAATTATTTATTGTGTGATGGATGTTATGAACATTAATCGATAGTTAAATCACCGACTATCAATATTGGACAAATGCGTTGATCGTTTCGAAGAGACCGGGATTCAGTTTTATTTCTCGAAAACCACTTCGACCCGGTTTGTACGTTTCGTGGAAACGAGTTTGGATTCGAAGATGGGGCAGTGAAGTGCAAGGGCTAGTCGCTACTAATCCTGAGGATATTTCCAAAATGGATGTAGTAGGAATAGTGCCTTCGGTTCCGTTCGAACCCGGGACGGACTTGTATGGACGAATGCTTGTGAAACATCGTCAGGTGGACGATGGGCATCCTAAGGGATATGTTCTAAAAAGGAAACGCTTAGCTTCAAGCCTCGTCAAATGGGAATGAATGAAAATCAGGGGTTATGCATCAAGGCTAGATGGGTAGCACCCAAGCAGGGTGAGGTTATTCCTGTCTAGATGTCCCTTTTTATTTCGGATTAGTGGGCGGTTACTGATCCCAACCGCGGGGTGATCTCACTTGGGATTATCCAGTAAGGGGTAGTCCCGGTCTTGTGTTGCAGTGGAGCGGGCATACTCCTCGCTACTTTGATCTAGGCCACGTACTGTGACAGGTGGTACCCCAGTACCTAGTCATTAGTTGGAAATCCATTCTCCCTACGAGCCTTGTACGAGTTTTGTTTGTATTACCCACTCTGTGGCTAGTAGCTGGAATTTAATAATGTAACAATTTCGGCTATTTTATAAGTATTTGTATATAGACCCTATTATAATATCAGAGGATTTTTATAAAAATTATTTTAGCTATCGTGAGGTAAAAACCCGACATGTTTATTTGTGGCATGGTCTAACGAGATGCTTTTGTCTTCAAAAGGATTTTTGAAACTTTAATAATCAATTGAGTGTGATTTTCTCACGCTGGTTTTCCAGACCGACTCCGGTGTTATTTAACTGTAATGCTCGGGTCAGACCGAGTATTATAGGATACAGGAGATGCTGTGGAGCTCAGGAGACGAGCTGGATGACGATACGTACTCTCGTACTTGCTTTTATATATATTCCACTGTGCTGAGTAGTTGTGTATCCAGTTGTATGATATTGTTGAGCTGTGATTGATGTACTCTGATGATGTAATATGTAAACAAATGTATTTGCTTTTTGAGTAAAGTTTATTTGTTATCTATTATATTTTATTCTGCTGTGATGGTTAGATTCTGATGTTGATTTCTATTTTCTTCTTCTACCTCTTCTTCTTTAACCAAAACGGTTCGTTTTTTTGTGCAACTTGAGTTAATTTATGTAAAATAGTGTTGACTCAAAGGGTACGGATTTGCGGGTCGTTACACTTGGTATCAGAGCTTAGGTTGGTGATAACGTTGGCTCTGGTGGGAATTACTCATTGAAATAGAGTCAGTAGTACTCTAGACTGAGTTTGAGCGTATTAATAGACATGAGCGCGTATTTGTTAGTGAGTATAAAATGATTTTATATTGTGTTGATTGGTTTATCGAGTAGTTTATGGATTCTGGTCAATACGAGTAATTAACGTTATTGATTGGGATCTCTAAACACTTGAATAGAACAATTCGACACAATATTGTTTTAAAGTAGGGTAAATGATATAATTTTTCCCAAATTATTTTTGTATATAAGAAGATATAATTCTTATAAAGTATATTATAGTATTTAGATGCTTGATTGTTAAGGAATGATAATATTAAATTATGAAATAGAATTGAATAAGAAATTGAAAACTTATAACCAAAGTTGAAGAATAAATCTATATAACAAAATGGAATTTGAAATATAGATTATAAATGTAATTTATAAATTGAAATAAACTTCATATACAAATGAGATTTGTTAATGTAAACTGTAAAGGTGATTATAATTTTGAAATAGAATTCCAGAGAAACATTTGAAAATTGAAATGAGATAAAATTCCAGAGAACGTTTGAATATAGATTTAAAGGAATTGCAATTTGGAATTTTTGGGAAAAATTTAAATTCCTTTGGGGTTTGAAAATGGTTTTCAAAAGGGTTGGAGGAATAATAGTAATATTTTGGAAATATTTTTGTGTTGAATTTGAAATCTTGTTAGATTTGGAAATTAAAAATATTTGAAATGTTGTTAAAGAGATAAAAGCACTAAACTCTTTTGGTCGCTGGAAAATAAATTCTGATGATGATCGCGGCATCATCGGTGTTCATTTTCAAGTGTCTAGAAGAGAAATTGCTACCAAATTGTTTTAAATTGGAATTGTTTATGAACTGGGTTTGGTTTTGAAATTCTAAGGAATAATTAAATTTGCCAAAGGATCTTAGATGTAGTTGATTTCAAAAGTGATTTTGAAATTGTGGAAAATTGTTTAAACTCTGGAATCTTGTTTAAAATGTTTATGGAATAATAAAAATATATTGGCTAAATAAAAAGGTATAATTCCGAGCCAAAAAGTAAACTGTGAATGAGATTAATTGTAAATAGATGAAATATGAATATAAATAAATTGTGACTTATAAAATTTGGAAGTAAAATAAATAGGCCAAATAAAATTGTTTGTAATGATAATGAATATAATCCAAAATTTAAAATATAAAATAGATTGAACTCAAGTAAAACGGTTAGAGTGATTTTTAAAATAAAAATCAAATATTGGGTAAAATTTTAAATAGACTACTTGATTAATTAATGGAATATGGAAATGGAACTCAAATTGGTTAATAAAAATTTGAGTTGTGAATAAATGATAGAATTTGAAAGTGAAGCTTGAGTTATTAATAGAAATTCAACTTTAAATTGTAAGTGAATTAAATTTGAGTTGAAGTTGAATGGAATTGAATTAACATAAAAATGATTTATATTGTAAATAAAAATCTAAGTAGAGATAAACTGGAAATGACCTCGTTATAAAATGAGAGGAATTCAGAAATAAATTATTGAATGTGAATTAGAATTCATATGGATTCAATGAAATATACTAATTTAATTTAAACGAATGGAGCTGGCAATGAACTCAAGTTAAACAAAATAGAGTTGAAATAGTGATGGTTTGAGTGGTAAATAAAATTCAAGTGAATAAAAATAAAATTGAAATGATTGCAAATGAATTAGAATGGAAGAAATTGACTATTAATTGAGTTGAAATCAAATTAAAGTGGTTACAAGCTTACGCAATTATTTATTCACTTGCATATGGTCAAATTTCGTAGAAGTGAATTGTCATTTGACGAAAACGAGATTAAATAAATTCTATGAGTTGATAGAAGTGAAATAAAACTGATTTTGAAATCAATTGAATCGAATATAAGTTTGTTTGGATTAAAATAAACTGAATATAAGAAATTGAATTGTAAACCATTGGGATTGAATGAAATGGCATCAAAATTGGTTGGAAGCGAGTGAGAGCAATCGAATTGGTGGTTGAAACTTTATTAATTACTTATAAGTATTGTATGGCAGATATTGCTTATGATATGCATGTGTTTAGCTATTGAAATTAAGTAAAATGTTAATCAACTTTGTATATTTGACACTGACATATTTAAATTGAGTAAGTACAGGTTTTTGGAAGTCGTTGACTGGTTTTGCCCGCGCTAACAGCTAAAATAAATAAGCCATTTGCTTAAAATGCTAAATAAGGTACGCCTACGCAATACAAATAGGAAATATGAACTGTTTTTCTGTTTTTCGACCGTGTGGGTCGATGTATATATATTTATATCTCTTGTCAAATTGCAAAAGCTCCTCCGTACAAAGGAGACTCTGCCAAAAATTTTCGAAAATTTTGGGAGTTAGAACTTATTTTTTTGAATCTTTTGAAAATTTTCACTAACGACAAATGAATTAAAATTTGTAAGCAAATAGAATTACAACTGAATATTGAAATCTAATTTAAATTGTATAAGTAAAGTAAGATGAACTGAAGATATTGTTCAAAGATATTAAAGATAGAAAAAGTTTGCAAACAAACTTTTATTTGAGATATAAAAACGAAATTAGTAAGTGAAATAAATTTAAGGAATGATTAATCGAATATCGTTTGAAATGAGATGAATTGAACTCGATATTTTGAATTGGAAGGTGTATTAAACTCAAGTAAAACAGAAAATGAAATTTGGATAAAAGTATTAAGGTTTGAAATTAATTCGCAAATTGAAGCAAATTAAATTTATTTGGAATTGGAATACAAAAAGATTAAACTGGAAGTTGTGGCAAGGGAAAGTGTGGATAAGTGAATAACAATCAAAATAAATGTGAATAAAAAGGAAATTGATGTAGTTGATAATCAATTGGGGAAAATACGTAGGATGTACGTATATTATTTTGTTTGCATAGCTATTTGATTCAGATTCGGGCACAGAATTTCGAGATAAATTTTATCGATCCGAGTTAGGATTTTTTTTCACTCGATTTTCGACGGCGAACCTTGGATATGGAATTTTGATTGATTCTGGAATTCTCTATCATAGTTATGACTATGCAAGGAGAATGACGGTTTCTAATCAGGAAACTAGATCTGAGTCCGCACTAGGAAGTCGGGTGGACGATACTAGTTCGAAAGTGAAATTGTGTGATCGAGTAGGCGATCGGATTCGGTATTGCGTACGAATATATATGTACATCGTACAGGCTAAAATGGAATGAATATTAAAATTTTGAAAAGGAAGTCAATAAAATGTTTTTGAATGTTGTGATTGTATATTATTGGTAAACAAGATATGCAGGTTTGAAAAGGGAAAGGAAAATTGGTTTTGATTTCAGATAGTAAATTAGAATTGCTCGACAAAAAGGTATGTGTTTAAATTTCTATATGAAATTTGATTGGGTTTTTGGATCTAGCCAGTTGGCGTTTTGTTTTCTTTTTGGATTTGGGAGGCCGTAGAGCCATTTTGTAGTTGTACCGAGCTAGCCGTGCAAAGGAGACGCTGGCGAAATTTTTCGGTAATTTAGAGAGTTAGAAAAATTTTAAGAAAATTCCGATAATTTCAAATTTGACATAAAATATAAATTTGAATGATTGAGTAAGTAATATTGTTTGAAGCTATGGGAAAGTTGGGGAAGTTATTAAGTATGGTAATGTGTCTTTATAAAAGATAATTGATAGGATGTTGAATTGTTTGGTTTGGGAATAAATGAATGGGAATTGGACCATTCTTCCTAACTAGTAATTTCGGGGACGAAATTCTTTTAAGGGGGAGGAATGTGACGACCCGGTATTTTTAAGAAATTTAAATTGGAATATTTAATTGATTTGAAATATTTAAAAGAAAACTTTTAACTTGAATTCAAATATCACTAATTAATTGTTAATTAAATTATTGAATTTAATACTTTGAAATTGGATAAATTATTGAATCGTCAGTTTTAAGCTGGTTGAGAATAATTTGAAGGCTTGTAAAATTTATATTGATAACACTGAAGATAATAGAAATTGTAAAGTTGAAATTAACAGTGGTTTGTTCAGTTTTAAAATTTTATAGTTTAAATTGAATTTAAAAATAGCCTTTTGAGGCACAGTCTCAAAATTCGACGAAACCAGTTCCATTGAGACCGTAATATTTAATTATTGTCGGATTTCAATTTTCATAGCATTTGGGGTTGTGGTGTGAGCGTACGATATATAAACGCATTGGAAATTTACATCGAAAATTCTATTTAAATTTAAATTTATATATTTACGTGCTAATCACCATCAGCTGCCTTTCCTTCATATCGTTGTCTCCTCTCGTACATACCATCATCATCGTGTCTCCATTCTTGTTTTAAAATTTCACGAAAGAAAAATCTGAAGCCTATCTCCTTTTCATCTCCAGTTCGAACGAAAATCAAAATCGATTTATCAGAAGAAAATGACCGCTCCCTTTCCTCTTTCCCTCTTCTGTTCTTTAATTCACAAACTGCTATATACTCCTTTAAAATCAAATCGTACTTCCCTCTTTCTTTTGTTCGGTCGCATCGAGCTTGATGTTTCGAATTTTTTTTATCAAATCAGTCTCGCTCGAATCGAAAACGAACGTTATAAGAAGGAACTCGAATTGTTTTGTTTCAACCTGGACGCGAGTTCGAGGGGTCGGCGACGCAATTTTACGCAAGGTGGGAGGCTACGTCGTTGAGTGGCGCTCGCGTTGGAGGGGGGACGAAGGCGTAGAGGGTTGTAGCAGTGGAAAGCTCGAGTGAATAATGGAAATGGCCGATCTTTTTGCAATCAAAAAGGGGATCTCGATCGCGCTCGTCTGGGGACGTTCAAGCTTCTGACGCATGCTCCGCAGTTGGATTGTTGATGTTGAGGATGGAAGGCCGGCACTCGAAGTCAAGCTCGACGGCCGTAGTCGAGCTAAGGTTTTGATTAGCGCTGATAGATTGAAGCAGTGATTTGAAGCTTTGGGGGGGGGGGGGAAGATCGTGTTTCGGGCCTTACTCTAAGGTATATTGTGTTTATTCCAATTAATTAAAATCAGAAGATAAGTAGTTTTAAAAAAATATATAAGAATTTTATATTTGTAGTCGACTCAGGCTTTAATTTACAGATGTGTGTGTGTGTATAGATATATAGAAACAGGAAAATATAGTTAGAGAAGATTAAATGTACAATACGATATAAAATAATTTATTTTTTTCAATTTAAAGGTCTATTAATATGTTTACACATTTTTAATTTCCTAGATTTTTTTTAATATGATGCATTAAAGAGATTAAATTATTTAATCATTTTTGTAACTTAAAAATCATTATTTCAGGAAAGGATTAGTTTAAAAATAATAATAATTAAATTACTAGTTAAAACCAAATGATTAATTTAAATTTTGATGATTAACTAATGGAATCTATTAAATGGAAATTAATTGTTTATTTACAGTTTAAGTTATTGGTTTAAAATTAATTATTTGTTTAGATTAAATCTTTTGTTTAAATGAGAACTTTTAAAATGAAATCACTAGTAAATTAAATTCATCAAAGAAGAATTTAATTATTCGAGTGGTTCGAATATTAATGAAATCGTCTAATGTTATACAAGGTTAAATTCTGAAATAAATCAAGCCGGTGTGGATTAGATTTACAAATCTTCGGTCAAAGGTGAGTTAATCTCACACAGTTAATTTAAATTTGAATTTAAATGATTAAATTTAAATAATTGTTTGAACAGTTGAAATTGATTGATATGCTATAGTATGGTATATTTTGGAAATTGCATATTATATTATGCTAACATCTATGGATGCAGGAAAAACAGGTTGGAGGGATCCAACTGGACCCCTCAACATTTATTATTTAATATTATCTGTTGTGATTACTTGATATTCTATGATGAATATATTGGAATATTGAACGTTAAGATTTGATTGGATATATTTGGATATAATGAATTACCAAAATATATAAATTGGGTTTTGGAAAGAAAATAAAGGAAGTAAATTTGTGAACAAAATAATCTTAGAAAATTTAATAAATTAAGAATGAATTGAAAAAGAAATGGAAGTATGTTAAATATTAATAAATAACTTCGAGTATGAAAAGAAAAGGGTTTGAATAAACAGTAATTAATGAATTGTAAAATTATATGATATTAATTTAAATGAATAAAGAATTATTGTAAAACTTAAAGTTTTAAATTTATCTAAAGGAATAAGAAGTAAATTGAGAAATCTAAATTGGTATTTCAATTAAAAGTATTTTAAATCATAATTAAGGAATAAAATCTGAAATTAAAGGATTTTTGAATAAATGAAGTAAATTGGAAAATCAATTTGGAAATTTATTTAAGTGTTTGAAATTGGATATTTGGAAGGATAAATTCAAGGTGGGAATTTATTAAAGGAATGAGAAAAATTGTTTAAAAATAAATAGTGATTTATTTTGAGAAGTATATTTCTCTGGATAGCCAAGTATGTATTCAAAGTGAGTTTTTAAAATAAAATAAAGGTTTTAATGTTGTTTTACAAAGAATGTTCTTGGAAATTTATTATTTCTAAATGTTAAATTCTAAAGTAAATATTTATTCAAATTGATTACCGTGGTAATAATTTATAAAGAGTGACTTAGTAATTCTGTTTTAAAGGTGAAAACCTAGTTTATATTTATAAAGTAACCTTATTTTCAAATATATATATAGTATATATTTTTAATCAATTATTGAAGTAGTTTTAATTTAAATATTTTAAAGTAAATTCTAAAGTAAGAAATTTGTTAATCTATTATCGTAATAATTATTTAAAGAATGATTTGGTATTTTGTTTAAAGAAGAAATCTAATGTATAGTTATAAGGTAACCTTATTTCAGTTATTTCTAGAGTATTATTTTAAATTAAGTACTAAAGTAATTTTTCTATATTAAATGTTAAATATATTTTACAATAAAGTGTTTTTAAATTATTTTAAAAAAAATCTAAAATTTTGTGCTTGGTAATTCCAGTGGAAATAGAAATACTTGGAATTTATTCTGAGAAAGGCAGATAGTTTTGAAAACTGTTTTCAAGGAGTTTGAAAAGTGAAAATATATCTTGTGAAGATATTTTGAGATAAATAGTTTGGGAAATTATTTATTGTGTGATGGATGTTGTGAACATTAATTGATAGTTAAATCACCGACTATCAATATTGGACAAATGCGTTGATCTTTTCGAAGAGACCAGAATTGAGATTTATTTCTCAAAAACCACTTCGATCCGGTTTGTACGTTTCGTGGAAACGAGTTTGGATTCGAAGATGGAGCAGTGAAGTGCAAGGGCTAGTCGCTACTAATCATGAGGATATTTTCAAAATGGATGTAGTAGGAATAGTGCCTTCGGTTCCGTTCGAACCCGGGACGGACTTGTATGGATGAATGCTTGCGAAACATCGTCAGGTGGACGATGGGCATTCAAAGGGATATGTTCTAAAAAGGTAACGCTTAGCCTCAAGCCTCATCAAATGGGAATGACTGAAAATCAGGGGTTATGCAGCAAGGCTAGGTGGGTAGCACCCAAGCAAGGTGAATTCATTCCGGTCTAGATGTCTCTTTTTATTTCGGCTTAGTGGGCGGTTGCTGATCCCAACCGCGGGTTGATCTCACTCTGGATTATCCAGTAAGGGGTAGTCCCGGTCTTGTGTTGCAGAGGAGCGGGCGTACTCCTCGGTACTGTGATCTAGGCTACGTACTGTGACAGGTGGTACCCCAGTGCCTAGTCATTAGTTTGAAATCCATTCTCCATACGAGCCTTGTACGAGTTTTGTTTGTATTACCCACTCTGTGGCTAGTAGCTGGAATTTAATAATGTAACAATTTCGGCAATTTTATAAGTATTTGTATATAGACCCTATTATAATATCAAAGGATTTTTATAAAAATTGTTTTAGCTATCGTGAGGTAAAAACCCGACATGTTTATTTGTGGCGTGGTCTTACGAGATGCTTTTGTTTTCAAAAGGATTTTTGAAACTTTAATAATCAATTGAGTGTGATTTTCTCACGCTGGTTTTCCAGACTGACTCGGGTGTTATTTAACTGTAATGCTCAGGTCAGACCGAGTATTATAGGATATAGGAGATGCTGTGGAGTTCAGGAGACGAGCTGGATGACAATACGTACTCTCGTACTTGCTTTTATATATATTCCGCTGTGCTGAGTAGTTGTGTATCCAGTTGCATGATATTGTTGAGCTGTGATTGATGTACTATGATGATGTAATATGTAATATGTAAACAGATGTATTTGCTTTTTGAGTAAAGTTTATTTATTATCTATTTTATTTTATTCCGCTGCGATGGTTAGATTCTGATGTTGATTTCTATTTTCTTCTTCTACCTCTTCTTCTTTAACCCAAATGGTTCGTATTTCTGTGCAAGTTGAGTTGATTTATGTGAAATAGTGTTGACTCAAGGGGTATGGATTTGCGGGTCGTTACAAAAACCATCCTTTATCACATAAAAATATTGGAAAAAACTTGATTGCGTCGGCACCATCTCTTTCGAAAGCATTTAACATCTGGCTAAAATAGTGAAAGGTTGGCTTCGAAACCTCTTTCAAAACCATTGCCTTCGAAAACCCTAACCCCTTTCAAAACTATAGGAAGTGGCTCTAACTTATAAAAAAAAGTACCTTTCAATTGCGTTAATATCTTCAACATCATCGAAAGGCTATAAAACGACAGCAGGGTTTCAACTAGGTCGGAACCTCTTCTTTCAAAACACTCTTCCATAAGTAAAGGAACCCAGTCGAAAGCAATGATAAGTTAATGGCAACCCTTTCAAAACCTTTATAAAACCTCTTTTGAAACCTTCTTCTTTGATTACATCTAAGGCTAAAACAAAACAAAGGCATGCGCTTTTCTTTTAAAAACAAACCAAGGTTTCGACTCCTTTGGAAGTTGTGCTTTCGACACTTAACATTTTTCCTATCTACAATCCACTACATACATCATGGTGATACCTTGTTTATTGGTTCCGGCATTGTAGGTTGGCTAAGATGAAGGCGGAAGCTTTGTGTGTCGAAAGGTGTTTTCTAAAGTTGGCAGAACCAAATTTCTAAGTAAACCCGGTTTAGTTCATTTTAAAGTAAACTTTACTCAAACTAACTTACTACATGTCAACACTAGATTGGCTGCCTTAATGTTTTCAAATTCTTTTATAAAAATAACTGCCGCTAATCTAGATCTAAACCATGGTTATGTTAAACAATAAGCCCTTCCATTAAACAAAACTAATTTTGCAAAGAATTCCCTCTTCTAAAACAATTTAATTTGCATAGCAAATCACTTTAGAAAAATCCCCAAAAATTTCGGAAATTCATTTTATTCATGTTATCTAACATTTCAAAATTCCGGACCCAAGTTCTCCGTATATTTTCCAAAATAAATTTCTAAACCCAAATAACCTTATTTTCCTTTGAAAATTCATAATAATATTTCCATAGCTTGGAAAACTATTAAAATTGAAACCCAACTCTAAAATCATGTTTCTCATTACATAAAATTTTCCCATGGCATTTAAACATCTTTAAATCTCGGTTTTACCCTTAAACCATGCTTTTCCTCATTTAATCAATCTTGTTTAAACCATATAAATTTTCAATCAAGCATGTCATCATCCAATATATCATAAAAATGAATTTACCCTTAAATCTAAAAATATATTATTCGTAAAAAATAGAGATGAAATTATTATTCATCTTGATCTAGATAAGGAGGTTGAATTGAGATTGTTTCCCCTAAGCTTGATTCTTTAGCTTTTAATTTGATTTCTTCTTGTTAATGGCCGACCTATCTTCCTAGTGTTTTAGTTTTCTAAATGATGTGAATGGGATGTAAGATGGTAGGAATGAAAATATGTAAGGTTGGGAGTTATGGACGGTAATTTCCTAATATATCCTTATGTGATTTAATTAACCAAAAATCCATTCCTAAGCCTATTAATTATTATATTAGGCTCGGCCTTAATTAATTCAAGTCTCAATCCCCTTATCACTTAAAATTTATATTATTATATTTAATTTATCTAATTAAATCTCCTTATTAATATTATCAAAAATTAGGGGTGTTACATAGACCGTCTCCTTGGCTTCATTAACATCTAATGGAGGCTAAGGCTATCAAAGTTAAGTGTCTCAAGAAAGGGAATGGAGGCTATCTATTAATAATATTTTTTTCTCTTAAACCCTAAAAGACTAGGTTTCTAAAGCCTTCTTTCAATGATCCGCTTCCTGTTGACCCTATACTAGGCCAAAACACCCATTAGCTCCTTTCTAGATCAATTATTTAATTAAATTATTCAAGCTCCTTTTTCAATCGAATTGACATATAAATGTTATACATCATTTTGACCGATTTAAGCTTCAAATAGTAATTAAAATTCCATAAAATATCAATACAACATTTGTATTAATTTATAACATTTATAAATTAATTTTCACATTGGTCAAATTTGGAAATAACTAACAATGCGGTTGTGTCGACACTTTGTGTAAACTCGATTCTTAGTTAATATTTAAATTATTTAAATACTAGAGCTTATACGGACTTTGCTATTGTGTAGCATTAATTCCAAGTTCAATGCTTACATGCCATTTAGGAAAAATCCAATTTCTAATCTGTAATAAGCTCACCTAAAAATGACATTCAAACACATTTTTTTCATCATTATTGTCACTTAGATATCTTGAGTTTGGTCTAAGGTCAGAAGCTCCACTAATATCTATATTTAATTGTGTAGATCACTTCAAATTCCTTGGTTCAATCAGATAACATTAAACGATTAACTAATTTATACTGGTTAGAATTTTGACTTTTAAGTTAAATACTAATTACAGTGATATTAAACTTCTATATCGAATGAGACAAATCTTCTCTTGGTTATTGTTTCACTCCAAATAGTTCTACATATACCCAAATAAGGTTGCAACAAGGTCGTCATGCCAAGTGTTTAATCAAATTAGACTATAGCCTAACGACTCAAGATCGACAGTACGCTCAACTCAAAAGACTATTGTATGTCGTTGCCATGAAATCTTATATTTTGACTTAGTTGTATTATCTTATAGAAGGCTCTTATCGAGTAATTCTATGGTTTTTCCAACCAACCACAAGTATGCAACCCATTAATGCTCCCAATGGTCATGGGTAAATCATCATCCATCATAGCTAGAGTATTACGTACACTAGTCTCAACAAATTTGTCAATATCCTTTACTCAATACATCTCGATTAGGAACATTTAAGGCATTAATATATATATATATATATTATGCACGCATAAACACACACACATTCACATACACGTACACATAGAAATATATATATATATATGTATATATATATATATATATATATATCAATTCAATACTCATGGTTAAGAACATATTAGTAATCGTAATCAATAAAACACTCCTCTTATGACATATGTTCAATGTAATTAATTTATTATTTATATCACTATATAACAATACTTATAATGGAAAATTAAACCAAAAGCAGACTTTATTTCGAATAAGATTGTTTGTAGAGTTAAGTTTGTATAACCATTTATATAATTGTCCCTACGACATGCTTTTAACTCTATCAATCTACCACTTGCAGCTGGGGTCAATTATCGAGCCACATCCCTATGCCTTTGATCTGTCTTAATAAAACACAGAGGGAAAGTACCTTAGTGATGGATCTACTATGTTATCTTTGATATCTGCTCTTTTAGTTACAATATCTCCATCTATGATAAACTGCCTTATGTGGTACTTAATAAGGACATGTATCAACTTCCTGTTAGGTCACGACTCCTTGGCATTCCTCTTTGTTGCATTATTGTCACAATAGAAGAACATCAGACCTTTATTGCTTGGGATCATCCATACCACTTCTTTTGCGCCACTATTCAAGACGATATACTTAGCCTCCATGGTTGAATCAATCACAACTTCTTGTTTAGAACTTTTCAAACTGACAGCCCCTCCGTTGAGGGTGAACACAAAACCTGAGACTGGTTTACCATCGTCAATATCACTCTAAAATCAATAGTCTGATTACCCCTTCATAAGGAGTTCGTCGTTTCTATATATAGGAAACAAATCCTTAGTATTTTTCAAATAATTAAGTATGGCCTTAACTATTTTCCATATATTTTCTCCCAAATTTGTTTGATATTGACTAATTACACATAGCAAAAAAATGACAAATGGACTATACATAGCATAACATACATGATGGAACCTATTGCCAAAGCATAACGAATATGATACAGATGGTGCGTTTCCTTATCCGTAGATGGCAAGTCCTTCTTGGAAAGAACGATTCCATGCCGCATTGGAAAATTTCCACGCTTTGAATTTTCCATACTAATTTGTATTTGTATGGTATATATGTACATAGATTGGGTCCATAATCATGATACTATCATAGATCTACCTCTATAGATACTATACCAAGTATATAAAATGCCTTTCCAAAATCCATAATCGAGAAATTATTTGACATCCAAGCTTTCACTGGTAGAAACATTGGTACATCATTACCATGGATTGATTTCACCCTAGAGGGGGGTGGATAAGGTGATACTAACAATTATAAAAATTAGTGCGGAAATATATAAGATAATTGCAACACAAATTGTACACTTAGATTTGACTTGGCTAATTTCGCTTCTAACACTTTTAGATTGATTATACCCATGTCCTTGTCTAATAGTATTAACGGGTTGTTTCCCTAATAGCATATTTAGTGATCTTTCTCCTTTGGAAAATTTTCCTAAAATTGCAGATAATTGTTGGACTTATGTTTTGAGAGATTCATTTTCATTCAATAATTGAGTGCACCTTTTAATAGAGTTTTCTCTCTTAGTATTTTCACTTTCATTCAAAATCAGAATTTCATTTTCAAGTGATTTAATTTTAATTTCTAATATTTTAATCTCTTCTTCAAATGATGGACACTTATCACACTTAGGGCACTTGTTTTGATAGTTTTTAACCAATTGATCAAGCTGTTTATTTACTTCTATCAAACCATCCCTTTGTGATTCAATTTTAGTGTATTTCTCTCTAAATCTTTCGAAATAGCCATTTACTTCGTGAAAATATATAAGTAATTCCGAATGAGTAAGTTTTGATACCTCGCTTAGCTCATCATCATCATTGTCAGTTGTTTCTCCTTGTAGCACAAATTTTCTTTTTCACTCTCACCGCCAGTGATTTTATCAACTTCATCAGTTTCATCCAAGATGGATGTAAAACTTCTCCTTTTTGGTTTCTTTCTTTGGCTATGTCGGTTCAATGGATAATTGGGTTTGATATGACCATGTTTATTACACTTGTGACATATGATCTCCTACTCTTCTGAGTTGTCTATTACTTTGACTATTATTCTTTTCAATTGTTGATTTAGAGCTAGATTTTCGTACTTGTGGTTCCACTTTTTGAATCTCTTTATTAGTAGCGCTAGCTCGGTTGCTCCATCATCATTATCATCATCTCTCTCCATTATTCCTTTAATAGTTATTGGTTTCTTTCAAGTATTACGTCCTTCTCGTTCTTCCTTGAATTTCGTTTTTGGCTAATAAGTAGTGAGATTTTCGATGAGTTCTTCAACTTTGATTTGTTTCAAATCTTTTGATTCTTGAATGGCAGTAACTTTTGCTTCGAAATTTCGTGGAAGGACTCTGAGGATTTTTTGGACTATTTCTAATTCTATGTATGGTTTTCCAAAAGCTTTTGATTTGTATACGAGATTAGAAAGTCGTCCAGACATCTCTTTGACATTCTCATCCATGGCCATTGTGAAGTTCTTGTATTCGCTACTAAGCATGGCAAGGCAAGAATTTTTGACTTGAGACATTCCCTCGTGAGTCACTTCAAGTATGTGCCAGATTTCCTACGCATTTAGACAATGCGAGACACGATTAAATTCAATTTGATCTAATGAACAGATAATAGAATTCATAGCTTTAGCATTAGCATTCTATAGTTATTTTCATGATCCATCCATTGATCCATCAGATTTTCAATTTCCTAATTATCTACTACTATAGTTGGTGTCCTATATCCTGTCTCAACAATATTCCAAGCATTAATGGTTTTTAGAAAAAAATTCATTCTATTTTTCCAGTAAGCATATTCAATATTGAACATTGATGGCCTAACTATAGATTGACCCTCAGCAAAAGCACTATTAAAAGAAGCCATTTAAAAAAAATTTGAAACAGAAATTTGTTTCTAAAAAAAATCAAATTTTTAAAACAAAAATTGGTTTTTGTTCCTCGCTCTGATAACACTTGTAGCATTGATTTGACAACAGAGTGGGGATGAATAGGGTGATACTAACCATTATAAAAATTAAGGAGGAAATATATAAAATAATTGCAGCACAGATAATAGTAGAATAATAAAAGCAGAAATAGAACAACACAGATTTACCAACTTCGGCAAAATCCTGCCTACGTGCTGCCCCCAAGGTTTCTACTAAAAGTTAAGTAGTCAGACCCTTACACATGTAAATTTACGACACCCGCTATCGACTAACCTAACTCTACGCTCAAAACCCTACCATAATTCAGCCATTGAGTTGCAAATTCTCGAACTACACCACCGTAGTTCGTCCCATAGTCACACGACTAGAATCTTTAAAAGTATAAAAGTAAAATAAAAAATAAAAACAAACACTAAACTAGAAACCCTAGTTTTAAATATTAATCCTAATTCAAATTATAAGAGCCGGTCCATAAACAAACAACACAGTGATAAAATAAGTCCTCTTTTCTTTTTATATTATTGGCCGCTTTCCCTTTCGTTCAATTCCTTCGTTCGTTCCTCTTTGAGAAATTAAGGCTTCTGGAAATTGAAGCTGGTGATTCCATTTGATCGATTGAATAGATATGTTCGCATCGATTGCTTTGTCGGTCGATCGTCTTGCTTTGAATTCACTCAGCTTCTTCAATTCGTCGAGTTCGAATTGAATAAATCTGGTATGTGATTTCCTTTGTTACTCTCGTTGATATGCTTAAACTTGATTGATTTAGTTTCCGATGATGTTGGTTGTATTATAGGGTTGAGTTCCCTAGATTATCGTTCAAATATATCTTTTTGAATTCGTCTTTTACTTTAGCTCTGCCATACGATTGAACTTGAATACATGAGATTAATCCTGACTGGTTTAAATTTCAAATATATATTTTTTGCTTGACTATCACGGCTTGCGTTTGCTTTGGATTTTGTTCCATTCTTTTTTGGAATTTGACTTTGGCCATTTGAAATTGTGATAATCTAGACTCTTTCAATTTTTGTTATCACCTGGTTTGACTCTGACTTATTCGAACTATACCTTGGTCATCACGGCTTTGATTCTTTGGCATTTGAATTTTTGTTGACTGCAGTTACATCCTATGGTTTGAACTTTGTTTGGTTAGACCTATATATATTTATATATGAATACATGTGTATTTATGTATATATCTACATTGAGGCCTTTCTATTTTCACGATCTGCTTTTTTTGATTTTGTTTCAGAACTTGGTTATTTTTGGAACTGATTTAGTATGTGGTATGCACTTGATATTAATCTCCATGATCGTACAGTTGTCCGATTAGATACACTGGTATATGTCTTCATCATTAATTCACTATATTGAGGTTTGGTTCATTGATGATGCTTTAAGTCATGTCCATATGCATACGTATACATATTGTTTACTGCTTCACTACATCCCATATTGTCACTGCATATGTATACATGTTGTTTACTCATGTATATATGTATGCTTGTGAATTTGCTTTACCTCCATTTAACATGGCGATTCTCTGTCATTAACCTTTGAAACTGTTTGCTCATACTATGTTGCATTACATCATGTGCTTTGCTGTAGCCTGATTGTTTGCAATATTGAGCTGGTCTTGTTTACTTAAATCTTGTTGTAGCCCTTTGTACATGTTGCACTACCCTGGTGCCATTGATATTTGAGTTTGCACTTGCATTCAGTTGCATTCATTCGTATGTCATGTATGGTGGCATGTTGTATGTACTGACTTTTCCTCTTTGATAACTTCATTTTGAAGATAACTGTGCACATACAAACACACACACATATATACTCACACACATATACATACATATATTATAATGATCCTATTTTTAATTCAAATTTAAATTGTTAATTAATATAATTTATGAAGTAAATTGTGAATGAATTTGGATTTTTCAAGAAAATAAATAAAATATGTGTTTATTATATATTTATATATATAAATTGATTGTAAATAGAATTTGAAATTGAAATTCAAAAAAATATTTTTGAAATAAAATTGACTTTTAAAACTCCATTTTAAAATTAATAAAAATTTGTTTTACAATTATAATATGTGTATATATATATACATACAATCGTTATTTGAAAGTTATATTTTGAATTTGATATAAGCTATTTTCAAAAGTTATTTAAAGTTAAATTCTATATAATAAAAACTTAAGATAATATATATGTGTGTTTATTTATGTCTAAATAAATTTTAAAATCATTTTCTTAAGGTTATATAAATATAAATGAAAGGAAAAGTTTTAAAATAAAAATATAAAAATATAAAACGTATAAATATAAAAAAACTAAATTGAAAATATATTAAGACATATTTAGTATTAAAAACATGAAAAAGAAACATGTGTAACAATATAACATGAAGATAACACAAGTGTAAACTATATAATAAGGATTTGTACAAGTGTAAGCTTGGATTTAATAAGTGTAAATAAATTTTACTTGTAATTCAAAAAATGTAAGATAAATATATTATGAAAATAACAAGTGTCATCTTCTTTTTATAATAAATAAAAATAAAAACAAGATTTATACATATACACTTTCTCCCTCTCTTCTCATTTTGTTTCATGCATTCAAATCAAAGAAAATCAAAACCTGGAAAAGAAATAAAAAAAAAACAGAAAAGATTAAAAAATCAAATAATCTAAAATCTGTAGCAGTTCAAATCCAAACAAATTCAACTCAGTTAATCATCAAGCAAATAAAATCCAGTAGCAAATCAAAACAGGTTTCAAGATTTCAACTAAGCCGAAGCAAATATATGGATTCGACTCAAAACATATTCCAGTTTTTCAAATTTTTAAGCTTAAAAGAAAATCAGAAAGCAAGCTATAGTTCAAGATTCAACTCAATAAAAAAAGTTTTCAGATCAAAGCATCTTCAATTTCAACATCATTTCCTAGTTTTAAATTTTCCCGGCTCTATCTTTCTCTGTTCTTCAAATTCCAGGTGAGCAAAAATCACTATTTTTTAAAACCTTAATATGTTTATATCTTGATGAATATGATGAATGATTAAAGTAATGTTATAGATGTGTTTGCATGGATGAAAATTAATAAGGTTGTATGTATATAAATAGCACATAACCTGTGCATATACATGTATACATATGTCTGTTTTATACAGGCTCAAGCACATTCAAAATAAATTGAATTTCTCTATATATAATCAAGTTTTGGCTTTGATTTCTAAATAAAAGATGATTGTAGGAGTGTAAACTTATTTTTAAAAATAATTCCAAAAGAATATGTTGAGCATTTATTTCAAAATGATAATTTACAGTAAAAATGATTTAAATCAGAAAAAATCAATAATCATATATTCGACTTTTGATTTTATAATCTGGTTCGAACTTGAAAATGTTGATTTTTGAAAGTAATATCATAATTTTTAGTGTCGGGAATGTTTGATTTTCTCGAGTTGATCGTTTTTAGCTTTTTCGTCAAATTCCGGCGATCAATGATGAAATGAATATCGTGCTCGAGGCTGGAGGTAGACTGGGTGGTGGAGATTCATGGAAAAATGGTTAGATAATTTTTTGACCACCGTGGTGGTCGGACGATAAGGATCTAGGGTTTTAGTCCCAGTCTTGGTTGACCAGGTTTGGGTGGTTTTTTCGACCTCATCGTGGCATCGGACACAACCAGAGGTGAGGCAAACAAAGCTCGGGGTTCTGACGAAGGTGCGGGTTCAACAATGAGGCTCCTGACAATTGGAGTTGGGTTATTCGAGGCGATTTTAGTGACTAGGTTTTGGTTCCAGGTGGAGGTCGATGTGCTAAATTATGATTTCATGATGGGTACAGGGTTCTGCGTTGTCGAAAGGTTAGGGAAGATGATCGGTGTTGTCCCGCTTTTTGGCAAAGCCGTGATACCAAAAGATTGTTCGAAAACAAGAAACAGTTCATCTCAGAGATTGGTTGTACTTCGCTTCGCTATGGATATCGATGAATTTTGTCCGAGTCCGGATTGTGCCAGAATCGACAAGACATGACAAGCAAATCCACGAGAGCCAGCGTTTCAAGTTTCAAGTTAATTCGAGTTCGTATGCTCAAGATATGATGGATTTAATATGAGAAAGATGGCCCATGTTCGGTTCGAACCCATAGGATACCCCATAGTTCGAACCGATGGCCAGAGACTATGTTCGAATCCATTGATTCGACTCCACCTACTTCGAATCCATCACCTTCGAATCCATCTAGTCGAACCCATCAGAGTGCCTTGGTTCGACTCCATCAGCTTCGAACCCATGAGAAGTTCCTTTGCCTCGACTCCATCAGGCAAGCCCTCACTTCGAATCCATCCTTGCATGACTATGTTCGAATCCATTTAAACCCACCAGGTTCGAATCCAAGTCACTTCGAACTGATGTTGTTCGAATCGATCGAGTTCGAACCTATTGGCTCGATCGTTCGAATCGGTCGCGTTCGAACCCAGGAATATTCATTTGTTCGTATCCACCAAGTCAACTAGCTTGGATGACGTGTCACTCCACGATACGAAGACGGCAAGATTCACGGAGACGAAGCGCTCAACCAGGAGAGAAGACCGGATCGACTCGAAAGACGCGTGCCACCTCATCACAAGGCCACGTGAGCCGATCGATTCGAAAAGAGTGGGTTCGAAGGAATGGATTCGAACTACACATCCAGCCGAAAAACTCCAATTCGAATCGATCGTATCTCCTAAACCACTGATCGAAATGCAACGAAATTTTCATAGTAGCTTCCATACATGATAAAGATTGTTCCTGCCAAGTTTCAGCTCGATTGGACCATTTCTTGATGGGTTCGAAATCACTTCGAATCGATGTCAGATCGAGCCGAAACTTGGTGGGGTCGGTCGCTTGGGCCCACTCACGTGCCAGAAGAAGTCTCTCGAAGTTTGAGCGAGATCTGGGCCTCCTACGCCTATAAATAGCACCCTGAAGCCTTTAGAAAAGGGGATCTTCGGAGCTTCCACCATTGAACGTCCAGACTCTGCCGGATTGAATTCCATACTTCATTATCGCTGTTGTATTCAGATTTAAAAGCTATCATCAACTGTAATCCATTGTAATCAATCATTATCATCAAGTGAATCAATAAAGAGAGAACCTTCAAAGTGGACGTAGGCAAGATCGCCGAACCACTATAAATCCTGTGTTTGTGATTGTTATCCGTGAATTATTGTGATTGTTGTTGCTTAGATCTGAATTCTATATTGATTGTTGCTGATCTATGTTGATAAACGTGTGCTTTCACGGTATTGAGTGTTTGTGACCAATTTTGGCGCAAACATTTTGGTGCTTTCACTGAGAAGGGCTAATTCAGGAGTTCTACCAATTGGAAGTTGGTCCAGAAAGTTTGAAAGTTCAGGTCAAAGAGCTATGACGAGACAAACTAGTAAGAAGCAAAGGCCAGAGAGGAGCGAACACCAAGGAAGTCAAGAGGCTTCCTCAGGAGCGAATCAAGCTTCGATCTTCATCACTAGGGACGAGATGGAAACAATGATGAAGAAACAAGAGGAGTTGATCCAGAGTTTATTTCAACAAATAGGACAGCTTGGAGCACAGAATAGAGAAGCTAATGGAGTCCAGAACGGAGCAGGACCATCCAGCGTAGCACCTGAACTAGGGGAAACGCGCATGGAGAATGTCGATCCAATCTCGGAGAGAGAGAGAGGAACATCTGCACAACTTGGGAGTAGAAGAGGAGTGAACTCTCGGTCAAGGGGGCAGATCCCAGAATTCCCTCGTGGACTCGAGGGGCAGGTCGAAAGTGATGAGCGAAGGTTGCATTTCGAGGACAATGACGGATGGCAGAGATAGTCAGGCGAGCCATGAGAGGCGGATTAGTGAACAAAGATTTGGAAGATGTTAACAGGAGTCCTTTTACTCCAGCAATCAGACGAGCTAGGAACCCACCGGATTTCATGTTACCATCATTGGACGTGTATGACGGGAGAACAGACCCCACGGTTCATCTAACGAAGTATATGAGGCATATGGAAGTGCTGGGAGCATCAGAGGAGGTTATGGCCCGGTGCTTTCCATTGTACTTGGCGGATATTGCAGCATTGTGGTTTAGAAAATTGGAGAATGGATCCATCGAAACGTGGAATGGTTTAATTGAGAAATTTATGAGGCAATTCAGGGTTCACATTACAAGACCCAAGAATGTTATGACTTTGGCAACCCTAAAGCAGAAAGCCGGAGAGACCTTGAGGAGTTATCTAGCACGATTCAATGCAGCAGCTGCTTCGGTGGATCGAGCAGATCCATCTATGGTGGTGATGGCAGCTGTGTCCGAAGTAGCTGACGGCACAGAGTTCAAAAATTCATTGACTAAAGATCCACCCGTGGATCTAGAGGAATTTTACAACGAGGCAGAAAAGTTTTTACGATTAGAGGATGCGAATGCGGAAAGAGAAGAAGGAGAGGGAATAGAATTTTATGTGCTTAAAGACAAAAAGCCTTTCGAAAAGGACTCAGGCAAGGATAAAGGAAAACGAATGGCTGAGGATTATAATGACAGGTCAAAACGCCAACGGAGGAAGCCGCGATTCACTACTTACACCGAGCTGACTGAGAGTTTGGAGCGGATTTATCAGGATACCAAAGAGCAGGTTCCCGATCGTAAACCGATACGAAGGGATCCAACTTCTGACGAAAGGAGATCAGATAAGTTTTGTGTATTTCATGAATTAAATGGTCATAACACTAAGGATTGTAGGCATCTGAAGGACGAGGTGGAAGGGCATATCAGGAATGGTATGCTCCTTCAGTATGTGAGGAGGCGAGTTTCAGCGGTGGAGCCAGAGCGGCCACCGTCTACATCAGCTAGGGGCAACCCTGAACCAGGACATCGTTCGGTTATCAATTAATCAAAATAACGATGAACAAGTCGCAAGCTTCCACTAACACAATTAAATCATTTACACATATACGAGATCGCGAACGTTCTCCAGGCATGCTCTGAATGATCATTGATTGTTTCGTAGTTGGAACTTACACTTTGACATCTTTGCTTTGCTTTTGTTTCATGTTGATTTGGACATTTGAACTTGGTTTGTTTGGACATTTCTTTTTTTAAAATTCATCTGTTGAATAGATATTTGATCCTGATAATTCTAAAATGTCTAAGCTACTTACACATGTACGGGGTCGCGAACGGTCCTTAGGCATGCTCTGAGATGGCGATAAACCGCCCTGACAAACGATCCAGGGACCCACGCGAACGTGAGCTTGGAATCGATAATACCAAGCCCTCCCGGGCACACTTTCTCGCCGCGAACGGCACCCGACTTCGAACAGTCACCACTCGCCACGAACGATACCCGACTTCGAACAGTCACCACTCGCCACGAACGGCACTCGACTTCGAACAGTCACAACTTGCCACGAATGGCACCCGACCTCGAAAGGTCACAAAAATGCCTCGAACGGCACACGATCGCGAACGGTCACAACTCGCCTCGAACAGGCACGACTCGCCCCGAACGGCACAACTCATCTCACCTCAAATGGCTCGATCGCGAACGGTCGTCATTTGAGGTCCACCACTTGACCGCGCACTGTCGCACTTTACCTCGAATGACTCGATCCCGAACGGTCGTCATTTGAGGTTAAGCGCTTGACCTTGAACGGTCGCATTTCACCGCAGATGACTCGATCCCGAACGATCGACGCATGGATTTATGCGCTTGACCGCGCACGGTCGCACTTCACCTCAAGTGACTCAATCACGAACGGTCATCATTTGAAGTTAGGCGCTTGACCATGAACGGTCGCGCTTCATCCCAAATAGCTCGATCCCAAACGATCGTCATTGGAGGACATATGAAACTATCAAATTCTTTACAGGTTGGTGATAGGATATGAACATCCAACTCAAGGTATTGCAAAACACACCTTCCTACCGCAAGGCATGTTTTGTGGGGCAAATGTTATCCCGCTTTTTGGCAAAGCCTTGATACCAAAAGATTGTTCGAAAACAAGAAACAGTTCATCTCAGAGATTGGTTGTACTTCGCTTCACTATGGATATCGATGAATTTTGTCCGAGTCCGGATTGTGCCAGAATTGATAAAACATGGCAAGCAAATCCACGAGAGCTAGCGTTTCAAGCTTCAAGTTAATCCGAGTTCGTATGCTCAAGATATGATGGATTCATTTTGAGAAAGATGGCCCATGTTCGGTTCGAACCCATAGGATACCCCATAGTTCGAACCGATGGCCAGAGACTATGTTCGAATCCATTGATTCAACTCCACCTACTTCGAATCCATCACCTTCGAATCCATCCAGTCGAACCCATCAGAGTACCTTGGTTCGACTCCATCAGCTTCGAACCCATGAGAAGTTCCTTTGCCTCGACTCCATCAGGCAAGCCCTCACTTCGAATCCATCCTTGCATGACTATGTTCGAATCCATTAAAACCCACCAGGTTCGAATCCAAGCCACTTCGAACTGATGTTGTTTGAATCGATCGAGTTCGAACCCATTGGCTCGATCGTTCGAATCGGTCGTGTTCGAACCCAGGAATATTCATTTGTTCGTATCCACCAAGTCAACTAGCTTGGATGACGTGTCACTCCACGATACGAAGACAGCAAGATTCACGGAGACGAAGCGCTCAACAAGGAGAGAAGACCGGATCGACTCGAAAGACGCGTGCCACCTCATCACAAGGCCACATGAGCCGATCGATTCGAAAAGAGTGCGTTCGAAGGAATGGATTCAAACTACACAACCAACCGAAAAACTCCAATTCGAATCGATCGTATCTCCTAAACCACTGATCCAAATGCAACGAAATTTTCATAGTAGCTTCCATACATGATAAAGATTGTTCCTGCCAAGTTTCAGCTCGATTGGACCATTTCTTGATGGGTTCGAAATCACTTCGAATCGATGTTAGATCGAGCCGAAACTTGGTAGGGTCGGTCGCGTGGGCCCACTCACGTGCCAGAAGAAGTCTCCCGAAGTTTGAGCGAGATCTGGGCCTCCTACGCCTATAAATAGCACCCTGAAGCCTTCAGAAAAGGGGATCTTCGGAGCTTCCACCATTGAACGTCTAGACTCTGCCGGATTGAATTCCATACTTCATTATCGCTGTTGTATTCAGATTTAAAAGCTATCATCAACTGTAATCCATTGTAATCAATCATTATCATCAAGTGAATCAATAAAGAGAGAACCTTCAAAGTGGACGTAGGCAAGATCGCCGAACCACTATAAATCCTGTGTTTGTGATTGTTATCCGTGAATTATTGTGATTGTTGTTGCTTAGATCTGAATTCTATATTGATTGTTGCTGATCTGTGTTGATAAACGGGTGCTTTCACGGTATTGAGTGTATGTGACCAATTTTGGCACAAACAATCGGCGACATGTTGAAGATGTGGCGATGGTCAGAGCCATGGCAGTCGCCTGTACATGTGTACGTGTGTACTTGTATGTCAGAAAGTTTGAGATGAATGATGAACTCAGGGTTGATCTCGGGAAATTTGCAGGCTTACTCGAGTGCGACACCGGGATGTTCGCGAGATTTAAAACCGAATAACAGGTTTTTAAAACTTAAACTAAAAGCAAAGTTCTAAAAAAAGAGAAGGGAAGGAAGAAAGTGGAGGGAGCTTGGGGTGGTTCTCGGGAAAAATTGGTTGTTGCTCGAGTTCCTGGTCGTGATTTCTAGGCTTGGGCGAAGTATATTTTGAAAAGTTTAACTTGGTTTCAAAATAAATTTATTAAACAAATTTTCAAAGTAATATAAACCAAGTTTTCAAATTAAATTTATAAACAAGTTTTTTAAAACAAGTTTTCAAAGATATAATTTAAAAGTTAAATATTTTTAAAAATTGTTTTGGTTTATATAGTTATGTATTAGGTTAATTGTCTTATTAAATCCCTGGTTATTTTCAAGAATAAAATGATGTAATTATGAAATGATTAAGATATGGGTATTAAATTTTAATTAACCAAAATTATCTCAAATGATTTTGTATGTTAATAATAAATAATTCCAAGTATTTAATTTGATAGGAAATAAATGATAAGAAAGTGATTAATGAAGATAAATGGTTTATCTTTTATTAATAAAGGTTAATTGATTTATTTAAGGTTAATTAATTAAGTAATTAAGGGATAATTAATTACTTAAAGGATAATTACTTAATGTAAGTAATTACTAAATGAAATTAATTAGAGGTTAATTAATTGATAATTAAGGATAATTAGTTAATGATTAAAGGTTAATTAATCAAGTGATTAAAGGATAATTACTCAATAAAATAAACCGAGGTTAATTAATTAATTAATGATTAAAGGAAAATAAATTATCCTTAATTAATTTATTTGAAGGGTGATTAATCAAAGGTTGATTAATTAATTTATTTGAGGTTAGTTAATTTATGTGATTAATTAAGGATAATTAATTAAGATGGATAATTCAGGATGATTAATTACTTTTCATTAATTAAATAAAGTAATAACAAATGGTTTCAAATTGATTAATATTAATTAAGTATGGGTTTAGTAACTAATTCATAAGTAATTAATTTAATTGGAAATTATATTGAAGTAATTAAGGATTAAACAACTAACTAAACTTGCTTATAGATGATTAAATTATATTGAATGCCTTGAATTGTTTGATATCTCCGATATGTGATGTTCTGTGATATGATTGTTTTGGATTGAGCTGTGAACTGCGATTTATTTATCTATGATGAATTTACTTGTTTATCTGTGAATAAAAGATAAGCGTTATATGATTATACTACTTATCGATATTGTTGTGCTTGGATTTATGATGATTGTTTGTTGTTGTATACAAAACCCCTATACTACACAACACACACAAATATGGATTTCATGGGAAATTGGTTAAGTCATGGGTTTTTGAATCTAATACTATTTTATTCAAAATGGTGAAAGAATTTCAAATTTGAATTTTGAATCCAAAATGGTTTGGAAGTGAAATTAGGTTTGGAAAAGGAAGTTTTGAAATTAAAATTATTTTATAATATGGCTTGTTAAAGTTTTGAAATTAAAATAATTTAATTTGAATTTGAATTCAAGATTTTGGAAGTTGGATTCTATATTAGGAAATTATGGTTTAAAGGGATTATACAAGTATAATGTATTTTAAACCATTTTTGAAGTATTTTCGAAATTTAAATTTAACTCAAATAGAACTTGCCGAGGATAGAGTAGTTTGCTATTTTTCCAATTTATACTTTAAAAGGCTTTAATTTGTGCATATTTGATCGGATTTTTTTCCAAACCGAAAGACCTTTGTTTTCAAATGATAACAACTTTCATATAAAGAAAGAATTTCCAGTTTTGTTGAAATGATTTCAAATTTGAAATGGAAATGGTTTTGAAAGCTATGAGTAAATATTTGTTAAAGATTGGTGACCTTGTTTCAAATTAAAGTGTATCTTAAAGATGGACCTTTATTTTTAAAATGGAAATTTGTTTAAACCATTCAAAAGGAAAGGTTTTGGAGGGCTGAAAAGTGTGACTTAACTAAGATCCCAATATATCCATATGCTTTTAAAAATAAGCGTTCATTATTCGGTTTATCCAGGGGAGGACTTTATGTCATAAAACCCATTCCGAATTAACGATACGACGAAATGGATAGCAATTGAAGACGGTGGTCAAGACCGGGTATTTTCGAAAGCGAAAGGATTGCCTGTCAAATGTCACTGCACCGAATGGCCCCGGTATAGAGGTTTTGATTACCCTATGTGATGGTGAGTCCGGACATGATTAGGGAATAATCTGATTTGCAAGGACTTATTTTGAAGTGCCTTCGGTTCCATTCAAACACAAGATGGACTTGTATGGATGTATGTCTTACGTTACATTTTGAGATTTAAAGCTGGTTTCTAACAATTACATTTCTGTTTGGTGGCGAGAATTTATTCTCTTAGCTTAACACCCTTCTCTGAGATGTACGAGCTCAGAGGTTTTGTAGTTGATGGTTACTAGTGATATATTCCCAATTTGGTAATGTGGCATGCTAAGTGCTAATCATTGGTTGATCGAACCATGGCTTTTGTGAAAATCGTTGCTTTGTGGGATGAGATTTCATCAAACCTCACATCCCGAAAATGGTCGAAATAGGAAGGATGAGGCAACGTTACGTGGGTCGTGCCCATTAGGGTATGTGCATTTCCTTCTGGATAAAAAGAGGTATCATGGTATGGAGCCCAGATATTTAACTTATGTGGTTGTTGGAATTTGTTGGTGTTGAGGATCCTCGGATAAAGGTCGGTGACGACCGGGGGATGGCATACTCGTGTCAGTTACTTACCTAGTTACAGAGGTAACCCAGCCTTGTGTTGGTAGAGATCTGGTTAGGTTCTCGGCACGTCCCTTCAGAGGCGTACCCATTCAGATAAAGGAAGTTCCTCTGCGTGGCCATTTGTTGGAAATCCAAACAAAACAATATAAACCTTGTACGGTTTTAGTTGTATAACCTGCCATGTAGCGTGGTGGTAACTTGCCATTAAACATGGTGGTTATAGTAGGTATGCTATAATGGTAGTATGCTGGCTAAGATTAATGTTATACTTTCGAAATATTTTCTACACTATGCACTAATAATAATATCAAAAGGATTTACGCATATCAAGTATGTTTGACTATCATAAGAAGAAATCTCCTCTAAGTGTGTGATCACATTATGTGTATGGCGGGAGGCCTTATGGTAGTTTCATTTTCCAAAAAGCCTAGCGAATTTCTTTTTGTTCAAAATAAACTGTTTTTGTTTACTCATACTGGTCCCATGACCGACCTGGAGTTTATTGTTCCCTTTCTAAACTCTGGGTGCCCATAATTTGCTACACGGGCAGCCTAGAGTCAGGTTATCTATAGTTTAGATTGTAGATTCGGATGTAGAAGTTTTTGGTTTGGCGATCGCATTGTGCTACATTCCAGCAGGATAGTGGTTCGAGTTTTTTTTAGCTTGAAGTCTTTGGAGCTTTGGCAATGGGGAAGCAGTCTATTGGATTCTATCTCTCTTTTACTCTTGAAGATCATGTTGGAGATTTCTTTCCACTGTTGTATTTTGGCTCTGATATTGATATTTCATTTGTATCTGATTGTTGTATACATTTGTGTATCAATAAAATTCATTTTATTTCCGCTGTGTTGTTGTCACTTAATGTTGTTATATGCTCCGGCGAATCTGTAACGACCCAGAATTTTTAGAAATTAAAATATGAATATTTAATTAATTTTAAAATATTTATAAGTGAATTTATAAGTCAAATAAATTTTTATTTGAATTATTAGATTTAATTGGATAATTAAATCGATAATTTAATATTTGAAATTATGGAAATAATTGAAAATTTATTTAAATATGATTGAAAATGATTTGTAAAATTTTATTTTATCATATTGAAGTTAGAAAGATATTTTAGAACTTTTAAAATCGAATTTAAAGTTAATTTGTGAAAATTGAATATTTTAATAATTAAATCAACTAGTGAAAATAGTCAAATTTTGAACAGTCTCAGAATTGAACGAAACTAGTTCCATTGGATCCGTAATAGTTAGTTATTGCCGGATTTCAAATTTCGTGTCAATCGGAGTTATCGTTTGATCGTGGCAGCTCGAAACGCATCGATTTATTTTTAATCTAAATTTGGCGAGTCAAAATAGCCATTTTTCAAAAAGTCTCAGATTTCGACGAAACCAGTTTCATCGGATCCGTAATGTGATATTATTGTAAGGTTTCAAATTTCAAGTCAATTGGGTTTACGGTTTGTCCGGTACAAATTAAAACGCCTAGAAAATCGTTTAAACCGGTTTAATTCAAATTGAGCGTTTATAGCCATAACTCGCACATACTTCCGAATTAGCTTCCGAAACCTGTTCCATTGTGTCCGGAACGCGGGATAAACCCTAGGAACGTCAGTTTCGGCGCGTAAATCGGAGTTTGGAAAATCGAAATGAATAGTGTTCAAAATTTTCTCTATAAATAGACCATTGAATTCATAAAAAAAAGAAAAAAAAAGAAAACCTAGGTCAAACTAAACTGCAGCCGCCACTACCCAACGAACGGCCAGAAAACTCTCCCCTTCCCTCTCTTTTATCTTTCAATCCGTCGACAATTAGGCTAAACTTTCAACTAGAGAATGGAAGAGGACGATGAGATCTTGGAGATCAACGGTTGTGATCGAATTTGGAGCACCACAGCGTCGTCTAGGAGGCCGCGTTTGCTTCGACTTGCGCACGAAATTCAAAGCAGATAAGAGGGCCGAGCTTGCTCTCCTTGGGGCCGAACATGGTGGAGGGGGTGAGCTTCGATTTGCAACTCCCTGATCAAAGTTTCATGAAGTAAAAATGGTGCAAGATTAAACCCTAATTTGTAATCATGGGTTCGGTTTCTTCGTTGTTGCCTGGACGCATACGTGATGATGGGGAAGAATATCTCGTGTGGCTATGATGAAGGTTGGGGGGATCCAAGGGACCAGATGCTATAGGGTATAAATAAATAAAGGAATTGTGAATTTAATTATAATTTAACTCGTGTAACTTCAAATATTAATATCTTTTTCATACGAGGTCGAAAAAATGCAAACTCAGTTGCGTTGGAATCGTATGGACAAGCACTACGCGATGGAGTTGGTTTGGAGTCATTTGGAGTTAGTGAGAATTTTGGGTAAAATTATTCGAAATAAATCGCTAAAACGGAATTTAAAATCAAGGTGAGAACTTCTCACTCAATCGAATCAGTTTCGATTTTATTTTAAATAGTTAGATTTAAAATATTTGAATGCATGTTTGAATGTTGATTGATATCTATTGATTGTTAAAATAGACATTATGCGCCGTTAGTAAGCGGATGTTATTTATTAAAAACATATACCGCGAATATTTCATAAACAGTGAAATTGGTATTATATATAATAGCAATATATATATATTGGCATATGTATATATTGGAGTTATTGATTTCCCGCATTTATTTGTTTAGCGGATGAGACCCTATTACGCCGTTATTAAGCGGATAATATTTAATAAGAACATATACCGCGATAATTTCGTACTGGAGCGAAATTGGTATTGTGCTAATGTTTTTGGATGCAGGAAAACAGGTTGGAGGGATCCAACTGGATTCCTCAACAGTATTTATTTTTGATTTCAGATATTTTGATATTTGATGGATTTTCATATTGATATATGATATCGTTGTAGTCGTGATTGACTATTTGGTGTGTAGCATCATTGGACCCAGATTTTAGGATTTTAAAATGATTTTAAAGTGATTTTTGAAAATATACTTTATTTTTGGAATTGATCCATTTTAAATAAATAAACGTTATAATTTTTAATGTTATAGAAATTATGATTTTTGTGAAATACAGTTGAAAGCTGGTTTTTGAGAAATATGAACTAATGGTTTTATAAAAGAGTTAAATCAGGATTTTGAATTTATTATTGAAAGTTTAAAATTAGGATTTATAAAATTTGATTATTTTATAAATCAAAATGATGAAGTTTTTATAAAGAAGATTAAAGACGTTTTTAAAGAATAATATAAATTGATTTATATTAAGAGATTTATAAATGGATATTTATAAATTGAAATATGGACATTATAAAACGAGTTTTTATAAGTGTTTGAATGAAGTGAAAATAAATTTCATAATTGAATGGAATTTATAGAATTTTATACGGTGAAGTTATAAATGGAATTTTATAAGCAGTAGGTTTATAAAATTTATTAAGTTATTAAAATAATGATTTTGGATAAATGAATGAATCTTATAAGTTATAAGACTTATAATTTAGGAAGTTAAAAAGAACGATTTCGTAAAATAATCGTTTTATAAGTATTTAACTTATAATATGAACTTTTAGTTTATAATTGAGTTATAAACGGGAATAGGTTAATAAAAGAATTTATAAAAAGGAAGTTTTTATAAATAAATAGAAATGGAAATTTATAAATCTTGTTTTATAAATTTGCAAACAACTTATTTTGATAAGTTAATTGTTATAACCTAGAAATAGAGTTATATTCACGTTTTTAGACAGTGAATAATCCTTTGAATTAAAATGAATAAAAGGATGAAATTGTTAATGAAGTATATTCACGTTTTTGAATAGTGAATAACACGTTAAAGGAATTGTTTTGGATTTGGATGTTTTAAAAAGAACTTAAAACAATCTAATGAAGTTTTAATTGTGTTGAGATTCGAAACCATAGATTTCAACATTAATTGTTGAAATAGACGTTTTCGAGAAATAAAAGGAGATGATGGACTATAACACTGTTGTTATAGTAAATGATTTCCGAAAGAAAATGTTTTGTATAGTATTGGGATTTATATATCTATTTTAATTTCGAATCCCTATACTAGTGATTTTGGGTTGTCGTAACGATGTTTTACGTAACATTCGTTTTGGGCCCAAATAAATTTGTTTATGAGAATGATTTCCTTAAAGAATGAAATATATACTTAATTTCGATTTAAGTATGTTGAATATTTACCAAGGGTGAAAATAAATAAGATTTGTGAATTACTTATGAATAAATAAGTATGGAAATGTTTTCCAATATAAAATGAATATTTTGAGAATTTATCTTTTTGAAGATAAATTGAAAAGATAAATGGAAATGAATAATTGAAATCGAATATCCATAGATATTTTGGATTATAAATTCACTAAGGAATTTATAAAAGAAAGTGGAATTTGATTTAAAAAGATAAATGTTGATTTATTTTTGAAGGGTGAAATTATATATCTAGTGAAGATATTTTGGAAAATAAATAATTTGGAAAATTATTTGGAAACTGGTGATGTG
Organism: Allium cepa; assembly: GCA_030765085.1. Taxonomy (NCBI): domain Eukaryota; kingdom Viridiplantae; phylum Streptophyta; class Magnoliopsida; order Asparagales; family Amaryllidaceae; genus Allium; species Allium cepa. The sequence continues at coordinate 69,394,899 of CM060930.1, read as the reverse complement.
TGCATATCCATTGATAGTTCAATAACCGACTATCAATATTTACCTTTGAATGGGTATTTGATGTGATTTGTTTGAATGTGAATGCCACACTTATTTTTGAATAAGCGCTCACTATTCGGGTTAACCGGGAAAGGACCATGGGGTCGTATAACCCATTCCGAATATGTGATACGTCGTTGTGAATTGCATTGAAGATCGGTGTTGAAGACCCGGTATTTGCGAGAGCGATAGGATGACCTGTCGATTGTCTCTGCATTGAGTTGCAGCGGTATAGAGACTCCCTAAGTGATGGGAAATCCGATCAGGATTGTGAATATCCGGATTGCAAGGACTTCTTTGTAAGTGCCTTCGGTTTTGTTCGAGCCCGGAACAGACTTGTATGGATTGTGTGTCTGACATTACAAGTTGAGATATAAAGCCGATTTCTTTCAAATATATTTCTGTTGGTGGCGAAGGATTTATTCTTTTAGCTTAACACCCTTCTCTGAGACGTACGAGCTCAGAGGTTATATAGTTGAAGTTATCAGCGATATATTCCCAATTTGGTAATGTGACATGCTGAGTGTTGCTGAAATGATCATTGTGTTGATTATTGTGATAGGATCGTTTATTTGATCGTCTATCTTAGTGATCATTGTGTTGATCATTTGTTGACCCAAAGCATGGCTTTTGTATAAAGTATGCTTTTGTGGACGTGACTTCGTCGAGCCTCACACCCCGGAAATGGTCAAAACAGGAAAGATGCGGCAAGGTTATGAGGGGTAGCACCCTTTAGGGTATGTACATTTCCTTCTGGATAGAGGTGGTATCATGGTATGGAGCCCAGATATTTAACCTATGTGGTTACTACGAATTTATTACTTTGTGGTTGTTGGCTTTCGGGATCCCGTGAGAAAGGTCGTTTACGATCGGGGAATGGCGTGCTCGTGTCAGTAGTTACCCAGTTAGGGGTAACCCGGCCTTGTGTTGGCAGAGTTCCGGTTTGGTTCTCGGGGATGTCTTTCCAGAGGCATTCTCATGTGGCAATGGGAAGTTCCTTGGCCTGACCATTTGTTGGAAATCCAATTCCCAATACGAAACTTGTACGGTTTTAGTTGTAGAAACTATCATTCACTTATGGTGGTCACCACTGTTTGGATGGTAGCTATAGTAGGCATAGTTCGAAATGTCTATGTTGGCTAAGATTTATATTCTACTTTCGAAATGAATTTCTTCTACACTATGCACTAGTAATAATATCAAATGTTATTTTAAATGCGTATCAAGCATCTTTGACTATCATAAGGAGAAATCTCCTCCGATTCTGCGTTTGCATTGTGTGTGTGTGCGGGAGGCCTTATGGTAGTCTCATTTTTAAAAGCATTGCGAATTGATTTAAAAATATTCCTCTATTTTGATTTTAAAGTAAATAAACTGTTTTGAGTTCTCACACCAGTCACATGACTGAATTGGAGTTTATTGTTTTCCTTCCTAAACTCTGGGTGCCCACCAATTTCTACACGGGCAGTCAAGAGTTAAGGTTTATCAGGATATTCTGGATATTCAGGAATTGCTGGAGGCAAGCTGGATAGCATGGCGTATTTCTAGTTTATATAGTATTTCTTTTTCCGCTGTTTGATGTTGTATGTTGTTGTATACTCTGATGATATGATGTAATGAAATGTAATGTAATAACTGATATAGTTCTTTGTTTAAAGATTATTCATTTATTATTATATGTTGTTCCGCTGCGAATTGTGAGATTCTGATGTTGTTCTTGTTTTCTGTTCCGTTCTATTTTCTCTATTTTCTTTCTGTTCTATTTCTCGTTTTCTTCTATTTTAAAAAATTAAAATTTTCTGTTTTCTTTTCCTCTCCATCTTCTCTCTTTTTCTCTTCTCTTTTCCTAAATTCTTTTCTAAAACCCATAACTATTCGGTTTTTCGGCAACGAAAAATCGCAAACGTTACATTTGGTATCGGAGCTTATGGTTAAGCGACAACCATGGTTCTGTTGGGTATTACTCATTAGAGATAGAGTCAGCAGTACTCTAGAATGAGTTGAGTGTAATAATAGCTATGAGAGCGTATTTGTTAGTGAATATAAAATTGTTTTATATTGTGTTGACTTATCGGTTGATTGTTTATAGATTCCCGTCGATCTAGTCTAGCTAACTATCGTAGATAGGGGTTTCTAAACTCTTAAACAAGATAATTCGACATAATATTGTTTTAAATTGGGTAAATGGAATAATTTTACCTTGATTATATTTTATATATAAAGAAATAATTTTTCAGAATTATTAAAGTGTATATATGTTGATTGTTAGGTTGTTTGAATAATCTAAATAAAAGAAGAATTGTATAAGTAAAAAGAATTATAAGAATTGAATTATAATTAAAGTGATTTACAATTGTGAAATAAACTTATATATGGGAAGTGAAACTATATGGATATATATATATGAATATGAGTTGTAAGTAAAAGTGAATTTAAAGTTAAATGGGATATGAACTTGAGTATATAAATAAAAATTCAACTTTGTAATTGAATTGAATTAATGGATTGAATGATTAATCAATTAAATGTGAATAATTGATATGAAATAATGAATATAAATGTTAATTCATTAAAATCTAATGTTATTGGAAGTTGAATGATTGAATGGAAATCAATTTAATTTAACCAAATTGAATGAATATAAGCAAAGTAATTTGGTTGAAATTAATATACATTGGTTGATATATGATTGTTTGTTGATTGTATATAATTCATTAAGTATTAATGAAATTGGAAGCTATGTAATTAAATTCAAATTGAAAGTAAATAAATTTGAATAGAATTGAATGTGAATTGGATTTAATTAGTAAATGTTAACTAATTAAAATTGAGAATGAATGTTAGTAAAGAAAATCCAAAGTTAATGAATCAAATGTGATTAAAATTGAAAACCAATTCATTAAATATTAATGAGAATATGAATGAATATTAATTGGTTATGGATGATAGTTGGTTGATGGTTGAATATATGTTGTTTTTACTTCATTTGATATGTTGACATGTATAGTTAGCATGTTACTATATGTTGTATATTGATACTATTGTCTACATGCATGTTCTCATGTTGTTTGTTGAGTAATTAGTAGGTGCGGATCGCGTTTGCTTCGCATTTGGAGCTCGCTTTTGCGCTATATTAGCCGTATATGCTTGCTAATAAAATATAAGGTACATATCTTGGATTAAATACAGTACTTTTACACTTTTTTCCCTTCGGGATGCCTCATTACTTGATGAGATGTATATTTGTGATATATATACTGTCATTTTTTTCGGATCGAGCCGCGCAAAGGAGACTATGGCGAATTTTTCCGAAAATTTAAGGCGTTAGAAAAATTTGAGAAAAATGGGAAAACTTTTGAAAACTTTAACTTTGATTTTAAATTGGAAGTTAAACAATAGTAGTTGTTTTTGAAAAGATAACTAAGTATGATTTGGAAAACTTAGTAAGTATTGTAAGAAGTTTAACTATGGATTTTGGAAAGTTAATAAATTCTATAACTTTTCTTACTAGTTAATTTCGAGGACGAAATTCTTTTAAGGGGGGAAGATTGTAACGACCCAGAATTTTTAGAAATTAAAATATGAATATTTAATTAATTTTAAAATATTTATAAGTGAATTTATAAGTCAAATAAATTTTTATTTGAATTATTAGATTTAATTGGATAATTAAATCGATAATTTAATATTTGAAATTATGGAAATAATTGAAAATTTATTTAAATATGATTGAAAATGATTTGTAAAATTTTATTTTATCATATTGAAGTTAGAAAGATATTTTTGAACTTTTAAAGTCGAATTTAAAGTTAATTTGTGAAAATTGAATATTTTAATAATTAAATCGACTAGTGAAAATAGTCAAATTTTGAACAGTCTCAGAAGTGAACGAAACCAGTTCCATTGGATCCGTAATAGTTAGTTATTGCCGGATTTCAAATTTCGTGTCAATCGGAGTTATCGTTTGATCGTGGCAGCTCGAAACGCATCGATTTATTTTTAATTTAAATTTGGCGAGTCAAAATAGCCATTTTTCAAAAAGTCTCGGATTTCGACGAAACCAGTTTCATCGGATCCGTAATGTGATATTATTTTAAGGTTTCAAATTTCAAGTCAATTGGGTTTACGGTTTGTCCGGTACAAATTAAAACGCCTAGAAAATCGTTTAAACCGGTTTAATTCAAATTGAGCGTTTATAGCCATAACTCGCACATACTTCCGAATTAGCTTCCGAAACCTGTTCCATTGTGTCCGGAACGCGGGATAAACCCTAGGAACGTCAGTTTCGGCGCGTAAATCGGAGTTTGGAAAATCGAAATGAATAGTGCTCAAAATTTTCTCTATAAATAGACCATTGAATTCATAAAAAAAGAAAAAGAAAAAGAAAACCTAGGTCAAACTAAACTGCAGCCGCCACTACCCAACGAACGGCCAGAAAACTCTCCCCTTCCCTCTCTTTTATCTTTCAATCCGTCGACAATTAGGCTAAACTTTCAACTAGAGAATAGAAGAGGACGATGAGATCTTGGAGATCAACGGTTGTGATCGAATTTGGAGCACCACAGCGTCGTCTAGGAGGCCGCGTTTGCTTCGACTTGCGCACGAAATTCAAAGCAGATAAGAGGGCCGAGCTTGCTCTCCTTGGGGCCGAACATGGTGGAGGGGGTGAGCTTCGATTTGCAACTCCCTGATCAAAGTTTCATGAAGTAAAAATGGTGCAAGATTAAACCCTAATTTGTAATCATGGGTTCGGTTTCTTCGTTGTTGCCTGGACGCATACGTGATGATGGGGAAGAATATCTCGTGCGGCTATGATGAAGGTTGGGGGGATCCAAGGGTCCAGATGCTATAGGGTATAAATAAATAAAGGAATTGTGAATTTAATTATAATTTAACTCGTGTAACTTCAAATATTAATATCCTTTTCATACGAGGTCGAAAAAATGCAAACTCAGTTGCGTTGGAATCGTATGGACGAGCACTACGCGATGGAGTTGGTTTGGAGTCGTTTGGAGTTAGTGAGAATTTTGGGTAAAATTAAACGTCCGTTTAATTTTATTCGAAATAAATCGCTAAAACGGAATTTAAAATCAAGGTGAGAACTTCTCACTCAATCGAATCAGTTTCGATTTTATTTTAAATAGTTAGATTTAAAATATTTGAATGCATGTTTGAATGTTGATTGATATCTATTGATTGTTAAAATAGACATTATGCGCCGTTAGTAAGCGGATGTTATTTATTAAAAACATATACCGCGAATATTTCATAAACAGTGAAATTGGTATTATATATAATAGCAATATATATATATTGGCATATGTATATATTGGAGTTATTGATTTCCCGCATTTATTTGTTTAGCGGATGAGACCCTATTACGCTGTTATTAAGCGGATAATATTTAATAAGAACATATACCGCGATAATTTCGTACTGGAGCGAAATTGGTATTGTGCTAATGTTTTTGGATGCAGGAAAACAGGTTGGAGGGATCCAACTGGATTCCTCAACAGTATTTATTTTTGATTTCAGATATTTTGATATTTGATGGATTTTCATATTGATATATGATATCGTTGTAGTCGTGATTGACTATTTGGTGTGTAGCATCATTGGACCCAGATTTTGGGATTTTAAAATGATTTTAAAGTGATTTTTGAAAATATACTTTATTTTTGGAATTGATCCATTTTAAATAAATAAACGTTATAATTTTAATGTTTTATGATTTTTGTGAAATACAGTTGAAAGCTGGTTTTTGAGAAATATGAACTAATGGTTTTATAAAAGAGTTAAATCGGGATTTTGAATTTATTATTGAAAGTTTAAAATTAGGATTTATAAAATTTGATTATTTTATAAATCAAAATGATGAAGTTTTTATAAAGAAGATTAAAGACGTTTTTAAAGAATAATATAAATTGATTTATATTAAGAGATTTATAAATGGATATTTATAAATTGAAATATGGACATTATAAAACGAGTTTTTATAAGTGTTTGAATGAAGTGAAAATAAATTTCATAATTGAATGGAATTTATAGAATTTTATACGGTGAAGTTATAAATGGAATTTTATAAGCAGTAGGTTTATAAAATTTATTAAGTTATTAAAATAATGATTTTGGATAAATGAATGAATCTTATAAGTTATATGTAACGATCGGGATTTTTCGTTGCCGAAAAATCGAACCGTTAGGGTTTTAGAAGAAGAAAGAGGTAGAAGAAGAAAGAAAATAAAGAGAAGAGAAAACAGAAAAAAACAAGTAACAGAACGAGAAACAATAACAGAATCTCACAGTCGCAGCGGAACAACATATAATAGAAAAATGAATATTCATTAAAACAAAAGAACTATACATTTTATACATTACATCACATTACATTACATCAATCAGAGTGTACGACAACAACAGCGGAAAGAAATACTATATACAATAGATAATAGACTACGCTATCTGGCTCGCCTCCAGATCTGCACAGCAACTCCCGAATCCAGAATAACCTGATAACCTAACTCTAGACTGCCCGTGTGGAAAATAGTGGGCACCCAGAGTTTAGGAAAGGAACAATAAACTCCAGGTCAGTCATGTGACTGGTGTGAGAACTCAAAACAGTTTATCTTTAAACACGCAACAAGAAAGTTTAAATTTTGAAATCCGCAATGCTTTTTGGAAAATGAAACTACCATAAGGCCTCCCGGCACACACACAATGCAAACGCACACATGGGGGAGATTTCTCCTTATGATAGTTAAACATGCTTACTACGAGAAAAATTCTTTGATATTATTACTAGTGCATAGTGGAAAATATTTCGAAAGTATAATATAAATCCTAGCCAGCATAGGTACCATGATGCTATGCCTACTATAACTGCCATGTTAAATGGCAGGTTCTACAACTAAAACCGTACAAAGCACGTATTGGATGAATGGATTTCCAACAAATGGTCAGGCTAAGGAACTTCCTACTGCCACATGGGATCACCTCTGGCGGGACGTCCCGAGAACTAACGTTACGGTTAGATCTCTGCCAACACAAGGCCGGGTTACCTCTGTAACTAGGTAACTACTACACGAATATGTCATCCCCCGGTCCTTTGGGACCTTTATCCGAGCGCTCGATACCAACAACACCACACAGAAATAGATATAGTGTTTCCACATGAGTAAATATCTGGGCTCCATACCATGATACCACCCTTTTCCAGAAGGAAATGACATACCCTAAAGGGCGCGACCCTCATAACCTTGCCGCATATTCCTGTTTCGACCATTTCCGGGGAGTGAGGTCCTGACGAAGTCTCGTCCACAAAGCTACGCTTTGTGCAACAAAGCCATGCTTTGGGTCCACAGATGACCAAAGCAATAATCACAAAGATAAATGATCAAACAAATGATCATATCCAAACGATCAACCAATGATCATCACACAGCAGCACTCAGCATGCCACATTACCAGATTGGGAAATATCGCTGATAACCTTCAACTACATAACCTCTGAGCTCGTACGTCTCAGAGAAGGGTGTTAAGCTAAGAGAATAAATTCTCCGCCACCAACAGAAATGTATTTGAAAGAAATCTGCTATATCTCTCAAAATGTAATGTCAGACACGTAACCATACAAGTCTGTTCCGGGTTCGAACAGAACCGAAGGCACTTCCAAAGAAGCCCTTGCAATCCGGGTATTCACAATCCCGATAAAATTTCCCATCACAAAGGAAATCTCCATATCGTAGCTAACGATGCGGAGACAATCGATAGGTCATCCTATCGTTTTCACAAATACCCGGTCTTCAACACCGGTCTTCAAATGCGATCCAAACGACGTATCGCATATTCGGAATGGGATATATGACACAAAGGTCCTCCCCCGGCTAATCCGAATAGCGAGCGCTTATTTTAAAAATAAGTGTGGCAATTCAATCACAACAATCACAACAAATACCATACAAGGGTAAATACTGATAGTCGGTTATTTAACTATCAATAAAGATGCGCCACATCATCAGATTCCAAATAATTTTCCAAAATTATTTAATTCCCCAAAATATCTTTACAAGATATATATACCCAATTTCCAAATAATTTCCCAAAGTTATTTGGTTTACCAAAACACCTTTACACGATAAAATTTCCACACTTAACCATTTGAAAACCCATTTCAAATTACACAACTCAACCATTTGAAAACAAATTTCAAATCACACACCTTAACCATTTGAAAACAAATTTCAAATCACACACCTTAACCATTTGAAAACAAATTTCAAATCACACACCTTAACCATTTGAAAACAAATTTCAAATCACACACCTTAACCATTTGAAAACAAATTTCAAATCACACACCTTAACCATTTGAAAACAAATTTCAAATCACACACCTTAACCATTTGAAAACAAATTTCAAATCACACACCTTAACCATTTGAAAACAAATTTCAAATCACACACCTTAACCATTTGAAAACAAATTTCAAATCACATATAAATCCTTACCGATTTATTTTTAAATTTTACGCTCCAAATTTGTGAATTATATTTCCATCTTTAAAAATAAATCAACATTCATTTTTAAACCAATTTCCCTTCCTATTATAAATTCCAACGTGAATTAAATTCCAAATACCCATTCATATTCGATTTCAAATCGATTTCAAAATATTCGCTTACAATTTACCTTTAAAAGGTGAATTCACAAAAACGTTCCATTCCATATTGAAAAATCATTTCTAAACTTATTTAAAAATAAGTAATTCACAATTCAATTTATTTTCAACAATTTTGAAAATATTCAACATACTTAAGTTACCGTTAAGTATTTTATTCCATTCTCTTTAAGAAAACATTCTTTTATTCACATTTATTTGAGTCAAAACGGATGTTGCGTAAAACATCGTTACGATAACCCAAAAACACTAGTATATGGATTTGAAATTAAAAATAGGTATATATAAATCCAATACTATACAAAACACCTTTAATTCGTTTTAAATTCCATTTAAAACATTCCTTTCCCAAAAACAGACCCATTTTATTTAATAATCTATTCAATATTCAAAATAGCGAATATAGCCCACTTACAAATTCCCATATTTCAATTTATCAAATTCGATGGATTTCAAATTTATAAACATAGTTTATAAATTCCATTTCTATTATAACCCCAATTTTATAAATCCCTTTATTAATCCGATGCAATTTACATAACCCAATTTCATACCCAAAAGCCATATTGTAAGTTAAATACTTATAATATTATTTATTTACCAAATCGTTCCTTTGAACTTCACCAATTTAAAATCTTATCACTTACAAGATTTCTTTATGGTTTATAATAATTTCAACTAATGAAATCTTCATTTATTAACAATTTCTATAAAATTCCCCTTTTTAATGCCCAAATCCATTTCTATAAGTTAATAACTTATAAACTTAAAATTTTCCAATAACCATTCGTTTTATAAATTTCACATTTATTAATCTATAAATCCTAGTGAAATTCATGTTATACATCAACTTAACACTTTATAAATTTATTCTATAACTTCAATAATTTTTATTTAAAAACATCCATTTATAAAATCCTTTATATAAACCATTAATAATAATAACTTCCCAAAAACCAAATTTAACTATTTTATAAAAACCTATTATTGTTAAAAATTTCTTTTAAGTTATATTTTATAAAAATATAAATTTTTAAAACATAAAATTTTTATCCATCTATTTATTTTAAAATTTAAATCAATTCAAAATTTTCAATAGACCATATTCTTTGAGAAATCACTTTTAAATCCCTTTTTAAATTCAAAACCGTTATTTTTAAATTTTTAAAAATTTGAATCCGATGATGCAACAGCATCAGATGGTCAATCACGGGAACAAACAACATATGTCGATATGAACATCTACAATGACACAATATCAAAAATCAAATGAATATGTGAGGAATCCAGTTGGATCCCTCCAACCTGTTACCCTGCATCCACAGACGTTAGCACAATACCAATTCCACTTCAAGGTGGAATATCGCGGTATATGGGATTTTATAAAATATCCGCTTAATAACGGCGCAATAGGGTCTCATCCGCTATACGAGGCGGGAAATCAAATCCAATATATACATATGCCAATATATATATATTGCTATATATAGTATATATCCTACTATATCTACTAGCACAATCAAACATCAATTATCAATCGATATTAACTATTCAAAAATTTTAAACAAAACCTTTCGATTGAGTGAGGAGTTCTCACCTTGATTTTATTTCCGGTTCGGCGTTCGTTTCGAATAAAATTAAACGAACGTTTAATTTTACCCAAAATTCGAACGAGCTCCAATCGACTCCAAACCAATTGCATTGCGTAGTGCTCGACGATACGATTCCAACGCCGCTGGTTTCGCGCAATTCCGACCTCGTATGAAAATGATATGAATTTATGAAGTTTACACGATTTTAAAACATAATTAATTTACAAATTTTATTATATTTCTAACCCTAGTCATCCATAGCCGTTGATCCTTGCATCCACAATCCAAGCCATTCCATGTTTCTTCCTTCTCCCCAGTAAACCACGCGACTTCAAACCCATATCACGCAGGAGAAAACGACGGCCGCTCCACCTACAAGCGACTAGAGCACAATCAACCACCTTCACATGGAAGCCCTCACGCACGTTCACCTTCAGCCCAAACGCTTCGAAGCTCGGTTGTCCCTGTAGCTCGAAAATCGAGCACGAACTGCGCACGTTCGCGGCCTCCAAACTTCCCCCCAGATCGACGAAAACCCATCATAACCGTTGGATCTATAGATCCAAGCGCCCTCTACGCTTTCCTAGTTGGAGATTTTGATAATCGTTGCATGGATTGATTGCAAAATGGAGGAGAAAACGGGAGATTATCGGCCATTAATTACAATGAACGGCGGCTGCTATAGTTTAGGGTTTTGAAAAATAAAAAATTATATTTATAACCAATTATCTTATTATTTTAACATTAAATCACTTATAAACCAATTTCTCAAACGATCTCCAATTTACGCATGCCGACAGGCGATTCTAAGGTTTTTCGGCGTTCCGGACGCTATGGAATAGGTTTCGGAAGCTAATTCCATCGTATGTGTGAGATACGGCAATAAACGCTCGATTTAAATTTAAACCGATTTAAGCGATTCCTAGGCGTTTTGGCTTGTACCGGACAAACGGCAAATCCAAACGACTTGAAATTTGAAATCTTACAATAATATCACATTACGGATCCGATGAAACTAGTCTCGTTCAATTCTGAGACTGTTCAAAAATTGGCTATTTTACAGTCGATAATTAAATATTAAAATAATCAATTTTCACAAATTAACTCCAAATTCAATTTTAAAAGTTCTAAAATATTTCTATAACTTTAATATGATAAAACAAAATTTTCCAAATCATTTTCAATCATATTTAACCCAATATTAAATTATTTCTCGAATTTTCCCTAATAAATAAATCGATTTAATTATCCAATTAAATCCAAAAAATTCAAAATAAAATTTATTCGACTCCAAAATCACTTATTAATATTTAAAATAAGTTTAAATACTCAAATTTAAATTACCAAAAATTCTGGGTCGTTACAATCTTCCCCCCTTAAAAGAATTTCGTCCTCGAAATTGCAAGTTAAGGAGAACGATTCTTAATCCGTTTACTATTTTCCCAAAACCAATTAGTTTTATCAACCTTCTAACACCAATCTTTTTATTAAAGATTTACTATCATTTCAATTAGCTTTCCAACTTCAATTATAGGTTTCAAACAACATTGTTTACTCAACAATTCAAATTTAAATTTAAATTTAAATTTCAAACTTTCAAAATTTTCTCAAAAATTTTCTAACTCCCTAAATTTTCGAAAAATTTCGCCAGAGTCTCCTTTGCGCGGCTAAATCGGTACGACTACAAAATGGCACTACGGCCCCTCAGAATCAAAAAGAAAAGAGAAAGCCAAGTGGCTGGAGAAGGAAATCACCAAATCTCATGCTAAAATTTAAAATACGTACCTTTTTGTCGAGCAATTCAATTTAACTTCATAACCAAAATCCCAATTCCATTATATACCTGTATATCATACTAGTAATAGTATCCAATTCCAACATCAACATTCAAATCATTTTGCCAATTCAATTACAAAATTTCCAATACATGCTTCTTATACATTTTTGGTTTATTATTGAAGTTGCATATTCAATTCATTCGTTTCAATTAGTTACATTCACTAATTAAATTCACATTGGTTCATATTCAGCCCAAATCAAATTCAATTCTATTCAAATTCATTTACTTTACATTCAATTTGAGTTCAATTACATAGCTTTCAATTGCGCTAGTTTATTTCCATTAACGCTCGATGAATTTACATATAATCAATCAACAAGCAAATAACAACCAATGCACATCCAATACAACCAAATTTTATTCGTTTTACTTAAATTCAATTTGGTTCAACTATTTTAATTCCAATTGGTTTAACATTCACTTGATTTTCATTCTACTATTCAACTATTTTCAAATGAATTTACACTTGCATACATCATTTCATATCAACTTATTCACATTCGATTAATTAACATTCAATCCATACTTTAATTCAGTTGCCAATTCTTTTTACATATAAAAATTGAATTTCATTTATATAACTCAAGTTCACATCATTTAACGATTTCATTAATTCACTTTATTCATTTTATTTTGATATCAACATCAATTCTTTCAACATTACTCAAGTTATATTCCATTCAACTTCATTTACATTTACTTCCACTATTCAACTTAAGTATTCTCCTAATTCATTTCAAACTCTATTCCATTTAACATAATTTTTTTCAAGTAAACTTAAGTTTCCACTTATCAATCCAATTCGGTTTCCAATTCTAAAGTAAATTCTATTTAACTTTTACTTAAGTCAAATTCATATCAACAATCAAATTCGTATTTCATTTTACTTAACTTAATTGTTTAACCACTTCAATAATTGGTTTTACTTACATTTTCTCATTCTATAAGTTATACAACTTATTATTCAACTTCCAACATTTATTATAAGTCCAAAACCTTTTTCACTTATATTTATCAACTTCAAGTTGAATTTTCAACTATCAAATTTGTTTATTACAACAAAACTCCAATTTTTAAATTCATTATTATAGCAAATCCATCACATAGTAACTCGAAAATGATACTGATGATGCTGCAGTCATCACCCTTATTATTTCCCAGTGACAATAGTGAAATCAATGCTAATTATTCTTTCAAAAAGTTTTCTTTCTATTTATAAATTACATTTATAAATCTTACTTATAAAATTTCACTTCTTATATACATAAGATTATTTTACAATTGTAAATCATTTTAATTATAATTCCATACTTATAATTCATTAGCTTATACAATTATTCTTTTTACAATAATCGTTTTTATATAACTTATTCAAACAACTTTGATTGTCTTATATATATATATATATATATATTATTTACAACAACCACGCAATCAATTATATACACACTTCAATAATTCTTGAAAAATTATTTTCTTATATAGAAAATATAGTCAAGGTAAAATTATTTCATTTACCCAATTTAAAACAATATCGTGTCGAATTGTTCTATTCAAGTGTTTAGAAACCCCTTCGATCTAGTTGTACAGACTGTGCCGACGAAGGTTCATATGCCACTCAATAAACCAATCATCACAATATAAAACAATTTTATATTCACTAACAAATACGCGCTCATATCTATTATTACACTCACACTCATTCTAGAGTACTACTGACTCTATCTCTAATGAGTAATACCCAACAGAACCATGGTTGTCGCTTAACCACATTCTCTGATACCAAATGTAACGATCGGGATTTTTCGTTGCCGAAAAATCGAACCGTTAGGGTTTTAGAAGAAGAAAGAGGTAGAAGAAGAAAGAAAAGAAAGAGAAGAGAAAACAGAAAAAAACAAGTAACAGAACGAGAAACAATAACAGAATCTCACAGTCGCAGCGGAACAACATATAATAGAAAAATGAATATTCATTAAAACAAAAGAACTATACATTTTATACATTACATCACATTACATTACATCAATCAGAGTGTACGACAACAACAGCGGAAAGAAATACTATATACAATAGATAATAGACTACGCTATCTGGCTCGCCTCCAGATCTGCACAGCAACTCCCGAATCCAGAATAACCTGATAACCTAACTCTAGACTGCCCGTGTGGAAAATAGTGGGCACCCAGAGTTTAGGAAAGGAACAATAAACTCCAGGTCAGTCATGTGACTGGTGTGAGAACTCAAAACAGTTTATCTTTAAACACGCAACAAGAAAGTTTAAATTTTGAAATCCACAATGCTTTTTGGAAAATGAAACTACCATAAGGCCTCCCGGCACACACACAATGCAAACGCACACATGGGGGAGATTTCTCCTTATGATAGTTAAACATGCTTACTACGAGAAAAATTCTTTGATATTATTACTAGTGCATAGTGGAAAATATTTCGAAAGTATAATATAAATCCTAGCCAGCATAGGTACCATGATGCTATGCCTACTATAACTGCCATGTTAAATGGCAGGTTCTACAACTAAAACCGTACAAAGCACGTATTGGATGAATGGATTTCCAACAAATGGTCAGGCTAAGGAACTTCCTACTGCCACATGGGATCGCCTCTGGCGGGACGTCCCGAGAACTAACGTTACGGTTAGATCTCTGCCAACACAAGGCCGGGTTACCTCTGTAATTAGGTAACTACTACACGAATATGTCATCCCCCGGTCCTTTGGGACCTTTATCCGAGCGCTCGATACCAACAACACCACACAGAAATAGATATAGTGTTTCCACATGAGTAAATATCTGGGCTCCATACCATGATACCACCCTTTTCCAGAAGGAAATGACATACCCTAAAGGGCGCGACCCTCATAACCTTGCCGCATATTCCTGTTTCGACCATTTCCGGGGAGTGAGGTCCTGACGAAGTCTCGTCCACAAAGCTACGCTTTGTGCAACAAAGCCATGCTTTGGGTCCACAGATGACCAAAGCAATAATCACAAAGATAAATGATCAAACAAATGATCATATCCAAACGATCAACCAATGATCATCACACAGCAGCACTCAGCATGCCACATTACCAGATTGGGAAATATCGCTGATAACCTTCAACTACATAACCTCTGAGCTCGTACGTCTCAGAGAAGGGTGTTAAGCTAAGAGAATAAATTCTCCGCCACCAACAGAAATGTATTTGAAAGAAATCTGCTATATCTCTCAAAATGTAATGTCAGACACGTAACCATACAAGTCTGTTCCGGGTTCGAACAGAACCGAAGGCACTTCCAAAGAAGCCCTTGCAATCCGGGTATTCACAATCCCGATAAAATTTCCCATCACAAAGGAAATCTCCATATCGTAGCTAACGATGCGGAGACAATCGATAGGTCATCCTATCGTTTTCACAAATACCCGGTCTTCAACACCGGTCTTCAAATGCGATCCAAACGACGTATCGCATATTCGGAATGGGATATATGACACAAAGGTCCTCCCCCGGCTAATCCGAATAGCGAGCGCTTATTTTAAAAATAAGTGTGGCAATTCAATCACAACAATCACAACAAATACCATACAAGGGTAAATACTGATAGTCGGTTATTTAACTATCAATAAAGATGCGCCACATCATCAGATTCCAAATAATTTTCCAAAATTATTTAATTCCCCAAAATATCTTTACAAGATATATATACCCAATTTCCAAATAATTTCCCAAAGTTATTTGGTTTACCAAAACACCTTTACACGATAAAATTTCCACACTTAACCATTTGAAAACCCATTTCAAATTACACAACTCAACCATTTGAAAACAAATTTCAAATCACACACCTTAACCATTTGAAAACAAATTTCAAATCACACACCTTAACCATTTGAAAACAAATTTCAAATCACACACCTTAACCATTTGAAAACAAATTTCAAATCACACACCTTAACCATTTGAAAACAAATTTCAAATCACACACCTTAACCATTTGAAAACAAATTTCAAATCACATATAAATCCTTACCGATTTATTTTTAAATTTTACGCTCCAAATTTGTGAATTATATTTCCATCTTTAAAAATAAATCAACATTCATTTTTAAACCAATTTCCCTTCCTATTATAAATTCCAACGTGAATTAAATTCCAAATACCCATTCATATTCGATTTCAAATCGATTTCAAAATATTCGCTTACAATTTACCTTTAAAAGGTGAATTCACAAAAACGTTCCATTCCATATTGAAAAATCATTTCTAAACTTATTTAAAAATAAGTAATTCACAATTCAATTTATTTTCAACAATTTTGAAAATATTCAACATACTTAAGTTACCGTTAAGTATTTTATTCCATTCTCTTTAAGAAAACATTCTTTTATTCACATTTATTTGGGTCAAAACGGATGTTGCGTAAAACATCGTTACGATAACCCAAAAACACTAGTATATGGATTTGAAATTAAAAATAGGTATATATAAATCCAATACTATACAAAACACCTTTAATTCGTTTTAAATTCCATTTAAAACATTCCTTTCCCAAAAACAGACCCATTTTATTTAATAATCTATTCAATATTCAAAATAGCGAATATAGCCCACTTACAAATTCCCATATTTCAATTTATCAAATTCGATGGATTTCAAATTTATAAACATAGTTTATAAATTCCATTTCTATTATAACCCCAATTTTATAAATCCCTTTATTAATCCGATGCAATTTACATAACCCAATTTCATACCCAAAAGCCATATTGTAAGTTAAATACTTATAATATTATTTATTTACCAAATCGTTCCTTTGAACTTCACCAATTTAAAATCTTATCACTTACAAGATTTCTTTATGGTTTATAATAATTTCAACTAATGAAATCTTCATTTATTAACAATTTCTATAAAATTCCCCTTTTTAATGCCCAAATCCATTTCTATAAGTTAATAACTTATAAACTTAAAATTTTCCAATAACCATTCGTTTTATAAATTTCACATTTATTAATCTATAAATCCTAGTGAAATTCATGTTATACATCAACTTAACACTTTATAAATTTATTCTATAACTTCAATAATTTTTATTTAAAAACATCCATTTATAAAATCCTTTATATAAACCATTAATAATAATAACTTCCCAAAAACCAAATTTAACTATTTTATAAAAACCTATTATTGTTAAAAATTTCTTTTAAGTTATATTTTATAAAAATATAAATTTTTAAAACATAAAATTTTTATCCATCTATTTATTTTAAAATTTAAATCAATTCAAAATTTTCAATAGACCATATTCTTTGAGAAATCACTTTTAAATCCCTTTTTAAATTCAAAACCGTTATTTTTAAATTTTTAAAAATTTGAATCCGATGATGCAACAGCATCAGATGGTCAATCACGGGAACAAACAACATATGTCGATATGAACATCTACAATGACACAATATCAAAAATCAAATGAATATGTGAGGAATCCAGTTGGATCCCTCCAACCTGTTACCCTGCATCCACAGACGTTAGCACAATACCAATTCCACTTCAAGGTGGAATATCGCGGTATATGGGATTTTATAAAATATCCGCTTAATAACGGCGCAATAGGGTCTCATCCGCTATACGAGGCGGGAAATCAAATCCAATATATACATATGCCAATATATATATATTGCTATATATAGTATATATCCTACTATATCTACTAGCACAATCAAACATCAATTATCAATCGATATTAACTATTCAAAAATTTTAAACAAAACCTTTCGATTGAGTGAGGAGTTCTCACCTTGATTTTATTTTCGGTTCGGCGTTCGTTTCGAATAAAATTAAACGAACGTTTAATTTTACCCAAAATTCGAACGAGCTCCAATCTACTCCAAACCAATTGCATTGCGTAGTGCTCGACGATACGATTCCAACGCCACTGGTTTCGCGCAATTCCGACCTCGTATGAAAATGATATGAATTTATGAAGTTTACACGATTTTAAAACATAATTAATTTACAAATTTTATTATATTTCTAACCCTAGTCATCCATAGCCGTTGATCCTTGCATCCACAATCCAAGCCATTCCATGTTTCTTCCTTCTCCCCAGTAAACCACGCGACTTCAAACCCATATCACGCAGGAGAAAACGACGGCCGCTCCACCTACAAGCGACTAGAGCACAATCAACCACCTTCACATGGAAGCCCTCACGCACGTTCACCTTCAGCCCAAACGCTTCGAAGCTCGGTTGTCCCTGTAGCTCGAAAATCGAGCACGAACTGCGCACGTTCGCGGCCTCCAAACTTCCCCCCAGATCGACGAAAACCCATCATAACCGTTGGATCTATAGATCCAAGCGCCCTCTACGCTTTCCTAGTTGGAGATTTTGATAATCGTTGCATGGATTGATTGCAAAATGGAGGAGAAAACGGGAGATTATCGGCCATTAATTACAATGAACGGCGGCTGCTATAGTTTAGGGTTTTGAAAAATAAAAAATTATATTTATAACCAATTATCTTATTATTTTAACATTAAATCACTTATAAACCAATTTCTCAAACGATCTCCAATTTACGCATGCCGACAGGCGATTCTAAGGTTTTTCGGCGTTCCGGACGCTATGGAAAAGGTTTCGGAAGCTAATTCCATCGTATGTGTGAGATACGGCAATAAACGCTCGATTTAAATTTAAACCGATTTAAGCGATTCCTAGGCGTTTTGGCTTGTACCGGACAAACGGCAAATCCAAACGACTTGAAATTTGAAATCTTACAATAATATCACATTACGGATCCGATGAAACTAGTCTCGTTCAATTCTGAGACTGTTCAAAAATTGGCTATTTTACAGTCGATAATTAAATATTAAAATAATCAATTTTCACAAATTAACTCCAAATTCAATTTTAAAAGTTCTAAAATATTTCTATAACTTTAATATGATAAAACAAAATTTTCCAAATCATTTTCAATCATATTTAACCCAATATTAAATTATTTCTCGAATTTTCCCTAATAAATAAATCGATTTAATTATCCAATTAAATCCAAAAAATTCAAAATAAAATTTATTCGACTCCAAAATCACTTATTAATATTTAAAATAAGTTTAAATACTCAAATTTAAATTACCAAAAATTCTGGGTCGTTACATTATAAGACTTATAATTTGGGAATTTAAAAAGAACGATTTCGTAAAATAATCATTTTATAAGTATTTAACTTATAATATGAACTTTTAGTTTATAATTGAGTTATAAACGGGAATAGGTTAATAAAAGAATTTATAAAAAGGAAGTTTTTATAAATAAATAGAAATGGAAATTTATAAATCTTGTTTTATAAATTTGCAAACAACTTATTTTGATAAGTTAATTGTTATAACCTAGAAATAGAGTTATATTCACGTTTTTAGACAGTGAATAATCCTTTGAATTAAAATGAATAAAAGGATGAAATTGTTAATGAAGTATATTCACGTTTTTGAATAGTGAATAACACGTTAAAGGAATTGTTTTGGATTTGGATGTTTTAAAAAGAACTTAAAACAATCTAACGAAGTTTTAATTGTGTTGAGATTCGAAACCATAGATTTCAACATTAATTGTTGAAATAGACGTTTTCGAGAAATAAAAGGAGATGATGGACTATAACACTGTTGTTATAGTAAATGATTTCCGAAAGAAAATGTTTTGTATAGTATTGGGATTTATATATCTATTTTAATTTCGAATCCCTATACTAGTGATTTTGGGTTGTCGTAACGATGTTTTACGTAACATTCGTTTTGGGCCCAAATAAATATGTTTATGAGAATGATTTCCTTAAAGAATGAAATATATACTTAATTTCGATTTAAGTATATTGAATATTTTCCAAGGGTGAAAATAAATAAGATTTGTGAATTACTTATGAATAAATAAGTATGGAAATGTTTTCCAATATAAAATGAATATTTTGAGAATTTATCTTTTTGAAGATAAATTGAAAAGATAAATGGAAATGAATAATTGAAATCGAATATCCATAGATATTTTGGATTATAAATTCACTAAGGAATTTATAAAAGAAAGTGGAATTTGATTTAAAAAGATAAATGTTGATTTATTTTTGAAGGGTGAAATTATATATCTAGTGAAGATATTTTGGAAAATAAATAATTTGGAAAATTATTTGGAAACTGGTGATGTGTGCATATCCATTGATAGTTCAATAACCGACTATCAATATTTCCCTTTGAATGTGTATTTGATGTGATTTGTTTGAATGTGAATGCCACACTTATTTTTGAATAAGCGCTCACTATTCGGGTTAACCGGGAAAGGACCATGGGGTCGTATAACCCATTCCGAATATGTGATACGTCGTTGTGAATTGCATTGAAGATCGGTGTTGAAGACCCGATATTTGCGAGAGCGATAGGATGACCTGTCGATTGTCTCTGCACTGAGTTGCAGCGGTATAGAGACTCCCTAAGTGATGGGAAATCCGATCAGGATTGTGAATATCCGGATTGCAAGGACTTCTTTGTAAGTGCCTTCGGTTTTGTTCGAGCCCGGAACAGACTTGTATGGATTGTGTGTCTGACATTACAAGTTGAGATATAAAGCCGATTTCTTTCAAATATATTTCTGTTGGTGGCGAAGGATTTATTCTTTTAGCTTAACACCCTTCTCTGAGACGTACGAGCTCAGAGGTTATATAGTTGAAGTTATCAGCGATATATTCCCAATTTGGTAATGTGACATGCTGAGTGTTGCTGAAATGATCATTGTGTTGATTATTGTGATAGGATCGTTTATTTGATCGTCTATCTTAGTGATCATTGTGTTGATCATTTGTTGACCCAAAGCATGGCTTTTGTATAAAGTATGCTTTTGTGGACGTGACTTCGTCGAGCCTCACACCCCGGAAATGGTCAAAACAGGAAAGATGCGGCAAGGTTATGAGGGGTAGCACCCTTTAGGGTATGTACATTTCCTTCTGGATAGAGGTGGTATCATGGTATGGAGCCCAGATATTTAACCTATGTGGTTACTACGAATTTATTACTTTGTGGTTGTTGGCTTTCGGGATCCCGTGAGAAAGGTCGTTTACGATCGGGGAATGGCATGCTCGTGTCAGTAGTTACCCAGTTAGGGGTAACCCGGCCTTGTGTTGGCAGAGTTCCGGTTTGGTTCTCGGGGATGTCTTTCCAGAGGCATTCTCATGTGGCAATGGGAAGTTCCTTGGCCTGACCATTTGTTGGAAATCCAATTTCCAATACGAAACTTGTACGGTTTTAGTTGTAGAACCTATGATTCACTTATGGTGGTCACCACTGTTTGGATGGTAGCTATAGTAGGCATAGTTCGAAATGTCTATGTTGGCTAAGATTTATATTCTACTTTCGAAATGAATTTCTTCTACACTATGCACTAGTAATAATATCAAATGTTATTTTAAATGCGTATCAAGCATCTTTGACTATCATAAGGAGAAATCTCCTCCGATTCTGCGTTTGCATTGTGTGTGTGTGCGGGAGGCCTTATGGTAGTCTCATTTTTAAAAGCATTGCGAATTGATTTAAAAATATTCCTCTATTTTGATTTTAAAGTAAATAAACTGTTTTGAGTTCTCACACCAGTCACATGACTGACTTGGAGTTTATTGTTTTCCTTCCTAAACTCTGGGTGCCCACCAATTTCTACACGGGCAGTCAAGAGTTAAGGTTTATCAGGATATTCTGGATATTCAGGAATTGCTGGAGGCAAGCTGGATAGCATGGCGTATTTCTAGTTTATATAGTATTTCTTTTTCCGCTGTTTGATGTTGTATGTTGTTGTATACTCTGATGATATGATGTAATGAAATGTAATGTAATAACTGATATAGTTCTTTGTTTAAAGATTATTCATTTATTATTATATGTTGTTCCGCTGCGAATTGTGAGATTCTGATGTTGTTCTTGTTTTCTGTTCCGTTCTATTTTCTCTATTTTCTTTCTGTTCTATTTCTCGTTTTCTTCTATTTTAAAAAATTAAAATTTTCTGTTTTCTTTTCCTCTCCATCTTCTCTCTTTTTCTCTTCTCTTTTCCTAAATTCTTTTCTAAAACCCATAACTATTCGGTTTTTCGGCAACGAAAAATCGCAAACGTTACAGAATCGGATTTCGACGTTTGAATTTGCGGCATTCCAATACGGGTGATGTATGGATGTCGATTTTCGAGCGCTGAAATCCGAGCCGTCACATCCGGTATCAAAGCTAAAGGTTGAGTAAGAACTTTAGCTTTTGGAGTATAACACATTAGGTGACTCACTAGAGATAGGGATATTGGCGCAGCGGATAATTAACAAAACGATATAGATCGATGAAAGTAGCAAACGGTGGATTGAAGATACTGAAATGTGCAAATTCGTCGATCACAAAGATACCGAATTCTAGCTATCCTCGACACGTTGATCGCGCACGATACCATGAAAGAAGATCTACAATTCTTCAAACGTTGATCAAGTGCACTTGATACCGTGAATTGGCTTCAACGATCGTTGATTCGAGCGCACTCGAATAACCGAAAGTGGAGATAGGAGATTACACTCAACTACCAATTTAGGATGAAAGCACACAGCAATCAAACAAGAATTTTATTCAAAATCAACAACCCCAAAAGTTACAACACGCTCGCTATTTATAGAAGTTTCACACCCTGACCCATAAGTCGTTGCCGACTTAACACTCCCCCGACTCACGACTCACTTAAGTCGTATGCGACTTATACAAAAGCGACTCAACAGATTATACCTCCATATACACACATGACCGACTTAACTACATGTCGACTCACGACTCATCCTTAGGTCGTACGCGACCTAACACATCACATACATACACGACTCAAAGCAATTACATCACAACAGCCTTCGGCCGACTCAACACTTGAACGACACAAATATACAACACAGCGACTCAACATAGTCAACATAGGTCGTGAACGACTCATCACTTATAGACCACTCGACTCATTACTTAAGCGACTCATCATATGTCGGCCATGACTCATCGTACACGACTCAACACTTATTACATCACCTTTACATACATGACCGACTTAACGATTCTTGAAGGAGCGGCACCTTCCTATGACCCAACTAGGTTAAGTCGTCACCTGTTAGAGTTAGGTCGTTAACTCGGTACAACTTCCCCTCTGGTCTCCAGTTAGGTCAGAAACGACTTAAATCTTCTTCATTAACTCGCATCTCTCCCTCACGTGACTCCTTAGGTCGGAAACGACCTATATCTTCCACTTAAGTCGTGGACGACTTAACTCCTCTTTAAGTCGTGTACGACTTATCTCTTCTCTTCTAGCTTGAGCTGCATCATCCTCCCCTGGTTGAGAGAAATTCATCCTCGAATTTGTAAATTCTTTCACATCAGATTGTCCATCTCCATAATATGGTACAAGATGCTTAACATTGAACACGTCAGAAGTGTACACATCCTCCGACAGCTTCAACTTATAAGCATTGTCATTAATCCGTTTCACAACTTTTACAGGACCAATTTTCCTGGCTTTCAACTTATTATAAGCGCCCACTGGAAAACGATCCTTGGTTAACACAACATACACCATATCCCCTTCACTAAACTCAACATTTCTTAGCTTCAGATCTACAGTTTGCTTATACTTCTCATTTGCCTTCACCAATCGTTCCTGAAAGATTTTATGACATTCAGTTAACCCATCAACAAAGTCTACAGATCGTTTAACCATCCCCTTCGGCTGTGGTACTACCGTTAAGTCCAACGATCCCCTTGGTAAATTTGAATATACAATCTGAAATGGACTGAGTCCCGTACTACGATTCATTGCATGATTATGAGCAAACTCTGCTTGGCAGAATTTCATGTCCCAACTTTTCAGATTGTCCTTCACAAGACATCGCAATAAATTTTCCAACGATCTGTTAACAACTTCTGTCTGTCCATCTGTTTGCGGATGATAAGCGCTCCTAAAGTTCAACTTCATTCCCACCTTCTTCCACAAACTTAACCAAAAGTGACTCAGAAAACGAGTATCCCTATCCGACACAATAGATTCTGGCAATCCATGAAGTCGATAGATCTCCTTGAAAAATAACTGAGCAACATGAACAGCATCCGCCGTCTTCTTACAAGCAATAAAATGTACCATCTTCGAGAAACGATCCACCACAATATATATTGAGTCATTTCCCCTTTGCGTTCTCGGCAAACCCAATACGAAATCCATACTATTGTCTACCCATGGTTTTGTAGGTACAGGTAAAGGCATATACAAACCCGCATTTGTAGCTGTTCCTTTCGAAACTTGACAAACGTGACATCTCTGAACAAACCTTTCAACTTCCTTCCTCATCGATGACCAATAGTAGGATTGAGTGATTAACTGCAATGCTCGGTCTCTACCCACATGTCCTTCCTCATGAAGCTCCTTTACTATCTTCATTCGCAAGCTACAATCCGGTACACACAATTGACTTCCCTTAAATAAGAAACCATCAATCAACACAAATTCATCAGAACTTCCCTCCTTGACTTTCTCAACAAATTTCTTAAAGTAAGGATCTTCTTCAATAAGCTCTGGCAATAATTCAAAACCTGTCACTACAACTTTCATTGCCGTTAATAAATGACTCCTCCTACTCAAAGCATCAGCCACGCGATTCGTTATCCCTGATTTATGCTTCACGACAAAAGTAAACTGCTGCAAATAGGCAATCCACGATGCATGTCTCGCTGAAATCTTATCCTGCCCTTGCAAATGCTTCAAAGCCTCATGATCAGTGTAAAGAACAAACTCTTTCTGAAATAGATAATGTCTCCAGTGCTTCACAGCTTGAACAATTGCATAAAATTCAACATCATAAGTACTATATCTCAACTTAGATCCTGATAACTTCTCACTGAAATAAGCAACTGGTTTTCCACTCTGACTTAATACTCCACCAATCCCAACTTTAGATGCATAAGTATGTAGCTAAAATAACAACTGAAAGTTCGGTAAAACTAGAATTGGTGTCGTTGTCAACAGTGTCTTGATCTTCTCAAAAGCAACCCCTGCTTCCTTTGACCATGAAAACTTCTTCTCCTTCATACAATCAGTAACTGGTGCCATCACGCTACTGAAGTGTGGAATGAATCTTCGGTAGAATGATGCCAACCCATGAAAACTTCTAACTTCCGTAATTGTCCTCGGCTGAGGCCAATTCCTAATAGCTCCCACTTTACTTTGATCCACCTGGATACCTTCTCCTGACACAACATACCCCAGAAATAAAACACTCCTCGTCATAAACACACATTTCTTTGTTGCGGCATAGAACTGTTCTTGTCGAAGAATAATCAACACCTTCCGCAAATGCTGAATATGCTCTTCTGTACTTGTACTATAAATTAGAACATCATCAAAATAAACTACCACAAACTTCCCAATGTACGGCCTGAAAATTTGATTCATCGTTCTCATAAATGTACTTGGTGCATTCGATAGACCAATGGCATAACCAGCCATTCGTATAAACCTTCCCTCGTTTTGAATGCTGTCTTCCATTCATCTCCCGATCTAATTCGAATCTGATGATATCCGCTCTTCAAATCAATCTTCGAAAAGATAGTAGCCCCGCTCAACTGGTCTAGCAAATCATCCAACCTTGGCATATGAAATCTGTAGCGCACTGTAACCTTGTTCAATGCTCGACTATCGGTACACATTCTCCATGTTCCATCCTTCTTTGGCACCAACAATGCTGGCACAGCACATGGACTCAAACTTTCTTGCACACGTCCCTGCTCAAGTAACTCTTCCACCTGCCTTCGCAACTCCTCATGTTCCTTTGGACTCATTCGGTAATGTGGCTTATGCGGTAAAACAGCACCTGGCACTAGATCAATTTGATGTTGTATGTTTCTTAACGGTGGTAACTCTTTCGGCAGTTCTTCTGGAAATACATCTTCAAATTCTTTTAGTACTGGCTTTACTTCTTCAGGAACTTCAACCACTTCATTACACTCTCGTCTAATCAACACAAAGACTTCAGGACTCTCTTTTACTTCTTCAATAAATTCCTTCAAAGTCAATAAAGTCTTCAGCTCCTCAATCTCTTCTGACTTGCTCTCTTCCTGCTGTCTCTTCTTTGGAACTAAAATGATTTTAATGCCTTCAAACATAAAACTGTAGCTATTGGTCCGACCGTCATGCTGTACTGCTCGATCATACTGCCATGGTCTTCCCAAAAGCAAATGACAAACATCCATTTCCACAACATCACACCAAATCTCGTCTTTATATTTCTTCCCAATAGAAAATGGAACTCGAACTCGCCTGTCCACCTTCACTTCTCCTCCTTTTCTCAACCACGCTAACTTGTAAGGATTTGGATGCTTCTCCGTCTTCAACTTCAACTTTCTCACAGCTTCGGTAGAAATAATATTGTCACAACTTCCCATGTCAATCACAAATTTACAAACCTTTCCCAGAATAGTGCATGTTGACTGAAAGATGTTACTCTTTAACCAACTAGCTTCTTCTTCCTGCTTAAGTATTAAACAAGACCTTCTCATCATCAGATTGCATCCTTCATCTCCTGACGCAATATCCTGTTCATCCTCCTCAACTGGACTAGAATAACCTTCACCAACAGCCTCATCTTCAACTTCAGCAATCATAGTTCGTCTCTTCGGTTTCGGACATTCATTACTCTTGTGACCCACTTCCTGACAATTGTAACACTTGAAACTATTGTTGACCTTCGTCTTTGCAACTTCATTCACAACTGGTGTACTGACAGATTTAGGAACATTAGAACTTCCACTAACACCCTTCACTTGATTGTTGGAATTAGTAAACACACCACCTCCACGCCTTCCCTTCTTCTCCCAAGCCAACGCTTTCTGATGTGCTTCTGCTACCGATCTAGGATCAAACATATTCACCATATCTTGAATCTGCATCCTCAACCATCCAACAAACCTAGCAGTCAATTGTTCCTCCGTTTCCATAATGTCATTTCGAGCAATCAGTTGATAGAATTCATCAGCATAGTCATTAACAGTCTTCGTCCCTTGCCTCAGATTCTGCAACCTCTGATAAATGAGTGATTGATAATTGTAAGGCAAGAATGTAGTCTTCATTAACTTCTACATCTTCTCCCATGTGACAATCTTCGACTTTCCCATTCTCTCTCGCGTAAGTTTAGTCTGCTGCCACCACGCCAAAGCTCTTCCCCTCAACCTAGTAGCAACCAACTTCACTCGACGATTCTCCGGAATCTCTTTGAAATCAAAGATCTCTTCAACATTAGACAACCAATCCAAGAATTCTTCTGCAACCATTCCACGCTTGAATTCTGGAATTTCCATCTTCATACCCGATTCGCATCGACGATCATCATCCACATCTCGATATGAATTTCGAACTTGATCTCGATCTCGATAATGAATGCTAGCTCTATCACCCTCTTCATTAAAATCAAATGTATGTCTATATCGATCTCGACCATCAACATCCCTTTGATCACGCACGTCTCTTCTACTATGTCTCTCTTCATCTCTATATGGCTCATCTTCAAACTCTCGTGGAGTTCTTCTCTCTTCACGTCCATAGTCATAGTGATCTCTTCTTGATGAAATTGATGTTTCTCTTCTTTCTCTAGAAGATTGCGGTGATACCCTTCTCGCTTCCGTAACCGATGGCGAAACTCGGTTTCCTCCATGGTTCGAGATTGGTGATCTCCTCCTTTGATTTTGATTTAAATCATTCATCAACTTCTCTAACTTTCCAATGCCTTCATCAAACTTCTCATTAATACGTTGTTCCATTTGCTCGGCTTCTTCTCTTCTATACAACGCTTCAACATTTTGATGATGATTAGCTCTCCTCGGCGGCATGATTGACTCAAACACAACTGCTTCACAATTCAAACTTCAACTCTAACTTGTACAACAAGTCACGGCCTCAAACTTCAAAACAAACTTCACCAAGGCTCGGCTACTTCTCACAAGTATACACGGCCTACCATTAACAAATGATACCAAAATGATGCTTCAACTCTCTGCTCAAACTCAAACACCTTTCCAACTTTGATCCAAAATGAAATGGATCGAAAGTTTCTAAATTGTTGCAACTTCAAGATGAACACGATGAACACCAACTTCAAACTCCTAGGCTCCAAGACTCGGCTTAGCTATGATTGGCTAAGTCAAGCTCTGATACCAAACCTGGCGCAACGGATAATTAACAAAATGATATAGATCGATGAAAGTAGCAAACGGTGGATTGAAGATACTGAAATGCCCAAATTCGTTGATCACAAAGATACCGAATTCTAGCTATCCTCGACACGTTGATCGCGCACGATACTGTGAAAGAAGATCTACAATTGTTCAAACGTTGATCAAGCGCACATGATACCGTGAATTGGCTTCAACGATCGTTGATTAAAGCGCACTCGAATAACCGAAAGTGGAGATAGGAGATTACACTCAACTACCAATTTAGGATGAAAGCACACAACAATCAAACAAGAATTTTATTGAAAAATCAACAACCCCAAAATTACAAGACGCTCGCTATTTATAGAAGTTTCACACCCTGACCCTTAAGTCGTTGCCGACTTAACACTCCCCCGACTCACGACTCACTTAAGTCGTATGCGACTTATACAAAAGCGACTCAACAGATTATACCTCCATATACACACATGACCGACTTAACTACATGTCGACTCACGACTCATCCTTAGGTCGTACGCGACCTAACACATCACATACATACACGACTCAAAGCAATTACATCACAACGGCCTTCGGCCGACTCAACACTTGAACGACACAAATATACAACACAGCGACTCAACATAGTCAACATAGGTCGTGAACGACTCATCACTTACAGACCACTCGACTCACGACTTAAGCGACTCATCATATGTCGGCCATGACTCATTGTATACGACTCAACACTTATTACATCACCTTTACATACATGACCGACTTAACGATTCTTGAAGGAGCGGCACCTTCCTATGACCCAACTAGGTTAAGTCGTCACCTGTTAGAGTTAGGTCATTAACTCGGTACAACTTCCCATCTGGTCTCCAGTTAGGTCGGAAACGACTTAAATCTTCTTCATTAACTCGCATCTCTCCCTCACGTGACTCCTTAGGTCGAAAATGACCTATATCTTCCATCTTAAGTCGTGGACGACTTAACTCCTCCTTAAGTCGTGTACGACTTATCTCTTCTCTTCTAGCTTGAGCTGCATCATCCTCCCCTGGTTGAGAGAAATTCGTCCTCGAATTTGTAAATTCTTTCACATCAGATTGTCCATCTCCATAATATGGTACAAGATGATTAACATTGAACACGTCAAAAGTGTACACATCCTCCGGCAGCTTCAACTTATAAGCATTGTCATTAATCCGTTTCACAACTTTTACAGGACAAATTTTCCTGGCTTTCAACTTATTATAAGCGCCCACTGGAAAACGATCCTTGGTTAACACAGCATACACCATATCCCCTTCACTTAACTCAACATTTCTTTGCTTCAGATCTGCAGTTCGCTTATACTTCTCATTTGCCTTCACCAATCGTTCCTGAATGATTTTATTACATTCAGTTAACCCATCAACAAAGTCTACAGCTCATTTAACCGTCCCCTTCGGTTGTGGTACTACCGTTAAGTCCAACGGTCCCCTTGGTAAATTAAAATATACAATCTGAAATGGACTGAATCCCGTACTACGATTCATTGCATGATTATGAGCAAAATCTGCTTGGCATAATTTCATGTCCCAACTTTTCAGATTGTCCTTCACAAGACATCGCAATAAATTTCCCAACGATCTGTTAACAACTTCCGTCTGTCCATCTGTTTGCGGATGATAAGC
This sequence comes from Allium cepa, assembly GCA_030765085.1. Classification (NCBI taxonomy): domain Eukaryota; kingdom Viridiplantae; phylum Streptophyta; class Magnoliopsida; order Asparagales; family Amaryllidaceae; genus Allium; species Allium cepa. Next base: position 69,364,837 of record CM060930.1, on the reverse strand, counting down.
GCTGCTAAAGTTCAACTTCATTCCCACCTTCTTCCACAAACTCAACCAAAAGTGACTCAGAAAACGAGTATCCCTATCCGACAAAATAGATTCTGGCAATCCATGAAGTCGTTAGATCTCCTTGAAAAATAACTGAGCAACATGAACATCATCTGCCGTCTTTTTACAAGCAATAAAATGTACCACCTTCGAGAAACAATCCACCACAACATATATCGAGTCATTTCCCCTTTGCGTTCATGGAAAACCCAATAAATCCATACCAACGTCTACCCATGGTTTTGTAGGTACAGGTAAAGGCATATACAAACCCGCATTTGTAGATGTTCCTTTCGAAACTTGACAAACGCGACATCTCTGAACAAAACTTTCAACTTCCTTCCTCATCGATGGCCAATAGTAGGATTGAGTGATTAACTGCAATGTTCGGTCTCTACCCACATGTCCTTCCACATGAAGCTCCTTTACTATCTTCATTCGCAAGCTACAATCCGGTACACACAATTGACTTCCCTTAAATAAGAAACCATCAATCAACACAAATTCATCACAACTTCCCTCCTTGACTTTCTTAAAAAATTTCTTAAAGTAAGGATCTTCTTCAATAAGCTCTGGCAATAATTCAAAACCTGTCACTTCTACTTTCATTGCCGTTAATAAATGACTCCTCCTACTCAAAGCATCAGCCACGCGATTCGTTATCCCTGATTTGTGCTTCACGACAAAAGTAAACTGCTGCAAATAGGCAATCCACGATGCATGTCTCGCTGAAATCTTATCCTGCCCTTGCAAATGCTTCAAAGCCTCATGATCAGTGTAAAGAACAAACTCTTTCTGAAATAGATAATGTCCCCAGTGCTTCACAGCTTGAACAATTGCATAAAATTCAACATCATAAGTACTATATCTCAACTTAGCTCCTGATAATTTCTCACTGAAATAAGAAACTGGTTTTCCACTCTGACTCAATACTCCACCAATCCCAACTTTAGATGCATCAGTATGTAGCTCAAATAACAACTAAAAGTTCGGTAATACTAGAATCGGTGTCATTGTCAACAGTGTCTTGATCTTCTGGAGATCACGACTTAAGATGGAAGATATAGGTCGTTTCCGACCTAACGAGTCACGTGAGGGAGAGATGCGAGTTAATGAAGAAGATTTAAGTCGTTTCCGACCTAACTGGAGACCAGAGGGGAAGTTGTACCGAGTTAACGACCTAACTCTAACAGGTGACGACTTAACCTAGTTGGGTCGTAGGAAGGTGCCGCTCCTTCAAGAATCGTTAAACCGGTCATGTATGTAAAGGTGATGTAATAAGTGTTGAGTCGTGTACGATGAGTCGTGGCCGACATATGATGAGTCGCTTAAGTCGTGAGTTGAGTGGTCTGTAAGTGATGAGTCGTTCACGACCTATGTTGACTATGTTGAGTCGCTGTGTTGTATATTTGTGTCGTTCAAGTGTTGAGTCGGCCGAAGGCTGTTGTGATGTAATTGCTTTGAGTCATGTATGTATGTGATGTGTTAGGTCGCGTACGACCTAAGGATGAGTCGTGAGTCGACATGTAGTTAAGTCGGTCATGTGTGTATATGGAGGTATAATCTGTTGAGTCGCTTTTGTATAAGTCGCATACGACTTAAGTGAGTCGTGAGTCGGGGGAGTGTTAAGTCGTCAACGACTTAAGGGTCAGGGTGTGAAACTTCTATAAATAGCGAGCGTGTTGTAACTTTTGGGGTTGTTGATTTTTGAATAAAATTCTTGTTTGATTGCTGTGTGCTTTCATCCTAAATTGGTGGTTGAGTGTAATCTCCTATCTCCACTTTCGGTTATTCGAGTGCGCTCGAATCAACGATCGTTGAAGCCAATTCACGGTATCAAGTGCGCTTGATCAACATTTGAAGAATTGTAGATATTCTTTCACGGTATCGTGCGCGATCAACGTGTCGAGGATAGCTAGAATTCGGTATCTTTGTGATCAACGAATTTGGGCATTTCATTATCTTCAATCCACCGTTTGCTACTTTCATCGATCTATATCGTTTTGTTAATTATCCGCTGCGCCAGATATAAATGCCCTAGAATGAGTATATCCCTAAGATATCTTATTCGTATGCCTTAGTCAATTCTCTTACTATTCACTGATAGTGAGAATGAGTGCAAGAAGAGGACGAGGTAGGGGATAGGGGAATACCACTTCAAATGGTCAATACTTTGTAACAACAAGGAATTTTTTTTCCTATCAATCTCTTTTGATCATCATCCGATTTCAATACTTTGATGGCTTATTGGCAGCTATAAGAAGAAGCTTTGGTGTGGTGGTGGCCTTACGAATCGTTATTTACGTTGTAGAAAAAATTCCTAATTTGTATTCTCTTTATCGGTTTTCTATCAGCTTTTCGTTTTTAACTTTAATAAATTTTATATTCTATTTGAAATAAATTGGTTAACAAAATATGAAGCTAAAATAGATTGTATCAATAAAATGATTTCGATCAAAACCAAACTTGAAAATTATGTTGTAATTTCTTATGAGATCCAAGTTCGAAGAGGGACAGGCTAGTGTATACTTGCAGTATTCCGACCTGAGTTTAGAATCCATTTGTCTATTCTTTGGGGTCCAGATATATTCTACGAACGGTTAGTTATCCCTTCGGACTATCAAATGCCCCTGCATATTTCGTAGACCTGATGACCCGAGTATTTCGTGAAGTATTGGATAAAGTTCGTTCTTATATTTATTGGTGATATTCTGATTTGGTAAGCCAAATGCAGAATATATATTTAGCTGGATCTGATAAACCAATTCTCTATCTTTGTGTATTCATCTGTTCTTTGTTTGTCTCCTTGTCTAGCAAATTTCGAGGACGAAATGTTCTTAAAGAGGGATAATCGTGATGTTCCCATTTTTAAGTCAAATTTAAATTGGTAATTAATATAAATATTTGAATTAAATTATGAATTAATTTGGATTTTCAAAAAATAAATAAAATATGTGTTTGTTATATATATATATATATAAATAGATTGTAAATAGAATTTGAAATTGAAATTCAAAAAAAAATTTGGAAATAAAATTGACTTTTAAAACTCTATATTTTAAAATTAATAAAAATTAGTTTTGTAATTATAATATGTATATATATACATACAATCGTGATTTCAAAGTTATATTTCAAATTTGATATAAGTAAGTTTCAAAATTTGTTTAAAGTTAAATTATGTATTATAAAAACTTAAGATATAATATATATATATGTATGTATGTATGTATGCGTTTATTTATGTCGAAACAAATTTTAAAATCATTTTCTTAAGGTTATATATATATAAATGAAAGGAAAAGTTTTAAAATGAAAATATAAAACATATAAATAAATAAAAACTAAATTGAAAATATATTAAAACATATTTAATATTAAAAACGTGAAAAAGAAACATGTGTAACATTATAACACGAAGATAACACAAGTGTAAACTATATAATGAGGATTTGTACAAGTGTAAGCTTGGATTTAACAATTGTAAATAAATTTTACATGTAACTGAAAAAATGTAAGGTAAATATTTTATGAAAATAACAAGTGTCATCTTATTTTTATAATAAATAAGAATAAAAAAAGTTTTATAAATATACACTATCTCCCTCTCTTTTCATTTTGTTTCATGCATTCAAATCAAAGAAAATCAAAACCTAGAAAAGAAATAAAAAAACAGAAAAGATTAAAAAATCAAACAATCTAAAACCTGAAGCAGTTCAAACTCAAACAGATTCAACTCAGTTAATCATCAAGCAAATAAAATCTAGTAGCAAATCAAAACCCGTTTCAAGATTTCAACTAAGCTGAAGCAAATATATGGATTCAACTCAAAACATATTCTAGTTTTTCAAAGTTCAAGCTTAAAAGCAAATCAGAAAGCAAGCTATAGTTCAAGATTCAACTCAATAAAAAAAGTTTTCAAATCAAAGCATCTTCAGTTTCAACATTATTTCCCAGTTTTAAACTTTCCAGGCTCTGTCTTTCTCTGTTCTTCAAATTCTAGGTGGGCAAAAATCACTATTTTTTAAAACCTTAGTATGTTTATATCTTGATGGATGTGATGAATGATTAAAGTAATGTTGTAGATGTGTTTGGATGGATGAAAATTAATAAGGTTGTACGTATATAAATAGGACATAACCTGTGCATGTCTGTATATACATGTATACATATGCCTCTGTTGTATACAGGCTTAAGCACATTCAAGATAAATTGAATTTCTCTATATATAATCAATTTTTGGCTTTGATTTCTAAAGAAAAGATGATTGTATGAGTGTAAACTTATTTTTAAAAATAATTCCAAAAGAATATGTTGAGCATTTATTTCAAAATAATAATTTACAGTAAAAATGATTTAAATAAGAAAAAAAATCAATAATCATATCTTCGAGTTTTGATTTTATAATCTGGTTCGAACTTGAAAATGTTGATTTTTGAAAGTAATATCATAATTTTTAGTGTTCGGAATGTTTGGGTTTCTCGAGTTGATCGCTTTTAGCTTTTTCGTCAAATTCTGACGATGGACGATGAAATGAATATCATGCTCGAGGTTGGAGGTAGCCTTGGTGGTGGAGATTCGTGGAAAAATGGTTAGATAATTTTCTGACCACCGTGGTGGTCAGACAATAGGGATCTAAGGTTTTAGACCCAGTGTTGGTCGACCAGGTTTGGGTGGTTTTTTCGACGCCGTCTTAGCATCGGACACAACCGAAGGTGGGGGAAAGGAAGCTCGGGGTTCTGACAAAGGTGTGGGTTCAACGACGAGGCTCCTGACAATCGGAGTTGGGTGATTCGAGGCAATTTCAGTGACTGGGTTTTTGTTCCAAGTGGAGGTCGATGTGCTCAATTTTGATTTCATGATGGGTACAGGGTTCTAGGTGGTCGAAAGGTTAGGGAAGATGATCGGCGACATGTTGAAGATGGTGGAGATGGTCGGAGCCGCCGCAATCGCCTGTACACATGTACGTGTATACTTATGTTTCAGAAAGTTTGAGATGAAAGATGTACTCAGGGTTGATCCTGGGAAATTGGCAAGGTTACTCGAGTGCGACACTAGGATGTTCGCGAGTGTTTAAAACCGAATAACAGGTTTTTAAAATTTAAACTAAAAAAAAGTTTTAAGAAAAGAGAAGGAAAGGAAGAAGGAGGGGGGAGCTCGAGGTGGTTCTCGGGAAGAATTGGTTGTGGCTCGAGTTCCGGGTCGTGATTTTTGGGCCTGGGCCGAGTATATTTTGAAATGTTTAACTGGGTTTCAAAATAAATTTATTAAACAATTTTTCAAAGAAATATAAACCAAGTTTTCAAATTCAAGTGGATCTTAATGATGGATCTTTTGTTTAAAATGGAAATTTGTTTAAACAATTCAAAAGGAATGGTTTTGGGGGGCTAAAAAGTTTGGCTTAACTAAGATACCAATATATCCTTATGTTTTTAAAAATAAGCGCTCATTATTTGGTTTAGTCGGGGGAGGACTTTATGTCATAAAACCCATTCTGAATTAGCGATATGACGAAATGGATAAATTTTGAAGATAGTGGTGAAAACCGAGTATTTTCGAAAGCGAAAGGATTACTTGTTGAATGTCTCTGCACCCAATGGCCCTGGTATAGAGATTTTGATTACCCTATGTGATGGGGAGTCCGGGTGTGAGTAGGGAATATCGGATTTGCAAGGACTTCTTTTGAAGTGCCTTTGGTTCCATTCAGACCCAGGATGGACTTGTATGGATGTATGTCTAACGTTACACTTTGAGATGTAAAGTTGGTTTCTATCAAATAAATTTTTCTTTGGTGGCAAAGAATTTATTCTCTTAGCTTAACACCCTTCTATGAAATGTATGAGCTCAGAGGTTATGTAGTTGATGGTTACTAGTGATATATTCCCAATTTGGTAATGTGGCATGATAAGTGCTGATCATTGGTTGACCGAAGCATGACTTTTGTGAAAAGCGTAGCTTTGTGGGACGAGATTTCATCGAACCTCACACCCCAGAAATGGTCGAAACAGGAAGGATGCGGCAAGGTTACGGGGGTGGTGCCCCTTAGAGTATGTGCATTTCCTTCTGGATAAAAATTTGTATCATGGTTTGGAGCTTAGATATTTAACTTATGTGGTTGTTGGAATTTTTTGGTGTTGAGCATCCTCGGATAAAGGTCGGTGAAGCTTACTCGTGTCAGTTATTTACCTAGTTACAAACGTAACCCGACCTTGTGTTGGTAGAGATCCGGTAGGTTCTCGAGGCGTCCCTCCAGAGGCGTACCCATTCAGATAAAGGAAGTTCCTTAGCCTGGCCATTTGTGGGAAATCCAAACAAGACAATACAAGCCCTGTTCGGTTTTATTTGTATAACCTACTATGTAGCGTGGTGGTAACCTACCATTAAACATGGTAGTCGTAGTAGGTATACTATAATGGTAGTATGCGGGCTAAGATTAATATTATACTTTCGAAATGTTTTCTACACTATGCACTAATAATAATATCAAAAGGATTTTCGCATATCAAGCATGTTTGACTATCATAAGGAGAAATTTCTCCAATTGTGCGATCGCATTATGTGTGTGGCGGGGGGCCTTATGACAGTTTCATTTTTCAAAAAGAATAGTGAATTTCTTTTTATTTCTTTTTTTTCAAAATAAACTGTTTTTGTTTGCTCATACCAGTCTCATGATCGACCTGGAGCTTATTGTTCCCTTTCTAAACTCTGGGTGCCCATAATTTACCAAACGGACAGCCTAGAGTCAGGTTATCTGTAGTTCATATAGTAGATTCAGATCTAGAAGTTTTTGGTTTGGCGATCGCATTGTGCTACATTTCAACAGGATAGTGGTTCGAATTTTTTATGGTTTGAAGTCTTTGGAGCTTTGGCAATGGGGAAGCGGACTATTGGATTCTATCTCTCTTTCTCTCTTAAAGATCATGTTGGAGATTTCTTTCCACTGTTGTATTTTGGCTCTGATATTGATATTTCATTTGTATCAGATTGTTGTATCATTTGTGTATCAATAAAAATTCATTTTGTTACCGCTGTGTTGTTATCACCTAATGTTGTTATAAGCTCCAATGAATCAGATTTCGACGTTTGAACCTGCGGCATTCGAATACGGGTGATGTATGGATGTCGATTTTTGAGCATTGAAATCCGGGTCGTCACATATATATGTATGTATATTTGTGTATAATTATAGTGCCTTTGGTCTGTGTTACATTGAGCTCCGAGTTGAATTCTGGTTGACATTGCATGTGTGTGTGTCCATAAACACACACACATGAGTGTAGCTGCTGTGATTGTTCGTTCACTTATGGTTGTTGCTTTTCTCTTGATCTTTGTTGCAATGTTGTACTCATTGAGTTACCTCTGTTTATCCATTTTTTGTGTCATGCCTTCTCTGTTATGTTAATCTACTTCCATTGTTGCCATGACTGGTTCCATATGAAGTCTTTATTGTTTATGCCTCTTGATTCATGTGCATTGCATATGTATGTATGTATGTATGTATGTATGTATGTATGTATGTATGTATGTATGTATGTATGTATGTATATGTATACGGTGTTGCTCCTTGGTGCTGATGTCTGACTGCATTTTTGGTTGCACATTTGAGTTTAAGTTTGTGCCTGGTCTAGTTGCGCATGTCTGTTCATTGTATAGTTGAGGTTTTTTCATGTGTACACATTGAATTTTTGGTCGAGGCTTGTTTTATGTTGGTTTTGGATTCTTGTTCCATGAGAACTTGTACACGACAATTTTGTGATGTATTTGTATTGCACCTGAGTTGAATCCAGCCTCGGCTCGGGTTTGACCTTGTACTCACCTGTCTCTGCAGTTTTATCAAGTGTATATTGGTGTGCGCGGCTTTGTGGCATGTACGGTGATAAACTGTGCATGTCACAAGCATGTCACACTACCAACTTTGGAGTATATCACTGATAAATATCGACTACATAACCTCTGAGCTCGTATGTCTCAGAGAAGGGTGTTAAGCTAAGAGAATAAATTCTCTGCCACCAAGCAGAAATGTATTTGATAGAGATCAGTTTAATATCTTAAAGTGTAGTGTCGGACATACAACCATACAAGTCTGTTCCGGGTTCGAACAGAACCGAAGGCACTTCCGAAGAAGCCCTTGCAATCCTGGTATCCACAATCCCGATCGGACTTCCCATCACTTAGGAAATCTATATACCGTAGCTACTCGGTCAGAGACAATCGACAGATTATCCTATCATTCTCGAAGACACCCAGTCTTCAACGCTGGTCTTCAAATGCAATCCATAACGTCGTATCATTTATTCGTAATGGGTTATATGACACAAGGTCCTCTCCCGGCTAAACCGAATAGTGAGTGCAATATTTAAAAATATATGGATATGGGATTTTAGTTAAGTCACAACTTAAAAATCCAAATCTTTCCTTGCAGATGGTTAAACAAGTTAACATTTCAAATCTTTAAACAAAAATATTTATTTCACAAATTTCACCTAGTTTCGTAAAGATCCATTCATTGATTTCCAAAACAATTTCCATTTCAAATGGATTAACTCATTTAAATCTTTAAATCAAAGATTTAATTTATAGCTTTCAGAACACGTATCCAAAGATTTATTCATAACTTGGAAAACCATCATTTTGGACTTGAAATCCTTTTAACACAAATTGGAAGTTCATTTATTTTGTGAAAGCTTTTATTATTTGAAAACAAATGGTTTTCGTTTCGGAAAAAATCTGATTTCGTTTATACAAGTTAAATGTTGGGTTAAATTTAAACTCCCAAAACAACGCTTAAAAATAGTTTAAAACCTATATAAAGTTATATAACCTTTTTAAATCATAAATAGAATTCAAATTTAAATTTTTTAATAATCAAATTTCAAAACTAAATCTAGTTATTCAAAAATAACTTTTATCTTTGAAATTCCTTTTCAAAAGCTTTTTATTTTAAACCCAATCCATTTCCAAAATCATTTGAATTTAAAAATTCAATTTTAAAATTATTTCAGAAATCTATGACTTAACCCATTTCCACGTGCAATCCATATTTGTGTGTGTATAAGTGTGGTCCAGGGGTTTTACACAATAAAAGTGCAACATCATCAATCATCACAGATATATCGATAAGCGGTATAACCCATAACGCTTATCTTCATTCACAGATTCATAGATAAAGTAAATTTATCAATCACAAAGATCTACCATTACGATTCAATGTGGGTTTCAAATAACCAACAGGAATCCGACTCCCTGTCGCATCAAAATTCAAATGTCTTTTTCGGGTCAAGGGGTTTTCATATTCATACAACAGTATATGCATCACAAATATAACAGCTTATCACAAAGCATCACATAGCATCACATCACATATCAAATATAAAAATTCAAGACATTTCATACAATGCAAACATTCATAAGCAATCCAAGCATTCCATAATCATTTATAAACATGATTAATTAATTTGTTAACCCTAAATTAATTCAATTTAATTTTTCAATTAAATTAATTACTCATGAATAAATTATCAAATCTTGATTAATTAATTACAAATCATTTGATGTTAATTAATGAAATTAATCAACCTTAATTATTTAATTAATTACCTTTACTTAATTTATTATTCCTTAATTAATCACATTAATTTAGTTATCCTCTTATTAATTTCTTTAATTAATAATCCTTAATTTATTACCATTTAATTAGTCATCCTTAACTAATTTCGATAAGTGATTATCCCTAATCAATTTCATTAATTAATTAACCTTTAATTTATTATCCTCAAATAAATTACCTTAATTAATTAATCACATTAATTAATTAATCTTTAATCTTTAATTAACCTTTAATTATCATGTAATTACCCTTTAATTACCTTTAATCAATCATATTAATTAAATACTGTAACGGCCCGCAAATTCGTACCCCCTGAGTTAACACTATTCTACCTAAATCAACTCAAGTTGTACAAAAATACGAACCATTTGGGTTAAAGAAGAAGAGGTAGAAGTAGAAAATAGAAAACAACATCAGAATCTAACCATCGCAGCGGAATAAAATATAATAGATAGTAATTAAACTTTACTTAAAAGTAAATGCATTTGTTTACATATTACATCATCAGAGTACATCAATCACAACTCAATAATATCATACAACTGGATACACAACAACTCAACACAACGGAATATATATAAACAAGTACGGGTGTACGTATCGTCATCTTGCTCGTCTCCTGAGCTCCACAGCATCAAAACATGTATCCTGTAATATTCGGTCTGACCCGAAAATTACAGTTAAATAACACCCGAGTCAGTCTAGATTACCAGCGTTAGAAAATCACACTCAATTGATTATTAAAGTTTCAAAAATCCTTTGAAAAACAAAAGCACCTCGTAAGACCACGCCACAAATAAACATGTCGGGTTTTTACCTTACGACAGCTAAAACATTTTTATAGAAATCCTCTGATATTATAATAGGGTCTATATACAAATACTTATAAAATAGCCAAAATTGTTACATGATTAAATTCATGCTACTAGCCACAAAGTGGGTAATACAAACAAAACTCGTACAAGGCTCGTAGGGAGAATGGATTTCCAACTAATGACTAAGCACTGGGGTACCACCTGCCAAAAAGTATGGGGCCTAGATCACCGTACCAAGGAGTACGACCGCTCCCTTGCAACACAAGGCCGAGACTACCCCTTACTGGATAATCCCGAGTGAGATCACCTCGCGGTTAGGATCAGCAACCGCCCACTAAGCCGAAATAAAAAGGGACATCTAGACAGGAATGACCTCACTCTACTTGGGTGCTACCCACCTAGCCTTGCTGCATAACCCCTAATTTTCAGTCATTCCCATTTGATGAGGCTTGAGGCTAAGCATTACCTTTTAAGAACATATCCCTTAGAATGCCCATCGTCCACCTGACGATGTTTAGCAAGCATTCATCCATACAAGTCCGTCCCGGGTTCGAACTGAACCGAAGGCACTATTCCTACTACATCCATTTTGGAAATATCCTCAGGATTAGTAGCCACTAGCCCTTGCGCTTCACTGCTCCATCTTCGAATCCAAAATCATTTTTCACAAAAACGTACAAACCGGATCGAAGTGGTTTTCGAGAAATAAATCTCAATCCCGGTCTCTTCGAAACGATCAACGCATTTGTCCAATATTGATAGTCGGTTATTTAACTATCAATTTCTATTCACAAACATCCATCAAACAATAAATAATTTTCCACATTATTTATTTATCTCAAAAAAATATCTTTACAAGATATATTTTCACTTTTCAAATTCCTTTGAAAACAATTTTCAAAACTATCTGCCTTTCTCAGAATAAATTCCAAGTATTTCTATTTCCACTGGAATCACCAAGCACAAAACTAGATTTTCTAAATTAATTTAAAACACTTTACTTCTAAAAAATATACTTTAAAACATTCAAGTTAAAATTACTTTAATAATTTGTTAAAAATACATACTATATGAATATTTGAAAGTAAGGTTACTTAATAAAATATAAAATTAGATCTTCACTCTTAGAAACAAAATATTAAGTCACCCTTTAAATAATTACTGCCATAATAGATTAAAAAGGAAAGACTTATTTTAGAGTTTAAATATTAAGAAATAATAAATTTTCCAAAACTTGCTCTTTAAAACAACTTTAAAACCTTTAACTTATATTTAAAAATTTACTTTAAAAATGTACTTGGTTATCCAGAGAAAAATTCCAACATCAATCACTTAAATCAATTTCCCAAATTGATTTCCAATTTACTTCATTTATTCCAAAATTCTTTAATTTCAGATTTCATACCTTACTTATGATTTAAAATACTTTTAACTGAAAATTCAAATTTTAGATTCCTCAATTTACTTCTTAATCCTTTTTAAATAAATTTAAACTTTGAAATTTAAATAATTCTTTATTCCTTTAATTGATATCATTTAAAGTTACAATTCATTTATTTCTATTTATAAAATCTCTTTTCCCATATTCGGAATTATTTTATTTATTAGTATCTTAATATCACTTTAATTCTTTTCAATTCATTCTAAATTCATTCAGTTTCCTATAATTATTTTGCTTACAAATTTACTTCTTCTACTTACTTCAAAAAAAATCCAATTTATATATTTTTGGAATCTCATTATACTCAAACGTATTCAATCAAACCATAGCATTCAATGTTCCAATATGATTCATTATAGAATATCAAATAATCACAGCAAATAATATTAAATACTTTAAATAAATGTTGAGGAATCCTGTTGGATCCCTCCAACCTGTTTCCCTGCATCCACAGACATTAGCCCAATATAAATACCAAATCCCAAAATATACCATACTATACAACACATCAATCAATTCAACCATTCAAACATTTATTTAAATTTAATCATTGAAATTTAAAATTAAATTAACCGAGTGAGGTTAACTCACCTTTGATTTGTTGTTTGCAATCCATACCAACTAGCTTGTTTTCTTTTCAGAATTTGACGTTGTATAAGTATTATAAGGTTTTATTAATATTTGGAATAATCTACAAGTAATTTACCATTTAATAAATTATTTATATCATTTATTAATATTCGAACTAATCGAATAATTAATTTCCAATTTAATAATATTTTTAACCCATGGTTTATTTCAATTAACAGTTTAATAAATAAAATATTTTTAGCAACAAAATAACTTCAATAGGTTTATTAAACAAATCCATACAAAAAAATAAAGTTTCCATTTAATAAATTTAAATTAAATTTCCTTTGCTAAATTACTTAGTGGCTGGAATGATTAAATAGGCAACTAATCACTAAATCTATTTTAAGAAATACCACTATACACTAAATCATTTTATTTAATTTAAATAAATGGTTTATTACCTTCCAGACAGAAACCAAAACCGGAACGGTCATCCACGCGATTCCAGTCGCAACATCGACTGACCCTGCCTCGCGACGACTCCCATTTCGAAGTTGAGCACCCCCACGTCGCTTCGCCAGGGTTGAAGCCATCGCAAGCCCCTTGAATCGAATGCCAACAGAACCTCCCTCAACAAGACGTGATCGCCTTCCCTCCACCGAGCGTGACGATAGAACAGGGAAAGCATGCAGATCCATATTCAATTCGACTAAAAGTTGCTGCCTTGGAAACTGCGATTTGATTAAAATTAGGTTTGAAGAGGGGAAAAATGTTTGGATTAAATCGAAGAAAGGAGGGGCTCACGATTTCTTTTCCAATGTTGAATGCAGTTCGAACCGAGAATGAAAAATATAAGGGAAGGACGAGATGACAAATGATTTTAGAGGAAGCCATACTTAATTTAATTTACTTCGGCCATTTTATTTATTTGATTTTTCCTTCTTCTTTTTTTCAAACGGAACGCGGCTGAAGGTATATTTTAAAGAGGACGACGCGATTGATCTGCGATAAGGTAGGTTGGCTATGGTCAGATGGTAGGGTGGCAAGGATAGGTTAGGGTGGCTGATGCTATCTCTTTTACGATTTGACTATTATAAAATTTTCGATATAAATTCAGCTCGTTTACTTATCGTACGATCACACGGTGACTCCAAACTCTACGAAATTTGAAATCCGACAATAATACAATATTACGGATCAAATGGAACTAGTTTCATCGAGTTCCGAGACTGTGCCTCGGATAGCTATTTTTAAATTCAATTTAAACGATATATTTTCAAAACTGAACAAATCAGTGTTAAATTCAATTTTAAAACTTCTATCATCCTCAGTATTATCAATACAAATTTTAAAAGCCTTCAAATTATTTTAATAGGCTTAAAATCCCAGACTTCATATTTTACCCGATTTTAGATTATTTAATTCAATAATTTAATTATCAAATATTAGTGATATTTGAATTCAAGTTAAAAACTTACTTTTTAATTATTTCAAATCAATTAAATATTCTAATCTAATTTGCTTAAAAATTCCGAGTCGTCACATTCCTACCCCCCTTAAAAGAATTTCGTCCCCGAAATTACTAGTTAGGAAGAATGGTCAAATACCCGTTACTATTTTCTAAAACCAAACTGTTCAACATCCTATTTTTATAAAAGACCCACTACCATTTTTACTAATCTTTCCCAACTTTCCCATAGTTTCAAACAATATTACGTACTCAATCATTCAAATTCCAATTTAAAACCAAATTTTGAATTATCAAAATTTTTCTAACTCTCTAAATTTCCGAAAAATTTCGCCAACGTCTCCTTTGCGCGGCTAGCTTGGTATAACTACAAAATGGCTCTACGGCCTCCCAAATCCAAAAAGAAAACAAAAGGCCAAGTGGCTAGATCCAAAAACCCAATCAAATTTCACAGAAATTTAAACACATACTTTTTGTCGAGCAATTCAAATTTATCTTCTAGGATCAAAACCAGTTTTCCTTTTCCTTTATAATACCTGTGAATCTTATCTAGCAATAATATCCAATCACAACATTCAAAATTATTTTATTGACTTCTTTACAAAATTTCAATATCTATTTATTCAAGCCCGTACGATGTACACATACCCTTTGTACGCAATATCAAATCGATCGCTCACTCGATCACACAATTTCACTTCCGAACTAGTATCGTCCACCCGACTTCTAGTGCGGACTCAGATCTGGTTTCTTGATCAGAAACCATCATTCTCCTTGAATAGTCACCAACTATGATAGAGAATTTCCAGAATCAATCAAAATTCCATATCCAGGGTTCGACGTCGAAAATCGAGTGAAAAATCCTAACTCGGAACGATAAAATTATCTTGAAATTCTGTGCTCGAATCTGGATCAAATAGCTATGCGAATAAAATAATATACGTACATCCTACGTATAAATTCCAGTTGATTATCAATTATATCAATTTCCTTTTTATTCGCATTTATTTTGATTGTTATTCACTTATTCACAATTCCCACAGTCACAAATATCAGTTTCAACCTTAATTCAATTATTCACTTAGCATACTTTCAATACCAAATTTACTTAAGAATTCATTATTCTCTTCTTAAGTTCAATATAAATATTTTACATACTTCTTACATTTATTTTCACTTTACCATTGAAGTTTATATTCATTACCAGTCACTTTGCCCTTACAATTCTATTTAAATTCAATTTGACTTCCACTTTGAATATCGAATTAGTTTCACTTACTAATTAATTTGAATCTCACGCTAAATGTTTATTTGCAAACTTTACTTTCTTTAGTCCTTTCGATTCCACTTACTTTACATTCACAGTTAAAATAGATTCCAATATTCAGTGTCAAATTCTATTTACTTAGCTTAAATCATTTGTCGTTAATGAAAATTTTCAACAATTTCAAAAAAATTCTAACTCCCAAAATTTTCGAATTTTTTTGGCAGGGTCTCCTTTGTATGAAGGAGCTTTTGCAATTTTACAAGATATATATATATATACACACACACACACACACACATCGACCCACACGGTCGGAAAACAGAAAAACAGTTCATATTTCCTATTTGTATTGCGTAGATGATGCAGCACGACCTATGGAAGCACAAGGCTTAGGTCGTTCACGAGTTAATGAAGGTCGGCCCCAACCTAAGGAGTCACGTGAGGAGGAGCTGCGAGTTAATGACGCCGCTTTGAGTCATCTGCGACCTAAAGAGTCATGAGTCAAGATGTGCCGACTTAACCAATCTTTAAGTCGTTCAGTTTTGTTAGGTTGTCTGCGACCTATAAATACGGGAGCTAACCATGAGGTGGCATGAGTTAAAAGCCAAGGACCTAATGATCTGCCACATTGTTGTAGTGAAGACTTAAGGGCTTAAGTCGGCTACGACTTAACAAAGCAAGGGGAAAGGAGCTACGACCTAAAGGGTTTCGAACTAAAGAGTTACGACCTACGGAAGAAGGTTAGGTCGGCAACGACCTAGCGTAAGTCGTAAGTGATGTATTATATTGTCATTCGTAAGTCGTTCTGTATTGAGTCGTTATGTTCTTGGGTCGTAGGTCGGCATAAAGATAAGTCGGCCGAATATTGTGATTAGTCGAATGTATTGTAACAGGTTGAGACGACTATTTGATAAGTCGTAAGTCGTGTACTGGACGAGTTGGGTTGATTGAGTCGTTGTATATATGTGTTTGTTGTAATTGGGGCGTGTAGTATCTGTTAGGTCGGCAACGACCTAGTTAAGTCGTGACATTGTAATTTGTTTGTTTCTTTTCCTTGAGTCGCTGAATGTTGAGTCGTGAGTCGTGAGTCATGAGTCAGCAACGACTTAAGGGGAGTTAAGTCGGCAACGACTTAAGGGTCAGGGTGTAAAAAAGCTATAAATAGGGCGTGTGTTGTACATTTTGTGGTTGTTGATTTTTGACTAAAACTTGCTTTGATTGCTGTGTGCTTTCATCTAAATTGGTAGTTGAGTGTGATCTCCTATCTCCACTTTCGGTTAATCGAGTGCGCTCGATTCAACGATTGTTGAAGCCAATTCACGGTATCAAGTGTGCTTGATCAACGTTTGAAGAATTGTAGATCTTCTTTCACGGTATCGTGCACGATCAACGTGTCGAAGATAGCTAGAATTCAGTGTCTTTGTGATCAACGAATTTGGGCATTTCAGTATCTTCAATCCACCGTTTGCTACTTTCATCGATCTATATCGTTTTGTTAATATCCGCTGCATCAGTTTTTGGTATCAGAGCTAGACTTAGCCAATCATAGCTAAGCCGAGTCTTGGAGCCAAGGAGTTTGAAGTTGGTGTTCATCGTGTTCATCTTGAAGTTGCAACAAGTTAGAAGTTTCCGATTCATTTCTTTTGGATCAAAGTTTGGAAGTTGTTTGAATTTGATTTGTGGTGAAGTGTTGAGGCCGAGCCAAGTCAAGTTGGAGCCGTATACTGAAGTTCAAACATACCGCCAAGAAGAGCTAATCGTCATCAAAATGTTGAAGCGTTGTATAGAAGAGAAGAAGCCGAGCAAATGGAACAACGTATCAATGAGAAGTTTGATGAAGGCATTGGAAAGTTAGAGAAGTTGATGAATGATTTGAATCAAAATCAAAGGAGGAGATCACCAATCTCGAACCATGGAGGAAACCGAGTTTCGCCATCGGTTACGGAAGTGAGAAGGGTATCACCGCAATCTTTTAGAGAAAGAAGAGAAACATCAATTTCATCAAGGAGAGATCACCATGACTATGGACATGAAGAGAGGAGAACTCCACGTGAGTTTGAAGATGAGCCATGTAGAGATGAAGAGAGACATAGTAGAAGAGACATGCGTAATCAAAGGGATGTTAATGGTCGAGATCAATATAGACGTACATTTGATTTTGATGAAGAGGGTGATAGAGCTAGCATTCATTATCGAGATCGAGACCAAGTTCGAAATTCTTATCGGGATATAGATGATGATCGTCGATGGGAATCAGGTATGAAGATGGAAATTCCAGAGTTCAAGGGTGGAATGATAGCTGAAGAATTTCTTGATTGGTTATCTAATGTTGAAGAGATCTTTGATTTCAAAGAGGTTTCGGAGAATCGTCGAGTGAAGTTGGTTGCTACTAGGTTGAGGGGAAGAGCTTTAGCATGGTGGCAGCAGACTAAACTTACACGAGAACGGATGGGGAAGTCAAAGATTGAGTCATCGGAGAAGAGAAGAAGTTAATGACAGATACATTTTTACCTTACAACTATCAATCACTTATGTACCAGAGATTGCAGAATCTAAGGCAAGGACGCTGTTAATGATTATGCTGACGAATTTTATCAACTGATTGCTCGAAATGACATTATGGAGACAGAGGAACAGCTGACTGCTAGGTTTGTCGGAGGGTTGAGGATGCAGATTCAAGATATGGTGAATATGTTTGATCCTAGATCTGTAGCAGAAGCACATCAGAAAGCGTTGGCTTGGGAGAAGCAGGGAAGACATGGAGGTGGTGTGTTTACTAATTCTAACGATCAAGTGAAGGGTGCTAGTGGGAATTCCAATGTTTTGAAAGCTGTCAGTAAACCAGGGTTGAATGAAGTTGCGAAGGCAAAGGTCAACAACAGTTTCAAATGTTATAATTGCCAGGAAGTGGGTCACAAGAGTAATGAATGTCCGAAGCCGAAGAAACGAACTATGATTGCTGAAGTTGAAGGTGAGTATGATGGTGAAGGTTATTCTAGTCTAGTAGAGGAGGAAGAACAGGATATTGCATCAGGAGATGAAGGATGTAATCTAATGATGAGGAGTTCTCGTTTAATACCGAAGCAAGAAGAAGAGGCTAGTTGGTTGAGGAGTAACATCTTTCAGTCAACATGCACTATTCTGGGAAAAGTTTGTAAATTTGTGATTGATGCGGGAAGTTGTGACAATATCATTTCTACTGAAGCTGTGAGGAAGTTGATGTTGAAGACAGAGAAACATCCAAATCCTTACAAGTTAGCATGGTTGAGAAAAGGAGGAGAGGTGAAGGTGGACAGGCGAGTTAGAGTTTCATTTTCCATTGGGAAGAAATATAAAGACGAGGTTTGGTGTGATGTGGTGGAGATGGATGTTTGTCACTTGCTTTTGGGAAGACCATGGCAGTATGATCGAGCAGTGCAACATGACGGTCGGACCAATAGCTACAGTTTTATGTTTGAAGGTGTTACGATTATTTTGGTTCCAAAGAAGAGACAACAAGAAGAAAGCAAGTCGGAGGAGATTGAGGAGCTCAAGACTTTGTTGACTTTGAAGGAATTTATTGAAGAAGTAGAGGAGAGTCCATAGGTGTTTTTGTTGATTAGACATGAAGCCACCGAATCTGTAGAAGTTCCAGAGGAAGTCAAGCCAGTATTGGAAGAATTCAGTGATGTGTTTCCTGAAGAGTTGCCAACGGAGTTACCACCGTTGAGGGATATTCAGCATCAGATTGATCTTGTGTCAGGGGCAGTGTTACCACACAGGCCGCATTACAGAATGAGTCCTAAGGAGCATGAAGAACTAAGGAGGCAAGTGGAGGAGTTGTTAGAACAGGGGCGTGTTCAGGAGAGCTTGATTCCTTGTGCAGTGCCAGCTTTATTGGTACCCAAGAAGGATGGTTCGTGGAGAATGTGTACGGATAGTCGGGCTCTAAATAAGATCATTGTGAGATACAGATTTCCTATGCCGAGGTTTGATGATTTGATTGACCAGTTGAGTGGAGCTGTTGTGTTTTCAAAGATTGATTTGAAGAGTGGATACCATCAAATTCGTATTAGACCGGGTGATGAATGGAAGACTGCTTTTAAAACCAGGGAAGGATTATACGAATGGTTGGTTATGCCGTTTGGTTTATCAAATGCACCGAGTACTTTTATGAGAGTGATGAACCAGATTTTCAGACCATTCATTGGGAAGTTTGTAGTAGTTTACTTTGATGATATTTTAATCTATAGTGGGAGTATGGAAAAGCATGTCCAGCATTTGCGTGAAGTACTGTTGATTCTACGACAGGAGAAACTTTATGCTGCAACAAAGAAGTGTGTGTTCATGACGCACAGTGTTTTATTTCTGGGGTATGTTCTGTCAAAGGATGGTATTCAAGTGGATGAAAATAAAGTGGAAGCTGTCAGAAGTTGGCCACCACCGAAGACAATTACTGAAGTACGAAGTTTTCATGGATTGGTATCTTTCTATCGAAGATTCATTCCACATTTTAGTAGTGTGATGGCACCTATAACCGATTGCATGAAGGGAAAGCAGTTTGTATGGTCAGAAGAAGCAGGGGTTGCTTTTGAGCGAATCAAGGAACTGTTGACGACAATACCAATTCTTGTATTACCAGACTTTCAGTTGTTGTTTGAACTACACACTGATGCATCAAAGGTTGGGGTTGGTGGAGTTTTGAGTCAGAAAGGAAGACCAGTTGCTTATTTCATTGAGAAGTTATCAGGAGCTAAGTTGAGATATAACACTT
The DNA here is from genome assembly GCA_030765085.1 of Allium cepa. Lineage (NCBI taxonomy): Eukaryota > Viridiplantae > Streptophyta > Magnoliopsida > Asparagales > Amaryllidaceae > Allium > Allium cepa. The sequence goes on along the minus strand of CM060930.1, from coordinate 69,344,874 downwards.
ATTATGTTGAGTTTTACGCAATTGTTCAAGCAGAGAAGCATTGGAGACATTATCTGTTTCAGAAGGAGTTTGTTCTTTATACGGATCATGAAGCTTTGAAGCATTTGCAAGGGCAGGATAAAATTTCAGCTAGGCACACTTCATGGATCGCGTATTTACAACAGTTTACTTTTGTTGTTAAACACAAATCAAGGGTGACAAATCGTGTAGCTGATGCATTGAGCAGGAGAAATCATTTGTTGACGACAATGAAAGTTGAAGTGACAGGGTTTGAACTATTGCTAGAATTGCTTGAAGACGATCCTTACTTTATGAAATTTGTTGAGAAAGTCAAGGACGGGGGAACTGATGAATTCTTGTTGGTCGATGGGTTCTTGTTCAAGGGGAATCAATTGTGCATACCAGAAGGTAGTTTGAGAATGAAGATTATCAAAGAGTTACATGAAGAAGGACATGTTGGACGGGATCGCACTTTACAGTTAATTTCACAATCTTATTTTTGGCCGTCGATGAGAAAACAGGTAGAGAGATTTGTGGAGAGATGTCACGTTTGTCAAGTTTCGAAAGGAACAGCTACAAATGCGGGTTTGTATATGCCTTTACCTGTTCCTACAAAACCTTGGGTGGACATTAGTGTGGATTTCGTATTGGGTTTGCCGAGAACGCAAAGGGGAAATGACTCGATATATGTTGTGGTGGATCGTTTCTCGAAGATGGTACATTTTGTTGCTTGTAAGAAAACGGCGGATGTTGTTCATGTTGCTTAGTTGTTCTTTAAGGAAATCTATCGTTTACATGGGTTGCCGGAGTCTATTGTTTCAGACAGGGATACCAGATTTTTGAGTCATTTTTGGCTAAGTTTGTGGAAGATGGTTGGAACGAAGCTAAACTTTAACAGCGCTTATCATCCGCAAATAGATGGACAGACAGAAGTTGTCAACAGATCGTTGGGAAATTTGTTGCGATGTCTTGTGAAGGACAATCTGAAGAGTTGGGACACAAAGTTATGCCAAGCAGAGTTTGCTCATAATCATGCAGTGAATCGTAGTACGGGATTCGGTCCATTTCAGATTGTATATTCAAATTTACTCAGGGGACCGTTGGATTTAGCAGTAGTACCACAAACGAAGGGGATGGTTAAACGAGCTGTAGACTTTGTTGATGGGTTGACTGAATGTCATAAAATCGTTCAGGAGCGATTGGAGAAAGCAAATGAGAAGTATAAAAGATTTGCAGATATGAAGCGAAGAAGTGTTTAGTTTAATGAGGGAGATTTGGTATATGCCGTGTTGACAAAGGATCGTTTTCCAGTAGGTGCTTATAACAAGTTGAAAGCCAGGAAAATTGGTCCTGTAGAAGTTGTGAAACGGATTAATGAAAATGCTTATAAGTTGAAGCTGCCGGAGGATGTGTACACTTCTGATGTGTTCAATGTTAAACATCTTGTGCCATATTATGGAGATGAACGATCTGATGTGGAAGAATTTACAAATTCGAGGACGAATTTTTCTCAACCAGGGGAGGATGATGCAGCACGACCTATGGAAGAACAAGGCTTAGGTCGTTCACGAGTTAATGAAGGTCAGCCCCGACCTAAGGGTCACGTGAGGAGGAGCTGCGAGTTAATGAAGCCGCTTTGAGTCATCTGCGACCTAAAGAGTCACGAGTCAAGACGTGCCGACTTAACCAATCTTTAAGTCGTTCGGTTTTGTTAGGTCGTCTACGACCTATAACTACGGGAGCTAACCATGAGGCGGCACGAGTTAAAAGCCAAGGACCTAATGATCTGCCACATTGTTGTAGTGAAGACTTAAGGGCTTAAGTTGGCTACGACTTAACAAAGCAAGGGGAAAGGAGCTACGACCTAAAGGGTTTCGAACTAAAGAGTTATGACCTACGGAAGAAGGTTAGGTCGGCAACGACCTAGAGTAAGTCGTAAGTGATGTAATATATTGTCATTCGTAAGTCGTTCTGTATTGAGTCGTTATGTTCTTGAGTCGTAGGTCGGCATAAAGATAAGTCGGCCGAATGTTGTGATGATTCGAATGTATTGTAACAGGTTGAGTCGACTATTTAATAAGTCGTAAGTCGTGTACTGGACGAGTTGGGTTGATTGAGTCGCTGTATATATGTGTTGTGTTGTAATTGAGGCGTGTAGTATCTGTTAGGTCGGCAACGACCTAGTTAAGTCGTGACGTTGTAATTTGTTTGTTTCTTTTCCTTGAGTCGCTGAATGTTGAGTCGTGAGTCGTGAGTCATGAGTCGGCAATGACTTAAGGGGAGTTAAGTCGGCAACGACATAAGGGTCAAGGTGTAAAAAAGCTATAAATAGGGCGTGTGTTGTACATTTTGTGGTTGTTGATTTTTGAATAAAACTTGGTTTGATTGCTGTGTGCTTTCATCTAAATTGGTAGTTGAGTGTGATCTCCTATCTCCACTTTCGGTTAATCGAGTGCGCTCGATTCAAACGGTATCAAGTGCGCTTGATCAACGTTTGAAGAATTGTAGATCTTCTTTCATGGTATCGTGCGCGATCAACGTGTCGAAGATAGCTAGAATTCGGTATCTTTGTGATCAACGAATTTGGGCATTTCAGTATCTTCAATCCACCGTTTGCTACTTTCATCGATCTATATCGTTTTGTTAATATCCGCTGCGTCAGTAGGTGTACCTTATTTAGCATTTTAAAGCAAGCAGCTATTTATTTAAGCAATTAGCGCAGTCAAAACCAGTCAAACGACTTCCAAAAACCTGTACTTACTCATTTTAAACATGTTAGTGTCAAATATACAAAGTTTATCAACAACTTTCTTAATTTCAATAGCCAACGCTTGTATAATATAAGCAATATCCACTAAACCCTTCCATAAGCAAATTTATAAGGTTCTAATGCAAATTTAAATGCTTTGATTTAAATGGTTTACACTTCATTGCTTACATTCAATTCATTTTAAATCCAACTAAACTCATGTTTATTACAATTGATTCAAAAACCAATTTTATTTCTTATATTAGCTCATTTGAGTCAACGACGACCATTACTAAGCAGATTCAATGATATTCACTCAATAAAATATCCCTTCTAGTTTATACTACTTAAAATTGATACCAATTCAATTTTTGCTGTATTTTGTTCCATTTCTAATTGATTCCATTCAATTTATTTCATATTCCATATTCATATTTATCTTATTTTAATCCATTTATAAATCTTGGAACAACCCATTTCCAAACCATCCTATTCGATTCAAAAGATTACACAACTCTCCACTTAACTCAATTTCATTCTTAGTCCAAACAAACTCATTTAAATGCAAATAATCCCAAAAGCAATCCAACTCCCATTTTCCGAAGTCAAATTCTCATTAATATAACTTACGTTAATTAACTCAATTAATATTTCCATTTACCAAACAAGTTGTATTAAAATCATTTCATAAAACTCGACACAATAATTTCACAATTTTTACTTAAATCAAGCTTTTATTCAAATATTACTTAAGTTATTTTATTTTCTCGTCAAGTTATTTCAACTCTTAAACTCAAGTTATATATATATATATATATATATTTTATAAGCACTTTCCAATTTAAATCCTAAATTTGATTTCAATTACCAATCAATTTTGATTTCAACTCAATTAATAGTCAATTTCTTCCATTCTAATTCATTTGCAATCAATTTAATTTAATTTAATTTGAGTTCATTGCCAGCTCCATTCGTTTAAATTAAATTAGTATATCTCATTGAATCAATATGAATTCTAATTCACATTCAATAATTTATTTCTGAATTCCTTTCACTTCATAACGAGGCCATTTCCAATTTATCTCTACTTAGATTTTTATTTGCAATATAAATCATTTTTATGTTAATTCAATTCCATTCAACCTCGACTCAAATTTAATTTACTCAAATTTAATTTAATTACAATTTCAAGTTGAATTTCTATTAATAACTCGAGCTTTACTTTCAATTTCTATCATTTATTCACAACTCAAATTTTTATTAACCAACTCGAGTTCCATTTCCATTTCCACATTCCATTAACTAATTTATTACCAATTAGTTTATTCAAATTTTATACCCAATATTTGATTTTCATCTCAAAAATCATGTTAACTATTTTACCGGGGTTCAATCTATTTTATAATTTAAGTTTTGGATTTTATTCATTTCCCGAAATACAAAACAATTTCATTTTGACTTATTTATTCCATATCTAACTTTTTATAAGTCACACATTTATTTATATTTAGGTTTCATCTATTTACAATCAATCCCATTCGCATTTTACTTTTTAACTCGGAATTATACCTTTTGTTTAGCCAATATATTTTTATTATTCCATAAACATTTAAACAAAATTCCAAAGTTAAACAATTTTCCAAAATTTCAATATCACCTTAGAATTCAACTATATCCAAAAACCTTTTGCACATCCAATTATCCCTTTGAATTTCAAAACCAAACCCAGTTCGCAAACAATTCCAATTTTAAACAATTTGGTAGCAATTTCTCTTCTAGAAACTCGAAAATAAACTTCGATGATGCTGCAGTCATCACCGAAATTATTTTCCAGCGATCGAAAGAGAATTAAATGCTTTTATCCCTTTAAAATCCCTTTCAAATATTTTTAAATTCCAAATTCTCCATATTCAATTCCAATTCAAAAATATTCCCGAAATAATACCATTATTATTTCTTCAAAACTTTTGAAAACCATTTCCAAATCTAAAGGAATTTAAACCCTTTTCCAAAATTCCAGATTTGAAATCCATCAAATTTATATTCCAACATTACTCTGGGATTTTATTTCCAATGTTAAATCACATTCATAGTTTATATTTACAAATTCTCTAGAGGTTTATTTCAATTTAAAAATTACACTTATAATCTATATTTCAAATTTCATTTGTTATATAAATTTATTCTTCAACTTTGGTTATAAGTTTTCAATTCTTTATTCAATTTCTACATAATAGTGTTAATAATTTAATATTATCATTACTGAACAATCAAGCATCCAAATACTATAATACTTTACAAAAATTATATTCTTTTTATATACTAAAATAATTTGGGTAAAATTATTTCATTTACCCTATTTTGAAACAACACCGTGTCGAATTGTTCTATTCAAGTGTTTAGAGATCCCTATCAATAACTTTAATTACTCGTATTGACCAGAATCCATAAACTACTCAATAAACCAATCAACACAATATAAAACCATTTTATATTCACTAACAAATACACGCTCATATCTATTAATACACTCAAACTCATTCTAGAGTACTATTGACTCTATTTCAATCAGTAATTCCCACCAGAGCCAAGGTTATCACCAACCTATGCTCTGATACCAAGTGTAACGGCCTGCAAATCCGTACCCCTTGAGTTAACACTATTCTACCTAAATCAGCTCAAGTTGTACAGAAATACGAACCATTTGTGTTAAAGAAGAAGAGGTAGAAGAAGAAAATAGAAAACAACATCAGAATCTAACCATCGCAGCGGAATAAAATGTAATAGATAGTAATTAAACTTTACTCAAAAGTAAATGCATCTGTTTACATATCACATCATCAGAGTACATCAATCACAAGTCAATAATATCATACAACTGGATACACAACAACTCAACACAGCGGAATATATATATATATATATAAACAAGTACGGGTGTACGTATCGTCATCTTGCTCGTCTCCCGAGCTCCACAGCATCAAAACCTGTATCCTGTAATACTCGGTCTGCCCCGAGCATTATAGTTAAATAACACCCGAGTCAGTCTGGATTACCAGCGTGAGAAAATCACACTCAATTGATTATTAAAGTTTCAAAAATCCTTTAAAAAACAAAAGCATCTCGTAAGACCACGCCACAAATAAACATGTCGGGTTTTTACCTTATGATAGCTAAAACATTTTTATAGAAATCCTCTGATATTACAATAGGGTCTATATACAAATACTTAATAAATAGCCGAAATTGTTACATGACTAAATTCCAGCTACTAGCCACAAAGTGGGTAATACAAACAAAACTCGTACAAGGCTCGTAGGGAGAATGGATTTCCAACTAATGACTAGGCATTGGGGTACCACCAGCCACAGTATGGGGCCTAGATCACCGTACCGAGGAGTACGCCCGCTCCCCTGCAACACAAGGCCGGGACTATCCCTTACTGGATAATCCCGAGTGAGATCACCCCGCTGTTGGGATCAGTAACCACCCACTAAGCCGAAATAAAAAGGGACATCTAGACATGAATGACCTCACCCTGCTTGGGTGCTACCCACCTAGCCTTGCTGCATAACCCCTGATTTTCAGTCATTCCCATTTGATGAGGCTTGAGGTTAAGCGTTACCTTTTAAGAACATATCCCTTAGAATGCCCATTGTCCACCTGACGATGTTTCGCAAGCATTCATCCATACAAGTCCGTCCCGGGTTCGAACTGAACCGAAGGCACTATTCCTACTACATCCATTTTGGAAATATCCTCAGGATTAGTAGCGACTAGCCCTTGCACTTCACTGCTCCATCTTCGAATCCAAAATCTTTTTTCACGAAAACGTACAAACCGGATCGAAGTGGTTTTCGAGAAATAAATCTCAATCCCGGTCTCTTCGAAACGATCAACGCATTTGTCCAATATTGATAGTCGGTTATTTAACTATCAATTTCTATTCACAACCATCCATCAAACAATAAATAATTTTCCACATTATTTATTTATCTCAAAAAAAATATCTTTACAAGATATATTTTCACTTTTCAAATTCCTTTGAAAACAATTTTCAAAACTATCTGCCTTTCTCAGAATAAATTCCAAGTATTTCTATTTCCACTGGAATCACCAAGCACAAAACTAGATTTTCTAAATTAATTTAAAACACTTTACTTCTAATAAATATACTTTAAAACATTCAAGTTAAAATTACTTTAATAATTTGTTAAAAATACATACTATATGAATATTTGAAAGTAAGGTTACTTAATAAAATATAAAACTAAATTTTCACTCTTAGAAACAAAATACTAAGTCACCCTTTAAATAATTACTGCCATAATAGATTAAAAAGGAAAGACTTATTTTAGAGTTTAAATATTAAGAAATAATAAATTTTCCAAAACTTGCTCTTCAAAACAACTTTAAAACCTTTAATTTATATTTAAAAATTTACTTTAAAAATGTACTTGGTTATCCAGAGAAAAATTCCAACATCAATCACTTAAATTGTGACGACCGCCCATGACTCCTGCACCAAACAAGGAAATAGTGCGCTGTAAAGTGTGCCGGCCGCCATGGACGATCATCAAGGTAAGGTAAACACAGAATAATCTATCGTATTACTCACAGCGCGCATGGATAAAATACAATAGAAAAGTATACATAGTGAAGCTCCATAGAACAGAATCTCATCATATAAACCCATAATAGTTTGGTACAACAATCTGAATAGTCAATACATCAAGCCTCACTACATAACACTCAGAGAATCATACAAACAACGGAACATCCAGTACATATAGCAAGAAAACAATATGCAAAAGCCTCCAGCTCGTCTTCATCATCAACAGCGTTGGTCACTAAGAACAGCATCTGTCACCTGCTACCTAGTCTGCCCATCCCAAAACGGATGAACAGCCCAAGGTAATAAGAGTTGAACATAAAACCTTGAGTCGGACAAAAGTCCTAGTGAGCAGTAAATCAACTATCAAACATACCAAAAGAGCATAAAGGGTAAAAAGGAATAGGAACCCAACCATCCCACTCCACCTCTTTCTACAGTGATAGCCCCAGACCCACTAAGCAGAAATAAACATAGCAAAGCAGACATTTAAAGTAAAACAATTATCACTCGAGTCAAGGTCGATGTTTTCCAAGCACAAACCCCCAAGGCCTAAACCAAGATCAGATAAGCACCCATAAAACATCGCTCTTGAGACCGAGTGATGATACAACCAAAGCATCCAAACATACATGACTCTGGCTATCACTGTTATCATTGCTTCGATATCACCATTAATTGAATGACCGGCTCATTATTTCATCCATCCGTCAAGGGCTAATGGTAACCCCGGTTCTAGACATAACTCCGCACGTCATCGTGACCCGTGCCTAGGACTATCGAATCTGCCCAGAGTACTAGACCATTAACTATTAGTCTTGGGACTATCGAATCTGCCTAACGTACTCTTGCTTTGAGCATGCTAGAACCTTCAACAACGATGAGATCTCAGCCTTCTAGTCATCCTCCTCGACGACTATTTCCATACCAGCTCAAGCGCCTCTCAAGCCAACCATTATCCACAAAACTCGAACCATTTCTCCGAGTTATCAACAGGCTTGGGATGATCCCGTCTGGATTAAACCAAGGCTATCTCACATCATGCTTTGCTTCATCGCATCATAGCAAAGTCCCATCTCAATATCATGCTTTGCCTCATCGCATCATAGCAAAGTCCCATCTCAACATCATCATCAAATCTATCCATATGAGGTTTATCATCCACTTCATATGCCACGAGCAGCTTTCCTTATTCAAGAGCCTTTCCACTTAGCTTTTGAATCATCTTTGACCAACTTGTCCAAATCAAATCATCAATCAACTAATTTCTAACAATCAATCAAATCAACCATTACTCCAAGTAATCAATCATTCAAACAAGATCTAAATAAACAGTTATAACAACAATGGCAATTTCGTAAATAAAGAGTCCAAATCTAACAAGCATGAATTCTAAGTAATATCTTGATGAATGAACTAGCATAGGTTAACATGTAGTAAAATGGATATCAAAACTTTATGAACGATGGATCTACATGCAGACTTAAGGAAAATGCATGAAATCACTATCTTTAACACACAAACAAGCCACCGATCCAATATACTCCTTTGGGTCCGTGTGAAAGATAACCACCACTCAACGAATCACCTAAACACCTCAAAAGCAACAAACTCCAGATCCGGACAGCAAAGGATCTAGCTTGATCCGACAAGATTTCCCTTCAAACGAAGAAATCTCTCTTCGATGGATGCAGATCTTCAACTTTGGCTCTTGGATCTTCGATTTGACCTTCAATCTTGGATGGAAGGAAGCACTAGATTAGAGTAGAGAAAAGAAGTGAAGAAGTGTTGTAGTCGAGCTCTCAAAATAGCAGCACCTCGTCGCTTCAAAATCCGGATCCCAAAAATGAAGATAGGCACTTCTATTTATAGGCCAAACCTAAGAGTCATTCGCCCCTATGAGTCGTTCACGACTCAACAATCCCCATGACTTACGACTCATCAATCCGCATGGCCTACCGACTCAACCCTCTACACGACCTAGCTTAAACACGACCTAACGACTCAAGCCACTGAACACAGGAGACGATCTACCGACTCAAGCCTATGCGCGACTTAACACATGCGCGTGACTTAACACACACGGTCTAACACTTAGGCACGACCTAAGACTCAACAGGATACGACTTAGCGACCTAACACACTACCGCATTTCTACCTAAGTCCTAAGTCATTTGGACGACTGAACGACTCAACGACTTACGACTCAACGACATACGACTCAACAACACACACGGCTTAGCAACCCAGCGACCTAACACCCTTGCCTTCATGCGACCTACGACCTAAGCCTTATCTCGTCCATGACCTAACTACAAACACAGGGTCTCACGACCTAAACTTCAACGACCTAAGCCATCTTCCTTAAGCCGTCCAACCAACCTATCTCCCTCTTAGGTCGTTAACCCGCTAGTTTCCCTTAAGTCGCTAGACATTAAGCCGCTTACTAACTTAAGCCGTTAACCCTTAAGTCGTTAGTTCCCTTAGGTCGGCCAAACCCCTAAGTCGCTCCACCGACTCATGTTACAACTCGACGCAACCCTGGACGACTCATCTCTGGACGACATAAGCTCCAAACAACTTAAATTCTAAACGACTTAACAACACTATCAACCTAATGACAACAGTTCTATGATTCTTCGATCCGTAAAAATACGGGTCGTTACATTCTCTCCCCCTTAGGAATTTCGCCCCCGAAATTCCAAGCAAACAAGAGCAACCAAAACTATTCTACATGCCTACCATCCATAGCAATCAACAAACCATGCGTCTAATTACTAGCCTAGCATGCAGAATTCTAAGACTAGAACAAGTTACAAATTCATGAGATGTCACGACACCTTAGGGCCATACCTCGAAGAGTTCAGGATGAGCTGCCTTCATACTCTCTTCCTCCTCCCATGTACAGTCGTTAACATCATCACTCCATTGTACCTTGAGCAACTTGACTACCTTCCTCCTAAGCTGTTTCGTGTCAGTTTCCACAACACGAAGCGGCTTACGAGGTCTCTCAACGACTGGATCAACTTCTAAATCTTCATAGCTATCAGCAAAAACCACTGTACTTGGGTCGTGCACATACTTCCGTAGATACGATACATGAAAAACATTGTGCACACCCGACATCTTTTCCGGTAACTCCAACTTATAAGCGAGCTTTCCAATTCGCTCGACGATCGGGAATGGTCCAACAAATCGGAGTCAATTTTCCTTTCTTCCCGAATCAAATAACATTCTTCAGTGGAGAAATCCTTACAAAAACCATATCACCTACGTCGAATTCCAAATCCTTACGACGCTTATCGGCATAACTTTTCTAACGGTCCTGGGCTGCCTTCATTCGTCGCCGAATGATCTCTATACAATCCGATGTCTGTTGAATCATTTCTGTCCCAAGTATCAACTTTTCTCCTGTTTCCAACCAACATGTCGGAGAGTCACACGGTCTTTCATACAATGCTTCATACGGTGCCATACCAATACTTGACTGGTAATTGTTATTATATGAAAATTCCACCAAATGAAGATAATCTTCCCATGATCCTCCGAAGTCCAAAACACATGCTCTGAGGAGATCTTCCAAAACTCGGTTGACTCTCTCGGTCTGACCATCTGTTTGGGGATAATAAGCTGTTCTCAAACACAACTCGGTTCCCAAAACTTCCTGGAAGCTCTTCCAAAATCCACTAGTGAACAATGGGTCTCGATCGCTCACTATACTCTTCGGAATACCATGGAATCGAACTATCCACTTAACATACAACTCAGCCAACTTCAATGCAGTCCTGGTTGATCGAACAGGAATGAATCTTGCACTCTTAGTCAATCGATCTATGATGACCCAAATCCCTTCATTTCCTGCTCTGGTTCTAGGTAGACCATCGATAAAATCCATCGATATTTGCTCCCACTTCCATGTAGGAACTTCTAACGGCTGAAGCAATCCACTTGGCTTCTTCTGTTCGGCTTTTACCAACTGGCAGTTCATACATTTGGAAATAAAATTTTCAACATCCTTCTTCATACCTTCCCAATAATAGGTTCTCTTCATATCCCGATACATCTTATTTCCACCTGGATGAATTGTTAACTTCGAGTGATGACTTTCCTTCAGAACTTCATTTCTCAATTCATCTATATCGGGAACAACTAGTCGTCCTTGTTTCCGTAGCCAACCCTCTCGATCGACCTCGAATCCTTTATTCTTCTCTGGATCCAATCCAGATTCCAAATCACGGATAATTTTGACAAGCTTATCGTCTCGCTTTTGGCTCTCGCCAATTCTTTCCACAAGAGTAGGTCTTATCGATAAGTTTGCCAACATCTCAGGTTCCAATTCACATCTGGGCCTGAAGTCAAATCTATCCAAATACTTGAGACTCTTCCATTCCGAAAATATGACTCCCAATCCTGCATGTCTTCGACTTAACGCATCTGCCACTGCGTTACCTTTTCCCGGAGTATAGGCTATACCAAAATCATGTGATGCTAAAAATTCTAGCCATCGTTGCTGTCGAAGATTCAAATTCTTTTGGGAGAAAAGATACTTCAATGACTTATGATCTGTAAACAACTCGAACCGAGCTCCCAATAGGTAATGTCTCCACATCTTCAGAGCAAATACAATCGCCGCTAATTCCAAATCATGAGTCTGATAATTCTTTTCATGCGGCTTCAGTTGTCGACTTGCATATGCAACAACTTTATCCTTCTGCATTAGCACTGCTCCAAGTCCAGTACCACATGCATCAGTGTAAACCACCATCTCATCATTTCCACTTGGAATAGTCAAAACGGGAGAACTTGTCAGTCGCTCTTTCAGGATTCCGAAAGCTTGTTCACACTTAGCATCCCATCTGAACACTTGGTTCTTTTTCGTCAATCATGTTAATGGTGTAGCTATCTTGGAAAAGTCTTTGAAAAACCGACAATAATATCCTGCTAATCCAAGAAAACTTCTCACATCAGATGCATTCTTAGGTCTAACCCAATCCTGGATTGCTGCCACCTTGGCGGGATCAACCGCTATTCCATTTCCAGATATAATATGACCTAAGAACCTCACTTCACTCTTCCAGAAGTGACACTTCGCAAACTTATCCTTCAGCTGATGTTTCCGCAAGATTTCCAAAACAATACGCAAGTGCGTCTTGTGCTCTTTTTCAGTTCTAGAATAAATCAAAATATCATCCACGAACACAAGTACAAACTTGTTCAACTGATCTATGAACACTCTATTCATAAGATCCACAAAATATGCTGGTGCATTGGTCAATCCAAACGGCATTACCAGCCACTCATACAAACCGGATGGTGTCCTGAAAGCAGTCTTCGGCACACTATCCTTTGCCACTCTCAACTAGTGAAATCCCGTTGCCAAGTCCATCTGAGAAAACACCTTAGCTTCGTGAAGCTGATCAAACAAGTCATCTATTCTCGGCAATGGATACTTGTTCTTCTTAGTCACTTTATTCAGCTCACGATAATCCACACACAACCTCAACGATCTATCCGCTTTGGTTGCAAACACAACTGGTGCTCCCCATTCGGATACACTACGCCGAATGAATCCTTTCTGTAAAAGGTCATCAATTTGCACCTTCAACTCTTGCTGTTTCCTAGGCGCCATTCGCCTAAGAGGCATCACAATAGGTCTGGCTCCTTCAACTAGATCGATACGAAACTCGATCTCTCTATGCGGCGGTAACCCTTTGACCTCGTCAAAGGCATCCTCAAATCCATTCACAATAGGCACCGATGACAGTCCATCCCGTGGAACAACTAGCGAATACATGAAGCTCATGAAGATGCCTTCTTCATGCTTACATCGTATCACAACCCTTCGCCCCTCCACATTCTCGACTGTCACCTCCAGCCTCTTACAATCAACCCTTGCCGCATACTTCCTAAGCCAGTCCATACCCAAAATAATTCCGAACCCCGCAAAGTTCAGAACAAAACAATCACAAACAAAAGAGCAATCATGACTCGATACAACAAGACCACGACATACCATACACAAACAAGACGAAACCCCAACTGGATTAGTCACAACCAATGGTCTATCAACAATATCCGGTTCCAAACCCAACCGGCCTACAAGTTCACTACAAACAAAGGAGTGCGACGCCCAGTATCAAATAACACTGTAACTGGAACACCACAAATGGAAAGAGTACCTTGAACCACCACAATCTTTCCTTTCTCTTCCGCGGTAGGAGCTCTCGAAGACGATGGCACAGCCCCCAAAGCATAAGCTTGCACAATCTGTTTGTCCTTCCTCGGTTCCAGACAATTCCTCCTAATATGCCCCAGCTTGTCACAGTTGTGGCACTTCACCGGCACTCTCGGATTCTTACAATCTCTGGAGAGATGACCCTTCTGCTGACAGTTGTAGCAGGTCACTTCACCCTTCGGCTTTTTCTGGTCATCCTTACTCTTCTGTTGCTGCTGCTTCCTCTTCTTGTTTCCACACTGCTGTAGTTTAGACCCTTCCTTGGTTACAGCAACAACAGATCCTTCTTTAGGAAACCAATTCTCATGCCTGAGAGCTTTCTCCACAAGCTTCTCAAACGGATCGTCCAAATGATCCACCAACTGCCTCCCAAGATAACTGTCCAAGCCTGTCACAAACTTCTCATTCTTCTGATATGGAGATTCAATATACGACCGAGCATACTTGGACAAGGCTTCAAACTCTGAAACATACTCAAGAACTGGTCTTCCACCTTGCTTGAGTTCCACAAACTTCTTGAACAGAACAAATTTATGAGCTATAGAAATGAACTTAGCCTCAAATCTGGCTTGGAATTGCTCCCAAGTAATCTCTTCCTCCGGAGTATCAATGGTGATAGAGTTCCACCAATCAGAAGCTCTCCCTTGAAGCTGTCTTGATGCAAGCTTCCTCTTAGTTGCATCCTCAATTCCCAAGTCACCAAAGATCCTTCTACAAGCAACTATCCATCTCTGGACCTCAATGGTTGATTCTGTTCCCAAGAAAACCTTTCCTCCAAGAGCAGTATAGTCTTTGCACGACTTAGCAAAATCCACTGGTTTTGGGGCTTGAACCTGAACTCCAACATCTACTGATTGCCTCGGAGCTAGCATCCTTCTCATGATCGAAGTCATCATGGCCTCGAACATAAAAGCGTAATCAGCAGCCCCCTCAACAGCACGGCCTTCCCTAGCAGTTGGTCTCCCTCTTCGACTCATTCCTAATATCTATAAGAAAATGATTAATACACCTTGAGAACAACTGCCTAAAGGAGTTCAAATCCTTCTAAGCTACTATATTATATATAGTAATCATCCATCAAAATTACAATTACGTCTCTCTTACGTAGTTACGTCAGCGAGCGTTGGCTAAAATCGATTAACCTGGCACTGATACCAAATGTGACGACCGCCCATGACTCCTGCACCAAACAAGGAAATAATGCGCTGTAAAGTGTGCCAGGCCGCCATGGACGATCATCAAGGTAAGGTAAACACAGAATATTCTATCGTATTACTCACAGCGCATGGATAAAATACAATAGAAAAGTATACATAGTGAAGCTCCATAGAACAAAATCTCATCATATAAACCCATAATAGTTTGGTACAACAATCTGAATAGTCAATACATCAATCCTCACTACATAACACTCAGAGAATCATACAAACAGCGGAACATCCAGTACATATAGTAAGAAAACAAAATGCAAAAGCCTCCAGCTCGTCTTCGTCATCAACGGCATTGGTCACTAAGAACAGCACCTGTCACCTGCTACCTAGTCTGCCCATCCCAAAACGGATGAACAGCCCAAGGTAATAAGAGTTGAACATAAAACCTTGAGTCAGACAAAAGTCCTAGTGAGCAGTAAATCAACTATCAAACATACCAAAAGAGCATAAAGGGTAAAAAGGAATAGGAACCCAACCATCCCACTCCACCTCTTTCTACAGTGATAGCCCCCAGACCCACTAAGCAGAAATAAACAAAGCAAAGCAGACATTTAAAGTAAAACAATTATCACTCGAGTCAAGGTCGATGTTTTCCAAGCACAAACCCCCAAGGCCTAAACCAAGATCAGATAAGCACCCACAAAACATCGCTCTTGAGACCGAGTGATGATACAACCAAAGCATCCAAACATCCATGACTCTGGCTATCACTGTTATCATTGCTTCGATATCACCGTTAATTGAATGACCGGCTCATTATTTCATCCGTCCGTCAATGGCTAATGGTAACCCCGGTTCTAGACATAACTCCGGACGTCATCGTGACCCGTACCTAGGACTATCGAATCTGCCCACAGTACTAGACCATAACTATTAGTCTTAGGACTATCGAATCTGCCTAACGTACTCTTGCTTTGAGCATTCTAGAACCTTCAACAACGATGAGATCTCAGCCTTCTAGTCATCCTCCTCGACGACTATTTCCATACCAGCTCAAGCGCCTCTCAAGCCAACCATTATCCACAAAACTCAAACCATTTCACCGAGTTATCAACATGCTTGGGATGATCCCGTCTGGATTAAACCAAGGCTATCTCACATCATGCTTTGCTTCATCGCATCATAGCAAAGTCCCATCTCAATATCATGCTTTGCCTCATCGCATCATAGCAATGTCCCATCTCAACATCATCATCAAATCTATCCATATGAGCTTTATCATCCGCTTCATATGCCACGAGCAGCTTTCCTTATTCAAGAGCCTTTCCACTTAGCTTGCCATGATTTATTTCAACTAACAGTTTAATAAATAAAATATTTTTAGCAACAAAATAACTTCAATAGGTTTATTAAACAAATCCATACAAAAAAAATAAAGTTTCCATTTAATAAATTTAAATTAAATTTCCTTTGCTAAATTACTTAGTGGCTGGAATGATTAAATAGTCAACTAATCACTAAATCTATTTTAAAAAATACAACTATACACTAAATCTTTTTATTTAATTTAAATAAATGGTTTATTACCTTCCAGACAGAAACCAAAACCGGAACGGTCATCCACACGATTCCAGTCGCAACATCGACCGACCCTGCCTCGCGATGACTCCCAATTCGAAGTCGAGCACCCCCACGTCGCTTCGCCAGGGTTGAAGCCATCGCAAACCCCTTGAATCGAATGCCAACAAAACCTCCCTCAACAAGACGTGATCGCCTTCCATCCACCGAGCGTGACGATAGAACAGGGAAAGCACGCGGATCCATACTCAATTCGACTAAAAGTTGCTGCCTTGGAAACTGCGATTTGATTAAAATGAGGTTTGAAGAGGGGAAAAATGTTTGGATTAAATCGAAGAAAGGAGAGGCTCACGATTTCTTTTTCCATGTTGAATGCAGTTCGAACCGAGAATGAAAAATATAAGGGAAGGACGAGATGACGAAAGATTTTAGAGGAAGCCATTACTTAATTTAATTTACTTCGACCATTTTATTTATTTGATTTTTCCTTCTTTTTTTTAAAATGAAACGCGGCTGAAGGTATATTTTAAAGAGGACGACGCGATTGATCTGCGATAAGCTAGGTCGGCTATGGTCAGATGATAGGGTGGCAAGGATAGGTTAGGGTGGCCGATGCTATCTCTTTTACGATTTAACTATTACAAAATTTTCGATATTAATTTAGCGCGTTTACCTATCGTACGATCACACGGTAACTCCAAACGCTACGAAATTTGAAATCTGACAATAATATAATATTACGGATCAAATGGAACTAGTTTCGTCGAATTCCAAGACAGTGCCTCAGATAGCTATTTTTAAATTCAATTTAAACGATATATTTTCAAAACTGAACAAATCAGTGTTAATTCGATTTTAAAACTTCTATCATCCTTAGTATTATCAATACAAATTTTAAAAGCCTTCAAATTATTTTAATAGGCTTAAAATCTCAAACTTCATATTTTACCCGATTTTAGATTATTTAATTCAATAATTTAATTATCAAATATTAGTGATATTTGAATTCAAGTTAAAAACTTACTTTTTAATTATTTCAAATCAATTAAATATTCTAATCTAATTTTCTTAAAAATTCCGGGTCGTCACAAATACTTAATTAACCTTTAATTAATTTCATTAGTTAATCCCATGACTAATTACTTTAGTTAATTAATTAATTATCCTCAAATTAGCTTCCTTGATTAATTAATCACATTAATTAACTTAACCCTTAGTCAATTACATAATTAATTAACCTTAATAATTTTTCCTCATTAAATAGTTACTTAAGAAAAAATAATTAAATTAATCAACATTTAATTAAAGTAATCATACCTTAATCACTTTTATTAATTAATTAACTTTTAATTAATTAATTAACTTTTAATTAATTATTCCCAAATTAGTTATCTTAATTAATTAATCACCTTTATAAATTATCATTTAATTAAATTATTCTTCAATTACTTGATTAATCAATTTTAATTATTAATTAATTACTTTTAATTAAGTAATTATCTTTATGAAATTAATTACCTTATTATGATCAACACAAATATTACAGCATTTTATCTTTTACTTAATTAAATTGGAAATCAAGCTTTAGAAAACAACTTAATCATCTTAACTTGCAAATTTAAGTTAAACAATTTATTCAACTTCCCATTCAGTATTAGAGATTGCTTTTATTATATTATCTTACTAACCCAAAAAAACTTGTTCAAGCTTTCCTGAAAACTGGTTTCAAAAATCTTTCCTTACATTAATAAAATCTGGTCACCATATCCTTAAATTTAAAACTCAAATATGTGAATTTAATTAAAATTTAAATCCTGGAAAAACTAATCAATCCAAACCCGAGTAAAAGCTAAAGAAAACCCGAGCATCTCTGAGCATCTCGCGTACCTTGCTTTCCTTCGAGTCATGCACGCTACAAACTCGAGGTCGACACCGAGAAACGATCGTCTCCTCCCAAACTCGAACTCCCAGAACAAACCCAAACTAACCCAACGTGCACGTGCACGGCAACTACGACCAACGGAGATTAGCAGCTCGACCACCTACAAGTCGTCGGCAACACCACTACTCCATTCGATAACCCAGATCAACTCAAACGTCCACAAATCAAAATCGAGTACTCAAGATCTAACTGGTACAAAATACTCTAATCGAAAATCACCCTCGCCTCCAACGAATTCGATCAACGGAGCCCACGCGAGCCCGACCAAACCTCTGCCACTCACCCATGAGCCCATCCCCTAGGTGCGATCATCAGAAACGCTTTGACGGTGACGTGGTTCCCCCATTAACTCTGTCGACAAACTGAGTTATTAAACCCTAATTTGACTTCGAACGATCATCGCAATGAATTATAAAATTGTTGAACATTTTTCTGATGATCTCCTAGCACCAACCAAGCTCCAATCTCAATCACGAGACCCCAAGTTATTCCGATCATCTGAATTTTCCAATAATGCATTTTCCATTCATCCCATGAATGCGTGTGATTCCCCCCTTAAAAATCGAGAATTTACTATCAAAAATCATGAATTTGAAATACGAATTCATTACTATAATCGAAAATTGAAATCCAGATATTAGAATTTGGACTTAAGTTTTGAACATCTCTGTCATTTTCTATTTTTGACTTAAATACTAAATATTTTCTTTGGAGATTATTTTTAAAAGTGACTTAATGATGTTATAAACATCTTCTTTTCAGGAATTTTAACCGGAATTAGTAATAATACGAAGATATAAACTCATTTGATAAATTTTGTAGTCTGTAATATAGACAGAGAGATGAAAACATACATGCACAATTATATCTTCATTTTTATCAACATGCCAGGAAAACTCACACAATCATTCAAGCACATCACAGATCATACTTCAAGCATCAATCACGATATCAAAGATACAGGCGATGTAAGGGAGTTTGCTCACCTTGGAGTTTTAGTAGAGACAAAGTGGAAGCAGGAAACAGAGAACTAGATCCTGATAGTTTCAAATGAAGGATAAAAGCCTGTACATTTTTTCTTTAATTTTTGAAGCTTTTATCTGCAAGTTGTAAAAAAAACTTTGCTTATTCTTGTTGTATATACTTATTCAGTTCACTACTAACAATATTTCAAATTTTTTATTTACAGTTTTGAATCCTTGTTATATGTAACAAGGGAACTTTCCTGCATTTGAAAATAGAAAACAAATTTGCCTTGAACTTGATTCTTCCTGCAACTTAGATTAATACTATTTCTTAGATCCTTGCTTTATTATTGATCAACACAAGGAATTACGATAGAATTTCAAATTTGGTTTTAACCGATACCGTTTTATTGATACAATTCAAATTTAGCTTCATATTCGTTAACCAATTTATTTAATTTAAAATTTACAATTTATTTAAAATTTTCAACTTCAATTTCAAATTCATTAAAGTTTAGATCGAAAAGCTGATAAGAAACCGATGAAGATACGAAGTATGGATTTTCTACAACGATTCGTAGGGCCATCATCATACCGAAACTTCTTTCTGGAGCTGCCACGAAGCAATCAAAAGAATTTGGAATTGAATCAAATGAGATTGATAGAGAAAGTTGTTTCCACTGCTGCAGGGTATTGACCATTTGTAGTGGTACTTCCCTGTCCCCTATCTCGTTCTCTTCTTGCACCCATACTCACTATCAGGGGATAGTAAGAGAATTTACTGAGGTGTTCGAACGGATATCTTAGGGATATACTCATTCTAGGGTATACTTCACCCTTTCTCTAGTGAGTTACTTAATGTGTTATACTCCTGAGTTAAAGTTTTAATTTCAGCTCTGATACCAAATGTAGATGTCTAGGCTTTTCAACCATCGACAGCGGCCAATCTCGACTGGTAAGCTTTTCAACCATCCCAGCCCCGTCGTGGCATACAATGGTACCCAGGCCTTTCTTTTACGGCCAGCCTTTCGACTGTCACACCTTACGGCTAACCAACCCTTTAAAGAGGACGTGTAGGGGTAAGAGTCTCCTGCTTGCCACCAAACAAAAAGCGAGAACCCCCCATCATGTTTCACCTAGATAAGCAAGGTCAGTCATGGGGCTGGTATGAGCAAACAAAACAGTTTATCTTTTTAAAACGAACCACAAAAGAATTTAAAATAAATCCGCAATTCTTTTTGGAAAATGAAACTACAATAAGGCCTCCCGCCACACACACAATGCAAATGCAGAATTGGAGGAGATTTCTCCTGATGATAGTCAAATATGCTTGATACAAGAAAACTTCTTTGATATTATTACTAGTGCATAGTGTAGAAAAACCATTTCAAAAGTATAATATAAATCCTAGCCAGCATAGACATTCCGAACTATGCCTACTATAGCTACCATTTAAACAGTGGTGACCACCATAAATAAATGGCAGGTTCTACGACTAAAACCGTACAAGGCGCGTATTGAAGAATGGATTTCCAACAAATGGTCAGGCAAAGGAACTTCCTACTGCCACATGGGTACGCCTCTGGCGGGACGTCCCGAGAACCTAACCGGATCTCTGCCAACACAAGGCCGGGTTACCTCTGTAACTAGGTAACTACTACTCGAGCATGCCATCCCCCGGTCCTTTGGGACCTTTATCCGAGGCGCCTCTAAACCACAAAGCAATCACAAAGTAATAGATCTGCAGTATCCACATGAGTAAGTATCTGGGCTCCATACCATGATACCACCCTTTTCCAGAAGGGAATGACACACCCTAAAGGGCGCGACCCTCATAACCTTGCCGCATCTTTCCTGTTTCGACCATTTTCGGGGTGTGAGGTCCTGATGTAGTCTCGTCCACAAAGCAACGCTTTATACAAAAGCCATGCTTTGATCACAAATGATCATCAACACACAACAGCACTTAGCATGTCACACTACCAAATTGGGAGTATATCACTAATAAATATCAACTACATAACCTCTGAGCTCGTACTTCTCAGAGAAGGGTGTTAAGCTAAGAGAATAAATTCTCCGCCACCAAGCAGAAATGTAGTTGATAGAGATCATTTTAACATCTCAAAGTGTAATGTCAGACATACAACCATACAAGTCTGTTTCGGGTTCGAACAGAACCGAAGGCACTTCCGAAGAAGCCCTTGCAATCCGGGTATCCACAATCCCGATCGGACTTCCCATCACTTAGGAAATCTCTATACCGTAGCTACTTGGTGTAGAGACAATCGACGGGTTATCATATCGTTCTCAAAGACACCTAGTCTTCAACACTGGTCTTCAAATGCAATCCGTTACGTCGTATCACTTATTTGGAATGGGTTATATGACACAAGGTCCTCTCCTGGTTAAACCAAATAGTGAGCGCAATATTTTAAAATATATGGATATGGGATTATAGTTAAGTCACGACTTATAAATCCAAAGCTTTCCTTTCAAATGGTCAAACAAATTACCATTTCAGATCTTTAAATAAAAAGATTTATTTCACAAAGTTCACCTAGTTTCACAAAGATCCATTCATAGATTTCCAAAACAATTTCCATTTCAAATGGATTAACTCATTTAAACCTTTAAATCAAAGATTTAATTTATAGCTTTCAAAACACGTTTCCAAAGATTTATTCATGGAAAACCCTCATTTTGGACTTGAAATCCTTTTAACACAAATTGGAAGTTCATTTCTTTTATGAAAGCTTTTGTTATTTGAAAACAATTGGTTTTCCTTACGGAAAAATCTGATTTCGTTTATACAAGTTAAATCTTGGGTTAAATTTAAACTCCCAAAACAATGCTTAAAAATAATTTAAAACCCATATAAAGTTATATAAACTTTTTAAATCATAAATAGAATTCAAATTTAAATTTGAATTCAAGTTTTAATCAAATTTCAAAACTAAATCAAGTTATTCAAAAATAACTTTTATCTTTGAAATTCCTTTTCAAAAGCTTTTTATTTTAAACCCAATCCATTTCCAAAATCATTTGAATTTAAAATTCAATTTTAAAACTATTTCATAAATCTGTGACTTAACCCATTTCCACGTGCAATCCATATTTGTGTGTGTATAAGTGTGGTCTAGGGGTTTTACACAATAAAAGTGCAACATCATCAATCATCACTGATATATCGATAAGTGGTATAACCTATAACGCTTATCTTCACTCACAGATTCATAGATAAAGTAAATTTATCAATCACAAAGATCTACCATAATGATTCGATGTGGGTTTCGGATAACCAACTGGAATCTGACTCCCTGCCTCATCGAAATTTAAATGTCGTTTTCGGGTCAAGGGGTTTTCATATTCATACATTAGTATATGCATCACAAATATAGCTGCTTATCACAAAGCATCACATAGCATCACATCACATATCAAATATATAAATTCAAGGCATTTCATACAATGCAAACATTCATAAGCAATCCAAGCATTCAATAATCATTTATAAACAGGATTAATTAATTGTTTTAATCCTAAATTAAATTAAATTAATTTTTCAATTAAATTAATTACTCATGAATAAATTATCAAATCTTGATTAATTAATTACAAATCATTTGATATTAATTAATGAAATTAATCAACCTTAATTATTTAATTAATTACCTTTACTTAATTTATTATTCCTTAATTAATCACATTAATTTAATTGTCCTCTTATTAATTTCTTTAATTAATAACCCTTAATTTATTACCATTTAATTAATCATCCTTAACTAATCGATAAGTGATTATCCCTAATCAATTTCATTAATTTATTAACCTTTAATTTATTATCCTCAAATAAATTACCTTAATTAATTAATCACATTAATTAATTAATCTTTAATTAACCTTTAATTATCAAGTAATTACCCATTAATTACCTTTAATCAATCATATTAATTAAATACTTAATTAACCTTTAATTAATTTCATTACTTAATCCCATGTTTAATCACTTTAGTTAATTCATTAATTATCCTCAAATTAGTTTCCTTGATTAATTAATCACATTAATTAACTTAACCCTTAGTTAATTACATAATTAATTAACCTTAATAATTTTTCTTCATTAAATAGTTACTTAAGAAAAATTAATTGCCTTTATAAATTAATCAACATTTAATTAAAGTAATCATACCTTAATCACTTTTATTAATTAATTAACTTTTAATTAATTAATTAACTAATTATTCCCAAATTAATTATCTTAATTAATTAAGCACATTTATAAATTATCATTTAATTAAATAATTCTTCAATTACTTGATTAATCAATTTTAATCATTTATTAATTACTTTTAATTAAGTAATTATCTTTAAGAAATTAATTATCTTATTATGATCAACACAAATATTACAACATTATCTTTTACTTAATTAAATTTAAAATCAAGCTTTAAAAAAACAACTTAATCATCTTAACTTGCAAATTTAAGTTAAACAATTTATTCAACTTCCCATTTAGTATTAGAGAATACTTTTATTATATTATCTTATTAACCCAAAAAAACTTGTTCAAGCTTTCCCGAAAATTGGTTTCAAAAATCTTTCCTTAAGTTAATAAAATCTGGTCACCATATTTTTAAATTTAAAACTCAAACATGTGAATTTAATTAAAATTTAAATCCTGGAAGAACTAATCAATCCACACCGGAGTAAAAGCTAAAGAAAACCCGAGCATCTCTGAGCATCTCGCGTACCTTGCTTTCCCTCGAGTCACTCACGCTACAAACTCGAGGTCGACACCGAGAAACGATCGTCTCCTCCCAAACTCAAACTCCCAGCATAACCCAAACTAACCCAATGTGCACGTGCACGTGCACGGCAACTCCGGCCACTGGAGATTAGCACATCGACCACCTACAAGTCGTCGGCAACACCACTACTCCATTCGATAACCCAGATCAACTTGAAAGTCCACAAATCGAAATCGAGTACTCAAGATCTAAATGGAACAAAATACTCTAATCGAAAATCACCTCGCCGCCAACGAATTCGATCACCGAAGCTCACGCGAGCCCGACCAAACCTCTGCCACCCACCCACGAGCCCATCCCCTAGGTGCGATCACCTGAAACGCTTTGACGATGATACGGTTCCCCCATTAGCTCTGTCGACCAAACTGAGTTATTAAACCCTAATTTGACTTCGTACGATCATCACAATGAATTATAAAATTATTGAACATTTTTCTGATGATCTCCTAACACCAACCAAGCTCCAATCTCAATCACGAGACCCCAAGTTATTCTGATCATCTGAATTTTTGAATAATGCATTTTGCATTCATCCCGTGAATGCGTGTGATTTCCCCCCTTAAAAATCGAGAATTTACTATCAAAAATCATGAATTTGAAATACGAATTCATTACTATGATCGAAAATTTAAATCCAGATATTAGAATTTGGACTTAAGTTTTGAACATCTCTGTCATTTTCTATTTTTGACTTAAATACTAAATATTTTCTTCGGAAATTATTTTTAAAAGTGACTTAATGATGTTATAAACATCTTCTTTTCAGGAATTTTGACTGGAATTAGTAATAATAAGAAGATATGAACTCATTTGATAAATTTTGTAGTCTGTAATATAGACAGAGAGATGAAAACAGACATGCACAATTATATCTTTATTTTTATCAACATGCCAGGCAAACTCACACAATCATTCAAGCACATCACAAATCATACTTCAAACATCAGTCACGATATCAAAGATATAGGTAGATGTAAGGGAGTTTGCTCACCTTGGAGTTGCAGTAGAGACAAAAAGGAAGCAGGAAGCAAGAAATAGAGAACAAGATCCTGACAGTTTCAAATGAAGGATAAAAGCCTGTATATATTTTTTCTTTAATTTTTGAAGCTTTTATCTGCAAGTTGTAAAAAAACTTTGCTTATTCTTGTTGTATTTACTTATTCAGTTCACCACTAACAACAATATAAATTTTTTACTTACAGTTTTTAATCCTTGTTATATATAACAGGGGAACTTTCCTGCATTTGAAAACAGAAAACAAATTTGCCTTGAACTTGATTCTTCCTGCAACTTAGATTAATACTATTGCTTAGATCTTTCTTTTTTATTGATCAACAATATTAAATTAAAACTTTTAAAAAAATTACTTTCCTTTATTTATTTGATAGAATCTGCACTGTTTTCCTATCCAAACTGAAGCACGGTATTTTCTTTTTTATAATCTACAGTTTGAATTTGTGTTACAACTTGATTTCAAAATTACAAATTTACTAAACTATGGAGTATAGAGTTTACCTGAGAGTAAATCTATAGTCTGATGTTGAGGATGATTTCAAATTTTTTTCATCTTTGAATCCAAGAGAAATGCTTTAGTTTTTTTTTTTCTGATTTTCTCTCTCTTTGGTGTTGTAGTTTTGAAATGCCAAATCTTTGATTACTGAACTTTTTCAGATTTGGTGAGAGTAAATATGATTTGGTTATGAGGAGACGAAAAGTCGTTCAAATTTTTTTGTCTCTATTATTTTATTCAATTGATTGTATTGAAGGCCATTTGTAAAAAATCATCATGAGGCCTCAATTTTGTTAACTCTTACACTCCATCTCTTTTATGTGAATGTTCATTTACATTTGTGATTTTTCTTTTTACAAGAAAAAATAAAAAAAATTGCAATTTTTTACATCTTATTCATTTGTGTATATATGTATAAACAATGTTAAAAGAATTTAACCAATATTTATATTATATACGTTACATCTTAATGATTTCCTAAATGCCACTTATTTTTAAAAATATTTATTTTAAATTTAAATTCAAACTACAATTCACTTGAGTAAATATCCATTCATGTCTATTACTTCTACTTATACCAATTTAAAGAAAGAAATGATTTTATAAACTTTTTTTATAAATAAGTGAATTTTATTTCTCCTTTGAAAAGAAAGTATGTATTATATATATATAATTTTAATTCAAATGATTTTTTTAGATATTTATTATTTCAAGATTTTTAAACTTAAAATAAATTGGAATTTATTTATGTATAGTTTATTACTCATTTTATTTGTTTGAGATTTTTCAATTATATTCTCAAATTAAATTTCAAAAGTTTAAAATATATTATTAATTTTAATTGATAAATTTTAGGATGTTATTTTTTTATTTATAGATACTAAATATAGGATTTCAAATCCACAATTTAAATTTAAAAATCAATGTCCAAATATCCTATTTATTTTGAAAAATTCAAATTAATTTACAATTTTATTCAAAAATTTATTTTAATTATCAATTTAAATTTAATTAAAAATCAAGATCGTTACAAGTTGTTCATGTTTGAGGAATTCAAAATTAAATGATGACGAACAACCCAAATAACCGAGGCAAATAATATTTTCGAAACACATTTTATTTTACACTATAAAAATATTTCTTTTTCAATTTACTACGTTAGTGTTTATTTTGTAGATAGTTCAGATGCTGGATATAGATTGGAATATAGTTGAAGAAAAAATATGAGTGAATGAGTGATATGTAGTAAGGTGCAAATGTAAGTGACAATTGTGATGTAATCGAAATTGTTTTGTAATAGTAATTTTGTATATATGTAGTCAGAGCTCAAATTTGTACTATTCAAAATTGTGACAAAATATTTGTTTGAATTAAAGATCTGTTTGAATTTAAATTTTGTGTTGTTTATTTTATTCAACAAATATTTATTTAATTATGTGAAAAAAATAGTATAATAACTACTACATTTAAATGAATATATATATATATATATATATATATATATATGTTAATTATCATCAAACAAAAATCATATACTAGCATATTCAACAATCTCACCCTTTTGATGATAACAAACATATATTTAAGATTTTGACTATATTGAATATATTTGATCATTCTATTTTCTCCCCCTATTTGAATGCTCCCTCTCTACAACAAAGCTCTCCCTTCATATATGCATGAAAATTAATAAAAATATGCAAATGAACCTACATAGGACTATGCAAATAAAAAATAAAATATTTGACCTTTATTTTCCAAAATCTTAACTTTTCTCCCCTTTTAATTATCAGCAAAAGAGTAATAGTATTAGAAAAATAGAGATGAAGTGATAGACATTAATACAACATTAATACCCAATCGAGTAAAAATATTAAATTTTAATAAAAAATCAAACAAAAATCATAAATACTTTGTTAGGCGCATATTCTACTTTAGAGTAATAGGGGTGGTGGCGGCATATAAAACCATAAAGTTGTGTCTATTTGTGGTATATTTATATCAGGAATTTGAATATCTACAAACCATGCATAACCGTTAGGAATTTTAAATAAGATTAGTAGTATTTCCAATTTTTATAAAAAAATGAATTTTAAGCATCTTCTAACCACGTATAACCGTGAGGACTTTTAAATAGGATTAGAATCAACTTGTCTATTTAATAATCAATTTTGATATGTGTTCCATACATGCATAACCATAAGGACTTTTAAATGAGCATGAAAGCACATAACAAAAAATTCCAACTAATTCACTCATGCATAACCGTGAGGACTTTTCAATGAGAGTGAATACTTTGGATGTTTTTATTACTAAAAATAAAATAAAACGAAGATAAAAAATTTACCATTTTAAATACCACATATTGACATACTATATTGGATTTTGATGAGTGATGGTCGTTGGAAATATGATAGAAATAGAGATGGTCATGGAATTTTTACCCATCAAAAGTTATTATAAATGTTGTTTAAATTTTTAAAGAAATTTACTAAATATACCGTCTCAAGTTATAATATATGATTAATATCAACACTCATCACTTTTTCAATCACTATTTACCTTTTCGATAATCAATAGCGTGTCAGAATAGTTAATGTAGTCATTTAAGATCAAATCCAAAAATAATTATAAAATCAAACTTTCTAAAATGACTAATCTGAAATAAGGTCAACAAAAACTATTTTCTGGAAGGGGTTTTATGAAAGAAAATGTCTACTAATTTAAACTCATTTGAAATGAAAAATATGCAGATTTTGAATGTGATGCAACTAGTGAATGTCTCCACATAAAACACGTTCCACTAGTAATTTTTCTATCAACTAGATTACCAGTTTAATCTGCATCCGAATTTCTCTTTGACTCAAGATTATCATTAGTTGGATGTTATGGACCAAACCGTGAAGTTGCAACAAATACGTTAAAATCTTTTTACAGCTTTTATGTAACGACCCTGACTCAACCTTCAAAAATCGGCACCGAATACATCACCCGTATTCGAATGCCGCAGATTCAAACGTCGAATCTGGCTCGCTAGAGCTTATAACATATTAAGTAAAATAAATACAGTGGAAGAAAATGAATAACATCATTGATAAACAACATTCGACAATAACAATGATACAACAATCTGATAGCAATATTCAATAGAGATACATAACAGCGGAAAGTTACAACAACGGAGAAGATAACTCCAATATAATCTTCAAGAGAAAATGAATCCACAAATTGCATTCTGAATCCAAAGCTCCAAAACTCTAATCCAAAAGCTCAAACCACCATTAAGTTGTATTAAACAAGGTCAGTTCGAAATGTTGAAGAGAAACAAATGCTGTCGCGAAAACCAAAGGTTGGATGCTATCGAATCTAGTCCTACTATTTGATTATCTGAAAAGTCCAACTCTAGACTGCCCGTGTGGAAAATTGTGGGTACCCAGAGTTTAGGAAGGGAATAATAAACTCCGGGTCAGTCATGGGACTGGTATGAGAAAATGAAAACAGTTTTAAACAAAAACAAACAACAAAAGAATTTAAGATTAAAATCCGCAATGTTTTTTGGAAAATGAAAATACCATAAGGCCTCCCGGCACACACACAATGCGATCACACACTTGGGGGAGATTTCTCCTTATGATAGTCAAACATGCTTACTACGCAAAATTCTTTTGATATTATTATTAGTGCATAGTGTAGAAAACCTTTCGAAAGTATAATATAAATCTTAGCCAATATAGGTACCATTATATTATGCCTGCTATAGCTACCATATGAGGTTGTGGGTTATACAATTGAAATCGTAAAGGGCTCGTATTAAATGATTGGATTTCCATCAATGGTTAGGCTAAGGAACTTCCTTATCAAATGGAACGCCTTTGGAGGGAAGCCCCTAAGAACCAAACTATTTCTCTACCAACACAAGGCCGGATTACCCTTGTAACTAGGTAACACCTGCAAGTAAGCCATCCCCGGTCGTTACCGACCTTTATCCCAGGATTCACTAACAAATAGAAACAACCACATAGTTAAATATTTGGGTTCCATACCATGGTACCACTTTTTATCCAGAAGGAAATGAACATACCCTAGGGCCCGATCCCTAAAATCTTTGCCGCAACATTCCTGTGTAGAGCATTTTCGGGTTGTAAGGCTCTACAAAGTCTCGTCCACAAAGCTACGCTTTTCACAAAATCCATGCTTCGATCAACAAATGGTCAGCAACACTTCGTATGCCACATTATCAAGTTAGGAATGCATCATTAGTAACCATCAACTACATTACCTCTGAGCTCGTATGTCTCAGAGAAGGGTGTTAAGCTAAGAGAATAAATTCTCTGCCCCAAAAAGAAATGTATTTGATAGAAACCAGCTTTACATCTCAAAGTGTAACGTCAGACATACATCCATACAAGTCTGTTCCGGGTTCGAGCAGAACCGAAGGCACTTCCAAAGAAGCCCTTGCAAATCCTGGTATTTATAATCCCGATCGGACTCCCCATCATATATGGAGATCTTTATACCGGGCGCTATTCGATGTAGAGAGATTCGATGGGTAATCCTTTCGTTTTCGAAAACACCCGATCTTCCCCACCGGTCTTCCCCACCGGTCTTCAAATGCTCTCCATTACGTTGTATCATTATTCAGAATGGGTTATATGACACAAAATCCTCTCCCGGATAAACCGAATAATGAGCGCTTTATTTTTAAAAAACCATATGGATATTGGAATCTTAGTTAAGTCACAACTTATTACCCCAAACCTTTCTTCAAACAGTTTGAACAAATTACCATTTCTAATCTTTTGACAAAAAGATTCACTTCACAAAGTTCACCAATCTTTCACAAAGATTCATTCATAGTTTTCAAAAACTATTTCCATTCTAGATCTTTTATAGAAAAGATACACCTTTTAGATCCTCTTCAATTTTGAAAACAAGATTCATCAATATTTCACAAAGATTCATTCATAACATTCAAAACAATTTCAGTTTCAAATTTGAAATATTTTCACAAAAACTAGAAATCCTTTCTTTATTTGAAAGCTATTATCATTTGAAAACAAGAGTTTTCGTTTCAGGAAAATCTGGTTACATTTTCTCAAGTTAAAGCCTTTCAAACTTGGGTTAAATTCAAATTCTCAAAATAATACTTTTAAGATACTTTAAAAGTGGTTTATAATTCATATATATAACTTGTATAACCCTTTCAAAAGATAGTTTCCAAAGTAATTCCAAATCTTATATAAGATATATTATATTCAAGCTAAATTTCAGTTTCAAACATCCCTTTTAAAAGCTTTCCACATTCAACCCAGATCCATTTGACGAATCATTTTGGATTCAAAACCAAATCTTTAAAACAAATAATGTTTAAATTTAATATATCTATGACTTAGCTGATTTCCCGTGAAACCCATATTTGTGTGTATATGGTGTAGTCCAGGGGTTTTACCCAATAGTGCAACATCATCAATCATCACAATCCAAACACAACAATAACGATAAGCGGTATAATCCTACAATGTTTATCTTTATCCACAGATTCACCGATAAATAATATACATTCATCACAGATAAATAAATTACATTCATCAATGATCGAATCAAAATAATACAAAGCATCACATAGAAGAGATATCAAACAGTTCAACATTCAATAGAATCCAAACATCCATGAGTAAGATCAATTAATTATATGATTAATTTAAATCAGATTAATTACTTATGTATAAACTACTAATCCTGGTTAACTAATATTAATTAATTACAAACCTTAATCATTAATTAACCTTTAATCAATTAACCTTTAATAAATTAATTAACCTTTAATTATTAATTAATCAACTTTGATTAATAAATTAGTCAACCTTTAATCATCAAATAATTAACCCCTAATTATTTATCCTTAGTTAATTACATTAATTATTAATTAATTATCCTTAATTAATTACAATAAGTGATTATCCTTAATCTCTTTTATTAATTAATCTTCAATTAATTAATTATACTCAAATTAATTACCTTAATCAATCAATCACACCAATTAATTATCCTTAATTGCTTTTATTAAGTAATTATCTTTAAGTAATTGATTACCCTTAGTTACTTTCATTAATTAACCTTAATTAATTAATTATCCTTTATTGTAATTACGCAAAGTAATTATACCTTAATCACATTAAGTAATACTCTTTTATTAATTACATTAATTTCATTAAGTAATCATTCTTTAATTACTTACATTTATAATCAATCTTTAATTAATTACATTAAGTAATTGTCATTAATAAATCAATAATGATCCTTAAGTTGAATACTTGAAATTGATTTGTTATTGACATACAAAAATCATTTGAAATCTTTTACGTTGACTAAACTTTAATCACTTCCTAACCCATCATGAAATCATATTTGAATATTTAAGAATCAATTATATAACTAAAAATATATAATTTACTTGAAGACAAAACAATTTTAAACATTTAATTTTAACATTTACATCTTTGAAAACTTATTCGAAACTTGTTTAAGAAAATTTAATTAATGTTTAAAATTACCTCATCGCATTTTATTTAAAACACTTGTTAATGTAATTAATTAACTAACATATATGTAGTCATTTGATTTCTAAACACTTTAATTTATCCTTTAAAAAATTAATCTTTAAAACTTTAATATTTTAAATAATCCAAGTTAAAGAAACCCGAGCCAAAGAAAACCCCGAGTCGGTTTCGTATTTTACCCGAGCATTCCCTAAGAAACTCGCCTCCCCATATTTCTTCAAGTCGATCGCAAAAAACCACTCGAGTTTGATCCGAGAACTTTGCTTCTTCCCCAAACTACAATCAAAACTGACACAACTGACAACGTATGAACATGCTCAGACGATCGATGCAATTCCGGCCAGAACCACAACCTCTGACAAGTCATCGACATCACCGTCGACCAACCCGACCCTCCAGAACCTTCGAATTTTCCATAGATCAAAATGAGCTGCCTATCACCAACCTGGAACCAACCCAGTTACCTTAAACTGCCTCACCATGCCAACCCCGACCATTTGAACATGAGCCACCAAGCCCGAAGCTTCGCCATGCCATGATGCGTCAATTCAAACCATATCGGCCACCTCCGGCTTTCCCACGGCGACGCAGTCGCCCTGATTTTGACGTCAACCAATATAAGCCCTTAAACCCTATTACGATGCCGACCAACCACCACGATGGTCAAGAATTTCGCTGACCATTTTTGCCGTGCTCGCCACCATCCAAGCTTCCTCCAACATGAATCCCGACCCACCTATCCTTGCCGATCGCCAGAACTTGGCGAAAACTTAAAATTCATTCAACTTGATTTTTCTCATTAAATTTAAATTTAAAAATTTCAATATTGTTATCAAAATTCATAAATTTCAAGTACGAATTCAGTCATATAACTGAAACTTGAAATTACGATACTTGAATTTTCTGATGTAAAATGTTTATTATTGTAATACTCAAATTTTAAAATATTTATTCCATAAATACATTTAAAACTATTTTAAATTGGTATTACACTGATATAATCAACTTTCATTTAAAAATCATCACCTAAATCTATTTATAATTTGAGATACGAATTTTTTCTTAGGAAGAATACTTGCCTGAAGAACAACAGGGAGGGGGAAATGCATATTTCCAGAAATGCATGCTTATCCCTTTAAATATACAGACATACATCACATTTTCTGTTGTACAAACACATCATCATCACAGGCATAAAAATTTAAGCATATCAGGTTTTAAAAATAAAATTTGCTCACCTAAAATATGAAAAAAAAAAGAGACTTTGAATAGAGAGCAGGTTTGCTTTGAATCTAGAAATTGATTGTTATCCTTTGGAATTTGAATGTTTTTAGGCTGAAGCTTGCTTGATTTATTGATTTGCTCCAGTCTGGACTTAAATGTATTTCTATTTGATTCCAGAAAGCTTTCAGCTTGAATTTGTTGAAGTTGTTTATGAATCAAGTTGAAGCACTTTTGTTTGATCTTAGTTTTGAATTTCCTTTCAGGTTTTGGTTTTAAACCTTTCTTTGATTACTCTCTTTTGAGTTTGATCGCAAATTTTTTTTTTTGATCTGAAATGATCAGATTTTCTTTGATCTGGATAGGTTTTAGATTTGAGATGCTTTTGATTTTTTTTAATTTTAAATTTGTATTTGCTTTCTTTCTTATGCATGTTATTTAAAATTAAACTTAAAAGAAAAACTTTATTTACCACTTGTTCATTTTGTATTAACATTTGTAAGTTAAGTAAACACTTGTAATTACAAATCATATTATGCTTACATTTGTTAATTTCATGTTCCAAAAATATTACACTTGTAAAAAAATATCAAATTTATGTTTAAGACCTTATTTTAAATTAATTCACAATTTATATTTTAACCTCCACTTTATTCTTATTTATAAATCATGTTTTATGTTTTCTTATTTATACATTTATATATTTACAAACTATATTTTTAAAAGAAAATGTACATTAAACCTTTTTTTAATCAAATTTTGTTTAAATCATATATATTAAAATTAGAAAACACATTTTTATTAAATTTAAAAATGTAGAGTATTTGAATCCAACTTATTTAAAAAAGGTTTATCTTATTAATTTCAAGGATATGTATAAATTAAATCTTGGTACTTATTCTTGTTTTAAATTTTTAAATTCAAGTTATTATTCTTTTTAAATGAATGAAGTTTTATATTTATATATTTTATATTATTTAATCTTATATAACCCTTTAAGGAAAATGTTTTAAAATTTAATTTCTATAATAAATCAAATTTATTTATAAACATTTACATTTTGAATTTTCCAAAGTCCAAATTTTATTTACAATTCAACTTTCAATCTATATATATATATATATATTCATAAATATATTTATTCAAAATTTTCAAATTAATCCACAATCAAATTTATAATTAATATATTATTCAAAATATTTTTCTAAATTTCCAATTAAAAATTCTATTTAAATTTTTATACATATATAAATAAACAACACATATCTTTATTTATTTTGGAAAAACTCAATTTAATTCACAATTTTAATCCAAAATTTATATTAATTATCAATTCAAATTTGACTCAAAAATCGAGATCGTTACATTTTGAATGAAATTCTTTTGGATTTGAAATGAAACCGTGCAAATAAACAAACACTGAAAATAATGTCAAATCCAGAAGTATTAAAATAAAAATATATCCACGTGTATCTAGAATAGTCATCAACCAATAAAATACCATCATTAGTCCAAACAAATTTATGTGAACTAGTTTAGAGATGAAAAGATGATCGGTTAACATTTTTGCATAAATTCGAATCATAATCAACATTCATTGTCACATAACTGGCTGATTTAAATAAGATTATGGTGCAGAATTTCACATTTAATAAATCGTTCGAGATAAATATTTTAGAACCTCAATTATTGGATTTTAATGACAACAACTATACAATTAGGTCAAAGAATTGCTAAGCTAATTTGCAGGTACACGAGCACCAAAAAGAGATAATCAAATACGTTCAAAATGAAGATATATAGTACAAAAAGATGAAAGAATGTATATGAAGATACAAGAAGAGATTTACACGATAGAGACAAGGCGAAGGTGACAAACAAAATATTATTAGTCATATAGTGTCGTGTCTAGAGTTTAAAAATGTTAAAATCTTCTCCAAATGGTACACACACATATACATTCATATTTTAAATGAAAAATCAAGTTTTCAGATTTTTCATGGTGCGGGACTCGAACCCGAGTCGCTGGTTCAGAAGGAAAGTGCTTTAGCCATTTGAGCTGTGGTAATATTTTGTTACAGGCTAAATTCAGACGTCTGAAATACTTCATTCAGACGTTTGAATGCTGAAACCAGAATATTGTTTCACAATATTCAGACGTATGAATGAAAATTTTTAGGCATTTGATTAACGCCATTTTTAGCCTATTTTCTTTCTGGTTTGAGCCCGTGCAAATTCAATAGTCTGAATTTTTCGGTTCAGAAGTCTGAATATCTATAACAGCTATATTTTTCAAATAGACACTACCATTCGTGAAGAGGTGCATTCTTCATTTCAATAGATATGTCCATATCTCTTCATGATAACTCTTCACAAACAAATGCACCTATTTATAATCTATATAAACACATTAGAATCATGTTATTTAACAACTTAATTCAATCTATTCTTAAACTTAATTCAATCTATTCTTACTCTACTCTCATATTCTTGATTCTAGCACTCTTGTGCATTCAATTTCATACAATTTCATTCTGTTGATTCCTTGTTCTTCACATATTCATATATATATCATAAAGGAGAAGATTAGAGGAAGGGTGTACTATAATTGACAAATTCGTGTTATTAAAGAACACATAGTGTCAAGAAAACTTTATTTGTATAAGTCTTGTTCTACTGCTCAGCCGTGTGAAGTCATCTTCGGCTGTTGAGGCAAAATCATGTTCTGCTGCTCAAGTCCCTTGTTCAGCTGTTCAAGGGTTGTATAGACCTATTCCTCCAGGTTAAGTGAGGGTTGTTGTGTTAGTTGAAATTCCAGAAGGAGTCTGGGACTGGACGTAGAACTGGAAGTTCAACCGGTATAAAAATTCCTGGTGTGCTTGTTTTAAGTTTACTTATTTTCATTTACTTTGCTTTTATCATCTGTTTCCGCATTTACATTTTATTATATTCCATATTAGTCGATCCTACGTAATAACTTGCATTATTGGTTAACTTACAATTGGTATCAGAGCCTGGTATTCTAGAGATCGTAACAACATCCTAGAATAAATGGCAATAAAGAGGTCTAGTCATGGCAATAGGAAAAGGAAGAGCAATAAAGAAGAATCAAACAAGCAAACAAACAAATGCTTTATGGCAAAAGACAATGAGGTTAGCGATCTAACTTTTGATGATATGATAGAAATAAATTCAGGACTTTTAGTCACTTTAAAAAATCTCAAAAGAAAATATAAGGAAGCTATGGAAAATCAAAATAAAGCAGAATTCGAAAGAGATATGCTTAAAGACGAGAAGAAAATATTAGAAGAAGAACTTGAGAAAATTCAAGATTCACTCTCTGACAATTCTCATCTCGCTCTATTAAGTCAAGAAATAGAAGCTTAAAAAGAAAAGAATAATGCTCTAGCTTCTGAGAATCATGAGTTAAAAACTAAAATTAAAATTGTTGAGTTAGATAACACTATTGTCAAAACTAAGCTTGATGACGTTACTAAAAATATTTCCAATTTTAATAAAGGAAGAGAAAATTTATCCAGGATTAATGAAAATTCTCAACCTGCTTCAAATAAGAAGGGGTTATGTTAAGAATTCAAAAGCTCACAATGATAAAAGCGGTTTAGGCTATAAAAAAACTAAAAGTAAAAATAGGACTAGATATGCATTCTTATATACTAATTTTAGTGCTAGTACTAGTAACCAAGATAGTTTTAAAACCAGTTACAGTCATAATAGTACTTTGTTTAGAAATGATAGAAATTATTCTTCAAGTACTAAGCTAATGACTAATAGTATTAAGATTTGGATTCCAACTAATATGATTGATCATGATAAACAACTTTATATTAGCAATTATTATAAGAATGTGATTTTTCATGAAAATTATATTTATAAAGGTTCAACCACACCCAAATGGGTATGGTTTCCAAAGACCTAACCCCCCCAGACCCTAACATAGTAAGTGGGTACTGAAAACGATTATTATTTATTGCAGGTACTTGAAGAAACAAAAGGAAAAGGATAGATTTTGGAATTTTAGAGAATGATACATACGTTTATTAGAATTACGTGCTTTCAATGAAATATGGACTTCAGCAAATATGGTAAAATCTATTTTATTTTTCTCCATAATTAATATTGAGTTTATCTCACTATATTTATTATATTCCCTCATTCTTTTTTATAACGACAAAGGGGGAGAAATTCATATGCATATTAATTGAGGGAGATATTATACTTAGGGGGAGATGTTATACTTAGGGGGAGCTTCAAACATATTTATATTTTTTTATATAGAACGAATATTTTTTTTTAAATTGTATAGTTGTCATCATCAAAAAGGGGGAAAATGTTAGAACCTCAATTGTTGGATTTTAATGACAACAACTATACAATTATGTCAAAGAATCACTAAGCTAATTTGCAGGTACATGAGCATCAAAAAGAGATAATCAAATATGTTCAAAATGAAGATACACAATACAAAAAGATGAAAGAATGTATATGGAGATACAAGAAGAGATATACACGATAGCGACAAGGCGAAGGTGACAAACAAAGTATTATTAGTCATATAATGTCGTGTCTAGAGTTTAAAAATGTTAAAATCTTCTCCAAATGGACGTAGAAAAGGAAGTTCAACCAGTATAAAAGTTCTTGGTGTGCTTGTTTTAAGTTTACTTATTTTCATTTACTTTGCAATTATCATCAGTTTCCGCATTTAGATTTTATTATATTCCATATTAGTCGATCCTACGTAATAACATGCATTATTGGTTAACTTACAAATTATACCGTTTCCTATTTTACCTTTACGATAATTTTTCATTGTTACTTTTTGTGATTCTGCCACCTTTGTACTAGGCTAAGCAACTTTGATTTATCACCCGTCATGTGCTTGGGATAGCCAAAATCTAGGTAACACTATTGTTGTTACTTAGCCTGCTACCACACCTACACGATAAAAGATTTTTGTGACCTATTTGTTTTCATAGGTCCATGATTGTTAGTGGCAAAATATTTTGAGAAATATGTTTTTGTAGACCCAAGACTATTCATATTTGTTCCTTTGGCACCTAGATTTGTTTGACTTTAAGGGATTTTATATTCGTGTCTTTTGGAACCTAAACTGGTATGGTTTTCACATTTTTGGGTCAATACCAATAATTGTTTTTGATTGTGTCCAATTTTTCTACAAATTGTGCACCCGGATTTGTCTTGGCTAATTTCGCTTCTAACACTTTCAGATTGATACCCAAGTGCTTATCTAATAGTATTAACGGTTTGTTTCCCTGATAGCATATTTTGCGGTCTTTCTCCTTTGGAAAATTTTCCTAAAGTTGCAGACAATTGTTGGACTTGTGTTTTGAGAGATTCATTTTCATTCAATAATTGAGTGCACCTTTTAGTAGAGTTTTATCTCCTAATATTTTCACTTTCTTTCAAAATCAGAATTTCATTTTCAAGTGATTTAATTTTAATTTCTAATTTTTAATCTCTTCTTCAAATGGACACTTATCACACTTAGGGCACTTGTTTCGAAAGTTTTTATCCAATTGATCAAGCTATTTATTTAGTTCTATCAAACCATCTCTTTGTGATTCAATTTTAGCGTAATTCTCCCTAAGTCTTTCGAAACACCATTTACTTCGTGGAAATATATAAGTAATTCCAAATAAGTAAGTTTTGATACCTCGCTTGGCTCTTCATCATCACTGTCAGTTGTTTCTCCTTGAAGACACAAATTTTCTTTTTCACTCTCACTGTTGGTGCTTTCTATCAGCTTCATTAGTTTCATCCAAAGTGGCTGCAAAACTTCTCCTTTTCAGTTTCTTTCCTTCGTTGAGTTAATTCTATGGACAAATGGGTTTGATATGTCTGGGTTTATTACACTTGTGACAAATGATCTCCTGCTCTTCTAGGTTTTCTAGTACTTTGACTACTCTGTTTTTCAATTGTTGATTTAGAGCTGGATTTTCGTACTTGTGATTTCGCTTTTTGAATCTCTTTATTAGTAGCGCCAGTTCAGCTGCTCCATCATCACCATCATCATCACTTTCCATTGTTCCTTTAAGAGCTATTGATTTCTTTTGAGTATCACCTCCTTCTCGTTCTTCCTTGGATTTCATTTGTAGCTCATAAGTGGTGAGATTTTGGATGAGT
Source organism: Allium cepa (assembly GCA_030765085.1). NCBI lineage: Eukaryota > Viridiplantae > Streptophyta > Magnoliopsida > Asparagales > Amaryllidaceae > Allium > Allium cepa. The sequence goes on along the minus strand of CM060930.1, from coordinate 69,305,381 downwards.
TCTTCAACTTTGATTTGTTTCAAATCCTTTGATTCTTGAATGGAAGTAACTTTTGCTTCAAAATTTCGTAGAAGGACTCTGAGGATTTTTCGGACTATTTCCAATTCTATGTATGGTTTTCCAAAAGCTTTTGATTTGTATACGAGATTAGAAAGTCGTGCAGACATCTCTTTGACATTCTCATCCGTGTCCATTATGAAGTTCTCGTATTCGCTACTAACCATGGCAAGTCTAGATTCTTTGACTTGAGACGTTCCTTCGTGAGTCACTTCACGTGTGTGCAAGATTTTTTAAGCAGTTAGACAATGTGAGACACGATTAAATTCAATTTGATCTAATGAACAAATAATAGAATTCATGGCTTTAGCATTAGCATTCTGTAGTTTATATTGATGATCTATCCATTGATCCATCGGTTTTTTAATTTCCAGATTATCTACCACTATAGTTGGTGTTCTATATCATGTCTTAACAATATCCAAGCATCTCAGAAAAATTTTCATTCTATTTTCTAGTAAACATATTCACCATTGACAATGGTTGTCTAACTATTGACTGACTCTCAGCAAAAGCATTATTAAAAGAAGCCGTAAAAAAATGGAAACATATTTTTTATTTGAAAAATCGAAAATTGGCTTTTAAAAAAATTAATTTTTTAAAACAAAAGTTGGTTTTCGTTCCTAGCTCTAATACCACTTGTAGGAACGATTTCACCCTAGAGGGGGAGGGGTGAATAAGGTGATACTAACAATTATAAAAATTAATGCAGAAATATATAAAATAAATGCAGCACAGATAATAGCTGAATAATAAAAGCAGAAATAGAACAACACTAATTTACCTTCCATCGGCAAAACCCTTCCGACATGCTGCCCCCAAGGTTTCTACTAAGAATTAAGTAGTCAGATGCTTACACACATAAACTTGCGACACTCGCTATCTACTAACCTAACTCTATGCTCATACACTGCCATAACTCAGTCATCGAGTTGCAAATTCTCGAGCTGCACCACCGTAGTTCGTCCCTTAGTCACACGACTAGAATTTTATAAAAGTTTAAAAGTAAAATACAAAATAAAAATAGACACTAAACTAAAAACCTTGATTTTTAATATTAAGCCCAATTGAATTATCAGAGCCGGCCCATAAACAAACAACACAGTGATAAAATATGTCCTTTTTTCTTTTTATAATATCAACCGCTTTCTCTTTTGTTCAATTCCTTTGTTCGTTCCTCTTCGAGAAATTAGGGCTTCTGGAAATCGAAGCTGGCGATTCCAGTTGACCGATTGAGTAGATATGTTCACGTCGATTACTTTGTCAATCACTTGTCTTGCTTTGACTTCACTCGACTGCTTCAATTCTTCGAGTTCGATTTGAATAAATATGGTATGTGATTTCCTTTGTTACACTCATTGATATGCTTGAAATTGATTGATTTAGTTGCCAATGATGTTGGTGGTATTTATATGGTTAATTCCCTAAGTTGTCATTCGAATATATCTTTTTGAATTCATCTTTTACTTTAGCTCGGCCGTTCGGTTTAACTTGAATACATGTGATTAATCCTGGCTAGTTCAATTTTCAAATATTTTTTTTGCTTGATTATCATGGCTTGCGTTTGGTTTTGATTTTGTTCCATTCTTTTCTAGAATTTGACTTTGGCCATTTGAAATTGTAATAATCTGGACCCTTTCGATTTTTATTATCACCTGGTTTTGACTCTGACTTGTTCGAACTCTACCTTGGTCATCACGGCTTTGATTATTTGGCATTTTAATTTTTGTTGACTGCAGTTACATTCTCTGATTTGAACTTTGTTTGGTTGGACCCATATATATTTATATATGAATACATGTGTTTTTATGTATATATGTACATTGAGGACTTTCTATTTTCATGATCTGGTTTCCTTTGATTTTGTTTCAGAGCTTGGTTATTTTTGGAACTAATTTAGTATATGGTCTGCACTTGATATTGATCTCCATGGTCGTAGAGTTGTCCAATTAGATGCACTAGTATATGTCTTCATCATTAACTCACTGTATTGAGGCTTGGTTCATTGATGATGCTTTAAGTCATGTCCATATGCATATGTATACAAATTGTTTACGGCTTCACTACATCCCATATTGTCACTGCATATGTATACATGTTGTTTACTCATGTATATATGTATGCTTGTGATTTTGCTTTGCCTCTATTTAACCTGATGATTCTCTGGCATCATCATTTGAAACTGTTTGCTCATACTTTGTTGCATTGCATCATGTGCTTTGCTATAGCTTGATTGTTTGCAATATTGGGCTGGTCTTATATACTTGAGTTCTGTTGTAGCCCTTTGTACATGTTGCACTGCCCTGGTGCCATTGATATTTGAGTCTGTGCTTGTATTTAGTTACGTTCATTCGTATGTCATGTATGGTGGCATGTTATATGTACTGATTGTTCCTCTTTGATCATTTCATTTTGATGATAACTGTGCACATACAAACTTATATACATACATACATACATACATACATACATACATATATATGTATGTATGTATGTTTGTGTATAGTTAAGGTGCCTTTGGTCTGTGTTAAATTGAGATCTGAGTTGAATTCTAGTTGACACTACATGTGTATACATGCATACATACATAAGTATATATATATATTTATACATACACACATACATGTATATGTATGTATGTATACATGAGTGTAGCTGCTGTGATAGTTTGTTCACTTATGGTTGTTGCTTTTCTCTTGATCTCTGTCGCAATGTTGTGCTTATTGAGTCACCTTTGTTTATCCATTTTTTGTGTCATGCCTTCTTTACAATGTTGATCTGCTTTCATTGTTGCCAGGTCTAGTTTCATATGATGTCTTTATTGTTTATGCCTCTTGATTCATGTGCATAACATATACATGTATACAGTGTTGCTCCTTGGTGTTGATGTCTGACTATATTTTGTTGTTGCACATTTGAGTTTAAGTTTGTGCCTAGTCTGGTTGCATAAATGTGACGACCGGGATTCAGCATCCCAAAATCGGCATCCAATACATCACCCATATTCGAATGTCAGAGATTCAAACGTTGAGTCTGGTTCGCCGAGCTTATAACACATTTGATGAAAACAACACAGTGGAAACAAAAGTAAAATTTTATTGACACACCAAATGGATACAACATGGATACAACAAATGAGCAACATCAGAGATCTATACAACACCACAGTGGAATACAACATAACAGCGGAAAGATAACTCAATGTGGTCTTCAAGACAGAGAGAGAGAGAAAGAAAGAATCCAACAGACTACAACTTCATTCCAAAAGCTCCAAAGGAAAAGTTCCAAAGGAAAAGCTCCAAACCAAAAAGCTCAAAGCCACAATCATGCTGCAATGAAGCAAATCTGATCCCCAAACCAAAGACTTTAAAGACTGCCAAATCTATATCTACTGATAACCTGGCTCTAGACTGCCCGTGTGGAAAATTATGGGCACCCAGAGTTTAGAAAGGGAACAACAAACTTCTGGTTAGTCATCGGACTGGTGTGAGAAAACAAAAACAGTTACTTGAACCAAAAGAAATAAAAAGAAATTCGCTATGCTTTTGGAAAACGAAACTACCAAAGGTCTCCCGGCACACACACAATGTAATCGCGCATGTGGGGGAGGTTTCTCCTTATAGCAGTCAAACATGCTTGATACGTGAAAATCCTTTTGATATTATTATTAGTGCATAGTGTAGAAAACATTTTGAAAGTATATTATTAATCTTAGCCAGCATACGTACCATTATAGTATGCCTATTATAGCTACTATGTTAAATGGAAGGTTATACAACTAATACCGTAAAGGGATCGTGCTGGGTGATTGGATTTTCAAAAAATGGTCAAGGCTAAGGAACTTCCTTTCCGAATGGGTACGCCTCTGGAGGGACGCCCCGAGAACTTAACTGCGTCTTTGCCAACACAAGGCCGGGTTAGCTCGGTAACTAGGTAACTAACAGTCACGAGTATGCCATCCCCCAGCGTAACCGACCTTTGCCGAGGTGCCAACAACAAATTCCAACAACCACATAAGTTAAATATCTGGGGTCCATACCATGATACCAATTTTTATCCAGAAGGAAATGCACATACCTTAAGGGGCACGACCACCGTAACCTTGTTGCATCCTTCCTGTTTCGACCATTTTCAGGTTGTGAGGTTCGATGAAGTCTCGTCCCACAAAGCTATGCTTTTCACAAAAGCCATGCTACGATCAACCAATGATTAGCACTTAGCATGCCACATTACCAAATTGGGAATATATCACTCGTAACCATCAACTACATAACCTCTTGTACGTCTCAAAGAAGGGTGTTAAGCTAAGAGAATAAACTCTCTGCCACCAAACAGAAATGTGTTTGATAGAAACCAGCTTTAAATATCAAAGTGTAACGTCAAACATACATCCATACAAGTCCATCATGGGTCTGAATGGAATCGAAGGCACTTCGTCCATATAAGGAAAAAGCCCTTGCAAATCTGGATATTCCCTAAACACGTCCGGACTCCCCATCACATAGGGTAATCTAAATCTCTATTCCGAGGCCACTCGGTGCAGAGACAATCGACAAGTAATCCTTTCGTTTTCGAAAATACGAAGTCTTCAACCACCGTCTTCAAATTCTATCCATTTCGTCGTATCATTATTCGGAATGGGTTTTATGACTTAATGTCCTCCCCTGGCTTAACCGAATAATGAGCGCTTATTTTAAAAACACGTGGATACAGTCACAAAAAATTTCCATTTTTATCCTTTGAACATAAGATCCACCTTTAAGATTTGATGTGGTTTTCAGATAACCATTTGGAATCCGACCCTCGGTCGCACGAAATTCAAATGTCATTTTTAAGGCCAAGTTGTTTAAGTAAACAATTTTAATTCAATTTAGAAGTTCACATTCACATAACAATTCATTATAGATAAATAACTTACAATAATCACAGCTCAATCCAAAGCAATTCATATCACAGAACAGTACATATTAAAGATATCAAACAATTCAAGACATTCAATATAATCTAATCATCCATAAGCAAGATTAATTAGTTGTTTAATTTCTAATTACTTTTAACTCCTACTTAATTAATTAACCACAAACCATTTTTTATTATTTTAATTAATGAAAATTAATCAATCAATCTTAATTAATTATCCTCAATAAATTAATTGTCCATTAATTAATCACATAAATTAATTAAACTGAAGTTAATGTAACGACGCAATTTTTCGACTTTTGAAAATCGACATCAATACGACCACTGTATCAAATGCCGAATAATCGAATGCCGGAAAACCGAACCATTAGGGTAAAAGAAGAAGAAGAAAGAAGAAGAAACAGAAACAATAACAGAATCTCACATTTCGTAGTGGTAAATGAATTATCTTTCAACAAAAGAATTATATCTATTTATACATACATCATCAGAGTATTACAACAACAAAACAGCGGAATAATAACATGACATACGTGATACGACTCGCCATCCAGCTTGACTCCCGATCTCCATAGCATATCTTTCCGACTTCGCTCTAGAACAACTGCTAACCCGACTCTAGGCTGCCCGTGTGGAAAATTATGGGCACTCAGAGTTTAGAAAGGAAACAATAAACTCCAGGTCAGTCATGGGAATGGTGTGAGATCTTAAAAAAGTTATTTGCACAAAAGAAATAAAAAGAAATCCGCTATGCTTTTGGAAAATGAAACTACCATAAGACCTCCCCGCACACACAATGCAAGCGCACAATTGGAGGAGATTTCTCCTTATGATTGTCAAACATGCTTGATACGCAAAATTCTTTTGATATTATTATTAGTGCATAGAGTGGAAAACATTTTAAAAGTATAATATTAATCTTAGCCAGCGTAGTACCATTATATTATGCCTGCTATAGCTACTATTTAAGAATGGCAGGTTATACAACTGCAATCGTAAAAGGCTCGTATTGAATGATTGGATTTCCAACAAAAGGTCAAGACTAAGGAACTTCCTTCACCGAATGGGTACGCCTTTGGAGGGACGCCTTGAGAACTTAACCAGCTCTCTGCCAACATAAGGCCAGATTACCTCTGTAACTAGGTAACTAACTGTTACAAGTATGCCACCCCTCGGTTTAGGCCGACCTTTATCCAAGGCGCCTCAACAACCAATAACCACATAAGTAAATAATCTGGGCTCCATGCCAGAATACCACTTTTAATCCTCACAAGTTTAATATCTGGGATCTATACCCGATACCACTTTTTATCCAGAAGGAAATGTACATACCCTGACGGGCGCGAACCCCGTAACCTTGCTGCATCCTTCCTGTTTCGACCATTTCCTGGGTTTGAGGTCCGACGAAGTCTCGTCCACAAAGCTACGCTTTTCACAAAAGCCATGCTTCAATCAAAAAATGATCAGCAATACTTAGCATGCCATATTACCAAATTGGGAATATATCAATAATAACCATCAACTACATAACCTCTGAGCTCGTATATCGTGGAGAAGGGTGTTAAGCTAAGAGAATAAATTCTCCGCCACCAACAGAAATGTATTTGATTGAAACCAGCTTTACATCTAAAAGTGTAACGTCATACATACATCCATACAAGTCCGCTCCGGGTTCGAACGGAACCGAAGACACTTCCTCCAATTAAGGAAAGAAGCCCTTGCAAATCCAGATATTCATTAATCACGTCTGGAATCCCCATCACAAAGGGTGATATAATCTCAATACCGGAGCCACTCGGTGCAGAGACATTGGACAGTTAATCCTTTCATTTTCGAAAATACTCAATCATCAACATCATCTTCAGATGCAATCCCAATTCATCGTATCATTATTCGGAATGGGTTTTATGACATAAAGTCCTCTCCTCGCTTAACCGAATAATGAGCGCTTATTTAAAAAAAATAAGTGGATAAATTCAGAATTCAAGTAAGCCTAAAAAAATTTCCACATTGATCTTTTAAACAAAACATCCATCATAAAGATTCGATGTGGTTTTCGGATAACCATTTGGAATCCAACCCTCGGTGGCATCGAAACTCTAATGCCATTTAAAGGCCAATATTGATAGTCGGTTATTTAACTATCAGTCTATATTCACAATAATCACCGATTTAAATAATTTCCCAAGTTATTTATTTCAAAATATCTTCGCAAGATATATTTTCACACTTCAACCTTTTGAAAACAAATTTCAAATCACTTTCCCTTTTCATGGAATAAAATTCCAAATATTATTTATTTCCGCTGAAAATTTGCCAAGTCCGAATACTTCAAAATAATTTAAATCACTTATCCAAAAATATATGCTTGAAAACATTTAAAATAAAAACTATTTTAGAACTTTTATTTTAAAATATTAGTCATGAAATTTTATACCAATATCTCACATAAACTCAAGTCCAAATTAATTTTAAAAATAAAATTATTTGATAGAGTATAATTATTTAAATAACCATTTTCTAAATCAAATATCAATTAAATCTTTAAATAATCACTTCTATAATTAACTAAATAAATCTTTACTTTAAAGATTTTAAAATAACTTAAGAAAATAATTTCTCCAAAACATCCTTTTTAAAACCATCCTAAAAACTTTCAATTTATAATTATAAGCTACTTTGAAAACATACTCGGCTTTTCAGGGAAAACACACTTTCCATTTTAAAATGGTCCATTTAAATCAACTAATAAATACTTCTTGATTAATTTTAAATTTACGTCCCAAACTCAAACTTTTCTTTCCACATTTTAAAAAATAATAGTCCAATATTTATTTTTAAAACAAATTTTCCATTTCTTCATAAATTCCCATTGTGAAATTAAATTCCAAATATCCACTGATGTACAATTTTCAAATTGATTTCCAAATATTCGCTTTCAAACACCAAATCAAATTCCAAATTGATTTACAAATTTATTTCAAACACCGAATCATATTCCAAGTTAATTTCGAAATTTATTTCAAACACTAAATCAAATCTCAAATTGATTTCCATATTTATTTCAAACACCAAATCCAATTCCAAATTGATTTTCAAATTTATTATCTTTTAAAACAAATTCCTTTATCTCTTTCAAACTATTTAAAATCCGAATTTTAAATAAATTCTTCTGCTTTTAAACAATATTACTCAAAATCCATTTATTAAAATCTTTTTCCATATTTTGGAATTTATTCGGTAGGATTTCAAAAATCAATCTTTATTCTTTTTAAATTCCTTCTTTTAAATTTATTCAATTCTCTAAAATTAATTTACTTAAAATTTTCTATTTTAATTTCCAAAAATCCAATTATATATCCTGGTATTTTAAAAACTCCGGAATATATTCAGCCACACCATAGCCTTCAAAAATTTCCAATCACCAATATAATCATTCATAGATTGTCAATAATCACATCACAACATGTAAAATAAATACAAAATTTGAGGAATCCAATTGGATCCCTCCAACCTATTTTCCCTGCATCCACAAATATTAGCACAACAATTAAATACCAATTCCACTTCAATGTGAAATATCGTGGTATATGGGATTATATCATATCATCCGCTATTATGCGGCGTATAGGGTCTCATTCGCTATATAATGCGGGAAATCAATCTCTCCAATACACACACAATACTATATATACTATCACATCCAAACAATCAAAAATTGAAATTCTAAATATTTCAATTGAGTGAGAAGATCTCACCTTTTGCCTATCCATGCAACCCATTTCAAATCCGGCTTGATGCTCTACGATTGTTAGACCTTGTATAACAAATATATAATTCCATTAATATTCGAACTAATGGAACAATTTAAATTTCCATTTGATAATGTTAATTAACCAATGTTTATATATAACTATAAATATTGTTTTTTTTAAACTAATGATTTAATTTTAAACTAATCTTCTTTTAATAAATATTTTCATTAACTAAAATAATTAGATGAACCGGTTAAATAATTTAATTACCACAATACTAAAACAGTTTTATAGTTAAAATATATTAAATTTAAAATAAAAAACAAAAATTCTATACCTGCCCTAACCTCCTCGTCGAAACCCAAGATCGCTTGCAGCAGAAATTTTCGAACTGTCTCGATTCGCACGCTACCTCCAACACGGTGCTGCAATCCCCAGCCTTGACAATTTTCTCGTGAATAAGCTCTTCCAGTCATGCTCCTTCATCGCGAACCCAAGCCCTTGAACTCTAATGCGCTGCCGTCACCACCACCGTTATAGATCGTGCCCCTCCACTTCCTTCACTGCCGCGACCTTGAAATCGCCATCGCGGCTTCGTTTTGGAACAGCGTCCAAAATTTTTTTCGAGCTTGCTTGATTTTTGATTGTGGCCATAATTTGATTTGATTTTTTAAACGAGGCTTCGGCCATTTATTTTGAATCGAATGAAATTCGATTGAGGACTGAAGGGAAGAGGCATTTATATTGAAGTGTCGGCCATTTTTTTCCTCGTTTTGATTTAAAGAAGATCGGCCATTATTCTATTTTTGAACTAATTTTTTTTCTTTCAAACGAATTGATACGAGATGAATATTATAACTCACGAAGATGTGTGTAATTTAGAAATGATACGTGTTGAGAATTTCTCTACGTGTTGAAAAGCTTGCCTCATTATCAAATGCAATAAGATTATATTTTTAAATTTAAATTTAAATTGAAATTTAAATCGTTTAGAAAACGAAGCCTAAAAACTCGATCTCCTATTAAGGCGTGCCGCTAGGCATTTATAATGTTATATCCCTATTCTGAACGCAATGGAAAAGGTTTCGGGTCCAAATTTGATCATATGTAGAAGATAGCTTTTTGGACAGTTATTAAATTAAATTTCCAATATAAATTCAACACGGTTAACGTACGACCAAACGATCACTCCAAAAACTATGAAAAGTGAAATCCCATAATAAAACAGAATTACGGATCCAATGGCACTAGTTTCGTCGAATTCTGAGATTGTGCCACAGAAGGCTATTTTTAAATATCAATTTAAGCAATATAAATTCAAAACTGAACAAAACATTTCCAAATTTGAATTTAAAACTTTTATTATTTCCAGTATTATCAATATAGATTTTACAAGCCTTTAAATATTTTAAATTAGCTTAAAATCCAAAATTCACTATTTAAACCAATTTCAAATTATTAAATTCAATAATTTAATTGCCAAACAATAGTGACATTTGAAATTCAAGTTAAACTAACTTCCAAATGTTTAAAATCAATTAAATATTTTCAATTTCAAATGTTCAAAATTCTGGGTCGCCACATTTTTCCCCTTAAAAGAATTCATCTCGAAATTACTAGTTTAGAAGAATGATCCATAACCCATTTATCATTTTCCCAATCCAAATAGTTTTATCAACTTGCCAAATCAAATCTTTATATTAAAGACCCATTATCACTTCAACTAACTATCTAAACTCGTCCATAACTTTCAAACATATTATTTTCTCAATAATTCAAATTTAAATTATCAAAATTTTGTCAAAATTTTGATAACTCCCTAAAATTTTGAAAAATTTCACCAGCATCTCCTTTGCGCGGGTAGCTCGGTACGACTACAAAATGCCACAACGGGCCTTCAGATTTCAAAAGAAAGAAAAAATCCAAGTGGTTAGACAAGAAAATCATCAAATTTCATATAGAAATTTAAATACACACCTTTGATAGACAATTCAAATTTATCTTCGAAATCAAAAATCCCAATTTCCTTTTTTTTATAACACCTGTATATCCTACTAGCAATAATGTCTAATTACATCATTAAAAATCATTTTGCACATTTATTTAAAAAAGTTTCAAAATTCATTCAAGCCCGTACAATGTCCGTTTATTATTCGTACGCAATACCAAATTCGATCGCTCACTCGATAACACAATTTCGCTTCCGAACTAGTATCGTTCAACCGACTTTCTAGTGCGGACTCAAATCTGGTTTCTTGATCAGAAACCATCATTCTCCTTGCACAGCCGTAAACTATGATAGAGAATTTCTAGAATCAACCAAAAATCCATATCCAGGGTTCGCCGTCGAAAATCGTGTGAAAAAGCCCTACTTGGATTAATACAACTATCTCGAAATTCTGTGCTCGAATTGGATCAGATCATTATGCGAATAAAGTAATATACGTACATCCTACGTATTTATTTCTAATTGATTATTAGCTATATCGATTCTCTTTTATTCGCATTTATTTTTCATTCACTTATTCACAATTACCATTTCGTACATCTTTATTAAATTTTTATTCAAATATTAGCTTAGAATATTTCCTTAATTCCAAATTTTGCTTAAGAATTTCACCATTTATTTCTTAAGTTCATTATAAATATTTTATATAACTTCTTATATTATTTTCACTTCATCACTTTGGTTTATATCTCTTATATTTAAACTGGATTTCCAATTCTATATGAATTCAATTCATTTCAAATCATATTTAATTTGTCATTTCTTCAACTAGTTTCACTTGCTAATTTATTTCAATACTTTGTTTTATCTAGTCCACTTGACTAATTTCCATTTACTTACAATTGTAAATTCATTTATTCGTTCACAAATTTATTTTCCGCCTTAGTAAATTTTATTCTAATGCTTTTAGTCTACTAGACTTACTTCTCAGATTTACTTTTATTCAAGTTTTCATTTTCAAATTCATTTGAATTCAATTTATCTTCAAACTCTAAATATTGAATTTTTTTCAACTATCTTCCATTTATAAATGATTTATATCATTACTTAAATTGGGTATGTCTACCAATTTATTTTACACTTGGTAAATTCTATTTCGATAGCCATTCATTAAGCACACTTAGGCTTTTTTCCTTAAACTTATTTTTGTTTAAGTCAATTCAGTTTACATTTCATTTCCATTCAATAAACATTTAAATAAGATTCCAGAGTTTAAATAATCACTTAAGTAATTCAAAATCATTTTTGAAATCAATTATATCCAAAATCCTTTGCATTTCTAGAATCAAACCCAACTTTTTTAAACAATTCCAGTTTAAAATATTTTGGCGGCAATTCCTCCCCTGGAAACTCGAAAACGAACACCGATGATGTCGCGATCATCATCGGAATTATTTTCCAGCCACCGAAAAGATTTTAGTGCTTTTATCCCTTTTAAAAACATTTTTAAAATATTTTTAAATTACAAATTTCACCAGATTACAAATCCAATTCAAAAATATTTTCCAAATAATTTCACCATTATTTTTCCAAAACCTTTGAAAATCATTTTCCAACTCAAAAGCGATTTAATTTCCAAAATTTCCAAATTTCAAATCCTTTCAAAAACATTTTCAAATATTTCTCTGGAATTCTATTTTAAATTATAAATCACATTTACAATTTATATTTACGAATCCCATTTGTATATGAATTTATTTTCTTAGTTTTCTGTTATAATTTAATTTCTTATTCAATAATCAATGTAATAATTTAATATTATCACTTCCTAACAACCAAGCAACCATATATAACAATTATAATTTATGGAAAATGATTTTTTTCTATACAAAAATAGTTTGGGTAAAATTATTTCATTTACCCTATTTTAAAACAATACTGTGTCGGTTTACCTTGTTTAAGAGTTTAGAAACCCCTATCGATACAGTTGGCCAAACTGCACCCACCAAAATCTATAAACACCCAATCGATAAGTCAACACAATATAAAACAATTTTTATATCCACTAACAGATACGCGCTTATATCTACTCTTACACTCAAACTCATTTCTAGAGTACTAATTACTCTATCTCTAATGAGTAATCCCCACCAGAGCCAAGGTTATCGCTTAACCAATTGCTCTGATACCAATTTGTAACGACCCAATTTTTCGAATTTCGAAAATCGACATCAATACGACCACTATATCAAATGCCAAACAATCGAATGCCGGAAAATCGAACCGTTAGGGTTAAAGAAGAAGAAGAAAGAAGAAGAAACAGAAACAATAACAAAATCTCACATTTTGCAGCGGAATAATATATAATAGATAAATGAATAATATTTAAACAAAATAATTATATCTGTATATACATACATAATCAGAGTATTACAACAACAAAACAGCGGAATAATAACATAACATACGTGATACGACTCGCCATCCAACTTGACTCTAGATCTCCACAGCATATCTTCCTAACTTCGCTCCAGAACAACTCCTAAGCTGACTCTAGGCGCCCGTGTGGAAATTATGGACATCCAGATTTTAGAAAGGGAACAATAAACTCCAGGTCAGTCATGGGACTGGTGTCAGATCTTAAAACAGTTATATGCACAAAAGGAAATAAAAAGAAATCCACTATGCTTTTGGAAAATGAAACTACCATAAGACCTCCCCGCACACACAATGCAAGCGCACAATTGGAGGAGATTTCTCCTTATGATAGTCAAACATGCTTGATACGTAAAATTCTTTTGATATTATTATTAGTGTAGAGTGTGGAAAACATTTCAAAAGTATAATATTAATCTTAGCCCGTATAGGTACCATTATATTATGCCTGCTTTAACTACCATTTAAGGATGGCAGGTTATACAACTGCAATCGTAAAGGGCTCGTATTGAATGATTGGATTTCCAACAAATGGTCAAGGTTAAGGAACTTCCTTCACCAAATGGGTATGCCTCTGGAGGGACGCCGCGAGAACTTAGCCAGCTCTCTGCCAACACAAGGCCGGGTTACTTCTGTAGCTAGGTAACTAACTGTCATGAGTATGCCACCCCTCGGTCTAGAATGACCTTTATTTGAGGCGCCTCAACAACCAACAACCACATAAGTAAATAATCTAGGCTCCATACCAGAATACCACTTTTAAACCACTCAAGTTAAATATCCGGGCTCCATACCAGATACCACTTTTTATCCAGACGGAAATGTACATACCCTGAGGGGCGCGACCCGCATAACCTTGCTGCATCCTTCCTGTTTCGACCACTTCCGGGGTGTGAGGTCTGACGAAGTCTCGTCCACAATGCTACGCTTTTCACAAAAGCCATGCTTCGATCAACAAATGATCAACAACACTTAGCATGCCATATTACCAAACTGGGAATATATCACTAGTAACCATCAATTCATAATCTCTCAGCTCGTACGTTTCAGAGAAGGGTGTTAAGCTAAGAGAATAAATTATCCGCCACCAATAAGAATGTATTTGATAGAAACCAGCTTTACATCTCAAAGTGTAACGTTATACATACATCCATACAAGTCCGCTCGGGTTCGAACGGAACCGAACGGAACCGAAGGCACTTCCTCCAATTAAGGAAAGAAGCCCTTGCAAATTCGGATATTCAATAATCACGTCCGGACTCCCCATCACAAAGGGTGACAAAATCTCTATACCGGAGCCACTCAGTGCAGAGACATTCGACATGTAATCCTTTCGTTTTCGAAAATAACCAGTCTTCAACACCATCTTCAAATGCAATCCCATTTTGTCGTATCATTATTCCTAATGGTTTCTATGACATGAAGTCCTCTCCCGGCTTAACCGAAAATGAGCGCTTATTTAAAAAAAAACATAAGTGGATACATTAAGAATTCAAGTAAGTCACAACAAGTTTCCTCATTGATATTTTAAACAAAAGATCCATCACAAAGATTTTCTATGGTTTTTGGATAACCATTTGGAATCCGACCCCGGCCGCATCGAAACTCTAATGCCGTTTAAAGGCCAATATTGATAGTCGATTCTTTAACTATCAATTAATATTCACAACAATCACCAGATTTAAATAATTTTTCAAATTATTTATTTAAAAATATCTTTGCAAGATATATTTTCACACTTCAACCATTTTAAAACAAATTTCAAATCACTTTCCCTTTTTGTGGAATAAAATTCCAAATATTTTTTATTTCCACTGAAAATTTGCCAAGTCTGAATACTTCAAAATAATTTAAATCACTTATCCAAAAATATATACTTGGAAACATTTAAAATAAAAACTTTTTTAAAATTTTAGTCATGAAATTTTATACCAATATCTCACATAAACTCAAGTCCAAAATATTTTAAAAATAAAATTATTCGATAGAGTATAATTATTTTAATAACCATTTTCTAAATCAAATATCAATTAAATCTTTAAATAATCACTTCTATAATTAACTAAATAAATCTTTATTTTAAAGATTTTAAAACAACTTAAGAAAATAATTTATCCAAAACATCCTTTTAAAATCATCCTAAAAACTTTCAATTTATATTTATAAGCTACTTTGAAAACATACTCGGCTTTCCAGGGAAAACACACTTTCCATTTCAAAATGGTCCATTTAAATCAATTAATAAATCCTTCTTGATTCCTTTTAAATTTACATCCCAAACTCGTAAATTTTTCTTTCCACATTTTATAGAAAATAATCCAATATTTATTTTTAAAATAAATTTCCCATTTCTTTATAAATTCCCATTATGAATTTAAATTCCAAATATCCACTGATACTAAATTTTCAAATTGATTTCCAAATATTCACTTTTAAACACCAAATCTAATTCTAAATAGATTTCTAAATTTATTTCAAACACCAAATCAAATTCCAAATTGATTTCCAAATTGATTTCAAACACCGAATCAAATTCCAAATTGATTTCCAAATTTATTATCTTTTAAAACAAATTCCTTTATTTCTTCCAAACTATTTAAAATTTGAATTTTAAATAAATTCTTCAAGTTTTAAACAATATTACTCAAAATCCATTTATTAAAATCTTTTTCCATATTTTGGAATTTATTCGATAGGATTTCAAAAACCAATCTTTAACCTTATTAAATTCCTTCTATTGAATTTGTTCAATTCTCTAAAATTAATTTACTTAAATTTTTCTACTTTAATTTCCAAAAATCCAATTATATATCCTTGTATTTTAAAAACACCAGAATATATTCGGCCAAACTACAGCCTTCAAAAATTTTCAATCACCAATATAATCATTCACAGATTATCAATAATCACATCATAACATGTAAAATAAACACACAATTTGAGGAATCCAGTTGAATCCCTCTAACCTATTTTCCCTACATCCACAGATGTTAGCACAACAATTAAATAGCAATTCCACTTCCATATGGAATATCGTAGTATATGGGATTATATCATATCATCCGTTATTATGCGGCGCATATGGTCTCATCCGCTATATAATGCGGGAAATCAACCACTCCAATATATATATATATATATATATATATACACACACACACACACACACTACATATACTATCACATCTAAATAATCAAAAATCGAAATTCTAAATATTTCAATTGAGTGAGAAGATCTCACCTTTTGCCTATGCATGCAACCTATTTCAAATCCAGCTTGATCCTCTATGATTTTTAGACCTTGTATAACAATTATATAATTCCATTAATATTCGAACTAATGGAACAATCTAAATTTCCATTTGATAATTTTAACTAACCAATGGTTTTATTTAACTAAAAACTTGGTTTTTTTAAACTAATGATTTAATTTTAAACAAATCTTCTTTTAATAAAATATTTTCATTCATTAAAATAATTAGATGAACCAGTTAAACAATTTAATTACCTCAATACATTGTTTTAAAATAATTAGTAAATTCAAAATGTATATATATTTAAAAATCTATTTGCTGTAAATATTTTTTTCTCTTAAACAGTTTTATAGTTAAAATATATTAAATTTAAAATAAGAAAAAAAATTCTATACCTACCATAACCTCCTCGTCGAAACACTAGATCGCTCGCATCAGATATTTTCGAACTCGCGACAGTGCCTGGCCACCTCGCCTCGATTCGTGTGCCACCTCCAACGTAGTGATGCAATCCTCAGCCTCAACAATTTGCTCACGAATGAGCTCTTCGAGTCATGCTCCTTCATCACGAACCCAAGCCCTCGAACTCTACTGCGCTGCCGTCATCGCCACCGTTATCGATCATGCGCCTCCACTTCCTTCATTCCCGCGACCTTGAAATCGCCATCGCGGCTTCAAATTGGAATGGGGACCAAACTTTTTGAGCTTGCTTGATTTTCGATTGTGGCCATAATTTGATTTAGATTTTTTAAAAGAGGATTCGGCCACTAATTTTGAATCGAATGAAATTCGATTTTGGATTGAAGGGAAGAGGGATTTACATTGAAGTATCGGCCATTTTTCGCCTCGTTTTGATTTAAAGGAGACCGGCCATTATTCTGTTTTTGAACTAAATTCTTTTTTTTTCAAACGAGTTGATACGAAATGAATATTATAATCCATGAAGACGCATGTAAATCAGAAATGACACGTATTGAGAATTTCTCTACCTGTTGAAAAGCTTGCCTCATTATCAAAGGAAATAAGATTATATTTTTAAATTTAAACTTAAATTGAAATTTAAATCGTTTAGAAAACAAAGCCTAAAATCTCGATCTTCCATTGAGACGTGCCGCTAGGAATTTATAATGTTAAATCCCTATTCTGAACGCAATGGAAAAGGTTTCGGGTCTAAATTTGATCATATGGAGAAGATAGCTTTTTGAACAGTTATTAAATTAAATTTCCAATATAAATTCAGCGCGTTTATCTACCGTACGACCAAACGATCACTCCAAGCACTACGAAAATTGAAATCCGATAATAAAACCCACTATTTTTAAATATCAATTCAAATAATATAAATTCAAAACTAAATAAAACATTTCCACATTCAAATTTAAAACTTTTTTTATTTCCAGTATTATCAATATAGATTTTACAAGCCTTTAAATATTTTAAATCAGCTTAAAATCCAAGATTCACTATTTAAACCAATTTTAAATTATTAAATTCAGTAATTTAATTGCCAAACAACAGTGACATTTAAAATTCAAGTTAAATTAACTTCCAAATGTTTAAAATCAATTAAATATTTTTTATTTCAAAAGTTCAAAATTCTGGGTCCTCATAGTTAATTACATTAAATAATTAACCCTTAATTAATCACTTAAATTTCATTAACAAAATAACCCTTTAATTACTTACATTAAGTAATTATCTTCTTAAGCAATTAATTATCCCTTAATTACTTACATTAATTAATCACTAATTAATTAAATTAAGTAATTATCCTTTAATTAATCACATTAATTAATCAACCATTAATTAATTACATTAAGTAATTATCCTATAATCACTTGATTAAGTACTCTTTAATTATTAATCAATTATCCTTTAATCATAAATTAATTAATTAACCTTTAATTACTTAATTAATTTGCCTTTAATTAATAAACAATTAACCTTTAAATATTAATTAGTTAACCTTTAATCAAAAAATTAATGATCCTTTAAGTAATTAAATCTCCCTTGGTTACTTACATTAATAAATCATCCTTTAACTAATTTCATTAATAAATTAGCCTTCAATTAATTAAGACCATAATTAATTTAAAAGATAAACCACTTATCTTTATTAATTATTTAATTACATTATTTAAATCTTTATCTAATAATCCTTAAAAATTAATTATTAACATGTGAATTAACTTAAGACTTTTAAGTTAATTAAAAATCAAAAACATTATTTAAGATAAACCATTTATCTTAATTACTTAATTGCATCATTTAAACCTTATTAAATTAGATGCTTAAAATCATTTTTTACAAAAACATTGATTAATGAATGTTTAACACACTTACCTTAATCACTTCCTAATTACAATATTTTATCTTTGAAAATAATTAGAGATTTAAATAAGATAATTAACTTAATATATAGTTATTTAAACCAAATAATTTTTACAAATATTTAAATTTAAAATTTTGATCTTTGAAACTTTTTTGAAATCTTGTTTAAAAATTCTTACTTTGGAACTTGGTAACATTTCATTTAAAAACTTATTCATTTTAATAAACTTAAAAAAACTTAATTTAAATAAATTGTTTTAAAACTTGTTGAACATCCAGTTTAAGAAAACCCAAGACAAACCTATGTTTTCCCCGAGTTAATCCCGAAGTAAACCCGCATTCCTCCCGAGTCTCAACCATTCTTCCTCTTTTCTTTTGTTTTTCTTTCAAATTTTTTAAACTTGATAAACCTATAACACTCACGCAGAGTTGGTATCATACTCGAGCCAGCAGCCTAATTTCTCGAGTTCTTCCTCGAGTCATCCCTCCTTCTTCCCGAGTTCAAATCAACATAGCATCATCAGATACTAATGAAAACACGTGCACGTGTACACATGGTCAGAGAATATCTGACCATCGCCACGACCATCCTCAAGTCACATATGATCTCCCCAGATCGCTCGACTACCCAAGACCATCCATCGTGCTTGAAATCAGAATCGAGCTATTCGACACATCCTGGAACCCAAACTCAATCATCAAAATCCGCATCACATCGCCGCCTATGGACATCTAAAACCACACCGATCAACCCATAGCTTCAACTTGGAACCATGCTTCGATTCCACCACCTCTGGTCATGTCTGATTCACCTCGACGGCACTATGCCCTCAAATACAACGTCGATCAAACTAGGCTATTACACCCTAAATTGCCATCGTCCAACTACACCAATGATCCAAAAATGTTTCGATCATTTTTCCTGTGATCTCCATCATGCCAGCTTCCTTCAGACCTAAACTCGACCAACCCAGACCCGCCGATCGTCGGAGTTGGACGAAAAAGCAAATAACGATCAACTCGAGAAAGCCCAACATTCCCAACACTAAAAATCATGATATTACTTTTAAAAATCACCATTTCTAAGTTCGAACCAGATTACAACATCAAAACGTAAAATCCGGACATTTAATTTCTGACATATATATGACCATCACTGTCATTTATTATTTTCGAAATAATTACTTAATTTAAACACTTGAATTTATTTTTAAAAATAAATTTTGGTTGATACTAACATATTTCATTCGGAGATCAAATCCTAAAAGGGATTAGAGGAAGAGTAATCGAATTTTGATCTTAATATAAGCCTGTAAAATTTTAACAGAGGTATCATGCCTGTTACACAGACGTGCACATAACTATTTACATACATATATATATATGTATATATATGTATATGTATATGTATATATATGTATATGTATATGTATATATATGTATATATATATACAGGCATTACAGGCATATTTAACAGCTATACAAACATTTTTCATATCATACTTCAAGTACAAATCCAAACATCAAGATATATAACAGATTCGAGATAGTTTACTCACCTGGATGTGGATAAACAGAGAGAGACAGAGCCTGGAATGTTTATTTTTGAAAATTTGGAAATGCTTTGTTGTTTGATTTGAATGATCTTGAAACTTTTGATCTGTAGCTTTGATTGTTGAGTTAGAATCTTGTTTTTTATTCAGTTTGATTTTGCTTGCTCTCAGGTTTGAGTTGATTCTATAGCTTGCATCATGATTTTGAGATGTTGTTTGCTTTTGAGTTTGAGATGATCTAATCTTCTTTGCAATTTGAATTTGCTTTAGCTTCAGGCTTGAAAATTGTTTCTTTTATCTTTGATTTGTGTTTTATTTCCAGGTTTGTGTTTTTGAAATCATGAAAGAAAAATGGAGGGCAAAAGTGTAGATGTGTATATATATAATATCTTCTTAATTTTATTATCATTTTCAAAATGAAAAGACATTAACGACACTTGTATTTGTGTGATGTAATTATCTTACATTTGTTTAAATGCATGTTGAATTAAGTAAACACTTGTAAATCTTCTTGTTAAAATACTTACACATGTTAAAATTATCTTACACTTGTCTTTATTCACATCTTAATATATTAATATGTTTATATTAATTTTTATATTACATTTTCAATTTAATTTTTAATACATTTCTTTTTATTATATTAACATATGTTATATATTTATATATATGTATATATATGCAAACTTTATTTATATCATGTATAAATTTAAAAGAAAATATTCTAAACCTTTTTAGTAAATCTTATTTCAAACTATCATACCTTTGAATAAATAAATATTTATATAACCTTAAAGAAAATGATTTTAAAATTTAATTATACATTAACAAATAAATAATATATATATATATATTAGAATTTAACCCGTAAATAACTTTTGAAAAATTATTATATTAAATTCAAAATATAACTTCCAAAATATATATACATACATATACATATATATATATCATATATACAAAATTAGAAAACAAACTTTTACTAATTTAAAATATAGTGTTTTCAAATCCAATTTATTTTTATTTTTGAATTTCAAACCAAATTTCCATTTACAATCTATTTATATATACACATAAACAAACACATCTCTTATTTATTTTTGAAAAATTAAAATTAATTCATAAATTAATCTAAAAATTTATATTAATTACTGAATTAAATTTGGCTTAAAAATGGGATCGTTACAGATTACCTCTCTTAAGAAAATTTCATCCTCGAAATTTGCTAGACAAGAAGACAAGCGAAGAACAGATGAACACATAGAAAGATAGAGAAATGGCTTATTTGATCAAATCTAAATATTTATTTGATATTTGGAATTCCAGTTTTGGAATAAATGTGATTATCATCAATAAATATGAGAACGAACTTATTCAAAACTTTACGAAATACTCAGGTCATCTGATCTACAAAAATGCAGAGGCATTGGTTAGCCCGAAAGGCATAACGAACCATTCGTAGAATGTAATTGGACCCCTTAAAATAGACAAACGGATACAATCTTCCGCAATTCACAGCTGATGGAATCCTTGGGCTAGATCCATCATGGAAAAGAATCATGCACCAAGCAATTGATCGAACAGGTCATCGATTTGGAACAAAGGAAATATTTGAACAATATGGATTCCAAACTCAATTGAAATACCCTAAAGTATATATTAGCTTGTCTCTCTTCGGACTTAGATCCTCACAAGAAATCGTAATAAAAAATTTCAAGTTTGGTTTTGACCGAAATCGTTCTATTAATACCATCTAATTTAGCTTCTTCTTGTAGCTGCCAGGAAGCCATCAAAGAATTGAAATTGGATGATGATCAAAGAAAGTTGATGGAAAAGTTGTTCCTTTTTGTTGTTACAGGGTATTGACTATTTGTAGTGGTACTTCCCTGTCCCCTACCTCGTCCTCTTATTGCAGTCATTCTCACTATCAGTGAATTGTAAGAGAATTAACTAAGGCATAGAGACAAGATCTCTTAGGGAATATGCTCATTCTATGGCATTTATAAGCCTATCTCTAATGAGTCACCTAATGTGTTATACTTCAAAGCTAAGTTCTTACTCAACCTTTAGCTCTGATACCAAATGTGATGACCCAGGTTTAGCATCCGAAAATCGACATCCAATACGTCACTCGTATTCGAATGCCGGAGATTCAAACTTTGAGTCTGGTTTGCCGGAGCTTATAACACATTAGGTGAAAAAAACACAGCGGAAACAAAAGAAGAATTTTATTGATACACCAAATGGATACAACATGGATACAACAAATGAACAACATTAGAGATCAATATAATAATACAACACCACAGCGGAATACAGCGTAGCAGCGGAAGGATAACTCCAATATGGTCTTCAAGAGAGAGAGAGAGAGAGAGAGAGAGAGAGAGAGAAAGAATCCAATAGACTGCAATTTCATTCCAAAGGAATAGCTCCAAACCAAAAAGCTTAAAGCCACAATCATGCTGCAATGAAGCAAATCTGATCCCCAAACCAAAGACTTCAAAGGCTGCCAAATCATATCTACTGATAACCTGACTCTAGGCTGCCCATATGGAAAATTGTGGACACCCAGAGTTTAGAAAGGGAACAATAAACTCCAGGTCAGTCATGGGACTGGTGTGAACAAACAAAAACAGTTACTTGAACAAAAAGAAATAAAAAGAAATTCGCTATGCTTTTTGGAAAATGAAACTACCATAAGGTCTCCCGACACACACACAATGCAATCACACACTTGGGGTAGGTTTCTCCTTATAGCAGTCAAACATGCTTGATATGCGAAAATCCTTTTGATATTATTATTAGTGCATAGTGTAGAAAACATTTCGAAAGTATAATATTAATCTTAGCCAGCATACGTACCATTAGAGTATGCCTACTATAGCTACCATGTTAAATGGCAGGTTATACAGCTAAAACCGTAAAGGGCTCGTATTGGGTGATTCAATTTCCAACAAATGGTCAAGGCTAAGGAACTTCCTTTTCGAATGGGTACGCCTCTGGAGGGACGTCCCGAGAACCTAATCGGATCTATGCGAACACAAGGCCGGTTTACCTATGTAATTAGGTAACTAACTATCATGAGTATGCCATCCCCCGGTCGTAACCGACCTTTACTGAGGCGCCAACAACAAATTCCAACAACCACAAAAGTTAAATATCTAGGCTCCATACCATGATACCACTTTTTATCCAGAAGGAAATGCACATACCTAAGGGGAGCGACCCCCGTAACCTTGCTGCATCCTTCCTTTTTCGACCATTTCCAGGGTGTGTGGTTCGATGAAGTCTCGTCCCACAAGTAACCATCAACTACATAACCTTAAGCTCATACATCTCAGAGAAGGGTATTAAGCTAAGAGAATAAATTCTCCGCCACCAAGCAGAAATGAAATTGATAAAAACCAGCTTTACATCTCAAAGTGTAACGTCAGACATACATCCATAAAAGTACATCTTGGGTCTGAATGGAACCGAAGGCACTTCGTCCAATTAAGGAAAAAGCCCTTGCAAATCCGGATATTCCCTAATCACGTTCGGACTCCCCATCACATAGGGTAATCTAAATCTCTATACCGGGGCCACTCGGTGTAGAGACATTCGACAGGTAATCCTTTCGTTTTCGAAAATACCCGGTCTTCAACCACCATCTTCAAATGCTATCCATTTTGTTGTATCATTATTCGGAATGGGTTTTATGACTTAATGTCCTCCTCCGGCTTAACCGAATAATGAGCGCTTATTTTAAAAACACATGGATATAGTCACAACAAATTTCCATTTTTATCTTTTGAACAAAAGATCCACCATCAAGATTCGATGTGGTTTTCAGATAACCATTTGGAATCCGACCCTTGGTCATATCGAAATTTAAATGCCGTTTTAAAGGCCATGTTGTTTAAGTAAACAATTTTAATTCAATTCAAAAGTTCATATTCACACAACAATTCATTACAGATAAATAACTTACAATAATCACAACTCAATCCAAAGCAATTCATATCACAGAACAATACATATCAGAGATATCAAACAATTCAAGACATTCAATATAATCCAATCATTCATAAGCAAGATTAATTAGTTGTTCAATTTCTAATCACTTTTAACTCCTGCTTAATTAATTAATCACAAATCATTTGTTATTATTTTAATTAATTAATGAAAATTAATTAATCAATCTTAATTATCCATCTTAATTATCCGTCTTAATTAATCATCCTCGATAAATTAATTGTTCCTTAATTTATCACATAAATTAATTAACCTGAAGTTAATTACATTAATTAATTAACCCTTAAATAATCACTTAAATTACAATAACAAAATAACCCTTTAATTACATACATTAACTAATTATCTTTTAAGTAATTAATTATCCCTTAATCACTTACATTAATTAATCACTAATTAATTACATTAAGTACTTATCCTTTAATTAATCACATTAAGTAATCAACCATTTATTAATTAAATTAAGTAATTTTCCCATAATTACTTGATCAATTACTCTTTAATTATTAATCAATTATACTTTAATCATAAATTAATTAGTTAACCTTTAATTACTTAATTAATTAACCTTTAATTAATAAATAGTTAATCTTTAAATATTAACTAATTAACCTTTAATCAACAAATTAATGATCTGTTAAGTAATTAATTATCCCTTAATTACTTATATTATTAAATCATCCTTTAACTAATTTTGTCAATAAATTACCCTTTAATTAATTAAGACCTTAATTAACTTAAAAGATAAACCACTTATCTTTATTAATTACTTAATTACATCATTTAAATCTTTATCTAATAATCCTTAAAAATTAATTATTAACATATGAATTAACTTAAGACTTTAAAGTTAATTAAAAATCAAAAACACTATTTAAAATAAACCATTTATCTTAATTACTTAATTGCATCGTTTAAATCTTATTAAATTAGATGCTTGAAATCATTTTTTACAAATACATTGATTAATTAATGTTTAACACGCTTACCTTAATCACTTCCTAATTACAATATTTTATCTTTGAAAAAAAATTAGAGATTTAAATAATATAATTAACTTAATATATAATATTTAAGCCAAACAATTTTTAAAAACATTTAACTTTAAAATTTTGATCTTTGAAACTTGTTTAATAATTCTTACTTTGGAACTTGGTAACATTTCGTTTAAAAACTTATTCATTTTAATAAACTCAAAAAAAATTAATTTAAATAAATTGTTTTAAAACTTGTTAAATCATCAAGTTTAAGAAAACCCGAGATAAACCTATGTTTTCCCCAAGCTAATACCGAAGTAAACCTACATTTCTCCCGAGTCTTAACCTTTCTTCCTCATTTCTTGTTTTTCCTTTAAATTTTTTAAATTTGATAAAACCTGTAACACTCATGCATACTTGGTACCACACTTGAGCCAACAACCCAAATGTCTAGAGTTCTTCCCCGAGTCATCCCTCCTTCTTCCCGAGTTCAAATTAACATCCGACCACCCAAGACCATCGATCGTGCTTGAAATCAGAATCGAGCTATTCGACACATCCTGGAACCCAAACTCAATCATCGAAATCCACATCGCACCACTACCTACGGCCATCTGAAACCATGTCAATCAACCCATAGCTTCGTCTTGGAACCATGCTTCGATTCCACAACCTCCGGTCATGTCTGATTCAACCTCGATGGCGCTACGCCCTCAAATACAACGGCCATCAAACTAGGCTGTTAAACACTAAATCATCATCGTCCAACTACACCGATGATAGAAAAATGCTTCGATCATTTTTCCTGTGATCTCCATTATGCCAGCTTCCTTCAGACCCAAGCTCGACCAACCCAGACCCGCCGATCGTCGGAATTTGACGAAAAAGCAAATAACGATCAACTCAAGAAACCCCAACATTCCCAACACTAAAAATCATGATATTATTTTTAAAAATCACCATTTCTAAGTTCAAACCAGATTACAACATCAAAATATAAAATCCAGACAGTTGATTTCTGACATATATGTGATCATCACTATGATTTATTATTTTTGAAATAATAATTTAATTTAAGCACATGAATTTCTTTTTGAAAATGAATTCTGGTTGATACTAACATATTTCATTCAGAGATCAAATCCTAAAAGGGATTGGAAGAAGAGGAATCGAATTTTGATCTTAATGTAGGCCTGTAAATTTTTAACAATGGTATATTTTCCTGTTACACAGACGTGCACATAACTATATACATATATATACAGGCATTACAGGCATATTTTACAACTATACAAACATTTTTCATATCATACTTCAAGTACAAATCCAAACATCAAGATATATAACAGATTCAAGATAGTTTACTCATTTGGATATGGATAAAAAAAAGAGATGGAGCCTGGAATGTTTATTTTTTAAAATCTGGAAATGCCTTATTGTATGATCCGAATGATCTTGAAACTTTTGATCTATAGCTTTGATTTTTGAGTTTGAAACTTGTTTTTAATTCAGTTTTATTTTGCTTGCTCTCAGGTTTGAGTTGAATCTATAGCTTGCATCAGGATGTTGAGATGCTCTTTGCTTTTGAGTTTGAGATGATCTGATCTTCTTTGCAATTTGAATTTGCTTTAGCTTCAGGCTTGAAAATTGTTTCTTTATCTCTGATTTGTGTTTTAGTTTCTAGGTTTGTGTTTTTGAAATCATGAAAGAAAAATAGAGAGCAAAAGTGTAGATATGTGTATATATAATCTCTTCTTAATTTTATTTATCATTTTTAAAATAAAAAGACATTAATGACACTTGTATTTATGTGATGTAATTATCTTACATTTGTTTAAATGCACGTTGAATTAATTAAACACTTGTAAATCTTCTTGCTAAAATACTTACACATGTTAAAATTATCTTATACTTGTCATTATTCATGTCTTAATATATTTAATATGTTTATATAAATTTTTATGTTACATTTTCATTTAGTTTTTAACACATTTATTTTTATTATATTAACATACGTTATATATATATATAAACTATATTTATGTCATGTATAAATTTAAAAGAAAGTATTTTAAACGTTTTTATTAAATTTTATTTCAAACTATCACACCTTTAAATAAATAAATATTTATATAACCCTAAAGAAAATGATTTTAAAATTTAATTATACATTAATAAATAAATAATATATATATATATATATATATATATATATATATATATATTAGAATTTAACCCTTAAATAGCTTTTGAAAAATTATTATATTAAATTCAAAATATAACTTCCAATATATATATATATATATATATATATATATGTATGTATGTATATATGTGTGTGTGTGTGTGTGTATATATATATTATATACAAAATTAGAAGAAAAAAACTTCTATTAATTTAAAATATAATGTTTTCAAATCTAATTTTTTTATTTGTGAATTTCAAATCAAATTTCCATTTACAATCTATTTATATATACACATAAACATTCACATCTCTTATTTATTTTGGAAAAATTCAAATTAATTCACAAATTAATCCAAAAATTTATATTATTTACTGAATTAAATTTGGCTTAAAAACGAGATCGTTACAATAAGTCTGGCCATTGTATGGTTGGGTTGTTTTCATGTGTACGCATTGAATTTTTGGTCGAGGCTTTTTTTATGTTGGTTTTGGAGTCTTGTTGCATGAGAATTTGTGCTCGACAATTTTGTGATGTATTTGTATTGCACCTGAGTTGAATCCAACCTCGGCTCGGGTTTGATCTTGTGCTCACTCGTCTCTGCAGTTTTATCAAGTGTATATTGGTGTGCACGACCTTGTGGCATGTACAATGATACACTATGCATGTCAAAAGTTGTTCGTGTTTGTTCAAAATTAAATGGTGATGGACAGCCCAAATAACTAAGGCAAATAATATTTTCAAAACACATTTTATTTTACACTATAAAAATATTTATTTTTCAATTTTACTGCTTAGTGTTTATTTTGTAGATATTTCAGATGTTGGATACATATTGGAATATAGTTGAAGAATAAATATGAGTGAACGAGTGATATGTAGTGAGGTGAAAATGTAAGTGACAATTGTGATATAATCAAAATTTTATTGTAATTGAAATTTTGTATATATGTAGTGAGAGCTCAAATTTGCACTATTCAAAACTGTAATAAAATGTTTGATTGAATAAAATATATGTTTGAATTTAAATTCTATGTTATTTATTTTATTCAGCAAATATTTATTTAATTATGTGAAAATAAAATAATATATTAACAAAAACATTTAAATGAATATATATATATATATATATATATATATATATAAATGTTTATTATCATCAAACAAAAATCATATGTTACCATATTCAACAATTAATATGTAGTAAGTCGTCAAAGTATAATACTACAAATGTTACAACTTCATTTTTCTTTTTCTTATATATGAACGCTTCCTCTATGTTTTGAGAGCAACCAAACTATTTGATTAACGTCTCAAAATATTTGTTCTAACTCATTGACGCCTGTTTTAGACCATAAATTGATCTAAAAAGCCTACATGCTTATCGCTACTCCTATTGACCATGAAACGCTCTAGCTGTGACATACAAACAATATCTTCTAGATTACCATTTAAAAATGCCCTTTTAACATCCAAATGCCATATTTTATAGTCACAATTAGCGACGACAACAAGCAGTATCCGAATGGAGTTAAGCATGGTGATTGGCGAAATTGTTTTATCATAATCAACATCTTGAATTTGATGGAAACACTTTGCAATTAGCCTTGCTTTATATGTATCAACCTTTCCTTATGCACCCATCTTTTTCTTCAAGATCCAGCTGATGGGTTTTACCCCTTTGGGAACATTTTTCAAAGCCCATACTTGGAATTTTTACATCGAATCCATTTTAGATTTCATATCATCAATCCATAATACAGAGTCCTTACTCTCCAATTCTTATCGGTACGTGAGGGGATCATCTTCATGAATGACAAAATCCATGTTCTTGCCATCAATGAGAAACCCACAGTATCTCTTTGGCCTACTAGCTTCTCTACTATGCCTTCTAATAGGTTGCACATTTTCTATCGGTGTTGACTTACTATCTTAATACCCAGTTTATGTGAATTGGATCTCATCCAAGTCTACCTTGCTACTACTTATTTCTCTATAGATAAATTCCTTTTCCAACAAGGTGAATGTCTCAAAACGAACATTTCTATTCTTCGATATGATATAATATGTATTTATGAGAATTTCTTTGATATCCTACAAACTTACATAAACATGATCTTCTCTCAAGCTTATCAGGGTCGACATTCTTAATGTAAGTTGGACAACCAAGAACCTTAAGGTAATTTCGGTAGGGTTTCTTACAATTCCATAAATCATATGGAGTCTTATGCATATATTTAAACAGCAGTCTATTTAATATATATGTTATGGTTTCTAGCGCATATACCCAAAAGGAAAGAGTTAACCCATTGTCACTCATCATCAATCGAACCATGTCTAACAAAGTTCGATTTCTCCTTTTCGAAACAACATGGTATTGTAGAATATATGGAGGAACGATTTTCGAGAGTACCCCATTCTCTTTTAGTTACTCTTGGAGTTCAAATCCAATGTACCATTGCCTTAATCAAATCAAATTATTTTAGTTTTCCTATTACTTTGGTTCTTTTACTTCATTCTTATACTCTATGAATTTATTATAAACATTTGATTTTGTTTCATGAAATGAATATCGTATTTTGACAAATCATCAGTGAATGTTATGAAGTATGAGGTTCCACCTTTAGTAGTTGTAGACATAAGACCACATACATCAGTATGTACTAGTCCAAAGAGTTCATCAACTCTTCTATTGCTCCCACCGAATGGGTGTTTGGTGATTTTTCCTATAAGACACAACATATAATAATCAAATGATCGTATAGACCCTTGGTTTCATAACTTGTTCAGTCATTTCTTACTAATATGACTTAGTCTATAATGCCAAAGGTAACTATCATTTACTTTCGACACATTATTATTTTCAATAGTGAATACACGATTCATATTAAGTATGTGAATTCCATTATTTAAAGAACCAAAGTAAACCATTTTATATCTATAACTTAAATTCATAATACTATCATTACAAGTAAAACCATATCCATTTTCCATCAAATAAGAAATAAAACCTATTCCACTAATAAAATTCAGTACATATTAATAATTATTTGAAATCAAATCATGTCAACTAGAAAGCTTCATGTGGTACCCTCCCATCGCGACGACGGTTATAGTAACTTTGCAAATTGGAATTCCATGCTTCCTCCTACTCCTAAGTCATTATAATGTTATGTGTTCTTTTACTTATTAGATCAGTATATTATATTTATCTAATAATATCTCCTGTTGAATTTTACAACTTTAAAAAACTACAAAAAGGCACAAGAATTT
This sequence comes from Allium cepa, assembly GCA_030765085.1. Classification (NCBI taxonomy): domain Eukaryota; kingdom Viridiplantae; phylum Streptophyta; class Magnoliopsida; order Asparagales; family Amaryllidaceae; genus Allium; species Allium cepa. The sequence goes on along the minus strand of CM060930.1, from coordinate 69,274,677 downwards.
AATATATTCCTTCAATGGGTGTTAAGATCTGCTTATCACGTTATTACAACCTTGAGGTTGCTCAAAAAATTGTAGCCTTCATAAATGGTAATAATACTTTACTAATTATATCTCATATATAACTCATAATATACTTTTACCTTTGTTTTAATCATCTTCATGACCTTAAGGTTGCTCAACAAAACATGAAGTATTAAATAACCTAAACCCAACATTTTGCAATATCTTAAAGGGAGTTATGTAACCCTTGAGTTGCTCTACGGATAATACAAAAAGCACCTCAGATATTTTATGGCTTAAGGTTTCTAAATAACCATAGGTATGTAAGGTACTCTGCCTATATCAAAAATAATGGAGAGCATTATTATTCTAAGTTCTTAATCCAAATTAGTTTTATAGAGTGTTGTTGATTATTTAAGGGAGATGAGTATAACACGTGATATCCTATATCTTTATAACATCCAGTGTATACTTCCTTAAGTCTCATAGGTTTTAATTCACGTAAACCGATGTTTTGTTTATACAGATAATATATATATTAATTATTATAAAGTTTATAATTCATTAGTTTATATACACACACACTTATATGTAATCTTTCTTTAATTAAACAATTTAATTAATTATAAATATAACATTTATATTTATAAAAAATTAAACTAATGATAATATTTATTGGAATTTAAAACAATTTTAAATTTATTTTATAGTATTCAAATATGCTTGTTTAGATCAATCTAAGGCTTATAACGCTTTTGAGTTTATAAAGGCATACCATTGGAATAGACCACTTCGAGAGTCAGGTAAAGGTTAGGAAATTAAGAGGTTTTACATTCATAAAATTTTCCTTAATTTGAGTAGAATTCTCTTAGTTTAGCAACATTTTCTTTAGGCACTCATCTAATTAGATTTTCTAAAATAACTGCTCTATGTATTGGTTAATTATTCACATAAACAAAATGCGTTTTTCGATACCATTGTTGGATCAAGTATGTTGGGAATGTGATTAAGAGGATGAATTCCAAAATGTTTTCTTTTATTAATTTGCATAATATCTGATTTTGTGATTATGTGAATAATATTTATCTGTAGTAAATTAATTTAGTATTTATTAATAAAAGAGTTAAGAAGTATTCTAATCATTTAATTTAATTTAAATATTTATTTGTTTATTACTATTTAACGTAATGTATTATTATAAATTTTATTCAAATTTAATTCATTAATTTAATTTTTTTAGTTTAAAATTTAATTTCAGTTTTTTTTTCATATTTTAGTATGTTTGTATTCATAATACAAACATTATAACAAGATTAAAAGGCATATCTAATCTAAGAGTAATGTGGAAACACGTGTATAATTAATGGTTGTGACTTACATAATATATATAGGCTATGTCATACGTAAATGTTAAAGGGATTAACATATACATTATGTCATTAAATTTATGCTAAAAGTGTTGTAAACAAATTTATTTATTTTCGGCCATTTTTTAATTAATATTTATACATCCATACATATATATGTGTACGCATTAGATATTATATATCTCATATAGTTTTTAATAAATTATTAACATGTACAATTTTCTTAAATTTTTTTATATATAAAGATGTGTATATATGTATGTAAGATATTTATTAATTAATTTTCGTATTATATATATAATGTAAAAATGAAATTTAAATAGGTTTGACTTTTTAAACAAATATGTATAATACATATAACTATAGTTATATTTGATTTTTTAAATTTATTTACAACCACTAGCTAAAATTATTTTTCTAATATCTGATAAGATATTTACTAGTTTAAAAATTAAAAATTTTATTTTTAAAATACATTTTATTTTTAATATGAAATTAAAAAAAAATTAGTATCAAAATTTGAAAGCATTGAAAAAATATTTTAAAAAATTTTGTAATTACCCGGATCTTTAGTCGGTTGATTTCGAACATTTAATTTATTTTTAATGTTGAATTTGAATTATTAATTTATTTTGAATCGGGAGATTTTGGTTGAATTAGTGAAATGGTTTGAAATTTGCAAATATATTAATTTAATGAATTGGGTGAATAGTAAATTTAAAAATTGAATTTCAGATTTTATATGAATCGAAATGGTTTCTAATGTGAACATATATTCTATTTGAATTATAATTGGGTTAGTAAGTTTTATTTAAATTGGGATTTTAAGTAATATAGTCGATTTTGAAAATCGCTCGATTTAATCAACGCGTTAAAATAGCCTTCCGAGTCACTGTCTCAAAATTCGATGAAACCTATTCCATTAGATCCGTAATAGTGTATTATTATCGGATTTTAAGTTTCATAGCGTATGGAGTAATCGTTTGGTTGTACAGGATCGAAACACGTTGAATTAAATATTGAAAAACTAATATTATAATTCGATTCGAAAAGTTATCTTCCACATATGATCGAATTAGGCCTTGAAACATGTTTCATTGTGTTCGGAATAGGGGTAAAACATCATAAATGCACGTGGCATACTTTGTTTGGAGTTTGCCCGGAAAAGTACGTGAATAATCGAGATAATGTTAAAATATTATATCTTATATGTACACACACACACACACACACACACACACACACACAAACACACGCACGCGCGCGCGCGTATCACAGCCCTAATCCTAAATTTCTACAGCCTCCATCTAATTTCAATGGCCACAAAATTGATTGCCTTCTTCATTGAAAATCTCTTAATCCATCGATTATTAGAGGAAATCTTCAACATGAATGTCAAAGAGCTCATCGAGCTCTATGAGTTGAAAGGTGGCGATTGATTTCCGTTGCCCTATTTGGTCAAAATAGGCTCGAGAAGGTTGTTTGTTCGTGCACAATTTCCAAGGTAGTTGTGCTGCCGAGCTTGACCGGTTTCTAGGCGAGAGTGGAGTCGGCGATGAGCTTCATCATGGTGGTCGCCGATCGTCGAGGAGATGGCCGAAGGAGGAAAGGCGGTCGCGTTTGAATATCAGTGATGGGTGTTTTTTTACGTACGAACGGCCTGGAACGCAAATGGAAAAAAATATTATGTGCGGCCAGGATCCTCTGTTTCGAATTTTCATGGCTATGATTAATTAGGGTAAAAGTAAAATTGATTTTGTAAATTTATTTATATTTATTTTGGATAATTTTTAAAATAGCATAACTATTTCATACGAGGTCAGAATTGAATGAAACAGGCGGCATGGGAATCATAGCAATGAATACTACATTCTAGAATTGATATGGAGATGATTGGGCCTATTTATAATTTTGGATTAAAATTTGAATGCCAATTCAATTTTAATTCAAAAATGAAAACGTTTGGCAAATTGAAAACTCAAGTTGAGTTAATCTCACTCATTTTTAGATGGCTAGTTTAATTTAAAATGTTTAAAATTTAAATTATTGGTTGATTGATTGATTTGATAATTATTATTATCAATGGGTGTTATAATATATATAGTAGTATATATTAGTAGTTGGATTGATTATTCCTGCCTATTGGAGCGGATGATACTTTATGCGCCCCGCATAATAGCGGATGACCCTGTATTACCGTGATATTCCACCTCGAAGCGAAATTGGTATTTTTATATTATGTTAACATCTGTGGTTGTAGGAAAATAGGTTAAAGGGATCCAACTGGATTCTTCAAAATGTTGAAGTAATTTCATATATATTGATATATGATCTATTTGAATAATTTATGGTAGATTATTATGTGATTTGAAATTATTTGATCCTTGGTGGTTTTGGCCAAGATTTTAGTATTTTTAAATACCAATAATATATGTTTTGAATTTTAAAGAAATTAAAAATGGATTTCAGAAGTGAAATATTTATATGGAATTTTGGACTAGTTTAAAGAAATTGATCTGGATAAAATAAATAGTTGACTTAAAACTTGTACTTAACTATTTCGAGATATTATAAATAGAGATTTTGGAATAATGTATATAAAGGATTTTAAATAATAAAACTTAAGTGATATTCGTTTAAGTGTAAAAGGATTTTAAAAATCGAGACCTTAAATAGTTTAGGAAAATAAAAAGGAAATTTGGAAATAAATATAAAATTGGTTATATTGGATCTTAAATAAGATTTCTAATTTACAAAATGGAAGTAGAATCGAGATTTTTTTGGTTTTGGAGTATAGTTTGATTTATTTAAGTAATTGATTTATAAAAGGATATTTTACTTAGAAATCAATTTATAATGGATTTAGGTGATGTGAAACCATTATAAACAGAAATTGAAAACTATGAGATTTATAAACAATGTTTATAAATAAAGTGAAGTGATTATCAGTTGATAAATTGAACATATAAATTCACGGTAAGAATTTATAATGAGAAGGGTAAATCGGGTTAAAAATAAATGGTAGATTTACTTTTAAAAATGTGTAAAGAAGGATTTACGAAATTGGGACGTAAATTAAATTGGTGATAAATCGAGAAAGATTTATAAGTATTAGATTGGTTATATTGGAATCGAAAAAATGTACTTTTATCGAGAAGTTGGGTTATTTAAAAAGAGGATTTTTATTCACTAGGTAATTTAAAAAGTGTTTAAACATATTGTAGAAAATTAATTATTTAGTTGTTTTAAATTATTTAAAGTATATTTAATTATTAAATAGGTTACCCTAAAATGTTTTGTTTTGAAGTTAATTATTATTTAAGAATTAATCAATATTATTATTTTAAAAGATAAATTATTCCATACTAATATAGTTTTACATAATAACTTTTATTTAAGAGTATTTGCCTAAATTAAACTTGGAAAAAATTATTATAGAAATTTTATAAGCATTATTCTGAGATAATTATTAAATTAGTTTTCGAAAAGTAATGGTATACTTTCATGGCAAAATCGGAGGCAGAGATTGCTTGTAGTTAAGTTTGGATTTCACTAGGAAAAAGACATAATCATTAAGCTATGAATCCATGGTTGATACCGCGTGCTGCTTTCCATGTTAAATATAAAAAATTTCAAATATTTTCGAAGGTAACTGTTTGTGAATATACTCATTTCGGTAAGATAAGTATATACTTTTGAATAAAGTGATTTAATTTAAGGAATCCAAAACTTAGAGAATTCGTTGTATGAGTTAAGGAATTTATAATATAGATTTTGAAGGGTTTTTGAGAAAAGGGAAATAAGTGAAATTTTCGTGAGTGTTGGGTAGGAAGGGGTTTAAAAATAGAAATTTTCGTGAGTGTTGGGTAGGAAGGGGTTTAGAAAATATTTTTTTATAACTTTTTCTAAGTGTGAAATAAGAGATGGCTTGAAATATCATGATATGGATATAAGTATTTGAGTTGTCTCAAATAGTGAACTTTTGGAAGGGATTTAAATATATATCTTATAAAGATATTTCGAAAATAATTTTTGGAAAATCTAAAATAAAGCCTGATGTTTGCTTATGGATGTTTTATTGACAGTTAAATAACCCACTATCAATTTTGGCCAAATTCGTTGATCGTTTCGAAGAGGCCGGGAACGGATATAATTATTTGAAAATCACTTCGATCCGAATTGAGCGTTATGAGTGAATACCATGAAGTTGATGAAGTCGTTGATTCGGTTCGTCCAGCCCCAGGGCTTGTTGTATGGATGAACGCTATCAGAACATCGCCATTGGAGGACGATGGGTATTCTAAGTGAAATGTTTCTTGAAAGATAATCGTACCCTTAAGCCTCATCAACCAGAATGACTAAAAATCAAGGGATATGCAGCAAGGCTAAGTGGGTCATACCCAATTAGGGTATGTTATCACCTTTCTAGACACCCTCAGATATATTATATATTATGGTTACAGTGGTGCATGCAAAAGAGCTCTTGATAAGGGTGGGAACACCTAGGGATGATAACATATTCGGTTCTATCCAGGTTAGGGATAGGATCGGTCTTCTATTGCAGGGGATCCCGGCGAGGTCCTTGGTACATTTTTCTAGATATGTACCATGATAGGTGGTACCCCAGTGCCTAGTCATTGTGTGGAATCCAACCTCCAATGAGCGGCGTACAGTTTTGATTGTGCCCAACTATACTGAAACGTGAGATGAAAGCATTTCAGCTATTTTCTATTTACTTTGTTTAGACACTATTATAATATCAGACGATTTTGATAAAAATGTTTTAGTTATCGTAAGGTAAAAAACCATCGTGTTTATGTGAAATGCAGTCTTACGAGATACCTTTGTTTCCAAAGGATTTTGAAAATAGTAATAATTCAAATTGAGTGTGTTTTCTCACGCTTGTTTTCCAAACTGATTCGGGTGTTATTTTATTATAATGCCTGGGTTAGATCGAGTATTATAGATTCATAGGACGCTATAGAGCTCAAGAGATGAGTTGCGTGACGAAGACATATCACACGTACTTGATTATATTTCGTTGTGTATTGTATGCAGTATATTCAGCATTTGTGAGGACAAGTCATTATAACTGCCCAGTTTTGAATTATTTATTTGTTGAACTCTGATGATGTAATGTATAAACAATAATTATAGTTCTTTTTGTATAAAGACATGTTATTATCTATTATATATTGTTCCGCTGCGATTGTGAGACTCTGTGTTGTTGTTCTATTTTCTTCTACCTCTTTCTTTTTTTCCTCCAACGATCTGGTATTTCCGTCACCTGATTACTCGGCATGCTATACCGAGAACGTGTTGATGCCGATTTTCGAGGGTCGAAAACCCGGTTCAACACAAATTTCACACATAAATTTACGAATATATATATATATATATATATATATATATATGTATGTATGTATGTATGTATATGTATTAAATCAAAACCAATTTTTTTATACTAGAAATAGAAATAGAAAAATAAATTTTTTATTTTTAAAACAAGAAGTATTTCTAGTAATTTAAATGATTAATATGTTTGTTTTAATATATATACATTCATATACATACATACATATATATGTATGTATGTATATGTACACATATATAACCTTATCTGGTTTTTTAAATTAAGGGTGAAATTATTTTATATGTATATATATTAAAATCCTTTTTTTATTGATTAAGTATTAAAAGTTAAATGTTGAATTTTTAACTAATGGTCAAAGTGGTCAAGGGGTAAAAGCATATACAATGATAATTTATACATGTATATGTAATCAAATAATCAAAATAATGGAATTGCCTTTCACCTTGCAATCTTTTCGATTGTCAAACTTGTCAATTGTCTAGTTCTCTTCTTTGTCTCCTTGCTACAGATTGTAAGACCGTCTCCTTTGCTTTACCAATGTCTAATGGAGGCAGGGATGTTTATGTTAAGTTTGTCGAAAAAGAGAATGGAGACTTTTTATTTATAAACCACTAGATACCAAAATATCTGCTCTTTTACCTCAAACTCTAGTAGACTAGGTCTCTAAAGCCCCAATCCCCCACTCTATAGCTAGCTTCTTATCGGCTCCACACTATGTCAAAATTCTCATTGAATTCTCTTTAAATCCATTAATTAGTTATATTATTAAAGATCCCTTTTCCAATCAAACCGATATATAACTTTTATACGTTGTTTCAATCAAATTTAGGCTTTAAACAAACAATTTAAATGCCATAAAATTTTAATTAAACATTTTTATTGATTTATTATTAATCTACAACATTTATAAATAAATGTTAACATTTTTAGAATTCGAAAATAATAACAATGGGGTTTTGTTGACCCTCTAGTTTGAACTTGGCCTTAGTCGATATTTAAACAATTTAAACAAAAAAGCCTATATAGATTTTGCTGAAGTACAATATCAGGTACAAGTTCAATGCTTATAAATCGTGTAGGCATAATTCAATTTCTAATCTATAATAAGCTCACATAGTAACTTTATTTTATACATGTACTCTTTTTGTCACCTTTGTATCACTTAAATATTTTGAGTTTGATAAAGGGTTAAAAACTCTACTAATATCCATGTTTGATTACATAGAACACTACAAAGTCCTTGGCTCAATCCGATAACATTTGTCGATTAACCTATTATTTTGAATTTAGATTTTGACTTAAAATTGGCTGCCAATTATAGTGATACTTGACATTCAACAACAAAAGAGACGAATCATCTCTTGGGTAGTTTTTCACTCCAAGTATAGCCTAGCTGGTCAAGATCGACAAAGTCAAAAGACTATTATATGTCTTTACCTTGAGATTTATATTTTGACTAGCAATATTAACTCACAAAAGACTCTCATCGATTGATTCTTCCAACCAAAATAGAGTATATAACCCCTGGGTGCCCCATGACACTCATGAGTAAATCACTGTCCATCGTATGTAGAGTGTTATGTACACTAATCTCAACAAGTATAGTGATATCCTTTTCTTGATAAATCTTGACTAGGAACATTTAAGGAGTTTATGTGTATGCACTTATATATGTATGTATGTGTGTATCTATATATGTATATGTATATTGAACCAATACTCATGGTTACAAAGAAATTCCATGCGTAATCTCAGCATTCAATGAAGCCTTTTTCTGATATTTCTCTTATGAAGAAAAGTGTTTGCAAATTGATAAAACCGGGTGGACGAATTTTCCAGAGGCGATTCCGCTGGGAACAAAAGGATCAAAACCTTCTTACATTCGTACTATAATCGATAAAACACTTCTCCTAAGATTTTTCTACTTACATGTGTCTAATGTAACTAATTCATTATTTATATATTTAGCAACATATATAATAGAAAATAAAGCCAAAAAATTCACTTTTTTTTGAAAAAAATGGTTTATAGAGTTAAATTTATATAGCTTTTCACATAATTGTTCTAGTGCAATCCTTAACTCTGCCAAAGGCATTGCTTGTTGGTAGAGAGATTTGAATTATATACCATATTTAAGTCTCTTAAATATCTCTTCTCCTAATAGGATTTCAACCTTAGACATCATAAATGGTTAGAATTCCTATCCTCTTATAATATTAATATTTGTTGTACTCCTAGAAATGGAATTGTAGCAATAGACGCACTTTGTAGAAAACATTCTATGTTGAGGTGGATGTTCATAGATTGGACAATGTTGGAATCCATGACCAGTGTTTTTTAGCAAGCTTAGCCGGTTTTAGAGTAGACCGTCCACTTTAATTTAAAACATTAGTAAAAAGGTATTCGTCATATGCGTCAAAGCAACTAAAAAAATAAAGTATAGGAGCCAGGCAGGACGAAAGCTAATAACAAAATCAAAAGCTACTAACCCCCCTCCAAAGAGGAGGAACTACAACCAACATCCTTAAAATCCGGCCCAATAACATTTAAAAACACTGAAAATAGTACGACCAAGTTAGGAACGTAATCAAACTAATCACTGGAGTAAAAATACATCCCATCCCAAGTGGAATCCTTTAAAAGAATCCTATTTTCATCACCTTCTTCACCAAGCGTAGAAAGAGTAAGGCCTTCCCCTGCAACATGATAACATAAATGACGATCTTCACCATCGCCTCTATCAAATGTATGGTAACTAGCATACGACATAGTATATCTCATATTTGATTTCATGTGAACCTAGTCTTGCTTGTAGAAATTCCAAGAAATAACATTTCTGGCTGGAGGAGGAACAAGTGGAGCAATCAAAATATCAATTGTTGCATCTGTGGGCATTGAAAAAGATAATGTAATAGAAGGAGTGAAAGTCTGAATCAGATCCGTGGCACAGTATCAGCAACAACTTCAACATAGGGATAGTAGGCTTAGGAACCCATTTCCAAACCGGAGGACGAGAAAGTAAGATCTTGACTGGGGTAGGCATGGGAGAATCAACCGAACCATTCTTACAATTTTCCGTAACATGGCCAAATAATTGGTTAACTAAGCAAATATCATGTTTCCAACTATGATCAACATCAACAAAAACATCCTACCCCTCTGCGATCTAAAACTTCAACCAAGAAGGAAGCGGCGTATCCGTTACTTAAATCAGTGCCTTAGTGTACATTAGCCTCTTCCTTGCCACAGTATTAGTATCACAACATTTGAGCATGTCAATGTGGCTGGGTAATCAGTCTTGCCCAATCATGGGTTGCAGAACGGATGGGACACGCAAGAAATGAGCCAACATCATAATAGACAAAATCTAATTCCTAACACTATCAACGATTTACTCCACGGAGTTAAATAAAAGGATTACTAGCAATGATGGTCGGTTCTGCTTTGAGGACGCACAGTCTTTTTTTTCTTTGCTAGAGAAATTGAAATAAAACATAGAATCATCAAATTGAACACAAATCCTACCCTTAAGCTTCCAAAAAATACGCTAAAGATCTCTCACACCATAGTATGAAGGGTTAGAGTCAAGGAAGAACCGACACATTAATCCGACCAAAAATCAACTCTCATTTGCAAAATCTCTACTACAGGCACCATCATTCCATCAATTTCAATAACATCAACGAAATGGGGAATCTAAGCACCCACATTTCTCAGTAAGGATGTGAACAGGGAGGACTATTTGCTTGAAGTGGTAGGAGGAGCTCCTGATTAGCATTAGAGAATGAAGAGCAACATTAGTACTATCAGGGATATCAACCGGAGTAGCACACAGAGGCTGTTTAGGTAGTGCAAGATTTTTACCAGGTAACTAACGAGCATCAGCAGGAGTGACACTAACACAAACAGTTGGAGAGCATTTAACAGCAGTTGATAAATCAGCCACATCAACCATGCTTTCAAGTTTCAATTACAACACCATTTTTTAGACCTAATACATCCACACAGTTACTATTATTTCTTTAAATCTCATTACAACCATGAACTGCAGCAACAAGTATTAGGGAAAGAGGTGAAGCCTTCACAATATCCAAGACACTCAGCCCAGAAATAGGAGCGACAAATAAATCAATGCTCACAAGGGTCGATGCAAAATCATGAAGATGGTTCAAATTGCCAGGTCTAGAGTTATCTACATGAATTGCAAGGGACCCTAGAGATCGAAGTGAGGCGAGATGAGACACCAGTAGAGGAGTGAAGGATGCATCAAAATTTCATTGAGGACAAAACATCGGCATTGAATGCACATTTACGAAAACGAGGAAAATCTTGAATACTGCAGTTGATCGGAGGAAATTCTAGAACTTTATGAACGAACAGAGTTGAGGATTCCCGAGCCAGAGAATTACCAAAGGTGTCTGCTTGAGAAAGCGCCTTAGGCGACAATGAGTAGGGACGATCACTTCAAGTACATGAGGATAAGCTACCAAAATCAATGATAGAAGACCGGTTGAAAAGCGACTTGTCCTTGCTATTATTGGCCATCCAAAGAACCCGGATCGACGAGTTAGGAAGGAGAAGAAGGGGAGGTAAGATGGGCAAGAGGCAATCACAAAGCAAGCGGAAAGGAAGGAAGTCCTAAATAAGTGATTTGGGTAAAATGAGGAGGCCACTGAAACGTGATCTTTAAATTTGTTACATTGCTAGTTTTTATTTCTGATTTAGATGTGAACTTGAACCTGAAATATTATCAATCTTAGAAGTTCAGCCTACTCTTATTGATCAAATAGGTGTTAGTAAGAGGAAAGATGTAAAGCTAGTGAAAATATTAGTTGTCTTAGAAATAGGGGCTGGGTCGCATATTAGGAAGGTACCATATAGACCACAAAGGTTGGCTTTGAAAAGACATGTTATTTGTCCCAGATGTAGATGGACTTTGTAAAGTACTTAGAGCGTGTCATCATTCTTGACTAGATATACACCCAGTTCAAACAAAAATTATAACGATGCAAAGGATACATTTTACTTAGGAGGTAAGAAGAAAGATACAGTGGGGTTTATTACTAAATGTCAAACTTACCCACACATTAAAGGTGCAATGGTGGCCTTCTGTTTCCTTTGGAGATTTCCATATGGAAGCAAGAGTAGATATAATGGATTTCATCGATGGATTTCATAGAAGCCAAAGGGTAAATAAGTGCACATGGGTTATAGTATGTCAGTTGATGAAGTGGTTATCTCCTTCTATTTAGGACCACAAGAACAATTATTGAAAGAAAAGTTGTACGTGAAAGTGATAGTACAAATGCATGGTATCCTTTAAAATATTGTGAGTGATAGAAATCACTTATTTACAAGTGAGTTTTTGCAGAGTTTACATGGCATATATCTTAACTTGAGCACACCGTACCATCCGTAGACTAATGGTCAAATATAGAGGATAATCCACATACATGAGGATTTATTACAGACTTGCATTTTCAACTTTGGTGGCTTACGTAAGGATTATATATCTTTAGTAGAATTCACATACAACAACATTTATCGAGCTAGTATAAGCATGATGCCTTTAAAGACATATATGGACGACCGTGCCGATCTCCATCTGTGTAACAACCCGAAATTTTCGAACCCGAAAATTCCAGATAATTATGAAAAAGAAGAAAGAGATAGAAGAAGAAGAACAAAAACACCAAACATCTCACATTCGCAGCGGATAAAAAATAATAATAAATAATAACAGTTTACAAGAGAATATTATAACTGTCGATTACATTTAATATACATCAGAGTTTCACATAATATACAGTCGCTGAATATTTACAATTATCATGACTCAGATAAACAATAATATAAATACAGCGGATATACTCTATACGATACTGCCACCAGCTCGCCTCCTGAGCTCCTGAACGTCCTAACCTGAAAATCAGTAATACTCGGTATGACCCGAGCATTACATCAAAGTAACACCCAGGTCAGGCTGGAAACCAGCGTGAGTAACCCAACTAACATGGAATACCAAAGCAATCCACTTATATAAAACCCGGGTGACTCATATCAGTTTACAAGGTCACAATTTGTTATAAACATCACTTATTTCACTCATCAATTTTCCAATAACCAAAAATTTAGATAAAAATAGTCCAATTTACTTAAATCGTTTCATTCCAGCCTATTGATTTCATATATCAATCTATGAAGATTTAAAGTCGTTTTGGGTATTTAGTAATACCCGACTCCGGTCTCTTCTGACATTTAAACCCAAGTTATCCAATTGTATACAATTTAATTTTTTACCGGATTATACCTTTACACAGCAATATATATACTTGATAGATAATCACAATATCACCATCAATTAAACCAACTCCTCGATTAATTAGTCCTTCCATTTCACTGAGTCATTACCACTTAATTCCTTCATAAAATAATTATTCTTTAATTACTTCTCATTAAGTAATTACCCATTCATTAATTACATCCTGTAATATCCATTAATTACTTTGCTAAGTAATTTCACTTCATTTATTACATTTATTCATAATTACTTATTCAAATTGATTTTCCAAAATCATTTACATTGACAAGTTATCCCTTAAATTAATCGCACTCATTAATTAACTAACCCCTAAATAACTTCCTTAATTGATCCATCTTTTAATTAATTACACTTAAGAAATGAATTCTTAATTACTTCCATAAAGTAATTTTCCTTAATCAATTAACCTCTAATCAGGAACTAATTAGACCTTTAATCCATACTTAAACTAGTTAAACCCAAATAAATTTACCCTTAAATTACATCTATTCATTTATCACCAATTCCAAATTAATTAATTCCAAATGGATTAATTATAATCCTTCATTATAAATTTATTAACCTTTGATCCATAATTAATTAATTAATCTTTAATTCCTTAATTTATTTATTTTTATCACCAAGGTCCTTGATTAACTTAAGATAACATATTTATTCCTATTAATCACTTAATCTTTGTTGACATATAAATTCAAAGTATTTTATCCTTTAAATTAACTTCTTAATTGCATACTTTAGTTAAGTTTATAGAACTTATTTAAGTAAAGCCATTATACAATTCCCTAAACCATAATTAATAACACTATTATATGTATAAGGAAATAAATCCTTAAAATTTGTTAAGCTTGATTACTTAAAGTAATTAGTTTTCCATTGAAATTAGGGTTAAATGAACCAACCATAATTATGAATGCAGTGCTAAATTAAAATGGGCCGAAGCCCACAACGTCACAACGCAAATCAAAACCCGCTTCTCCTTCCTCCCCTAAATCTCGCTGAATCCCATCCAAACGCGAGCCTCAAACAAACATCAGTGATATACCGTGCAATGTGCACTTGCACCACTCCACAGTGATGCTCCGACCACCGTGACTGCCTTCGATAGGTCGACGATGACCTATTCCCTCCATTCCGGCCACCCAATCACCCAGCCCACACCCAAATCAAATTCGAGCACTCAAGGTCACACTGGACCCAACACATCAGAGGAAACTATTAACCACCGACGATCCTATCCACCTGGAACCACGCCGCCTTGACCAGAGCATCGCCTTGACCTCCCGCGACGATTCCCCCTGTCGCGATCATCTCCTGTCTTCCCTAGCCTACGCCATTTCCTCGACAGCAATCACGTCCCAAACTCACTGAAAAACCCTATTTCAACTTCCCCTGGCCACTACATACACTATAAAAATCCACCTCCATTTTTCCAAAGAACCCCACCACATTGGCCACCTCCAGGCCAAGCGACAACCAATTCGATCACATCGATCATCAGAATCCTTCGAATTTCCAAAACGCGTCCATCTCGAGATAACTCGCCAAATACTTGACTAAAATTAATATTGTAAATTCCTAAATTCAGCATTCATTACCACGAATCTAATCATGGATTCGATTCATGGATTCGAGACATTTGATTTTTGTCCAAATTAGAAGTTCACTGTTTTTTTTTCTTTTTCTTTTATAACTCTTGAGAAAATTTCTTAATACAAATTGTTGAATCTATTGTTAAAAGTTATATTATACCGCCATCATCATTTTATCCAAAAATTTAGATTAAATTTGAGTGTAATGGGATGTTTGACTCCTTTTCTCTTTGATTTTGTTCTGCTGTTTGAACACAAACCATCCCAGACTTCAAATATTTCCATACAGATATAAATATCCATATTCGCAGAGCAAAGAATATTCATACAATTTTACTATAACATCCCATATACTTTATCACAGGCGTCAAGTAAAATTTTGATTTAAAACTGTTTTTATCATTAAATGTTTACTTACTGTTAATATGGTTGAGCAGAGTTTGAAAAAAACTGCTGTATAATCTATCGAGGCATATATGTTTAAGTATAAGCAGATTTGCACATATTCTTCCATTTAATATTCATTGACATATAAATTTATTCATGCAAACCTATATTCACATATCACCCAAAAGACTATGCATCAGATGAATATTTAAAGGTTGTAGTTTACTCACAGAATATTGATAAAATTTGAATACAAGTTGCAGTTTACTCACCTTCTTACCAAGATGAATAATTGTTGTTATGTTTATCCTGCTTTATACTCCTTCTCTGTCTTTGATTTCATTTAGGCCTGTTTTATTTCTTTTAAGGCAGTGTTGTTTTATCTTTTTTTTTTGTTATACTTAGTTACAGTGAGTGAAATAGGAGATAAGGCAGTGGTATTATATACACGTAGAATTGAAGTGTGCTGGAGAAGCTAGTTTGTGATTTTTTTTTTATAACTTTGATTTGATCAAAGATTTTTATTTTTTTACCTTCCAGCCTACAATTTTTGACCAGACAATACTTTGTTTTGGAGGCTGAGATGATGGCAATTAAATGCCATGGTTTCCTTAATTGTTTACACTATTATTATTTATCTCTTGGTTGTATATAGATAGTTGTATGCAAACATTCACTTGCAGGTAGACACTGGCTTCTAAATGAAGATAATTTGTTAAAAGATGTTGGTTTGTTCACTTCTAGATTACATAATTTACATATATATGTTAGGGTAAGGTTTACCTTTATACTTGCTTACAAATTTTAAATTTATGTTGTATGCTTACCTCCACTACTTAATTCTTGCTTATGATTACATTTTTATTTTTATTTTATATCTTTAACAATCACTCTTTAAATTATATTTATATGCCTTACACAATATTTATGCTTAAATTAAGGTTATCTTCAAACGTTATCATCCATATATATATTTTAAACCGAATGTCAATAGAATACAACATTTTAATTTAATTATATAAGATAGGTTCTATTATAAATATTATTTAAGAGATTTATTTTACATATCAAAAATCAAACTTCCTTTTCACGAATACAAATCTACACAATAAATGGCAATTATTCCAAAAGATTTATTAATTTTAAAATGATCGGTTTACTTTTTATTTAATTAGATTAAATATTTATTAAATGATCCTACTAAAATACCGGGTCGTCACATTCCTCTCCCATTTGAATCTTTTCGTCCTCGAAAAGGAACGAAGCCAGAATTTATGAAAATGCCTAAAATCAGATAAGTATTCCTTGATCATTGTTAAAACACTTTTTAATATCTACATAATATTTTCCAAAATAGTTTTTATAAAAATTCTTTTATAACTCGATGTCTCAACTAGTCCATCCTTGTTCTCATAGAAATTCAATCATACGCTGATCAGGCGTAGGACTGAAAATCGATAAGTACTTGGTAAACCCGTTTTCAACACCCAGTGAAAATACTTGGAAAACGATTTTATTGAAAATATCGGAAACAGTTTTTGAAATAGAGATTTTTTTTTTAGGGACAATGCTCTGGAAATCATCACCCCCATTCCATGGTCACAGTTACATACCAGGGTTACGTTGCAGTCACAACAAAAGTCCATGTAACTGCAGGCTCTCCGTGGCACTCTCGATTATGCCATGGAACCCACACAACAGATCACAGTTACATCCAGGATTACGTTGCAGTCACAACAAAAGTCCATGTAACTGCAGGCTCTCCGCGGCCTCTGATCTCGCTATCAAAATGAAACTTCTCCACTCTTACATAGGTCGCAGTCTACCGAGATAAACTCAAACGCAGACAGTTGGCTCTCAGCGGCACACACGACTTTCGCTATGTTATACCATAGGTCGCAGTCTACCGATATAGAATCAAACGTAAACTGTTGGCTCTCCGCGGCACACACGACTTCCGCTATGGTATACACTACTCATAATCCTCAGGAACTAGTTTTGTCCGGACTCCTCACAGGATCATCTTTAGAACCCCCTCGGGCTCCAGGCAGCACCACCCGGTGGCACTCCTGAGAAATTCATTTCAAGGGGACGCCTTTTTCCCCAGAGCCATCATCAAAATATTTTATACTATACACATATAGTATCTTCAAATCATACACCTAGTATGATATCATACAAAGCTCTTTTACACAATATCGATTATCCAAAATCGATAATTCTCAGAATAGGCTTTCCAAAACTCAATATTGATTTTTCCCAAAAATCAAAAGCCTTTCCCAAAATCCTCAAACGATCCTTTATATATATTCAGATATATATATAAATTTTTAAAACTTTGGATCCTTACTTTCTTGTATAAAACACCTTTTATACTCCAAACACTCTCAAAAACCATAGAATTATCCAATTTCCATCTTTATTCATTTCATATTTCTCAAAATATTCTTTCGGTTCAAAAGAACCATTTCACATTCCTTATTCGCCTTTACATTAATCCCCATTTGGATTATTACTTCTATCCTTATCTCAGTTGGGTACTTTAATCAATAACAGTCAGAACTCCGACCAGTTTAGAAAAATAGCTTGAAAAATTTAAAAATAAGTAAGTAGTTGAAAAATAATTATTAATTTGCAAAATCATTGTAAAATAGTTGACTAATTATAAAATAGTTGAAAAATAGTTAAATAGCTATAGAAATCTTAGATAATTGCAAAATAATTGTAAAATAGAAATTAATTCGGAACTTAGTTGAACATTAGTAACTAGTTTATAAAAAGTTGCAAAATAGTTAAAGAGTTCCAAAAGTAGTGGCAAAAACCAGTATACAAATAGTTTGGGTTTAAAAAGAAAGTTGTATGGTAAGTAGATAAGAAAATAGATTTAAAACTACTTATATTAAAACAATTTACATTGAAAATGGTCCAGAGTCGACACTGTTCACTTTCCCAACAATCCCATTTAAATTAATTCTCAATTTCCTTCCAACTTCAAATCAAATTCCATTTGATCTTTAGACTTGTACAACTTTAATTATAATTTCAATTTTTCAATTTCTATTTATAATCAATTACATTCACACTTTGCTTTTCTCTTGGAATTATAATTTTTATTTAGCCAATATATTTTTATTTATTCCATAAACATTTAATAAAGATTCCATAGTTTAAAAAATTTCCAAAATTTCAATATTACCTTAGAATGCAACTATATCCAAAATTCTTTGGCAAATTCAATTATCCCTTTTGAATTTCAAAATCATACCCAATTCTCAAACAATCCCAATTTAAAACAATTTGGTAGCAATTTCTCTTTTAGAAACTCGAAAATAAACATCGAAGATGTTGCAGTCATCACCAACGTTATTTTCCAGTGACTGAAAGAGTTCAATGCTTTTATCTCTTTAAAAACATTACCAAATATTTTTAATTTTAAATCTCCAGAATTCAAATTCAACACCAATTTTTTTTTTTAAAAATAAGACTATTATTTCTCCAAAACCTTTGGAAACCAGTCCCAAATCTAAAGGAATTTTTAATTTTTCCCAAAAATTCCAAATTCCCAATTCATCCAATTTATTTTAATTCCAATTCCAAATTACTCAAATTAATTTGGTCTAATTTCAAATAGAATTCACTTCAATTTCAAATTATTTCGATTTCTATAAGAATTAATCCCAATTCCCATTTGAATTTGAACTTTATAGTTATCCATTTTCAAATTAAATTAATTCAAACTAATTTTAACTTAAGCTAATTGAATTGAAATCTCAAGTTAAACCATCTCGAATTATATAAATTCGAGTTAAATTTTTAAATGTTGATTTAATCAAATTAAATTATCTCATTAAACCTTTTAATCCTGAGTCCAAAATCCATTTGAAACTTATGTCAAAATTCAACCAATATTTCAAATCTCTTTTAAAGAACTAAATTTTGGAATTCAATTTATCACCAAACTTAAAATTTTAAGACCTAACTTTTAAAGTTTTATCTTAAACATTCCAGTCTTAAGCCCGAAATGATTCCATACACTAATTCACTACATACTAGTAGTTCATACATTTATCCAAAATAAGAGTCTTACATAAATCATAAATCTAGATGCCTTCCTATTACTTAGAAGTTTGGAAAGAACAGAGCCCTAAAACTCCTACAAGTATCCTTCCTATGGACCTCCTTCCAAAGGACAAAGCCCAAACATACATTTCTCAACAGGATGTCCCCACTTATAACATTTATCACAAAATGTTTCTACCCTGTCATCAATCTGGATAACCTTCACGCCTCCAACAGTACGTTCCGCAGCCTTACTCTTCTTCTGCCTCTCGAAACAATTCCTAGCAATGTGTCCCGACTTCTTACAATGATAGCAAATAGTCGACTCATTGACCGGTTCCACTGGTTTACGCTTTGCCTTCCCCCTCTCAGGGCAATGATTTAGAAAATGCCCCTTCTTATGACACTTAAAGCATGAGATCTCAGAGCAAAACCGATGGAACGTACCCTTCAGTTCCTTCCTTGTTTTACTACACTTGGCTGCGTAATGACCCTTATTGAAACATCTATAACAAGTGACATTATCATAAGGTCTAGGTTCAGCCCTTTCTTAACCCGTCTCTCATTCTCCTAAATCTCTTCTTCTTGATCCCTTCGGGCAGCTGCTCTCTGCTCCAAACCTTCCATTCTTCACTCTTGGTCATTTTTTTCAAGACTGAATTCTAGAGGGGCTTCCTAACCTATAAGTCAGACTTAATTAGAAGAATTCAACTTTTACTCTTATATTAATTTACTTACTACAATATACCTTATGTTTTAACTTCTTTGGTTTTTTTATTTCCAAACAAAGTTTCAAACAACTCCTTATTTCAAAATAATATTACCTTCAGAACTATTCTGAATCATATTATTTATCATCCCCTTTAACAATTTGAAACCAAATTTTATTCTAATGTTCCTTATATGAATGGTGCATTCTATTCAATTAATTCTTGGTTCCATATAATTACCACTTAAATACTTATTTAATTCCAATGTTTTAGCATCCCATTACCATAATATTTATTAGAAAGAAATATTGCCTTATATATCTAATACAATCTTATATAAAATCATTTAAAATCCTTATATAAGAAAATAACAAGTACGCTCACTCATATATATATACACTCAACTTATTCTAGGGTTCTATTGACTCTATCCTTAATGAGTATGCCAACCAGAGCCAAGGTTCTTGCTTAACCTTCAGCTCTGATACCAAATGTAAGAACCCGAAATTTTCGAACCCGAAAATTCAAAATAATTATGAAAAAGAAGAAAGAGATAGAAGAAGAAGAACAGAAACACCAAACATCTCACATTCGCAGCGGATAAAAAATAATAATAAATAATAACAGTTTACAAAAGAATATTATAACTGTCGATTACATTTAATTAACATCAGAGTTTCACATAATATACAGTCACTGAATATTTACAATTATCATGACTCAGATAAACAATAATATAAATACAGCGGATATACTCTATACGATACTGCCACCAGCTCGCCTCTTGGGCTCCTGAACGTCCTAACCTGAAAATCAGTAATACTCGGTCTGACCCGAGCATTACATCAAAGTAACACCCGGGTCAGGCTGGAAACCAGCGTGAGTAACCCAACTAACATGGAATACCAAAGCAATCCGCTTATATAAAACCCGGGTGACTCATATCAGTTTACAAGGTCACAATTTGTTATAAACATCACTTATTTCACTCATCAATTTTCCAATAACCAAAAATTTAGATAAAAATAGTCCAATTTACTTAAATCGTTTCATTCCAGCCTATTGATTTCATATATCAATCTATGAAGATTTTAAGTGGTTTCGGGTATTTAGTAATACCCGACTCCGGTCTCTTCTGACATTTAAACCCAAGTTATCCAATTGTATACAATTTAATTTTTTACCGGATCATACCTTTACACAGCAATGTATATACTTGATAGATAATCACAATATCAACATCAATTAAACCAACTCCCAGATTAATTAGTCCTTCCATTTCACTCAGTCATTACCACTTAATTCCTTCATAAAATAATTATTCTTTAATTACTTCTCATTAAGTAATTACCCATTCATTAATTACATCCTGTAATATCCATTAATTACTTTGCTAAGTAATTTCACTTCATTTATTACATTTATTCATAATTACTTATTCAAATTGATTTTCCAAAATCATTTACATTGACAAGTTATCCCTTAAATTAATCGCACTCATTAATTAACTAACCCCGAAATAACTTCCTTAATTGATCCATCTTTTAATTAATTACACTTAAGAAATGAATTCTTAATTACTTCCATAAAGTAATTTTCCTTAATCAATTAACCACTAATCAGGAACTAATTAGACCTTTAATCCATACTTAAACTAGTTAAACCCCAATAAATTTACCCTTAAATTACATCTATTCATTTATCACCAATTCCAAATTAATTAATTCCAAATGGATTAATTATAATCCTTCATTATAAATTTATTAACCCTTGATCCATAATTAATTAATTAATCTTTAATTCCTTAATTTATTTATTTTTATCACCAAGGTCCTTGATTAACTTAAGATAACATATTTATTCTTATTAATCACTTAATCTTTGTTGACATATAAATTCAAAGTATTTTATCCTTTAAATTAACTTCTTAATTGCATACTTTAGTTAAGTTTATAGAACTTATTTAAGTAAGGCCATTATACAATTCCCTAAACCACAATTAATAACACTATTATATGTATAAGGAAATAAATCCTTAAAATTTGTTAAGCTTGATTACTTAAAGTAATTAGTTTTCCATTGAAATTAGGGTTAAATGAACCAATCATAATTATGAATACAGTGCTAAATTAAAATGGGCCGAAGCCCACAACGTCACAACGCAAATCAAAACCCGCTTCTCCTTCCTTCCCTAAATCTCGCTGAATCCCATCCAAACGCGAGCCTCAAACAAACATCAGTGATATACCGTGCAATGTGCACGTGCACCACTCCACAGTGATGCTCCGACTACCGAGACTGCCTTCGATAAATCGACGATGACCTATTCCCTCCATTCTGACCACCCAATCACCCAGCCCGCACCCAAATCAAATTCGAGCACTCAAGGTCACACTGGACCCAACACATCAGAGGAAACTATTAACCACCAACGATCCTATCCACCTGGAACCACGCCGCCTTGACCAGAGCATCGCCTTGACCTCCCGCGACGATTCCACCTGTCGCGATCATCTCCGGTCTTCCCTAGCCTACGCCATTTCCTCGACAGCAATCACGTCCCAAACTCACTGAAAAACCCTAGTTCAACTTCCCCTGGCCACTACGTACACTATAAAAATCCACCTCCATTTTTCCAAAGAACCCCACCACATTGGCCACCTCCAGGCCAAGCGACAACCAATTCGATCACATCGATCATCGGAATCCTTCGAATTTCCAAAACGCGTCCATCTCGAGATAACTCGCAAAATACTTGACTAAAATTAATATTGTAAATTCCTAAATTCAGCATTCATTACCACGAATCTAATCATGGATTCGAGACATTTGATTTTTGTCCAAATTAAAAGTTCACTGTTTTTTTTTCTTTTATAACTCTTGAGAAAATTTCTTAATACAAATTGTTGAATCTATTGTTAAAAGTTATATTATACCACCATCATCATTTTATCCAAAAATTTAGATTAAATTTGAGTGTAATGGGATGTTTGACTCCTTTTCTCTTTGATTTTGTTCTGCTGTTTGAACACAAACCATCCCAGACTTCAAATATTTGCATACAGATATAAATATCCATATTCGTAGAGTAAAGAATATTCATACAATTTTACTATAACATCCCATATACTTTATCACAGGCGTCAAGTAAAATTTTGATTTAAAACTGTTTTTATCATTAAATGTTTACTTACTGTTAATATGGTTGAGCAGAGTTTGAAAAAAACTGCTGTATAATCTATCGAGGCACATATGTTTAAGTATAAGCAGATTTGCACATATTCTTCCATTTAATATTCATTGACATATAAATTTACTCATGCAAACCTATATTCACATATCAACCAAAAGACTATGCATCAGATGAATATTTAAAGGTTGTAGTTTACTCACAAAATATTGATAAAATTTGAATACAAGTTGCAGTTTACTCACCTTCTTACCAAGATGAATGATTGTTGTTATGTTTATCCTGCTTTATACTCCTTCTCTGTCTTTGATTTCATTTAGGCCTGTTTTATTTCTTTTAAGGCAGTGTTGTTTTATTTTTTTATTTTCTTTGTTATACTTAGTTCCAGTGAGTGAAATAGGAGACAAGGCAGTGGTATTATATACACGTAGAATTGAAGTGTGCTGGAGAAGCTAGTTTGTGATCCTTTTTTTTTTAACTTTGATTTGATCAAAGATTTTTATTTTTTTTCCTTCTAGCCTACAATTTTTGACCAGACAATACTTTGTTTTGGAGGCTGAGATGATGGCAATTAAATGCTATTGTTTCCTTATTTGTTTACACTATTATTATTTATCTCTTGGTTGTTTATAGATAGTTGTATGCAAACATTCACTTGCAGGTAGACTCTGTCTTCTAAATGAAGATAATTTGTTAAAAGATGTTGGTTTGTTCACTTCTAGATTACATAATTTACATATATATGTCAGGGTAAAGTTTACCTTTATACTTGCTTACAAATTTTAAAGTTATGTTGTATGCTTACCTCCACTACTTAATTCTTGCTTATGATTACATTTTTATTTTTATTTTATATCTTTAACAATCACTCTTTAAATTATATTTATATGCCTTACACAATATTTATGCTTAAATTAAGGTTATCTTCAAACGTTATCATCCATATGTATATTTTACACCGAATGTCAATAGAATACATCATTTTAATTTAATTATATAAGATAGGTTCTATTATAAATATTATTTAAGAGATTTATTTTACATATCATAAATCAAACTTCCTTTTCACGAATACTAATCTACACAATAAATGGCAATTATTCCTAAAGATTTATTAATTTTAAAATGATCAGTTTACTTTTTATTTAATTGGATTAAATATTTATTAAATGATCCTACTAAAATACTGGGTCGTCACAATCTGGTTGGTGGAAATCAACCGACCAATTGATTATAGGGCATGATATAATATAGGAGACTACTAAGAAGATTCGCCTTATTAATAAGACATGAAAGCTGCTCAAGACCATTAAAATTTTGCTTATATGAGGCGCATCGATTTATTGTTCTCTATCAGAGATTTGGTATTCGCTAAGGTCTCATCGTTGGAGAATGAGGTTAGATTCTATAAATTAAGGAAGTTGACATGATGATTTATTGGACCAATTTTGGTTGTTGGAAGGATCGGTAAGTTAGTGCATAGGATTGACTTGCTTGAGAAGATGGTTATTGTGCATAATGTCTTCCAAGTATCTTAGTTGTAGAGGTGTATGCATAATTCCAGTGTTATCATTGAACAAAATAAATTTGAAAACATAGAATATGAATTGGAAGTAGCTCGACCATGAAAGCTTATTTATATAGTAGGACATAATGCAAAGTTGCTTAGAGGACTAACTGCTGGAATAGTCCTAATTAAGTGGAGTGACGTATGTAAGAGAGGGAAGACATCATAAGATCTTCTATCTACAACTTTTCGCCAGTAGGTTACTAGTTACATTGGATTAAATGTTTTTATATGCTTGTTTAGTGTAGTCTAATTACTTAATTATTATGTTTATTAACTTGCTAGTATTTTATATACTCAATTTTTTTTTTAAATTTAAATAGCAGTAATCTTAGGAGAAGCTATATCAAATATGGAAGAAGTAATCACCGATATGAAGACAGAGTTATCACAAATATAAGGATGGAGCTATCGAAAATATAAAGGAAGACCTATAATAAGTATATAGAAGGAGCTATCATAGGTTCAAATATGAAGCTGTCGCAAGTATAAAGCAAGAATAAAGAAGAAGCTATCATAAGCATAAAGATGAAGGTATTGTAACTATAAAGAAGGAGCTATTGCTAGTATGATGAAGGAGTATTGCAAGTGTAAGTGAAAACATTTTTGAAGTATAAAAGAAGAGTCATCGAACTATAAAGATGGAGCATGTATAAAGATAGAGTTATTGCACTTCTAAAGACACCTCTGGCCACCATAAGAAGCTATTGTATGTAATAAGCTATGGCACCTCTATAATAAAGAGGTTATCTCATGTCCATAATAAAGAATCTATTGCATGTCCACAATAAAGGAGCCATCGCACGACTAAAGCCAATGAGCTACCGTATGTCTAAGTTTAAAGACCTATTGCATGCTTAAAAAAGTGCTATTGCATATTTGAAAATGATCATGTACTGATTCAAACTAACCGTATGTCAACTTCTTATGAGGCCCAGCCTAGGTATATTAACATGAGAAAATAGAAAAAACCGTGCCATGTGTTAAATTCACAGCATGCTATGTTAGCAACTGGCTAGGAAGATCATAATTATCCAAAGTTGATACTTGCCACATTTCAAAGATCTAACATGTAATTCTTCTATAAATTGGCATGTACCTCCGCTTAGGAAGAGGTGTATTTCTAATTTCTCTTCTTTTCAATCTTTAATTATTACCTAAAGTATAAATATATAACTTGATTTGGGACTTCAATGATTATCTAGGCCAAATTCAAATTAGGAATTTATTACAAAGGACTTGCATATTCGAATATTTGCATAATTGCATACTTTCAAAGAGTTAGCCTTCTAGCCATGTACCTTAAGTCATCCTTGATATAAGCTTATAAGTTGGGTCAATTTCTAGGAATAACATTTTGATTCTTTGATTAAAAGTAGAACTTGGTGAAAGAAATCACTTGCAACCCTTCTTTTCAACTCTAAGATCATGCCTTTGACTTAGTAGTCCTTAGAACCTAAATAGCTATAGTATTCTCAAGTGATCATTGGACAATGAACTAAGATAGGGATAAGGAAAATGATATTCCTGGAATAATGAAGATCAAATAATGAACCTTACGAATTTAGCATTTCAAAATTTCGTAGAGAAAAGGAGAATTGAGTAATATGACCCTAAAAAGTGGAGACCGAACCCATTTTATATTGGGTAAAAACTAATCTTGGTCTTAACATCAGAATTGTAAGAGAATAAAAAACAAATGCATAGAATAAAAAGAGTAAAAATGACAAACGAAAATCCCTTTGCCTAAAAGATGAAAGTAATCCAATCATAGGCTAAAGAAACTATATTTAAAGGAAAACTAATTCACAAACCCAAGTAATTTTCTTTAGAATGGGAGAGTATAATCGACAAGCCTTGACAATCTTCTCAGGAAAAGAGTAATACAATGGTGCTGTGACGACCCAAAATTTTAAACATTTGAAATTGTGATATTTAATTGATTTTATTTGGTAGTTAATTTAACTTGAATTTCAAATATTAGAATGAATTTGGCAATTAAAGTTGTTGGATTTAATTTATCGAAGTTAGGTAAAAATTTGTATCTTCAAATTTATGATGATTTAAAATATTTCTAAGGCACGGTCTCGGAATTCGAAGAAACCAGTTCCATTGGATCCGTAATATTATATTATTATCGGGTTTCAATTTTCGTAGCATACGGAGTTGTCGTGTGATCGTACGATAAGTAAACGCATTGAAATTTATATCGAAATTTAAAATAAATAGCTGGGTCCAAAAAGCTATCTTCTACATACGATTGAATTTGGACTCGAAACCTTTTCCAATGCGTTCGAAATAGGAGTATAACCTTATAAACGACTGACGGCATGCCTCGATAGGAGATCGAGATTTTGAGTTGCAAAATTGATACGATTTAAATTTGAATTTGAATTTAAAATATAATATTTCATTTGATAATGTGAAAGGCCCTTGCAACACTTATACTTATTTGCTGCATGTGTTCTTCTTTGTTTTACATGCGTCTTCGTTATGGAAAATATGATTTAATAAAAAAAAAGAGGCAGTCGATATTCTCTCCAAAAAAAAAATAAACGAAAAATACCTTTCGTTTCAAAATAGAAATTAAAAATGGCCAAACCTCCTCTCTTGAAAAACTAAATCAAATTGTTCAAAAAATATAAGTATATTCGAGTTCGTTACAAAAGAAAAGAGGAATGAAATCAAATCGATTTCGAATCAATTCGTATGGCCGAAGTTTCGACGTGGCCCTAGGCTCGTGCGCAAACAATGGTGGCGCACTTACTCGCGAGGCGATATGCGAAGACTTGAAATGGAATGACGTGGTCAGGTGTGGGGCCATGGGTCGCAACATAAGAAGGCAGCCAGGTCACTCGAGCATGGCAAATGGATATCACGATTTCCTATTCGAACTCGCTCGTGTGGATGTAGGGGAGAGGGTTGGGATTCGCAACCGATGGTGGCGACAAAAAAAGATTCGGCGAGTAAAAGGTGGATTCGAACGAGGACTGTCGGCAGCTGGGGATGTTGGGTCAGAGGGTGCGATCTAGGATTTCATCCATGGGGGTAGAGTTCTGTAACAACCCGCATATTTATGGATTTTATATTTAAATATTTTATTTAAATATTTTATCGATACTCGGAATTTAGTCCGAAAAGCTACTTTTTGCATACAGTCGAATTAGGACTCAGGACCACTCCCATTGAGTTTAAAATGCCGTTTGCGACCTTTTTGAGTATAAGCTTCGATATGTTTGGAGAAAGTTGATTTTTGCTACTTTTTCACTTAGGGTTTTGATTTGGGCTGAGCCCACTTAAATATTCAGTCCCAACCCCTCTCCTCCTCATTTACTTCATTTCCTATTCCTTATACTCAAGCTTTAGCAACAATGGTGGGAGAGGTGAGAAATTAAAACTCAAGCCCTAATTTTCTTTTGCAAATCAAGTTCTAGCTCCAAACTAATAGAAGAACTCATTGGTAAGCTTCTCTTCTTCTTCTCCAACTCAATCTCTTATCAATTTCAGAAATTCCTAAACCTAACTTTGGGAATGTTCTTCTTTTAAAGCTTAGAATCAAGCTTCTTGAGTTGCATTTGAAGAGTGGTTGATTCTCCTTTGCTTCCAAGCATCTTCTTCAATCGTTTGGGCTCAAAGGTGAGATTTTTATCTCACATCTATTTCTATGATTATCTTCGATTGTTAGGAATAAATTCCTAACACATATTCATGTGTATTTGATTTTGATTTGGATAGGTTTTGTGAACATTCCAAATTTTAGTGTTTTGAGTTCAAATCTTCAAAAATCATAGCTTTGTTGTTTGAACTTGTTTTTGGTGATGCATCGAAGAGCTTATAGGGCCGGGTAGTCGATTTGCATAAACCCCTAGTGACCGTGCTCGCTCGATTGCATTTTTATGAAGATTGAATCTTCATTTTATAGGCTGGAAAACAGCCTTGATGCCAGTCAGTCGACTGGACCTTTGAGTCAGTCGACTGGCTGTAGCACATAGGCATTCCGAAGGCAACCAACAGAGGCTCGGGTCCTCTGTTTTCCATGCAATCAGTCGACCGAATTTTTAGGTCAGTTGACTGACTGCAGGAAATTATTTTTCATGCCTCTGGTCCAGTCGACTGGACCTTTTAGTCAGTCGACTGACCTGCACCTATTTGCCTAATTGTGCGTATTTGTGTATATTTTTGCTTGGTTTCCAGATTCCATCGATTCGTGTTATTTCCCACTTGTTGTTGCTACGACTTTAATGACTTCTATTCTTGGAATTTTTGGGAATACCCATTTTGATGGATTCGGGTCGATTTCTTTAGATTTTTATTCACGTCTTTGAATGTGAATTTTGGTGGTTGATTGTTCTACAATCATTTTCGTGTTTTGTCACTTTAAAAATAAAAAGGTTTCAATACTAGTAGTAAATATCAAAACTCTTTACTCAAACGATTTCAATTCTATTTTAATACCAAATTCGTTTATAAAACCGTTTTCCAACCTATTAGTATATACAAACCTTTACCTCACTCGTATGAGAAATCTAATTAAACGGCTTAGTAAAACAAGTGGTATGAAACGCTTGCGTTTACTTCGTCGGTTAATTCTTGGACTTGTTCGGTTGAATCTCTTGTGACAATTTTCTAGTGGAGATCTACAATTTGTTCGTAAATATTTGAGTTAAGCTAGTGGTTATGGGACATGAAGCTAAGCTCATATATTTACTAGCTTACCGTAATTGACACTTCTTGATGATCATGACGATCATTTTTGTGATTTAGACTAGCAATGTGCGATGTCTCTTTGTCTACGAGGGAGACTAAACCCCGTTTGTGTGAGTTTCAACTCACATATGTGGGGTAGCGCCCCATGGTCTTCGGGCCGTTCGTGTGTCAAAAATTAATGTCTAGCTGCCATGAGATAGCTTCTCGTTCGTGTGTCAAAAATTAATGGCTAGCTACCATGAGATAACTTCTCGTTCGTGTGTCAAAAATTAATGGCTAGCTGCCATGAGATAGCTTCTCGTTCGTGTGTCAAAAATTAATGGCTAGCTACCATGAGATAACTTCTCGTTCGTGTGTCAAAAATTAATGGCTAGCTACCATGAGATAGCTTCTCGTTCGTGTGATAGGCCTCCCTCCATATTTTGTGTGATCTCTGGATTTCGTGTGTCGAATTCTGGAATTTTCTTCTTCACCAATTTTTGTGATTTCTATTGATATGATTTATCAATTTTTGTGCATAGGTGAATTCGTGTGTCATTGACTGGATTTCTTGAGATGATTTCTAGAATTTATGCTTCACCAATTTTCGTGATTTCCATTGATAAGTGTTATCAATATTTGTGCATTGGTGAATTTGTGTGTCATCGACTTTTGTGATTGACATTGATATAATCGTCAATAATTGTGGTTTGATGAACGAAATAAGGAGTACGACATTTCTTTGATTCTTGTGTAGATTTTGCGACATTGATTAATCCCTTGATGATTTTCAACTTCTTATACATATCACAGCTTGGCATTGTGATTATTATGTGTTTAGTCATATCTCTTACTCTATATCGTTTCATCTGATATTTATAGTTAGACTGATCCGTTTATTATTTTCTTATTAAATAATACTCGGGTCAGACCGAGATGTTACAGGTGCTTCTGCTTGACTTCTCCCCATGGATTCATTACTCTGACTTTTGGCAAACTACTTAGATTAGTAGTTTATTTTGTTGTATACACTTGAGATATAGACTCATAGTTGTATTCTTTTGTATAGCACGTGTTTCTATTCTTTTGTATTATTGTGGATCTTTTTGACCACTACTCTGATATACACTTCCATGTGTTAATTATATATTCATATCTTCTTCTGCCTTTGTGATATGAATTATCTGTGACTGATTTATGTTATGTTTATTTCTGTATTTATTTCCGAAGATATTATAGCCACTATGTAGTAGCTTTGAGTTTGTGTCGGTATGTCGTATTTCCTCTTGATAAGTATTGCATGTTATACTATCTGACATATTGATGCTCGCACAAAGCAATTACATGGATGGTCGCTCCTCAACAGCCTTATTCTCCGTGCTAGTTGACAGCATTCACCGTAATGTTCTTGGCTAGCGTGGGTATAGAGGTGGGGCGTCACAGCTTGGTATCAGAGCGAAACTTTGGAACAATATGGAATGTTATAACAAGGATCATCGTCCTAAGTCTTTCTTAGGAGTCACGCTTTAGGATTTTATTCGAGTCTTCGTACCGATTCATCCTATTTTCTTTTAAGATTCCTTGTTTTATCTATCAAGAATTGCTTGATATTGAATTTGGGGAATAACCTTTTTCTTCTTCTTCTTTCTTTCTGAAGAAAGAGAAATGTCTAGACCAGGCCGCCCCAGAGCCGTACCATCTAGCACTCCGCCCCAGGATGGAGTTTTTATGACTGCCCAACAACTTCTTGATTTAGTGACGAATGCTCAAGCAGCTGGAGCTAACCCGGAACCTACTCACCCAAAGTCGGGATTTGCACGTTTGTGCAGCGATTACACTAATTTGGGTGGGGAGCCATTCAAAGGTTCCGAAACTATTATTGAAGTACAGGCTTGGCTAAGGTCATGCGATCGAATCTTTTCTCGCATGAATCTTATTGACCTTCGCCGAGTTCAGGTGGCCTCTAGTATGCTCCGAGAAAGAGCATTGGACTGGTATGAGCTTCTTATTTCTGAGATTAATGAAGCGGATCTCACCTAGGAGCAATTCCGGGAACGCTTTGAGTTGAAATTTGTACCAGAAGCAGAGAAAGTGACATTGGCTCGACGATTTATAGACCTTGTTCAAGGTGAGTCCTCCGTGACTGATTACGTCACCTCCTTCGAGTCGCTTTCCAAATATGGGGTTGAATACATCAACACCCCTTTAAAGAAGAACCAGAGGTTCGTCTATGGCTTAAAAAAAAATCTCAAGAAGCTATTACTTCTAAAATTAGAAGTTTCTTTCGACCAACTCGTTGATATCGCTCTTCGTCTTGAAGAGGCGGATAGGGAGAATGATGTTGAAGTGGTGGGTTCCAAATCAAACTTCAACAACAAGAAGAGGCCAAACAAATTCAAAGGCCCTTGTCCCAATAAGAAAGGGAGGCAAGCAACTCCTGTTGAAAAGACCTTTTCCTCTACTCAAGGGAAATTCTATAATTGTGGTTCGAAAGACCATTTTGCGAACAAGTGTTTAAAGCCTCGTACTTGTCGCTATTGCAAAAGCCTGGACCATTTTATGCATGTATGTCCCAAACTTAAAAATAGGAAGGAGGGAAAGCTTAATGTTGCACAAGCCCTTGGCAACACATCTCGTGCCCAAGGTATTTCTCATTCTATTCTGGATGGAATTATTTTATTTCG
Source organism: Allium cepa (assembly GCA_030765085.1). Lineage (NCBI taxonomy): Eukaryota > Viridiplantae > Streptophyta > Magnoliopsida > Asparagales > Amaryllidaceae > Allium > Allium cepa. Next base: position 69,242,742 of record CM060930.1, on the reverse strand, counting down.
TGATCATCCTATTCGAGTTCTTTTTGACACGGGTGCGTCCAATTCTTTTATATCAAAAGAACTTGTTGATACTTTTTCTTTGGATGTTTTGTGTTTAATGACTTCTTTGAGAATTGTGATTCCGGTTGGTGGATCCGCGACAATCAGTTTATTGTGTAAAGATGTCGAGATTATTTTGTGTGATTTTTCTTTCTGAGCCGATTTGCATGTCATGCATTATTTAGGCTTTGGAATGATTTTGGGAATGGATTGGCTTAACCGTTATGAAGCTCATATCCTATGTCCTGAGCGGACTATTCATCTTCGACATCCTCAATCTATTAAGCAGATTTCTATTAATCTTAAAGATTCAGATTCCAGCTTGGTTGCATCTTTATATTCTTTAAATCCTCGTGATGACGATGATGATGATGAGGGTGATATTATTTCTCTTATTCACGTCGTTCATGAATTTTCTGACATATTCGAGCCCGTTTTAAGATTACCACCTAAGCGAGCAATTGAGTTCAGAATTAACCTTATTCCTGGAGCTCAACCTATCACTCGTCCTCCGTATCGTATGTCCAATAAAGAAAACGAGGAGATGTGTAAACAATTATCCGAATTGGAGACGAAGCAATTTATTCGCTCTAGTTCCTCGCCTTAGGGAGTTTCAGCTATTTTTGTGAAGAAATCCGATGGAACACTTAGGCTTTGCGTTGACTACCGTAAGCTTAATGATCTTACTATCAAAAATAAATATCCTTTACCTCGGATTGATGATCTATTCGATCAACTTAGTGGTGCTAGAGTCTTCTCACAATTAGACTTAGCTACCGGATTTCATCAGCTTCGTATTGCAGAGGATAGTATTCCTTTGACATCGTTCCGTACTCGCTATGGATCTTATGAATGGCTTGTTATGCCATTTGGTCTAACGAATGCTCCGGCTTATTTCGTTGACCTTATGAATAGAGTTTTCAAAGGCTTCCTCGACCGGTTTGTTCTCATCTTTATCGATGATATTCTTGTGTATTCTAAAACCGAGGAGGAGCATGAAAAACATCTTCGGATTGTGTTGGAAACTCTTAGGAGTAATCAATTAAAGGCAAAATTTTCTAAATGCCACTTTTGGCAATCTCGTGTGAAGTTTCTCGGTCATATTATTTCCGAATCCGGAATTTCCGTGGATCCTTCAAAGATTGAAGCGATTCAAGATTGGAAGAGACTAGAGAGTGTGACAGAGATTCGTAGTTTTCTCGGATTGGCGGGCTATTACCGTCGTTTTATCAAAGACTTTTCTAAGATTGCCGTGCCTCTCACTAGCTTGACGAAGAAAGGTGTTAAATACATTTGGTCGGACAAATGTGAAGCTTCTTTTCAGAAATTAAAATAACTTCTTTCTGATGCTCCTATTCTCGTTATTCCCGACGGGAATCAAGATTTCGTTGTTTATACCGATGCTAGTCGCGTTGGTTTGGGTGCCGTTCTTATGCAAAGAGAACGTGTTATTGCTTATGCTTCTAGGCAATTGAAGCCTGCTGAGACTAGATATGCCACTCATGATTTAGAGCTCGCGGCTATTGTTTTCGCCCTTCGTATTTGGCGTCATTATCTTTTAGGAGAGAAATTTGTTCTTTATACCGATCATAAGTCCTTGAAGTATTTATTCTCTCAAAAGGAGCTTAATTTGCGTCAACAGCGTTGGCTCGAATTTCTTGCACCATATGATCTTGATATCCTTTATACTCCCAGAAAGGGAAATCGCGTTGCGGATGCACTTAGTCGAAAGGAACAAGCGGTTGTTTCTATGATGATATCCGAATGGAACGATCTCGAGATTTTATCCACTTGTGAGATTCGAGAGCGCGTATCCTATTTGTGCTCATCATTTGTTTTATGTAGCCTTGAGGCTCATCCTTCTCTTTTAGACCGCATTCTTGAAGCTCAAAGGCTAGATCCCGACTTGGCTCTTCTTGGCCAAAATATTAAGGATAAAATTGATATTGAAGGTTTGAAAGACTTTGATATCGATTCTCGTGGCGGCATTCAGAGATTTGGTAGACTTATCGTGCCAAATATTAGTGATCTTCGTAAAGATGTTTTAGAAGATTCTCATCGTTCTAAATTTACCATTCATCCCGGAAGTAGTAAAATGTACGCGGATATGAAGCGACTTTATTATTGGGAGGGAATGAAACTTGACATCGCTCACTTCGTTAAGCGTTGCATGACTTGCCAACTCGTTAAGGCCGAACATCAAAGGCCCGGTGGGTTATTGCAACCTTTAGAAATTCCAATTTGGATGTGGGACCAAATTTCCATGGATTTTATAGATGGCCTTCCCCTTTCTCGTTCGGGTCATGATAGCTTATGGGTGATTGTTGATAGACTTACTAAATCCGCCCATTTTATTCCCGTTCGGTCTAACCGAACCGTTCCTCTTTTGGCCAAGCTCTTTGTCAAAGAGATTGTTAAATTAGATGGGGTTCCTACTTCTATTGTTAGTGATCGTGATCCATTGTTTACTAGTGGATTTTGGAAGAGTCTTCAAAAAGCTTTGGGAACGAAGCTTAATTTTAGCACCGCTTATCATCCTCAGTCCAATGGACAAACCGAGCGTGTGAATCAAACTCTTGAAGACCTTCTTCGTGTATGTGTTCTTGATTTTGGTGGAAGTTAGGAAGATCATATTTCACTTGTTGAATTTTCCTATAATAATAGCTTCCAATCTAGCATTGGTATGGCACCTTTCGAGGCACTCTATGGAAGGCCATGCCGATCTCCTTCTTGTTGGCTTGAGGCCGGTGAGAAACTGGTTTTAGGTCCAGATTTTATTCGTGATTCCACAGAAAAGATTGAACTTATTCGTCATAGGATGAAAGAAGCGCAGAGTAGACAAAAATCCTATGCCGATAACCGGAGAAGGAAGTTAGTATTTTCTGTGGAAGATTTTGTGTTTGTTCGTGTTTCACCTATGAAAGGTGTTGTACGTTTCAGTCGATCGGGAAAGTTAGCGCCTCGATATATTGAGCCATTTCCTATCGCTGAACGTATTGGTTCCTTGGCATATCACCTTTTATTACCGGCTCAATTTTCTGCTATTCATGACGTGTTTCACGTTTCTCAATTACGGAAATGCCTTCGAGATTCTGATTCTATTCTTGAGCCCGGTGTTGTGGAAGAGATTGAAGTTTCGCCTAATTTAACTTATGAGCAACATCCTATTCGTATCATTGCTTCAGAAGTCAAACGACTTCGAAATAAAGATGTTCCGCTTGTTAAAGTTCAATGGTCTTTAAATCCTAAGGATTGTTCTTGGGAATCTAGAGAGTTCATCGAGCGAACACATCCGGACTTACTTTCTCGTGCTCTTTGAGGTGAACTTCTTATTTCAAACTTCTTTTGTGTTGAATATGCTTTTATGGTTGTTACTATATATCTTCTTCTTAATATTGCGAGGACGCAATTTCTTTAAGGAGGGGAGTCTGTAACAACCCGCATATTTGTCGGTTTTAGATTTAAATATTTTATTTAAATATTTTATCGATACTCGGAATTTAGTCCGAAAAGCTACTTTTTGCATACGGTCGAATTAGGACTCGGGACCACTCCCATTGAGTTTAAAATGCCATTTGCGACCTTTTTGAGTATAAGCTTCGATATGTTTGAACAAAGTTGATTTTTGCTACTTTTTCACTTAGGGTTTTGATTTGGGCTGAGCCCACTTATGTATTCAGTCCCAACCCCTCTCCTCCTCATTTACTTCATTTCCTACTCCTTGTACTCAAGCATTAGCAACAATGGTGGGAGAGGTGAGAAATTAAAACTCAAGCCCTAATTTTCTTTTGCAAATCAAGTTCTAGCTCCAAACTAATAGAAGAACTCATTGGTAAGCTTCTCTTCTTCTTCTCCAACTCAATCTCTTATCAATTTCAGAAATTCCTAAACCTAACTTTGGGAATGTTCTTCTTTTAAAGCTTAGAATCAAGCTTCTTGAGTTGCATTTGAAGAGTGGTTGATTCTCCTTTGCTTCCAAGCATCTTCTTCAATCGTTTGGGCTCAAAGGTGAGATTTTTATCTCACATTTATGTCTATGATTATCTTCGATTGTTAGGAATAAATTCCTAACACATATTCATGTGTATTTGATTTTGATTTGGATAGGTTTTGTGAACATTCCAAATTTTAGTGTTTTGAGTTCAAATCTTCAAAAATCATAGCTTTGTTGTTTGAACTTGTTTTTGGTGATGCATCGAAGAGCTTATAGGGCCGGGTAGTCGATTTGCATAAACCCCTAGTGACCGTGCTCGCTCGATTGCATTTTTATGAAGATTGCATCTTCATTTTATAGGCTGGAAAACAGCCTTGATGCTAGTCAGTCGACTGGACCTTTGAGTCAGTCGACTGGCTGTAGCACATGGGCATTCCGAAGGCAACCAACAGAGGCTCGGGTCCTCTGTTTTCCCTGCAATCAGTCGACTGAATTTTTAGGTCAGTCGATTGACTGTAGGAAATTATTTTTCGTGCCTATGGTCCAGTCGACTGGACCTTTTAGTCAGTTGACTGACCTGCACCTATTTGCCTAATTGTGCGTATTTGTGTATATTTTTGCTTGGTTTCCAAATTCCATCGATTCGTGTTATTTCCCACTTGTTGTTGCTACGACTTTAATGACTTCTATTCTTGGAATTTTTGCGAATACCCATTTTGATGGATTCTGATCGATTTCTTTGGATTTTTATTCACGTCTTTGAATGTGAATTTTGGTGGTTGATTGTTCTACAATCATTTTCGTGTTTTGTCACTTTAAAAATATAAAGGTTTCAATACTAGTAGTAAATATCAAAACTCTTTACTCAAACGATTTCAATTCTATTTTAATACCAAATTTGTTTATAAAACCGTTTTCCAATCTATTAGTATATACAAACCTTTACCTCACACGTATGAGAAATCTAATTAAACGGCTTAGTAAAACAAGTGGTATGAAACGCTTGCGTTTACTTCGTCGGTCAATTCTTGGACTTGTTCGGTTGAATCTCTTGTGACAATTTTCTAGTGGAGATCTACAATTTGTTCGTAAATATTTGAATTATGCTAGTGTTTATGGGACATGAAGCTAAGCTCATATATTTACTAGCTTACTGTAATTGACACTTCTTGATGATCATGACGATCATTTTTGTGATTTAGACTAGCTATGTGCGATGTCTCTTTGTCTACGAGGGAGACTAAACCCCGTTTGTGTGAGTTTCAACTCACATATATGGGGTAGCGCCCCATGGTCTTCGGGCCGTTCGTGTTTCAAAAATTAATGGCTAGCTGCCATGAGATAGCTTCTCATTCGTGTGTCAAAAATTAATGGCTAGCTACCATGAGATAACTTCTCGTTCGTGTGTCGAAAATTAATGGCTAGCTACCATGAGATAGCTTCTCGTTCGTGTGATAGGCCTCCCCCCTATTTTGTGTGATCTCTGGATTTCGTATGTCGAATTCTGGAATTATCTTCTTCACCAATTTTTGTGATTTCTGTTGATATGATTTATCAATTTTTGTGCATAGGTGAATTCGTGTGTCATTGACTGGATTTCTTGAGATGATTTCTAGAATTTATGCTTCACCAATTTTCGTGATTTCCATTGATAAGTTTTATCAATATTTGTGCATTGGTGAATTTGTGTGTCATTGACTTTTGTGATTGACATTGATATAATCGTCAATAATTGTGGTTTGATGAACGAAATAAGGAGTATGACATTTCTTTGATTCTTGTGTAGATTTTGTGACATTGATTAATCCCTTGATGATTTTCAACTTCTTATATATATCACAGCTTGGCATTGTGATTATTATGTGTTTAGTCATATCTCTTACTCTATATCGTTTCATCTGATATTTATAGTTAGACTGATCCGTTTATTATTTTCTTATTAAATAATACTCGGGTCAGACCGAGATGTTACAGGTGCTTCTGCTTGACTTCTCCCCAGGGATTCATTACTCTGACTTTTGGCAAACTACTTAGATTAGAAGTTTATTTTGTTGTATACACTTGAGATATAGACTCATAGTTGTATTCTTTTGTATAGCACGTGTTGCTATTCTTTTGTATTATTGTGGATCTTTTTGACCACTACTCTTATATACACTTCCATGTGTTAATTATATATTCATATCTTCTTCCGCCTTTGTGATATGAATTATCTGTGACTGATTTATGTTATGTTTATTTCTGTATTTGTTTCCGAAGATATTATAGCCACTGTGTAGTAGCTTTGAGTTTGTGTCGGTATGTCGGATTTCCTCTTGATAAAGTATTGCATGTTATAATATATGACATATTGATGCTCACACAAAGCAATTACACGGATGGTCGCTCCTCAACAGCCTTATTCTCCGTGCTAGTTGATAGCATTCACCGTAATGTTCTTGGCTAGCGTGGATATAGAGGTGGGGCGTCACAAGTTCGGCTTCTCCATTGTGTTCGTACAGTAAGGTATAGCAATTTTAATCTTTATTTAATTAATTTAAATTGATGCATATTAGTCCAAAAATGAAAATAAAAATACAGTAAGGTATAAAATCATTTTGTTTTTAAATATACATTTTTAATTTATTAGTTGGTTTAAATTAATTATTTGTTTAAATGAAATTATCAGTTTAGTGATTTATAAAATGTGATAAATGGTTCAATTTATTTCAAATATTAATAAATCGTAAATTGTTTATACAAGGTCTAGAAAATCGAGAAATCAAGCTGAAATGAAAATGGATGGCATGCATCGTTAAAGGTGAGATCTTCTCATTTAATTAGATTTTTCTGATTTAATTTTAAATAGTTAAATTTAAAATTGTTGATTGTGTGCTTGGATGATAAATTATTATCAGCTGTATTGAAATAGACCTATGGGCCGCATAATAGCGGACGACATTGTATATTAAACCCATATACCGCGATATTCCACCTCGAAGTGGAATTGGTATTATATATGTATTTGGAGTGATTGATTTCCCACATTATATAGCGGATGAGACCTTATGCGCCGCATAATAGCAGATGATATTTTACAAATCCCATATACCGCGATATTCCACCTCGAAGTGGAATTGGTATTTAATTGTTGTGCTAAGTCTGTGGATGCAGGGAAACAGGTTGGAGGGATCCAACTGGATTCCTCAAATGATTGAATTTGTTTCAATAATTGTGTGTTGATTTGTTTATAATGTGTGTGTGAATATATTGTAATTGAAATCGTTGAAGGCTAATATTTAGTTGAATATCACTATAACGACCTAATTTTTTTCGACACTCGATAGTCGACATCAACACGTCCACTGTATCAAATGCCGCACCATCTAATGCTGGAACAACCGAACCGTTAGGGCTAAAGAAGAAGAGGATAGAAGAAGAAAACAGAAACAATAGCAGAATCTCACATTTCGCAGCGGAACAAATATAATAAATAAATGAATATCTTTGAAACAAAGAACCATATCTGTTATTATAATACAAAATCAGAGTTTACAATGAAACCATTCAACATTAGGCATTTACAATAACTAATCCATATTAAAACTGAACTTACATCAATCCCAACGCAGCGGATAATACATAGTATAATAATACGTCTCGTCATCCAGCTTGCCTCTAGATTTCCACAGCATATCTTTTTCGACTTCGTTCCACAATAATGATAACCTGACTCTAGGTTGCCCGTGTGGAAAATTTTAGACACTCAGAGTTTAGAAAGGGAACAATAAACTACGGGTCAGTCATGGGACTGGTGTGAGATCTTAAGAACAGTATTTTCATAAAGAAAATAAAAAGAAATCCGCTATGCTTTTGGAAAATGAAACTACCGTAAGGACTCCCGCCACACACACAACGCAAACATAGAATTGGAGGAGATTTCTCCTTATGATAGTCAAACATGCTTGATACGCAAAATCTTTTTAATATTATCATTAGTGCATAGTGTGGAAAACATTTCAAAAGTATAATATTAATCTTAGCCAGCATACAACCATTATTGTACGCCTACTATAGCTACCATGTTCAATAGTAGGTTATGGCCACATTCCATGGCAGGTTATACAACTAAAACCATATAGGGCGCGTATTATTTCTTTGGATTTCCAACAATGGTCAGGCAAAGGAACTTCTTACATCGAAATGGAACGCCTTTGGAGAGACGTCCCCGAGAACCTAACCAGATCTCTTCCAACACAAGGCCGAGTCATCCCACGTAGTAATACAGCTATAACATGAGTAACTACCACAAGTATGCCATCCCGGTCGTTACCCACCTTTATCCGAGGATCCTCAACCAAAGCAACAACCACAAAGCAATGAATTTGCAATAACCACATAAGTTAAGTATCTAGGCTCCATATCATGATACCACCCTTTTTTAGAAGGAAATGGACATACCCTGAGGGTGCTACCCCCAAATTGTCTTGCTGCAACATTCCTGTTTTGACCATTTTCGGGTTGTGAGGTTCGACGAAGTCTCGTCCATAAAGCTACGCTTTTAACAAAAGCCATGTTTCGATCAACAAATGATCATCAGCATTTCGTATGCCACATTACCAAATTGGTAATGTATCACTAGTAACCATCAACTACACAACCTCTGAGCTCGTACGTCTCAGAGAAGGGTGTTAAGCTAAGAGAACAAATTCTCCGCCACTAACAGAAATGTATTTGACAGAAACCAGCTTTACATCTCAAAGTGTAACGTCAAACACACATCCATATAAGCCCGTTCCGGGATCGAACGGAACCGAAGGCACTTCAAAGAAGCCCTTGCAATCCGTATATCCACTAATCACGTCCGGAATCCCCATTACAATGGGTGATCAAATCCCTATACCGGAGCAATTCGGTGTAGAGACATTCGACAGGTAATCCTTTCGTTTTCTAAAATACCCGGTCTTCAACACCATCTTCAAATGCAATCCCATTTCGCCGTATCATTATTCGGAATGGGATTTATGACACAAAGTCTCTCTCGGCTAATCCGAATAACGAGCGCTTATTTTTTTAAAAATAAGTGTTACATTCAGATTTCAAACAAATCACAACAATTTTCATTTTGATCTTTTAAACAAAAGATCCATCACAATCACAAATGTTCGATGTGGTTTTCGGATATCCACTTGGAATCCGAACCCCGGTCGCATCGAAATTCAAATGCCATTTAAAGGCCAATATGATAGTCGGTTATTTAATTATCAATCAACATTCACAACAATCACCAAAATTGCAATAATTTCCCCCCAAATATTATTTTCAAAATATCTTCGCAAGATATATTTTTAGCACTTCATCACTTTGAAAACAAATTTCAAATCTCTTTTCACTCACAGAATAAGATTCTCGATATTATTTATTTTCACAAAAAGTCTGCCGAGTTCAAATACTTTAAAATACTTTAAATCACTTATCCAAAATATATACTTGGGAACATTTGGATAAAACTATTTTAAACATTTATTTAAATATTATTTATGAAAATATTATACAATTATCTCATGTAAAACATCAAGTCCAAACTAACTTTAAAATAAAATTAGTAGATAGGATATAACTATTTTAAATAACCATTTTCTAAAATAAATATCAATTTGATTTTTAAATAATCGCTTCTATAATTAATTAAATAAATTTAAATTTCTGCAACAATATTCTTTTAAAACCAAACCAAGAACCTTTAATCTATATTTCGTAACTAGTTTGAAAACATACTCGGTTTTCCAAGGAAAATACACTTTCCATTTCAAAATGGTTCATTCAAACCAATTAATAAATCTTTTTCGATTTATTTTAAATTTACGTTCCAAATTCGTAAATTTCTTTCCACGCTTCAAAAATAAACTAATGTTTATTTTAAAACAAATTTCTGTTTCCTTTGTAAAATTCCCATTGTGAATTTACATTTCCAAATATTCATTGATATACGATTTTCAAATTGTTTTCCAAATATTCACTTTCAAACAACAATAAATCAAATCCCAAATTTATTTCCAAATTTATTTCCTTTACCAAATCAAATTCCAAACTGATTTTCAAATTTATTTCAATAGCAAATAAATTTTCATTCAAACACCAAATAAATTTTCATATTGTTTTCCCAAAAATTCATTTTCAAAAACCAAATCAATTTCATATTGATTTCCCAAATATTTATTTCAAACACCAAATCGATTTCCAAATCAACTTCCCAAAAATTTATTTTAAACACCAAATCAGTTTCAAATCGATTTCCCAATTTATTTTCAAAACACCAAATCAAATTTCGGATCGTTTTTCATAAGATTTATTTTCAAACACCAGACAAATTTTCAAACTGATTTCCCAAATTTATTTTATTTTAAAATAAATTTCTTTGTTGCTTCCAAACTATTTAAAATCCGAATTTTAAATAATTTCTTCAACTATTGAATAATATCATCCGAAATCCATTCATTAAGCCTTTTTCCCATATTTTGGAATTTTATTCAATAGGATTCAAAAATAAAACTTTATTCTTTTAAAATTCCTTCTTTTAAATTTTATCCATTTATAAAAAATAATTTTACTATAAATTTTCAAATTGAATTTCAAAAATCCAATTTTTATTTGTTTCCAGTATCCTACGATACCAAAAATAAATTCAGCTTAACTATAGCCTTCAACGATTTCAATAACAATATATTCACACATAGACTATAAACAAATCAACAAACAATTATTGAAACAAATTCAATCATTTAAGGAATCTAGTTGGATCCCTCCAACCTGTTTCCCTGCATCCACAGACGTTAGCACAACAATTGAATACCAATTCCACTTCAATGTGGAATATCGCGGTATATGGGATATATAAAATATCATCCGCTCTCATCCGCTATATAATGCGGAAAATCAATCACTCCAAATACATATATAATATTAATTCCACTTCGAGGTGGAATATCGTGGTATATGGGTTTAACATATAATATCATCCGCTATTATGCGGTACCTAGGGTCTATTCCAATACAAATGATAATAATTTATCATCCAAGCACACAACCAACAATTTTAAATTTAACCACTTAAAATTAAATCAGAAAAATTTGATTGAGTGAGAAGATCTCAACTTTAAAAATGCATGCCATCCATTGTCTTCAGTATTATCAATATAAATTTTCCTAAGCCTTGAAAAACTATTTTCTACAGGCTTAAAACTGAAGATTTCTCGATTTTCTAGACCTTGTATAAACAATTTACGATTTATTAATATTCGAAATAAATCGAACCATTTATCCCATTTTATAAATTACTTAACTAATAATTTCATTTAAACAAACAATTAATTTAAACCAACTAATAAACTAAAAATGTATATTTAAAAACAAAATGATTTTATACCTTACTGTATTTTCATTTTCATTTTCTGAACAACGTGCATGTGACGCCCCACCTCTATACCCACGCTAGCAAAGAGTATTAATAAATAATACCGTCTGCTAACACGGAGAATAAGGCTGTTTAGGAGCGACCATCTATAGCCTTGCTTTAATTATCTATTGAATACATCGACAATTGCTTTACCCAACAGATCGACATATCCAATGAATACTTAAAACAAAACCATAGGTGGCTAGAGGATCTATCGGAACAGAATATAACAACTCAAATGTAATATACATCACAGAACAGTAAACCATCATATACACATATATTGCTACATAACAGAGTATACAAAATAATACATGTCAAGTGGTATAGCAAACCACGATATACAGACGAGTCAATAGAATACATATCAGAGTTACTACAAAATGGGACTACACAAAAAGTTATGACAAAAGGAAGCTAGCGGAGTAGTCCATGCAGAAGCAAAATAGGCTAAGTCCAAAGGCACCTAACCTGAAACATCTCGGTCTGACCCGAGTAATTAATACACGGGTCAGTCTAGCTAAACAAATCAGTTAGATAAACTGAACAACAATAAACCTGCAAGGTTACAAAGCATAACAAGTATCTCTAAAGGAGATAACACAATCATCTAACAAAAGATGAATCATATAGAACAAGCCTCATATCATCGGCAACATATAGAAACAAAGGATAAGAATATCCCAAAGCAAGCCATAAGGCAATAACAAATACCAATAAGGTACACAAGTTCCGCAAGGTACACGCTACGCAACATGTGGCTCATAATGACCAACATCGAACGGCGATACCTAGGGAATATACATATGAATGAAACATCATAAAATTGCTCAAGCTCAGTACTGTATAAACAAGGATCCATGAGCCCGAAGACTCCAAACCCAATGTCACTCGAGTGGTGACGAATGACCAACTCCGAAAGCGATACAATAGGGCAACAAACCCGAAGGCGAAAAACCCAAGTATCTCTCAAGCGGTGACAATGGACCAACTCCAAAAGTGATACAAAAGGGGAAACCCACCCGAAGGCAACAAACCTGAAGGAGACAGTCCGAAGACACTATCCTAAAGGCAACAAACCGTAGTGGAGAAGGTCAAAGACCCCGTACCGGAAACCACTAACTGGCGGAATGTGTCACAACTCTCGAAAAGGAATCCGAAAAGTGGTAACGTGAGTCCCATAACCACTCGTTCGCACTAAACGGTTTACTATCCGTTAGTTAATTTCACACTCAAAGCAGTACAAAGTTCACCTCATTTCATCGGTAAACCAGACCCGAAGGCCAAAACGATCAATTGAATAGGTCGGGGATTAATCGGAAAGATAAACGCACAGATTCATGTTCCGTGTTTTGCCCAACCATTTAATCACCCTTCCACTTCGCTCGAAGTGCGAAATTGTGCGTGTGTTTAAATAGAATTTATAAATTGGAGAAACGAGCTTTTAATATGATTAGAAAGATTATTTTATAAAAACCCGTGGATGAAGTCAAAAATAATTTATCAAAGTCAAAGAGGCAATAACAACCACTAAGAAGCAACTTGAATCGATAAAATTTGGAAAACAAATCAAAATATGCGAAAATAGGCAAAATAGGCAAAACATGAGCAGGTCGATCGACCGGTTGCAGGGCTCGGTCGGCTGGCCAGATGCAGGAATTAAAAAACTCGACATGAGCAGGTCGGTCGACCGGCTATAGGGCTCGGTCGGCCGAACTGCATATTTTTGCAATCTCTGCCCCTTTTTCCCATGAAATGCAAGTTCTTACAAAATGCGACCGTTCGAGCAATGGAGTTAAGGAGCCTTAGCCAATAGATACCCCAGCTCCATTAGCTCTCCAATTCGCAACCAAAAACTTATTCAAACATCAAAGTTATGATCTTTAAAAAATTGAACCCAAACACTAAAAATTTGGATATTCTCCAATTCAATTCAAACCAAAAGCAAGAGCATATGAACAAGTGCTAGGAATTCATACCCAACATCTATGAAATCAAAAGAGGTAGATGTGAGTTCAAAACTCACTTTTTCGCTCAAAAACAAAGAAGATGAAGCTCAATAACAAGGAGAAGACCAACCAAACACTACTTCAACTCAACAAGCTTCAATCTAAGAATAAAACACATATTTCCCAATTTAGGTTTAGGAAATTTCTGAGATTGACGAGAGAAAGAGATAGAGAAGAAGAAGAAGAGGCTTACCAATGGCTTCCCATTGATTTTGGAGCAAGATTATGAGCTAGCAAGAAGAACTAGGGTTTGGAGTTTCTAATTCCCTTTCCTTTCCACCATTTTCAGTTGGAGCTTGATTTTGGGAAGTAAGAATGAGAGAATAGGGAGGAGAGGGCTGAGTTAGAGGGTTTAGTTAGCTAGTGGGCTAAACCCAAACCCAAAACCCAACTAGAAAAAGTAGCCAATTTCAACTTACTCCAAACATATCGAAGCTTATACTCAAAAAGATCGCAAACGACGTTTTGAACACAATGGAAGTGGTCTTGAGACCCAATTCGACCGTTTTCAGAAAGTAACATTTCAGACCCAAAATCCGACTAACGACGCTATATTTAAATAAATCATTTAAATATAAAATCGTTAAATATGCGGGTGGTTACAGATCTCCCTTCCTTACAGAATTGAGTCCTCGCAATTCTTAAGAAGAAAATAAAGAGTAACAACCCAAAAAAACATATTAAAAAATAAGGACAACAGAATAAGAAGTTCACCATAAAGTGCACGAAAGGATAAGCCCTAACTTATTTGCTCAGAGAATTCTAAGGATTTCTAGGCTCAAAATAATTCGGAACACCGACGTGGTGCAACAATACGTCCGATGAACTTGGTAAAAAGATCATTCCATACGGACATCAACAAGAAAAAATCACTTGTTGCTTACAACAAAATGCATTGGCAACACGATCCCCCTTTCGGGAGTAAAAGAAATAGAGTATCGGAAAAGACTTCTTTTAAATAACCTACTTTTCCGAAAAGCTAATACTTTCAAATCACAATTATCTTCATAAAATCATATTTCTGGAAAAATTTCTTATTTCAATTCAATTCAACGTGTCTGATTGTCTCATCAAAGCGTTTAGGAGATTCCTATCGATAACGTTGATCAAGCGCATCGACCAAAATTCTTAAAACACTTAATGGGCAATACAATCACAAAACCATCTTCTATATGATAAACATGTTTCTAAAAACTTTTGAAAATTCTCATTGTTTGTTTTAAAAACAAAAGTCTCATTTATACTTATAAATAACTCTTATGAAAAAGATTTGCACAAATTTTAAATTGCTAACTTCCAACCAAAACCAATAAATACAAAAATGGAATCATCGAGATATTCATAGAATACTCGATTCATAAATTGATGAAATGAGTTGGACAAACTGTATGACACAATAAATCATTCATAAGAATTACAACGAGTGCGGAGAGCGGTAAGTGGTAACTTCCACAACTCGTAGTCAAATGAAAGCCGATGGCAAGGTTGAGCAGAAAAGACCTTAATACCACCCAAAGGATTGCTTAGGTGATAATCCTAAGATAAGATCCAAAATACCGGAAAATTCTCAACTACATGAATGAGAGAAACAACACTTTCCTCATCATGAGGGATTAAAGAAATAAAATGATGCCATCAAATTGGAAATCGAATCACAAAGAAAAGTAGAAACCTACCAAAATAGATGGAGACATACCATATCCCCGAGAGGGGCCTCCAGAAGCACCTGTCACATTTAGCTTGCCAGACTGAGAATTATTCGGGGCAAACAAGTGGAAAGACGATGGCCTTCCTTCTTGCAATAGCGGCATAAGAGAGGCTTAGACAAGCTCGAATCATATGATCAGGAGAATCACAATTGAAACACTTCCGAATGGAAGGTGTTCCAGCAAGCTGAGACTGAGAATCAGATTCAACGGGCTTTTTCTTCTTGGAAGGGAAAATTTCCCGCTCATCCAATGGAGACTGCTTTTTGTTGGGGTTCTTGCGAACCTCAACATCATCACCACTATCACACTCCTTCTCGACGGTTTCAAGATGAAGTGCAGAATCTATTAACTCCTCAAAAGAAAGCTTAAGCTGGAGCAACAAAGACTTCTTAAGATATTTCTTAAGACCAGAGATGAACTTTAGATTCTTCTTATAAGAAGTGTTGATGACTTCAAGACCATACTTAGATAAAGCCTCGAATGATGCAACATACTCAGAAACAGAAGACTTCCCTTGCTTCAACTCAAGGAAGCGATGGGTCAATAAAACTATTTCAGATTCAGGAACGAACTCGAGTTCGAATCGTCCCCGAAACTGAGTCCAAGAAAGAGTAGACTCATCGATTTCGGCTACAAGAAGCTCATACCAATCAAGGGCGTGCTCTTGTAATAAGATAGAAGTTACAAGAACTCTATCATGGTCAGAAAGATCCATGCGAGAGAAAATACGCTCGCACGTGCGAAGCCAAGCTTAGACTTCAAGAACGGATTCGGAGCCCTTAAACGGCTTTCCTCCAAGATGAGAAAAATCACTGCACACACGTGCAAAGGCGGACTTGCGAGGCGGAGATACACGAGTAGGAGCTGGAGGCTGAGTGCTCCTAAATAACTCCATAAACTGATCAGCTGACATATAAACGCCGTTTGGATGTGTGCTCCTAAATAGGGCAACAAACCCAAAGGCGACAAACCCAAGTATCTCTCAAGCGGTGACAATGGACCAACTCCAAAAGCGATACAAAAGGGGAAACCCACCCGAAGGCAACAAACCCGAAGGAGACAGTCCGAAGACACTATCCTAAAGGCAACAAACCGTAGTGGTGAAGGTCAAAGACCCCGTACTGGACATCACTAACTGGCGGAATGTGTCACAACTCTCGAAAAGGAATCCGAAAAGTGGTAACGTGAGTCCCATAACCACTCGTTCGCACTAAACGGTTTACTATCCGTTAGTTAATTTCACACTCAAAGCAGTACAAAGTTCACCTCATTTCATCGGTAAACCAGACCCGAAGGTCAAAACGATCAATTGAATAGGCCGGGGATTAATCGGAAAGATAAACGCACAGATTCATGGTCCGTGTTTTTCCCAACCATTTAATCACCCTTCCACTTCGCTCGAAGTGCGAAATTGTACGTGTGTTTAAATAGAATTTATAAATTGGAGAAACGGGCTTTTAATATGATTAGAAAGATTATTTTATAAAAACCCATGGATGAAGTCAAAAATAAGTTATCAAAGTCAAAGAGGAAATAACAACCACTAAGAAGCAACTTGAATCGATAAAATTTGAAAAACAAATCAAAATATGCAAAAATAGGCAAAACAGGCAAAACATGAGCAGGTCGGTCGACCGGTTGCAGGGCTCGGTCGGCTGGCCAGATGCAGGAATTAAAAAACTCGACATGAGCAGGTCGGTCGACCGGCTACAGGGCTCGGTCGGCCGAACTGCATATTTTTGCAGTCTCTGCCCCTTTTTCCCATGAAATGCAAGTTCTTCCAAAATGCGACCGTTCGAGCAATGGAGTTAAGGAGCCTTAACCAATAGACACCCCAGCTCCATTAGCTCTCCGATTCGCAACCAAAAACATATTCAAACATCAAAGATATGATCTTTAAAGAATTGAACCCAAACACTAAAAATTTGGATATTCTCCAATTCAATTCAAACCAAAAGCAAGAGCATATGAACAAGTGCTTGGAATTCATACCTAACATCTATGAAATCAAAAGAGGTAGATGTGAGTTTAAAACTCACCTTTTCACTCAAAAACAAAGAAGATGAAGCTCAATAACAAGGAGAAGACCAACCAAACACTACTTCAACTCAACAAGCTTCAATCTAAGAATAAAACACATATTTCCCAATTTAGGTTTAGGAAATTTCTGAGATTGACGAGAGAAAGAGATAGAGATGAAGAAGAAGAGGCTTACCAATGGCTTCCCTTTGATTTTGGAGCAAGATTATGAGCTAGCAAGAAGAACTTGGGTTTGGAGTTTCTAATTCCCTTTCCTTTCCACCATTTTCAGTTGGAGCTTGAGTTTGGGAAGTAAGAATGAGAGAATGGGGAGGAGTGGGCTGAGTTAGAGGGTTTAGTTAGCTAGTGGGCTGAACCCAAACCCTGAACCCAACTAGAAAAAGTAGCCAATTTCAACTTAGTCCAAACATATCGAAGCTTATACTCAAAAAGATCGCAAACGACGTTTTGAACACAATGGAAGTGGTCTTGAGACCCAATTTGACCGTTTTCAGAAAGTAACATTTCGGACCCAAAATCCGACTAACGACGCTGTATTTAAATAAATCATTTAAATATAAAATCGTTAAATATGCGCGTGGTTACAGTGCATCAATTTAAATTAATTAAATAAAGATTAAAATTGCTATACCTTATTGTATGAACACAACAGAGAAACCGAACTCTACCCCCATGGACGAAACCCTAGATCGCATCGTCTGACCCAACATCCCCAACCGCCGACAATCCTCGTTCGAACCCACGTTTTTCATGCCGAACCTTTCTTTGTCGCCACCATCGATTGTGAATCCCAGCCCTCTCCTCTACATCCACACGAGCGAGTTCGAATAGGAAATCGCGATCTCCATTTGCCATGCTCGAGTGACCTGGCCGCCTTCTTACGTTGCGACCCACGGCCCCGTACCTAACCACGTCATCCGATTTTAGGTCTTCGCATATCGCCTCGCGAGTGCGCGCGCCACCATTGTTTGCGCACGAGCCCTGGGCCACGTCGAAACTTCGGCCATACGAATCAATTCGAAATCAATTTGATTTCGTTCCTCTTTTCCTTTTGTAACGAACTCGAATATACTTATATTTTCTAAACAATTTGATTTAGTTTTTCAGGAGAGGAGGTTCGGCCATTTTTAATTTCTTTTTTGAAACGAAAGATAGTTTTCGTTTACTTCGTTTTTTTGAAGAGAAGATCGTCTGCCTCTTTTTTATTAAATCATATTTTCCATAACGAAGCGTGTAAAACAAAGAAGAACACGTGTAACAAATAAGTATATGTGTTGCAAGGGCTTGCCACATTATCAAATGAAATATTATATTCTAAATTCAAATTCAAATTTAAATCATATCAATTTTGCAACTCAAAACCTAGATCTCCTATCAAGGCGTGCCGCCGGGCGTTTATAAGGCTATACCCCTATTTCGAACGCACTGGAAAAGGTTTCGAGTCCAAATTCAATCGTATGGAGAAGATAGCTTTTTGGACCCAGCTATTTGTTTTAAATTTCGATATAAATTTCAAAGCATTTACTTATCGTACGATCACACGAAAACTCCGACTGCTACGGAAATAGAAATTCGATAATAATACAATATCACGGATCCAATGGAACTGGTTTCATCGAATTCCGAGACTGTGCGTTGGAAATATTTTAAATCAGTATAAATTTGAAGAAACAAATTTTTACCCAACTTCAATAAATTAAATCCAACAACTTTAATTGCTAAATTCATTCTGATATTTGAAATTCAAGTTAACTTAACTATCAAATGTTTAAAATTAATTAAATATCTCCATTTCAAATGTTCAAAATTCTAGGTCGTTACAGGTGCTATAAAAAGGAAACAAAGAATAAAGAATGAAGATATAAGGAAACCCTTCAAAGTTGAAAGGAAAAACCAAAAGAACCCTCTATTTAAAGGTCCAAAAATAACAAGAAGAAGTTTATCTTTCTACTAGGACTACGCTAGAGTATTGGCATTCAAAATAGAATATTAAAGGAAACAAGGAGAAGGGGGAGAATAAAATTAATATCATGTGCTAAATAGGCATAAAACAAACAATTGTTAAACTGTATTAGGAATAATCAAAATACACATAAGACATGGGGAATTGAAGGAGTTCCTAAAGGAGAATTGATCAAAAGGAAGCAAAAGAGAGAGAAATGTGACAAACATTAGTGTGACAAACTGCACCTTTAGACATACCGACTCAAAGTCTAAATCGACTTTTGAACTCGCATCATGCCAAGAAGTACGATCCATCGATTTAAAGCATTATATGATACATAAACTAAGATAAAATTTAAGTATTCTACACTTTCAGGTGTCACACTAGAAGGAAATAAAATGTAACTACTAAAAATAATCATCTAAGATAATGTTTCAATAATATGTAGTCCACATACAAAGTTCTTAAAATAACTACATAAGGTCCAACTGAAATAAAATATGATATATGGTACATGAGGATTAAATAACAAGTACAAAATATCTTCGACGCCTAGCTTCTTCCTTCACATACCGTGTTTTCCCCAACTCACTTGCTGATCTTTCCTCCTATGGTAGGTGAAAAGAAAGAAAGGGGCAGGTCAAACAAAAGTCTTGTGAATGAATTGTATTACTAATGTATGGTGTTCAAGAGAAATTAACTTTATTTACAGTCTACATGATTTACAATCTCTTTTCTATGTTTGTGAATAACCTACATAAGTTTGGTCACCTTAACATAAGGAATATAGCCCTAATTATACCTATACCCAAAACACTTTACAGAGGTTTATACCTCAAAATTCAAACAACAAATCGATTAATAATCTTTAGGAATGCTCCTAGTATAGATCACAAGTAATAATTTCTTATCACTATTGGCTAGCATTACCCAATTTACAACTACATATATCGTGCTTATACATTGAGTGGACCTTGCAATGTCGGGCTCTTATCGAGCTTACTATATCGACAACTTAGCGCCTAACTATGCATCCGTGTCATGATCTCAATGGTAATGTCCCTAATGAATCATGCCAGACATCCATAAATATTGTCTAAGTCGAATTACCCATGTATACTGAGAAACCTTCCATTAGTGTGTTAACTATGCACCACGGCGGACATACACAAACCGTTTCTTAGTCGATTTCCTATGTACACCGACAAACCTTCCATTAGTGCCTTAACATTACACCACATTGGGTATCCACAAACAGTGTCTAGGTCGACTATCCACGTATAACAACGAACCTCCCCGTTAGTGCATGTGTGCTCTGCAAACCAGCACGTTCAAATCACTCTTTGAATAAACAATGTTTAGGCCTAATTGCCTGCGTATACATTTAATTCAATCCTATGGTAGTTAAAAGTCTAGGAAATGGAATTTTCTATACCTATATATAATTATATATTAACCTAGGCCAAAGGCCAAGGTTCAATCTATGCTATTACATCATTAGCCGGTTGACCACTTATATTATAGTGGTCGACCACTTGCTGTCGATCGGTTAGGATTGATTATTGACTAGTGGACTAATTGTAGGATATTTTTTAGTTTAATTCACATTAGTTATACCAGTTAATCCTATATGCTATTATCCCCTTAATTCTATATTTCTAATCAAATTTTTCGTCATTTCTTTCTTCTACAATTCAAGTAGATTGTCATGTATAATCGATAATTTAGTTTACATAAATTTGAACTATTAATTTTATGATATGTATGTATTTTCATTGTTGTATACAAACTAATGACATATCTCCAAATAAAATTATATGTATATTTGAATCTTGAAATTAAATCAAGGTAAATGGAAGATTACTTAATTTGCTCTATGTATTTAATTCAATTTCTTATCAATAAAGATCCATATAACTCAAAGGAACCGATTCCTGTTCAAGTCGAAGTATAAACTAATACAGTTACTTATGAAAACATCATATTTTTGCAATCAACCCACTTACCTCTTAAAAGATCCCTTTCTCTTATTCCAAATTGGATCGTCCCATTTTTGCACCTTTCCTTTAATTTGTTGATTCCCCTTTTTTAATATGATTTTATCTTGAATTTTATTTTTGTTTTGTTTTGAAGTTTAGAGGAGAAAAAAGTTTTTGAAAGAGAAAAGAATTTGGACGGTTGATCGCTACTAGATTAGGGTTTTAGAATAAAAATGTTGAGGATTTACGTCTCTATTTATAACTATAGGAATTAAAGTTAACCTTTAGATTTAAAAGTATGAAATCCAGGACGTTCGGCCGGGGCTAACCATAGCCGATAATTGCTTATCAGATGACCAGTCTATAAGAAGCGATCGACTACCAGGGATCGATAGCCCCAATGGATGCTGTCGCCGGTGCCTTTTAATTTATTTTAGTTCTTACTGTTACCTTATTTAATTAATTGTCGATTTACTTCCTTTAATTCATTTTTGGATAATTTTTGATTCCAAATATTTAAATGCTATTAACTTTACTGTTTGAACTCTAATCACGAAACTATATCAAAGTCATCCAGAAAATCTCTATGAACACGATGGTGTAAGTTTCATAGCCAAATTCTTATGTATGCCTAAATTTCATTGTAACATTGTTAAAAACTAGTTAAAATCTCTTACTAATTTTTTTGGTTAATAATGCGGGTTGTTACAATCAAAATAACTCATGCCATCTTTGAGAATAAACGAAGAGGCGATTACTGGTTTAAGATGCATTATGCTTAATAAAGTTTCTGACCTAACAAGGTAGGTAAAATTCTTAAAGCAAACACACATCTTACACTCGGTGGTGTTAAAGGCCCTTGCTCAAGTTCTAAGGCACCTAACTAGAGAGTTGGATAAATATCTTTTGGTCCCACCTTTGGGCTAAGACAAAGAAACCATCAAAGAGAATATAGGCGGTCAAATAAGCCTTTGAACCAAGCCAAAGAAAACATCCAAGAGAATACTGGTGGACCAACAAGCAATCGTCTATAAAGAAGATAATAGGAAATAGTACATAAGATCAGTCAAAGATGAAACAAACAAAAGAAAATATTGAAGTATAACCGAAGTTCGATCATTTCAAAGACAAGGATTGAAGTGACAAACAATCACACACAATTCAAATGTTAGTGTATAAACACTACACACAAAGGCATTATATGCATTAGCGGAATATTTACATTATGATCATTCATGAGTACAAGCAGTATAAGTTGTGATATGCATTTACAGAAAAAAAAACAAGTTAGCTAAACCTGAAAAGGCAGAATTCTTATTACTTAAACATGAATGGAAGCCCAAAAATTTGCAAAGCTAGAGGAAGCAAGATTAGAGAATGTTGATACACAAGCTCTTTTCCCTTTGCATAAGCATCCAAGTATGACTTTCACTTATAGAAGTTGCCTCCATATATAGAATGGGTAGATAACCGATCTCTTTTAATTCATTTTAGCAGCCGATATTGTTGGTAATAGGAAATCACAGCCTTCCTTAAGCATAAGTTTTTCTGGAGGCCTAAAAATGAGTAGCGGATCCTCAATTCAAAAGCTACACTACTCTTGACCAAATAATCTACCGATAAGTCAAGCTAAGAGGCTCTTAAAGTGAAATAATTATCGATTGTAATTGTTTCTTAAGCTTTTTCACCAACCCCTCCAATTTTTGGACAACTTCAAAAGGACCGATGATATATTGAACTGCTGCTAGCATGCACTGCTTCAACTTTCTTCCTTCCATACAAATCATATTAAGTGGATCAATAGAATTAATCTAAATAATGATCCTACACTTAGGGGTTTTATTATCTCCTTCAATTGATAAATCTCTCGAGAAAGATTCCTTTTGTCATTCTCTAAATATTCAACCTTTAAATGAAGCGTGTTCTTTTCATGATTTAGTCTCTCTATTTGGAAATGAAGATTGGAGAGTTCATCAATGAATTTCTTATCCTGGTAGTCCTTTAGCTCGTAGTTGCACTCAAACATAAATGTTTAACTCAATCTTCCAACTCTACCCACCTATCTTGATACGTAGGAGGGTAAGAAAGATGAGATGGTGATGAACTAGAAAGACTAGTGTTTCATGTCGAATCAATATGGATGGAAACTATTTTTTTAAAGGAGTTTTCTTGGAAGAGGTCGGAATAGCAGATTGAGAAGGATAGGTGTTAATATTGGGAATTAATTTGGATTGTATATTGCTTAGATGTTAAGCGATAAAGTATGACCCTCGTCTAAAATGATTCATAAATAAGATCAACTAATAAAGTAATATGGTAAAAGAAGAGAGGTATTATCAACAATAAAAGGATAACAAATGATTTAATTACAAATTAATCACCACAAAACTAAGCATGCATAAATTTAGAATTAAAAAACTATCTATATAAGAACTAGGCCCTAAAATGTCATTCCTAATCTTCTGATAAGACATTGGGGAAATTGAAAAAGTAGTCGTGAATGGAGTTTCAACGCTTGGAGGAGTATTAACGAGAAGAATTGTTTGTTAATCTCATTCCTTACGATAGTTTATGTAATTGGTCTGAAACTTAACAGAAATGGTCTTCTTTATCTTCTAAGAAACCAATATGTGAATTTGAAAAACAAGCGTGTAAGCAATAAAGGTAACGAAGGAAACAATATTTTGCTAAATGAATTTATTTTATCATAGCAGAAATTTACCAAAAATTCCTTTTTGATCTAATATATCTATTTATGATGTCTTTGGGGATAAGGACAAAGTATTATCGGATGAAACTTAAGAAATCGGTACATCAATGGAAATTAAATTTTAAATATAAACAATGAATATTTCAGCCGAAAGTAAGGTATATTAAACAAATTGCAAAGCAGTAGTTACAATAAAGAAAAACAAAGTACAAAGGTTCATAAAGATAAGACCACTTATGATATTCAAAAATGAACCTATCCTTATTGAATTTAACTAAATTAGGAGGAAGCAAGTCAATATTTATTGGAATATTATGAACCTAGTATAAATTACAACTTTCTCCAGGACGGGATCTGAGCCATATTGGTCAAGGAATTTTTATGTTGTTGTTGCCTAATCAGACCCATGCAACCATCTATTAAAAAAGAAAAGTTGGTAGTTGGATCTAATGTATATCAAATAAAGGCAATTTATAAGTTTATCTCCATCATTAATAAGCATCCACAAAAAGAAAGTAAGCTCGCTATTTTCTTTGCGAAAATTAGATTGATGAATTTTAGATTTTCAAAGAATCGTACCATATTATTTATTCCTAAAATCTTCCAGAAACCTTAGATATTTCATGAGTTTTGTATATTTGTCATTGCCCAAGTTAAGGTCGTTATTTAATCTCTCCCTCTCTTTATTAAATCTTAGAAGTTCATTTCCCCTTTGGTCTAGTAAAATATCAAAATGATGCTTACTTATTATAAAATAAAGAATCAAAATTTCAAAAAATCTTGGATATGGAAAAATAAAAAAAATGGAATAAGCATTAAACTACCTAAGAAGGGGATGTAGTGGACTTTGGTGTAGAAGCAAAACTCTTTCTTCTCTGTATAGGTGACGAAACAAACATTCAAATTGGCTAATGAGATTCGTTCGGGTTACCTTTTGATTTCAGACAATCGTCAACTATGGGATTAATTTCTAGAATAAGAGAATACATATTGCGATCAACTTCAAAAATATTATCTCTAACCCCAACATTAATATCTTGATCACCTAACCATTATCTTTAGGTATCCTTAGTAAGTCATCTTCAGCACCATTAACATCCCCGCTATATTTGTAACGATCCCGGTTTTTAAGCAAATTAATTTAGTAATTAATTTGATTTTTGGATTAAATTAAGAATTAATTTGGTAATTAATATGAAATTTTGGATTAAATTGTGAATTTAATTGTGAAATGTAATTGAAAATGTGGGAATAAAAATATCTATATATATATATATATTTAAATAAAGAATTTGATTTGGAAATCTAAATATTTTATAAATAGATTATAATTTTGTATTTGAATCAGTATATTAATTTTTGAATTTGAAATTTAAAATAAATGTTTTGAATAATATTTGGATTTGAAAATTCTATAAATTAATACTAATAGGAATTTGTTTTCTAATTTTAATATATATATATATATATATATATATTGAAAATTATAATTTGAATAAAATATAAATAAATTTTTCCAAAAGCTATCTAAAGAGTTAAATTCAAATATATATGTATTTATATGTTAGTGTTTAATTAATTGATTTTAAATTATATTCTTTAAAGATATACATAAGTATGTAAAAGGAAGTAGATTATTTAAATTTAAAATATGATATAAAATTTTATTTAAAACATAAGTACATATAAAATGACTTGTGTAAACATTTTATAAAAACAATTTAACATTTGTGAACACTTTGACAAAGCATTAATACAAATGTAGGCTTATCATTTTTATGTGATTACATGTGTTAGCTTAACTAACAAATGGAAAATTTTCTCTTTCTTTTGTAAACACATATTAGAAAGAAAAAAAGTAATTTCAGCTCAACACTCTTCTATCCTCACTTTCAAAATCTAAAAATAAAAGCCTGGAGATCAAAAGAAAAATCTCTTACAGAAAGAAAATCAAACCAAACTTCGTTGCTTCAGCATGGAAACAAACCTAAAAATATTTAAAATAAGCAAGTTTCATATTCAAATACAAAAGCCTGAAACAATGCAAGCAACATATGGATCTAAATTCAAGTCCATGTTCAACCCGAAGCAAATATTAAACCTTAAACTCAACAATAAATCAACTAGCTTCAGATCAGTTTACAAATTCAAGCTTCCAGTTATCAAATGGCAAACCCAATTTCCTTATTCTCTGCCTTTTGTACCAAGTGAGCAAAACCTTTAACCTATTGTATCTCTTAAATTTTGATTGTATACTTGAAGTTGTGATGTTGCTATGCTTGTATGATTGAGTATATATATTTGCATGTGTGTATATATGTATATCAGAAACCAAATATGTATGTACAGGTATGTATATACCTGTTCTTGTTTTTACAGGTTAAAACAAAAATCAAAAATCAAAATCCCTTAGATCATTCACTTATAGACTGTGATATTTAAATAGAAAGTATTCGAATTAACAAGATCAAAGATTTAAAAATACTTTTAAGAATAATTTGAAAATAATTTTTAACCTAAAACAATAATATACAGTGAAACTTAAAAATGTTGAATTTGAATTTCATAATTTCTTGATTCATTTACATTATTTGGTTCGACTTCAGAAATCATGAATTTTAATAATTGAATCAGAATTTTTAGTTTCATATTGATCGTGCATTTTGGAATTGAATGAGTTTGGGTTTTCTGCCAATTGCTGGTGATCGGAGGGGAGATGGTGATTGTAATCTTGGCTGGAGATAGCTTGAAGAGTGGGGATTGAAGGAAAAATAGTGGATGAATTTTTAAGTGACCAGAGTGGCCAGTCTTGGTTGAACTAGGGCTTTTACGTGCTCTCTGGTCGTCAATGTTTTCGAGGTTGGTGCATGACCGTCGAGGTGATTTAGGCGATCAGACATGGAGGAAATTGTGCATGGAAGTATGACGCATCTTTGGGTATGATGGCGAGGTGGATGGTGACTGGAAGCGTCGTCGGCGAGGGGTATTTCATCGGTGATGGGTTCCAGTATTTTTTCGAGAGGCTCAGTCTTGATTGACAGCGAGTTTGAGTGATCTTGGTGCTCAGCCGAGGTGAGTGGATCTTCGATAATTGGTTGGTGTCGGCAACGATGATTGGAGTTGCTCTGATCGATGATACACTTCAAGCGTATCATCTGTATATCTGGGTGGTTCTTGTGGTTAAGGAAGATGAGGATATTCTCGAGTTTGTACACGTGTAGTTGAATGTGTGGCTCGAAGTTGATACGATGGGGGGTAACTCGAAGGTTGGCTCGAGAAAAATAAGGGGAAAGCTCGGGTCTGGGAATTATAGGTAATAACCAGTTTTAAATCTTGAACCTTGGACAAGTTTTACACAGTTTTAATCTGTTTCTTTTTGAATAAAAGAAAAATGTTGATTTAAGATGGGATTAATTAAGATAATTAATTTTTTTATTAAGTTTAGAATGTTTAATGTACATATAACCTTATTTCAAAAGTTATTTCAAATAAACTTTATATCTAAATTAAGTGAGTAATTAAGAAATGAAATGATTTTGAAGGCTGATTTAACTCAAAGGTTTAAGTTAAGTGGTTAATGATAATTAATTACAAGATTTATTAAACAAGGTTTAAAATATAATTAAAAATAAATGGTTCATCTTTAAAATTAATTAAGGTTTGAGAAATTAGGAATAATTAGTTAATTAATGTGGTTAGTTAGAAGACTAATTAATATAAGTAATTAGAGGTAAGTAATTACTTAAAGATAATCACTTAGTTAAAAGTAATTAATTAATGGTTAAAGTTAATTAAGTAATTAGGGGTAATTACTTATTATAATTAATTAAGGATAATTAATTTGCGTGATTTATTAATTAATTTGAGGATAATTAATTAATTAAAGATTTATTTAATGAAAGTGATTAGGGATAATCACCTATTGTAATTAATTAAGGATAATTAATTAAATGGTAATCAATTAAGGGTTAATTAATTAATTAATTAATGTATTAATTAATAAATTAAGGGTAATTAATTTAAAGGTTAATTATTTAATGATTAAAGGTTAATTGATTTATTAATTATGGTTGATTAATTAATAAAGGATTAATTAATTAATTAATGTTAATTAATAGATGATTAAAGGATAATACCCAAAATGGTTTGTAATTAATTAATATTAATTAATCGGGATTAGAAATTTATTCATAAGTAATTAATCTGAATTTAATCAGATGATTAACTAATCTTACTTATGGATATTAGGATTCTATTGGATGTTGAATTGTTTGATATCCCTGATGTGTGATGCTCTGTTTTAATATGAGCTGTGATGAATGCAATTTATTTATCTGTGATGAATGTAATTTGTTTATCTGTGATAAATTTATATTATCTGTCTCTGAATCTGTGGATGAAGATAAGCGTTATAGATTATACCGCTTATCGTTATTGTTGTGCTTGAATCTGTGATGATTGATGATGTTGCACTAATGTGTAAAATCCTTGGACTACACCATACACAAACAAATATGGATTTCATGAGGAAATTGGTTAAGTCATAAATATTTAAATCTAATATTATGAAATGGTTTTAAAGATTGAATTTTGAATCCAAATGGTTTTGAAAATGGAATTGGGTTAAATATGAAAAGCTTTTGCAAAATATTTTTAAAGATAAAAGTTATTTTGAATACCTTAATAAATTTTGAAAATTAAATAATTTGATTTGAATTTGAATTCAAGATTTGAAATTGAATTCTATATTTGGAAATTAAGGTTTAAAAAGGTTATACTGTTTATATGCTTTTTAAACCAATTTAAAAGTATTGTTTTGGGAATCTGAATTTAACCCAAGTTTATATTTGAAGGCCTTTAACTTGTGTAAATGTAATCGGATTTTTCCAAAACGAAAACTCTTATTTTCAAATAGTAATAGCTTTCATATAAAGAAAAGATTTCCAATTTGTGTTGAAAGACCTCGAGTTTAAAATGGAATTAAACTAGTTTTGAAAGCTATGTGTTATCCCATTTTTTGGTCAAAACTGGAGTATCAACAAATAGGAGAGGAACGATGGATATCGGAATTGGAGATCAATTGGAAACAAGGCTACAATCGATGACGTCAAAATTTGGTTGAGCTCCGATTGGGACGAAATTGATTGGATATGATGATAAGGACTAGGAAAGGCTATGTTTCAAATTTCAGGTTAATCGGAGTTCGTATGAAGGAGATATGATCGATGCAATGTAGGAAGAACCTGCTGTTCGTATCCATCAACGCGCAAGGGTGGTTCGAATCGATACACTTCGTATCGATCAGGAAGAGAGGGCTTCGTATCGATACCGTTCGTATCGATCAGAATGGATTCGGCATAGAAAGGTTCGCATCGGTTAGGTGTTGGTTTGACTCGATAGTGTTCGTATCGATCAAAGGCAAAGCAGGGTGAAGGACTTCGAATCGATACACTTCGTATCGATCGGCATGGACAGGACTCGGTTATTTCGTATCAGAAGGTTAGGTGGACTTCGACTCGATGACAACATAGGTCTCCTTCGTATCCATAAGTTGTACAGGGGTTAGTTCGTATCGATGGTGGTTCGAATCGATACAGTTCGTATCGATCAAGAGGAAATGCAGGAGTTTGTTTTGAATCGATGCACTTCGCATCGTTGTATAGTAATGGGATGGATGCGCAGAAGTCCTTCGTATCGATCAGCGTTGGATCGATATGAAAAGGAAGTAGCAGTTTTGGAATTCTGGATTCGTGCCTATTGATGCGAAGAGATGGATGCGAACTGAGGTGCAAAACATGGATACGAGCGCGTCTTCAGGAAAAGAGGCATTCAACACGGCGACAAAGGTGGATCAACCTAGGGAAATAGCGCCACGTCATCGATGTGCACGCGCTTTGGATGGAGTCGAACAAGATGGATTCGAACCAATGGATTCGAAGACGACAGCCAACAGACAACCCAAACTCGAATCGATCATAACTCAGGATCCACTGATCCAAATGCAATGAAATTTTTATAAGAGCTTACATACATGCTGAAGAATGTGCACACCAAATTTCACCTCGATTGGATGATTTCCTGATCGATTCGAATGGAGTTCGAATCGATCCCAAAGTGGGCCCAAATTTCCTGAGGCCGGGAATGTGGGCCCCCTCACATGGCAGAAGTGGTCTCCCGGATTTTCAGCGAAATATCAGCATCCCACGCCTATAAATAGAGCCCCTGGTCATTCAAGAAAGGGGATCTCTCTCGGATCTTTGGCCTTTCAACCTCCAGACTCTGCCGGATTCATCTCTACGCTTCAATACTGCTGTTGTACTGGAAATTCTTCATATTTACTACTGTAATCATCTGTAATCATAAAGGATAATCAACAAAAGGATAAAACTTTGGAGTGGACGTAGGCCGGAGATAGCCGAACCACTATAATACTTGTGTCTTTATTCATTACTTGCGAATTACTGTTTGATATTTGCTTAGATATGTGATTTGTGTTTAAATATTGCTGATTTGTATTCATACACTGGTGCTTTCACGGTATTTGGGGTTTGTGACCAATTTTGGCGCAAACACTTTGGTGCTTTCACTCAGAAGGACTAGCACCTGCTACATCGGTTTCGAAGTTCAGATTTGAAGAAGTTCGAGGAGTTTGGATTTGAAGACAATGACTAGGCAAAATAGTAGAAGGCAAAGGGCTGAGAGAAGCCAATAGGAAGGAAGTCAACAAGCATCCTCCGGAGCTGGGGAAGGACAGACTTCGATCTACATAACCCGGGATGAAATGGAAGCTATGGCAAATTCATTGCAGGAGAGATTGTTGAAAAGTCAACAGGAAATGATGCAGACTTTCTTTGAGAAAATAAGAGCTGCAGGGATGCAGAACTTAGGAACAGCTACAGCGGCTGTGGATGCTGGACAAGGAACTAGGGTTGTGGAACCCAATGGAGGAAGGGATACGGAGCCGGAAGGCAATGAACAAGGGCTTGCGGGAAGGCCCACAGGATCTAACACAGGAGGACCTTTGGAAGGAGTTCAACAGGCTAGGGCCAACGTTGCTGAGCCACATGAGGAATATGTGCCGGAGTTCCCTCGGGGGCATGGGGGGCAACCCCCGACAGACAATACTGGATTAGTGGAGATCATCAGAAAAACCGTGCGAGGTGGTTTGACCAACAGAGACTTGGAAGGAGTGAATAGGAGTCCGTTTTCTCGGGAAATAAGGATGGCTCAGAATCCAATTAAGTTCAAGCTACCTAGCGTGGATGTGTATGATGGTTAAGTAGAAGATTAATTAATATAAGTAATTAGAGGTAATTAATTACTTAAAGATAATCTCTTAGTTAAAAGCAATTAATTAATGGTTAAAGTTAATTAAGTAATTAGGGGTAATTACTTATCATAATTAATTAAGGATAATTAATTTGTGTGATTTATTAATTAATTTGAGGATAATTAATTAATTAAAGATATATTTAATGAAAGTGATTAGGGATAATCACCTATTGTAATTAATTAAGGATAATTAATTAAATGGTAATTAATTAAGGGTTAATTAATTAATTAATTAATTAAGGGTAATTAATTTAAAGGTTGATTATTTAATGATTAAAGGTTAACTAATTTATTAATTAAGGTTGATTAATTAATAAAGGATTAATTAATTTATTAATTAAGGTTAATTAATAAATAGTTAAAGGATAATTAATCAAAATGGTTTGTAATTAATTAATATCAATTAACCGGGATTATAAACTTCATAAGTAATTAATCTGAATTTAATTAGATGATTAATTAATCTTAATTATGGATATTTTGATTTTATTGGATGTTGAATTGTTTGTTATCCTTGATGTGTGATGCTCTGTTTTGATTTGAGCTTTGATGAATATAATTTATTTATCTGTGATAAATTTATATTATTTGTTTGTGAATTTGTGAATGAAGATAAGCCTTATAGATTACACTGTTTATCGATATTGTTGTGCTTGAATCTGTGATGATTGATGATGTTGCACTATTGTGTAAACCCCTGGACTACACCATACACAACAAATATGGATTTCATGAGGAAATCAGTTAAGTCATAGATATTTGAATCTAATAAAATGAAATGGTTTTAAAGATTGAATTCTAAATCCAAATGGTTTTGAAAATGGAATTGGGTTAAATATGAAAAGCTTTTGAAAAAGATTTTTAAAGATAAAAGTTATTTTGAATAACTTAATAATGTTTTGAAATTTAAGTAGTTTGATTTGAATTTGAATTCAAGATTTGAAATTGAATTCTATATTTGGAAATTATGGTTTAAAAGGGTTATACAAGTTATAAATGTGTTTATATGGGTTTTAAACCATTTTAAAAGTATTGTTTTTGGAATCTGAATTTAACCCAACTTTTGTATTTGAAGGGCTTTAATTTGTGTAAATGTAATCGGATTTTTTCAAAACGAAAACTCTTGTTTTCAAATAGTAATAGCTTTCATATAAAGAAAGGGTTTCCAAATTGTGTTGAAAGACTTTAAGTTTGAAACGGAATTGAACTAGTTTTGAAAGTTATGAATGAATCTTTGTGAAAAATGGTTGAACTTTGTTTTGAAATTTAAGAGGATCTAAAAAGTGTATCTTTCGTATAAAAGATTTGAAATGGAAATATATTTGAAATCTATGAATTGAATCTTTGATTTAAAGATTGGATGAGTTAATCCAATTCGAAAGGGAAATTGTTTAGAAAGGCTATGAATGAATCTTTGTGAAAGATTGGTGAACTTTGTGAAGTGAATCTTTTTGTTTAAAAGATTAAAATGGTAATTTGTTTAAACCATTTAAAGAAAGGTTTTGGGCTTTAAGTTGTGACTTACTAAGATTCTATTATCCATATGTTTCTAAATATTGTGCTCATTATTCGGTTTAGCCGGGAGAGGACTTTGTGTCATATAACCCATTCTCGATAATGATACGACGTTACGGATTGCATTTGAAGACCAGTGGTGAAGACCAGATATTTTCGAAAGCGAAAGGATAACGTGTTGAATGTCTCTACACCGGTTAAAACGACCCTGACTCGACCTTTGAAAATCGACACCCGTACTTCACTTGCACTCGAATGCTGCAGATTCAAACGTTGAATCTGGTTCGCCAGAGCTTATAACACATTAAGTACAACAACACAATGGAAGAAAATGAATAATATAATTGATATACAATAGTATTTGATAGAACACATTTGATACAACTGACTACCAATATATCAAAGATGGATACAAGACAATAACAGAGACAACAGCAGCGGAAAGACAATGTCTTCAATGCCAAACTCCAAAAACTCCATCTCCAATCTAAAGCTAGCTCGAACCACCATCATCAATGACTTAAGCAAGTTCAGTCATCCAAAGACTGAAGAAGGTTCCTAAAGACTGAAAGCTACCGAATCTACCCCTACTATCTGACTATTTGAAAAACCCAACTCTAGACTTTGTGTGGAAAATTGTGGGGACCCAGAGTTTAGGAAGGGAACAATAAACTCCAGGTCAGTCATGGGACTGGTATGAGCAAACAAAAACAGTTTTTATCTTTAAAACAAACAGCAAAAGAATTTAAAATTGAAATCCGCAATGCTTTCTGGAAAATGAAACTACCATAAGGCCTCCCACTGCACACACAATGCAAACGCAGAATTGGAGGTTTTCCAAACTTTATTTGAATATAAAAAGATTCAATTGTTTGTAAATCTATTTTTTTTTAAATTATCCTATTCTATAAATTTATTGTTTTGAATATAATGTTTTGAATAATGTATATTGATTTATAAGTTCCTCTTTTCCCTTTTTTTTCCCTTTTCGGGGACGAAAAGTTTTGAGAGGGGAAGAGTGTAACGACCCGTAAAATTCGATAATTAAATTGGGTAATTTAATAAGATTTTTGTAACTAAATTTAGAAAGTATAAAAAACTTTATAACTTGTAATGAAGCGAATGTTAGAAATGAAATGTAGCATTGGTAATTAAAAATTAATTATTGAATTCATGTGTGAAATAATATAATAAAGGGTAATTGTTTATGAAGAATAAACATGCAAGTATTATAAAGGGATAATAGTGACAAATGGTTGTTATTACCAGTTAATGTGCCAATTACAAATAAGGGTAATTAAATATTACTTTATTGGTAATCAGTATAATAATGGAAAGTGTGAATGCAAATTAAGTAGAAATGAAAATTTATTTATTGACGATTGGAGTGAAATCCCAATAATGAAATCGTGTAAATTATTGCACTTGGTTATAAATTGAGTGTAAATAAATAAATGTAAGTATGTATAAAATTTTGAACTAGTACACCATTAGTGGTAATGTAATAAAATTTGTGTTATAGAGGTAAGCTGTAACATTTGTTTACGATAACAAACTTAAAGGTGTTATAAATGTGATTTAAGGTAAATGGTGACTAACATTATTATAGTTTACACATTATTTAATATACTAAACATTAATTGGTAATCAATAGCAATCAATTCACATAATTATTATGGTTATTGTAGATTAGATTTGTAAGTGAAATATAAGAAAAACAAATGTTAAGTATTGAATTAATTAATGAAATAATACAGTGTCAATGGTAAGTAATAAACTTGTAAATGTAAGTAAAAGTAAATAGGTGACAACTGATATATGTTATTTATTTATTTAGTGTGTTAAATAAGATTGGTAATCAAATTGGAATTAAAGGTAATAATGTTATAAATAATTAATTTAGTGCAATCCCAATTAATCGAAACCAATTGTAAGGTTATAATTGATTGTAATTAATAAATTGGGAAATAAGTTCACGGTATATTAATTGACGGAATAATACGTAACAAATTGTAATTGATATCAATATTAGATAATGAATTGCAATAATTGTAAAGTTTAATAAGGAAGAAAACAAATGACCATATGAATGTAAAATTCTAATTCATTGGAATAATAAATGTTAAAAAAAGAATACTATATGTTTCTTTACTAAACAAAAAAATCATATATTTATTTATTTGAAATGTTGGTAGTTGAAAAATATATTACAGAAATAAGAAATTAATAACTTTTAGTTTGTACACAATAATTCTAGTTCCGTAAATACGTTAAATTACTATAAAAAAGAATTGAATTGTCTCATTTATTTTTACCTTAGAAATCAATGACAATTAATGCGATTATAATCTTTTAATTAAAAAGTAAGAAGACATTAATTGTAAACATATATTGAAATAAATTTAGATTGGGTGATTTATTTCTAAATAAATCAGTTCACGTTTCAAAATTTAATGCTAGTTTACTGCATATATGTTTATACCTAAATTTAAATTTGTGTTTTAGATCCAATTAGATCATTAAAAAGAAAGGATTATTTTAAGTTTGAAATCTCATACGTTATTAAATTAAATGTTAATAGGAGATGATAAAGGGGGTAAAATAGATTTACACTTGACTATTTCCTTTTCTATTAGACTTTATTGGATTTTAATTGCAACATAATTTACCTTTCCATCTTCACTTTTCTAATTTACTCTTACATTCATTGCCTCCTTTTGTGGATTATTTTCATACCTTTTATTTATGAATGTAAACTATAAGGGGCAATAAAGATGTACATATATATATTATTCACCTGTTTATACTACCTTGTTTATGCTATCATATTTTTGAATGTATGTTAATGCATTCCTAGTAAAACATTCAATCGAAATGTTAACATGATTGTTTAATTCCCAACCTAATCACAAAGAGGGAGAAACGAAAAGTTCTTAATGCTGTAAATTCTTTTAATTTATGACACAAATTTGTGTAGAGAATTTATTTTCCTTCATTGTGTGTTAATTAAATCTTTAAAGGATGTTAATTTTGGTATGTTTAGGGTTAACAAAGTTAATTAAGTGAACGATTGTTTTGAAATTTGAATTCTAAAAGTTTGTTTACAGTATAGAGTTGGTCCATTCATTCCCTTTCTAATTAATAATTGCCTCATTCTTTTCATCTTTTCCCCATTTGCTCAATTTACTCCTTTCCACTTACATTGTCCGAAGCTTTTCGATTTTGCAAAAATGAAATACTTTTCATATTTTTAGTTCTTTCATTTACTTCCTTTTAATACCTGCTACTTTTAAAAATGCTGCTCATATTTACTATATTTCAGTACCAAATTTTTTCATATTTACTTTCTTTTTTCGTTCATTTTCCAACTTCATTTTACTGTAACATCATTTCATTTATTTCTAATTAATAGCGGCCACTCTTTTCAAATCTTTTTGGCCCTAAACCTAACTCTAACCTTATAAATAAGATATGATGCAAATGAAACCCCATTCTCCATTCTAATCTTCTTTTTTCTTTTTTTTCTTAAGATCTCCTTATTATCTCTCATTTTAATTTTTCCTTCCTCTTCAAATATTCTTCTTCTTCAAATTTTATTCTATTTCAAATTTTCTTTTCAAATCTTGATCTTCTCTTCCATTTTCAGTTCTTCTTATTTTAATCCTTTCCTTTTTCAATTCTTTTTTTCAAATCTTCTTTTTTTCGAACCTTTTAAAAAAATACATAAATACACACACACACGTACATATATATATATATATATTAATATAATAAGGAGGGAAATTAAAGTAAACCAAAATAAAAGAAAAATTACCGAACAAAGCTAGCAATCAAGAAGGAGACTAAGGAAACATAGAGCGAAGCTATTGATTAGAAGTCTATTATTTTCAGATTCGTATAAAGGTGAGTGTTTATCCCACTTACAACTTCTAAAATTTCTTATGTGTGTTAAATTAATTTTTGATGTGATTAGAAATTTATTTATGACCTGTTTGGCATATTTTTAATCATCATCTCAGTTAAATTAAATTTATTTAAATTAAATTGTTATTTAATTTATTATTGTATATAAACTTCCAGTTAAATAGTTAGTTAATTTATTATTGAATATAAACTACCAGTAAATACATGTTATTTATTATCTGTTATATATTGATGTGATTGTTTGAATTGGATGATGATTGTGATAAATGGTTGATGATTGATATTGGATGAATGGATGTTGTACTTTATATTGTTATAAACTGCAAGTTGTTATGCTTTTTTATTTTTCCAGGATTGCAGTTTGAAATGATATATAACCGTATTTATGTTTTAAATTACGGATTGAAATGATAAATATCCGTATCACTTGACCATAGGATAGAAAATTATATACAGACACCATGGTCTATATATATAAAAATAATTTGAAATTGATTTCTATGGTTTTGGAAAGAAATATATGGTTTAATAAATATTAATTTTTGATATTATATGAATATTATTTTATATATATAGTTAAATTCTTGAATTTAAGCTATATATAAATTTGTTTAATAACAATAAGTTTAATAATGGAGTTTGATTGTTTTATTTATATGGTTAGGTACCTATTTAAGATATTGTATACATAGAGTTTTTAACGACTTAAATAAAAATTAAGTTGGAAGATAAATATGAAATTGGTTTGAATTGAAGTATCTAACAATTATACTC
The DNA here is from genome assembly GCA_030765085.1 of Allium cepa. NCBI lineage: Eukaryota > Viridiplantae > Streptophyta > Magnoliopsida > Asparagales > Amaryllidaceae > Allium > Allium cepa. Next base: position 69,205,397 of record CM060930.1, on the reverse strand, counting down.
GAATAAATTTGATTTGAAATTTAAATAAAATTGAGATTTTAAAGGGTATGATTCTTATAACTTGATTTGGTTTAGAGCAATTTAAATGAATATAAAGTTGATTTAAATGAATACATCAAGTTAAATAAATTGAAAGAATATCCAGTTATGTGAAGTTAAAAGTTTTCTTAAATGATATTGCAATTATTACGTAAACATTTCAAATCTAAATAATAGAAATTGAATTTGATGTATATGGGATTATCAAAGAATTAGTTTTGAAATGGTGGAATATTTAAAGCTTTGAAATATATGGAAATTGAAATGGTTTAATTGGGGATTCAAATCTGTATTTGGAATTGATTTGTTAAATTAAAGAAGCTAATTATTATACAAAATAATTTAATATTAAACCATTTAAGTATTGGAAGTTATGTTTCAAAGTTATGGGTTTCGAGGTATTATGATTTGAAAATGCAATGATTTTGGGAAAAGGATGTATTTGAAATAAAAATGATATTACATTGATCTGGATTTTACAAAAATGATATCATATTGATTTGGTTTTTAAAGCGGAAATGATATCATATTTGTATGGTTTTGAAAGGGATATTATATTCTGGTTTTGAAGTATAAATTATTTTGAAATGACCGCGGTGTTATAATAACGTTTGGTTTTTAAAGAGACCGGTATCGGAAGTTGTCATACTCTCTACCAACTCTAAAAACCACTTTAACAACCGTGTACGTGGAGGAGATTCCAAAATGATGTAGGATGGTGGCGATGTTCCTTTGAGGTATATACGTGGACCTAACTCCCGTGAGTTGGCATAAGGTGGATGAAACAGGAGCGATCTCGGGCCATTAAGGTCATTCCTCTGATAGGACACATCGCTTCGATATTATACTCTGACTTTTGGATTGATTCGGTGGCCACTTTTGATTTTTTTGATTTGGGGGTGTGGCTCGAGGTGGGCGGTAGTAGCTGCTATATGTTATGTAACAACCCGAGATTTCACGTTAATTAATTTTCGTCATTTAACGATTACTCAGTTGGTTAATTGCTGTTTGGAGTTTTTAAAATCGGGTTGTGATTCTTCAATATTTGATCGGAATTTTATTGAGTTGAAATTCTTTGATACATTGTTAAAAGGATTTGTGGGCTTTAAAAGTCATGTTGGCCCACGTTTCTTTTTTTGTTGTGATACTTATCAAGGTAAATACCCGTCCCCTTTCATTCTTCATTAATTCGTGAAAACCCTAAGTAATCAATGAATAGAAGGAAAAAAATGGGGGCTCTTGTTTCTTCGTCCGCTCCTCCATTCATTCCATTCGCAAGCCCGGTCCTCTTCAATTTGCTTTGAGAAAAAATGGCGGCTTCAATTTTCGTTCGTCGTTCGTCAAAAATTAGGGCTTGGAGAAAATTGAGGTAGCCGACATTCGTTCGATCGTTGCTCGTCTCTTGTGGTGCTTTAGGCCGATTGATTTGTGTTCGTCACTGCTTCAAATTTTAGTCGAGTTTGAGATGATTTCGACTGCTTCAAATTTGTCGAACGCCTCCACGTGAACGAGTTTGTCTTCGCTTCGATCAAGGTGAGTGATTTCCACTCACGTTCTAATTCAAACTTAGCACTTTGCTTCGGTGGTTCGATTTTGTTTCCAGGTTGATGATTTCACTGATTTATTTTTGTTTTGAGATTGCCCATTTATTGACCATTGACAATTGGGTTTATACAGCAATTGATTTTGTTATATTTCGTATATTTTTGTTTTGAATTTCGGTTTTAATAATTCAAACGCTGTGAATTTTTAGCACGTGAATTTGTGATATCTTTTGATATAGTTTGAAATTTTGATTGAACCTACGCATAAATATTTTTCCTTTTCTATTTTTGGACCAATTTGTACGGCTTCACTTATATTTGCTTTTCTTATGCACCATTGCCTTGATTCTTTTTGATCACCGATTTTCACCTGAGTATTTATGTTATGTTCACTTGCTTATGTTGTGTAGTAGTCCTTAAATCACTACTACACTTTTGAGCAAACATCATCACGAAATTCCACTGCTATTAGGTGTATCCACTATTGCATTCCTTTATATGCTTTGAGTCATATTAGCAATGATTTGAACTGTTAGCATTTGGTTAAAAATTCTGATTTATTGGTGACCTTGTTATTGTTGGATTGGCTTGTTTACTTCAGCCAGTTTGATTAAAATACTGGTGATTTGTTTGAACTGAACCATACAGTTCCATATTGATGAATTGTAGTGCTTTTGTTCATTTTCAGCTTCAAAAAAAAATTGGCATGTCTGCATCCATATATGCATTCATCCTTGCACTGACCAGTTTTACTGTTGCATACATGTTATATCTTTTGTGCACTTGGTTTGTGATTATAAGTCCATTGCTTTCACTGCCCACTGCTATTACATGCATTTACCACACCTCTTCTTCATACAACACACTTGTAGTTGAAGTATTCTTCGAGTTTGATCATTCATTGCAGCTGTCTTGACTATTTGAGACAGTTTGCATACCTGTTTCATGTAGTATTGGGCATATGTAGGTTGTGTTCACGAGGATCCATTGATGATGCCTGTGTTTATTTTATATATGAGCTGTTGTCAAATTACATACATACGCGATTATGCATCCACCACGTCCCTGACCAGTTCAACATATTTTTTGATGTTGAGCCACTGTCTTCACTGTAATATGTCTTCAATTATAACATGTTCAGTGGTCTAGTTTTTTCATTTTGTCAATTGGGCTTGCAGTTGAATGTAAGTTGTATTTGTTGTATCTTGGGTGCAGTTGATTGTAACCTATGGTTCATTGTTGTTTATGATTTCAGCCTGCACATGTTCTGTGGCATGCATATTGCCATATTGTTGCAGTCATGAGTCTTGTTCATGTATTCTTGTGTTGGGTTAGATGTGCAGCTTGTAGATGCTGTTTATACATGTACATGCTTCACTGCCGTGTATTGTTTGCGTTCATATTCTTGCTTGTACATCACCATATATCTGTTGCATTATTGTTCTGTTTGCATATTTCACATGCTTGACCCTTGCTTATGCTCTTTGATACATGTTAGAACTGATTGTGTCATTTGCTTAGTGCATTAGTTTGCACTGTGCATTGGTTTGGACTTGCAGTTTGAGTTGCAGATTCATGTTGTATTTTCCCTTTATGTTTGGAGTCTCTGTTCGACCATATTGATAGTATTTGGTCTGGACATTGTTGTATTGTGAATTGTACATTGAGTTGAATCCAGCTTAAATGCTTGGGTTTGACCTTGTGCTCGTGTTGTGATTGTATTTGTATTGCATTTGAGTTGAACCTGTCTTTCCTTGAGGTTTGACCTTGTGCTTGTTTGTGAACTTTCATTGGGCTTTTGTGTAATTTATCACCGTAGTAGCAAGGCAGTGCACGCGAGCTTGTACTGCAGCCACACGGTATTGCTTTTATTGATCTTCTATTTGCTTTGGATTTATTGATCTTTTGCGTATTCCAGATGCTGTAGTGGCAAGGCAATACACGCGTGCGTGTACTGCAGCCCTACCCGAATAGACATTTTAATTGATATTTCAATTGTTTGAATTGTTTCGTGTGTCCAGTTCAATATTTTGAATCGTATTATGATTTGGTTTGATTGATCATTTTGTTGTTGTCTAATTATCTATTTGATAATTAGATTATGAGTTTCTAATTATTTAATTAATAACTAGATTTTGGTGTTAATTGTCGTTTTGGCAATTCTTATGTTTTCTAAATTATCTTCGTTGATAATACTTTCATTTATCTTTGTTGAAAAATTGGAATTTGCGGATTTGTTGTTTAACATTGCTATGTGTTATATTTCCGTTATCCGATTTCCTTACTAAAGGATTGGATAGGTAAGATTATTTCTTACTGTCGTCTAATTGTTATTTAATTATTATTGCTTTCGTGCATTAATAACTGAGTTTGAATTAGACTGACCTGTGTATTATTTTCTTTTGAATTTAATACTCGGGTCAGACTGAGTTATTACAGGTTGTAGATATCTCGCTTTGAGTTGTTGCGTGAGATATGAAGTCTTTTCATATATTTTGGAGTAGTCAGTGTATTTGTATAGGATGATATGTATTCATGTATATTATTGTCAATAACGTACTTGTATATGTAACTTTCAGTGTCGACAGTTGTAGTTGTATCATATGTATTATATCACATGTATTGTAATTGACTTCAGTTATATATATGAGATTTGATATTATCTGTGTTCCGCATTTAGATTATCTGTGTTATTATTATATATATTGTCCTAAACTATTATGAACCATCGTAGTTCGTTTTATACTGGAATTGGGTATGTCGATGGGAGTAAATAAATAAGAGATGAAAAATTAAAAGTATATACCACTCCTATCGAGGTAACCAATACTAGCGTAAGGCCCAACTACGGATGGCCGCTTCTATCCAGCCTTATTCTTCGTAATAACAGACAGTATTTCCTTCAATACTCTTTGTTATTATGAGCATAGAGGTGGGGCGTCACACGTTACCACCAGCATGTGTGCGTAATTGGTATATCTACCCTGACATTGCCTTGTGTGCCGTGTCACCTACCCTAGCGCGCCTTGTACGAGTTTGGTTTTCTCCCGTAACCCGTGGAGTATTTGGGTTAGTCTCCTGATCCGGAGACACGCTGATATTGGATGGACTATTGGGACTATTACGTGGTAAGGGCTATATGGGTAACCCCTTAACGCTATTAAAAAGTAAGCTTATTTTACTATAGACATTATTATAATAGCGTAGTATTACTACACAGTAAATAGTTTAACGGATCCTTAGGAGATGTGAATCCCGAGCATCTCTTAAGTTACCGCACTCACGTTAGACACTGGATAGGAGATGTCAAATCCCATAAACATCTATGACGCCGTTCCACTCATATTATTTACTGTTGATTTAACTTACATAAGATCTTTTAGTTCTGACTCGAGTGTTTTGTCTTTTCAATTCTCTCGGGTCAGCCTGGGCATTTGCGGTTTGAAGACCTTACTTCTGGAGGACGAAGATGAAGATTTTATTACTATTATCTATTATATTTTTCCACTGCATTCATACTGTTCCGCTGCATTATTTATCATTCGCTGGTATGTGTAACACTGATATGTATTGTATAAGTATAATCGAATATTTTGTAAAACAGCTTCATGAACTGTTTATTAGATTATTATATTTTATCGTTCCGCTGCAAGATTCTATTTTGTTTTTTTCCTCTTCTTTCTCTGTTATTTTCCTTATTTACCCCATAACAATCCGTCCTTCTATATGGTTTAAGTCTGACGTGTGTGGTTTATCGTCGATTTAAATCGTACAAAAGGGCGGGATGTTACATTTCTCCTTATGATAGTCAAACATGCTTGATACAAAAAATTCTTTTGATTATTATTATTAGTGCATAATGCAGAAAACATTTCAAAAGTATAATATTAATCCTAGCCAGCATAGACATTTCGCAATTATGTCTACTATAGCTACCATGTTTAATAGCAGGTTACCGCCACATTCCATGGCAAGTTATACAACTAAAACCGTACAGGGCGCATATTGTTTCTTTAGATTTCCAACAAATGGTCAGGCTAAGGAACTTCCTACTGCCACATGGACATGCCTCTGGAGGGACGCCACGAGAACCTATCCGGCTCTCTGCCAACACAAGGTCGGCTTACCTCTATAACTGGGTAACTACTACTCGAGCATGCCATCCCCTGGTGGTTTGCGACCTTTATCCGAGAGCTCTCAACCACAAAGCAACCACAGAGTAATAGATTTGCAGTGACCACATGAGTTAAGTATCTAGGCTCCATACCATGATACCACCCTTTTCCATAAGGGAGTGACACACCCTAAAGGGCCCGACCCTCATAACCTTGCCGCATCTTTCCTGTTTCGACCATTTCTAGGGTGTGAGGTCCTGATGCAGTCTCATCCACAAAGCTATGCTTTACACAAAAGCCATGCTTTGATCAACAAATGATCACACAGCAGCACTCAGCATGCCACACGACCAAATTGGGAGTATATCACTGATAACTATCAACTACATAATCTTTGAGCTCGTACGTCTCAAAGAAGGGTGTTAAGCTAAGAGAATAAATTCTCCACCACCAAACAGAAATGTATTTAATAGAGATCAGTTTTATATCTCAAAGTGTAATGTCAGACATATAACTATACAAGTCCGTTCCGGGTTCGAATGGAACCGAAGGCACTTTGTCCAATATAGGAAGAAGCCCTTGCAATTCGGGTATCTACAATCCCGATCGGACTCCCCATCACATATGGAGAACTCTATACCGGAGCAACTCAGTGCAGAGTCATTCGACATGTTATCCTATCGTTTTTGAAGACATCCAGTCTTCACCACCGTCTTCAAATGCAATCCATAACGTCGTATCACTATTCAGAATGGGTTATATGACACAAAGTCCTTTCCCGGCTAAACCGAATAGTGAGTGCAATATTTTAAAACCATATGGATAATGGGATCTCAGTTAAGTCACAACTTATTACCCAAAACAAATGGTTTAACAAATTACCATTTTAAATCTTAAAAAAAAAAGATTTATTTCACAAAGTTCACTAATATTTCACAAAGATTCATTCACAACTTTCCAAATCAATTTCCTTTTCAAATTGGATTATCTCATCCAATTATTAAACCAAAGACTCAATTTATAGCTTTCAAAATTGTTTCCAAAGATCCATTCAAACTTCTCAAAACAATTCCCATTTCAAATCTTTTATATATAAAAGATACACCATTTAAAATCCTCTTCGATTTCAAAACAAAGTTAACAATCTTTCCCAAAGGTTCATTCATAGCTTTCAAAACAATTCGCAATTTCATTTCAACTTGAAATTTTTCAACACAAATTGGAATTCCTTTCTCTATATGAAAGCTATTATTATTTGAAAACAAATAGTTTCCGTTTCGAAAAAAACCCGATTATATTTGCACAAGTTAAAATCTTTCAAACTTGGGTTAAATTTAAATTTCCAGAATAATACTTTTAAAATGGTTTAAAGCCCGTATAAACACATTTATAATTTATATAACCCTTTTTAAACCATAATTTTCCAAACATAGAATTCAATTTCAAATCTTGAATTTAAATTTAAATCAAACTATTTAAATTTCAAAACTTAATCAAGTAATTCAAAATAACTTTTATTTTCAAAATTTCTTTTCAAAACTTTCCATATGTAATTCAATTTCATTTCGAAAAACATTTGGATTCAAAATTCAACTTTAAAACCATTTCAAAAATCTATGACTTAACCAATTTGCTCGTGAAATCGATACTTGTATGTGTATGGTGTAGTCCAGGGGTTTCACACAATAGTGCAACATCATCAATCATCAAAGATTCAAGCACAGTAATTATAGATAAGCGGTATATCTCTATAATGCTTATCTTCCATTCACAGATCCACATATATAAAATATGAATTTATCACAGATAAATAAATTACATTCATCACATATAAATTACATTCAACACATCTCAAACAATTCAATTCATATCACAAAGTAGCACACAAAAGGAATAACAACAATTCAACATTCAATAGGATTCAAACATCCATGAGTCAGATCAATTAATCATTTGAATAATTTTAAATCAGATTTAATTACTTTTGAATAAGTACAAATCCTGGCTAATTAATATTAAATTACAAATCATTTTGATTAATTATCCTTTAATCATTTATTAATTAACCATTAATAATAAATTAGTTAACCTTTAGTTTTAAATTAGTCAACCTTTAATTCATTAATAATTAATTAACTAATTAATTATTCTTTAATTAATTATCCCTTAATTAATCACATAAGTAAATTAACTTTGAGTTAACTACAAAATAAAGTAACCCTTAATCATGTAATTAATTACCCTTAAACAATCTTTAATTAATCTTTGATTAACCTTTAATTATAAATTAATTTATCTCAAATTAATAATTAATTAACCTTTATTCAATTCAATTAATTAACCTTAATTAATCTTTAATTAAGTAATTAACCTTTAATCGTCTTCATTCATCAATTCTTCCTTAATCACTTTCATTAATTTTAATTAATTTCATTAAGTAATTACCCCTTAATTACTTATAATTATATTTCAAAAACATTTTTGATTAATTAAGTTAATTAACTAATACATATTTATTCAACACCAAAACAATTAACTTTAAAATTTAAACTTGGAAACTCGGTTAAATCTTGTTTAATAATTTACCTTTGAACTTGGAAATATATGTTCGAAACCTTGTTAATTTTTTTCAAACTTTAAAACGTGGTAAATAAAATTTAAGTAAACCCGGGCCCACACCCTAAATACCCGAGCAAAACTTTGACTCTTCCCAAAATTTCCCCCGAGCTCCCTCCTTATTTTTTCCTTCTTATTTTACTTTGTTTTTATTTTAAATAAAACTTCAAAAACTTGATAGCATGTTAAACTACTTCGAATTTACACCCGAGCCAAAGCTTCTTCTTCCCAAGTACAAACTCGAGCCAGACTCAATTTTCCTCGAGCAACTACTCGTGATTACTTCGTCTTCCTGATCCCAAACGCATCCTAACACACTGATGCACACGTACACGTACACATGAATTCGCCACAATTCTTACCATCCTTGCCGACGTCTGCAGATCACCGACGACCTCACCTAACATCTCGACCACCCAGATTAGATCGATTCGCTTAGAAATGAAATCGAAAAAATCCAGATAAGCTGGAACCCACAACCTCCTCAACGAAAACGCCTTGCTTTGATGATCTTGACCACCAGAAGCTACGTGACCCTGACCAAAGATGCACCGCGACGACATGCTCCGATTCCCCCCGATCCCATCCAGACCGATACACCCATGCTTGCACAATCACCTCGCAAACCCTATCAACTCAAACAGGGATTTAAACCCTAGTTCACCAAAATTCCGCCGCCTCGACCATCAATAAATGCTTCCTGCATTTTTCCTAGGTTCATGATCTCTAAGCTATCATCGATAGAAAGTACAACCTCAGAATCATCGGCGTTCATCAAAGATTGGCGAAAATGTCAATCTCGCTCATCTCATATTTTCTCACAATTTAATAAATTAAAAATCTTGAAATGATATTCAAAAATCATTATTTTGAATGCGAATCTGTTCATATAATTGAAATCCGAAATTAGATCATTTGATTTTCCACTTTATATTGATCATTACTGTAATATTCAAATTTCCAGAATATTTATCGTAGAACTATGCTTGTGATTATTTTTAAAATTGATATTACAACATTATAATCACTTTTCATTTTGAGATTAATACTTAGTATTAATTTGTTTAAGATATATAGATTTTTAAAAAAAAAACAGGTTTAAAAACCTGTAACATAAGAACAAAGAGATATTTTGCCTGTGCACACAACATATTCAGGCATGCAAACATAATTTCAGAATTATGCAAACCACATCCAAATTATCATCATCACAAACTTAAGATAATATGGAAGATCAAGTTTAAAGGAAGAAGAAGTTTGCTCACCTTAATGAAGAACAGAGCCTGGAAATGAAATCTGAAACAAAGATTTTCATCTGCATTTTTTGTTTGCTTTTTCATCTGAATTTTTAAGTGAAGCCATATATTTGTTTAGCTTGCTGGCTTCCGGGTTGAAGTTGAGTTGCATTTGTTGCTTGATTTCAGGTTTGAAATATGATCCTAGATTTGTGTTTTGCTTTGATCTTTTAATTTGGATGAAATTGATATTTGTTGCTCAGGTATTGAATCAAGTGAAGATGATATTTGATTCTTTGTTTCTGCTTTCCAGTTTGAACTTGAGCTTTATTCTTTTTCATTTACTCTGATTTTCCATTCCAGGTTTTGAAGTTGCTTTGATTTTCCTGGTTCAAACTTCCCAGATTTGAACTCAAGTTGCTGTTTTCAGGTCTGATGCTAATGTTTCATTTAGTTCCAGGCTTAAGATTTTGAAACAAATTTTTGTTGAAGTTGTTTGCTTTTGAACTTTCTGGTTTTCCAGATTTTGAAGAATTGAAGATAGAGTTTGATTTTGACCTGAAGTATTGTTTTCAGGTTTGCTTTGATCTTGATTTCTCAGGTTTGTGAAAACTGAAAATAGCCTAATTAAATTTTTTGTCCCAATACATGTTTATGTAATTCATTTTCAAAAGGAACAATAATCCTGCCACTTGTTATTCTTGCATATTACATGGCTCACAAATGTAACATACCTATTCTAATCATCTTCCACTTGTTCAAACGCAAGAATTTTTTGTGTTTAAACCCTACTCCATTAATTTACAAATTATGTTTTAACTTTTGTATTAGTTTAGTATTTGTGTTTTTAAAATCTATCATATGTATTATGTTTTATACTTATATAACTTTTAAATAGCAATTCATTTTTTTTTTAAATTTCAAAATATAGCTTCCAAATCAAAATGTCTATTTAATGTAATTTGGAAAACAAACCTTTATTAATTGGAAATATAATGATTTCAAACCCAGTATATTTATAAGATTTTCAATTTTGAATTTCAATTCCAAGATTCAATTAAAAATAAATTTATAAAGATAACAAAGCATATCCTTTATAAATATAAATATTTTATTCATTCCCAATCTACAAATAGTTTCCAAATATTTATTTTCAACATATATGTATTTGAATTTTCAAATTCAAATTCCAAATTATTATTTATTTATAAAATATTTAGATTTCCAAATCAAATTCTTTATTTAAAAACTTATATATATATATTCCCACAATTTCGATTTAATAATCAAATTCACAATTTAATTTAAAATTTCATATTAATTACCAAATCAATTCTTAATTTAATCCAAAAATCAAATTAATTACTAAATTAATTTGGCTTTAAAAATCAAGATTGTTACACGTTCCACCCTTGAGAAAATTTCGTCGTCGAAATTTGCCAGGAAGGCAACAAAGAACAGATGAAAGATAGAGAAATATCCTTCCAGATCAAACTAAACATCTATGCTGCATTTGGCTTACCAAATCAGAATATCAATAATAGAAATGAGATCAAACTCATTCAATATTACACAGGATACTCGGGTCATCAATCTACGAAATATGCCGAGAATTGTTTAGTTCGAAGGATAACTAACCACTCGTAGAATATATCTGGACCCCAAAGAATAGATAATGGATACACAATTCCAATTGGAATATTCCAAAATATACACCAGCTTGTCCATTTTCGGACATTGATACTCACCAAAAATTACAATAGAATTTCAAATTTGGGTTTAACCGAAATCGTTTTACCGATACAATTAATCTATCTTCATATTTTGTTAATCAATTTATTTCACCAATTCATTTGAAGTTAAGATTGAAGATGTGAATACGAAATAGAACTTATCTACAACGATTCGCCATGCCAACATCACACCGTAGCTCCTTCTTGTTGCTGCCACGAAGACATCAGAGAATTGGAAATCGGATAATTATCAAAGAGATTGATTGGAAAAGATTGTTTCCATTATTGCAGGGTATCGACCATTTGTAGTCGGACTCCCCTGTCCCCTATCTCGTCCTCTTCTTGCACTCATACTCACTATCAGCGGATAGTAAGAGAATTTAATGAGGCCTGTAGACGGATATCTTAAGGAATACTCATTCTAGGTTATACTTCACCCTATCTCTAATGTGTTACCTAATGTGTTATACTCCTGAGCTAAAGTTCAACCTTCAGCTCTGATACCAAGTGAAACGACCCTGACTCGACTTCGAAAATCAGCACCCGTACTTCACTTGCACTCGAATGTCGCAGATTCAAACGTCGAATCTGGTTCGTCGGAACTTATAACACATTAAGTACAACACAGCGGAAGAAAATGAATAATATAATTGATATACAATAGTATTTGATACAAGACATTTGATACAACTGACCATCAATATATCAAAGATAGATACAAGACAATAACAGTGGCAATATCAGCGGAAAGACAATGTCTTCAATGCCAAACTCCAAAAACTCCATCTACAATCCAAAGCTAAGAACCACCATCATCGATGACTTAAGCAAGTTCAGTCATCCAAAGACTGAAGAAGATTCCTAAAGACTAAAAGCTACCGAATCTGCACCTACTATCTGACTATCTGAAAAGCCCAACTCTAGACTGCCCATGTGGAAAATTGTGGGCACCCAGAGTTTAGGAAGGGAACAATAAACTCCAGGTCAGTCATGGGACTGGTATGAGCAAAAAAAAACAGTTTTTATCTTTAAAACAAATAGCAAAAGAATTTAAAATTGAAATCCGCAATGCTTTTTGGAAAATGAAACTACTACAAGGCCTCCAACCGCACACACAATGCAAATGCAGAATTGGAAGAGATTTATCCTTATGATAGTCAAACATGCTTGATACACAAAATTCTTTTGATTATTATTATTAGTGCATAGAGCAGAAAACCTTTCGAAAGTATAATATTAATCTTAGCCAGCATAGACATTTCGCACTTATGCCTACTATAGCTACCATGTTCAATAATAGGTTACCTCCACATTCCATGGCAGGTTAAACAACTAAAACCATACAGGGCGCGTATTGTTTCTTTGGATTTCCAACAAATGGTGAGGCTAAGGAACTTCCTACTGCCACATGCATACGCCTCTGGAGGGACGTCACGAGAACCTACCCGGCTCTCCGCCAACACAAGACGGGTAACCTCTATAATTATGTAACTACTACTCGAGCATGCCATCCCCCGGTGGTTTGCGACCTTTATCCGAGTGCTCTCAACCACAAAGCAACCATAAAGTAATAGATTTGCAGTGACCACATGAGTTAAGTATCTGGGCTCCATACCTTGTTACCAGCCTTTTCCAGAAGGGAATGACACACCCTAAAGGGCACGACCCTCATAACCTTGCCGCATCTTACATGCTTCGACCATTTTCGAGGTGTGAGGTCCTGATGCAGTCTCGTCCACAAAGCTATGTTTTACACAAAAGCCATGCTTTGATTAACAAATGATCACACATCAGCATTCAGCATGCCACACTACCAAATTGGGTGTATATCACTGATAACTATCAACTACATAACCTTCGAGCTCGTACGTCTCAGTGAAGGATGTTAAACTAAGAGAATAAATTCTCTTCCACCAAACAGAAATGTATTTGATAGAGATCAGTTTTTTATCTCAGTGTAATGTCAGACATACAACCATACAAGTCCATTCCGGGTTCGAACGGAGCCGAAGGCACTTCGTCCAATAAAGGAAGAAGCCCTTGCAATCCGGGTATCTACAATCCCGATCGGACTCCCCATCACAAATGGAGAACTCTATACTAGGGCAACTTAGTGTAGAGTCATTCAATAGGTTATCCTATCGTTCTTGAAGACACCCGGTCTTCACCAACGTCTTCAAATGCAATCCATAACGTCGTATCACTATTTGGAATGGGTTATATGACACGAAGTCCTCTCCCGGCTAAACCAAATAGTGAGCGCAATATTTTAAAACTATATGGATAATGGGATCTCAGTTAAGTCACAACTTATTACCCAAAACAAATGGTTTAACAAATTACCATTTTAAATCATTAAACAAAAAGATTTACTTCACAAAGTTCACCAATATTTCACAAAGATTCATTCACAACTTTTCAAAACAATTTCCTTTTCAAGTTGGATTATTTCATCCAATTATTAAACCAAAGACTCAATTTATGGCTTTCAAAATTATTTCCAAAGATCCATTCATAATTCTCAAAACAATTCCCATTTCAAATCTTTTATATATAAAAGATACACCATTTAAAATCCTCTTCGATTTCAAAACAAAGTTAACAATCTTTCACAAAGGTTCATTCATAGCTTTCAAAACAATTCACAATTTCATTTCAACTTGAAATTTTTCAACACAAATTGGAAATCCTTTCTTTATATGAAAGCTATTATTATTTGAAAACAAATAGTTTCCGTTTCGGAAAAAATCTGATCATATTTGCATAAGTTAAAATCTTTCAAACTTGGGTTAAATTTAAATTTCCAAAATAATACTTTTAAAATGGTTTAAAGCCCATATAAAATATTTATAACTTACATAACCCTTTTTAGACCATAATTTTCCAATCATAGAATTCAATTTCAAATCTTGAATTTAAATTTAAATCAAACTATTTCAATTTCAAAACTTAATCGAGTTATTCAAAATAACTTTTATTTTCAAAATTTCTTTTCAAAACTTTCCATATGTGATTCAATTTCATTTCCAAAATCATTTGGATTCAAAATTCAACTTTAAAACCGTTTCAAAAATCTGCGACTTAACCAATTTCCTCGTGAAATCCATACATGTGTGTGTATGATGTAGTCCAGGGGTTTCAAACAATAGTGCAACATCATCAATCATCACAGATTCGAGCATAGTAATTATAGATAAGCGGTATATCTCTATAACTCTTATCTTCCATTCACAGATCCACAGATATAAAATATAAATTTATCACAGATAAATAAATTACATTCATCACATATAAATTACATTCAACACATATCAAATTAATTCAATTCATATCACAAAGTAGCACACAAAAGGAATAACAACAATTCAACATTCAATAGGATTCAAACATCCATTAGTCGGATTAATTAATCATTTGATTAATTTTAAATCAGATTTAATTACTTTTGAATAACTACAAATCCTGGCTAATTAATATTAATTAATTACAAATCATTTTGATTAATTATCCTTTAATCATTTATTAATTAACCACTAATAATAAATTAGTTAACCTTTAGTTATAAATTAATCAACCTTTAATTCATTAATAATTAACTAACTAATTAATTAAGTAAGTAATTAATTATTTTTTATTTAATTACCCCTTAATTAGTAAATTAACTTTGAGTTAATTACAAAATAGTTAACCCTTAATCATGTAATTAATTACCCTTAATCAATCTTTAATTAATCTTTGATTAACCTTTAATTATAAATTAATTTATCTTAAATTAATAATTAATTAACCTTTATTCAATATAATTAATTAACCTTAATTAATCTTTAATTAAGTAATTATCCTTTAATCATCTTCACTAATCAATTCTTCCTTAATCGCTTTCATTAATTTTAATTAATTTCATTAAGTAATTACCCCTTAATTACTTATCATTATATTTAAAAAACATTTGTTAATTAATTAAGTTAATTAACTAGTACATATTTATTCAACACCAAAACAATTTATTAACTTTAAAAATTAAACTTTGAAACTCGGTTAAAATCTTGTTTAATAATTTACCTTTGAACTTGGAAATATATGTTCGAAACCTTATTCATTTTTTTCAACCTTTAAAACTTGGTAAATAAAATATAAATAAACCCGAGCCCACACCCTAAATACCCGAGCAAAACTTCGACTCTTCCTAGAATTTCCCCCGAGCTCCCTCCTTATTTTTTCCTTTTTATTTTACTTTGTTTTTATTTAAAAAAAAACTTTAAAAACATGATAGCATGTTAAACTACTACAAATTTACACCCGAGCCAATGCTTCTTCTTCCCGAGTACGAACTCGAGCCAGACTCAATTTTTCTCCAACAACTACTCGAGATTACTTCGTCTTCCTCAACCCAAATGCATCCTGACACACTGATGCACACGTACACGTGCACATAAATTCGACACCATTCTAACCATCCTTGTCGATGTCTACAGGTCACCGATGACCTCGCCTAACATCTCGACCACCCAGGTTAGATAGATTCGCCTTGAAATGAAATCGAACAAATCCAGATAAGCTAGAACCCATAACCTCCTCAACAAAAATGCCTAGCTCTGATGACCTTGACCACCAGAGGCTACGTGACCATGACCAAAGATGAATGGTGACGACATGTTCCGATTCCCCCCGATCCCTTCCATGCCGATACACCCATGCTTGCACAATCACCTCGCAAACCCTGTCAACTCAAACAGGGCTTTAAACCCTAGTTCACCAAAATTCCGTCGCCTCGACCATCAAGAAATTCTTCCAGTATTTTTCGTAGGTTCATCGATCTCTAAGCTATCATCAATACAAAGTACAACCTCAGAATCATCGGCGATCATCAGAGATTGGCGTAAATGTCAGTCTCCCTCATCTCATATTTTCTCACGATTGAATAAATTAAAAATCTTGAAATGATGTTCAAAAATCATTATTTTGAAATGCGAATCTGTTCATATAATTGAAAATTGAAATTTGATCATTTGATTTTCCACTTTATATTGATCATTACTGTAATATTCAAATTTCCGGAATATTTATCCCATAACTATACTTGTGATTAATTTTAAAATTGATATTACAACATTATAATCACTTTTCATTTTGAGATTAATACTTAGTATTGATTGGTTTAAGAGATATAGATTGTTTTTAAAAAAAACAGGTTTAAAAACCTGTACCATGAGAACAGAGAGATATTTTTCCTGTGCACACAACATATTGAGGCATGCAAACATAATTTCACATTTATGAAAACCACATCCAAATTATCATCATCACAGACTTAAGATAATATAGAGGATCAAGTTTAAAAGAAGAAGAAGTTTGCTCACCTTAATGAAGAACAGAGCTTGGAAATGAAATATGAAACAAAGATTTTTATCTGCATTTTTTATTTTCTTTTTCATCTTAATTTTGAAGTGAAGCCATATATCTGTTTAGCTTTCTGGATTCCAGGTTGAAGTTGAGTTGTATTTGTTGCTTGATCTCAGGTTTGAAATCTGATCCCAGATTTTTGTTCTGCTTTGATCTTTTAATTTGGATGAACCTGATATTTGTTGCTCAGGTATTGAATTAAGTTAAGATGTATTTGATTCTTTGTTTCTGTTTTCCAGTTTGAACTTGAGCTATTCTTCTTTTTGATTTACTCTGATTTTCCATTCTAGGTTTTGAAGTTGTATTGATTTTCCTGGTTCAAACTTCCCAAATTTGAACTCAAGTTATTGTTTTTAGGTCTGATCCTAATGTTTCATTTAGTTCCAGGCTTATGATTTTGAAACAAATTTTTTTTGAAGTTGTTTGCTTTTGAACTTTCTGTTTTTCCAGATTTTGAAGAATTAAAGGCAGAGTTTGATTTTGAACTGAAGTATTGTTTTCATGTTTGTTTTGATCTTGATTTCTTAGGTTTGTGAAAACTAAAAATAGCCTAATTTAATTTTTTTTTTCCAATACATGTTTATGTAATTCATTTTCAAAAGGAAAAATAATCTTGCCACTTGTTAATCTTGCATATTACATGGCTCACAATTGTAACATACCTATTCTAATCATCTTCCACTTGTTCAAATGCAAGAATTTTTTGTGTTTAAACCCTACTCCATTTTAATTTACAAATTATGTTTTAGCTTTTGTTTTAATTTAGTATTTATGTTTTTAAAATCCATCATATGTATTATATTTTATACTTTTATAACCATTAAATAGCAATACAATATTTTTTTTAATTTCAAAATATAGCTTCCAAATCAAAATGTCTATTTAATGTAATTTGGAAAACAAATCTTTATTAATTGGAAATATAATGTTTTCAAACCCAATATATTTATAAGATTTTGAATTTTGAATTTCAATTCCAAGATTCAATTAAAAATAAATTTATAAAGATAACAAAACATATCTTTTATAAATATAAATACTTTATTCATTCCCAATCTATAAATAGTTTCCAAATATTTATTTTCAACATATATGTAATTTGAATTTTTGAATTCAAATTCCAAATTATAATTTATTTATGAAATATTTAGACTTCCAAATCAAATTCTTTGTTTAAAAACTTATATATATATATATATATATATATATATATATATATATTCCCACAATTTCAATTGAATAATCAAATTCACAATTTAACTCAAAATTTCAAATTAATTACCAAATTAATTCTTAATTTAATCCAAAAATAAAATTAATTACTAAATTAGTTTGTCTTTAAAAATCGGGATTGTTACACCTCTGTTTAGAGATTTGCTCACCCTTTGTGATGGGTGTCAAACGTGATTACGGATTATCCAGATTTGCAAGGGCTTCTTTGTGAAGTGCCTTCGGTTCTGTTCGAATCTGGAACAGACTTGAATGGATGTATGTCTGACATTACACTTTGAGATGTAAAGCTGGTTTCTATCAAATACATTTCTGTTTGGTGGTGGAGATTTATTCTCTTAGCTTAACATCCTTCTCTGAGACGTACGAGCTCAGAGGTTATGTAGTTGATGGTTACTAGTGATACATTGCCAATTTTGTAATGTGGCATGCTGAGTGCTGTCGAGTGCTGTTGATTATTTGTTGATCAAAGCATGGATTTGTGAAAAGCGTAGCTTTGTGGACGTGACTTCGTCGGACCATACACCCCGGAAATGGTCGAAACAGGAAAGATGCGGCAAGGTTATTACGGGTCGTGCCCCTAGGTATGTCCATTTCTTCTGGAAAATGGTGGTATCAAGGTATGGAGCCCAGATACTTAACTCATGTGGTCACTGCAAATTTATTACTTTGTGGTTGAGATCTCTCGGATAAAGGTCGCAAATGACTGGGGATGGCATACTTGTAGGTGTTACTCCCAGACAAGGGTAACCCGGCCTAGTGTTGGCAGAGATCCAGGAAGGTTCTCGAGGCATCCCTCCAGAGGCGTACCCATGTGGCAATAGGAAGTTCCTTAGCCTAACCATTTGTTGGAAATCCAAAGAAACAATATGCGCCCTGTACGGTTTTAGTTGTATAACCTGTCATGGAATGTGGTGGTAACCTGCTATTGAACATGGTAGCTATAGTAGACATACAATAATGGATAAAGGTTTTCTGTGCTATGCACTAATAATAATATCAAAAGGTTTTCGCGTATCAAGCGTGTTTGACTACCATAAGGAGAAATCTCCTCCAATTCTACGTTTGCATGGTCTGTGCGGTGGGAGGCCTTATGGTAGTTTCGTTTTCCAAAAAGCATAGCGGATTTCCTTTTTATTTCTTTTGTTGTTTAAAAGATAAAACTATTTTCGTTTGCTCACATCAGTTCCATAACTGACTTGGAGTTTATTGTTCCCTTTCTAAACTCTGGGTGCCAATAATTTTCCACACAGGCAGTCTAGAGTTGGACTTTTCAGATAATCAAATAGTAGGAGTAGATTCGATAGTATCCAGCCTTTGGTATTGGAAATAGCATTTGTCTCTCTTCAACATTCCAAAATGACCTTGCTTAATGCATCGATGATGGTGGTTCAAGCTTTTGGTTCATGATGTCTTTGGTTTGAAGTTTTGGAGATGGAGTTGCAGGATGGTGTTGGATTCTTTTGGGAATTCAATTGAAGACATTCTTTCTGCTATTTCTTGTATCTCTGATGATATTGATAAATTTTTGTTGTATCATTATTATAATCAACTTTTGTATATCAATGATATGTTCATTTTTCTTCCGCTGTGTTTTATGCTTAATGTGTTATAAGCTCCTGCGAATCAGATTTGAATGGTTGAATCTGCAGCATTCGAATACGAGTGAAGTATGGATGTCGATTTTCAAACGCGAAAATTTTGGTCATCACAATATTCATCATTGTCATCGTTATAAGTATTAACTCAACTCCTATTCATGATTATCTCTTTATTATTAGAAGGAGGATCATCAAAATATAACTATTCTTTAAGGTTCTCCGGTTCTTCATCCCCAAACTCTAATAATTATCCGGTACACGTTTAAAGATGATATCAAACTTCCTTTTGTTTCTAATACATGTAGATTTCAATAAAGGAAAGGATAATTTTAGGTATTTTTCAACGTTTTCCTTGTAAGCCACAAACAAAGAACCCTTCGTGCATTAGTCCCTTACAGAAGGGAGAACCTTTTGTAAAAATATAGAATCTTTATCTTCAGCTTTTCTTGAGGAAGCTTTGGATCTCTTAAGCAGTAGTCCTTTCTAACTAGCTCCTTTTCAAAATTTGTTAATCTATGATGAGCTTCTACGGCATCCACCATCGATAAACTAAGAGCTTCATTAGACTACTATAACTTTCTCTCTATGGTCCGATTCTTCTCCATATCTAAATTTAAAGGGATGAGGGATGAAGGTTATCTTTGAATAAAGTCTTATTGGCATCAACCAAACCATGATTCTCGTCATGAGCTTTGTTGTTGCTACGAAAAGTACAATTTAGCTCTTTTAAAGAGGTTGTGCAGGTTTTTATGGACCTTTTTGATTAATTGATGTAGAAGAATGAACATAATTTGCAGAGAACAAATCTTGGATTTTTATTGATGTTGAAATTATACAGAGAATAATTTTTACAATACACACACAAGAGCAATTTATAAGCAGGATACATGAGCTTTAGCCTGCAGTCCAAACCGTTGAGAAAAGGTAGAATAGAGAAAGAATGGCTTTAATTTGCTCTTGCATGATGAACGGTGGATATCCTTATGAGTAACTTTCTTTTGGTATATGTAAAGATAGCTGCATTTCATAATGCTTTATTTCCCCCCTTCAAACCTTAATCTGGTTTCTAGGGTTTGCGAGCGAAAGACGATACCCAAAAGTTCTTCAATAAAATATAAAATTACTTAATGATATCCACAAATTTCAATCTCTTCTCTATTACCATCCTCTTCTTTATCCACTTTGAGCTGTAATTGTGAGTCTCTTGAGAATTTGAAGGGTTTTGATTGTCTAAATCAAAGTTAACCTGTCGATTCTTGTGCCGCGCCTTCTTGATTTAAAGAAAATTTGTGCTTTTGAAGTCAGACGAGACTTGATTCTCAACCACTCCAAGTTTAGATCTGAACTTGACAAAATTGTTTCTCTATAGCAGTTTGGTGAGTATATCTGCCCTCTGGTAGGGAGGTGGTATGTGATTTACTTACGAGTTTCCTTTTTGAACTTGATCTCGAACGAAGTGTAGATCTATCTCTATATGTTTGGTTCTGGAATGTAGTATAGGGTTTGCAGTCATATATACGTTGCTTTGATTATCAAACCACACTATTGATTTAAAGCTTGAGTCCAGTTTTAACTCTTTTAAGATGGATTGTAACTACATTGTTTCTACGACTACACTCGCTACACTCCTCTATTTCGCTTCAGTTTTAGACCTTGAGATAGTAGTTTGTTTTTTTGAGCACTATGATATCAAGTTTTCTCCAATAAAAATGCAGTAACCAGTGACAGATTTTCTGTCATCTAGGTCTGTAGCCCAGTCAGTGTCAGCGTACCCTGTTATGTTAAGGTTGGTGCAAGCTTTAAGAGATAAGACATGATTTAATGTCCATTTTAAGTATCTGAGCACTCTCTTGACTGCCTTCCAGTGCTCATCCAGTGGATTCTGCATAAACTGAGATAGTTTGTTAATACTGAATGTAATATTTGGTCGTGTTATAGTAGCATACTGCAATGCTCCTATAACACTTCAATATTGTTTAACATTATTTATGGCTTCTCGGCTGTTTTTTGATAGATTCTGGTTGCTTATCATTGGTGTTGGCATGGATTTAGCCTCTTCTATTTTTGTTTTTAAAAGAAGTTCTGATATGTATTTCTTCTGACATAGTATTATCTCAGAATTTTTTGTCTTTTACACTTCAATTCCTAGAAAATAATTAAGATCCCTATGGTCCTTAATTGAAAATTGTTTATCCAGATGGCATATAATTTGATTAATTTCATCCTGATCGCTACCTGTAATGATTAGATCATCAACATAGATTAGTATATAAATGGTTGATGACTAACTAATTTTAATAAACATGGAAGAGTCTGATTTGGTATACTGGTATCCCATTGTCACTATAGTTGATATTAGTCTGTCAAACCATACCCTTGGAGCCTATTTAAGCCATATATTGCCTTGTTTAGTTTGTGCACAAGACTTGTATTTTGCTCATAACTAGGTGGTTGTTTCATATAAATTTCCTCTTCTAATATCCATTCAAAAAGGCATTGTTAACATCTAGTTGTCCAATATTCCAACCTTTGTAAAGAGTTATGGTAAGAACAATTCTAACAGTAGAGGATTTGATCACTGGAGAAAAGGTCTCGGTGAAATCAAATCCATACTGTTGAGTGTAGCCCTTGGCTACAAGTCTTACCTTATACTTATTGATAGTACCATCAGGGTTTCTTCCTATCTTGTATGCCCATCTATAGCCCACAATATTTTATATGCAGGTGGACATACATGATCCCAAGTTTTATTATTTATGAGAGCACTAAACTCATCATCCATGGCTGCTCTTCATTTTTTGTCTTTTGCAGCTTGTTCATATGTGATTGGTTCATCAGAGCTTGTGTTGGCAATGTATATTTTTGGTTTGAAGATGCCACTTTTATCTCTGGTGATCATAGGATGACTTGGTCTGACAGAGGATTCAGTGTGAGGTAATTCTTCACTTCTTTCATTTAAGTTATTCCTTGTACTGCTTAGTTGATCTTCCTCTCTTTCACATGCATTTTTGTCTGTTGATTGTGCAGGTGAGTGACTGATATAACTGAGATCATCTATCCAATCATGATTATGTTGAGCATATACCATCGGAGTAAGATGATCATCAATAGTCCTCCTCATCTCTGCTGAATCATTATGCTTAGAATATATGGGTAAATCAGGTATAGAGACATATGGATTATAAACTTTACCAGTGTCTTGATTTCAGAATTTCTGAAAGAAAAAATATTTTCATTAAAAACAACGTGTCTACTAATAAGTATTCTTCCATTCTTATCAAGACACTTATATCCTTTCTGATTTGTTGCATATCTAAGGAAAGTGCATGATTTTGATCTCAAATTTAACTTGTTACTGTTATATGGTCTTAAGTATGGAAAGCATAAACACACAAAGGATTTTAAGCTATGGTAGTCTGGTTTTATCCCTTGTAATTTTTATAAAGGGCTTGTAACTTCTAAAATTCTGGTTGGCATTCTATTAATAAGGTAGACTGTAGTGTTAAAGGCTTCAGGCCAGAATTTCAGAGGTAAATTTACATGAGCTAACAAGCTAAGCCAAGATTCAACTATGTGTCTGTGCTTTCTTTCAACTAAGCCATTTTGCTCAGATGTGCGAGACACGTAATTCTGTGGATTATTCCTTTATTTATAAAGTAATCTTTAAGAACTTTGTATTCAGTTCCACCATCTGATTATAGAACTTTTACCTGTGAATCTAGTTGCTTTTCAACCATTATTATGAAATTTATCATAACTTTATTGTGTCAGATTTATTTTTCAAAAAATATATCCAAGTGTATCTTGTGTGTGCATCGACAAAGGATATATAAAATTTATATCCATAATCTGAACACATTGGTGTTGGTCCCGAAGATAAGTAGAAATGAGTTCAAAGAGCTTGGAGTAACGGTTTGAGAATCATTAAAGGGTAATTTGTGACTTTTACCAACTTGACAGTAGGTGCATATATAAGGAAGAGAAACATCATCATATAGAATATTATTTTCGGAAAGAATTTGTTTGACAACTTTTACACTTGGATGACCAAGTTTGCAATGACATGTATCAAATACATCACTGGTGTTTATCTTTTCACACTGATTACAACAGCTTTGTTCAGTTGTGGAGCTAGTACAGTTGACAGATTTAAACCTATATAAACCCTTTTCTACATCACCCTGCAAAAAACATCTTTAGTCAATATGTCTCTAACAAGACAATAATTAGGATAAAATTCAAAAAATACTTTATTGTCATCAGCAAATTGAGACACACTTATAAGGTTTTTCTTGTTCTTTGGGACTCTTAATAAGTTGTGCAAAAATAATTGTTTCTTTCCTTTGATACAAGCACTTCCTATATGAGAAATTTTAATGCACTTACCATCTCCCATGCATATTGACTGTTTACTTCTATACTCTTTGTTGCCAAGATTCAAATTATCAAGGTTATTAATTATGTGGTTACTAGCTCCTAAGTTCGGATACCAACACACATCTTGAACAAATTATGTTTGACCACTTTTACTAGAGTTATGATCTTTGTTGTCTGTCTGGTTGCCTGAGCTAGCTTGTGCAATATTCACATTGTATTTTCCACCTCTCTGATTATTGTTATTGTTGTTGTTTTGATTTGAATATCTAAAGTAGCATGTCACTACAGTGTGTCTTATCCTTTCGCAGATTTGACACTTAGGTCTATTGCTATTTATATACCTACCTCTTCCTCTTGATCTGTTAGAAGATCCTCCTCTTTGAGATGATTGACACTTTTGTTGTTGTTTTGATTTTTGTTTTTGATATTTATGGTATAGTTGATAGCAATCTATGATTATTGTGGCCTTTTGTTATCGATTCTTGCCTCATGCATCTGTAGAATAGAGTGAACATCATCAACAGATGGTAAGATTTTGTGTGAGGCAATAACTGCAACCATAGCTTCATATTCATCACTTAAGCCATTTAAATTGGTCAAAATTTGTTCAGAATCTTACACTTTGTGCCCTATAGCTTCAAGTAGATCATAGATTGGTTTAATCTTGTACAAGTGCTCTCTCACTGAGTAGTTAATTTTCCTTATACTTTGCAGTTGCATTTTGTGATACATGACCTTGGCTGCAGGTTGGATATTGAAAATCTTTTCTATGGTTGACCATATTTCATTTGCAGATTTACAGCCAATGACATGTGATAACAAAATTGTGTTGATAGATGATAATAGCTCAGAACATATGAGTATGTCTTGTCTATGATACTTGACATACTCCTCGTTACTGATGATCTTGTTTTCTTCAACGGTTATACACTTTGGCGGGATTGGTATTGTTCCAAGAATGAAGCCCTCTAGCCCATATCCCTGAATCGTAGTTTCAACTTGCAGTTCCCATAGCAAGTAATGGTTTTCATCGAGATGCACGGTGACTAACTGACTTGTGGGCTTGTGACAGTCATTATGACCTTCCTTATTACCACTGCTTGTTGATCAGTGTTGGTATTGCCAGAGGTTGCTGATTGATCATCAGTCATGATGCAAAACTTTGGGATTAAAAGAAAAAAAGATGATTTTCAGAATAGATTCTTGTTAAAGAAAATCAACAAAAAGAGGGTGATCTCAGGTATGATGCAGCCAGATCCTTGTGGTGAAGATTTTCTAAAGGGTCTTGGCACGACATATACCTTATTTTCAATTGATAAGTTGTTTTTCTGGTTTCTTGAATCCGTTTTTTTGATAATTTTCTTGAAAAAATTTGATCTCAATAATATCTTGTTCAGCCATGAATCTTGATCAAACTTATAACCCAAATGATGCAAAGCTTTCTGATGGGTTAATTGCACTCCAAATGATGAAATTGTTCTGATAAGGCGGTAGAAAATAAAGAAGATGTTATGCTGCTAAGCCAAATTGCTCTTATACCATGATGAAGTTTTTGATTAATTGATGCAGAAGAACGAATATAATTTATAGAGAAGAAATCTTGGATTTGTATTGGTATGGAAATTATACAAAGAATAATTTTTACAATGTA
This sequence comes from Allium cepa, assembly GCA_030765085.1. Classification (NCBI taxonomy): domain Eukaryota; kingdom Viridiplantae; phylum Streptophyta; class Magnoliopsida; order Asparagales; family Amaryllidaceae; genus Allium; species Allium cepa. Next base: position 69,179,853 of record CM060930.1, on the reverse strand, counting down.
CACACAAGAGCAATTTATAAGCAATATAAATGAGCTTTAGCCTGCAGCCCAAACAGCTAAGAAAAAATAGAAAAGAGAAAGAATGGCTCTGATTTGCTCATGCATGATAAATGGTGGATATCCTTATGAGTAACTATCTTTTGGTATATGTATAGATAGCCGCATTTCGCAATTCTTTATTGTTGTTTATCATGAAATAGATTTTTGAAGAAGAACTATATTCTTACCAACTTGAAAGCGAAAGTAACTCGGTAAAATACGACCTAAAATGAGAACGCCAAATCGTAACATAATAATGAAAGCTGTAACGACCCGTAAATTTCGTGCATTTAATTTGGTTGAATTAATGAGCTTTGTAACTAAATTTAGTAGAAAGAAAAAAAAAACTTTACAAACGAATATTGAAATGAACGCTAAATTAAAATATACAAATGGTGATTTAAAACCTATTTACTAGCAATTTTAATAAATTTTAATTAACGAAATGGGGTAAGTAATATACCTGGATATAAATTCATTTAAAGGGAATTTATTTAATATGTTAATGTAAATTTAGAAAATATTGGAATAAATGATAATTCAATTTTTGTAAGCAGTTATTATAAGTTACATGTTTGGATAGAATCAATAATTGATGGATTAAATGGTAAGTAATTAGAATTTAATCCTATAAAATTTGGAAACTGAATGTAATGTAAAGTAATAAGGTTAGTGCATGTAACGACCCAGAATTTTTATTAATTAAAAATTGAATATTTAATTAATTTTAAATATTTATAAGTGAATTTTTAAGTCAAATAAATTTTTATTTGATTTATTAGATTTAATTGGATAATTAAATTAATAATTTAATACGTTAAATTATAGAAATAATTGAAAATTGAGTTAAATATGATTGAAAATAATTTGGAAAATTTTATTTAATCATACTGGAGTTATAGAAATATTTTAGAACTTTTAAAATCGAATTAAAAGTTAATTTGTGAAAATTGAATATTTTAATATTTAATAATCGACTGTAAAATAGCCAGTTTTTGAACAGTCTCAGAATTGAACGAGACCAGTTTCATTGGATCCGTAATAGTTAGTTATTACCGGATTTCAAATTTCGTGTCAATCGGAGTTATCGTTTGATCGTGGCAGCTCGAAACGCATCGATTTATTTTTAATTTAAATTTGGCGAGTCAAAATAGCCATTTTTCAAAAAGTCTCGGATTTCGACGAAACCAGTTTCATCAGATCCGTAATGTGATATTATTGTAAGGTTTCAAATTTCAAGTCAATTGGATTTACCGTTTGTCCGGTACAAATTAAAACGCCTAGAAATCGATTTAAATCGGTTTAATTTAAATTGAGCGTTTATAGCCATAACTCGCACATACTTCCGAATTAGCTTCCGAAACTTGTTCCATTGTGTCCGGAACGCGGGATAAACCCTAGGTACGCTGGTTACGGCGTCTAAATCGGAGTTCGGAAAATCCGGGATGAATAGTGTCGCTCGTTCCTTATAAATAGACCCCTTGCCTTCATAATTTGATAAAAAATTAAAACTAAACCCTAATTTTTGACCTAGCCGCCACATTCATAATCTATGGCCAGATTTTTACCACTTTCTTCCCTCAATCTCTCTCAATCTACAAACATTTAGCCGAAATGATCAACTGCAAAGTCGTTGAGGATTGCAAGAGCTTCGATTCCATACGGAGATGATCGGAAACGGAGTCGCGGAGGGGGAGATAGACGAGGCCGAACGTGCCAGCTCACGCACGCGTTTCTAGGTGCTAGACATGGCCGAGCTTCAAGCTCCTTGGGCCGAGTGTCATTCTTGTAGTGCTCTTCGCGATGGAACTCCCTGATCGAAGTATAGGTGAACGTGGAGGTGGTGAATCGGAACCCTAATCTATGAGAATGGGTTCAATTTTTTGTTCGTGAGCCTGAGATGTGAACGAGAGGGATGAAGGAAGGTGTTGCACGGCCTGATGATGTGCAGTGCAAATCCAAGGGCTAGGATTGTTTTTGGTTAGAAAATGTTAATTTAATGTTGTAAATATAAGTATATAAACGTGTACGATCTTATAAAATGCATAACTTTTTCATACGAGGTCGAAAAAATGCAAACTCAGTTGCGTTGGAATCGTATGGACGAGCACTACGCGATGGAGTTGGTTCGGAGTCGTTTGGAGTTAGTGAGAATTTCGGGTAAAATTAAACGCGCGTTTAATTTTATTCGAAATAAATCGCTAAAACGGAAATTAAAACCAAGGTGAGAACTTCTCACTCAATCGAATAGATTTCGATTTTATTTTAAATAGTTAGATTTAAAATATTTGAATGCATATTTGAATGATGACTGTAAATTATTGATTGTTAAAATAGACATTATGCGCCGTTAGTAAGCGGATGTTATTTATTAAAAACATATACCGCGAATATTTCATAAACAGTGAAATTGGTATTATATATAATATCAATATATATATATTGGCATATGTATATATTGGAGTTGGTTGATTTCCCGCATTTTTTGTTTAGCGGATGAGACCCTATTACGCCGTTATTAAGCGGATAATATTTATTAAGAACATGTACCGCGATAATTTCATACTGGAGCGAAATTGGTATTGTGCTAATGTTTTTGGATGCAGGAAACAGGTTGGAGGGATCCAACTGGATTCCTCAACAGTATTTATTTTATTTCAGATATTTTGATATTTGATGGATTATCATATCGATATATGATATCGTTGTTAGTCGTGATTGACTATTTGGTGTGTAGCATCATTGGACCCAGATTTTGGGATTTTAAAATGATTTTAAAAGTGATTTTGAAAATATACTATATTTTTGGAATTGATCCATTATAAATAAATAAACGTTATAATTTTTAAAGTTATAAAAATTATGGTTTTTGTGAATATAGTTAAAAAGCTGATTTTTAGAAATACGATTAAAAGTCGATTTTTGAGAAATATGAACTAATGATTTTATAAAATAATTTAGATTGGATTTTTGAATATATGATAAAAGTTTAAATATAGGATTTATAAAATTTGATTATTTTATAAATCGAAATGATGAAATTATAAAGGAAATTAAAGACGTTTTAGAATAATAATATAAACTGATTTATATTAAGAGATTTATAAATGGATATTTATAAATTGGAATATAGACATTATAAAACGAGTTTTTATAAGTGTTTGAATGTAGTGAAAATGAATTTCATAATAGAATGAAATTTATAGAATTATAAACTGTGAAGTTATAAACGAAATTTATAAATAGTAAGATTTATAAATTTGGTGAAATTATTTGAAGAATAGATTTATTAAATAAATAAATTTTATAAGTTATAAGGTTTATAAATTGAAAGGTCTTTAAAAAGAACGATTTTGTAAAATAATCGTTTTATAAGCAATTGACTTATAATATGAACTTTTAGTTTATAATTGAGATATGAAATCAAATATGTTAATAAAGGAATTTATAAAAAAGGAAGTTTTTATAAATAAATAGAAAAGGAATTTATAAACGTTGTTTTATAAATTCGCAAAGGACTTATTTTGACAAGTTAATTATTATAACTTAGAAATGGAGTTATATTCACATTTTTTAATAGTGAATAATCCTTTGAATTAAAATGAATAAAAGAATGAAATTGGTTAACGTAGTTTATTCACGTTCTTGAACAGTGAATAACACGTTAAAGAAATTGTTTAGAATGTGAATGTTTTAAATAGAATTAAAACGATTCAACGATGTTTTAAAAAGTATTGAGATTGAAACCATAGATTTCAACATTTATTGTTGAAATAGATGTTCGAGAAATAAAAGGAAATAGTGGACTATAACACTGTTGTTATAGTAAATGATTTCCGAATGGAAATGTTTTGGTTTAGTATTGGGATTTATATATCTATTTTAATTTCGAATCCCTATACTAGTGATTTTGGGTTGTCGTAACGATGTTTTACGTAACATTCGTTTTGGCCCAAATAAATATGTTAAGTGAATGATTTCCTTAAAGAATAAAATATATACTTAATTCGGTTTAAGTATATTGAATATTTTCTAAGTGTTGAAAATAAAAGATTGTGAATTACTTATTTAGTAAGTATGGAATTGTTTTCCAGTATAAAGTGAATATTTAGAATTTATCTTTTTGAAGATAAATTGAAATGAATGATTGAAATCATATATGCATGGATATTTTGAAATATAAATTCATTATGGAATTTATATGTGAAAAGTGAAATTAGTTTGAAAATAAATATTGATTTATTTTTGAAGTGTTGAAATTATATATCTTGTAAAGATATTTTGGAAAATAAATAATTTGGAAAATTATTTGGAATCTGGTGATGTATGCATATCCATTGATAGTTCAATAGCCGACTATCAATATTTCCCTTTGAATGGGTATTTGATGTGAATTGATTGAATTTGAATGCACACTTATTTTTGAATAAGCGCTCACTATTCGGGTTAACCGGGAAAGGACCATGGGGTCGTATAACCCACTCCGAATATGTGATACGTCGTTGTGAAATTGCATTGAAGATCGGTGTTGAAGACCGGTATTTGCGAGAGCGATAGGATGACCTATCGATTGTTTCTGCACCGAGTCGCGCCGGTATAGAAACTCCCTAAGTGATGGGAAATCCGATCAGGATTGTGAATATCCGGATTGCAAGGACTTCTTTGTAAGTGCCTTCGGTTCTGTTCGAGCCCGGAACAGACTTGTATGGATTGTATGCCTGACATTACAAGTTGAGATATAAAGCCGATTTCTTTCAAATATATTTCTGTTGGTGGCTGAGAATTTATTCTTTGCTTAACACCCTTTTTTGAGACGTATGTGCTCAAAGGTTATATAGTTGAAGTTATCAGCGATATATTCCCAGTTTGGTAATGTGACATGCTGAGTGATGCTGAAATGATCATTGTGTTGATTATTGTGATAGGATCATTTATTTGATCGTCTATCTTAGTGATCATTGTGTTGATCATTTATTGACCCAAAGCATGGCTTTTGTATAAAGTATGTTTTGTGGACGTGAATTCGTCGAGCCTCACATCCCGGAAATGGTCAAAACAGGAAAGAAGCAGCAAGGTTATGAGGGGTAGCACCCTTTAGGATGTGTCCATTTCCTTCTGGAAAAGGGTGGTATCATGGTATGGAGCCCAGATACTTACTCATGTTGAAACACTTTGTTTTTATGATTGTGTGAATTGATTAGAGAGCGCTCTCGGAAAAAGGTCCCAAAGGACCGGGGGATGGCATATTCGGTCAGTTGTTATCCAGTTAGGGGTAACCCGGCCTTGTGTTGGTTGAGATCCGGTTTGGTTCTCGGGGATGTCCATCCAGAGGCATTCTAAGTGGCAATGGGAAGTTCCTTGGCCTGACCATTTGTTGGAAATCCAATTCCCAATACGAAACTTGTACGGTATTAGTTGTAGAACCTGCCATTCACTTATGGTGGTCACCACTGTTTGGATGGTAGCTATAGTAGGCATAGTTCGAAATGTCTATGTTGGCTAAGATTTATATTCTACTTTCGAAATGAATTTGTTATACACTATGCACTAATAATAATATCAAATGTTATTTTAAATGCGTATCAAGCATCTTTGACTATCATAAGGAGAAATCTCCTCCGATTCTGCGTTTGCATGTGTGTGTGTGCGGGAGGCCTTATGGTAGTCTCATTTTTAAAAGCATTGCGAATTGATTAAAAATATTCCTCTATTTTGATTTTAAAGATAAATAAACTGTTTTGAGTTCTCACACCAGTCACATGACTGACTTGGAGTTTATTGTTTTCCTTCCTAAACTCTGGGTGCCCACCAATTTCCACACGGGCAGTTAAGAGTTAGGTTTATCAGGATATTCTGGAGTTGCTGGAGGCAAGCTGGATGGCATGGCGTATTATTTATATAGTATTTCTTTTCCGCTGCACTGTTTGATGTTGTATGTTGTTGTTGTACACTCTGATGATATGATGTAATGAAATATGATGAAATGTAATAACTGATATAGTTCTTTATTTAAAGATTATTCATTTATTATTATATGTTGTTCCGCTGCGAATTGTGAGATTCTGTTGTTGTTCTTTTTGTTTCCTTTCTGTCCGTTCTATTTTAAAATTCCTCTTTTTCTATTTTTAAAATTTTCTGTTTTCAAATTTCTCTCTTTTCTCTATCTTCTTATCTCTTCTTTTCCCTCTATTTTTCTTTTTCTTTCTTCTTTTTCTCTCTTCTTTCTTTTCCTTTCTTTTTAAAACCCATAACTATTCGGTTTTTCGGCAACGAAAATCCGAAGCGTTACATTTGGTATCAGAGCTCTGATGGTTAAGCGACAACCATGGTTCTGTTGGGTATTACTCATTAGAGATAGAGTCAGTAGTACTCTAGAATGAGTTTGAGTGTAATAATAGCTATGAGAGCGTATTTGTTAGTGTATATAAAAATTGTTTCATATTGTGATGATTGGTTTATTGAGTGGTATATGAACTTTCGTCAGCACAGCCTCGAAACTGAGCCGAAGGGGTTTCTAAACACTTGAATAGAACAATTCGACACAATATTGATTTTAAAGTTGGGTAAATGAAATAATTTTGCCTTGATTATATTTTATATATAAAAGAATAATTTTTCAAAATTATTAAAGTATATATAAGTTGATTGTTAGGTTGTTTGAATAATCTAAATAAAAGAAGAATTGTATAAGCAAAAAGAATTGTAAGAATTGAATTATAATTAAAGTAATTTACAATTGTGAAATAAAACTTATATATATAGGAGGTGAAACCATATGGATATATTTAGGAATTTAAGTTATGTAAAACAAGTGATGTTTATAAATGAAATATAACTTAAGTGTTATTGAATGGAATTGACTTTGGGTATCAAAGTAAATTATTAAAGTTAAGTGATAAATATGAACTTGAGTTATGTAATAGAATTCAACTTTGTAATTGAATTGAATGAATGGCTTGGCTGTTAATCAATTAAATGTAATTTAAGTTGATAAGGAATAATTAATGAAAGTGTTAATTCATTAAAATCTAATTTTATTAGAAGTTGAATAAATTGGAATGGAAATCAATTTAATGTTAAACCAAATTGAATGAATATAAGTGAAAAGAATTTGGTTGTAATTAATATAAATTGGTCGTTATATGATTGTTATATGATTGTATAAAAGTCATTAAGAGTTAATGAAATTGGAAGCTATGTAATTGAATTCAAATTAAAGATAAATAAATTTGAATAGAATTGAATGTGAATTAGATTTAATTAGTGAATGCAAACTAATTGAATTAAGAATGAATGGTAGTAATAAAATCCAATGTTAACAAATCAAATATGATTTAAAGTGAAAACCAATTCATTGAATATTAATGAAAATATGAATGAATATATTGGTTATGAATTTGTTGAATGGTAATTGGTTGATGGTTGCATTTGTTGCTTTAGTTGCATTTGCTATATTATGTAGTAGTTATGAGATATATGTTGTATATTGAGACTATTTGCATATATGCATGTTCTCATGTTGTTTGTTGAGTTTAGTAGGTGCGGATCGCGTTTGCTTCGCATTTGGAGTTCGCTTTTGCGCTATATTAGCCGTATATGCTTGCTAATAAAATATAAGGTACATATCTCGGATTAAATATCGTACTTTTACACTTTTTTCCCTTCGGGATGCCTCATTACTTGATGAGATGTATATTTGTGATATATATACTGTCATTTTTTTTTCGGATCGAGCCGCGCAAAGGAGACTATGGCGAATTTTTCCGGAAATTTAAGGCGTTAGAAAAATTTTGAGTAAATTGGGAAAATTTTGAAAACTTTAACTTTGATTTTGGAATTGAAAGTTAAATGATATAGTTTGTTTTGAAAAGATAACTAAGTATGATTTGAAAACTTAGTAAAGATTTGTAAGAAGTTTAAATATGAATTTTGGAAAGTTAATAGATTTTGTAACCTTTCTTACTTGTAATTTCGAGGACGAAATTCTTTTAAGGGGGAAAGATTGTAACGACCCAGAATTTTTATTAATTAAAAATTGAATATTTAATTAATTTTAAATATTTATAAGTGAATTTTTAAGTCAAATAAATTTTTATTTGATTTATTAGATTTAATTGGATAATTAAATTAATAATTTAATACGTTAAATTATAGAAATAATTGAAAATTGAGTTAAATATGATTGAAAATAATTTGGAAAATTTTATTTAATCATACTGGAGTTATAGAAATATTTTAGAACTTTTAAAATCGAATTAAAAGTTAATTTGTGAAAATTGAATATTTTAATATTTAATAATCGACTGTAAAATAGCCAATTTTTGAACAGTCTCAGAATTGAACGAGACCAGTTTCATTGGATCCGTAATAGTTAGTTATTACCGGATTTCAAATTTCGTGTCAATCGGAGTTATCGTTTGATCGTGGCAGCTCGAAACGCATCGATTTATTTTTAATTTAAATTTGGCGAGTCAAAATAGCCATTTTTCAAAAAGTCTCGGATTTCGACGAAACTAGTTTCATCGGATCCGTAATGTGATATTATTGTAAGGTTTCAAATTTCAAGTCAATTGGATTTACCGTTTGTCCGGTACAAATTAAAACGCCTAGAAATCGATTTAAATCGGTTTAATTTAAATTGAGCGTTTATAGCCATAACTCGCACATACTTCCGAATTAGCTTCCGAAACTTGTTCCATTGTGTCCGGAACGCGGGATAAACCCTAGGTACGCTGGTTACGGCGTCTAAATCGGAGTTCGGAAAATCCGGGATGAATAGTGTCGCTCGTTCCTTATAAATAGACCCCTTGCCTTCATAATTTGATAAAAAATTAAAACTAAACCCTAATTTTTGACCTAGCCGCCACATTCATAATCTATGGCCAGATTTTTACCACTTTCTTCCCTCAATCTCTCTCAATCTACAAACATTTAGCCGAAATGATCAACTGCAAAGTCGTTGAGGATTGCAAGAGCTTCGATTCCATACGGAGATGATCGGAAACGGAGTCGCGGAGGGGGAGATAGACGAGGCCGAACGTGCCAGCTCACGCACGCGTTTCTAGGTGCTAGACATGGCCGAGCTTCAAGCTCCTTGGGCCGAGTGTCATTCTTGTAGTGCTCTTCGCGATGGAACTCCCTGATCGAAGTATAGGTGAACGTGGAGGTGGTGAATCAGAACCCTAATCTATGAGAGTGGGTTCAATTTTTTGTTCGTGAGCCTGGAGATGTGAACGAGAGGGATGAAGGAAGGTGTTGCACGGCCTGATGATGTGCAGTGCAAATCCAAGGGCTAGGATTGTTTTTGGTTAGAAAATGTTAATTTAATGTTGTAAATATAAGTATATAAACGTGTACGATCTTATAAAATGCATAACTTTTTCATATCGTATGGACGAGCACTACGCGATGGAGTTGGTTTGGAGTCGTTTGGAGTTAGTGAGAATTTCGGGTAAAATTAAACGCGCGTTTAATTTTATTCGAAATAAATCGCTAAAACGGAAATTAAAACCAAGGTGAGAACTTCTCACTCAATCGAATAGATTTCGATTTTATTTTAAATAGTTAGATTTAAAATATTTGAATGCATGTTTGAATGATGACTGTAAATTATTGATTGTTAAAATAGACATTATGCGCCGTTAGTAAGCGGATGTTATTTATTAAAAACATATACCGCGAATATTTCATAAACAGTGAAATTGGTATTATATATAATATCAATATATATATATTGGCATATGTATATATTGGAGTTGGTTGATTTCCCGCATTTTTTGTTTAGCGGATGAGACCCTATTACGCCGTTATTAAGCGGATAATATTTATTAAGAACATGTACCGCGATAATTTCGTACTGGAGCAAAATTGGTATTGTGCTAATGTTTTTGGATGCAGGAAACAGGTTGGAGGGATCCAACTGGATTCCTCAACAGTATTTATTTTATTTCAGATATTTTGATATTTGATGGATTATCATATCGATATATGATATCGTTGTTAGTCGTGATTGACTATTTGGTGTGTAGCATCATTGGACCCAGATTTTGGGATTTTAAAATGATTTTAAAAGTGATTTTGAAAATATACTATATTTTTGGAATTGATCCATTATAAATAAATAAACGTTATAATTTTTAAAGTTATAAAAATTATGGTTTTTGTGAAATATAGTTAAAAAGCTGATTTTTAGAAATACGATTAAAAGTCGATTTTTGAGAAATATGAACTAATGATTTTATAAAATAATTTAGATTGGATTTTTGAATATATGATAAAAGTTTAAATATAGGATTTATAAAATTTGATTATTTTATAAATCGAAATGATGAAATTATAAAGGAAATTAAAGACGTTTTAGAATAATAATATAAACTGATTTATATTAAGAGATTTATAAATGGATATTTATAAATTGGAATATAGACATTATAAAACGAGTTTTTATAAGTGTTTGAATGTAGTGAAAATGAATTTCATAATAGAATGAAATTTATAGAATTATAAACTGTGAAGTTATAAACGAAATTTATAAATAGTAAGATTTATAAATTTGGTGAAATTATTTGAAGAATAGATTTATTAAATAAATAAATTTTATAAGTTATAAGGTTTATAAATTGAAAGATCTTTAAAAAGAACGATTTTGTAAAATAATCGTTTTATAAGCAATTGACTTATAATATGAACTTTTAGTTTATAATTGAGATATGAAATCAAATATGTTAATAAAGGAATTTATAAAAAAGGAAGTTTTTATAAATAAATAGAAAAGGAATTTATAAACGTTGTTTTATAAATTCGCAAAGGACTTATTTTGACAAGTTAATTGTTATAACTTAGAAATGGAGTTATATTCACATTTTTTAATAGTGAATAATCCTTTGAATTAAAATGAATAAAAGAATGAAATTGGTTAACGTAGTTTATTCACGTTCTTGAACAGTGAATAACACGTTAAAGAAATTGTTTAGAATGTGAATGTTTTAAATAGAATTAAAACGATTCAACGATGTTTTAAAAAGTATTGAGATTGAAACCATAGATTTCAACATTTATTGTTGAAATAGATGTTCGAGAAATAAAAGGAAATAGTGGACTATAACACTGTTGTTATAGTAAATGATTTCCGAATGGAAATGTTTTGGTTTAGTATTGGGATTTATATATCTATTTTAATTTCGAATCCCTATACTAGTGATTTTGGGTTGTCGTAACGATGTTTTACGTAACATTCGTTTTGGCCCAAATAAATATGTTAAGTGAATGATTTCCTTAAAGAATAAAATATATACTTAATTCGGTTTAAGTATATTGAATATTTTCTAAGTGTTGAAAATAAAAGATTGTGAATTACTTATTTAGTAAGTATGGAATTGTTTTCCAGTATAAAGTGAATATTTAGAATTTATCTTTTTGAAGATAAATTGAAATGAATGATTGAAATCATATATGCATGGATATTTTGAAATATAAATTCATTATGGAATTTATATGTGAAAAGTGAAATTAGTTTGAAAATAAATATTGATTTATTTTTGAAGTGTTGAAATTATATATCTTGTAAAGATATTTTGGAAAATAAATAATTTGGAAAATTATTTGGAATCTGGTGATGTATGCATATCCATTGATAGTTCAATAGCCGACTATCAATATTTCCCTTTGAATGGGTATTTGATGTGAATTGATTGAATTTGAATGCACACTTATTTTTGAATAAGCGCTCACTATTCGGGTTAACCGGGAAAGGACCATGGGGTCGTATAACCCACTCCGAATATGTGATACGTCGTTGTGAAATTGCATTGAAGATCGGTGTTGAAGACCGGTATTTGCGAGAGCGATAGGATGACCTATCGATTGTTTCTGCACCGAGTCGCGCCGGTATAGAAACTCCCTAAGTGATGGGAAATCCGATCAGGATTGTGAATATCCGGATTGCAAGGACTTCTTTGTAAGTGCCTTCGGTTCTGTTCGAGCCCGGAACAGACTTGTATGGATTGTATGCCTGACATTACAAGTTGAGATATAAAGCCGATTTCTTTCAAATATATTTCTGTTGGTGGCTGAGAATTTATTCTTTGCTTAACACCCTTCTTTGAGACGTATGTGCTCAAAGGTTATATAGTTGAAGTTATCAGCGATATATTCCCAGTTTGGTAATGTGACATGCTGAGTGATGCTGAAATGATCATTGTGTTGATTATTGTGATAGGATCATTTATTTGATCGTCTATCTTAGTGATCATTGTGTTGATCATTTATTGACCCAAAGCATGGCTTTTGTATAAAGTATGTTTTGTGGACGTGAATTCGTCGAGCCTCACATCCCGGAAATGGTCAAAACAGGAAAGAAGCAGCAAGGTTATGAGGGGTAGCACCCTTTAGGATGTGTCCATTTCCTTCTGGAAAAGGGTGGTATCATGGTATGGAGCCCAGATACTTACTCATGTTGAAACACTTTGTTTTTATGATTGTGTGAATTGATTAGAGAGCGCTCTCGGAAAAAGGTCCCAAAGGACCGGGGGATGGCATATTCGGTCAGTTGTTATCCAGTTAGGGGTAACCCGGCCTTGTGTTGGTTGAGATCCGGTTTGGTTCTCGGGGATGTCCATCCAGAGGCATTCTCAGTGGCAATGGGAAGTTCCTTGGCCTGACCATTTGTTGGAAATCCAATTCCCAATACGAAACTTGTACGGTATTAGTTGTAGAACCTGCCATTCACTTATGGTGGTCACCACTGTTTGGATGGTAGCTATAGTAGGCATAGTTCGAAATGTCTATGTTGGCTAAGATTTATATTCTACTTTCGAAATGAATTTGTTATACACTATGCACTAATAATAATATCAAATGTTATTTTAAATGCGTATCAAGCATCTTTGACTATCATAAGGAGAAATCTCCTCCGATTCTGCGTTTGCATGTGTGTGTGTGCGGGAGGCCTTATGGTAGTCTCATTTTTAAAAGCATTGCGAATTGATTAAAAATATTCCTCTATTTTGATTTTAAAGATAAATAAACTGTTTTGAGTTCTCACACCAGTCACATGACTGACTTGGAGTTTATTGTTTTCCTTCCTAAACTCTGGGTGCCCACCAATTTCCACACGGGCAGTTAAGAGTTAGGTTTATCAGGATATTCTGGAGTTGCTGGAGGCAAGCTGGATGGCATGGCGTATTATTTATATAGTATTTCTTTTCCGCTGCACTGTTTGATGTTGTATGTTGTTGTTGTACACTCTGATGATATGATGTAATGAAATATGATGAAATGTAATAACTGATATAGTTCTTTATTTAAAGATTATTCATTTATTATTATATGTTGTTCCGCTGCGAATTGTGAGATTCTGTTGTTGTTCTTTTGTTTCCTGTTCTGTTCTATGTTCTTTTCTCTATTTTCTTTTCTGTCTTTTGTTTTCTTTTTCCTCTATTCTCTTTTTCTTTCTATTTCTTCTATTTTTAAAATTTTCTATCTTCTTGTTTCTTCTTTTTCTCTCTTCTTCTCTTTTCTTTTCTTAAATTCTTTTTAAAACCAATAACATCTCGGTTTTTGGCCTTCGATTTCTCGGCAGTCGATAAAGTGAGTGTCGATGTCGGATTTTCGAAAGTCGAAAATCTCCTGACTGTTACAGTGCAATACCCATTAATGAATGGAATGAAATGGGACTAATATAAATGTATATTAGGTTATAAATCAATTTGAATGAAAAAAAAGAACGTAAATATTGATTGATGAATAAATATACAAGTATATTAAAGGTTATAATAGTGGGTTACTAGTAAATTCACTCATTTACCAATAAAGATAATTAGATGTGCCTTGATGATACTTAATAACATAATGGAAAAGAGTAAATGTATTCATTAGAATATTAATTGCAATTGGATAGGGATTTTAAGTAACAATGTTAATGCAAGGTAAGTAATGCTAAAGTAAAGTCAATAATAATGAATAGTGATTAATTCAAAATTTGTAACATGTATTATAAATTACCTGCTTATTTGTTAATGGAATTAGAAGTTGTAATGAGCGATAATAAAATGAATGAATGTCACACTAATGGAAAATGAAATAACGTTCGTTTAAATGTTGATAAATTATAGGGTCGTATTTATTATAAGCGTTACTTTAATAATTATGATTAATTGTGAAATTAATACGAGAAGTATGTGAAGTAATAACTAAGAAAGGAATACATTATAAATTCATTATAACCTAAACTTATGTGTAAGGTTGAAATTGAGTCTAATCCGTTTAATTGGAAACTTATTGCAATAAATTGAATTCAAAGTGTAATAAAGGGATTATTTCAAGAAATTGAAATAAATACTATAATTGGTGAAATAATTTACATTTAAAAATTGAGATGGGAATTTGTTTAAGGAATTATAAATTTATAAGTAAATCAGGATGATAAAATTTATGAATTATAGAATTTGAATCTTTAATAGTGAGATAATTTATTAAATTTATAATAGTTGGATTTATTGCCAATAAATGAAATCAAATATTTAATTATTACGTTAATTTAAAAATTAAGTTGAAAATGGAAAATATTTATGTGATAGTTTTTAAATCCAATGGCAAACCCTTCTATTTGAAATTATGAATGAAATAATTAGGGTAAATTCAATTTAATGGAAATTTTGGAAATTTATCTATAATTTTGAATTTTATGAAATTAAAGATTTCTATTGATTAATCTTTAATAAATTGACATTTCAAAAAATTGTTAAATCATTGTAAATGTTGGAGAATTATAAAGTGATAAAGTTTCAAATTTCAGAATTTTAACGCGAAATTTGATTTAATTAATTTATTTTAGATTTATTTAATTAATGGAAAAATAGCCATTTTGGCCACTAACTCGGATTTTGACGAAATAAGTTTCGTCGGATCTGTAACAGTGAATTATAATAGTGTTTCAAGTTTCGTAGCGATCGGACTTGTCGTTTGATCGTACGGACTCGAAACGCTTTGAAATTTATGCAATTGAAATCAATTTGGAAAATATTGTTTTCAGCATAACTTCTTCATACGATGGAATTTGGACTTCAAACTTATTCCATCGCGTTTAAAATATTTAAAAACATCTATTTTGATATATAGGATGATTCATTTTCGTTCCGGAGCCGAAACGGACTTTTCAGGGGCATTTTTATCATTCAAACAAATTGACTTGAACAATAACCTACGAAAATGATGGAACTTTGCTTCGAAACCAGTACCATTGTGTTCAGAAGGCCTTTTTGTGTTAGGATCGCCTATCAGCACGCTTAAATTGGACTCTGGCCCGTTTTTGACGTTAAACTCTATAAATACGCACGCAAACCGAGAAGTTTTATTATTATTTTATTTCAGAAACCCTAATTCTATACCATGGCCGCCACTTATTCAATGGCCAAAAATTTCTTATCTTCTTTCCTCAACATCTTTCAATCCGTTCAACGAAATCGAAAAATTCCAAAAAGCAAAGCTGTAGATTTCGGCGATCTCTTCAAATCCATACGGTTGATCTATGCTATTGGACCACGGATTCGCCAGAATCTGGCTTGGAAGCGTGGATGTATTTTCTTGGATTGCGTGCAAACGGTAGCGAGTGGCGATGTGAAACTTGGTCCGTAGGTGGCTCTCAAGGTGACACACACACTGGTAGTCGCCGATCGAACTCTATATGTCTCGAGTTGCGTGCGCATGGAAGAAAGTGGCGCGTGCGTGATGGGTTAGTAGGTTCGTGGATAAGAAAGAAGATGATGGTACGTTATTTTTTTATGTATTAATTAATTATGTTATATTAAAATTCAAATCTTTTAACTTGAATAACTTTTGCATACGAGCTCGGATTGACGCGCGGTTTTCTCCGTTACGTTCGTATTGAAATTCTGGACACTTTAACGCTGATTTCGACGGATTTGGAGACTGTCAAATTTTTGGGTTTAAATCGGATTTAAATTCAAAAGGTGAGTGTTTTAATCCACTCACAACTTCTAAGTTTTCTTATGTTTGTTAAATTGATTTATGATATGAGTAGAAATTCATTTATGACTGTTTGGCATATTTTATTCATCATCTCAGTTAGATTGCATTTATTTAAATTTAATTGTTATTTAATTTTATTATTGCATAAAAATTTACAGTCAAAAATTTATTTATTTTCATATAAACTGCTAGTTAAACAGTTATTAAATTTATTATTGAATATAAACTTTTAGTTAATACCTGTTATTTATTACCTGTTATATTTTGTATGCTATATATTGATGTTTTGCTCAAATTGGATGATGAGTATAATAAATGGTTGATGATTGATATTTGGATGAATGGATGTTTATTTACATAAACTGCAAGTGATCATGCATTTCATTTCATTCGGGATTGCGGTTTGAAATGATATACAACCGTAATTTTTTTTAAATTGCGGATTGAAATGATAAATATCCGTATCACTTGACCATAGGATAGAAAATTATATACAGGCACCGCTGTATACATATATATATAATTATTTTTGAAATGATTTTATGGTTGGATAGGATACGGTTTAATAAATATTAAATTTTGATCTTATATAAAATCTTATTTTATATACATACATAGTTAAATTATTGAATTTAAGCTATGAAATTGTTAAATAAAATAAATAATTTGAATAATGGAGTTTAATGATTTAAATCAATTAAGATTGGAAGGTAAAATTTGAAATTTATTTGAATGGAACTTATTTAAAAAATTCACTCCATAAGTTGATGTAAAACTTATCAAAGCTTGGAAATTTAAAAAAAAGGTATGATATTTTTAACTGGATTTTTATTCAAGATAAATTAAATGAATATTTGTAGTACAATTAAATTAAAGGAAATATTAAATTTGTTAGAAATTTGAGTTTTATTTTATGGATTTATTTTGTGACTGTTTCAAACTAAATAATAGGAAAATAAATTGTTCAATATAAATTCCAAGCTTAGTCTTGAAATTATTAAATACTCGAAGTTTGAATATATTGAAATCGAAGTGTTTTACTGAAACTAAAGGTGAATCTAAATTTTATGGGGTTTAGACCTAAAATTTTTAAATAGATAAAATTTTGAAGTTGTAGAAATTATTTTATAAAGTAATATAAAATCAACTATTTTATTCTATATACTGTTGAATATCCAAACCATTCAAGTTCTAGAAGCTATGGTTTTAAAGCTATGAATTTCGAAGTATTATGTTTTGGATGTAAAAATTCAAATGTTTGGTTTCCACATATTATAAATTTTAAAGCATTATGATTTTGGGAAAAGAAATATATTTGAAACAAAAATGATATTATTGATTTGGGTTTTTATTAAAATAATGTCAAAATTAGTTGTTTTGGAAATGGAAATGATATCGTATTTATGGGTTTTGAAATGTATAATTTTATTCTGGTTTTAAAGTATAAATTATTTTGAAATAACCGCGGTGTTATAATAACGTTTGGTTGTTGAAGAGACCGAGATCGGAAGCTGTCATACTCTCTGCCAACTCCGAAAACCACTTTAACAACCGTGTACGCGGTGGAGATTCCAGAATGAAGTGGGAAGGTGGCGGCGTTTCCTTTGAGGTAAATACGTGGACCCGACTCCCGTGAGTTGGCATAAGGTGGCTAAAACATGAGCTATTCTCGGGCCAAGGGGGTTAGCCCCCTTTATCGGACACATCCCTTCGATACTATACTCTGACTTTGGATTGATTCGGTGGCCACCTTCACTTTACTTTTGATTTTGGGGTGTTTGTTCGAGGTGGGCGGTAGTTGCGGCTATGCGTTACCACCAGTCCGGATAGCAATTGGTATATCTACCCTGGCATTGCCTAGTTGTGCCGTGTCACCTACCCTAGTGCGTCTTATACGATTTTGGTTTTGTACCATACCTATGGAGTGCCCTCTGACGACGCCCAGTATGGGGGAGATTACGGAACTGTATAGACTATGGGAATATATTTTGTGTTAAGGGCTATATGGGTAACCCCTTAACGCTATTTAAAAGAAAGTTTATTTTACTATTAGACATTATTATAATAGCAAAATATACTACATAGTAAATAGTTTAACGGATCCTTAAGAGATGTAAATCCCGAGCATCTTTTGAGTTACTGCACTCATATTTATTAATGTTGGTTTAACTTACATAAGATCTTTTAGTTCTGACTTGAGTGTTTTGTCTTTTCAATTCGCTTGGGTCAGTCCGAGCGTTTTAGGACCGAAGACTTTAGCTCTGGAGGACGAAGACGGAGATTTCTATTATTATTATTTATTATATTCCACTACACACCGTATTCCGCTGCATTGTTATTATTGGTATGTGTACTCTGATATATATATTGTATAAGTATAATTAAATATTTTGTAAACAGCTTCATGAACCGTATATTTGATTATTATATTTTATCCTTCCGCTATGAGATTCTGTTTTCTTTTATTTCTTCTCATTTTTCTTATTTAGGCATGTGTGTCGATTCGAACCGTGCGAAAAGGTGGGATGTTACAACTGGTATCAGAGCTTTAGTTTAGCGATAAACCTTAGCTTTGTGGGGATTGACTCTTTACTAATAGGGTAGTAATACCCTATGGGAGTCGCTGAGTGTATATTTATGAGAGAGCGTATTTGTTAGTGTTATAAAAAGGTTTTAATATTGTGTTAATCTGTTCCGTTTTGTATTTATAAATTCTGGTTGTTGCATGGGACGCTATGACATCAATAGGTATTTCTAAACACTTAATAAGACAGACCGACATAATATTTGTTTTTCATATAGGTGAATGAAATAATTTTGCCTATTATATTTTCTATATAAAATAAAAAAATTCAAATCATATCTATATTTGGCTGCAATAGATTGGTTGTTAGGTATTAAAGTGTATAAATAATAATAGAAATAAGATTGAAAAGTAAAATAAATGAAATTTGGACATTTAGAACTTAAGTTCCGGGGTTTTGAAATTTTTCGAATAAATTTTGAAACATAATAATATTGTTTATAAGTATTTTCTGATATAAATATTTAATATAATTCAGAAGAATTGTATTAAAGAAGATTTTGGAGAAAATATGTTTTGTACTTTCCTCTCTATCGCTGGAAAATAATTTCGGTGATGGCGGCTGCATCATTGACTTTCATTTTCGAGTTTCGAAGGGGAAAGCCACTGTAGTAGTTTTACTGCAGATTCATTTCTGAAAAATATATATATAAATTTTGAATTGTTTTAAATATAATTAGAGATATATAAGTTGTAAGAATATATTTATCTATTATTTTGAAATAATTTGAAATTTAACCCGGTATTAAATTCTCAAATTTCCGTTACTTAATTGTTTCAATTATTGTAGTGAAATGAAAGGTTAGTAATTAATAATCGAAACCTCTAATTTAAGTAAGAGATTTAATGCCAAGTTATAAAGGAAATAAAAAGGAAGTTGAAATTGTAACTTATAAGAAAAAAAATATAATTTTTTTATTGAACATTAAATTAATCATAGGTAATGAGAAAACTTGTATAATTTTTCAATTACATTCTTAAAGCATATATACAACTTACTAAATATTAAAAGTTGAAATATTAATAAGAGAATGTAATAGATATTATACAAGAAATAAATTTGAGGTAATGAAAGAAATTAATGAAGTTCCTCAATAAATAAGAATTGATGTGTAGTTGTATAAACTTAAGTATAATTGAATGCTACTAATTGAATATAATGGAAAGAAGGTATTGTAAGTAAGAAACTAAAAACTTAAGTAAATACACGAAATTAAGTATTAAGAAATGAGTGAATATGATGCAATAAAGAAGAAACTTACATGACATTAAAATGAAAAAAATGAATATTGTAAGTAATAAATGAGAATAAATGAAGTAATCACTCAATGAATGAGAGAAAGGAAATCAAACATCTAATGTATGAAATAAAATTAATAATAAGTTAATTTGATTTGTTGGTTGGAATTGTTATTGTTTGGTTATGGTTGTTTGGGTAAGGAGATTTGAAATTGTTTGGATGGAAAAATATAATCTATTTTGTTTCATCTAAGACAATTGAGTAAATGATGCACTTGATAGTTATTTTTCATTCCGTACAATTTAAAATTTTTGAACCCGAACAACTATTTGTTTGTTTGATTGAATGGTTGTTTTGTATTTGTTGTGTATGCTGTTTGTTGAGATTGATGGTTGTTGTATTGATTTGTTGTTAGTGATTGAAACCACTTAAATATTTCATTTTATAGAAATTGTTAACCCTTTGGATTTTATAAGTGAAATGCAGGTTATGGAAGCAATTGCTACTGCTTTTGGTTCCATAAATTAAGCGTAAATTGTCCGAAAAATAGGTACGTTTCGGATTACGGTCATAGCGCTATTTTATATATTTTCCCGCGTTTGGAATATTATATTTTGGATAATATATGTAATATAATTGTAATATTTGTATATTATATTTTCTCCCTAGCCTCTCCGTACAAGGGAGACTCTGCCGAAATTTTTCGTAAATTTTTGGACTTAGAAATTTTTGAAATATTTTTCCAAACTTTATTTATTCAAGTATAAAAAGATATAATAATTATAAAATGGTATATTTTATTTAAAGTAATAAATTTTGTAAATTTTTGTTTATAAGTGAATATTTTGAATAAGATGTATTGTTTATTTAATTCTTCCTTCTCCCTTCTTTTTCCTTTTCGGGGACAAAAAGTTTTGAGTGGGGGAGAGTGTAACGACCCGTAAATTTCGTGCATTTAATTTGGTTGAATTAAAGAGCTTTGTAATTAAATTTAGTAGAAAGAAAAAAAAACTTTACAAATGAATATTGAAATGAACGCTAAATTAAAATATATAAATGGTGACTTAAAACCTATTTACTAGCAATTTGAATAAATTTCAATAAACGAAATGGGGTAAGTAATATACCTGGATATAAATTCATTTAAAGGGAATTTATTTAATATGTTAATGTTAAGTTAGAAAATATTGGAATAAATGATAATTCCATTTTTGTAAGCAGTTATTGTAATTACATGTTTGGATAGAATCAATAATTGATGATTAAATGGTAAGTAATTAGAATTTAATCCTATAAAATTTGGAAACTGAATGTAATGTAAAGTAATAAGGTTAGTGCAATACCCATTAATGAATGGAATGAAATGGGACTAATATAAATGTATATTAGGTTATAAATCAATTTGAATGAAAAAAAGAACGTAAATATTGATTGATGAATAAATATACAAGTATATTAAAGGTTATAATAGTGGGTTACTAGTAAATTCACTCATTTACCAATAAAGATAATTAGATGTGCCTTGATGATAATTAATAACATAACGGAAAAGAGTAAATTTATTCATTAGAATATTAATTGCAATTGGATAGGGATTTTAAGTAACAATGTTAATGCAAGGTAAGTAATGCTAAAGTAAAGTCAATAATAATGAATAGTGATTAATTCAAAATTTGTAACATATATTATAAATTACCTGCTTATTTGTTAATGGAATTAGAAGTTGTAATAAGTGATAAAAAAACGAATGAATGTCACACTAATGAAATGAAATAACGTTCGTTTAAATGTTGAGAAATTATAGGGTCGTATTTATTATAAGCGTTACTTTAATAATTATGATTAATTGTGAAATTAATACGAGAAGTATGTAAAGTAATAACTAAGAAAGGAATACGTTATAAATTCATTATAACCTAAACTTATGTGTAAGGTTGAAATTTAATCTAATCCGTTTAATTGGTAACTTAATACAATAAATTGAATTCAAAGTATAATAAAGGGATTATTTCAAGAAATTGAAATAAATATTATAATTGGTGAAATAATTTACATTTAAAAATTGAGATGGGAATTTGTTTAAGGAATTATAAATTTATAAGTAAACCAGGATGATAAAATTTATGAATTATAGAATTTGAATCTTTAATAGTGAGTTAATTTATTAAATTTATAATAGTTGGATTTATTGCAAATAAATGAAATCAAATATTTAATTATTACGTTAATTTAAAAATTAAGTTGAAAACGGAAAATATTTATGTGATAATTTTTAAATCCAATGGTAAACCCTTCTATTCGAAATTATGAATGGAATAATTATGGGTAAATTCAATTTAATGGAAAGTTTGGAAATTTATCTATAATTTTGAATTTTATGAAGTTGAAGATTTCTATTGATTAATCTTTAATAAATTGAATTTAAAAAAAATTGTTAAATCAATGTAAATGTTTGAGAATTATAAAGTGATAACGATTTCAAATTTCAGAATTTTAACGCGAAATTTGATTTAATTAATTTATTTTAAATTTATTTAATTAATGGAAAAATAGCCATTTTGGCCACTGACTCGGATTTCGAAGAAACAAGTTTCATCGGATCCGTAACAGTGAATTATAATAGTGCTTCAAGTTTCGTAGCGATCAGACTTGTCGTTTGATCGTACGGACTCGAAACGCCTTGAAATTTATGCAATTGAAATCAATTTGGAAAATATTGTTTTCAGCATAACTTCTTCATACGATGGAATTTGGGCTTGAAGCTTGTTCCATTGCATTTAAAATATTTAAAAACATCTATTTTGATATATGGGATGATTCATTTTCGTTCCGGAGCCGAAACGGACTTTTCAGGGGCATTTTTGTCATTCAAACAAATTGGCTTGAACAGTAACCTACGAAAATGATGGAACTGGGCTTCGAAACCAGTACCATTGCGTTCTATGTTAGGATCGTCTGTCAGCACGTTTAAATTGGACTCTGGCCCGTTTTTGACGTTAAACTCTATAAATACGCACGCAAACCGAGACAATTTTATTATTATTTTATTTCAGAAACCCTAATTCTATACCATGGCCGCCACTTATTCAATGGCCAGAAATTGCTTATCTTCTTTCCTCAATATCTTTCAATCCGTTCAACGAAATCGAAAAATTCCAAAAGCAAAGTTGTAGATCTCGACGAGGTCTTCAAATCCATATGGTTGATCTATGCTATTGGACCACGGATTCGCCATAATCTAGCTTTGAAGCATGGACGTATTTTCTTGGATTGTGTGCAAACGGTAGCGAGTGGTGATGTGAAACTTGGTCCGATAGGTGGCTCTCAAGGTGGCGCACACACTGGTAGTCGCTGATCGAACTCTATAAATCTCGAGTTGCGTGCGCACGGAAGAAAGTGGCGCGTGCGTGATGAGTTAGTAGGTTCGTGGATAAGGAAGAAGAGGATGGTACGTTATATTTTTTTATGTATTAATTAATTATGTTATATTAAAATTCAAATCTTTTAACTCGAATAGCTTTTGCATATGAGCTCGGATTGACGCGCGGTTTTCTCCGTTGCGTTCGTATCGAAATTCCGGACACTTTGACGCTGGTTTGGACGGATTTGGAGACTGTCAAATTTTTGGGTTCAAATCGGATTTAAATTCGATTTAAATTCAAAAGGTGAGTGCTTTAACCTACTCACAACTTCTAAGTTTTCTTATGTTTGTTAAATTGATTTATGATATGAGTAGAAATTCATTTATGACTGTTTGACATATTTTATTCATCATCTCAGTTAGATTGCATTTATTTAAATTTAATTGTTATTTAATTTTATTATTGTGTAAAAATTTACAGTTAAAAATTTATTTATTTGCATATAAACTGCTAGTTAAACAGTTATTAATTTATTAATATAAACTGTTGGTTAATACTTGTTATTTATTACCTGTTATATTTTATATGCTATATATTGGTGTTTTGTTCAAATTGGATGATGATTATAATAAATGGTTGATGATTGATATTTGGATGAATGGATGTTTATTTACATAAACTGCAAGTTATCATGCATTTTATTTCATTCGGGATTGCGGTTTGTAATGATATACAACCGCATTTTTTTTTAAATTGCGGATTGAAATGATAAATATCCGTATCACTTGACCATAGGATAGAAAATTATATACAGGCACCATGGTACAAATATATATATATATATATAATTATTTTTGAAATGATTTTATGGTTGGATAGGATACAGTTTAATAAATATTAAATTTTGATCTTATATAAAATCTTATTTTATATACATACCTAGTTAAATTATTGAATTTAAGCTATGAAATTGTTAAATAAAATAAATAAGTTGAATAATGGAGTTTAATGATTTAAATCAATTAAGATTGGAAGGTAAAATTTGAAATTTATTTGAATGGAACTTATTTAAAAAATTCACTCCATAAGTTGATGTAAAACTTATCAAAGCTTGGAACTTTAAAAAAAAGGTATGATATTTATAACTGGATTTTTATTCAAGATAAATTAAATGAATATTTCTAGTATAATTAAATTGAAGGAAATACTAAATTTGTTAGAAATTTGAGTTTTATTTTATGGATTTATTTTGTGACCGTTTCAAACTAAATAATAGGCAAATAAATTGTTGAATATAAATTCCAACCTTAGTCTTGAAATTATTAAATACTCGAAGTTTGAATATATTGAAATCGAAGTGTTTTACTAAAACTAAAGGTGAATCTAAATTTTATGGGGTTTAGACCTAAAATTTTTAAATGGATAAAATTTTGAAGTTATAGAAATTATTTTATAAAGTAATATAAAATCAACTATTTTATTCTATATACTGTTGAATATCCAAACCATTCAAGTTCTAGAAGCTATGGTTTTAAAGCTATGAATTTCGAAGTATTATGTTTTGGATGTAAAAATTCAAATGTTTGGTTTCCACATATTATAAATTTTAAAGCAGTATGATTTTGGGAAAAGAAATATATTTGAAACAAAAATGATATTATTGATTTGGGTTTTTATTAAAATAATATCAAAATGAATTGTTTTGGAAATGGAAATGATATCGTATTTATGGGTTTTGAAATGTATAATTTTATTTTGTTTTTAAAGTATAAATTATTTTGAAATAACCGCGGTGTTATAATAACGTTTGGTTGTTGAAGAGACCGAGATCGAAAGTTGTCATACTCTCTGCTAACTCCAAAAACCACTTTAACAACTGTGTACGCGATGAAGATTCCAGAATAAAGTAGGATGGTGGGGGCGTTTCCTTTGAGGTAAATACGTAGACCCGACTCCCATGAGTTGGCATAAGGTGGCTAAAACAGAAGCGATTCTTGGGCCAAGGGGGTTAGCGCCCTTTATCGGACACATCCCTTCAATACTATACTCTGTTTTTGGATTGATTCGGTGGCCACCTTCACTTTACTTTTGATTTTGGGGTGTTTGTTCGAGGTGGGCGGTAGCTGCGGCTATGCGTTACCACCAGTCCAGATAGCAATTGGTATATCTACCCTGACATTGCCTAGTTGTGCCGTGTCACCTACCCTACCGCGCCTGATACGATTTTGGTTTTGTACCTTACCTATGGAGTGCCCTCTGACGACGCCCAGTACGGGGGAGATTACGGAACTGTATAGACTATGGGAATATATTTTGTGTTAAGGGCTATATGGGTAACCCCTTAACGCTACTTAAAAGTAATTTTATTTTACTATTAGACATTATTATAATAGCAAAATATACTGCATAGTAAATAGTTTAACGGATCCTTAAGAGATGTAAATCCCGAGCATCTTTTGAGTTACTGCACTCATATTTATCTCTGTTGATTTAACTTACATAAGATCTTTTAGTTCTGACTCGAGTGTTTTGTCTTTTCAATTCGCTCGGGTCAGTCCGAGCGTTTCAGGACCGAAGACTTTAGCTCTGGAGGATGAAGACGGAGATTTCTATTATTATTATTATTTATTATTTTCCACTACACATCGTATTCCGCTGCATTGTTATTATTGGTATGTGTACTCTGATATATATTGTATAAGTATAATTAAATATTTTGTAAACAACTTCATGAACTGTATATTTGATTATTATATTTTATCCTTCCACTGTGAGATTCTGTTTTCTTTTATTTCTTCTCGTTTTTCTTATTTACCCCATACAATCCGCTCTTTTGTATGGTTTGAATTGGCATGTGTGTCGATTTGAACCGTGCGAAAAGGCAGGATGTTACAAAAGCATTTCGTAAAAAGACGTTGAAGAAAGTTGTTAAGAAAATATTTTGAGAAAGACTACTTTATTTGAACAACTTCCAAAGAGGATAAGTGGAAAGTGTAGGAGAACATATGGCATAAAGAAGTAGACCATCAAAGTCAACAGAAGATGCGCACGTATTGCCTCTAGAAGAATCACTTCTACCAAAGGAGTATTAAGTCCTAGCTTTGCATGAAAATTGGCCCATCAGTTTATTACTAGAGTGGTCGTAATATTGACATCGAAGTTTAGAGAGAAAGATAGAACTGCAAGAGAGTAACGGTAATCTCAGTAGAGGAGAAATAGTAGCATCTGAAGTAGAGCCATCCAACCTAGATTTCTTTTCTACATAAGAAGGCTTTAGAGGAATTTCTGACTATTCAATATCCCTATGGCACTTCTTAGACTTAGCATTCGTCAAAGTATCACCAAACACCAAGGTTATGAATGATGAGACAATTTTAGAAGAATGAAGCAATAGTATTTTACTAGAAGACTTTTGAAGATTAGGAAGATCTACATTTCACCTGTCCGAAGTAAGAAGTGAAGGATAGAAAAAGCTAACATATGCAACATGAATAAGATATGATAAGATAATGGAGAGCATGAGAAGTGTTAGAATAAATGGGAAAACTAGCAAGAGAATATCAAGGGCTAGAGGTAAGGATATGTTGAACCAAACTTTATATGGTGAAATGATCGAACACTCTAGAGTCAAGAGACTTGATACTATGTGCGTTCTTCTTTA
Source organism: Allium cepa (assembly GCA_030765085.1). Lineage (NCBI taxonomy): Eukaryota > Viridiplantae > Streptophyta > Magnoliopsida > Asparagales > Amaryllidaceae > Allium > Allium cepa. Next base: position 69,152,980 of record CM060930.1, on the reverse strand, counting down.
CCAGTGGTGTTCACCTAGAATATAGTGAATGGAATGAATTAAGTCATACTTCTTTAACTTATCTTCAGTAAAAACTCTTAACCTTTTTCTAGAAGACTTGGAGGCATTCCCAATTTATCAATCTTAACATCTATCTTTGGATCGATGCTTTTAGAAGTTGGATATACTAAAATGAAAACTAATAAGTTACAATTAAGGGTTACACATGAAAGAAGTGTAGAAGTTGAAAATCATACTTGGAATAGAGAAGGTTCTAGAAATATCAGAAGAGAACACTTCACATAGAAATTTGTTGGTCCCATTCCTTTTTCTTATTAATGGAGTCAAAATCAGAAATGACATTACTACTAGAAGGGTGAAGCAAAATATTGTACCATCTGGTTGGTTCTTCACCTTTAAAACATTTGTAATTGAGTTTAAGATCGATGCATTCAAGTCCTTTAGTTCCAACTCGCCGAAAAGTATTTAAAGAGAATGTATGTAACTATATTAATTTAGAGTAAGCTGTATTAAAGTGATCTTCAAGAAGGTAAGGATTCCAAAAATAACATCGCTGAAGAGGAGGTAGAAAGAGTGTAACATGTGAACACAAGTAAAATAAAAATATCCCTTAGAGGGCTGATCCAATCTATCTGTAACGTTAGGAACTCTGGTCTCAATTTCAGTGATCCTAAAGTGATGAAGACTAGAATCGATTTCTTCTCGCTTGATGATGAGAGATTTGCAATTAACATAAATATTCTCCTTAGAACAATTTTGGGGATTTTTTTAGCTTTTGAAAAGTTGGAAGAACCCTTTGTGGCATCAATTTTGGCGCGGTCCATAATTCCCAATTTAATAAAATAACAGTTAAAGGAAAGCTAAGATCATTCAATAATTTTAATTTAAATTAATACTAGTTATTAATTACAATAAATAACTATACATAAATGGTGAAAATAGTTGGCTTTAAGGGAAGATAAACAAAATTAGTTTGATTTGAATAAGAAAGGTAGCTATCAAAAGTAATAGATTAATGTCACACTTCTAAAAGTAGGAAGCTATCGAAGTATGTGGTAGTTATCGAACTTCCAAAAGTATATAGCTATCATAAGCATAAAATGACTATCACTTTATAGACGTAGATAGCTATCATACTTATAAGATAACTAGAGCAAGTGTACGATGGTTATCACACTTCTAAAAGTAATAGCTATAACAACATAAGATAGCCAAAGTTCTTCTAAAAGTAGATAGAGAAGATGAATATATGACAGTTATTGCAAGTATAAAACTACGATCACACTTCTAAAAGTTAAAACTGTCATGAGTTTAAAAATCTATAGTTATTGCAAGTGTAAAATAACTATCTCAATCATAAAGGGCCGTTGTAGATTTAAAAATCAATGGTTGCCTAATGTTATGAATAAAAATTACAGTAAAAAGTTAAAATAAATCAAAGGTTGTGGGTAATTGGTGCAACGAACCCTCTTTTCAATCCTCCAAAAGTTGACATTAATACACTACGGTAATCACGTGCTAAACATCCATGTGTCGGATAGACAAATTGGGTGGGTGAAAAAAAATAAATGGTAGAACATAATCTCACATTGTAACGAGTAATATATAATATCCAAATGATCTTTGTAAACTTTAATATTCATCAATCAAAACTAAATCTATAATCAAACAGTTATAACAGTCCGTCCTTACAAATGCCGCTCAATACAAACAAGTAATGCAGTAGGAAAACAAAAGTATAGGATACGACTTGGAGGCATCCAACACATCACCTGAAGCTTCAAAGAATCCAAAGCTAACTATGAAAAAATACTCGGGTCCAACCTGAGTATTATGAGAGAAAAACATTCGGATCGGTTTAGTAAACTAACATGAGAAACTCAAATCATATTGACTATTATATTTATTAAACCCTTTCAAAAATAAGGTATCTTATAAGATCACGCCGCATAAAATACAGATGAGTCATTACCTTATGATAACCAAATCATTTCAAATAAAAAATTCATTTATATTATAATAATGTACAGGGTGTGAAATAAATATTGAATCATAACTAAAATGCTTGCATCTCACATTCTAGTATTTTGGCACAACTAATTTTGTAATGCACGTGTTATGAAAATGGATTCCATACAATGAGAATGCACTAGGTACCACCTACTATAGTACATCTCTAGATAAAATGTACCAAAGGCCTCACTGCGACCCCTGCATAACTAGACCGGCCTACCCCTTTCGGGATAGTACCGAAATGACATCACCCTGGTTGCTTTACAACCTTTTCTTCGAGAGCTCTCATGCACATATCAAATCCCTAAACAGTGATCTAGAAAAGTGATGATCATACCCTAATGGGCGTGATCCACATAGCCTTACAACTATCCCCTATTTTAGTCATTCTCAGTTGTGAGGCTCATGAGGCAAGGATTAACTTACATCTTAACAAATCCCTCTTGGATTGCTAACACTGCCCTGTGGGCACAATGCAATGCCAGCATTCATCCGTACAAGTTGCTCAGGACATGAACAGACCGAAGGCACTACTTCTACTACATCCTTTTTGGAATCACCTTTCAAAGTAGTAGTATGTAGCTCTTTTATATTCAAAGAAGTCGATCCTTGATTTCCATTATCTAGAAGATGTCTCCAATTTGAATGCTTATGCCCATTCGAAGTGGTTTTTAGACAACCTATGCTTATCTGATCCCGGCTTCTCAAAACCAACAATCGACAGTTTCCGCTTGACTTAGTATGGTTCTTTCAAAAGTAAGAGGAATATAGAAGAGTCCCAAGGGGGTCTCTAATATACCCCTTAGAGCGAGAGACATTGCACTAAAATGATTTATCCTAAACAATCTCAAGCCATACGAAATCGCAAAGCTTTCATATACTTCCTATGTTAGAAATAGGTCAGGCTATCATTAGTGGACAAGCCACTATCTGGTGTAAGTATATAATTTGCATATGGAAAATCGAACATCATATACTTATCACCACCTTTTGATTTCAACCAGTACTATCCTTTGATTAACAATGAAATCATACAAGTTGGAAAACTTCTATTGCCTTAACATACATTCTTAACTCTCAAAATAGAGATGAGTTACCATATGTAGAAATTTGTTGTCAAATAAACGATGAAGTACCATCCATATACATAATTAATCATGACCCATTATCGAAATTAGCCCTCTTATACTTATCACGTTTCCGACATTTTGACTTCACTACCCCTCACCCAAAAATGAAGTTAGGTTAGTCAGAGCATTAGTTGCTCCCAATCTTACCTCATTCCACTTCGATTTAGATCTCATAGATAAAGGAAAGACTACTTATTGAATTTTTGTGCTAAACATAAGATGGCTTACTTTCCATAGATGTGTCAACATTCTAACCCAATTTTATCATGTTTGTTTTGTGTTATTTTACGACGCTGACAAAGAAATCCTTTGCATAAAACAAAATCTTTTAAAACAAGTCTGAAAAGCAACTCCACAAACTTATTTCTATTCTTCGATTTCAAACTAGTGCTTTTCATTATTAGAAATAAAACTGTTCAAGTCGAGGTATTATGTACCTCTTAAACCTTGACTCGATAACATTTCTAACTTCAAAATAGGCACAAGTTTCCATACCTCGAAATATAGAAATTAAGATCCAAGAGTTCTGTATACCTGTTATCAAAATACTTTCCAAAATAACTAGCTAAATCAAATTTTCCTCTTTAAAAATTACTTTTAAAACTCTTTTAAAATAAATTTGAAACTTGTATTTAAACATCCCTTTAAAAATGATTGTTTTTAACAAAACTTGACTTTGAAACATAAGGGAAATATTTAAACCAACTATTTAGATAACTAAATAAAACCTAAAAATGTATTTAAATATTCAAACTTCCTTTTAAATACTTATAAACATATTTGAAAAGACTTTCAAAATATCTCAAATAGATATCTCGTTTTATTTTACGAAAATCAAAGATTTCCAAAACTGCATTTTAACGACCCGATTTTTCGACGTCGAAAAATCGAACCATTAGGGTTAAAAGAAGGAGGTAGAAGAAGAGAAAACAACACAACAGAATCTTACCATCGCAGCGGAATAAAATATAATAGATAATAACCGATCTTTACTCAAAAGAAACTATATCTGTTTTATACATTACATCATCAGAGTACAATATAATAAATTCAACATTCAATTCAGGACGGTATAATATCTCATCCTTCCAAAAACTGAATATGCGGATTACACTTCACAACAGAAATGTGCATCTACGGAAATATGCATCGTCATCCAGCTCGTCTCTTGAGATCCATAGCAGTCCATCCAGAATCTGTACTCTATAATACTCGGTCTGACCCGAGCATTATAGTTAAATAACACCCGAGTCAGTTTGGAAAACCAGCGTGAGAAATCACACTCAATTGGATTATTAAAGTTTCAAAATCCTTTAAAATCAAAGATATCTCATAAGACCGCACCACAAATAAACATGCCGGGTTTTTACCTTACGATAATCAAAACATTTCTTATAAAATCCTCTGATATTATAATAGTGTCTATATACAAATACTTATTCAAATAGTCGAAACTGTTACATTATCAAATTCCAGCTACCAGCCACAAAGTGGGTTCTACAAACAAAAACCATAAAGGCTCGTAGGGAAAATGGATTATTTCCATCAATGGCAGGGCTACTGGGGTACCGCCCATCACAATACGTGGTCTAGATCACGGTACCGAGGATCCACCCTGATCCCCTGCATCACAAGACCGAAGCTAACCCTTACTAGATTGTCCGAATAAGTTCGCCTTGCGGTTGGGATCAGCAACCGCCACACAACCAAATATATAAAGGGACATCTAGACAGGGGTGATCTTACCCTAATTGGTTGCTATCCACTTAGCCTTGTGCGCATCTCCCCTATTTTAGCCGTTCCCGGTTGATAAGGCTCGAGGCTATGCGTTACCTTTTTAGCACACAATCACTTAGAATGCTCATCGTTCTCCTAACGATGATCTAAGAGCATTCATCCACACAAGTCCATTCAATGTTCGAACGGAACCGAAGGCACTACTTGATGCAGCTCAGAACAGAGAAGAAATGCAACCAAAATTTCTAACAAGGATGAGTCGTACACGACTCATAGAGAGGTTAAGTCGTACGCGACTTAGGAAGGCAGGGTTAAGTCGTTTCCGACTTAATGGTGCACGGGATAGCAAGTTTCGAGTTAACAACAATTTGAACCGCATAAAAGAGGCATCGGGTTTGAGTCGTGCGAGCTTGAGTCGTATACGGGATAATGGAACAGGGTTACGACTCAAGGGAAACTTGGAGTGTGCATACTTGATGAGTCGTACACGACTTAACAACGTATCCATAAGTCGTGACCGAGATAGCATCAAGAAGGAGAAGGATTCAACTGATGGGAGCTTGAGTCGCTGAAGTTATGAGTCGTGAGTCGTAGGTCGTTGCCGACCTAGTATGAGTCGTGAGTCGTTTGTTGTGATGAGTCGTGTACTGTTGTATGTTGTAAGTCGTATGTCGTGAGTTTTAAGTCGGTATGTAGTGGATCGTGTTGCATTTTAGGTCGTTACCGACCTATGGGTTGTGAGTGTTGTATTTTAGGTCATTACCGACCTAGGGGTAATGTTGAGTCGGTCATGTATATGAAGTGTTGGGTCGCATACGACCTATGGTGAGTCGTCTTAAGGTCATATGATGATGTATGAAGGTCGTGCTTGTTAAGTCGACCAGGGTTGAGTCGTTCTGGAGTTGAGCTGCCTTGTGTTGAGTCGGCCGCGACCTAAGTTAGGTCGTAAGTCGTCGCCGACCTAAGAGTCAGGTGAGGGTTTGTGTGTGGAGTTGTGAAAGCTATAAATAGCGCGTGTGTTGTACATTTTGAGGTTGTTGATTTTGAATAAAATTTCTCTTTTGTTAGCTTTGTGCTTTCATACCAATTGGTAGTTGAGTGTAATCTCCTATCTCCACTTACGTCATTCGAGTGCGCTCGAATCCACGTTTGTTGAAGCCGATTCACGGAATCTAGTGCGCTAGATCAACGTGCGAAGAATCGTAGATCTTTGAACACGGTATAGTGCGCTATCAACGTGTTTGAGATAGCTAGAGTTCGGTATCTTTGGATCAACGAACTTGGGCATTTTGGTATCTTCAACTCACCGATTGCTACATTTCATCGATTGAAGTTTTGTTTGATTAATCCGCTGCGTCATTATTGGTATCAGAGCCATACTTAGCCAATCATAGCTAAGTTTGATTCTTGGAGCCAAGTTTTTGAAGTTTTTGAAGTTGGAAGGAGTTCATCGTGTTCATATTGAAGTTGCATCAAGTTTGGAGAGTTTGATCCATTTCATTTTGGATCGAGGAGTTGGATTTTGTTTGGATTTTGAATTGGTGATTTGCGCGCCAAAGTTTTGAAGGTTTTGGAGTGAGCCGAGGCAAGTCTTGACCGAGCCAAGCAAAGTTGTGAAGAGTCAAGGCCGAGACAAGCATTGCCGAGACAGTTGAGCCTAGATTGCCTTATCGTGTGAAATTTTGAAGTATTGTGTTCAACTTGTTGAAGTTTGTGAAAATTTTAACCATGCCACCAAGGAGAGCTAATCGTCATCAAAACGTTGAAGCTTTGTATCGTAGAGAAGAAGCCGAGCTTATGGAACAACGTATTAATGAAAAATTTGATGAAGGCATTGGTAAATTGGAGAGATTGATGAATGATTTGAATCAAAGGAGGAGATCACCAAACTCGAACCATGGAGGAAACCGAGTTTCGCCATTGGTTACGGAAGCGAGGAGGGTATCACCACATTCTTGTAGAGATAGAAGAGAAACATCAATTTCATCACGAAGAGATCATCATGACTATGCACATGAAGAAAGAAGAAGTCATCGAGAATTTGACCATGAAGTATATAGAGATGAAGAGAGACATAGTCAAAGAAGCATGCATGAGAGAAGGGATGATGTTAGTCGAGATCGATGTAGGCGTACCTTTGATTTTGTTGAAGAGGGTGATAGAGCAAGTATTCATTATCGAGATCGAGACCAAGTTCGAAATTCTTACCGTGATGTGGAGGATGACCGTCGTTGGGAGTCGGGTATGAAAATGGAGATTCCGGAGTTTAAAGGCGGGATGGTTGCTGAGGAATTCTTAGATTGGTTGTCTAATGTGGAGGAAATCTTTGATTTCAAGGAGGTGCCGGAGAATCGAAGGGTGAAGTTAGTTGCTACTAGGTTGAGGGGGAGAGCTTTGGCGTGGTGGCAGCAAACTAAACTTACTCGAGAACGAATGGGGAAGTCAAAGATAGAATCTTGGGAGAAGATGAAAAAGTTGATGAGATCTACATTTTTGCCTTATAACTACCAATCACTTATGTACCAGAGGTTGCAGAATCTGAGGCAAGGGACAAAATCTGTTAGTGATTATGCTGATGAATTTTACCAACTCATCGCCAGGAATGATATCATGGAAACAGAAGAACAGCTAACTGCTAGATTCATTGGGGGCTTGAGAATGCAGATCCAAGATATGGTTAATATGTTTGATCCTAGATCAGTAGCAGAGGCACATCAGAAAGCGTTAGCTTGGGAGAAACAAGGAAGGCGTGGAGGTGGTGTGTTTACTAATTCCAATAATCAAGCAAGGGGTGTTGGCGGAAGTTCTAATGTTCCTAAACCTGTTACAAAGCCAGTGGTCAAGGAGGTTGAGAAGGCGAAGGCTAGTAGTGTTTTCAAATGTTATAATTGTCAGGAGTTGGGTCACAAAAGCAACGAATGTCCGAAGCCGAAGAAGAGAACCATGGTTGCAGAGATTGAAGCAGATGATGGTGAGGAGGCAGAGTATTCAAATGTACCTTATGTTGAGGAGGAAGAAAAAGTGTCGGGTGATGAAGGTTGTAATCTTATGATGAGGAGAAGTTGTTTGACACCTAAGCAAGAAGAGGATTGTAGTTGGCTGAGAAGCAATATTTTTCAATCGACATGTACTATTCTGGGGAAAGTCTGCAAGTTTGTTATTGATGCAGGAAGTTGTGATAATATTATTTCTACAGAAGCAGTGAGAAAGTTGAACTTGAAGACCGAGAAGCATCCTAAACCATACAAGCTTGCATGGTTAAGAAAAGGGGGTGAAGTGAAAGTGTGTCAAAGGGCTTGTGTTAATTTTTCGATTGGGAAGAAGTACAAAGATGAAATCTGGTGTGATGTCGTAGATATGGATGTTTGTCACTTATTGTTGGGCAGACCATGGCAGTTTGATAGAGCAGTTCAGCATGACGGTCGTGCCAACAGTTACAGTTTCATGTTCGAGGGTACTAAAATCACTTTAGTTCCTAAGAAACAGCAGCAGAAGGAGAGCAAGCTAGAAGAGATTGAAGAATTGAAAACTCTGTTGACTTTGAAGGAGTTTGTTAAAGAAGTGGAGGAAGAACCGGAAGTGTTTTTGTTGATTGGGAGAGAGAGTAGTGAAGAAGTTGAGATTCCCGAAGAAGCAAAGCCAGTTTTGGAAGAGTTTGAAGATGTCTTTCCAGAGGAGTTGCCAAAGGAGTTACCACCACTTAGAGACATTCAGCATCAGATTGATCTTGTTCCGGGGGCAGTGTTACCACATCGACCACATTATCGTATGAGTCCGAAGGAACATGAGGAATTGAGAAGGCAGGTGGAAGAGTTGCTTGAACAGGGTCGTATTCAGGAAAGTTTGAGTCCATGTGCTGTGCCAGCATTGTTGGTACCCAAGAAGGACGGAACTTGGAGGATGTGCACTGATAGTAGAGCTTTGAATAAGATCACTGTACGTTACAGATTTCCTATGCCAAGGTTGGATGATTTGTTGGATCAGTTGAGTGGGGCAACTATATTCTCGAAAATTGATTTGAAGAGTGGTTATCATCAAATTCGTATCAGACCTGGAGATGAATGGAAGACAGCTTTCAAAACTAGAGAGGGGTTGTACGAATGGTTGGTTATGCCATTTGGTTTGTCTAATGCACCTAGTACATTCATGCGGGTGATGAATCAAATTTTTAGACCATTCATTGGAAAGTTCGTCGTGGTGTATTTCGATGATATTTTGATTTATAGCAGGAGTACGGAGGAGCATGTTCTACATCTGAGGGAAGTGTTGCTTATTCTTCGTGAAGAACAATTTTACGCTGCTACAAAGAAATGTGTGTTTATGACACCTACTGTTTTATTCCTGGGTTATGTTGTTTCAGGGAAAGGTATTCAAGTTGACCAGAGCAAAGTTGAAGCAGTCAAGAATTGGCCACAGCCAAAGACAATTACAGAAGTGAGAAGTTTTCATGGGCTAGCGTCATTCTACCGAAGGTTCATACCACACTTCAGTAGCGTGATGGCTCCAGTGACTGATTGCATGAAGGGTAAACAGTTTGTGTGGTCAGAGGAAGCGGGGGTTGCCTTTGAAAGGATCAAGGAATTGTTGACGTCTGCACCAATTCTTGTTCTACCTAATTTTCAGTTGTTGTTTGAATTGCATACTGATGCTTCGAAGGTTGGTATTGGAGGAGTTCTGAGCCAGAATGGAAAGCCAGTTGCTTATTTTAGTGAGAAACTGTCAGGGGCAAAGATGAGATACAGTACATATGACGTTGAATTTCATGCTGTTGTTCAGGCTGTTAAGCATTGGAGACATTACTTATTTCAGAAGGAATTTGTTCTTTACACTGATCATGAAGCATTGAAGCATTTACAGGGACAGGATAAAATTTCAGCAAGACATGCATCGTGGATTGCATATTTACAGCAGTTTACTTTTGTCGTAAAACACAAATCTGGGGTGACGAATCGAGTAGCTGATGCTTTAAGTAGGAGGAGTCATTTGTTAACGACAATGAAGGTTGAAGTGACCGGGTTTGAAATGTTGCCAGAAATTATTGAAGAAGATCCTTACTTTGTGAAATATGTGGAGAAAGTGAAGGATGGGAGTACCGATGAATTCATGCTGGTTGATGGTTTTCTGTTTAAAGGGAATCGTTTATGCATACCGGACTGTAGTTTGAGGATGAAGATTGTGAAGGAATTACATGAAGAAGGGCATGTGGGCCGTGATCGTACTTTGCAGTTGATTTCGCAGTCTTACTTTTGGCCGTCGATGAGAAAAGAGGTTGAAAGGTTCGTGGAGCGATGTCATATTTGCCAAGTTTCAAAGGGGACAGCAACGAATGCAGGGTTGTATATGCCATTACCAGTACCATCTAAGCCATGGGTTGATATCAGCATGGATTTCGTTTTGGGTTTGCCGAGAACTCAAAGGGGAAATGATTCGATATTTGTTGTGGTGGACAGGTTTTCGAAGATGGCACATTTTGTTGCTTGCAAGAAGACAGCAGATGCAGTTCGAGTAGCGCAGTTATTTTTCAAGGAGATTTATCGACTTCATGGTTTACCAGAATCTATTGTTTCTGATCGAGATACTCGTTTTCTGAGTCACTTTTGGCTGAGTTTGTGGAAGATGGTGGGAACGAAACTGAAATTTAGTAGTGCTTATCATCCACAAACTGATGGACAGACAGAAGTTGTTAACAGGTCATTGGGGAATTTGTTGCGTTGTCTTGTACAGGATAATTTGAGAAGTTGGGACATGAAGCTATGCCAGGCAGAATTTGCTCATAATCATGCAGTAAATCGTAGCACAGGATTCAGTCCGTTTCAGATTGTTTATTCAAGTTTACCTAGGGGGCCGTTGGATTTAGCAGTTGTACCACAGTCAAAGAGAACAGTTAAACGAGCTGCTGATTTTGTTGATGAGCTGACTGAATGTCATAAAATCGTTCAGGAACGATTGGAGAAATCGAATGAGAAGTATAAGAAGTCTGCAGATTTGAAACGTCGAAATGTTGAATTTAAAGAAGGTGATTTGGTTTATGCCGTATTAACAAAGGATCGTTTTCCGGTGGGTGCTTATAACAAGTTGAAGGCACGAAAAATTGGTCCAATTGAAGTTTTGAAGAAAATCAATGAGAATGCTTATCGATTAAAGTTACCAGATGATGTTTATACTTCTGATGTTTTTAACGTCAAACATTTAATTCCATATCATGGAGGTGAGATGGTTGAGGAAGAATTTACAAATTCGAGGTCGAATTTTTCTCAACCAGGGGAGGATGATGCAGCTCAGAACAGAGAAGAAATGCAACCAAAATTTCTAACAAGGATGAGTCGTACACGACTCATAGAGAGGTTAAGTCGTACGCGACTTAGGAAGGCAGGGTTAAGTCGTTTCCGACTTAATGGTGCACGGGATAGCAAGTTTCGAGTTAACAACAATTTGAACCGCATAAAAGAGGCATCGGGTTTGAGTCGTGCGAGCTTGAGTCGTATACGGGATAATGGAACAGGGTTACGACTCAAGGGAAACTTGGAGTGTGCATACTTGATGAGTCGTACACGACTTAACAACGTATCCATAAGTCGTGACCGAGATAGCATCAAGAAGGAGAAGGATTCAACTGATGGGAGCTTGAGTCGCTGAAGTTATGAGTCGTGAGTCGTAGGTCGTTGCCGACCTAGTATGAGTCGTGAGTCGTTTGTTGTGATGAGTCGTGTACTGTTGTATGTTGTAAGTCGTATGTCGTGAGTTTTAAGTCGGTATGTAGTGGATCGTGTTGCATTTTAGGTCGTTACCGACCTATGGGTTGTGAGTGTTGTATTTTAGGTCGTTACCGACCTAGGGGTAATGTTGAGTCGGTCATGTATATGAAGTGTTGGGTCGCATACGACCTATGGTGAGTCGTCTTAAGGTCATATGATGATGTATGAAGGTCGTGCTTGTTAAGTCGACCAGGGTTGAGTCGTTCTGGAGTTGAGCTGCCTTGTGTTGAGTCGGCCGCGACCTAAGTTAGGTCGTAAGTCGTCGCCGACCTAAGAGTCAGGTGAGGGTTTGTGTGTGGAGTTGTGAAAGCTATAAATAGCGCGTGTGTTGTACATTTTGAGGTTGTTGATTTTGAATAAAATTTCTCTTTTGTTAGCTTTGTGCTTTCATACCAATTGGTAGTTGAGTGTAATCTCCTATCTCCACTTACGTCATTCGAGTGCGCTCGAATCCACGTTTGTTGAAGCCGATTCACGGAATCTAGTGCGCTAGATCAACGTGCGAAGAATCGTAGATCTTTGAACACGGTATAGTGCGCTATCAACGTGTTTGAGATAGCTAGAGTTCGGTATCTTTGGATCAACGAACTTGGGCATTTTGGTATCTTCAACTCACCGATTGCTACATTTCATCGATTGAAGTTTTGTTTGATTAATCCGCTGCGTCACTACTCCTACTACATCCATTTTGGAATCACCCTCAGGAGTAGTAGTGATTAGCCCTTGCACTTAACTGCTCCATCTTCGACTTCCAGCTCTTGTCTTCCTCACGAAAACGTTCATACCGGACCAAAATGGTTTTCGCGAAATCAATCTCGATCCCGGTCTCTTCGAAACTATCAGCGCATTGGCCAATATTGATAGTCGGTTATTTAACTATCAAATAACATTCACAAACAAGCATCAAGCCATAATAATATCTCCCAAATCATTTATTTTTAAATATCTTTGCAAGATATTTTCCTACATTTCAATCCTTTGAAAATAGTTTTCAAATCACTTTTCTCTCTCTCGTGGAAATAAATTTCCACCCAATTATTTTATTTCCACTGGAAACCAAATACTTAATATTTTAAAAATAATTTAAATCATTTTATTCTAAAACATGCTTTAAAACGTTTAAATCAAGATTACTTAAACACTTTATTCAAAAATATATATTTTAAAATTAAATAAAATAAAACTACTTTACAAAATATAAAAACTAATTTTTAACATAAAATTTAAGCCAACTAAATTTTAAAATAAGAGCTACGAAATTCTATACAAATTTTTAAATAAAAATTTAACCATATTATCTTTAAAATAAAATTACTTCATAAAATATAAATATTAATAATTATCTTTTTAAAACATATAATAGTTAACCTTTAAATAATTACTACTAAAATAAATTTGGAAAATATTTACTTTAAAATTTAAAACATTTAAAAATAATAAATTTTCTAAAACATTTCTTTAAAATAATTTTTTTAAAGCCATTATCTTATACAATAAAAGTCTCTTTAAAATATACTTGGCTTTTCAAGGAAATACACTTCCCATTTCCATACCTTTAAAAATAAATCACTATTTATTTTTAAATGGAGTTAATTTTGAAAATTGATTAAGTGTTTGAAACTATGTTTTTAAAAAAGAAAATGAGACTATGCAATTTATAAACTGGGTTTATAAAGCGAATGAGATATCAGTGGATATTTGTCAGGACCCGATTCTTCGTCTTTCGAAAATTCAACATCGATACTCACTTTATCGACTGCCGAGCAATCGAACGACGGAAAACCGAACACTGAGGGTTTTAAGAAAAAGAAAAAGAGAGAAGAAGAGATAAGAAGATAGAAAATAGGACGGAACAGAAAACAACAGAACAACATCAGAATCTCACAATTCGCAGCGGGACAACATATAATAAATAAATGAATAATCTTTAAACAAAGAACTATATCAGTTATTACATTTCATCACATCATATCATCATTACATCAGAGTGTACAACAACAACAAACAACATCAGACAGTGTAGCGGAAAAAGAAATACTATATACTAATAATACGCCATGCCATCCAGCTTGTCTCCAGCAATTCCAGAATATCCTGAATATCCTGATAAACCTTACTCTTGACTGCCCGTGTGAAAATTGGTGGGCACCTAGAGTTTAGGAAGGAAAACAATAAACTCCGAGTCAGTCATGTGACTGGTGTGGGAACTCAAAACAGTTTATTTAACTTTAAAAATCAAAATAGAGGAATATTTTTTAAATTCAATTCGCAATGCTTTTAAAAATGAGACTACCATAAGGCCTCCCGCACACACACACATGCAAACGCAGAATCGGAGGAGATTTCTCCTTATGATAGTCAAAGATGCTTGATACGCATTTAAAAGAACATTTGATATTATTACTAGTGCATAGTGTAGAGAAAAATTCATTTCAAAAGTAGAATATAAATCTTAGCCAACATACGACCATTATCGTATGCCTACTATAGCTACCATCCAAACAGTGGGGCACCACCATAAGTGAATGATAGGTTCTACAACTAATACCGTACAAGATCGTATTGTTTCTTTGGATTTCCAACGAATGATCAGACCAAGGAACTTCCCATTGCCACATGAGAATGCCTCTGGATGGACATCCCCGAGAACCAAACCGGATCTCTACCAACACAAGGCCGGGTTACCCCTAACTGAGTAACAACTGACCGAATATGCCATCCCCCGGTCCTTTGGGACCTTTCAACCGAGTGCTCGTAATCAATTCACACAATCATAACAAAGTGTTTTCAACATGAGTAAGTATCTGGGCTCCATACCATGATACCACCCTTTTCCAGAAGGAAATGCACACATCCTAAAGGGCGCTACCCCTCATAACCTTGCTGCATCTTTCCTGTTTTGATCATTCACGGGGTGTGAGGCTCGACGAAGTCACGTCCACAAAAACATACTTTATTCAAAAGCCATGCTTTGGGTCAACAAATGATCATAGAGATGATCACCAAGATAGACGATCAAATAAACGATCCTATCACAAATAATCAACACAATGATCATTTCACAGCAACACTCAGCTTGTCACATTACCAAATTAGGAATATATCGCTGATAACATTCAACTACATAACCTCTGAGCTCGTACGTCTCAAAGAAGGGTGTTAAGCTAAAAGAATAAATTCTCCGCCACCAACAGAAATATATTTGAAAGAAATCGGCTTTATATCTCAAATTGTAATGTCACACATACAATCCATACAAGTCTGTTCCGGGCTCGAACAAAACCGAAGGCACTTACAAAGAAGTCCTTGCAATCCGGATATTCACAATCCTGATCGGATTCACCATCACATATGGAGAACTCAATACCGTAGCTACTCGGTGCAGAGTCAATCGACAGGTCATCCTATTGCTCTCGCAAATACCGGGTCTTCAACACCGATCTTCAAATGCAATTCACAACGACGTATCACATATTCGGAATGGGTTATACGACCCCATGGTCCTTTCCCGGTTAACCCGAATAGTGAGCGCTTATTCAAAAATAAGTGTGGCATTCAAATTCAAACAAATCACATCAAATACCCATTCAAAGGGAAATATTGATAGTCGATTATTGAACTATAAATGGATATGCACACATCACCAGTTTCCAAATAATTTTCCAAATTATTTATTTTCCAAAATATCTTTACAAGATATATAATTTTCACACTTCAAAATAAATCAATATTTTTTTTTTAACAAATTCCACTT
Source organism: Allium cepa (assembly GCA_030765085.1). Classification (NCBI taxonomy): domain Eukaryota; kingdom Viridiplantae; phylum Streptophyta; class Magnoliopsida; order Asparagales; family Amaryllidaceae; genus Allium; species Allium cepa. The sequence goes on along the minus strand of CM060930.1, from coordinate 69,137,591 downwards.
TCTATTCATAAATTCCATAGTGAATTTATATTTCACAATATCTATGAATATATGATTTCAATTATTCATTTCAATTTATCTTCAAAAAGATAAATTCTCTAAACGTTTCATTTCATATTGGAAAAAACATTTCCATACTTATTTATTCATAAGTAATTCACAGATTTTATTTATTTTCAACACTTAGAAAATATTCAATACACTTAAATCGAGATTAAGTATATATTTCATTCTTTAAGGAATTCATTCTCTTAAACATATTTATTTGGGCCAAAACGAATGCTACGTAAAACATCGTTACGACAACCCAAAATCACTAGTATAGGGATTCAAAATTAAAAAAGATATATAAATCCCAATACTATGCAAAACATTTCCTTTCGGAAATTATTTACTATAACAACAGTGTTATAGTCCACCATTTCCTTTTATTTCTCGAAAACGTCTATTTCAACAATAAATGTTGAAATCTATGGTTTCGAATCTCAACATGTTTAAAACATCGTTAGATCGTTTTAATTCTATTTAAAACATCACATTCAAAACAATTTCTTTAACATATTATTCACTATTCAAAAACGTGAACATACTACGTTAATCAATTTCATCATTTCTATACATTTCATTTTAAAGGATTATTCACAGTCAAAAAATGTGAATATAACTCCATAAATAAATTATAAAAATTAACTTATCAAAATAAGTCGTTTGTGAATTTATAAAACAACGTTTATAAATTTCATTTCTATTTATTTTATAACTCCTTTTTATAAATCTCCTTTATTAATCTATTCGATTTATAACTCAATTATAAACCAAAAGTTCACATTATAAGTTAAACACTTATAATTTATTTGTTACAAGAATCATTCTTTTAAACATCCCAATTCATAAATCTTATAACTTATAAGATTCATTTAATCAAAAATCCATTCTTCAATTAACCTTTCAAATTTTATAAACCTACTGCTTATAAAATTCCATTTATAACTTCAACGTTTATAATTCTATGAATTTCATTCATTTATGAAATTCATTCACAATCCATTTTAACACTTACAAAAACTCGTTTTATAATTCCAACATTTTAATTTATAAATATCAGTTTATAAATCTTTTAATATTATATTACTATTTTAAAACGTCTTTAAATTCCTTTATAATTTCACCAATTTCTTTGATTTATAAAATAATCAAATTTTATAAATCCTATTTTTAAACTTTTTATAATAAATTCAGAAATTTCAATTAACTATTTTATAAAGTCATTAACCCATATTTTCTCAAAAAAAAAAGAATCAGCTTTTAACTATGTTTTCTCAAAAACCATAATTTTATAACTTTTTAAAAGTATAACGTTTATTTATTTAAAATGGATAAATTCCAAAAATATAGTATATTTTCAAAAATCACTTTAAAATCATTTTTAAAATTCCAAATTTGGTCCAATGATGCTACACACCAAATAGTCAATCACGACAACAACGGTATCATATATCGATATGATAATCCATCAAATATCAAAATAGCTGAAATCAAATAAAAACTGTTGAGGAATCTAGTTGGATCCCTCCAACCTGTTTCCCTGCATCCACAAACATTAGCACAATACCAATTCCGCTCCAGTACGAAATTATCGCGGTATATGAGATTTAAAATATTATCCGCTTAATAGACGGTGCAATAGGGTCTCATCCGCTAAACAAAATGCGTAAAATCAATAACTCCAATATATACATATGCCAATATATATATATTGCTATTATATATAATACCAATTTCACTGTTTATGAAATATTCGCGGTATATGTTTTTAATAAATAACATCCGCTTACTAACGGCGTATAATGTCTATTTTAACAATCAATAGATGTCAATCATCATTCAAACATGCATTCAAATATTTTAAATCTAACTATTTAAAATAAAATCGAAACTAGTTCGATTGAGTGAGAAGTTCTCACCTTGATTTTATTTCCATTTTAGCGATTTATTTCGAATAAAATTAAACGGATGTTTAATTTTACCCAAAATTCTCACTAACTCCAAACGACTCCAATCCAATTTCATCGCGTAGTGCTCGTCCATACGATTCCAACGCAACTGGTTTCGCGCGTTTTCGACCTCGTATGAAAAAGTTATGCATTTTCAAAGTTACACGATTCATAATATTATAATTTACAACATAATTTTCTAATTATAAAACCTACTACAAATCTTGGCCACTAGATCTCATCCCCTGCAATATCCACCGTGCGTATGCTTCTCCCCCATCTCCCAGTATCTTTATACGAGGCCGAACCCATCTTATATCAACTAGGGTTTAAATTTTAACCATCAACACTCGACGATACTTCATCACCACACCCCCAAACGAACGCCCTACGCGCGAGCCACCCACGCCCCTAGCACGGTCATGCTCGGCCACCTGTATCTTCTTGAATTGCGTGCGCAAGCTCCAGGGAACGCGGCCCCCTATCGACAAATCTATAGCTCCTTATACGATCTTGACCGTTGGATCTGTAGAACACACTCCCTTCTACAACATTGCAGTTGACACTTTCCTCTAATTGTCGATGGATTGGAAGAAATCGAGGGGGAAAGTTTGAGAATTTCTGGCCTTTGAATTCGAAACTGGCGGCCGCATATTTAGGTTTAGGGTTAGGTTATTTTTTTATTATATTTTTTTATGAGAGGCTGGCTATTTATAGAGAATTTTCGAACACTATTCATCCAGGAATTCCAAACTCCGATTCACGCGCCGTAACCAGCGTTTCTAGGGTTTACCCCGCGTTCCGGACACAATGGAACAGGTTTCGGAAGCTAATTCGGACATCTGTGCGAGTTATGGCAACAAACGATCGATTTAAATTAAACCGATTTAAATCGATTTCTAGGCGTTTTAATTTGTACCGGACAAACGGTAAATCCAATTGACACGAAATTTGAAACCTTACAATAATATCACATTACGGATCCGATGAAACTGGTTTCGTCGAAATCTGACACTGTTTGAAAAATGGCTATTTCAACTCGCCAAATTAAAATTAAAAATAATTCGATGCGTTCGGAGCTGCCACGATCAAACGGTAGCTTCGATTGACACGAAAATTGAAATCCGGTAATAACTAACTATTACGAATCCAATGGAACTGGTTTCGTTCAATTCCGAGACTGTTCAAAAATTGACTATTTTCACTAGTCGATTTAAATATTAAAATATTCAATTTTCACAAATTAACTTTTAATTCGATTTTAAAAGTTCTAAAAATATCATTCTAACTTCAATATGATAAAATAAAAATTTTCAAATCATTTTCAATCATATTTAACTCAATTTTCAATTATTTCCATAATTTAACATATTAAATTATCGATTTAATTATTCAATTAAATCCAATAATTCAAAATAAAATTTATTCGACTTATAAATTCACTTATTAATATTTAAAATTAATTAAATATTCAAATTTTAATTACTAAAAATCCTGGGTCGTTACAATATTTGGAAGGATAAATTCGCAATGGGAATTTATAAAAGAATAGGTAAATGATACCTAATGTGACGACCCTGACTTGACCTTCGAAAATCGAAACTTAAATGCATCATCCGTATTCGAATGTCGTAGATTCAAACGTCGAATCTGGTTCGCCAAAGCTTATAACACATTAAGTACAACAACATAGCGGAAGAAAATGAATAACTTTATTGATATACAACATTCAATAAAACAATGATATAATTTGAATATCAATATCAGAGCCAAAAATAACAGCGGAAAGAAAATCTCCAACTTGAACTCAAAGAGACAAAGAGTGAATCCACACACTATGTAACGACCCCAATTTTAAATTTAATTTAAATTGATAGTTATTGTAAATTTTGAACAAATTTTGGGATAAAATTTGAATTCGGCTTTGGAATTTGACTTTGGATTCTTGAAATTTAAATTCGAAATGTAAATTAAGACAATTAGCATTAAAGTTAAAATAAATATTTAAGTTAGAAAAAAATTTGACAAATCAAATAGATATATGATAAGATAAATTATAAAATATAAAGTAACATATAGCTGCATTCAAACAACAAGTAACAAAACAAAGACAAAGACAAAACAAAATATTTATATATAACAGGTATGTTGCTTGTAAAAATAAAAATAGGAATGCAAGAAAATAAGTGAACATAATATCTACAAACATGAACCACTTGCAAATGAAGATAATATGACATGTTTAAATTGAACAGCAGATGCATATTTAAGTATGAACAAAGAAACAAGTAAATGAAAAAAATAAAATAAGTATACAATGAAGCTTACAAAAGAAGCTAAGGGAAATATCTTTATCTTGTACAAATGAAATGAAAGAATATATGTGTATTGTACAACTGAAATGTGCATAGATAATAAAACAAAAGAAAAGTATGCAAGAAGATAGAAAAAATATCTACATACACAAGAAAATCAAATGAGATGATGATACATGTAGACTAAGTTAGAAACATATGTACTAACTACAATCATTTCAGCTAAAACAAGGGATATCATCTCAGTACATACAAGAAAAAATCATTGCAGCCTCCATTTTAAATAAATAAAAAAATCTTTAGTCAAAAAGAAGAAACCTGAACTAGATAATACCTCCCTTATACAAGTTGTTTTCTTTATATACAACCTTTGTTCCATTCGTTCGACACAACTTTGTAACCCAGAAATTTATTCTACAACTAAATAATAATGTCACCCATTGTACAAACAAAGATTTCTTTCACTTGTACAAAATAATACATCCTGTAAACTCTTTTATTTATATTAAGCTTTCCATCTCAGTCTCGTTCATTCTTAGCTGCGTAAAACTGATATGAACATCATCTTAGAAACTGAAACAAAACTTCAATTTAAACAACACTTCAACTGAAAAAAATCAAAGATCAAAAGGAAGGACTCAGCAAGTAGTTTCAAAGCCTAGTTCAACAGGAGAAGCTCTGTTTTCTCTCAACACTGTGAGTAACTTTTTCTTTTAAAAATACTTAAGTATTTGGATTGCTTGAATTAAGTATGAAGGTAATCAAATATCTGTGTTTATACATTGTTGAAATGTTGTGTATGTGTGATATAGGATGAATGTATGTTTGTTAACCTGTAAGACATCTCTGTTAAAAAAAAAAAAAAAAACAATCAGGACATCAAGTGGTGGATTAAATTCAACAACTCATCAAAACAAAACTCCAGTCCCCTGTATTCTTTGTTCTTTCCTACCACTGTGAGTAAAATCACCTTTTTAAAATTGTTAAGTATATAATTAGGTTTCCTGCTTATCTTTGAAGTATAATATGCTTGTGAATATGTTTTAAAACTCTGTGTAGATATAGATATGTTGGTGTGTGAAATGCTGTGGGTTTGAATTTCTAGTCTCTGGCTTTAGTTCCAGGTTCAAAAGATAATCAAGAGAAAAAATAATAATTTGCCAATAATCCAATCTATGTTATGATTTAAGTGTTGAACAAAATATATTTGTTATGTCATCAGTTTTAGTTCAAAATTTGTTTAAGTTACAAACAAATTGCATTTGCCTCTGGATATAACAAAACAACACAGCAGAGTTAAATTAAGTCAAAAATAAAATGTCAAGATTCTTTGATTGAGGTATATGTATCAAATGCTAATACCAAAATTGGATTTTTAAAACTAAAATCCCAATTTTTAAGTGAAGGGGTTGAGAGCAGTTTGTGGGTGATCGAAATTGGTATTTTAACCAATTTTCGGCGACGTGTTGATCTGGAGGTGTCGGGGTTGTTTGGGGTAGACGAGCCTACGGAGTTGCTAGGAAAAATGACCGGAGGGGATGGAAGAGACGGTGGCGTCGGCGGCAAGGGATTAAATATTTTTAACCTAGTTTTTTAACGAGAAGGAAAATCGTGCACCACTGCCTCTCTCGTGCATCGCGTTGCATCCGACCGTGGGAGGTGGTAGAGGGATAGTGAATGAAGATGTAGCCGGAGCTTCCGACCTTCAGATGGTCGGAGGAGCGGGAAGTTGCCATTGCCAGGTTTCGAGATGGTATTGATTTCGAGTTCCAGGTTTCAACTTTTACTTGAATTCGAGCTCGAGTCGAAATGGAAAGGATTAGATGGTCGTGGGCTGATCTGAGGGTGACCGTCGACCTGTTCGTGGATGAGGCGGCGTCAAGTGACGCGCGGCGGCGCCGTGCACATGCACGGTGCACTTTTCTTGCCTGGTGAATTTCTGAAAATAAACAGAGGGTGGACTCGAGTAGTTCGAGTATTTTACTCGAAGTAGTTAGGCATTTAGCTCGGGGAAGTAGGGTATTTGACTTGAAGGAAATAAATGGTGCCTCGGGTTGTTTTTTTTGTGCTACAGGTTTTACAGGAAACCTGTTATCCAGCTTTTGAATTTTTAAAAAAAATAAAATTTAAAAGCTAGCAAAGTTTTAAAATGAGTTTAAATCCAAGTTTAAATCTGATTCAAGTCTGGCTTGAATCTCAGTTTTCAAAATAAATAAAGTTTAAAATTTTAAATTGTTTTAACTACTTTAAAAAGGGATTAAGTAACTTTAAGGTGAAGTTTTAATTGTAAGTGAAGTTTACAAATTTAAGGTTTAAATCTGGATTCAAACATGATGTGAATCGTAGTTCTGAAAAGAAAGAAGTTTTAAAATTTAAATTGTTTTAAATAACTTGAATGATAAATTGAAATTTTAATTTGATTTGAGTTTAAAATGAAATTGGGTTTGAATCCTTTTAATTTCTATTATAAGATAAATAATTCTTTAACTTATGAATAAAAAAAAGGGTTTTTTGAAATTGTTTCAAACCTTAGTAAATTTGTTTCCATTTTAAATCTTAAGTTTAAAATGAAATTTAAAAGTAAAATTTGAAAGTAAAGTGTTTTTAAATACCTTGTTATTGATGATTTGATCATTAATAAGAAAAAAAAATGTTGTTATCTTTAAATAAATGAAGATTTAATGATTTGTAGTTATTGAATTAATTAAAATGGATAATTAATGATTAGGATTAATAAATTTAATAATTAAAAGTTTAAATCAATTGATTAAGGTTTGAGATAATTAATTGAGGATAAATAAATTGGTAATTAAGGATCATTAACTAAATAAGACTTAAATTTTTTATCAACGATTGGTAATAAATTAAATAATTAATTAATTAAGTATTAATTATTAAATTAAGGGTTAATTAATGATTAATTCAAGGATATTTATTAAATATTTTATAATTAATTGATTATTAATTTACCATAACTAGTAAATTTATTCATAGAAATTAACCTGATAAAATTAATCAGATAATTAAATTGATCCTACTTATGGATTTTTGGATTTATTGATTGGTTGAATTGTTTGATATTGTTGATACGTGATGCTTTGTGACATATCCTGATTTGTGTTCTGATCTGTAATGTAATTTATTATCTGTGATTTAATTTATTAATCTGTGATCTGTATATAAAAGATAAGCGTTATAGTTTATACCGCTTATCAACTATATTTCTGTGTTTAATCTGTGATGATTGAATGATGTTGCACTATTGTGTTAAACCCCTGGACCACACCATACACACACAAATGTGGATTTCACGAGGAAATCGATTAAGTCACAGATTTGTATCAAAATTAGAAATTGAATTCTTGAATCCAAAAATAGTTTTGAATTTTGAATTGAGAACTTTTCAAATGAATTTCAAAATAAAAGTTAGTTTTTTTAATAACTTAATATAACTTGAAATTTTAAATGATTTGAATTCAATAACTTGGAATTTTGGTTTAAAACACTATACAAGTTATAAAGATGTTTATATGGAATTTTAACCATTTAAATAGTGTGGTTTTGGAAATGTAATTTTAAATTAAAGTTCTTTACTTGAATGGCCTTAAACTATAACCAGTTTTTCCTAAAACGAAAACTATTGGTTTCCAAATAATTAAGCTTCCATATAAGGAATGAATTCCTGATTTGTGTTAAAACGGTTTCAATTTTGAAATGGACATGTAAATAGTTGGAAGACTACAAAATTTATCTTTGTAAAGATGGTTGAACCTTGTTTGGAATCGAAGAGAATTTTAAATGGTGAATCCTTTATATTATAAAGAATTTAAATTGTAAATGGTTTTGAAAGCTTTGATTTAAAGATTGGACGATTTTGTCCAATTTTGAAAAGAAATCGTTTTGAAAGCTGTGTAAATGAATCTTTGTGAAATTTGGATGAACTTTGTGAATTGAATCTTTTTATTTAAAAAAAGATTTGAAATGGTAATTCGTTAAACCATTTAAAGAAAAGTTTTGAATCATTAAGTTATGACTTAATTGAAATCCTATATCCATATGTTTAAATGTTGCGCTCACTATTCGGTTTAGCCGGGAGAGGACCTTTGTGTCATATAACCCATTCCGAATATGTGATACGACGTATATGGATAGCATTTGAAGACCGGTGGTGAAGACCGGGTATTTATGGAAACGATAGGATGACCTATCGATTGTCTCTGCACCGAGTCGCGCCGGTATAGAGATTCCCTAAGTGATGGGAAGTCCGATCGGGATTGTGAATACCCGGATTTCAAGGGCTTCTTTGGAAGTGCCTTCGGTTCTGTTCGAACCCGGAACAGACTTGTATGGTTGTACGTCTGACATTACACTTTGAGATATAAAGAAGATTTCTTTCAAATACATATCTGTTGGTGGCGGAGAATTTATTCTCTTAGCTTAACACCCTTCTCTGAGACGTACGAGCTCAGAGGTTATGTAGTTGAAGGTTATCAGCAATATACTCCCAATTTGGTGGTGTGGCATGCTGAGTGCTGCTGTGTGTTGATGATCATTTGTTGATCATTTATGATCAAAGCATGGCTTTTGTATAAAGCGTAGCTTTGTGGACGAGACTGCATCAGGACCTCACACCCCGGAAATGGTCAAAACAGGAAAGATGCGGCAAGGTTATGAGGGTCGCGCCCTTTAGGGTGTATCATTCCCTTCTGGTAAAGGGTGGTATCATGGTATGGAGCCTAGATATTTACCTATGTGGTAGCTCCAATCTCATTTACTGTGTGGTTGTTGCTTAGAGGCGCCTCGGATAAAGGTCCCAAAGGACCGGGGAATGGCTTGCTCGAGTAGTAGTTACCTAGTTACAGAGGTAACCCGACCTTGTGTTGGCAGAGATCCGGTTAGGTTCTCGGGACGTCCCGCCAGAGGCGATCCCATGTGGCAGTAGGAAGTTCCTTAGCCTAACCATTTTTTGGAAAATCCAAAGAAACAATACGCGCCCTGTACGGTTTTAGTTGTATTACCTGCCATGGAATGTGGTGGTAACCTGCTATTGAACATGGTAGCTATAGCAGGCATACGATAATGGTCGTATGCTGGCTAAGATTAATATTCTACTTTCGAAATGTTTTCTGCACTTTGCACTTATAATAATATCAAAGAAATTTCTAAGTATCAAGCATGTTTGACTATCATAAAAAGAAATCTCCTCCAATTCTGCGTTTGCATTGTGTGTGTGGCGGGAGGTCTTATGGTAGTTTCATTTTCTAAAAGCATTGCGAATCTACTTAAGAATTCTCTTGTTGTTTTATTTAAAAGCTTAACTGTTTTTGTTACTCACACCAGTCCCATGACTGACCCGGAGTTTATTGTTCCTTTCCTAAACTCTGGGTGCTCACTATTTTTAACACGAGCAGTCTAGAGTTGGGTTTTTTCAGATATGTAGGTTCAGTATATTGTCTTGAGCTAGTTTCAGTCTTTGGATATGGAAGAGACTTGTTTGTCTTAGTGTATCATGATATCGGTTTGAGCTACTGCCGGAGTTCTTCCTTGAAGACTATCTTGAGTTATTTGTTCCGCTGCTAGGGTTAGCTATTTTCTTTTCCGCTGCTATTATATTGTATCATATCTCTGATGTATATCGATATCTATTGTATCATCTGTTGTATCAGGATGTTGTATCAGATGTTGTATATTGTTATTCATTATTTCTTCCGCCAGGTTGTTTACTTAATTGTGTTATAAGCTCCGGCGAATCGGATTTGAACGATCGAATCTGTGGCATTCGAGTATGATGTAAGGTATGGATGTCGATTTTCGAACGGGCAAAATCCCGCTTCGTCACATTTGGTATCAGAGCTGAGGGGTAAAACTTTAGCTCAGGAGTATAACATATTAAGTAGCTCATGAGAGATAGGGTGAAGTATACCCTAGAATGAGTAATCCCTAAGATATCCGTTTGAATGCCTCAGTAAATTCTCTTTCTATCCACTGATAGTGAGTATGAGTGCAAGAAGAGAACGAGATAGGGGACAGGGAAAGATGACTATAAATGGTCAATACTCTGTAACAACCAAGGAAGCAATCCTTTCTCTATCAATTTCCATTGATTCGTTTTCAAATTCTTTTGATTGCTTCGTGCCAGCTCCAGAAGAAGTTTCAGTGTGATGATGGCCCTATGAACCATTGTAGGAAATCTTTACTTCGTAATTCATCGGTTTCTTATCAGTTTTCGATTTGAACTTTAATAAATATGAATATATTGGAAATTTGAAATTAAAATTTTAAATAAATTGGAAATTTTAGATTGAGTTAACTCGATTAATAGAACATGAAGGATAATTTGAATTATATCAATAAAACGATTTCGTTTAAAACCGAATTTGAAATTCCATTATAATTTCTTGGGTTGATCGAAGTCCGAAGAGGGACAAATTAGTATACATTTTGAGATGTTCCGACTTGAATTTGGAATCCATTCCTAGTATTTGAAAAACTTATAGAAGATTAAATCTATCTCTTTTGTTCAACATCTTTTGTCAATTCTTTGATGATTCCGGGTAGATCCAGGAAGAAGATTTGATATATTAGTATGGGACACAAACTCCGGATAGACCAAATTGTTTGTTTGGATGTATTGGTTGTTTTATTTGCTTTGGTTGCTATGGTTGATAGGTATGAATTGGTTTTTAAACTCAACATTTTGAAATTGTATCCATATATCTGTCAATATTTGGGTCCAGATATATATTACGAATGGTTAGTTATCCTTTCGAACTAACCAATGCCACTACATATTTTGTAGATCTGGATAACCCGAATATCTTGTGAAGTGTTAAATAGATTCGTTCTCGTATCTATTGGTGATACTCTGATTTGGTAAGCCAAATGCAGAATAAATATATCTAGTTGATCTCGAAAGATATTTCTCTCTTTCATCTATCTTCGTTATCTCTCTCTGGCAAATTTCGAGGATGAAATTTCTTTAAGGGGGGAAGTCTGTAACGACCCCAATTTTAAATTTAATTTAAATTGATAGTTATTGTAAATTTTGAACAAATTTTGGGATAAAATTTGAATTCGACTTTGGAATTTGACTTTGGATTCTTGAAATTTAAATTCGAAATGTAAATTAAAACAATTAGCATTAAAGTTAAAATAAATATTTAAGTTAGAAAATAAATTTGACAAATCAAATAGATATATGATAAGATAAATTATAAAATATAAAGTAACATATAGCTGCATTCAAACAACAAGTAACAAAACAAAGACAAAGACAAAACAAAATATTTATATATAACAGGTATGTTGCTTGTAAAAATAAAAATAGGAATGCAAGAAAATAAGTGAACATAATATCTACAAACATGAACCACTTGCAAATGAAGATAATATGACATGTTTAAATTGAACAGCAGATGCATATTTAAGTATGAACAAAGAAACAAGTAAATGAAAAAAATAAAATAAGTATACAATGAAGCTTACAAAAAAGCTAAGGGAAATATCTTTATCTTGTACAAATGAAATGAAAGAATATATGTGTATTGTACAACCGAAATGTGCATAGATAATAAAACAAAAGAAAAGTATGCAAGAAGATAGAAAAAATATCTACATACACAAGAAAATCAAATGAGATGATGATACATGTAGACTAAGTTAGAAACATATGTACTAACTACAATCATTTCAGCTAAAACAAGGGATATCATCTCAGTACATACAAGAAAAAATCATTGCAGCCTCCATTTTAAATAAAAAAAAAATCTTTAGTCAAAAAGAAGAAAGCTGAACTAGATAATACCTACCTTATACAAGTTGTTTTCTTTATATACAACCTTTGTTCCATTCGTTCAACACAACTTTGTAACCCAGAAATTTATTCTACAACTAAATAATAATGTCACCCATTGTACAAACAAAGATTTCTTTCACTTGTACAAAATAATACATCCTGTAAACTCTTTTATTTATATTAAGCTTTCCATCTCAGTCTCGTTCATTCTTAGCTGCGTAAAACTGATATGAACAACATCTTAGAAACTGAAACAAAACTTCGATTTAAACAACACTTCAACTGAAAAAAATCAGAGATCAAAAGGAAGGACTCAGCAAGTAGTTTCAAAGCCTAGTTCAACAGGAGAAGCTCTGTTTTCTCTTAACACTGTGAGTAACTTTTTCTTTTAAAAATACTTAAGTATTTGGATTTCTTGAATTAAGTATGAAGGTAATCAAATATCTGTGTTTATACATTGTTGAAATGTTGTGTATGTGTGATATAGGATGAATGTATGTTTGTTAACCTGTAAGACATCTCTGTTAAAAAAGAAAAAAGAAAAAAAAAACAATCAGGACATCAAGTGGTGGATTAAATTCAACAACTCATCAAAACAAAACTCCAGTCCCCTGTATTCTTTGTTCTTTCCTACCACTGTGAGTAAAATCACCTTTTTAAAATTGTTAAGTATAAATTAGGTTGCTTGCTTATCTTTGAATTATAATATGCTTGTGAATATGTTTTAAAACTCTGTGTAGATATAGATATGTTGGTGTGTGAAATGCTGTGGGTTTGAATTTCTGGTCTCTGGCTTTAGTTCCAGGTTCAAAAGATAATCAAGAGAAAAAAAAACCATTTGCCAATAATCCAATCTATGTTATGATTTAAGTGTTGAACAAAATATATTTGTTATGTCATCAGTTTTAGTTCAAAATTTGTTTAAGTTACAAACAAATTGCATTTGCCTCTGGATATAACAAAACAACACAGCAAAGTTAAATTAAGTCAAAAATAAAATGTCAAGATTCTTTGATTCAGGTATATGTATCAAATGCTAATACCAAAATTGGATTTTTAAAACTAAAATCCCAATTTTTAAGTGAAGGGGTTGAGAGCAGTTTGTGGGTGATCGAAATTGGTATTTTAACCAATTTTCGGCGACGTGTTGATCTGGAGGTGTCGGGGTTGTTTGGGGTGGTAGACGAGCCTACGGAGTTGCTAGGAAAAATGACTGGAGGGGATGGAAGCGACGGTGGCGTCGGCGGCAAGGGATTAAATTTTTTTAACCTAGTTTTTTAACGAGAAGGAAAATCGTGCACCACTGCCTCTCTCGTGCATCGAGTTGCACGCGACCGTGGGAGGTGGTAGAGGGATAGTGAATGAAGATGTAGCCGGAGCTTCCGACCTTCAGATGGTCGGAGGAGCGAGAAGTTGTCATCGCCAGGTTTCGAGATGGTATTGATTTCGAGTTCCAGGTTTCAACTTTTACTTGAATTCGAGCTCGAGTCGAAATGGAAAGGATTAGATGGTCGTGGGCTGATCTGAGGGTGACCGTCGACCTGTTTGTGGATGAGGCGGCGTCAAGTGACCCGCGGCGGCGCCGTGCACATGCACGGTGCACTTTTCTTGCCTGGTGAATTTCTGAAAATAAACAGAGGGTGGACTCGAGTAGTTCGAGTATTTTACTCGAAGTAGTTAGGCATTTAGCTCGGGAAAGTAGGGTATTTGACTTGAAGGAAATAAATGGTGCCTCGGGTTGTTTTTTTTGTGCTACAGGTTTTACAGGAAACCTGTTATCCAGCTTTTGAATTTTTTAAAAAAAATAAAATTTAAAAGCTAGCAAAGTTTTAAAATGAGTTTAAATCCAAGTTTAAATCTGATTCAAGTCAGGTTTGAATCTCAGTTTTCAAAATAAATAAAGTTTAAAATTTTAAATTATTTTAACTACTTTAAAAAGGGTTTAAGTAACTTTAAGGTGAAGTTTTAATTGTAAGTGAAGTTTACAAATTTAAGGTTTAAATCTGGATTCAAACATGATGTGAATCGTAGTTCTGAAAAGAAATAAGTTTTAAAATTTAAATTATTTTAAATAACTTGAATGATAAATTGAATTTTTAATTTGATTTGAGTTTAAAATGAAATTGGGTTTGAATCCTTTTAATTTCTATTATAAGATAAATAATTCTTTAACTTATGAATAAAAAAAAGGGTTTTTTTGAAATTGTTTCAAACCTTAGTAAATTTGTTTCCATTTTAGATCTTAAATTTAAAATGAAATTTAAAAGTAAAATTTGAAAGTAAAGTGTTTTTAAATACCTTGTTATTGATGATTTGATCATTAATAAGAAAAAAAAAATGTTGTTATCTTTAAATAAATGAAGATTTAATGATTTGTAGTTATTGAATTAATTAAAATGGATAATTAATGATTGGGATTAATAAATTTAATAATTAAAAGTTTAAATCAATTGATTAAGGTTTGAGATAATTAATTGAGGATAAATAAATTGGTAATTAAGGATCATTAATTAAATAAGATTTAAATTTTTTATCAACGATTGGTAATAAATTAAATAATTAATTAATTAAGTATTAATTATTAAATTAAGGGTTAATTAATGATTAATTCAAGGATATTTATTAAATATTTTGTAATTAATTGATTATTAATTTACCATAACTAGTAAATTTATTCATAGAAATAACCTGATAAAATTAATCAGATAATTAAATTGATCCTACTTATGGATTTTTGGATTTATTGATTGGTTGAATTGTTTGATATTGCTGATACGTGATGCTTTGTGATATATCCTGATTTGTGTTGTGATCTGTAATGTAATTTATTATCTGTGATTTAATTTATTAATCTGTGATCTGTATATAAAAGATAAGCGTTATAGTTTATACCGCTTATCAACTATATTTCTGTGTTTAATCTGTGATGATTGAATGATGTTGCACTATTGTGTTAAACCCCTGGACCACACCATACACACACAAATGTGGATTTCACGAGGAAATCGATTAAGTCACAGATTTGTATCAAAATTAGAAATTGAATTCTTGAATCCAAAAATAGTTTTGAATTTTGAATTGAGAACTTTTCAAATGAATTTCAAAATAAAAGTTAGTTTTTTTTAATAACTTAATATAACTTGAAATTTTAAATGATTTGAATTCAATAACTTGGAATTTTGGTTTAAAACACTATACAAGTTATAAAGATGTTTATATGGAATTTTAACCATTTAAATAGTGTGGTTTTGGAAATGTAATTTTAAATTAAAGTGCTTTACTTGAATGGCCTTAAATTGTAATCAGTTTTTCCTAAAACGAAAACTATTGGTTTCCAAATAATTAAGCTTCCATATAAGGAATGAATTCCTGATTTGTGTTAAAACGATTTCAATTTTGAAATGGACATGTAAATAGTTGGAAGACTATAAAATTTATCTTTGTAAAGATGGTTGAACCTTGTTTGGAATCGAAGAGAATTTTAAATGGTGAATCCTTTATATTATAAAGAATTTAAATTGTAAATGGTTTTGAAAGCTTTGATTTAAAGATTGGACGAGTTAGTCCAATTTTGAAAAGAAATCGTTTTGAAAGCTGTGTAAATGAATCTTTGTGAAATTTGGATGAACTTTGTGAATTGAATCTTTTTATTTAAAAAAAGATTAGAAATGGTAATTCGTTAAACCATTTAAAGAAAAGTTTGGAATCATTAAGTTGTGACTTAATTGAAATCCTATATCCATATGTTTAAATGTTGCGCTCACTATTCGGTTTAGCCGGGAGATGACCTTTGTGTCATATAACCCATTCAGAATATGTGATACGACATATATGGATAGCATTTGAAGACCGGTGGTGAAGACCAGGTATTTACGGAAATGATAGGATGACCTATCGATTGTCTCTGCACCGAGTCGCGCCGGTATAGAGATTCCCTAAGTGATGGGAAGTCCGATCGGGTTTGTGAATACCCGGATTGCAAGGGCTTCTTCGGAAGTGCCTTCGGTTCTGTTCGAACCCGGAACAGACTTGTATGGTTGTATGTCTGACATTACACTTTGAGATATAAAGCAGATTTCTTTCAAATACATATCTGTTGGTGGCGGAGAATTTATTCTCTTAGCTTAACACCCTTCTCTGAGACATACGAGCTCAGTGGTTATGTAGTTGAAGGTTATCAGCAATATACTCCCAATTTGGTAGTGTGGCATGCTGAGTGCTGCTGTGTGTTGATGATCATTTGTTGATCATTTATGATCAAAGCATGGCTTTTGTATAAAGCGTAGCTTTGTGGACGAGACTGCATCAGGACCTCACACCCCGGAAATGGTCAAAACAGGAAAGATGCGGCAAGGTTATGAGGGTCGCGCCCTTTAGGGTGTGTCATTCCCTTCTGGTAAAGGGTGGTATCATGGTATGGAGCCCAGATATTTACCTATGTGGTAGCTCCAATCTCATTTACTGTGTGGTTGTTGCTTAGAGGCGC
The DNA here is from genome assembly GCA_030765085.1 of Allium cepa. Lineage (NCBI taxonomy): Eukaryota > Viridiplantae > Streptophyta > Magnoliopsida > Asparagales > Amaryllidaceae > Allium > Allium cepa. The sequence goes on along the minus strand of CM060930.1, from coordinate 69,121,001 downwards.
CTCGGATAAAGGTCCCAAAGGACCGGGGAATGGCTTGCTCGAGTAGTAGTTACCTAGTTACAGAGGTAACCCGGCCTTGTGTTGGTAGAGATCCGGTTAGGTTCTCGGGACGTCCCGCCAGAGGCGATCCCATGTGGCAGTAGGAAGTTCCTTAGCCTGACCATTTGTCGAAAAATCCAAAGAAACAATACGCGCCCTGTACGGTTTTAGTTGTATTACCTGCCATGGAATGTGGTGGTAACCTGCTATTGAACATGGTAGCTATAGTAGGCATACAATAATGGTCGTATGCTGGCTAAGATTAATATTCTACTTTCGAAATGTTTTCTGCACTTTGCACTTATAATAATATCAAAGAACTTTCTACGTATCAAGCATGTTTGACTATCATAAGAAGAAATCTCCTCCAATTCTGCGTTTGCATTGTGTGTGTGGCGGGAGGTCTTATGGTAGTTTCATTTTGTAAAAGCATTGCGAATCTACTTAAGAATTCTCTTGTTGTTTTATTTAAAAGCTTAACTGTTTTTGTTACTCACACCAGTCCCATGACTGTCCCGGAGTTTATTGTTCCTTTCCTAAACTCTGGGTGCTCACTATTTTTCACACGAGCAGTCTAGAGTTGGGTTTTTTCAGATATGTAGGTTCAGTATATTGTCTTGAGCTAGTTTCAGTCTTTGGATATGGACGAGACTTGTTTGTCTTAGTGTATCATGATATCGGTTCGGGCTGCTGCCGGAGTTCTTCCTTGAAGACTATCTTGAGTTATTTGTTCCGCTGCTAGGGTTAGCTATTTTATTTTCTGCTGCTATTATATTGTATCATATCTCTGATGTATATCGATATCTATTGTATCATCTGTTGTATCAGAATGTTGTATCAGATGTTGTATATTGTTATTCATTATTTCTTCCGCCAGGTTGTTTACTTAATTGTGTTATAAGCTCCGGTGAATCGGATTTGAACGATCGAATCTGCGGCATTCGAGTACGATGTAAGGTATGGATGTCGATTTTCGAACGGGAAAAATCCCGCTTCGTCACACACTACATTGCTAATCCAAAGCTCCAAAGCCAAAGCTCTAAACTTCAAATCGAAAGCTCGAACCACCATCATGTTGTAATGTAGCAAACATGGTAACTTAGTCAGCAATGCGATCGCCAAGATCCCACGACTCCAATGAATTCCAAACAGAAAGCTAAAGGCTACCGAATCTACATCTACTATTTGATTATATGAAAAACCCAACTCTAGACTGCCTGTGTGGAAAATTGTAGGCACCCAGAGTTTAGAAAAGAAACAATAAACTCTAGGCCAGTCATGAGACCGGTGTGCGCAAACAAAAACAGTTTTATTTGAAACAAAATAACGAAAGAATTTAAATTAGAAATATACAATGCTTTTTAGGAAATGAAACTATTATAAGGCCTCCCGGCTCACACACAATGCAATCGCACACTTGGAGGAGATTTCTCGTTATGATAGTCAAATCGCTTGATACACAAAATCCATTGGATATTATTATTAGTGCATAGTGCGAAAAACCTTTCGAAAGTTGTAACATTCCTGATTTTAAGGCCAAATTAACTTAATAATTAATTTGATCTTTGGAATTAAACTTTGAAATATTTGGTAATTAATATAAAATTTTGAATTAAATTGTGAGGTTAATTGGTAAAATTTATTTGAGTTTCTCCAAAAACAATTAAAATGTAGGTTTAATAAAAAGATTGTGAAAATAGGAATTAATAAAAGCTCTAAAAATTTATATATATGTATATAAATGGATTTTTAAATTGAATCTGGGATTTGAAATTCAATAATAAATATTGTAAGAAATAAATTGGGTTTAAGAATTTTATAAACTAGTAGAGATTTGTTTTCTATTATATATACATGTATGTGAATATATACATTGTGATTTGGAAGATAGGATTTAAGATCAATATAAGAATTATTTTCTTAAGGATGTATAAATAGTTGTAAAAGGAAATATAAATAGGAAATAATATAAAGATATTTGAATTTAATTTTATGAATGGATTTTAAAATTTGTTTGAAGTTAAACCTTTATTCTAAAGACTTATATACATATATAATCTATATATGTGTTTGTTATTAAAATACAACTAAAATTTGAAATTAATTTCTTTAAAAAGTTATGATTTGTACAATGACTTGAATTTAAAATTTAAAACAAGAATGAATATAAAATATTTACCTTTTGAAATTTAATAGGATATATTGTAAATAAAATGTGATTTTGAAGTTAAATAAATAAATATATATATATATATATATATGTATGTATGTATGTACATATTGGAAATAAAAAATTGATTTAACAAATAAATTTACAAAAGCTTTATAAACAAAGAAATATATATATATATATATATGTGTGTGTGTGTGTGTGTGTGTATAAATCAAGAATAGAAGTTTAAAACTCACCTATATGTGTACATATCTTTTGAAATTTTTTTTACAAAATAATTTGAATTAAGGAGTTAAATGTGATATATATATATATAAATATATATATATATATATATATATATATTAAACATTAATGATTGAATTCATAAGTCAATAAAAACAAGATTTGTAAATTTATTAAAGTTAAGGTTTAAACCATAGTTTAGAAATAAAATTTTATACAAGGATATAAACATAAAATGTGTTGTTTTGAACAAGTGTAAGCCATGCATAAGAAAATTAAACAAGTGTAAGGATTTTGGCATGCAAATGAACAGGTGGCATCTTATTCTTTTAAATTGAATTTATACAAAACATGAATATGTAAAAAAAAAAGAAACTAAACTATTCTTAGATTTCAAATCTGGAAACAAAAGAAAATCAAAATAGAAAAAAAAACTGATCATTCAAAGCATTTCAAAACATAAACCTGAAGCAAGTTTCAACCTGTAATTGAGCAAGAAAATCAAACCTGGAAGTTTTTAGAAAACCAGAGCAAAGCAACAAATTCAAGTTCTAATTCAAATTCATCTTAAATCTATAGCATCTTAAAGCATGCAGATTAATTTAGATCAAGGCAGATCTGTTTCAACTTCAGATCATCTCAGCACCATTCAGTTCAAAATATCAGAATCATCTTCCAGTTTTCAAAATTTTATTTCCTGGCTCTACTTCATCTCTCAGGTAATTCAAGTAAAACCATTATTAAAAATTTGAAATCTGAAGCAATTAAAACCATAATTAACTTTATTTTTATTTTTTCCAATCTGAGGAAATGATAACCAAAACAAAGAAAATCTAGAAATTAATAAAGGAGCAGTTCAAACGAATCAAGCTTGGAAAACCATATCTGTTTCACTGTCTCCGTTTCTTTCTGTTAAACCACACAGGTGAGCAAACTAACCAACTTGAATCTATGTTATACTTTGTTTCTGTGAAACGGAATGGTGAAAATTGTTTGCATGGTTGAATTCTGTTTGAATATGGTGGAATTACATGTCTGGGTATATCCATTTACAGGCTGTTTGATATTAACACGCAAGAACACTTAGAAAAGAAAATCATATCTCCTTATCTATGCAAATTCAAACTATAATTACCGAAGGAAAGATAATTGAGGCAACATGGCATTATTGTTAAAAATAATTTCAAGGGCTTAAGCTTCATAATTATTTCAAAATATATAATTACAGTAAAAATCCATTCGATCTGGAAAATTGATGTTTTTGTTTTAAAATATTGGTTATATAAATGGGTTCGTATTTAAAAACAATGATTTTTAGGATAGAAATCAAGACATTTCGTGCTGTATCAATCGAGAAATTCGAGGTTGAATGAAATTGCTCATTTTGTCCAATTCTGACGATCAACAAGATGATGGTCTTCGTGATTGTAACTGGAGCTTGCTGGTAGGACATTGATCATCGAAAAAATACTAATGATTTTTTTTATTTCCATGGCTATGGCACCACGTCGAACTAGGGTTCGAAAGTCAAGCTGGAACGACGACATTCGTAGTGCAAATGCGTCGCCAATGGTGGATTTTGGGGGATCGCGATAAGGGGATATGGATCGTCGAAGTATGGAGTAGCTTGGGGTAGGTCGGCAGGGATGCCGGTGGTCCAAGGCAATGGCTTGAGTGGTTTTCCTATTTGGTTGGGTTTGTGTGAAAAACACGATTTTAGCTCAATTTCGAATTGCGTCGCGATTTACAAATCTGGGTGTATCGGTCGCCTGAGTGGAGCATGTATGACATGTCGATAACTAGAGTGATTATTGGAGTTGGCCAAACCCATCGTACACGTGCATGATATATCACTGTATCCGTTGCTCAAGATAGTTTGGGGAAGAAACAAATGGTCTCGGGTCCGACTCGAAAATTTTGGTGAAGAAGCTCGGGGGAAGGAAGGTTTTCCTCGAGCTGGTCTTCGGGGGTTTTGCGTGAGTGTTTTAACACGCAGCAGACTTAAACCTAAAATTTAAATAAAGCATAAAAAGAAAAGGAAGAACTTGAGGGAAGATCGGGTATTTTGGGGTTTTACGTGAAGATGGGCTCGGGTAAATCAGCTTATGGCGCGGGATTATTTGATTATCACGGAAAACAGTTTTAAAATTTCAAGAAAATCTAGTTTATCAAAAAAAAAATTGGCTAGACCAAATTTCTTTTAAATATTAGATGATTATTCTAGTTTTAAATTAATTAAGAAGATTTTAAATAAATTGTTTTAAATTTACCAAGTTTTAAATGATTTAAAATAAATATGACCTTTATTTTGAAAAGCTTATTTTAACTTAATAATAATTAAAGGTTAGTTAATTAATATAAAGGATGTTTTAAAATTGTTAATTAACTTTTAAAAGTCTAGTTAAAGTTATTTGCTAAAGGAAATTAGTTACTTGAAGTTGATTACTTAATAGTAATTAAGATTAAAATAATTAATAATTCAAGTTTAATTAATCAAGTAATTAATGAATGACTAATTAAAATAATTACTTAGTGAAAGTAATTAAGAATGGATAATTTATGGTTTGAAGATTGATTAATCAAGCATTTAAAGGTTAATTAATTTAAAGAATAATTAATTAATGTGATTAATTAATTAAGGCAATTAATTTAAGAAGTAATTAATTAATTAAAGGTTAAGTTAATTAATAAAAACAATTAATTAATGGTAAAAGTTAATTAAGTAATTAGGGATAATTAACTATTTTAAATTAATTAGGATTAATTAATTAAATGATAATTTATTAAGGGTTAATTAATTGATTAACTAATTAAGGATAATTAATTAAGGGTAATTAATTAACTAAGATTAATTCTTTAACAATTAAGGGTTGATTTATTTATTAATTAAGGGTAATTAATAAATAATTAAAGGATGATTAATTGAATTGAAATTAACTAATGTTAATCAACCAGAATTAGTGATTAATCTGGTTTCAATTAATCAGATAATCAATTAATCTTCCCTATGGATGACTATATTCTTTTGAATGCTGTGAATTGCTTGATATCTCTACTGTGTGATGCTTTGTGATTTGAATTATTTAAGTCAAGCTGTGATGCATGAAATTTATTTATCTATAATGCATTTATGTTACCTTTCTATGATTCTGTGTATATAGATAAGCGTTATACGATTATAACGCTTATCGATATTGATGTAATTGTATCTGTGATGATTGATGATGTTGCACTATTGTGGGTAAAGCCCCTGGACTACACCTTACACACACAAATACAGATTGCATGAGGAAATCGGTTAAGTCACGAATTTTTAATGATTTTTAAAGATTGAATTATTGAATCCAAAATAGTTTTGGAAGTGGAATTGAAAGCTTTTAAAAAGGGATTTCAAAAATAAAAGTTATTCTGAAAAACTTAATAAAATTTTGAAATTTAAATAATTTGATTTGAATTAGAATTCAATATTTGAAAATGAATTCAATAATTTGGAAATTATGGTTTAAAAATATTATACAAGTTATAAATGTGTTTATATAGGTTTTTAAACATTTAAAAAATATATTTTTTTGGAATTTAAATTTAAACCCAAGTTTTATATTTGAATTGCTTTAACTTATGTAAATGTAATCAGCTTTAACTTTGTGAAAGATCATTAAACCTTGTTTTGAAATCGAAGAGAGTTTTAAATGGTATATCTTTCATATAACAGATTTGAATTGGAAATGGTTTGAAAGTTATGAATTAACTCTTTAATTTAAAGATTGGATAGTTAATACAATTTGAAATGAAATTGTTTTGAAAAGCCATGAGTTAATCTTTGTGGAAAATTGGTGAACTTTTTGAAATGAACCTTTTTGTTTAAAAGATTTGAAGTGGTAATTTGTTTAAACCATTTTAAAGAAAGGTTTTGGATAATAAGTTGTGACTTAACTGAAATCGTATATCCATATGTTTTTAAATATTGCGCTCATTATTCGATTTAGCCGGGAGAGGACCTTGTGTCATATAACCCATTCTGAATAATGATACTTCGATATGGATAGCATTTGAAGACCGGTGGTGAAGACCGGGTATTTTCAAGAATGAAAGGATAACCCGTCGATTGTCTCTGCACCGAGTCACGTCGGTATAGAGATTCCCTAAGTGATGGGAAGTCCAGTTAGGATTGTGAATACCCGGATTTGCAAGGGCTTCTTCGGATGTGCCTTTGGTTCTGTTCGAATCCGGAACAGACTTGTATGGATGTGTGCCTGACATTACACTTTGAGATGTAAAACCAGTTTCTATCAAATACATTTCTTTTTGGTGGCGGAGAATTCATTCTCTTAGCTTAACACCCTTCTCTGAGACGCACGAGCTTAGAGGTTATGTAGTGGATGGTTACTATCGATACATTCCCAAATTGGTAATGTGGCATACGAAGTGCTGCTGATCATTTATTGATCAAAGCATGGCTTTGTGAAAAAACGTAGCTTTGTGGACGAGACTGCATCAGGATCTCACAAACCGGAAATGGTCGAAGCAGGAAAGATGCGGCAAAGTTATGAGGGTCGCACCCTTTAGGGTATGTCATTCCCTTCTGGAAAAAGGTGGTATCATGGTATGGAGCCCAGATACTTAACCTATGTGGTAGCTGCAATCTCATTACTGTATGGTTGTTGCTTTGTGATTGAGGGCCTTCAGATAAAGGTCATAAACGACTGGGGGGTGGCACACTCGAGTAGTAGTTACGTAGTTACAAAGATAACCCGGCCTTGTGTTGGCAGAGAGACGGGTAGTTTCTCGGGACGTCTCTCCAGAGGCGTACCCATGTCGCAATAGGAAGTTCCTTAGCCTGACTATTTGTTGGAAATCCAATCAAACAATACGATCTCTTTATGATTGCAGTTATATAATCTGCCATCTCAGGTGGTAGCTATAGCTGGCATAATATCATGGTACCTGTGACGACCCAACCTTTTCTCCACAAAAAGTCGTATCATCTTGAAGAAAGAAAGGGATAGAAAAGAGAAAAGATAAAGAAGAAAGAAGAAACAACATCAGAATCTCAACAGCGGAACGAATAAATTATATTAATCACATAAGTATTACATAATATACAACATCAATCAGAGTTTCACAGATAATACATCACATACTAGACAGTTATAAACACCTGTCAAGTTATACAATTCAATACAACTCAGAGAAAATAACACAGAGAAACCAACACAGCGGAACACTATATATATCTACTACGCCGAAGACTTTTGCTCCATTGCTCCTCTAGAATTCGTCAAAGCTAACCTGAATCCCTTGGCTACTCGTAAAAATTTGAGTACCCGAGACTTTATGAAAAACAGAAATAAACTTCGGGTCAGACATGGTTCTGGTGTGAGTAACAGGTTAAAGTTGCTTAACTTTGAAAAACATTGTAAAATAAAGGTATCACGTAAGACTTCCCACAAATAAACATGGGTAAGTTTTTACCTTACGCTAACCAAAACATTTTATAGGAAATCCGGTGATATTATAATAGTGTCTAAGGTTTTCAAATAAATAAAAAATAGCCGAAATTGTTACGTTTATTAAATTCCATCTACTAGCCACAATGTGGGTAATACAAATCAAAACCGTAGGGTCTCGTAGGGAAAATGGATTTCCATCAATGGCAGGGCTACTGGGGTACCGCCCATCACAGTACGTGGCCTAGATCACCGTACCAAGGATCACTCCCGACCCTCTGCAACACAAGTCCGGAACCATTCCTTACTGAACAGTCCGGAACAAGATAACCCCGACAGTTGGAGCTCAAAACTGCCCACACAGACGAAATAAAAAGGGACATCTAGATAGGGGAAAATCTCGTCCTGCTTGGGCATGACCCACCTAACCTTGCTGCACATCCCCTGTTTTAGTCATTCCCGGTTGATGAGGCTTGAGGCTGCGATTACCATTATAAAACACATTTGTTAGAATGCTCATGCCCACCTGACGATGTTCTGAAAGCATTCAATCCATACAAGTTCGTTCCGGGTTCGAACGAAACCGAAGGCATTATCTCGTTACACTCATTTTGGAATCACCCTCAGAGTTAACGATGATAACCCTTGCACTCTGAATCTTCACTTGAGAATTCACGACCTAACGTTTAATTTGGATCGATGTGGTTTTCGGATGTCTAAATATGGAAACCCAATCCCGGTCTCATCGAAATCCAAACCGCCATCTTTTAAGGCCAAGTTGTTTTAAAGTTAAAACAATTCAATTCTATTATCTATATACACACAGATAGATAATTCACAATATCACAATAGATAATCAACATTATCATCATAAACAGATAATCCATATTATCATCATATTTCAACCAAAGCATCCATATCACACAGCATCACATATCTCATATCTGAGATCTAAAACCATTCAAGGTAAACAATGTCATCCATCCGTACATAAGCAATGATTAGTAATCATACCATAATTAATTTAAAATGAATTAAATTAATTACTTTCGTCTCTAATTAATTTAAAGTAAATTAAATTAATTACTTCACCATTGTAAAACTTGCTTATATAACTATAAATCAATTACCAATTAATTAATAAATCATCCACTAATTATTCATTTCAATTAATCACCATTGATTAATTAACTTTTAATTGTATTCAAGTAACCATCCTTTAATTAATTTCACAAATTAATTATCCTTAACCAAACACAGTAATTTACCTTCAATTACTTCATAAATTAATTTACTATAATTAATTACATTAATCTTTAATTACACTAATTAATTATTCTTTAATCACTTATTATTAATTTATTAATCTTAATTATTCGACCCTTAATTACATCATTAGATTATATTTATTAATGATTTCTAATTACATTTTAATTAATTATCTAATTTAAATTAATTACCTTAAGTAATTAGTCTTCAATTAAACCATATTTATTAATCACCCCTGATTAATACCATTCAGTAATTAACTACCCTTAATTACTCCATCAAATAAATTAATTATTCCTTTTATTTATCTTTAAATTAATCCCTTGATTAATTTCACAAAGTAATTTAGACTTAAATTACTTCCATTACTAAATCATCCTCAGTTAATTACATCCAGTAATTACCATTAATTACTTTCCTACGTAATTATACTTTTCACATCATCAAATGGTTATTTAAATTAATTGAACTTAATTAATTAACTTAAACAATTCATATTAAACTGAATTAATTTCAATGAGCAATTAATTCCTTAATTACTTCCATTAAGTAATTAAACTTAAACCATTTACAATTTTATCTTAAATAAATTAATCTAATTAATTATTAAAAATTAATCACATTAATTAATTATTAAATAATTCTAGTTAATGACCTTCATTAACTATTAACAATTTCTTTAATTACTTTTCTAAAGTAATTAACTAAGATTCATCATTATTAATTACAAATTAATTTTATCTTTAATAAATTATTAATTAATCCTTAATTATTTAATTAGTTAACTACTAATCATTAATTAAAAATTAAAACCCTATTTAATTAATGATCCTTAATTACCTAAATTAATCAGCTTAAACCTAAATTAACTAATTTAAACCTTTAACTACTAAGTTAATTAATCCAAATCGTTAATTATCCATTTTAATTAATTTAATAGTTACAAATCATTAAATCTTCAATTATTTAAAAATAAAAACATTTCTCTTATTAATGATCAAATTTTCATTAACAAGGCATTTAAAAACAATTTTCTTTCAACTTTTACTTTTAAAATTTCATTTTAAATTTAAGGTTTAAAATGAAACAAATTCACTTTAACAAAGTTTTAAACAATTCCAAAACCCCTTTTTAATTTCACAAGTTAAAGAATTATTTATCCTATAATAGAAGTTTTAAAGAATTTAAAACCCAATTTTAAATTCAAATCAATTTAAAAATTCCCTTTATCATTCAAACTGTCTAAACAATTTAGAATCTTCTTTTATTTCAAAACTAAGATTCAAATTTAGATTTGAATCCAGATTTAAACTTAGGTTTAAATATCTATTTTATTTAAAGCTTTACTTTTAAATTCAAACTATTTAACATTTTAAAGTTGTTCAAAACAATTTAAATTTTAAAAACTTTATTTTATTTTAAAATTGAGATTGAAACTACATTTGAATGCAAACTTAAACTCCGATTTAAATCTAGTTTAAATCTCTAGTTCACATTTTAAATTCCAGTTTTAAATTTTTAAAAACTTACAGCTTAAAACCTGTAACTAAAAATTTACCCGACACAATCTATATTTTCCTCGAGCAAAACCTTAGGTTACTTCGAGTCCAACACTCGAATCACTCGAGTTAAACTCGAGCAACCTCCACTGCTTTCAAAACCTAACCAAAACATTACCAGACAAATCACTACACCGTGCATATGCACGGTGGCTCCGACCACCATTGATCATCAGCGATGATTGCAACACATCAAAGATCAACTCTGCAACCCACCACAATCACCGAATCGTGTCCAACACCCAGAAATCACAATCGAGCACCCAGTTCCAAAGCCTGGAACAAACTGGACGCCACCAACCCAAAACCTGAAATCACCTCATCTTCACAACTCCGACCACTGTAGGTTATGAAAATCTGGCATCGACTTCGACTATGGCCAAGCTACCATCGCCCAAAAACTTGCTGCACTCGATCAATCCAAACAACCGTGGTGATCAAATTTCTAAGCCGAGCGAAAACTAGGGTTCTGAAAGGAATCCCACTGCTGCAACTTTCCGATGAATTTCATCACCATCAACTATTTTTCCCAACATATCTGATCGTTCGTTCATCTCCAGGAAAGACCACGAGCACTCCGATCAACTTGATCACCAGAAAAACAAAATATACCCATTCCAGTTCAAACCCAAACTGCTACCTCAAAACTTAACCAAAAATAGTAATTTTGGTTTCAAAAATCAAGTTTTAGTCTTAGCATTCGATTTATATACCTGAATCCATGAATTATGAAAATTGAATTTTAACATATTAAAGTTTTTCACTGTTGTTTTATATTTCCAGAACCAATACAAATTGATTTTTCTCTTAACCGAATATTTAAACTTAAGTCTATGTTATAACAAACATTTATGTTCATAACTTAAGTCTTATCAAGGCTTGGATTAAAAACAGATGAATTTTGACGACGATTCAAGCCTGGAATCAAATCAGAGAGGTACACAGAAATGCTTACCAATATATTCATACACAACCACAGAGATATATTTAAAAAAATATAGTCACAAATAAACTAAACTTTAGAGAGAACATGCAACTGAACAAATATACTTAAAATATTTTTAGATTGTGATGTTACTCACAGTTGATTTAAGAAGATGACAAAGCACTTCTATTAGAAAAACTGTTAGCTTGATCTTCCTATAAATCATCTTGTTTTGGTTTTGTAATGACCCATAAATTTTTAATAATTAAAATTGTTAAATTGATAAAATTTTGGTGTGGATTAGAATTCCACACATGAATTAATAGAATATTTTTCGGAAATGTGAATTTTGTCAATATGGTCAAACTTTGACTTTTAAAAATTTAAAAGTTTAAAATTTTGAATTTTATCTTTTATTTTGAAACTAAATAAAATTCTAAGAATAAAAAAATTTAAAAGTTTAAAATTTTGAATTTTATCTTTTATTTTGAAACTAAATAAAATTCTAAGAATACTGCTTTCCGTTTCGTTGAAATCAGATTTATAATGTGAAAGTTATGTCTTTTTAACTATTGTGTGTAATTTGCTGTATTTATTAAAATTGTTTACTTTAAATTATATAAATAATATCTTATTTGGTCATGGAATGTTCTAATTTATGTTTCCAAGGGTAAAATAACTTGTTTTGTATATATTTTGGTTTTAAAACATTTTTAAAAGTGTAATTGACATTTTCCAGTGTCCGTTGTATTTTTTTAAAAATTTCTAATTTCCAACTTTAATTAAATTAAGAAATTCTTTATTTATTTTTATATTTTTCGTAAGAACTTATTTTATTCTCGTTCTCGCTTTATTTTTTTTCTCAAAGATTTATTTTAAACCATTTTTAAGAAGAGTTATAATTTCCCAAGTTAAGTGGATTATGTTTGCAATTTTCTTAAGCTAGTTTCAATAAATTACGCTATTTTCTTTATTTATCTTTCTATTTTCGTAAAATATAATTATTTATTTTCTTTTTCACTTTATTTCAGTTTGTTTTATTTTATTCACTGATTTTGTTTGTTTTAAAGTGTGGTAGAAATTTTTCCAAAGCTAGTGGTTGTGTGCAAATTTTTAAGCCTTGTTTCAATTAATTCTGATCTTTGCTTTGTAAATTTGGGTAACATACAACATAAAAAAAAATTAATGTCTGCGTTTCATTTTTTCTATATCCATCTTCTTATTTACTTGTATGGTGTGTATAAACTTTATTTATTTAGTGAAGGTTTCTTTTGTGTATATACATCTATATTTATTGGATAAGTAACAAATCAATTAAGATACGTTTTAAATATTGGCATACATTTCTTAATTTATTTCTTGCCTTTATATATTTTTGCCACCTTTTAATCTTCTACCATATCTATTCATAAATGCATAGACGTGATTTTCTCCTTTTCAATCACGTACAAAGTTATCAAACTCCTCTTTTCATTTGTTTAAGAAAAATATACACAAGATTTTTTCCTACTTAAATTGTGCCTTTTTAAATTTATAATTAATTTATGCGTTTCATTTTTTTATATTTCTATTTCTATCTTCTTATTTACTTGTATGGTGTGTATAAACTTTATTTATTTAGTGAAGGTTTCTTTTGTGTATATACATCTATATTTATTGGATAAGTAAAAATCAATTAAGATATGTTTAAATGTAGGCATACGTTTCTTAATTTATTTCTTGCATTTATATATTTTCCACCTTTTAATCTTCTACCATATCTATTCATAAATGCATAGACGTGATTTTCTCCTTTTCAATCACGTACAAAGTTATCAAACTCCTTTTTTCATTTGTTTAAGATAAATATATACAAGATCTTTTCCCTACTTAAATTGTGCCTTTTTAAATTTCCTTGCCCTTTTATTTTCTAACTATTCCTAATCTTTAGCCATTCAAATCTTTTTAAACCTAGCCGCCTCTTCTCATTCACGTGAAATAAAAAAGGTTTCTCATTGTATCATTTGAGTGAGGAAGGAAAAAGTCTTGATCCCTGGCTTCCTTCTCTCTACTTTTTCCACTTTCTTTTTTTTCTTCCCTTTTTCGTTTTGTTTTCTCCTTGCATAGCTCGGCCTCTACCACCACAACATCACCTCCTCCTCACTATTTGACCATGGCCAAGCCCACTTGGTGGTTGAAAGCAAGGTTATGTTCTTTGATTCGTAAGTGCATAGTTTAATCCATCTTTTGTTCTGTTGAATCTTATTCTTATGATTTGTGTATTTGTTATATACAAGATATGGATCTTGACTCTCCACCTACTCAAAAGTTTGGTCGTGCCTTGTCGTGCTTTGCGGAGTTTTAATTATGTATTGTGAGTTTGATTCTAGCTTTTAAAAGGTGAGTTTTTATCACTCTAGACATATGTACTTATATTATTGTGGAATAATGACAAGTGGATCTGTATAAATTGATATGTCATTCATACATGCCTATGATATGTTATATGATGGTAAATGATGTTTATATATTTGTTGCATCATCTATTATGTATTTATATGTTATACTATTCATTTTATACACTGTATCCCACACTGCAAGTTCCCTATCACTATGGGCTGAAATGATAGGCTCAAATGATTTTTATTGCATTTACTTACTTGGGATTGCGGGTTTGAAATGATAGAACCCGGATTTTTCTTTTTAAATTACGGATTGAAATGATACATACTCGTATCCCTTGACTTAGGTTAAAAAATTTTATACAGGCCCATGGATAAAAAAATTATAACAGTTTCCTAAAATTATTAAGTATTTTGAATTTATAAATATATGGAAATTTAAAAAAAAATTGATTTAAAGATTTAGAATATAAAGAGATATTGGTTTTCTATAAGTTAAGATTTTGGTTTTTAATTGTAATGAAAAAAAAAACTTTATTTGGTTTTAAATTTTAATTTGAAGATTTGGAATATAATAAACAACTTAATAATGAAATTTGATTTAATGTGGGATTCTAAATCTAGCCTAGTAGTTGGAATGAATTTTATTCCATGAAGCGGATATGTTTGTATAAATAGGTTTACAGTGATTTTCTAAGTTAAGTTGTATAAGTTAATGTATAAAATGTGATTTATATATATGACTTAACTTGATGATTGGAAATTGGTTTCCAAATGGAGATTTTAAGTTATGAAAATAAGGTATTTTAAATTGAAGAAACTTGTAAAGTCATCATTAATGAGAGAACATGTGAAGTTTTAATTAATGCAAGAAACATGTAAAGTTTTAATAATGAAAGAAAAGTGTAAGTTTTTAATTAATGAAAGAAACGTGTAAAGTCATAATTAATGAGAGAACATGTAAAGTTTTTAATTAATGCAAGAAACATGTAAAGTTTTAATTAATGAAAGAAAAGTGTAAGTTTTTAATTAATGAAAGAAACGTGTAAAGTCATAATTAATGAGAAAACATGTAAAGTTTTTAATTAATGCAAGAAACATGTAAAGTTTTAATTAATGAAAGAAATGTGTAAATTTTTAAATAAATGAAAGAAACGTGTAAAGTCCTAATTAATGAGAGAACATGTAAAGTTTTTAATTAATGCAAAAAACATGTAAAGTTTTAATTGATGAAAGAAAAGTGTAAGTTTTTAATTAATGAAAGAAACGTGTAAGGTCATAATTAATAAGAGAACATGTAAAGTTTTTAACTAATGCAAGAAACATGTAAAGTTTTAATTAATGAAAGAAACGTGTAAGTTTTTAATTAATGAAAGAAATGTGCAAAGTCCTAATTAATGAGAGAACATGTAAAGTTTTTAATTAATGCAAGAAACATGCGAAGTTTTAATTAATGCAAGAAACATGTAAAGTTTAAATTATTGAAAGAAACATGTAAAGTTTTAATTAATGTAATATTGATTAAAATGATAAATGCTTTTTATTGAAATAAAAATGTAAGTTAAAAACATACATGTGACATGTAAAGTTTTAGTTAATGTAATATTGGTTAAAATGATAAATGCTCTTTACTGTAATAGAAATATAAAATGAAATATATATTTGTTAATGTAAGTTTTAATTAGTGTAATATTGATTAAATGATAAATGCTCTTTACTGTAATAGAAATATAAATTAAAATGTACATTTGATAATGTAAGTTTTAATTAGTGTAATATTGATTAAAATGATAAATGCTCTTTATTGTAATAAAGGTAAGTTAAAACGTACATTTGACATATAAGTTTTAATTAATGTAATGGTGTATTTTAAATTGATTAAAATGATAAATGTTCCTTACTGTAATAATAAAATGTAAGTTGATAATGTACATTTGATATGTAAGTTTTAATTAATGTAAATGGCATATCTTAAATGATTAAAATAATAAAGTTTCTTTATTGTAATAATAATGTAAGTTAATAAGGTACTTTTAACTTAACATAAGAATTTCAGCTTTAAATTAGATATTACAGTAACAAAGTTTATTTAACTATAAGGCTATGATAAATTGACCATGTTAAATTTGTAAGCATATGAATACTTTGATTATATAAAATGTTAAAGTGGAAAGTATTACATTCCAAAAATGTTATGATTGCTTAAGGTAACATTTCCAAAATGCTATGACAATTTAAAGGAATATTTCGAGTTTAATAAATTGAAAGAAATATTCAATGATTTGGAAATTTGGGTTCTATTTAAATGATATATTATTGAATTATTTTTGAAATGGAAATGATACCATTGTGATATGGTTTTGAAATGAGTATGATATTTTGGTTGTGAAAGTATATACTATTTTGAAAGAAATTATATGATTTTGACATAAATATCCATGGGTTATAATAACGTTTGGTTGTTAAAGAGACCGGGATCGGAAGTTATCATACTCTTTGCCAACTCCGAAAACCACTTTAACAACCGTGTACGCGGTGGAGATTCCAGAATGAAGTAGGATGGTGGTGGCGTTTCCTTTAAGGTAAATACGTGGACCCGACTCCCGTGAGCTGGCATAAGGTGGCTAAAACATGAGCGATCGATGGGTTAATAAGGTAGCACCTTTGATCGGACACATCCCTTCGATATTATACTTTGACTTTTGGATTGATTCGGTGGCCACCTTTGATTTTTATTTGGAGGTGTGGCTCGAGGTGGGCGGTAGCTGCGCGTTACGCGTTACCACCGAGCCGGAAGCGTAATTCGTATATCTACCCTGGCACTGCTTAGTTGTGCCGTGTCACCTATCCTATCGCGCCTTGTACGAGTTTGGTTTTCTCCCGTAGCCCGTGTGGTATCCTCTGGTGGCTTTCCGATCAGGAGGGACTATGATATTGGATGGACTACTGGGACTATTACGTGTTAAGAGGAATATTGGGTCACTCCTTAATGCTACTTAAAAGTATGTTTATTTTACTATAGACATTATTATAATAGCGAAATATTACTACATAGTAAATAGTTTAACGGATCCTTAGAGGATAGGCAGTCCCAAGCATCCTTTAAGTTACTTGTACCTTATATTACAGTTCACTTGAGTTAGCTTACACTATATAAGTATGTATGTCCTGACTCGAGTGTTTATGTTTTTGTTTTACGCTCGGGCCATACTGAGTGATACAGCATTAGAGACTCACCTTCGAAGTTGGAGCTTTTCTTGAAGATCCAGCTATCTATTTCACTTTCGGTTATCCAGTTGATTCCAGTTTTCCGGTTGGTTCCAGTGATGTATTATGATTCATACCCAGTTATCAGGTTGAGACCTCCATTGCATCTTGTTATCTCTGCTGTATCTTGTTTGACTCTGATGTATTTATATAGTAGCTTCATGAACTACTATTTTTTTTACTTCCGCTGCATTTATTACTCTGTGTCCGTGATCTGTGATTTATTTGTTTACTGTTTATGCTGTGTTTTGCCAAATTTATTTTACAATTCGGTATTTTGAGCAATTCAAGTCTGACATGTGTGTCTGCCATTGCACTTGGAGGGTGCAGCATGATAGGGGGTTCTCGCTTCCTGGTTTGGTAGCGAACGGTTGACTCTTACTCCTACATGTCCCCGTGGGGGTTGGTGGTGCAGTCGAGAGGCTGGCCGTAAAGGCAGAACACAGGTGCCAATGTATGCTACGGTGGGTGTTACCCCACTGGCGCGGCCCGTTACATTTGGTATCAGAGCTTTGGCTCTTGGCAAAACCTAGCATATATGGTATATTTATTTACAGAATCACTTTCATTCGAGTGTGAATCTCTTCCTTTTGACTCGATCCTATTTGAATTTTGGAACGTTCCATACGGTTCTGAAATCCATTCTTGTCCCTCACTATTCATCTTCCTTTGATTTTAGAGTATCCCATAACTCCACTTCGGATGATCTTTAATGAACTGGCAGTCTCGTCAACATTCCGATGACTTGTAAAGAGGTGAAACTCCTTTGCAATTAGCATTGATTAACCAGAGATTTATATATATCATCGGTTTAGATGCTAGTGCCTCTTGTTATCTCGAATTCTATTTCTTAAGATCGAATGTAGAATTACCTCTGAATTCCACATTGATCTAATTCTTGAAGTCACGGTTGACCCGGTTAAGGTTGCCCACGATTTATGTAAGCTTATCCATTCCTTATTCTGTCAATTTAATCATCTTATCTTTTGTTTCCAACTTATCTTCGAATCAGAATTCTCTTGATTTGAGTCAATGAAATTTGAATCCCTATTCTTGCTTTGTAAACCTATATTTAAAATGTTTTATATATTGTGTTGTTTGAGTTGTTGATGTTGATTTGGGTTTTCAATCGATTCGTCTGATCAACGCTATCGATAGGATTTCCAAAACACTTGAACAGAGAAAACTGACACCATATTGATTTCAAAATTTAGTAAATGATAAATTTTGTATAATTATATTATGTCCGAGTTTGATTTTCTGAATTCTGATAATTAATTGAATAGGTTATTAAGAAATAATATTTGACTTTATATATATCTTGTAACCATTGGCTTTGTCTCCTATATAAAAAACTGAACTATAAAACATAGTTATAAATTAATTTGGAAATTAAAATGAATCTAAATCAAGAACTTGAGAATTTAATTTCCGATGGTTTCAAACTTGGGTTTTAATGTTTTAAAAGATATATCATTTAAAGTGTTTTCCAAATAGAGATTGTTTTCAAAGAATTTTTAATGTTTAAATCAGTGCTCTTCTCTTGTCACTGGAAAATAATTTCGGTGATGACTGCAGCATCATCGACATTCATTTTCGAGTTTCGAAGTGAAGAGACCATTCTATAGCTTTGCTACTATTTTTCTTTGAAAATTTAATTGATTTGAATTTAAAAGTATGACTTGGTTTATAATATATATATGGATATATGATTTAAATTTGATTCGATATATATTGTGTGTATATATATATATTTGCCTCTAAATGGTTTGAAGTTAATCAGAAATGCAATTCTTAAATTTACCTTAAAGAATGTTTTCAATTATAAAATGAACCATAATTTTTGAATAAATATTTAAGTTGAAATAATTGAATTAGAAAACTTTATTTGTATAATATTCTATTGCATTTCCATTGTAACTTACCTAAATTATTTAAAAGTTAACTATGTAATTGGATGATATACAATATAAAAGGATTTTTTTTAAATAAAATTTGAGTGTTTATAATAAATGCTATACACTTAAATTTTAGTTATAAAAGTATTAATAAATGTAAATAGAATAAAAAGTTAATTGAATAATATACAATATAAAGTGATGTTAAAGGAACTAAGAATAAATTTAAGCAGCTGTAATAAGTGTAAACATATTTAACATAGATGATAAAAATATATTGAGAGAAATGAATTCAATTATAATTAGGAATAAAGAAGAAATTAATTGATTGAACACATTTTTGAGAATAACAAATGATTTTCAAACTTATGATTTTAGAAATTTTTATTTTAAGATAATTGGAAGATGAAGTAATGAAATTTGAAATATTTAAATTTAACGTAAGTGAAATTAAATAGATGAAATCAATTATTTATTTAAAATTTAACTTGTATGGTTTAGATTAATGAATCTATTTTGAGTTTCAATTTAGTTTTCTGTCAGGTTGTTTCTATTCCCCTACCTTCTTTCTTTTCGAGGACGAAAAGTTTTGAGTGGGGAGAGTGTAATGACCCATAAATTTTTAATAATTAAAATTGTTAAATTGATAAAATTTCGGTGTGGATTAGAATTCCACACATGAATTAATAGAATATTTTTCGGAAATGTGAATTTTGTCAATATGGTCAAACTTTGACTTTTAAAAATTTAAAAGTTTAAAATTTTAAATTTTATCTTTTATTTTGAGACTAAATAAAATTCTAAGAATACTGCTTTCCGTTTCGTTGAAATCTGATTTATAATGTGAAAGTTATGTATTTTTAACTATTGTGTGTAATTTGCTGTATTTAACAAAATTGTTTACTTTAAATTATACAAATAATATTTTATTTGGTCATGGAATGTTCTAATTTATGTTTCCAGGGGTAAAATAACTTGTTTTGTATATATTTTGGTTTTAAAACATTTTTAAAATTGTAACTGACATTTTCCAATGTCCGTTGTATTTTGTTTAAAATTTCTAATTTCCAACTTTAATTAAATTAAGAAATTCTTTATTTATTTTTATATTTTTCTTAAGAACTTTTTTTATTCTCATTCTCACTTTATTTTGTTTCTCAAAGATTTATTTTAAACCATTTTTAAGAAGAGTTATAATTTCCCAAGTTAAGTGGATTATGTTTGCAATTTTCTTAAGCTAGTTTCAATAAATTACGCTATTTTCTTTATTTATCTTTCTATTTTCCTAAAATATAATTATTTATTTTCTTTTTCACTTTATTTCAGTTTTTTCATTTTATTCACTGATTTTATTTGTTTTAAAGTGTGGTAGAAATTTTTCCAAAGCTAGTGGTTGTGTGTAAATTTTTAAGCCTTGTTTCAATTAATTATGATCCTTGCTTTGTAAATTTGGGTAACATACAACATAAAAAAAAAATTAATTTCCGCGTTTCATTTTTTCTATATCCATCTTCTTATTTACTTGTATGGTGTGTATAAACTTTATTTATTTAGTGAAGGTTTCTTTTGTGTATATACATCTATATTTATTGGATAAGTAACAAATAAATTAAGATATGTTTTAAATATAGGCATACGTTTCTTAATTTATTTCTTGCCTTTATATATTTTTGCCACGTTTTAATCTTCTACCATATCTATTCATAAATGCATAGATGTGATTTTCTCCTTTTCAATCACGTACAAAGTTATCAAACTCCTCTTTTCATTTGTTTAAGAAAAATATATACAAGA
The DNA here is from genome assembly GCA_030765085.1 of Allium cepa. Classification (NCBI taxonomy): domain Eukaryota; kingdom Viridiplantae; phylum Streptophyta; class Magnoliopsida; order Asparagales; family Amaryllidaceae; genus Allium; species Allium cepa. The sequence continues at coordinate 69,100,024 of CM060930.1, read as the reverse complement.
TTTTTTCCTACTTAATTTGTGCCTTTTAAATTTATAATTAATTTATGCATTTAATTTTTTTTATATTTCTATTTCTATCTTCTTATTTACTTGTATGGTGTGTATAAACTTTATTTATTTAGTGAAGGTTTCTTTTGTGTATATACATCTATATTTATTGGATAAGTAACAAATCAATTAAGATATGTTTTAAATGCAGGCATACGTTTTTTAATTTATTTCTTGCATTTATATATTTCCCACCTTTTAATATTCTACCATATCTATTCATAAATGCATAGACGTGATTTTATCCTTTTCAATCACGTACAAAGTTAACAAACTCCTCTTTTCATTTGTTTAAGATAAATATATACAAGATCTTTTCCCTACTTAAATTGTGCCTTTTTAAATTTCCTTGCCTTTTTATTTTCTAACTATTCTTAATCTTTAGCCTTTCAAATCTTTTTAAACCTAGCCTCCTCTTATCATTCACGTGAAATAAAAAAGGTTTCTCATTGTATCATTTGAGTGAGGAAGGAAAAAGTCTAGATCCATGTTTTCCTTCTCTCTTCTTTTTCCACTTTTTTTTTCTTCTCTTTTTCTTTTTGTTTTCTCCCTGCATAGCTCGGCCTCCACCACCACAACATCACCTCCTCCTCACTATTCGACCATGGCCAAGCCCACTTGGTGGTTGAAAGCAAGGTTATGTTCTTTGATTCATAATTGCATAGTTTAATCCATCTTTTGTTGCGTTTAATCTTATTCTTATGATTTGTGTATTTGTTATATACAAGATATGGATCTTGACTCACCGTCTACTCAAAAGTTTGGTCGTGCCTTGTCGTGCTTTGCGGAGTTTTAATTATGTATTGTGAATTTGATTCTAGCTTTTAAAAGGTGAGTTTTTATCACTCCAGACATATGTACTTATATTATTGTGGAATAATGACAAGTGGATCTGTATAAATTGATATGTCATTCGTACATGCCTGTGATATGTTATTTGATGGTAAATGCTGTTTATATATTTGTTGCGTCATCTAATATGTATTTAAGTGTTATACCATTCATTTTATACACTGTATCTCTCACTGCAAGTTCCCTATCACTATGGGCTGAAATGATAGGCTCAAATGATTTCTATTGCATTTATTTACTTGGGATTGCAGGTTTGAAATGATAGAACCCGGATTTTTCTTTTTAAATTACGGATTGAAATGATACATATCCGTATCACTTGACCTAGGTTAGAAAATTTTATACAGGCCCTTGGATAAAAAAATTTATAATAGTTTCCTAAAATTATTAAGTATTTTGAATTTATAAATATATGGAAATTTTAAAAAAAAAATTGATTAAAAGATTTAGAATATAAGGAGATATTGGTTTTCTATAAGTTAAGATTTTGGGTTTTCAATTGTAATGAAAAAAAAAATCTTTATTTGGTTTTAAATTTTAATTTAAAGATTTGGAATATAATAAACAACTTAATAATGAAATTTGATTTAATGTGGGATTCTAAATCTAGCCTAGTAGTTGGAATGAATTTTATTCCATGAAGCGGATGTGTTTGTATAAATAGGTTTACAGTGATTTTCTAAGTTAAGTTGTATAAGTTAATGTATAAAATGTAATTTATATATATGACTTAACTTGATGATAGGAAATTGGTTTCCAAATGGAGATTTTAAGTTAAGAAAATAAGGTATTTTAAATTGAAGAAACGTGTAAAGTCATAATTAATGAGAGAACATGTGAAGTTTTAATTAATGCAATAAACATGTAAAGTTTTGATTAATGAATGAAAAGTGTAAGTTTTTAATTAATGAAAGAAACTTTAAACGTGTAAAGTCATAATAAATGAGGAGTAGACTTATTTTTAAGATGCTATTGGATTCGAAGAGACCGGGTTCGGGTATTAGTAACTACCCGAAACCAATTCGATTTGAAATCTACAATAATTCTTTATGCATTCGACTTTGGAATAAATAGGCTGGAATGGAATAAATGATGTAAACTAGGTTATTTAATCTGAGTAATAATGCTTTGATATGATTGAAGGTGAGTAATTGACTATGGCAAGTTAAGAACTCGTAGTAAGGTACGAATTATCCCGGGTTTAAAACAAGTTCTTTGCATTGGAATTTCTTCTTAGATGATTTTACTCACAGTTTCACGCCTGGCCAGGGTGTTACTTTGATGTAATGCTCGGGTCAGACCGACTATTACAGATTTTCAGGTTAGGACATCTTGGGGCTTAGGAGGCGAACTGGGTGGCAGGAACGTATGAAATTTACCACTATGTATTAGAGTTGTATTGTCTGTAGTCTGGGACATGTTGTACAACTGTCCATTTATTTATTATTGGTTGTAACTCTGATGTACTGATGAAAATTAACAATTACAGCTTTCTTGTATAAATTCTATTATTTGGTGTTACATTTGATCCGCTGCGAAATGTGAGATTTTGTGTTTTGTTTTTTGTTCTTTTTCTACCTCTTTCTTCTTTGTTCTAAAACTTTGAGATTTCTAGCTTCCGATTGCTTGGCACTTCTACAGTAAATGTAATAGCGTCTAATTTTCGAAGTTGAATATTTGGGTCGTTACAATAATATTATGTATTGTTTTGTTTGACTGGTCAAAAAGGCATTCACATCAGACCCTTTTTGGTTTCACCACGTGGTCACTATTGCCAAACCATTCAAACATGTATCCTGTTTTTTTACATGTCTCCTCCCATCCTACACATGTTTATTTTCTGTTTTTTTTACTTTTTAAAATTGAAAACTGCCGAACCCTGTTAAAAAAAATTGTCGAATTGAGCTCGACATCTCGCGTGGAGTCCAGTCGATTTTGATCGAGATTTAGGATTTGGTTTAGCTAGTGTATCGAGCTCACCGTGAGGTGATGGTTTCTTCGAGGCCGATGAGGCTCGTGCAACGATTCCTGTAGCATGATGGGGCGGAGCAGCGCGACGAATGGATCGGCAAGTAAAGGCGACGACTGTTAGGGTTTGGGGTGGTCGAGATACGGCATGGCTTCGAGTACGAGAGGTTGGAGTCATGATGTTAGCTGGATTCTCGTGATGGTGAGGAGGTTCGGGCAAATACTGGGAAGGCAAGGTCGTGATGGCAGAAAGGAGGTAGGCTCGGCACGATGTTGACGGTCGGAAGGAGGGGTCTGGGTTCTTTTTAAGGCTATAAGGTATATTTTTGAAGATTTTATTTAGTTATTTTATTTTTTTATTTACTGAAAGAAGAATATAAATTGTTCAAAGGATATATATATATATATATTTATTTATTTATTTATTTATGCTTACTGATATAAACAGTGTTAACTAGAATATATATATTTGCCATGTTATAAAACCAATGATTTGGTTAGAGAAAAAAATTAAATAATATAAATATATACACATATACTTGTTTACATTTAATATATACATAAATAAATAGTAAATACATATGTGCATATAAGATTTTGGAAAATATAAAGATTTATATAAAAGTTTGATTTTTAAAAACTTATATAAATTATTTTTAGGTAGTTTGAAAATAAAATAAACGAGGCATATATATATGCATTTTTACTTGGTAGTTTAAATTTAGATTATTAGTTTAAAATCAAATCATTTGTTAATTAAATGGGAAATTAGACATTTGATAAATATTAATAAATCATGTAATGTTATACAATGTCTCAAAGCGTGAAGAAAACAAGTCGAGATGGAAAGTGGATTGCAAACAATAAAATCAAAGATGAGTTAATCTCACTCATTTGGAATTCCATTTAAATTTAAATAGTTGAACTTAAATTTAAGGTTGAATGATGGCATTGATTGGATGTGGTATATTATATATAGCAGTATATACATATTGGAGTGATTGATTCCCGTATTATATAGCGGATGAGACCCTATGCACCCCGCATAATAGCGGATGACCCCATATACCGCGATATCCCACCTCGAAGTGGGATTGGTATTTTAATCTTTGCCAACATCTGTGGATGCAGGGAAACGGGTCGGAGGGATCTAACTGGATTCCCCAAAATTATTTAGATTGTTTAATACTCTGTAATGTGGTTTATTTGATAATCTATGATAAATTATATTGGTAATTGAAAATATTGGATGCTATGGTTTGATTTAATATATTTGGATATACTGAGTTATCAAAAATATATAGATAGTATTTTTGAAGAGAAATAAAAGAGAGTTCTTAATAAATAATTATAGAGGTTTGGATAAATGAATTGGAAAAGGATAAAATGGATTTTTTTATAAAAATTCTAATAAATAAATTCCAAGTATGGGAATGGAGATTTTTGAATAAATGGGAATAAATGAAATTTTAAACTGAAGTAATATTATTTAAAGGAATAAAGGATTTATTTTTAAATTTAGGATTTAAATGATGATAGAAATAAAGGAAGAATTTTAAAATTTAGTATGAAATTAATATTTCAGATTTTAAATAAGATTTTAAATCTAAATAAAGGAGCGAATATGTAATAAATGGGGTTTCGAATAAATTTGGATAAGTAAAGGATTTTTTTTTAAAATGGAGTAAATTTTGGAAATCGATTTGGAAATCGATTTAGTATTAGAAACTGTGTTTTAAAAGGAGAATAAGACTATGGAATTTATAAACTGGGTTTATAAAGTGAAAAAGATATCAGTGGATATTTGGAAGTATAAATTCACGGTGGGAATTATAAAGAAATGGGTAATTTGTTTTAAAATAAATAGTGGTTTATTTCTAAAGGTGTGAAAGTAGAGTGTATTTCCTTGAAAAGCCAAGTACGTTTTCAAGCAGATTTTTAATTATAAGTTAAAAGTTTATGTGGTTTTTTTAAAGAATGATTTTGAGAATTATTATTTAAGTTGTTTAAAATTTAAAGGTAAAAAATTTATTATATTAATTATAATTGTAATTATTTTAAAAGGGTAATTGGTATTTTGGTTTAAAAAGATAATCGTTAATATTTATATTTTATAATGTAGTTTTATTTTAAGATAGTTTGGTTAAAGTTTTTATTTGAAAACTTGTATAGAATTTCGTAACTTCTATTTTAAATTTGTTTTGGCTTAAGTTTTACATGAAAAGTCACTATAAAATTTCATAACTAATAATTTAAATAAAGTCTTTTAAATGGTTTTCGTTTTAAATATTTTAAAGTATATATATATATTTTTGGGTAAAGCGATTTTAAATTATTTGAAATCCAAAGTATTTAGACTTGGTAATTTTCAGTTGAAATAAAAAATAATAAGAATTTATTTGGCCAGAGGAAAGTGATTTGAAAACTATTTAAAGGGTTGAAGTATAGAAAATAGCTTGCGAAGATATTTTTGGAATAAATAATTTGAAAAATTAATTAAAGTCGGATGATTGTTTATGAATGTTAATTGATAGTTAAATAACCAACTATCAATATTGGCCAATGCGCTGATCATTTCGAATAGACCGTGATCGAGATTAATTTCCCAAAACCACTTGGATCCGGTTTGAACATTTTCGTGATGAAGATAAGAGCTTGAAGTCGAAGATGGAGTAGTGAAGTTCAAGGGCTAATCACTACTAATCCTTAGGGTGATTCCAAAATGGATGTAGTAGGAGTAGTGCCTTGGGTTCTGTTCGAACCCGTAATAGACTTGTATAGGCGAATGCTATCAGAACATCGTTAGGAGGGCGGTGAGCATTCTAAGTGAATTGTGTTTAAAAGGTAACGCATAACCTCGAGCCTCGTCTACCGGGAATGGCTAAAATAGGGGAGGTGCACACAAGGCTAAGTGGCTAGCAACCAATTAGGGTAAGGTCACCCCTGTTTAGATGTCCCTTAATTTCGATTGTTTGGGCGGTTGCTAATCCCAAATGCGGGGTAACTTATTCGGACTATCCAGTAAAGGGTACCTCCAATCTTGTGATGCAGGGGATTAGGGTGGATCCTCAGAACGGTGATCTAGACCACGTACTATGACGGGCGGTACCCTAGTAGCCCTACCATTGTGTGGAATCCAATTCTCCAATAAGCGCCTGTACAGTTTTGATTGTGCCCAACTATGCTGAAACGTGAGATGCAAGCACTTCAACTAGATTCTATTTTACTTTCTATAGACACTATTATATATTAGACGGATTTGATAAAAAATATATTAGTTATAGTAAGGTATAAACCCGGCTGTTAGCACCAAAATTGGTCACAAACACCCTTAGAAAGATTGTGTAGAGAGATTAATGAAGAAAGTACATTAAAACAGACAACAGGATTTAAATTTCAATGAAGAAAGTAAGAACACCAAATTTATAGTGGTTCGGCGTAGTGGCCTACGTCCACTTTGAAGCTGATCTTTATTCTTTTCATTGATACTTGATTATAGATACAATATGCTTCTAAGTACTTGAATACAATTGTAAGATACAAGGAAATCAGTCTGGAACGAGTCTTGAAAATGGCAGAGGTTTCCCATTGTTCTCTAAAATCTCCCCCTTTTTTCTGTGCCCTACCCCTCTATTTATAGACAAAGGTGGGTAGGACTTCCCTGGTGGGCCTGGTAGCTGAATATCCTGGCCCAAATGGAGTGGTTTCTGTTCGTTGAACCAGAGAGGCCGAACGATCAAATGCCGAACGTCCTAATGCCGAACATACCCCTCTTTGCCGAACGAAGTGAGGCCGCTCACTATTAATGCTGAACAGTCCCCTTATGCCGAACAATCTCATTTGGCCGAACGAGATGAGGCCGGTCACTATGAATGCTTAACAGTCCCCTTATGTCGAATAATCTCCTTTGGCCGAACGAGATGAGGCCGAACACATTGAATGTCGTAGGGAGCACTTGTGCCGAACGATACTAGAAGACGAATCGGTAACTCGGCCGAACGATGATTAGGCCGAACGAGATGAGGCCGAATGCCCTGAGTGCGGGACACATCCTAATGCCGAACATGGTGCAGATGCCGAATGATATGGAATGTAAGATGATCCTACCATGCCGAACGCCCAACGATGCCATACGTCACTTGTAGGCCGAACGTTCATGGACGCCGAACGTTTCTTGATGCCAGATGCTCCTAGATGCGGAGCACTGTCCCATGCCGAACGGTCTTAACATGCCGAATGTTAATTGATGCCGAATGTTCCATTGACGCCGAATGAGCTTTGACGTCGAGTGCTTCTTGGATGCCGGTTGTAACGTGACGCCAAACGAGAATTTAACCGATCGATGTGGAGGCCGAGTACTAAGTTGCCTGGTCAATTCCCCAGGAAACACTTGCCCCCCAAAGTGTATTACGTGACAGAACGTGATACGCTTTGAATTATGTATCCTCGATGCTCCGCTTCGAACCTTGGTTAAATCTTCTTGGAGGTGCCTTCTTGAGAATATCAGTGATGAAGGTGTGTGCCGAACGTGGTATAAATGCCGAACATGGTGTAAATGTCGAACGACGCATTCGAAGCCGAACCTTCTCGTGTGCCGAGCGGCTTTGTGTGCCGAAGCCGAACGCTGCGGCTTTGACCGGTTCCACCGGCCATAGCCTCTTCGACTTCTTCTTCCTCCCTATAAAGACCGGCTCCTCCCACCTTCTTCTCTTTTCCCCTTTTTACCACCGCCGCTTTGTACTTGCTGAACATTCCAGTCAACAACCTTCAACGATTCATCAATCCCTTCCAAACTTCGATGTACTAATTAGGTATTTTCTTTTCTATCTAATTCCTCTCCATGATTAAACAGAAATTAGAGTCGTGGTCGAAAAGGTTCGTGGATTCAAACTTTGTTCTTTAGGGCTGAATGTTGGTAGGTAAGGAGAAATGATTAGAGACGAGCTTGGTAGGAATCTGTTGGGAGATGTGTGGTGGTTTGGCATAGTTCCTCTCGCCGACTGAGATTGGAGGAAGAAAGACTAGAGGATGAGCAAGAGATAGTTGGGATGAGGAGGAGCATAAGATAGTTGGGATGCTGAACGGCATGGCCTGGCATGACCTGCCGAACGTTCGGCCCTTGTCGTTCATTGTGGATGGTGGAAGAGAGGAAAGGATTAAGGGTGGAGTGTCGAGCGTTGGAGCTCGACATAATTCTGGTTCGGTGTGACTCACCACATGCCGAACGGTGGGATGGAAGGTTTGGGAGGAAGCACGAGTTAGCGGGGAGGATGCTGAGTGTTGTCTCGGCCGAATGGAATTTTTGCCGATCGACACTTTGTCGAGCGTTAACTAATTCGAATGGTGGTTAGGCCGACCGAGAGCTTGGCCGAACAACAACTTGGCCGAACAATCATAGATGCCGAACCATGTTAAGGTCAAACAACATAAATGCCGAAACATACTAGGCCGAACAAACAATTGCCTTGCCTAATCATATAACATTACAAGGACAGGAACTCCATCATACTAGCATATCGAACTGGTTTGAACTGATAACTTCCAAGTTTCAGTAGACATAAACTTGAACTCAAGTCGACATAATCAGATAACTTCTTATAACGTTTTCTGAATTCGAAACCGTAATCACCGTAAGACAGGCTTTTGGAGACGGTCAGCGATGACGGTCTTCGAAGTCGAGGATTCGCAACTTAGTTTTATATCAGTAACCGTGAGACTTTCAATTTTTAAATGCTTACACATGATTGATCGCACTAGTTCACACACCACTTGGAGGAAATATTTGTGTTGTTGATTCTAACGTCGAACATTTTTCAAGTATAGCTCACACAGATGCTTAGTCAAATTCACTATTTATTGAAGATATCGAAAAAATCCATCTCCGCCACGATTTCTGACAGACCAGGGCCATCCTCTCGACAGGAAATCGCATACATCTCAAATCCATCAACCTCCCCTACACATAACTTAGCCCCCGATGCCTGGAGGCATCAATCTTCTTGGACAACCCTGTCGATTCATGGGCTTCAAAAATCAGTAAAGTTGCGCTCCGACGAATATGCTCCATTCATGGAATACCTTTTGACGACGTGCTGGTTCCGTCGGGGCACGACCGACCACACTTGCCCCCAATTGGATACACAACGTGCAATAAATTCATGTGCTAGGTTGGAAGTGTGCCACCGTTCAATTTTTTTCTTCGGGATGTGCTGCAATACATCGACATCGTCCTGTCGCAGTTGCACCCAAACGGTCACGCCTTCATCTATGGCACTTACCTACTTTTCATGACCGTCTTCTCTAGGCCTCCCTCTCCTGGAGACATCAGATATATTTATATGATTAAGAAGCGGGGAGATAGCCCCTCCTTTTTGTTCCTCGAACCGCATCACAAATGCCAAATTTTAACCATGGCGTGGAGCAAGTTTTCCCTGTACAAACAGGAATGGTTCTATGTGCGTTGCCCCCTTGGTTTTGCGAGGAGATGGGTCGAAGGAAGTAAGTCTTCTTCTTGGAATGATACTCATATTTTGACTGAAGCTATTCCTATTCTAACTCTTGTTTCATCTTCTCAGGTATCAATCCACGTCCCGACAGCCGCGGGTATTCTGAGGCCGTTGAAGCTATTAGAGCCCTTCCCGCCGAAGAACGAGACATCCGAACTCTTATCTCAAATGTGTCACTATCGAGGTTCGGGTTTTTAGCAGAAGGTCGCCAAGTAAGTCTTCCCGAAGGCGTTACTGTACCCAGGCCAGCCTCCAGCAAAGGGAAAAAAATTAGCTGAGTCGTCAGCACGCCACAACCCTGAGGTAAAAGAAGAGGGGGAAATCAAGGAGGGTGAAACACCCAAAGCACAAGGTGAGAATTTGGGTCCAGCCTAAGATCCTATAGTTGAAGTGCACAATATCAAAACATCATTTTCTCCTTCACAGAGGAAAATGGGGTTGACGTACAAAATCAAGAAGGAGATGGTTGGCATGACTTCGAAGGTTACGTTTATCCCGACGGAGAAAGAGGCTTCTTCCCAGCACGTAGAAAGTTCTTTAAAGGGCTTATCGAACCTCTCTATTCCGGATGATCTTCTCAATTATGGCTTTGACGATCCGAAGGCATTCAAACTTCATTCGCCCATCAGAGGCGACGCGGGTGCTCCGACCCAGAGTCAGGGAGAGAAAACTCCTATTAGCAAAGTGATTGGTCCGTTGGGGGAAAACACTAGGACACACACGAACACTTGCACTCCAATTTTCGCTTAGATTTTTGTCGGCACACTACTCTTTGCTAATTCGCTCTTATTTGAGTTCTTTACAGGCGGTATGGGGAATTTACATGGATTCGATCGCCTTTGCGGTTCGTCGGTTCTTCATCATTCCAGACAGGACTCAGGTTCTGAAAGGCGTCAAGATAGGGATGGTGACGGCGATAAAGACTATCATTCTCGGGACTCTTCGTCTCGGAGGAAAAGTTATTATCAGCCAAAATACCACCAGGACACATCTTCTCACGTGGAGCAAAGTAGAGACAAGCGCGGACATAAGAGATCGCAACCTGATGCTTCCCGGGACAAAACTCTGATTCTTCTTCCACTCGTCAGTCCCGGGATTCCTACAGGAGGGGCGAACTTTCAAAGTCGTCTCCTCCCGCTTCTGCAACGGACCCGTCAGTGCCGAAGAGGCTGGCTGAGCTTAAAGATAAAATTTTTGAAAATCTGCTTCGATGGCTTGAAATTCCTCCCGGCTATTCATCTATTCCCGGACATGCCAAATAGAGCGCCCTTGCTTGTACGAATGACGTCTATGTTCAACATGACGCATTTGTTCATCTGGTCGAAAAACTTCTGAAGTTTCCATGGAGTGCCATCATGAAATCGACCGCCTGAAGCTTGAGGCTATCCACGACAAGGATATCATTAAAGCTCAGGACGAAGAAATGGCCGCTTACAAGTCTGAGCTTGTGGTCGCCCACCAGAGAGCTAAGGACACTCCTGAGGCCGTTACTCGTGTAGAGTCAACTCATAAGAAAGAACTTGATGAGGCGGTTCAACGGTGTGGGGCTATGGCTATAGAGAAGGACTCCGTTCAAAAGGAGAGGGACGCGCTTAGCCTCCGAGTCAAGGAGCTTGAGGAGCAGCTTCATAGGGAGAGCGAAGAGAAAACGGCTGCCCAAGAGGAGTCATAACGATACTGTGACGAGATCGTTGCACTCGACTTTTGAAAGAAAAACTTGAGGGCGATCTTTCCAGGGTTGAGGCGTTAAAGAGTGAAGCCCGAGATGAGGGAAAGAAGATAGCGTCCATAGATATCGATTCGCGTCTCGAGGCGGCTAGAGAAGAGGGCAGGGACGAGGTCAAGAGCATGTTTGACCCACTAATTGCTGAATTCAACGCCCGCGTTCTCATGCACCGAGACTTGACTTTTTTGGGCGAGGGCTAACTTGAATCTTTAGCCGAGGCATGGGAGGCTCTGGTTGAAATCAAGAAGGCCGAGCACGGAGCCGAAGAGATTGATGAGGGGGCGTTGATAAAAGAATACCTCAAGGGAAATGAGCCTTCGGACTTGTCGGCGGCCAAAGCTATCTACTGCAAATTCTCCCCCTCAAAGAAAGGGAAAGAAATTATTACCGGTCCATCCGGGGCCGTGCCTCCAGTTCATGTGCCTACCCAGATGGCTAGTCGGTCGATACTTGATCCTTTTGAACAACACATTAGCTATGACCCGAAAGATCCCGTCCTGGGCGTTCATGTTTTGTCTCCTATCCCTGAGGGTGAGACCCCCGTGACGACTGGAAACCAGCCGGAATCTGGTAGGAAATTCGTTTTCTTTAACATCCCAAGTGTTTTCGTGAAAGCTGTCGCATTCTAATACTTGCTTTTCGTGATTTTGTGCAGGTCGTTGCGATCCTGAACCCACTTCGAGGAGCGATGTCGCCAAGGAGGAGGGGAAGCAAACAGGTGAGGCCTCTCACGCAGGCAAGGCTCCCGGTCCTGATGCCCAGGTGATCGGGGTGCTTGACGAAGGCGAGTCTGATTCCTCCTTTGGGGGTTACGAAGTGGAAATCACAGGCGCCTCTGAGCACACATATGAGTTGAGCATGAAGGAGAGGATTGATAAGGAGAAGGAAGAGACGACCAAGATCAAGGTCGAGCCTCAAACTCTGGATCCAAACGATCACTTGACCAAACCGTTAAAGATCATTCTCCCTGGCAGGTCTAAACCCGTAGATGTCCCTCACACTTCTCCGGCTGTCACTCCTCCACAAACGTAGGGTACCAAGGGTAAACGCGGAGGAGAGGGGTCGTTTGAGAAAACAACGGAGTTGAAGAAAGCGAAGAAGCATAAGAAGTAATTGTTACTCTCGTTCAACGAGGGTTAGTTTAGACTAGACAAGTACTTTTGTTTTCTTAGTTTGTGTAAATAAACTTTTGATTTCGAGCTTCAAAGGAGTTGTAATGGAAACTTATCTTTGATGAATAAAACTTAGTTTTTCTGTCTTTCCATGGCTCTTGTCGTTCAATTTTCTTTGTGATTGTGATTCAAATCCAAGCTGTTGTGGACACAATAGACCTCTTGGTTCATCTTCATATAGCTCGGAAATTCTTTGAGAACCATCTGTTTTTTCTTCCGTGCCCCAAGCACTTAGAACATTTTCAAGTACGCATGCTGAAGGCTCGATGTCTTCAAGTCATTTATATCTAGTCCGTCTTCAGCGGACCCGGTCATTTAAATCGTTTATACTTAAGTCGGCGCTCCGACGACTTAGAATACTCCAGTCCGCATTCCGAGGACTTGGAGTACTCTAGTCTGTACTCCGGGGACTTGGAGTACTCCAGTCCGCACTCCGGGCACTTGGGGATTTTAAGTCGTTCATACTCGAGTCCGCGCCCTGGGGACTTAGAGTACTCCAGTCCACACTCGGGGGACTTGGAGATTTTAAATCGTTTATACTCGAGTCCGCGCTCCGGGGACTTAGAGTACTCCAGTCCGCACTCCGGGGACTTGGAGATTTTAAATCGTTTATACTCGAATCCACGCTCCGGGGACTTAGAGCACTCCAGTCCGCACCCCGAGGACTTGGAGATTTTAGATCATTTATACTCGAGTCCACGCTCTAGGGACTTAGAGTACTCCAGTCCGCACTCCGGGGACTTGGAGATTTTAAATCGTTTATACTCAAGTCCACGCTCCAGGAAATTAGAGTACTCCAGTCCGCACTCCGGGGACTTGGAGATTTTAAATCGTTTATACTCGAGTCCACGCTCCGGGGACTTAGAGTACACCAGTCCGCACTCCGAGGACTTGGAGATTTTAAATCGTTTATAATCGAGTCCGCGCTCCGGGGACTTAGAGTATACCAATCCGCACTCCGGGGACATGGAGATTTTAAGTCGTTTATAATCAAGCCCGCGCTCCGGGGACTTAGAGTACTCCAGTCCGCACTCTGGGACTTGGAGATTTTAAATCGTTTATACTCGAGTCCGCGCTCCGGGGACTTAGAGTACTCCAGTACGCACTCCGGAGACTTGGAGATTTTACATCGTTTATACTCGAGTCCGCGCTCCGGGGACTTAGAGTACTCCAGTCCGCACTCCAGGGACTTGGAGATTTTAAATCGTTTATACTCGAGTCCGCGCTTTTGGGACTTAGAGTACTCCAGTCCGCACTCTGTGGACTTGGAGATTTTAAATCGTTTATACTCGATTCCGTGCTTCGGGGAGTTAGGGTACTCCACTCCACACTCCGGGGACTTGGAGATTTTAAATCGTTTATACTCGAGTCCGTGCTCCGGGGACTTACGGTACTCCAGTCCGCACTCCGAGGACTTGGAGATTTTAAATCATTTATACTCGAGTCTGCGCTCCGGGGACTTAGGGTACTCCATTCCACACTCCGGGGACTTGGAGATTTTAAATCGTTTATACTCGAGTCCGCGCTCAGGGGACTTAGAGTACTCTAGTCCGCACTCCGGGGACTTAGAGATTTTAAATCTTTTATACTCGAGTCCGCGCTCCGGGGACTTAAAGTACTCTAGTCGGCACTCCGGGGACTTGGAGATTTTAAATCGTTTATACTCGAGTCCATGCTCCGGGAACTTAGAGTACTCTGGTCAGCTCTCTGGGGACTTGGAGATTTTAAATCGTTTATACTCGAATCCACGCTCTGGGGACTTAGATTACTCCAGTCCATACTCCGGGGACTTGGAGATTTTAAATCGATTGTACTCGAGTCCACGCTCCGGGGACTTAGAGTACTCCAGTCTGCACTCCGGGGACTTGGAGATTTTAAATAGTTTATACCCGAGTCCGCGCTACGGGGACTTAGAGTACTCCAGTCCGCACTCCGGGCACTTGGAGATTTTAAATCGTTTATATCCGAGTCCACGCTCTAGGGACTTAGAGTACTCCAGTCCACACTCTGGGGACTTGGAGATTTTAAATCGTTTATACTCGAGTCCGCGCTTCGGGGACTTAGAGTACTCCAGTCCGCACTCCGGGGACTGGAGATTTTAAATCGTTTATACTCGAGCCCGCGCTGCGGGGACTTAGAGTACTCCAGTCCGCACTCCGAGGACTTGGAGATTTAAATCGTTCAAACTCGAGTCCGCGCTCGGGGGACTTAGAGTACTCCAGTTCACACAACGTGGACTTGGAGATTGTAAATCGTTTATACTCGAGTCCGCGCTACAGGGACTTAGAGTACTCCTGTCCGCACTCCGGGGACTTCGAGATTTTAAGTTGTTTATACTCGAGTCCCTGCTCCGGGGACTTAGAGTACTCTAGTCCGCACTCCGAGGACTTGGAGATTTTAAATCGTTTATACTCGAGTCCACGCTCTGCGGACTTAGAGTACTCCAATCTGCACTCCGGAGACTTAGAGATTTTAAATCATTTATACTCGAGTCTGTGCTCCGGGGACTTAAAGTACTCCAGTCCGCACTCTGAGGACTTGGAGATTTTAATTGTCTATGCGCGTTCGCACGTTAGCCGAAATAACATAATTTTATTTGCCCGTCAAAGGATCATCATTTGTAGAGACATTAGTAATTCATGGAAAAGATGGCTTCAAGCCTTTATTAACGAGAGCATGCTAAATTGCCTTATTACATGCCAAGAATTAGAAATAAAAGCATACTGGAAATGAGTGCAACTAATACATGAAAGAAATAGACTAAGTATAATAATGTCGCAAGTGCTCGTTGTTCCATGATCGGGGGAGTGTCGCACCATCGACGGTCGCTAGCTTGAAAGTTCCTTCTCCAAGCTTCCGCTCGATGACATATGGACCTTCCCATGCGGGATTCATATGAGACGAGATCAGGAAAACTCGTTTCAAAACAAGGTCTCCCACACTAGTAAATCTTGGTCGAACCTTCTCATTATAATATTTAGCGACTCTATATCTATATGCGTCCGCTCTCAAATTGACTTCTTTTTGTTTTTCATCAATGAGGTCCACCGATTCCAATAAGAAATTTTGGTTCGACTCGGGATCGTAATAAGTTACCCGATGTGATGGGACCTCAAGTTCCACGGATATGACAGCTTCCCTGCCATATGCCAATGCGAATGGAGTGTGGCCAGTCGCGGTTTTGTGGGTGGTCCTGTAGGCCCAAAGTGCTGTTGGAAGTTCATCCACCCACCTGCCTCTAGCCTGTTCCAGACGTTTTTTCAATATGGACTTGATTATTTTATTTACGGCTTCTACCTGTCCATTCGCCTTTGGGTGAGCAACTACTGCAAATTTCTTCTCAATGCCATATTTCTTGCAAAATTTTTTGAACTCCTTTCTCCCGAATTGAGTTCCATTGTCTGTGACTGTTGGTCCGTAGAAGGCCAAAACGGCATATGATATTTCGTATGACGAAATTAATAACCTTCTTGGCGGTTATCGTGCTTCTGCCCATTTGGTAAAGTAGTCGACTGCAACTATTGCATATTTCGCTCCACCTTTGGCTAAGGGTAAAGAGCCTGCTAGGTCGATCCCCCACATCGCAAATGGCCTAACCATTTGTGCGAGTTCCATTGGCGGAGCTCTCGGGATTTTTGCATATATCTGGCATTTATCACATTTTCTCACATAGTCTGCAGCATCTCGATTGACAGTCGGCCAATAGTATCCGTAATGGAGGATTTTCTTTGCTAACGTTTGCCCCCTAGTGTGTTCACCGCACTCTCCCTCATGAACTTCCTTTAATACTTGTTTTATGTCATCATGGGCCACGCACCGGAGTAAGGAGATCGAGAATCCCCTCCGATACAATATCCCATCATGTATTACATAACGCGAAGCCGTAGAAGGACTTGGCGTCTTTCGTTCCTCTTTTTAGGTAAATCCCCTTGTAGCAAGTACTGTCTGATCGGGGTCAACCATGATTCCTTCTTAGGTTTAGTTTCTAACATGAGATCTATCTCCATCATCTCTATACTCGGAGCATGGAGGGTCTCAACAGGGAATAATCCCATTTGCTGTGCATCGCTAGTGCTTGCGAATTTTGCCAACGAATCGACTTCTCTATTTTGTTCGCGCGGGACATGCGAGATGTCGTAATGTTCCAGATTCACTAGTAGCTCTTGAACACGAGCAATGTATAGAGCCATTCTCTGTCCCTTCGCTTGATAGTCTCCCCGCACCTGATATACTACTAGTTGCGAGTCACAGAAGATTTCAATTGACTTCACTCCCAGTTCGTTAACAAGTCTCAGGCCAGCAATCAATGCTTCATACTCGGCTTCTTTATTTGTCGTTGCAAACTCAAGCTTCAAAGCGTAGCAAATTGATCGGTCCTCCGGAGTCACAAGGACTACGCCAGACCCCGCGCGACGGTCGTTAGATGCACCATCGGTGTACATCTTCCATCGAACGGGAAGTATGACACTATGACTGCTAGGTTCATCTCGCATAGTGAATTTAGCAAATGAAGTCAGCTAGTGCTTGTCCTTGTATGGCCCTTCGCGGCAGATAGGTAATATCGAACTGACTTAACTCAATATTCCATTTCAGCATCCTTCCGGAAGTTTCCGGTCGTTGGAGTACCTATCGCAAGAGTTGGTCAGTGTAGACACCGATTGAGTATGCCTGAAAGTAGGGGCGAAGCTTGTGTGATGCAATCACCAAGCAATAGGCTAGTTTCTCAATCTTTGGATAATTTCTTTCCACCCCTGTCAAGCGTTTACTGACATAGTAAACTGGCTTTTGAATCCAGTCTTCCCCGCGAACCAAAGCTGTACTGATAGCATGCTGGGATACCGCCAAGTATACAGACAACATTTCGTGGTCTATTGGCTTTGACAGTATAGGAGGACTTTCTAAGTGCCTTACCAGAGCCCGAAATGCTTCCTCATAGTCGGATGTCCATTTGAAGTTTCTCTTTCCTTTTTTATAATGTCGAAGAAGGGAATACACTTGTTTGTAGCTCTGGATATGAACCGGCTTAGCGTAGCCACTTTTCCATTCAGGCTTTGCACCTGCTTTATGGTTCTGGGTACTTATATATCTCGGATAGCCTAGATCTTCTCTGGGTTGGCCTCGATTCCCGGCGCATTCACAATGAATAACAGAAACTTTTCTGATGCTACGCCGAATGAACACTTCAACGGATTGATCTTCATTCCATAATGCCTGAGTATGTCAAACATCTCCGCCAAGTCTCGGATGTGGTTGTTTGACTGCCATGACTTCACGAGCATGTCATCCACATGACTTCCACTGTTTTACCAATCTGATCTTTGAACATTAGATTCACCAGGCGTTGATAAGTCGCTCCTGCGTTCTTCAATCCAAATGGCATTACTACAAAGCAATACAGTCCCATGTTCGTGACAAAACTAGTGTGTTCTTGGTCTGGGAGGTGCATTGGGATTTGATTATATCCAGAGTACGCATCCATAAATGATAATAACTCATGTCCGGCAGTTGAGTCGACCAGCTGGTCAATCCTAGGCAACGAGAAACTATCCTTATGGCATGCTTTGTTTAAATCAGAATAATCAACACAGGTCCTCCATTTTCCATTTTCTTTCTTCACTAGCATCGGGTTAGATACCCATTCAGGGTAGAGGGCGTCGTGGACGAACCCGTTGGCTTTGAGTTGGTCCACCTCCTCTTTGAGAGTCGCAGACCTCTCTGGGTCCATGCCTCTCCTTTTTTGTTTCACAGGTACATGTTTCGGGTCTATGTTCAACATATGACTAACGATCGCAGGAGAAATCCCGCACATATCAGAATGTGTCCAGGCGAAAACATCAAGATTCGCTCGGAGGAAATCAGTAAGGTTCTCAGCGGCCAAAGAGTCGAGTTGCGACCCAATTTTAAGAACTCGTGATGGGTTGCTCCGACTAACTGGGATGTCAATTGTGAGTTCGTCCGGTGCTGCATTGGTTTCCCTGGGTTCCCCATCATCGTCTCTCGGATCTATGTCCCTATAGATCCGAGAATGTTGCACGAGCCAGGGCTCGGGCGCTACTTGTCAATCATCAATATTTCGGTTGTGGACGGAGCGGTCCGCAACCTTTCCTTTCCCTCTACAATGAGCCTCTCTCAGCTCAGCCACATAACACGCACGTCCGGTCGCCTGATCGCCGTGCACCACTCCAACACCGCTGTCTGTGGGAAATTTTAATGTCAGACACCAAGGGGCCATTGCTGCCCTAAATTCTGCCAAGGCTGGACATCTTAGAAATACGTTATATGGAGAGTCAACGTCCAACACTATGAATGGTAGGATTCGCACCCTCATACGCTCGCCCTGCCCTAGTTCAACTGATAACTCCACATATCCCACTGCATCCGTTGCTGCGCCATTAAAGCCATGGATTCTGGCATTGGATGGTTTCAAATCCTTAGCTTCCAGTTTCATTTGGTCATATGCCTTCTTGAAGATGATGTTAACGGAGTTTCCACAATCAATTAGAATTCTCTTCACATACGCCAGCCCGATTGTCGCAGATATGACCATCGGGTCGATGGTAGGGGCCTCCACCTTGTCCGCATCTCAGCTCCTGAATACGATATCATCATTCATCGTGCGCTGCTGCTTTGCAAGAGTCCCATCCTCCACATTCGAATAACACTCATACTCCGCATGTCTTAAAGAGTTAGCATATCGCTCCATCTCCTGCCAATTCTTATCTCCAGGATGAGGTCCGCCAGCAATCGTGTTAATAACCAATCTGCCCACAGTTCAAGTAGGTTGTTCTGATTGGTGTGGGTCGGCCCAAGTCCAGGGTCCGATGTTTCTTGCCTTCCGTCCTGTGGGTCTTTGACAAATTCCTACAGCTTTTTCTGTTTAATCAGCTTTTCTATAGCATCATGGAGGTGTCTGCACTCCTCCGTGTTGTGCCCATAAAACTCGTGAAAACGGCAATACTTCCCATTCCGCTTCTGTTCCTCCGTCGATTCCTTTGGACGTGGATTTCTATATTGGAAAGTGTTGCAAGTTGATAAATAGATGTTTTCAAGAGATGCGTTCAACGGGGTGTATGCATTGTAGGTTGAGATCCTTGATTTCCATCTCCCTGTTTCTCTTTTCTTTCCGAGATTTCCACCTCCGGATCCTTTAGACTGCCCAGGCTTGTTTTGGATGTTAACTTGAGTTTTTCCAGAATTATCTCCGGTATGTTTCACGGCGGTGTTACTTTTCACAGACTCTTGAACGGGCCCTGGTGCCTTGTCTCGCCTTGTCCACCGAGCTTCCTCCCTTTTTATGAACTGATGAGCTTTCGAATAAAAACATTCCAGCGTACCTGGGGGCTTCCCCGCCAACCAATCTGCAAACTCAGAATCCAGATCCACTCCACGCATTACTGCCATCAAAATCACGTGGTCATTAGGATTGCTCACCTCGGTAGCAGCAATATGAAACCTTTGCAAGTATGCTTTTAATAACTCTCCCGGAACTTGGATTATGCTTGATAAGGACATCACGTCCTTTGGGCGAGTGGTGTGTATCCTGAATTGTTCTATGAATTTCGTTGCTAATTCGTCAAAGCTAGATATAGATCGAGGTGGGAGTCGAGTAAACCACATGGTGGCAATACAAGACAAAGTGATTGGGAAGCACCTACACTTGGTCGCATCATTGGCTCTTGCAGAATCCATCATCCATCCATACCTCATCACATGTTGCTTGGGATCATTTTTCCCCTCATAGGCTGGGATAGTTGGCATATTGAACTTCTTGGTGTATTCAGCCTGCAGGATACCATCCGTAAAGGGGGTATGGCTTCTGGTCACTCCCCAATCTTCATTGGTCAAGCCTTGGTTTTCTCTCATCAACTGCCTGACCATAGCTGTTAAGTCCGGAGTTTGTATGGAGGATGGAAGGTTGGGTTCCGTTCCACGGGACCATGCGGGTTGATGTCCCGCCTGATTTGGGTCTTGGAGATTCGGGTGTCTGGTCTCTTCGCGGGCTTGATTCCCAACACCTGCTTGTGCACCTTCATCCTTAAGGCGTCAACGCCTAGGAGGTTCGTCAGCTGAGGTTGAGCTATCAGATTCAGAATAAGGGGCAGGGTTACCTCCAACATTATGGCAGTGCTGTTGAGCGAGCTGAGTCATGAGGTTAGTGTTGGCTGGAATCTGTTTAGCAAGCTGCCTTCTACTATCCTTGAGTTATCTTATCAAATCATTGAACTCCATTCTGGAAACGACTTCCGCTTGGATTTGGGTGGAGGGCCCTGCACCTCGGTTGTTTGCTGATTTCCACGTCCAACTTGTTGTACGCTAGCAGTTTCATGGACATCTGCATAATGAGAGGCCGATCTGGTTCGTGGTCTCCCCATGGTAGAATTGTTGGTTATAACTCTGAGTAAAATCAACAGATGCCATGTCAATGATTTTGGATCTCCTTCGGGGATTTATGCAATCCAGTAGCTACAAAACAGATCCTAATAGCTTGAGAATTCAATTCTCGGTGAAAGCACCAATATGTTAGCACCAAAATTGGTCACTAACACCCTTAGAAAGATTGTGTAGAGAGATTAATGAAGAAAGTAAATTAAAATAGAGAACAGAATGTAAATTTCAATGCAGAAAGTAAGAACACCAAATTTATAGTGGTTCGGCGTAGTAGCCTACATCCACTTTGAAGTTGATCTTTATTCTTTTCATTGATACTTGATTACAGATACAATCTGCTTCTAAGTACTTGAATATAGTTGCAAGATACAAAGAAATTAGTCTGGAACGAATCTTGAAAATGGCAGAGTTTCCCTAGTGTTCTCTAAAATCTCCCCCTTTTTTCTGTGCCCATGCCCCTCTATTTATAGACGAAGGTGGGTTGGACTTCCCTGGTGGGCCTAGTAGCTGAATATCCTGGCCCAAATGGAGTGGTTTCTGTGCGCCGAACCAGAGAGGCCGAACGATCAAATGCCGAACATCGCAATGCCGAACGTACCCCTCTTTGCCGAACGAAGTGAGGCCGGTCACTATGAATGCTGAACAGTCCCCTTATGTCAAACTATCTCCTTTGGCCGAACGAGATGAGGCCAGTCACTATGAATGCTGAACAATCCCCTTATGCCGAACAATCTCCTTTGGCCGAACGAGATGAGGCTAAACACATTGAATGCCGTAGGGAGCACTTGTGTCGAACGATGCTAGAAGATGAATCAGTAATTCAGCCGAACGATGGTTAGCCAGAACGAGATAAAGCCGAATGCTCTGAGTGCCGGACACATCCTAATGTCGAACATGGTGCGGATGCCGAACGATACGGAATGTCAGATGATCCTACCATGCCGAACGCCCAGCGATGCCGGATGTCGTACGTAGGCCGAACGTTCATGGATGCCGAACGTTTCTTGATGCCGGATGCTCCTAGATGCCGAGCGTTGTCCCATGCCGAACGGTCTTAACATGCCAAACGTTTATTGATGTCGAACGTTCCATTGACATCGAATGAGCTTGTACACCGAGTGCGTCTTGGATGTCGGTCGTAACGTGATGCCGAACAATAATTTAATCGATCGATGGGGAGGCCGAGTACTAAGTTGCCTGGTCAATTCCCCAGGAAACACTGGCACATTTATTTATGGCGTGATCTTAAGAGATACCCTTGATTTTCAAAGGATTTTGAAAACTTTAATAATCCAACTGTGTGTATTTTCTAACGCTGGTTTTCTAGACTGACTCCAGTGTCATTTAACTATAATGTCGGGCAGACCGAGTGTTATAGAGTGCAGATTCTGGATGGACTGCTATGGAGATTAGAAGACGAGCTAGATGATGAGACGTATCACATGTATTTGATGTATTATCCGCTGTGTATGGCTTGCGGCTAATTCATTTTCTTTGTGGACAAGTTATCATAACTGTTCAGTGTTGTATTTTGTTAAAGTTGTACTCTGATGATGTATATATAAAAACTGATATAGTTTCTTTTGTATAAAAATCAGTTGTTATCTATTATGTTTTATTCTACTGTGATGGTTAGATTTTGTTCTTTTTTTGTTTTCTCTTCTTCTATCTCCATCTTCTTTAACCCTAATGGTTTGTTTTTCTGGCATTCGATTGTTCGAAATTCGATACAGTGGACGTATTGATGTCGATTTGCGAGCGTCGAAAAATCGGTTCGTTGCAGATTGGTATCAGAGCTGAAGGTTAAGCAAGAACCTTGGCTCTGGTGGGAATTACTCATTGAAATAGAGACCGTAGTGCTCTAAAATGAGATTGAGTATATTAATAGATATGAGCGCGTATTTGTTAGTGAATATAAAAATTGTTTTATATTATGTTGACTTATTGGTTGAGTGTTTATAGATTTTGGTCAGTGTAGTCTGGCCAACTGTGTCGATAGTGATTTCTAAACTCTTAAACAAGATAAACCGACAAAGTATTATTTTAAAATATGGTAAATTAAATAATTTTGCCCAAACTAATTTTGTATATACAAGGAACAATTTTCCGTAAGTTATAATAGTTATATATGGTTGCTTAGTTGTTAGGAAGTGATAATATTAAATTGTTATCATTATTGTGTGGAAATTGAACTAGAAATTAAAATTTTAACCAAAGGTTAAGGAATAAATTTATATGACAAAATGGGATTTGTAAATGTAAATTAAAAATATGGTTTATAATTGGAAATGAAACAAAAAAATTGCAGAGTAATTTTTCAATATGGATTCAAAGGATTTGGCATTTGAAATTTGAGAAATTTAATTCCTTTTGAATTTGAAAATGATTTTCAAAGGTTTGAAGGAACGATGGTGATATTATTTGAGAATATTTTTGAATTAGATGAGAAATCTGGTGAGATTTGGGATAAAAAATATTGGAAAAAGTTTTTAAAAGATTAAAAGCACTAAACTCTTTTCCATCGCTAGAAAATAACTTCTGTGATGACTGCAGCATCATCGATGATCATTTTCGAGTTTCCAATGGAGGAATTGCTACCTAAATGTTTTAAATTGGAGTTGTTTGCAAAACTGTGTTTGGTTTCAAAATTCGAAAGATAATTTGATATGCAAGTGTATTATATATATAATTGATTTCAAAATTATTTTGAAATAATTAAGTGATTGTGAAAGACTCTAGAGTTTAATTAAAAATATTTAAGTAATGGGTTTAAACTCTGGAAGTTTAACTAAAAATGTTAATGGATTATATACAGATTTGGAAACTTATAAGTTGGAAACTGCTTGGAATGGAATCAAAATAAGTTGGAAGATAAGCTAATTAATTGAGGTGAATTAAAAGAAGTTAGAAAGTGGAATTTAAATAAGTAGGAAACTGATGGAAGTTAAAAATTCGAATTGAATTGGAATGTAACTGAATCTATTAAATAAAAGTACAAATTTATTTTATTGGAAGTAAATTTATGGGAGAACAAATTTATTTAAATTTGTAAGTAATAGAATTAGAATTAAAGTTGAATATTGGAATTAATTTAAATTGTGTCAAGGAAAGTGAATTGTAAATTTGCTCAAAGGAACTAAAAAAAGAGCAAAAGTTTAGAAATAAACTTTTTCTTTAGATTTGAAATTAAATTTGAAAATGAAGTGATAAATAAAATTAGTAAGTTAAATTTGATTGAAAATGAATTAAGCTAGGGAAGTAAACCCATTAGATGAAATAAATTAGAAAGATCAGTAAATGAATGAAATTAAGTGGGAAAACTTTTATAAGTTTAAAATTTTGAATTGAAGTGGAATGTAAGAGAAATTAAGTTAAATAAGAATGAGCTTTGAGGAAGTAATTAATGAAAGTAAGTTTATTAAAATGAAAACAAATGTATAGAGTAACAAATTAATTTACATTTGTAAGCAAATGATTTGAAATTGGAATATTGGAATCAAACTGAATTATATTAAGTAAGGAGGAAGTGAAGAATTTGTTCAAGTGGTCTAAAAGAATAAAGTTCTAAGAATTAAAATTTATTGGAAATTGTAATAAATTAGTAAGTAGAACTAATTAAAGAAATGATAATTAAATATGGATTGAAATGAATTGAATTCAGGGTGGAATTGAAAATTTAAATTAAATGAAAATAGATGTTAAAGCTTAAGTGATGTAGTAAAAATAAATATAAGAAGTATACAAAATATTTATATTGGACTTAAGAAATGAACAATGAAATTCCCAGGTAAAATTGGTATTGGAAATACTAAGTTAGAAATGGATGAAGGTTTAATAAGGTGTGTGAGATGATAAGTAGATGGAATTCAAAATGAATGTGAATAAAAGGGAAGTGATATAGCTAATAATAAATTAAGATAAATATGCAGGATATACATATATTATTTAATTAGCATAGCGATTTGATCCAGATTTGAGCACAGAATTTCGAGCTAGTTATATCGATCCGAGTTGGGATTTTTCACTCGATTTTCGACGACGAACCCTGAATATGGATTTTTGATTGGTTCTGGAAATTTCTATCATAGTTTAGGACTATGCAAGGAGAATGACGGTTTCTGATCAAGGAACCAGATCTGAGTCCGCACTAGGAAGTCGGGTGGACGATACTAGTTCGAAATTGAAATTGTGTGATCGAGTGAGCGATCAGATTTGGTATTGCGTACGATTGATATACGGACATCGTACGGGCTTGAATGAAATGAATATTGAAAATTTTGTAAGGCGATATGTAAAATATATTTGACTGCACTACTAAACATTATTGGTGGATAAGTATAGGTATCTAAAGGCAAGGATAAATGGATGTTTCTAAATTTCAGAAGATAAATTGAAATTGCTCGACAAAAAGGTATGTATTTAAATTTCTATATGAAATTTGATGATTTTCTGGTCTAACCACTTGGCATTTTGTTTTCTTTTGAAGTTTGGGGGCCCCGTAGAGGCATTTTGTAGTTGTACTGATCTAGCCGCGCAAAGGAGACGTTGGCGAAATTTTTCGGAAATTTAGGGAGTTAAAAAAATTTAAGGAAAATTTTGATAATTTAAATTTGAATTGTTGAGTAGAAAAATTTGTTTGGAACTTATGGTTGAGTTTGGGAAGTTAGTAAGAGTGATAGTGTCTTTAATAAAAATTGTTTTGGAAAGTTGAACAGTTGGGTTTTGGGAAGTTGTTAAAAATGTTTGGATTGGGAAAATAGTAAACGGGTTATGGATCATTCTTCTTAACTAGCAATTTCAGGGACGAAATTCTTTTCAGGGGGAAGAAATGAGATGACCTAAATTATTTGGATATTTAAAATTCGAATATTTAATTAATTTTAAATATTTGAAAGTTAGTTTAAATTGAATTTCAAATATCACTGTTTATTTGGGTAATTAAATTATTGAATTTAATAAATGGAAATTGGGTATAACATTGAATCTATAAGTTTATACTTGTTAAAAATATTTCAAAGGCTTATGAAATTTATATTAATGGTACGGAATATAAGGAAAGCTTTAGAATTGAATTTGGAAGTGTTTTGTTATGTTTTGAAAATATATCGTTTACATCGACATTAAAAAAATAGCCTTCCCAGGCACGGTCTTGGAATTTGACGAAACCAGTTCCATTGTATCCATAATAATGTATTATTATCAGATTTCAATTTTCATAGTGGTTGGAGTGATCGTTTGGCCGTACGGTAAATAAACGCGCTAAAATCTTTATCGAAATTCAATATAATAACTGATCCAAAAAGTTATCTTCTCCATGCGATCGAGTTAGGCCTCGAAACCTTTTCCATTATGTTCGTAATAGGGGTTTAACATTATAAACACCGGGCGGCATGCCTCGATAGGAGGTCAAGATTTTAAGTTGCGATTTCGAGACGATTCAAATTTAAATTTAAATAATATTATATATTGTTTTGTTTGACTGGTCAAAAGGGCATTCACATCAGACCCTTTTTGTTTTCACTACGTAGTCACTATTGCCAAACCATTGAAACACGTATCCTTTTTTTTTGCATGTCTCTTGCCTTCCTACACACGTGTATTTTCTATTTCTTTTACTTTTTAAAATTTAAAACTGCCGAACCCTTTAAAAAATACGACGAATCGAGCTCGACATCTCGCGTCGAGACGAGTCGATTTCGATCGAGATTTAGGATTTGCTTTAGCTTGATATCGAGCTCACGGTGTGGTGATGGTTTCTTCGAGGCCAATGAGGCTCGTGCGATGATTCCTGTAGCACGATAAGACGTAGCAGCGCGACGAATGGATCCGCATGTGAACGCGACGATTGTTAGGGTTTGGGGTGGTCGCGATACGGTATGGCGTCGAGTACGAGAGGTTGGAGTCGCGATGTTAGCTGGGTTCTCGCGATGGTGAGGAGGTTCGAGCGAAAACTGGAAAGGCAAGGTCGTGACTGCAGAATGGAGGTGGGCTTGCTACGATCTGTGACGATCGAAGGGAGGGGCTGGGTTCTTTTTAAGGCTGTAAGGTATATTTTTGCAGATTTTATTTAGTTATTTTTTTATGTACTGAAAGCAGAAAATAAAATGTTCAAAGGATACACACACACACACACATGCTTACTGATATGAACAGTGTTAACTAGAATATATATTTTTGCCTTGCTATAAAACTAATGATTTGGTCAGAGAAAATATTATATAATATAAATATATACGTATATACTTGTTTTAAATTTAATTTATACATAAATAAATAGTAAATACATATGTGCATATAAGATTTTTGAAAATTTAAAGATTTATATAAAAGTTAGATTTTTAAAAACTTATATAAATTATTTTTAGGCAGTTTGAAAATAAAATAAATTAGGCATACATATATACATTTATACTTGCTAGTTTAAATTGAAATTATTAGTTTAAAATCAAATCATTTGTTAATTAAATGGGAAATTAGTCATTAGATTAGTTTAAGTATTAATAAATCATGTATTGTTATACAAGGTCTCAAAGCATGAAGAAAGTAAGTCAAGATGGAAAGTGGATTGCAAAATAAAATCAAAGGTGAGTTAATCTCACTCATTTGGAATTCCATTTAAATTTGAATAGTTGAATTTAAATTTATGATTGAATTATTGAATTGATTAGATGTAGTATATTATATATAGTAGTATATATATGTTGGAGTGATTGATTTCCCGCATTATACAGCGGATGAGACCCTATGCGCCGCACATAATAGCGGATGACCCCATATACCGCGATATCTCACCTCGAAGTGGGATTGTTATTTTTATATTGTGCTAACATCTGTGGATGTAGGGAAACAGGTTGGAAGGATCCAACTGGATTCCTCAAAATTATTTAGATTGTTTAATATTCTATGATATGGTTTATTTGATAATCTTTGATAAATTATATTTGTAATTGAAAATATTGGATGGTATGGTTTGATTTAATATATTTGGCTATACTGAGTTATCAAAAATATACATATTGGATTTTTGAAGAGAAATAAAAGAGAGTTCTTAAGTAAATAATTATTGAGGTTTGGATAAATGAATTGGAAATGGATAAAAGTGGATTTTTTAAAAAATTCTAATAAGTAAATTCCAAGTATGGGAATGGAGATTTTTGAATAAATGGGAATAAATGAAATTTTAAACTTAAGTAATATTATTTAAAGGAATAAATGATATATTTTTAAATTCAAGGTTTAAATGGTGGTACAAATAAGGGGATAATTTTAAAATTTAAGTTGTAATATGATTTTGAGAATTATTATTTAAGTTATTTAAAATTTTAAAGGTAAAAAATTTATTAAATTAATTATAATAGTAATTATTTTAGAAGGGTAATTGAAAGATAATTATTAATATTTATATTTTATAAAGTAGTTTTATTTTATAGATAGTTTGGTTGAAGTTTTTATTTGAAAACTTGTATAGAATTTCATAACTTTAATTTTGAATATGTTTTGGCTTAAGTTTTACATGAAAAGTCATTATAAAATTTCATAACTAGTAGTTAAAATAAAGTCATTTAAATGATTTTTATTTTAAATATTTTAAAGTATATATATTTTTGTGTAAAGCGATTTTAAATTATTTTAAATCTAAAGTATTTAGACATGATAATTTTCAGTGGAAATAAACAATATTGGAAATTTATTCTGCAAGAGGAAAATGATTTGAAAACTGTTTAAAGGTTTGAAGTATAGAAAATAGCCTGTGAAGATATATTTGTAATAAATAATTTGGAAAATTAATTAAATTCTGATGGTTGCTTGTGAATGTTAATTGATAGTTAAATAACCAACTATCAATATTGGCCAATGCGTTGATCGTTTCGAAGAGACAGGGATCGGGATTAATTTCTCGAAAACCACTTCCATCCGGTTTGAATGTTTTCATGATGAAGAAAGAGCTTGGAGTTGAAGATGGAGAAGTGAAGTGCAAGGGCTAATTGCTACTAATCCTGAGGGTGAGTCCAAAATGGATGTAATAGGAGTAGTGCCTTCAGTTCTGTTCGAACTCGCAATGGACTTGTACGGACGAATGCTATCAGAACATCGTCAGGAGGGCGGTGAGCATTCTAAGTGAATTGTGCATAAATGGTAACGCATAGCATCGAGCCTCATCAACCGGGAATGGCTAAAACATGAGAGGTGCACACAAGGCTAAGTGGCTAGTGACCAATTAGGGTAAGGTCACCCCTGTCTAGATGTCCCTTTATTTCGGCTGTATTGGCGGTTACTGATCCCAATCGTGAGATGAACTTATTTGGACTATCGAGTAAGGGTTAGCTCCGATCTTGTGATGCAGGGGATCAGGGTGGATCCTTGGTACGGTGATCTAGACCACGTACTGTGACGGGCGGTACCTTAGTAACCCTGCCATTATATGGAATCCAATCTCCAATTAGAGCTACATTTTTGATTGTGCCCAACTATGCTGAAACGTGAGATGCAAGCATTTCGGCTAAATTCTATTTTACTTTCTATAGACAATATTACAATATCAGATGGATTTGATAAAAATGTTTTGGTTATCGTAAGATAAAAACCCAGCATGTTTATTTATGGCGCGGTCTTACGAGATACCTTTGATTTTCAAAGGATTTTGAAAATTTTAATAATCCGACTGAGTGAATTTTATCGCGCCGGTTTACAGTCTCACTCGGTTGTTATTTAACTATAATGCTCGGGTCAGACCGAGTATTATAGAGTACAGATTCTGGATAGACTGCTATGGAGCTCAAGAGCGAGCTGGATGGCAAGACTATCACAACTATTTGATGTATTATCCGATGTGTATGGCTTGTTGCTAATTCAGTTTCTATGTGGACAAGTTATCATAACTGTCCAGTGTTGTATTTTTTTAATGTTGTACTCTGATGATGTATGTATAAAAATTGATATAGTTTCTTTTGAATAAAGATCAGTTATTATCTGTTATACTCTATTCCACTGCGATGGTAAGATTCTGTTGTTGTTTTCTTTTCTTTTCTTCTATCTCCTTCTTCTTTTACCCTAATGGTTCGGTTTTTCGGCATTCGAGTGTTCGGCATTTTATAGAGTGGAAGTATTGATGTCGATTTCCGGGCGTCGAAAAATCGGGTCGTTATAGGGTGGTTACGAAAGAAATAATAAATGGAGGAGGCATACTTCTCTAATTATATGTGTGATGTCACATATATTATCAATATATTTTTCTTTCAAAACATGACAGCATGAAGAAGAAAGACAAATGTAGAGGAGAAGGTTAGAAGGAGGAAGACGAGAAAGCTACAGGACCAAATATAAGGATGTTATATATTATTATATTTCTTAAGTAACAACGGAAAAAGAAAATAAGACAGAACGTTTAAAATGGAACACGTAGAAAAGGAACCAATCAGAAATTGTTGGAACCATTGTGGAATAGCAAAAGTCACCATAAATACTGAAAATAAAAAGGCAAGTGGCTAATGGTTTTTACGGTGGAAAAATGAAGGGTATAGGAAGCTAAAAGTTCCAAATGTGGAAACGATATGCCTGATCGGTTTACCGATTTCGTCGTTTCCCAAACTCCAAAACACACGAATGAATATACTGCGGAGATTAGCACGACGAGAAGATTAAAACGGTACACAGATATCAACGATACGACCATCCCATCAAAAGTCGATATTTCGTTGCTAAACTACTACGAATTCTTCGAAAATAAGATAAACGGGGCTGAAGAAGTCTGGATTTGAAGAAACGAATTATGACATCTCGCTCAGAAAATGGTTTATATTTTTATTATACAAAAATATTTAGATTTCGATTTTTTTTTTTCATCGAATTTAACAGATTTTAAACTTAAATAAAATTACACAACAAAATAAAATTTCATATTTTCTGATAAAAATTTACCATTTGCTATGTTTAAATAGATGCGTACCAAATATCAAATTTTTATTTCCAAATTCAATTATTTAAAATTTCACAAAAATTCGGTTAATTACGTTATAAAAACCGTTAAAATTTTTGGGTCGTTACATATTGCGTTTAATTTAATGTTTAATTTAAATCCTTATTTTAATACCTGTTATTTATCATCAGTAATCTATTGATGTTTATCGATGGATTTGGATGATGATTTTGATGGATGTTTGATTATTGATATTGGATGACTGGATGTTGTATTTCATATTATTATAACTGCAAGTTTCCTACGGGTTGAAATTATATATACCATAATGATCTATAGATTAGGAAAAAATCGTCGTGGGTTGAAATGATAGACTCAAGCGATTTATGGATTTTTATTTAATTCGGGATTGCGGTTTGAAATGATATATAAACGTAAAATTATAAATTACGGATTGAAATGATAAATATCTATATCAATTGACCCTTGGGTAGAAAATTATATACGGAAACCGGATTGGTTAAATTAAATGATTTTTAAATCTTTGACATTTTGAATTCAGTTAACTAGTATTTTAAAGAAGAATTCGATTTATGTAAACTGAATTATTTTCGATAATCCAAACGCTAATGCTCAAATTGGGATTAATTTAATGAATTGTTCAAAGGACTTAATTTGGAATTTCAAAGTTGAATTGGCAAAGGTGTATGAATTTATCGTAATTGTGTTATTGAATTATATGGGTATAACTTTGAAACCTATTTAAACTAATTTAAACTATTTTATTTTAATTTAACTATTTAATCAATTTATACTGTTTTATTTACATTAATCTATTTTAACCTATTTAATCCAATTTAAATCTACAAATTTTAAACTAATTAAATTTATTTATTCTATTGAAAATCTGTAGAAGATAATTTAGATCTATTTAATCTATTTTAAACCTATATAAATCATTTTAAATCTAATTAAATCAAATTCAATCTATTTAAACTATTTTAAATCTATATAAACCATTTATAATTGCCTAAACTATCTTCTAAAATTTCAGACTGTGTAAAATGAAGTATTTATATCTAAATCCTTGATGATGATACAACCTAAGTTGGAATTTGGAATTGATACCTTTTTGCGAAATGACTTATCTGAGTGAATAAGATTATTTTGAACTGAAGAATTAGTTAACAGAACTTATCGATAATTTCAAAGTGAATGTGAATATAGTTTAAAGGGAATATGATTTCAAAGGGATATGATTTGAAATTGAATATGATATTTTGATATAAATTGTGAATTGACTTTTTGAAACGTAAAAGAATATCCGGTGTGAAATAAGTGTTTGGTTGTTAAAGAGACCGGGATCGAATATTGTCATACTCTCTGCCAATACCGAGAACCACATTAGCAACTGTGCATGTGGTGGAGATTCCAGAAATGAAATATGATGGTTTGGAGATGAATCTATATGAGGTATTTACATGACTGTAACATCCCGCCTAATCGCACGCTTTAAATCGACACACGTGCCAATTCAAACCATACAAAAGTGCAGGTTGTTATGGGGTAAATAAGAAAAACAAGAAGAAATAAAAGAAAACAGAATCTCACATCGGAAGAATAAAATATAATAATCAAATTTGCAGTTCATGAAGCTGTTTACAAAACATTTGATGATACTTACAACATTTATCAGAGTACACATACCAAATAATAACAATGCAGCGGAATACGGTGTGTAGTGGAATATAATAAATAATAATAATAATAATCTCCGTCTTCGTCCTCTAGAGCTAAAGTCTTTGGTCTGAAACGCTCGGACTGACCCGAGCGAATTGAAAAGACAAACACTCGAGTCGGAACTAAAAGATCTTATGTAAGTTAAATCAACTGAAATAAATATGAGTGTAGTAACTTAAAAGATGCTCGGGATTCACATCTCTTAAGGATCCGTTAAACTATTTACTATATAGTATATTTCACTATTATAATATTGTCTATTTGTAAAATAAACTTACTTTTAAACAGCGTTAAGGAGTTACCCAATCTCCACCTTAACACAATGATAGTCCCAGTGGTCCATCCAATATCATAGTCCCTCCTGATCGGGAAGCCACCAGAGGATACCACACGGGCAACGGGAGAAAACCAAACTCGTACAAGGCGCGATAGGGTAGGTGACACGGCACAACTAGGCAATGCCAGGGTAGATATGCCAATTACGCTTCCTGGTCGGTGGTAACGCTTAGCGCGCAGCTACCGCCCACCTCGAACAAACTCCCCCAAATCAAAGAAATAAAAAGTGAAGGTGGCCACCGAATCAATCCAAAGTCAGAATATGGCATCGAAGGGAAGTATCCGATCAAAGGTGCTACCTTATTAACCTGTCGATCGCTCCTGTTTTAGCCACCTTATGCCAACTCACGGGAGTTGGGTCCACGTATTTACCTTAAAGGAAACGCCGCCACCATCCTTCTTCATTCTGGAATCTCCACCGCGTGCACGGTTGTTAAAGTGGTTTTCGGAGTTGGCAGAGAGTATGCCAACTTTTGATCCCGGTCTCTTCAACAACCAAACGTTATTATAACACTGTGGTCTTTAAAAATAGTTTATACTTTAAAACCAGAATATAATTATCCATTTCAAAACCCATAAAGACGATATCATTTCCATTTCCAAAACAACGCATTTTGATATTATTTTTATAAAACCCAAATCAATAATATCATTTTTATTTCAAATACATTTCTTTTCCAAAATCATACTGTTTTTAAATTTATAATATCTAGAAACCAAACATTTGAATTATAACTTTCAAAACATAATATTTCGAAATTCATAGCTTTAAAACCATAACTTCTAAACTTGAATGGTTTGGATATTCAAACAGTATATAGAATAAATAGTTTGAATTTAAATTTACTTTATAAAATAATTTCCCCTACTTCACAATTTATTCATTTAAAACTTTAGGTCTAAACCCCATAAATTTAGATTCACTTTTAGTTTAAATAAAACACTTCGATTTTAATATATTCCAACTTTGAGTATTTAACAATTTCAAAACTAAGGTTGGAAATTGTATTCAACAATTTATTGTCCTATTATTTAGTTTTGAAATATTCACAAAATAAATCCATAAAATAAAACTCAAATTTCTAACAATTAAATATTTCCTTTAATTTCTTTATACTACAAATATTCATTTAATCTATCTTGAATAAAAATCCAGTTATCAATATCATACCTTTAAAATTTCCAAGTTTAATAGGTTTACACCAACTTGTGGAGTTTAATTTTTAAATAAGCTCAATTCCAAATAAATTTCTAATTTATTTTCCAATCTTAATTGATTTGAACCATTTAAAACTCTATATATATAATATCTTAAACCTGTACTTAATCATGTAATATACATTATCAAACTCCATTATTCAACTTATTTATTTTCATTTAACAAATTCATACATAGCTTAAATTCAATAATTTAACTATATATGTATATATATAAAATTAGATTTTGTATAAGATCAAAAATTAATATTTTTTAAACCGTATCCTATCCAAACCATGGAAATCATTTTCCAAATATTTATATATATATATTTATATATATATAGACCGACAGTGTCTGTATAAAATTTTCTATCCTATGGTCAAGTGATACAGATATTTATCATTTCAATTTGCAATTTAAAAATAAAATGCGGTTGTATATCATTTCAAACCGCAATCCCGAATGAAATGCATAATAATAACTTGCAGTTTATACAATATAAATACAGCATCCATTCGTCCATCATATCAATCATCAAACATTCATCAATTTATCATCCAATTCAACAATCACCAGTAAATAATAATTAATTACTGATAGTTATATTTCCAATAATGAATTGAATAATTGTTTAATTGTAGTTTATATGCAATAATAAATAAATTTAACTAGCAGGTTATATGCAATAATAAATTTTACTAAAATTTTAACTGATAGTTTTAATGCAGTGAATAAATTAATTAACAATTAACTGGCAGTCCTAAATGCAATAATGAATTAAATTACGCGTAAATTAAATGAATGCAATTTAACTGAGAAAATGATGAAATATATGCCAAATCGCTACAAATAAATTTTTAAAGACATCATAAATAAATTTAACCAACATAAGAAATTTTAGAAATTGTGAGTGGGTTAAAACACTCACCTTTTGAATTTAAATTGAATTTAAACCCAAAATTTCTACAGTCTCCAAATCCATCCAAAACAGTGCCAAAACGTCCGTAATTCTAACATCATCCCGGCAAAACAAACCGCGCATGAATCCGAGCTCGTATGAAAAAGTTAGGAAAATTAGAAGATTGGAAAATTCTGGTCCTGAGTTGACTTCGGGTTCAACTTCGGTCCACCGCCTCAATTCCCCGGTGCTTGCTTGGAGTTTTTGCCAAAACGACCCGGAGTGACCCGAGTAACTTTCTTCCTAACCCGAAGTAGATGCAGCGTTTTTGCCTCTGAAACTCGAAGCGCGACCAGAAGTTGCTGCAGATTCGCAAATTTTTTTTTTTTATGAAATTGAAATTGGATTGGGAAGATTAAGGTTTGCAGTGGAATGAGGAAGAGCATACGTTCAGAATGATGAATAAGCAATGATATAGGCTTTATAACCACATATATATAGGCAAACAGAATAGAAAGAATGGACTATGTTGGATTTGGGTTTTGAACGATAATTAACCCGAAAAGCCCGTTTCGATTCCAAAACAGAAAAGGGTCAATCCATATATCAAAATGTATGTTTAAAAATATTTTAAATGCGATGGATCCAAATTCCATCGTATGAAGAAGTTATGCTAAATTCAAATTTTCCAAATTGATTTAAATTGATTTAAATTGCTTAAATTTCAAGGCGTTTAGAGACCGTACGATCAAATGATAAGTCCTATCGCTACGAAACTTGAAACACTATTATAATTCACCGTTACGGATCCGATGAAACTGGTTTCGTCGAAATCCGAGTCAGTGGCCAAAATGACTATTTTTATATTAATTAAATAAATGTATAATTAATTGATTAAATCAAATTTTTAAATTTCAATTCTAAAATTGATAATTTTATCACCTTATATTTCTCAAACATTTTTAATGATTTAAACAACTTTAAATGTCTATTTAGAGAAGATAAATATATAAATTTCAATATAAACCTTCAATTTTATTAATTTCAAAATTATAAATAAAATTTCCAACAATTCTATTAAATTCACTATTCATTCTATTATTAAATTCACCGTTACAAAAAGGATGCAATTTACACTGGTTCACGATTGTTTACATTTATTTTCTTAGGTTTCATCTACATTTCTATTTATGCAATATTTCAAATATTAAGTTTCCATTTAATTGCAATAAATTGTATTATCGTAATTTAAATTCAAATAAATGGAAAAAATGTTGATTCCCATTCTTATTATTCAAACAAACATTATCCTCTAAACATATTGAACATTTGTTTACGTTACATTATATTGATATTTCCAATTTCACCATTATTCGTATTAACTATTTTAATTCCACTTATTGTGTAATAACTACTATATTGAAATTTGTCAATTTCACTCATAAATTTGGATTTCAAAACCAATTAACTAATTTACCTTGGTTCCATCCTTTATTACATTAATCGTTACTTTAAATTACATTAATAAAACATTAAATTTAGATATAGTTACTAATTATTTACATAGTTTATTTAACACCTTATATAACAAGCCACCTATATTACTTGCATTTAAGTTCGTTACTCATCAAACCAGATTTACAATTCCATATTCAACGCTAATTTATTTCATTGCAATTAATATATGCCTATTTACACACCTTCATACTTTAATTATCAACCAACAATTTATTATGAATTATTTCATCAATTAACATCAATTTTGAATTTATTTCCCAATTTACCGATTTCATTCAATTATACCCTTACAAATTGGTTTCCATCAATTGGTATTGCATTTCATTCGCTTTATTAATACTTACCTTAGTTGGCCTTAATGTAGTATTAGATTAAAATTTCATTGGTTACATCCTATTGAATTAACATTCTCCGATTACCAAATTAATCTACATCAAATTGCACTAATTAAGTGAATTAACTGTAATTGATTTCAAACTAACTTTTACGAACTAAATAAATATGTAATTTATAACCATTGTTACCCTTAACTCTTAATTACCTTTAAAAGTTCATTAATTACAACAAATGTTCCAATCGGCTATATAATTCAAATTTCATCTTTTATTTGTGTTCAATATTTTATTTCATTATGCTGAAATTTAGGCGCTTATACCCATTTAATATCTCAATTCATTGTTTTATCTTGGTTTCAAATTTTTAATTAAATCAATTGCCATCTATGCATAAAATTAACATTTCTATTAAACTTCCATTCACACTTCCATTATTATTTTAACAATTATTAAACATTATGATCAGTTAAAACTTCACAATGGTTTAAATCAATTGGGATTACACTACACATTTAATATTTATCAACTTGTTCTAACCTTATTACCTAAATTTACGTTCAGATGCTATTCAATATATATATAAATTAATAAATTAAATATTTAAGTTCATTTCTTATATTAAATTTATTAGTAAGTATTCCTTTTCCCGTATTACAACGATTTGGAAATTTCATTAGATCCATTAATTACAAATTTTAATTAGCATTGTTACGTTTTCAATTCACTTATTATTTCATAAATAAGTTACCCAAATTTTATTCTCCAAATATTAAATCACAAAGTCTTAAGTGATTTACCATTTACATTACCCTTTTTTTCGCGTTTGCTACATTATAAATTACCAAATTTTGTTTCCTTCAAAATTAAATTACTCAATTTTAATTAAAATAACCAACTTAATTATTAAAATTTTACGGGTCGTTACTGTGACGACCCGAAATTTTTAAGCAATTTAAATTGGAATATTTAATTGATTTTAATATTTAAAAGTTAATTTTAACTTGAATTCAAATATCACTAATTAACTGTTAATTAAATTATTGAATTAAATAATTTAAAATCGGGTAAAATATGATATCTGGGATTTTATGACTGTTAAAAATAATTTGAAGGCTTGTAAAATTTATTTTGATAACACTAAAAATAATAGAAGTTGTAAAATTAAAATTAACAGTGGTTTGTTCAGTTTTAAAATTTTATTGCTTAAATTGAATTTAAAAAAAATAGCCTTCCAGGGAGCAGTCTCGGAATTCGACGAAACCAGTTCCATTAGGTCCGTAATATTGAATTATTACCGGATTCCAAATTTCGTAGCTTTCGGAATTAATGTGAGAGCTTACGGTATATGAACGCAATGGAATTTATTCCGATACAAAATTTAATTTAAATAAACATACTTACTTTTTTTTAACCCGACCATACGTACAACCCGCCACCATCTTTGTCTCCTTCGTACCCTCTTTTTCCTTTTCTTCCCCTTTACACAGAAATTGCCGCTCGAAAAAAAGAAAGAAATAGCTGAACAATCATCTTTAAAATCAAATCGAATTCATTTTCTACTACAGTTCGTTTGAAATCTCAAAATCAATAATGGCCGATCTAAGTCATTCTCCTCATCTCCTTTATTTTCTAATTCAGTCGTATTAAAAAAAAAGAGGGCGAACGAAAAAGGGGGCCGCTTTCTCTGTTTAAAAACAAATCGAAAGCCGAGAGAGAGGGGGCGCGGTCGAAATGTAACGCGAGGGAGGCGCGACTAGGGTCGCATACGCACGAGTGAGAGCTTGAATCGGGGAGAGGCGGTGCTGTGTTTTTTTGAGCGCTTGGATGGTATTCGTGGCAGCAAGGGGAGGAGCACGATAGGTGCGATCCTAGATCTGGGTGACGAGAGCGAAGAAAGGCGGCGACGTGAGCGTACCATGGCCGTAGAGGGTAGCTGTCGCGAGCTCGTTCGAGCTGCTTGGAGCTCGGCCGCAAGTTCAGTTGAGGGGTTCGAAGATGCCTTCGCGACCAGGAGCGTTAGTGGTGGATGTTGTGGTAATTAACTTTTAATCTAATTTTAAATTTAAGATTTACAGTTGATTATTTAAGTTAGAATTTAAATAGTGATAGCTAATTTAAATTAAGTATATGTAGATTTATGTATGTACATAAGGGTCAGAAAAGCAGAAGAGAAATTTTGGACAGTAAAGAAAATCTAAATTTTTTATTTATACACAATAAATTTGGTAATTTCTGAAGTTTTAAAAATGAGCTAGGATTTTTAAGCTAGATTTTGGAAATGTCTTGACTTGGAAGTATTGTTTAAAATTTATATTTTAGGAATTTTACAGATTGATTATTTTTATATAACATACTTTCAAAACAACCAAACGAAGGTCAATCAAATTTATTAGTTAAAAACCAAACGATTAATTTTAAATAATGACCAATTTAATTTATTAAATAGTGGAATTATTTATAGATTAATTTAAATGTTAATAAACTGTATAAATCATCAGTTTAGAACTAAATCACCAGTTAATTAATAATTAATTAAATTTATTAAATGGAAATTAAGTGCTCGATTATTTCGAATATTAATTAAATGTAAATTATTATACAAGGTCTGAAATCGTGAAGGAAACAAGCTGGTTTGAATCGGATTACAAACAAGAAGGTGAGTTAATCTCACTCAGTTAATTTAAATTTAAATTTAAATTTAAATGATTAAATTTAAATAATTGTTTGAATGGTTGAAATTGATTGATGTGCTATAGTATGGTATATTTTGGAATTGGCATATTATATTATGCTAACATCTGTGGATGCAGGGAAAACAGGTTGGAGGGATCCAACTGGACCCCTCAATATTTATTATTTAATATTCTCTGATGGGATTACTTGATATTCTATGTTGAATATATTGGAATATTGAATGATATGATTGGATTGGATATATATTGGTTATAATGAATTACCAAAGATATATAAATCGGATTTTGGAAAGAAAATAAAGGAAGTAAGTTTGTAAACGAAATAATCTTAGAAAATTTAATAAATTAAGAATGAATTGGAAAGAAATGGAAGTATGTTAAATACTAATAAATAACTTCGAGTATAAAAAGAAAAGGGTTTGAATAAACAGTAATTAATGAATTGTAAAATTATGTGATATTAATTTAAATGAATAAAAAATTATTTTAAAACTTAAAGCTTTAAATTTTATTTTACGGAATAAGAAGTAAATTGAGAAATCTAAATTGGTATTTCAATTAAAAGTAATTTAAATCATAATTAAGGAATAAA
Organism: Allium cepa; assembly: GCA_030765085.1. Taxonomy (NCBI): domain Eukaryota; kingdom Viridiplantae; phylum Streptophyta; class Magnoliopsida; order Asparagales; family Amaryllidaceae; genus Allium; species Allium cepa. The sequence goes on along the minus strand of CM060930.1, from coordinate 69,060,135 downwards.
ATCTGAAATTAAAGGATTTTTGAATAAATGAAGTAAATTTGGAAATCAATTTGGAAATTGATTTAAGCGGTTGAAATTGGATATTTGGAAGAATAAATTCAAGGTGGGAATTTTGTTAAAGGAATGAGAAAAATTGTTTAAAAATAAATAGTGATTTATTTTTAAAGGTTGTGAAGAGAAGTATATTTCTCTGGATAGCCAAGTACGTTTTCAAAGTAATTTTTTAAAATAAAATAAAGGTTTAATGTTGCTTTACAAAGTACGTTCATGGAAATTTTTTATTTCTAAATGTTTTAAATTCTAGAGTAAATATTTATTAAAATCTATTACCGTAGTAATAATTTATAAAGAGTGACTTAGTAATTCTGTTTTAAAGGTGAAAACCTAGTTTATATTTATAAAGTAACCCTATTTTCATGTATTCATATAGTATATATTTTTAATCAATTATTGAAGTAGTTTTAATTTAAATATTTTAAAGTAAATTCTAAAGTAAGTAATTTGTTAATCTATTATCGTAATAATTATTTTAAGAATGATTTAGTATTTTGTTTAAAGAAGAAAATCTAGTTATATTTATAAAGTAAACTTATTATGATTGTTCTAAGTATTATTTTAAATTAAGTACTAAAGTAAAATATTTAAAATTAAATATTAAACGTACTTTACAATTAAAGTGTTTTGAAATTATTTTAAAAAACTAAAATCTTGTGCTTGGTGTTTCTAGTAGAAATAGAAATATTTGGAACTTATTCTGAGAAAGGAAGATAGTTTTGAAAACTCTTTTCAAAAGGGTTTGAAAAGTGGAAATATATTTTGTGAAGCTATTTTTGAGATAAATAAATAATTTGGGAAATTATTTATTGTGTGATGGATGTTGTGAACATTAATTGATAGTTAAATCACCGACTATCAATATTGGACAAATGCGTTGATCGTTTCGAAGAGACCGGGATCGAGATTTATTTCTCGAAAACCACTTCGATCCGGTTTGTACGTTTCGTGGAAACGAGTTTGGATTCGAAGATGGAGCAGTTAAGTGGAAGGGCTGGTCGCTACTAATCCTGAGGATATTTCCAAAATGGATGTAGTAGGAATAGTGCCTTCGGTTCCGTTCGGACCCGGGACGGACTTGTATGGATGAATGCTTGCGAAACATCGTCAGGTGGACGATGGGCATTCTAAGGGATACGTTCTAAAAAGGTAACGCTTAGCCTCAAGCCTCATCAAATGGGAATGACTGAAAATCAGGGGTTATGCAGGAAGGCTAGGTGGGTAGCACCCAAGCAGGGTGAGGTCATCCATGTCTAGATGTCCCTTTTTATTTTGGCTTAGTGGGAGGTTGCTGATCCCAACCGCGGGGTGATCTCACTCGGGATTATCCAGTAAGGAGCAGTCTCGGTCTTGTGTTGCAGGGGACCAGGCGTACTCCTCGGTACAGTGATCTAGGCCCCATACTGTGACATGTGGTACCCCAGTGCCTAGTCATTAGTTGGAAATCCATTCTCCCTACGAGCCTTGTACGAGTTTTGTTTGTATTACCCACTTTGTGGCTAGTAGCTGGAATTTAATAATGTAACAATTACGGCTATTTTATAAGTATTTGTATATAGACCCTATTATAATATCAGATGATTTCTATAAAAATTGTTTTAGCTATCGTAAGGTAAAAACCCGACATGTTTATTTGTGGCGTGGTCTTACGTGATGCTTTTGTTTTCAAAAGGATTTTTGAAACTTTAATAATCAATTTACTGTGATTTTCTCACGCTGGTATTCCAGACTGACTCGGGTGTTATTTAACAGTAATGCTCGGGTCAGACCGAGTACTATAGGATACAGAAGATGCTGTGGAGCTCAGGAGACGAGCTGGATGACAATACATACTCCCGTATTTGTTTATATATATTCCGCTGTGTTGAGTTGTTGTGTATCCATTTGTATGATATTAATATTGAGCTGTGATTGATGTACTCTGATGATGTAATATATAAACAGATATATTTGATTTTGAGTAAAGATCATTATTATCTATTATATTTTATTCCGCTGCGATGGTTAGATTCTGATGTTGTTTTCTATTATCTTCTTCTACCTCTTATTCTTTAACCCAAATGGTTCGTATTTCCGTGCAACTTGAGTTGCTTGTTGTAGAATAGTGTTGACTCAAGGGGTATGGATTTGCGGGTCGTTACACTTGGTATCAGAGCTTAGGTTGGTGATAACCTTGGCTCTGGTGGGAAATTACTCATTTAAAATAGAGTCTATGACACTCTAGAATGAGTTTGAGCGTATTAATAGATATGAGCGCGTATTTGTTAGTGGATATAATATTGTTTTATATTGTGTTGATTGATTTATTGAGTAGTTTATGGATTCTGGTCAATACGAGTAATTAACATTATTGAAAGGGATCTCTAAACACTTGAATAGAACAATTCGACACAGTATTGTTTTAAAGTAGGGTAAATGAAATAATTTTAACCAAATTATTTTGTATATAAAAGACATAATTTTTGTAAAGTATGATAGTATTTGGATGCTTGCTTGTTAAGGAATGATAATATCAAATTATTAACACTATTGTGTAGAAATTAAATAAGAAATTGAAAACATATAACCGAAGTTGAAGAATAAATTTATATAACAAAATGGAATGTGAAATATAGATTATAAATGAAATTTATAATTGAAATGAACCTCATATACAAATGAGACTTGTAAATTTAAACTGTAAAGGTGATTATAATTTTGGAATAGAATTCCAGAGAACCATTTGAAATTGAAATGAGATAAAATTCCAGAGAATGTTTGAATATATATTTAAAGGTATTGCAATTTGGAATTTTTGGGAAAATTTTAAATTCTTTTGGGTTGGAAAAACAGTTTCCAAAAGGTTTGGAGGAATAATAGTATTATTTTGGAAATATTTTGAGTTGTATTTGAAAATCTTGTGAAATTTGAAAATTAAAAATATTTGAAATGTTGTCAAAGAGTTAAAAGCATTAAAATCTTTTGATCACTGGAAAATAATTCCGATGATGATCTCGACATCGTCGGTGTTCATTTTCGAGTTTCCAAGAGAAGAATTGCTACCTGAACATTTTAAATAGGAATTGTGTGCGAACAGGGTTTGGTTTTGAAAACCCAAAGGGATAATTGAATTTGCCAAAGGATTTTGGATGTAGTTGATTTCAAAAGTGATTTTGAGATTTTGGAAAATTGTTTAAACTTTGGAATCTTATTTTAAATGTTTATGGAATAATAAAAATAAATTGGCTAAATAAAAGGTATAATTCCGAGTTAAAAAAAAGTAAAGTGTGAATGAGATTGATTGTAAATAGATGAAATATGAATATAAATATGTTGTGACTTATAAAATTTGGAAGTAAAATAAATAGGCCAAATAAGATTGTTTGTAATGATAATGAATATGATCCAAAATTTAAAATATAAAATAGATTGAACTCAAGAAAAACAGTTAGAGTGATTTTTGAAATAAAAACCAAATATTGGGTAAAATTTTAAATAGACTATTTGATTAATTAATGGATATGGAAACGGAACTCAAATTGGTTAATAAAAATTTGAGTTGTGAATAAATGATAGAATTTGAAAGTGAAACTTGAGTTATTAATAGAAATTCAACTTACATTGTAAGTGGATTAAATTTGAGTTGAAGTTGAATGGAATGGAATTAACATAAAAATGATTTATATTGCAAATAAAATCTAAGTAGAGATAAATTGGAAATGGCCTCGTTATAAAATGAGAGGAATTCAGAAATAAATTAATGAATGTGAATTAGAATTCATATTGATTCAATGAAATATACTAATTTAATTTAAACGAATGGAGCTGGCAATGAACTCAAGTTAAACAAAATGGAGTTGAAATAGTGATGGTTTGAGTGGTAAATAAAATTCAAGTGAATAAAAAATAATTGAAATGATTGCAAATGAATTAAAATGGAAGAAATTGACTATTATTTGAGTTGAAATCAAATTAAAGTGGTTACAAGCTTAGGTAGTTATTTATTCACTTGCATATGGTCAAATTTCGTAGAAGTAAATTTTCATTTGACGGAAGCGAGATTAAATAAATTCTATGAATTGATAGAAGTGCAATTCAATTGATTTCGAAATCAATTGAATTGAATATAAGCTTGTTTGGATTAAAAATAAACTGAATATAAGAAATTGAATTGTAAACCATTGGGATTGAATGAAATGGCATAAAAATTGATTGGTAATTGAAATCAAATTAAGGATTTAAATTGGAAAGTGCTTATGAAATATATATAACTTGAGTTTTAAAGTTGAAATAACTTGACGGAAAAAATAAAATAACTTAAGTAATATTTGGATAAAAGGCTTGACTTAAGTAAATTGAGATATGGTGGTGTCGAGTTTTATGAAATGATTTGAAATAAAACTTGTTTGGTAAATGAAATTAGTAATTGAGTTAATTAACTTAAGTTATATTAATGAGAACTTAACTTCGAATAAAAATGGGAGTTAGATTACTTTTGGAAATCAATTCAATTTAAATGAGTTTGCTTGGACTTAAAATGAATTTAAGTTAAGCAAGAGAGTTGTGAAATCATTTGAAATGAATAGGATGGTTTGAATTTTGTTTGGAAGCATTATAAATAAGTGTCGAAATATTTCATATGTGCTTATGGAAGTATATAATATGCACTGTTTACAGAATCCATGTTTTAGTTATTTATAATAAAGTGAAATGTTAGTAAACTTTGTATATTTGACACTGACATGTTTAAATTGAGTAAGTACAGGTTAGGAAGCCGTTGACTGATTTTGCCCACGCTAACAGCTTAAATAAATAACCGCTTTCTTAAAATGCTAAATATATTTATATCTCTTGTAAAATTGCAAAAGCTCCTCCGTACAAAGAAGACTCCGCCAAAAATTTTCGAAAATTTTGGGAGTTAGAATTTTTTTGAATCATTTGAAAATTTTCACTAACGACAAATGAATTAAAGTTTGTTAAGCAAATAGAATTACAACTAAATGTTGAAATCTAATTTAAATTATATAAGTACAGTAAGATGAACTGAAGAATTGTTCAAAGAAACTAAAGGAAAGAAAAAGTTTGCAAATAAACTTTTATTTGAGATTTTAAATAAATTAGTAAGTAAAACTAATAAAGGAAATGGCTAATTAAATATGGATTGAGATAGGGTGAATCAAAATTCAAGTAAAATTGGGAAGAAGTATTTATATTTGAAATTTATTAATGAAGTGAAGCAAATTGAAATTTTTATGGAATTGTAAAGGCAAATTGAATAAAATGGGTATAAACTCCAATAGTTAAGTGAAAAACGAATTCAAGGGGTATATAAAATAATTTTATTAAACTTAAGAAATGAATGGTGAGATTCTTAAGTAAATTGGTATTGAGGAAAATTATTCCAAGTGAATAATTGAATGTAAATTAAACTGAAGGTTGTTAAATGGGGTTGGTTATGGATAAGTGAATAGAAAACAAAATAAATGTGAATAAAAGGAAATTGATATAGTTTGTAATGAGAAGCGAATTTTCGCGCTTGAAAATCGACATCCATACTTTAACATCGTACTCGAATGCCATAGATTCGACCGTTCAAATCCGATTCGCCGGAGCTTATAACAACATTAAGTAAACAACACAGCGGAAAAGAAGAATAATACATTGATATACAATATCTGATACAACAGAGTGATACAATGAATATCAATATACATCAGGGATATGATACAAGAAAATAGCAGCGGAAAAGAAAAATAGATAACATCTAGCAGCGGAACAATATAACTCTAAGATAGTCTTCAAAAGAGAACTCCAGCAATAGTAGCTCGATCCAACATTACGACGCACAAAGATAAGCAAGTGCAGTCCGTATCCAAAGACTGAACTAGCTCCAGGTAACCTACTAATCTGACCATCTGAAAAACCCAACTCTAGAATGCTCGTGTAGAAAATTTTGAGCACCCAGAGTTTAGGAAAGAAACAATAAACTCTGGATCAGTCATGGGACTGGTGTGAGTAAAAAAACATTTTATCTTATAAAAACAAACAGCAAGAGAATTTTAAATTAGATTCGCAATGCTTTTAGAAAATGAGACTACCATAAGGCCTCCCGCGCACACACACACAATGCAAACGCAGAATCGGAGGAGATTTCTCCTTATGATAGTCAAATATGCTTGATACGTGAATTCCTTTGATATTATTACTATAAGTGCGAAGTGGAAAAAACATTTCGAAAGTAGAATATAAATCTTAGCCAGCATAGACATTTCACACTTATGCCTACAATAGCTACCATGTTCAATAGCAGGTTACCACCACATTCCATGGCAGGTTATACAACTAAAACCGTACAGGGTACGTATTTGAAGAATGGATTTCCAACAAATGGTCGGGCAAAAGAACTTCCCAAACCGAAATGGAACACCCCTGGAAGGACGTCCCTGAGCATCCCAAATGGATCTCTGCCGAACAAGGCCGGCTACCCCTTTCCCAGTGTAACGACCCGCTATTTGGACCATTCAAATCGACACTAAAACCGTACATGTCCGACTTGAATAATTCAAAATACCGAATTGTTAATTTAATTTGGCAAACTTAAAATATACAGTAGATAAATCAAACACAGATCACAGACACAGAGTAATATAATGCAGCGGAATAAAAAAAAATAGTAGTTCATGAAGCTACTATATACATCAGAGTTTAAAATAAATACATCAGAATCTCTTGAATACAGAAAAGTCTTCAGTACGAGCCGATGACTTCTCTGAACCAGTCAACTAGAAAACTGAAAGCTGAAACGATAGTTGGATCTCCAAATGAAGCTCCAATCTCCAAAGGTGAGTCTCTAATGCTGTATTACTCAGTCTGACCCGAGCGTAAAGCAAAACACAAAACACTCGAGTCAGGATTAACATTCTTATATCAATAAATTCAACTCAAATGAAATATCAACTGAAATACAATATAACTTAAAGGATGTTTGGGATGTCCATCCTCTAAGGGTCCATAGAACTATCTACAGGGTAGAAATATACACTATTACACCGTGGTCATTCACTTAATTTATACTTCAAACGTAAATATCCATTTCACTTCAAATGATTATATTCCCAAAATAGTATTTGTATAATTTATATGCTGTATACAGTAAAGCACTTTCAAATTCCAAATCGTTCACATCAACCCGACCTTCCCATTCCAATTATAGTAAATCTCATTTTATCAATTTAAATTTTCCTAAAATAACCACTTAAATTTTATAATTCCCAAATTTGGATTTAATATCCCAATTACCCCTTTTATTTCAATATGTTCCATACTTTAAGTATTCAACATTTCAACTAAATTTTCCCCAATCTAGTTTAAAAATTTCCAATTTAGTTCATCCTCAATTTATATCCAATTCAATTCATTATCTAAATAACAAATTTAACTATCTTGGTTCCAAATACATATCCAAATCTCTAAACCATTTAATTACAATATAGTTCATAGCTCAAATATAACAATTTAAAATTTAACAGTTTCATATAGATTCTCGATTTTTACATCACTATTATTTCGTCTTGAACCCTCCCTTATTTGATTCAATATCATTTTAGTGACCTTAAATTTCATTTTACTCAATATTTCTTAATTTTATTTAACCGTGAAATATCTCATTCGATAAATCTCAAATTTGATTTAAATAAATAAATCCTTATCTAAAAACCATTTTAAAAAAAACCCAAAAATTTATCTCCCAATCTTAATTGTTCAATATTATTGCAAAATTTTTCCGAATAAAATTTACATAGATATTTATCATGATTTATGTATTAAATCAAATCTTTGATTAAACTAGACATAATTAACTCTATCTTTATCATTACCCTTTATACATGTATTTAAGAATTTACATTAAATAAGACCATATATTTCTTATCACATGGTCAAGTGTTACGGATATTATCATTTCAATCCGTACACTAAATGTATACGGGTGGATAGCATTTCAACTCGTAATTCCAAATTAAATTAAATGGAAACTACTTGGGTCTATCTTTTCAACCCATTTCAATTCAAAACAAACATAACAAAGGGAACTTGCAGTGATGACAGGGATGGTGTCAAAGTAAATAAACAGGCAATAACAACAATCAATAACAATTCAATAAATAAATCAAATAACCCCGAAATAATCGTATTAATTCGCATTGCTATTTGTATGATTACTTCTAGAATCTACACTATCATTTCATGTAGATTAAAGATTATTACATTACAGTTTTTCACTTGTCGTTCCTTTTTAAATTTCAGTTTTAAACTACAACAATTAATCCAAACTACGTTCAAATATTTAGAGTATAATTTATCAATTTCTACGACAATTAATGGGTCAAATCTACTAATCAAGTTCACATATGGCGGGGTCAGGTTTTAATAAATCCAGGTCCGTCATATATAATCCGTTAAATTTGTAAACTATACTACCCCAACTTAAACTAGCAAACTAGTTATCATTTAACAATAATAATTAACATCCAATTTAAACAACAATCAATCAAAAAATCAATTATCAACCAATCTGTATTATTATCGCATAAATAATTAACCGATAATGGTGTCAGGTGTCATAGGTGAACAGATACAGATAATAGCAGTCATAACAGTAAAAACAACTAACAGCAGCATATTTCAATTGTCGTTTCAATTGAAATCAAATTTAATAAATAAAAGAATGTTAATCGTGAGTGATTGCTCACCTTTCGAGGCTAGAGATGAACGAGAATGAGTGGGTTATGAATCCAAGCACGAATTCCAAATTAAAGCACGATGGACATAATTTGACGAACAAAGCTGATAAATAGGGATTGATAAACCGAATCAGAGCTAGATCGATGAAGAAAAATGATATAAATGGACTTAAATATATAACTATACCTAACGATATATATATATATATATATATAAATCAAATTCTAAATTCAAACCTATATTAAATTAAATATAATTGTAAATCCAAACTTATTGTTTTACTTTATATTTGAAATATGCTGACTCATAAACATTTTATATATACATATTATATATAAACAATATATAGCAAATATCTATTATAACATAGCATATATACTCCTATATATAAACATACAGGTATATTCCTCATATTAAAAATCAAAACAGGCTTACTCCATTGTAAACTATACATACGTTTATACTTAGAATTAACAGTCTATATATATATCCTAATATATAAACAGATGTGTATAACCATATCTCAACTAACATATACTGCTACATGCGAGTATATATAATATTTATATACGTCAAATCTTAAAATATATACATAATATGTGCCCGACAGTACACAAAACGAAAATCACAAAGCTTCTTCTGAACAACATATATAAGTATCAACTATTCAACGTACGCATATATATATATATATATATATATATATCCAAAGTTTAATGTCATGCCAATAACGTAGGTAATAAAACATTATATAACAAAATTTAGCAAATTATAAACCGAACTCGAGTACAAAACAGGGAAGAAGAAATATATAACAAATATTTTTACTAAAACTGTTTAATCATAGCTTACATACTGTAGATACATTTTCAAAACAACCCATGAACTCCTACATGCCTTTATATTTTTAAGACCAGTGCTAGTATCCAAATCAAAATACTTTGTATACTTTAAAATATATATATTGTAAAGTTTTAAAATATGCTATAGCTTATATGTTGTAATATACCATAGTATCTTTATAATAAAACTTACATACTGTAACTACAAAAATGACATACCATAATTAAAAAAATGTAAACAGACCCAAATATACATGAGCCGAACCAAAGTATACATAACCCTATACTAACACACAATTTTATAAAATATATTATATGTAGTACTTTATAAAACGCAACAGCTACAGATAACATGAATATAACAACTTCAACTTTTTAAAACCCATTGTATAAACTAACAGTTTTCATATATATGCGCTCCACACACTACGCACGTACATATATATATACTACACGCACACATGGATACACATTGCACACGCATAAACAGCTTTATACATATAGAGTTGTAAACATATTGTACAAATTTTACAAGTAACAGACTCCAACTATTATTATATGTTCATAACGAAATATAAACCTATCCATAACTTCATATATAATACTTTTAAATATACTATATGCTACTTACAGTAAAGTATGTTTTGGATATGGACTAAATATAATACAAGTATACTATATAAACCTTTTATAATAAAATATAGAATATTGTTGATATAATATATAGCACACACCTCTTTGCCGAAGAACATAGAAGAAGGGGAAGGCGCAGGGAATGCTCGGCACACGAAGGCCAGAGGGTTGGAAGCCTTCTGCGGTGGCCGTGAGTATGGGAGGAAGAGGGGAGATGGACCGTGATGCATCGGTGACTAGGTAGCGAAGACGGATTGTGGTGGATTGATGCATGTGAGGCGGTGGCGGCTGTAGAGGCTTCAGCAGATGCGGTGATGGGTTGTGACGCCGGAGCTTGGGTGGTGGGTCAGCTAGAGGGAGAGAGGATGCGGGTTTTGGTTTGGAAGAGACGCTGCAACCATGTTTGTAAAGGAAGAAAAATATTATTTATTTTTTTGCAGAGGAGAGAGAAGGAGGGTGAGATCTGTGATGTGCTGATGTGAGTGCCACCATGGAGGAAGGGATAAAGGTCAGGGGAGGGAAGAAGGAAATAAATTTTGTACAGGAGGAAGACTACCCATATATATAAATAACGTAAGTGAATGGTTATTAAAGGCACTTTTTTTTTATTGTTACAAATAGGGAATGGTACGAAAGAAGGGTCAGAAAACAGTAATTGTAGCCCTTAAATTCTGGAAAGTATGAAAGTAACGTACACATTTATTCGAGCTATATAAAAAAAAAAGTTGATACGTTTCGACTTTTGAAGCGGAAGGCAAATTAACGGTCATCAAGTTGGATATTAAAATAATTAATTGCTGGTTTGAAAAGCACATTTTCGATTTCAAAAGCAAAAGAAACGTAAAGTTGTCCGTTGATTCATCAAAACGTTTGATTTAAGTAAATAAAAGGAAATGAAGAGAGTTATAAGGTCAAGAGGAACCGTTCAAAATTTAATAATTGCACGTATAAAATTCTCATATTTCGAACTGATGGAACGACTGAATGGACAGGGGGAATAAAGGTAATAAATGAATGCGTAAATAACGTATAGAATTCTATACGTTTCAAACTTTTGAAATGGCATGGGATGACAACAGCTGTACACTGATTTAGAAGCTATTAAAGCAATTTATCTCATTGCTTGGGATTCACGCTGAAGTTTGAAAAGCAAAGTTAACGGTCAACATTTTAAGGGTACCGTTACAACGAACATTGTAACGACCCAATATTTTCAACCATTCGCATCCGCACATGTCGGACTTGAATTGTTCAAAATACTGCGTTGTAGAATAAATTTAGCAAACTCAGAATATACAGTAAATAAATCACAGAATCACATACACAGATATCAGAATCTCGCAGCGGAAATTAAAATTTAGTGGTTCATGAAGCCACTGATACATCTTTAACAAAACAGAACTTACATTGTCTATAATCCTCAATACAAATTTTAACATACACAGATAGAGAGTCTTCAAAGTCTTGAATTCCAGAAAGGATAAAGGCTGAAACAACTTCCAATAGCACGAATGATCTATTGAGTGTCCTAGCTACGGAGAAGAAACTGAAGCTGCAACTCAGGCTGACCCGAGCGTAAAATAAAACAAACACTCGAGTCAGGACATACATACTTATATGATGTAAGCTAAATCAAGTGTACTGTAATATAGAGCAAGTAACTTAAAGGATGCTTGGGACCGCCCATCCTCTAAGGATCCGTCAAACTATTTACTATGTAATATATTGCGCTATTATAATAGTGTCTATTTATAAAATAAACATACTTTTTTCTTAGCATTAAGGGGTTACCCATATAGCCCTTAACACGTAATAGTCCCAGTAGTCCATCCAATATCATAGCCCCTCCTGATCGGGAAGCCACCAGAGGATACCACACGGGCTACGGGAGAAATCCAAACTCGTACAAGGCTCGATATGGTAGGTGACACGGCACAACTAGGCAATGCCAGGGTAGATATACCAATTACGCTTCCGGACCGATGGTAACGCGAAGCCGCAGCAACCGCCCACCTCGAACAACACTCCCAAATCAAAGGTGCGCGCACCAAACAATCACAAGAGTAATAGAATGGCAACCGAAGAAGTGTGTTCGATCAGAGGAGCTACCTCATTAATCCGTCGATCGCTCCTGTTTTAGCCACCTTAAGCCAAATCACGGGAGTCGGGTCCACGTATATACCTTTCAAGAAACCGTCACCACCATCCTACTTCATTCTGGAATCTCCACCGCGTACACGGTTAGTCAAAGTGGTTTTCGGTATCGACAGAGAGTATGTCCATAACCGATCCCGGTCTCTTTGCCAACCCTTCGTTATTATAACCCGTGGTTATTTAAAAACAGTTTATACTTTAAATCAGAATAAACATTTCCATTTCAAAACTATAGATACGATATCATTTTAAAACCCAAAACAATAGGATATCGTTATATTCAAATATAATTCTTTCCAAAACCATACTGTTTATAATATCTGGAGACCAAATATTTGAATTATATCTTCAAAGGATAATGTTTTGGAAACTTTACTTAAATCCATAACTCCCAAACACAATGGTTTGGACATTCAACGGTATATATATAAATGGGTTAACTTTATGGTTACTTTGTAAAGAAGATAATTTACATAGCTTCACAAATATATTTCTTTATTTAAAGTTTAACCATAATTTAAATATCCCTTTATGTTCCCAAAACCATTTCAATTTTTATATATATCCAATTGGAGTATTTACTATTCAAAACTTAGTTTGGGTTTTATTCTTTCACAAATCAATGTTTTATATTTTTAGTCTTGAATATTCCCATAATTTCCATAAATAAAACTCCAAATTTTAACCATTAAATTTTTCCCAAAATTTACTTAATACCAGAATATTTATCTTTAATTTATTTAGGAAAATACAGTTATAAATATTATGTCTTAAGTTTTTCCAAAACTTAAGGTAAAATAAAATTTATCAAATTCCATAAATTTTAGAGCAATCAAATTCTAGATTCCATAGCACTTAGGAAATGCTACCTAAAGTTATGGGTAAAACTAGTCAAATTTCAAAAAGACAGCATTTAAATGCTGTAATAGATTGTTTAACTTGATAAATATTTCCAAATATAACCTATTTATTTATTCATTTATTAACTGAAATCTTATTCTTTCAAAATCCCGATTTACCAAATAAGTTATATTCCATAAATTTATTCAAATATTTATTTATTTCTTTATTTATAACTTATTAAAAATCAATATAAATTCCTTTAAAGATATAAATCAAATATTTAACTTCCAAAATAATTTTAAATATTTCAGAAAATATTATAAGGACCACGGGCCTGTATATAGTTTTCTAGCCTAGGTCAAGTGGTACGGATTTATATCATTTCAATCCGTAGTTTACAAATATCCCGGGTCCTATCATTTCAAACCCGCAATCCCAAGTTTAACAGTTTAACAGTTAACAGCATAATTTAACAATAATAATCATTTAGGCCTATCATTTCAGCCCATAACAATCTACGTATAACAGGGAACTTGCAGTGTGATTTAAGCAGTAAATAAACAATAACATAATATAACTGCAGATATAATACAACAGATAATAACTGATGAGGTGTCAATTTAAATGGGGTTCATCATTTTATATTACACTACAGACAGATAATAGTGACATAAAATTTTACACATACACTTGCAATAATTTACGAAATATAAATACGTATGTCTGGTGAGAAATACTCACCTGAAAGTTGCAGAAAATTTGAATTCAAAACGATGATTCACCGGTAAAGACCGACAGAAAATAACGATCAAATTTCTTCTGATGTCGCCTAGATTCAAATCTAGAACAAATTCAAATATTTTGAAACGCGACTTTAGAATGTATGGTCAAGAAAGGATTAAAATAGAACGGAAATTGTTTTGACTTGCTCGACCACTCCACCGTATAATGTGACCTAAATATACCCAAACGTGAACCGTGCTAACACAAAAATTACGACAAAATTTCCTAAAACAAAAACGGCAAAATGTTGAATACGCATACACGTGCACACTTGCATTCCTATGTATTATGAAAATGTTGTTGCTTAAATTTTCCTCAACTTAGAGTCACTTTTTCAAATCCAGCTACTATCTTACATTTTAAACTTAATTTGCATCATTGCTTTATGACTTCATCCATCTTCAATCTAAACTTTCCAGGCTTAAAAACTGTACAGACACACCTCATCCTATCTTCAACTATTACTAGCATCCCCAAACTCCAGCCTTTTACTAAACACTCAGGTTAGATGAATTCACTCACAAGGCTTGGTCATCATATCCAAAGCAAGTTTTTACTGATCCATTCGTGCACCGTGTGATACACAGATATGCACAGCCTATGAATTTTATAAATGCAGACTACCACTCAACTACGTTTTTCTTAATTCACTCATATATGCCTCTATGCTCTTTTCTTCTTCTATCCTCTTTTGCAATGACTTACCCAAACTAGAACCCAAACCTGGTCTAAGTTTACAAATACAGTTTGTCTGAAAGGAGAAAAATGAGCAAATTCCTTATTATACCCCTAGTCGAACCCATGATTTTGAAATCAAAAGAAAACTCAGGTTAATGAGATGTTTGATAGAACTTGGTTTTACATATGTAAAATTTTTTTTCAAAGTAACCTCTCAGTTCTATAAAGTTAGTACCTCTGACTTAATTATGTATACAAAAAAAAAAAAAGAAAAAAAAAAGAAAACTCTATAAACCCAGATCCATATGTTGTTCAAGGCATATGATAAGATTCTTAGAGAAAACAAAGTGGATAAATGGTAGTGTGGCCGAGCAAGGCAGAGATAAAACAAAATTTTCGAGGAAGAGGAAATATCTGAACAAAGAAAAGAAAATGACATAGACCATTTACCTGATAAGAGTTCGAGCCCGAGAAGAACAGACAAGAGAGAATGAAACTAAAGAAGATAAAGCAAAGTATATATAGATGGATTTTGCGAAATAGTCAGATATGAAACGTACGAGTATTAATGTAAGCGTTGATCTCTCCTACCACTCCTCTGTTAGAACGTTATGAGCGTGATTTACTGATCAGTTTGCAAAAGGATAAATCTTCGAAATATACAGGGGAAGCCAAGAGTTTCACAACGTATAAAGCTTGATGATAATTTAATGCCAGATTAATTTCCTGCGTGATTTGAGCTCATACCAGAGAACTGGTATCTTGGCAGGTATACATTGTTATAACTTCAAATTTATGTGATGTGTGATTAAATGATAAAACGGCAAGGCACATAAATTTGAACTGATGCGCATTTGAAGGGTGCTTGATTTATATTTTTTTTCTTTCCCGATGATATGTGTGATTTTAAACTGCTCATTATGAATATATTTTGATTTCACAATATGTTCCAATTAAACAGTTGCATGGTTAAAGCAAACATGCTTTGAAGTAGTTGCAGAGATTTATGGGGAAAATGGCAAGAATAGAAACGGAGCATTGCTTTGAAATCTGAACGTTTTGCATATATGCGTGATTTCTCCTTTCAGTTTCAAAGAAATAAAGGTTTCAATATTAAGAGGAAGAGAAATCAAATCTGCTGCCAGTTATACACAATTGATTGAATGCATCAGTTTCTTATGTTAATTGTTTACTCACGTGATTAAAGCAATGGGATAAATATATAGGGCTTTGAATATAACTGACGAGCTAAATCAGAGGAGATAAATCAATAGTTATCAATTATACAAGATGTCAGGGAATACGTTCACATTTCAAGCATTGATTTGGTAAATATTTGCTTTAAATCTTCGTATGAATTAAAGGAGAGATAAATGGGAATGAAAACATCAGTTTCTATATGATAAATGCTTATACGTGATTTAGTTTATACATTGATTTATAGGCAAACAAACGGCAAATAGTGATACAATGCAATATTCCCTTGGTCTTAAGAAACGGCAGAGGTGCTGATACAACTAGTGATTCAAGCAAATACATATAGATTTGTTTTAACTGTAGGTTGCGTGATTCATTTCCAGTTTTAATGCATGCGTGATATATCTTCCAAATATAAATATTTGCACGTTATAAGAATTTTTTTTTTCAAAAGCATGCGTGCCTTATAAATTTCCAGATTTGATGAATATGGACTGTGTAATTTCCTTCCAGGATACTTTGCTTGAATTATATGTGTGATTAGGAACGGAAAATTTTATTTATTTATTTATTTATTTATTGCACAATAAAGGTGAAATAGAGAGATATACATGGGAATTGAGAAGTTGAAAAGATAGGCAAGGTTAAGTATGAATGCGTGATTTAAAACTGCCAATTGAAATCTAGATTTAATGCATGCGATAACTGCAATTTTTATGAGAAGCTTTGATTTCAAAATCTTATACTATTTAATGTAGGCGTGATTTTAGATTGATGATTTGCAGATAAAAGGATTTGTTTGAGGCGGAATCAAATGGACAAATGGGGAGAAAAGGGCAAGCAGCTTAAATGGTTTAAAGTATCAGTTTTATATATATAAATATGTAAATATGAATACGTGTGTGATGATTCATTTATATTTACATAAATTTTGATTTGTATTAAATATGTTTACAAATGTATTTGGACGTTCGCAGATACCATACTAGATCATAGGCAAAAACACAGGGGAAAAAGAGGAAGCTGTAGAGATTTAAAGCTTTCAGTTACAAAAGTTATAAATATGTTTACGTGATATAAGATTTAGGCAGTTACACAACATATAAAGTTTGAAAATATGTAAATATGCATGCGTGATTTCAGCATGCTTTGATTCTCCTATGTTTGATTTAATAAACAAACTGGCCAGACTTAATGCAAAACTTTTTAAAAAGAAACGTACAAAATGAAAAGTTGCGTGATATAAGCCTGGATATAAAGTTTGTACGTAACTTTATGTTCTTTTTTTTTAGTTCAGTTTGCAAAAATTATAAGTTTTTGAATTTACTGGAAGGCCGAGAGATTTGCTTCAGTTTTCTCTTTGAATAAATGCTTAAACGTGATTGAAGAAATAAACAAGGGAAGTTATCAATGCATGATTTTATTTCTGAGAAAAGGAAAGGCAAACTCATATTCAATTCAGTTTTGATTTACAAAAGGTTTAATTAAGGCATACGTTGATATGGGGAGAAATAAAGGTAAGTATACATCAGAGGATGAACGAAAGAGTTGATATGTATCGTATCAATTTAGGCACGTACAAATTTCTCCTTGGATTTTTGTCTCACACGTTACTTCCATGTTAAGTTTTTACTTCATTTTATTTATTTGATTTTAGTTTGAAAACAATAAATGGAATGGCAAGAATTTATGCAAAGCTTAGAAAAACGTATACAAATTTATTTAAAATCAGACTGTCAGTTAATGCAACGTAACGTTTGTTATAAAATCTCTGACTGATATTTTACTCCAAAATTTTACGAAAACATGATTTTTACACTACGCTAAACAGACGCAGTCCAAAACATCAAAAATTTTCATAAAAATAACATTTTAAAAACACACGTTTTATTACGTCACTTATACCCTATAATTGACGCGTCCTTTAAACGCGAAATTTAACAGTTCAAAAATAGCTTAAATTTTCACAGTTATTATTTAATTTTATTGACATATACAAATTTTATAAAATATATCTCCAAATAAAATAATTAACTATTTTGATAAACACAATTTATATAAAATATATTTCAAAGTTAAATAATTAAAATAAAATAAATAGCTAAAACTAGGGCTGTTACACTCTCCCCCACTTAAAAACTTTTCGTCCTCGAAAAGGAACGAAAGGAAAAGAATCAAAAGAGGATAAGCTAGACAAACAAGAATCTTAAACGAATAGTTTCGGATTTGAAACACGAAGAAGATCCTCCAGAATCGGTTCTACTCTTCAGTTTGACCGTCAGTCCATGGGTGATAAACGGTGCTTAGGTCTCGATGAGTAACAAAGGTTTCAAAGAATATTGAAAGATTCCTAAATAGGCTGGTAGAAGCAATCGCCTCCCCATTCTGTAGCAGATAGGGAAACCAAGGACACTTAAAAATAGTTCATAAACAAAATAAGATAATAAATTTGAAATCATAATGCTTTTGAGATTATAATACTTTGAAGGTCGTTAAAATTTATAGATATCATCATCTGGAAATCATATTACAAAAATCATAGCACTTTTTAAAATAATCTTCATTTATACCTTTTAAATTCAATGCCAAATAATACTCATTTCAAAGTTGAAATATTTTAAGGTTCATTTATTCAATTATAAAATTTTCAAAACATTTTATTTTTAAAAACAGCAGCACTTATAATATGTTACGGTAGATATAATAGTATTTTCCAATCAATTCATTATTCTACTTAACTCTTGATTTAGCAATAACCTAACACTTTATTTAAAATACCTATTTTATAATTAAGATATTCCTTTAATAAGTTACACTTGAAATTTCCATTTGAAAACCAAATTCTCAATTATCAAATTTTAGTGATATTAAAATACATCTTAATCATAATTATCCATTTTTCAAGACATGTCTATTTCCAAAACAAGGATAGAAATTCAAATTTGATGAACTCAAATCAAATAGAATCCAAGCTAGTTAAAATCAGAAGGTCCGATGATTAAATAACAGAATAAGGAACTGGGTAAGTCTATATAAATCGCGGACAACCTTGACCTGGTCAACCGTGACTTGAAGAGTCGGATCGATATGATTGGGTAAATCTATATTTGATCCGAAGAGATAGAGTTCGGAATAACCAAAGATACTGGCATATAAACCGAGGATAAATATAAATCTCTGGTGAATCAATGTTAATGGTAAAGGAGTTTCGCCCCTTTATTAGAATAATGGCGAGACCGCCAATTTACTATAAAGATCATCCGAAGTGGAGTTATGGGACACTCCAGAATCTAAAGTAGATGAAAGTGAGGGACACGGATGAACTTTGGAACCACAGGGAATGTTCCAAATTCGAAAAGGAAGAGGTTCAAGCTCGAATGAAGGTGATTCTATAAATCAATTTACCATACATTCTAATTTTGCCTAGAGCCAAAGCTCTGATACCAAATGTAACGACCCAATATTTTCAACCATTCGCATCCGCACATGTCGGACTTGAATTGTTCAAAATACTGCGTTGTAGAATAAATTTAGCAAACTCAGAATATACAGTAAATAAATCACAGAATCACATACACAGATATCAGAATCTCGCAGCGGAAATTAAAATTTAGTGGTTCATGAAGCCACTGATACATCTTTAACAAAACAGAACTTACATTGTCTATAATCCTCAATACAAATTTTAACATACACAGATAGAGAGTCTTCAAAGTCTTGAATTCCAGAAAGGATAAAGGCTGAAACAACTTCCAATAGCACGAATGATCTATTGAGTGTCCTAGCTACGGAGAAGAAACTGAAGCTGCAACTCAGGCTGACCCGAGCGTAAAATAAAACAAACACTCGAGTCAGGACATACATACTTATATGATGTAAGCTAAATCAAGTGTACTGTAATATAGAGCAAGTAACTTAAAGGATGCTTGGGACCGCCCATCCTCTAAGGATCCGTCAAACTATTTACTATGTAATATATTGCGCTATTATAATAGTGTCTATTTATAAAATAAACATACTTTTTTCTTAGCATTAAGGGGTTACCCATATAGCCCTTAACACGTAATAGTCCCAGTAGTCCATCCAATATCATAGCCCCTCCTGATCGGGAAGCCACCAGAGGATACCACACGGGCTACGGGAGAAATCCAAACTCGTACAAGGCTCGATATGGTAGGTGACACGGCACAACTAGGCAATGCCAGGGTAGATATACCAATTACGCTTCCGGACCGATGGTAACGCGAAGCCGCAGCAACCGCCCACCTCGAACAACACTCCCAAATCAAAGGTGCGCGCACCAAACAATCACAAGAGTAATAGAATGGCAACCGAAGAAGTGTGTTCGATCAGAGGAGCTACCTCATTAATCCGTCGATCGCTCCTGTTTTAGCCACCTTAAGCCAACTCACGGGAGTCGGGTCCACGTATATACCTTTCAAGAAACCGTCACCACCATCCTACTTCATTCTGGAATCTCCACCGCGTACACGGTTAGTCAAAGTGGTTTTCGGTATCGACAGAGAGTATGTCCATAACCGATCCCGGTCTCTTTGCCAACCCTTCGTTATTATAACCCGTGGTTATTTAAAAACAGTTTATACTTTAAATCAGAATAAACATTTCCATTTCAAAACTATAGATACGATATCATTTTAAAACCCAAAACAATAGGATATCGTTATATTCAAATATAATTCTTTCCAAAACCATACTGTTTATAATATCTGGAGACCAAATATTTGAATTATATCTTCAAAGGATAATGTTTTGGAAACTTTACTTAAATCCATAACTCCCAAACACAATGGTTTGGACATTCAACGGTATATATATAAATGGGTTAACTTTATGGTTACTTTGTAAAGAAGATAATTTACATAGCTTCACAAATATATTTCTTTATTTAAAGTTTAACCATAATTTAAATATCCCTTTATGTTCCCAAAACCATTTCAATTTTTATATATATCCAATTGGAGTATTTACTATTCAAAACTTAGTTTGGGTTTTATTCTTTCACAAATCAATGTTTTATATTTTTAGTCTTGAATATTCCCATAATTTCCATAAATAAAACTCCAAATTTTAACCATTAAATTTTTCCCAAAATTTACTTAATACCAGAATATTTATCTTTAATTTATTTAGGAAAATACAGTTATAAATATTATGTCTTAAGTTTTTCCAAAACTTAAGGTAAAATAAAATTTATCAAATTCCATAAATTTTAGAGCAATCAAATTCTAGATTCCATAGCACTTAGGAAATGCTACCTAAAGTTATGGGTAAAACTAGTCAAATTTCAAAAAGACAGCATTTAAATGCTGTAATAGATTGTTTAACTTGATAAATATTTCCAAATATAACCTATTTATTTATTCATTTATTAACTGAAATCTTATTCTTTCAAAATCCCGATTTACCAAATAAGTTATATTCCATAAATTTATTCAAATATTTATTTATTTCTTTATTTATAACTTATTAAAAATCAATATAAATTCCTTTAAAGATATAAATCAAATATTTAACTTCCAAAATAATTTTAAATATTTCAAAAAATATTATAAGGACCACGGGCCTGTATATAGTTTTCTAGCCTAGGTCAAGTGGTACGGATTTATATCATTTCAATCCGTAGTTTACAAATATCCCGGGTCCTATCATTTCAAACCCGCAATCCCAAGTTTAACAGTTTAACAGTTAACAGCATAATTTAACAATAATAATCATTTAGGCCTATCATTTCAGCCCATAACAATCTACGTATAACAGGGAACTTGCAGTGTGATTTAAGCAGTAAATAAACAATAACATAATATAACTGCAGATATAATACAACAGATAATAACTGATGAGGTGTCAATTTAAATGGGGTTCATCATTTTATATTACACTACAGACAGATAATAGTGACATAAAATTTTACACATACACTTGCAATAATTTACGAAATATAAATACGTATGTCTGGTGAGAAATACTCACCTGAAAGTTGCAGAAAATTTGAATTCAAAACGATGATTCACCGGTAAAGACCGACAGAAAATAACGATCAAATTTCTTCTGATGTCGCCTAGATTCAAATCTAGAACAAATTCAAATATTTTGAAACGCGACTTTAGAATGTATGGTCAAGAAAGGATTAAAATAGAACGGAAATTGTTTTGACTTGCTCGACCACTCCACCGTATAATGTGACCTAAATATACCCAAACGTGAACCGTGCTAACACAAAAATTACGACAAAATTTCCTAAAACAAAAACGGCAAAATGTTGAATACGCATACACGTGCACACTTGCATTCCTATGTATTATGAAAATGTTGTTGCTTAAATTTTCCTCAACTTAGAGTCACTTTTTCAAATCCAGCTACTATCTTACATTTTAAACTTAATTTGCATCATTGCTTTATGACTTCATCCATCTTCAATCTAAACTTTCCAGGCTTAAAAACTGTACAGACACACCTCATCCTATCTTCAACTATTACTAGCATCCCCAAACTCCAGCCTTTTACTAAACACTCAGGTTAGATGAATTCACTCACAAGGCTTGGTCATCATATCCAAAGCAAGTTTTTACTGATCCATTCGTGCACCGTGTGATACACAGATATGCACAGCCTATGAATTTTATAAATGCAGACTACCACTCAACTACGTTTTTCTTAATTCACTCATATATGCCTCTATGCTCTTTTCTTCTTCTATCCTCTTTTGCAATGACTTACCCAAACTAGAACCCAAACCTGGTCTAAGTTTACAAATACAGTTTGTCTGAAAGGAGAAAAATGAGCAAATTCCTTATTATACCCCTAGTCGAACCCATGATTTTGAAATCAAAAGAAAACTCAGGTTAATGAGATGTTTGATAGAACTTGGTTTTACATATGTAAAATTTTTTTTCAAAGTAACCTCTCAGTTCTATAAAGTTAGTACCTCTGACTTAATTATGTATACAAAAAAAAAAAAGAAAAAAAAAAGAAAACTCTATAAACCCAGATCCATATGTTGTTCAAGGCATATGATAAGATTCTTAGAGAAAACAAAGTGGATAAATGGTAGTGTGGCCGAGCAAGGCAGAGATAAAACAAAATTTTCGAGGAAGAGGAAATATCTGAACAAAGAAAAGAAAATGACATAGACCATTTACCTGATAAGAGTTCGAGCCCGAGAAGAACAGACAAGAGAGAATGAAACTAAAGAAGATAAAGCAAAGTATATATAGATGGATTTTGCGAAATAGTCAGATATGAAACGTACGAGTATTAATGTAAGCGTTGATCTCTCCTACCACTCCTCTGTTAGAACGTTATGAGCGTGATTTACTGATCAGTTTGCAAAAGGATAAATCTTCGAAATATACAGGGGAAGCCAAGAGTTTCACAACGTATAAAGCTTGATGATAATTTAATGCCAGATTAATTTCCTGCGTGATTTGAGCTCATACCAGAGAACTGGTATCTTGGCAGGTATACATTGTTATAACTTCAAATTTATGTGATGTGTGATTAAATGATAAAACGGCAAGGCACATAAATTTGAACTGATGCGCATTTGAAGGGTGCTTGATTTATATTTTTTTTCTTTCCCGATGATATGTGTGATTTTAAACTGCTCATTATGAATATATTTTGATTTCACAATATGTTCCAATTAAACAGTTGCATGGTTAAAGCAAACATGCTTTGAAGTAGTTGCAGAGATTTATGGGGAAAATGGCAAGAATAGAAACGGAGCATTGCTTTGAAATCTGAACGTTTTGCATATATGCGTGATTTCTCCTTTCAGTTTCAAAGAAATAAAGGTTTCAATATTAAGAGGAAGAGAAATCAAATCTGCTGCCAGTTATACACAATTGATTGAATGCATCAGTTTCTTATGTTAATTGTTTACTCACGTGATTAAAGCAATGGGATAAATATATAGGGCTTTGAATATAACTGACGAGCTAAATCAGAGGAGATAAATCAATAGTTATCAATTATACAAGATGTCAGGGAATACGTTCACATTTCAAGCATTGATTTGGTAAATATTTGCTTTAAATCTTCGTATGAATTAAAGGAGAGATAAATGGGAATGAAAACATCAGTTTCTATATGATAAATGCTTATACGTGATTTAGTTTATACATTGATTTATAGGCAAACAAACGGCAAATAGTGATACAATGCAATATTCCCTTGGTCTTAAGAAACGGCAGAGGTGCTGATACAACTAGTGATTCAAGCAAATACATATAGATTTGTTTTAACTGTAGGTTGCGTGATTCATTTCCAGTTTTAATGCATGCGTGATATATCTTCCAAATATAAATATTTGCACGTTATAAGAATTTTTTTTTTCAAAAGCATGCGTGCCTTATAAATTTCCAGATTTGATGAATATGGACTGTGTAATTTCCTTCCAGGATACTTTGCTTGAATTATATGTGTGATTAGGAACGGAAAATTTTATTTATTTATTTATTTATTTATTGCACAATAAAGGTGAAATAGAGAGATATACATGGGAATTGAGAAGTTGAAAAGATAGGCAAGGTTAAGTATGAATGCGTGATTTAAAACTGCCAATTGAAATCTAGATTTAATGCATGCGATAACTGCAATTTTTATGAGAAGCTTTGATTTCAAAATCTTATACTATTTAATGTAGGCGTGATTTTAGATTGATGATTTGCAGATAAAAGGATTTGTTTGAGGCGGAATCAAATGGACAAATGGGGAGAAAAGGGCAAGCAGCTTAAATGGTTTAAAGTATCAGTTTTATATATATAAATATGTAAATATGAATACGTGTGTGATGATTCATTTATATTTACATAAATTTTGATTTGTATTAAATATGTTTACAAATGTATTTGGACGTTCGCAGATACCATACTAGATCATAGGCAAAAACACAGGGGAAAAAGAGGAAGCTGTAGAGATTTAAAGCTTTCAGTTACAAAAGTTATAAATATGTTTACGTGATATAAGATTTAGGCAGTTACACAACATATAAAGTTTGAAAATATGTAAATATGCATGCGTGATTTCAGCATGCTTTGATTCTCCTATGTTTGATTTAATAAACAAACTGGCCAGACTTAATGCAAAACTTTTTAAAAAGAAACGTACAAAATGAAAAGTTGCGTGATATAAGCCTGGATATAAAGTTTGTACGTAACTTTATGTTCTTTTTTTTTAGTTCAGTTTGCAAAAATTATAAGTTTTTGAATTTACTGGAAGGCCGAGAGATTTGCTTCAGTTTTCTCTTTGAATAAATGCTTAAACGTGATTGAAGAAATAAACAAGGGAAGTTATCAATGCATGATTTTATTTCTGAGAAAAGGAAAGGCAAACTCATATTCAATTCAGTTTTGATTTACAAAAGGTTTAATTAAGGCATACGTTGATATGGGGAGAAATAAAGGTAAGTATACATCAGAGGATGAACGAAAGAGTTGATATGTATCGTATCAATTTAGGCATGTACAAATTTCTCCTTGGATTTTTGTCTCACACGTTACTTCCATGTTAAGTTTTTACTTCATTTTATTTATTTGATTTTAGTTTGAAAACAATAAATGGAATGGCAAGAATTTATGCAAAGCTTAGAAAAACGTATACAAATTTATTTAAAATCAGACTGTCAGTTAATGCAACGTAACGTTTGTTATAAAATCTCTGACTGATATTTTACTCCAAAATTTTACGAAAACATGATTTTTACACTACGCTAAACAGACGCAGTCCAAAACATCAAAAATTTTCATAAAAATAACATTTTAAAAACACACGTTTTATTACGTCACTTATACCCTATAATTGACGCGTCCTTTAAACGCGAAATTTAACAGTTCAAAAATAGCTTAAATTTTCACAGTTATTATTTAATTTTATTGACATATACAAATTTTATAAAATATATCTCCAAATAAAATAATTAACTATTTTGATAAACACAATTTATATAAAATATATTTCAAAGTTAAATAATTAAAATAAAATAAATAGCTAAAACTAGGGCTGTTACAAACATTTATCGCTTCCGTTGCACCGGATTTCAAAATACAGAAGTAAATATACCGCAGGGATCAGCACGACGAGATGATCAAAACGGTATACAGATATCAGTGGTACGATTGAATTATAAAAATTCGAATTTCCTACCAGGGAAAAGTGCAGCAAAAACACAGAAAATAAGATCGACGGAGCTAAAGAAGTCCGAATTTGGAAAAACGAACAATGACGTCTCGGTCAGAAGATGACTTAGAATTTTCTTATGTAAAATATTCAGATTTGAAAAATATTTTATTATCAGCAATTATTGGCTAGCTTGAATTTAATAGAATTTCATCATGAAATAAACTTTCATAAAATTAATTTAAAATTTTCAATCTGCTATATTTATATGTACGTATTCTAAATATATAAACATTTTATTTTTAAAATCCAATTATTATAAAATTTCACAACTATTCAATTAAATACGTTATAAAATCAATTAAAATTGTTAAAATTTTCCGGTTCGTTACACTCTCTCCCACTCAAAACTTTTCGTCCCCGAAAAGGAAGGAGGTAGGAGGATTGTACAACCAGAAATAAAAGTAGATTGGAAGTCAAGATTAAACCAATACTTTGAAACTAAATAAATTTTGCTTGAAATTTGAAAACTTCATTTGAAATTTGATTATCTTTGATACTTTAAAACTTTTCAAAACTCCTTTGAAATCACTTATTTACACTATTATTTATACTTATAAAGAAGCTATTTAAAAAAATATTAAATCCAAAATTCATGAAATTTTTAATTTATCTCAAGATACTTTCAAATATTATCAATAAATTAATAATCATTTTCTTTAAATATGTTTTATTTAATTAATAACTTCAAAAATATTTATACCACTAAAATTTTCTATTAACCAATGTAGTATACAGATAAGCAATCTTTAAAAGATTATATTCGAAAAAGGAAAGGAAGGTAGATTCAGAAAACAGAATCAAGGTGAATAACTAAACTGAGCAGATAAGGTAGATGCAAGGAATAGTATCGGGCACGAATAATTAATCTAGAACCATAAGAATTTCAAATATTAATTAAAAAATTTCTTTGTTGGGAAAAATACTTTTATAATAAACACCTTTATAATAATACTTTTATAATAAAATACTATTATATCGAAATAGATTTTCCTTTCGAAAATACTTTTATAACTCGATGTTTCAACAAGTTTATCCTCGTTCTTGCAGACTCTGGCCATGCGTTGATCAGGTGCAAAGCTAGAATTCTTCCAGTACTTAGTAGACTTGTTTCAACACCCAGTGAAAATACTTGAAAAACCTTTAAAACAGATATGGAAAGTACAATCCAAACAAAACAACCAAACCAAAACCTTTGTCCGACCATGGTTCGCAGATACACAATGGTTACGCCTGGATCCCCCAGGAAACAATCCGTATCCGTAAGCTTTCTCAGCCCTGCGAGTTATGCCATGATGACTAGTAGAGTGCAGGATACACAATGGTTATGCCTGGATCCCCCAGGAAACAATCCGTACCCCTAGGCAAGACTCAGCCAGGCACTTGCGCTACTATTCGCGACCTACACAGATTGCAGGATACACAATGGTTACGCCTGGATCCCCCAGGAAACAATCCGTACCCCTAGGCAAGACTCAGCCAGGCAATTTCGCTGTGCATTCACGAGAGAAAAAGAAACCATGGGTTACCCACGGTGGGAATACTCGAGTATTACATCCGGAAAACCGAAAATCAGAGAGAATAATATCGATAGAATGAATCCACGCTGTGGCCACAAAGCGGATATCAAGCAGAAGGCACTTTCCATATCTTTACTTGGAAAATATATATATATAGTACCTTTTCAAATACTTCCAAATATCGTACTTATATAAAGTTCATATGTATAGGATTCCTTTCTAAATCGAATACTTTCCAAATCAATAGTATATCAAAACATACTTACATAGACTTTGATTATATAAATTTTCTTTCCAAATTGAGTGCCTTTCAAATCAATTGATTTCAAATCACTTTCATACTTATACAAATCCATTTTATATAAGTCCGACCACTTCCCAAATCAAGTGCTTAATTATACAAGGTTCTCAATTTCAAATCATTCAATATCAAATTTAGTTCCAAAGTCATATATGAATTCACCAAATTTCTTCCAAATTAGATATCCTAATTTCAAAGTTCCCCAAAATAATAGGTTTAGAAAATTATCCCAGTTTCCAGATTAAAATAATTCAAGTCAAACAAATTCATTTCCAAAATCATCATATAAGTACTAGTTTTAATTTTCAATTAAATTTCAAAACCCAATATTTTCCCAAAATCAATTATACTCAAAATGGTTTCCAAATTTATAATTATCCCTTTAAAACTTTTAAACTATCTATTTTTAGTTGAAATATTCAATTTACCTTTTTGAAAACTAATATTCAAAACTATATATATATTTTTTCAAAACATTTCAAACTAAATTTATATTCTTTATCAAACATTTTATACTCTTCGAAATTTCTTAGTTTTAAAATTTTAATCTCGATTTGGAAGTGTTCGAACATTCAAAATAGTTAGGAAAATCAAATTTTAAATTCAAGAGTTGAAAATCAACAATAAATCAATTATTAAATCTGAAACTCGAGGACTGAACACCGGTCTCACTTTAAATTGTTTCGAATATATATATATATATATATATATATATATATATATATATATATATATATATCTTTTGAAAATATCAAATTATACTTCGGAATTTGAAATCATAACGGCTTTACAAAATCACTCGCATAGCGAGCTATTAAAGTGGCCTCTCCCCCACTCTGAAACTCGAAAATCAATGTCGATGATGCGTGCACTCATCACCGAAATTATTTTCCAACGACATACGTGAGTTCTGGACTTCTATTTTCTTGAAAACTTCTTTGAAATTTCTTCAAAATTATTGGATTTCTTTTGAACTTATTTCAAACATTTCTTATTCGGAAAATACTTTTAAATCGTATTATTTATATATATTTTCCCAAAATCTTAAAACCAATTTCAAAATATCGGAATTCAATTCTCGAATTTCAAATTTAACCCTTCAGTTATAAATCTTTTTATATAAATCACTTTCTTATAAATTTTCAAAATTTCCAATCCTTTCAAAACTTTTATATATAGAATAACATTTCTTATTCGTTTTATATATAGGTATATAATCCTTATCGAAAACATTTTCACTTTTCAATATAGAATAAAATCATAGTTATCAAAATAATAATTTCGTATAAAACAATTTTAAAATACAACAAACCCGATTTTCAAAGGATGATT
Organism: Allium cepa; assembly: GCA_030765085.1. Classification (NCBI taxonomy): domain Eukaryota; kingdom Viridiplantae; phylum Streptophyta; class Magnoliopsida; order Asparagales; family Amaryllidaceae; genus Allium; species Allium cepa. The sequence goes on along the minus strand of CM060930.1, from coordinate 69,030,880 downwards.
CAAGAATGGATTTCAAAACAAAGATAGAGATTTAATTTAGAGGAACTCTAATCAATAGAATCCTGATTCGAAGATAGGCTCAAACAAAGTTGAGAAAATCAAATTACAAAATAGAAGATGGATATACTTCTATAAATCTCGGGCGACCTTAACTGGGTCAACCGTGACTTCAGGAATATAATTGATGCGGAATTCTAAAGCAAATCGACATTTGATTGCCATAGATAGAATTCGGCATATAGATATAGCAGCATCATAAACCGAGGATACATAAATCTTCGGTGAATCAATGCCAATTGCAAAGGAGTTTTCATCCCCCTTTACAATCATTTAGGGGAGTTATTGGATACTCCAGAATCAAAAGAATATAAATAGAGAGAGACAAGAATGAATTTTGGAACCGAGGGACATTCCAAAATTCAAAGGAAATCGAGTTAAAAGGAAGAGATTCAACTCGAACGAAAGTGATTCTGTAAATAAATTTACCATATATGCTAAGTTTTGCCTAGAGCCAAAGCTCTGATACCAACTGTAACGACCCGCTATTTGGACCATTCAAATCGACACTAAAACCGTACATGTCCGACTTGAATAATTCAAAATATCGAATTGTTAATTTAATTTGGCAAACTTAAAATATACAGTAGATAAATCAAACACAGATCACAGACACAAAGTAATATAATGCAGCGGAATAAAAAAAAATAGTAGTTCATGAAGCTACTATATACATCAGAGTTTAAAATAAATACATCAGAATCTCTTGAATACAGAAAAGTCTTCAGTACGAGCCGATGACTTCTCTGAACCAGTCAACTAGAAAACTGAAAGCTGAAACGATAGTTGGATCTCCAAATGAAGCTCCAATCTCCAAAGGTCGGTCTCTAATGCTGTATTACTCAGTCTGACTCGAGCGTAAAGCAAAACACAAAACACTCGAGTCAGGATTAACATTCTTATATCAATAAATTCAACTCAAATGAAATATCAACTGAAATACAATATAACTTAAAGGATGTTTGGGATGTCCATCCTCTAAGGGTCCATAGAACTATCTACAGGGTAGAAATATACACTATTACACCGTGGTCATTCACTTAATTTATACTTCAAACCTAAATATCCATTTCACTTCAAATGATTATATTCCCAAAATAGTATTTGTATAACTTATATGCTGTATACAGTAAAGCAGTTTCAAATTCCAAATCGTTCACATCAACCCGACCTTCCCATTCCAATTATAGTAAATCTCATTTTATCAATTTAAATTTTCCTAAAATAACCACTTAAATTTTATAATTCCCAAATTTGGATTTAATATCCCAATTACCCCTTTTATTTCAATATGTTCCATACTTTAAGTATTCAACATTTCAACTAAATTTTCCCCAATCTAGTTTAAAAATTTCCAATTTAGTTCATCCTCAATTTATATCCAATTCAATTCATTATCTAAATAACAAATTTAACTATCTTGGTTCCAAATACATATCCAAATCTCTAAACCATTTAATTACAATATAGTTCATAGCTCAAATATAACAATTTAAAATTTAACAGTTTCATATAGATTCTCGATTTTTACATCACTATTATTTCGTCTTGAACCCTCCCTTATTTGATTCAATATCATTTTAGTGACCTTAAATTTCATTTTACTCAATATTTCTTAATTTTATTTAACCGTGAAATATCTCATTCGATAAATCTCAAATTTGATTTAAATAAATAAATCCTTATCTAAAAACCATTTTAAAAAAAACCCAAAAATTTATCTCCCAATCTTAATTGTTCAATATTATTGCAAAATTTTTCCGAATAAAATTTACATAGATATTTATCATGATTTATGTATTAAATCAAATCTTTGATTAAACTAGACATAATTAACTCTATCTTTATCATTACCCTTTATACATGTATTTAAGAATTTACATTAAATAAGACCATATATTTCTTATCACATGGTCAAGTGTTACGGATATTATCATTTCAATCCGTACACTAAATGTATACGGGTGGATAGCATTTCAACCCGTAATTCCAAATTAAATTAAATGGAAACTACTTGGGTCTATCTTTTCAACCCATTTCAATTCAAAACAAACATAACAAAGGGAACTTGCAGTGATGACAGGGATGGTGTCAAAGTAAATAAACAGGCAATAACAACAATCAATAACAATTCAATAAATAAATCAAATAACCCCGAAATAATCGTATTAATTCGCATTGCTATTTGTATGATTACTTCTAGAATCTACGCTATCATTTCATGTAGATTAAAGATTATTACATTACAGTTTTTCACTTGTCGTTCCTTTTTAAATTTCAGTTTTAAACTACAACAATTAATCCAAACTACGTTCAAATATTTAGAGTATAATTTATCAATTTCTACGACAATTAATGGGTCAAATCTACTAATCAAGTTCACATATGGCGGGGTCAGGTTTTAATAAATCCAGGTCCGTCATATATAATCCGTTAAATTTGTAAACTATACTACCCCAACTTAAACTAGCAAACTAGTTATCATTTAACAATAATAATTAACATCCAATTTAAACAACAATCAATCAAAAAATCAATTATCAACCAATCTGTATTATTATCGCATAAATAATTAACCGATAATGGTGTCAGGTGTCATAGGTGAACAGATACAGATAATAGCAGTCATAACAGTAAAAACAACTAACAGCAGCATATTTCAATTGTCGTTTCAATTGAAATCAAATTTAATAAATAAAAGAATGTTAATCGTGAGTGATTGCTCACCTTTCGAGGCTAGAGATGAACGATAATGAGTGGGTTATGAATCCAAGCACGAATTCTAAATTAAAGCACGATGGACATAATTTGACGAACAAAGCTGATAAATAGGGATTGATAAACCGAATCAGAGCTAGATCGATGAAGAAAAATGATATAAATGGACTTAAATATATAACTATACCTAACGATATATATATATATATATATATATATAAATCAAATTCTAAATTCAAACCTATATTAAATTAAATATAATTGTAAATCCAAACTTATTGTTTTACTTTATATTTGAAATATGCTGACTCATAAACATTTTATATATACATATTATATATAAACAATATATAGCAAATATCTATTATAACATAGCATATATACTCCTATATATAAACATACAGGTATATTCCTCATATTAAAAATCAAAACAGGCTTACTCCATTGTAAACTATACATACGTTTATACTTAGAATTAACAGTCTATATATATATCCTAATATATAAACAGATGTGTATAACCATATCTCAACTAACATATACTGCTACATGCGAGTATATATAATATTTATATACGTCAAATCTTAAAATATATACATAATATGTGCCCGACAGTACACAAAACGAAAATCACAAAGCTTCTTCTGAACAACATATATAAGTATCAACTATTCAACGTACGCATATATATATATATATATCCAAAGTTTACTGTCATGCCAATAACGTAGGTAATAAAACATTATATAACAAAATTTAGCAAATTATAAACCGAACTCGAGTACAAAACAGGGAAGAAGAAATATATAACAAATATTTTTACTAAAACTGTTTAATCATAGCTTACATACTGTAGATACATTTTCAAAACAACCCATGAACTCCTACATGCCTTTATATTTTTAAGACCAGTGCTAGTATCCAAATCAAAATACTTTGTATACTTTAAAATATATATATTGTAAAGTTTTAAAATATGCTATAGCTTATATGTTGTAATATACCATAGTATCTTTATAATAAAACTTACATACTGTAACTACAAAAATGACATACCATAATTAAAAAAATGTAAACAGACCCAAATATACATGAGCCGAACCAAAGTATACATAACCCTATACTAACACACAATTTTATAAAATATATTATATGTAGTACTTTATAAAATGCAACAGCTACAGATAACATGAATATAACAACTTCAACTTTTTAAAACCCATTGTATAAACTAACAGTTTTCATATATATGCGCTCCACACACTACGCACGTACATATATATATACTACACGCACACATGGATACACATTGCACACGCATAAACAGCTTTATACATATAGAGTTGTAAACATATTGTACAAATTTTACAAGTAACAGACTCCAACTATTATTATATGTTCATAACGAAATATAAACCTATCCATAACTTCATATATAATACTTTTAAATATACTATATGCTACTTACAGTAAAGTATGTTTTGGATATGGACTAAATATAATACAAGTATACTATATAAACCTTTTATAATAAAATATAGAATATTGTTGATATAATATATAGCACACACCTCTTTGCCGAAGAACATAGAAGAAGGGGAAGGCGCAGGGAATGCTCGGCACACGAAGGCCAGAGGGTTGGAAGCCTTCTGCGGTGGCCGTGAGTATGGGAGGAAGAGGGGAGATGGACCGTGATGCATCGGTGACTAGGTAGCGAAGACGGATTGTGGTGGATTGATGCATGTGAGGCGGTGGCGGCTGTAGAGGCTTCAGCAGATGCGGTGATGGGTTGTGACGCCGGAGCTTGGGTGGTGGGTCAGCTAGAGGGAGAGAGGATGCGGGTTTTGGTTTGGAAGAGACGCTGCAACCATGTTTGTAAAGGAAGAAAAATATTATTTATTTTTTTGCAGAGGAGAGAGAAGGAGGGTGAGATCTGTGATGTGCTGATGTGAGTGCCACCATGGAGGAAGGGATAAAGGTCAGGGGAGGGAAGAAGGAAATAAATTTTGTACAGGAGGAAGACTACCCATATATATAAATAACGTAAGTGAATGGTTATTAAAGGCACTTTTTTTTTATTGTTACAAACAGGGAATGGTACGAAAGAAGGGTCAGAAAACAGTAATTGTAGCCCTTAAATTCTGGAAAGTATGAAAGTAACGTACACATTTATTCGAGCTATATAAAAAAAAAAGTTGATACGTTTCGAATTTTGAAGCGGAAGGCAAATTAACGGTCATCAAGTTGGATATTAAAATAATTAATTGCTGGTTTGAAAAGCACGTTTTCGATTTCAAAAGCAAAAGAAACGTAAAGTTGTCCGTTGATTCATCAAAACGTTTGATTTAAGTAAATAAAAGGAAATGAAGAGAGTTATAAGGTCAAGAGGAACCGTTCAAAATTTAATAATTGCACGTATAAAATTCTCATATTTCGAACTGATGGAACGACTGAATGGACAGGGGGAATAAAGGTAATAAATGAATGCGTAAATAACGTATAGAATTCTATACATTTCAAACTTTTGAAATGGCATGGGATGACAACAGCTGTACACTGATTTAGAAGCTATTAAAGCAATTTATCTCATTGCTTGGGATTCACGCTGAAGTTTGAAAAGCAAAGTTAACGGTCAACATTTTAAGGGTACCGTTACAACGAACATTTATTGCTTCCGTTGCACCGGATTTCAAAATACAGAAGTAAATATACCGCAGGGATCAGCACGACGAGACGATCAAAACGGTATACAGATATCAGTGGTACGATTGAATTATAAAAATTCGAATTTCCTACCAGGGAAAAGTGCAGCAAAAACACAGAAAATAATATCGACGGAGCTAAAGAAGTCCGAATTTGGAAAAACGAACAATGACGTCTCGGTCAGAAGATGACTTAGAATTTTCTTATGTAAAATATTCAGATTTGAAAAATATTTTATTATCAGCAATTATTGGCTAGCTTGAATTTAATAGAATTTCATCATGAAATAAACTTTCATAAAATTAATTTAAAATTTTCAATCTGCTATATTTATATGTACGTATTCTAAATATATAAACATTTTATTTTTAAAATCCAATTATTATAAAATTTCACAACTATTCAATTAAATACGTTATAAAATCAATTAAAATTGTTAAAATTTTCCGGTTCGTTACACCCAGGGAGTAAGAAAACTCAGATATACCACCCCCGGTCCTTTTGGACCTTTATACGAGGTCTCGATTCCAACAACACCACACAGTAATAGATATAGTGTATCCACATGAGTAAGTATCTGGGCTCCATACCATGATACTACCCCTTTCCAGAAGGAATGGTCATACCCTAGGGACGCGATCCCTGAAACCTTACTGCCACGATTCCTGTTTCGACCATTACCGGGTTGTGAGGCTCGACGAAGTCTCGTCCATAAAGCTACGCTTTTTACAAAAGCCACGCTTTGATCAACAAATGATCAGCAACACTCAGCATGCCACATTACCAAGTTAGGAATATATCGCTGATAACCTTCAACTACATAACCTCAAAGGGTGTTAAGCTAAGAGAATAATTTCTCCGCCACCAACGGAAATGTATTTGAAAGAAATCTGCTTTATATCTCAAAATGTTATGTCAGACATACAATCCATACAAGTCTGTTCTGGATTTAGAACAGAACCGAAGGCACTTCCAAAGAAGTCCTTGCAATCCGGTTATTCACAATCCCGATAGAACTTCCCATCACTTAGGGAATCTCTATACCGGAGCAACTAAGTGCAGAGACAATCGATAGGTCATCCTATCGTTCTCGCAAATACCCGGTCTTCACCATCGGTCTTCAAATGCTATCCATAACGTCGAATCACATATTTGGAATGGGTTATACGACCCAAAGGTCCTTTCCCGGCTAACCCGAATAGTAAGCGCAACATTTAAAACATATGAATATGGGATTTCAATTAAGTCACAACTTAATAATTCAAAACTTTTCTTTCAAATGGTTTAAACAAATTACCAATTGAAATCTTTTTAAGCAAAAGATTTATTTTACAAAGTTCACCCATTTTCACAAAGATTCATTCTCGGATTTCAAAACAATTCATTCTCAATTGGATTAATTCATTTAAATCTTTAAATCAAGATTTTATCTTATAGCTTTCAAACAGTTTCGATAACTTAGGAAATCATTTTCATTTTTACCTTGAAATCCTTTTTAACACAATTTGGAAGTTCACTTCCTATATGAAAGCTTTTATTATTTGGAAACAAATAGTTTTCGTCTCAGTAAGATCCAATTTTATTTACACGAGTTAAAGCCTTTGAATTTAAATTCAAATTTTCAAATCAATATCTTTAAAATAGTTTAACCCATATAAACTGGTATAACATCTTAGTCCCTAGTTTCCAGATCATAGAATTCAATTTCAAATATTGAATTCAAATTTAAATCAAAATATTTAAATTACAAAATTCAATCAAGTTATTAAAAATAAACTTCATCTTTGAAATTTCATTTCTAAAGCTTTTCACTTTAATCTCAATCCATTTCCAAAACATTTGAATTAAAATATTCAAATTTAAGACAATTCAAAAATCAATGACTTAATCGATTTCCTCGTGAAATCCATATTGGTGTGTGTATAAGTTTGGTCCAGGGGTTTAACACAATAGTGCAACATTATTCAATAATCATAGATCAAAACACATAATATAGTTGATAAGCGATATAAACTATAACGCTTATCGTCCATTCACAGATTTACAGATAATATATGAATGTAAATAAATGAATAAATTATACACAGCTCAATCTGCAGAACAAAATATCACAAACCAGATAGGACAATTAATTCAAGGTATCTCATACAATGTAATCATTCATAAGTAAGGTCAAACATTTAATAATCATTTATAAGTAGGATCAATTAATCGTTTAATCCTAATCAATTCAATTTATTTCCAAGTAAATAAATTTAATTACTTATGAATCTATTATCCAATCCTGATGAATTAATTCCAATCATTTGATATAAATTAATTTATCAAACACTTTAATTAATTAAATTATTCTTAATTAATCATATTAATTAAATCAACCCTTTAAACCAATTTCATAATGAATTATCTTTAATTAATCAAAAGATCCAAAATTTATTACTATAAGCGATTAATCCTTAATTACTTTCATTTAGTAATTATATTTAAACAATTTATAATTGATTATCTAAATTAATTAATCCAATTATTTATTAAAATCAATCACCTTAATCAATACTTAATGATCCTTAGCTAATTATCTTCATTAACTAATAACATTTCTTAATCACTTTCTTAAGAAATTATCTTAGATTGGTTCATTGTTAATCATTTCTAATTAATTTAATTTATTAATTTATAAACAAAATAAATCATTCTTTAATTACCTTATTGATTAAATCATTTGATACCTTAATTATCTATAAGATAATTTATTTCCTTATTAATGACTTAATTAACATTTAAGTGCATATTTAAAACATTACACTTTTAAATTTAAATTTAGATTCCATTTTGAATTTAAGATTCAAAATGATTATTCTTTTAAACATTAACCCAATTTAAAAAATTTAATTTATAATCCCTAAAAATAAATGTAAATAACATTTATTTCTTATATAAGAGAAAGCTTTTTAAAGTAATCTACTTAATTTTATTAAGAGAAATCGAGCTTTAAAATAAATTAATTATTTAACTTCCAAATTTTAAGTTAAACACTTCATCACTTTTCATTCAAATTATTAAAGGAAACCTTTTATAAAGAATTTTATCAAGTTATTCATTTATTTGAAAACAAATTCACTTTTAACAAAGCTATTTGATTTAAACTTGTTTTAAAACACTTAAGATTTGAAAACTGGTTCAATTTCTAGATTTTTAAACTTGAAGCCTTGTTTAAGTCTTGTTTTTAGATTTAAATTTAAATTTTAAAAATAGGTTTAAAATCTAAAAATCCACCTTATAAATATTTACAACTTTGATTTAAAAATCAAATTTCCTCTTAAAACTTTTAAATTCAAAGTTTATTTTAAACTAACTAAAGCTGGTTTTAAACTTGTTTAAATCCATTATCACAACTTTTGAATTCATTTAATTTTGTTTAAATTCAAATTTATCAAAACAAAACAAAACAGTGACATGTTTTATCAAAAACCTGTAACCAAAACTATACTCGAGCAACCCGAATTTGCTTCGAGTCCAGACTCCACCTTGCTTCGACCAAAGTGCTTGAATACCCCGAGTAATACCCGAGTGCTCTTCCTACCCAAACCCAAAATTCACCAGGATATCAAAGTGCACGGTGCACGTGTACATCACCGTCGCTTGCTTCCAGCCGCCGCCTCATCGCCGAGCAAGTCGACGTTCACCTTCAAACCATCCTCCGACCACTCGAACTTCGCCATCACCCCGCATTCGAAATTTTGAGTTCGAGCTAAAAAAAAAAGAAACCTGGAACAAAAACTTCGAACACCCCAAACCTGGAAAGCACGTCGCCTCCGCAACCTCGACCATCGTGTCGACTACAACTCCGGCCCTGAACTCGACACTGCCCACCTTACCACCACCCGAGACCCCACGGCACTCGATCGACCATCGACGTCGAATGAAACGAAAACCTCGACACCTCAAAAACTAGGTTTAAAAACTTTAAACCATCGCCGCCACTTCCATGGTCATTGGTCGACCATCACAACATTTTTCCCATACTCCCTGTTCGCTCCTCCACCTCCAGCCCAAGCGCCGACCCCTCTGATCAACGAGACCGACCCCGGCGACTCGAAATGCAAAAATCGAACAAACCCAAACTGCTCTCATACCACACCATTAAAAATCATCAAATTAGGTTTAAAAATCATGTTATTGTTTACTGATTCAGCTTGCATAACTGAATTCGAAAATTAAAAGATTCGAAAATGGATAAATCTTGAGTTAGTTCAGATGGTTTGGGTTTCCAGAGACCATCTTAAGTTATTTCAATCTTAAATAAAATTTTAAACTTAGTTTATGATGATACAAACATCTTTTGTTTGAATTTGAAGTTCAATCGTCAATCAGAAAAGGAGTTAATGATTTTTTTTTTTGAATCAACAATTTGAGTTTTAAACTGGAAACAGATGCAAATTTTAAACAACAGCCTGTAAATTCTACTTGCAATCTACCCATATATACAGATGATTATACATGCACAAACATACATACATACATATATATATATATACACACACACACACTTATCCACAGATTCAAACCCTTAAATATAAAAAGAAATGTTACTCACCTTAGAATGAAGACAGAGCAGTTTATTTGTAACAGGTTTGCAACTGAAATTTTGTTTCTTTGTTTTGAATTTTGTTTGAAGCTTCAACTTGTTTTATTTTCCAGGCTAAAAGCTTGAGCTTGCATTTGTTTGATTAAGTTGAATTTGTCCTCTGGTTTGTTGTAAAATTGGAATGCTAACTTGTATATTTTTTTTCTAACTTGCTATGACTTGAACGAACTGGTATAGGAAAGATGCACACATATAAGTAGAAGAAAGGTGTTTGTACAGGTGATAACATATTTTGTACAATACTAGGCTTTGCTTACTTTGTCTAAGGATATAAAAAAAAATGGGGCTGAGATGATATCAAGTGGTGCTGAGAGGATGGGGGCATTAAATGCAAGCTCTATTTTGTTTACAGGCCACGCTTCTTGAATTATTTATGTGCAGTCTTTGCTTTGTATATGCATGTACCTATGTACTTTGTTTTCAAATCTACACTTATTAAATTTTGCATGTACAGTTTGTATGAGATACTTTGTATTTGTTTTTTATATCTTCTTTTGCATGTTGACTAGCTAAAATGATTTTGTTTTATCCTTACATTCTTTTGTTTACTTTGTTCCTTACATTCTTTTGTTTACTTTGTTTTACCTTTGTCTTGTTAACACTTTATATTTCATTTTCCTAGCTTGCTTTGTATTTGGTGGCTGCAGCTTGTTTTGTTTTGCTTTTACATACTTGTCTTTTCTTGTTTGTAAATAGATACTTGGGTATATTTATTTTCAATAGTTTATATTTTGATGTATTTTGTTTGTACGTTTTGTTTATGTTTTATTTTACTTTGTATGTTTGCTTTTATTTTAACTTAAATATTTATTTCAAAATTTTTGTTATATTTATACAACTTCTAAAATACATTTCATAAGATTGAACTCAAATATTTCTATATTAATATTGTTTAAAAATAACTCAATACTAAATTAAAATAATTTATAAAAGAAACTATATATTTCTTAATAATAAAAAAAACATAATTTATTTGGATTTGGATAAACTCAAATCAATTTATCATTTAATTTCACAATTTTAAATCAAAAATAAATCTAATCATCAATTTAAAATAAATTAAAATTCGGGATCGTTACATAGTTGATAATCAATTGGAGCAAATACGTAGGGTGTACGTATATTATTTTATTCGCATAGCTATTTGATCCAGATTCGGGCATAGAATTTCAAGATAAATTTTATTGATCCGAATTAGGATTTTTCACTCGATTTTCGACGGCGAACCCTGGATATGGATTTTGATTGTTCCTGGAAATTCTCTATCATAGTTATGACTATGCAAGAAGAATGACGGTTTCTAATCAAGAAACCAGATCTGAGTCCGCACTAGGAAGTCGGGTGGACGGTACTAGTTCGGAAGTGAAATTATGGGATCGAGTAGGCGATCGGATTTGGCATTGCGTGCAAATGATATAGGTACCTCTTACGGGCTTTAATGGAATGAACATTGGAATTTTGGAAAGAAGTCAAATAAAATTTTTTGATGTTGTGATTGCATATTATTGTTAAACAGGATATGCAGGTATGAAAAAGGAAAAAAAATTTGGTTTTGATTTCAGATAATAAATTAAAATTGCTCGACAAAAAGGTATATATTTAAATTTCTGTGTAATTTGATTGGGTTTTTGGATCTAGCCACTTGGCTTTTTGTTTTTTTTTTGGATTTGGGAAGCCGTAGAGCCATTTTGTAGTTGTACCGAGCTAGCCGCGCAAAGGAGACGCTGGCAAAAATTTTCGGGAATTTAGAAAGTTAGAAACTTTTTGAGAAAATTTTGATAATTCAAAAATTTGGTTTTTAGTTGAAACTTGAATGATTAATCGAATAATTTTGGTTACAAACTATGTGGGAGTTTAGGAAATTAATAAGAGTATAGTGACTTTAAATGACAAGATTGTTTGGGTTGATGTTAAGCAGTTTAGTTTTTGAAAATAGTAATGGGTATTGAATCATTCTTCCTAACTAGTAATTTCGGGGACGAAATTCTTTTATGGGAGGAGGAATGTGACGACCCGAAATTTTTAAGCAATTTAAATTGGAATATTTAATAGATTTTAATATTTAAAAGTTAATTTTAACTTGAATTCAAATATTACTAATTAATTGTTAATTAAATTATTGAATTAAATAATTTAAAATCGGGTAAAATATGAAATCTGGGATTTTATGCCTGTTAAAAATAATTTAAAGGCTTGTAAAATTTATTTTGATAACACTGAAAATAATAGAAGTTGTAAAATTAAAATTAACAGTGGTTTGTTCAGTTTTAAAATTTTATTGTTTAAATCGAATTTTAAAAAAAAATAGCCTTCCGTGGCGCAGTCTCGGAATTCGACGAAACCAGTTCCATTGGGTCCGTAATATTGAATTATTACCAGATTCCAAATTTCGTAGCTTTCAGAATTAACTTGAGAGCGTGCGGTATATGAACGCATTGGAATTTATTCCGAGACAAAATTTAATTTAATAAACATACTTACTTTTTTTAACCAGACCATACGTACAACCCGCCGCCATCTTTGTCTCCTTCATACCCTCGTTTTCTTTTTCTTCCCCTTTACACAGAAATTGCCGCTCGAAAAAAAAAGGCTGAACAATCATCTATAAAATCAAATCGAATTCATTTTCCACTACAGTTCGTTTGAAATCTCAAAATCAATAATGGCCGACCTAAGTCATTCTCCTCATCTCCTTTATTTTATAATTCAGTCATATTAAAAAAAAGAGGGCGAACGAAAAAGGGGGCCACTTTCTCTGTTTAAAAACAAATCGAAAGCCGAGAGAGAAGGGGCACGGTCGAAATCTAACGCGAGGGAGGCGCGAATGGGGTCGCATACGCTCGAGAGAGAGCTTGAATCGAGGAGAGGCGGTGCTGTGTTTTTTTTTTGAGTGCTCGAATGGTATTCGTGGCAGCAAGGGGAGGAGCACGATAGGTGCGATCCTTGATCTAGGTGACGAGATCGAAGAAAGGCGGCGGCGTGAGGGTACCATGGCCGTAGAGGGTAGCTGTCGCGAGCTCGTTCGAGCTGCTTGGAGCCCGACCGCAAGTTCAGTTGAGGGGTTCGGAGATGCCTTCGCGACCAGGAGCGTTAGTGGTGGCTATTGTGGTAATTAACTTCTAATCTAATTTTAAATTTAAGATTTACAGTTGATTATTTAAGTTAGAATTTAAATAATGATAGCTAATTTAAATTAAGTATATGTAGATTTATGTATGTACATAAGGGTCAGAAAAGCAGATGAGAAATTTTTGACAGTAAAGAAAATCTGAAATTTTTATTTATACACAATAAATTGGTAATTTCTGAAGTTTTAAGAATGAGGTAGGATTTTTAAGCTAGATTTTGGAAATGTCTTGACTTGGAAGTATTATTTAAAATTTAGATTTTGGGAATTTTACAAATTGATTATTTTTATATAACATGCTTTCAAAACAACCAAACGAAGGTCAATCAAATTTATTAGTTAAAAACCAAACGATTAATTTTAAATAATGACCAATTTAATTTATTAAATAGTGGAATTATTTATAAATTAATTTAAATGTTAATAGATTGTATAAATCATCAGTTTAGAACTAAATCACTAGTTAATTAATAATTTATTAAATTTATTAAATGGAAATTAAGTGTTCGATTATTTCGAATATTAATTAAATGTAAATTATTATACAAGGTCTGGAATCGTGAAGGAAACAAGCTGGTTTGAATCGGATTACAAACAAGAAGGTGAGTTAATCTCACTCAGTTAATTTAAATTTAAATTTAAATGATTAAATTTAAATAATTGTTTGAATGGTTGGTTGAAATTGATTGATGTGCTATAGTGTGGTATATTTTGGAATTGACATATTATATTGTGCTAACATCTGTGGATGCAGGGAAAACAGGTTGGAGGGATCCAACTGGACCCCTCAATATTTATTATTTAATATTCTCTGATGGGATTACTTGATATTCTATGTTTAATATGTTGGAATATTGAATGATATGATTGGATTGGATATATATTGGTTATAATGAATTACCAAAGATATATAAATCGGATTTTGAAAAGAAAATAAAGGAAGTAAATTTGTAAACGAAATAATCTTAGAAAATTTAATAAATTAAGAATGAATTGGAAAGAAATGGAAGTATGTTAAATACTAATAAATAACTTCGAGTCTAAAAAGAAAAGGGTTTGAATAAACAGTAATTAATGAATTGTAAAATTATGTGATATTAATTTAAATGAATAAAGAATTATTTTAAAACTTAAAGCTTTAAATTTTATTTTAAGGAATAAGAAGTAAATTGAGAAATCTAAATTGGTATTTCAATTAAAAGTAATTTAAATCATAATTAAGGAATAAAATCTGAAATTAAAGGATTTTTGAATAAATGAAGTAAATTTGGAAATCAATTTGGAAATTGATTTAAGCGGTTGAAATTGGATATTTGGAAGAATAAATTCAAGAAGGGAATTTATTAAAGGAATGAGAAAAATTGTTTACAAATAAATAGTGATTTATTTTTAAAGGTTGTGAAGAGAAGTATATTTCTCTGGATAGCCATGTACGTTTTCAAAGTAAGTTTTTAAAATAAAATAAAGGTTTAATGTTGCTTTACAATGTACGTTCTTAGAAATTTGTTATTTCTAAATGTTTTAAATTCTAGAGTAAATATTTATTAAAATCTATTACCGTAGTAATAATTTATAAAGAGTGACTTAGTAATTCTGTTTTAAAGGTGAAAACCTAGTTTATATTTATAAAGTAACCCTATTTTCAAATATTCATATAGTATATATTTTTAATCAATTATTGAAGTAGTTTTAATTTAAATATTTTAAAGTAAATTCTAAAGTAAGTAATTTGTTAATCTATTATCGTAATAATTATTTTAAGAATGATTTAGTATTTTGTTTAAAGAAGAAAATCTAGTTATATTTATAAAGTAAACTTATTTTGATTGTTCTAAGTATTATTTTAAATTAAGTACTAAAGTAAAATATTTAAAATTAAATATTAAACGTACTTTACAATTAAAGTGTTTTGAAATTATTTTAAAAATCTAAAATCTTGTGCTTGGTGTTTCTAGTGGAAATAGAAATATTTGGAACTTATTCTGTGAAAGGAAGATAATTTTGAAAACTCTTTTCAAAAGGGTTTGGAAAGTGGAAATATATTTTGTGAAGCTATTTTTGAGATAAATAAATAATTTGGGAAATTATTTATTGTGTGATGGATGTTGTGAACATTAATTGATAGTTAAATCACCGATTATCAATATTGGACAAATGCGTTGATCGTTTCGAAGAGACCGAGATCGAGATTTATTTCTCGAAAACAACTTCGATCCAGTTTGTACGTTTCGTGGAAACGAGTTTGGATTCGAAGATGGAGCAGTGAAGTGCACGGGCTAGTCGCTACTAATCCTGAGGATATTTCCAAAATGGATGTAGTAGGAATAGTGCCTTCGGTTCCATTCGGATCCGGGACGGACTTGTATGGATGAATGCTTGCGAAACATCGTCAGGTGGACGATGGGAATTCTAAGGGATATGTTCTAAAAAGGTAACGCTTAGCCTCAAGCCTCATCAAATGGGAATGACTGAAAATCAGGGGTTATGCAGCAAGGCTAGGTGGGTAGCACCCAAGCAGGGTGAGGTCATCCCTGTCTAGATGTCCCTTTTTATTTCGGCTTAGTGGGCGGTTGCTGATCCCAACCGCGGGGTGATCTCACTCAGGATTATCTAGTAAGGGGTAGTCCCGGTCTTGTGTTGCAGGGGAGCGGGCGTACTCCTCGGTATGGTGATCTAGGCCCCGTACTGTGGTGGGTGGTACCCCAGTGCCTAGTCATTAGTTGGAAATCCATTCTCCCTACGATCCTTGTACGAGTTTTGTTTGTATTACCCACTTTGTGGCTAGTAGCTAGAATTTAATAATGTAACAATTTCGGCTATTTCATAAGTATTTGCATATAGACCCTATTATAATATCAGAGGATTTCTATAAAAATTGTTTTAGCTATTGTAAGGTAAAAACCCGACATGTTTATTTGTGGCGTGGTCTTACGAGATGCTTTTGTTTTCAAAAGGATTTTTGAAACTTTAATAATCAATTGAGTGTGATTTTCTCACTCTGGTATTCCAGACTGACTCAGGTGTTATTTAACTGTAATGCTCGGGTCAGACCGAGTATTATAGGATACAGGAGATGTTGTGGAGCTAAGGAGACGAGCTGCTCCCGTATTTGTTTATATATATTCCGCTGTGTTGAGTTGCTCTGTATCCATTTGTATGATATTGATATTGAGCTGTGATTGATGAACTTTGATGATGTAATATATAAACAGATATATTTGATTTTGAGTAAAGATCATTATTATCTATTATATTTTATTCTGGTGCGATGGTTAGATTCTGATGTTGTTTTCTATTATCTTCTTCTACCTCTTCTTCTTTAACCCAAATAGTTCGTATTTCTGTGCAACTTGATTTGATTGTTGTAAAATAATGTTGACTCAAGGGGTACGGATTTGCGGGTCGATACAGTTACACTCTCCCCCACTCAAAACTTTTCGTCCCCGAAAAGGAAAAAGAAGGGAGAAGAAAGAATTAAGAAATCAATATATCATACTAAAATATTAAATTCATAAACAAATAAATTTACAAAATTTATTACTTTAAATAAAATATACCCATTTTATAACCATTAAATCCTTTTATACTTAAATAAATAAAGTTTGGAAAATATTTTCAAAATTTTCTAAGTCCAAAATTTTTCGGAAATTTTCAGCAGAGTCTCTTTTATACGGGGAGGCTCGGGAGAAAATATAATATCGATTATAATAATATACAACATATATTTTTCAAAATAATATATCCCAACCCGGGAAAATATATAAAATAGCGCTATAAACCGTAATCCGAAACGTACCTATTTGTCGGGCAATTTACGCTTAATTTATGGAACCAAAAACAGTAGCAATTGCTTCCATAACCTGCATTTCTCTTATAAAATCCAAAGGGCTAACAATTTATATAAAGTGAAATATTTAAGTGGTTTCAATCACTAACAACAAATCAATACAACAACCATTAATTTCAACAAACAGCATACACAACAAATACAAAGCAACCATTCAATCAAACAAACAAATAGTTGTTCGGGTTCAAAACTTTTAAATTGTACGGAATGAAGAATAAACTACTAGCGCATCATTTATTCAACAGTCTTAGATAAAACTAAATAGATTATTCATTCACCCAAATCCACTTTTTAAAGTATCCTTGCCCAAACAACCATCAACTAAACAACAACAAATCCAAACAATAATCAACTTAACTTATTATTAATTTCATTTCATACCTTTGTTGTTTGATTTGATATTTTTATTTATACAGTGATTTATCTTTTTAATTTACATTTACTCATTAAATGTTTGCTTCATTTATTTTTACTTATTACTTACAATTATTCAATTCCATTAACTCAGGTCATGCCAGTTCCTTTTATTTCGTTATAATTATTCATTCATTTATTATTGCAAGTCCTCATTTATTTATTACAGTATTCATTTTCCTACTAATTTTATTTATAAATAGCTTCAACTGTTTACTTAAGTTCATTATCATTCATTTATACTACTTCATTTCATTTATTTATCATTTTTTTTATTACTAAATTCCATTTACAGTACTCGCTTTTCTATTTTAATTTGTAGTCTTTTCAATTTAAACTTAAGTTTATAACTCTATACCACCAATTCTAATAAATAAAAGCAATTTATTGAACACTTCCATTACGTACTTTTACTGTACAATTTCCATTACATTTCATATTAAACATTTCAACTTTTAATATTTGGTAAGTTATATATATGCTTTTAAAGAATGTAATTGAAAGTTATACAAGTTTTCTCATTTCTTATGATTAATTTAATGTTCAATAATAATATTCTTTATTTCATAGCTTACAATTTCAAATTTCATTTAATAGCATTTATAACCTATCATTAAATCTTTTTTTCCCCTTTAGAGGTTTTAATTTATTAATTACCTACGTTCCAATTCACTACAGTAATTGAAACTATTAATTAATGGAAACTTAAGAATTTAAATACCGGGTTTTATTCAGAATCTTTTTAAAATAATACATAAATATACTTACAACTTATCTATATCCATGTATATTTAAAACAAATTAAAAATTCTCTTTTGTTTATCAAAATAAATATGTAGTAAAATTACTACAGTGGCCTTCCCACTACGAAACTCGAAAATGAACATCGATGATGCGGCCGCCATCACCGAAATTATTTTCCAGTGAAAGAGAGGAAAGTACAAAACTTATTTTCTCCAAAATCTTCTTTAAAACAATTCTTTCGAATTATATTAAAATATTTATATCAAAAAATACTTATAAACAATATTACTATATTCCAAAATTTATTCGAAAGAAATTTCAAAACCTCGGGACTTAAATTCTAAATTTCCAATTTTCATTTATTTTATTTTTCAATCTTATTTCTATTATTATTTATACACCTTATTACCTAACAACCAATCTATTGCAGCCAAATATAGACATCATTTGAAATTTTTTATTTTATATATAGAAAATATAATAGGAAAAATTATTTCATTCACCTATATTAAAAACAAATATTATGTCAGTTTGTCCTATTAAGTGTTTAGAAATCCCTATTGATGTCATAGCGTCCCATGCATCAACCATAATTTATAAATACAAAACGGAACAGATTAACACAATATTAAAACCTTTTTATAACACTAACAAATACGCTCTCTCTCATATATATACACTCAGCGACTCCCATAGGTATTACTACCATATTAGTAAAGAGTCAAACCCCACAAAGCTAAGGTTTATTGCTAAACCTCGCTTTGATACCACGTTGTAACATCCCACCTTATCGCACGCTTTAAATCGACACAGTGCCAATTCAAACCATACAAAAGGGCGGGTTGTTATGGGGTAAATAAGAAAAACAAGAAGAAATAAAAGAAAACAGAATCTCACATCGGAAGGATAAAATATAATAATCAAATTTGCAGTTCATGAAGCTGTTTACAAAACATTTGATGATACTTACAACATTTATCAGAGTACACATACCAATAATAACAATGCAGCGCAATACGGTGTGTAGTGGAATATAATAAATAATAATAATAATAATAATAATCTCCGTCTTCGTCCTCTAGAGCTAAAGTCTTCGGTCTGAAATGCTCGGACTGACCCGAGCGAATTGAAAAGACAACACTCGAGTTGGAACTAAAAGATCTTATGTAAGTTAAATCAACTGAAATAAATATGAGTGCTGTAACTTAAAAGATGCTCGGGATTCACATCTCTTAAGGATCCGTTAAACTATTTACTATGTAGTATATTTCGCTATTATAATAGTGTCTATTTGTAAAATAAACTTACTTTTAAATAGCGTTAAGGAGTTACCCAATCTCCCCCTTAACACAATAATAGTCCCAGTAGTCCATCCAATATCATAGTCCCTCCTGATCGGGAAGCCACCAAAGGATACCACACGGGCTACGGGAGAAAACCAAACTCGTACAAGGCGCGTTAGGGTAGGTGACATGGCACAACTAGGCAATGCCAGAGTAGATATACCAATTATGCTTCCGGGTCGGTGGTAACGCGTAGCGCGCAGCTACCGCCTACCTCGAACAAACTCTCCCAAATCAAAGAAATCAAAAGTGAAGGTGGCCACCGAATCAATCCAAAGTCAGAGTATAGTATCGAAGGGAAGTGTCCGATCAAAGGTGCTACCTTATTAACCCGTCGATCGCTCCTGTTTTAGCCACCTTATGCCAACTCACGGGAGTTGGGTCCACGTATTTACCTTAAAGGAAACGCCACCACAATCCTACTTCATTCTGGAATCTCCACCGCGTACACGGTTGTTAAAGTGGTTTTCGGAGTTGGCAGAGAATATGTAACGCCCCACCCCGAGACCCACCTTAGTAAAGAGAATTAATGAGTAATTCTGTCTACTAAAGCGGAGAATAGGGCTGGTTAAGGGCGACCATCTATAATTTTGTCTTAAACATCCATTGAATACGTCGATAAATGCATTATAATTTTTCAACTCAAGTGGATCGACATACCCAGTAAATGCTTAATCCAAAACTATAGGTGGCAAACGGATCTATCAGAACAAAATACAATAACTGAATGTAAATCACATCACAGAACAGTAACCAACATCATATATATATATATACATATACACTGATACACGTTCAGTACAATACAATATGAATACAATAAAGGTGGTATACGACCACACCGTATACATCGAATCAAATGTAAAAACATCAGAGTATGCAGAAGAAATAAACTACTCAAGAGAAAGAAGAGCTGATATCCAACATCAACTTCAAGCTAAGCCCAATAGATTATACCTGAAACAACTCGGTCTGACCCGAGTGAAAACACACGGGTCAGGCAACTGAATCTTATCGTTAGAGAGGAAATACGATAAGGTATAAGGGGAAACATACATCAAGGGACCAATAATTGATAAGAATGACTAAGGTTGATATCAAGAACTGTCTATCTCTAAGATGGTATAATTCTACACTTACTTGGGTTAATACTAGTGGATTCATGCATATAAAGAAAACATCCAAATATGATACATGAATAAATAAACTTCTCAAAGTAGTAAATGAAACCCAAGTATAAAACCATAAAATTGAAATCACCAAAATCCTCAAAAACTCATATTTCGCCTTATTCATCTCTATAAGGCTAAGTAAACACATCAAAATATGGTGAAATCAAAATTTTCTTAACTCATAAAATAAATCTCAGATTGGCCAATAATTACATGCTAAAGCATGTTGCACGTGCTAAAGTTCTCAGACTAGTGCTAGTAATATAGTTAGGTACCCACATGAATCTCTAAGGCGACCGAAGTCACACTTTCCCAGATTCTTAATTTCCCAGATTCTCAGATTCCCAGATTCTCAGATGACCCAAAGGTCATAGCACTAGTAATTCCCAGAATGTGTCAGAAACTCTCGGATAGTAACCCGAAAAGTAGTTACGTACGTCCCATACCGTACGTCCTCACTCAGCGGTTTTCTAGCCGCTAGTCGATGCCACACTAACAAATGCATCAAAATCTCAAAGAATTGCCTCATGTCATTGGCGTAAGGCATATAATATCTAACCTGTCTTATCTCATTGACAAGTGGAAAATTCCATAAAATTATAAATCTCAGAAAATCTCATATAAAACAATTGCCTCATATCATCGGCAATAGTGTTTTTCCCAAGATAGTCTCATGTCGTATATGCTTCCGAATACGAAATATTAGACTAAAGTTATTAGTCTAAAAGACTAATATAACACTCTATCCCAGACCACAAAGTGGTAAATCCCAAGGAGTAAATCAAAAAGATTTCTCAATGTCGTTTCGATAGTACAAGTCCGAATTTAACCGAAAAAGTAAATACTCAAGTCCCATACCTCACGGATTTACTAAATCTTTTAATTTGTTTCCTTATATGTCCGAAAAAGCATAAAAGTAATTAAAGTAAATAAAATTAATTATAATATATTTTACTAGAGAAAACGGGATTTTAAACCAATTTATAGAAATTTATCTAAAGGATTATGAGTGAAAACCCATCATTTAAAGAATTTTAATGATTTTTGAAAGCCTAGAAAATAAAGAATAATTGTTTAAAAACCTTTAAAAATGTATAAAAACATTTATTGCTCAACCCATGATTTTAGAAGATTTTATGCAATTTATTCGGATTTTTAAAACTCAGAAAAACATCAATTTGCAATTTAATCGGTAAAAACCGATATTCAAAATTTAAATCGTATTTAAAACCAATTTGAATTCAAGTCACATTCTAAATTTACTAGTCCATTGCTGGAAAAAAGAATCAAATGTTAGCATCAAATTTCGTAGTAAAATTCTTGCAAAAGCATGCAAATGAAATCATCAAAGTCGAACAAGTACATCAATGTTGGGGCAGTTCATAACAGGCCAACATTGAAAACATCAATTTTCCACCATGCAAACTTTGAAATTCTACAAAATAAAAAATACAAAAATTGTAGCCAACAGCCTCAGGTTTCCAAAACTTCATAAATTTTGATATTCCGATGAGTAACGAAGAAGTTATGATCAAAATACTACTAAGAAAGAAATTATTTGCGCTGCCTGTCAACACAGGCCAGCGATGAAAATGCCAATTTTCCACTATGTAGACTTCAAAATCAGTCAAAACCGAAAACATGAAAGTTGTGGGATATTTCACAAGAATTTCAGAACATCCAAGAAATCAAAATTCCGATAAGAAACACAAAAGTTACGGTGAAAACACTAACCAGCCACTAGAATATTCTGGGCTTAGTCCCTCTCGGATTTTCATTTTTGACAGCAACTAAGAAGGTCCAAACGGACTCAGAACCCAATGAAATTTAAAATAAACAAACCCTAATCAGTCCTCTACAATCTGAAAAAAGATTGGCATCAATCCGATACCGGACGAGCCAGATATGAGTAAAACAAGACAGGGCATTTTCAGCACCAATCAATATAGAACAGAGGTAAAATTCAACATATTTAACCAAATATTTCAAGCAAAAGATTATTTGCTGCTGAAATTTATTCGTTTACAGTTGCTATAAGCCTTAGCTTACCTATTAGCAGTAAAAAGATGATGATTTAGGCTTGAAGATGGAAGCTTTCAACTCGAATTTGCCTTTGCCGGACCTATGATTGTTGAAAATAGGCATGCAAGAGAAGATAAATTACAAAACAAGAATTACAATAAACAAATATGGATTTCTCCTCAAATTCAAGATAGAGAAGGATGGAGATTACCTTCTTGTTGAATTAGATCCAAATTTCTATTGATTTAGCAAAGAATTTTATTAATTATGGCTAGGGTTTGAGATGGCGGCCATTGTTTCTAATTTTTGAGCTTCTAGGGTTTCTTTTCTCAAATGAGCTGAAGGAGGAAGAAGTGTATGTACTTCTTTCCTGGCTCTAGAAGTTTCTCTAGTGGATATTGGGTTCGGGCTTAACCCAATGACCCATATTAATTTTACTTAGGCAAAAATTTGTTTAAGTTTATTTACACTTATACAATGCTTAAATCTTCATAACTTCTACATTTTTAATCCGTTTTTAATGATTTTGGATGCGTTGGATTCGTTATGTCATCTAGTTTATAATAAAATTATCAAAACATAAGTTTTAACAAATTTGTTATTAAATTTCCATTTATTACTCAATTTATCCAATTTTCCCATAATTGCAAAATAAATTGCAAATTTAATGCAATTGGTTAAATAAAAAGATATTATGTACCCAAAACAAAACAAATATAGGTTTAGACATTATTAAATTATTTATCACATTTTTAATCATAGTTATCATGATTAATTATTTTATTAACTCATTCTTATATATATATTTAATTAATAAAATGACAATATTGGCAAACAAGCACAATATTGTACAAATTATCAATTTAATCAAATGTAGTCAATTAACTACATTCAAATTCATGAAATAAAGTAGAAACTTTATTTTACTCATGTCCATCATTTTTTCATACTCAAAGAAGATTATTTTTTTTTTCTTCTTATTCCCCACATTTTATTTTACAATAAAATGTATTATTGGTTTTAAAATTACCAATATGATTTCCCCAACCCAAACCAAATTCCATTAATTATTCCAAACCACTCCAACCATCGAAATGGAGTGATTAATTTATTTTGTTACAATTCATTAGCCCAAAAATTCAAATTCATTATGCATATGATGATTAAACAATTATTTAACAATTTTCTTTGTATTTAACAAAGAAAAGATGCAATTTGACAATAAATTACATTATCGCCAAATCGTACATGTTAATTGAATATAGTTGCATCTCTATATTCAAAATTCATGAAATAAAGGAACAAGTTTATCTCACACATATGTTTATTACTATTAATACAATGAAATCTTTCTACTTTTATTTTCCCTTTTATTTTACAATAAAAGGAGAATATTGGAATAAATTGCCAATATTCCTTTAATGCTCCTACTAAATTCCATCAATGATAATTTCCAACTCAAAGATCACAATTAAGTTGTTTACTTCATCTTTCCTTCATCTTAAATTTGCTTCAATCATTTAATTTGAAATAAACCTTATTTTATATTGTTCTCCCAAAATTTATTCATATTATATTGTTTATTCCAAATAAACAATATAATTCATCATTTTCTTCCAATAAATTCAATTAATTCCAATATTAAATTATAATCTTCATTATAATTTAATATTTACGGTACTCTCCAACCAGGGTTGTTACAGACTCCCCCTCTTATGAAAATTGCGTCCTCGCAATTCATAGAGGAAATCTGTATTCAACACAATTTATTCAATCGACAAAGGATAAAAGAGAAGCTCGAAACTTAAACTGTTCATATTCTCAACATAGAGTGGTAGAGAGAAACAAGGAAAAACTTCCCTGGTTAATCCAATGGCCCATCAAATGCTTATATAGCGATTAGCAAACCATCGAATTTTCCAAGTAACTTGAAAGAATTTCGAAGATATCCCATCTTCGAAAAAAAACTCAATAAGATGTTCAACAATTAATCAATCGAAAATGATTGATTTTACAAAACTCTACGAATAGAGTCGGGACCAAACTCACTTAAACCCAAACTCTAAGCAATAAAGAATATCATCAATAAGATTTTCTGCATAATAATGCGGAAAGAACATCCTCACAACAAGATAAACACGATAGACAAGATGAATAAATCACGGAATGACTTCTTGCAAGGCCACCAAAGTCGAACGACCGCGATAAGGCATGTCGTTGATATTAACTCAAGGATAGAATATACTCAAGAAATAAGGATATAGGCTCAAATTACTTTTCAATCCAAGATATTTAGAATTTTTAAATCCCAACATCTTTTAAATTTTAAATCTAGATTTTTAACATTTGAAAATTTTCAAACTCTTTACTATACTACTTTGTAAGTAATTTAAACTCAAATTAAAAGTCCAAATTTCTTCTCTTACTTCAAAATTAATTTCCAAAGAGATTTGTAAACCCATAATAATATCCCTCAAAATAAATTAAGGGTTTAAATTCTCTTTACTCTTTTTATTAAAACACTTAAATATTTTAAAAACAATCTTCAAATATTCTTGTAACTCTTCTCTTAAAATATCCAATGTATCTAATATAGATTTAAAAATCTCAAAATATACTTCCAATAAAGTATAACTTAAGAATATTCTCATATATACTCATCTTTACAATTTCAAAATAAATATATAAATAAATAAATGGCATTGCCTCTCCATTGAATCTCTAATAAATTTAATATATAATCTCAAAATATTATTTTCAAAATCTCAATTTTTAAAACACAAACCATTGTGTCTGATTGCCTCATCATAGCATTTAGGAGATTCCTATCGATAACGTTGATCAAGCGTATCGACCAGAACTCTTAACTACTCGATGGATAACCCAACACTCTAAAATCATTTCTATGAAAGAATACTACTTATATAAATATATTCTCAAAACATTCTTTGATTTTTAAAATATCTCAAAACTCCAATTTCTCTTTTTAAAACTCATATATATATATAGCTTTAAAAAAAAATCAAACCAAAGAACATTAAGAGAATGCATCGAGATTTTCCCAGAATACTTGATTCTCAAAATCATCAAAAGGAGACAGAGTGTTCGTCAATCTTACAATATCACAAGCCGCTCCAAGAAAAAAAAACAGCAAGATATAAGATAAGCAAGATATTCTTCTCGAAGGAGAAGAAGCACACAATCCACGAATCGCTACTTCAAACGGAGTAATGCTAAAGGATAACAATGATTGACTGTCTGAAAAGTACACTCAAACAAAGTAGAATGATAAACTCAATCTAACTCGAATATCTAGAAACTCTCCTCATTCCTTAGTGGATATCCCCGTGGAAGGATAACCGAAGAGCTAAGAGCTAGGAATAAGGTTACCTCAACACTCGATTTTTCGATTGGATGTCAAATCCAAATTGACTTACAAAACTCAACAAAGTCACCTTGATTGGAATTCGAGATATATCATCAGCATCTCGATATTCAAGAGCGAATACAGAAACTTCGAAATCATCATTAACATTTCAAAGTGATAGAAATAATAACCCAATAAAATTAGGATGCCTAAATAAATACAGGATCCTATAACAACAAAAGGATTGAGCTTAACATCAAATAAGTTAGTCCATCTCAAATCAGATACATCTCAAGATTGTGAGTAACAAACAAATACTCGCAAAAGCAACATCAAATAAAAATCTCAGAATGCCCACAATGAGCCAATCATTGTGGATCCCTTCAATAGGATTCACAACTCACAAATGAATGCAACAAGAATGCTCAAAGAAATCGATCAACTCCATCGATACGAACTCACTCGTATCGACAAAAAAAGAAAAGAATAGAATAATCCCAAATAAGATTATTCATAAGATAAGATAACATCAAACTCAGTTATGAAATACTACGGAATACAATTTATATTCCTAGACATATTCCATCTCAACATATCCCAAAACTCGAAAAAGAATCAAAGCACTATTCGAAAACAAGCTCAAATGAAGGACAATGATTCACTCGTATTGTACTTTGACGTATTGTGATATACGTACTGTTCTGTGTTTATTCTACTTTGTTCTGAACATAGCTCTGATACCAAGCTGTAACGCCCCACCCCGAGACCCACCTTAGTAAAGAGAATTAATGAGTAATTCTGTCTACTAAAGCGGAGAATAGGGCTGGTTAAGGGCGACCATCTATAATTTTGTCTTAAACATCCATTGAATACGTCGATAAATGCATTATAATTTTTCAACTCAAGTGGATCGACATACCTAGTAAATGCTTAATCCAAAACTATAGGTGGCAAACGGATCTATCAGAACAAAATACAATAACTGAATGTAAATCACATCACAGAACAGTAACCAACATCATATATATATATATACATATACACTGATACACGTTCAGTACAATACAATATGAATACAGTAAAGGTGGTATACGACCACACCGTATACATCGAATCAAATGTAAAAACATCAGAGTATGCAGAAGAAATAAACTACTCAAGAGAAAGAAGAGCTGATATCCAACATCAACTTCAAGCTAAGCCCAATAGATTATACCTGAAACAACTCGGTCTGACCCGAGTGAAAACACACGGGTCAGGCAACTGAATCTTATCGTTAGAGAGGAAATACGATAAGGTATAAGGGGAAACATACATCAAGGGACCAATAATTGATAAGAATGACTAAGGTTGATATCAAGAACTGTCTATCTCTAAGATGGTATAATTCTACACTTACTTGGGTTAATACTAGTGGATTCATGCATATAAAGAAAACATCCAAATATGATACATGAATAAATAAACTTCTCAAAGTAGTAAATGAAACCCAAGTATAAAACCATAAAATTGAAATCACCAAAATCCTCAAAAACTCATATTTCGCCTTATTCATCTCTATAAGGCTAAGTAAACACATCAAAATATGGTGAAATCAAAATTTTCTTAACTCATAAAATAAATCTCAGATTGGCCAATAATTACATGCTAAAGCATGTTGCACGTGCTAAAGTTCTCAGACTAGTGCTAGTAATATAGTTAGGTACCCACATGAATCTCTAAGGCGACCGAAGTCACACTTTCCCAGATTCTTAATTTCCCAGATTCTCAGATTCCCAGATTCTCAGATGACCCAAAGGTCATAGCACTAGTAATTCCCAGAATGTGTCAGAAACTCTCGGATAGTAACCCGAAAAGTAGTTACGTACGTCCCATACCGTACGTCCTCACTCAGCGGTTTTCTAGCCGCTAGTCGATGCCACACTAACAAATGCATCAAAATCTCAAAGAATTGCCTCATGTCATTGGCGTAAGGCATATAATATCTAACCTGTCTTATCTCATTGACAAGTGGAAAATTCCATAAAATTATAAATCTCAGAAAATCTCATATAAAACAATTGCCTCATATCATCGGCAATAGTGTTTTTCCCAAGATAGTCTCATGTCGTATATGCTTCCGAATACGAAATATTAGACTAAAGTTATTAGTCTAAAAGACTAATATAACACTCTATCCCAGACCACAAAGTGGTAAATCCCAAGGAGTAAATCAAAAAGATTTCTCAATGTCGTTTCGATAGTACAAGTCCGAATTTAACCGAAAAAGTAAATACTCAAGTCCCATACCTCACGGATTTACTAAATCTTTTAATTTGTTTCCTTATATGTCCGAAAAAGCATAAAAGTAATTAAAGTAAATAAAATTAATTATAATATATTTTACTAGAGAAAACGGGATTTTAAACCAATTTATAGAAATTTATCTAAAGGATTATGAGTGAAAACCCATCATTTAAAGAATTTTAATGATTTTTGAAAGCCTAGAAAATAAAGAATAATTGTTTAAAAACCTTTAAAAATGTATAAAAACATTTATTGCTCAACCCATGATTTTAGAAGATTTTATGCAATTTATTCGGATTTTTAAAACTCAGAAAAACATCAATTTGCAATTTAATCGGTAAAAACCGATATTCAAAATTTAAATCGTATTTAAAACCAATTTGAATTCAAGTCACATTCTAAATTTACTAGTCCATTGCTGGAAAAAAGAATCAAATGTTAGCATCAAATTTCGTAGTAAAATTCTTGCAAAAGCATGCAAATGAAATCATCAAAGTCGAACAAGTACATCAATGTTGGGGCAGTTCATAACAGGCCAACATTGAAAACATCAATTTTCCACCATGCAAACTTTGAAATTCTACAAAATAAAAAATACAAAAATTGTAGCCAACAGCCTCAGGTTTCCAAAACTTCATAAATTTTGATATTCCGATGAGTAACGAAGAAGTTATGATCAAAATACTACTAAGAAAGAAATTATTTGCGCTGCCTGTCAACACAGGCCAGCGATGAAAATGCCAATTTTCCACTATGTAGACTTCAAAATCAGTCAAAACCGAAAACATGAAAGTTGTGGGATATTTCACAAGAATTTCAGAACATCCAAGAAATCAAAATTCCGATAAGAAACACAAAAGTTACGGTGAAAACACTAACCAGCCACTAGAATATTCTGGGCTTAGTCCCTCTCGGATTTTCATTTTTGACAGCAACTAAGAAGGTCCAAACGGACTCAGAACCCAATGAAATTTAAAATAAACAAACCCTAATCAGTCCTCTACAATCTGAAAAAAGATTGGCGTCAATCCGATACCGGACGAGCCAGATATGAGTAAAACAAGACAGGGCATTTTCAGCACCAATCAATATAGAACAGAGGTAAAATTCAACATATTTAACCAAATATTTCAAGCAAAAGATTATTTGCTGCTGAAATTTATTCGTTTACAGTTGCTATAAGCCTTAGCTTACCTATTAGCAGTAAAAAGATGATGATTTAGGCTTGAAGATGGAAGCTTTCAACTCGAATTTGCCTTTGCCGGACCTATGATTGTTGAAAATAGGCATGCAAGAGAAGATAAATTACAAAACAAGAATTACAATAAACAAATATGGATTTCTCCTCAAATTCAAGATAGAGAAGGATGGAGATTACCTTCTTGTTGAATTAGATCCAAATTTCTATTGATTTAGCAAAGAATTTTATTAATTATGGCTAGGGTTTGAGATGGCGGCCATTGTTTCTAATTTTTGAGCTTCTAGGGTTTCTTTTCTCAAATGAGCTGAAGGAGGAAGAAGTGTATGTACTTCTTTCCTGGCTCTAGAAGTTTCTCTAGTGGATATTGGGTTCGGGCTTAACCCAATGACCCATATTAATTTTACTTAGGCAAAAATTTGTTTAAGTTTATTTACACTTATACAATGCTTAAATCTTCATAACTTCTACATTTTTAATCCGTTTTTAATGATTTTGGATGCGTTGGATTCGTTATGTCATCTAGTTTATAATAAAATTATCAAAACATAAGTTTTAACAAATTTGTTATTAAATTTCCATTTATTACTCAATTTATCCAATTTTCCCATAATTGCAAAATAAATTGCAAATTTAATGCAATTGGTTAAATAAAAAGATATTATGTACCCAAAACAAAACAAATATAGGTTTAGACATTATTAAATTATTTATCACATTTTTAATCATAGTTATCATGATTAATTATTTTATTAACTCATTCTTATATATATATTTAATTAATAAAATGACAATATTGGCAAACAAGCACAATATTGTACAAATTATCAATTTAATCAAATGTAGTCAATTAACTACATTCAAATTCATGAAATAAAGTAGAAACTTTATTTTACTCATGTCCATCATTTTTTCATACTCAAAGAAGATTATTTTTTTTTTCTTCTTATTCCCCACATTTTATTTTACAATAAAATGTATTATTGGTTTTAAAATTACCAATATGATTTCCCCAACCCAAACCAAATTCCATTAATTATTCCAAACCACTCCAACCATCGAAATGGAGTGATTAATTTATTTTGTTACAATTCATTAGCCCAAAAATTCAAATTCATTATGCATATGATGATTAAACAATTATTTAACAATTTTCTTTGTATTTAACAAAGAAAAGATGCAATTTGACAATAAATTACATTATCGCCAAATCGTACATGTTAATTGAATATAGTTGCATCTCTATATTCAAAATTCATGAAATAAAGGAACAAGTTTATCTCACACATATGTTTATTACTATTAATACAATGAAATCTTTCTACTTTTATTTTCCCTTTTATTTTACAATAAAAGGAGAATATTGGAATAAATTGCCAATATTCCTTTAATGCTCCTACTAAATTCCATCAATGATAATTTCCAACTCAAAGATCACAATTAAGTTGTTTACTTCATCTTTCCTTCATCTTAAATTTGCTTCAATCATTTAATTTGAAATAAACCTTATTTTATATTGTTCTCCCAAAATTTATTCATATTATATTGTTTATTCCAAATAAACAATATAATTCATCATTTTCTTCCAATAAATTCAATTAATTCCAATATTAAATTATAATCTTCATTATAATTTAATATTTACGGTACTCTCCAACCAGGGTTGTTACAGAATATGCCAACTTTCGATCCCGGTCTCTTCAACAACCAAACGTTATTATAACAGCGCGGTCTTTAAAAATAGTTTATACTTTAAAACCAGAATATAATTATCCATTTCAAAACCCATAAGTACGATATCATTTCCATTTCCAAAACAACGCATTTTGATATTATTTTTATAAAACCCAAATCAATAATATCATTTTTATTTCAAATACATTTCTTTTCCAAAATCATACTGCTTTAAAATTTATAATATCTAGAAACCAAACATTTGAATTATAATTTTCAAAACATAATACTTCGAACTTCATAACTTTAAAACCATAACTTCTAAACTTGAATGGTTTGGATATTCAAACAGCATATAGAATAAATTGTTTGAATTTAAATTTACTTTATAAAATAATTTCCGCGACTTCACAATTTATTCATTTAAAACTTTAGGTCTAAACCCCATAAATTTAGATTCACTTTTAGTTTAAATAAAACACTTAGATTTTAATATATTCCAACTTTGAGTATTTAAAAATTTCAAAACTAAGGTTGGAAATTCTATTCAACAATTTATTGTCCTATTATTTAGTTTTGAAATATTCATAAAATAAATCCATAAAATAAAACTCAAATTTCTAAAAATTAAATATCTCCTTCAATTTCTTTATACTGCAAATATTCATTTAATTTATCTTGAATAAAAATCCAGTTATAAATATCATACCTTTAAAATTTCCAAGTTTAATAAGTTTACAACAACTTGTGGAGTTTAATTTTTAAATAAGCTCAATTCCAAATAAATTTCTAATTTATTTTCCAATCTTAATTGATTTGAACCATTTAAAACTCTGTATATATATAATATCTTAAACATGTACTTAATCATGTAATATACATTATCAAACTCCATTATTCAACTTATTTATTTCCATTTAACAAATTCATACATAGCTTAAATTCAATAATTTAACTATATATGTATATATATAAATTAAGATTTTGTATAAGATCAAAAATTAATATTTTTTAAACCGTATCCTATCCAAACCATGGAAATCATTTTCAAAATATTTATATATATATATATAGACCGACGGTGTCTGTATAAAATTTTCTATCCTATGGTTAAGTGATACAGATATTTATCATTTCAATCCGCAATTTAAAAATAAAATGCGGTTGTATATCATTTCAAACCGCAATCCCAAATGAAATGAAAATGCATAATAATAATTTGCAGTTTATACAATATAAATATAGCATCCATTCGTCCATCATATCAACCATCAAACATTCATCAATTTATCATCCAATTCAAACAATCACACAATAAATAATAATTAATTACTGATAGTTATATTTCCAATAATGAATTAAATAACTGTTTAACTGTAGTTTATATGCAATAATAAATAAATTTCACTAGCAGGTTATATGCAATAATAAATTTTACTAAAATTTTAACTGACAGTTTTAATGCAATGAATAAATTAATTAACAATTAACTGGCAGTTCTAAATGCAATAATGAATTAAATAACGCGTAAATTAAATGAATGCAATTTAACTGAGAAAATGATGAAATATATGCCAAATAGCTACAAATAAAATTTTAAACACATCATAAATAAATTTAACCAACATAAGAAATTTTAGAAATTGTGAGTGGGTTAAAACACTCACCTTTTGAATTTAAATCCAATTTAAATCCAAAATTTCAACAGTCTCTAAATCCATCCAAAACAGTGCCAAAACTTCCATAATTCTAACACGATCCCGGCAAAACAAACCGCGCATGAATCCGAGCTCGTATGAAAAAGTTAGGAAAATTAGAAGAACTGAAAATTCTGGTCCTGAGTCGACTTCGGGTTCAACTT
This sequence comes from Allium cepa, assembly GCA_030765085.1. NCBI lineage: Eukaryota > Viridiplantae > Streptophyta > Magnoliopsida > Asparagales > Amaryllidaceae > Allium > Allium cepa. The sequence continues at coordinate 68,997,699 of CM060930.1, read as the reverse complement.
CGGTCCACCGCCTCAATTCCCCGGTGCTTGCTTGGAGTTTTTGCCAAAACGACCCGGAGTGACTCGAGTAACTTTCTTCCTAACCCAAAGTAGATGCAGCGCTTTTGCCTCTGAAACTTGAAGCGCGACCAGAATTTGCTGCAGATCCGCAAAATTTCAATTTTATTTTTTTTTAATTTTATTTTTTTGAAATTGAAACTGGATTAGGAAGATTAGGGTTTGTAGTGGAATAAGGAAGAGCATACGTTCAGAATGAGGAATAAGCAATGACCTAGGGTTTATAACCACATATATATAGGCAAATAGAATAGAAAGAATGGACTAGGTTGGATTTGGATTTTGAACGATAATTGACCCGAAAAGCCCGTTCCGATTCCGGAACGGAAAAGGGTCAACCCATATATCAAAATATATGTTTAAAAATATTTTAAACGCGATGGAAAAAGTTTCACGTCCAAATTCCATCGTATGAAGAAGTTATGCTAAATTCAAATTTTCCAAATTGATTTCAATTGATTTAAATTGCATAAATTTCAAGGCGTTTCGAGTCCGTACGATCAAACGACAAGTCCGATCGCTACAAAACTTGAAACACTATTATAATTCATCATTACGGAACTGATGAAACTCGTTTCATCAAAATCCGAGTCAGTGGCCAAAATGGCTATTTTAATATTAATTAAATGTATAATTAATTGATTAAATCAAATTTTTAAATTTCAATTCTAAAATTGACAATTTTATCACCTTATATTTCTCAAACATTTTTAATGATTTAAACAAATTTAAATATCTATTTAGAGAAGATAAATTTATAAATTTCAATATAAACCTTCAATTTCATTAATTTCAAAATTATAAATAAAATTTCCAACAATTCTATTAAATTCACTATTCATTCTATTATTAAATTCATCTTTATCAAAAGGATGCAATTTACATTGGTTCACGATTGTTTACATTTATTTTCTTAGGTTTCATCTACATTTCCATTTATGCAATATTTCAAATATTAAGTTTCCATTTAATTGCAATAAATCATATTATCGTAATTTAAATTCAAATAAATGGAAAAAATGTTGATTCCCATTTTTATTATTCAAACAAACATTATCCTCTAAACATATCGAACATTTGTTTACGTTACATGAGATTGATACTTCCAATTTCACCTTTATTCGTATTAACTATTTTAATTCCACTTATTGTGTAATAACTACTATATTGAAATTTGTCAATTTCACTCATAAATTTGGATATTGAAACTAATTAACTAATCTACCTTGGTGCCATCCTTTTTACATTAATTGTTACTTTAAATTACATTAATAAAACATTAAATTTATATATAGTTACTAATTATTTACATAGTTTATTTAACACCTTATACAACAAGCCACCTATATTACTTGCATTTAAGCTCGTTACTCATCAAACCAGATTTATAATTCCATATTCAACGCTAATTTATTTCATTGCAATTAATATATGCCTATTTACACACCTTCGTACTTTAATTATCAACCAACAATTTATTATGCATTATTTCATTAATTAATATCAATTTTGAACTTATTTTCCAATTTACCAATTTCATTCAATTATACCCTTACGAATTGGATTCCCTCAATTGGTATTGCATTTCATTCGCTTTATTAATACTTACCTTAGTTAGCCTTAACGTAGTATTAGATTAAAATTTCATTGGCTACATCCTATTGAATTAACATTCTCCGTTTACCAAATTAATCTACATCAAATTGCACTAATTAAGTGAATTAACTGTAATTGATTTCAAACTAACTTTTACGAACTAAATAAATATGTAACTTATAACCATTGTTACCCTTAACTCTTAATTACCTTTAAAATTTCATTAATTACAACAAATGTTCCAATCAGCTATATAATTCAAATTTCAAATTTTATTTGTGTTCAATATTTTATTTCATTCTGCTGAAATTTAGGAGCTTATGCCCATTTAATATCTCAATTCATTGTTTTATCTTGGTTTCAAATTTTTAATTAAATTGATTTCCATCTATGCATAAAATTAAAATTTCTATTAAACATCCATTCACACTTCCATTATTGTTTTAATAATTTTTAAACATTATGATCAGTTAAAACTTCACAATCATTTAAATCAATTGGGATTACACTACACATTTAATATTTATCAACTTGTTCTAACCTTATTACCTAAATTTTTGTTCAGTTGCTATTTAATATATATATAAATTCATAAATTCAATATTTAAATTCGTTTCTTATATTAAATTTATTAATAAGTATTCCTTTTCCCGTATTACAACAATTTAGAAATTTCATTAGATCCATTAATTATAAATTTTAATTAGCACCGTCATGTTTTTAATTCACTTATTATTTCAAAAATAAGTTACCCAAATTTTGTTCTCCAAATATTGAATCACAAAGTCTTACGTGATTTACCATTTACAATACCCTTTTTTTCACGTTTGCTTCATTATAAATTACCAAATTTTGTTTCCTTCAAAATTAAATTACTCAATTTTAATTAAAATAACCAACTTAATATTAAAATTTTACGGGTCGTTACAATGACCCTGACTTCCGTGAGTCAGCTTGATGTGCCTAAATTTAGGAGCCACACCGGGCAAAGTGAGGTCATTTCTACTATCGGATACATTTCTTCGAAACCATTCTTTTGCTTTCTGATAGATTTGCTATCCACCCCTCGATTTTGATTTGGGAGTGTGTTCCGAGGTAGGAGGTAATAGCTGCAATGTGTAACGACCCGTAATTTTCATTAATTAAATTTGTCATTTGAATAAGATTTACGTAAATTTAATTTAGAAGAAATAAAGATTTTATAATTAATAATGAAGCAAATGCTGAGAATGAAATGAAACCATGGGAATATAAGGCTAAGTATTTACAGTTGAAACAAAATGACGAATAAATTGAAGTGATGTAAATTGTTATACTAGGCTAAGAGTTGCATATAAGAGAACAAAGGTAAGTAGTGAATTTAGTTAATGAATTAATAATATTAAATAGTAAATTGAATTAAATCAATGTCCGGTACAAATTGAAATATTGTTTGGAATGAAAGCTTATAAATTGTATGCATTTAATTTACAAATGAAATCAGTGTATTAATTTAGTGGTAACGGAATGTAAATTAATGAAATTATGTAATAATTGATAAATGATGGCATTCATGAATGAAATAAGATTTGTAAGTAATAAAGGAATAATTGAAATAAACATTTACCAATGAAATAGTATATTGATTTATATAGACTTAATAAAAGAGTTGAATTGAATCAATCTATTTAGTTGAAACTAATTAATTGGTATACAAATTATAAATGGGTTTATAGTAAGAAATTATACTACCGTGAATTGGAATTAAGATGAAACTGAAAAATTCAAGTATGTGATGCAAATATATCATATATAGCAGTGGAATAAAAAAATTAGTGTTATTATAACCTGGTTGGTAAGTAACAAACTTATAACTGAATTTAAAAGAAAATAGGTGACAATGAATATATATTGTTCATTTATTTGATGTGTTAAATAAATTTTGGTATTCAATCGCAATAAATATAAATAATTAATTGAAACTGTTGTAAGGTCAAATTTATTGCATATAATAAATTGGGGGATAGATTTCATTAAAGATAGTTCATTTATTATGTTAATGTAAATTAAAATAATTAGCAGTACGTAAATGATTAATACCATGTTTCGAAGTTGTAATTTAGTGGATATTAAAAATTAGGAATTGAATTTTGAATTATTTGCAATACAAATGAAGAAAATGTTACGTTATTGCTAGCGGAGGGAATCATTAATTAATTGAATGAAAGTTAAATCAGTGGAATTAATGGAGATTAATTCACGTTAGTTATTTAGGGTAGTGACTAAATTTGGTAATCCATTTGCAATTAATGACAATAGTGTTGATATAAGCTAATAAGTTAAATGTCAATGCAATACCAGTTAATGGATTGAATGTGATTACGAAATTAGAATTAGATAAATGCAGTAACTAATTCAGGCAAATAAAATTTATGGAACAAATGTTAAGATCTAAACCGATGATAATTAATAGCTGAAGGTAATGTAAATTCCATTTATAATATGACTATGGGTAAATAAAAAGATTGTAAATCAAGATTTGTTTATTTATTTGAATTTTATGAAATTGAAGATTTATATTGATTAATTTTTAATAAATTTATATTTAAAAATTGTTAAATCATTGTAAATGTTTGAGAATTATAAAGTGATAAAGATTTCAAATTTCAGAATTTTAACGCGAAATTTGATTTAATTAATTTATTTTAAATTTATTTAATTAGTGGAAAAATAGCCATTTGGGCTACTGACTCGGATTTCGACGAAACAAGTTTCATCGGATCCGTAACGGTGAATTATAATAATGTTTCAAGTTTCGTAGCGATCGGACTTGTCGTTTGATCGTACAGACTCGAAACGCCTTGAAATTTATGCAATTGAAATCAATTTGGAAAATATTGTTTTCAGCATAACTTCTGCATACGATGGAATATGGACGTGAAACCTGTTCCATTGCGTTTAAAATATTTTAAAACACCTATTTTGATATATGGGTTTACCCAATTTCGTTTCGGGGTCAGAACGGGCTTTTTGGGCCACTTTGTCGTTAGCGCGTATATTCAACACGATCCATCTATTCTATTCCAGTTGCCTATATATATCCCGGTTATAAACCCTAGCCTCTATTTCTCATCTGTACGTATATCTTCTTCTCAACTCCTCATTTCCAATGGTTGACAAACAAATCTATATCCAAATACAATTACAAACCAAATCAAAAACTAAAATTTCAAACTCCACATTATATAGAAAATTTTATATTATTTCGAAGCTCTTGAAGAGTGCAATCCAGATCCAATGTATGTTTTTCGATTTGAATTTCTGTGCATCCGGAATCAGTGGAAATATTCACGGCCGTTCATCGCGCGTCGATGAACGACGTCGGATCGCAAATCGTTTTTGGGTTTTGAAGAGAGGACGATGGGGAGCGCATCCCTATGGTTAGTTCGTCGATTCGACGGCTGGATCATCGACAAAAATTGGATTAGGGTTACCACAATTTGGCAGTGGCTGCCCTCTTTCCATCGGTGGAGGCCGGTGGTGTCGTGTCGCGTGGAGGATGGGGTCGTAGAGGAAAGGATGGAGGCGCGCCTAGGCGGGGCCGCGTGCAAATCGGGGTGAAGAGCGGTGCTTTGTGTTTTTCACGAAGGCAGATACCTCGTGCGTAGGAGCAGTTGCCTGTAGAGTGATGAAGGACGTGTGCGTGCTGTAAGGTTTGAGAAAGATGAATGATGATGTGGCAAAGAAAGTAATGTGGTCTTTCCTTTTATTTAAAATTGGAATTTCAATCACAATAATCGCTATAACTCTTACATACGAACTCCGTTTCACACGCGATTTTTTTTGTTAGGATCGTAATAAAATTCTGGACTTGATGATGCTGGTTTGGACAAATTTTAAGACAGTCAAATTTTTGGGTTTAAATTCAATTTAAATTCAAAAGGTGAGTGTTTTAACCCACTCACAACTTCTAAAATTTCTTATATTTGTTAAATTGATTTAGGATACGAGTAGAAATTTAATTATGACTGTTTGGCATGTTTTATTCATCATCTTGGTTAAATCGCATTTATTTAGTTTAACTTTTAATTAATTTTATTTTTGCATATAAATTGATAGTTATAATTTATTTATTTGCATATAAACTGCTAGTTAAACAGTTATTATATTTATTATTCAATATAAACTGTTGGTTAATACCTTTTATTTATTACCTGTTATATTTTATATGCTCCATATTGATGTTTGTTTAAATTGGATGATGATTTGTAATAAATGGTTGACGATTGATATTTGGATGAATGAATGTTTATTTATATTAACTGCAAGTTATTATGCATTTCATTTCATTCGAGATTGCGGTTTGAAATGATATACAACCGCATTTTTATTATTAAATTGCGGATTGAAATGATAAATATCTGTATCACTTGACCCTAGGGTAGAAAATTATATAAAGGCACCGCGATATATATATATATATATATAAAATTGTTTTTCTGAAAGGATTTTATGGTTTTGGATAAGATACGGTTTAATAAATATAAAATCTTATTTTATGTACATATATGGTTAAATTATTGAATTTAAGCTGTGTAAATTTGTTAAATAAAATAAATAAGATGAATAATGGAGTTTGATTATTTATATTATATGGTTAAGTATATGTTAAGATATTGAGAATATATATAAAGTTTTTAATGTTTTAAATCAATTTATATTGGGAGTTAAGTTGAAAATTCATTTGGAATCGAGCTTAATTAAAAATTTAACTTCATAAGTTGATGTAGAATTTATTAACTTGAAATTTTAAAAGGTATGATATTTATAACTGAAATTTTATTCTAGATGGATTAAATGAATATTTCTAGTATAAATAAATTGGAGGAAATTTTGATAGTTAAAAAGTAATTTGAGTTTTATTTAAAAAAAAAATCGGATTTATTATGCCAATTTTTCAAAATAAATAATAGGACTTTAAATGGTTGAATAGAAATTTCCAACCTTAATTCCAATTGTTTAATATTCAAAGTTCGAAATATATAAACTGAAGTGGTTTGTTGAAGTTGAAAGCAATTTTAAATTTATGGATTTTGGCTTCATCTTAAATGAAATAAATGGTAAGTCGCGGAAATTATTTTATTTTATAAAGTAATATAAAATCAACTATTTTATTCTATATACTGTTGAATATCCCAAACCATTCAAGTTTTACAAGTTATGGTTTTAAAGCTATGAATTTCGAAGTATTATGTTTTTAAAGTTACAATCCAAATGTCTGGTTTCCAGATATTATAAATTTTAAGCAGTATGATTTTGGAAAAGAAATATATTTGAAATAAAAATGACATTATTGATATGGGTTTTATAAAAATAATGTCGAAATGAGTTGTTTTCGAAATGGGGATGATATTGTATTTATGGGTTTCGAAATGGATAATTATTTTCTAGTTTTAAAGTATAAACTATTTTAAAGACCGCGGTGTTATAATGACGTTTGGTTGTTGAAGAGACCGGGATCGGAAGTTGGCATACTCTCTGCCAACCCCGAAAACCACTTTAACAACCGTGTACGCGGTGGAGATTCCAAAATGAAGTAGGATGGTGGTGGCGTTTCCTTTAAGGTAAATACGTGGACCCGACTCCCGTGAGTTGGCATAAGGTGGCTAAAACAGGAGCGATCGACGGGTTAATAAGGTAGCACCTTTGATCGGACACATCCTATAACGCCCCACCTCTATACCCACGCTAGCCAAGAACATTACGGTGTAATGCTGTCAACTAGCAAGGAGAATAAGGTTGTTGAGGAGCGAACATCCGTGTAATTGCTTTGTGCGAGCACCAATATGTCAGCTAGTACAAGGAAGTCCGACATGCCGATACAAACACAAGGCTACTACACAGTGGCTGTATATATTCTTCGGAAACAAACATAGAAATAAACATAACACAAATCAGTCACAGACATCCATATCACAAAGGCGGAAAAAGATATGAATATAACACATGAAAGTGTACATCAGAGTAATGGTCAAACAAGATCCACAATATCACAAAAGAATGGTTACAAGTGCTAGACAAAAGAATATGTATACATCAAGGAGTCTATATCTCAAAGGTACACAACAAAAACTACAACTCTAAGTAGTTAACCAAAAGTCAGGATGATAATCCCTGAAAAGAAGTCAACCAGAAGCACCTGTAACATCTCGGTCTGACCCGATTATTATTTATAAGAAAATAATAAACGGATCGGTCTAGCTATAAATATCAGATAAAATGATGTATAATAAGAGATATGACATAACATATGATAACCATAAAGCCATATTGTGACAAGTATAAAAATTGAAAATCAATAAGAGATTAATCAATATCACCAGAATCTTCTCAAAGATCAAAAGGAATGTCATACTCAATATCTTCATTCACAAAAGTTAATGACACCCAAATTCACCAATGCACAAATATTGATAACACATATCAATGAAAATCACGAAAATTGGTGAAAACACAAATTCTAGAAATCATCAATGGAAATCCAGAAATCACAAAAATGATCGTAGAAACGATAAATCACAAAAAGTGGGAGGCCTATCACAAAACGGGAGCATGAAAACTCACCAACACGTGTATCACAAAACAGGATGCTATCCCATGGTCGCTAACCATAGAGCCGGTGCAACGACGTAGTACAACGGTACGCCCGAGGAACCTGAAACTCGTAAAATTCGGTGCAACGACGTAGTACAACGGTACGCCCAAGGAACCTGAAACTTGTAAAATTCGGAACAACGACGTAGTACAACGGTACGCCCGAAGATCCGAACTCCATAAAAACGTGGGGTGCTAGCCTACAAAAATTGGGTCAAAACCCCAAGAAATAAATAGGTCGTTAACCTATAATAAAATTGAGACGAAATTCAATAAAACGAGGTACCGTCCCCTTCGTGGATAAAGAAACATAGCATAGCGCTAGTCTAAATCACAAAAATGATCCTCAATGATCATTAAGAAAGTGTCAATTACTCTAAGCTAGTAAATATATGAGCTTAGCTTCATGTCCCATAACAACTAGCTTAACTTAAATATTTACGAACAAATTGTAGATCTCTACTAGAAAATTGTCACAAGAGATTCAATCGAACAAGTCCAAGAATTAACCAACGAAGTAAACGCAAATGTTTCATACCACTTGTTTTACTAAGCCGTTTAATTAGATTTCTCATACGAGTGAGGTAAAGGTTTATATATACTAATAGATTGAAAAACGGTTTAAGAAACGAGCTTTGAAATAAAATAGTGTTGAAATCGTTTTGAAGAAAGGGTTTTGATATTTACTACTAGCACTGAAAACCTTTATATTTTGAAGTGACAAATCATAAAAATGATAGTAGAAACAATCAATCACTAAAATTTACATTTGAAGACGTGAATAAAAATCCTAAGAAATCGATACTGAATCCATCAAAATGGATATTCCTAAAATTCCCGAAGAAAAGAAGGTATCAAAGTCAATAACAAATGATAACAACAAATAGGGAAAGAACTCGTATCGATTAAATTTGGAAACCATGCAAAATAGGCGAAATATGAAAAATAGCAACAGGTCGGTCGGCCGACCTCAGAGCTCGGTCGACAGGACCCTATTCTGGAAAATTCTCGGGAAGCAGGTCGGTCGACTGCGCTCTGTAGCTGGTCGGCCGGACCAGAGACAGAGAAGTGCTATGCACTTTGGTAGCCGGTCGGTCGATCGGCTCAGTAACTTCGGTCGACCGGAGCATGTTTCCAGCCCCTCCCAGCCTATCTGAGTGAGGGCCAAATATCCACCAAATTGAAATCGGACGAGCAATGGACGCTAGGGGTTTATGCCAATCGACTACCAGTCCCTATAAGCTCTTCGATGCATAACAGAATCATGATCAAAGATCAAAGCTATGATTTTTAAGGATTTGGCTTTCAAAACACTAAAATTGGAGTATTCACAAAACCAACCCAAATCAAAATCAAATGCACATGAATAAGTGTTAGGAATTCATACCCAACATTCAAAGATAGATATAAGCATAGATGTGAAATAAAAATCTCACCTTTTTTACAAAATCAATGAAGAAGAAGCTATAAAGCAATGGCAAGAACAATCACTCTTCAATTCCAACCCAACAAGCTTGAATCTAAGCTTAAAGGAGAAACATTTCCTAAATTAGGTTTAGGAAATTTCTGAAATTGAATGGAGAAAGAGTTGGAGAAGATGAAGAGAAGGCTTACCAAAGCTTCTTCTTGAATTTGGAGGTAGAAGCTTGAATTTGCAATAAAGATTAGGGCTTGGAGTTTTAATTTCCCATTCCTCCTACCATTGTTGCTAAGGCTTGAGTATTAGGAATTAAAAATGAAGTAATGAAGAGTTGGAGTGGAGTTGGGTTCATATGTTAGGTTAATGGGCTGAAACCCAAACCAAAGCCCTAAGTGAAAAAGTAGCAAAATTCTACTATCTTCAAACATATCAAAGTTTATACTTAAAAAGAACGCAAACGTCATTTTGAACTCAGTGAGGGTGGTCTCGAGTCCTAATTTGACTGTTTGTAAAAAGTAGCTTTTCGGACTTTAATCCGACTAACGATGAAATATTTAAATAAAATATTTAAATACTCAATCGTAAAATATGCGGGTTGTTACAGACTCCCCTCCTTAAAGGAATTGCGTCCTCGCAATCATAAGGAATAAATGAACAAAAAGTAACAACCATAAAAGCATATCAACACAAAAGAAAAAATTTGAAATAAGAAGTTCACCTCAAAGAGCACGAGAGAGTACGTCCGGATGTGTTCGCTCGATGAATTCTCTAGATTCCCAAGAGCAATCCTTAGGATTTGAGGACCATTGATCTTTCACAAGCGGGACATCTTTATTACGAAGGCGTTTAACCTCCGAATCAATAATACGAATAGGATGTTGCTCATATGTTAAATTCGACGAAACTCCAATTTCTTCCACCACACCGGGCTCAAGAATAGAATCGGAATCTCGAAGGCATTTCCGCAATTGGGAAACGTGAAACACGTCATGAATACCAGAAAACTGAGCCGGTAATAAGAGGCGATAAGCCACCGAACCAACGCGTTCGGTGATGGGAAATAGACCAATATATCGAGGTGTTAACTTTCCCGATCGGCTGAAACGCACAACACCTTTCATAGGTGAAACACGAATAAACACAAGGTTTCCCATAGAAAATTCTAATTTCCTTCTTCGGTTATCGGCATAGAATTTTTGCCTACTTTGGGCTTCTTTCATCCTATGACGAATAAGATCAATCTTTTCTATGGAATCACGAATAAAATCTGGACTTAAAACCAGCTTCTCACCGGCCTCAAGCCAACAAGAAGGAGAACGGCATGGCCTTCCATAGAGTGCCTCAAAAGGAGTCATACCAATACAAGATTGGAAGCTATTATTATAGGAAAAATCAATAAGAGAAATAGGATCTTCCTAACTTCCACCAAAATCAAGAACACATGCATGAAGAAGATCTTCAAGAGTTTGATTCACACGCTCAGTTTGTCCATCAGACCGGGGATGATAAGCGGTGCTAAAATTAAGCTTCGTTCCCAAAGCTTTTTGAAGACTCTTCCAAAATCCACTAGTAAACAATGAATCACGATCACTAACAATAGAAGTAGGAACTCCATGCAATTTAACAATTTCTTTGATAAAGAGTTTGGCCAAGAGGGGAACGGTTCGATTAGACTGAACGGGAATAAAATGTGCGGATTTAGTAAGTCTATCGACTATCACCCATAGGCTATCATGACCCGAACGAGAACGGGGAAGGCCATCAATAAAATCCATAGAAATTTGATCCCACTTCCAAATTGGAATTTCTAAAGGTTGCTATAACCCACCGGGCATTTGATGCTCTGCCTTGACAAGTTGGCAAGTCATGCAACACTTAACAAAGTTAGCAATATCAGATTTCATTCCCTCCCAATAGTAAAGTCGCTTCATATCTGCGTACATTTTACTACTACCGGGATGAATGGTAAATTTAGAACGATGTGAATCTTCTAAAATATCTTTACGAAGATCACTAATATTTGGCACGATAAGTCTACCAAATTTTCGAATGCCGCCACGAGAATCGATATCAAAGTCTTTCAAATCTTCAATATCAGTTTTATCCCTTAATCTTTGGCAAAGAAGGGCCAATTCGGGATCTAGCTTTTGAGCTTCAAGAATGCGGTCTAAAAGAAAAGGATGAGCCTCAAGGCTACATAAAACAAGAGATGAACATAAATCGGAAACTCGATCTCGAATTTCACAAGTGGATAAAATCCCAAGATCATTCCATTCAGATATCATCATAGAAACAACCGCTTGTTGCTTACGACTAAGTGCATCTGCAACTCGATTTCCCTTTCCGGGAGTATAAAGGATATCAAGATCATAAGGTGCAAGGAATTCGAGCCAACGGTGTTGACGCAAATTAAGTTCCTTTTGAGAAAACAAATATTTCAAAGACTTATGATCAGTGTAGAGAATAAATTTTTCTCCCAAAAGATAATGACGCCAAATACAAAGAGCGAAAACAATAGCCGCGAGTTCTAAATCATGTATGGCATATCTAGTCTCGGCTGGCTTCAATTGCCTAGAAGCATAAGCAATAACACGTTCTCTTTGCATAAGAACGACACCCAAACCAACGCGACTAGCATCGGTATAAACAATAAAATCTTGGTTTCCTTTGGGAATCACAAGAATAGGAGCATCGGAAAGGAGTTCTTTTAATTTCTGAAAAGAAGCTTCACATTTCCCCGACCAATTGTATTTAACACCTTTCTTTGTTAAGTTAGTAAGAGGCACGACAATTTTAGAAAAGTCTTTGATAAAACGGCGGTAATAACCCGCCAATCCAAGGAAAGTACGGATTTCCGTTACACTCTCCGGTCTCTTCCAATTTTGAATCGCTTCAATTTTTGAAGGATCCACTGATATTCCAGATTCGGAAATAATATGACCGAGAAACTTCACACGAGATTGCCAAAAGTGGCATTTAGAAAATTTTGCTTTTAATTGATTACTCCTAAGAGTTTCCAACACAATCCGATGATGCATTTCATGCTCCTCGGTTTTTGAATACACAAGAATATCATCAATAAAGATGAGAACAAACCGATCGAGGAAGTCTTCGAAAACTCTATTCATGAGGTCAACGAAATAAGACGGAGCATTCGTCAAACCAAATGGCATAACAAGCCATTCATAAGATCCATAGCACGTACGGAACGAAGTCAAAGGGATGTTATCCTCTACAATACGAAGCTGATGGAAACCAGTAGCTAAGTCTAATTGTGAAAAGACTCTAGCACCACTAAGTTGATCGAATAGATCATCAATCTGAGGTAAAGGATATTTATTCTTGATAGTAAGATCATTAAGCTTGCGGTAGTCAACGCAAAGCCTAAGTGTACCATCGGATTTCTTCACAAAAATAGCCGAAGCTCCCCAAGGAGAGGAACTAGAGCAAATAAATTGCTTCGTCTCCAATTCGGATAATTGATTGCGCATCTCCTCATTTTCTTTATTGGACATACGATAAGAAGGACGAGTGATAGGTTGAGCTCCAGGGATGATATTAATTCTGAACTCAATTGCTCGCTTAGGTGGTAATCCTAAAACGGGCTCAAATATGTCGGAAAATTCACGAACAATGTGAATAAGATAAATAATATCCTCCTCATCATCATTATCGTCATCATGAGGATTTAAAGAATATGAGGATGCAACCAAGCTAGAATCCGAATCTTTAAGATCAACAGAAATCTTCTTAACAGATTGAGGATGTCGAAGATGAATAGTCCGCTCAGGACATAGGATTTGGGCTTCATAACGGTTAAGCCAATCCATTCCCAAAATCATTCCAAAGCCTAAGTAGTGCATAACATGCAAGTCGGCACGGAAAGAAAGATCACACAAAATAATCTCGACATCTTTACACAATAAACTGATTGCTGCGGATCCACCAACCGGATTCGCAATTCTCAAAGAAGTCATTAAACACAAAACATCCAAAGAAAAACTATCAACAAGTTCTTTTGAAATAAAATAGTGGGATGCACCCGTATCAAAAAGAACTCGAATGGGTTGATCACGAAACATAATAATGCCATCAAGGATAGAATGAGAAATACCTTGACCACGAGATGTGTTTCCAGGGGCTTTAGCAACATTAAGCTTTCCCTCCTTCCTGTTTTTAAGTTTGGGACAAGAAGATAAATAATGATCCGAGCTTTTGCAACACCGACAAAAGAGAGGTTTCGGACACTTGTTCGCATAATGGTCCTTAAAACCACAATTGTAGCATTGCCCACCACTTGGGGCATAAGCTTTTACTACCGGAATTGCTTGCTTCCCTTTCTTGTTGGGATAGCACCTTTTGAACTTAATAGGTCTTTTCTTGTTGTTGTTGAATTTTGGTTTGGCACCCATAACATCAGCATCACTCTCTTTATCTGCCTCTTTAAGACGAAGAGCGATATCAATAAGCTGATCAAATGAAACTTCTAGCTTTAGAAGTAATGGCTTCTTGAGATTTTTATTCAAGCCATAGACGAATCTCTGATTTTTCTTCAATGGGGTATTAATGTATTCAACCCCGTATTTAGAGAGAGATTCAAAAGGCGCGACATAATCTGCCACGGAGGATTCACCTTGAAAAAGGTCTATGAAACGACGAGCCAATGTCACCTTCTCAGCTTCTGGCACAAATTTTAACTCAAATCGTTCCCGAAATTTCTCCCAAGTAAGATCCGCTTCATTTATTTTAGAAATCAGAAGCTCGTACCAGTCTAATGCTCTTTCTTGGAGCATACTAGAGGCCACCTGAACTCGGTGAAGATCAATAAGATTCATGCGAGAAAAGATTCGATCGCATGTAGCCAAGCCTGGACTTCGATAATAGTTTCAGAACTTTTGAATGGCTTCCCACCCAAGTTGGTATAATCGTTGCACAAGCGTGCAAATCCATACATAGGGTGAGTAGGTTCCGGATTAGAACCGGCTGCTTGAGCATTCTTTACTAGATCAAGAAGCTGCTGGGCAGACATAAAAACTCCATCCTGGGTAGTAGCACTAGATTGACCGACGCTGGGACGGCCAGGTCTAACCATTTCTCTTCCTTAAGAAAGAAGAAGGAAGAAGAAAAAGGTTATTCACAAACGAATATCAAGCAACCTTGATAGATAAATAAGGAATCATAAAGAAAATAGGATGAATCGGTACAAAGACTCAAATTAAATCCTAATGCACGATTCCTAAGATGGACTTAGGACGATGATCCCTGTTAAATTATTCTACATTGTTCTGAAGATTGGCTCCGATACCAAGCTATGACGCTCCATCTCTATACCCACGCTAGCCAAGAACATTACGGTGTAATGCTGTCAACTAGCAAGGAGAATAAGGCTGTTGAGGAGCGAACATCCGTGTAATTGCTTTGTGCGAGCACCAATATGTCAGATAGTACAAGGAAGTCCGACATGCCGATACAAACACAAGGCTACTACAGAATGGCTGTATATATTCTTCGGAAACAAACATAGAAATAAACATAACACAAATCAGTCACTGACATCCATATCACAAAGGCGGAAAAAGATATGAATATAACACATGAAAGTGTACATCAGAGTAGTGGTCAAACAAGATCCACAATATCACAAAAGAATGGTTACAAATGCTAGACAAAAGAATATGTATACATCAAGGAGTCTATAAATCAAAGGTATACAACAAAAACTCCTACTCTAAGTAGTTAACCAAAAGTCAGAATGATAATTCCAGAAGACAAATCAAGCAGAAGCACCTGTAACATCTCGGTCTGACCCGAGTATTATTTATAAGAAAATAATAAACGGACCAGTCTAGCTATAAATATCAGATAAAATGATGTAGAATAAGAGATATGACATAACATATGATAACCATAAAGCCATATTATGATATGTATAAAAATTGAAAATCAACAAGAGATTAATCAATATCACCAGAATCTTCTCAAAGATCTAAAGGAATGTCATACTCAATATCTTCATTCACAAAAAGTTAATGACATACAAATTCACCAATACACAAATATTGATAACATCAATGAAAATCACGAAAATTGGTGAAAACACAAATTCTAGAAATCATCAAAGGAAATCTAGAAATCACAAAAATGATCGTAGAAACGATCAATCACAAAAGGGGGGAGGCCTATCACAAAACGGGAGCATGAAAACTCACCAACACGTGTATCACAAAAGGGACGCTATCCCATTGTCGCTAACCATAGAGCCGGTGCAACGACGTAGTACAACGGTACGCCCAAGGAACCTGAAACTCATAAAAAAACGTGCAACAACGTAGTACAACGGTACGCTCGAGGAACCTGAAACTTGTAAAATTCGGAACAACGTAGTTTAACGGTACGCCCGAAGATCCGAACTCCATAAAAACGTGGGTCGCTAGCTCACAAAAATTGGGTCGAAACCCCAAGTAATAAATAGGTCGTTAGCCTAGAATAAAATTGAGACGAAACTCAATAAAACGAGGTACCATCCCCTTCGTGGACAAAGAAACATAGCATAGCGCTAGTCTGAATCACAAAAATGATCCTTAATGATCATTAAGAAAGTGTCAATTACTCTAAGCATGTAAATATATGAGCTTAGCTTCATGTCCCATAACCACTAGCTTAACTAAAATATTTACGAACAAATTGTAGATCTCCACTAGAAAATTGTCACAAGAGATTCAATCGAACAAGTCCAAGAATTAACCAACGAAGTAAATGCAAACGTTTCATACCACTTGTTTTACTAAGTCGTTTAATTAGATTTCTCATACGAGTGAGGTAAAGGTTTATATATACTAATAGACTGGAAAACGGTTTAAGAAACGAGCTTTGTAATAAAATAGTGTTGAAATCGTTTTGAAGAAAGGGTTTTCATATTTACTACTAGCATTGAAAACCTTTATATTTTGAAGTGACAAATCACAAAAATGATTGTAGAAACAATCAATCACTAAAATTCACATTCGAAGACGTGAATAAAAATCCAAAGAAATCGATATTGAATCCATCAAAATGGATATTCCTAAAATTCCCGAAGAAAAGAAGTCATCAAAGTCAATAACAAATGATAACAACAAATAGGGAAAGAACTCGAATCGATTAAATTTGAAAACCACGCAAAATAGGCGAAATAGGCAAAATAGCAACAGGTCGGTCGGCCGGCCTCAGAGATCGGTCGACCGGACCCTGTTCTAGAAAATTCTCGGGAAGCAGGTCGGTCGACTGAGCTCTGTAGCTGGTCGACCGGACCAGAGACAGAGAAGTGCGATGCACTTTGGTAGCAGGTCGGTCGACCGGCTCAATAACTTCGGTCGATCGGAGCCTGTTTCCAGCACCTCCCAGCCTATCTGAGTGAGGGCCAAATCTCAACCAAATTGAAATCGGACGAGCAATGGGCGCTAGGGGTTTATGCCAATCGACTACACAGCCCTATAAGCTCTTCGATGCATTACAAAATCATGACCAAAGATCAAAGCTATGATTTTTAAGGATTTGGCTTTCAAAACACTAAAATTGGAATATTCACAAAACCAACCCAAATCAAAATCAAATGCACACGAATAAGTGTTAGGAATTCAGGCCCAACATTCAAAGATAGATATAAGCATAGATGTGAGATAAAAATCTCACCTTTTTTACAAAATCAATGAAGAAGAAGCTATAGAGCAATGGCAAGAACAATCACTCTTCAATTCCAACCCAACAAGCTTGAATCTAAGCTTAAAGGAGAAACATTTCCTAAATTAGGTTTAGGAAATTTCTGAAATTGAATGGAGAAAGAGTTGGAGAAGATGAAGAGAAGGCTTACCAAAGCTTCTTCTTGAATTTGGAGGTAGAAGCTTGAATTTGCAATAAAGATTAGGGCTTGGAGTTTTAATTTCCCATACCTCCCACCATTGTTGCTAAGGCTTGAGTATTAGGAATTAAAAATGAAGTAATGAAGAGTTAGAATGGAGTTGGGTTCATATGTTTGGTTAATGGGCTGAAACCCAAACCTAAAATATTTATGGTTAATGGTCTCGAGTCCTAATTTGAATGTTCGCAAAAAGTAGCTTTTCGGACTTTAATCCGACTAACGATGAAATATTTAAATACTCAATCCTAAAATATGCGGGTTGTTACACATCCCTTCGATATTATACTTTGACTTTGGATTGATTCGGTGGCCACTTTTGATTTTATTTGGGGGTGTGGCTCGAGGTGGGCGGTAGCTGCGCGCTACGTGTTACCACCGACCCGAAAGCGTAATTGGTTTATCTACCCTGGCATTGCCTAGTTTTGTCGTGTCACCTACCCTATCGCGCCTTGTACGAGTTTCTATTTTTGTCGTACCTATGGAGTATCCTATGGTAGCCTCCCGATCAGGAGGTATTAGGGTACTGTATAGACTATTGGCATTATTTGTGTTAAGGGCTATATGGGTAACCCCTTAACGCTATTAAAAAGTAAGTTTATTTTACAAATAGACACTATTGTAATAGCGCAATATACTATATAGTAAATAGTTTAACGGATCTTTAGGAGATGTAAATCCCGAGCATCTCTTGAGTTACTGCACTCATATTTATTTCTGTTAGTTTACCTCACATAAGATCTTTTAGTTCTGACTCGAGTGTTTTGTCTTTTCAAATTCGCTCAGGTTAGTCCGAGCGTTTCAGGATTTGAAGATTTTATTTCTGGAGGACGAAGACGGAGATTTTATTATTATTATATAATATATGGTTCCACTACACACTGTATTCCGCTGCATTAATATTTATTGGTTTGTGAACTCTGATGTTTATTGTATAAAAAGAATCAAATGTTTGGTAAACAGTTTATGAACTGTATATTGATTATTATATTTTATCCTTCCGCTGTGAGATTCTGTTTTGTTTTATTTTTCTTGTTTTTCTTATTTACCCCATAACAATCCGCCCTTCCGTATGGTTTGAATAGGCACGTGTGTCGATTTAAACCATGCGAAAAGGCGGGACGTTACATCTGGTATCAGAGCTTTGGTTTAGCGATAAACCTTAGCTTTGTGGGGTCTGACTCTTTATCAATAGGGTAGAAACAACCTATGGGAGTCGTTGAGTGTGTATATATACGAGAGAGCGTATTTGTTAGTGTTATAAAAGGGTTTTAATATTGTGTTAATCTGTTCCGTTTTGTGTTTATAAATTCCGGTTGATACATGAGACGCTGTGACATTAATAGGGATTTCTAAACACTTAATAGGACAGACCGACATAATATTTGTTTTAATATAGGTGAATGAAATAATTTTTCCTATTATATTTTCTACATATAAAATAAAGTTTTTATTTTTTATAAATAAGATATATATTTGGTTGTAATATATTGGTTGTTAGGCAATAAAATTTATAAATAATAGGCGAAATTAGATGGAAAATAAAATTGGAAATTTAGAACTTAAGTTCCGGGGTTTTGGAAATTCTTTTAATTGATTTTGGAATATAATAATAATACTGTTAGAAGTATTTTCTGATATAAATATTTCAATATAATTTGAAAGAATTGTTTAAAAAGAAACTTTGAAAAGAAATAAGTTATGTACACCCCTCTCTGTCGCTGGAAAATAATTTCGGTGATGAGTGCACGCACCATCGACTTTCATTTTTGAGTTTCAAAGTTGGATGGCTACTGTGGTAGTTTTACTACAGATTTATTTTGATAAAAAAAAGTGAATTTTTAATTTTTTTTATTGGGTTTATAAGTTGTAAGTATATATATTTACTTATTATTTTTAAAATAATTTGAAATTTAACCCGGTATTTAGTTCTTAATTTCCACAAATAAATTGTTTCAATTATTCTAGTGAAATGGAATTTAAGTAATTAATAATTGAAACCCTAAATGAAAGAAGAGGTTTAATGCTAGGTTATTAATGGTATTAAATGAAATTTAAAATTGTATCCTATGAAATAAAGGATTATTATTGAACAGTAAATTTATTAAAGAAATAAGAGAAACTTGTATGATTTTAATTACATTCTTAAAAACATATACATAACTTACCAAATATTTAAAAGTTGAAATGTTTAATAAGAAAATGTAATGGAAATTATACAAGTGAAAGTATGTAATGAAGGTGTTCAATAAATCGCTTTTATTCATAAGAAGTGATGATATCGGGATAAGTTAATTTATAATTGAAATTTTACTATTAGTAATTATAATAAAAGGTAAGTATTACAAATAGATGATTATAAACTTAAGTAAACAAAATGGAAATGCTAAGAAATTGAATGGGACATGAATACTATTGATAAATGAATGTAAATAAAAGAGGTCATGCTATAATAAATGAATGAATAATTATAACGAAATAAAAGGAACTGGAATGACCTGAGTTAATGGAATTGAATAATTGTAAGTAATAAGTAAAAATAAATGAAGCAAACATTTAATGAGTAAATGTAAATTTAAAAGATAAATCACTGTATAAATAAAAAGAAAATCAAACAACAAAGGTATGAAAGGAAATAAATAATAAGTTAAGTTGATTGTTGTTTGGATTTGTTGTTGTTTAGTTGATGGTTGTTTGGGCAAGGATACTTTAAAATTGGATTAGGATAAATGAATAATCTATTTAGTTTTATCTAAGACTGTTGAGTAAATGATGCGCTAGTAGTTTATTCTTCATTCCGTACAATTTAAAAGTTTTGAACCCGAACAACTATTTGTTTGTTTGATTGAGTGGTTGCTTTGTATTGATTGTGTATGCTGTTTGTTGAAATTGATGGTTGTTGTATTGATTTGTTGTTAGTGATTGAAACCACTTAAATATTTCACTTTATATAAATTGTTAACCCTTTGGATTTTATAATTGAAATGCAGGTTATGGAAGCAATTGCTACTGCTTTTTGTTCCATAAATTAAGCGTAAATTACCCGACAAATAGGTACGTTTCGGAGTACGGTTTATAGCACTATTTTATATATTTTCCCGTGTTGGTATATTATATTTTGGATATTATATGTGATATTTTGATATATTTGATACTATATTTTCTCCCGATCCTCCCCGTACAAAGGACACTCTGCCAAAATTTTCCGTAAATTTTGGACTTAGAAAATATTTTGAAAATGTTTTCCAAACTTTATTAGTTTGAGTATTTTTTTTTATAAATTAGTATATTTTATCTAAATTAATTTTGTAAATTTATTTGTTTGTAAATTTAATATTTAATATAATATTGATTTCTTAATTCTTCTTTTCCCTTCTTTTCCCTTTTCGGGGACGAAAAGTTTTGAGTGGGGGAGAGTGTAACGACCCATAATTTTTGTTAATTAAATTTGTCATTTTAATAAGATTTACATAAATTTAATTTAGAAGAAATAAAGATTTTATAATTAATAATAAAGAAAATGCTGAGAAAGAAATGAAACTATGGGAATATAAGGCTAAGTATTTACAGTTGATACAAAATGACGAATAAATTGAAGTGATGTAAATTGTTATACTAGGCTAAGAGTTGCATATAAGAGAACAAAGGTAAGTAGTGAATTTAGTTAATGAATTAATAATATTAAATAGTAAATTGAATTAAATCAATGTCCGGTACAAATTGAAATATTGTTTGGAATGAAAGCTTATAAATTGTAAGCATTTAATTTACAAATGAAATCAGTGTATTAATTTAGTTGTAACTGAATGTAAATTAATGAAATTATGTAATAATTGATAAATGATAACATTCATGAATGAAATAAGATTTGTAAGTAATAACGGAATAATTGAAATAAATATTTACCAACGAAATAGTATATTGATTTATATAGACTTAATAAAAGAGTTGAATTGAATCAATCTATTTAGCTGAAACTAATTAATTGGTATGCAAATCATAAATGGTTTTATAGTAAGAAATTATACTACCGTGAATTGGAATTAAGATGAAACTGAAAAATTCAAGTATGTGATGCAAATATATCATATATAGCAGTGGAATTAAAAAAATTAGTGTTATTATAACCTGGTTGGTAAATAACAAACTTATAACTAAATTTAAAAGAAAATAGGTGACAATGAATATAGATTGTTCATTTATTTGATGTGTTAAATAAATTTTGGTATTCAATCGCAATAAATATAAATAATTAATTGAAACTGTTGTAAGGTCAAAATTTATTGCATATAATAAATTGGGGGATAGATTTCATTAAAGATAGCTTATTTATTATGTTAATGTAAATTAAAATAATTAGCGGGACATAAATGATGATTAATACCATGTTTGGAAGTTGTAATTTAGAGGATATTAAAAATTAGGAATTGAATTTTGAATTATTTGCAATACAAATAAAGAAAATGTTACGTTATTGCTAATTGAGGGAATCATTAATTAATTGAATGAAAGTTAAATCAGTGGAATTAATGGAGATTAATTTACGTTAGTTATTTAGGGTAGTGACTAAATTTGGTAATCCATTTGCAATTAATGATAATAGTGTTGATATAAGCTAATAAGTTAAATGTCAATGCAATACCAGTTAATGGATTGAATGTGATTACGAAATTGGAATTAGATAAATGCAGTAACTAATTCAGAGCGAATAAAATTTATGGAACTAATGTTAAGATCTAAACCGATGATAATTAATAATTGAAGGTAATGTAAATCCCATTTATAATATGACTATGGGTAAATAAAAAGATTGTAAATCAAGATTTGTTTATTTATTTGAATTTTATGAAATTGAAGATTTATATAGATTAATCTTTAATAAATTTATATTTAAAAATTGTTAAATCATTGTAAATGTTTGAGAATTATAAAGTGATAAAGATTTCAAATTTCAGAATTTTAACGCGAAATTTGATTTAATTTATTTATTTTAAATTTATTCAATTAATGGAAAATTAGCCATTTTGGCTACTGACTCGGATTTCGACGAAACAAGTTTCATCAGATCCGTAACGGTGAATTATAATAGTATTTCAAGTTTCATAGCGATCGGACTTGTCGTTTGATCGTACGGACTCGAAACGCCTTGAAATTTATGCAATTGAAATCAATTTGGAAAATATTGTTTTCTGCATAACTTCTGCATACGATGGAATTTGGACGTGAAACCTGTTCCATTGCATTTAAAATAGTTTAAAACACCTATTTTGATATATGGGTTTACCCAATTTCGTTTCGGGGTCAGAACGGCCTTTTTGGGCCACTTTGTTGTTTGCGCGTATATTCAACCCGATCCATCTATTCTATTCCAGTTGCCTATATATATCCCGGTTATAAACCCTAGCCTCTATTTATCATCTGTATGTATATCTTCTTCTCAACTCCTCATTTCCAATGGCTGACAAACAAATCTAGATCCAAATACAATTACAAACCAAATCAAAAACTAAAATTTCAAACTCCACAATATATAGCAAATTTTATATTATTTCGAAGCTCTTGAAGAGCGCAATCCAGATCCAATGTTTGTTTTTCGATTTGAATTTCTGTGCACCCGGAATCAGTGGAAATATTCACGGCCGTTCATCGCGCGTCGATGAACGACGTCGGATCGCAAAATCGTTTCTGGGTTTTGAAGAGAGGACGATGGGGAGCGCATCCATATGGTTAGTTCATCGATTCGACGGCTGGATCATCGACAAAAATTGGATTAGGGTTACCACAGTTGGGCGGCGGCTGCCCTCTTTCCATCAGTGGAGGCCGGTGGTGTCGTGCCGCGTGGAGGATGGGGCCATAGAGGAAAGGATGGAGGCGCGCCTAGGCGGGGCTGCGTGCAAATCGAGGTGAAGAGCGGTGCTTTGTGTTTTTCACGAAGGCAGATACCTCGTGCATAGGAGCAGTTGCCTGTAGAGTGATGAAGGACGTGTGCGTTCTTTAAGGTTTGAGAAAGATGAATGATGATGTGGCAAAGAAAGTAATGTGGTCTATTCTTTTATTTTAAAATTGGAATTTCAATCACAATAATCGCTATAACTCTTACATACGAACTCCGTTTCACACGCGATTTTTTTTGGTAGGATCATAATAAAATTCCAGACTTGATGACGCTAGTTTGAACAAATTCTGAGACGGTCAAATTTTTGGGTTTAAATTCAATTTAAATTCAAAAGGTGAGTGTGTTAACCCACTCACAACTTCTAAAATTTCTTATGTTTGTTAAATTGATTTAGGATATGAGTAGAAATTTATTTATGACTGTTTGGCATGTTTTATTCATCATCTTAGTTAAATCGCATTTATTTTGTTTAACTGTTAATTAATTTTATTTTTGCATATAAATTGACAGTTATAATTTATTTATTTGCATGTAAACTTCTAGTTAAACAGTTATTAAATTTATTATTGAATATAAACTGTTGGTTAATACCTTTTATTTATTACCTGTTATATTTTATATGCTCTATATTGATGTTTGTTTAAATTGGATGATGATTTGTAATAAATGGTTGACGATTGATATTTGGACGAATGAATGTTTATTTATATTAACTGCAAGTTGTTATGCATTTCATTTCATTCGGGATTACGGTTTGAAATGATATACAACCGCATTTTTATTATTAAATTGCGGATTGAAATGATAAATATCCGTATCACTTGACCATAGGGTAGAAAATTATATACAGGCACCGCGGTATATAATATATATATATATATATATATAATTATTTTTTTGAAGGATTTTATGGTTTTGGATAGGATACAGTTAAATAAATATAAAATGTTATTTTATGTACATATATGGTTAAATTATTGAATTTAAGATGTGTATAAATTTGTTAAATAAAATAAATAAGATGAATAATGGAGTTTGATTATTTATATTATATGGTTAAGTACATGTTAAGGTATTGAGAATATATATAGAGTTTTTAACGTTTTAAATCAATTTATATTGGGAGTTAAGTTGAAAATTCATTTGGAATCGAGCTTAATTGAGAATTTAACTTCATATGTTGATGTAGAATTTATTAACTTGAAATTTTAAAAGGTATGATATTTATAACTGAAATTTTATTCAAGATGGATTAAATGAATATTTCTAGTATAAATAAATTGGAGGAAATTTTGATAGTTAAAAAGTAATTTGAGTTTTATTTAAAATGATTTCGGATTTACTATGCCAATTTTTCAAAATAAATAATAGGACTTTAAATGTTTGAATAGAAATTTCCAACCTTAATTCCAATTGTTTAATATTCAAAGTTCGAAATATATTGAAAATGAAGTGGTTTATTGAAACTGAAAGCGATTTTAAATTTATGGATTTTGACTTAATCTTAAATGAAATAAATGGTAAGTCGTGGAAATTATTTTATTTTATAAAGTAATATAAAATCAACTATTTTATTCTATATACTGTTGAATATCCAAAACCATTCAAGATTTAGAAGTTATGGCTTTGAAGCTATGAATTTCGAAGTATTACGTTTTGAAAGTTATAATCCAAATGTTTGGTTTCCAGATATTATAAATTGTAAGCAGTATGATTTTGGAAAAGAAACATATTTGAAATAAAAATGACATTATTGATTTGGGTTTTATAAAAATAATGTCGAAATGAGTTGTTTTCGAAATGGGAATGATATTGTATTTATGGGTTTCGAAATGGATAAATATTTTCTAGTTTTAAAGTATAAACTATTTTAAAGACCGCGGTGTTATAATAACGTTTGGTTGTTGAAGAGACCGGGATCGAAAGTTGGCATACTCTCTGCCAACCCCAAAACCACTTTAACAACCGTGTACACGGTGGAGATTCCAGAATGAAGTAGGATGGTGGTGGCGTTTCCTTTAAGGTAAATACGTGGACCCAACTCCCGTGAGTTGGCATAAGGTGGCTAAAACAGGAGCGATCGACGGGTTAATAAGGTAGCACCTTTGATCAAACACATCCCTTCGATATTATACTTTGACTTTGGATTGATTCGGTGGCCACTTTTGATTTTATTTGGCTCGAGGTGGGCGGTAGCTGCACGCTACGCGTTACCACCGACCCGGAAGCGTAATTGGTATATCTACCATGGCATTGCCTTGTTGTGCCGTGTCACCTACCCTATCGCGCCTTGTACGAGTTTCTATTTGTTTCGTACCTATGGAATATCCTCTGGTAGCCTCCCGATCAGGAGGTATTACGGTATTGTATAGACTATTGGCATTATTTGTGTTAAGGGCTATATGGGTAACCCCTTAACGCTATTAAAAAGTAAGTTTAATTTACAAATAGACACTATTGTAATAATGCAATATACTATATAGTAAATAGTTTAACGGATCCTTAGGAGATGTAAATCCCGAGCATCTCTTTAGTTACTGCACTCATATTTATTTCTGTTAGTTTAACTCACATAAGATCTTTTAGTTCTGACTCGAGTGTTTTGTCTTTTCAAATTCGCTCGGGTCAGTCCGAGCGTTTCAGGATTTGAAGATTTTATTTCTGGAGGACGAAGACGGAGATTTTATTGTTATTATTATATACTATATGGTTCCACTAGACATTGTATTCCGCTGCATTAATATTTATTGGTATGTGAACTCTGATATTTATTAAGAATCAAATGTTTTGTAAATAGTTTTATGAGCTGTATATTGATTATTATATTTTATCCTTCCGCTGTGAGATTCTGTTTTGTTTTATTTTTCTTGTTTTTCTTATTTACCCCATAACAATCCGCCCTTCCGTATGGTTTGAATTGGCACGTGTGTCGATTTAAACCATGCGAAAAGGCGGGACGTTACACAATGTGTTACCACCAGTCCGTATAAGAAATTGGTATATCTACCCTAGGCATTGAGTGCCTTGTCGCACATTCTACAAGTTTGTTTTGTACCATACCCATGGAGCCCTCTCTAGGTAAACCACCAGTACGGAAGAGCGTACGGTGCTGTATAGACTATCAGAATATATAAAATGTGTTAATGGGGTTATGGGTAACGCCTTAATGCTATTTTAATACTTTTACTTTACTGTAGATATACTATAATAGCATATTGTACTACATAGTAGATAGTTTAACGGATCCTTAGGAGATGTGAATCCCGAACATCTCTTAAGTTATTGCACTCACGTTAGACACTGGAAAGGAGATGTCAAACCCAGTAAACATCTCTGACGCCGTCACACTCATATTTACCATTGATTTAACTTACATAAGATCTTTTAGTTTCGACTCGAGTGTTTTGTCGTTTCAATTCGCTCGGGTCAACCTGAGCATTTTAGGTTTGAAGACCTTATTTCTGGAGAATGAAGACGAAGAATTTGTACTACTATTATTTATCTTATTTATTCTGTTGCATTATGATGTTCCGCTATATTTTTTTTATGTAACTCTTATTTTTGTGTTGTAAATGAATAATCAATTGTATTTATAAAACAGGTTCATGAACTGTTATTTGATTATTATATTTTGTCATTCCACTGCAAGATTCTTCATTTGTTTTATTTCTTTCTCTTTTTCTTATTTATCCTATAACAATCTACCCTTTTGAATGGTTAGAGTCTGACATGCGTGTTTGCTTAAAACGTCCAAAAGGGCAGGTCGTTATTGTTGTTGTCAAAGCTTCGGTTTAGTGATAGCCTTAGTTTTGTGGGGTCTGGCTCTTTAGAAATAGGGTAGGAACACCCTTGAGTGAGTCATAGAGTGTATATGTATGAGAGAGCGTATTTTTTAGTGTTATAAAAGGGTTTGTATTGTGTTAATTTGTTCCGTCTCTGTAACGTTAGCGATTTTTCGTTGCCGAAAAAACGAAATGTTAGGGTTTAAGAAAAAGAAACAGACAGAAGAAGAGAGGAAAAGATAGAACATAACAGAAAGAAAACAACAGAACAACATCAGAATCTCACAATCGCAGCGGAACAACATATATAGAAAAATGAATAATCTTTAAACAAAGAACTATATCAGTTATTACATTACATCACATTACATTACATTATATGATCATCAGAGTGTACAACAACAAACAACAACAAACAGCGGAAAAGAAATACTATATACTAGTGAATACGCCATGCCATCCAGCTTGCCTCCAGCAACT
Source organism: Allium cepa (assembly GCA_030765085.1). NCBI lineage: Eukaryota > Viridiplantae > Streptophyta > Magnoliopsida > Asparagales > Amaryllidaceae > Allium > Allium cepa. Next base: position 68,969,941 of record CM060930.1, on the reverse strand, counting down.
CCTGAATTCCAGAATATCCTGATAAACCTAACTCTTGACTGCCCGTGTGGAAATTGGTGGGCACCCAGAGTTTAGGAAGGAAAACAATAAACTCCGAGTCAGTCATGTGACTGGTGTGAGAACTCAAAACAGTTTATTTATCATTAAAATCAAAATAGAGGAATATTTTTAAAGTCAATTCGCAATGCTTTTAAAAATGAGACTACCATAAGGCCTCCCGCACACACACACATGCAAACGCAGAATCGGAGGAGATTTCTCCTTATGATAGTCAAAGATGCTTGATACGCATTAAAAAGAACATTTGATATTATTACTAGTGCATAGTGTAGGAAAAATTCATTTCAAAAATAAAGATATAAATCTTAGCCAGCATAGACATTTCGAACTATGCCTACTATAGCTACCATCTAAACAGTGGTGACCACCATAAGTAAATGACAGGTTCTACAACTAAAACCGTACAGGGTTTCGTATTGGGAATTGGATTTCCAACAAATGGTCAGGCCAAGGAACTTCCCATTTGCACATGAGAACGCCTCTGGAAGGACGTCCCCGAGAACCTAACCGGATCTCTGCCAACACAAGGTCGGGTTACCCCTAACTGGGTAACTACTGACACGAGTATGCCATCCCCCGGTCCTTTAGGACCTTTATCCGAGCGCTCGATAACCAACATCACACAATGATAAATAAAGTGTTTCAACATGAGTAAGTATTTGGGCTCCATACCATGATACCACCCCTTTCCAGAAGGAAATGCACATATCCTAAAGGGCGCTACCCCCAATAACCTTGCCGCATCTTTCCTGTTTTGACCATTCCGGGGTGTGAGGTTCGACGAAGTCTCGTCCACAAAGCCACGCTTTGGTACAAAGCCATGCTTTGGGTCAACGAATGATCAAAGAAATGATCACAAAGATAAGTGATCAAATAAATGATCATATCACAAAAGATCAAACAATGATCATTTCACAGCAACACTCAGCATATCACATTACCAAATTGGGAATATATCACTGATAACCTTCAACTGCATAACCTCTGAGCTCGTACATCTTAGAGAAGGGTGTTAAGCTAAGAGAATAAATTCTTCGCCACCAACAGAAATGTATTTGAAAGAAATCAGCTTTATATCTCAATTTGTAATGTCAGACATCTATACAAGTCTGTTCCGTGATCGAACAGAACCGAAGGCACTTTCAAAGAAGTCCTTGCAACCCGGATATTCACTAATCACGTCCGGACTTCCCATCACATATGGAATTTCTATACCGGGGCCATTCGATGCAGAAACATTCGACGGTAATCCGTTTTCAAAAATATCCGGTCTTCAACACCGGTCATCAATGCTATCCATTACGTCGTACCACTATTCGGAATGGGTAATCCGAATAACGAGCGCAATAATTTAAAAATAAGTGTGACATTGAAATTCAAGCAAATCACAACAAGTACCCATTCAAAGGTAAATATTGATAGTCGGTTATTGAACTATCAATGGATATGCACAACATCACCAGATTCCAAATAATTTTCCAAATTATTTATTTTCCAAAAATATCTTTACTAGATATATAATTTTCACACTTCAACCATTTGAAAACAAATTTTAAAATCACTTTTCATCCTTACCACTTTTGAAAACAATTTCAATCATTTTCCTTACGCGGAAATACTTTCATTTCAACATGGTTCATTTAAACCAATTAAATAAATCCTTAACGATTTACTTTATATTTACGTTCCAAATCCGTAAATTAATTACCACACTTCAAAAATAAATCAACATTTATTTTTAAGCAAATTCCCCTTTTCTTTTATAAATTCCATAGTGAATTTACATTCCAAAATATTTATGAATATACGATTTCAAATATTCATTTTCAATTTATCTTCAAAAAGATAAATTATCAAAATGTTTCATTTCACATTGGAAAACATTTCCATACTTATTTGTTCATAAGCAATTCACAAGTCTTTCTATTTTCTATACTTGGAAAATATTCAATATACTTAAATCGAAATTAAGTATATATTTCATTCTTTAAGGAAATCATTCTCTTAACCATATTTATTTGGGCCGAAACGAATGTTACGTAAATCATCGTTACGACAACCCAAAATCACTAGTATAGGGATTCGAATTTAAGATAGATATATAAATCCCAATACTAAATAAAACATTTCCTTTCAGAAATCATTTACTATAACAACAGTGTTATAGTCTACCATTTCCTTCTATTTCTCGAAAACGTCTATTTCAATAATGAATGTTGAAATCTATGGTTTCGAATCTTAACACATTTTGAAAACATCGTTAGATCGTTTTAATTTTATTTAAAACATCACATCCAAAACGTTTTCTTTAACATATTATTCACTATTCAAAAACGTGAATATACTATGTTAACCAATTTCATCACTTCTATACATTTTATTTTGAAGGATTATTCACCGTCTAAAACGTGAATATAACTCCATTAATAAGTTATAACAATTTACTTCTCAAAATAAGCCATTTGCGGATTTATAAAACAATGTTTATAAATTCCATTTCAATTTATTTTATAACAACTTCCTTCTATAAATCTCCTTTATTAACCTATTCAATTTCATATTCCAATGATATACTAAAAGTTCATATTATAAGTTAAATGCTTATAATTTATTTGTTTGCAAAAACGTTCTTTTAAACTTCCCAAATTATAAATCTTATAACTTATAAGATTCATTTATTTATCCAAAATCTATTCCTTTAATAACCGTATAAATTTTATAAACCTAATGCTTATAAAATTCCATTTATAACTTCACCGTTTATAATCCTATAAATTTCATTCATTTATGAAATTCATTTACAATTCATTCTAACAATTATAAAAACTCGTTTTTTAATTCAAATATTTTTAATTTACAAATATCTACTTATAAATCTTTTATATAAATCAATTTATACTATTATTTTAAAACATCTTTAATCTCCTTTATAATTTCCCCATTTTGATTTATAAAATAATCAAATTTCATAAATCCTATATTTAAACTTTTTATAATAAATTCAAAAATCCCAATTTAAACTATTTTATAAAATTATTAACCCCATATTTTCAAAAATCAACTTTTAACTATATTTCTCAAAAATAATAATTTTTATAACATTAAAATTATAACGTTTATTTATTTAAAATGGATCAATTCCAAAAATATTTTATAACATATACTTTCAAAAAAAATTACTTAAAAAAATCATTTTAAAATTCCAAAATTTGGCCCAATGATGCTACATACCAAATAGTCAATCACGACAACAACGACATCATATATCGATATGATAATCCATCAAATATCAAAATATCTGAAATCAAATAAATACTGTTGAGGAATCCGGTTGGATCCCTCCAACCTGTTTTCCTGCATCCAAAGATGTTAGCACAATACCAATTCCGTTCTAGTACGGAATTATCGAGGTATATGGGATTTAAAATATTATCCGCTTAATAGACGGCGCAATAGGGTCTCATCCGCTATATACTGCGGGAAATCAACTCCAAGTACATAAATAATACAAATTTCACTATACTGTGAAATATTCACGGTATATGTTTTTAATAAATAACATCCGCTTACTAATGGCGCATAATGTCTACTTTAACAATTAATAGATAACAATCATCATTCAAACATGCATTCCAGAATTTTAAATATAACTATTTAAAAATTAAAATCGAAACAGATTCGATTGAGTGAGAAATTCTCACCTTGATTTCAATTTCGTTTTAGCGATTTATTTGGAATACTCGAAATTTTCACTAACTCCAAACGACTCCAATCCAATTCCATAGCGCAGTGCTCGTCCAAACGATTCCAACGCAACTGGTTTCGCGCGTTTTCGACCTCGTATGAAAAAGATACGAATTTTAGAAGCTACACGAATTTATATTATAAAATTACAACATTTACTTATATTTTTCTAAACCTAATTAAATCTCAGCCTTTGATCTTGCTCCCTGCAATCACCACCGCTCCTTCTTTCTTCTCTCTTTGCCGTTCGTTCCCAGTAATTAGCACGCGCAAGAAAACCCATCAAGCCCTAACTAGGGTTTCGAACCGTGACCACCACGCTGCCTGAAACCACATCACTCCACCACCAAACGAAAGCTCATCACCACCTCAACCTTCGGCCAAAACCATAGCGACCTCGGTCAGGCCATTTGCACGAAAAATGAGGCCGAACGCATGGCCTTTGCAGCCACTTTCCCGATGATCCAAAGCTCCAAACATGATCATGACCGTTGAACTACTAGATCTCATTGTCGTCTACAACTTTCATGTTGAAAGTTTCTTGGATTGCTTCACGGATTTAAAGAAATTTGAGGAAGAAGAAGGTTGTTTTCTGGCCATTAAACATATATGAGGCGGCGACTGAAACATATAACCCTAGGGTTTTATTTTATGTTGCAAATGAGAATATTTAGGTGCTTATATAGAAAATTTCAACGACACTATTCATCCCGGATTTTCCGAACTCCAAATGAAGCATGCCGGTTGGCGTTCCTAAGGTTTACCCCACGTTCCGAACACAATGGAACATGTTTCGGGAGCTAATTCGGTCATCTGTGCAAGTTATGGCAATAAATGTTCGATTTAAAATTAAACCGATTAAACGATTTTCTAGGCGTTTTAGCTTGCACCGGACAAACGGTAAATCCGATTGACATGAAATTTGAAACCATACAATAATATCACATTACGGATCCAATGAAACTGGTTTCGTCGAAATCCGAGAATTTTTGAAAAATGCCTATTTTAACTCGCCAAATTAATATTAAAACAATTTCGATGCGTTTCGAGCTGCCACGATCAAACGAAAACTCCGATTGCTACGAAAATTGAAATCCGATAATAACAAACTATTACGGATCCAATGAAACTAGTTTCGTCCAATTCTGAGATTGTTCGAAAATTGACTAATTTCACAAGTCGATTTAATATTAAAATATTCAATTTTCACAAATTAACTTTAAATTCAATTTTAAAAGTTCTATAACATCATTCTAACTCCAATATGATAAAATAAAATTTTACAAATCATTTTCAATCATATCTAACCCAATTTTAAATTATTTCTGTATTTTCACATATTAAATTATCGATTTAATTATTCAATTAAATCCAATTATTCAAAATAAAATTTATTCAACTTATAAATTTCACTTATTAATATCTAAAATTAATTAAATATCCAAATTTTAATTAATAGAAATTCTGGGTCGTTACATACTTCCCCCCTTAAAAGAATTTGTCCTCGAAATTATCAAGTAAGAAAAGTTACAGAATTTATTAACTTTTCCATAATCCATAGTTAAACTTCTGATAATACTTTACTAAGTTTTCAAATCATACTTAGTTATCTTTTCAAAACCAACTACTATCTTGTTTGACTTTCAATTCCAAATCAAATTTATAGTTTTCGAAATTTCCAATTTTTCTCAAAAATATTCTGACGCCTTAAATTTTCGAAAAATTCGCCATAGTCTCCTTTGCGCGGCTTGATCAGAAAAAAAATGACAGTATATATATCACAAATATACATCTCATCTAGTGACGAGGCATCCCGCAGGGAAAAATGTGTAAAAGTACGATATTTAATCCGAGATATGTACCTTATATTTTATTAGCAAGCATATACGGCTAATATAGCGTGAAAGCGAGCTCCAAATGCGAAGCAAACGCGATCCACACCTACTAAACACTCAACAAATAGATGAGAAACATGTATATAGACAATAGTATCGATATACAACATATAGCAACATAATAACTATATATGCCAACATAGCAAATGTAGTAAAAGTAATATATATTCAACCATCAACCAACTATCATCCAACTAGCATTCAACTAACATCCATAACCAATAAACATTCATTCATATTCTCATTAATATTCAATGAATTGGGTTTTCAATTTAAATCACATTTGATTCATTAACAGTGGATGTTTTTACTAACATTCATTTTCAATTAGTTTATATTTACTAATTCATATTCAAGTTGGTTCACTTCCAAATCAAATTCAATTCTATTTAAGATTCACTTAACTTCTAATTGGATTTCAATTAGTTTAGCTTTCAATTTCATTAACACTTAATGAATTATATACAATCAACTTAACAATCATATAACAACCAATGTATATTAATTACAACCAAATTCCTTTGCTTCGCTTACATTCATTTTGGTTTAACACCTTTACTTTCAATTGATTCAATTAAATTGATTTCCATTCAATTATTCAACTTTCCAATAACATTAGATTTTAATGAATTAACACCTACATCCGTTATTTCATATCAATTATTTACATTTAATTGATTAACATTCAATTCATTCATTCAATTCAATTGCTAATTCATTTAACAATATAAGGTTGAATTTCATTTATATAACTCAAGTTCATATCTATTACTTAACTTTAATAATTTACTTTGATACCGAAATCAACTTCATTCAACATCACTTAAGTTATACTCATTTAAACATTATTTGGTTTTACTTAACTTAAATTCCCACTCATAAATCAATTCAGATTCCCAATTCTAAAGTAAATTTTTATTTAACTTTAAATTCATTTTTATTTACAACTCATATTCATAAATATATTCATATAGTTTCAGTTCTTATATATATAAGTTTATTTCACAATTGTAAATCACTTTAATTATAATTTCATACTTATAATTCTTTTTACTTATACAATTATTCTCTTATTTAGATTATTCAAACATCTTATTCAACAACTAAACAATCAACTTATATATACTTTAATAATTCTGAAAAATCATTCCTTTATATATAAAAATAATCAAGGTAAAATTATTTCATTTACCCAATTTAAAACAATATTATGCCGAATTGTTCTATTCAAGTGTTTATAAACCCCTTCGGCATAGTTGTGCATACCGTGCTGACGAAGGTTCATATGCCACTCAATAAACCAATCATCACAATATAAAACAATTTTATACTCACTAACAAATACGCTCTCATAGCTATTATTACACTCAAACTCATTCTAGAGTACTAATGACTCAATCTCTAATGAGTAATACCCAACAGAGCCATGGTTGTCGCTTAACCATATGCTCTGATACCAAATGTAACGTTAGCGATTTTTCGTTGCCGAAAAAACGAAATGTTAGGGTTTAAGAAAAAGAAACAGACAGAAGAAGAGAGGAAAAGAAAGAACATAACAGAAAGAAAACAACAGAACAACATCAGAATCTCACAATCGCAGCGGAACAACATATAATAGATAAACGAATAATCTTTAAACAAAGAACTATATCAGTTATTACATTACATCACATTACATTATATCATCATCAGAGTGTACAACAACAAACAGCAACAAACAGCGGAAAAGAAATACTATATACTAGTGAATACGCCATGCCATCCAGCTTGCCTCCAACAACTCCTGAATTCCAGAATATCCTGATAAACCTAACTCTTGACTGCCCGTGTGGAAATTGGTGGGCACCCAGAGTTTAGGAAGGAAAAAAATAAACTCCGAGTCAGTTGAGAACTCAAAACAGTTTATTTATCTTTAAAATCAAAATAGAGGAATATTTTTGAATTCAATTCGCAATACTTTTAAAAATGAGACTACCATAAGGCCTCCCGCACACACACACATGCAAACGCAGAATCGGAGGAGATTTCTCCTTATGATAGTCAAAGATGCTTGATACGCATTAAAAAGAACATTTGATATTATTACTAGTGCATAGTGTAGGAAAAATTCATTTCAAAAATAAAGATATAAATCTTAGCCAGCATAGACATTTCGAACTATGCCTACTATAGCTACCATCTAAACAGTGGTGGCCACCATAAGTAAATGGCAGGTTCTACAACTAAAACCGTACAGGGTTTCGTATTGGGAATTGGATTTCCAACAAATGGTCAGGCCAAGGAACTTCCCATTGCCACATGAGAACGCCTCTGGAAGGACGTCCCCGATAACCTAACCGGATCTCTGCCAACACAAGGCCGGGTTACCCCTAACTGGGTAACTACTGACACGAGTATGCCATCCCCCGGTCCTTTAGGACCTTTATCCGAGCGCTCGATAACCAACATCACACAATGATAAATAAAGTGTTTCAACATGAGTAAGTATCTGGGCTCCATACCATGATACCACCCCTTTCCAGAAGGAAATGCACATACCCTAAGGGGCGCTGCCCCCAATAACCATGCCGCATCTTTCCTGTTTTGACCATTCCGGGGTGTGAAGTTCGATGAAGTCTCGTCCACAAAGCCACGCTTTGGTACAAAGCCATGCTTTGGGTCAACAAATGATCAAAGAAATGATCACAAAGATAAGTGATCAAATAAATGATCATATCACAAATGATCAAACAATGATCATTTCACAGCAACACTCTGCATATCACATTACCAAATTGGGAATATATCGCTGATAACCTTCAACTGCATAACCTCTGAGCTCTTACGTCTCAGAGAAGGGTGTTAAGCTAAGAGAATAAATTCTCCGCCACCAACAGAAATGTATTTGAAAGAAATCAGCTTTATATCTCAATTTGTAATGTTAGACATACAATCTATACAAGTCTGTTCCGGGATCGAACAGAACCGAAGGCACTTACAAAGAAGTCCTTGCAACCCGGATATTCACTAATCACGTCCGGACTTCCCATCACATATGGAATTTCTATACCGGGGCCATTCGGTGCAGAAACATTCGACGGTAATCCTTCCGTTTTCAAAAATATCCGGTCTTCAACACCGGTCATCGATGCTATCCATTACGTCGTATCACTATTCGGAATGGGTAATCCGAATAACGAGCGCAATAATTTAAAAATAAGTGTGGCATTGAAATTCAAGCAAATCACAACAAATACCCATTCAAAGGTAAATATTGATAGTTGGTTATTGAACTATCAATGGATATGCACAACATCACCAGATTCCAAATAATTTTCCAAATTATTTATTTTCCAAAAATATCTTTACTAAATATATAATTTTCACACTTTAACCATTTGAAAACAAATTTTCAAATCACTTTTCATCCTTACCACTTTTGAAAACAATTTCAATCATTTTCCTTACGCGGAAATACTTTCATTTCAACATGGTTCATTTAAACCAATTAAATAAATCCTTAATGATTTACTTTATATTTACGTTCCAAATCCGTAAATTAATTCCCACACTTCAAAAATAAATCAACATTTATTTTTAAGCAAATTCCCCTTTTCTTTTATAAATTCCATAGTGAATTTGCATTCCAAAATATTTATGAATATACGATTTCAAATATTCATTTTCAATTTATCTTCAAAAAGATAAATTGTCAAAGCGTTTCATTTCACATTGGAAAACATTTCCATACTTTTTTATTCATACGTAATTCACAAGTCTTTCTATTTTCTATACTTGGAAAATATTCAGTATACTTAAATCGAAATTAAGTATATATTTCATTCTTTAAGGAAATCATTCTCTTAACCATATTTATTTGGGCCAAAAGGAATGTTACGTAAAACATCGTTACGACAACCCAAAATCACTAGTATAGGGATTCGAATTTAAGATAGATATATAAATCCCAATACTAAATAAAACATTTCCTTTCAGAAATCATTTACTATAACAACAGTGTTATAGTCAACCATTTCTTTCTATTTCTCAAAAACATCTATTTCAATAATGAATGTTGAAATCTATGGTTTCGAATCTTAACACATTTTGAAAACATCGTTAGATCGTTTTAATTTTACTTAAAACATCACATCCAAAACGTTTTCTTTAACATATTATTCACTATTCAAAAACGTGAATATACTATGTTAACCAATTTCATCACTTCTATACATTTTATTTTAAAGGATTATTCACCGTCTAAAACGTGAATATAACTCCATTAATAAGTTATAACAATTTACTTATCAAAATAAGCCATTTGCGGATTTATAAAACAATGTTTATAGATTCCATTTCTATTTATTTTATAACAACTTCCTTCTATAAATCTCCTTTATTAACCTATTCAATTTCATATCCCAATGATATACTAAAAGTTCATATTATAAGTTAAATGCTTATAATTTATTTGTTTGCAAAAACGTTCTTTTAAACTTCCCAAATTATAAATCTTATAACTTATAAGATTCATTTATTTATCCAAAATCTATTCCTTTAATAACCTTATAAATTTTATAAACCTAATGCTTATAAAATTCCATTTATAACTTCACCGTTTATAATCCAATAAATTTCATTCATTTATGAAATTCATTTACAATTCATTCTAACACTTATAAAAAGTCGTTTTATAATTCAAATAATTTTAATTTACAAATATCTATTTATAAATCTTTTATATAAATCAATTTATACTATTATTTTAAAACATATTTAATCTCCTTTATAATTTCCCCATTTTGATTTATAAAATAATCAAATTTCATAAATCCTATATTTAAACTTTTTATAATAAATTCAAAAATCCCAATTTAAACTATTTTATAAAATTATTAACCCCATATTTTCAAAAATCAACTTTTAACTATATTTCTCAAAAATCATGATTTTTATAACATTAAAATTATAATGTTTATTTATTTAAAATGGATCAATTCCAAAAATATTTTATAACGTATACGTTCAAAAAAAATTACTTAAAAAAATCATTTTAAAATTCCAAAATTTGGCCCAATGATGCTACATACCAAATAGTCAATCACGACAACAACGACATCATATATCGATATGATAATCCATCAAATATCAAAATATCTGAAATCAAATAAATACTGTTGAGGAATCCAGTTGGATCCCTCCAACCTGTTTACCTGCATCCAAAGATGTTAGCACAATACCAATTCCGTTCCAGTACGAAATTATCGCGGTATATGGGATTTAAAATATTATCCGCTTAATAGACGGCGCAATAGGGTCTCATCCGCTATATACTGTGGGAAATCTACTCCAAGTATATAAATAATACCAATTTCACTGTACTGTGAAATATTTGCGGTATATGTTTTTAATAAATAACATCTGCTTACTAACGGCGCATAATGTCTATTTTAACAATCAATAGATAACAATCATCATTCAAACATGCATTCTAGAATTTTAAATATAACTATTTAAAAATTAAAATCGAAACCGATTCGATTGAGTGAGAAGTTCTCACCTTGATTTCAATTTCGTTTTAGCGATTTATTTGGAATAAAATTAAACGGACTTTTAATTTTACCCGAAATTTTCACTAACTCCAAACTACTCCAATCCAATTCCATAGCGCAGTGCTCGTCCATACAATTCCAACGCAACTGGTTTCGCGCGTTTTCGACCTCGTATGAAAAAGATACGAATTTTAGAAGCTACACGAATTTATATTATAAAATTACAACATTTACTTATATTTTTCTAAACCTAATTAAATCTCAGCCATTGATCTTTCTCCCTGCAATCACCACCGCTCCTTCTTTCTTCTCTCTTTGCCCTTCGTTCCCAGTAATTAGCACGCGCAAGAAAACCCATCAAGCCCTAACTAGGGTTTCGAACCGCGACCACCATGCTGCCTGAAACCACATCACTCCACCACCAAACGAAAGCTCATCACCACCTCAACCTTCGGCCAAAACCATAGCGACCTCGGTCAAGCCATTTGCACGAAAAACGAGGCCGAACGCATGGCCTTTGCAGCCACTTTCCCGATGATCCAAAGCTCCAAACACGATCATGACCGTTGAACTACTAGATCTCATTGTCGTCTACAACTTTCATGTTGAAAGTTTCTTGGATTGCTTCACGGATTTAAAGAAATTTGAGGAAGAAGAAGGTTGTTTTCTGGCCATTAAACATATATGAGGCGGCGACTGAAACATATAACCCTAGGGTTTTATTTTATGTTGCAAATGAGAATATTTAGGTGCTTACATAGAAAATTTCAACGACACTATTCATCCCGGATTTTCCGAACTCCAAACGAAGCGTGCCGGTTGGCGTTCCTAAGGTTTACCCCACGTTCCGAACACAATGGAATGTGTTTCGGGAGCTAATTCGGTCATCTGTGCGAGTTATGGCAATAAACGTTCGATTTAAAATTAAACCGATTAAACGATTTTCTAGGCGTTTTAGTTTGCACCGGACAAACGGTAAATCCGATTGACATCAAATTTGAAACCATACAATAATATCACATTGCAGATCCAATGAAACTAGTTTCGTCGAAATCCGAGACATTTTGAAAAATGGCTATTTTAACTCACCAAATTAATATTAAAACAATTTCGATGCGTTTCGAGCTGCCACGATCAAACGAAAACTCCGATTGCTACGAAAATTGAAATCCGATAATAACAAACTATTACGGATCCAACGGAATTAGTTTCGTCCAATTCTGAGACTGTTCGAAAATTGACTAGTTTCACAAGTCGATTTAATATTAAATATTCAATTTTCACAAATTAACTTTAAATTCAATTTTAAAAGTTCTATAACATCATTCTAACTCCAATATGATAAAATAAAATTTTGCAAATCATTTTCAATCATATCTAACCCAATTTTAAATTATTTCTGTATTTTCACATATTAAATTATCGATTTAATTATTCAATTAAATCCAATTATTCAAAATAAAATTTATTCGACTTATAAATTTCACTTATTAATATCTAAAATTAATTAAATATCCAAATTTTAATTAATAGAAATTCTGGGTCGTTACAGTCTTGTATTTATAAATTCTGGTCGGTACATAGGACGCTAACGCTTCGATAGGGATTTCTAAACGCTTAATATGACAGAGAGACACAATACTTGTTTTGAAATTTAGGTAAATGAAATAATTTTCCCTGTTTTATATTTTGTATATAAAATAATAAATTTTATAAATGATATAGTTGGATGTAACATGTTGTTTGTTAAGTAGAGAAATTCTATAAATATTGATTTTAAAGTAGGACTTGCAAGTAAAATGAATATAAATTGGAAATTTAGAGCTTTAGTTCTGGGATTTTTTAAATTTCTTTCAAAGGATTTTTGGAATATAATATTAGTATTATTTGGATGTGTTTTCAGATATAAATATTTCAGTATGATTTGAAAGAAAAGTTTTAAAGGGATTTTTGGAAGGAAATAAAGTATGTACTTCCCTCTCTATCGCTGGAAAATAATTTCGATGATGAATGCACGCATAATCGATATTCATTTTTGAGTTTCAAAGTGGGTAGACGGTTGTAGTTGTTTTACTACACCTTGTTCTGATAAACGACTCTAAAATTTTAATTCCTAAATATGATTTGATCTATAAATGATGAATATATATAATTTTAAGACGTTGTGGAAATGAACTGGAGTTCAGTTCTTAAATTTTCTAATAACTAGTAGGTTTCAATTATTGAAATGAATAAAATATTAATTATTTTAATAATTGAAAGTTTTTAGGGTAAAGAAAATATAAGTAATTAGATGTTAAGTGATTAATGGTACGTATGAATAATTGGAAACTTGTAAACTTAAGAATAATGAAAAATTTAGAAGATGAATTAATGTACTTTGAAAAAAATTGAACAATGATAATTTGTGTAACCTTTTATTGCATTCTAAAAGAGATATATAACTTACCAAAATATTTAAATTTGAAATGTTAATAAGGATATGTAATAGAATATTATACAAGTAAAACTTCAGAAAATGAAAATGTTCAATAGACTTACTTTCATAAATAAGAATTCTAATGCTATAAATTGTTATTAAATGAAGTTTATAGTTTGAAATGCTACTAATTAAATGTAATAAAGTGAATAATGTAAGGAAATGATGTAAACTTAGGTTAACATTGTAAGCTATTTATAATCAGATTTAATGGTAAAGGCGAATACTGTAAGTAAATAATTATAAACTTGAATTAATATTGAAGCCAATTATAACTAAATACTATGTAAATTGAATGATTACAACTTCAGGAAACATTTAAATGATTTAGAAATGGAATAAATATTCAATAGTACTTTAAATATGAAAGGATGAATGTGAAAAAGAAATAATCTATAAATGGTGAATTGAATTGTAAAGAAACTTACCTAATAATGTACAATCCAATAAATTGAAATAAAAATAACTTATTTAAGAAATGAATGTGAAGCAATAAAATGAAAGAAAATGACACTATATGAATAAAGGAGAAATGAACCTTGGTAAGTAATAGCAAATGTAAATTAATGAAAATAAACATTGTATAAATGAGAAAAGAAATGTAAATTATGAAAAAAACAGAAAATCAAGCTAAACTGCAAACGTGAAGTAAACAAAAAGAAAATGTATGTAATACTTAAACAATGAATTAATTTAGGATCCAAATAATTTAAATGGAAATAACTTATGTAAGCAATGAAGGTAAGTAATGAAAGAAAAATGTTATTGTATAGATGAATGGAAAAATGATTTTTGTAAGTGACAAATGTAAAGAAATTAAATAAGCATTGTATGAAAAAATGAAAATAAATAGTGAGTAATGTGAAAAAGAAAGAGTAATAAGATTAAACTTAAATATTATTTGAAATTATTGTTTGTTGGGCTTATGGATTGGTTGGGAAATGATACTTTTATTTTTTATAAAGATGTATAAATAATCTATAAGTTTTATCTACAACTGTTGAGTGTATGGTTTACTTCAAAGTTTATTTATCATTTTAAACGATTAAAAGTTCTGAACCTAAAAAAACCATTTGTTTCTGGTTGCTATGGACGGATGATTACTCTCTTTGTTGAAAATGATGTTTGTACTGTTATTTGCTAACGATTATGTTATGTTGTATTGATCTATTTGTTATTATTTGAAACAATATAATTATTTCTCTTTTACTTAATTATTAACTTTTTATATTATATAAGTGAAATACAGGTTTATGAAAGCAATAACTACTGCTTTTAGTTTCATAAAATAAGGGTTATTCGCCCGACAAATAGGTATGTTCTTGGATTAAGGTTTTCTAGCGATATTATATTGTTTTTCCCGTTGTTTGGGATATTTTATTTTGATAAATATAATATATATTGTTGTTATTGATATTATTATTTCTCCCAACCTCTCCATACAAAGGAGACTCTGCCGAAATTTTCCATAAATTGAATTAGAAAATTTTGTGAAATGTTTTTCCAAACTTTTATTAACTTGAGTATAAAAGGATTTAATTGTCATAAATCGATTCATTTTATTTAAGTTATTTAATTTTGTAAATTAATTGTTTATAAATTTAATATATTGAATGATATATATATTAATTACTTAATTCCTTCTTTTCCCTCCCTTTCCTTTTTGAGGACGAAAAGTTTTGAGTGGAGGAGAGTAATGATCCATAATTTTGGATAATTAAAAATAGTTAATGTTAAGGTTTTGTAATTTAATGTTGGAAGAAATAAAAAATTTATGATTTAATAATAATAATATAACTGAAATAAAGTGAAATAGTATTAATTTAGGGTAACTGATAACTGCTTTAAATGTGATTCCAATTAATTAAAAGAATTTAAGAGTTATAATTGATATAGGTTGTAAGTAAATTATAGTAATGTATGTATTAATGGATAACTGGATTAAAATAGCAATTGGCAACTCAAATGTTG
Source organism: Allium cepa (assembly GCA_030765085.1). Classification (NCBI taxonomy): domain Eukaryota; kingdom Viridiplantae; phylum Streptophyta; class Magnoliopsida; order Asparagales; family Amaryllidaceae; genus Allium; species Allium cepa. The sequence continues at coordinate 68,954,261 of CM060930.1, read as the reverse complement.
ATTAATTAATGAAATAAGGTGTAATTAGTTGTAATCGATAATAGTAGTGGGGTAGTAGTAGTTATAACAATAATTTGTAAATAGTGAACTTACAAATGTTATTAAATGTAGTAATGGTGACACTTGTTGTTTGTTACCAATATAGTTAATCAATTGCAATTAAATGTTACATTTAATGTGAGTTAAAACAATAACTATAAACGGTGAATGTAATACAAGAAATAGAAATGTTAATTATATTCATACGGTAATAATCGATTTAATAAAAGAATTAAACCAAGATAAATTAATTAATTGGGATTCACTAGTACAAAAAGTGCATATTGCTTCGCCTCATTTGCATCAGTTGAAGTAAAAACTGATGCAAATAGAACTATTTGCATCAGTTCCATCTTAATAACCGATGCAATTGGTACGTGAAAAGCAATAGGTAATAAAAAATCAAATTTGCATCAGTTATCACCAACAACCGATGCAATTGGTACGTGCAAATAGTTTTAGTCGCATCGGTTTTAAATTCAACCGATGCAACTACATTAGTTTGCATTCATTTTCCATCGGTTTGCTACTCCAACTTTCATTTTCCCTCCCCCTTCCCTTTTCATTTCCCGCTTAGCTTTCATTTATCCCTCCACTTCCCCGTAGCCGTTAAGAAGAAAACAAAAGCAACTTTATGTTCGTTTAATTGAACGACTTCAAATCAAATTGAACGACTTCAAATCAAATGAAAACTAATGTCAATTTATAAACTCATGTCTTGATTCGAATTCAAAACCAAAATCAAAATCGTCTCTCGTAAGCAATTCTCAAATTCAGTTGCGGATTCTAGGGGATTCGATGCGTTGAATTTGATTTGGGGATTTCAGTCGCTGGTGGGTTGGTCACGTGTAGTTGGTCTCATTGAATTAGGAACTCGCGATTTGGATTTAGAGAACTAACCGCAGGTTTGTTTCTTCTTCGTGTTTCTATCATGAAAAGTTCCAAATTTGGGAAGTTATCCATTATTCTTATTGTTATAGACTGTATTCGTTTTGAAATTTGGGGATTTTGTCGGCAAGTAGAAATAGAGCTCAGTGCACGTTATGCTTTTGCATAGTTCATAGTTCGTGGGAATGAACTCCCAGATCTCGGATAATGATTGCTTTCTCCATCCTAATATAACCATAATTGAATAATGCCTTTAATTATAGTCGGGTAGTTGAGATTGGTTGGTCATATACCGGTAAACAACTCTTCGGGCATTTAAGTAATGTTTTTTTTCCATTAAAATTGTCTTAAACTAAGCTACATTTTTGTTATAACAAACATCTCTTGAAAGTTGATAAGTAAATATCTAAACACTACTTCTTGCTAAGTAAATTATTTTAGCGAACTTAGGGAATTTCTGAATGTATTCATCACTAGTACGTTAATATCCATATTAGTTAATTAATTTTGAAAAGCAAAACAATTTATTTTGAATATTGACGTGGAACCATGGAAAGCGGGTACGATTTTGTTACGAACACGCATGTAGAAGCGAAGTACGGTTATTTTCCTAAGACTCAATTTCTTGAAATTTGTGGAAATGTTTTTAATTAAGTATTCAGAAAAGATGCTTTGAAATACATGGAAGGATGAATCAAGTACTTGACGAGGAGGTTTGTTGTGATGTGGAGTCGATGATTATTTGGTCTGTCAAGGTCCGTAAATATTAATCAAATTTGAAAACTTATCCATTTACAAATTTTTTACATATTAATCTTTAAAAAATGCATGATATCTTAAGATTTACGCATGATGTAATGAGAGAGAAAGAGACTTTACTACACTATTTTTGAGAATCATTAACTTTCCTGGACAATATTATCCAAATGGTTATTTGATGATCAAGTGCATTGTTGATTGCGATGGCAGATGAGTGGAAAGCAGAATAATAACTCTAGGTAGGAATCAACTTCATACTTCTTTTCATGAGAAGGATAGAGGTACATCTGGAAGGATTTCTCAACAGCTTTGTTTGATTTTTGATAATATAATGATGAAAAATAGGTTTGCCTTATTTTTCCTTTAGTTCAAGTCCACTTTGATACATTGGTTTTGTCATTTTATGTAGGATATTTCTATTAAATAATTACCTCATAGTGCAGTAAAGTACATAAGGGGTTGTAATATTCAATTATGTTCTTTCTGTACCGCTACATCTTTTTTGACTTTGTGATAAAAAAGTGATAGCTGGTCTTCATTTAATGGTTTAGGTGTTATCTATGAGGTATGTTAACGAAATCAATGGTAAGGGAAAGCTGTAATGACATTTTGCTTGGGTCTGTATTTATTTAAATGTTATTAATTAGCATTAAGGTGTTGTCTGCTTTTTAAATTATGTTAACTTTGAGTAGAATGAATCTTTCTACACTACTGACTGTTAATATAACTAAAGTCAATTGCATCTATTAATGTCTTACTATCAGCATTTGAGCATAAAACTAAACATAAAACTAAACTTAGTAATAAATAACAACTTAGTTTAAAGCAAATCTATTCAACATAAATGTTTTTGCAACAAATTAGTCATTAATAGCTAATAAAATTAGCATCAATCAATGTAATAAAGTTACTATAAGTAGCTTCATTGCTAATGTTACATATGCATAAGTACATTAAGTGTATCCAAAATTAAAAGGAGCTTAAGTTCAAAGTCATTTTTCCTGAATTTGGACTATGTAGTAATAAAAAAATGAAAATGAAATGGTGTTAAGTGGAAAAGTTAAGGTAGTAATAAAATCTAAAAAATATTGGACTTTGATTTATACAATTGATACCATGATAAAGGAAAAACTGGTGTGTCCTTCCAAAATTTTCTGTAACATTTAATTTTTTATATTCTCCACTGTAAGTGTAAGTGACCATTATATTATTGACTTAAATTTTTTTAGGTGATATAATTCATGTTCAAAATGAGTTAATTTTGTTATGTTATTCTTATTATTTTATCACCAAATGAAAAATATTTACTAAATTTTGATAACAGGTTCAAAATGTGTGGCACAAGCTATATATATTATATATATAAACACACACAAACATGCCATTATATAGTTTTTTCTACAAATATGTGACAGCTTTACCTAAATCTACCTTTAGTTATATGATACACAGTTACATACATTAAACTATGATTTTTGATACTTCCGATACCTATGTGAAATGTGAATTCGGTGAATATGACTATAAACTTAACTTCTTAAATAGTTAAATGGAAGCTGTACTAAAAAGTGAGTTTTGTAAAAGAGCATTCAGGTTCAATTGTTTTGTCTTTTTTTATCTATTTGATTAAGTTGTAGTGGATGATATGCTTATTTATTAGGTGTACATGATTCTTAAATAGTTTGATGATTTTGAGTTTATGCATCCTTATACTGCATCATTGAATCATAGAACTTGCATATTTTTGGTAATTTGTAGGTATTGCATTGCACATTTCCAACTGTTTGGTTTTTTTGGATAATTGAATACCTTCGCTGATGTGGATAGCATCATTGAGGTCATAAAATATTAGAACTTCTATGGTAGATTTTTGATAGTATACTTATATTTTTCAACTATACTTATTGCATGCAGATATACAGTGGATCTACATTCAAATGGTGTTTTTTGAAGAATCAAAGGTATTATAGTTCATTTCATTTCTGCTTAGTTGCTATGGTAGTTATCAAAGGTCAAACTATTTATCTCCTTCAAAGTATTATCTGTTCCATTTTTTCTTTTCTTTTCCTCTATTTTGGAGACTAGCAAAAATAATACGATGATCATATTACATACCATATCATGTGAGTTAATAAATTGTATAGGCAGAATCAGCTAATGGAATGTGCTACAGTAGAATAGTGAAAGTCTGGTTGACATGAAGGGTATAGCTTCATCCAAGGGATGCACAACATGTCAGTTGAAAAGTGTGTTGTGGCCAAACAGTTTAATATAGACAGGGAGAACGATCTTGAGACTGGTCGAGTAGTGGGCGAGTAGTGGAGCTAAACAGTTTAAAATTTTCTGAAGCTTTATTCTCTGGCCCACACATTTCATTTACAAGCAGATGACTGATTTTTCTTTTCTAAGTAAACAATCAAATGATTCATTATAAGTGGTTACTTCCCTCTAATTGTGGCATGCACCACTTTTAAGATCTATTTTCCAGTCCTTCATGCATATATATTCTTAGATCTTAAAAGTTAAAACAAATGGAAATTCTGTACAACTATGAAGCTTGAATATCTACATATAAGTGAAAACTGATTAATATAAAAATGGCTACAGAAAAATATTAAAAACTAAAACAATAATAACAATAGCAATAACAATAAAACACCTAAGTATTGTCACATTTTGATGCTTTACATTGGCTATACTTTACAATATATTGAATCTAAGTTGGAAATTCTACTTTTAAGTCATCAAACTTTCAATCTTCATATTCTTTGTTCAAACTCAAGCAGCATTCAATTTCTTCATTGTTAAAATGGTCTGAATTTTAATGGATACAAAATTAGGAGCATATAATGATTATATCAAAACCAAATGCATTATAAAAAAACTGCATTACTTATTTCCATTCATTGTGGTAAACATCAAACATGTACATATACACATACACCAAAGTGTAAGCATGTTCAATCATATATTTAAGTATTTGCATTTTGAAACACATAATATTTACAAATTATGTACACGGCGATTGTTAACGTACTACAAATTTTACATCAATCAAACTTTGATATTACTTAAACTTTGTATTTGTGCCATCAGCACGGGCTCAACATACGTACAAGTAAAAGTCATTTTGTAAGCCAAGATACGGCAAAAGAAAGAAAAATCGAACCATCTGGAGCAAAACAAAGCGAAAATGACACATCTGAATCAAAACAACGCGAGATTGAATCGGTTGAAGCAAAACAAAGTGAAAATGAATCATCTGAAGCAGAACAAAGTGAAACTCAATCTTCTGAGCCAGAACAATGTTCTTTCTGAAACTTAGGTATGGGTTATTCACTTTCATTAATCCTCAGTTTTTTCTTATACATATATTGGGTGTCATGTGGAGCTCTTTCTACACTTTGTATTTTTTACAACTCAAAATCAAATGTTTTTAACTCATGATGGTATTTTGATCAATGTTTAAAGAGAGTATTCACAACAATTTTCAGGAAATGATAGGAGAAGGGTATAGAAACGATGAATCAGAGTAGGAAACGATGTGACTATTGATGGTTGAACTGCATGGGTGGTTGCAGCAATTAGGTGATGTGAAGTGAAGTATAGAGAATGGCAATTCTATGGTGTTCAGGTGAGTTAATGTGAATATGAAGTGTTTAGCAGTATAGTTTGAAATGATATGTGTGAGTAGGCAGGGAAGTATGGTATAGTATGAAATTGTACTGGTGGGTAAGTTGTATAAGGCGAGTTATTGTGAATATGAAGTGTTGGGTTGACAGGGTGGTGGTGGTTCTGGAGGACGGTCGGCAGTAGTATTTGAAGTTGATTTGGTAATATATGGCGTACTGGAGTGTGAAGTTGAATTGGCAATATATGGTGCAATGTAGGAGGTTGTATGACAATTTTGGAGTGGTTGGATGATGTAGTAGTGGTGCACCGGTATGATGTAGTAGTTATGCAGTGTTGAAGTTGAATGTTTGTAAAGTATGCACAGAAGTTCTGAAGTGCACAGGCTGGTAAGGTATGGGTGTATGGCACTTGCAGGGGCAGTAAGGGATGAAAGGTTGTATATGGTTGTATAGGCAGTGGTGTGTTTAATGAATGGAGTGACGCAACTGTAATGTGGAGGAGGGGATTGATGTGTTCAGTTGCACGGTTGCACAGGCGCTGGCAAATGGCAATTCTATGGTAGTGGAGTGTTTGTGGTGCACACAGTTGGCAATGTGGTGATGTTGTAATGTGGACGTTTGTATATGCTGAGAGGGTAGTGAGATGGATAGCAGTGAGTTTGGAGCAATGTAATAGGGAGGGGGGTTGAAGTATGGAGCAGAGGAGTGTTGCAGTTATGTGTATGTGAGGCAGGGGCTTGGATGATGGCAATAGGCAGAAGTAACGATGTGTTTGGTTTGATGTTCAAGGCAGTGGTGGATTTGAAGCATGGCCGTTGTTTGTAGCTTGATGGGGGTTATACGGAGGTTATATGGAGGGCAGAAGTGTGACCGAGTGGTTGTATGGAGTGGGTTGTTTGTACTGTATGAAGTGTGGTGAAGTACTGTATAGATTATTAACACTTTAATTGATATATATTTATTTTGTTATTATGTTATTCAGTTTGTATTTGCCATCAAATTTAATTTTGAATGATTGTAATATCGTATGCAATAATTGTTTGTTATAATAGATAATATATATATATATATATGTATGTATGTATGTATGTATGTATGTATGTACACTGTAATAATGGTTTTTGAGAATGGCTTTTTTGCATCAGTTATAAATAGCTGATGCAATAGAGGGATTAGTTTGCATCGGTTGTTATAAAAAACTGATGCAATAGAGGGATTAGTTTGCATCGGTTGTCATAAAAAACCGATGCAACAAGTTACTTTGTTGCATCGGTTTTCATTACAACCGATGCAACATGATGATATTTTGCATCAGTTGTTAGTAACAACCGATGCAAAAAGGATCTTTTTGCATCGGTTTCAGAACTGATGCAAAAGTGTTAAGCCTGTTGCATCGGTTGCATATGCATCGGTTGTTGAGCTGATAAAAAAGGGGGGTAAACAACCGATGCAAATGGCCTGTTTTGTAGTAGTGATTTCAAATTTTATTTAATGTGAAAAATCGACAAATTCAATATAAGTGAAATAGTAGTTGATACAAATAAAAGATGGAAATGGTAGCATATTAGTAAAGTAAGATATCAAAATAAATGTTAACTATGTTTGTAAAGTAATAATTGTTAGAATAAAAGACTGAAATCAAATTTAAACAATTTATTGAAATGTAGTTTTTATTAATTGGGTTTAATTTCAATTGAAATAAGACCCTATAACTGATGTAATAATTAGCACTGAAATTATATGTAGACTTGTTTTAAACTAATGTAAATGTCTAAGCAATCAAAAAATGATGAAATTTGTTAGTTTATAAACATTGAATTAAAAAGTGATTTAATTAATTTAATATTAATTTATTTAATTAGTGTGAAAATAACCATTTTGTCCACTATCTCAGATTTCGACGAAAGTAATTTCATCAGATCCGTAACGGTGAATTATTGTAAGGTTTCAAGTTTCGCAACGATCGGACTTGTCATTTGATCGTACGGACTCGAAACGCCTAGAAATTAATTTAATTGAAATCAATTTGAAATAAGCTGGTTTTAAGCTAACTTCTTCATCCGATGGAATTAGTACCTAAAACATGTTACTTTGAATTTAAGAATATTGAAAACATCTATTTTGACATATAGGATACCCATTTTCGTTTCGGGAATGAAACGGGCTTTTTGGGTCGTTTATCATTCAACTTTCAAATCGATCTAGTCTATTTTTTTCTATTTCAGCTATATCTATATATAGCCCGTTATAAACTCTAGCTATTTCTTATTTTGTTTGTCTGTACATACAATTCTATCTGCTACTCCATTTCCAATGGCAGACAAACCGAAACCAATTCCAAATTCAATTGCAAACTAAAATCAGATCGAAAAGCAAACTCCTCCAAAACATATCAAATTATATATCGATTTGAAGCTCTCGATGAGCGCAAGTCAAATCTGCAGTTAATTTCTCGATTTAGGTTTCTATGTGTCCGGAATTCGAGGAATAGTTCTTGGCCATTCATCGATCGTCGATCAACTTCGACTGATCGTCATATCAATGATACTGGTTGTAGAGAGTGTCGAGCGGAGTTCATCTAGGTTGGCAATTCAATGGTCAGATGGTTGCCAATAATTCGAATAAGGTCACATATTTTCGACGTCTGTGCTATTTTTCTGTAACAGCCCTAGTTTTAGCTATTTATTTTATTTTAATTATTTAACTTTGAAATATATTTTATATAAATTGTGTTTATCAAAATAGTTAATTATTTTATTTGGAGATATATTTTATAAAATTTGTATATGTCAATAAAATTAAATAATAACTGTGAAAATTTAAGCTATTTTTGAACTGTTAAATTTCGCGTTTAAAGGACGCGTCAATTATAGGGTATAAGTGACGTAATAAAACGTGTGTTTTTAAAATGTTATTTTTATGAAAATTTTTGATGTTTTGGACTGCGTCTGTTTAGCGTAGTGTAAAAATCATGTTTTCGTAAAATTTTGGAGAAAAATATCAGTCAGAGATTTTATAACAAACGTTACGTTGCATTAACTGACAGTCTGATTTTAAATAAATTTGTATACGTTTTTCTAAGCTTTGCATAAATTCTTGCCATTCCATTTATTGTTTTCAAACTAAAATCAAATAAATAAAATGAAGTAAAAACTTAACATGGAAGTAACGTGTGAGACAAAAATCCAAGGAGAAATTTGTACATGCCTAAATTGATACGATACATATCAACTCTTTCGTTCATCCTCTGATGTATACTTACCTTTATTTCTCCCCATATCAACGTATGCCTTAATTAAACCTTTTGTAAATCAAAACTGAATTGAATATGAGTTTGCCTTTCCTTTTCTCAGAAATAAAATCATGCATTGATAACTTCCCTTGTTTATTTCTTCAATCACGTTTAAGCATTTATTCAAAGAGAAAACTGAAGCAAATCTCTCGGCCTTCCAGTAAATTCAAAAACTTATAATTTTTGCAAACTGAACTAAAAAAAAAAGAACATAAAGTTACGTACAAACTTTATATCCAGGCTTATATCACGCAACTTTTCATTTTGTACGTTTCTTTTTAAAAAGTTTTGCATTAAGTCTGGCCAGTTTGTTTATTAAATCAAACATAGGAGAATCAAAGCATGCTGAAATCACGCATGCATATTTACATATTTTCAAACTTTATATGTTGTGTAACTGCCTAAATCTTATATCACGTAAACATATTTATAACTTTTGTAACTGAAAGCTTTAAATCTCTACAGCTTCCTCTTTTTCCCCTGTGTTTTTGCCTATGATCTAGTATGGTATCTGCGAACGTCCAAATACATTTGTAAACATATTTAATACAAATCAAAATTTATGTAAATATAAATGAATCATCACACACGTATTCATATTTACATATTTATATATATAAAACTGATACTTTAAACCATTTAAGCTGCTTGCCCTTTTCTCCCCATTTGTCCATTTGATTCCGCCTCAAACAAATCCTTTTATCTGCAAATCATCAATCTAAAATCACACCTACATTAAATAGTATAAGATTTTGAAATCAAAGCTTCTCATAAAAATTGCAGTTATCGCATGCATTAAATCTAGATTTCAATTGGCAGTTTTAAATCACGCATTCATATTTAACCTTGCCTATCTTTTCAACTTCTCAATTCCCATGTATATCTCTCTATTTCACCTTTATTGTGCAATAAATAAATAAATAAATAAAATTTTCCGTTCCTAATCACACATATAATTCAAGCAAAGTATCCTGGAAGGAAATTACACAGTCCATATTCATCAAATCTGGAAATTTATAAGGCACGCATGCTTTTGAAAAAAAAATTCTTATAACGTGCAAATATTTATATTTGGAAGATATATCACGCATGCATTAAAACTGGAAATGAATCACGCAACCTACAGTTAAAACAAATCTATATGTATTTGCTTGAATCACTAGTTGTATCAGCACCTCTGCCGTTTCTTAAGACCAAGGGAATATTGCATTGTATCACTATTTGCCGTTTGTTTGCCTATAAATCAATGTATAAACTAAATCACGTATAAGCATTTATCATATAGAAACTGATGTTTTCATTCCCATTTATCTCTCCTTTAATTCATACGAAGATTTAAAGCAAATATTTACCAAATCAATGCTTGAAATGTGAACGTATTCCCTGACATCTTGTATAATTGATAACTATTGATTTATCTCCTCTGATTTAGCTCGTCAGTTATATTCAAAGCCCTATATATTTATCCCTTTGCTTTAATCACGTGAGTAAACAATTAACATAAGAAACTGATGCATTCAATCAATTGTGTATAACTGGCAGCAGATTTGATTTCTCTTCCTCTTAATATTGAAACCTTTATTTCTTTGAAACTGAAAGGAGAAATCACGCATATATGCAAAACGTTCAGATTTCAAAGCAATGCTCCGTTTCTATTCTTGCCATTTTCCCCATAAATCTCTGCAACTACTTCAAAGCATGTTTGCTTTAACCATGCAACTGTTTAATTGGAACATATTGTGAAATCAAAATATATTCATAATGAGCAGTTTAAAATCACACATATCATCGGGAAAGAAAAAAAATATAAATCAAGCACCCTTCAAATGCGCATCAGTTCAAATTTATGTGCCTTGCCGTTTTATCATTTAATCACACATCACATAAATTTGAAGTTATAACAATGTATACCTGCCAAGATACCAGTTCTCTGGTATGAGCTCAAATCACGCAGGAAATTAATCTGGCATTAAATTATCATCAAGCTTTATACGTTGTGAAACTCTTGGCTTCCCCTGTATATTTCGAAGATTTATCCTTTTGCAAACTGATCAGTAAATCACGCTCATAACGTTCTAACAGAGGAGTGGTAGGAGAGATCAACGCTTACATTAATACTCGTACGTTTCATATCTGACTATTTCGCAAAATCCATCTATATATACTTTGCTTTATCTTCTTTAGTTTCATTCTCTCTTGTCTGTTCTTCTCGGGCTCGAACTCTTATCAGGTAAATGGTCTATGTCATTTTCTTTTCTTTGTTCAGATATTTCCTCTTCCTCGAAAATTTTGTTTTATCTCTGCCTTGCTCGGCCACACTACCATTTATCCACTTTGTTTTCTCTAAGAATCTTATCATATGCCTTGAACAACATATGGATCTGGGTTTATAGAGTTTTCTTTTTTTTTTTTTTTTTTTTTTTTTTTGTATACATAATTAAGTCAGAGGTACTAACTTTATAGAACTGAGAGGTTACTTTGAAAAAATTTTTACATATGTAAAACCAAGTTCTATCAAACATCTCATTAACCTGAGTTTTCTTTTGATTTCAAAATCATGGGTTCGACTAGGGGTATAATAAGGAATTTGCTCATTTTTCTCCTTTCAGACAAACTGTATTTGTAAACTTAGACCAGGTTTGGGTTCTAGTTTGGGTAAGTCATTGCAAAAGAGGATAGAAGAAGAAAAGAGCATAGAGGCATATATGAGTGAATTAAGAAAAACGTAGTTGAGTGGTAGTCTGCATTTATAAAATTCATAGGCTGTGCATATCTGTGTATCACACGGTGCACGAATGGATCAGTAAAAACTTGCTTTGGATATGATGACCAAGCCTTGTGAGTGAATTCATCTAACCTGAGTGTTTAGTAAAAGGCTGGAGTTTGGGGATGCTAGTAATAGTTGAAGATAGGATGAGGTGTGTCTGTACAGTTTTTAAGCCTGGAAAGTTTAGATTGAAGATGGATGAAGTCATAAAGCAATGATGCAAATTAAGTTTAAAATGTAAGATAGTAGCTGGATTTGAAAAAGTGACTCTAAGTTTGAGGAAAATTTAAGCAACAACATTTTCATAATACATAGGAATGCAAGTGTGCACGTGTATGCGTATTCAACATTTTGCCGTTTTTGTTTTAGGAAATTTTGTCGTAATTTTTGTGTTAGCACGGTTCACGTTTGGGTATATTTAGGTCACATTATACGGTGGAGTGGTCGAGCAAGTCAAAACAATTTCCGTTCTATTTTAATCCTTTCTTGACCATACATTCTAAAGTCGCGTTTCAAAATATTTGAATTTGTTCTAGATTTGAATCTAGGCGACATCAGAAGAAATTTGATCGTTATTTTCTGTCGGTCTTTACCGGTGAATCGTCGTTTTGAATTCAAATTTTCTGCAACTTTCAGGTGAGTATTTCTCACCAGACATACGTATTTATATTTCGTAAATTATTGCAAGTGTATGTGTAAAATTTTATGTCACTATTATCTGTCTGTAGTGTAATATAAAATGATGAACCCCATTTAAATTGACACCTCATCAGTTATTATCTGTTGTATTATATCTGCAGTTATATTATGTTATTGTTTATTTACTGCTTAAATCACACTGCAAGTTCCCTGTTATACGTAGATTGTTATGGGCTGAAATGATAGGCCTAAATGATTATTATTGTTAAATTATGCTGTTAACTGTTAAACTGTTAAACTTGGGATTGCGGGTTTGAAATGATAGGACCCGGGATATTTGTAAACTACGGATTGAAATGATATAAATCCGTACCACTTGACCTAGGCTAGAAAACTATATACAGGCCCGTGGTCCTTATAATATTTTCTGAAATATTTAAAACTAATTTGGAAGTTAAATATTTGATTTATATCTTTAAAGGAATTTATATTAATTTTTAATAAGTTATAAATAAAAATAAATAAATAATTGAATATAATTATGGAATATAACTTATTTTGGAAAGTCTGGATTTTTGAAAGAATAAGTTTTCAGTTAAGAAATATATAAATAAATAAGTTATATTTGGAAATATTTATTAAGTTAAACAATCTATTACAGCATTTAAATGCTGTCTCTTTTGAAATTTGACTAGTTTTACCCATAACTTTAGGTAGCATTTCCTAAGTGCTATGGAATCTAGAATTTGATTGCTCTAAAATTTATGGAATTTGATAAATTTTATTTTACCTTAAGTTTTGGAAAAACTTAAGACATAATATTTATAACTGTATTTTCCTAAATAAATTAAAGATAAATATTCTGGTATTAAGTAAATTTTGGGAAAAATTTAATGGTTAAAATTTGGAGTTTTATTTATGGAAATTATGGGAATATTCAAGACTAAAAATATAAAACATTGATTTGTGAAAGAATAAAACCCAAACTAAGTTTTGAATAGTAAATACTCCAATTGGATATATATAAAAATTGAAATGGTTTTGGGAACATAAAGGGATATTTAAATTATGGTTAAACTTTAAATAAAGAAATATATTTGTGAAGCTATGTAAATTATCTTCTTTACAAAGTAACCATAAAGTTAACCCATTTATATATATACCGTTGAATGTCCAAACCATTGTGTTTGGGAGTTATGGATTTAAGTAAAGTTTCCAAAACATTATCCTTTGAAGATATAATTCAAATATTTGGTCTCCAGATATTATAAACAGTATGGTTTTGGAAAGAATTATATTTGAATATAACGATATCCTATTGTTTTGGGTTTTAAAATGATATCGTATCTATAGTTTTGAAATGGAAATGTTTATTCTGATTTAAAGTATAAACTGTTTTTAAATAACCACGGGTTATAATAACGAAGGGTTGGCAAAGAGACCGGGATCGGTTATGGACATACTCTCTGTCGATACCGAAAACCACTTTGACTAACCGTGTACGCGGTGGAGATTCCAGAATGAAGTAGGATGGTGGTGACGGTTTCTTGAAAGGTATATACGTGGACCCGACTCCCGTGAGTTGGCTTAAGGTGGCTAAAACAGGAGCGATCGACGGATTAATGAGGTAGCTCCTCTGATCGAACACACTTCTTCGGTTGCCATTCTATTACTCTTGTGATTGTTTGGTGCGCGCACCTTTGATTTGGGAGTGTTGTTCGAGGTGGGCGGTTGCTGCGGCTTCGCGTTACCATCGGTCCGGAAGCGTAATTGGTATATCTACCCTGGCATTGCCTAGTTGTGCCGTGTCACCTACCATATCGAGCCTTGTACGAGTTTGGATTTCTCCCGTAGCCCGTGTGGTATCCTCTGGTGGCTTCCCGATCAGGAGGGGCTATGATATTGGATGGACTACTGGGACTATTACGTGTTAAGGGCTATATGGGTAACCCCTTAATGCTAAGAAAAAAGTATGTTTATTTTATAAATAGACACTATTATAATAGCGCAATATATTACATAGTAAATAGTTTGACGGATCCTTAGAGGATGGGCGGTCCCAAGCATCCTTTAAGTTACTTGCTCTATATTACAGTACACTTGATTTAGCTTACATCATATAAGTATGTATGTCCTGACTCGAGTGTTTGTTTTATTTTACGCTCGGGTCAGCCTGAGTTGCAGCTTCAGTTTCTTCTCCGTAGCTAGGACACTCAATAGATCATTCGTGCTATTGGAAGTTGTTTCAGCCTTTATCCTTTCTGGAATTCAAGACTTTGAAGACTCTCTATCTGTGTATGTTAAAATTTGTATTGAGGATTATAGACAATGTAAGTTCTGTTTTGTTAAAGATGTATCAGTGGCTTCATGAACCACTAAATTTTAATTTCCGCTGCGAGATTCTGATATCTGTGTATGTGATTCTGTGATTTATTTACTGTATATTCTGAGTTTGCTAAATTTATTCTACAACGCAGTATTTTGAACAATTCAAGTCCGACATGTGCGGATGCGAATGGTTGAAAATATTGGGTCGTTACATTTGGTATCAGAGCTTTGGCTCTAGGCAAACTTAGAATGTATGGTAAATTGATTTATAGAATCACCTTCATTCGAGCTTGAACCTCTTCCTTTTCGAATTTGGAACATTCCCTGTGGTTCCAAAGTTCATCCGTGTCCCTCACTTTCATCTACTTTAGATTCTGGAGTGTCCCATAACTCCACTTCGGATGATCTTTATAGTAAATTGGCGGTCTCGCCATTATTCTAATAAAGGGGCGAAACTCCTTTACCATTAACATTGATTCACCAGAGATTTATATTTATCCTCGGTTTATATGCCAGTATCTTTGGTTATTCCGAACTCTATCTCTTCGGATCAAATATAGATTTACCCAATCATATCGATCCGACTCTTCAAGTCACGGTTGACCAGGTCAAGGTTGTCCGCGATTTATATAGACTTACCCAGTTCCTTATTCTGTTATTTAATCATCGGACCTTCTGATTTTAACTAGCTTGGATTCTATTTGATTTGAGTTCATCAAATTTGAATTTCTATCCTTGTTTTGGAAATAGACATGTCTTGAAAAATGGATAATTATGATTAAGATGTATTTTAATATCACTAAAATTTGATAATTGAGAATTTGGTTTTCAAATGGAAATTTCAAGTGTAACTTATTAAAGGAATATCTTAATTATAAAATAGGTATTTTAAATAAAGTGTTAGGTTATTGCTAAATCAAGAGTTAAGTAGAATAATGAATTGATTGGAAAATACTATTATATCTACCGTAACATATTATAAGTGCTGCTGTTTTTAAAAATAAAATGTTTTGAAAATTTTATAATTGAATAAATGAACCTTAAAATATTTCAACTTTGAAATGAGTATTATTTGGCATTGAATTTAAAAGGTATAAATGAAGATTATTTTAAAAAGTGCTATGATTTTTGTAATATGATTTCCAGATGATGATATCTATAAATTTTAACGACCTTCAAAGTATTATAATCTCAAAAGCATTATGATTTCAAATTTATTATCTTATTTTGTTTATGAACTATTTTTAAGTGTCCTTGGTTTCCCTATCTGCTACAGAATGGGGAGGCGATTGCTTCTACCAGCCTATTTAGGAATCTTTCAATATTCTTTGAAACCTTTGTTACTCATCGAGACCTAAGCACCGTTTATCACCCATGGACTGACGGTCAAACTGAAGAGTAGAACCGATTCTGGAGGATCTTCTTCGTGTTTCAAATCCGGAACTATTCGTTTAAGATTCTTGTTTGTCTAGCTTATCCTCTTTTGATTCTTTTCCTTTCGTTCCTTTTCGAGGACGAAAAGTTTTTAAGTGGGGGAGAGTGTAACAGCCCTAGTTTTAGCTATTTATTTTATTTTAATTATTTAACTTTGAAATATATTTTATATAAATTGTGTTTATCAAAATAGTTAATTATTTTATTTGGAGATATATTTTATAAAATTTGTATATGTCAATAAAATTAAATAATAACTGTGAAAATTTAAGCTATTTTTGAACTGTTAAATTTCGCGTTTAAAGGACGCGTCAATTATAGGGTATAAGTGACGTAATAAAACGTGTGTTTTTAAAATGTTATTTTTATGAAAATTTTTGATGTTTTGGACTGCGTCTGTTTAGCGTAGTGTAAAAATCATGTTTTCGTAAAATTTTGGAGAAAAATATCAGTCAGAGATTTTATAACAAACGTTACGTTGCATTAACTGACAGTCTGATTTTAAATAAATTTGTATACGTTTTTCTAAGCTTTGCATAAATTCTTGCCATTCCATTTATTGTTTTCAAACTAAAATCAAATAAATAAAATGAAGTAAAAACTTAACATGGAAGTAACGTGTGAGACAAAAATCCAAGGAGAAATTTGTACATGCCTAAATTGATACGATACATATCAACTCTTTCGTTCATCCTCTGATGTATACTTACCTTTATTTCTCCCCATATCAACGTATGCCTTAATTAAACCTTTTGTAAATCAAAACTGAATTGAATATGAGTTTGCCTTTCCTTTTCTCAGAAATAAAATCATGCATTGATAACTTCCCTTGTTTATTTCTTCAATCACGTTTAAGCATTTATTCAAAGAGAAAACTGAAGCAAATCTCTCGGCCTTCCAGTAAATTCAAAAACTTATAATTTTTGCAAACTGAACTAAAAAAAAAAGAACATAAAGTTACGTACAAACTTTATATCCAGGCTTATATCACGCAACTTTTCATTTTGTACGTTTCTTTTTAAAAAGTTTTGCATTAAGTCTGGCCAGTTTGTTTATTAAATCAAACATAGGAGAATCAAAGCATGCTGAAATCACGCATGCATATTTACATATTTTCAAACTTTATATGTTGTGTAACTGCCTAAATCTTATATCACGTAAACATATTTATAACTTTTGTAACTGAAAGCTTTAAATCTCTACAGCTTCCTCTTTTTCCCCTGTGTTTTTGCCTATGATCTAGTATGGTATCTGCGAACGTCCAAATACATTTGTAAACATATTTAATACAAATCAAAATTTATGTAAATATAAATGAATCATCACACACGTATTCATATTTACATATTTATATATATAAAACTGATACTTTAAACCATTTAAGCTGCTTGCCCTTTTCTCCCCATTTGTCCATTTGATTCCGCCTCAAACAAATCCTTTTATCTGCAAATCATCAATCTAAAATCACACCTACATTAAATAGTATAAGATTTTGAAATCAAAGCTTCTCATAAAAATTGCAGTTATCGCATGCATTAAATCTAGATTTCAATTGGCAGTTTTAAATCACGCATTCATATTTAACCTTGCCTATCTTTTCAACTTCTCAATTCCCATGTATATCTCTCTATTTCACCTTTATTGTGCAATAAATAAATAAATAAATAAAATTTTCCGTTCCTAATCACACATATAATTCAAGCAAAGTATCCTGGAAGGAAATTACACAGTCCATATTCATCAAATCTGGAAATTTATAAGGCACGCATGCTTTTGAAAAAAAAAATTCTTATAACGTGCAAATATTTATATTTGGAAGATATATCACGCATGCATTAAAACTGGAAATGAATCACGCAACCTACAGTTAAAACAAATCTATATGTATTTGCTTGAATCACTAGTTGTATCAGCACCTCTGCCGTTTCTTAAGACCAAGGGAATATTGCATTGTATCACTATTTGCCGTTTGTTTGCCTATAAATCAATGTATAAACTAAATCACGTATAAGCATTTATCATATAGAAACTGATGTTTTCATTCCCATTTATCTCTCCTTTAATTCATACGAAGATTTAAAGCAAATATTTACCAAATCAATGCTTGAAATGTGAACGTATTCCCTGACATCTTGTATAATTGATAACTATTGATTTATCTCCTCTGATTTAGCTCGTCAGTTATATTCAAAGCCCTATATATTTATCCCTTTGCTTTAATCACGTGAGTAAACAATTAACATAAGAAACTGATGCATTCAATCAATTGTGTATAACTGGCAGCAGATTTGATTTCTCTTCCTCTTAATATTGAAACCTTTATTTCTTTGAAACTGAAAGGAGAAATCACGCATATATGCAAAACGTTCAGATTTCAAAGCAATGCTCCGTTTCTATTCTTGCCATTTTCCCCATAAATCTCTGCAACTACTTCAAAGCATGTTTGCTTTAACCATGCAACTGTTTAATTGGAACATATTGTGAAATCAAAATATATTCATAATGAGCAGTTTAAAATCACACATATCATCGGGAAAGAAAAAAAATATAAATCAAGCACCCTTCAAATGCGCATCAGTTCAAATTTATGTGCCTTGCCGTTTTATCATTTAATCACACATCACATAAATTTGAAGTTATAACAATGTATACCTGCCAAGATACCAGTTCTCTGGTATGAGCTCAAATCACGCAGGAAATTAATCTGGCATTAAATTATCATCAAGCTTTATACGTTGTGAAACTCTTGGCTTCCCCTGTATATTTCGAAGATTTATCCTTTTGCAAACTGATCAGTAAATCACGCTCATAACGTTCTAACAGAGGAGTGGTAGGAGAGATCAACGCTTACATTAATACTCGTACGTTTCATATCTGACTATTTCGCAAAATCCATCTATATATACTTTGCTTTATCTTCTTTAGTTTCATTCTCTCTTGTCTGTTCTTCTCGGGCTCGAACTCTTATCAGGTAAATGGTCTATGTCATTTTCTTTTCTTTGTTCAGATATTTCGTCTTCCTCGAAAATTTTGTTTTATCTCTGCCTTGCTCGGCCACACTACCATTTATCCACTTTGTTTTCTCTAAGAATCTTATCATATGCCTTGAACAACATATGGATCTGGGTTTATAGAGTTTTTTTTTTTTTTTTTTTTTTTTTTTTTTTTTTGTATACATAATTAAGTCAGAGGTACTAACTTTATAGAACTGAGAGGTTACTTTGAAAAAATTTTTACATATGTAAAACCAAGTTCTATCAAACATCTCATTAACCTGAGTTTTCTTTTGATTTCAAAATCATGGGTTCGACTAGGGGTATAATAAGGAATTTGCTCATTTTTCTCCTTTCAGACAAACTGTATTTGTAAACTTAGACCAGGTTTGGGTTCTAGTTTGGGTAAGTCATTGCAAAAGAGGATAGAAGAAGAAAAGAGCATAGAGGCATATATGAGTGAATTAAGAAAAACGTAGTTGAGTGGTAGTCTGCATTTATAAAATTCATAGGCTGTGCATATCTGTGTATCACACGGTGCACGAATGGATCAGTAAAAACTTGCTTTGGATATGATGACCAAGCCTTGTGAGTGAATTCATCTAACCTGAGTGTTTAGTAAAAGGCTGGAGTTTGGGGATGCTAGTAATAGTTGAAGATAGGATGAGGTGTGTCTGTACAGTTTTTAAGCCTGGAAAGTTTAGATTGAAGATGGATGAAGTCATAAAGCAATGATGCAAATTAAGTTTAAAATGTAAGATAGTAGCTGGATTTGAAAAAGTGACTCTAAGTTTGAGGAAAATTTAAGCAACAACATTTTCATAATACATAGGAATGCAAGTGTGCACGTGTATGCGTATTCAACATTTTGCCGTTTTTGTTTTAGGAAATTTTGTCGTAATTTTTGTGTTAGCACGGTTCACGTTTGGGTATATTTAGGTCACATTATACGGTGGAGTGGTCGAGCAAGTCAAAACAATTTCCGTTCTATTTTAATCCTTTCTTGACCATACATTCTAAAGTCGCGTTTCAAAATATTTGAATTTGTTCTAGATTTGAATCTAGGCGACATCAGAAGAAATTTGATCGTTATTTTCTGTCGGTCTTTACCGGTGAATCGTCGTTTTGAATTCAAATTTTCTGCAACTTTCAGGTGAGTATTTCTCACCAGACATACGTATTTATATTTCGTAAATTATTGCAAGTGTATGTGTAAAATTTTATGTCACTATTATCTGTCTGTAGTGTAATATAAAATGATGAACCCCATTTAAATTGACACCTCATCAGTTATTATCTGTTGTATTATATCTGCAGTTATATTATGTTATTGTTTATTTACTGCTTAAATCACACTGCAAGTTCCCTGTTATACGTAGATTGTTATGGGCTGAAATGATAGGCCTAAATGATTATTATTGTTAAATTATGCTGTTAACTGTTAAACTGTTAAACTTGGGATTGCGGGTTTGAAATGATAGGACCCGGGATATTTGTAAACTACGGATTGAAATGATATAAATCCGTACCACTTGACCTAGGCTAGAAAACTATATACAGGCCCGTGGTCCTTATAATATTTTCTGAAATATTTAAAACTAATTTGGAAGTTAAATATTTGATTTATATCTTTAAAGGAATTTATATTAATTTTTAATAAGTTATAAATAAAAATAAATAAATAATTGAATATAATTATGGAATATAACTTATTTTGGAAAGTCTGGATTTTTGAAAGAATAAGTTTTCAGTTAAGAAATATATAAATAAATAAGTTATATTTGGAAATATTTATTAAGTTAAACAATCTATTACAGCATTTAAATGCTGTCTCTTTTGAAATTTGACTAGTTTTACCCATAACTTTAGGTAGCATTTCCTAAGTGCTATGGAATCTAGAATTTGATTGCTCTAAAATTTATGGAATTTGATAAATTTTATTTTACCTTAAGTTTTGGAAAAACTTAAGACATAATATTTATAACTGTATTTTCCTAAATAAATTAAAGATAAATATTCTGGTATTAAGTAAATTTTGGGAAAAATTTAATGGTTAAAATTTGGAGTTTTATTTATGGAAATTATGGGAATATTCAAGACTAAAAATATAAAACATTGATTTGTGAAAGAATAAAACCCAAACTAAGTTTTGAATAGTAAATACTCCAATTGGATATATATAAAAATTGAAATGGTTTTGGGAACATAAAGGGATATTTAAATTATGGTTAAACTTTAAATAAAGAAATATATTTGTGAAGCTATGTAAATTATCTTCTTTACAAAGTAACCATAAAGTTAACCCATTTATATATATACCGTTGAATGTCCAAACCATTGTGTTTGGGAGTTATGGATTTAAGTAAAGTTTCCAAAACATTATCCTTTGAAGATATAATTCAAATATTTGGTCTCCAGATATTATAAACAGTATGGTTTTGGAAAGAATTATATTTGAATATAACGATATCCTATTGTTTTGGGTTTTAAAATGATATCGTATCTATAGTTTTGAAATGGAAATGTTTATTCTGATTTAAAGTATAAACTGTTTTTAAATAACCACGGGTTATAATAACGAAGGGTTGGCAAAGAGACCGGGATCGGTTATGGACATACTCTCTGTCGATACCGAAAACCACTTTGACTAACCGTGTACGCGGTGGAGATTCCAGAATGAAGTAGGATGGTGGTGACGGTTTCTTGAAAGGTATATACGTGGACCCGACTCCCGTGAGTTGGCTTAAGGTGGCTAAAACAGGAGCGATCGACGGATTAATGAGGTAGCTCCTCTGATCGAACACACTTCTTCGGTTGCCATTCTATTACTCTTGTGATTGTTTGGTGCGCGCACCTTTGATTTGGGAGTGTTGTTCGAGGTGGGCGGTTGCTGCGGCTTCGCGTTACCATCGGTCCGGAAGCGTAATTGGTATATCTACCCTGGCATTGCCTAGTTGTGCCGTGTCACCTACCATATCGAGCCTTGTACGAGTTTGGATTTCTCCCGTAGCCCGTGTGGTATCCTCTGGTGGCTTCCCGATCAGGAGGGGCTATGATATTGGATGGACTACTGGGACTATTACGTGTTAAGGGCTATATGGGTAACCCCTTAATGCTAAGAAAAAAGTATGTTTATTTTATAAATAGACACTATTATAATAGCGCAATATATTACATAGTAAATAGTTTGACGGATCCTTAGAGGATGGGCGGTCCCAAGCATCCTTTAAGTTACTTGCTCTATATTACAGTACACTTGATTTAGCTTACATCATATAAGTATGTATGTCCTGACTCGAGTGTTTGTTTTATTTTACGCTCGGGTCAGCCTGAGTTGCAGCTTCAGTTTCTTCTCCGTAGCTAGGACACTCAATAGATCATTCGTGCTATTGGAAGTTGTTTCAGCCTTTATCCTTTCTGGAATTCAAGACTTTGAAGACTCTCTATCTGTGTATGTTAAAATTTGTATTGAGGATTATAGACAATGTAAGTTCTGTTTTGTTAAAGATGTATCAGTGGCTTCATGAACCACTAAATTTTAATTTCCGCTGCGAGATTCTGATATCTGTGTATGTGATTCTGTGATTTATTTACTGTATATTCTGAGTTTGCTAAATTTATTCTACAACGCAGTATTTTGAACAATTCAAGTCCGACATGTGCGGATGCGAATGGTTGAAAATATTGGGTCGTTACATTTTCGCTTTTGGTCAGCGTAGTTGGGCGATCAGACGTAGGTAGAGGGGTGGGCGGCGTCGGGGGGCGTGCAGCGACGACGACCTCTAGGTGAATGGTGGCACAGAGG
Source organism: Allium cepa (assembly GCA_030765085.1). Taxonomy (NCBI): domain Eukaryota; kingdom Viridiplantae; phylum Streptophyta; class Magnoliopsida; order Asparagales; family Amaryllidaceae; genus Allium; species Allium cepa. Next base: position 68,931,685 of record CM060930.1, on the reverse strand, counting down.
GTGTGTGTTTGTCGTTATTCCTTGGCTTTTATTGATGTTTGGTATGTTTAAATTGTCATTCTAGTTAAACATGACTTTTATTGCATTTAATTTTCGTTTAATTTAATATTGAATTTAAATCCTCAATTTGATACCTGTTATTTATTAACAGTTATCTATTGATGTTTATTGATTGATTGGATAATGATTTTGATGGATGTTTGATTTTTGATATTGGATGACTGGATATTGTATTTAATATTGTTCTAACTGCAAGTTTCCCTATGGGTTGAAATGATATATACCCAAATGATCTATAGATTAGGGAAAAATCGTTATGGGTTGAAATAATAGACTTGAGAGATTTTATGGATTTTCATTTAATTCGGGATTGCAGTTTGAAATGAAATAGAACCGTAAAATTGTAAATTGCGGATTGAAATGATAAATATCTATATCACTTGACCCTAGGGTAGAAAATTATACACAACACCGAATTTGTTAAATTAAATGATTTTTGAATCTTTGACATTTTGAATTCAGTTAACTAGTATTTCGAAAAAGACAGTGATTTATATAAACTGAATTATTTTCATAATCCAAACATTTATGCTGAAATTGGGATAAATTTAATGAATTGTTCAAAGGATTCAATTTGGAATTTCAAAGTTGAAGTGGCAAAGGCAAATGAATTTATCGGAATTGAGTTATTGAAATGTATGGGTATAATTTTGAAATCTATTTAAACAAATTTAAAATATTTTATTTTAAATTAACTATTTAATCAATTCAAACTGTTTTATTTATATTAATCTATTTTAACCTATTTAATCCAATTCCAATCTATTTTACAAATTTTAAACTAATTAAATTTATTTAGTCTATTTAAAATCTATAGAAGATAATTTAAATCTATTTTATCTATTTTAAACTTATATAAATCATTTTAAATATAATTAAATCAAATTCAATCTATTTAAACTATTTTTACTATTTAAACTATTTTAAATCTATTTAAACTATTTTAAAACTATATAAACCATTTATAATTACCTAAACTATCTTCTAAAATTTCAAATTGTATAAAATGAAGTATTTATATCTAAATCCTTGATGATGGTACAACCTAAGTTGGAATTTGAAATTGATACCTTTTTCTGAAATGACATATTTGGGCGAATAAGATGATTTTGAAATGAACAATTAGTTAACAAAAATTGTCGATAATTTCAAAGTAAATGTGAATATAGTTTAAAGCGAATATGATTTCAAAGGGATATGATTTGAAATTGAATATGATATTTTGGTATAAATTGTGAATTGACTTTTTGAAACGTAAAAGAACCATCCGGTGTGAAATAATTTTTTGTTTGTTAAAGAGACTGGGATCGAATATTGTCATACTCTCTGCCAATATCGAAAACCAATTTAACAACTGTGTATGTGGTGGAGATTCCAGAAATGAAGTAGGATGGTTTGGAAAATGATTCTGTATAAGGTATTTACATGACCCTGACTTCCGTGAGTCAGCTTGATGTGGCTAAAATCAGGAGCCACACCGAGAAAGGTGAGGTCATTCCTCCTATCGGATACATTTCTTCGAAACCATTCTATTTCTTTCTGATTGATTTGGTGGCCACCCCTTGATTTTGATTTGGGAGTGTGTTCCAAGGTGAGCGGTAGTAGATGCTATGCGTTACCACCAGTCTGGATACGTAATTGGTATATCTACCCTTGACATTGCCTCGAGTGCCTTGTCGCAGGCCTTATCGCGCCTTCTACGAGTTTTTTGTATCATACCTATGGAGTGCCCTTTGGGTAAACCTCTAGTTTACGGAGGAGCGTACGATACTGTATAGACTATGAGAATATATAAAATGTGTTAAGGGGGATATGGGCAACGCCTTAACGTTATTTTAATACTTTTACTTTACTGTTGACATATTATAATAGAGTATTGTACTACATAGTAGATAGTTTAACGGATCCTTAGGAGATCCCGAACATCTCTTAAATTAATGCACTCACGTTAGACACTGATATGAGATGTCAAACCCTATAAACATCTCTAATGCCATCACACTCATATTTACCTTTGATTTAACTTACATAAGATCTTTTAATTCCGATTCGAGTGTTTTGTCTTTTCAATTCGCTCGAGTCAACCTGAGCATTTCACGGTTAAAGACCATATTTCTAGAGGATGAAGACAAAGAATTTGTACTACTATTATTTATCTTATTTATTCTGTTGCATCAGTTGTTCCGCTGCATTTCTTTATTTATTTCTGTTTTATGTAACTCTGATTTTTGTGTTGTAGAAGAATAATCAAATGTATTTATAAAATAGCTTCATGAACTGTTATTTGATTATTATATTTTGTCATTCCGCTATGAGATTTTGTATCTGTTTTATTTCTTTTTCTTTTTCTTATTTAGCCAATAACAATCTACCCTTTTGAATGGTTAGATTCTGACATGTGTCTGCTTAAAACATCCAAAAAGGCAAGTCATTACATTTGTTGAGGTAAATAAAGTTTGTAGGAGCAGATTCGGTTAGGTGACCCTCGGTTTCTAGAGCTGGCATATGGCAATTAGTCTCCCATCTGGTTCTACACAAAATGATACATGGATATATATTGATTTTACTCCTTAATACACATTTGGTTTAGTTGACCCGGGGTTAGCTGACTGTAATATTGATATGACTCTACTTGGGGGCCTTGAATTTGTGGTATAGTTTATTCCCATCACTACTAGATTTTGATTTACATTTATATATATAATATGTCTAAATGAATAGATTAATGGATACTGATTGTATTACATCACAATAGGGTTTTTTATATGATTAATATAATCACCTATTCAAGGATTTATTATTATGATTTATCATCACAAATACATCACTACAGACATAGTCTAACCCGGGTGTTATTATACTCGGCTCAGTCCGAGACATTGCAAGAACATGTACCATGTAGATAGCAGGACTTGCCCTTATATTTTATGGGGGCTAGTATCAGTTATATGATGATACATTCCCTATGCGTTTTGTAGCCTCATTGTATCCATTATTTAGTATCCGATGGTGTATTATACAATAGGCTGGAGACAATCATTTTATAGCCCTAGACTATGTGTTGTATTATGTACTACATTTTATCTGTTGCATTGTGACTATGTATACTCTGATATTATTATATGATTATATATTATTTTATCCTCATAGCACACGTGTTTATTGCTATGTACCGAGATTGTGTACATATGTGGTAAGTATTATATGCAATATGCGATGTATGATATGTACTAGTGTTAATCTAAGGGAATATTCACGAATGTACCCCATATCACCTCATTCACTATATTATTTGACAGTATTACTTAGTGATACTTTTGGATAGTATGGGTAAAGAGGTGAGGGTGTTTAAATTTTGTATCAGAGCATGTCTAAAACAATACATGTCATAAGGAGACACAAGTCATTGGCCTAGATGGACATAAGAAACATAATCCCTTAGATATTGGGTAGAAAATCTAAATATATTCTCTAGGTATATATGCTGACTACAAGGTGTAAACATTTGAGTGTGTATTTTTTATTTGCATGACTTGATATATTATTATTACTATTTTTGAATATCTATAACATATGTCTCATTCAAGCGTAGAAGTGAGAAATGACTGGTCCTCAAGTTGGTCGTGGAGACCCAGATTGGCCTAGTAGATCCGAGGGAGTCTATATGACTATGAAGTAGCTTATGGAATTAGTAATAAGCATCCAGCAGTTGAGCGCTTCTACCACTCCCAATCCTACCACTTCTCGATTTGACTTTGCTAGGCTGTATTGCGATTATGCTAAACTAGGAGGAAAAACCTTTGATGTCACAAGGTAGTGATAGGCGGGCAGGCTTAATTGAAGATGTGTGAATGAATCTTCACACGTATGGGCATTGCCGACCTGTAGAAGGTCCAAGTTGCTTCCAACCGACTTTAGGAAAGAGCTTCGGACTAATATGAGATTTTGGTAGCAGAGACAAATGAGTCCAAGCTGATTTGGGAAGATTTCTAGGGTAGATTTTAGTTGAAGTTTCTTCTAGAAACGGAGAAGGCGATTATGGAACATAAGTCTATCGACTTGAAGCAACGTGCGATGTATGTCCAAGTAAGTTGCAAAATTGAAGTCTTTTCAAAGTGTTGTATTGAGCTCATCGACACACCACTTAAGATGGATTAAATGTTTTTGTATGGGCTGAAGAAATCTTTAAGGAAACACTTGCTACTTTAGTTGAAAGTTACTTTTGAGAAGCTTGTGGATTCAACACTGAGGTTTGAGGAGGAGGAGAATGGTAGCACTGAAGAGAATGAGCCTAAGAGAAAATTTGTATTTGGATAGAAGAGGAAATTTCCATTTAAGAAGTAAAGGCTAAGGTTTTTTAAGAAGAAGCCGGCAAAGATTGATGCAAAGTTTGATAAAACTCGATTCAAGGATCATTTTGATGGATTTTGGGGTTTTCTCTATGTGACGCGCCACCTCTATACCCACGCTAGCCAAGGACACTACAGGGTAATGCCGTCAACTAACACGGAGAATAAGGCTAGTTAGGAGCGACCATCTATAGCCTTGCTCTAACTATCTATTGAATACTTCGACAATAGTCATACCAAGCTGATCGACATATCCAATGAATACTTAAAACAAAACCATAGGTGGTTGAAGGATCTACCAGGACAGAATATAACAACTCAATTGTAATATACATCACAGAACAATAGATCATCATATACACATATACAGATACATAACGAAGTTTACAAAATAATACATGTCAAGTGTTATAGCAAACCACAATATACAGACGAACCAAAAGAATACATGTATCAGAGTTACAAATAAAGGACTACATAAAAAGCTATGACAAAAAGGAACAAGCTGAATAGTCCATGCGGAAGCAAAATAGGCTAAGTCCAAAGTACCTAACCTGAAACATCTCGGTCTGACCCGAGTATAAAATACACGGGTCAATCTAGCTAAACAAATCAGTTAGATAAACTGAACAACAATAAACCTGCAAGGTTACGAAGTATAAAAAATATCTCTAGAGGAGATAACACAATCATCTAACAAAAGATGAATCATATGATAACATAACAAGCCTCATATCATCGGCAACTCATAGAAACAAAGGATAAGAATATCCCAAAGCAAACCATAAAGGCAATAACAAATACAAATAAGGTATACAAGTTCCACAAGGTAAACGCTACGCATCATGCGGCTCAAAAAGACCAACACCGAAGGGCGATACCTAGGGAATATACATATGAATGAAACATCAAAAAATTTGCTCGAGCTCAGTACTGTACAAACAAGGATCCATGAGCCCGAAGGCACCAAACCCAATATCACCCATGCGGCTCATAACGACCAACATCGGAAGCGATACTAAAGGGCAACCCAATATCACCCATGCGGCTCATAACGACCAACATCGGAAGCGATACTAAAGGGCAACAAACCCGAAGGCACAAACCCGAAGGCAACAAACCGTAGTGGTAAAGGTCGGAGACCCAGTACTGGACACTACTAACTGGCGGAATGTGTCATAACACTCAAAAAGGAATCCGAAAAGTGGTAACGCGAGTCCCATAACCACTCGTTCGCACTAAACGGTTTACTATCCGTTAGTTAATTTCACACTCAAAGCAGTACAAAGTTCACCTCATATCATCGGTAAACCAAACCCGAAGGTCAAAACGATCAATTTTGTGAGGACCCGAAAATTTCAATCCCGAAATTTCCAGATAGTTAGTGGAAAGAAGAAAGAGAAAGAAGAAAGAGATAGGAGAAGAACAGAAAAGAACCACACGATCTCACATTCGCAGCGGATAAAATATAATATCATATAAATAATAGTTTTACAAGAAGAACTATATCATCACACTTATATCTTTATACATCAGAGTTACATCATTACACAAATACCAGACAATAAAAACTAACTTGTCCCAGATAAATACAGCAAAACACCTCATACGTTCCTGCCATCCAGCTCGTCTCCTGAGCTCCAGAACGTTCTTACCTGAAAATCTGTAATACTCGGTCTGACCCGAGCATTACATCAAAGTAACACCCGGGTCAGGCTGGAAACCAGCGTGAGTAAACCCACCTAACATGGAATACAAAAGCATACAGCTAATATGAACCCGGGTTAACTTATATCAATTTACAAGTTCACAAGTCGTAGTAGACATTACTTATTTCACAGATCAATTTCTAAGTACCAAACTTAGATTAAATGGTCATATTCACTTAATTCGTCCCATTTCAGCCTATTGATTTTATATATCAATTCACAAAGAATCGAAGTGGTTTCGGGTATTAACTAATACCCGACTCCGGTCTCTTCAAATCCAATGTCATCATAACCCAAGTTATTCAATTAAATACAATCCAACTTTAATGACCAGATAACATTTTAACACATCAATTCATAATTGATAGATAATCACATCATCACCATCGATCCAACATATCATATCACAAAGCAATTCATATCATAGATATCAACCAGTCCAGAGCACTCATCATCATTCAATCATTAATAAGCAAGATTGATCACATCATTAATTACATTAATTAATGATCCTCAAATTTCTTTCATTAGTTAATTATTATTAAATTTCATTTAATAATTAACCTTTAACGTAATTACATTCATTAATTATCCACTAATTACTTCACGTGTAATTATACCTCATTAATTACCTGAAGTAATTATACTTAATCTTTAATTAATTATATTTATTAATCACCCATGATTAATCTTATTCTGTAATTAATTACTCTAAATTAATTATTATATAATCATTTATCTTGATTAATTATCTTTTAATTTTCCACATTAATTAAATTAACTAATTCTTTAATCAATTTATTAATCCTTCAATTAAGTACACTAAGTAATTTATCCTTAATTACTTCCATGAAGAAATTTCTCTTTAATTACTTACCTTAAGTAATTAACATTTAAGTAACTCGTTATCCCCTAATTTACTTCATTAAGTAATTATTCCATAATTACTTGAGTTGATAAATTAACCCTTAATCACTTCATAAATAAATTTTTTTAAGTTAATCACATTCAGTTATTAATTCTCAATTAATCTCATTAAGAAATCAATTATCCTCCAATTGATTACATTCAGTTTTATTCTTTAATTACTTATACTATGTAATTAATTTTTCCTTTAATTACTTTAAGAAATTTAAATTCAGCTTGTAAAATCTTAGATAATTAAAATACCCCATATATTTCAATCAATTACTTGATATTATCATAAGAACCAAAACAATCTATTTTCAACATAAAAAAAATTAACTTTACATTCAAATCTCGGAAATTTCACTGGAAAAAAACTTGTTCAATACTTATGGCCTTGTAACTTGTTCATTTCTATTTGAAAAATTAGTTACAAATTTCCTTCCTATTTAAACCTTAAAATCTTAATCAAACCTGACCTCCAAATGAAATTTTCCCGAGCCAATCTTCATATTTCTCGAATAAAACCCGAGACCAGCCTAGCACATTTTCTTGTTTTTAAAGAAAAAAAATAAAATAACCAACCTGGATACACACACGCAACAACCCGAACACTACTTCGAGTTCAAAACTTACCTCCCCAAGACTCGACTCGAACAATCCTCTTCTTCCCAATACAACACCTCAAACCAAAACAACTGATACTCAGGCAACGCGTTCACGTGCACGCCGACGATGATCCACCACGATCACTTCCGACCATCCTAACAACCCACGTTAGGCCATCGCAACTATTTAAATATGGGGATTTATTGCAGACTTTTATTCAAATAACCGCATTATCGTTTTAATTCACTGTTTAACTTGTCCGACCCCTTGATGGCTCAGACAAGAATAATAATTTCCAATAAAATTAAGTCTAGACATAGATCGTTAACTCATTATACGATCAATAACAATTATCAAATACAGTTCACATATCAGGATTTTAATTAACCTTATTTAACCGAGGCATTTTTCTTTTAATCCAAATTGATTTCAAATTAAAGAAATTACAAATCAACTTATCACTAGTTGATAAAATTAACAACCTAATTTATACTAATTTTATTAATTAACATAAGGTTAAAAAAAATTAAGAATTTAATAAATTACTCACCTAAATTATTATGGATGATTTAATTTTCACATTACCCAAAATAAATTATGTCCAAACATTTGGAGTAGAATTATAACGCAAGGGATTTCCTGTTGATTTGGCAATAAAATTGAAGTTTTGAGGAAAATATAAGTTTCATATATTTTCTTACTTTTTCTTTACCTTACTTTGTTTTCTATTTTCCCTGTTTACTTTCTTTATCAAATTCTTACTTCAGCCCATAATAAATCCGGCCCAAGAACTCTCCCACCTTGCCTTCGTTCCTCGTTCATTCCCTCTTAATCCCCTTCATAAACGAGCCTACCACCGTGCATCCATCGTGTCCACGTGCACACCATCGACGACCAGCCTACACTACAACCGACCATCCCCTGACATCACTCATGCCCGCCACTACTCCTTCCATACCTAAGACCCTCTCGCCGCCCTTAATTGAAAAAGAGACCCACTGGCCAAAAACTGGACCATCTGAAGACGAACACACGTCCACTGCCCGGCCTCGCTTTGCCACCTCATCTCCTCATTCATCTCCAAACTCGGCCAACACCTCGCCATGACGCTCTCCTTTCCATTCCCCGCAACCGCACGCTGCACATTCCTCCACGATGTCGCCATTTCAAAAAAACTGTGCAAGACCCCACAGTGACATTTAACCCTAAATCAATCAATCTAACCCCAACCCTTCACCTGAAAATTGTCGTAACATTTTTCTCCGATTCCCCATCATCCCATGCTCCTCCATGCCAAAAGCCTCATCATGACATTAAGACCTTCGCCTGAATTTCAACTTTTTCCCAAACCCGTTCAACTCCAATTTCCCTACTCGATACTTCACTACAAATCTCGAAACGACATTCAAAAATCATCATTTTCAATGACGACTCCATTCATATAAGTAAAGGAAAAAATTTTGATGTTTGAGTTCTGTCATTTATAAATTATCTGCTGTAAAACGAGCCTCTCTCTAAATATACTTCGTGTTAGATCTCAAAACTATTTTTAAAATAAACTACATCTAGAAACGAACAGATTTTTTTTTTGAAATCATGGCCAAAACACATAAAGGGATATTGATTTGTTTTCTAAATATTGATGTTTAACAGTTTTGTTCAAATAAACCTGAAAACAAGAGAAGAAGAAAACATAGTCGATTTTCCCTTGAGTTACAGGTGTTGAAAGTATGTTTATCCCATCTATATAAGCTTTAAATCTCTTAACTCATGATCGCATACAAAAGTATAAGGGTTTATCTAAGTTACATACATATACTTATGGTTACAGGTAAGTAAGGGAGAATAGGTTTTACTCACAATTTCTTATGTAGAGCAGAGAACATGTTTTGATTCATTTCCCAGGCCTTGAGATTTTAAAATTGTTTTGCTGCAGAAATTGAATCCATGAATGCTTCTAATTTGATGTTGAACTGCAAGTTACTTGTTGTTGTTCTGATTTGAATTGCAGTAGAACTCTCATTTAGTTGCAGGTTGAATTGTTGCTGCAGATTTAAATTTTGCTTTTCATTATCTGGTTTGATTTGTGGTTTTTTTTTTGCTTTTGATTCAAATTTTGGGTTTACTTATTTGTTTCTTTCAACTGAGAATAGAAATTGGTTGAAGAAAGAAGAAAGAGTTGCAAAGTTTTATTTTTAAATTGAATTATGTTGTGTTATAAAAATTAAAGAAAAAAAATAAGTTTTAAATAAAGACACTTGTCACTCATATCCCTTAATTAACTTACATGTGTTGTTAGAATGACTTAAGATAATTACACATGTTATTAAGTATTAATAAATTTTTATTTAATTTAAATGTAATTATAAACTTACATATTTATGTTACTTTGTTAGTAAATGCTTACTTATGCATTTAATTTTTTTTTAAAGAAAATACTCTAAAACTAATTATGCTACAAATAAATCTCATAGAGGGATTTTTTTTTTTAAGAAAAATAATCTAAAACATTTATATTTATACATTTTAATTAGTAGAATTTATTTGTTCAATTACAAATTATTATTTTAATAAATTTTAATTCTGCTAATAATCAATTAATTCAGATATCCAAAATCCGGGTTATCACATTCCTTCCCCCTTAGAATCTTTTCGTCCTCGAAAAGGATCGAAGCCAAATTTATTAAAATGCTTAAAATCAGGTAAATTTTCCTTTGATCATTTTTAGATCATCTTTAAAATCTATATATAGTACTATCAAAGTAGTTTTATAAAAATATCATTCTATAACTCGATGTTTCGAAAAGTCCGTCTTTGTTCTCACAGAAATTCGGTCATACGTTGATCAGGCGTAGGACTGAAAATCTATAAGTACTTAGTAGACCCATTTTCAACACCCAGTGAAAATTCTTGAAAAATAATTTTATTTAAAATATTGAAAGCATTTTTGAAAATAGAGGATATATATTTGGTGAGAATGCTCTGGAAATCATCACTCCCATCCATGGTCACAGTTACATTCCAGGTTTACGTTGCCGTCGCAGCAAAACTCCATGTAACTGCAGGCTCTTCGCGGCCTCTCGATTACGCCATGGATCCCACACAACAGATCACAGTTACATCCAGGGTTACGTTGCCGTCACAGCAAAAGTCCATGTAAATGCAGGCTCTCAGCGGCCTCTGATTTTCGCTGTCGAAATGAAACCCCTCCACTCCTACATAGGTCGCAGTCTGCCGATATAAAATCAAATGCGGGCTGTTGGCTCTCAGCGGCACACACGACTTTCGCAATGTTATACCATAGGTCGCAGTTACATCCTGGGTTACGTTGCCGTCGCAGCAAAAGTCCATGTAACTGTTGGCCCTCAGCGGCACACACGACTTTCGCTATGGTATACTCTACTCATAATCCTCAGGAACTAGTTTTGTCCGGACTCCTCACAGGATCAACTTTAGAAACCCCCCCCCCCTTGGGGCTCAAGGCAGCACCACCCGGTGGTACGCCTGAGAAGTTCATTCCAAGGGAGCGCCTTTTCCCCCAGAGCCATCATCAAAACATTTTATACTATGAATATATAGTATCTTTAAATCATACACCTAGTATGATCTCATACAAAGCTCCTTTACAAAATCGATTATTTCAAAATCGATAATTCTCAAACTAGGCTTTCCAAATTCAATATTGATTTTACCCAAAAATCAAAAGCCTTTCCAAATCCATAGGTTCCCAAAACCTTTTTCCAAAATCCTCATATGATCCTTTATTTATATATAGATATATATAAAAAAAATTAAAACTTTGGATCATTTCAAACTTGTATAAAACTCCTTTTATACTTCAAACACTTTCAAAAACTCTTTTCTCTTGGCAAAAGATTCAACAAGGGGAGTTTCGTCTTATAAAACAAAGATATTTAACTTTATTTACTCAAAATCAAATATTCAAATTTGATTACTCCTTTACAAAACCACTTACCATATCACTTATTTCCATAAACAAAATTTCAACCATAGAAATATCCAATTTTCCACTTTACTTCAATATACTTTACAAAATATAATTTTTATTTCAAAAACCATTTCACATTTCTAATCCACAAATTTCCAGTATCAATTTTATTCAAATCCGTACGATGTACACATATCATCCGTACGCTATACCAATCTGATTGCTCACTCGACCACACAATTTCACTTCCGAACTAGTATCGTCCACCCGACTTCCTAGTGCGGACACAGATCTGGTTTCTTGATCAGAAACCGTCATTGTCCTTGCATAGCTTAGCTATGATAGAGAATATCCAGAACCAATCAACAATCCATATCCAGGTTCGCCGTCGAAAATCGAGTGAAAAATCCCAACTCGGATCGATATAATTATCTCGAAATTCCGTGCTTGAATCTGGATCAAATAACTATGCGAATAGAACAACATATGTACACCCTACGTATTTATCTTTATTGGTTATTAGCCAAATTAATTCTCTTTCTATTCACAATTTCCTTTAAATTCTATTCACTTACTCACAATTGCCTTAATCCATTTGGATTATCACCTCTATCCTTATCTCGATTGGGTATTTCACCAAGAACAGTCGAAACTCTATCCAGTTTAAATTTAGAAAATAACTTAAAAAGTTAAAGAAATAGATAAATAGTTGAAAAATATTTACTAGTTTGTAAAATATGTGTAAAATAGTTAAAATAATTATAGAAATTTTAAATAGTTGCAAAATAATAGTAAGATAATAATTAGCTTATAAAACAGTTGGAAAATTGTTAAACAGTTCCCAAAAATAATTGTAAATCAAATATAAGATAGTTTGGCTTTCTAAAAGAAAGGTTGTATATATAATAAATAGCTTGGAAAAATAGGTTTATATTAAAACAATTTATATTAAAAATAGTCCAGAGTCAAAACTGTTCAATTCCCAATCTGTATTCCCAATCAATTCAATTTAAATTCCACTTTCATTTAAATTGACTTAACTCCAATTTAAATAACTTCAATTTCTATTGAAATTGATTCAAACCCAAATCAAGTTGAATTAACCTCAGTTTCTTTCCAAATTTAACTTTATTCAACCATGATCTCAAATTCTTCTAATTCAGATAAATTTCAATTCATTTCAACTCCAGTTTGAATTAATCCCAATTTCAAACTCCATTTCCAAATCAAGTTGAATTATTCTTGATTTCCTTCCAAATTCAATTCAAATTCCATTTGAATTTAAAACTATTCAACTTTAATTACAATTCCAAATTATTCAGATCAATCCAATTCAAATTTTCCATTTGAACTTTATACTTATACATCTTCAATTACAATTTCAATTAATTCAAATCAAATTCAATTTGAACTAATTTCAATCCAAATTCCAAATTATTCACAATTTAAATATTTCCAGTTTCCAGATCTCAATACCTATTTTGAGATCACACAAACTCCCCATTCAGATTAACCATTTAACTTCCCAAGTTAAATTCCAATTCCATCTTGAAAATTTCAAATTAGTTTGATCATTCAAACTTATTTAACTTCATATTAATAATCTTCCTACTTATTAAGTTCAAAAATTTATCACTTTGGGTATCATATCCCATTCCAGATTTAAAACTCAATATTTAGAGTTTATTTCAAACCATCTTTAATATTATGTATATCCACACATATACATTTTAATTTCTTTTACATACCAAGTTATACTTTAAAATTTTAAACCACCTTTGGTTTTTAATTCAAAACAAATTTCTTTTAAATTTTCAAACAACTCTTGTCTGAAATAGGACCTTTTCATTCAAATGCATTAAATAATATTATTTACTATTTCTTTAAATTAATTAGATCATTAATTAATCACATTCGGTAATTAGCTTATTTCTTAATTACCTTCATTAAGTAATTGTCCCTTAAATTACTCATCTCTAGTTACTTCATTAAGTAACTCCCTCTTTATTTATCATTTCCAATTACTATCCATAAATTAATCTTATTAAATAAAGTTTAATTAATTACATAAATTAATTGATTATCCTTATCCTTAAACCCTTCCCAAATTCAAGATTTAATTTTAGTTTGGTTGTATTTCTATTACTTCCTAATTTAATTCAGTAATGTAACAACCAATTGCTTTACTATTTGTTAGAAAGAAATATTGCTTTATATATCAAAATATATTCTTATATAAACCATTTATAATCTTTATATAAGAAAATAACAAGTACGCTCTCTCATATATATACACTAAACTCATTCTAGGGTACCACTTACCCTATTCTTAATGAGTAATCCCGCCAGAGCCAAGGTTCTCGCTTAACCTTCAGCTCTGATACCAAATGTGACGACTCGAAAATTTCGATCCCGAAATTTCCAGATAGTTAGTGAAAAGAAGAAAGAGAAAGAAGAAAGAGATAGAAGAAGAACAGAAAAGAACCACACGATCTCACATTCGTAGCGGATAAAATATAATATCATATAAATAATAGTTTTACAAGAAGAACTATATCATTAAACTTATATCTTTATACATCAGAGTTACATCATTACACAAATACCGGACAATAAAAACTAACTTGTCCCAGATAAATACAGCAAAACACCTCATACGTTCCTGCCATCCAGCTCGTCTCCTGAGCTCCAGAACGTCCTTACCTGAAAATCTGTAACACTCGGTCTGACCCGAGCATTACATCAAAGTAACACCCGGGTCAGGCTGGAAACCAGCGTGAGTAAACCCACCTAACATGGAATACAAAAGCATACATCAAATATGAACCCGGGTTAACTTATATCAATTTACAAGTTCACAAGTCGTAGTAGACATTACTTATTTCACAGATCAATTTCTAAGTACCAAACTTAGATTAAATGGTCATATTCACTTAAATCGTCCCATTTCAGCCTATTGATTTCATATATCAATTCACAAAGAATCGAATTGTTTTCGGGTACTAACTAATACCCGACTTCGGTCTCTTCGAATCCAATGTCATCATAACCCAAGTTATTCAATTAAATACAATCCAACTTTAATTACCAGATAAAATTTTAACATATCAATTCATAATTAATAGATAATCACATCATCACCATCGATCCAACATATCATATCACAAAGCAATTCATATCATAGATATCAACCAGTCCAGAGCACTAATCATCGTTCAATCATTAATAAGCAAGATTGATCACATCATTAATTACATTAATAAATGATCCTCAAATTTCTTTCATTAGTTAATTATTATTAAATTTCATTTAATAATTAACCTTTAACTTAATTACATTCATTAATTATCCACTAATTACTTCACTGTGTAATTATACCTCATTAATTACCTTAAGTAATTTTACTTAATCTTTAATTAATTATATTTATTAACCACCCTTGATTAATCTTATTCTGTAATTAATTACTCTAAATTAATTATTATATAATCATTTATCTTGATTAATTATCTTTTAATTTTCCACATTAATTAAATTAACTAATTCTTTAATCAATTTATTAATCCTTTAATTAAGTACACTAAGTAATTTATCCTTAATTACTTCCATGAAGAAATTTCCCTTTAATTACTTACCTTAAGTAATTAACATTTAAGTAACTCGTTATCCCCTAATTTACTTCATTAATTAATTATTCCATAATTACTTGAGTTGATAAATTAACCCTTAATCACTTCATAAATTAATTTTCCTAAGTTAATCACATTCAGTTATTAATTCTCAATTAATCTCATTAAGAAATCAATTATCCTCCAATTGATTACATTCAGTTTTATTCTTTAATTACTTATACTATATAATTAATTTTTCCTTTAATTACTTTAAGAAATTTAAATTCAGCTTGTAAAATCTTAGATAATTAAAATACCCCATATATTTCAATCAATTACTTGATATTATCATAAGAACCAAAACAATCTATTTTCAACATAAAAAAAATTAACTTTACATTCAAATCTCGGAAATTTCACTGGAAAAAAACTTGTTCAATACTTATGGCCTTGTAACTTGTTCATTTCTATTTGAAAAATTAGTTACAAATTGCCTTCCTATTTAAACCTTAAAATCTTAATCAAACCTGACCTCCAAATGAAATTTTCCCGAGCCAATCTTCATATTTCTCGAATAAAACCAGAGATCACCCTCGCACATTTTCTTGTTTTTAAAGAAAAAAATAAAATAACCAACCTGGATACACACACGCAACAACCCGAACACTACTTCGAGTTCAAAACTTACATCCCCAAGACTCGACTCGAACAATCCTCTTCTTCCCAATACAACACCTCAAACCAAAACAACTGATACTCAGGCAACGCGTTCACGTGCACGCCGATGATGATCCACCGCGATCACTTCCGACCATCCTAACAACCCACGTTAGGCCATCGCAACTATTTAAATATAGGGATTTATTGCAGACTTTTATTCAATTAACTGCATTATCGTTTTAATTCACTGTTTAACTTGTCCGACCCCTTGATGGCTCAGACAAGAATAATAATATCCAATAAAATTAAGTCTAGACATAGATCGTTAACTCATTATACGATCAATAAAAATTATCAAATACAGTTCACATATCAGGATTTTAATTAACCTTATTTAACCGAGGCATTTTTCTTTTAATCCAAATTGATTTCAAATTAAAGAAATTACAAATCAATTTATCACTAGTTAATAAAATTAACAACCTAATTTATACTAATTTTATTAATTAACATAAGGTTAAAAAAAATTAAGAATTTAATAAATTACTCACCTAAATTATGATGGATGATTTAATTTTCACATTACCCAAAATAAATTATGTCCAAACATTTGGAGTAGAATTATAACGCGAGGGATTTCCTGTTGATTTGGCAATAAAATTGAAGTTTTGAAGAAAATATAAGTTTCATATATTTTCTTACTTTTTCTTTACCATACTTTGTTTTCTATTTTCCCTGTTTACTTTCTTTATCAAATTCTTACTTCAGCCCATAATAAATCCGGCCCAAGAACTCTCCCCCCTTGCCTTCGTTCCTCGTTCATTCCCTCTTAACCCCCTTCATAAACGAGCCTACCACCGTGCATCCATCGTGTGCACGTGCACACCATCGACGAACAACCTACACTACAACCGACCATCCCCTGACATCACTCATGCCCGCCACAACTCCTTCCATACCTAAGACCCTCTCTCCGCCCTTAATAGAAAAAGAGACCTACTGGCCAAAAACTAGACCATCTAAAGACGAACACACGTCCATTGCCCGGCCTCGCCTCGCCACCTCGTCTCCTCATTCATCTCCAAACTCGGCCAACACCTCGCCATGACCCTCTCCTTTCCATTCCCCACAACTGCACGCTGCACATTCCTCCACGATGTCGCCATTTCCCAAAAACTGTGCAAGACCCCAAAGTGACATTTAACCCTAAATCAATCAATCTAACCCCAACCCTTCACCTGAAAATTGCCGTAACATTTTTCTCTGATTCCCCATCATCCCTTGCTCCTCCATGCCAAAAGCCTCGTCATGACATCAAGACCTTCGCCTGAATTTCAACTTTTTCCCAAACCCGTTCAACTCTAATTTCCGTACTCGATACTTCACTAAAAATCTCGAAACCACATTCAAAAATCATCATTTTCAATGACGACTCCGTTCATATAAGTAAAGGCCAAAATTTTGATGTTTGAGTTCTGTCATTTATAAATTATCTGCTGTAAAACGAGCCTCTCTCTAAATATACTTCGTGTTAGATCTCGAAACGATTTTTAAAATAAACTACATCTAGAAACGAACAGATTTTTTTTTTGAAATCATGGCGAAAACACATAAAGGGATATTGATTTGTTTTCTAAAGATTGATGTTTAACAGTTTTGTTCAAATAAACCTGAAAACAAGAGAAGAAGAAAACACAGTCGATTTTTCCTTGAGTTGTAGGTGTTGAAAGTATGTTTATCCCATCTATATAAGCTTTAAATCTCTTAACTCATGATCGCATACAAAAGTATCAGGGTTTATGTAAGTTACATACATATACTTATGGTTACAGGTAAGTAAGGGAGAATAGGTTTTACTCACAATTTCTTATGCAGAGCAGAGAACATGTTTTGATTCATTTCCCAGGCCTTGAGATTTTAAAATTGTTTTGCTGCAGAATTTGAATCCATGCATGCTTCTAATTTGATGTTGAACTGCAAGTTACTTGTTGTTGTTCTGATTTGAATTGCAGTAGAACTGTCAATTAGTTGCAGGTTGAATTGTTGCAGCAGATTTAAATTTTTCTTTTCATTATCAGGTTTTGGTTTGTGGTTTTTTTTCTTTTGATTCAAATTTTGGGTTTACTTATTTGTTTCTTTCAACTGAGAATAGAAATTAGTTGAAGAAAGAAGAAAGAGTTGCAAAGTTTTATTTTTAAATTGAATTATGTTGTGTTATAAAAATTAAAGAAAAAAATATAAGTTTTAAATAAAGACACTTGTCACTCATATCCCTTAATTAACTTACATGTGTTGTTAGAATGACTTAAGATAATTACACATGTTATTAAGTATTAATAAATTTTTATTTAATTTAAATTGAATTATAAACTTACATATTTATGTTACTTTGTTAGTAAATGCTTACTTATGTATTTAATTTTTTTTTTAAAGAAAATGCTCTAAAACTAATTATGCTACAAATAAACCTCATACAGGGAATTTTTTTTTAAAAAAAATAATCTAAAACATTTATATTTATACATTTTCATTAGTAGAATTTATTTGTTCAATTACAAATTATTATTTTAATAAATTTTAATTCTGCTAATAATCAATTAATTCAGATATCCAAAATCCGGGTTATCACAAATTGAATAGGTCGGGGATTAATCGAAAAGATAAACGCACAGATTCATGGTCCGTGTTTTGCCCAACCATTTAATCACCCTTCCACTTCGCTCGAAGTGCGAAATTGTGTGTGTGCTTTTAAATAGAATTTATAAATCGAAGAAGCGAAGTTTTAATATGATTTGAAGAAATCATTTATAAAACCCGTGAATGAAGTCAAAAAGGAATCATCAAGGTCAAATATGCATAAACAACTAATTGGAATCAACAAGCGTCGATCAAATTTGGAAAACTAAACGAATAAGTCAATTTTGGTAAAAACAGTATATTTAGACGTCTGAAAGAATGGATTCAGACGTCTGAATCTGGAATTAAATTTCTTTTTCAAAAGAGAATTCAGACGTCTGAACTCAAATTTTCAGACGTCTGAAATAGGCAATATCTTTCCTATTTCCTATCTGGTTAAAATTTAGCCAATTCAGACGTTTGGAATATAATTTCAAACATCTGAATCTGGGGATGAAAATGTTCCCCAGAACAATATTCAGACGTCTGAAATTAGGGTTTCAGACATCTGAAAGATGATGGTCAGGCATTTCCTGAACCTAGGCCAACAATGGCCAAACAAATCGAAAGCAATCGGATGTGTGTTGATTATGGGCTTACGTCAAACGACTAGCCAACCTTAACGACACACCCAAACACTTCGAACAACATAAACATCAACCATATAAGATTTTTTCATAGATTTGGCTTAAAAAATCATAATTTGGCAATTTCACCAAAGCAAACCAAATCGAAAGCAAATGAACATATGAATAATTGTTAGGTATTTATACCTAACATCAATGATACCAAAAGAAGTAGATGTTAGTTCAAAACTCACCTTTGATTCAAAACAAGAATAGAGAAGCTCAATAGCAAAGAAAACAACCAGCCACTCTCCACTTCAACTCTACTAGCTTCAATCTAAGATCAAAACAAGTATTTTCCTAAGTTAGGTTTAGGAAATTTCTGAGATTAAAGAGAGAAAGAGATAGAGAAGATGAAGAGGAGGCTTACCAATGGCTTTACTTTGATTTTGGAGCAAGAATTCAATGTTGCAAGAAGAACTAGGGCTTGCAATTTCTATTTCCTCTTCCCTTCCACCATTTTCAGTTTTTGCTTTAGTTTAGAAGAGTGGAATGAGAGAATGGAGAGGAGAGGGCTGAGTTAGGGGTTTAAACTAACAAATGGGCTGATCCCAAACCCAAAACTCAATTAGAAAAAGTTGCACAGTTCAACTTACTCCAAACATATCAAAGCTTATACTTAAAAAGATCGCAAATGCCATTTTGGAACCAATGGAGGTGGTTTCGAGTTCCAATTCAGCCATTTGCAAAAAGTAACTTTTCGGACCTAAATCCGACTAATGACGCTATATTTAAATAAAACTTTTAAATATAAAATCGTTAAATATGCGGGTTGTTACAGATCTCCCCTCCTTACAAAATTGCGTCCCCGCAATTCCTAGAGACGATACTTGTAACAACTACATACATACAACATTCAAAAGAAAAGAAAATAAGCTTGAGATGAAAAGATATACTCACCGTTCTCATGCAAAGATAAAAAACCCGGATAAGGTCGCCCAATAAACTCTCTGGTTTCCCAAGTACAGTCGTGGGGAATAGCGGACCATTGAACTTTAACGAGCGGCACGTCCTTGTTCCGAAGGTGTCGCACCTCCGTGTCAAGTACACGAATAGGCTGCTGTACAATAGATAAGTCCGGTGAGATCTCAAGCTCAAGCAAATCAGGAGAATCTATAATAGAATCCGACTCCCGAAGACACTTTCGAAGTTGCGAGACGTGAAACACGTCATGAATGCCAGACAAATGAGTAGGAAGTGAAACTCTATAAGCCACAGGGCCAATACGTTCAGTAATAGAAAATGGTCCTATATAGCGAGGAGCCAATTTCCCAGTCGTACTGAAACGCATAACCCCTTTCAAAGGAGAAACACGAATAAAAACAAGATCACCAATCGAGAACTCGAGAGGCTTCCTACGGTTATCAGCGTAGGATTTCTGGCGACTCTGTGCCTCTTTCATTCTCAACTGGATAAGATCAATCTTCTCGGAAGAATCACGAACAAAATCTAGACCAAGAATAAGCTTCTCTCCAGATTCCAAACAACAAGAAGGTGATCGACATGGCCTTCCATATAAAGCTTCGAAAGGAGCCATACCGATACTAGACTGAAAACTATTGTTGTAGGAGAACTCTACAAGAGGTAGGTGATCCTCCCAACAACCACCGAAATCAAAAAAACAAATACGGAGAATATCTTCCAAGATACGATTCACCCGTTCAGTCTGTCCATCAGACTGCGGATGATAAGCTGTACTAAAATTAAGCTTTGTTCCCAAAGCTTGCTGAAGACTCTGCTAAAAATGACTCGTGAATAAAGGATCACGATCACTCACAATAGAACTAGGAACACCATGAAGTCTCATGATTTCCTTGACATACAACTTAGCCAAATGCGAAGCAGTCCTATTAGACTTAATAGGGACAAAATGAGCAGACTTGGTGAGGCGATCAACAATAACCCAAATGCTAGAATGGCCCGATCTCGAACGAGGTAGGCCGTCAATGAAATCCATAGAAATCTGATCCCATTTCCACAATAGAATCTCAAGAGGCCGAAGAAGACCCGAAGGACGCTGATATTTGGCCTTAAAGCGCTGACAAGTTATGCAATTACTCACATAACCCGCCACATCGCCTTTCATGCCTTTCAAATAATAAAGACGACGCATATCGGCATACATCTTACTACTACCAGGATGAATGGTATACCTAGAAGGGTGACAATCATCGAGAATGTCATGACTAAGTGCAAAATCAGAAGGCACAAAAAGACGGTTCTTCTTGCGAAGACACCCATGAGAATCAATGCTGAAATCCCGCAACGCCTCATCACAGGATCCAGACTCACAAAGCTGAATAAGATGCAACAAATCAGGAGCACGCCGCTGAGAATCGGCAATACGATCCAATAAAATAGGTCGAGCTCCCAAACTAAATAATAGAATAGGAGTATCAAAAGATGAACCTCGATCGCGAATTTCACAAAAACATAGAGTCTCAAGAATATCCCATTTGGCAAGCATCATAGAAATAACAGCCGAATGGTAACATACCAAAATTCAACAATTTATAAATTACAAATGTAGAACTTTTATGATAAAATATTTGAAAAGTTCAAATTATAAAATAAAGAATAAATAAATAGATGATGATGTAGATGAATAAGAATTTCAAATTTATTTTAAGTTTGAAAATTTTGAATCATTAAAAGTTTTTAATCATTTAAACTAATTTTTATTCATATATATAAATATACATGTGCATGTGTGCATACATAGGTAGATTTGAATTTATATATTGAATTGATTTTCAATTTGAATTTGAATTTTAAAATGAAGTGTTTAGTAAAATAATTTGCATTTATATACACATATCTATAGGAATTATTTAATATGTATTAAAAATTCAAGACACTTTATTTTAATAATATGTATTAACATAAAAACCAATGTCTTTAATAAAAAGAAAAGGTGTAAGTACAAATACAAGTTTAATGGGGTAAAATACTTTGTTAATAAAAGAAGAAATTTTTTTGTTACAAGTGTTAAATTGAGAATTAACATAGTGACAAGTGTAATTCAATAAAAGAAGAAAAGTAACAAGTGTCCTTTCTTTTCTTAAGTATTTTTTTTATTTAAGCAAACAAACTTATACAATAACTTTCTATAAATTGTAAGGAAAAATATAATAAAGATCAAAGCTTTAAATCTACTTTAGATTTCTAGTTGTAGAAATAAAAAGGAAAGACTCCTCTGTTACAAATTCAAAAGTATTTAAATTTCAAAATCAAGTAGAAAAGAATTGCCAGCATCATCTCTGTTTTGTAAGAACATCAGGGAACTCTTTTGAAAAAAAGGTGAGTAAACTCTGTTTTCTTTTAATCATATGTTGCTGTGAGTAAACCTATGTTGTTTAAACTCTTTTGTGCCTTGAACTCCTGCATGAAGGTGATAGCTTTGAACTGAGTGAATGGTATGATTGTGTTTTGATTTCCCTGGAAAACATTGTTTTTCTGTCTCTGTCTTCCTGTAACACTTTAGTTTCAGTGAAAAATTCCTCTTCTTAAGCAACAAATATATGATGCAAATAAATCACTTTGTTGATGTTGCTTTGCCTATCTGTATGTATATAGGGTTTGTACCTTCCTGTTATTAGTTTCTAAAACCTTAGTTCTTAGTTCAACCCCTCTGTTTTTCTTCCTGGAAACAAACACCCCAAAATCTGATACCTATGGAATATGGATGAATTCAACTAGTTCTGCATGCTCCAAATTATGTTTGTATGATTGCTTAAAATTGTGGAACATACTTACATGAGTAAAGAGGCTGGGTCTTGGTGAGAATCAGGAAATACTGATTTTCCAGGCTCACAGGCCATTTCATTTGTTTAAAAATCATTCCCCATCTCTCTGAATCATATCAGACAATTTCTTCTAAACAAAAGATGTTCGTTTTAACAGTATTCAACCCCTAAAAATAATTTAAAGTTAAACCATAGCAAAGACTTCAAGAAATCTGGAAGTTACAGGAAAAGGCTCAAATATAATAAAATTCCAGTATCAAAATTTATTGATTCAGGATTATCACTTGAACTCATTTTGGAAACCATGATTTTTAAGACTAGAATCAGAATTTTTTTTACAGTATTGAATTAGAAATTTGGAAATAAATATAAATTCGTTTTTGGGCAATTTCGTTCGACCTATGTGATCGGGGGCATCTTGGCTTCATCTGGAGATGGGTGAGTGACCGGAAAGACAGGGAAAAATGGTCAGGGAGGTGCCTGACCATCGTGGCGTCGGTGGTAAATAGGTTTAGGTTCCTAAACCTAGTTTTAGTCTTGGTTGAATAATGGGTCGCTAATGATTCTCGGGTGCATCGAGTTCGAGGAGATTCTAAGGATAGCTTGGTGGGTGATTGGAGATGGTGTAGACACGGTGGTGCGAGACCAGGTGGTCGGCGTTGCATGGTCGGGGTGGTTTTAGTTGAGCAGTGGATTTCCAGTTCGACCTCTGATAGCTAAATTTTGATTTGAGGGGAGATAGGGCATGTCGATGATTGGTGATGGTTGTTGGGTTGATGGTTGACGTGTGAGAATGTTCGCCAGTGGTCGGAGTTGCCTCCGGTGCTGGTGCACGTGCACGTGGCTATAGTGGTATGTCAGTGTGATGGGTTAGGAAGGACGAGGAGCAAACTCGAAGCATGGCACGAGGGAAATAGGTGAAAACTCAAAGGTGTACTCGGGTCAAATAAGCATGGTATCGGGTTGGTTTTGTACTTAACCAAATTTTTTAAAAAATTGAGTCACTCGTGTTGAATTTTAGAGAACCCGAAGAAAGTAGGAAGAATTCTCGGGGAAGACTCGAAGGGAATTCAGGGAAAGTCAGAAAACAGGGAATTTTGCCAAATGAAAACAAAAAAAATTCAAAAATTTTAAAAATTTTAAAATTCATATTTTAAAAGATGGTTTTGATTTATATTTAAAACAACTTAATGTTAAGTAAGATATTTTTCTTTTAAGTAAATTAATTTAAATTAATTCTTGTCAAATTATTTATTAAAAGAAAATTTTGTTATGAAATGTAAAAAAAAATGGTGTTAAAGATTAAATGATTTATTTAAAATAAATTATTTAAATTAATTTCTTAATATTCAATGATTATTTAGGGATTAACTTATTAAGATAATTAATTGGGGGAAATAATAAATTAATGAGAGTAATTAGGACTTAATTTATGAACAATTAAGAATAATTTATTAGGGTAATTAATTAAGTGATGAGTTAATTATGAAGATAATAAAAGATTTGATTTATTTTAAATAAGGATAAAAAACCATTGATTAAAGATAATTAATGAAATTAAATATATGATTAGTTGGTTTAAATCACACAATTAAGCTATCTTAGCGGGACATGATCGATAACTATCGTGTAATATATTTGGTGGACATCTTTGATTTTATTTGTGATGCTTTGTGATTTAAATTCTTTATGCCAAGCTATACTATCTGTGATTTGTGATTTGTTCCTATATGTTTGTGAAACCCCTTCTGCCCGTAAAACGGCATTTAAACTTCGATGCGACAGGGAGTCGGATTTCAGTTTGTTATCCGAAAACCACATCGAACCTTGAAAGTGAACCTTTGTGATTGATATACCCACATGTTTTAAATTTGAGTGCTCACTATTCGGATTAGCCGGGAGAGGAACTTTGTGTCGTATAACCCATTTCGAATAGTGATTCGACGAATGGATTGCATTTGAAGACCGGTGGTGAAGACCGGGTGTCTCCGAAAACGATAGGATAACCTATCGATTGTCTCTGCACTGAGTTGCTCAAGTATAGGGATTCCCTAAGTGATGGGAAGTCCGATCAAGATTGCAGACGCCCGGATTTGCAAGGACTTCTTCCTTTATGGACGAAGTGCCTTCCGTTCTGTTCGAACCCGGAACAGACTTGTATGGTCGTGTGTCTGACACTACACTTGAGATATAAAGCCAATTTCTTTCAAATACATATCTGTTGGTGGCGGAGAATTTATTCTCTTAGCTTAACACCCTTCTCTGAGACATACGAGCTCAGAGGTTATGTAGTTGAAGTTATCAGCGATATACTCCCAATTTTGTAGTGTGGCACGCTAAGTGCTGCTGTGTATTGATGATCATTTGTTGATCATTAGATGATCAAAGCATGACTTTTGTAAAAAGCATAGCTTTGTGGACGAGACTTCGTCGTACCTCACAACCCGGTAATGGTCGAAACAGGAAAGATGCAGCAAGGTTATTGGGGGTAGCGCCCTTTAGGGTATGTGCATTTCCTTCTGGATAGAAGTGGTATCATGGTATGGAGCCCAGATACTTAACTTATGTGGATATCGCAAATATATATATATTCCTTTGTGATTGATGTTGGGTCCCCGGATAAAGGTTGGTTACAACCGGGGAATGGCATACTCGTGTCAGTAGTTACCTAGTTATAGAGGTAACCCGACCTTTTGTTGGCAGAGATCCGGTTAGGTTCTCGGGACGTCCCTCCAGAGGCGTACCCATGTGGTCCAGGAAGTTCCTTAGCCTAACCATTTGTTGGAAATCTAATTACCAATACGAACCTAGTACGGTTTTAGTTGTATTACCTGCCATTTACTTATGGTGGTCACCGCTGTTTAGATGGTACCTATAGTAGGCATAGTACGAAATGTCTATGCTGGCTAAGATTAATATTATATTTTTGAAATGTTTTTCTACACTATGCACTAGTAATAATATCAACGAATTTTTCCCGTATCAAGCATTTTTGACTGTCATAAGGGGAAACCTTCCCCAAATCTGCGTTTGCATTGTGTGTGAGGCGGGAGGCCTTATGGCAGTTTCATTTTCAAAAAAAAAAACATTGCGAACTTCTTTCAAATCCTTTTGTTTGTTTTAAATTTAAAATAAACTGCTTTTATTTTCAAAGCAACTGTTTTGTTTACTCATACCAGTCCCATGACTGACTCGGACTTTATTGTTTCCTTTCTAAACTCTGGGTGCCCATAATTTCCACACAGGCAGCCTAGTAGCAGGCTTCTGTGTTTTGGTACGAGCTGGATCTTGGAGTTGTATGTTTTGGAGACTACTAGTCTTGAAGGTTTATCTTGGAGATATTTTGGAAACTTTTGGATCTCGAGGTTCTCAGTTTGGAAGTTAATTATTGATTTATCTCCTTGAAGACATCCTTGGGATGATCACATGTTGTCCTTTTGTGATGGTCTATTTTTGGAGTTGTGTTGTATATGTATATAAATATTCTGATGTTTGTGATGTTGTATCTGGGATATTGATGTTGGCAGTTATATTTTCCGCTGTTTATTATTCATCTAATTGTTGTTATAAGCTCCATCCGAACTGAAATTCGACGTTTGAATCTCCGGCAGTCGAATACAAGTGAGGTATTTGATGTCGATTTTTGAACGCTGAACTTTGGGTCGTGACAAGTGGTATCAGAGCTAAAGGTTGAGTAAGAACTTTAGCTACGGAGTATAACACATTGGATGGCTCATTAGAGATAGGGTGAAGTATACCCTAGAATGAGTATAAACCGAGACTGAAACCCAAAATTTTCTTAGTCTATTCTCTTTAACTGCTGATATTCCTTAAGATATCTCGTATGAATTTCTGAATCAAGTTTCTTACTAATTACAGATAATAAGAATGAGTGGGCGAAGAGGTAGAACTAGGAGTCAGGGAAATGCGACAACAGCTAGTCAAGTTTCTCCTTCAGCGGAAGCAGTTGTGCCTACTCAACCTCAGCCAAATCTGGCTGATTTGCATAAGAGTTTCTCAAGACTGGGTGGTAGGCCTTTTACTGGCAAAGAATCAATTATTGAGGCCCAGACTTGGATAAGATCATGTGAAAAGATTTTTAAGGGGCTTAAGCTGCAGGATGATCAAATGCGTCTAATTGCTTCTTGGCAGTTACAAAATGAAGCTTCAGCTTGGTGGGAAACGGTCACAATAGATGAATCTGATGAAGAGTTTTCTTGGAATCCATTCAAAGGGGTATTCGAAAAGCGATATTTGCCATCGGCAGGAATTTCACGAATGTATCAAGAGTTTCTAGACTTAAAGCAATGAGCCTTATCTTTTGAAGAATACTTAAACAAATTCAATGAATTATCCCGTTTCGGACCGGAGTTAGTGAATACGCCTTTAAAGAAAAATGAAAAATTTATTCGCGGGATGAACAAGAAATTTCACGAAAGGATGACCGCGCACATTAAAGGATCTTTCTCTGATCTTATCGATATGGGATATCGGTATGCCTCCTTGGATATACAAGAGATCCCAAGGGAAAGCGGAAATTCCAGTAATCAGAATTGGAAGAAGAGAAAGTTTGGGGGTAAGAAGCCACATCAAGGCAAGGACAAGAGGAACAACCAAGGGAATTCGGCCAGAAATGTGACCTGTTACGATTGCCAAGAAAAGGGGCATTATTAAAACAACTGCAAGAACCCGAAGAAGCAAGTTAAGAAGGAACAACCTGCGAAGAATAATCAAGGAGTTAGAGAATGCTACAATTGCCACAAACCTGGACATATTGTTAAGGATTGCCCAGTGTTGAAACAAGCAAAGGTGGCAAACGTATATGCAATAAAGGAAGACCCATCGACTTCAAAAGCAGATAAGGGAAAAGGTGTTTTAGAAGGTAACCTTACTATTTGTGATAAAGTTGTTAGAGTTTTATTTGACACGGGAGCTTCACATAGTTTTATCTCCCAACAAACCGTAAATGAATTAGGACTTAAAACTGAATTTGTTGACAACCCTATTTGCGTGAAAAATCCAGTTGGAGGTCCCGCAAATCATTGTTTGTATTATAAGAAAGTCCCTATTTCATATGCTTGCTATCAATTTCCTATTAATCTTTATATCCTCGAATTTAATGAATTTGAAATCTTACTTGGAATGAACTGGTTATCGAGATACGAAGCTAAATTAGATTGTAATGATCGGACAATTTTAGTCAAAACAAACCTTGAAAATTTTGTTGAAATCTCTTGTGAGGATCCAAGTCCAAAGAGAGATAAATTAATGTATACTTTGGGATATCCTGAAACCAGTTTGGAGTCTATACCCGTTGTTCGGGAGTTTTCCGACGTATTTGAAGAAGTAAAATCCTTACCTCCACACAGAGAAATAGAATTCCGAATTGATTTAGTACCCAATGCCCGTCCTGTCGTACACGCAAGTCGCAGGATGGCACCTAAGAAAAGAATTGAATTAGTCAATCAGACTCGAGATTTGTTAGAAAAAGGATTGATTCGCCCTAGTGTTTCCGAATGGGGTTCAGCCGTCGTATTCGTGGCTAAATCAGACGGATCTTTGAGATTGTGTGTGGATTACCGCGATCTCAATAAACAAACTCTCAAAAACAAATTTCCTTTACCTAGAATTGATGATCTATTCGATCAACTTCATGGCGTCCGATTCTTTTCTAAAATGGATTTAGCTCAAGGATTCCATCAACTGCGGATAGCCGAAGATTGTGTTTATTTAACAGCCTTCAGGGGTCCTAACATGTTCTACGAATGGTTAGTCATGCCTTTCGGACTAACCAACGCTCCTGCGTATTTCGTAGATTTAATGACACGTGTGTTTCGAGAAGTACTGAACAAGTTTGTCCTGGTATTTATTGATGATATCTTGATTTATTCCAAAACCGAAGAAGAACACGCTGAACATCTCAGAATTGTTTTGGAAATATTGAGAAGGAATGTCTTATTCGCTAAATTTTCTAAATGTCACTTTTGGGTCAAGGAAGAGAGATATCTTGGTCATATCGTTAATGAAGAAGGGATTTCTGTTGATCCAAGCAAAATTTCAGCAATTCTGGACTGGAAGCGACCCACTATTCCTAGAGAAGTTCGAAGTTTTCTAGGTTTAGCAAGATATTATAGAAAGTTTGTCCGGGATTTTTCTAAGTTGGTCAGTCCACTGACTAAGCTGACGATGAAAAATGCTAAATTCAATTGGACTCCAAAATGTGACGAAGCTTTTCAGGAATTAAAAAGGAGATTAACTACCGCTCCCATTCTCGCTACTGTTAACGGGAACCAAGGGTTATCTGTCTATACTGATGCTTGTGGAGACGGTTTGGGTGCAGTGCTAATGCAAAATGGAAAAGTAATTGCCTACGCGAGTAGACAATTACGACCGCATGAGAAAAATTATCCAACACATGATTTGGAACTTTTAGCGGTTATTTTCGCTCTGAAAATCTGGCGACACTATCTTCTGGGTGAAAAATTTGAACTATTCACCGATTACAAATCTTTAAAGTATCTCTTCACCTAGAAAGATTTAAATCTACGGCAACAACGATGGTTAGAATTTCTAGCGTCATATGACCTAGATATTCTGTATACCCCTGGTAAAGCCAATGTGGTTGCCGATGCTTTGAGTAGAAAGAACGCTATTCTAGCTCATCTTGTTATCACTCCTACCCTTCTCAAAAAGATTTCGAGGCAGCAAAAAGAAGATGGGTTTCTTCGGGGAATTTATAAAAGGATATGCCAAGGTGAAGATGCTAGTTTCGAGATGGATAGTAGAGGAATTATAAGATTGAAAGGAAGAATTTGTGTCCCTGATATCCCAGAATTAAAGCGTGAAGTTTTTGATGAATGCCATAAGTCAAAACTTAGTATCCATCCGAGAGTATATAAAATGTATAAAGATATTAAAAGTACCTTCTGGTGGAAGACAATGAAGAGAGATATATCCATATATGTGAGTCGATGTGCTACCTGTCAGCAAATTAAAAGCGACCAGAAGAAGATGGCAGGTTTACTCCAGCCTTTGGAAGTGCCAAAATGGAAATGGGATCAGGTATCAATGGATTTTATTGACGGATTTCCACGAACCAAGAAGGGAAATGAAGCAATTTGGGTTATAGTGGACCGTCTAACCAAAACTGCCCACTTCATTCCAGTAAAATCCAATCGGACAACAGCAAGTTTAGCTGAGCTATATATCAAAGAGATTGTCCGTCTCCATGGTATACCGAGTAGTATAGTAAGTGATCGTGACCCGATCTTTACTAGTAGATTTTGGGAAGCATTTCAGGACACGTTGGGTACAAAGCTTAATTTCAGTACTGCTTATCATCCACAATCGGATGGGCAGAATGAAAGGATAAATCGAATATTAGAGGATCTTTTACGAGCTTGTATTCTCGACTTTGGTGGTTCTTGGGAAGACTATCTACATTTGGTCGAATTTTCATATAATAACAGCCATCAAGCCAGTATCGAAATGGCTCCTTTTGAGGCTCTATATGGTCGACCGTGTCGATCACTGGCATGCTGGATTGAATCCGGTGATAGACTGGTTCTTAGACCGGACATGATTAAGGAAGCCACTGAAAAGGTCGATTTTATCCGAAAAAAGTTAATAACTTCTCAGAGTCGCCAGAAAAGTTATTACGACCGTAGAAGGAGAGCTTTGGAATTTCAAGTTGGAGATTCTGTTTTCTTGAAAGTATCTCCAATGCGGGGTGTGTTAAGATTTGGGAAAACCGGTAAGTTGGCACCGCGATACATTGGTCCTTTTCCTATTTTGGAAAGGATTGGTCCTCTAGCATATCGAGTGCAACTACCTAACTGGTTATCCGACGTACACGATGTATTTCACGTTTCGCATCTTCGAAAGTACGTACCCGATCTAGACAGTATTATCGAAGAAGCAGCACAACAAGATATAGAGATCACACCAAATTTATCAGTTAAAAGAGAACCAATTAAGACTGTGGATCGAGACAAAAAGCAATTAAGGAACAAAATTGTGAAGCTGGTTAAAGTGCAATGGAGCGGAGATCCAAAGGACTGTACATGGGAGACAGAAGACAGTATGCAAAAGTCTTATCCCAAATGCAGGGTGGATATCTCGGCTTAAATTGGTAATCCATTTCTTTATTCTTTTCTGAATTCGTATATTCTTTGATTACTTTTCTCTCTCTTTCAAATTTCGAGGACGAAATTTTCTTAAGGGGGGAAATCTGTAACATACCAAAATTCAACAATTTATAAGTTACAAATGTAGAACTTTTATGATAAAATATTTGAAAAGTTCAAATTATAAAATAAAGAATAAATAAATAGATGATGATGTAGATGGATAAGAATTTCAAATTTCTTTTAAGTTTGAAAATTTTGAATCATTAAAAGTTTTTAATCATTGAATCTAACTTTTATCATATATATAAATATACATGTGTATGTGTACATACGTAGGTAGATTTGAATTTATATATTGAATTGATTTTCAATTTGAATTTGAATTTTAAAAAGAAGTGTTTAGTAAAATAATTTGCATTTATATACACATATCTATAGGAATTATTTAATATGTATTAAAAATTCAAGACACTTTCTTTTAATAATATGTATTAACTTAAAAACCAATGTCTTTAATAAAAAGAAAAGGTGTAAGTACAAATACAAGTTTAATGGGCTAAAATACTTTGTTAATAAAAGAAGAAAAAAATTTGTTACAAGTGTTAAATTGAGAATTAACATAGTGACAAGTGTAGTTCAATAAAAGAAGAAAAGTAACAAGTGTCCTTTCTTTTCTGAAGTATTTTTTTTTATTTATGCAAACAAACTTATACAATAACTTTCTATAAATTGTAAGGAAAAATAAAATAAAGATCAAAGCTTTAAATCTACTTTAGGTTTCTAGTTGTAGAAATAAAAAGGAAAGACTCCTCTGTTACAAATTCAAAACTATTTAAATTTCAAAATCCAGTAGAAAAGAATTGCCAGCATCATCTCTGTTTTGTAAGAACATCAGGGAACTCTTTTGAAAAAAAGGTGAGTAAACTCTGTTTTCTTTTAATCATATGTTGCTGTCAGTAAACCTATGTTGTTTAAACTCTTTTGTGCCTTGAACTCCTGTATGAAGGTGATAGTTTTGAACTGAGTAAATGGTATGATTGTGTTGTGATTTCCCAGGAAAACATTTTTTTCTGTCTCTGTCTTCCTGTAACACTTTAGTTACAGTGAAAAATTCCTCTTCTTAAGCAACAAATATATGATGCAAATAAATCACTTTGTTGATGTTGCTTTGCCTATCTGTATGTATATAGGGTTTGTACCTTCCTGTTATTAGTTTCTAAAACCTTAGTTCTTAGTTCAACCCCTCTGTTTTTCTTCCTGGAAACAAACACCCCAAAATCTGATACCTATAGAATATGGATGAATTCAACTAGTTCTGCATGCTTCAAATTATGTTTGTATGATTGCTTAAAATTGTGGAACATACTTACGTGAGTAAAGAGGCTGGGTCTTGGTGAAAATCAGGAAATACTGATTTTCTAGGCTCACAGGCCATTTCATTTGTTTAAAAATCATTCCCCATCTCTCTGAATCATATCAGACAATTTCTTCTAAACAAAAGATGTTCATTTTAACAGTATTCAACCCCTAAAAATAATTTAAAGTTAAACCATAGCAAAGACTTCAAGAAATCTGGAAGTTACAGGAAAAGGCTCAAATATAATAAAATTCCAGTATCAAAATTTATTGATTCAGGATTATCACTTGAACTCATTTTGGAAACCATGATTTTTAAGACTAGAATCAAATTTTTTTTTAGAGTATTGAATTATAAATTTAGAAATAAATATAAATTTGTTTTCGGGCAATTTCGTTCGACCTATGTGATCTGGGGCATCTTGGCTTCATCTGGAGATGGGTGAGTGACCGGAAAGACAGGGAAAAATGGTCAGGGAGGTGCCTGACCATCGTGGCATCGGTGGTAAATAGGTTTAGGTTCCTAAACCTAGTTTTAGTCTTGGTTGAATAATGGGTCGCTAATGATTCTCGGGTGCATCGAGTTCGAGGAGATTCTATGGATAGCTTGGTGGGTGATTGGAGATGGTGTAGACACGGTGGTGCGAGACCAGGTGGTCGGCGTTCCGTGGTCAGGGTGGTTTTAGTTGAGCAGTGGATTTCCAGTTCGACCTCTGATAGCTAAATTTTGATTTGAGGGGAGATAGGGCATGTCGATGACTGGTGATGGTTGTTGGGTTGATGGTTGACGTGCGAGAATGTTCGCCAGTGGTCGGAGTTGCCTCCCGTGCCGGTGCACGTGCACGTGGCTATAGTGGTATGTTAGTGTGATGGGTTGGGAAGGACGAGGAGCAAGCTCGAAGCATGGCACGAGGGAAATAGGTGAAAACTCGAAGGTGTACTCGGGTCAAATAAGCATGGTATCGGGTTGGTTTTGTACTTAACCAAATCTTTTTAATAATTGGGTCACTCGTGTCGAATTTTAGAGAACCTGAAGCAAGTAGGAAGAATTCTCGGGGAATACTTGAAGGGAATTCAGGGAAAGTCATAAAACAGGGAATTTTGCCAAATGAAAAAAAAAAAAATTCAAAACTTTAAAATTTTTTAAAGTTCATATTTTAAAAGATGGTTTTGATTTATATTTAAAACAACTTAATGTTAAGTAAGATATTTTTCTTTTATGTAAATTAATTTAAATTAATTCTTGTTAAATTATTTATTAAAAGAAAATTTTGTTATGAAATGTAAAAAAAAAATGGTGTTAAAGATTAAATGATTTACTTAAAATAAATTATTTAAATTAATTTCTTAATATTCAATGATTATTTAGGGATTAACTTATTAAGATAATTAATTAGGGAAATAATAAATTAATGAGATTAATTAGGACTTAATTTATGAACAATTAAGAATAATTTATTAGGGTAATTAATTAAGTGATGAGTTAATTATGAAGATAATAAAAGATTTGATTTATTTTAAATAAGGATAAAAAATCATTGATTAAAGATAATTAATGAAATTAAATATATGATTAGTTGGTTTAAATCACACAATTAAGCTATCTTGGCGGGACATGATCGATAACTATCGTGTAATATATTTGGTGGACATCTTTGATTTTATTTGTGATGCTTTGTGACTTAAATTCTTTATGCCAAGCTATACTATCTGTGATTTGTGATTTGTTCCTATATGTTTGTGAAACCCCTTCTGCCCGTAAAATGACATTTAAACTTCGATGCGACAGGGAGTCGGATTTCAGTTTGTTATCCGAAACCCACATCGAACCTTGAAAGTGAACCTTTGTGATTGATATACCCACATGTTTTAAATTTGAGCGCTCACTATTCGGATTAGCCGGAAGAGGACCTTTGTGTCATATAACCCATTCCGAATAGTGATTCGACGAATGGATTACATTTGAAGACCGGTGGTGAAGACCGGGTGTCTCCGAAAACGATAGGATAACCTATCGATTGTCTCTGCACTGAGTTGCTCCGGTATAGGGATTCCCTAAGTGATGGGAAGTCCGATCGGGATTGCAGACGCCCGGATTTGCAAGGACTTCTTCCTTTATGGACGAAGTGCCTTCCGTTCTGTTCGAACTCGGAACAGACTTGTATGGTCGTGTGTCTGACACTACACTTGAGATACAAAGCCAATTTCTTTCAAATACACATCTGTTGGTGGCGGAGAATTATTCTCTTAGCTTAACACCCTTCTCTGAGACATACGAGCTCAGAGGTTATGTAGTTGAAGTTAACAGCGATATACTCCCAATTTGGTAGTGTGGCACGCTAAGTGCTGCTGTGTATTGATGATCATTTGTTGATCATTAGATGATCAAAGCATGACTTTTGTAAAAAGCATAGCTTTGTGGACGAGACTTCGTCGTACCTCACAACCCGGTAATGGTCGAAACAGGAAAGATGCAGCAAGGTTATTGGGGGTAGCGCCCTTTAGGGTGTGTGCATTTCCTTCTGGATAGAAGTGGTATCATGGTATGGAGCCCAGATACTTAACTTATGTGGATATCGCAAATATATATATTCCTTTGTGATTGATGTTGGGGCCCCGGATAAAGGTTGGTTACAACCGGGGAATGGCATACTCGTGTCAGTAGTTACCTAGTTATAGAGGTAACCCGGCCTTGTGTTGGCAGAGATCCGGTTAGGTTCTCGGGACGTCCCTCCAGAGGTGTACCCATGTGGTCCAGGAAGTTCCTTAGCCTGACCATTTGTTGGAAATCCAATTACCAATACGAATCCAGTACGATTTTAGTTGTATTACCTTCCATTTACTTATGGTGGTCACCACTGTTTAGATGGTAGCTATAGTAGGCATAGTACGAAATGTCTATGCTGGCTAAGATTAATATTATATTTTTGAAATGTTTTTCTACACTATGAACTAGTAACAATATCGAAGAATTTTTCCCGTATCAAGCATTTTTGACTGTCATAAGGGGAAATCTTCCCCAAATCTGCGTTTGCATTGTGTGTGAGGCGGGAGGCCTTATGGAAGTTTCATTTTCAAGAAAAAAAAACATTGCGAACTTCTTTCAAATCCTTTTGTTTGTTTTAAATTTAAAATAAACTGCTTCTATTTTCAAAGAAACTGTTTTGTTTACTCATACCAGTCCCATGACTGACCCGGACTTTATTGTTTCCTTTCTAAACTCTGGGTGCCCATAATTTCCACACGGGCAGCCTAGTAGCAGGTCTTCTGTGTTTTGGTACTAGCTGGATCTTGGAGTTGTATGGTTTGGAGACTACTAGTCTTGAAGGTTTATCTTGGAGATATTTTGGAAACTTTTGGATCTCGAGGTTCTCAGTTTGAAAGTTCATTATTGCTTTATCTCCTTGAAGACTTCCTTGGGATGATCACATGTTGTCCTTTTGTGATGGTCTATTTTTTGAGTTGTGTTGTATATGTATATAAATACTCTGATGTTTGTAATGTTGTATCTGGGATATTGATGTTGGCAGTTATATTTTCCGCTGTTTATTATTCATCTAATTATTGTTATAAGCTCCATCCGAACTAAAATTCGACGTTTGAATCTCCGTCCGTCGAATACAAGTGAGGTATTTGATGTCGATTTTTGAACGCTGAACTTCGGGTCGTGACACGAATGTTTGCGACTAAACGCATCTGCAACACGATTACCCTTACCAGGGGTATACTGGATATCAAAGTCATAGGAGGCAAGAAACTCGAGCCAACGCTGTTGTCTCATATTGAGTTCCTTCTGAGTGAACAAGTACATCAAGGATTTATGATCGGTATAAAGGATGAAGCGCTCGCCCAACAAATAGTGTCGCCAAATCTTCAAAGCGAAGACAATGGCGGCTAACTCAAGATCATAAGTGGCATAGCGAACTTCATTCGGACACGGTTGTCTGGAAGCATAAGAAACTACCCGATCCTTCTACATAAGAACAACACCGAGACCACTACCACAAGCATCGGTGTAGACAACAAGATCATGATTCCCCTCGGGAACCACTAAAATAGGAGCATTAGTGAGAAGTTCCTTTAATGTCTGAAAGGAAGCTTCACACTTTTCAGACCAAATAAAACGAATGCCTTTCCGAGTAAGGAAGGTGAGAGGAAGCACAACCTAGGAAAAATCCTTAATGAACCGACGGTAATAACCCGCCAATCCAAGGAAACTACGAATCTCATGCACATTCTCAGGCCTCTTCCAATTCTGGATGGCTTCGATCTTTGAGGGATCGACATAAATGCCATCGGAAGATACAACATGGCCTAAGAACTTAACCTTATTCTCCCAAAAATGGCACTTGGAAAATTTGGCTTTAAGCTGATGATGACAGAGGGTACCCAAGAAAATTCTCAAATGATTAGCATGCTCAGCTTCAGACTTAGAATAAATAAGGATATCATCAATGAACACAAGCACGAACTTATCGAGATATTCCCGGAATACTCGATTCATGAGATCGACAAAGAAAGCAGGAGCGTTCGTCAACCCGAACGGCATAACAAGCCACTCAAAAGAACCATAACGAGTGCGGAAAGCGGTAAGAGGTATGCTATCCTCCGCAACTCGTAACTGATGAAAACCTGTGGCAAGGTCTAGCCGAGAAAAGACCTTAGCACCACTCAATAGATAGAACATATCATCGATCCAAGGCAATGGATACCTATTCCTGATGGTTAACTCCTTAAGTTTGCGATAGTCAATGCAAAGCCTAAGAGTTCCATCGGACTTCTTCACGAAGACGACCGCGGATCTCCACGGAAAAAAACTGGACTGAATCAACTGCTTGGACTCGAGCTCTAAAAGCTGCTTCTTGAGTTCCACATTTTCCCCTGTAGACATCCTCGTAGGAGGACGACTAACTGGCTGCGCGCCTGGAATGAGATCAATGCGGAACTCAATTGCCCGCTTAGGTGGCAAACCCAAAACAGGCTCAAAAACATCAGGAAAGTCACAAGAAATAGGAATACGAGATATATCATCATCATCTCGAGAGTCAAGAGAATATGAAGCCATCTCAGAATTATCCACATCCCGAAGAACAAGTGATAGCTGAGTAGACGAATCCGGATGTCGAAGATATATAATTCTCTCCGAACAAATAATCCTGGAATCATATCTCACTAGCTAGTCCATACCCAAAATCATATAAAATCCCAGGCAAGAAATAACGTGCAGACTCGCATGAAAAGAAAAGCCACATAAAACAATCTCAACATCATCACAAAGCAGGCTAAGGGTCGCGGATCCCCCAGTAGGATTCGCAATCCTTAAAGAAGTAACCAAACAAGAAACATCCAAAGATAAATCATCAACGAACTTTTTCGATACGAACGAATGTGATGCTCCCTTATCGAAAAGAACTCGAATACTAATATCATGAAATAAAATAGAACCTTCCAAAATAGATGGAGATATACCTTTAGGCTGAGAGGGACCTTCAGAAGCCTTAGCAGCATAAAGCTTGCTAGACTTGGCACCAACCGGAACAGTAGGGCAAGCTGAAACATGATGACCTTCCTTCTTGCAATAGCGGCAGAAGAGAGGTTTAGGACAAGCTCGAATAATATGATCATGAAAACCATAATTGAAACACTTCCGAATGAAAAGTGTTCCAACAGACTGAGGCTGAGAACTAGAACCACCAGTCTTCTTCTTCTTAGAAGGAAAAGGCCTGGATTTCTGGAATGGAAACGACCTCTTGTCGGGGTTCTTGGAAACCTCAACATCAACATCACTATCACACTCCTTCTCAACGGCTTCGAGATGAAGTGCCGAATCAAACAACTCCTCAAAAGAGAGCTTAAGCTGGAGCAACAAAGACTTCTTAAGATATTTCTTAAGACCAGAGACAAACTTCAAATTCTTCTTATAAGAAGTGCTAATGAATTCAAGACCATACTTAGATAACGCCTCGAATGATGCAACATACTCAGAAACAGAAGATTTCCCTTGCTTCAACTCAAGGAAGCGACAGGTCAATAAAACTTTTTCAGATTCAGGAACGAACTTGAGTTCAAATCGCTCCCGAAACTGAGTCCAAGAAAGAGTAGACTCATCAATCTCGGCTATAAGAAGCTCATACCAATCAAGAGCACGCTCTTGTAATACGCTAGAAGTTACAATAACTCTATAATGGTCAAAAAGATCCATGCGAGAGAAGATACGCTCGCACGTGCGAAACCAAGCTTGGACTTAAAGAACAGACTCGGAGCCCTTAAACGGCTTTCCTCCAAGATGAGCAAAATCACTGCACTGACGTGCAAAGGCAGACTTGCGAGGTGGAGAAACTCGAGGAGGAACTGGAGGCTGAGTGTTCCTAATCAACTCCATAAACTGATCGGCAGACATATAAAAGCCATCCGGATGTGAACCACTGGATTGCCCAACACCCGAGCATCGTCCCCTGCCTCTTCCAGCCATATGCTGAAAGTGAGATAAGAACAAGATTATTCACAAGGTAGAAGGAATAGAAAGGCACGATGATTCAAGGATTTGTATCACTTATACACTTCGATGTACCGTAATATGTGCATCTATTCTGTGTTTATCATATTTTGTCCTGAACTTTGCTCTGATGCCACGCTGTGACGCCCAACCTCTATACCCACGCTAGCTAAGGACACTACAGGGTAATGCCGTCAACTAACACGGAGAATAAGGCTGGTTAGGAGCGACCATATATAGCCTTGCTCTAACTATCTATTGAATACATTGACAATAGTCATACCAAGCTGATCGACATATCCAATGAATACTTAAAACAAAACCATTGGTGGTTGGAGGATCTATCAGGACTGAATATAACAACTCAATTGTAATATACATCACAGAACAGTAGATCATCATATACACATATACAAATACATAACAGAGTTTACAAAATAATACATGTCAAGTGGTATAGAAAACCACAATATACAGACGAACCAAAAGAATAAATGTATCAGAGTTACAAATAAAGGACTACACAACAAGCTATGACAAAAAGGAACAAGCTGAATAGTCCATGCGGAAGCAAAATAGGCTAAGTCCAAAGTACCTAACCTGAAACATCTTGGTCTGACCCGAGTATAAAATACACGGGTCGATCTAGCTAAACAAATCAGTTAGATAAACTGAACAACAATAAACCTGCAAGGTTATGAAGTATAACAAATATCTCTAGAGGAGATAACACAATCATCTAACAAAAGATGAATCATATGATAACATAACAAGCCTCATAACATCGGCAACTCAGAAACAAAGGATAAGAATATCCCAAAGCAAACCATAAAGGCAATAACAAATACCAATAAGGTATACAAGTTCCACAAGGTAAACGCTATGCATCATGCGGCTCAAAAAGACCAACACCGAAGGGCGACACCTAGGGAATATACATATGAATGAAACATCAGAAAATTTGCTCGAGCTCAGTACTGTACAAACAAGGATCCATGAGCCCGAAGGCTCCAAACCCAATATCACCCATGCGGCTCATAATGACCAACATCGGAAGCGATACTAAAGGGAAACCCAATATCACCCATGCGGCTCATAACGACCAACATCGGAAGTGATACTAAAGGGAAACCCAATATCACCCATGCGGCTCATAACGACCAAAATCGGAAGCGATACTAAAGGGCAACAAACCCGAAGGCACAAACCCGAAGGCACATACCCGAAGGCAACAAACCGTAGTGGTGAAGGTCGGAGACCCAGTACTGGACACCACTAACTGACGGAATGTGTCATAACTCTCAAAAAGGAATCCGAAAAGTGGTAACGCGAGTCCCATAACCACTCGTTCGCACTAAACGGTTTACTATCCATTAGTTAATTTCACACTCAAAGCAGTACAACGTTCACCTCATATCATCGGTAAACCAAACCCGAAGGTCAAAACGATCAATTGAATAGGTCAGGGATTAATCGGAAAGATAAACGCACAGATTCATGGTCCGTATTTTGCCCAACCATTTAATCACCCTTCCACTTCACTCGTAGTGCGAAATTGTGTGTGCGCTTTCAAATAGAATTTATAATTCGGAGAAGCGAAGTTTTAATACGATTTGAAGAAATCATTTATAAAACCCATGAATGAAGTCAAAAAGGAATCATGAAGGTCAAATATGCATAAACAACTAATTTGAATCAACAAGCGTCGATCAAATTTGGAAAACTAAACGA
Source organism: Allium cepa (assembly GCA_030765085.1). NCBI lineage: Eukaryota > Viridiplantae > Streptophyta > Magnoliopsida > Asparagales > Amaryllidaceae > Allium > Allium cepa. The sequence continues at coordinate 68,891,072 of CM060930.1, read as the reverse complement.
ATAAGCCAATTTTGGTAAAAACAGCATATTCAGACGTCTGAAAGAATGGATTCAAACGTCTGAATCTGGAATTAAATTTCTTTTTCAAAAGAGAATTTAGACGTCTGAACTCAAATTTTCAGACGTCTGAAATATGCAATATTTTTCCTATTTTCTTTCTGGTTAAAATTTAGCCAATTCGGATGTCTGGAATATAATTTCAGACGTCTGAATATGGGGATGAAAATGTTCCCCAGAACAATATTCAGACGTCTGAAATTAGGGTTTCAGACATCTGAAACAAGATGGTCAGGTATTTCCTGAACCTAGGCCAACAATGGCCAAACAAATCGAAAGCAATCGGATGCGTGTTGATTATGGGCTTACGTCAAATAAATACCCAACCTTAACGACACACCCAAACACTCCGAACAACATAAACATCAACCATATAAGATTTTTTCATAAATTTGGCTTCAAAAGTCATAATTTGGTAATTTCACCAAAGCAAACCAAATCGAAAGCAAATGAACATATGAATAATTGTTAGGAATTTATACCTAACATCAATGATAGCAAAAGAAGTAGATTTGAGTTCAAAACTCACCTTTGATTGAAAACAATAATGGAGAAGCTCAATAGCAAAGAAAACAACCAACCACTCTCCACTTCAACTCTACTAGCTTCAATCTATGATCAAAACAAGTATTTTCCTAAGTTCGGTTTAGGAAATTTCTGAAATTGAAGAGAGAAAGAGATAGAAAAGATGAAGAGGAGGCTTACCAATGGCTTTACTTTGATTTTGGAGCAAGAATTCAATGTTGCAAGAAGAACTATGGCTTGCAATTTCTATTTCCTCTTCCCTTCCACCATTTTCAGTTTTTGCTTAAGTTTAGAAGAGTGGAATGAGAGAATGGAGAGGAGAGGGCTGAGTTAGGGGTTTAAACTAACAAATGGGCTGAACCCAAACCCAAAACTCAATTAGAAAAAGTTGCAAAATTCAACTTACTCCAAACATATCAAAGCTTATACTTAAAAAGATCGCAAACGCCATTTTGGAACCAATGGAGGTGGTTTCGAGTTCCAATTCGGCCATTTGCAAAAAGTAACTTTTCAGACCTAAATCCGACTAACGACGCTATATTTAAATAAAACATTTAAATATAAAATCGTTAAATATGCGGGTTGTTACACTCTAGGGGCAATGATATAATTTGTTACATATATTTAACTTGCTGACCAATCTTGTTCGAAATAAATGTGTTTTCTTTCTATTATATACTCGATATAATGTGTTGTATTAATTACTTAATTTAATTAATGGTGTGTTTAATAGGAAATCGATAAATGGTACGTTTTGTAATAGCAGTTACAAAATGTTATAACCGTGAGTAATTTATCACAATGAAAACAAATACATCATTTTAAATGTTCCTATTTAAGATACGTCGTGACTGGATATTGATATATCCATTAAGATTAGAGTATGTAACACTCTTCAAAAATTGGGCAGTGTGTTACTCATGACTATTGGAGGCACCTGATCGTTACTTACTGATAGTTATTGGATAACTATGGATGTGATGATTTATATAATTCTCTCGACTTGAGAATACTTTAGATCTTCAATATTAAAGCTCCACTTTGATTATAGTCAAATCATGGCTCGGTGTCCATCGAGTGACTATAGTTGGGTTATTGAAAGTGAAGCACTGTTCCAGAGAAGATTCATCTCCTCAGATATATGAGGTCAGCATCATGGTCAACTCAATGTCAAAGTCTCTGTCTAGAGCATTTCAGTCAATAATAATTTTTATTGTTGATCCAAGGACTTTGTGTTTGGACTATAAAGTTGAATATGGATGATACTAAAAGTTTGACGATTACCAAATTACATAAGTCCAAAGTGATATAGTTTTGATGAAGAGAATTTATATAAATAAATATCATAACCAAGAACCGCTTAATGAAGTGAAATTGGATTTTACCGAAACTAAGTAAGCGATGAATTTTGCCAAAATGTCAAACAACCTGCTAAGTGATGTGTGAACATTAATATTCAAATAGTTCGATGTTAATCAATAACTAAATTTACATATGACGAGTCACACAATGAGAATGATGAATTCTCTTTTGATTAAATGATTTAATAAACTAATTAATATCTATTAAATATTAATAATAAAATTTTGAATATGATTCGAGGAATAAATACTATTAAATATATTTATAATAGTTATAAATATATCGATCGATATGTGGTGTCGATAAACAATTAAATTAGATTTAACTAATAATATTTATTTGGGCTTAAATAGGATATTGGCCCATGATGATAGGTTGATAATTTTTGTTGTAATGAGGACTATATGGGGCAGCTAAAATAGGTTAGAAGTGTTAGAATTGGATGACTTAGATTTAGTGAAAATTGGCATGAGATATGATTTACTATTCTCTCCCTCGTCCTCTATTTAAACACCTCAAACCCTAATTAAAAAAAATGACTTTTTGTTTACCATTATCCCCTATATTGCTAGCCGAATTCATCTTTAAGGAGCTCTAACAATTTCAACTCAAATCAATTCAAAAGACAATAGCTATTGGATAGTCAAAGGTCCATTGTTCAAGGATTAACAGTTTGCCAAATTTGAAAAGTTTCCAAAGAAGAGTGTATTCGTCAGTACTAGTTATGCTTCAATGCATTAGTTTCAGGTATTTTTTTATTGTGTTATATGATTTTATAATTTTTGAATAATTTCTTATTACTGATATATTATTATTATTATATCGTTAGTTAGGAGATGATTCTTATATGTGTTGATGTTGTCACACACTATGTAAGCATTTGTTAAAAAACAATTTTTTTCCATATAGATTAAATATGCATAGTTGAACAATCTCTTTACAATAATTATTATTTTATTAATAAATATATATATATATATATCAATTGACAATAATTATAATTATACAATTTGGCATAAATTATATCATCATTTTATGTTAATATTTAAACATATATTTTATAAATTTATATTTACAATAATTATAATTTTTGGTAGTTGTAAGTTATTTTTAATATTTATTTGCTATGATTTATTGTTATTTTGAATCAATATACTACGTAAATACTGTATATAAAATAAAATATGTTTCTAAAATTAACTTTTAAATTTTATAAAATTATTTAACCATGAAATAAGATCTTGGTAAGAACTATTGAATTTAAAAATCATTTTTAATAATTTTTAAAGTTATTATAATATATGGTTGGAAAATTAGTTAATTATTAAAAATAAATTTTAGCTAGCAAAATTTGGAAAAGTTCTCCAATCCTTAGAGTACCATGTTAGATATGATAAATGTTTAAAATTTGAACGATTAGTTTCAAAAATATCTTTTACTAATATATTATTGTTTTTCGATTAATTCATTAATGTATTTATATTTTCAACATAATAAATTGTATAATAAAATTTTGTTCTGGTGTGTATACGATTTGGAAGTATTTTAAAAAGATTATTTTATTTAATTGATTGATTGATATATATATATATATATATATTATAGATATGCTTATGAGTGTATATATATTTATATACATTATAAAAAAATTATTATTATTATAATGAATACACACACACACATATATTAATTCATAATTAAAAAAGGAAACATTTTATATATTATGGGTATATATATAATATAATTTAATATTTGTTTCAATAATGCATCATATTTAAAAATTATTAATATTTTACATATATATATATATATATATATATATGTAGATTTATAATATTTATGTAAATAATAAGTTTAAATATAAACATATATTTGGATAATGTACAATACATATCAGATGAATTAACGTGTCTACTGCGATGTAAATTCCAACATCTACACATGGACATGTTATACTTGCATGGATTATCATGTGATACATGCACACCTATGCAGTTAAAGCCCCGCTAAAGCCTTGCAAAATCCCTCTATAGCCTCGCTATTTTCCACTACTCTCACTAAATTAGGACTTTGTAGAACCTACTTTAGTGACATTAAGATAAGATGGTTGATTTTAAATTTATTTTAAAATAAATCAAAAAGTGAGGGTAAAGTCTAATTTCAAGGTATTAAGCTCGAAATCTATTGGAATTAACAAATATGGACTGCATAACTCACGATATCCATCAGTTTGTTATATAAGATTAAACAATATATTTTTTCCTTCACAAATGTTGTGAGAATGAGAATAAACTTTTAAATATATGGTTTTATATTTAATGAAGCTTTTTGTACCTCCCTTATTTTCCGCTATATCACCGCTTTATCCCGATTATAACTTTTTGCACCTCGATTGCAATAAACTGCTAAGTGCTTTAACTACACAAATACACACAAATACATATATGTATATGGTACGTATGTATACAATTTTATGTATAAAACATAAATTAAATATAACTATATATAATTCATAAATTTAAATAAAATAAAAGATTTTATTAAATAAATTTAGAAATGTTCTAAATAAATTAGATTTCGTAGGCCCAATAAGATCCAGTATGGGAATTGTAACATCCAGCCTTTTGGTACGTTTTAAATTGACGATAAACCACACACGTCAGACTCAAACCATATAGAAGGGCGGATCGATATTGGGGTGAATAAAAAAAGTAGGGAAATAATAAAAAAAAAAACAGAATCTTGCAGTGAAACGACAAAATATAATAATCAAATAACAGTTCATGAAGTTGTTTTACAAAACATTTGATTATACTTATACATTACATATCAGAGTTACACATACCAGAGAATAATAACTATTAATGCAGCGGAACGATGTGATTGCAGTGGAATAATATAATAAATAATAGTAATAGAATCTTCGTCCTCCAGAAATAAAGTCTTCATATCCTGAAATGCTCAGACTCACCCGAGCAAATTGAAAAGACAAAACTCTCGAGTCAGAACTAAAAGATCTTACGTAAGTTAAATCAATGGTAAATAATATGAGTGGAATAACGTCAGAGATGTTTACGGAATTTGACATCTCCTATCCAGTGTCTAACGTGAGTGTAGTAACTTAAGAGATGCTCGGGATTCACATCTCCTAAGGATCCATTAAACAATTCACTATGTAGTAATATTTCGCTATTATAATAATATCTATTAGTAAAATAAACTTACTTTAAAATAGCGTTAAGGGGTTAACCATATAGCCCTTAACACGTAATAGTGTCGGTAGTCTATACAGTACCTGCATATCTCCTGATCGGGAGACTACGAGAAGATACTCTATAGGTACGACACAAATCAAACTCATAGTAAAGCTCGCAAGGATAGGTAACACGGCACACAAGGCAATGCCAGGGTCGATATACCAATTATGCACGTGGGCTAGTGGTGACGCATAGCGCGCAGTTGCCGCCCACCTCGAGCCACACCCCCAAAAATCAAAGGGCCCAATCAATCACAGAGTAATAGAGTGGTATCGAAGGAGAATGTCCGATAAGAGGGGCTGCCTCACTGGCCCGAGATCGCTCCTTTTTTAGCCACCTTAAGCCAACTCACGGGAGTCGGGTGCACGTTCATACCTCAAAGGAACGCCGCCAACATCCTGTTTCATTCTGGAATCTCCACCGCATACACGGTTGTTAAAGTGGTTTTCAGAGTTGGCAGAGATTATGACGACTTCCGACCCCGGTCTCTTTAACAACCAAACATTATTATAACACCATGGTCATTTCAAAATAATTTATACTTTAAACCGAAATATCATTGCCATTCCAAAACGTTATAAATATGACATCAATTCCATTTCAAACTAAATAAATACGATATCATTTTATTTCAAAAAAAATCTCCTTTCAAAAATTTTAGCACTTTCAAAGTTATACACTTCGAAACCCAACATTTGAAATTATAACACTTTCAAGTCATAGTACTTTGAAATTCGTAACCTTGATACATAACTTCCACCACTTAAATTGTTTAAATAATAAACATTTTATATAATAAATAGCTTCTTTCATTTCCCAACTCAATTACAAAACAACTCGAATACTAAATTTTTTAGATTTAACCAAATCTCAAATCATAAATTCTCATTTCAATTCAGTTTTCAAACAAACCATTCCAAATTATATAGGTTTCAAAACAGATTTGGTCCACAAAATAAACAATTCAAATTCAGTATATTTCGAACTTAAGTATTCAACAATTTCAAAACTAAGTTTGATAATTTCATATGTATCAAATTCAATTTTCTATTATTTAGTTTCGAACATTTACTTAATAAATCCATTATCATTTAAATAAATCCCAAATTACAAATAACTAAATATTTCCGTCAATTTATTTATACTTGAAATATTCATTTAATTCACCTTAACCCAAAATCAAGTTGTAAAATCATAACTTAAATTTTCAAATTTAATAATTTTTACATCAACTTATTTGAGTTAAATTCTTTAATAAATTCGATTTCAATTAAAATTTCCAAATTACTTTCCAACCTTAATTTATTTAAATCACTATAACCTCTATATTAAAATATGATGTAAATACTTAACCATATTTTATTCTAATAAAATCAAACTCCATTATTAAACTTATTTTTGTTAAACAAATTTATACATAGCTTAAATTCAAGAATTTGACTATAAGAATAATATTTATATAATATCAAAAATCAATATTTATTAAACCGTATATTTCTTTCCAAAACCATAGAAATCATTTCAAAATATTTATATATATAAGCCACGGTGTCTGTATATAATTTTCCACCCTATGGTCAAGTGATACAGATATTTATCATTTCAATCCGTAATTTAAAATAAAAATACGATTATATATCATTTCAAACCACAATCCCGAATGAAATAAAAATACATAACAATTTGCAGTTTATAACAATATAAAATACAACATCCATTCATCCAATATCAATCATCAACTATTTATCACAATCATCATCCAATTCAAACAATAACATTAATATAGAACAGATAATAAATAACTAATATTTACAGGCAGTTTATATAAATTAAATAACAATTTTATTCAATAAATTCAACTTAATTTAACTGGAATGATGATAAAATATGTCAAATAGTCATAACTAAATTTGTATTCACATCAGAAATTAATTTAACACACATAACAAATTTGAGAAGTTGTGAGTGGGCTAAAACACTCACCTTTTGAATTTAAATTGAATTTAAATCCAATTTAAACCTAAATTTTGAACAGTCTCGGAATTCGTCCAAACCAGCGCTAAAATGTTCAGAATTTCAATACGAACCTAGCGGAGGAACCGCGCGTGAATCTGGCCTTGTATGTAAAACTTATGTGATTCAAAAGTATTAAAATCAAAATTAAAATAAATAATAAAAAAACAAGCGAACCATACAACAGCAGCCACGTCATCTCCTTCATTTTAGAGCTACAACACGAATCTACCACCGAACCCAAAACACGCCCCAAAACTATGCCTTTGACCAAGAATTTCGACCGCCTCCGACCACCGTTCGACATGCCGCAGCCACCAATTTTTACGTCTTCCCATCCTCCATCTAGCGCACCCCTTCAGCCACCACAGGTGCCGCGCAACGCCCCTACAAGCTAGGGTTTTTGAACCCTAGTTCGCCAATTCCAGGTGCCACAGCAAACAATATGCCCTCCGGCCCCCATCGAACAACTCCACGAGCCCAACTCTCAAATACCCAAAAAGCGATTTCTCGATTGATGCCCAAACTGAAAACGCTAATTTCAAACCTAGGGTTCATCGATTCGGAGCTTTGATCGAGATCTGCCGCTGATTAGAGCATCAATTCTGAAAGCAAACACTTGATGCAGATTCGTATTGTCGAGATATATGATATATAATTTTTTCGGATTTTTTTGAGGAGTTTGAATTTTTGGCTTTGAATTTTTTTTGAAATTGCCATTGAAATTTAGGGTTCTGTCTGCCATTGAAAGAGGAGAAGCAAATAGAATTGTACATATAGAAATGAGGAATAAAAAATAGGCTAGGGTTTATAACATGGTATATATACTCAAAGTTGAAATAGAATAGATGGACACGATTGATTTACATGTTGAACGATAAAATGGCCTGAAAAGCCCATTCTGACCCCGGAACGAAATTTTGCCAACCCATATATCAAAATAGATGATTTTAAATATTTAAACGCAATGGAACAAGTTTAAAGTCAAAATTCCATCGTATGAAGAAGTTATGTCAAAATCAAGTTATTTCAAATTGATTTCAATTGATTTCAAGTTGTTTCAAGTCCATACGATCAAACGACAAGTCTGATCGCTATAAAACTTGAAATCCTACAATAAGTCACCGTTAAGGATTCGATGAAACTAGTTTCATCGAAATCCGAGTCAGTGGCCAAAGTGGCTATTTTCCTGTTAATTAGATAAATAAATAATTAATTAATTAAATCACTTTCATATTTAACCTTTAACAATGTACAACTTCTATCAATTTTGATTTCTTAACCATTCGCAAAATAATTTAAACAAATTTAGCAGTCGATTTCAAATTGATAAATTCATCAATTTCGGTGTTTAATTTCAATTTCACTGAATTTAGAAATTATAAATTAAATTTTCAGTAATTCCATTAAATTTGGCCTTTCACCCTATTATTAAATCCATCATTATCAAATGGATGAAATTTACATTGGTTCGTGATTTATTACACAATATACTCAAATTTTAACTTAACTTCCATTAACGTAATATTTAAATATTAAATTCCATTCATTTGCAATTAATTCAATTATTAAATTTGAATTCCAATAAATTAATAAATCTTGATTTTCCATTCCTTTTATTCAACCAATTGTTATATTATGAATAAAGTAAATGTTATTTCCCCTTATTAACTAAATTTACCTTAAACAAAATATTAAATTTAGATTTATTGCAATTCTTACCAAATTTAAATTAACAAGCTAAATAAATAGGTAACATAAAATATTTGTTACCATTTACTTTCAATCACGCTTCTAAGTTATTATTCTCAAACAATTGTTACAGTTGTTTGCATAACACAAATTTCATTCAATCATCATTAAAAATATATTATTTTCATTATTAAATCATAAATTTTTATTTCTTCCAATATTAAATAACAAAATTTAATTAAACTAAAAATTTAAATTATCGAAAATTTACGGGACGTTACACTCTCCCCCAATCAAAACTTTTCGTCCATGAAAAGGAAAAAGAAGGGAAAAGAAGAATTAAGAATCAATATATCTTACTTAAAATATTAAATTTATAAACAAATAAATTTACAAAATTGATTAATTTTAAATAAAATATACCAATTTATAACCATTAAATCCTTTTATACTTAAATTAATAATATTCGGGAAACATTTTTAAAAAGTTTTCTAAGTCCATAATTTACGAAAAATTTCGATTGAGTCTCCTTTGTACGGAGAGGCTCGGGAGAAAATATAATATCAAATATAACAATATACAACATATATTTTCCAAAATAATATATCCCAACATGGGAAAAAAATAATATAATATCGCAAAAATCGTAATCCGGGAACGTACCTATTTGTCGGGCAAGTAACGCTTAAATTATGAAACCAAAAGCAGTAGCAATTGCTTCGATAACCTGCATTTCACTTATTTGATCTAAAAAGAGTTAATAATTATATAAAATGAAATATTTAAAGTTGTTTCCAACAATGGTGAATAAATCAATATAAACAACTATCACTTGCAACAAAGCATACAACCATCACATCAAATCAATATAACAACAATCAATTGCAACCAACAACACACCCATCAAATACAATTCAACCATCCAAGCAAGACAAACAATTGGTTTGCTCGGGTTAAGACACTTTAAATCACATAGAATGACAAATAAGCACGAAGTATTCCACTTACTCAACAGTCTTAGATAACTCCATAGATTATTCATACGTCTAAGCAATTAAAAGTATCCTTTACCCAAACAACTCATAAACCAAAACAAACAACCAGCAATTTCAGAAAATAGATCAAGTTCATTCTTATTCATTTCATTTCATACATTTGTTGTTTGATTTCCCTTTTATTTCATATAATGATTTATCTTCTTACTTTACATTTAACTTCTTACAATTTTCATTTATTCATATCATGTAAGTTTCTTTTTATTGTATTACCTTCATTTATTCACTACTTAATTTCATTTATTCATTTATTTATAATACTTACCTTTCAATTATACTTAAGTTTATACCAACTACAACATCCAGTTCTTATTTATTAAAGAATTTCAGTGAATACTTTCATTATTTCAAATTTTACTTGTAAAATTTCCTATTACATTTTTTTTAACATTTTAACTTTTTATAGTTGGTAAGTCATATATATGTTAAAGAATGCAATAGAAAATCATACAAGTTTATCTTATTTCTTTTAAATTAATTTAATGTTCAATAATTATACTTTTGTTTTATAAGTTACAATTTCAACTTTCATTTAATCCCATTTATAACATAGCATTAAATCTCTTATTTTAATTGGAGGTTCCAATTATAAATTAGTTCTATTCCATTTTACTAAAATAATTGAAACTATTGATTAGCAGTAACTTAAGAACTAAATACCGGTTTTATTCAAAAGACATTTGAAAATAATAGATAAATGTATATACTTGCAACTTATATATCCAATTAGATTTCAAACAATTTAAAATTTACATTTGTTTATCAAAATAAATCTGTAGTAAAACTACTACAACGGCCTTCCCACTTCGAAACTCGAAAATGAATGTCGATGATACGTGCACTCATCACCGAAATTATTTTCCAGCGACAGAAAGGGGAATACAGAATTTATTTCTCCAAAAATTTATTTAAAACAATTCTTTCAAATCATATTGAAATATTTATATCAAAAGGAAAAAATACTTCTAATTAACACATTATTATATTCCAAAATCATTTGAAAGAAATTTTCAAAAATCCCAGAACTTAAATTCTAAAATTTCTAATCTTTCATTTATTTTATTTTCAATCTTATTTTCAACTAATATCCAAGTTTCACAACCTAACAATCAATATAATACAACCAAATATATATCTTATAAAATTTGTTACTTTATATATAGAAAATATAATAGGAAAAATTATTTCGTTCACCCATATTCAAAACAAATATTGTGTCGGTCTGTCCTATTAAGTGTTTAGAAATCCCTATTGATTTCATAGCGTCCTATGCACCAACCAGAATTTATAAATACAAAACAAAACAAATTAACACAATATTAAAACCTTTCTATAACACTAACAAGTACGCTCTCTCATATATATACTCTCAGTGACTCATCATAGGGTATTACTACCCTATTAATAAAGAGTCAGACCCCACAAAGCTGAGGTTTATCGCTAAACCAAAGCTCTGATACCAGATGTAACATCCAGCCTTTTTGTACATTTTAAATTGACGATAAACCACACACGTCAGACTCAAACCATACATAGGGCGGATTGATATTGGGGTGAATAAAAAAAGCAGGGAAAGAAGAAAAAACAAACAGAATATTGCAACGGAACGACAAAATATAATAATCAAATAACAGTTCATGAAGTTGTTTTACAAAACATTTGGTTATACTTATATAATACATATCAGAGTTACACAAACTAGAGAATAATAACCAATAATGCATCAGAACAATGTGATTGCAGTGGAATAATATAATAAATAATAGTAAATCTTCGTCTTCGTCCTCCAGAAATAAAGTCTTCACATCCTGAAATGCTCAGGCTGACCCGAGTGAATTGAATAGACAAAACACTCGAGTCAGAACTAAAAGATCTTATGTAAGTTAAATCAACGGTAAATAATATGAGTTGAACGGCGTCAGAGATGTTTACGTGATTTGACATCTCCTATCCAGTGTCTAACGTGAGTGTAGTAACTTAAGAGATGCTCGGGATTCACATCTCCCAAGGATCCGTTAGACTATTTACTATGTAGTAATATTTCGCTATTATAATAATGTCTATTAGTAAAATAAACTTACTCTAAAATAGCGTTAAAGGGTTACCCATATAGCCCTTAACACGTAATAGTGTCAGTAGTCTATACAGTACCAGCATATCTCCTGATCGGGAGACTATGAGAAGATACTCCATAGGTATGACAGAAATCAAACTCGTAGTAAAGCTCGCTAGGGTAGGTGACACGGCACACAAGGCAATGCCAGGGTAGATATACCAATTACGCACATGGGCTGGTGATGATACATACTGCGCAGCTACTGCTCACCTCGAGCCAAACCGCCAAAAATCAAAGGGCCTAATCAATCACAGAGTAATAGAATGGTATCGAAGGAGTGTGTTCGATAAGAGGGGCTACCTCACTGGCCCGAGATCGCTCCTTTTTTAGCCACCTTAAGCCAACTCACGGGAGTCGGGTCCACGTTCATACCTCAACGGGACACCGCCGCCATCGTACTTCATTCGGGAATCTCCACCGCATACACGGTTGTTAAAGTGGTTTTCGGAGTTGGTAGAGAGTATGAAACTTTCTATCTTAGTCTCTTGATGCAGCCACGCCTGAAGCTAACTCATGTGCCTTAAGTTGCTTACGAACTAACGAGACTGAGCATGCATTGCAACTAGAGGATGGCAAGCTAAGAGGGAAGGAAATTGCACTATCGCTAATTCGCTCATGACCTAACCGGTCCTTAGGTCGCTCACGACCTAACCAGGAACCAGAGGAGGAGATGGCCCGATCTCGCGACCTAGCAAACACGCGACCTAATGGTTTACGACCTAACGAGATAGTGCCATACTATGATAAGCCACTTCAGCGACCTAACGAGAACGAGCTACTGTCAGTAGGTCGCGAAAGATCTTGCTTAAGTCGCTCCAGAAGAAGGACGCGTGAAGTCCATCAAGTCGCTGCTGGATGATGTTAGGTCGTTCATGACCTATGTTGAGTCATAATTCGTTATGTTGTATTTTGGTATGATGTTAACTCGTGTGTTGTATTCTGTTTATTGTACAAATTATGTCTTTAACGACCTTACTTAGGTCGTAGGTCATGTAATTGTGTTTGTACTGTGTTGTACTTAGGTCGTAAGTCGTTATAAAGATAGGTCATTCATGTCGTGTATGTTGTTAGGTCGCGTGTGACCTGGGTCATGTTAAGTCGTGTATTTTTGAGTTGTAACTGTTAAGTCGCGGGGTTGTATAGGTCGTAACCCGTGTGCTTTTAGTTCCTTTGGGTCTGTTAAGTCGCCTGTCTTTGATGTTGAGTCGTTCGATGATAGGTCGCTGCCGACCTATGCTAAGTCGTTCATACGAGTCTTGTACATATTGTAAACCTATAAATAGGCATGGTGTTGGTCTTTTGTAACTTGTTGATTTGGAATAAAATTCTTGTTTGTTAGCTTTGTGCTTTCATTAAATTGGTAGTTGAGTGTGATCTCCTATCTCCACTTTCGGTTATTCGAGTGCGCTCGAATCAACGATCGTTGAAGCCAATTCGCGGAATCAAATGCTCTTGATCAACGCTCGAAGAATTGTAGATCTTCTTTCACGGTATCGTGCTCAATCAACGTGTCAGAGATAGCTAGAATTCGGCATCTTCGGATCAACGAATTTGGGCCTTGCAGTATTTTCAATCCACTAATTGCCATTTTCAGCGTTTCATTTAAATTTCGTATTTTTGCTGCATCATTATTGGTATCAGAGCCGGAATTAGCCAACCATAGCTAAGCCGAGTCTTGGAGCCAAGGAGTTTGAAGTTGAAGTTCATCTTGTTGAAGTGTTTGCGCCGAGAATAGAAGCATCATTTTGGTATTACTTGTTGAAGTGAAGGCCGAGCATAACTTTGAGTTGAAGTTTCAATTGTTGAAGTATTTGTGTTTGATTCAACCATGCCACCGAGGAGAGCTAACCGCCATCAGAATGTTGAAGCGTTGTATAGAAGAGAAGAAGCCGAGCAAATGGAACAACATATCAATGAAAAATTTGGTGAAGGCATTGGAAAGTTAGAAAAACTGATGATTGACATGAATGAAGGTCAAAGAAGAAGGTCGCCAATCTCGAACCATGGAGGAACAGAGTTTCGCCATCGGTTACGGAAGCGAGGAGGGTGTCGCCACAATCTTTTAGAGAAAGAAGAGAAACGTCAATTTCATCGGGAAGAGATCACCATGAATATAGACATGAAGAGGGAAGAACTCCACGTGAGTTTGAAGATGAGCCATATCGAGATGAAGAGAGACATACTAGAAGAGACATGCGTGATCAAAGGGATGTTGATGGTCGAGATCGATATAGACCTACATTTAATTTTGATGAAGAAGGTGATAGAGCTAGCATTCATTATCGAGATCGAGACCAAGTTCGAAATTCATATCGAGATGTAGAAGATGACCGACGATGGGAGTCGGATATGAAGAAGGAAATTCTAGAATTCAAAGGTGGAATGGTAGCAGAAGAATTTCTTGATTGGTTGTATAATATTGAAGAGATCTTTGATTTCAAAGAGGTTCCGGAAAATCGTCGAGTGAAGTTGGTTGCTACTAGGTTGAGGGGGAGAGCTATGGCGTGGTGGCAGCAAACCAAACTTACACGAGAACGGATGGGAAAGTCGAAGATTGAATCATGGGAGAAGATGAAGAAACTGATGAAAGCTACATTTTTACCTTACAATTATCAGTCACTTATGTATCAGAGGTTGCAGAATCTGAGGCAGGGGACGAAGACTGTTAATGATTATGCTGACGAATTTTATCAACTGATTGCTCGAAATGACATTATGGAGACAGAGGAACAATTGACTGCTAGGTTTGTTGGAGGGTTGAGGATGCATATTCAAGATATGGTGAATATGTTTGATCCTAGATCTGTAGCAGAAGCACATCAGAAAGCGTTGGCTTGGGAGAAGCAGGGAAGACGACGAGGTGGTGTGTTTACAAGTTCCAATATTCAGAACAAAGGTGCTAGTGGGAGTTCCAATGTTTCTAAAGCCGTCAGTAAACCAGTTGTGAATGAAGTTGCGTAGGCAAAGGTCAACAACAGTTTCAAATGTTATAATTGCCAGGAAGTGGGTCACAAGAGTAATGAATGTCCAAAGCCAAAGAAACGAACTATGATTGTTGAAGTTCAAGGTGAGGATGTTGGTGAAGGTTATTCTAGTCCAGTTGAGGAGAATGAACAGGATATCGCGTCGGGAGATGAAGGATGTAATCTTATGATGAGAAGATTATGTTTGACACCGAAGCAGGAAGAAGAAGCTAGTTGGTTGAGGAGTAACATCTTTCAGTCAACGTGCACTATTCTGGAGAAGGTTTGTAAATTTGTGATTGATGCAGGAAGTTGTGACAAGATTATTTCTACCGAAACTGTGAGAAAGTTGAAGCTGAAAACGGAGAAGCATCCAAATCCTTACAAGTTAGCGTGGTTGAGAAAAGGAGGAGAGGTGAAGGTGGACAGGCGAGTTCAAGTTCCATTTTCCATTGGGAAGAAGTATAAAGACGAGATTTGGTGTGATGTAGTTGAGATGGATGTTTGTCATTTGCTTTTGGGAAGACCGTGGCAGTATGATCGAGCAATGCAACATGACGGTCGAACCAATAGCTACAGTTTTATGTTTGAAGGCGTTAAAATTATTTTAGTTCTAAAGAAGAGACAGCAGGAAGAGAGAAAATCAGAAGAGATTGAGGAGATGAAAACTTTGTTGACTTCGAAAGAATTTGTTGAAGAAGTAGAAGAGAGTCCAGAGGTGTTTTTGTTGATTGGACGAGAGAGCAATGAAGTGGTTGAAATTCCTGAAGAAGTGAAGCCAGTGCTGGAAGAATTTGACGATGTATTTCCTTAAGAGTTGCCAACGGAATTACCACCGTTGAGGGATATTCGACATCAGATAGATCTTGTTCCAGGAGCTGTGTTGCCACATCGACCACATTACCGGATGAGTCCGAAGGAACATGAGGAGTTGCGGAGGCAAGTGGAAGAATTGCTAGAACAAGGGCGTGTGCAGGAAAGTCTAAGTCCTTGTGTGGTTCCAGCCCTGTTGGTGCCGAAGAAGGATGGAACGTGGAGGATGTGTACCGATAGTCGGGCACTGAATAAGATCACTGTGAGGTACAGATTCCCGACGCCCAGATTGGATGATTTGTTAGATCAATTGATCAGGGCTAATATCTTTTCGAAGATTGATTTGAAGAGTGGATATCATCAAATCCGAATTAGACCAGGAGATGAATGGAAGACAGCATTCAAGACGAGGGAAGGTTTATACGAATGGCTGGTTATGCCGTTTGGTCTATCGAATGCACCGAGTACATTTATGAGGGTGATGAACCAAATTTTCAGGCCGTACATTGGGAAGTTTGTGGTAGTATATTTTGATGATATTCTGATTTATAGTGCTAGTGCAGAAGACCATATTCGGCATTTGCGGAAGGTGTTGGTTATTCTTCGTAAAGAGCAATTTTATGCTGCAACAAAGAAGTGTGTGTTTATGGCAAGGAGTGTCTTATTTCTGGGATATGTCGTATCAAAAGAAGGAATATAGGTGGACCAAAGTAAAGTTGAAGCAATTAGAGATTGGCCACAACCCAAGACCATAATGGAAGTTCGAAGTTTTCATGGGTTGGCTTCATTTTATCGAAGGTTTATTCCACACTTCAGTAGTGTAATGGCACATATTACTGATTGTATAAAGGGTAAACAATTTTCGTGGTCGGAGGAAGCAGAGGTTGCTTTTAAGCGAATCAAAGAACTTTTGACGACAGCACCAATTCTTGTTTTGCCAGATTTTCAGTTGTTGTTTGAACTACATACTGATGCATCCAAGGTTGGAATTGGAGGGGTGTTGAGTCAGAAGGGGCGTCCAATTTCATATTTTAGTGAGAAGCAGTCCTGGGCCAAATTGAGATATAGCACTTACGATATGGAATTTTATGCTGTTGTACATGCTGTTAAACACTGGAGGCACTATCTATTTCAGAAAGAGTTTGTTCTTTACACTGATCACGAGGCGTTGAAGCATTTACAAGGGCAAGACAAGATTACAGCAAGGCATGCATCGTGGATTGCCTATTTGCAGCAGTTTACTTTTGTCGTGAAACACAAGTCAGGGGTGACGAATCGTGTGGCTGATGCTTTGAGTAGGAGGAGTCATTTATTAACGACAATGAAAGTTGAGGTGACAGGTTTTGAATTATTGCCAGAGCTGATTGAAGAAGATCCTTACTTTATGAAATTTGTTGAAAAAGTCAAGGAGCGGAGTGTTGATGAATTTATGTTGGTGGATGGTTTTCTGTTTAAAGGAAATCGATTATGTATACCAGATAGCAGCTTGAGAATGAAGATTATCAAGGAGTTGCATGAGGAAGGACATGTAGGACGGGATCGCACGTTGCATTTGATTTCTCAATCTTACTTTTGGCCATCAACGAGGAAAGAGGTTGAACAGTTTGTGGAGAGATGTCATATCTATCAAAGTTCGAAGGGAACAACGACCAATGCAAGATTATATATGCCGTTACCTGTACCAACTAAACCTTGGGTTGATGTGAGTATGGATTTTGTTTTGGGGTTGTCTAGAACTCAAAGGGGTAACGATTCCATTTATGTGGTGGTTGACCGGTTTTCGAAAATGGCACATTTTATTGCTTGCAAGAAGACGGCGGATGCTGTTCATGTTGCTCAGTTATATTTCAAAGAGATCTATCGACTTCAAGGGTTGCCAGAATCTATTGTGTCGGATAGGGATACTCTTTTTCTGAGTCATTTTTGGTTAAGTTTGTGGAAGATGGTCGGAATGAAGCTGAAATTTAGTAGCGCTTACCATCCGCAAACTGATGGACAGACGGAGGTTGTGAACAGATCGTTGGGAAATTTACTACGGTGCCTGGTGAAAGATAATCTGAAAAGCTGGAATATGAAGTTATGTCAGGCTGAGTTTGCTCATAATCATGCGATGAATCGTAGTACAGGTTTCAGTACATTTCAGATTGTATATTCAAGCTTACCAAAAGGACCGTTGGGTTAACGATAATACCACAACCAAAGGGGACTGTTAAACGAGCTGCTGATTTTGTTGATGGTTTGACGGAATGTCATAGAATCGTGCAGGAACGATTGGAGAAGTCGAACGAGAAGTATAAGCGAACTGCAAATTTGAAACGACGAAGTGTTGAATTTAACGAAGGTGATTTGGTTTACGCAGTGTTGACAAAAGATCTTTTTCCGGAGGGAACGTACAATAAATTGAAGGCGCGAAAAATTGGTCCAGTAGAAATTTTGAAGAAAATCAATGAGAATGCGTATCAATTGAAGTTACCAGATGATGTTCATACTTCTGATGTTTTCAACGTCAAATACTTAATTCTGTATCATGGAAATGAAATTGTTATGGAAGAAGATGGTGAAAATTCGAGGTCGAATTTCTGTCAACCGGGGGAGGATGATGCAGCCCAGCCTGAAGCTAACTCATGTGCCTTAAGTTGCTTACGAACTAACGAGACTGAGCATGCATTGCAACTAGAGGATGGCAAGGTAAGAGGGAAGGAAATTGCACTATCGTTAAGTCGCTTACGACCTAACCGGTCCTTAGGTCGCTCACGACCTAACCAGGAACCAGAGGAGGAGATGGCCCGATCTTGCGACCTAGCAAACACGCGACCTAATGGTTTACGACCTAACGAGATAGTGCCATACTATGATAAGCCACTTCAGCGACCTAACGAGAACGAGCTACTGTCAGTAGGTCGCGAAAGATCTTTCTTAAGTCACTCCAGAAGAAGGACGCGTGAAGTCCATTAAGTCGCTGCTGGATGATGTTAGGTCGTTCATGACCTATGTTGAGTCATAATTCGTTATGTTGTATTTTGGTATGATGTTAACTCATGTGTTGTATTCTGTTTATTGTACAAATTATGTCGTTAACGACCTTACTTAGGTCGTAGGTCATGTAATTGTGTTTGTACTGTGTTGTACTTAGGTCGTAAGTCGTTACAAAGATAGGTCATTCATGTCGTGTATGTTGTTAGGTCGCGTGTGACCTGGGTCGTGTTAAGTCGTGTATTTTTGAGTTGTAACTGTTAAGTCGCGAGGTTGTATAGGTCGTAACCCGTGTGCTTTTAGGTCTTTGGGTCTGTTAAGTCGCCTATCTTTGATGTTGAGCCGTTCGATGATAGGTCGCTGCCGACCTATGCTAAGTCGTTCATACGAGTCTTGCACATATTGTAAGCCTATAAATAGGCATGGTGTTGGTCATTTGTAACTTGGTTGATTTGGAATAAAATTCTTGTTTTTTAGCTTTGTGCTTTCATTAAATTGGTAGTTGAGTGTGATCTCCTATCTCCACTTTCGGTTATTCGAGTGTGCTCGAATCAATGATCGTTGAAGCCAATTCGTGGAATCAAGTGCGCTTGATCAACGCTCGAAGAATTGTAGATCTTCTTTCATGGTATCGTGCGCGATCAACGTGTTAGAGATAGCTGGAATTCCGTATCTTCGGATCAACGAATTTGGGCCTTGTAGTATTTTCAATCCACCGATTGCCATTTTCACCGTTTCATTTAAATTTCATATTTCCGCTGCACCATCTCTTTAACAACCAAATGTTATTATAACACCATGGTCATTTCAAAATAATTTATACTTTAAACCGAAATATCATTGCCATTTCAAAACCATATAAATATGATATCAATTCCATTTCAAACTAAATAAAGACGATATCGTTTTATTTCAAAAAAATCTCCTTTCCAAAATCTTAGCACTTTCAAAGTTATACAGTTCGAAACCCAACATTTGAAATTATAACACTTTCAAGTCATAGTACTTTGAAATTCGTTACCTTGATACATAACTTCCACCACTTAAATGGTTTAAATTATAAATATTTTATATAATAAACAGCTTCTTCCATTTTCCAACTCAATTCCAAAACAACTCGAATCCCAATTTTTTTAGATTTAACCAAATCTCAAATCATAAATTCTCATTTCAGTTCAATTTTCAAACAAACCATTCCAAATTATATTGATTTCAAAACGGATTTGGTCCATAAAATAAACCATTCAAATTCAGTATATTTCAAACTTAAGTATTTAACAATTTCAAAACTAAGTTTGATAACTTCATATATATCAAATTATCATTTAAAAAATCCCAAATTACAAATAACTAAATATTTCCTTCATTTTATTTATACTTGAAATATTCATTTAATTCACCTTAACCCAAAATCAAGTTGTAAAATCATACCTTAAATTTTCAAATTTAATAATTTTTACATCAACTTATTTGAGTTAATTCTTTAATAAATTCGATTTCAAATAAAATTTCCAAATTACTTTCCAACCTTAATTTATTTAAATCACTATTACCTCTATATTAAAATATAATTTAAATACTCAACCATATTTTATTCTAATAAAATCAAACTCTATTATTAAACTTATTTTTAATAAAAACAAATCTATACATAGCTTAAATTCAAGAATTTAACTATATATAAGAATAATATTTATATAATATCAAAAATCAATATTTATTAAACCGTATATTTCTTTCCAAAACCATATAAATCAAAAATATTCATATATATAAACCACGGTATCTGTATATAATTTTCTACCCTTTGGTCAAGTGATACAGATATTTATCATTTCAATCCGTAATTTAAAATAAAAATACGATTATATATCATTTCAAACCGCAATCCCGAATGAAATAAAAATACATAACAACTTGTAGTTTATAACAATATAAAATACAACATCCATTCATCTAATATCAATCATCAGCCATTTATCACAATCATCATCCAATTCAAACAATAACATCAATATAGAACAGATAATAAATAACCAGTATTTACTGCCAGTTTATATTCAATAATAAATTAAATAACAATTTTATTGGATAAATTAAATTTAATTTAACTTGAATGATGATAAAATATGTCAAACAGTCATAAATAAATTTCCAATCACCTTAGAAATTAATTTAACACACATAAAAAATTTTAGAAGTTGTGAGTGGGCTAAAACACTCACCTTTTGAATTTAAATTGAATTTAAATCCAATTTAAATCCAAAATTTGAACAGTCTCAGAATTCATCCAAACCAATGCGAAAATGTCCGAAATTTCAATACAAACCTAGCGGAGAAAACCATGCGTGAATCGGACCTTGTATGTAAAAGTTATGTGATTCAGAACGATTGAAATCAAAATTTAAAAAAAAAAACAAGCAAACTATACAACAACAGCCACGTCATCGCCTTCATCTTAGAGCTACTACGCGAATCTACCACTGAACCAAAAACACGCGCCAAAACTGACGCCTTTGACCAAGAATTTTGACCGCCTTCGACCACCGTTCGACATGCCGCAGCCACCAATTTTCACGTCTTCCCATCCTCCATCTAGTGCACCCCCTCGGGCCACCCCAGGGGCCACGCGCCGCCCCCTGTGAGCTAGGGTTTTAGAACCCCAGTTTTCCAATTCCAGGCGCCACGACGAACAATACGCCCTTCGGCCACCATTGAACAACTCCCCGAGCACAACTCTCCAATACCCAGAAAGCGATTTCTCGATTGATGCCCAAATAGAAAACGCCCAATTCAAACTTAGGGTTCGTCGATTCGGAGCTTTGAGCGAGATTTGACGCTGATTAGAGCATCAATTTCGAAAACGAACACTTGACATAGATTCGTATTGTCGAGATATACAATATATAATTTTTCCAGATTTTTTTGAGGAGTTTGAATTTTGGCTTTGAATTTGAAAATGCCATTGAAATTTAGGGTTCTGTCTGCCATTGAAGGAGGACAAGCAAATAGAATTGTATGTACCGAAATGAGGAATAAGAAATAGGGTAGGGTTTATAACATGGTATATATACGCAAAGTTGAAACAGAATAGATGGACACGATTGATTTACCCGTTGAACGATAAAATGGCCCAAAAAGCCCGTTCTGACTCCGGAACGAAATTGGTCAACCCATATATATATATATATATATATATCAAAATAGACGTTTTTAAATATTTTAAACGCAATGGAACATGTTTCAAGTTATTTCAAATTGATTTCAATTGATTTGATTTCAAGACGTTTCGAGTCCGTACGATGAAATGATAAGTCCAATCGCTACGAAACTCGAAATCACCTAATAATTCACCGTTACGGATCCGGTGAAACTCGTTTCGTCGAAATCCGAGTCAGTGGCCAAAATGGCTATTTTGCTGTTAATTAGATAAATAAATAAATAAATAATTAATTAAATCACTTTCAAATTTAACTTTAAAAATTTACAACTTCTATCAATTTTGATTTCTTAACCATTCGCAAAATAATTTAAACAAATTTAGCCGTTGATTTAAAATTGATAAATTAATCAATTTCAGTGTTTAATTTCAATTTCACTGAACTTAGAAATTATAAATTAATTTTTTAATAATTCCATTAAATTTGACCTTTCACCCTATTATTTAATCTATCATTATTAAATGGATGAAATTTACATTGGTTCACAATTTATTACACAATATTCTCAATTTTCAACTTAATTTCCATTAACGTAATATTTAAATATAAAATTCCATTTATTTGCAATTAGTTCAATTATTAAATTTAAATTCCAATAAATTAATAAATCTTGATTTTCCATTCCTTTTATTCAACCAATTGTCATATTATGAATAAAGTAAATGTTATTTCCTTTTATTAACTAAATTTACGTTAACAAAATATTTAATTTAAATTTATTGCAATTCTTATCAAATTTAAATTAACATGCTAAATAAATAGGTAACATAAAATATTTGTTACCATTTACTTTCAATCACGCTTATAAGGTACTATTCCCAAACAATTGTTACAATTGTTTACATAACACAAATTTCATTCAATCATCATTAACATATATTATTTCATTATTAAATTACAACTTTTTATATCTTCAAATATTAAAT
Source organism: Allium cepa (assembly GCA_030765085.1). Lineage (NCBI taxonomy): Eukaryota > Viridiplantae > Streptophyta > Magnoliopsida > Asparagales > Amaryllidaceae > Allium > Allium cepa. The sequence continues at coordinate 68,868,098 of CM060930.1, read as the reverse complement.
AAAAAAATTTAATTAAATTAATAATTTAAATTATCGAAAATTTACGGTTCGTTACAGGAATTTTTTTTGAAATTGGTTTATAAGATCCGCTATGAGCTGGTCGAGTTCCAACAATGGTATCAGAGCCCAATAACCTATGCGGTCTAAATTAGTCATGCTAGGGTTAACTACTAAGCTCACAGCCCAAAAGTTGTCCTTGATAAAAAATGCCTAAATTTGAACGCTTTGGGCTAATTTTCAAATTTCTTTCGAAACTGAAAATAAAATTTTAAATTTAAAAGTTTCATTTAAAAAAATTATAAATGTTAAAATATAAATTTTCGTTTCGATAAGTGAAAATATAATAATTTAAAATTTAAAATTTTAATTTCGAATACAATATATATATATATTATAAATAAATGTTATAATATAAAGAAAATTTTCAAAATGATCAAAAATTAATATAAATTAATTTCTAAATTTAAAATTTATTAATAAGATTAATAAAATATATTAATTAAACAAGTTAACTAATTAATTAATATATGTACATGTATTGTATATTATGATATATGTTATGCTGTTTTAAACAGTTATATTAACTAAGCATACATATATATGCACACCAAAATTAAAATAATTTAATTCAAATTGTTTAAATAAATAAAATTAATAAAAGGTTAAATAAATAAATAAATAAAAGTTTAATTAATTAAATGAATATAAATATTTATAAGATAAATTTGTAATACTATAAAGGTTATAAAACATAATAACTAACGAATATAAATGTTATATTAATGTGAAATTAATTAAAATGTTAGTTAATTAAATAAGATTTAATTAGTATGTTCGCAAGTTCTAGGTGTGGCATAATGGAAAAGGTAAGATGCAATGGAAATGGGGTGCTTAGGTCGGGTAACAGACCTAGGTTCTAATCCTACCTTGCACACATTCATGCAAAAAATAGTACTAGGATTATTTATCTGCCATGAGTTGAACCAGACATACACAACTTAATTCCCTTCAGAAGTGTACTGGTCCGCCGAGTTCTCGTGAAGAAAAAAAGATTTAATTAATATATTATTATACATAAGACTATTACATAAGTTAATTAAAATATAAAAGTTATATAATAATAAAACTTATATATATGAATGTATAGTTAAAGGTGGAATATAAAAGAAACTCTAAATAGACTTATGGAATAAATACATATGTATATGTAAAAATACTGTAGTTTCCGATGTATCTAACACTTGAATCACAAAGGTATTTCAGGTGAATACATTATTCCATATGTCGACATCACTCGACATAATATACGACGATTATGAAACATTAATATAAAGTTATTCTCTATCGTTTATATATTAATAGATTACTTGCATATTCTTTAGTTGTTGAGCTTTCCTCATGCTACAGATGTTATGTGTAGTACTACTAATATATTGAATAGACGAGGTATGATAACTACACATATTTATTGAGCATTCCTTAAGGTATGTGTATTATACTTAAGCCATCGTAAAATGATAGATCTGAGTGGATAGTCCCACTTTACTTTTTGAGCTTTTGTTAAGGTAATGGCGAGATCTAGACAAGGTACCACGAGTTAGGAGTAAAATATGATACAACCAATAAGGAGTCATCCATCGTATATGGGCCAATGATTTGTTGAGCTTTCCTCAAGGTTAAAATCTCAAGGCATACAAGTCTTAACACCCACTAATGAAGTCAAAAGACTTATATGTTTCACTTATGGTTTGGTGAAACTTAAAAGACTAGCGGGAGCTTTGTTAGAAAAATGAAATGATAACATTTAACCTTTCTAATTTGTAGAAGCATATGTTGTATAATGTTATAATTATGTATAATGATAAATTTATGCATTTAGTACGATTGATAAAATGTTTATCAATTAAGATATATAAATCATTTGAATCAGAGATTGAAAAATAGAAATATAACATATATTTCAAATGAATTTTTCTTCCATGTTAACGTTTCAATACCTACGCAAGCACATGATTTTACAACTACTAAGTACATTCGTAATTTGGTCGCTTACATACAGTTCATAATGTATGAAACTTTGATAAAATTAGTTCATTCGAAATAAACCAATAAATAGTACTGTAAGATTGAGTATTCAATTTGATTGATTACCAAAGGATCATATTGTGTTAAATGTAATACTAGACCAAAACTACAAGAAATATCTAATAGTTTGATAATTGGAATTTCAGTTTGATCAGTTTACGTAAGGTGCATCATATTTGATATCCTTAAATGTTAAGGATGATCAAACACATATTTTTAACTAGTTCATTACGACGTTGTAGCAAGGGTTTTCTTTTGAATGGTTCAACCATTTAGATAGAAAAACAAACACACAAAAGTAGATGTGATTTAAGATACAGTTGGGATGAAAACAGTGAATAGTCACTTATGAATAGATTGAGTAGTTACTTCTGGTTCATAAAGAAACATCGAAAATGAAAATTGTAATAATAATAATTGATACTTAACATTGGAATAAGGAATTCAATTTCTATTTTGAAATGTATTTTCACATAGAAAATTGTTTTCTATGAGATTTATTTCTTTGAGTTCAATATACTTGATCAAAGAACTCTCCGTTTTAAACTAGTTTTAGTATATGAAATAAATAATCTGTATTAAGTGAATGATAAATCTCTGAATTTAGTATAGTATTGCAGTAAAGGAAAAATAGTGGGATTATGCCATGTAGAGCTTATTGATTGCATCAAATTACAAAAATTGTTTTTGTAAAACATACCCAACATTATTTATGAAATAATGACTAATTTCGGCGTCGACTGAAAAATAGACACAGTATTATTTCAATGTGAATATTGTGAATATTTGTTATAAAATAAAACTAGAATGTAGTATTTTTTTTTCACAACAAAAGTGATGCACTAAAAATACTGAAGTTTTTAAAATTATTTACAGTTATTTTGGAATTATAGACTAACCTATAGTTTTGAGAAATAATTTTATTGTATGATTATGAATCATATGGTACTAGCTAATTATATCTCAAACATTCAAGGGCAATGCGCCCATTTAGTGGAAGAATCGTAGGAGTTGATGAATTCTTCATATTGATACACATAGATATATGAAATTGTAAGTCTATGAATACTAGAATGTTTCCATGTACTTTGTTATATTCACCATTCAGTCATCACAGAGATGGACATTTGTACTTGATATGCATGTATAAGTGTAAGATAAGCTCATAGAATATAAAACGAAAGTAAATAATGTAACATGTGATAGAATTGATTCGATATGATCGAATGGGTAAGTATATTGAAAGAAGTTTCATATGTACCTAATATGAATAAAGACTATATCTCAAAAGGTCACTACTCCCTATAATACATAATGATTTATCGATAAAGAGTAATCAAACTTTATTGGACAAAGCATGACTAATGATGAGTGAAGTTAAGTTAAATTCTTTCTATAAGATGTTTACTTAAGAGTAGTATATATGGTTAAAATAAATATCATCTAAAGAATAGTTTATAAAATTATACAAGATAAGGGTTTACAAGAAACCTCACTATATCCTAGGCCAAGAAATTGGCGGGTTATGCGAGTCGAAAGAATGTGCATAATAATTGCACATAAGGGATCTTGTATGAATTGTACTATGAGAATTTGGGAATAATAGTCATTAGATGACTACTTTATGTTGTAAACATAAAAATATTTTGAACTAATGCAAAATCAAGTTTTTATAATTCAATTCATCAAATGTTTACAAATGCCCATTCTATTGCATAGAGAAACAATGATTTTTTTAAAAATACAACTTCATAGCAAAGGAATTTCTTTAAGAAAATATTGCTATAAAAGTGGATTTAGATCAGATCCAATGATAAAACAAGTTACAAGGAATGAAATAATTGATGAACCTAATTGAACACCATTACATTAGGACGTCTAATGAGTATTCTTGTGTACTAAAGAGAAACTATGAATTTCTTGACAATGTCCAGAGTAAATATTCCTTGATTGTTTAATTATACCATTAATAGTATTGACTCTATAATATGGCATGGTGCGAAAATCCAAAATCGATTCCAAGTTCATTATCAAAATATGATTTTGATAGTTGTATCTTAAAGGATATGACAAATCTGTATTTAAGAGAAAGACAAATGCAGTTGGAATATAGCGATCCACATTGATATAAATAATACCATGAATTTTAATTATTGCAATTAACGTAATAGATTCACCATTTGATGTGCTCAAGAAGGTTTGGATTTTACTCACTAAATTATTGTATAATACGACTTTATGCTTTGGTATATATGTGTTGAAAAAGAAAAATTCTAAATAACGATCTAGAGTAAACTGTTTACAGATAATGACCAAAATGTCACAATGTCGGTATGAACGATATTAAGTTTGTGAGTTTTCGGATATGATCCAAGAATAGATACGAAATATCATTCGATAAGCATCAAAATCAAACAAATGTTTTAATAAGAATATCAAATAGTTTGATTGTCAACCAAATGCATAGGAACCATGCGCTCATAAGAAAGAAAGTTAAAAAGGTATATAGATATTTCTATACCATAAGTAAGCAAAACACTGCTGAATATTAAGGATGTATTTGTATTAAATCAGCTTTAATTATTCTAATGATCAACATTGGACTTGGAAATGATGCCTTTTTATAGTAAGTATAGAAGATGTTGGGAATATCTTAAATGATATGCAAGGACACCTTATTAAAATGTTTATTATGGAACACGTAAGATTGATTCCTTATGCATTGGCAATCGGAATTATCATACATTTTATGTTTTCTATGGTATCATGATTTGTTTATGTATTAATACATAAGCAAATATCAAATCCAAATTAATAACACTGAATGGTTGTTTGTAGCGTTCTCGTGTATTTATGAAATACTAGAGAATTGTTCACAAAAACAACAAACTCCTTATGAAGGAGTGTTCAGATTCAAACTTTATAAGTGATATTAAGTAGAATATGTCAATAATAAATTCAAGTTAATAATTTTAAATTGGAAATGTTTCAAATGAAAGACTATGGTTCATTCAATGAAAAAACTAAGTACATCACTTTTAATAACACTACAATTAAACCAATATATATAAATATAAATGCATAATTTATAACTAAGCTGAGGGTGATTCCAAATATTGAGAACATTATAACATTGTTATATGACAATGATGTCACGATATAGTTCTAACTGAACTTAGAACTCATTTGAAGTCGAGAAACATATTCTGAGTTGCTCTACATAATAAAGGTAGTATATCAACGGCAGAGAGAGTTAATTGATAGAGTAGATGAATAAAGCATCATAGCATACCCATTCACTAAGGGACTGACCCAATTAGTTTTGAGAAAACCGATTGGAGAAGTTCGAATAAGATTCCATAATTGACCCCAATTGCAAGGGAGAGATTGATAGAATTAGGTGTATGCCTAGGGCAATTATATATCTCTGGTTGACCAATCTTGTTCAAAATAAAGGTGTTTTCTTTCCATTATATACTTGATGCAATGCGTTATATTAATAAATTAATTTACTTAAAAGTATTTTTAATAGAAAATCCATAAATGGTACATTTGTTGATAGTAGTTACAAAGCATTGTAACCGTGAGTAATTTATCATAATGAAAACAAATATACCATTTTAAATGTTCCAAGTCAAGATGCATTAAGAATGGATGTTGATGTATCTATTGAGACTAGAGTATGTAACTCTCTCCAAATGTTGGAAAGTGTATTACTCGTGACTACTGGGGGAACCTAGGGTTTACGTACTGATAGTTATTGGATAACAATGGAACCACTCATTCGATAGTTTTCTGTTGGTTAATATAACTAAGGTCAAACAGAAAATATCGAAGTGAACGATTTACACAGTTCTCTCAACTTCAAAATATTGTGGATCTTTAATATAAAAGATCCGCTTTGATTACAGTTAAAACATGGCACGACATCCTTCGAGTGACTATAGTTGTGTCAAGTGGAAGTATTAAAAGTGAAGCACTACTCAAGAAAGGATTTGTCTCCTCGGTTATGTTGGGTTAGTATCACGGTCAACTCAAGTCAACTCAAAGTCAAAGTCTCTGATCAGAACATTTCGAGTAATACGAATTATTATAATTAAACTAAGGACTTTATATTTGGACTATAGAGTTGAATATAATTGATATTAGAATCTTGACCTTTACCAAAATCAATAAGGCCAAAGTGATATAGTTTGAGAATTAGTGTAAATAAATATCTCAACTGGATAATGCTTAATAAAGTGTACGAAACTAAGTGATAAATTTGGCCGAAACACCTGCTAAATGATTAGTGAACATTAACATTTGAATAGTTCGATATGAATAGCTGACCAAATTACACCCGACAAGTCACACAACCGGAATGATGAATTCTCTTTACCCCATACAATTTAATTAATTCATGAATATTATAAATTAATTAAATTAATTTATATCTATGAAATATAATTATAAAATTTTGAATATGATTTGAGGAATAAATATTATTAAATATATTTATTATAGTTATAAATATATTGATCGACAATTAAATTAGATTTATTTAATAATATTTATTTAGGCTTAAATTAGATATTGACCCATGATGATAGGTTGATAATTTCGGTTGTAATGTGGACTTTAGGGGACAGCTAAAATAGGTTAGAGGTGATAGAATTGGATGGCATAGAATTTGTGAGAATTGGTATAAGATATGATCCATTATCTTCTCTCTTCCTTCCACTATTTAAACAACTTAAATCCTAATTAAAAAGGACTTTTTGGATGCCACTATCCCCTGCATTGTTGGTCGAATTTATCTTCAAGGAGTTGTGACAAATTCAACTCAAATCACTGCAAAAGACGACAACTATTGGTTAGTCAAAGGTCTACGGTTCAAAGATAAGCAATCTGGCGAATCGAAAAGTTTTCAAAGGTGAGAGAGTTCGCCATTACTAGGCATGCTTCAAGGCATTAGTTTCAAGTATGTTTTACTACGTTATATGATTTATAATTTCTAAATAAAATTTTATTATTCATATATATTATTACTATATTGTTAGTTAGGAGACGATTCTTATATGTATTGATGTTGTAACATACTAGATTGATTATATGTATGTATTCATTATAAAAAACTATTTTTTTCCAAATAGATCAGATATGTACAATCGAATAATCTATTTACAAAAATTATTTCTTTATTAATAAATATACATACATTAATATGTCATTTAAGTATAATTATATGATTTGTATTTAATTATTTTATCATATCATGTTAATAATTGGACATATATTGCAAAAATGCATATTTACAATATTACAACTTTCGATGTTTGTAAATTATTTTTAATAATTATTCACTATTATTTATTATTATTTAAATCAACATACTATGTAAATAATTTACATAAAATATAATCTATTTCGTTAATTAAGTTTTAAATTTTATTAAATTATTTTATCATGAAACAAGCTCTCGGCCAAAAAATCAAAATTTAAGAATAAATTTTAATATTTGTTAAAATTATTATAATACACGATCGAAAAATAATTAATTATTAAAAATAATTTTGATCTAGTAAAAGTATGGAAAAATTCTCCAATCCACAAAACAACATATTATATTTTCTAAAGGTTTAAAATTTGTATAATTAGTTACGAAAATATCTTTTTTTGAAATTTGTTGTGTTTTTATTAATATACATATTTCAATATAATAAAATTTTGTTGTGCTGCGTATATGATCTAGAAGTGTTTAAAAAATATATTTTATTAATCAACTAATATGTACATGTGTGTGTATAGAAATTATAAATATGCTTATGTTTGTGTGTATATTTCTAGATATTATAAATATGCTTATGTGTGTATATATATAATATAAAAAAGTTATTATTAATTATTGTAATGCATACATACATACATATATACGTATATTAGTTTATATTGTAGAAAAAAGGGAAACATTTTATATAATGTGTGTGTGTATTAGTTCTTACCTTAAAAGAAGGAAACTTTTTATATATTATATGTGTGTGTGTATACACACATTTCAATAAAGCATATATTTATGAATTATTAATATATTACATATATACAAGTAGATTTATAATATTTATTCAAATAATAAGTCTAAATACATACATATACTAGGATAACATACAATACATATCGGATGAGTTATCATGTCCGTTGCGATGTAAATTCCAACATTTACACACGGGCATGTTATACCTTACATGGATTATTCAATAACACATGCACAAACATACATAAATGTATATGAGACATATGTACAAGTATATGTATAAAGCATAAATTGAATATAACTATATATAATTTATAAATTTAAATAAAATAAAAGATTATATTTAAATAAACTATGGAAATGTTCTAAATAATTAGACTTCATAGGTCCAATATAGAACCTATAAAGGAATGATTTTGAAATTCATCCATAACTTTCATTGCGAGTTGGCATAGTTCCAACACATGTTTTATGCTTTAATTATAGAGAGAAAGGACATTACTCTCGGGAATTTCCTCAGCCACGTAAAGCACCATCACAGTCTATATGCAAGATTTTTTCGGGCAGTGGGACATTTGCTAATGCTTGTCAAAGAAAAGTTGGGAAGTTGAATGCTACATGTTAGCCCAACAAGTGGATAATGCCAAAAATCAAGATGAAAGCACCAGTTCAGATTAAAGTAAAATAAAAATCAGAAAATAGATAATAATATATAGAAGTTTTTATAATGGCCCGACATAATCTTCGTCCTACATTCACTTCAATCTTTTTATTAGCTGTTCTCTCTTTGAATTTTAACTAATTTTATTAGATCTGACCACAATCTTATGGATCTCTAGTTTACAATATTGTTTTTAGAGCGCTTGAGAGTCAAAATACTAAGAATCTACCGATCTAAGTCTTAGAATAGCAAATATTTATTTCCTACATAATTCTGCTAGAGGAGAGGTTAGAGGTGAAGAAGCAGAGGGGTCTCCACGGTTTGAGAATCCTGATCCTGTTTTGGTTGCTCTATGGTCTGTATTTGTTTATCTGGTAGTTTGACCTAGTTGTATCCGAACTTATCGGACAAGTTAGATTCGACCATTGTTATGGCCAATGAGACCGGAGTGATGATTGTGGGGTCCAAAGATCAAGTATAGATAATAGTACGAGACCATGATCGAATGGAATTGAGAGATATGAAATGCAGAATGTCAAAGTTTGGAATATAGTTTAACCTAGAAAAGGGATCGGCTAGAATCCCTCTCAATCATAGGGATCGACGTATTTAAGCCAAACAAGTGCAATACAATGGAAAACAATCAATATCTTAAGATCGACAAGTCCAATTCATATGAAACTTTACAAACAAGATGTGGAGACCCTAGGGAGCCTACTCTAGGGAATGCACCTCAAAAGGATTAAGCAAGAGGGATTGATACTCTTCCCTCAATAGGGATCAGCTATAATCTTGAAGCTACTTACATTACAACAAATATCAAGCAATAACTCAAGCTCTACTGGTATAACTGGCATGAAACTTGGACGCTAAGTATATCACAACATGGGAAAGCTCTTACTGGGATCACACACCAAAATTCTTCTAAAATAATGATCAACACAGATCGCTATTCCTTGGGATTTAGGTTATGCGATCGTTCATATGTTTTTAGAGATCCTTTTGCCAAATTTTCAAGGAGATATTTTGCCATCTTCCTGTATAAATACAGCCTTTGATTGTTCATTTTTAGGACTTTTACACTGCTTATTGCTTCGTACTCTATTATAACTAAGGACTTTCATCCATCCCTATTGTACTTAGTTTACAAAGTAATTAATAAAGCTATCTATTCTATATGGACATAGGTAAATAACACCGAACCACAATAAATCACTGTATCTCTGTTACTATCTTATTCCCTATTATTTTAATTTCTTATTTCCTATGTTTTTATTTTATATTATTCATTTATTTCTCTACAAACTCTCTATTGGTTGTTTATGCCAATTTCGATACAAACATATTTATACAGCTGGCAATCATAGTAGGACAAGAAAGGAGTTGGAGTAGAGTCTAGATAAAAGCCTAAGATAATGCATGAAGTCGTAAACCAATCTAGGTTAACACCACATGTTGATATTGACCTTTGAAGTCGGTGCCGAAATATGTGGTTAAACCCAAGTGTGTTGATTCCTTTTGCATGATTCATCTTACTTGATTTCTATGTGTCCCATGCTATTTTCATTTATCGTTGGTCATCCAAAACAAGTCATCATCTATTTCTCTCTAAAAAGCCCGGTATCAGCCTTTTTTCTAAGAGGTCATTGGTGATTTTTCCTTAGCTTGGAATCAATAGAAATTTTTATATAACTCTTCTAATTCCATATAGAGGTGTCTCAAGATGTCGCAACACCTATGGAGTTAGTATGAGAAGTCGGTACCTGCATAAGTAGTCGGTACTGATAAATCTGCTTAGTGTATTTTTCATCCAAATTTCTTGAGCTCCATTCCCTAGTTCTTTGAAGCGTGCCTTCGAGTTTTCAAGTCGTTCCATCCTCATTTGAATCTTCTAAGTTCATTTGAAATATGCTTTGCTACAAAGCGGGTTAACATTTGTCGCTTAAAATACGCCTTTCGAATACAAGGTGTGCTTTGCTCAAGAACATGTTCTAGTAATCAGTCTTCGATACTTAAGCTCTTCGGCTATTTCAATCTCGGTGGATCATCCAGTTCCTTTGGGTTGTCTTATCAATCATGAGTCGTCCTAAACCTATTACAGCCTAAGACTATAGACCTTTCCAAAATACATCATAATCTTTTCGATTTCATTTGGATTTATTATATCACATATCTCTTATTACATCATATCTTTGATTTCATTCAAAGCTATTACGTCACATATTCTAAGTACAAGACGTTCAAATCCTTTTATCAAATATGTATCTGTTCTAAGGTCCAATCTCTCTAGATCGCCTTATATCCAGTTTAATACGCAATCTCTCCCTGGATCAGTTATTGTTTAAGTTAAGGGGATGATCTTTCTAGATCGTTTAGTGTTTATTTAAGGGTGACGATCTCTTCGGATCATTTACTGTTTAATTTACAGGAGATGGTTTCTCCGGATCTTTTGTCATTCTATTTAAGGTTTGACCTCTCCGAGTCATTTATCACCCAATCTAGGTTTTCAATCTCTCTAGATCCTTGCTGAGTCCACTTGCTCTTCGGCAAAGGAACTCAACCACCAAGCATGCTCATCTTGCTCACTCTTTGGTGAGGGGACTTACTTTTCATACAAGCCCATCCACTTGTTCTTCGACAAGGGAGCTTGCACCTTGCACTCCGGCCCCATTTCTCCGACCGGGACTTAAAAGCGATCAATATTAGTCATCACGTTCAAGTGGATTTTTCAAATGTCAAGTGAACTAAAATCCTAAGTGTTCATCCCAGACATCCGACTCAGTGCACGCCTAGAGATCAATTAAGGTCTCGTACGCATATAAGCGGTCCAAACTTATTATCTTCTAAAGTATTCATCTCAGCCATCCAAATTAGAGCAATCCTAGGGACCGTTCGAGATCCCGTACACTTGAAGCAATCTGAGGCTATTGTTGTCTTTGTTGCACAATGCAAAAAGAAAAATACAAGAAAAGAAACGAAGAAGCAAATTGTGGGAATTGGATTCGACTTTAGTTGATCCCGATCATAGGATTGTCATCCGATAGAAGTCTCTGATCTACAACTTCATTTTGCCCCCCGTACTAATGGTGAGCTTTTGTTTACAACTCCTGCTATCATGCCTTGTTATTTCGGTTTGCCACTCTAGCTCCAACATCTCCCGTTCCAAGCAACAAAGCTAATCCTAGATCCACATCGATCGTGCTTCCAAGTCATGGGGCCATTGTTTCAGTTTCTTTTGCTCTATCTCTAGATGCACCTGCATTGTTTTCTGGTCTTTGATTCTGAATTCCAACAACTCTAGCTATTCCTTATTGAAGAATCCTTTAAGCATTTCGTATTGCCTAGTTATCACTTCACCCTGTATCTCCTTCTTTATTCTCTCCATCTTTTCCCTAGTCACATAGATGGATTGATGAGAATTTAAGGATGCCTCCTGGATGCCTTCAGGCTCTAGTTGACTTGCTTTGGTTTTAGATCTAGTATCAGGCCTCTTCATCTCCCACAAATCTCAGATTCAAGATTCAAATTCGTAGACCTAGATTTTTTTCTCAGTGAAAGCACCAAAATATTAAACGAAAAAAATATATTAACACCCAAAATAAAGATGAAAGCACTAGTTTGGATTAGAGTAAAAGAAAAGGCAGAAAACAAATAAGAACACATAGTAGTTTTTATAGTAGTTTGACGTAATCTCTGACCCATGTCCACTTCAATCTTTTTATTTGTTTTTCTCTCTGTAGATTACAACTAGTTCACTTTGATCTAATTGCAATCCCTTGGATCTTATATTTGCAATGGAGTTTATAAAGTATTTGAGAGTCACTAGTACTAAGGATCTACTGATCTAAGTCCTAGAGTAGCAAACAGTTGTTTCCTAAGTTATTCTAATAGTGGAGAGAATAGAGGTTAATAAGTCGAGGAGTCTCCATGATTTGATAATCTAGATCATGTTTTTATTATTCTATGGTTTTTATTTATAGGGGTAGCAATCATACAGGGCTAAGAGAGAAGTTGGAGCAAAGTCTAGATAGAAGCTAGAGTTAGTGCATGAAGTCGTGAAACCATGTATGTTAACACCACATGTCTGTACCGATCTCTGAACTCGGTGCCAACATCTATGGTTAAACTCATTGGTTAATTCTTTTTCCATTGTTCGGCCTACTTTATTTTAAGGTGCCCCATGCTATTTCCATTGATCGTCGGTCATCCAAAACAAATCGTCATCTACTTCTCTTCAAAACAGCCCTATATCAGCATTTTTTCCTAAGAGATTGGTGGTGACGTTTTTCCTTCGCATGGAATGATTTTTAAGTTTTACAGCACTCTTCTAATTCCATATAGAGGTGTCCCAAGAATTCACAATACCTATGGAGTTAATATGAGAAGTCGGTACCTACATGAGTGGTTGGCATCGACATCCCTCCTTAGTGTATTTTTCATCGAAATTTCTTGAGCTCCATTCTCTAATCCTTTTAAGTGTGCCTCCAAGTATACAAGTCGTTTATTCCTAATTTGAATTTTCTAAGTCTAATTGAAATATGCTTTGATAAAAAGCAGGTTAACAGCACTTGCAGTCCCTGAAGGTACAATACTATTTTAAAAAATTCATATTAAAGTTCTATTCGATATGGGTGCATCACACTCATTTGTATTAAAAGAACTTATGGAAAAGTTTAATCTTGTTGCGCTATATTCAGCAATATCTTTAGGATTGAAAATCTTTTAGAGGATATGAAACCCTCAGGATGTTATGTAAAGATGTTAAATTACTTTCGGATTTCTACTCTTTTTGTTGTGACTTACATCTGTTTGAATACGCGTAATTTGGCATTATGTTTGGGATGGATTGGTTAGATCGATATGAGACAAATCTATTATGCCTTTACAGGATTTTGATTCTTAGCCATCCAAATTCTAATTAAAGAGTTAGCATAACTCTAGGAAATGTTAGTGAAGATTCGAGCTAATCTCCTTTTGCCATGGAAGCACGAGATGAGGATGAGATTGCTCGGTTTCCAGTGGTTAAAGAATACTGGATATCTTTGAACCTATAGTAGATATCCCACTTAAGCGGGCTATTGAGTTTCAATATTTTTTTTTCTCAAAGCTCAACTTGTTAGTCAAACCTCCGACCAGAATGTCCGTAAAGGAAAATGAAGGGCTTAAGAAGTAGTTCATGGAATATGAGTCAAAGCAATTTATCAGATCGAGGAGTTCATCCTAGGGATCCGTAGTTCTATTTGTGAAAAAGCAGATGGATCCCTCAGGCTATATATCGACTATCAGAAGTTGAATGAGCTAAATATTAAGAACAAGCACCCCTTCCTAGGATTGATGATATATTCAATTGGCTAAGTGGAGCTATGTTCTTCTCATAGTTGGACTTAACTATGAGACTACATCAGCTCAGAATTGCTAAAGATAGAATTCCACTCACTACACTCCGAACGAGATATGGCACATCTGAATCACTAGTGATGCCGTTCGGCTTAATGAATGGTTCAACTTACTTTGGATCTATTTAACAGAGTCTTTAGAGACTAATTTGATAAGTTTGTCCTATGTTTCATTGATGATATACTATCATACTCTAAGTATAAGGAGGTGCATGAGAAGCACCTCAGGATGATGTTCGAGACTCTGAGGAGGAATAAGTTAAATGCTAACTTCTTCGAATGTTATTTTTGGAAAAGGAAAGTTAAATTTTTAGGCCATGTTGTTTCAGAAGAAGATATTCCAGTAGACTCAGGAAAGGTAGAAGCGATGCAACTGAAAATGGCCTAAATCAATTTTAGAGATCAAGGTTTCTTTGGATTATCCAGTTATTACCAGTGATTCATTAAAGTCAACTTGAATATTTTACAAAGGAGTGAAGTTTCAATGGATAGATAAGTGTGAGGAAGCTTATCATAAATTGAAGGATTTACGTACGAGTGCCCATGTACTTATAGTACCCGAAGCCAACCAGGTCCAGGAAGTTTATACAGATGCATGTGTTCTGGATTAGGCACAGTACTAATGCAGAAAGGAAGGTCGTATCATGTGCATGGAGACAGTTAAAACTAATGAGATTAGATATGCTACATATGATGTGGAACCTGCAACTGTTGTCTTTGTTCTAAAGATTTGGCAACACTACTTGCTTGGAGAACGATTTGTGTTACATACGGATCACAAGTTGCTAAAGTATTTATTTACACAGAATGATCTTAACATGAGACAACGACGATAGTTAAATTTCTAGCAGCTTACGATTTTGAGATCTAGTACATACCTAGTAAAGGCAATTCAGTTATTGATGCATTGAGTCGGAAGCACCAAGCTCTATATCCACGATGATAACTAAGTGGAAGGATTTTGAGAAATTATATATGTGTGAGATTTGAGATCGGAACTCTATAGCATTTTCACGTGTGAGTTAGCTAGCCTTGTAGCAAGAAAATCTTTGATTGATGAATCACAGAAGCATAGAAAAAGATCCGATAATTTTTGCTCTTATTTAGACACTTTTATCTGAAGATGATAGTGAAGATAAAGCTATTTGTTATTTTGACTCTCTTAGACACTTATAGAGAAAGAATAGGTAAGTATTACCAGAGGTTGATGATCTCCATAAAGAAGTATTGGAAGACTACCATATATCATGATACACTGTACACCTAGGCAGTGGCAAGATGTACGTGGATGCGAAATGACCCTACTCCAAAAGGGTGTGAAACACGATGTTGAAAGGTTTATTATGGAGTACATGACATGTCAGTTGGTGAAGGTGAAACACAAGAGACTTATCGGTCCATTACAGCCATACGAAATCCCATAATGGATATGGGATCAAGTACGAGTGAATTTGGATGTTAATAATTCACTTGTATAAATCCTATCAAACTATACCGATTTATGATGCTACCTGTGTCGATGGATTCTGTAGATGGGTTGCCACGGTCTAGAAGTGATCATGACAACATATAGGTAGTGGTACAATGATTGACTAAGTCAACACATTTCTTCCTGGTAAATTCGAATCGAACCATAATATATTGGCTAAGCTTTATGTAAAGGAAATTGTTATACTGCATGGATTTCCCAGTTCCATGGTATGCGACCATGAATCCTAATTTACTAATAAATTCTGGAAAAGTTTCTAGGAAGCATTAAGAATAAAGTTGAATTTTTGGACAATATATCATCCGTAGATAGATGGATAAACGGAACAGATGAACCAAGTTCTTGAAGATTTGATTCGTGCCTGTGTAATAAACTTTGGTGGTAATTGGGAAGACCATCTATGATTGGTTTAGTTTGATTGTAATAAAAATTATCAAACTAGCATCAGCATGGCTCCATTTGAAGCTTATATGGAAGACAATGTCGATCGCTGTCCTGTTGGTTGGAAATCCAAGAGTTGTTTGTTCTATATCCAAATTCTATTAGAAAAGAAACAAAGAAGATTGAGTCGATTGGATGTAGAATTAAGGAGGCTCACGATCGAAAAAAATCGTATGTTGATCGTAGGACGAAAGATATTGAGTTGGTAGTTGGAGATCTAGTATATGCAAAGATTTCTGCACTAAAGGGATTTAGGAAATTCAGCAAATCATGGAAGTTAGTACCACGATATGTGGGTCTGTACCCAATTACTGAACGTGTTGGGAGAGTAGCATATAGAGTTGCATTACCTAATTACTTCTTTGCGATTCACACTGTCTTTTATGTATCTCAACTAAGGAAGTGCTTAAGGGGTACAAAGACTATTATCGACCCTAAAGACATTCAGGAGCTCAAATTATCCCATGATCTGACCTACGTGCATAATCCAATTCCGATAGTCGACTTTGAAATCCAACAGCTTAGGAGCAAGAGGGCTTAGTTAGTGAAAGTATAGTAGCACGACATTCCATTGGATTACAATCGGGAGATATAGAAGCTCATGAAACGATCTTATCCAAAGTTATTCTCAGATGCGACATGAGTTAGGTATGTAATTTGTTCTTTGTCTATTCTTAATTGATGGTTTAGAGAGCTAGAATTTATCTAGCAAGTTATAGATTTTCACTAGTAAGGAATTGCGAGGGCGTAATTTTCTTAAGGGGGAATCTATAACAACCCGTTGCCAAAAAGAAATTAATTAGCAAATAAATAATAATAATTAACGTATCAAATTTGAATAGAACCAATGAATATGAATTTAGAAAATGGTTTGGAAATCAAATTAGAAATATTATACTAAAATGGAAATAATTGGATCTAAAAAGAATAATGATTTAATAATTTTGCAATATATAAAGATAAATTTATTATTAGGAATATAATGTTAAATTAAATTTTATAAGTTTGAAATTTCTTTATTTTTGATAATAGGAAGAATTTTATTAATAAAGTTTGGAAATTATTTAGTAAATGAATTTAAATTAAATGATTAACGAAATAAATTATAATTTTATAAAAAATAGATAATGATATGATTTTTAAGTAATTTAATGTGATAAAATTGGTTTTATTATAGGCCAGGATTTGAAATGATTCATGAATTAAACTAAAAGAAAGCAAAAAAAAGAATTAAAACTTAACTTTCTCAAGCTCAAACCCAAACCTTAAGTAGCATGAAATCTCTATCTCAAGACCTCTCTTTTTCTAGATTCTTCACCTTCATTTATAAATAATAAATCAATGTCTTCATTTTTCTGACTTTAGAAATCAAATTACCTTAAAACCCTACCTTTCCAAAAATTCAAAATAAAATCTATAAATTGCAACAAGTCAAATCTTAGCTTCTTGATAACTCTACTACACATAGGTAGCAAAGATAAATGTTTTGCTCATCATTTTAAAGAAGAGGTGATTTATGATGAGCAACAAAGGAGAGATAGTGAAGGATATAAGATGAGGAAAAAGAAGGTTTGAGAGCTAGTGTATTTTTCCAATCAAGGTGAATAGTTTAACTCACTACCGTGTCTATAGAAAGTATGAATTCATGTCTGGAGTGCTAAAATGTGTATGCAATTTAATTGAACCTAGATACTAAAATACTATTTCTTCATCTCATTGATAGTATAATACTGATAATGTGAAATCGATAATAGTTTGGGACTTGGTCAAATCATTAAATAATGGAGTATGGTTGTATGATTTAGAATGATGAAGGAGTAACTAAGATTAGGGAAGAGAAGGTTGGGAATGTGCAAATACAGGAATAAAAATTTGCATGCCCAATGCACTGACCGTCGACCGCATTGAACCAACCGGTTAACCGCTAGCAGTCGACCTGTGTTAGCAACTGGTATGGTGACCACTTTTATAATTTAAAATAATATATATATATATAAATATCAAAATAAATAAAAATATATAATATAAATATATTAATAAAATATTGTATCTTATATTTATATATTGATATGAATATTGTTTAAAACATTCAATATTTAAAAAAGTGAATTTAATAACACTGGTCCAATAGAAAATTATAAAAGTTTGTAAAATTATTGCTTATAAAAATTATCAAATGATATGATAATATTCTTTAAAGGTTATAATATGGAGTTAAATTAAATTTTATAAAGTTCGGATATTTATCTAACTGTTATTTTATATAATATGTATCGATAATGTATTTTACTAAAGAAATATTTTTACACACCCACATAAAGGTAAGTTCATTTATATAAATTTACTTTGATTATTATTTATGCATTTTCCTCTTTGTGTGATGAGGAATTTGAATAAATGGATTAGTGATACCATTTGGTATGAGATTTCTAGTAATACTTTTCGGTTATTCATTGAGCTTGTTGCATAGAGATATTGAGTGGATCGAGTCTAGTCTATGTGCATTGAATAAAAGTACTAGTAACACGCGGTTGTATGGAATGCTAATGTGATCATTATTCTTTTATTTAGTGTAAGTAAATAACACTCATTTCGAGGGAATAGTTATAATATATTGTACTTATGTGAGGTGATGCTCATAGTTGTGAGCATGTTAGGTGCTCATATGTTTATTGATATTGTGTGCCACTATCATGATGTACTCCTATTATTGACGTTGGATAGAGCCAGATTAGGCCAACTTCCACCCTAGCGGCATGTTCGTGGGGTCATTCCCGAGATCGGTGACATCTTTATATTATTGGGTCAGGTGACCTAAAGCCCTTGTGTCGCATAGGCTAGAAGCCTTTACCTACTAGGGTAAAGAGGGGTCGTGACCGAGGCTACACATTGACGAGCCACTGGTTGATAAGAGTCACGATGTCCATCGAGGTAAATAAAGATTGTAGGAACAAATCCGGCTAGGTGTCCCTGGGTTCCTGGAGCAGGCATGCTGTCATTAGTATCCCTTTTGGTTCAATGCAGAATGATAGACAGATATATCTTGATTTTACTCCTAACTTGAGTACAGATTTGGGTTAGCTTACCCGAGGTTAGGTAACCCTCGTATTAAGATGAATCTATTTAGGACCTTGAGTTTGTGGTACAGTTGATTCCTTCCACCATTAGATTTTGATTAACATTTATATATTTGATATGTTTATATAAATGGATTAATGGATAATTATTATATTACTCCAAAATAGGTTTTGCTTACATAAATAATCTAATCATCTATTCATGGACTTATTATTATTATTCATCATCGCAAATACATCATTATAGATAAAGTCCGACCCGTGTGTTATTATGCTCGGGTCATTCCAAGACATTGCATGAGCAGGCATTGCATAGATGGCAGGACTAACCTTAGCATTTTAAGGAGGTTAGTATTAGTTATAGGATGATACATTCCCAATACATTTTGTAGCATCACTGTATCCATTATGTAGTATGAGATGATATATTATATAGTGGGCTGAAGACGATCATTATGTAGCCCTAAACTATGTATTATATTTTATCTATTGCGTTGTTACTCCATGTAGTCTGATATTATTCTATGATTATGTATTGTTCTGTCCTGATAGCATATGTATTATTGCTTTGTACAAAGACCACGTACATCAGTGGTATTATTATATGTGATATTGATATGTACCAATGTTAGTCCATATGAATATTCAAACGTGTACCTCGTATCGCCTCATTCTCCATATTATCCGGTAGTATTACTCTATAATTCTCTTGGATCTATAAGTATAGAAGTGGGGTGTTTGTAAAATGGTCATAGAAAATTTTGCAAAATAAATTTTATAGGTGTAATGGATGAATTAAAAATATCTGAAAGTGCTAATTTTTGGACCATTAAAATGGATAATAATGCATTTGTGATATGGAAAATAATAATAGAGAAAATAGACTTTTAGTAAAACATATAGAAAGGCGGATAACATAGGAAAACAGGACAAATTTATGGCTAGATCCTTGGCTTAAGGATCAATCATTAGTCAACAAGTCGGGTTAGGATGCATACTCAACAAATGGAAGTCATAGATACGTGGTATGGGTTATAGTATACCTAAAGAAACTTACGCAGAATTAAGCATAAGGATACCAATACACTAGAGGAATGTGAATAGTATAGATCAACTACTAAATAATTAACTTGTAAATATATAAGTTATCACTTGAATGAGTGATAAGATTATAAACACAGGCGTATAATCAGATAGTAAATGCAAAGTAAAGTAGAGATAAAAGAGTAAAAGGCATTGGGACTAGTAAAAATCAAAACAGCGGATATAATTAAGATAAAATATTAACTATGGCTACTACCTTGGAATTAATGGTATTCCTTGGATAGCAGATTGTCGCATCAGCATCAAGCATGAGTGAAAGAAGACTCTCCAACAAAAAAGCACATCTAGCACCAGTGACATGTTTCACCAAATTCTATCCAGTCTCCAACAACAAAGCACATCCATCTCTAGTAACATATTCCTCTAAATTCTATCCAGTGTGTTGCAATGAGCGGGGGGTTAGAACAACGTTTTGGTGACTAGAAAAAATAGACTGTCCATAACATAAACTTATATCGATAAGTTTCCATATAATTGTTATGTCCATCAAGGTTAGTAATTCTAATCTAACCTTGCATTGCACACACGATTACATACTTACCCCTTCCCAAGGTATGAAATACAAATGAAGCCATACAACACCCAATACTACAAACCCCTTTTCCACTCAATACTACTAAGTATGAAGCGGGTTTCTATCATACTTTCAAAACAAGAAACATGTAGACTCTATGTTTTGCGACCTTAATTGAGGTAGACTCGTCATTTAGGACCTATTCCCAAAGTGGTTTCCTATCAATGTTGTCAATGGTTGGTGGATCCTATCTACAAAACCTCTAACCACTATTAAGGCTTATGACATTTGTTGTCCAACTATGACCGCGTCTATCTCCAATAAAATCATAATCATGTAATAAACAGCACCCAAACCATTTAATATCATTTATTAAAAAAATAGCACAGTCTGGTCACTTAAAACCTTAGCTAAGGCATACACGATCATTTAAGACCTATCCAAAAGGTATGCTTCTAAATGTTACTACTGTTGTTACGGCTTCAACAATGAAAGAGGCTGTATCCAAGCCACCTAATACTTCTCAGTGGAAAACATCAATTAAAACCTACTTCCAAATGCATGTTCCTTAATGGTACCATCTAGCTGTCATTGCTTGGAAATCTCATTGGGTTTAGTTAATACTTATTTTATAGGACTTTATAGTCACTTAAGAGCCCAAACCTAAAACGAACCTTCTCTAGATATCCACTTTCACTCTTTAGTTTATATGCATCTTATTATGTTACTTCTTTCAGTAGGGAGGCAGACCCTTCAGCCACTTATGACCCCAACACTGAAGTAAACCCTTCTTAGAGACATCCTTATTTATTTATTAATTTTGAACATCACTAGGTTACTTAATACTTCCATTCAGGAGAGAGGCGGATCCTTCAGCCACTTAGGACCTCAAACCGAAAGCGAACCCCTGTGGAGATATCCTCACCGCTCCTAATTTCAAATTTGGACCATTTAATAATTTCACAATTAGGAAAGCAAGCCCAATCTCTCACATCGCCACGGGTCTTAGGATTAGTGATATCTTATAATAATAAGTACACCCGAGTGCTGGTGCCCTTAAAGTGAAGGGCTGTAACGACCCGCCATCCATCTCCACAGAATGACGCATCGCTAATAAGAAAGAAAGGGATATAGAATAGAAAGAAAGAGAAGAAAGAAGAAACAACACATCAGAATCTAAACAGCGGAACGAATAAATTATATTAATAACATAAGTATTACATAGTATACAACAACTATCAGAGTTACACAGATTATACATCACATACTAGACAGTTATAAACACCTGTCTAGTTATTACAACACAATACAAACAACTCAATCGAACGACTCAGAGATACCAACACAGCGGAATACTATATATCTAACGCCGAAGCCTCCTGCTCCATTGCTCCTCCATAATTCGTCAAAGCTAACCTGAATCCCTTGGCTACTCGTAAAAAAATTTGAGTACCCAAGAGTTTATGAAAAACAAAAATAAACTCCGGGTCAGACATGGGTCTGGTGTGAGTAACAGGTTAAAGTTGCTTAACTTTCAAAAATCTTTTAAAAGAAAGGTATCACGAAAGACTTCCCACACATAAACATGGAAAAGTTTTTACCTTACGCTAACCAAAACATTTGATAGGAAATCCGGTGATATTATAATAGTGTCTAGGGTTTTCAAGTAAATATGAAATGGCCGAAATTGTTACATGATTAAATTCCAGCTACTAGCCACAAAAGTGGGTAATACAATCAAAACCGTTGGCACTTATTGGATTTTGGATTCCATACAATGGCAGGGATACTGGGGTACCGCCCGTCACAGTTCGTGGCCTAGATCACCGTACCGAGGAGTACGCCCGCTCCCCTGCAACACAAGGCCGGACCCATTCCTTACTGAACAGTTCTGAACAAGACAACCCCGGCAGTTGTCGCGACCAACCGCACTTACAGCCGAATAAAAAGGGACCTCTAGACAGGGGTAAATCTCGCTCTCCAGTAGGAGCTACCCACGAAGCCTTGTTGCACCTCTCCTGTTTTAGCCATTCCCGGTTGATGAGGCTTGAGGCTACGATTACCTTTATAGGACACATCACTTAGAATGCTCATCGTCCACCTGACGATGTTCTGAAAGCATTCAATCCACACAAGTTCGTTCCGGGTTCGAACGAAACTGAAGGCATTATCTCGTTACACTCATTTTGGAATCACCCTCAGAGTTAACGACGATAACCCTTGCATTCTGAATCACCATCTCGAATCTATAAGTACTATTCCGTCATACTGATTACAGAATCACCCACAGAGTTATACTGACGTATAGCCCTTACACCTCGAGTCTTCACTTGCTCCACTTGGATTCACGACCTATCGTTAATTTTGATCGATGTGGTTTTCAGATATCCAAATATGGAAACCCAATCCCGGTCTCTTCGATATCCAAAGCGTGTCTTTATGGTCCAAGTTGTTTTAAGTTTAAAACAATTCAATTTAATTATCTATATACACACAGATAGATAATTTACATCATGACAATAGATAATCAACATTATCATCACAAACAGGTAATCTATATTATCATCACACTTGATAATCTACAATATCATCATTAATAGATAATTCATATCATCATCATAATGCAACCAATGCATCCATGTCACACAATACTAATCTCATATCTGAGATTCAAACCATTTAAGTCAAACCATATCATCCATTCATAAGAAATGATTTACTTAATAATACTATATTAATTTAAAATGAATTAAATTAATTACTTCCATTTCTAATTAATTTAAAGTGAATTAAATTAATTACCTATCTTTAATTAATTTAAAATAAATTAAATTAATTACTTCCTCATTTTAAATCTTGCTTACTTAACCATTAATTGATTACCAATCAATTAAATAATTATCCTCAAGTTAATCACCTTAATTAATCACCATTGATTAATTATCCCTTAATTACATTCAAGTAATTATCCTTAATTAATTTTACAAATTAATTATCCTTAACCAAAATCAGTAATTAACCTTTAATTACTTAATTAATTACATTAATCCTTAATTAATTAATTACATTAATTAATTACTTCATTAATCACTTATCATTGATTAATTAATCTCAATTAATTAATCCTTAATTTCATCAATAATTTTATTAATTAATGATCCCTAATTACAATTAAATTAACTACTTATTTAAATTAATTACATTAAGTAATTAACCTTAATTAAACCAAAATTATTAATCACTTTTTGATTAATCATATTCAGTAATTAACTAACCGTAATTACTCCTAAATTAATTACATTTAATAATTAATTTTATTTACTAATCACCCCTGAGTTAGTCTCATTAGTAATTAATTCCCTCAATTAATTACTTCACTTAATTATTTCCAAAAGACTTAATCAATCAATGCTTAAATTAATTACATTAAGTAATTAATTATTAATCACTTTCACAAAGTAATTATTCTCATTATTAACTACACAAAGTAATTAATCCCAAAATACCATACTGCGATTAGTTACCTCCAGTAATTTACTTAACTTAATTACTTCTCTAAGTAATTATTCCTCAATGATTACTTATCAACCCATTTAATGATTATTCTAAATTAATTAAACTTAATTGATTAATTTAAACTATTCCAATTAATAAATTAATTACAATGAGTAATTAATATCTTTAATTATTTCCACAAAGTAATCATACTTAATTAAGTTTCATAATTGATTATCTAAATTAATTAATCCAATTAATTATCAAAATTTATTACATTAATTAATTAATAAATAATCACAAGTTAATGACCTTTATTAACTCATCATCAATTCTTTAATTACCTTTTTCTGAGTAATTAAATTAATTAATACTAATTTAATTAACCTTAATTAATTTATTTCAAATCCTTAATAAATTAAATAAATAAATAAATTAAATTATTTAAATTACCTTACTAAGTTAATGAATTAAAATTCAATAAATCTTTAATTTACTTTAAAATAAAACATTTCTTATTAATGATTTATTATCATTAACAAAGTAATTTTAAACAATTTACTTAAAATTTGATTTCAAATTACATTTAAAATTTAAAATTTAAAATGACAACCAAACTTAACCTTAACAAAGTTTTAAAAACAATTTAAAACCTTTTTAAAACTTCTACTAAATAATTTCTTATTTTATAAAGAAGTTTAAAGGAAATTTAAACTCAATTTCATTTAAAATACAAATCCTAATTTAAATTAACTTAAACATTCAAAGTTTTTTTTAAACAATTCATATTTTAAAACTCCCTTTATTTCTAAACAATGATTCAATTCTGAATTTGAATCTAGATTTAAACTTAAGTTAAATCTTTACTTTAATTTTTAAGCCTTACTTTAAACTTAAACTATTTAAACCCCTTTTAAAATTGTTTAAACATTTTAATTTATAAAATTTAAATTACATTTTAAACTGGGATTCAAACTTAGTTTTGAATCCATACTCAGAATTTAAGTTTAAATTCTGGTTTAAAAAAAAACTTGCTTCAGTTTTAAATTTAGAAACAAACAGGTTTCCCTGATAAACCTGTAATCTATTTAAATACCCGAGTCTCCTCTTAATCTACTTCGGGTAAACCCTTCTATAACTTCGAGCTGTTACTCGAATTTGTCGAGTATGACTCGAGTCCTACAAATCTGCAATCCCAAACTTCACTGTCACCATTACCTCACCGTGCACATGCACGGTGGTCTTGGCCACCTCCGGCCACCACCCAGGCAACAATCAAGTCGCCGACCATCCCTGCATTACCTCGCAGCCGTCAAAACCCCTCAATCCACTTGAAAACGAATTCGAGTTTCCCCCAATTCAAACCTGGCAACAACAACAGGCACACCCTCACCCAAACCTGGAAAACCCTCATTTCCCCCTCCTCCGGCCACCGTGTCGACTGCTACTCCGACCACACCTACATCAATACTCCAACTACGAATACCTTGAATCCCAACACACTCGATCCACTGGAATGGGTGATATGATCAAAATTGCCAGACCAAACAAAACTAGGTTTACAGACTTCGTCCACCTCCCATCGCCTCCACCGAGCCCTATTCATCTTCCTGACATTTTTGCCACACCCTCTGACCACTATACTACCTCCACCAAGAAACCCAAACCTTCTGATCAACTTGATCACCAAAGATTGACTCAAACCAATTATTAGTTCAAATAAGTACTGCAATCCCAATTCCTAACTAAACAATATGATTTTAGTTTTAAAAATCATCATTTTGTTTAAGTTTTCAGTTTACAATACTGAATTTATAATTTATAATGTTTGAGTTTTCAACTTTATTTAACATACTCTGATTTTTTTCAATTTACAGAGACATCACCCAAATTTGATTTTACTTAAATAAGTTTTCTAAACTAAACTATGGTATAATTAACTCATTTGCTTCAGGACTTAATCCTTAACAAAATTTAAACAAGAACAAGAGGATTTTTATTTTATTTTTAAAAGAATCTGGACCTGGAACCAGAGTCAGAGGCAATACAAATACATGCACAACAACATTTCATACATACACAAAGTTCACTGATAAATTCAGTCATAACATATTTGTTTTATAGATGATCAGGCAACATAAATATTCACTTAAATCTTTAAGATTGTTATGTTACTCACCTGGAAACAATGATGAAGCAGAGCACAAAATTTCCTAGAAAGCTTTTGTTTTTGATTTAAAAATTAGTGTCCCCTCTTTGCTAAAAAGAAACTTCAACTTTGGATGCTTTAACTTCTTTGAATTTTTGATAAAACTTAAGTTTCTTTGCATTTAAATTTGCATGCATGCTTTTTGAAACTTGAACTTGCTGTTAGAAACTTCCATGAAGGCATATGCTTTATTTTTGATTACCAGAATGTTCAAATGCAGAGCCCTTTTCATTTTTCTTTTAAATGGAATTGCAGGTTTAACATGCAGGCAAATTTTTGATTTTAGTTTTGAGGGAGAGTTTGCATGTTTGAAATGGTCACAGGGTTACAGATTTAAAATTGAGGAGAAAGCTTCAGATTTTGGTTTTGAGAACAAATTACTGATATGGATTTTACAGTTTGCATGCTTGAACAGATTTTACACATGAAAATTTGTAAAATGATTTGAAGAATTTGAAAAGAGATTTGCAGATTACTTTCTAGTTTGAGGATGGAACTTTTTAGATTTGAGTTCAAACATGATTTCGGGTTTTTGGGGAGTTTGAAAACAAATTTTGTTTCAGCTGGAAAAATTTTCTTATCTTAGAAAAAAAATGAGGGTGAAGAAAAAAATGTTTTATATGAATGTAATTGTTTTACTAAAAATCAAAAGAGAAATCAAAAAATAAAAGGACACTTGTCCTAAATTACTACATTTGTCAAATAGGTTGAATTATTAGTTTACATTTGTCTCTTTAGTTGCTTAAAATGTTAACATTTGTTTTATACACATTTTACTTATTATTTTTAATTTAAAGATAAATGAAATCCTCTTTTCTTTGTTTATTAAATACACACATATATATATATATATATATATAATTTATTTTCATATGCATCACTTTTAAAAGAAAATGACATAAAACAATTTATATAAAGATGAAAGCTTACTAATAAGATTTATATATGTTAATTCATTTGAATTTCAAAATTAATTCAAATTCAAATGTTATTCTTACATTTAAAAATTCAATTTTAAAGCTAATTTATATTAACATATTTAAATTTAAAATAATAATAATATTGCCTTTTAAAGCATATCTATATTTATACATTTATTATTATTATTTGAAAATAACATATTTATCCAATTTAAATAATTTATAAAAGAAATTATAAATTACTTTCTTATTTATCTTAATTAAATGAATTAATGTTTTAATATATAAATGGTATTTTAAATTTTTAAAAAATTCCAAATTATAATTATTAAGCTATATTCAAAAGAAATAAAATAAACTTTTGTTTGTCTTATTAAAATTTAAACTTTGTTTAAAATACAATTATACAATTTAAAACAATTTCTATAAGTATTTTAAACCAATTAGTTATTTATTAAATAAAATAAAAATCTTCAAATTATTAAAATGAATATTAGAATTTAAAAATATATATTTTATTTGTTCATTAATCTAAAATCAAAACTTATCTATCTACAATATATATACATATATATTACAAATAGAAAGCAATTTATGTGTTTTTAAAGATAAAATTCATCAATTAAACATTTATTTAATTGGATTATTAAATCAATTAATTTTTTATTAACAAAATTTTATCAAATCAATTTAATTTTAAATACAGATTATTAAATTGATATTGCTAAAATTTCCGGGATATCACAGCTGTCTTCAATCGAGTTACTCTACTGACCTCGCCTCACTAACCCACTAAGTCCAATTAACCATCCTGAATCTTTATTTATATTACTTGCATAGACATTGGACTGGCTACTATACCCTCTTTATTGAAGGCAACAAGATTTATCTTAAATATTTATCTATGCATAAATCCATGCTTAATGCACAAAAATGTCAACTTGTCCATAAAATCCTAAGAAACATTTCCTAAGGCATTTATGTATGATTACTTATTTCAAAATGGTAACGTTTTATATTTATTCCATTTTTTGTCCCATTAATCCATTTACCCTATCAATTTATTGCAACTCCCATATTTATTATCATTTATTGAAGTTACGATCTTTTAAATTTTTTCTGATTAATTAATTATCCTACACATGAATATTACATGCAAGTGTCGCTATTAGCTTTTTATTTAACTATTATTAGCATAGTGATTACATACAAATATTTACTCTTATCAAATATGTTCTATTTGTAAATCCTCGGTAAAATATATTATTCCACGTAAATTGTTGGAATTATATCTAAAACAATTATTCGCTATAATTTCCATAAAATAGTGCAAAGCAAAAGATTTAATTTTAAAATATAAAAGATTACATCGTTTGAAATTATAAGGAATAACCATTTCTTTTTATTGCTAAGATAGAAAGTGTAAGCTACTATAAATTCGTACTTTCTACATTTCTTTCTCTTTCTATTTTTATCACTTCCTTGTTAGATCAAATGCTCTATCTTTCTAAAAGAGAAAGAAATCAAACTAATTTACAAATATTAAACGGATTTAAATTCCAACAATTCCAAATATAGAGAAGTTTATATTCTAACAAGATTAGATTATTAATCCAAATTTATAACATTATTATAAAACCAATTTTAGATATGGAAACAATTTCATTCAATTCAATATTCTATACTTTTGGGATCGATTTTCAAGTCGGGTTGCAAATAATGCTAAATCAATTCATAAATAAGAATATGTAGACGATATTTATTATATTAAGATCATATTCAATTCGTATTTCCTATAACTCATATACAATTATCTAATTAGGAGTAAAAATAAAATAAACACCAAATGGATGATTTTCATATTATAACAATCTATAAAATTCTCACTAACATTTTAAAAGCGAATCAAATCCAGGTCTGAAGTAGAACCTTTAATTCATCTCCAAATCCTTTTTAATCCAAGAGATATGTATAAAAGGGTATACACATATATTAGAATAGATCTACGAAGAGATTCGAGATTGGAAGAGAAAATAGACACAAATATGTATAAATATATAAATTACCTCAATTACGCATATGGTTGATTCTTTTATCTCCATTTTGTTAGATTTCTACTCTTTTTTGTTTTTTATGAGTATAGATACAAATACTTATCTTTATAATTTAGATAGAAAGTGGAGAAGAAGAAATGGTAGAGCTTTGCTACCGCCACCATAAAAATATGAGAAGAGAACGGAGGGCTAGGCCTGAATTTATAGGCGCTAGAATCAGCCATAACCATTAGATAGAAATATATTAAATCCAGGTCATTGCGGCCTAAGGTTATTGGAGCTGCCAGGTAACCACCGGTCGGTCAACCCTGGGTCACCAGTCGACCACTAGGAGCTGAGCATCCCTAATAATCGGTCGGCCTATGGGCTCGGGTAATTAATATTAAAATGTTAACTTTTTCTTACTTAATTATTTTAATTCGAATTTGTTTTTCTTCTATTACTTCTTCGTTTGGACTCCGATCACAAAACTCCAATTATGAATGTTGCTCAGAATTTCTCCACTAACGAAGTGGTGCAAGTATCGTGGTCAAATTCCATCATTTGCACAAATTCTATTTTTGGAGCCTAACTAATTAACTAGCTGACTAATTAATAACCAACGCTAAATTACAGGTGTTAGATTCATCACCCCATAAAAAGAATTTCGTCCCTGAAATTTCATCAAGGACTAAGTCGAGGTTTTGGCTCCTAATTATTCTAAATTACACAACCAATGAGTTTTACATGTATGCAACTTTTTGAAAAATCTTATCAACCTGAATCCTCATACTCCTAAAATAGAAGTATAAGACAACCAATTTTGCATCCACTTCCTATCATCCAATAATATAATACATTAAAAACTGTTTCCTAAACTTTACTCCTATGCCGAAAAAGGAATTTAGGCGGATAATTTAGCATTCTTACCACACTATAATCTTCATATTCTCGTAGTGCAATGAAAATTTCTTTGCTATCTCGGTTTCACTCTAAATTTTCCATGCACAAAATGCCTAAGGAAGTTTATTTCAAGCTTTAAAATGAAATTAATTCAAAAAATAGACTTGCATGCATCGTTGACAAGGTATGAAAATAGAAATTCCAAGGATAAAACAGCTTTTCCCTTATCATCGCTTGTATTTATCACACCGTCAACCCAAATGCACTGCTAAATTCACAAATTCTAACTCTATTTCTCTTCTCTATGCCTAACACGTTACCTTCAAAATCAATTTTTTCAAAAAAAATCTTTCTCACTTTTCAAATTTATACGTCATTTGGAAAATAAATCCCAAAATATTTAGATGCACATTTTCTCTTGGAATATAATTTTGTACTAAAAACTCTAAAAATAATTAAAAAGGCAAAATAACTAAAAAAAACTTTTTTTATTCAAAAGGAAACCTTTTCAAATCAAGAGAAAAAACATTTTTGTAACGACCTAGCATTTCGAACCATTCAAATCAACAATCATCCACTCATGTCAAACTTGAAGTGCTCAAAACAACAGGTTGTTAATTTATATTAGCAAAACTCAGCATATACTGTAAATAAGCCGATCATAGAATCATAGGCTCAAAGTTAGATAATAATAAGCAGCGGAATAGATAAATAGTAGTTCATGAAGCTACTATAGAACATAAGAGTTAAAAACAAAATACAACAAAAATCTCAAATACATAGAAGTCTCAATACATAGTCAAATGACAAATTATCAATATAAACAACCGGAGACAACTGAATAGCTGAAAGCTGAATAGATATAGATGGATCCCCAAGTGAAGCTCCAAACTCAAAAGGTGAGTCTTAAATGCTGTGACACTCAGTCTGACCCGAGCATAAAGCAAAATACAAAACACTTGAATCAGGATTAACATTCTTTTGCTAGTAAATCAACTCAAGTGAAAGGCCAAGTGAAATACAAGTAACTTAAAGGATGTTGGGATTCCATCTTCTAAGGA
Organism: Allium cepa; assembly: GCA_030765085.1. Taxonomy (NCBI): domain Eukaryota; kingdom Viridiplantae; phylum Streptophyta; class Magnoliopsida; order Asparagales; family Amaryllidaceae; genus Allium; species Allium cepa. The sequence continues at coordinate 68,836,697 of CM060930.1, read as the reverse complement.
TCCGTTAAACTAGCTACATACTAGTACAATACGCTAGATATATAATGTCTAGAGTAAAGTAAACTATTAAAATAGCTATAAGGCGTTATCCATATCCTCCTTAACATATTTTTATATATTCCCGTAATCTACATAGTACCGTAATTCCTCCGTAAACTAGAGAGCTACCAGAGGGCACTCCATGGGTACGGTACAAACCAAACTCGTAGAAGGCATGATAAAGCATTTAACAAGGCACGCGAGGTAATGCCCAGGGTAGGATACTACCGTTTTGCAGATTCGGACTAGTAGTAACGCATAGCAGCTACTACTACCCACCACGAGACACACTGCCAAATCAAAGGTGCACCCAATCAAATCATAAAGTAATAGAATGGTATCGAAGAAATGTGCCAGGTAGGAGGAATGACCTCACTTAGCCTGGCATGGCTCCTGTTTTAGCCACATCAAGCTGACTCGTGGGAGTTAGGGCTGTGCTAATACCCTATATGGAATTATCGCCAAATCATCCTGCTTCGTTCTATAATCTCCACCATGTACACAGTTGTTAAAGTGGTTTTCGATATTGGCAGAGAATATGATAATGTCTGATCCCGGTTTCTTTAACCACCAAACGCTTATTTCACACCGTGGTCATTTTTATAAAATCACTTTTATAATCATTTTAGAGAGTTTATACTTCATATGAAATATCATATCCATTTCAATATCATACCACTTTCGAAATCATATTCACTTTCGAAATCGTATCACCTCCGAAATCATAACTAGAAAATAGTTTCTATAAGTAGTTATAAATTAAAAATAGTTTAGATTTAAAAATAGTTATATATTAAGATAGTTTTTATATATATCGAAATAGTTTATATAACAAAATAGTTTAAAATCAGAATTGTTCCTTCCAATTTCATAAATCAATCCAAATTCCCATTAGACCACTTTAATTTATATCGATTTCAAATTCAGGTTTGAACTTCAAATTTAAACCACTCCCGATGCAATAAGTTTCAAAGTTTAAATGTTCAAAACAATTCACAATAACTTAATATGATAAATTTTATTTATATTTCAAAATTTAACCTTAATTTTTCAATTTATTTTCTTTAAAGAATTAATTTAAACCAACTTCAATTTCACATCTTAAAGGTTTTGATTTTGAAAACAACTCAATTCATACAAATCAAGTTTTATTTCAAAATATTATTTGGATTCAAAATTTAACTTTAATTTTATTTAAATTTCCACTTAATCATTTTAATAACATTTCAATAAAATATCAAATTACAAATTTATATCAAATTTCAAAAATTCGATTTTATTTAAATTTAAAATATTATTTTACTCACCTTTAATCAAAATCAAGTTATCAAGTTATAAAATCATATCTTCCAAAATCTCAAACTAGTAAGTTCTGAATTAATTCTGATTTAACTAAAATTATTAAAAAAATAAAATTTGAAATCAATTTCAATTTATCTTTCCAATCTTGATTTATTAAATTTATTACAAAATATATTTTCAAAATATTAATATGAATTTTATATAAATATTTAAAACATATTATATATATATTAGTTAAATTAAGTTTGATTAAATTAAATCTTTTTATTTTAATCTATTTTATACCTTAATTTATATATTTTAAAAATAATAAACTTGTAAATAAAATTTTATAATTTACATTTTCGAAATTTAACTTATAATTTTAAAATTTTCAAAACATATAAACTTAAAGTATAAGATTTACACATATATTAAAACAAAACCTTTATATTTTATTTAAAAACCAATGTTTAATAAAACCCATATATTTCTCCTTAAAACTTTGGACATCATTTTTTAAAATAGACCAACGGTGTTTGTATATAAATTTCTATCCTATAGTCAAGTAATACGGATATTTATCGTTTCAATCCGTAATAATTTAATATTTATGGATACATATCATTTCAACACGCAATCCTAAAATTCAAAACCAATGAAAATCGCTTGGGCTTGTCATTTCAACCATAACGATTTTCCCCTATTCTACAAGATCATTCGGGTATGTATCATTTCAACCCATAGGGAATTTCTAAACTAACAAGGAACATGTAGAGTGAGAACAAATATGATAATAATATAACATATTAACAACCGACATATATTATCAGTAACAATTTCGAATATAATATACAACAGGTTATATGTCATATGTCATAGGTGAACAATTACAGATAATGGCATGTCATATACAACAATTAAATAACTAACAATTCAAGTTTAACAGCATATTTAAATTATCATTTCATGTGAAATAAAATTTATTATATATAAGAATGTTAATCGTGAGTGATTGCTCACCTTTCGAGGCTAGAGAGATTAGACAACACGACAAGCTATGAATTGATTCACGAACCCTCCGACAAACCAAAGCAAAGAAAAGTGAAGCAGACATGATATTGAACTCGATGGTTCCAATGAAACACATACATATAACAATATATTTTAAAAATCTAAAATTTAAAACACGTATTTAAAAATTAAATCTTCGTAATATATATATATATATATATATATATATATATATATTGAAAATCGATATTAAATTTGAAACACATATATATTAAAATAAAAATCTGTGTATATATATTTCGAAATTATTATTTCTTAAACACATCAAATAAAATCAAAATATCTATATTTATAATTTTAAAAATATATTTCCTAAATCATAATATCTACATGTATTATATATTTAAAAATTCTATGTATATCTTATAAGAAAAATATCACCATATCTATTATATTATGACACAGGACTGCCAAATGGTGGAGCGGCAATTGGACTCTGGAGCTTGGCTGATCACGACAAGTGGAGGAAGCATGGGTAGAGAGTAGCTGCATAGATGAAGAGTCTAACTACTACGAGATAGGTCAGTGTGTGAAGGAAGGCGTTATGAGCTCGGGCTCAGGTGCAATGAAGCAAAGCAGCAGAGAGTTTGAAGGAATAAGAGAAGAGGAGTAAGGTGGTGGTCGGGACTGAAAAATGTGGCTGGAGTGGGGTATGCTGCTTTGGGTGGAGGTTGACATGGCTATTGTTAACCGACACCTTAGCCTGGTTACAAGGCGACAGTTGAAGACATTATCGTTAGCACAAGACAAGATTCAAACCAAGAAGAGTCTGGTGATATATGGGTTTGATGTGATCGACATGTTTGGGCGTTTATGTGTGGTTCGGTAGGAACAGTTCAGCACACGTCGCTCGGTCCAAGTCACTCAGCACACGTCGCTCGGTCCAAGTCACTCAGCACACGTCGCTCGGTCCAAGTCACTAAGCATACAACGCTCGGTCCAAGTTACTTGGCATGCGTCGCTTGGTCCAGATCGCTCGGCAACCGTCGATCCGTCAATCGAGTCGTCGTCGCCCAGCATGTACCGCTCGGCCAAGGGAAGTCACACATGGCTCGGTCAGATTGGAACAGAACATGTGGCTCGGCCGATAAGGCAAGTCACATGTGAAATATGACACTGCTTTACTTCGATATCCACTACGAGCTACCCGAGTCCTTTAAGAGATCGCGAGTCAGTTACCCAAATGACCACTGTTCGACCATCCTGGGTCGGCATTTTCCATTCAGCGTATATCGCTCGGCATGCCTGGTTCAGTCAACTTGGTGTTCCCATATATGGGCCAAGGCACTCTGCTTCTAGGCCTGAGAAGGTAGTCCAGCCTATCTTTATCTATAAATAGGGGGTAATGGGTGTAGTGAAAAAGGACCTTTTTTCGGAGAACACTAGGGAGACCTTGCCAATTTCAAGACTCATTTCTTTCCTGTGAAAAACTTGTATTCAAGTTATTGGTGTATGGATTGTATCTGTATTAAACTATTGAAAGAACTAATGAAGATTACAATCAAAGTGGATGTAGGCAGTTACGTCGAATCACTATAATTCTGGTGTTCTTGTTTCTTATAGTTCTTATTGCATATCACTGTGTTATTCTTCAGTTTTAATTTACTTTCTTTAATAATCTCTCTATACAATCTTACTCAAGGGTGTTAGTGACCAATTTTGGTGCTAGAAGTTTGATGCTTTTACTGAGAATAACATTCTCAGGTTATTAGGATCTACCTTGTCGCTACTGGATTGAAGAAATCCCACGAAGGAGATCCAAGTCATTGATAAGAAGTCCATTGATCCTACTTAGAGTTCCTACCAATAACTCTACAATGGGAAGACCTTATACCAGATCAGCCTCTCACAATGGGGATGTCAACGAGACAACTAGCGTCCAACAAGTAGGACCCAACAACCAACAAACTAGCCCAGATGTAGGGACCACCACCGCCCTAAACCAAACAGAGGTGGTCACTAGAACGGAGTTCATTGAGCTGATGAGAGAACTCATGGTAAGCAGGAGATAGCTTAATGAGCAAATTCAAGCGAACACCAGCCTCATGACTCAGCTAACTCAAAAACAACATTATGATGTTGTAGGAAGTCCCGCTGCCTAATCCTCATCTGACAACTCTGCTTCATCTGATGAACCACCCAGGCATAGACGCCCTAAGACTGAAACAACACAAACAGGTACAACATCATGATCCACAAGGGGATGGTCCAAGTTCCCTACCTAGAGCCATGGCCCCTCATTTATACCAGGGTAACAATACTTAAGTTGGAACAGGAAATTTTGGATCTGAGGCTTGAGTGGAAGCTGGACGACCAGTTCACCAAGGTCACAATGAAGCAGGTCCATCAGACTTCCTTTGCGGTTTATCTCCAACTTTGATAAGTTGGGGATGAAATTTGTGGAATAATTTAGGATTCAGGCGGTCTCGTCCTAAGGACGTGATGTCCTTGTCTAGTGTGATCCAGGCTCTAGCGGAGTCGTTAAAGGAGTACTTACAAAGATTTCACGCTGCTGCTACTGATGTTAGCAACCCGAGTGATCATGCTATTCTAGTAGCCGTGATGCGAGGGGTAGATCAAGATTCGAAATTCGGTGATTGGCTGGCAGGAAAACCTCCGACTACTCTAGAACGTTTTTATTCAAAACCACATTAATTTATAAGGAGAGAGGAAGCCAGGTGGATGAAGCAAGTTAATGCACCAGTGCTTGGCAAGGAGACTGTGAAGAGAAACATTGCTGTAAAACAATCTAGTGATAACTCTAGGAAGGTCCAGGTCAATGTCCAGAACAAGCCAGAGCAATCTAAAGGGTCCGGAGGAGGAAGTACCAAAAAGAAAAGGGAAGCAGGAAAGTGGAAACCAAGGATCCTAACTTACAATGAATACACTCCTATGAATGCATCTCTAGAAAATATTTACCTATCAACTTGGAATTCTTTTCATTATCGAAAGCAACGCCCAAAAGAGTCCACCGAGGAACAAAAGCGGACTGGGAAGTATTGCCGCTTACACGAGATTTACGGGCATAATACCGAGGATTGTAGGTACCTCCACGATACTATAGAAAAACTAATTCGACAGAAAAAGTTACAGGAGTTTATCTAAAATTCGCAAGAATGCAAACAAGGAACATCAGACCCTGGTCACGGGCAAGCTCCAGGCTATCCAGAGGAACCTACTCATACTATAGGTAGACTAGTCATAAACACGATAGTTGGTGGACCTCACCCTGAGACAACAATTGGCAAGAAACGGAGAGGTATGCTAATTCCCTAAAGCATGCAGATTTTGAATGTTGTTCAAACACGGAAAATGGGACCCTAGCTAAGCAGCAGCGAATGATGACCGATGATATAGTGTTTAGGAGAAGAGATGCTTATCAAGTGGAGGTGCCTACCATTGATCCAATGGTCATCTCGGCCACTATTGGGTAGCATTTGTGAGGAGAATACTGATTGACTATGGAAGTTCTATTAACATTATCTTCAAAAAAGTATATGACAAGATGAAGATGGAGATAAAGGATCTAAAACCATCTAAAGCCCATATTCATGACTCTAATGGTGCAGCCACTGACACAATGTGTTTTGTTAAATTGCCAGTTGAACTTGGAGAAGGTGGACGTTGGAGGTTTCGGATCCTAACGTTCATCGTTTTGGATGTCGATTCATCGTATAATGTGTTTCTAGGTCGACCGGCCCTGGCAGAGATTAGGGCAGCTTTGGCCCCGTGGTGTTTAACCTTAAAGTTTCTAACCGACAAAGGAGTTGGTGTTGTGCATGGCGATCAGGTGACCGGTCGTGCATGTTATGTGGCTGAGCTGAGAGAGGCCCAGCGAAGGAAGAAAGGAACGGTTGTGGATGGCTCCATCTGCATCCGAGTCACTGAAGATTGACAAGTAATGCCTGAGCCTTGGCTCGGGCAACATGATCGGATCTATAGAGACATCGATCCGAGGAACGATGATGAGGAACCCAATGAGGCAAAAGCAGCACCGGTTCAACTAATGATTGACATTCCAATCAGCCGCGATGACCCATCATGGGTACTTAAGATTGGATCACAACTCAATACCTCGATGACCGAGGATCTCACTGATTTCCTCCAAGCGAATCTGGATGTTTTTGCTTGGTCACATTCCGATATGTGTGGGATTTCACCCGCCATTATGAGTCATATGTTGAACATAGACCCGAGGTACGTACCAGTAAAGAAAAAAAGGAGAGGCATGGACCTGGAGAGGTCCGCTGCTCTCAAAGAGGAGGTGGAAAGACTCAAAGCCAATGGGTTCGTCCACGATGCCATCTACCCTGAATGGGTGTCTAACCCTGTGATAGTGAGAAAAGAAAATGGGAAATGGAGGACCTGCGTAGATTACTCCGATCTGAAAAAAGCATGACCTGAGGATAGTTACCTTTACCCTAAATTGGTCAGCTGGTCGATTCAACATCATGACATGAGTTATTGTCATTTATGGAAGCGTACTCAGGATATAATCAAATCCCAGTGCACACTCCAGATCAAGAACATACTAGTTTATTCACAGACGTTGGACTGTATTGTTATGTAGTGATGCCTTTCGGACTGAAAAATATGGGAGCTACTTATCAGCATCTGATGAATAGGATGTTTAAAGACCAGATTAGTAGGATAATGGAAGTCTATGTGGATGACATGATCGTGAAGTCATGGCAGTCAAACGACAACATTCGACGCTTGATAGAAATGTTTGATATACTCAGGTATTACGGAATGAAAATCAATCCACTAAAGTGTTCCTTTGGCGTTGCATCAGGAATTTTTTTTGTTTTCATCGTTAATGCACGAGGAATTGAAGCTAACCCAGAAAAGATTCAGGCTATTCAAGACATACAAATGCCCAGAACTATAAAGCAAGTACAAAGCCGAAACAGAAAAGTGTCTGCACTGAGTCGATTCATATCTAGAGTGATAGACAGGTGTATTACTGTCTTCGATATAATAAAGAAAGAAAATAGAAATATTGAGTGGATGCCCATTTGTGAGGATGTGTTCCGAGCTCTGGTAAGACACTTGGAAACTCCCCCGGTGATGTTGAAGACTATAGACCACGAAGTGTTGTATGTATACTTGGTCGTATCTCAATATGTCGTTAGTACGGCTTTTGTCCGCGAGGAGCATCGAGTTCAAAAGCCTGTGTACTATGTCAGTAAATGTTTAACGGTGGTAGAAAGAAATTATCCTAAAATTGAGAAGCTAGCCTACTGCTTGGTGATTGCATCACTCAAGCTTCGTCCGTACTTTCAGGCACACTCGATCAGTGTTTATACTGATCAACCCTTGCGACAGGTACTTCAATGGGCATAAACCACTAGAAGGCCGTTAAAATGGAATATTGAGTTGAGTAAGTTCGATATCACCTACCTGCCATGGAGGACCATACAAGGGAAAGCGTTGGATGACTTCATCACTGAATTTACCGTATTAGGCGAGCCAAACAGTGATGATGTTATTCCCTCCTTTCGATGGAAACTTTACACCGATGTGGCATCAAACGACCGGTGTTCTAAGGCTGGTGTAATTCTAGTGACTCCCAAAAACCGATCAATTTGTTATGCTTTGAAACTCGATTTCCTAGCTAAAAATAACGAAGCCGAGTATGAAGCATTGATTGCTGGTTTGAAACTTATCAGGTAACTTGGAGTGAAATCGGTTGAAATATTTTACGACTCACAATTGGTGGTGTTCTAGGTGCGGGGAGACTATCAGGCAAAGGGTTAGCGACTTTCCCCATACCTGGATCATGTTCAAGAGCCGTTGGCAGACCTCAAATATTACGATTTTTCACACAGCCCACAGGAGCAAAATGGGGAAGCTGATTCATTAGCAAAATTTACGAGCACTGGTGATGCACAACAGAAAGGATTGGTTCCCATAAAAATCTTACATGCTCTGAGTATAAATGTGATGGATGTAGATTTTTTGTTAGAGACAGAATGAAGGAGTCATGGATAACCCCATTCAAGCAATACCTGCTACATGGGGTCTTGCCCGAAAGAAAGAATGAAAGACGACAAGTCATTCACAAAGTTTCACGATATATAATGCAGGACGAAATAATGTATCCCTTACTTCAGTGCATTGCCCACGGTGAGTAAAACGAGTTTAAAATGAAGTTCATGAAGGAGAATGTGATGACCATACTAGGGAGCAGACACTAGCAAAAAAGATCCTCTATTATCGATACTATTGGCCAACTGCGAATCAGGATGCTGCGGAATATGTAAAGAGATGTGACAAATGCCAGAAGTATGCGAAAATCCTGAGAGCTTGGCCAATGGAACTCACACAAATGGTTAGTCCCTGGCTGTTTGCAATATGAGGGATCGATATAATCGGTTCCTTACCTATCTCCAAAGGTGGTGCAAAATATGCAATAGTTGCAGTCGATTACTTTACCGAGTGGGCGGAAGCAGAGCCCTTAGCTACAATGACCACCAATAAGGTCACTAATTTCGTTGTGTGAAACATCATATGCCATTTTGGCCTCCCACGAGCTACCATTACGGATAATGGAACTCAGTTTGAAAGTAGGTCGTTCAAAGAATTTTGTCAAAAGTTTGGCATTGAGAAAAGGTTTGCAGCAGTTGCTCATCCAAAAGTCAATGAATAAGTAGAAGCCGTGAACAAAATAATCAAATCCATATTGAAAAAACATTTGGAAAAGGCTAGAGGAAAGTGGGTGGATGAGCTTCCAACAACACTTTGGGTTTACAGAACCACCCACAAGTCCGCAACTAACCACATTCGGTTCACATTGGCATATGGCATGACAGCCGTAATACCCATGGAAGTTGAAGTTCCTTCACATCGGGTAACTCATTATGACCCTAAGACGAATCAGGATCTCTTGCTGGAATCATTGGACTTTTTTGAAGAAAAATGTGAAGAAGCTGATTTAAGGGCGGCTGAATGTAGGCACCGAGTCACTCGATATTATAATGAAAAAGTCCGACCGAGAATCTTTGATGTGGGCGTTTTGAAGTGATTTTTTCCAATCCCATCGCATATGAACCCCACATGGGAAGGTCCATACGTTATTGAATGGAAGCTTGGAGTGGGAACTTTCAAGCTAGTGATCTTTGATGGTACAACACTTCCCCAAGCATGGAATAGCCAGCTTCTGCGATGTTATTACACTTAGTCTATTTCTTTTGCATTTTAGCTGCAATTAGTTTCAGTGTATGTTTATTTTATTGTTCTTAGTTTTCGGCATGTAATAGCACAATTTGGTTTATTTCCATTAATAAAGGCTTGAAGCCATCTTTTCCATTAACTATTGATGTTTCCATATGTTACGGTCCAATGACAAAAAATTAAAGTACATTATTCTATCTAGCATATGAACGCTCACTCAAACTCAAAATCTCTAAGTCCCCAGAGTGCGAACTGGAGTACTCTGAGCCCCTAGAGTGCGGACTAGAGTATGAAGGACTTAAAAATCTCTAAGACCCTAGAGTGCGGACTGGAGTACTCTGAGTCCCCAGAGTACAAACTAGAGTATAAACGACTTAAAAATCTCTAAGTCCCCAAAGTGAAGACTGGAGTACTCTAAGTCCGCAGAGTGTGGACTAGAGTATAAACGACTTAAAAATCTCTAAGTCCCCAGAGTGCGGAATGGAGTACTCTGAGTCTCCAAAGTGCGGGCTAGAGTATAAATGACTTAAAAATCTCTAAGTCCCCAGAGTGCGAACTGGAGTACCAAAGTAAGGGCTAGAGTATAAAGGACTTAAAAATCTCTAAGTCCCCAGAGTGCGAACTAGAGTACTATAAGTCCCCACAGTGCGGACCAGGATACAAACGACTTAAAAATCTCTAAGTCCCCAGAGTGCAGACTGGAGTACTCAGAGTCCCCAGAGTGCAAACTAGAGTATAAACGACTTTAAAATCTCTAAGTTCCCAGAGTGCGGACTGGAGTACTCTGAGTCCCCAGAGTGTGGACTAGAGTATAAACAACTTCAAAATCTTTAAGTCCCCAGAGTGAGGAATGGAGTACTTTGAGTCCCCCAAGTGTGGACTAGAGTATAAACGACTTTAAAATATCTAAGTCCCTTGAGTGCGGACTAAAAGTATTCTAAGTACCTGAAGTGTGGAATAAAGGATCTACGATTCTAAAAGTTTCCGAGTCGTATGGAAGTGAACTGAGGCTTATGTAACTCGTAAGATTTTGGATTTTGACTACAAGTTATAAAGTAAGTTGAACAACGAAAATCATCGAAAGTAAAGAAACAAAGTTTTATCATTAATCCAAAATAAAATTCCACTACAACTTCTCCTGAACTCGGAGCAAAAAGTCTATCAACAAGGGCTATGAAAACAAATAGAATAAATTACGACCCATGCCTATTTGAGTTGAATGAGGCATGATTGCTACTTTTTTGACTTCTTTTCTTCCTCGGTTTATCTGAAGACTACTCCCCTAGATGTTTTATCTCGGACGCCTTGCTTGTTGGGGAAGCCGTACCTATGGAAGGAAGAGGAACGTCCAGTGGAGAAGTCCCACCAAGGAGAATAACCTTTAGAGGCCTGTTCAGTTTGTCATCAAGTTCAACCACTTGGGGCTCGGCCTTAATTTCAGTTTTCTTCTTTACCTCTTCGATGACTTGTTCCTCCATGCTCAGTGTTGAAGTGTGTTAGGAGGCACCCGTAATTTCAACTTCATCATGTTCTTCAACGAGTGATGGATTTTCAATTTTGTCTTCGTTAAGCGCCTCGGTCACTTGAGCGTCAGGTCCGAGAGTCTCTCCTGTTTGAATCGCCTCTCCTGTTTTCTCCTCCTTCTCCATGGAAACATCGCTTCTTGGAGTTGGCTCGAGATCATAATGGCCTGCATGAAACCATAAGAAATAAGTGTTAGAACACATTTACTACTCGCCAAAACCGATGGCCCTTTGAATTCTAGGAAGAAAAGTTATGTACCGGTTTCCGGCCGACTCTCAACTGTTCGTGGAGTTTCACCCTCTGGAATAAGAGACAGAATGTGGATATCAGGTCTAGGCTCCTCTGGGTCATAGCCGATATGCTGCTCGATGGGATCAAGTATGGAGGACCACACGGCTGAATAAGAGAAGGAACCGAGGACTCGGTCCTGGATGGACCAGCAGCTTCATCTTTTCCCTTTGGTGTGGAAGAGTCCCTTCCATAGAGGGCCTTTGCCATAGATAGGTCAGTGCGCCCATTCTCATGAAGCACTTCTTTCACAAGGGAATCCTCATCAACCTCTTTAGTTCTCAACACAACCTTTTTAATTTTTATTGAAGTGTCCCATGCTTCGGCCAAAGATTCGAGGTGACCCTCGATAAGAAATTTTAGGTCGCGATGCATGAGAACTCGAGCATTGTACTTGGCTATAAGTGGATCAAACATGCACTTAACTTCCTCCCTACCAGCGTCAGTAGCCGTCTCAAGGCGAGAATCGATTCCCGAGAGCGCTATTCTTTTGCCCTTCTCACGGGCTTCGTCCTTTAGCGCTTTAGCATTGGAGAGAACCCCATCGAGCTTTGTTTTTAGGAGTCGAGTAGCAATAATCTCGTCACAATATCATTGTGACTCCTCTTGAGCGGTAGTCTTTTCTTCCTTTTCTTTAAGAAGTAGCTCCTCCAATTCTTTGACTCATTGAGCGAGGACATTTTTCTCATTTTGAACGGAGTCTTTCTCTAAGGCTATGGCGCCACAGCATTGAACCGCTTCACAAGTTCTTTCTTGTGGGTAGCCTCCAGGCGATTGACTGCCTCAGCAGTATCTTTAGCATTCTTCTGGGCAGCCTCAAGCTGAGATTTATATGAGGTAAGCTCTTTATCCTGGGCTTTGATGATGACTTTATCATGATTGGCCTCAAGTTTCAGGCGATTTATTTCATGTTTGCGCTCCGTCGAAGCTTCAAAAACTTTTCAGCCAAGTGAATGAACGCGTCATGTTGGACATTGACATTATTGTTGCAAGCAATGGCACTTTGTTTAATGTGCCCTGGGATAGGATGGATCGCAGTAAAAAAAATAATCCATTAAAGCATATTTTTGGGAATGTGTCTTTAAGCTCGGCTAACATTTCTGCTATCGATGGATCGTGCGCAGATGCTGAAGAAGTTTGTTTAGTCGAAACCATGGACTTTTTGTGAGGCTCACGAGTTTGCCTAGTGCTTGATGAACTAGAGTATTGATCGCGAGGAGCTTCAGATTGAGATCCCATTTGACCCGATTTCCCCTGCTTTGTTCTGGTTAAGGAGGAGGATCATTGGGTTATGTAGAATGGCTGTACTTTTTCCTTCGAGAGGACGACTAGTCTTGGGAATGATAGTCTCTATCACTGTTGTTGTCTCTATCCCGGCATTTACCGGACCCCGAGGCTTGGCTAGAATGATGGAAAATAGAGGACCCAAGGAGGCGGTCGAATCCATGAGAGCGTCCCATATCACCTACGTAGAAATGAAGTGAGCATAAGTTATGAAGAATAACATGGTGGCTGAAGTTTAAGTGCAAGGTGAGGTGTAAGTGTTAGTGCGTGGTCCTAGTGTTTTCCCCTGACAGACCAGTTTCTTTAGCTTTACTTATCGGAGATTTTTCTCCTTGGTGATGGGCTTGAACACATTCACCGCTCTCGCGGGAGAGTGACGTTTTAGGGCTTCTGGATTGTCAAAGCCGTAATTGAGCAAGTCATCAGGGATGGTAAGGTCTGATAAGCCTTTCAATGAACCCTCTAAGTGTTGTGGAAACGGTTCTTTCTCCATTGGAGTAATTATAACCTTCGAGGCTCCGCCTACTATCTTTTTCCATAGTTTGTAAGCCAGTTTCTTTTTCCCCTATGAAGGAAGAGGTGGTTCATCAATGTTAGGTGCCTCAACCGCTGGTTCTGGAATAGGACTTATATTCTTACCTGCTGTTCCTGGCACCCCAGCTTCTCTAATCTCACCCTCTTTGGATGTGTCGGGGGCACCGCTTGTAGGATGATTTGAAGATCCGACCGGTTCTATGCCTCTCTTCGACACGGATCCAGTTGTAATAACACCAGATGGAAGATTTGTTCGACGGCCCTCCGCTAACAATCCAAATTTTGAAAGAGACTCATTGGTGATATCGGACTTGATCTCCCAGTCTCCGTTTGGAATAGCTCGAATGGCCTCGATGGCCTCAGAATACCTGGCAACTTCGGGACGTGGGCTGACACTTGTTAAAATCGAAAAAAGTTGAGAAACAATCCACTTCGTGCTTTAGACAAATTGTTATTCCATTTTTTGGTCAAAACTGAAATATCGACAAATTGACAAGGAATGATGGATGCCAAGATTGAAAATCGATTGGAAGCAAGGCAAGAGTTCATTTGACATTCTCTATGAAGGTTCATTCGGCATTCTCTATGAAGGTTCATTCGGTATTCTCTATGAAGGCTCATTCGGCATTTCCTGCTCCACCCCTTAGCCGAACAAACCTACTCCTCTACCATCCACTGCCGAACGAGTATCACTACCGGACCACTTTACCACTTCCCTGCCAAACCATCCGGTCCACCGAACCATCCATCATCGGTCCAAGCTCCATGCCGAACCAACATCCCTAAACCCACCACCGGACCAACTCCATCTACATGCTACCACCGGACCAACCAACCACCGGACCAACTCCATCTCCATGCTACCATCACCCTACACCGAACCAAGGAATGCCGAACCAGGTGTGCCAGGCCAGAACATCAGCCCAGGCCCACCAGTAGCTATATACATCCAAGACCCCTGCCCCCAGCCTCACTCTATAAATAGAGGGGCAGGGGTACAACAATGGCAGACAAGTTTGAGAGCTCAAACCTGGAAGGAACTTTCAAACAACTTTCATACACTTGTACTACAAGCTTTGTACTTGTAATCGGATTGGAAAAGGAGAATAACATATAAAGTGGATGTAGGCACATTTTGGCCGAACCACTATAAATCTGTGTGTCTTTTACAGTTTAGTCCCTGCTTTTTACGTATTTGCATAAACCACCTAAATCACTACGAACAACATAAAATCAACTAAATCATACAACTTGGAGCTGTTTGCCCATCTTTTGTGCAAACGCATTTGGGTTATTTGCTGAGATCTGTGATTTGTGCTTGAATATCGCTGACTTATATTCATACACTGGTGCTTTCACGGTATTGGGTGTTTGTGACCATTTTTTACGCAAACATTTTGGTGCTTTCACTGAGAGGAACCAGCTCCCACTACATCGGATAGAAGTTTGGATTTGGAAGACAATGACTAGGCAAAACAGTAGAAGGCTAAGGGCTGAGAGAAGCCAACAAGGAGGAAGTCAACAAGCATCCTCCAGAGGTGAGGAAGGACCGGCTTCGATCTACATAACCCGGGATGAGATGGAGGCCATAACAAATTCACTGCAAGAGAGGTTGCTGAAAAGTCAACAGGAAATGATGCAAACTTTCTTGGAGCAAATGAGAGCTGCAGGAATGCAGAATTTAGGAACAGCTACAACGGCTATGGATGCAGGACAAGAAGCTAGGGTTATGGAACCCAATGAAGGACAAGATACGGAGCCAGGTGGCAATCAACAAGGGCTTGGGGGCAGGCCCACAGGATTCAACACAGGAGAACCTTTGGAAGGAGTTCAACAGGCTAGAACCAACGTTGCTGCTAACGAGCCACACGAAGAGTATGTACCGGAGTTCCCTCGGGGGCAACCCCCGACGGACAACGGTGGATTGGTAGATATAATCAGGAAGACTGTGCGAGGTGGTTTGACCAACGGAGACTTGGAAGGAGTAAACAGGAGTCCGTTCACTCGGGAAATAAGGATGGCTCAGAATCCACCAAAGTTCAAGCTACCTAGCGTGGAGGTATACAATGGCAAGGAAGACCCTACGGATCACTTGATGAGATACACCAGACACATGGAGGTGCTGGGGGCATCAGAGGAGGTGATGGCCCGATGCTTCCCTTTGTACTTGACGGACTTAGCTGCGATGTGGTTCAGGCAGCTGGAAGAAGGATCTATCAGGACTTGGAGGGAATTGGTGGAAAGGTTTCTGGGACAGTTTCGGGTCCATGTCAAGAGACCGAAGAACGTGATGACATTGACATCGGTAAGGCAAAGGATGGATGAATCGCTTAGAGCTTTTCTAACTCGATTCAGTGCCGCAGTTGCTTCGGTGGATCGGCCCGATCCATCGATGGTTTTAATGGCAGCAGTATCAGGAGTCAGGGAGAACTCGGATTTCAAGGTGTCTCTGATACGAGATCCCCCACGGAATCTCGACGAATTCTTTCATGAGGCAGAAAGGTTCCTTCGACAAGAAGATGCGAGTACGGATTTAAAATTGAAAAAGGTTAATGCAGTTGAGGGGGGAGGACCATCCAGCAATGGTTCGGATAAAAACAAAGGAAAAAGGAAGCTGGACGGTGATTCTGGAAATGCTAGGAAGCAATGGAAGGATCCAAAGTTTTTCACATACACAGGATTGAACGAGACACTGGAGCGGATATACCTGGATACTCAAAATCGCCTTCACTACCGGAGGCCAGCTAGGAGAGAGCCAACAGAACGGGAAAGGACATCAGGAAGGCACTGTCTCTTCCATGATTTGGATGGACATGACACCAACAGCTGCAGGCACTTAAAGGACATAATTGAGAAACACGTAAGAAGTGGACAACTGCCGCAATATGTTGGACCTCGGAATGCAACGGCGAGGCAGGAGCAACCGCCGCCTACCTCAAGCTACGATGGTGGGAGGCCCAGGAATGATGGTCGGTTGATCGTCCCTTGACCAGGTTAATATGAAATAAGTAGCAAACTATTGGCAAGCAACCAAGTCATTTACACATGTACGGGGACGGAGATAGCCCCTAGGCATGCTCTGAATGATAATAAACTGCGATGCTATGGTTTGTGAAATTTATCTTTTGTTTTTGGATTGGACACTGCTTTTCTTTTTGGTTTCCGGTTTTGGAGCTTGGATTGAGCTCCTGGTTTTTCTTGCTTTTTGATTTGGATTTTCCTTTGGATGATTGTTTTCGGTTTTGGATGCTGGTTTGGATTTCTGGTTTTCTGGTTTTGGATTTGAATTTTGGATTTGGATTCTGGATTTGGATTTCGGATTTGGATTTTGGATTTGGATTGGATTTTGACTGGATTTTTATTTTGTTTTTGTAACGGTCGTCGGGTATGGATTATGCCTGGCAAGGGGTGAGTCGCTTTGCCCGAACGTGGTAAATTGACTCATTCAAGTCGTCGAGTATGGACTATGCTCGGCAAGGGTCCGGAGTGACCAGGATTCGGCCTAGGACTTAGGCCCTATATTATCAATTGTTATTTTCAGGTCGTCGAGTATGGACTATGCTCGGCAAGGGTCCGGAGTGACCAGGATTCGGCCTAGGACTTAGGCCCTATATTATCAATTGTTATTTTCAGGTCGTCGAGTATGGACTATGCTCGGCAAGGGTCCGGAGTGACCAGGATTCGGCCTAGGACTTAGGCCCTATATTATCAATTGTTATTTTCAGGTCGTCGAGTATGGACTATGCTCGGCAAGGGTCCGGAGAGACCAGGATTCGGCTTAGGACTTAAGCCATGGCATCGTACAACGTCCAGGGACACTGGACCAAGGTCGTCATGTGTGGATTACGCTCGACAAGAACACGAGGAGGCTAGCTTAACGTCCAGGGACACTGGATCATGGCCGTCAGGTGTGGATTGCGCTTGGCAAGAGCCCGGAAAGGTTATGGATTTGGATATCGACCCAGAGAGGTCCTGGATTCAGTTATTGGCTATTGGATAAGGATGGTTTGGGGCTCGGTTGTCGTGTTCGGATGAACATGGAATTGGCTCAAACTTTGGTTATTGGATTTGGAATTGGATATCGACTCGGAGCAGTCAAGGATGATTTACTCTGCCGATATGGCTATGGACTTTGGATATTGGATTCGAGAATATCCAAAATATCCAAAACACGCCTTGTTATCACAAGGCATATTTTGGGGGGCAAAGTGTTATTCCATTTTTTGGTCAAAACTGAAATATCGACAAATTGACAAGGAATGATGGATGCCGAGATTGAAAATCGATTGGAAGCAAGGCAAGAGTTCATTCGGCATTCTCTATGAAGGTTCATTCGGCATTCTCTATGAAGGTTCATTCGGTATTCTCTATGAAGGCTCATTCGGCATTTCCTGCTCCACCCCTTAGCCGAACAAACCTACTCCTCTACCATCCACTGCCGAACCGGTATCACTACCGGACCACTTTACCACTTCCCTGCCAAACCATCCGGTCCACCGAACCATCCATCATCGGTCCAAGCTCCATGCCGAACCAACATCCCTAAACCCACCACCGGACCAACTCCATCTACATGCTACCACCGGACCAACCAACCACCGGACCAACTCCATCTCCATGCTACCATCACCCTACACCGAACCAAGGAATGCCGAACCAGGTGTGCCACAGCCCAGGCCCACCAGTAGCTATATACATCCAAGACCCCTGCCCCCAGCCTCACTCTATAAATAGAGGGGCAGGGGTACAACAATGGCAGACAAGTTTGAGAGCTCAAACCTGGAAGGAACTTTCAAACAACTTTCATACACTTGTACTACAAGCTTTGTACTTGTAATCGGATTGGAAAAGGAGAATAACATATAAAGTGGATGTAGGAACATTTTGGCCGAACCACTATAAATCTGTGTGTCTTTTACAGTTTAGTCCCTGCTTTTTACGTATTTGCATAAACCACCTAAATCACTACGAACAACATAAAATCAACTAAATCATACAACTTGGAGCTGTTTGCCCATCTTTTGTGCAAACGCATTTGGGTTATTTGGTGAGATCTGTGATTTGTGCTTGAATATCGCTGACTTATATTCATACACTGGTGCTTTCACGGTATTGGGTGTTTGTGACCATTTTTTACGCAAACACAAATATTAGTCTGAAAATGGAACTTACTCCCTTCCAGCCGTCTTCTCGCAAAGCTCGGGAGGCAGCGTACGTAAAACCATTTCTTCTTGTATCGGGAGAATTTATGCCCATGTCAGGATCTGACGCTTAGAATGTGGATCGAGGAATATGAAGGATGGGCTATCGGACCATCTCTTGAAACGATAGATATAGCGGATATCACTGGGAGTGGGGAGCCTAAATAGGATGCTCATGAAAAGAATACAAGTGTCGTAGATGAACACATGGCTATTGAGATGTAGCTGTTCTGGGGCGATCCCGATGTATTGTAACACATCATGGAGGAAAAAGTTGAAAGGTGGCACGCTACCAACCCATCACATGAATTTATTGCAAGCTGTATATCCAACTGGGGGCAAGTGAGGACGATCTTGTCCCGATGGAACCAATACATTATCAAAAGGGATTCCATGGATCGAACATAGCCAACGAAGAGCAGTTTCATTGATTGTTGAAGTTTGAGAATCAGTCGGATTGTCCAGGATAATTGCTTCATCTATGGGATCAGGTTCCTGACTAATAACTGCAGCAGATGGATCTGGAATACCCTTCGTGGAAATTGTCGGTGGGTTGGAAGTACCTACTACTTCCTGCTGAGAACTTGGCTCAGGTTTATCTGAAACCATGGCGGAGCTCGACTTTTAGACATCCGTAACGAGCGTCCAATTTGGATAGATACCTGTTTGAACTAAACTTAAAAGACAATCGATATATGATATAACAACAAAATTGTTCCCCTCATGTGATGTGTGGACTAGTGAAATGATTCAAGTATGGTGTGAAAGAATTAAAGATTTAAAGACTGATGAAGTGTGGTTAAGCTTTGAACTATCAACTTCGAAGACCGTCATTGCTGACCGTCTCTAAGAGCTTGTCCTATGTTCGGTAGCATGGGCCTTGAAATTGGACGTTGGCGTTATAAATTTTTGGTTTTTATTTACTTTTCTTAAGTTGAACTCGCATTTATGGTTGTCGTAATTACGGAGTCATTAGTAAGAATTAGTTTCATACGCTTGTGTGCTTAAGTTCTTGCCCTTGTTCATTGTCTGATGATTAGGCGTGGGGATGAGTGGACTTGACATGTGTTGTGTTCAAGTTAAAATTATCTTGATTGTCAGTGCCAACCTCAAGGCTCAAAGACGAGCGACTCACAAAGCATGCGATCGAACGACTCTCTAGACCAGGACGCTGACCCACGCTCTCACTCCACAAGCACCGAGCGGCCAAATTGCTAGACACATGATTGGCTGGTCCACACTCTCTTATTCTAGGCCAAACGACACAATCACCCTTGCACTACTCACAACAGGGATTTACTTACCAACCTAACTTCCTACTGAACCGTGCTCCCCTTCGAGACCGAGTAACTTCCTCGATCGGTATGTCGAACCACACTGCATTTCACAGTTTCGACCCACCCTGTTATTAAATTCCTAATAACCCAAGGTCACTACATTGGGATACCGACTGTCCTCCCTCGATCGTGTGATAAACCAAATGCTACAAGCTTGCACCAACTTCCATGAATTATCAAGCCTTCTCCTTCTCCATGTTCACGACTTCGAAGTTAGAGCCACGACCGCTTCGCTTAATAACTTATCCTAGTACCATTAAAACCAAGTCAAACACCTAGCTTAGAGCACGCCCCTATCTCCAATTCATCCCTCTATTTTCCGCTTCCCGCTAACTCCTATCTAGGAACCCATGTGCTCAAACCTCAAACGAGATTTCGAGCTAAGGGAGATGAGTTAAAGAACAAATCCATACCTATAAAGGAAATTAGAAGTTTTTTAAACCGTGGGGTTCGAGCCGAGGTATGTTCGGGTTCAAGGGTGTCTGAAGTAGCAAGGTAGGAGATATAGTTTCGAAATGCGGAGGGATGAGTATGATGATAAACAAGGATTAAAGAGAAATAGGTAATCGGGCTCGTAAGGGTGGAATAAAAGAAAGAAGAGGAAGAAGGAGCAACGACTAAGATTTATTTATGGCATAAGGGCATGCGAACCGACGTCTTTCTATAGACCAGGTCAATTTGCATTGCTCGATCGGTAAGTGGGCAAGTTGAACGTTAATAAAGTGAACCGACTTTGTAGATCGGTCTCCTTTTGCTGAGCCACTCTATATTTAGGAAACATGATAAGAATGTGGACAATAAAACGAAATGTGTATATGAGAACAAATGCACGAGATTGGGCTATGAACAAGAAGAGATAAATACTATCATAGTTCATCCTTCGAAAGCTATAAGTCTTTCACATTCGAAAGGTCAAGACCAGACTGCACGGAATGGATTACTAATTTGAAGAGTGTCGTGTAGCTCCACACGTCACATTTTGGGGGCAAATGTTACCTGGCACCTTGGCCCGGCTATAAGGCGACAATTGAAGACATTATTGTTAGCACAAAACAAGATTCTGACAAAGAAGAGTCTGGTGATATACGTGCTTGACGCGATTGACATGTTTTAGCGTTTATATGCGGTTAGGTAGGTACGGTTCGACACATGTCACTCAGTCCAAGTCACTCAACACACGTTCCTTGGTCCAAGTCACTTAGCACACGTCGCTCGGTCCTAGCCACACAACACACGTCGCTCGGTCCAAGTCACTCAACACACGTCGCTTGGTCCAAGTCACTCGACATGCGTTGCTCGATCCAGATCGCTCGGCAAGCGTCGGTCGACGATGCAAGTCACATGCGAAAGCCGGAACTTCTGTACTTCTAGGTCCACTACGAGCTACACCAAGTCCTTTAAGAGATCTCTTCGAGTCAGTTAACCAAATGACCACCATTCGACCATCCAGGTTTGGCGTTTTTCGTTCGAGGTATATCGCTTGACATGCCTGGTTCGGTCAACTTGGTATTCCCATATATGGACCAAGGCACTTTGCTCCTTGGCCTGAGAAGGAAGTCCAGTCTATCTTCGCCTACAAATAGGGAGGCAGGGTGCAGTGAAAAGGGACCTTTTTTCGGAGAACACTAAGGAGACAATGCCAATTTCAAGACTCATTTATTTTCTGTGAAAAACGTGTATTCAAGTTATTGGTGTACGGATTGTATCTGTATTCAATTATTGAAAGAAGTAATAAAGATTACGATCATAGTGTATGTAGGCAGTTATGCCGAACCATTATAATTCTGGTATTCTTATTTCTTACAGTATTTATTGCATTTCACTATGTTATCCTCAGTTTTAATTTACTTTCTTCATTCATCTCTCTACACAATCCTACTCAAGGGTGTTAGCGATCAATTTTGGTGCTAACGGATGTCAGTTCGACAAAGTAAGATGTTGGGATCAAGGAGACAAGGAGGGGTGCGAGGGGTTTTGGCTTATTGCGAGTTTGGGAGGTGGCTGAGCGGTG
Source organism: Allium cepa (assembly GCA_030765085.1). Taxonomy (NCBI): domain Eukaryota; kingdom Viridiplantae; phylum Streptophyta; class Magnoliopsida; order Asparagales; family Amaryllidaceae; genus Allium; species Allium cepa. The sequence goes on along the minus strand of CM060930.1, from coordinate 68,814,948 downwards.
GCGTTCAGCAATGAAAGAAGAGTCGCAACCTCGGAGGGGTGGGTAGGGATGAGGGTGTGAAGGCCAAAAGCGGCATTCAGTCTGGGGAGTCGCTGGTGCGAAGATAGACGGGTCAGTGGTTGAGAGGCCATGGTAGAGGGTGGTTGTGGTCGATAAGGAAGGGATGCGATGGCCAGGGACTATGCTCGGTGATGCGCTCTTGGTTGCGGAGGAGGGGTAGAGGCCGTCAATTGGGTCTGCCAGGATGAGGGTTTACATGGTGGAAAGAGAGTCAGGGTCGTGGTGATATTTGGATGGTGCTCGGTAATGGTCGGTTGTGATGAATCGGTAAAAAAGACAGATGGGAGGAACAAGCTAAAGGAAAAGGAAGAGAAGGGACAGACGGTGGAGTTATTCGGCTGTTACGATGGGGATTTGAAGTGGTGCATGCAGGCAATGGTTGATACGAGCAGCTTCTTCAAAATTAATTATGCTAATATTTATGATATATATATATATATGTATGTATGTATATGTATATGTATATATATATGTGTGTTTGTGTGTATATAATAGAACACGGCAAAAGAAAAGGAAGAAGAGAAAGAAAGGAGAGAGAATGAACGTGAAGGGGCTAACCAAAATAATATATTGAAATCATGGGGAGTAGTTAAAAGTCATCTGCTGAATTCAGGGAATATATTAAATGTTAATGGTCATTTTCCTTCAATCGGTAGACAAATGAAAGGTCACATAACACTCTAGAAACTCAAAATGGGTACTAATACGGCTTACCGTTTCGCAGATTTCACTGCGTACCGGACACCAAAATGCACAATTGAATATACTTTGGAGATTAGCATGGGGAGACGAATAGAATGGTACACAGACGTCAACGATACAACCATCCTATCAAAAGTCAAAATTCGCTCCCAGACTGCTGCTAATTCGTTGAAAATAAGAAAAAGGGGGCTAAAGCAGTTCAAATTTGACGAAACGAATTATGACATCTCACTCAAAAAATGATTTACATTTTTTTATTATATAAAATATTCGGATTTCAAAGATATTTTATTTTCATCAAATTAACTGATTTTAAATTGAAAATGAAAATTATACAATAGAAATAACTTTCATATTTCGGATGAAAATCTGCCATTTGCTATGTTTAAGTAGACGTACTCCAAATGTCAAATTTTCATCTCAAACTTTTATTATTTATTTTCAAGAAAAAATTTAGTTAATTACGTCGTTAAAATCATTAAAATTACCAGGTCGTTGCACTCTTCCCCACTCAAGACTTTTCGTCCCCGAGAAGGAATGAGGGGAGAATAGAAACACCAGCAGAGAAAGATAGATTCTGAATACAAAATACAAAAATTAATTCAAAACTATATAAATTTCATTTTATTTTAAATTGATTTATATTTGACTAATTTGATGTCATTCCACTTTATTCAATCATTAAATATTTGTTGTATTCACATTTGAACGATTTTAACTCAATGGATTTTAATTCAGTTGATTTGATTTCAATTTGTTAATATTAGTTATAAAATTTCTTTCAAAACAAGATTTATTTCATTTAACTCATTTAATTTATCCATTTAACTTCACCTAAGTTAATTCGACTTATAATTCAATTTCAACTATTCTTAAGTTCATATCTATTTTTTTAAATAGCATTCTCTATTTTTTATTCAATTTATTTCATTTAGTTAGTGTATGAACATTTATTATAACCATCCACTTTTATTTATAAATTTGCATAACAAAATTTCATTTTTGGACATCTCATTATCTACATTTCATATTGTATACTATTCAATTAAATATTATCATACATTTAAACTTTTTCTAGGTAAGTTTTATTTAATTTTTTAAGTGTAATTGAGCCCTATACCAATTTACCTTTTATTTACAACATTTCTATTAAACAAATTTAGTTTGAACATTTTATTACTAAAATTTCTCTTGTATAACCTTTACTTACATATTTACCTAACATTTGAACTTTTTGGATATTCAGGTAAGTAATATATGTTATAAAATGTAATTGAGTATTATACAAATAAATTTTGTTCAAATTCAACTATGTTAAGTTGTTTCATTTCATATCTTATTTAGACACTCCTATTATTCAAGATTTTGGCTTTATTTCAATAATTGAAAACCATCACTTAATAGAAACTTAAGAATTAAATTTTCGGTTTCACTCCAAACCAATTTGAAATAAATATACACATATATTTTACACATCAAATCATACTCAATAAATTCAAATCAAACTTATTTTCGAAAACAAAAGTGTAGCAAAGCTACTGAGTAGTCTCTCCACTTTGAGACTCGAAAACGAATGTCGACGATGCTGCAGTCATCACCAAAATTATTTTCCAGCAACAAAGGAGAGAACACTGACTTACTCCTTTTAAAATTCTTTGGTAACAATTTTCATTCAAAAATAATATATTTTCTAAACTTTAAAAACAAATTTGAAAAGCATCGGAAATTTAATTCTCAAACCCTTAATTAATATTCATTTCATTTGCGAATGAAATTTATAAACCATGTTTTAAATTTCATTCCTCTATAATATACAACAATAGTTAATGATTATGGTTGTTAACAAAACAATAGATGATAATCTAGTATTATCATTTCTAACAACCATTTATTTAACTATCTAATTTTAGAAAATTAAACTTTTATTTATAAAATATATTCATACATAAAATTATTTCATTTACCAATTTTGAAAACAATATTGTGTCAGTTTTCCCATTCAAGTGTTTTGAAATTCCTATCGATAGCGTTGGCCAGATGAATCGATTAAAACCCTAAATCAAACTTAACAATTCACACAGCACAGTATAAAATATTTAATATTAATTACAAATACGTTCTCTCAAAGGATGATTCAAGAATGGGTTATAAAACAAGAATAGGGATTCCAATTTAGAGGTGACCCTAATCAAATAGAATTCTAAAAAGATAGGCTTCAACGGAAGATAAGATAATTAAATTACAAAAGAGAAAAGATGGATAGACTTATATTAATCACAGAAACCTTAACTGGGTCAACCAAGACTCAAAAAAGATGAGAGTATCATCATGAAAGTAGGAACAAATCTATTGATAACATCGTGGAAAATGCGATTCACAAGATAGACGAAGAAGGAAGCAGCCTTGGTTAATCCAAAGGGCATGTCTAACCATTCATAGAAACCATTTGTCCAGAAGGAAGGACAACAGGTTGAGCTTCAGGAATAAGATCGATGTGGAATTCAAATTCCTACTTAGGAGGTAGAGAAGTGACTTCACCACAGACATCAGGAAATAGATGGACAACTAGGGTAGAGTCAAGACCACTAGGCTGATCGTCAACCGAAAGACAAAACTGCCAACAAAATCCTGAGGCATTCGACATTGACCACAAGAGAACTATCCGGTCGACAACTAGAGAACGTTTGGGCATTGTAAGAGATAACAGCATAAAAACTGAGAACATAGAAATCTTTGGTGAATCGATGTCTGTTGTAAAGGAGTTTCACCCCGCTACAAAGCACACTATGGTTGGCGGGACCACATATTGCATTAGTCGCATATAAGGACAAAGTTGCAAATTGACGTTGAAGCGATGGGATACTCCATTATTTAAAAGATAACGAGAAAATGGACGAGAATGGATTTCAGAACAAAGGGGTAAGTTCCAAAATTCAAATTCTAATCAAAGTAGATCCTAATGAAGAATTTCAAGCTCAAACGAATATGATTCTATAATTGATTACACTCATTCTAGGATATCACTACTCTATCTCTAATGTGGTTTCACTCTATATGCTTAGTTTTTTCTAAACTTGAGCTCTGATACCAACTGTAACAGGACAACGCCAATGGGGTAATGCTCACTGTAGCATATAATGGTACTAGTGTTCTGCTTTTATGGCCAGCCACTCGACTGCAGCAACCCCACAGGACATATAGGAGTAAGAGTCATTTGCTCGCTACCAAACCCAATTGCGAGAACCCCTATCATGCTGCACCTTCCAAGTGCACAAGCCGACACACATGTCAGAATTTAAGTGCTCAAAATAACATACTGTTAATTTATATTTGGAAAAACTCAACATATACAGCAAATAAATCAATTACAAACACAGAGTTAGATAATAATGAGCAGCGGAATAGATAAATAGTAGTTTATGAAGCTACTACAGAACATCCGAGTTAAAAATAAAATAAAACAGAAATCTCGAATGCGTAGAAGTCTCAATACATAGTCAAATGGAAAAATATGAATATAAACAACATGAGACAACAGAATAACTGAAAGCTCAATAGATATAGATGGATCTCCAAGCGAAGCTCCAAACTCAAAAGGTGAGTCTCAAATATTGTGACACTTAGTCTAACCCGAGCACAAAGAAAAACAAAAAAACGATCGAGTCAAAATTAACATTCTTTTGCTAGTAAATCAACTTAAGTGAAATGCCAAGTAAAACATAAGTAACTTAAATGATGTTGGGATTCCATCCTCTAAGGATCCGTCAAACTGTCTACATACATAGTACGTACGCTACATATACGATGTTTAGACTAAAGTAAACTATTAAAATAGCGTTGATGCATTGCCCATATTCCCCTTAGCACTTTTTTATATATTCCTGCAGTCTATACAGTACCGTAATTCCTCCATAAACTAGAGGGCTATTAGAGGGCACTCTATATGTATGGTACAAACCAAACTCGTAGAAGGCGCAATAAGGCATGTGACAAGGCATGCGAGGCAATGCCCAGGGTAGGATACTACCGTTTTACGGATCCGGACTGGTGGTACGCATCGCAGCTACTATCGCCTACCTCGAGACACATTTCCTAATCAAAAGTGCACCCAATCAAATCATAAAGTAATAAAATGGTATCAAAGAAATGTTCCTGATAGGAAGAATGACCTCACTTAGCCCGACATGGCTCTTGTTTTCGCCACATCAAGCTAACCTACGGTAGTCAGGGCCACGCTAATACATCATAAGGAATCATCGCCAAATCATCCTGCATCATTCTGAAATCTACACCACGTACACAGTTGTTAAAGTGGATTTTGGTATTGGTAGAGAGTTTGACAACGTCCGATCCCAGTCTCTTTAACAACCAAATGCTTATTTCACACTGTGGTCATTTTTATAAAATCACTTTTATAATCATTTCAGGCAGTTTATACTTTATATCAAAATATCATATTCATTTCAATATTATACCACTTTCGAAATCATATTCACTTTCGAAATCATATCACCTCCAAAATCATAACTAGAAAATAGTTTATATATTGAAATAGTTATAAATTAAAAATAGTTCATATTTAAAAATAGCTATATATTAAAATAATTTGTATATATCAAAATAGTTTATATATCAAAATATTTTAAAATTATAATTGTTCCTTCCAATTTCACAAATCAATTCAAATTCTCATTAAACCATTTTAATTTATATCGATTTCAAATCCATGTTTGAACTTCAAATTTAAGCCGCTTCCAAATCAATAGGTTTCAAGGTTTAAATGTTCAAACAATTCACAATAACTTAATATGACAAATGTCATTTATATTTCAAAATTCAACCTTAAGTTTTCAATTTAATTTCTTTAAAAACTCATTTAAACCGACTTCAATTTCACATTTTAACGATTTTGATTTCGAAAATAATTCAGCTTATACAAATCAAATTTTATTTCAAAACATTATTTAATAGGATTCAAAATTCAACTTTTGTTTTATCTAAATTTGAAAATACTCACTTAATTATTTTAATAAAATTTAAAAAATCTCAAATTACAAATTTATATCAAAATTAAATATTCAAGAATTCAACTTTATTTAAATTTAAAATGTTCTTTTACTCACCTTTAATCAAAATCATGTTAACAAGTTACAAAATCAAATCTTCCAAACTCTCAAAACCAGTAAGTTCTGAATTAATTCTGATTTAAATAAAATTCTTAAACAAATAAAATTTCAAATCAAATTCAATTTATCTTTTCGATCTTGATTTATTAAATTTATTACAAAATCTGCTTTCAAAATATTAATATAAATTTAAATAAATAATTAAAACATGGTATATTTATTAGTCAAACTAAATTTATTAAATTAAATTATATCTTTTTATTTAAATCTATTTTATAACTTAATTTATATATTTTAAGAATAATAAAGATATAAGTAAAATTTTATAATTTACATTTTCAAAACTTAACTTATAATTTTTAAATTTTCAAAAAATATAAACTTAAAATATAAGATTTACACACATATTAAAACAAGACCTTTATATTTTATTTAAAAATAAATATTTAATAAAACCCATATATTTCCCTTCAAAAAATTAGAAATCATTTTTCAAAATAGACCAACGGTGTCTGTTTGTAAATTTTTGTCATGTGGTCAAGTGATATGGATATCTATCATTTCAATCCACAGTAATTTAATATTTACGGGTATATATCACTTCAACCCGCAATCCCATAATTCAAAATCAATGGAAATCGTTTGGGTTTAGCATTTCAACCCATAACGATTTACCCCTAATCTACAAGATCATTCGAGCATGTATCATTTCAACCCATAGGGAATTTCTAAACTAACAGGGAACTTGCAGAGTGAGAACAAATAGATAATAATATAACATATCAACAACATGCATATATTATCAATGACAAATTTGAATATAATATGCAACAGGTCATGGTGACAATGTCATAGGTGAACAATTGTAGATAATGGCACATCATATATAGCAATTAAATAACTAACAATTCAAATTTAACAGCACATTTCAGTTGTCCTTTCATATGAAATCAAATTTAATATATATAAGAATGTTAATCATGAGTGATTGCTCACCTTTCGAGGCTAGGGAGATTACACAACACGACAAACTACGAATTGAATCATGAACTCTACGACAAATCTAAAGCAAAGCAAAGTGAAGCTGGCATGATCTTGAACTAGATGGCTTCGATGAAACACACATATATAACTATATATTTAAAAAATCTAAAATTTAAAACACGTATTTAAAAATAAAATATTTGTAATATATATATTTAAAAATCAGTATATAATTTGAAACACATATATATTAAAATCAAAATCTTTGTATATATATTTCAAAATTATTATTTCTTAAGCACATCAAATAAAATCAAAATATCTATATTTATAATTTTAAAAATATATTTTATAAATCATAATATCTATATATGTCATATATTTAAAAATTCCATGTATATCTTAAAATCAAAATATCACCATATCTGTTATATTATAACGTGGGACAACTAAATGGAGGAGTTGCAATTGGATTCTAAAGGGTGGCTGATCACGGCAAGTGGAGGAAGCATGAGTTAGAGAGCGGCTGCACAGATGAGGAGTCAGACTGTTGCGAGGCAAGTTAATGTGTGAAGGAAGGCGGTGTGAGCTCGGGCTTTGGTGCAGCGAAGCAAAGCGGTAGAGAGTTTGAAGGAATAAGAGAAGAGGAGAAAGGTGGTGGTCGGGACTAGAAAAGGTCGTTGGAGTGGGACAGGCTGCTTTGGGTGGAGGCTGACATGGCTGTCAGTTCGACAAAGTACTGTATTGGGTTTGGCAAGGAGACGAGGAGGGTGCTAGGTGTTTCGGGTTATTGCGAGTTAGGGACGTGGCTGAATTGTGGTGTTCGGCCATGAATGAAGAGTCACGACCTCATAGGTGTGGGTGGCGACGAGGGTGCGAAGGTGGCTTTCGATCTGGGGTGTCGTTGGTGTGGAGATGGACGGGCCAATGGTTGAGAGGTCATGGTAGAGGGTGGTTTTGGTTGGCAAGGAAGGCTAGCGATGGCCAGGGACTATGGTGGGTGATGCGCTGTTGGTTGTGGAGGAGGGGATGGGCGGTTCATGGATATTTGCGTGGAGAAGCTTCGGCTGCTATAATTTTAGGTTATAGGTAGAAGCTGTCTATCAGGTCTTCTAGGCTGAGGGTTTACATAGTGGAAAGAGATCAGCAGTGGTTGGTTGTGATGAATCTGTAAACAAGGCAGAAAGGAGGAACAAGCGAAGGGAAAAGGAGGTGAAGGGACGAGCGGGGGAGCTATTCGGCTGTCACGGTGGGGATTTGAAGCAGTGCAGGAGGGCAATTGTTGATGCGAACAGCTTCTCCAAAACTATATATGTTAATATTTAAGATATATATATATATATATATATATAACAGAATAGAGAAAAAGAAAACGAAGAAGAGAAAGGAGAGAGAATGAACATGAAGGGGCCAACCAAACTAATATATTGAAATCATGGGGAATTTTTAAAGTCATCTGCTGAATTCAGGGAATATATTTAATGCTAACGGCCATTTGCCTTCAATCGGCAGGCAAATGAATGGTCACAGAACACGCTAGTAACTCAAAATGGGTGCTGATACAGCTAACCATTTTGCAGATTTCGCCGCATACCGAACATCGAAATGCACAATTGAATATACTATAGAGATCAGCAGGACGAGACAAATAAAATGGTACACAGATATCAACGATACGACCAGCCTATCAAAAGTCAATATTTGCTGCCAAACTGCTGCGAATTCACTGAAAATAAGATAAATTGGGCAATCGCGGTTCAAATTTGACGAAACGAATTATGACGTCTCACTCAGAAAATGATTTACATTTTTCTATTATACAAAATATTCAAATTTCAAAAATATTTTATTTTCGTCAAATTAACTGATTTTGAATTGAAATTGAAAATTACACAACAGAACTAACTTTCATATTTTCTGATGAAAATCTATCGTTTGCTATGTTTAAATAGAAGTATTCCAAATATCAAATTTTCATCTCAAAATTTTGTTATTTATTTCCAAGCAAAAATTCAGTTAATTACGTTATTAAAATCGTTAAAATTGCCAGGTCGTTACAATTTTACAATATATTTTCTTTCTCAAATTTTTTTATAAAACAAGCCACGCATTCGTTGGTTATGCGCTAAGCGCATAAGCCAAATTTCAGAATTCCAACTGACCTTTACCCAAAAAATTTACATTTTATTCAAAAATGTCAACAACATGTCTATTATCCAACATTTTTTTATCCTTTAAGGAACATGAGCAATGACCCGTGACATCAAAACAACTTTATCATTTCCTTGCTAAAATTTCCAACTATTATAAACTTCAGGTCTTATATTGCATTTACTGTTAGTTAAGTGTCCTTATGAGATCCTCGTATTTATATTATTTCTCTACTATGCATATATATAGGAGTAGTTCGCATATCTAGAAACAATAATATAGAAAATGTATTGAAACTCATAATATCGTGCATGCCTTTTATAAGAGACGACTAACGGTTTTACAACCCAATAATCCAAAAGAGAAGATTAAATGTTGGAAATAAAATGATACAACAACCCTAAATAAAACTCCGCCTAAGAACCGTAAGAAGGTCTCGCTCTACGGCTGGAACTCAAGCTAGTGTCGCGACCATGGAATGGTCGTAGCATGGTGGGTATGCACCCAATCTCATGCCCTTCGTGCTTCTAATCTATCCTAATCTCTCGGTGCTCTGCATGAACCTAACAGATATTGGTATGCTCAGGACTCATGTATCCCTCGGTGCCTTGCGCTATTCCCTATTGCTAGTGCTGGGGCTCTAGTGGTGGTACAGATAGTGCTGTAGGTGGCAAGGGAGTATTCATCCTCTTTATGGTGGTCTGGTTGATGGTGGGAGGGATCTTCCTCACTACTGGCTCTCCACTCAAATTTACCCCGTAATACCTAAGCATTCGAGTGATTAAGTGGAAATATGGAAAGTGAATCCTTGGGGTACCAACTCCCTAACCGACCATATGGATCATTAAGACTCGACCCTATTTAACAGTTGTACCACTAATTATAGCATAGGCGGCCTTTCGCACTGAGCTGTAGAATTGGTCAAGGCTCCCCGTCTTTGGAATGATGTGCTGAATGATGCACACGAAGAGACGGACCATCGATCGCAAATTGGCGGTCCTCCAATCACCGATATTCGTAGAAAAGATCCGCTGTAGAATCTCAGGATCAATCATCACTATGTTGTCCAATTCTGCGCCTACTATAGGTATATCCAAAATTCCAACAAGATCATCATCTGACATCTCAATCGAGCTCCCTTTACCTCGGACTCAGTGTAGCCATTGTGATCATCAAAATTATGCGCCATATATGCATCTAAAAGACGAACGCAGCACGAGTAATATTCTCACCCATAAATCTCAAAGTGGAGGATCGGTGCAAGTCCAGCTGCTACGAAAAGCTCTTCAAGCCCAAGAGGGGCGAAATCTCCAAACTTCCCTGGTCGCTCGTGAAGGAAATCAAAGTCCACCATTTCGAGTAAGTAGGGATCTTCCACTCTCTCCGTTCAAGCCAAGCGGCTTCTTATGGAGCGAGGCTGGGATAATGAGAGGAAGAGCTGCTAATGCATAGCGGTACCATTGGTTGAGAGTGGATGGAAAAAGCAGAAAAGGTTTTAGATCCGAAGTATTGGTGGGGAAAGATCAGTGGCCCAAGGGTTTTGGTGTTGGTTGGTGGAGGAATGTGGGTGAGGGGCTTTGGTTAAGTGAAGGAAGGGGGAGGTGGAAATAGTCTCGGCTAAAAATATTGAATAGGAGGAAGAGAGTAAGAGGGAAGTGGGTTTTGATGAGTTGGACGTGACTTATAGTCGCGTTTCAGGTTTGGCCCGAATCCACCCAGCAGTCGACTTCTATTAGGTCAATCGATCGACCTCTTGGTCGACCTCTAGCAAAAATTTAGGCATGGCCTGAACTTGGACCTAATTAGGCCGGTTAAATTAAATAAATATTTGTATGGCCGTTATGCACACCATCTTCAGTTTAAACCATCCAGAAAAATTCTACCTTCCACAAGTCGGTATCCACCTTACCATGTAGACCCGTCCTTGGCAAAATTGCGATAGCCTCAACAAAACAGCTGTGACCAACAACACATCCGAAATCAAAAAAATATTCCAGCTGCTATTTCATACCTACTTCACATGGAATTATTTCTTCCAATAACTAGTGGGTTCAACAACACTTCAAGCTACAGACTCCAATAAAGTTGAATGTCATCCATATTCTGTCTATGCCTTAAAGAGAGAAAATATAAAAACCCTTGATTTTATAAACCAAAATATCACTGAGCTAAATATATGCTCCTTTATCCTTGTTTCTAGATAACAGAAACTACTACATATCAAAAATTCCCTTAAAAGTAAAACTTCTACATACATACATACATACATACATACATACATACATACATACATACATACATATATATATTTCAAGGTTTCCAAAAACCTTTTTAAAACACAAATTTCTTAAAATGGAAAACTATTTTCTTGCCAAAATCAGTATCAAGCCTTACTGATATATATACACATATGGATATTTAAGAATTTAAAGAATTAATCTTCTATAAACTAAAAATTTCTTATCACAACCAATCTAGTGGTGCACGTATTTCTTTGAAAACTAAAATTTCAGAACTTTCCCAAAACAAAATTTCAAAAATAAACCTTTAGGAAAAGAAATACTTTGAAGACCCCTTTTACAAAAATCCAAGGCATTTCTAAAATATACTTTATAAAAATTCCCTCATAGCTTTTGGACTATGGATTTGACATTAATCATTCAAATAAAATCTAGTTTGCCATTAAAGAGGCTATTAATGAATGCACCATGGCAAAGACTTGCTTCTAGACAATTGCGACATACAGAATCTAATTTTCCACCTATCTAGAAATATCGTGTGTCTCCGACTAGAACTTCAAAATCCAAAATCAGAAGGTCGCTAGAATCTCAACCGTCAAGTCAAACATCTATAGTCTCCAGGATTCATCCATATCTAACACTCATGTTTATGTATCACCAACAATTTATGCATCGCCAGCACTCCATGGGGGTATTTTGGAGTTGGCGTGAAAATCTTAGCTCTAAGATATTTTCAAATTATATTTTCTCTTTCCATTCCTTCGGCGTGGAACAACAACTACTTCTATAGTGAGAACTCTTAGAATCCAGCGTAAAAATATAATATTACTAGATAGGAAAGTACGAATACGTTCTCTTAATTTATTATAATTCATCTGATCTACTCCTAGTGCTCTGATACCAAATGTAACAACCGTTCTTCCATGGGCCCAAATTTCGACAACAATCGAAATCAAGTCCATCAAAGTACAAATCATTGGATTTGGTACCTGAAAATAAGCATGAACATTATCAGAGATGGATTGAAATCTAAATTCATAGCGGAAACAATAATAGGATAAGAATACTGATTACGACTTCTACCTTGGAATTAATAGTATTTTATTCGGATAGCAGATTGTCACATCAGCATCGAGCATGAAGGAAGGAAGACTTTCCAACAACAAAGCACATCCAGCTCCAATGACCTATTACCCTAAATTCTATTATGTGGGTTGAAATGAGGAGGGGGTCAGAACAACCTTTCGGTGATTGGAAAATATAAACTCTCCATAACACAATCTTAAACCGACAGGGTTCGGATTAATTGTTATGTCCATCATGGTTAGCAATTCTAATTTAACCTTGCATTGCATACATGGTTACATGCTTAACCCTTCCCAAGATATGAAAAATAATAAAGCCATATCAACCACCCAATACTACAACCCATTTTCCACTTAATACTTCTAAATATGAATCAGGCTTCTCTAATACTTTAAAAATGGGAAACAGCTAGACTCTGTCATTTACGACCATAACTGATGTAGACCCTGTCATTTAAGGCCAATTCCTAAGGTGGTTTCCTATCAATGTTGTCAACGGTCGATGAATCCTAGCTACAAGACCTCTAACAACTATTTAAGGATTCCAACATTTAATTTCAAACTATTACCACGTCTTTTGCTGATAAAATCATAATCATGTAATAAATAGTAACAAGCTACTTAATACCTTTTATTAGAAAATAGGCAGACGCTGGCATTTAAGAACTTAATTAAGGTAGACCCATCGTTTAAGAATAATCTCCAAGGCATGCTCCTAAATGGTAGCATTATTTTTACGGCTTTAGCAATGTAAGAGATTATACCAAAGCCACTAATTACTTCCCTATGGAAAATAGGCAGACCTTGTCATTTAAGGCATACTTCCAGAAGCGTGCTCCTCAATGGTACTATCCAGCTGTTGTGCTTGGAAATCTCATTGGTGTTACTTAATACTTCTTTTATAGGAAAGAAGAGGACTTTATAGTCACTTAAAACCCCAAACCCGAAGCGAACCTTTCCTGAGATATATACTCTCACTTTTTAATTATAAATACGACATCTCGTTAGGTTACTTCTTTCGGTAGAAAGGTGGACCCTTCAATTACTTAAGCCTCAACATTGAGGTAAACCCTTTTACAAGACATCATTTTTTATTTGTTTGGAATCTCACTACGTTACATAATACTTCCATTTAGGAGAAAGGCGGATCCTTCAGACACTTAAAAAGTAGAAACAAACCCCTATGGAGATATGCTTCATCGCTCCTAATTTCAAATTTAGACCAATTAATACTTTCTAATTAAGAATGCAAGCCCAATCTCTCATATTTTCATGGGTCATAGGATGAGTAATATCTCACATCGGTATTAAGTACACTCGACTTCTGCTAGCCGCAAAGTGAAGGGCAGTCTTCCATCTAGTGACTCTACTGACCTCGCATCACTAGCCTACTAAGTTCAATTAACCATCCTAAGTCTTTATTTATATTATCTTTGTAAACATTTGACTTAACTACCAATTTCCTTTTTATTTAAGGCAATAAGATTTACCTTAAATATTTATCTGCCCATAAATCCCCGCTTAATGCTTATAAACGTCAATTTGTCCATAACTTCTTAACGGACATTTCTAGAGACATTTATGTAACAACCCAATTTTTCGACGCCCGAACGTCGACATCAATATGTCCACTGTATCGAATGCCGAACAGTCAAATGCCGAAAAACCGAACCGTTAGGGTTTAAAGAAGAAGAAGAGGTAGAAGAAGAAGAAAATAGAACAATAACAGAATCTCACATTTCGCAGCGGAACAAATATAATAGATGAATAAATATCTTTAAATAGAATCACTATATCAGTTATTACATTAAATCACATTGTATTATCAGAGTGTACAACAACAAAGAGAAGAAAGGAATATTACATATATAAGGGATATGCTTCGCCATCCAGCTTGCCTCAAGATCTCCATAGCAACTTCTTGACTTTGCTCTCGAATAACTGATAACCGGACCCTAGGCTGCCCGTGTGGAAAATTGTGGGCACCCAGAGTTTAGAAAGGGAACAATAAACTCCAGTTCAGTCATGGGACTGGTGTGAGATCATAAAAACAGTTATTTTTCACAAAGAAAATAAAAAAGAAATTCGCTATGATATTTGGAAAATGAAGCTACCATAAGGCCTCCTGCCACGCACACAATGCAAACGCAGAATTGTAGGAGATTTCTCCTTATGATAGTCAAACATGCTTAATACGCAAAATCGTTTTGATATTATCATTAGTGCATAGTGCAGAAAACATTTTGAAAGTATAATGTTAATCTTAGCTAGCATACAACCATTATTGTATGCCTTCTATAGCTACCATGTTCAATAGCAGGTTAGCGCCACATTCCACGGCAGGTTATACAACTAAAACCGTACAGGGCGCATATCATTTCTTTGGATTTCCAACAAATGGTCAGGCTAAGGAACTTCCTACTGCCACATGGGTACGCCTCTGGAGGGATGTTTCGAGAACCTATCCGGATCTCTTCCAACACAAGGCCGGGTTACCTCTGTAACTAGGTTACTACTACTCGTATGCCATCCCCCGTTCCTTTGGGACCTTTATCCGAGGATCCTCAACCACAAAGCAACAACCACAAAGTATAATAAATTTACGGCAACAACATAGGTTAAATATCTGGGCTCCATCCCATGATACTACCCTTTTCTAGAAGGAAATGACATACCCTAAAGCGCGCGACCCTCATAACCTTGCCGCATCTTTCCTGTTTCGACCATTTCCGGGGTGTGAGGTCCGATGAGGTCTCATCACAAAGCTACACTTTTCACAAAGTCATGCTTTGATCAACAAATGATCAGCAGTATCGTGTGCCACGTTACCAAAATGGGAATGCATAATAATTAACTACATAACCTCTGAGCTCGTACGTCTCTGAGAAGGGTGTTAAGCTAAGAGAATAAATTCCCCGCTACCAACAGAAATGTATTTGATAGAAACCAGTCTTACATCTCAAAGTGTAACGTCAGACACACATCCATACAAGTCCATTGCGGGATCGAACGGAACCGAAGGCACTTAAAGAAGCCCTTGAAAATCCAGGTATTCACAAATCACGTCCGGAATCCCCATCACATAGGTGATAAAATCTCTATACCGGAGCAACCCGGTGCAGAGACATTCGATAAGTAATCCTTTCGTTTTTCGAGAATAACAGGTCTTCAACACCGTCTTCAAACACAATCCCAATTCGTCGTATCATTATTCCGAATGGGTTTTATGACACAAGGTCCTCTCCTGGCTAATCCAAATAACGAGCGCTTATTTTCAAAAATAAGCGTTCATTCAGATCTCAAACAAATCACAACAATTTTCCACTTCGATCTCTTAAAGAAAAGATCTATCACAAATCACAAAGGTTCGATGTGGTTTTCGGATATCCACTTGGAATCCGACCCCTGGTCGCATTGAGATTCTAGTGTCGTTTAAAGGCAAATATTGATAGTCGGTTATTTAACTATCTATCAACATTCACAACACTTACTAGTTTTAAATAATTTCCCAATTATTTATTTGTTTTCAAAATATCTTCGTAGGGTATATTTTCATCACTTTAATATTTTTGAAAACAAATTTCAAATCACTATTCAAATTTCAATCCTTTGAAAACAAATTTCAAAGCATTTTCCATATGCGGAATATATTTCCGAATATTTATTCATTTCCACTGGAAATCTGCCGGGTTAAACTAATTCAAATCACTTATCTAAAATATTCTTGGAACATTTAAAATAAAACCATCTTAAATACTTACTTAAAATATTGGTTATGAAAACATTATACTAATGATCACCTATAAGATTTTAAGTCCCAACTAATTTTAAAATAAAATCAATAGATAGGATATAACTATTTAAATATCCATTTTCTAAAACAAATATCAATTAAAACTTTAAATAATCACTTCTATAATAAATTAAAATATATCTTTACTTTAAAGATTTTCAAAATAACCAAAGTAAATAATTTCCCCAAAATAATCTTTCCTTAAAACCATCTTCATAACTTCAATTTCATATTTATAGACTATATTGAAAACATACTCGGCTTTCCAGGGAAAGTACACATTTCATTCTAAAATGGTTCATTCAAATCAATTTATAAATCTTCCTGGATTAATTTTAAATTTACGTCTCAAATCTGTAAATTCCTTTCCAACTTTTAAAAATAACCAAATGTTCATTTTTTAAAACAAATTTTCCTTTCCTTTATAAATTCCCATTGTGAATTTAAACTTCTAAATATCCATTGGTATACGATTTTTTTCAAATCGATTTCCAGATATTCATTTTCAGCATTGAAATAAATTCTATATTGATTTTCAAACTTATTTTCAAATACCAAATCAATTTCTAAAATCAATTTCTAAAATTAATTTCAACACGAGATTTATTATCTTTTGAAACAAATTCCTTCCTTTACATTTATTCAATTTTCTAAAATTAATTTACTATAAATTTTCTACTAATTTCAAAAATCAAATTTGATTTATTTTTGGTATCTTACGTTACCAAAAATATACTTAGCTAAACTATAGCCTTTAACAATTTCAATCACAGTATAATCACACAGAGATTATCAACACACAACATATGAAGCAAATTCAATATTTGAGGAACCCAGTTGGATCCCACCAACCTCTTTCCCTACATCCACAGACGTTAGCACAACAATTAAATACCAATTCCACTTCGAGGTGGAATATCACGATATATGGGGTTTATAAAATATCATCCTCTATTATGCGGCGCATAGTGTCTCATCCGCTATATAATGCGGGAAATCAACAACACCAAATACATATATAATACCAATTCCACTTCGAGGTGGAATATCGCGGTATATGGGTTTAAAATAATAACTCCGCTATTATGCGACGCATAGGGTCTAAACTAATATAACTGATAAAAAATTAATCATCCAAGCACACAATCAACAATTAAATTTAACTATCACAATTCAACCATCAACCAATAACTGAAATTTTCAATCATTATAATTTGAGTGAGAAGATCTCACCTTTGCCCCTTTATTTTGCAATCCATTTCCAATTTGACTTGTTTCTCGATTTTAGACCTTGTATCAAACAATTATATGATTTTATTAACATTCGAATCAATCGAACAAATTAAATTTCCATTTTAAAATTTAATTAACTAATATTTTGTTATAAACTGATTTCCTTTAATAAATCTAATTATCTAAAAATTTGATTTTAAACTAATACTTTTGATTTTAAACCAATCCTTTTAAAAAAAATTATTAGCAACTAAAACCATTAAATAAGTTTTATTAAACAAATTTATCTCTATATATTATTTAAAAATAAACTATATAGGTTTCATTTAAAATTTCTATATTCTCTAAACCTTGTATATTATAAAATTAGCTAGTAATTAAAATAGGTATATATTACTTTCAAATTATTAAAAAATCTAAATTTTTAATGAACTTTCAAAATTCCTAAATTTTCCAAACTTATCCATATATAAAAATTTCTGTAATTAATTTGTTGTTATATATTTTTTTCCTACTTTTCTGTAAAAGGTATATATATACATTCAACGAAATAATAGAATATCTT
Source organism: Allium cepa (assembly GCA_030765085.1). Taxonomy (NCBI): domain Eukaryota; kingdom Viridiplantae; phylum Streptophyta; class Magnoliopsida; order Asparagales; family Amaryllidaceae; genus Allium; species Allium cepa. The sequence goes on along the minus strand of CM060930.1, from coordinate 68,797,009 downwards.
TTATATATATATATATACACACACACTTCCTGTTTTTTGCATATATATGTGTCTAACCATATATATATTTATATATATTTTCAATATATAAATAGATAAATAAACAAATTAATTAAAGAACTTTACTGTCGAAATTTGCAACCAACGAACGATTCACGACAACATCGGCCCTTCATCAGTGCTTCCTCGCGAAACCCTTCCTCTACCAGATTTCGCACGCGAGTGCATGCCACCATTGAACCTGCCTCGATTGACCCTGACGCCTAACTCTCGACGAACCTACGCCTTTCAACCATCGCGACTTCGTGAGATCCACCTTCCAGAAAACTGCTTTTGTCTCCACTCGTGGGCCACGTGCAGTCATCAACGGTCGACGTCGTGACCATTCGCTTCGAGCTCGCGACCAAAAATCTCGCAATTACTCCTGTTGTGAGCGATGCCCTGACGCGAAAAGAAACGCTAGCGTGAGCGCTTCATCAAGGCGAGGCCTCTTTTTTTCGTTTGATCGGCCTGGGTTATTCTCGCGGCCATACTTTTGATTTAGCCGAGAAGAGAAAAAAACGAAGATATTTTTCTTTCTGCATTAATTGTGATTTGAGTGAAATGAAAGAAATAACGACGTCGTGTAGAAGAAGGTAGGGTTTGATTTTTTTTTTATAATTTATATTCAAAGTATCTCGTATAACCTAACTTGAAACCTCGAACTCCTATCAAGGCGTGCCGCCAGGTGTTTATAATGTTATATCCCCATTCCAAACGCGATGGAAAAGGTTTCGAGTCCTAATTCGATCGTATGGAGAAGATAGCTTTTTGAACCAGTTATTAAATTAATTTTCGACAGAAATTTCAGCGCGTTTGCTTATCGTACGGCCAAACGACAACTCTAAACATTACGAAAATTGAAATCCGATAATAAAACAATATTACGGATTCAGTGGAACTAGTTTCGTTGAAATCCGGGACTGTGCCTTGGAAGGCTATTTTTAAATATCGATTTAAAGGATATAATTTCAAAACTAAACAAAGTATTTCCAAATTAAATTCTGAGGCTTCCATTAACCTCAGTATTATCAATATAAATTTTCTAAGCCATCAAATTATTTTTTAACAGGCTTAAATTTGAAGATTCAAATTTTTATCCAACTTCAATATATTAAATTCAATAATTTAATTGCCAAATTCACATTTATATTCGAAATTCAAGTTAAGCTAACCTTCAAATATTTAAAATCAGATTAGTAACTTTTTATATCTATTCCATTTTTATCAGTCCTGTTAGTCCATTTACCTTACTGATCTATTGCAACACCCATATTTACTACCATTTGTTGGAGTTATGAACATTTAAATTCTTTTCTCATTAGTTAATTATCCTAAATGCAAATATTACGTGCAAGAATCGTTATTAGCTTTTTTATTTAATTATTATAAGCGCATTGATTACGTACAAATGTTTACTCTTGTCAAATATGTTCTATTCATAATTCTTCACTGGAATATATTTCTCTATGTTAAATTGTTGGAATCATATCTAAAAAGAATATTTGCTATAATTTCCAAAATTAGTGCAGAACAAAGATTTATCTTTAAAATACAAAAGATTACAACGTCTAAAATTAGAAGGAATAATCACTTCTTTTTATTACTAAAATTGACATTGTAAACTATAATGAATTCATACTTTACACGTCATATTCTATTTCTATTTTTATCCATTCCTTGTGTGACGCCCCACCTCTATACCCACGCTAGCCAAGAACACTACTGTGAATGCTACCGACTAGCGCGGAGAATAAGGCTGTTGAGGAGCGACCATCCGTAGTTAGGCCTTACACTAGTATTGGTTATCTCGATAGGAGTGGTATATATATATATATATATATATATATATTCTTTCATTTTTCATCTCTAATTTATTTTCTCCCATCGAAATACCCCAATTCCAGTATAAAACGAACTACGATGGTTCATAATAGTTTAGAACAGTAAATATGAACTAATAACACAGATAATATAAATGCGGAACACAGATAAAACAGAAAGTCTCATATATACAATAACTGATGTCAGTTACAATACATTCTTCAGTTCTGGAATAAATCAGAATATCCTCCACGAACACAAGTACGAACTTGTTCAACTGATCCCTGAACACTCTATTCATAAGATCCACAAAATATGTTGGTGCATTGGTCAATCCAAACGGAATTACTAACCACTCATAGAAACCGGATGGTGTCCTAAAAGGAGTCTTCGGCACACTATCCTTAGCCACTCTCAACTGGTGAAATCCCGTTGCCAAATCCATCTGAGAAAACACCTTAGCTTCGTGAAGCTGATCAAACAAGTCATCTATTCTCGGCAATGGATACTTGTTCTTCTTAGTCACTTTATTCAGCTCACGATAATCCACACACAACCTCAGCGATCCATCCGCTTTGGTTGCAAACACAACTGGTGCACCCCATTCGGACACACTACGCCGAATGAATCCTTTCTGTAAAAGATCATCAACTTGCACCTTCAACTCTTGCTGTTCCCTAGGCGCCATTCGCCTAAGAGGCATCACAACAGGTCTGGCTCCTTCAACTAGATCAATACGAAACTCGATCTCTCTATGCGGCGGTAACCCTTTGACCTCGTCAAAAACATCCTCAAATCCATTCACAATAGGCACCGATGACAGTCCATCTCGTGGAACAACTAGCGAATACATGAAGCTCGTGAAGACGCCTTCTTCATGTTTACATCGTATCACAACCCTTCGCCCCTCCACATTCTCGACTGTCACCTCCAGCCTCTTACAATCAACCCTTGCCGCATACTTCCTAAGCCAGTCCATACCGAAAATAATTCCGAACCCCGCAAAGTTCAGAACAAAACAATCACATACAAAAGAGCAATCATGACTCGACACAACCAGACCACGGCATACCATACACAAAAAAGACGAACCCCCAACTGGATTAGTCACAACCAATGGTCTATCCATGATATCCGATTCCAAACCCAGCCGGCCTACAAGTTCATTACAAACAAAAGAATGCGACGCCCCAGTATCAAATAACACTCTAACTGGAACACCACAAATGGAAAGAGTACCTTGAACCACCACACTCTTTCCTTTCTCTTCCGCCATAGGAGCTTTTGAAGATGATGGCACAGCCCCCAAAGCATAAGCTTGCACAATCTGCTTGTCCTTCCTCGGTTCCGGACAATTCTTCCTGATATGCCCCAGCTTGTCACAGTTGTGGCACTTCACCGGCACTCTCGGATTCTTACAATCCCTGGAGAGATGACCCTTCTGCTGACAGTTGTAGCAGGTCACTTCACCCTTCGGCTTCTTCTGGCCATCCTTGCCATTCTGTTGCTGCTGCTTTCTCTTCTCGTTCCCACCTTGCTGTGGTTTAGAATCTTCCTTGGTCACAACAACAACAGATCCTTCCTTAGGAAACAGATTCTCGTGCCTGAGAGCTTTCTCCGCAAGCTTCTCAAATGGATCGTCCAGATGATCCACCAACTATCTCCCAAGATAAGTTTCCAAACCTGTCACAAACTTCTCATTCTTCTGATAGGGAGATTCAATATATGACCGAGCATACTTGGACAAAGCTTCAAACTCTGAAACATACTCAAGAACTGGTCTTCCACCTTGCTTGAGTTCCACAAACTTCTTGAACAGAACAGATTTTCGAGCTGTATAAATGAACATAGCCTCAAATCTAGCTAGGAATTGCACCGAAGTGATCTCTTCCTCCGGAGTATCAATGGTGATAGAATTCCACCAATCTGAAGCTCTTCCTTGAAGATGTCTTGATGCAAGCTTCCTCTTTGTTGCATCCTCAATTCCCAAGTCACCAAAGATCCTTCTACAAGCATCAATCCATCTCTGGACTTCAATGGTTGATTCTGTCCCCAAGAAAACCTTTCCTCCAAGAGCAGTATAGTCTTTACACAGCCTAGCAAAATCCACTGGTCTTGGGGCTTGAACCTGAACTCCAACATCTACCATTGGCCCCGGAGCTGGTATCCTTCTCATGATCGAAGTCATCATGGCCTCGAACATAGCAGCATAATCAGTAGCCACCTCAGCAGCACGGCCTTCCCTAGCAGCTGGTCTCCCCCTTCGACTCATTCTTAATATCTATAAGAAAATGATTAATACACCCTGAGAGACAATTGCATAAGAAGTTCAAATCCTTCTAAGCTTCTATATTATATATAGTAATCATCCATCAAAATACAATTACGTCTCTCATACGTAGTTACGTCAGCGAGCGTTGGCTAAAATCGATTAACCAAAGCTTTGATACCAAATGTGACGACCGCCCATGACTCCTGCACTTAACCAAGGAGATAGTGCGCTGAAAGGCGTGCCCGACAGCCATGGACGATCATCAAGGTAAGGTAAACACAATAAACTCTATCGTATTACTCACAGCGCATGGATAAAATACAATAGAAAAGTATACATAGTGAAGCTCCATAGAACAGAATCTCATCATATAAACTAATAACAATTTGATACAAACATCTGAATAGTCAATACATCAAGCCTCACTACATAACACTCAGAGAATCATACAAACAGCGGAACATCCAGTACATATAGTAAGAAAACAATATGCAAAAGCCTCCAGCTCGTCTTCGTCATCAACAGCGTTGGTCACTGAGAACAATACCTGTCACCTGCTACCTAGTCGTCCCATCCCAAAATTGATGAACAGCCCAAGGTAATAAGAGTTGAACATAAAACCTTGAGTCAGACAAAAGTCCTAGTGAGTGGTAAATCAACTATCAAACATACCAAAAGAGCATAAAGGGTAAAAAGGAATAGGAACCCAACCATCCCACTCTACCTCTTTCTACAGTGATAGCCCCCAGACCCACTAAGCAGAAATAAACATAGCAAAGCAGACAATTTAAGTAAAGCAATTATCATTCGAGTCAAGGTCGATGTTTACTAAGTACAAACCCCCAAGGCCTAAACCAAGATCAGATAAGCACCCAAAAACTTCGCTCTTGAGACCGAGTGACGATACAACCAAAGCATCCAAACATCCATGACTCGGCTATCACTGTTATCATTGCCTCGATATCACCGTTAATTGAATGACCGGCTCATTCTTTCATCCGTCCATCAAGGGCTAATGGTAACCCCGGTTCTAGACAGAACTCCGCACGTCGTCGTGACCCGTGTCTAGGACTATCGAATCTGCCCAGAGTACTAGACCATCAACTATTAGTCTTGGGACTATCGAATCTGCCCAGCGTACTCTTGCTTTGAGCCTGCTAGAACCTACAACAATGATGAGATCTCAGCCATCTAGTCATCCTCCTTGACGACTATTCTCATACTAGCTCAAGCACCTCTCGAGCCAACCATTATCCATAAACTCGAACCATATCACCGAGCTATCAACATGCTTGGGATGATCCCGTCTGGATTAAACCAAGACTATCTCACATCATGCTTTGCTTCATCGCATCATAGCAAAGTCCCATCTCAACATCATGTTTTGCCTCATTGCATCATAGCAAAGTCCCATCTCAAGATCATCATCAAATCTATCCATATGAGCTTTATTATCCGCTTCATATGCCACGAGCAGCTTTCCTTATTCAAGAGCCTTTCCACTTAGCTTTTGAATCATCTTCGACCAACTTGTCCAAATCAAATCATCAATCAACTAATTTATAATAATCAATCAGATCAATCATTAATCCAAGTAATCAATCATTCAAACAAGATCTAAATAAACAGTTATAACAATAATGGCAATTTCGTAAACAAAGAGTCCAAATCTAACAAGCATGAATTCTAAGTAATATCTTGATGAATGAATTAGCATAGGTTAACATGTAGTAAAGTGGATATCAAAACTTTATGAACGATGGATCTACATGCAGACTTAAGGAAAATGCATGAAATCACTATCTTTAACACACAAACAAGCCACCGATCCAATATACTCCTTTGGGTCCATGTGAGAGATAACCACCACTCACCGAATCACCTAAACACTTCAAAAGCAACTAACTCCAGATCTGGACAGCAAAGGATCTAGCTTGATCCGACAAGATTTCCCACGATGAAATCTCCCTTTGTTGGATGTAGATCTTCAACTTTGGCTCTTGGATCTTCGATTTAGATGGATGGAAGCACAAGATTAAATTGGAGAAAAGAAGTGAAGAAGTGTTGTAGTCGAGCCCTCAAAATAGCAGCACTTCGTCGCTTCAAAATCCGGATCCCAAAAATGAAGATAGGCACTTCTACTTATAGGCCAAACCTATGAATCGTTCGCCCCCCCTTAAGTCGGTCACGACTTAACAAGGCCCCACGACTTACGACTCATCAACCCCATGGCCTACTGACTCAATGGACCTCCCCACTACGACTCAAGCCTATGCGCGACTTAACACATGCGCGCGACTTAACACACACGATCTAACGCTTAGGCACGACCTAAGACTCAACAGGATACGACTTTGCGACCTAACACATTACCGCATTTCTACCTAAGTCCAAAGTCATTTGGACGACTCAACGACTCAACGACTCAACGACCTAACGACTTAACAACACACACGGCTTAGCAACCCAGCGACCTAACACCCTTGCCTTCATGCGACCTATGACCTAAGTCTTATCTCGTCCACGAACTAAGCCATCTTCCTTAAGCCGCTCGAACGACCTACCTCCCTTAGGTTGTTAACCCGCTTATGCCGCTACCTGCCTTAAGTCGCCTCACCGGCCTATCACCCTTAAGTCGGTAACTCGTTCAACCGACCCATTTCCTATACTTCTATCCCTTAGGTCGTTGAATATTAGACCGGTCAATTCCTTAGGTCGGCAAACACCTTAAGCCGTTAACTCCTAAGTCGTTAGTTCCCTTAGGTCGGCCAAACCCCTAAATCGCTCACTCTTATAGGTCGGTCAAATCCTATAGGTCGCTCCATCCTCTAAGTCGCTCCACCGACTTATGCTACGACACAACCTAACCCTGGACGGCTCATCTCTTGGGCGACTTAAGCTCCAAACAAATTAAATTCTAAACGACTTAACAACACTAACGACCTAATGACAACAGTTCTACGATTTCGATACGTAAAATACGGGTCGTTACATTTTAGTATTTCAAAAACAGTTCAATTTTAGAAACAGTAGAACTTATATAGTGTTACAGTAGATGTTTTAGTATTTCAAAAATAGTTCAATTTCAAAAACAGAAGCACTTAGAAAGTGTTAAATTAGATATTTTAGTATTTCAAAAACAGTTCAATTTCAGAAACAACAGCACTTATAAAGTGTTACAGTAGATATTTTAGTATTTCAAAAACAGTTCCATTTCAGAAACAGTGGCACTTATAAAGTGTTACAGTAGACGTTTTAGTATTTTAGAAACAGTTCAATTTCAGAAACAGTTGCACTTATACAGTAGATATTTTAGTATTTCAAAAACACTTCAATTTCGAAAACAGCAGCACTTATAAAGTGTTATAGTATATATTTTAGTATTTCAAAATCAGTTCAATTTCATAAACAACAGCAGTTATAAAGTTTTACAGTAAATGTTTTAGTATTTCAAAAATAGTTCAATTTTAGAAAAAGCAGCACTTATAAAGTGTTGCAGTAGATATTTTAGTATTTCATAACACAATTGTATTTTAGAAATGGTAGCACTTAGCAAATGCTACCTTAAAACCACATCATTTTGGAAATGCTTCCAATACAAATTCCAAATTTATTATAATATTTCAGAAACATTAAAATCTCAATTTTGGCTATTTTTAACTTATAAAAACATATCTCACGCTTCAGAAAATATTCATTTGGAAATCATTTAACTGATTATTAAATAAAATAAAATTTTATAAACAAAATATCCAAATTAAATATAATTCATTTATTAAGTCCAAAGTACACAATTTTACTTAACTTTTATTTTAACAAATAACTTAACAGTTTATTTTAAAATACCCATTTTATAAATAAGATATTCTTCTTCAAAGTTAAAATCAACATTTCCATTTGAAAAACTAAATTTTCAATTATCACATTCAGTCAAAATTTAAGATACATTTTACCATCTAAATCATGATTATTTATTTTACAAAATATATCCATTTCTAAAATAAAATCTGTTACAATCACTAGGTTAGATTTAAAAATCCATTTAAATAAAATTTAATTATTAAGTTATTTATCATTAATAAAGATCTTTAAATTACAATTTAAAATGAATTATTGACTTATAAAAATTTTAACTTATAGAAAACCAATATCTCTTTATATTTTAAATCATCAAATCAAATCCTTAAGCTAAAATTTCATATATTTTAAAAATTCAAAATACTCAATAAATTTTTAGGAAAATATTATATTAAAAATTAACCATGGGTCTATATAACATTTTCTAATCTAGATCATGTGACACGGATATGTATCATTTCAATCCGAAATTTAAAAGAAAAATCTAGGTTCTATTATTTCAAACCCACAATCCCAAGTCAAATCAAATAAAATAAAAATCGCTCGAGCCTATCAATTCAGCTCATAACGATTTTTCCCTATTCTATAGTCCGTTTGAGTATGTATCATTTCAACCCATAGTGAAAAGAGAACTTGCAGTGTGAGAAACAGAAAATAAATAAACAGTATAGCATAGCATATCATATCAGATGATATAACAAATACATAAGCAGCATTTAACATCATATAATCATATCACGAGCATATATGAACTTATCAACATAGCATATCAATTACTACAATTCACATGTCATTGTTTTCACAACTATATAAGTATGAATGTCAAGAGTGATAAACTCACCTTCTAAAGCTAGAGATGATAAACTAGAGACACACAACCAAACTCCGAAAAGCACGACAAAGCACGAATCAAACTTGAGTAGATGGAGATTCAAGATCCAAATCTTGTAAACAACACAATATCACAAACTTAAGTATATGGTTCAATATAAACAAAATATGAATTAAACAATGAAAATATGAATCAAAATGAACTATGATTGCTTGACCAAGGTAATTGGGCTCGGCCACTTCACATATAGGCTCGGCCATCAATCAAACAAGCTCGGCCATGATGGTTTGTGGCATGAAGGCTCGGATATGGTCAGCAAAAGTGCATGACTATGGGCTAGAATGTGAAGATATGGCATGTTAAAAGCAAAAGGAAGGAAAAAGGTCAAAACGCATGCAACTATTGGTTCGACCATGGTGCAAAGGGGCTCGGTGTGGGTTGTTTAGTTTGGATCAGGTATGGTCATCACGGCTAGGAGTGGGTCTGGTCATGGCAAAGCAAAGGAGGTAGAGGAATTTGTAGTGGCTGAGGCACATAAAGAGGAGGTCGATGAATATATAGGCCCGGCTTGGTTTTTAGCATGGATTAGTGATGTTTTGTGGTGGTCCTACAGACAAGGGGTCACGACCATGGTCAGTGGAGATGGTTAGGTGGTGTCGGCCGTACAAGAGGTGGTGGTGGTAGATGAGATGGTCGGCAAGGGCTGGTGATGGCCAAGCATAGCTTGAAGAAGTATAAAGAAAAGAGGAAAAGAAATTGTAAAAAGAGGAATAAAGACATGAAATATAACTTACTGTAAATATTTTTTTCAAGAAATGAGAAACGAAGAGAGATGAGGAGTGAGATGTTCGTACATGAATCTTAAGGAGAGTGAACGGCCAGAGAGGTGGAAATGAACGGCTAGGCAAATGTAAAGGTACCACGTGTATTTAAAAAGGGAAACTCAAGTCTCTTGGAATTTCCTAATCCCAAAACTAAAAATAAACAAGTCAAAAACCCATTAAATAAAATCAAAGTCCAAACAAAATAAAAGTAAAATAAAATAGAGAAATGAACATAGGAAGTAGAAAATAAAAATACAGAAAATAATGGCGTGGAAAACGCTGAATTTTATCAAATTTAAAATGTATAAAACAGAATTTGACGAAACGAAAAGCAGTACGAATATCTGAACTAAATTCTGCTTCGAAGAAAAAGATTAGAAATTTAAAATTCAAAATTTAAAATTTCAACTGAAAGTCAAAGTTTGACCAAAGTTGACCAAAATATAAAACTTTCAGAAAATATAGATTTTATTATGTTTGGAAAATAAGTTACAGACAAAACCCAAAATTACATTGGAAAATTCCAAAAATTAAATTCTAAATGATTTAAAAATCAATGTTTTCGAATAAATTAAATTAAAAATATTTTCAAAATTATGGTTTGTTACACTCTCCCCTACACAAACTTCTCGTCCTCGAAAAGGAACGAGACACGAAAAATAGAGAAAACAAGATTGAATAGACGATTGAGATTATAACTGATAACTGTTGTTATAGGTGAATTCGACAAGATGGAGACGATCATTCCAATGTCCTCCACAATCAAGACCACAAGCACAAAGAAAGATCCTCGAGAATCAGATTCACTCTTTCCGTTCGACCATCGGTCTGTGGATGATAAGCAGTGCTCAGATTCAGGTGAGTACCCAAAGATTCCTGAAAAGCTTTCCAAAACTGACTAGCATAAGCAATAACCTTCCCATCATGCAACAAGATAGGGAGGAATAGGGACCACAGAAAAGATAGAGTTATTAAATTGCAAAGAGAGAAGAGAGAAAATAGTAGCTCCATTAATAAGTTCAATTTGAAGTTTAATTTCTTGCTTAGGGGGCAAGAGAATAGGAACAACCCGATAGGAAGATAGATTAGAAAAAAATAATATAATAAATCTAAAACCATGAAAATTTTAAATTAAATTAATAACTGACTTCATCCATTTGATTTCACCTAAGTTAAATAAATCTTACCTATTTCTAGTTTCATTATCTTATCATTCAACCGTCTTAAATTGGCAATGTCTAAAATCATGAGCTTGAAAATCATTTATTCTACTCATAATTTATTCAATAAATTTAATTCTTCTTTATTCCAAATTATTATCAAATTTATTCCACTTAATGTATCCAATCACATATATTAAGTATATTTACACCTATTATAACTACTCCAATTTATTTATAAATTCCTTTAACACCGTTTTATATTGTAAATTATTCAATTACATTGTTAACATCTAATAATTTAGATAAGTTATATTGGAATGCAATTGAGTATTATACAAATAAAATTTTATAATACAATTATCCCAAGTTTAAATAATTTTTCAAAATTTTGGCTTCATTTTACAATTGAAATTATCCTCAACATAAAGTTTAAGAATTAAATTTCCGATTAATTTCAAGCCATTTAGAGATAAAATAAATATATATACACAATATATATCAAATCCAATTTAAATCATATACCATTATATATATAAATTAAGTCATGGTTTAGAAATTCAAACAAATTCAATTTTCCAAGTGTATCAAGGCTACAGAATGGTCTCTCCACTTTGAAACTCGAAAATGAATGTCGATGATGCTGTAGTCATCGCCGAAATTATTTTCCAGCGACAAAGAGAAGAGCACCGATTTAACTAATTAAAACTTTTAAGACTAAAGTTTGAAATCATCGAAAACTAAATTCCCAAATTTTTGATTTAAATTCATTTAAATTTCCAAATTAATTTATAACCATGTATTATAGTCCAAATATTTATATATGAAACCAAAGCCAATAGTTTACAAGCTATATACAAAGTCAAATATTATTTCTTATCATCCAATTCCATTAACTATCAAAATTCAGAAAATCATGCTTATATATAATATAATTTTACCAAATTTATTCCATGTACTAAATTTGAAAACAATATTATGTCAGTTTGCTCTGTTCACGTGTTTTGGAAATCCTACCGGTAGCGTCGATCAAACGAATCGATCGAAAACCCAAATCAATATCAACAACTCAAACAACACCATATATAAAGCATTTTAAATATTAATTTACAAATATAATTCCTTGCTTGACAATACGGGAATGGATTTTCGAAGCAAAGATAAAGATTCAAATTTGATGGACTCAAACCAAAAGAATTCTGAATCGAAGATAAATTGGAAACAAAAGATAAGATGATCAAATAACAGAATAAGAAAATGAATAAGCTTATATCAATCGCGGGCAACCTTAACCGGGTACACCATGACTTCAAGAACTAGATCGATGTGGAATTCTGAGGCACATCTACATTCGATCTTAAGAGATAGAATTTGGGATAACAAGAGATACTAGCACGTAACCGAGGATATATATAAATCTTTGGTTAATCAATGCCATTGTAAAGGATTTTAACCCCTTTTCAGGTCAATTTAAGATTAGTGAGACCGCCGACTCATTATAAAGCTCATTTAAAGTAGAGTTATGGGATACTCTAGAATCAAAAGAAGACGAATAGAGAGACAAGAATGGATTTTGGAACCGCAAGTAACGTTTCAAAGTTCGAAGGAAATCGAGTCAAAAGGAAGAGATTCAAGCTTGAACGAAAGTGATACCGTAAATAAATTTACCATACATGCTAAGTTTGCCTAGAGCCAAAGCTTTGATACCAACTGTAACGACTCGCTATTTTGGAACATTCAAATCGACAAAAAAAACCACACATGTCGGACTTGAGTAAGTCAAAATACTGGATTGTTAATTTAAATTTGGCAAAACTCAGAATATGCAGTAAATAAATCACAGATCACAAACATATAGTATTATACAATACTACAGCGGAAGCACAGAGACAGTAGTTCATGAAGCTACTATATACATACATCAAAGTTAAGAAAGATACAACATGAGTAACAAGATACAATAGAAGTTTCAATACAATAATCAAGTACCAATCTGAATGCATTGCTGGAATCCATAGAATAACTGAAAGCGGAATCAATAGATGGATCCAAGCTAAGCTCCAACCCCAAAGGTGAGTCTCGAATGCTGTATCGCTCGGTCTGACCCGAGCGTAAAGCAAATCACAAAACACTCGAGTCAGGACATACATACTTATATAATGTAAACCAACTCAAGTGACCTGTAATAAAATGTACAAGTAACTTAAAGGATGCTTGAGACCGCCCAACCTTTAAGGATCCGTTAAACTATTTACTGTATTAATATGCGCTATTATAATAGTATCTAAAGCAAAGTATAGTGTAATTGAAAATAGCATTAAGGATTTATCCATTATCCCCCTTAACACATTTTATATATTCTCATAGTCTATACAGTACCGTAATCTCCCATGTACTAGGCGTTGTCAAAGGGCACTCCATAGGTATGGTACAAAACAAAATCGTATAAGGCGCGCTAGGTTAGGTGACACGGCATAACTAGGCAATGCTAGTGCAGATATACCAATTGCACTTCCGGACCTGTGGTAACGCATAGCAGCTACTACCGTCCACCTTGAGCCACACTCCCAAAATCAAAGGTGCGTACCAATCAATCACAAAGTAATACAATGTCAAACCAAGAAGTGTGTCCGATAAGAGGAGCGACCTCATTAGCCCATCAATTGCTCCTGTTTTAGCCACCTTAAGCCAACTAACGGGAGACGGGTCCACGTTCATACCTCAATAGGATCGTCGCCACCATCCTACTTCATTTTGAATCTCCACCGCGTACACGGTTGTTCAAGTGGTTTTCGGTATCGATAGAGAGTATGCCCATATCTGATCCCGATCTCTTTAAAAACCAATCGTTATTATAACCCATAGGTATTTATTTCAAAATTATATATACTTCAAAACCAAAATATCATATCCATTCAAAACTATGTCAATACGATATCCTTTCCATTTAAAAATCAAATCAATATGGATCCTTTTTAAATAAAACCCAAATTTTCAAATCATTGAATATTTCCTTCAATTTATTTAAACTTGAAATACTCTTTAAAATCATCTGAAACCAAAACCACGATATAAAGTCATATCCTTCAATCTTCAATTTCAATAAGTTTCAAATCAACATAATTAAAGTCAATTCTCAATTTAATACAATTTCAAATAAGTTTATCTCCAAAATCATAGTACTTTCAAAGCTACAACAACTCCGAAACCAAATACACTGAAACCATAATACTTTGAAATCATAACGCTTGAAATGTCATCATTTGGAAATCATAATACTTAAAAAATCGTAACACCTTTAAAAAAGATATTCACTACTAAAGTTATAGCATTTTCCAACTTCATTCGTTCAATTATAAAAATTTCAAAAACATTGTATTTTCAGAAACAACATCACTTAGAAAACGTTACGGTAGATATAGTGGTATTTCAAAAAATTGTAATTTTCAGAAACAGCAGCACTTATAAAGTGTTATAGTAGACATTTTAGTATTTCAAAATTAGTTCAATTTCAGAAATAGCAGCACTCATAAAGTGTTACAGTAGATATTTTTGTATTTCAAAAACATTTCAATTTCAGAAACAGCAGCACTTATGAAGTGTTACAGTAGATGTTTTAGCATTTCAAAAACAGTTCAATTTCAGAAACAGCAGCACTTATAAAGTGTTACAGGAGATGTTTTAGTATTTCAAAAACAGTTCAATTTCAGAAACAGCGGTACTTATAAAGTTTTACAGTAGATATTTTAGTATTTCAAAAATAGGTCAATTTCAGAAACAGTAGCACTTATAAAGTGTTACAGTAGATATTTTAGTATTTCAAAAACCAGTTCAATTTCAGAAACAGCAGCACTTATAAAGTGTTACAGTAGGTATTTTAGTATTTTAGAACATAGTTATATTTCAGAAATGGTAGCACTTAGCAAATGCTACCTTAAAACCACAGCATTTTGGAAATGCTTCCAATACAAATTCCAGATTTATTATAACATTTCAGAAACATTAAAATCTCAATTTTAGCCATTTTTAAATTGCAAAAAGTTATCTCACGCTTCAGAAAATATTCATTTGGATATCATTTAACTGATTATTGAATAAAATAAAATTTTATAAATAAAAATCCAAATTAACTATAATTCATTTATTAAGTCCAAAGTACACTATTTTACTTAACTTTTATTTTAACAAATAACTTAACACTTTATTTTAAAATACTCGTTTCATAAATAAGATATACTTTTACAAAGTTAAACTCAACATTTCCATTTGAAAACTAAATTTTCAATTATCAAGTTCAGTCAAAATTTAAGATACATTTTACCATCTAAATCATGATTATTTATTTAATAAAACATATCCATTTCATAAAATAAAATCTATTACAATCACTAAGTTATATTTAAAATTCCATATTAAATAAAATTTAATTATTAAGTTATTTATGACCAATAAAGATCTTTAAATTACAATTTAAAACCAATTATTGACTTATAAAAATTTTAACTTATAGAAAACCGATATCTCTTTATATTTTAAATCATTAAATCAAATCTTTAAGCTAAAATTTCATATATTTTAAAAAATTTAAATACTCAATAAATTTTTAGGGAAATATTATATTAAAAATTAACCATGGGTTTGTATAATGTTTTCTAACCTAGGTAAGGTGATACGGATATGTGTCATTTCAATCCGTAATTTAAAAGAAAAATACGGGTTCTATCATTTCAAACCCGCAATCCCAAGTTAAATCAAATAAATAAAAAATCGCTCGAGCCTGTTATTTCAGCTCATAATGATTTTTCCCTATTCTAAAGTCCGTTCAGGTATGTACCATTTTAACCCATAGTGAAAAGGGAACTTGTAGTTTGAGAAACAGTAAATAAATAAACAGTATAGCATAACATATCATAACAGATGATATAACAAATGCATAAATAACATTTAACATCATATGATCATATCGCAGGCATATATGAACTTATTAACATAGCATATCAATTACTATAATTCACATGTCATAATTTTCACAACTATATAAGTACAAATGTCGAGAGTGGTAAACTCACCTTCTAAAGCTAGAGATGATAAACTAGAGACACACAACCAAACTCCGAGAAGCACGGCAAAGCATGAATCAAACTTGAGTATATAAAGAGTTAAGATCCAAATCTTGTAAACAACACAATATCACAAACATAAGTATATGGTTCAACATAAACAAAATATGAATTATACAATGAAAATATGAATCAAAATTACCTAGGATTGCTTGACCAAGGCAATTGGGCTCGACCACTTCACATATAGGCTCGACCATCAATCAAGCAAGCTTGACCATGATGGTTTATGGCATGAAGGCCCGGCTATGGTCACCAAAAGTGCGCGGCTATGGGCTAGAATGTGAAAAGATGGAATGTTAAAAGCAATAGGAAGGCAAAAGGTCAAAAGGCATGCAACTATTGTCTCGGCCATGGTGTAAAAGGGCTCATCTAGGGTTGTTTAGTTTGGATCAGGTTTGGTCATCAAGGCTACGAGTGGATCCAGTCATGGAAAAGCAAAGGAGGTGGAGGAATTTGTTATGGCTGAGGCACATAAAGAGGAGGTGGATGAATATATAGGCTCAGCATGGTTTTTAGCATGGTTTGGTTATGTTTTGTGGTGGTGCTGTGGACAAGGGGTCATGGCCATTGTCAGTGGAGATGGTGAGGTAGTGTTGGCCGTACAAGAGGTGTTGTTTGTGGATGAGATGGTCGGCAAGGGCTGGTGATGGCCGCGCATAGAGAAGAACAAAGAAAAGAGAAAAAGAAAATGTAAAAAGAGGAAGAAAAACATGAAATATAACTACTTTAAATATTTGTTTCGGGAAATGATAAATGAAAGAGATGAGGAGTGAGATGTTTGTATGTGAATTGCAAGGAGAGTCGACGGCTAGAGAGGTGGAAATCAACGGCTAGGCAAATGTAAAGGCACCACTTGTATTTAAAAGGCAAACTCAAGTCCCTTGGAATTTCCTAAGCCCAAAATCAAAAATAAACAAGTCAAAAACCAAAAAAATAAAATAAAAGTCCAAACAAAATAAAAATAAAATAGAGAAATGAACATAGGAAGTAGAAAATAAAAATACAAAAATAATTACGTGTAAAACGCTGAATTTTATCAAATTTAAAAAGTATAAAACATAATTTGACGAAATGAAAAGCAGAACGAATCTCAGAATTAAATTTAGCTTCAAAGAAAAAGATTAGAAATTTAAAATTCAAATTTAAAATTTTCAAATGAAAGTCAATGTTTGACCAAAGTTGACCAAAATATAATTTTTTTAATAAAATATTTATTTTATTATGTTTGGAAAATAAGTTACAAACAGAACCCAAAATTACATTAGAAAATTCCAAAAATTCAGTTTTTAAATGATTTAAAAAATCAAAGTTTTCAAATAAATTAAATTAAAAATATTTACAAAATTATGGTTTGTTGCATATTATTATAAATTCCTTCAAAAATATATAACAAATTTACAGCCTCCTATTGTGAATTTCCAAATTTATTTAAATAATCCTTTTTCTCACATTCTTTATATTATTTATAAATTTTTTTATAAACTTCTTTTACAAAATATCGCTTATAGAACTCATTTTACAAATTCCTAACTTTATTGCAACTCTTTTATAAACCTCCATTTTCATTTATAAGCTTCAATTTCATTTATAAACCTCCAATTTCATTTATGAACACTTTTGATAGATTTCTATAGACAATAAAAAAAAACTACTTTTATAACCAAAACTCCAATTTAAATCCAAACTCCAATTCCTATTACAAAAATCATTTACTTTTCATAACACAATCCTCCTATATAATAACAATAATAGTAGTAGTAGTAGTAGTAGTAGTAGTAGTAGTAGTAGTAGTAAATTCATAACTGTGATTTATTTCTCCAGTTTGACCAAGTAATAATATTTTCATTTATAAAATACCATTTACATACATATTCCTTTATTTATAGAAATTCTGCCGATATATCTCTCTTTTAAATTTATAATTTTTTTGAAAATAAACAACAATTTGTAACGACCCGGAATTTTGAGCAATATCAATTTAATAATCTTTGATAATAATTAAATTGATTTGATCATTTTATATTATAAATTGACAAGTTAAAATTATTTCAAAGGCTGAAAATAATAATTTGTTAATATCTATTAATATTTTTCTTTGCAATATAAATAGGCAAGATCAATTCTTTTGAAGTTTATAATAATTTGATTTGGAAATATTTACTTTGGTTAATAAGAAGTTTTTAATGTAATAAAACTTTATATTCAAATTGTAATATATATAAATGTATATATTGTGATTTGAGATTTGTTTTAAAATTTATGGAAATTAACAAATTTAATGTTAGAATGTTTCTATTTGAAATGTGTATATATATTATATATATATATTTGAAATAGGAGAATTATTAATTTAAATTTAACAAGAGGTTTTCAAACTTTAATATATATAGTTTTGAAATTTGAAATGTTAATTTGATTAATATTTTTGATATGATATTTGAAATTTAAATTTTTAAATAACAAAGCTAATTTCTTATTATTATAAACATATAGTTTAACTTGAGTTAGATAAGATTTAAATTTAAAATTTCATTTGCTTAATATCTTTTCATTTTAATTTTAAACAAGATAAATTTGTTTTAAAATCTTAAGAGTTAAAATAAATTTAATTAAAAGCATAAATAATTTATAAATTAACATGAAGTCACTTTTATATTTATCTAAAAGCTTATTTTTAAAAGATAATGTAACATCCCGCCTTTTCGCACACTTTAAACCGACACACATGCCGATTCAAACCATACGGAAGGGCGGATTTGTTATGGGGTAAATAAGAAAAACAGAGAAGAAATAAAACAAAATAGAATCTCACAGCGGAAGGATAAAATATAATAACAAATATACAGTTCATAAACAGTTTACAAAAGCTTGATTCTTCTTTTACAATAAATATCAGAGTTACACATACCAATACAAGCAATGCAGCGGAATAGAAAGAGTGTGGTGCAATACTATATATAAAATAATACTGATTCTTCGTCTTCGTCCTCCAAAGCTAAAATCTGCTATCCTGAAATGCTCGGACTGACCCGAGCGAATTTGAAGAGACAAAAACACTCGAGTCAGACTAGAAAATCTTATGTGAGTTAAATAAACAGAAATAAATATGAGTACAGTAACTCAAGAGATATTCGGGATTTACATCTCCTAAGGATCCGTTAAACTATTTACTATGTAGTATATTGCGCTATTATAATAGTGTCTATTTATAAAATAAACTTACTTTTAAATAGCGTTAAGGCTTTACATTTTCCACCTTAACACGTAAAATGCCAATAGTCTATACAGTACCGTAATACCTCCTGATCGGGAGGCTACCAGAGGATACTCCATAGGTACGACACAAATAGAAACTCGTAGTAAAGGCTCGATATGGTAGGTGACACGGCACAACTAGGCAATGCCAGGGTAGATATACCAATTGCTATCCAGGCTGGTGGAAACGCGTAGCCGCAGTTACCGCCCACCTCGGACTAACTCCCCAAAATCAAAATATAGAAGTGGCCACTGAATCAATCCAAGTCAAAGTATAATATCGAAGAGGAGCGTCCGATCAGAGGAATGACCTCATTGGCCTGAGAATCGCTCCTGTTTTAGCCACCTTATGCCAACTCACGGGAGTTGGGTCCACGTATTTACCTTACAGGAAACGTCGCCACCACCTACTTCATTCTGGAATCTCCACCGCGTACACGGTTAGTCAAAGTGGTTTTCGGTATCGACAGAGAGTATGTCCATATCCGATCCCGGTCTCTTTGCCAACCCATCGTTATTATAACACCGCGGTCATTTAAAAATAGTTTATACTTTAAAACTAGAATATAATCCATTTCAAACCATAATATTACGATATCATTTCTTCTTTTAAAACCCAAACCAATATGACATCGTTTATCCCAAATATAGTTTTCCAAAATCATAATGCTTTAAACTTCATAACTTCTGAAACCAAAATATTTTCAAGCATAATATTCTGAAATCCATAATTTCAAACCATAACCTTTGAAACTCAAATGGTTTGGATATTCAACGGTATATAGAGTAAATGGTTTAACTTTTAAAGTTTACTTTGTAAAGAAATAATTTCTACGGTTTTATAAATAAAATTCTTTATTTTAAAGTCTAAACCATAACTTAAATATCACTCTTGAGTTCCAAAATCATTTCAATTTATATACATATATGCCTATATTCATTTGGAGTATTTATATTTCAAAACTAAAGTTGGGGTTTTTTTTTTCTTTCTACAAATCAAATGTTTTATTAATTAGCCTTGCATATACCCATAAACCCATAAATAAATGAGCTCCAATTTTTAGAAATAAAACATATATATTTTCCAATGCAAATTATACCAGAATATTTTTTCCATTTCAATTTATACTAGAATATTCATTTCAATTTATTTTGGAAAAATCCAATTATAAATATCATATCTTAAAGTTCCAAACTTAACATTTAAACATGTGATGTGAATTATCAACTCCATTTTCTTAATTTTCTTCCATTTGTAATAAAGAAATTAAACATCTCTTAATTTCAAAATTTTCAGCTTCATATGTATATAAATATGGAAGAAAATATTTATACAGTATAAAATTTAAGATTATTATAAACCGTATTCCATCCAAACCATAGAAATTACATTTAAAATAGTTATATATAGACCGCGGTGCCTGTATATAGTTTTCTATCCTATGGTCAAGTGATACGGATATTTATCATTTCAATCCGCAATTTAAAAATAAAACTGCGGTTGTATATCATTTCAAACCGCAATCCCGAATGAAATAAAAAAATGCATACTAACTTGCAGTTTAATGATATCAAATAAAACATCCATTCAATAACACATCCATCATCCAATCACAAACATCAAGCAATATCAATCAACAACAATATATGTTTGGTAATATACAACAGGTAATAATTGGCAGTTTTATTTCAAATTATATTTATCAACTATTAATCTAACAATTTATATTCAGTGATAATTGACATAACTGTTAACTAGCAGTTCATATGCAAACAATAATTTCTAACAGCCAATTAACAAGCAATAAATCAATTAAATTAACAGTTAAATTCAAAAAAATGCAATTCAACAGATATGAATGAAATAACATGCCAAAAGCTCATAAATAAATTTCTATTCATTTCTAAAATTTATTTAACAAACATAAAAGCTTCTAGTAGTTGTGAGTGGGTTAAAACACTCACCTTTTGAATTTAAATCGAATTTAAACCCGATTTAAACCCAAAAATTCGTCCGTCTCAGAATTCGTCCAAACCAGCGTCATCAAGTCCGGAATTAAATTATGATCCTAACAAAAGAAATTTCGTGTGAATCCGAATTCATATGAGAGAGTTATGGAGAAAAATGGTGATGGAATTACAAATAGAAAATAACAAAAGTGGTCCATATTCATCACCTTCATTATATGTGCCACGCAAGCACATTCCTTCACGCAACAGCAGGTCACGGTCAACACACCCATCCCTCTATACGCACGAGAGCACAGAACGCACGCAGCATGAAGCACCCCTGGAACGCACGCAACCGACAAACCCCACGCACGCAAGCATAGAGCTCCAATCTACACGTGAACATGCATCCTTTTCCAGATCTCAAGCACGCACGCGAAACCCAAATTTCAGCCGCCGGTTGAAAAACCCAGACCCAAATCAAAATTTTCTCCACATCCAACCGTTGATTTGCCAAACAAATTACATAGATGCGCTCCCCATCGTCCATGCTACAATACCCAGAAACAGAATCTCGATCCGATGAAGTTTTGTGCGACGATGATGAACGGTTTTGGGGCTGTTTGAATTTATTCTGGATGAACGACAGCTCCAATTGAAAAACGAATTTCACCAGTATATTACGCGTATCGAATACTTCAACATATATTTTTTCTGGAATTTTCTGAAATTTTTGAGTTTTGACTTTTGATTTTGAACTGTGGATAGATCTGGAATTGGATCTGAGATGTATACATTTGGGGAAGAGAAAAGAGTGAAGAAATGAACGTACAGCAAAAGAATAGAGACTAGGGTTTATAACTGTATATTTATAGATAGGCTAGAGGTAGGGTAGTTAGACTGGATACGCGAACGTACGGAATAAACTATGGCCCAAAAAGCCCGCTATGCCTCCGGAGTCGAATTTGTTAAAACTATATATCCAAATAGGTGTTTTAAAATATTCTGAACGCGATGGAAAAAGTTTCGCGACCAAATTCGATCGTATGAAGAAGTTATGCTAAAAAAAACAAAATTTTCAAATTGATTTCAAAATGCGTAAATTTCAAGGCGTTTCGAGTCCGTACGATCAAACGACAAGTCCGATCGCTACGAAACTTGAAACATTATTATAATTCACCGTTACGGATCCGATGAAACTGGTTTCGTCGAAATCCGAGTCCATGCCCAAAATGGCTATTTTTAATATTAATTAATTAATTGATTAAATCCAAATTTTAAAATTTTAAATTCTAAAATTTACAATTTATCCTCTTATATTACTCAAACGTTTACGATGATTCTAACCAAGTTAAATGTCAGTATAGAGAAGACGAATTTATCCAATCAAACGTAAATCTCATTTTTAAAAAATTAATTTCATTTGAATCCACAAAATTTATAAAAAGATCCTAAAATTCTATTTAGCTAAATAACTTAATTATTATTCCATTAAAATTTCAAACATAAGGGTTTACCATTTTAATTTAAGATTATGATATAAATATTTCCCGTATCCAACTAAATTTTCACTTAACGTAGAATTTATATCAATTTTTAATTAATTGTAGTAAATCCAAGTAAATATATAAAGCTTGATTCCCGTTTAAACATTTTACTCATTTGATTGCAATAAACCCTTTATCATATATTCAATTCCGATTATTAATAAACTTTATTTTCATCTTTATATTCACAAATCATCATATTACGAAGACATTTACGTTCTTCCCCAATGATTACTTAAATTTATTTAACGCAACACTTAATCTACACCTATTGCGATGTTTCAAATTTACTTGAATGAACAAATTTCTTTACTCAAAATAGTTGTTGTAAACTCTTAATTCCACATTTATAGGTGTATTATTATTTTCACTCAAATATTATACATATATATAAAGTATTGGGTTTTTATTTAATCATCATTTATCATATATATTAATTAATTAAATTCAATATTTAAGTCTGACTAAATTTATTCCCCAAATACACATTTACCTTTCTCAACCAATAAATATAACCAATCAAATTCTCATTTTATTGAACCTTGGTCAATTCCACACGTTAATTTTACTTAAAGTCTCAATTAATTAATTTACCTCGGTTTCATTACCTTATTACCTTATATGCATAATTGACATTGTTATATCTTCCATTACATCAAAAATTTACCATTTCATCTTACCATTTATTTACGTATCCTTTTATTGCACTGATTGAAATAAATTCACTTATTAAATTCCCAATTCTACCCTTCTATTCAAACCAAGTATCGTGCTATGATAATATTTTACGTTGGTTACACTGAAAAAAATCAACTTTTTATCGTTATCAATTAAACATACATTAATTGCACAAATTAAAGGAATTAATTACCATTTATCCAATTAAATTTTTCATACATCAATCTATTTCATCTAAATCCTTACCTATGAATATTGCAACCTTTAATTCCATTAAATACCAATTAACCCAAATTATTTCATTTATTCTAAGTCATATCACTAAAATAATTCATCATAATAAACTTAAAATCTATACGTTTATTGATTTATTTCTATTTGTCTTATGTTAAATTCTAAATTTAGTAAGACAACCTAAAGTACTCCATTCAATCGATAGTCCCTTTCAATTGTTAATACGTACTTAAATTTCTACAGTTGCCTTCCATCTGCACTTCCGTTACTATGATAAAAATTAGTAACGTTTATGCCATCAATCCATCATAATTACTTACCCTTAATTGAGTTTGATTTCCAAATAAATTTGCTGACCCTTAATTAGACAATTTATAAAAGTTTGTCATCATACCTATAGTTCTACGCTTATGCTATGTCTTAAATTTCAATAAATTTATAAATTTTGAGATGTTCATTAGGGTTTACAAATTTATTGACTTGCAATAACAGGGTTTCTTAATCTATTCAAATTTATCGTTCACAATCTTTTATTGCATTAAATTGGTTTAATATTCCCATATTAAATTTTATATCCAGGTAAGAATTTTTCTTTCTTTCTATACTTAATTCATTTGAATTTTATTCAAATGTCTTTAAATAGGTTTCTAAGTCACTTCTATATAATTTATTCTAGCCTTCATTTTAATATTTATCTACCACCTTTATTCTTTCAACTAAAATAAATTACAAAAATCCTATTAAACAAACAATTTTAAAAGGTCGAACTTTACGGGTCGTTACACTCTACCCCACTCAAAACTTTTCGTCCCCGAAAAGGAAAAGGAAGGGAGAAGGAAGAATAAAACAGTATATCTAGTTTCAAATATTAACTTATAACAATAATTTACTAAATTAATTTCCTTTAATGAATTACACTTGTTTTATAATCATTATGTCTTTTAATACTTGAATTATTAAAGTTGGAAAAATATCTTTAACAAAATTCTAAGTCCAAAATTTACGAAAAATTTTTGGCAGAGTCTCCTTTGTACGGAGGGACTCTGGAGAAAATATAATATCCAAATATACAAATATATTACATATATATCCAAAATAAAATATCCCACATGGGAAAATATATAAATAGCGCTTTAATCGTAATCCGAAAACGTACCTATTTGTCGGGCAATACGCTTAT
Source organism: Allium cepa (assembly GCA_030765085.1). Taxonomy (NCBI): domain Eukaryota; kingdom Viridiplantae; phylum Streptophyta; class Magnoliopsida; order Asparagales; family Amaryllidaceae; genus Allium; species Allium cepa. The sequence continues at coordinate 68,772,233 of CM060930.1, read as the reverse complement.
TATTTTGGAACCAAAAGCAGTAGCAGTTGCTTCCAACCCCTGTATTCACTTATATAATCTAAAAGTTAAATATCTATATTACAGTGAAATGTTTGGGTAGATTCAATCATTCATATCCAAATCAAATGCAACAACCATACATTTTAACAAACAGCACACACCACAAACAACAATCATTCAATCAACAACCATTAGTTGTTCGGGTTCAAATTCTGAAATTTTACGGAGTGAGAAATAACTATCAAGTGCATCCGTTACTCAACAGTCTTAGATGGAATAGAGATAGATTATTGTTCCTCCAACAACTCCAAAATTCCTTACCCAACAACCATACATCAACCAAACAATTCAAATCAACACCACAATAGCTTATTATATATTTATTTCATAATTCAGTGGTTTGATTTTCTTTCCTTCATTTATGGAGGAATTTCTTTTTTCCTTACAAGTTTTATTTTCCAATTATCACTAAATTCATTATACTTGTATTTCCTTTATTACTTAAGTTTATAGAATAAATTCTCATTAATAACAACAAAGATTTTGAATATCTTCATTTCCTTACTCTTCACTTGTAATATTTCCCTTAAATTCTTAATCTGCTAACATTCATTCTTATAAGTGGAAGTTTTTATTTATTCATCAACTATTAATTGTAGTCATTTCAATTCTTCCTACTTTCCATTATATTGGAATAGGGGAGACTTAAGACATCTTAAACTAATAATCCTACAATCAATTCTTATTTAGAATTTCATTTTATTTGCTTTAAGTTCATCTCACCTATTAATAATTCTTAACTTATTTTCAGCAAAATTTCAATTATAACTTAAGTTTATACCATTGAATTCTTATTATAACAGTAATTTATTGAATACTTCATTTTTCCTAAATTCCTACTTGTAAAATATTCAATTCCAGTTTCTCATTTAACACTTCAACTTTATATTTGGGTAAGTTATTTATGTTAAGGAAATTGCAATTGAACTTATACAAGTTTAATCTCCATTCTTTTAATTAAATTTAATGTTTATTCATATTACCCTTTGTCTCATATGTATGCAAATTCCTCTTTATAGCTTTGCAGTTATTCTCTTATTTCAATTAGAGGTTTCAATTCATTTATTACTTAACTTTTATTTCACTAACAAATTTTAAACAATTAATTAACGGAAAAATTTAGAATTAAATACCGGGTTAAATTTCAATTTATTACAAAATAATAGATAATTAATTTCTTGCAACTTTTATATCTCTAATTATATTTAGAACAATAAAAGAAAATTTTTAGAAAATTTCAAAATAAATCTGCAGTAGAATTTACTACAGTGGCCTTTCCCCTTCGAAACTCGAAAATGAAAGTCGATGATGCGGCCGTCATCACCGAATTTATTTTCCAGCGACAGAGAGGAAAGTACAGAATTTAATTCTTTTCCAAAATCTTCTTTAAAACAATTCTTCCAATTTATACGAAATATTTATATAAGAAAATACTTATAAACCGAACCATTATTTTTCATAAATTCTTTGAAAACATGTTTGGAAAAATCCCGGACTTAAGTTCTAAAATCTCCAATTTGATTTATCATAATTTCAACTTAGCTTCAGTTATTATAGATATTTTTATTTTCTAACACCCAATCTATAGCAACCAAATATATATATATATCTTTATAAAACTATTTTTACATATAGAAAATATAATAGGCAAAATTATTTCATTCACCTATATTAAAGACGGATATTATGTCGGTCTGTCCTATTAAGTGTTATAGAAATCCCTATTGATGGCATAGCGTCCCATGCATCAACCAGAATTTATAAATACAAAGCGGAACAGATTAACACAATATAAAAATCTTTTCATTAATACTAACAAATACGCTCTCTCATATATATACACTCAGCGACTCCCATAGGATATTTCTACCTTATTAACAAAGAGTCAAACCCCACAAAGCCAAGGTTTTATCGCTAAACCAAAGCTCTGATACCAGATGTAACATCCCGCCTTTTCGCACACTTTAAACCGACACACATGCCGATTCAAACCATACGGAAGGGCGGATTTGTTATGGGGTAAATAAGAAAAACAGAGAAGAAATAAAACAAAATAGAATCTCACAGCGGAAGGATAAAATATAATAACAAATATACAGTTCATAAACAGTTTACAAAAGCTTGATTCTTCTTTTACAATAAATATCAGAGTTACACATACCAATACAAGCAATGCAGCGGAATAGAAAGAGTGTGGTGCAATACTATATATAAAATAATACTGATTCTTCGTCTTCGTCCTCCAAAGCTAAAATCTGCTATCTTGAAATGCTCGGACTGGCCCGAGCGAATTTGAAGAGACAAAAACACTCGAGTCAGACTAGAAAATCTTATGTGAGTTAAATAAACAGAAATAAATATGAGTACAGTAACTCAAGAGATATTCGGGATTTACATCTCCTGAGGATCCGTTAAACTATTTACTATGTAGTATATTGCGCTATTATAATAGTGTCTATTTATAAAATAAACTTACTTTTAAATAGCGTTAAGGCTTTACATTTTCCACCTTAACACGTAAAATGCCAATAGTCTATACAGTACCGTAATACCTCCTGATCGGGAGGCTACCAGAGGATACTCCATAGGTACGACACAAATAGAAACTCGTAGTAAAGGCTCGATATGGTAGGTGACACGGCACAACTAGGCAATGCCAGGGTAGATATACCAATTGCTATCCAGGCTGGTGGAAACGCGTAGCCGCAGTTACCGCCCACCTCGGACTAACTCCCCAAAATCAAAATATAGAAGTGGCCACTGAATCAATCCAAGTCAAAGTATAATATCGAAGAGGAGCGTCCGATCAGAGGAATGACCTCATTGGCCTGAGAATCGCTCCTGTTTTAGCCACCTTATGCCAACTCACGGGAGTTGGGTCCACGTATTTACCTTACAGGAAACGTCGCCACCACCTACTTCATTCTGGAATCTCCACCGCGTACACGGTTAGTCAAAGTGGTTTTCGGTATCGACAGAGAGTATGTCCATATCCGATCCCGGTCTCTTTGCCAACCCATCGTTATTATAACACCGCGGTCATTTAAAAATAGTTTATACTTTAAAACCAGAATATAATCCATTTCAAACCATAATATTACGATATCATTTCTTCTTTTAAAACCCAAACCAATATGACATCGTTTATCCCAAATATAGTTTTCCAAAATCATAATGCTTTAAACTTCATAACTTCTGAAACCAAAATATTTTCAAGCATAATATTCTGAAATCCATAATTTCAAACCATAACCTTTGAAACTCAAATGGTTTGGATATTCAACGGTATATAGAGTAAATGGTTTAACTTTTAAAGTTTACTTTGTAAAGAAATAATTTCTACGGTTTTATAAATAAAATTCTTTATTTTAAAGTCTAAACCATAACTTAAATATCACTCTTGAGTTCCAAAATCATTTCAATTTATATACATATATGCCTATATTCATTTGGAGTATTTATATTTCAAAACTAAAGTTGGGGTTTTTTTTTTCTTTCTACAAATCAAATGTTTTATTAATTAGCCTTGCATATACCCATAAACCCATAAATAAATAAGCTCCAATTTTTAGAAATAAAACATATATATTTTCCAATGCAAATTATACCAGAATATTTTTTCCATTTCAATTTATACTAGAATATTCATTTCAATTTATTTTGGAAAAATCCAATTATAAATATCATATCTTAAAGTTACAAACTTAACATTTAAACATGTGATGTGAATTATCAACTCCATTTTCTTAATTTTCTTCCATTTGTAATAAAGAAATTAAACATCTCTTAATTTCAAAATTTTCAGCTTCATATGTATATAAATATGGAAGAAAATATTTATACAGTATAAAATTTAAGATTATTATAAACCGTATTCCATCCAAACCATAGAAATTACATTTAAAATAGTTATATATAGACCGCGGTGCCTGTATATAGTTTTCTATCCTATGGTCAAGTGATACGGATATTTATCATTTCAATCCGCAATTTAAAAATAAAACTGCGGTTGTATATCATTTCAAACCGCAATCCCGAATGAAATAAAAAAATGCATACTAACTTGCAGTTTAATGATATCAAATAAAACATCCATTCAATAACACATCCATCATCCAATCACAAACATCAAGCAATATCAATCAACAACAATATATGTTTGGTAATATACAACAGGTAATAATTGGCAGTTTTATTTCAAATTATATTTATCAACTATTAATCTAACAATTTATATTCAGTGATAATTGACATAACTGTTAACTAGCAGTTCATATGCAAACAATAATTTCTAACAGCCAATTAACACGCAATAAATCAATTAAATTAACAGTTAAATTCAAAAAAATGCAATTCAACAGATATGAATGAAATAACATGCCAAAAGCTCATAAATAAATTTCTATTCATTTCTAAAATTTATTTAACAAACATAAAAGCTTCTAGTAGTTGTGAGTGGGTTAAAACACTCACCTTTTGAATTTAAATCGAATTTAAACCCGATTTAAACCCAAAAATTCGTCCGTCTCAGAATTCGTCCAAACCAGCGTCATCAAGTCCGGAATTAAATTATGATCCTAACAAAAGAAATTTCGTGTGAATCCGAATTCGTATGAGAGAGTTATGGAGAAAAATGGTGATGGAATTACAAATAGAAAATAACAAAAGTGGTCCATATTCATCACCTTCATTATATGTGCCACGCAAGCACATTCCTTCACGCAACAGCAGGTCACGGTCAACACACCCATCCCTCTATACGCACGAGAGCACAGAACGCACACAGCATGAAGCACCCCTGGAACGCACGCAACCGACAAACCCCACGCACGCAAGCATAGAGCTCCAATCTACACGTGAACATGCATCCTTTTCCAGATCTCAAGCACGCACGCGAAACCCAAATTTCAGCCGCCGGTTGAAAAACCCAGACCCAAATCAAAATTTTCTCCACATCCAACCGTTGATTTGCCAAACAAATTACATAGATGCGCTCCCCATCGTCCATGCTACAATACCCAGAAACAGAATCTCGATCCGATGAAGTTTTGTGCGACGATGATGAACGGTTTTGGGGCTGTTTGAATTTATTCTAGATGAACGACAGCTCCAATTGAAAAACGAATTTCACCAGTATATTACGCGTATCGAATACTTCAACATATATTTTTTTTGGAATTTTCTGAAATTTTTGAGTTTTGACTTTTGATTTTGAACTGTGGATAGATCTGGAATTGGATCTGAGATGTATACATTTGGGGAAGAGAAAAGAGTGAAGAAATGAACGTACAGCAAAAGAATAGAGACTAGGGTTTATAACTGTATGTTTATAGATAGGCTAGAGGTAGGGTAGTTAGACTGGATACGCGAACGTACGGAATAAACTATGGCCCAAAAAGCCCGCTATGCCTCCGGAGTCGAATTTGTTAAAACTATATATCCAAATAGGTGTTTTAAAATATTCTGAACGCGATGGAAAAAGTTTCGCGACCAAATTCGATCGTATGAAGAAGTTATGCTAAAAAAAACAAAAATTTCAAATTGATTTCAAAATGCGTAAATTTCAAGGCGTTTCGAGTCCGTACGATCAAACAACAAGTCTGATCACTACGAAACTTGAAACATTATTATAATTCACCGTTACGGATCCGATGAAACTAGTTTCGTCGAAATCCGAGTCCGTGCCCAAAATGGCTATTTTTAATATTAATTAATTAATTGATTAAATCCAAATTTTAAAATTTTAAATTCTAAAATTTACAATTTATCCTCTTATATTACTCAAACGTTTACGATGATTCTAACCAAGTTAAATGTCAGTATAGAGAAGACGAATTTATCCAATCAAACGTAAATCTCATTTTTTAAAAATTAATTTCATTTGAATCCACAAAATTTATAAAAAGATCCTAAAATTCTATTTAGCTAAATAACTTAATTATTATTCCATTAAAATTTCAAACATAAGGGTTTACCATTTTAATTTAAGATTATGATATAAATATTTCCCGTATCCAACTAAATTTTCACTTAACGTAGAATTTATATCAATTTTTAATTAATTGCAGTAAATCCAAGTAAATATATAAAGCTTGATTCCCGTTTAAACATTTTACTCATTTGATTGCAATAAACCCTTTATCATATATTCAGTTCCGATATATTAATAAACTTTATTTTCATCTTTATATTCACAAATCATCATATTACGAAGAAATTTACGTTCTTCCCCAATGATTACTTAAATTTATTTAACGCAACACTTAATCTACACCTATTGCGATGTTTCAAATTTACTTGAATGAACAAATTTCTTTACTCAAAATAGTTGTTGTAAACTCTTAATTCCACATTTATAGGTGTATTATTATTTTCACTCAAATATTATACATATATATAAAGTATTGGGTTTTTATTTAATCATCATTTATCATATATATTAATTAATTAAATTCAATATTTAAGTCTGACTAAATTTATTCCCCAAATACACATTTACCTTTCTCAACCAATAAATATAACCAATCAAATTCTCATTTTATTGAACCTTGGTCAATTCCACACGTTAATTTTACTTAAAGTCTCAATTAATTAATTTACCTCGGTTTCATTACCTTATTACCTTATATGCATAATTGACATTGTTATATCTTCCATTACATCAAAAATTTACCATTTCATCTTACCATTTATTTACGTATCCTTTTATTGCACTGATTGAAATAAATTCACTTATTAAATTCCCAATTCTACCCTTCTATTCAAACCAAGTATCATGCTATGATAATATTTTACATTGGTTACACTGAAAAAAATCAACTTTTTATCGTTATCAATTAAACATACATTAATTGCACAAATTAAAGGAATTAATTACCATTTATCCAATTAAATTTTTCATACATCAATCTATTTCATCTAAATCCTTACCTATGAATATTGCAACCTTTAATTCCATTAAATACCAATTAACCCAAATTATTTCATTTATTCTAAGTCATATCACTAAAATAATTCATCATAATAAACTTAAAATCTATACGTTTATTGATTTATTTCTATTTGTCTTATGTTAAATTCTAAATTTAGTAAGACAACCTAAAGTACTCCATTCAATCGACAGTCCCTTTCAATTGTTAATACGTACTTAAATTTCTACAGTTGCCTTCCATCTGCACTTCCGTTACTATGATAAAAATTAGTAACGTTTATGCCATCAATCCATCATAATTACTTACCCTTAATTGAGTTTGATTTCCAAATAAATTTGCTGACCCTTAATTAGACAATTTATAAAAGTTTGTCATCATACCTATAGTTCTACGCTTATGCTATGTCTTAAATTTCAATAAATTTATAAATTTTGAGATGTTCATTAGGGTTTACAAATTTATTGACTTGCAATAACAGGGTTTCTTAATCTATTCAAATTTATCGTTCACAATCTTTTATTGCATTAAATTGGTTTAATATTCCCATATTAAATTTTATATCCAGGTAAGAATTTTTCTTTCTTTCTATACTTAATTCATTTGAATTTTATTCAAATGTCTTTAAATAGGTTTCTAAGTCACTTCTATATAATTTATTCTAGCCTTCATTTTAATATTTATCTACCACCTTTATTCTTTCAACTAAAATAAATTACAAAAATCCTATTAAACAAACAATTTTAAAAGGTCGAACTTTACGGGTCGTTACACTCTCCCCCACTCAAAACTTTTCGTCCCCGAAAAGGAAAAGGAAGGGAGAAGGAAGAATAAAACAGTATATCTAGTTTCAAATATTAACTTATAACAATAATTTACTAAATTAATTTCCTTTAATGAATTACACTTGTTTTATAATCATTATGTCTTTTAATACTTGAATTATTAAAGTTGGAAAAATATCTTTAACAAAATTCTAAGTCCAAAATTTACGAAAAATTTTTGGCAGAGTCTCCTTTGTACGGAGGGACTCTGGAGAAAATATAATATCCAAATATACAAATATATTACATATATATCCAAAATAAAATATCCCACATGGGAAAATATATAAATAGCGCTTTAATCGTAATCCGAAAACGTACCTATTTGTCGGGCAATACGCTTATTATTTTGGAACCAAAAGCAGTAGCAGTTGCTTCCAACCCCTGTATTCACTTATATAATCTAAAAGTTAAATATCTATATTACAGTGAAATGTTTGGGTAGATTCAATCATTCATATCCAAATCAAATGCAACAACCATACATTTTAACAAACAGCACACACCACAAACAACAATCATTCAATCAACAACCATTAGTTGTTCGGGTTCAAATTCTGAAATTTTACGGAGTGAGAAATAACTATCAAGTGCATCCGTTACTCAACAGTCTTAGATGGAATAGAGATAGATTATTGTTCCTCCAACAACTCCAAAATTCCTTACCCAACAACCATACATCAACCAAACAATTCAAATCAACACCACAATAGCTTATTATATATTTATTTCATAATTCAGTGGTTTGATTTTCTTTCCTTCATTTATGGAGGAATTTCTTTTTTCCTTACAAGTTTTATTTTCCAATTATCACTAAATTCATTATACTTGTATTTCCTTTATTACTTAAGTTTATAGAATAAATTCTCATTAATAACAACAAAGATTTTGAATATCTTCATTTCCTTACTCTTCACTTGTAATATTTCCCTTAAATTCTTAATCTGCTAACATTCATTCTTATAAGTGGAAGTTTTTATTTATTCATCAACTATTAATTGTAGTCATTTCAATTCTTCCTACTTTCCATTATATTGGAATAGGGGAGACTTAAGACATCTTAAACTAATAATCCTACAATCAATTCTTATTTAGAATTTCATTTTATTTGCTTTAAGTTCATCTCACCTATTAATAATTCTTAACTTATTTTCAGCAAAATTTCAATTATAACTTAAGTTTATACCATTGAATTCTTATTATAACAGTAATTTATTGAATACTTCATTTTTCCTAAATTCCTACTTGTAAAATATTCAATTCCAGTTTCTCATTTAACACTTCAACTTTATATTTGGGTAAGTTATTTATGTTAAGGAAATTGCAATTGAACTTATACAAGTTTAATCTCCATTCTTTTAATTAAATTTAATGTTTATTCATATTACCCTTTGTCTCATATGTATGCAAATTCCTCTTTATAGCTTTGCAGTTATTCTCTTATTTCAATTAGAGGTTTCAATTCATTTATTACTTAACTTTTATTTCACTAACAAATTTTAAACAATTAATTAACGGAAAAATTTAGAATTAAATACCGGGTTAAATTTCAATTTATTACAAAATAATAGATAATTAATTTCTTGCAACTTTTATATCTCTAATTATATTTAGAACAATAAAAGAAAATTTTTAGAAAATTTCAAAATAAATCTGCAGTAGAATTTACTACAGTGGCCTTTCCCCTTCGAAACTCGAAAATGAAAGTCGATGATGCGGCCGTCATCACCGAATTTATTTTCCAGCGACAGAGAGGAAAGTACAGAATTTAATTCTTTACCAAAATCTTCTTTAAAACAATTCTTCCAATTTATACGAAATATTTATATAAGAAAATACTTATAAACCGAACCATTATTTTTCATAAATTCTTTGAAAACATGTTTGGAAAAATCCCGGACTTAAGTTCTAAAATCTCCAATTTGATTTATCATAATTTCAACTTAGCTTCAGTTATTATAGATATTTTTATTTTCTAACACCCAATCTATAGCAACCAAATATATATATATATCTTTATAAAACTATTTTTACATATAGAAAATATAATAGGCAAAATTATTTCATTCACCTATATTAAAGACGGATATTATGTCGGTCTGTCCTATTAAGTGTTATAGAAATCCCTATTGATGGCATAGCGTCCCATGCATCAACCAGAATTTATAAATACAAAGCGGAACAGATTAACACAATATAAAAATCTTTTCATTAATACTAACAAATACGCTCTCTCATATATATACACTCAGCGACTCCCATAGGATATTTCTACCTTATTAACAAAGAGTCAAACCCCATAAAGCCAAGGTTTTATCGCTAAACCAAAGCTCTGATACCAGATGTAACATCCCGCCTTTTCGCACACTTTAAACCGACACACATGCCGATTCAAACCATACGGAAGGGCGGATTTGTTATGGGGTAAATAAGAAAAACAGAGAAGAAATAAAACAAAATAGAATCTCACAGCGGAAGGATAAAATATAATAACAAATATACAGTTCATAAACAGTTTACAAAAGCTTGATTCTTCTTTTACAATAAATATCAGAGTTACACATACCAATACAAGCAATGCAGCGGAATAGAAAGAGTGTGGTGCAATACTATATATAAAATAATACTGATTCTTCGTCTTCGTCCTCCAAAGCTAAAATCTGCTATCCTGAAATGCTCGGACTGACCCGAGCGAATTTGAAGAGACAAAAACACTCGAGTCAGACTAGAAAATCTTATGTGAGTTAAATAAACAGAAATAAATATGAGTACAGTAACTCAAGAGATATTCGGGATTTACATCTCCTAAGGATCCGTTAAACTATTTACTATGTAGTATATTGCGCTATTATAATAGTGTCTATTTATAAAATAAACTTACTTTTAAATAGCGTTAAGGCTTTACATTTTCCACCTTAACACGTAAAATGCCAATAGTCTATACAGTACCGTAATACCTCCTGATCGGGAGGCTACCAGAGGATACTCCATATGTACGACACAAATGGAAACTCGTAGTAAAGGCTCGATATGGTAGGTGACACGGCACAACTAGGCAATGCCAGGGTAGATATACCAATTGCTATCCAGGCTGGTGGAAACGCGTAGCCGCAGTTACCGCCCACCTCGGACTAACTCCCCAAAATCAAAATATAGAAGTGGCCACTGAATCAATCCAAGTCAAAGTATAATATCGAAGAGGAGCGTCCGATCAGAGGAATGACCTCATTGGCCTGAGAATCGCTCCTGTTTTAGCCACCTTATGCCAACTCACGGGAGTTGGGTCCACGTATTTACCTTACAGGAAACGTCGCCACCACCTACTTCATTCTGGAATCTCCACCGCGTACACGGTTAGTCAAAGTGGTTTTCGGTATCGACAGAGAGTATGTCCATATCCGATCCCGGTCTCTTTGCCAACCCATCGTTATTATAACACCGCGGTCATTTAAAAATAGTTTATACTTTAAAACCAGAATATAATCCATTTCAAACCATAATATTACGATATCATTTCTTCTTTTAAAACCCAAACCAATATGACATCGTTTATCCCAAATATAGTTTTCCAAAATCATAATGCTTTAAACTTCATAACTTCTGAAACCAAAATATTTTCAAGCATAATATTCTGAAATCCATAATTTCAAACCATAACCTTTGAAACTCAAATGGTTTGGATATTCAACGGTATATAGAGTAAATGGTTTAACTTTTAAAGTTTACTTTGTAAAGAAATAATTTCTACGGTTTTATAAATAAAATTCTTTATTTTAAAGTCTAAACCATAACTTAAATATCACTCTTGAGTTCCAAAATCATTTCAATTTATATACATATATGCCTATATTCATTTGGAGTATTTATATTTCAAAACTAAAGTTGGGGGTTTTTTTTTTCTTTCTACAAATCAAATGTTTTATTAATTAGCCTTGCATATACCCATAAACCCATAAATAAATGAGCTCCAATTTTTAGAAATAAAACATATATATTTTCCAATGCAAATTATACCAGAATATTTTTTCCATTTCAATTTATACTAGAATATTCATTTCAATTTATTTTGGAAAAATCCAATTATAAATATCATATCTTAAAGTTCCAAACTTAACATTTAAACATGTGATGTGAATTATCAACTCCATTTTCTTAATTTTCTTCCATTTGTAATAAAGAAATTAAACATCTCTTAATTTCAAAATTTTCAGCTTCATATGTATATAAATATGGAAGAAAATATTTATACAGTATAAAATTTAAGATTATTATAAACCGTATTCCATCCAAACCATAGAAATTACATTTAAAATAGTTATATATAGACCGCAGTGCCTGTATATAGTTTTCTATCCTATGGTCAAGTGATACGGATATTTATCATTTCAATCCGCAATTTAAAAATAAAACTGCGGTTGTATATCATTTCAAACCGCAATCCCGAATGAAATAAAAAAATGCATACTAACTTGCAGTTTAATGATATCAAATAAAACATCCATTCAATAACACATCCATCATCCAATCACAAACATCAAGCAATATCAATCAACAACAATATATGTTTGGTAATATACAACAGGTAATAATTGGCAGTTTTACTTCAAATTATATTTATCAACTATTAATCTAACAATTTATATTCAGAGATAATTGACATAACTGTTAACTAGCAGTTCATATGCAAACAATAATTTCTAACAGCCAATTAACACGCAATAAATCAATTAAATTAACAGTTAAATTCAAAAAAATGCAATTCAACAGATATGAATGAAATAACATGCCAAAAGCTCATAAATAAATTTCTATTCATTTCTAAAATTTATTTTACAAACATAAAAGCTTCTAGTAGTTGTGAGTGGGTTAAAACACTCACCTTTTGAATTTAAATCGAATTTAAACCCGATTTAAACCCAAAAATTCGTCCGTCTCAGAATTCGTCCAAACCAGCGTCATCAAGTCCGGAATTAAATTATGATCCTAACAAAAGAAATTTCGTGTGAATCCGAATTCGTATGAGAGAGTTATGGAGAAAAATGGTGATGGAATTACAAATAGAAAATAACAAAAGTGGTCCATATTCATCACCTTCATTATATGTGCCACGCAAGCACATTCCTTCACGCAACAGCAGGTCACGGTCAACACACCCATCCCTCTATACGCACGAGAGCACAGAACGCACGCAGCATGAAGCACCCCTGGAACGCACGCAACCGACAAACCCCACGCACGCAAGCATAGAGCTCCAATCTACACGTGAACATGCATCCTTTTCCAGATCTCAAGCACGCACGCGAAACCCAAATTTCAGCCGCCGGTTGAAAAACCCAGACCCAAATCAAAATTTTCTCCACATCCAACCGTTGATTTGCCAAACAAATTACATAGATGCGCTCCCCATCGTCCATGATACAATACCCAGAAACAGAATCTCGATCCGATGAAGTTTTGTGCGACGATGATGAACGGTTTTGGGGCTGTTTGAATTTATTCTGGATGAACGACAGCTCCAATTGAAAAACGAATTTCACCAGTATATTACGCGTATCGAATACTTCAACATATATTTTTTTTGGAATTTTCTGAAATTTTTGAGTTTTGACTTTTGATTTTGAACTGTGGATAGATCTGGAATTGGATCTGAGATGTATACATTTGGGGAAGAGAAAAGAGTGAAGAAATGAACGTACAGCAAAAGAATAGAGACTAGGGTTTATAACTGTATATTTATAGATAGGCTAGAGGTAGGGTAGTTAGACTGGATACGCGAACGTACGGAATAAACTATGGCCCAAAAAGCCCGCTATGCCTACGGAGTCGAATTTGTTAAAACTATATATCCAAATAGGTGTTTTAAAATATTCTGAACGCGATGGAAAAAGTTTCGCGACCAAATTCGATCGTATGAAGAAGTTATGCTAAAAAAAACAAAAATTTCAAATTGATTTCAAAATGCGTAAATTTCAAGGCGTTTCGAGTCCGTACGATCAAACGACAAGTCCGATCGCTACGAAACTTGAAACATTATTATAATTCACCGTTACGGATCCGATGAAACTGGTTTCGTCGAAATCCGAGTCAGTGCCCAAAATGGCTATTTTTAATATTAATTAATTAATTGATTAAATCCAAATTTTAAAATTTTAAATTCTAAAATTTACAATTTATCCTCTTATATTACTCAAACGTTTACGATGATTCTAACAAAGTTAAATGTCAGTATAGAGAAGACGAATTTATCCAATCAAACGTAAATCTCATTTTTAAAAAATTAATTTCATTTGAATCCACAAAATTTATAAAAAGATCCTAAAATTCTATTTAGCTAAATAACTTAATTATTATTCCATTAAAATTTCAAACATAAGGGTTTACCATTTTAATTTAAGATTATGATATAAATATTTCCCGTATCCAACTAAATTTTCACTTAACGTAGAATTTATATCAATTTTTAATTAATTGCAGTAAATCCAAGTAAATATATAAAGCTTGATTCCCGTTTAAACATTTTACTCATTTGATTGCAATAAACCCTTTATCATATATTCAATTCCGATATATTAATAAACTTTATTTTCATCTTTATATTCACAAATCATCATATTACGAAGACATTTACGTTCTTCCCCAATGATTACTTAAATTTATTTAACGCAACACTTAATCTACACCTATTGCGATGTTTCAAATTTACTTGAATGAACAAATTTCTTTACTCAAAATAGTTGTTGTAAACTCTTAATTCCACATTTATAGGTGTATTATTATTTTCACTCAAATATTATACATATATATAAAGTATTGGGTTTTTATTTAATCATCATTTATCATATATATTAATTAATTAAATTCAATATTTAAGTCTGACTAAATTTATTCCCCAAATACACATTTACCTTTCTCAACCAATAAATATAACCAATCAAATTCTCATTTTATTGAACCTTGGTCAATTCCACACGTTAATTTTACTTAAAGTCTCAATTAATTAATTTACCTCGGTTTCATTACCTTATTACCTTATATGCATAATTGACATTGTTATATCTTCCATTACATCAAAAATTTACCATTTCATCTTACCATTTATTTACGTATCCTTTTATTGCACTGATTGAAATAAATTCACTTATTAAATTCCCAATTCCACCCTTCTATTCAAACCAAGTATCATGCTATGATAATATTTTACGTTGGTTACACTGAAAAAAATCAACTTTTTATCGTTATCAATTAAACATACATTAATTGCACAAATTAAAGGAATTAATTGCCATTTATCCAATTAAATTTTTCATACATCAATCTATTTCATCTAAATCCTTACCTATGAATATTGCAACCTTTAATTCCATTAAATACCAATTAACCCAAATTATTTCATTTATTCTAAGTCATATCACTAAAATAATTCATCATAATAAACTTAAAATCTATACGTTTATTGATTTATTTCTATTTGTCTTATGTTAAATTCTAAATTTAGTAAGACAACCTAAAGTACTCCATTCAATCGACGGTCCCTTTCAATTGTTAATACGTACTTAAATTTCTACAGTTGCCTTCCATCTGCACTTTCGTTACTATGATAAAAATTAGTAACGTTTATGCCATCAATCCATCATAATTACTTACCCTTAATTGAGTTTGATTTCCAAATAAATTTGCTGACCCTTAATTAGACAATTTATAAAAGTTTGTCATCATACCTATAGTTCTACGCTTATGCTATGTCTTAAATTTCAATAAATTTATAAATTTTGAGATGTTCATTAGGGTTTACAAATTTATTGACTTGCAATAACAGGGTTTCTTAATCTATTCAAATTTATCGTTCACAATCTTTTATTGCATTAAATTGGTTTAATATTCCCATATTAAATTTTATATCCAGGTAAGAATTTTTCTTTCTTTCTATACTTAATTCATTTGAATTTTATTCAAATGTCTTTAAATAGGTTTCTAAGTCACTTCTATATAATTTATTCTAGCCTTCATTTTAATATTTATCTACCACCTTTATTCTTTCAACTAAAATAAATTACAAAAATCCTATTAAACAAACAATTTTAAAAGGTCGAACTTTACGGGTCGTTACAGATAAGTATGCACATTTTATGATTATATAAATATTACACAAATACTTATATATAGCTTAAGGAGATTATTAAAAAAAACATTTAAAAACATTTGTTAAACATTGATTAAACATTAAAATAACACTTGTAAGGGTATTTGGCTTATTAAAAGACATTTGTAAGAATATAAACATATAAGGGACAAGTGGCGATTCTATTGATGACTTAATTTAAAATTTAAAATTTGTAAAATATGAAGAAGGAATTTACTCTTAAATTTTAGCTAAGAAATTACTTTCTTCTTTAAAAAAAATGCAAAAACAAAGATCAGGAAAATGAATACAAATCTGAAAGATGGAAGAGAAAAGAAAAAGGGAAAATCTGTAAAATCTGGAAAAATTCAATCAAATGCAAGATTTTCAAATGCAGCAGCAAGATTTAAATCAACATGCAATTCAGATACATCAAGCAATGCAGACAAGAAAACTAAACATTCAACATGCATTCTGGAAATTAATCATCAATTCAACATGCAAGATAAATTGAAAGCCTGGAAAGCTATTCTGTCATCTGCAAAATTCAAGGTGAGTAAATAATTTTCATTAAAATAGTTTGAACATTGGATTCAACTTGTTTCTATGATTGAATAACATGATGTTGATGGAATATTTGATTTAAATTTGAATGCATGTTTGGATTGGGGTATATTTGTTTTACCTGTGAAGTATACTTGTGTTCTGTGTAATATAACAGGCTCCAACTTCATAATTAAATCAATAATTCCATATTGGATTCGTATTGAATTTTTGATATGTAAGTAGAAGATGTTTAAAATCAAGTAGTCCATCATCTAAAAATGGTTATAGGTTTTAAAAATGTATTATTAGCTTGAATTTTTAAAATTTACAGTAAAATCTTATTATGGGTCAAAAATTAATCGAATCAATTTTGGATCTGAATTATTTAATTGAATTCCTAATGCAAAATCATGATTTTTGAGATTAGTATCATGATTTTTAGATTTGAAATTTGAGAGAATTTTAGGATTTGCTGATTTGGGGTTTTTGGCCAAATCACGGCAAACGGCGGCAAATTGGCCGACGTGGGTGAACTCGAAGGTGGAGGGGGCTATAGGGATCATGCGAAAAATGCGTCGAGAATTTTTAATAAATTGTGATGATTGCAATTTGAGGAGGTAGGGTTTAACACCTGTAGATATCACCGTTGTTCTGTTGGAATTCTCGGCGTCGTTAGGCAACCGGAGCGAACCGCATGCGGTGCCGTGGTATTAGGGGACTGTGTTGAAGCTTCGGTTAAGGTGGTGAGGCATTACGTGTAGGGGATGGTCGGCGGTGAGCAAATTTCTGGTTACCGTGTTTCGAGTTGATGGGTTTGAGTGTTGAATTTTCGATTGTCGATTGGATTTGATTTTCTGGTTTGGTCGTTGTGATGTTGGGGTTGATCGTGACTTGGTGGAGGCCGACGTAGGATGCGCCGTTGACCAACGGCGATGTGCACGTTAATGTGCACAGATCTGTGTTTCAGTGGTAGGTTGGGGATGATGACGGGTAGAAGCTCGAAGCTGGTCTCGGGAGTTTTAGGTTATTTCTCGAAGCAGGCTTGGGTAGGGGAAACTCGGAGTTAACGTGTGTTTTACTCGGGGTTGACGCGAGTTTATGGAGAGGGTTGCTCGGGTTTTAGTGGGGTTTACTTGGGTATTAGGTATTCAGGCTTTAGAGCTAGATGTTTAAGTTGTTAATACAAAGGAAATTTGATTTTAGAAATTAAGTTTTTAAAACAAAGGTTAAACAAGTTTCAAAACTAAATTTGTTTCAAAGTTATGTTTTAAACAAGTTTATATATCATAAAATATGGAAGTTTTAAAATAAAATAAGTCAATTTTGAAATAAAGTTGTATTAAACTTTAATAAATAAATTTGGAAAGGTTTTAAAGATTTAAAAGTTTAATTTAAAATGTGTTTATTTATAAATTGATTTCTAAAAGGTTATATTTTATTTTAAATAAAGTATAATGATTATGAATTTGATAATCAACTATAATAAAGATTTATATTATGTAAATTAGAATTTTATTTATATAAAGATAAATAATTGTGAGAATAATTGTGATAATTCAATTATAATTTATAAATAAGTGTTGTTGATTAATATAAATGATTTAATTAAGATGATGTTTTCTTAATCAAGAATCTTTATAATATAAAAGTTAAGAATCATTTAAATAAAATTTAAATGATTAAGTTAAATAATTAATTAAGTAATTAATTTGTGATTAATTAAAGATAATCACTTTGGAGTTGATTAAGTATAATTTCTTGGTGAAGTAATTAAGTAGTTAAGTTGTTAACTACTAAAGGTAATTAAATAAAGGATAATTACTTTATGAAAGTAATTAAGTAGATGTGATTAAGGGTTAATCACTTGGGTTATTAATTAAAGAATTTATTTAATAATTAGTTAAAGTTTTAAATTATTTAATTAATGGTTAATTAAAGGATTAAAAGTAATTAATTAAGTGATTAACTACTTGTTAAAGTAATTAAGTAAGTTAGAATTTTAATTAATGAAGTAATCATTAATTAATGAAAATAATTATTTAATTATTATTTAATAATTTAAGAATAATTAATTTATAATTTAGTTTTAATTACTAAATGTAATTAAAGTAATTAATCAAAGGAGATTAATTAAAAGTAATTAATTAAATGTGATTAATTAAAAGTAACTAATCAAGTAGTTTTAATTAAAAGAAACTAATCAAGTGTGATTAATTAAAAGTAATTAATCAGGTATGATTAAAGGATAATTAAAGAATAATTATCAGGATAATTAAAGAATAGTTAATCAAGTATGATTAATTTTAAAAGAGGTAATTACTTAGTATTATTTGGAAGTAATTAATCAGGATGATTAATTAATATGGTAATTAAGTAATAATTACTTAAAGCAATTTAAATGATAATTAATCAAGGAAGATTAATTGAAGTGAATAATTAAGTGATGTTAGTTAATTAGTTAATTTGTAATTAATTAATGAATAAGAAGTTGGATTGAAGATAAATCCAAGTGATTAAGTAAGGATCAATTTAATTAAGGATAATTAAATTATTTAAGTTGGATCAACCTTGTGTATGAGTGATTACTGATTGGTTGATAAGTATCATTGAATGAGTTAATGATATTGGATGTTGTTGGATGTCATTGGTTGATATGTGATGATGTGAATATGTTATATCTGAGATGTGATTTATATGCTGCTTTGTGATATGTATGGATGCATGTGATAATAGATGATTATCTATCTGTGTTGTGAATCATTCATTTGTGTTAAGTGATATTTTTTGAAATATATTGTTTAAATCCCTTAAGTACAACTTGGACAATAAAATGGCGTTTGGTTTCGATGAGACCGGGATCGGGTTTCCATATTTCGATATCTGAAAACCACATCGTTTCCAATTAAACGTTAGGCCTTTAATCCAAAAGGAGCGAGTGAAGACTCGAGGTGTAAGAGCTATACGTCAGTATAACTCTGTGGGTGATTCCGTAATGAGTTTGACGGAATAGTGCTTATAGATTCGAGATGATTCAGAGTGCAATGGCTATGGTCGTTGACTTTGAGCGTGATTCCAAAATGAGTGCAACGAGATAGTGCCTTCGGTTTCATTCGAACCCGGAACGAACTTGTATGGATTGAATGCTTTCAGAACATTGTCAGGCGGATGATGAGCATTCTAAGATAATTGATCCTATAAAGGTAACCGCAGCCTCAAGCCTCATCAACCGGGAATGGTTATAGCAGGGGAGGTGCAGCAAGGCTTCGTGGGTTGCTCCCACTGGAGAGCAAGATACATCCCTGTCTAGATGTGATGACCCGAAATTTTGTGCAATATCAATTTAATGATCTTTGATAATAATTAAATTGATTTGATCATTTTATATTATAAATTGACAGTTAAGATTTATTTTTAAGGCTGAAAATAACAGTTTGTTAATATCTATTAATATTTTTCTTAACAATATATATAGGCAAGATTAATTCTTTTGAAAATTTATAATGATTTGATTTGGAAATATTTATTTTGGTAAATAGGAAGCTTTTTAATGTAATAAAACTTTATATTCAAATTGTAATATATATGAATGTATATATATTGTGATTTGATATTTGTTTTAAAATTTAATATGGAAATCAATAAATTTAATGTTAGAATGTTTCTATTTGAAATATGTATATATATTTGTATATATATTTGAAATAGCAAAATTATTAATTTAAATTTAATAAGAGTTTTCAAACTTGAATATATTTAGTTTTGAAATTTGAAATGATAATTTGGTTTAATGTCTTTGAAATGATATTTGAAATTTAAATTTTAAATAATAGAGTTAATTTCTTATTTTATAAACATATATTTTAGCTTTTGTTTTTAATAAGATAAAATTGTTTTAAAAATTTATATAAGGAGTTAAACTAAGTTTCTCAATTTATGAACAAATGATAAAATTTAATTGATTAAAATACAAGTTATTTAAAAATGCCTATATGAATTTGTTTTTAAGATAATGAAATCCTAAAGTTTTTTTTATATAAGATGGAAGCATTTTATAATTATCTAACATTACATAAATGTATGAATGTAGCTTAAATAGATTATTAATAAGGAAATAACATTTAAAATATTAATTAAGTATTAAAAACATTTGTTAAACATTAATTAAACTTTAAAATAACACTTGTAAGTATATTAAATTATGTAAGTTACATTTGTAAGAATATAAACCTTTAAAGAGATACATGTCATTCTTTTGTAAATATAATTCAAAATTTAACTTGTAAAAACAAGAACAGGTTTTTCTTTCAGCTAAGATTTCTTTCTTCATTTCAATAATTACAATACAAAAACAAAGATCTAAAAAGGAAATGAAAACTGTAATCCATGAAATCAAAAGAAGATCAGGAAAAATGAATACAAATCTGGAAGTTCATATGAAATAAAATTTAGAATCAGATCTGGGAAAGAAATGGAACTTGAAACAAGAAATTTAAAAGCAGTTCAACAACAATACAAGATCTTCAAATGCAAGTAACTTCAACAAATCTGGAAAGTCAACATGCAGATGGAATTCAGAAGCATGCATATGAATTTTGAAAGCCTGGAAAGAATATGCAGTTCTGTATTCTCCCATCTAAGGTGAGTAAACACAATTTTAAAAACAGATTTAAATTTATAAAATGGATCTTGTTCTTGTGGAATCATGATGATTCATTTGGATTTTTCAATTTAAACTAATTGCATGTTTGAAATATAAAATGCTTGATGTCTGTGTAAATAAACAGTTCTGTGTGATATTTACAAGTAGCAAATATATTAAAATCAATAACTTCATATTGGATCCAAGTTAGCTTATGATTTATGAATAAGAGTTGTTTGAAATCATCTATCTTATCATCTAAAAATGCTTGTAAGTTTTAAATTTGAAGAATTAGTTGTAAAATTTCAGATTTACAGTAAAATGTAAATTGGGTCAAAATTTGATGAATTCAATTTCAAGTTTTGGTTGCATGATTGAATTGCAAATGGAAAATTATGATTTTTAATACTTGAAACATAATTTTTAATGAGTTAATTAGTGAGCATTTTGGGATTTACTGATTTGGGGTTTTTGGCCAAATCACGGCAATCCACGACGAATTAGACTTCGTCATTGATCATGAAGGTGGAGTATAGATTGTAGATCATCAGAAAAATTCTATTTGAATTTATTGTTGATCGAGTTGACCATGAATTGGGTTGGTAGGGTTTAGTTTGCTGTAGATGTCGATGATGTTTATTGGGGTGTTGCGTCATCGTATTGCTTTCGGAGGTTATCGCGAGCATTGCCGAAGGTTCAGGGGGATGTGGGGAAGCTACGGTGGTGGTAGCGTGGTCTCCGGTGAAGGGGATGGCCAGCGGTGGTCGAGTTTAATGGTATGGGTTTCGAACAGTTTTGGGGATGAAGGCAAGTTTTCTATTCTTGATCGAACTTGTTTTTCTGGGTTTGGTTTTTTGATGTCGAAGTTGAAGTCGACTTGGGGATGACCGGAAAAGAGTTCGCCAGCGACCAACGGGGGTGTGCACGTTAATGTGCACGGATCTGTGTTTCAGGGGGGTTCTGGGAAGAAGAGGTAGGGAGACTCGAAGATGGTCTCGGGAGTTTTTGGGTATTTCTCGAAGCAGGCTTAGGTAGGGGAAACTCGGGGTAGGCACGGGTTTTAGCAGGGTTTACTCGAATATTCAGATATTCAGGCTTTAGAACTTAATGTTTAAGTTGTTAATTCAAAGAAATTTTTTTTAGGAATAAAGTTTTTTTAAAAAAATAAAGGTTAAACAGGTTTCGAAACTAAAATTGTTTCAAAGTTATGTTTTAAACAAATTTATACATCTTAAATTATGGAAGTTTTAAAATAAGTGGATTTGAAATGAAGTTTGTATTAAACTTTTATAAATAAATTTGGAAAGGTTTTAAAGAACTAATAGTTTAATTTAAAATGTGTTTATTTATATATTGATTTCTAAAAAGTTATATTTTATTTAAATAAAGTATAATGATTAAGAATTCGATAATCAATTATAATAAAGATTTATATTGTGTAAATTAGAATTTTTATTTGTCTAAAGATAAATAATTGTGAGAAAAATTGTGATAATTCAATTATAATTTATAAATAAGTGATATTGATTAATATAAATGTTTTAAGTAAGATAATGGTTTTCTTAATCAAGAATATTTATAATATAAGAAGTTAAGGAATCATTTAATTAAATTTAAATGATTAAGTTAAATAATTAATTAAGTAATTAATTAGTGATTAATTAAGATAATCACTTATGAGCTAATTTAATATAATTCCTTGGTGAAGTAATTAACTGGTAAATTACTAAAGGTAATTAAATAAAGATAATTACTTTATGAAAAATAATTAAGTAAATGTGATTAAGAGTTAATCACTTTAGTTATTAATTAAAGAATTAATTAATAATTAGTTAAAGATTTAAATTATTTGATTAATGATTACTTAATAAAAGGATTAAGAGTAATTAATAAAGTGATTAATTACTTGTCTAAGTAATTAAGTAAGAAAGAAATTTAATTAATGAAGTAATCATTTATTGATGAAAATGATTAATTAATTAATAATTAATAATTTAACAATAATTAATTTATAATTAAGTTTTAATTACTAAATGTAATTAAAGTAATTAATCAAAGGTGATTAATTAAAAGTAATTAATTAAATATGATTAAATGAAAGTAATTAATTGAGTATGATTATTAAGAGTAATTAATCAAGTGTGATTAATTAAAAGTGATTAATCAGGTGTAATTAATTAAAGGTAATTAAGGAATAATTATCAGGATAATTAAAGAATAGTTAATCAAGTATGATTAATTTAGAAGGTAATTAAGAGGTAATTACTTAGTATAATTTGGAAATAATTAATCAGGATGATTAATTAATATGGTAATTAAGTAATAATTACTTAAAGTAATTAAGTGATAATTAATCAGGGAAGATTAATTGAAATGGATGATTAAGTGATGTTAATTAATTAATGAATAAGAAGTTGGATTGAAGATAATCCAAGTGTTTAAGTAAGGATTAATTTAATTTAAGGATTAATTTAATTAATCAGGTTTGAATCAAACTTGTTTATGAATGATAAATGATTGATGATATATATCATTGGATGAGTTAATGATATTGGTTGTTGTTGGATGACATTGATTGATGGGTGATGATGTGAGTATGCTATATCCGAATGTGATATATATGCTGCTTTGTGATATGTATAGATGCATGTGGTAATAGATGCTTATCTATCTGTGTAATATGGTACATCCATTTATGTTAAGTGATATTTCTGAAATATCTATTGTTTAAATCCCTTAAGTACAACTTGGACATTAAAATGGCGTTTGGTTTCGGTGAGACCGGGATCGGGTTTCCATATTTGGATATCCGAAAACCACATCGATTCCAATTAAACGTTAGGTCGTTAATCCAAAAGGAGCGAGTGAAGACTCGAGGTGTAAGGGCTATACGTCAGTATAACTCTGTGGGTGATTCCGTAATGAGTTTGACGGAATAGTGCTTATAGATTCGAGGTGGTGAATCAGAATGCAAGGGTTATGGTCGTTGACTCTGAGGGTGATTCCAAAACGAGTGCAACAAGATAGTACCTTCGGTTTCGTTCGAACCCGGAACGAACTTGTATGGATTGAATGCTTTCAGCACATCATCAGGCGGACGATGAGCATTCTAAGAGATGCGTCCTATAAAGGTAATCGCAGCCTCAAGCCTCATCAACCGGGAATGGCTAAAACAGGGGAGGTGCAGCAAGGCTTCGTGGGTAGCTCCCACTGGAGAGCAAGATACATCCCTGTCTAGAAGTCCCTTTATATTTCGGCTGTGTGGGTAGTTGGTCTACAGCCAACTGCGGGGTGGTCTTGTTCGGGACTGTTCAGTAAGGAATGGTTCCGGCCTTGTGTTGCAGGGGAGTGGGAGTACTCCTCGGTATGGTGATCTAGGTCACGTACTGTGACGGGCGGTACCCCAGTAGCCCTGCCATTGATGGAAACCCATTTTCCCGACGAGACCCTACTGTTTTGTTTGTATTACCCACTTTTGTGGCTAGTAGATGGAATTTAACAAATGTAACAATTTCGGCTATTTCATATTTACTTGAAAACCCCAGACGCTATTATAATATCACTGGATTTCCTATCAAATGTTTTGGTTAGCATAAGGTAAAAACTTTTCCATGTTTATGTGTGGGAAGTCTTACGTGATACCTTTTCTTTTCAAAGGATTTTCTAAAGTTAACCAATCTTAAACCGTTTACTCACACCAGACCCCTGTCTGACCCGAGTGTTTATTTTCTGTTTTATTAAACTCTTGGGTACTCATATTCTATATGAGTAGTCAAGTGATTCAGGTTATCTCTTGACGAAATCTAAAGGAGCTTTGGAGCAGTAGGCTTTAGCGTGTAGATATATAGTTAGAGTTTCCGCTGTGTGTTATTCTGTATGGTTGTTCTTGTATTGTATATTAGACAGAAGTGATATAACTGTCTAAATTGAGACGTTTAGTTGTGTACTCTGATGTATATGATACTATGTATATGTTCTATATTATATTTAAATCGTTCCGCTGTGAGATTCTGATGTGTTGTTTTCTCTTTCTTTTCTTTCTTTTCTTCTTCTATCCCTTTCTTTCTTAAGTAGTGATGCGATTTTCCGAGAGTGGAAAGTCGGGTCGCTAAAATTGGTATCAGAGCATTAGGTTGAGTGAATACCTAGGCTCTGGAGTAGTGTCTATCTTGAGAGAGCGTACTTGTAATTTATATATATATATATATATATAACTACCTAATCGGTTGGGTTATCTGTTCGGATTTTCCAACATAGGTTATAAAGGTAGATAAGGTAGGAATGTGTGGAACACGACTACCACTAATGGAAGAGGTTTATATGTTATGGTTGGAGATGTGTTTGTCGAGATTGTAGACCTAATGCTGTCTCGAATAAGTTTTGTAGATTGGAGAAAGGATTTCTTTGAGTCCAAAGGAAGTATTTTCAAGAACCGGTGTATATTCTTGAAGTGTGAGGTTGATTTTCTCTCAAATGAGCAGGGATTTCCAAGAGTTGAGTTGTCCGTCGAGGAGAAGCAAGTGGTGGTATCTTGGAGACTTCAAGAAGAACAGCTGTGAGATGGGATGCAGTTTCCATAAATGGTTCTGAAGATGTTTCTTTTGGAGCCAGATTAAGATGGTATTGGAAGAGCATTGATGTCTACAGCATTGAAGATTCATATGTTTAGAGATTCTCAGGATCTCAAGTAAGGATATCTTATCTGTATTGAAGTAGGAGACTAAGGACAATGAGTTACCTCATTTCGGGCATGGTCTCATTTGTTTTCTTAAGAAGATAGATGGATGGTGATTGGTTTGGAGCCGAGTTTCTTTGAGGAGATGTCTACCGTCTCAAGTATTTTTGGCAAAATTGGGTGTTAGTTTTGTGTTTCAAGGAGCTTTTAGTTAAGGGTGATCTTTTGGCTTAGCAGTATCATTAAAGTGAAGTTTGGAAGTAGCAGCATGGATCTGTTTCTTCGATAATTCATCAATTTTTGGGATTCTACTATCGGCAGACCAGGCAAATAATGAAGGCTTATTCTTTTTTTTTGGAGGCTCAGCAGAGCGAGATATCTGTTGGAAGTGATCTATCAGTTTTTCAGGTAGATAAGCCATTCTGGAAAGATTTGTCTTGATAGGAAAAAGCTGTTCTAGTTGGAGCAGATAGTTATTTGGAATCTCAACTGAGTGGGATCGCAAAAGTGACTTGCGATTAGTTTGGAAATCTTGGAGTATTCTTGGTTTGAGATTGAGGCATCTCTCATGGAGGGAAAAGCTATGGAAGTAGTCGGAGGGTCTCCAGATGTTTTTGAGGGAGTCAGAAGTTGACTCGAATCGGAGATTGAGTTTTCTTATCGACTTGGATTAAGGGGTAATTTTGATGGTTCAACCATATAGTAGGATGACTCTTAGAGCAAGAAGAGATTGGTGAGGCAGCTTATGATTCTTGGGGTTGATCATCTTATTCTGAGTTAAGATTCTGTTGAGATGTTTTGACCAAGTGGAATGGTCACTGAGATTTTATGAATTGAATGAGCAGTGTATGAAGAAAGATTTTTGCTTATGTTCTTAGATAGCATTCTTATCTGCTCTAGATCGGAGTAGTGCAGCGGAAGCGAGTTAGCAATTATTCTACAATAGGAGCAACCGGGAGTTGCAGTAAAGAAATTTCTACAGGGAATTCATGTGTGAAGGAATTTTCTGAATTTGATAAGTATGGTTGTCAAGTGCAACTATTTGGCTATTCAGATATGAGATATAGGTTTGAAGTCCATTGATGCTTGTGGTATAGAGTTGTGTTTTTGGATTTCAGCAAATTATTTTTTTGAAAGCCATTTTGTTGAGTAGGATCTTGAGATTCTGTTTGAGTTGGTCCTATTGTTTCTTGAAGAAATCAGCAAGGGTTAGGCTGATCAGGAATATTGGAGGTGACTCGGTGTAACAACCCGATATTTTCAACCATTCGCATCCGCACATGTCGGACTTGAATTGCTCAAAATACCGCATTGTAAATAAAATTTGGCAAATCTCAGAATATACAGTAAATAAAATCACAGATCACAGACACAGAGTATTTAATAATGCAGC
The DNA here is from genome assembly GCA_030765085.1 of Allium cepa. Classification (NCBI taxonomy): domain Eukaryota; kingdom Viridiplantae; phylum Streptophyta; class Magnoliopsida; order Asparagales; family Amaryllidaceae; genus Allium; species Allium cepa. Next base: position 68,745,048 of record CM060930.1, on the reverse strand, counting down.
GGAAGTAAAAGAAATAGTAGTTCATGAAGCCACTATATAAATATATCAGAGTTAAATAAAATACAACAGACTAAATAAAGTACAACAGAACTCTTAAGATGATAACCAAGTACAAGCTGAATAGAACAACAGAACTGGAATAGATAAAACTAGATAAGCAGATAATCTCCAGCGATTCCAATCTCCAGAAAGTGGAATCCAAATCTGTGAATAACTCAGGCTGACCCGAGCGTAAATAAAAATACAAACACTCGAGTCAGGACAATATATACTTATATAATGTAAACCAACTCAAATGAACTGTAATAAGGTACAAGTAACTTAAAGGATGCCTGAGACCGCCCATCCTTTAAGGATCTGTTAAACTATTTACTATGTAGTAATATTTCGCTATTATAATAATGTCTACAGTAAAATAAACTTACTTTTAAATAGCGTTCCGGGCTACCCATATCACCCTTCACACATAATAGTCCCAGTGGTCCATCCAATATCATGCCATCTCCACTCCGGGTGACTGTCAGAGGATACCACACAGGCTACGGGAGAAAAACAAACTCGTAGTAAAGGCTCGGTATGGTAGGTGACACGGCACACAAGGCAATGCCAGGGTAGATATACCAATTACGCACACGGGCTGGTGGTAACGTAGTAGCCACATACGCCCACCTCGGAACACACTCCCAATCAAAATCGGAGGATGGCCATCTAATCAATCACAAGTAAGAGTATAGTATCGAAGGAATGTGTCCGATCGGAGGAATGACCTCACTTGGCCCATGATCGCTCCTGTTTTAGCCACCTTATGCCAACTCACGGGAGTTGGGTCCACGTAATATACCTCAAGAACGTCGCCACCATCCTACTTCATTCTGGAATCTCCACCGCGTACACGGTTGTCAAAGTGGTTTTCGGTATCGACAGAGAGTATGCCAGATATCCGATCCCGGTCTCTTTGCCAACCAATCGTTATTATAACCCGTAGTTATAACTTTTAAAATAATGTTTATACTTCAAAATAGGATAACATTTCAAATCCAAATCTTTGTCAAAATAATGATTAAATTAATTCCAAACCATTTTAAAACATCATATCTTTCCAAAAATTCTTGTCAAATCATTTTAATATATCAAAATATCATATCTTTTCAAAACCACATTTCAAATCATTTTAATATATCAAAATATCATATCATTTCAAAACCACATTTCAAATCATTTTAATATATCAAAATATCATATCATTTCAAAACCTCATTTCAATCATTTTAATATATCAAAAATATCATATCCATTTCAAGTCATTTCAATCATTTTAATATATCAAAAATATCATATCCATTTCAAGTCATTTCAATCATTTTAATATATCAAAAATATCATATCATTCCAAAACTTCATTTCAAATCATTTTAATAAACCAAAATATCATATCTTTTCAAAACCACATTCATTTCAAATCATTATTCATTTTATTCAATTTAAAATACCATTTCAATTTACATTTCCAAACAGTTTATATTTCAAAAATCATTTTAAATCATTAAAATGAAGTTATTATATTTAATAATTAAATTATTAAATTTCCAAAAATTTCAACTTCCAAAGTTCATTTATTCACTTAAGTTTATCAAAACAGTGAAAATTCACTTTTCGCAGCATTTAGAAAACGCTACGGAAAGTTACATTCAAAACAGTTCAATTTAACAAAAGACAGCATTTTTAAAAATGTTGTAATAGGGTTTACTTAATATTTCAAATAAACTTAGTTAAATTCAACAATTATAGCACTTAAAAAGATTGCTATAATAGCCTTTAATTCAATTTAGCTTTTTAGTTCATTATCATCAACTACATCATTTACAAATTGTAACGACCCAGAATTTTTAATAATTAAAATTTGAATATTTAATTAATTTTAAATATTAATGAGTGAATTTATAAGTCGAATAAATTTTTATTTGAATTATTGGATTTATTTGAATTATTAAATCGATAATTTAATACGTTAAATTATGGAAATAATTGAAAATATAGTTAAATATGATTGAAAATGATTTGTAAAATTTTATTTTATCATATGGAAGTTAGAACGATATTTTAGAACTTTTAAAATCGAATTAAAAGTTAATTTGTGAAAATTGAATATTTTAATATTAAAATCGACTAGTGAAAATAGCCAATTTTTGAACAGTCTCAGAATTGAACGAAACTAGTTTCATTGGATCCGTAATAGTTAGTTATTACCGGATTTCAAATTTCGTGTCAATCGGAGTTATCGTTTGATCGTGGCAGCTCGAAACGCATCGATTTATTTTTAATTTAAATTTGACGAGTGAAAATAGCCATTTTTCAAAAAGTCTCGGATTTCGACGAAACCAGTTTCATCGGATCCGTAATGTGATATTATTGTAAGATTTCAAATTTCAAGTCAATTGGATTTACCGTTTGTCTGATACGAATTAAAACGCCTAGAAAATCGCTTAAATCGGTTTAATTTAAATTGAGCGTTTGCAGCCATAACTCGCACATACTTCCGAATTAGCTTCCGAAACCTGTGCCATTGTGTCCGGAACGCGGGGTAAACCCTAGAAACGCTGGTTACGGCGCGTAAATCGGAGTTCGGAATTTCCGGATGAATAGTGTCGAACGAAACTCTATAAATAGCACCACTCTCTTCATAATTTGGTAAAAAATCATTCCAAACCCTAATTTCATAAGCACAGCCGCCGCCACCCCTGAACGGCCAGAATTTGCCAAACTTCTTTCCTCTAGATCTTCCAATCCATCAGCAATTAGATGAAGCTTCCAACTAGAAAGTTGTAGAGCACAACACGAACTAGAGATCCAACGGTTATGATCGAATTTGGAGCGACGATGGAGGAGAAAAGGAGGCCGTTCTCTTCAGGCCTGCGCACGAAATTCGAGGCTCATCATGAGGCCGAGCTCCACATGCTTCAGGCCGAGCATAGCTTAGGTCATGAGCTTCGAGATGAAGGTGGTTTGATCGAATTTCGTTGAGTAATCGCGATGCAAATGCTAACCCTAGTTGAATGGTTATGGGTTTGTGTGCGTGTATATCCTGTAGGAAGTAACGTGAATGAGGGGAGGAGAGAAAGATGCGCACGGGCCTGATGAAGGGGGGGGTTTGAAATCAACGGCCATGATCTTGCTAGGTTATAAATTTTATATTTATGTTGTTGATTTGTTTATATAAATTCGAGTAAATTTCAAAAATTCATAACTTTTTCATACGAGGTCGAAAAAATGCAAACTCAGTTGCGTTGGAATCGTATGGACGAACACTACGCGATAGAGTTGGTTTGGAGTCGTTTGGAGTTAGTGAGAATTTTGGGTAAAATTAAACGTGCGTTTAATTTTATTCGAAATAAAAGCTGAAACGGAATTTAAAATCAAGGTGAGAATTTCTCACTCAATCGAATCAGTTTCGATTTTATTTTTAAATAGTTAGATTTAAAATATTTGAATGCATGTTTAAATGTTGATTGATATCTATTGATTGTTAAAATAGACATTATACGCCGTTAGTAAGCGGATGTTACTTATTAAAAACATGTACCGCGAATATTTCATAAACAGTGAAATTGGTATTATATATAATATCAATATGTATATATTGGCATATGTATATATTGCAGTTGTTGATTCCCCGCATTTTTTAGCGGATGAGACCCTATTACGCCGTTATTAAGCGGATAATATTTAATAAGAACATATACCGCGATAATGTCGTACTGGAGCAAAATTGGTATTGTGCTAATGTTTGTGGATGCAGGAAAACAGGTGGGAGGGATCCAACTGGATTCCTCAACAGTTTTATTTGATTTCAGATATTTTGATATTTGATTGATTTTCATATTGATATATGATATCGTTGTTGTCGTGATTGACTATTTGGTGTGTAGCATCATTGGACCCAGATTTTGGGATTTTAAAATGATTTTTTAAAGTGATTTTTGAAAATATACTATATGTTTGGAATTGATTCATTTTAAATAAATAAACGTTAAAATTTTTAATGTTATAAAAATTATGGTTTTTGTGAAATATAGTTAAAAGCTGATTTTTGAGAAATAGGGGATTTATGATTTTATAAAATAGTTTAAATTGGATTTTTGAATATATTCTAAAAGTTTAAAAATAGGATTTATAAAATTTGATTATTTATAAATCAAAATGGTGAAACTATAAAGGAAATTTAAGACGTTTTAAAAGGATAATATAAATTGATTTATATTAAGAGATTTATAAATGGATATTTATAAATTGAAATATTGACATTATAAAACGAGTTTTTATAAGTGTTTGAATGAAGTGAAAATGAATTTCATAAATGAATGAAATTTATAGAATTATAAACTGTGAAGTTATAAATGAAATTTATAAATAGTAAGATTAATAAATTTGGTGAAATTATTTGAAGAATAGATTGGTTAAATAAATGGATCTTATAGATTATAAGATTCATAAATTGGAAAGTCTTTAAAAGAACGATTTTGTAAAATAATCGTTTTATAAGCATTTAACTTATAATGTGAACTTTTGGTTTATAATTGAGTTATAAATCGAATAGGTTAATAAAGGAGATTTATAAAGGAAGTAGTTATGAAATAAATAGAAATGGAATTTATAAACGTCGTTTTGTAAATTCGCAAATGACTTATTTTGATAAGTAAATTGTTGAAACCTATTAATGGAGTTATATTCACGTTTTTGAATAGTGAATAATCCTTTGAATTAAAATGTATAAAAGGATGAAATGTGTTAACGTAGTATATTCACGTTTTTGAATAGTGAATAAGATGTTAAAGAAATTGTTTTGAATATGATATTTGAAATAGAATTAAAACGATCTAACGATGTTTTAAATGTGTTGAGATTCGAAACCATAGATTTCAACATTTATTGTTGAAATAGACGTTTTCGAGAAATAAAAGGAGATGATGGACTATAACACTGTTGTTATAGTAAATGATTTCCGAAAGGAAATGTTTTTGTATAGTATTGGGATTTATATATCTATTTTAAATTCGAATCCCTATACTAGTGATTTTGGGTTGTCGTAACAATGTTTTACGCAACATTCGTTTTGGCCCAAATAAATATGTTTAAGAGAATGATTTCCTTAAAGAATGAAATATATACTTAATCTCGATTTAAGTATATTGAATATTTTCTAAGTGTTGAAAATAAATAAAATTTGTGAATAACTTATGAATAAATAAGTATGGAAATGTTTTTCCAATGTGAAATGAAACGTTTAGAGAATTTATCTTTTTGAAGATAAATTGAAAATGAATAATTGAAATCGAATATTCATTGATATTTTGGAACTATAAATTCACTAAGGAATTTATATGTGAAAGTGGAATTTGTTTAAAAATAAATATTGATTTATTTTTGAAGTGTTGAAATTATATATCTTATAAAGATATTTTGTGAAATAAATAATTTGGAAAATTATTTGGAATCTGGTGATGTGTGCATATCCAGTGATAGTTCAATAACCGACTATCAATATTTCCCTTTGAATGGGTATTTGATGTGATTTGTTTGAATGTGAATGCTACACTTATTTTTGAATAAGCGCTCACTATTCGGGTTAACCGGGAAAGGACCATGGGGTCGTATAACCCATTCCGAATATGTGATACGTCGTTATAATTGCATTGAAGATCGGTGTTAAAGACCCGGTAATTGCGAGAGCGATAGGATGACCTGTCGATTTACTCTGCACCGAGTTGCTCCGGTATAGAGTTCTCCATATGTGATGGTGAATCCGATCAGGATTGTGAATATCCGGATTGCAAGGACTTCTTTGTAAGTGCCTTCGGTTTTGTTCGAGCCCGGAACAGACTTGTATGGATTGTATATCTGACATTACAAGTTGAGATATAAAGCCGATTTCTTTCAAATATATTTCTGTTGGTGGCGAAGAATTTATTCTTTTAGCTTAACACCCTTCTCTGAGACGTACGAGCTCAGAGGTTATATAGTTGAAGTTATCAGCGATATATTCCCAATTTGGTAATGTGATATGCTGAGTGATGCTGAAATGATCATTGTGTTGATTATTGTGATAGGATCATTTATTTGATCGTCTATCTTAGTGATCATTGTGTTGATCATTTGTTGACCCAAAGCATGGCTTTTGTATAAAGTATGTTTTTGTGGACGTGACTTCGTCGAGCCTCACACCCCGGAAATGGTCAAAACAGGAAAGATGCGGCAAGGTTATGAGGGGTAGCACCCTTTAGGGTATGTACATTTCCTTCTGGATAGAGGTGGTATCATGGTATGGAGCCCAGATATTTAACCTATGTGGTTACTACGAATTTATTACTTTGTGGTTGTTGGCTATCGGGATCCCGTGAGAAAGGTCGTTTACGATCGGGGAATGGCGTGCTCGTGTTAGTAGTTACCCAGTTAGGGGTAACCCGGCCTTGTGTTGGCAGAGTTCCGGTTTGGTTCTCGGGGATGTCTTTCCAGAGGCATTCTCATGTGGCAATGGGAAGTTCCTTGGCCTGACCATTTGTTGGAAATCCAAAGAAACAATACGTGACTTGTACGGTATTAGTTGTAGAACCTGCTTCCTCAGGAAGTAGCTATAGTAGGCATAATATAATGGTACCTATGCTGGCTAAGATTTATATTCTACTTTCGAAATGAATTTTTCCTACACTATGCACTAATAATAATATGAAATGTTCTTTTAAATGCGTATCAAGCATGTTTGACTATCATAAGGAGAAATCTTCTCCAAGTCTGCGTTTGCATTGTGTGTGTGGCAGGAGGTCTTATGGTAGTCTCATTTTTAAAAGCATTGCGAATTGAATTTAAAAATATTCCTCTAATTTTGATTTTAAAGATAAATAAACTGTTTTGAGTTCTCACACCAGTCACATGACTGACTTGGAGTTTATTGTTTTCCTTCCTAAACTCTGGGTGCCCACCAATTTCCACACGGGCAGTCAAGAGTTAGGTTTATCAGGATATTCTGGATATTCTGGAGTTGCTGGAGGCAAGATGGATGGCATGGCGTATTACTTATATAGTATTTCTTTTTCCGCTGCACTGTTTGTTGTTGTATGATGTTGTACACTCTGATGATATGATATGATGTAATATAATGAAATGTAATGTAATAACTGATATAGTTCTTTGTTTAAAGATTATTCAATTATTATTATATGTTGTTCCGCTGCGAATTGTGAGATTCTGATGTTGTTCTGTTTTCTGTTCCGTCCTATTTTAAAATTCCGTTCTATTTTCTTCTATTTTTCTTTTTCCTCTATTCTCTTTTTCTATTCTATTTTCTAATTTTCTATCTTCTTTTCCCTATCTAAATTTTCTATCTTTTTCTTTTTCTTTTCTTAAATTCTTTTTAAAACCCATAACTATTCGGTTTTTCGGCAACGAAAAAATCGCGTACATTACATTTGGTATCAGAGCTTATGGTTAAGCGACAACCATGGTTCTGTTGGGTATTACTCATTAGAGATAGAGTCAGTAGTGCTCTAGAATGAATTTGAGTGTAATAATAGCTATGAGAGCGTATTTGTTAGTGAATATATAAAATTGTTTTATATTGTGATGATTGGTTTGTTGAGTGGTATATAGATTCTGGTTAATACGAGTAATTAACGTTGTTGATAGGGATCTCTAAACACTTGTACAGAACAATTCGACATAATATTGTTTTAAATTGGGTAAATGAAATAATTTTACCTTGATTATATTTTATATATAAAGGAATAATTTTTCAGAATTATTAAAGTGTATATAAGTTGAATAAGTTGTTTGAATAATCTAAATAAAAGAATAATTGTATAAGTAAAATGAATTATAAGAATTAAATTATAATTAAAGTGATTTACAATTGTGAAATAAAATTATATATATATAAGAAGTGAAACTATATGAATTTATTTATAAATGGGAATTTAAGTTAAGTAAAAACAAGTGATGTTTGTTAAATGGAATATAACTTAAGAGTTGTTGAATGAAGTTGATATTGGTATCGAAGTAAAGTAATAAAGTTAAGAGATAAATGTGAACTTAAGTTATGTAAATGAAATTCGATTTTGTAATAGAATTGAATGAATGGATTGAATGTTAATCAATTAAATGTGAATAGTTGATATGAAATAATGAATATAAGTGTTAATTCATTAAAATCTAATGTTATTAGAAAGTTGAATAATTGAATGAAAATCAATTAAATTAAACCAATTGTAAGCAAAGGATTTTGGTTGAAATTAATATACATTGTTTGGTTGATATATGATTGTTAGTTGATTGTATATAATTCATTAAGTGTTAATGAAATTGAAAGCTAAAGTAAATTGAATTCAAATTAGAAGTAAATAAATTTGAATTGAATTGAATTTGAATTGGAAGTGAACCAACTTGAATATGAATTAGTAAATATAAACTAATTGAGAATGAATGCTAATAAAATCCAATGTAAATAAATCAAATATGATTTAGAGTGAAAACCCATTTCATTGAATATTAATGAGAATATGAATGAATATTCATTGGTTATGGATGTTAGTTGGATGATAGTTGGTTGATGTTTGCATTTGTTGTTTGTTTACATTTGCTATGTTGGCATATATAGTAATTATGTTGCTATATGTTGTATTTTGAGATTATTATCATATATGCATGATTCTCATGTTGTTTGTTGAGTGATTAGTAGGTGCGGATCGCGTTTGCTTCGCATTTGGAGCTCGCTTTTGCGCTATATTAGCCGTGTATGCTAGCTAATAAAATATAAGGTACATATCTCGGATTACATATCGTACTTTTACACTTTTTTCCCTGCGGGATGCCTCATTACTTGATGAGATGTATATTTGTGATATATATACTGTCATTTTTTTTCCGGATCGAGCCGCGCAAAGGAGACTATGGCGAATTTTTCCGGAAATTTAAGGCGTTAGAAAAAATTTGAGAAAATTGGAAAGTTTTGAAAACTTAAACTTTGATTTTGGAATTGAAAGTTAAACAATAGTAGTTGTTTTTGAAAAGATAACTAAGTATGATTTGAAAACTTAGTAAGTTATTGTAAGGAATTTAACTATGAATTTTGGAAAGTTAATAAATTCTGTACTTTTCTTACTTGATAATTTCGAGGACGAAATTCTTTTAAGGGGGGAAGATTGTAACGACCCAGAATTTTTGATAATTAAAATTTGAATATTTAATTAATTTTAAATATTAATGAGTGAATTTATAAGTCGAATAAATTTTTATTTGAATTATTGGATTTATTTGAATTATTAAATCGATAATTTAATACGTTAAATTATGGAAATAATTGAAAATATAGTTAAATATGATTGAAAATGATTTGTAAAATTTTATTTTATCATATGGAAGTTAGAACGATATTTTAGAACTTTTAAAATCGAATTAAAAGTTAATTTGTGAAAATTGAATATTTTAATATTAAAATCGACTAGTGAAAATAGCCAATTTTTGAACAGTCTCAGAATTGAACGAAACCAGTTTCATTGGATCCGTAATAGTTAGTTATTACCGGATTTCAAATTTCGTGTCAATCGGAGTTATCGTTTGATCGTGGCAGCTCGAAACGCATCGATTTATTTTTAATTTAAATTTGACGAGTGAAAATAGCCATTTTTCAAAAAGTCTCGGATTTCGACGAAACCAGTTTCATCGGATCCGTAATGTGATATTATTGTAAGGTTTCAAATTTCAAGTCAATTGGATTCACCGTTTGTCTGATACGAATTAAAACGCCTAGAAAATCGCTTAAATCGGTTTAATTTAAATTGAGCGTTTGCAGCCATAACTCGCACATACTTCCGAATTAGCTTCCGAAACCTATTCCATTGTGTCCGGAACACGGGGTAAACCCTAGAAACGCTGGTTACGGCGCGTAAATCGGAGTTCGGAATTTCCGGATGAATAGTGTCGAACGAAACTCTATAAATAGCACCACTCTCTTCATAATTTGGTAAAAAATCATTCCAAACCCTAATTTCATAAGCACAGCCGCCACCCCCCCTGAACGGCCAGAATTTGCCAAACTTCTTTCCTCTAGATCTTCCAATCCATCAGCAATTAGATGAAGCTTCCAACTAGAAAGTTGTAGAGCACAACACGAACTAGAGATCCAACGGTTATGATCGAATTTGGAGCGACGATGGAGGAGAAAAGGAGGCCGTTCTCTTCAGGCCTGCGCACGAAATTCGAGGCTCATCATGAGGCCGAGCTCCACATGCTTCAGGCCGAGCATAGCTTAGGTCATGAGCTTCGAGATGAAGGTGGTTTGATCGAATTTCGTTGAGTAATCGCGATGCAAATGCTAACCCTAGTTGAATGGTTATGGGTTTGTGTGCGTGTATATCCTGTAGGAAGTAACGTGAATGAGGGGAGGAGAGAAAGATGCGCACAGGCCTGATGAAGGGGGGGGGGGTTTGAAATCAACGACCATGATCTTGATAGGTTATAAATTTTATATTTATGTTGTTGATTTGTTTATATAAATTCGAGTAAACTTCAAAAATTCATAACTTTTTCATACGAGGTCGAAAAAATGCAAACTCAGTTGCGTTGGAATCGTATGGACGAGCACTACGCGATGGAGTTGGTTTGGAGTCGTTTGGAGTTAGTGAGAATTTTGGGTAAAGTTAAACGTGTGTTTAATTTTATTCGAAATAAAAGCTGAAACGGAATTTAAAATCAAGGTGAGAATTTCTCACTCAATCGAATCAGTTTCGATTTTATTTTTAAATAGTTAGATTTAAAATATTTGAATGCATGTTTAAATGTTGATTGATATCTATTGATTGTTAAAATAGACATTATACGCCGTTAGTAAGCGGATGTTATTTATTAAAAACATATACCGCGAATATTTCATAAACAGTGAAATTGGTATTATATATAATATCAATATATATATATTGGCATATGTATATATTGCAGTTGTTGATTCCCCGCATTTTTTAGCGGATGAGACCCTATTACGCCGTTATTAAGCGGATAATATTTAATAAGAACATATACCGCGATAATTTCGTACTGGAGCGAAATTGGCATTGTGCTAATGTTTGTGGATGCAGGAAAACAGGTTGGAGGGATCCAACTGGATTCCTCAACAGTTTTATTTGATTTCAGATATTTTGATATTTGATTGATTTTCATATTGATATATGATATCGTTGTTGTCGTGATTGACTATTTGGTGTGTAGCATCATTGGACCCAGATTTTGGGATTTTAAAATGATTTTTTAAAGTGATTTTTGAAAATATACTATATGTTTGGAATTGATTCATTTTAAATAAATAAACGTTAAAATTTTTAATGTTATAAAAATTATGGTTTTTGTGAAATATAGTTAAAAGCTGATTTTTGAGAAATAGGGGATTTATGATTTTATAAAATAGTTTAAATTGGATTTTTGAATATATTCTAAAAGTTTAAAAATAGGATTTATAAAATTTGATTATTTTATAAATCAAAATGGTGAAACTATAAAGGAAATTTAAGACGTTTTAAAAGGATAATATAAATTGATTTATATTAAGAGATTTATAAATGGATATTTATAAATTGAAATATTGACATTATAAAACGAGTTTTTATAAGTGTTTGAATGAAGTGAAAATGAATTTCATAAATGAATGAAATTTATAGAATTATAAACTGTGAAGTTATAAATGAAATTTATAAATAGTAAGATTAATAAATTTGGTGAAATTATTTGAAGAATAGATTGGTTAAATAAATGGATCTTATAGATTATAAGATTCATAAATTGGAAAGTCTTTAAAAGAACGATTTTGTAAAATAATCGTTTTATAAGCATTTAACTTATAATGTGAACTTTTGGTTTATAATTGAGTTATAAATCGAATAGGTTAATAAAGGAGATTTATAAAGGAAGTAGTTATGAAATAAATAGAAATGGAATTTATAAACGTCGTTTTGTAAATTCGCAAATGACTTATTTTGATAAGTAAATTGTTGAAACCTATTAATGGAGTTATATTCACGTTTTTGAATAGTGAATAATCCTTTGAATTAAAATGTATAAAAGGATGAAATGTGTTAACGTAGTATATTCACGTTTTTGAATAGTGAATAAGATGTTAAAGAACTTGTTTTGAATATGATATTTGAAATAGAATTAAAACGATCTAACGATGTTTTAAATGTGTTGAGATTCGAAACCATAGATTTCAACATTTATTGTTGAAATAGACGTTTTCGAGAAATAAAAGGAGATGATGGACTATAACACTGTTGTTATAGTAAATGATTTCCGAAAGGAAATGTTTTTGTATAGTATTGGGATTTATACATCTATTTTAAATTCGAATCCCTATACTAGTGATTTTGGGTTGTCGTAACAATGTTTTACGCAACATTCGTTTTGGCCCAAATAAATATGTTTAAGAGAATGATTTCCTTAAAGAATGAAATATATACTTAATCTCGATTTAAGTATATTGAATATTTTCTAAGTGTTGAAAATAAATAAAATTTGTGAATAACTTATGAATAAATAAGTATGGAAATGTTTTTCCAATGTGAAATGAAACGTTTAGAGAATTTATCTTTTTGAAGATAAATTGAAAATGAATAATTGAAATCGAATATTCATTGATATTTTGGAATTATAAATTCACTAAGGAATTTATATGTGAAAGTGGAATTTGTTTAAAAATAAATATTGATTTATTTTTGAAGTGTTGAAATTATATATCTTATAAAGATATTTTGTGAAATAAATAATTTGGAAAATTATTTGGAATCTGGTGATGTGTGCATATCCAGTGATAGTTCAATAACCGACTATCAATATTTCCCTTTGAATGGGTATTTGATGTGATTTGTTTGAATGTGAATGCTACACTTATTTTTGAATAAGCGCTCACTATTCGGGTTAACCGGGAAAGGACCATGGGGTCGTATAACCCATTCTGAATATGTGATACGTCGTTATAATTGCATTGAAGATCGGTGTTGAAGACCCGGTATTTGCGAGAGCGATAGGATGACCTGTCGATTTACTCTGCACCGAGTTGCTCTGGTATAGAGTTCTCCATATGTGATGGTGAATCCGATCAGGATTGTGAATATCCGGATTGCAAGGACTTCTTTGTAAGTGCCTTCGGTTTTGTTCGAGCCCGGAACAGACTTGTATGGATTGTATGTCTGACATTACAAGTTGAGATATAAAGCCGATTTCTTTCAAATATATTTCTGTTGGTGGCGAAGAATTTATTCTTTTAGCTTAACACCCTTCTCTGAGACGTACGAGCTCAGAGGTTATATAGTTGAAGTTATCAGCGATATATTCCCAATTTGGTAATGTGATATGCTGAGTGATGCTGAAATGATCGTTGTGTTGATTATTGTGATAGGATCATTTATTTGATCGTATATCTTAGTGATCATTGTGTTGATAATTTGTTGACCCAAGGCATGGCTTTTGTATAAAGTATGTTTTTGTGGACGTGACTTCGTCGAGCCTCACACCCCGGAAATGGTCAAAACAGGAAAGATGCGGCAAGGTTATGAGGGGTAGCACCCTTTAGGGTATGTACATTTCCTTCTGGATAGAGGTGGTATCATGGTATGGAGCCCAGATATTTAACCTATGTGGTTACTACAAATTTATTACTTTGTGGTTGTTGGCTATCGGGATCCCGTGAGAAAGGTCGTTTACGATCGGGGAATGGCGTGCTCGTGTCAGTAGTTACCCAGTTAGGGGTAACCCGGCCTTGTGTTGGCAGAGTTCCGGTTTGGTTCTCGGGGATGTCTTTCCAGAGGCATTCTCATGTGGCAATGGGAAGTTCCTTGGCCTGACCATTTGTTGGAAATCCAAAGAAACAATACGTGACTTGTACGGTATTAGTTGTAGAACCTGCTTCCTCAGGAAGTAGCTATAGTAGGCATAATATAATGGTACCTATGCTGGCTAAGATTTATATTCTACTTTCGAAATGAATTTTTCCTACACTATGCACTAATAATAATATGAAATGTTCTTTTAAATGCGTATCAAGCATGTTTGACTATCATAAGGAGAAATCTTCTCCAAGTCTGCGTTTGCATTGTGTGTGTGGCAGGAGGTCTTATGGTAGTCTCATTTTTAAAAGCATTGCGAATTGAATTTAAAAATATTCCTCTAATTTTGATTTTAAAGATAAATAAACTGTTTTGAGTTCTCACACCAGTCACATGACTGACTTGGAGTTTATTGTTTTCCTTCCTAAACTCTGGGTGCCCACCAATTTCCACACGGACAGTCAAGAGTTAGGTTTATCAGGATATTCTGGATATTCTGGAGTTGCTGGAGGCAAGATGGATGGCATGGCGTATTACTTATATAGTATTTCTTTTTCCGCTGCACTGTTTGTTGTTGTATGATGTTGTACACTCTGATGATATGATATGATGTAATATAATGAAATGTAATGTAATAACTGATATAGTTCTTTGTTTAAAGATTATTCAATTATTATTATATGTTGTTCCGCTGCGAATTGTGAGATTCTGATGTTGTTCTGTTTTCTGTTCCGTCCTATTTTAAAATTCCGTTCTATTTTCTTCTATTTTTCTTTTTCCTCTATTCTCTTTTTCTATTCTATTTTCTAATTTTCTATCTTCTTTTCCCTATCTAAATTTTCTATCTTTTTCTTTTTCTTTTCTTAAATTCTTTTTAAAACCCATAACTATTCGGTTTTTCGGCAACGAAAAAATCGCGTACGTTACACAAATGCTGTAATATCATTTAAATTACAATTAATAGCATTTCAAAAATGCAGTTAATTAACTTCAAATATTCAATATAATTTCACAACCAATTATATTTTTATTTAAAACATTTTTAACTTATAAAATCATACATTTTCACATTTATAAACAACATTTAATTTTCCTTAAGTTCATGATTTTATAAAGTTAAATTTCCATTCAAAAATCAAGATTTAATAATAATTCACTTATTAAATTTCAACATTCAAATTTAAATTCATTAAATTAAATTTCAACTTAACATTTAAGTTTAAATTTCAAAATATAACTTAATTTCAATTTTATTCACTTAACTTAAAATTCACTTTTAAGCCAAATTCACAAATTCCCATTTGGTTATATTTCAAAATTTCAACTTAAATAATCATCCCTTTCATTTTTTAACTTTACTCAAAAAATCATTAATATATTATAAAATCATTTTAAATTCATTTTAAATTCAAATTATCATAAATTTATCATAATTTCATATTTAATTTAATTTCCAATTATAATTAAATCAAAATTTCCAAAATAACTTACATTTAAATTTTCTAACTTTTCCATAATTTATTTAACCTATAAATTTCCAAAAAAATCAATAATACTTTACAAAGATCATTTTTAATTATTTTTTAAATCAAAATATTATAATATTTACATTTCAAACATATTTTTAAAAATTTTAGAAAAATATATTTTAACTACGGGTTTGTATATAAGTTTCTAGCCTAGGTAAAGTGATACGGGTAATGTATCATTTCAACCCGTAATTTACAAAGAAAATCCGGGTTTTATCATTTCAAACCCGCAGTCCCAAGTAAATGAAATAAAATGAAAATCGCTCAGGCCTATCATTTCAGCCCATAACGATTTTCCCCTATTCTAAAGTCCGTTCGGGTATGTATCATTTCAACCCATAGTGATTCTAATCTAAAGGGAACTTGCAGTGTGATAAACTGATAAAAATAACAGAACAACATAATATAATAGTAACAGATGTTATAATAGGTGTTTAAGCATGGGTGAACATCATATAATCATAATATAGCATATGTAACATGATAATGCATTTTACAGATTCAAAAGGGGTCAATTTACTAGTTATATATGTACATATTGTCTGGTGAGGATAACTCACTTGTTTGAGCTGGAGACATAACAACGAATGCACGAATGATATCCCAACAAGAACGATAACACGACACAAAGATGAGTGGGAGAGCCAAAGTATCAATTCCCTTAGATACATTCAACAAAACAAGTATAACAACACATAAGTTTCAACACAAAATACCATTAAACAATGATAGAATTGGATGCATAAACAAATCCAAAGTGTTTGCACTTGCTTTCTACCACCTATGCTTCAGCTCCAGATCTGAAATGGCACGGCTAAAGGCATGGTTTGGATTTGGTCTGGGTTCCTAAAGGTCGGCCTAGCATGGGAAAATGATGGAGCAAAGTATGGTAGAGAGATAGGTGCATGAAACTAACACTACAATGCAACTACCATGAATCCTATGCAACATATGGGTTCGGCCACAAGCTAGCATGGTGCGGCCATCACTGTAGTGGGCTGTAAGATGGTGTGGCAGCGGGTTCCAGGTCATCCATGGATGGTGGAGGTGGAGTAGGTGGCGGCCAACGGGTGGTTGAAAGTGATGAAGGCATAGGTGATTGGCTATGGTGCATATAGGTGAAGTTTGTGTAGATATTGTTGGATTTGGTCACATGGGTGCATGGCCAGTGGCTTGGGGCTGTAGAGGAGGTGGTGGAGGCTGGCTCAGGTGGTGGTGGTGGTAGCCATGGTGAAGGAGGAGCAAGGGGCTGAGCTACAAGGGTGAGAAAGCAAGTGAAAACAACACAAACAAGTAGAAAAGCAATGGAAAAGAAAATGAATTTAACCAAACTCTTGGAGATGATGGAGGCTAAAATTTTCAGAGATGAGGAAGAAGAAATTTCGTGAAAAATAAAGAAAAAAAAATACGGCTGAAGATGGTATATGGAACGGCCCCAATTGAATGCATATGATGAAATTGAAAAGGCAGGGAGGTGAAAAGTCAAAGGTAAATGAAAGGTTTTAAACTCTTCATATTTCTCTAATTCTTTTTGTAATTTTAAATACATTTAAAATACTGATAAATAAAGATAAAATAAACACAGAAATAAATTAAACAAGTAAACAAAATAAATAAATATTAATTACATATAATTTAATTAATAAAACAGCAAAAATTGCAAACTAGTCTTGAAAATATGAAAAATAAATGCAATGAACTTTGGAAAATCTTTACGTACTTGTAAAAATATTTATAACAAAGATAATAACATAAACTAAAATGCATTCACAAATAAATATATAAATTTTAATTTAAATATAATTTAAATGAAGAAAATAGCAAAGAAAATAGAAACTAGGCTTTAAAAATAGAAAATAAATTCAATAAGCTTTGGAAAATTTCAAACATCTCTTTAAAAATATTTAAATGGTAAAAATATATGTAACATAACATATAATACAATTTATAATAAGATATGACAAATAAAAATTATCTATATAATTTAAAATAAACAATATTGTTAAATAAAACAATTTACACCCAATTTTGTCAAAGCATAACTTTCACATTATTATTCGGATTTCAACGAAACGAAAAGCATTGTTCTTGAAATTTTATTTACTTTCATAAAAAAAGGTAAAATTAAAATTTTAAAGCTTTTAAAATTTAAATTTAAAAGTCAAAGTTTGACCAGATTGACCAAAATTCACTTTTCTGGAAATATTCAATTTATGCATGATTGAAATTCAAATCCACATCAAAATCAACATTTGTATTTCAATTAACAAAATATATTCATTTTAATAAATAAAATAATTTTTTTTTAAAATTAGGAATTTAAATTAAAATAATTAAAATATACAATTACAATAATCAGAAAATATAGGGTTGTTACATTCGGAGCATCTGAAGAGTTGTGCAGTTAAGAACTGAGAAATTTTGGAATGTGTAGTTAGAATTTGGATATTGTTTTAGTTTTATCCAATCAAAGGAGATATAAGATTTGGTAAAACAGGAGAGCTAGCTCCATAAGTATTTTGAGTTTTCCTGTGTTCTCTAGAGATTAGATTTTGATCTACAAGATTGAATTGCCAGTTTGGATAGCTGGAATTCATTGTATTTCACATATCTCTGAGGAATATGTGTATGATTCTTCGAGTGATAGAATCAGCAGTTAAGAAGGAGTTGGTAGTTGAGCTGGTTTTGAGTTTAGTCTGATATTTTGTTCAGATTTGAAGAATCAGATGAGGGAGTTCTTGGTTTTAATAGTGTAGTTAGTTAAGATTCTGTAAAGCGAGTATTCCGGTATAGGCACCTGGAAACTCTGGATAATATTAGAAAGTTCTATTCAGAATTTTTCTAGATAGATAAAATTGTTTGTTTGAATGAGTTGCTATGATTGGTAGTGTATGATTGATTGTATGATTGCTAATTTAAATTTAAACTGTTTAGCTGGGTTATTAAATTATCCTTGCTTTTAAATTTCGGGGACGAAATTCTTTTAAGGGGGAAGGAATGCGACGACCCGGAATTTTGAGCAATATCAATTTAATGATCTTTGATAATAATTAAATTGATTTGATCATTTTATATTATAAATTGAGAGTTAAGATTTATTTTTAAGGCTGAAAATAACAATTTGTTAATATTTATTAATATTTTTCTTAACAATATATATAGGCAAGATTAATTCTTTTGAAAATTTATAATGATTTGATTTGGAAATATTTATTTTGGTAAATAGGAAGCTTTTTAATGTAATAAAACTTTATATTCAAATTGTAATATATATGAATGTATATATATTGTGAATTGATATTTGTTTCAAAATTTAATATGGAAATCAATAAATTTAATGTTAGAATGTTTCTATTTGAAATATGTATATATATTTGTATATATATTTGAAATAGGAAAATTATTAATTTAAATTTAATAAGAGTTTTCAAACTTAAATATATTTAGTTTTGAAATTTGAAATGATAATTTGATTTAATGTCTTTGAAATGATATTTGAAATTTAAATTTTAAATAATAGAGTTAATTTCTTATTTTATAAACATATATTTTAGCTTTTGTTTTTAATAAGATAAAATTGTTTTAAAAATTTATATAAGGAGTTAAACTAAGTTTCTCAATATATGAACAAATGGTAAAATTTAATTGATTAAAATACAAGTTATTTAAAAATGCCTATATGAATTTGTTTTTAAGATAATGAAAGCGTAAAGTTTATTATTTTTTATAAGATGGAAGCATTTTATAATTATCTAACATTACATAAATGCATGTATGTAGCTTAAATAGATTATTAATAAGGAAATAACATTTAAAATATTAATTAAGTATTAAAAACATTTGTTAAACATTAATTAAACTTTAAAATAACACTTGTAAGTATATTAAATTATGTAAGTTACATTTGTAAGAATATAAACCTTTAAAGAGACACATGTCATTCTTTTGTAAATATAATTCAAAATTTAACTTGTAAAACAAGAACAGGTTTTTCTTTCAGCTAAGATTTCTTTCTTCATTTCAATAATTACAATACAAAAACAAAGATCTGAAAAGGAAATGAAAACTGTAATCCATGAAATCAAAAGAAGATCAGGAAAAATGAATACAAATCTGGAAGTTCATATGAAATAAAATTTAGAATCAGATCTGGGAAAGAAATGGAACTTGAAACAAGAAATTTAAAAGCAGTTCAACATCAATACAAGATCTTTAAATGCAAGTAAAACTTCAACAAATCTGGAAAGTCAACATGCAGATGGAATTCAGAAGCATGCATATGAATTTTGAAAGCCTGGAAAGAATATGCAGTTCTGTATTCTCCCATCTAAGGTGAGTAAACACAATTTTAAAAACAGATTTAAATTTATAAAATGGATCTTGTTCTTGTGGAATCATGATGATTCATCTGGATTTTTGAATTTAAACTAATTGCATGTTTGAAATATAAAATGCTTGATGTCTGTGTAAATAAACAGTTCTGTGTGATATTTACAGGTAGCAAATATATTAAAATCAATAACTTCATATTGGATCCAAGTTAGCTTATGATTTATGAATAAGAGTCGTTTGAAATCATCTATCTTATCGTCTAAAAATGTTTGTAAGTTTTAAATTTGAAGAATTAGTTGTAAAATTTCAGATTTATAGTAAAATGTAAATTGGGTCAAAATTTGATGAATTCAATTTCAAATTTTGATTGCATGATTGAATTGCAAATGGAAAATTATGATTTTTAATACTTGAATCATAATTTTTAATGAGTTAATTAGTGAGCATTTTGGGATTTACTGATTTGGGGCTTTTGGCCAAATCACGGCAATCCACGGCGAATTAGACTTCGTCATTGATCATGAAGGTGGAGTATAGATTGTAGATCATCAGAAAAATTCTATTTGAATTTATTGTTGATCGAGTTGACCATGAATTGGGTTGGTAGGGTTTAGTTTGCTGTAGATGTCGATGATGTTTATTGGGGTGTTGCGTCATCGTATTGCTTTCGAAGGTTATCGCGAGCATTGCCGAAGGTTCAGGGGGATGTGGGGAAGCTACGGTGGTGGTAGCGTGGTCTCTGGTGAAGGGGATGGCCAGCGGTGGTCGAGTTCAATGGTGTGGGTTTCGAACAGTTTTGGGGATGAAGGCAAGTTTTCGATTCTTGATCGAACTTTTTTTTCTGGGTTTGGTTTGTTGATGTCGAAGTTGAAGTCGACTTGGGGATGACCGGAAAAGAGTTCGCCAGCGACCAATGGGGGTGTGCACGTTAATGTGCACGGATCTGTGTTTCGGGGGGGTTATGGGAAGAAGAGGTAGGGAGACTCGAAGATGGTCTCGGGAGTTTTTGGGTATTTCTCGAAGCAGGCTTAGGTAGGGGAAACTCGGGGTAGGCACGGGTTTTAGCAGGGTTTACTCGAATATTCAGATATTCAGGCTTTAGAACTTAATGTTAAGTTGTTAATTCAAAGAAAATTTGGTTTTAGGAATAAAGTTTTTTTTTAAATAAAGGTTAAACAGGTTTCGAAACTAAAATTGTTTCAAAGTTATGTTTTAAAAAAATTTATACATCTTAAATTATGGAAGTTTTAAAATAAGTGGATTTGAAATGAAGTTTGTATTAAACTTTTATAAATAAATTTGGAAAGGTTTTAAAGAACTAATAGTTTAATTTAAAATGTGTTTATTTATATATTGATTTCTAAAAAGTTATATTTTATTTAAATAAAGTATAATGATTAAGAATTTGATAATCAATTATAATAAAGATTTATATTGTGTAAATTAGAATTTTTATTTGTCTAAAGATAAATAATTGTGAGAAAAATTGTGATAATTCAATTATAATTTATAAATAAGTGATATTGATTAATATAAATGATTTAAGTAAGATAATGGTTTTCTTAATCAAGAATATTTATAATATAAGAAGTTAAGGAATCATTTAATTAAATTTAAATGATTAAGTTAAATAATTAATTAAGTAATTAATTAGTGATTAATTAAGATAATCACTTATTAGTTAATTTAATATAATTCCTTGGTGAAGTAATTAAGTGGTTAATTACTAACGGTAATTAAATAAAGATAATTACTTTATGAAAAGCAATTAAGTAAATGTGATTAAGAGTTAATCACTTTAGTTATTGATTAAAGAATTAATTAATAATTAGTTAAAGATTTAAATTATTTGATTAATGATTAATTAATAAAAGGATTAGGAGTAATTAATCAAGTTATTAATTACTTGTTAAAGTAATTAAGTAAGAAAGAAATTTAATTAATGAAGTAATCATTTATTAATGTAAATGATTAATTAATTATTAATTAATAATTTAAGAATAATTAATTTATAATTAAGTTTTAATTACTAAATGTAATTAAAGTAACTAATCAAAGGTGATTAATTAAAAGTAATTAATTAAATATGATTAATTGAAAGTAATTAATTGAGTATGATTAATTAAGAGTAATTAATCAAGTGTGATTAATTAAAAGTGATTAATCAGGTGTAATTAATTAAAGGTAATTAAGGAATAATTATTAGGATAATTAAAGAATAGTTAATCAAGTATGATTAATTTAGAAGGTAATTAAGAGGTAATTACTTAGTATAATTTGGAAATAATTAATCAGGATGATTAATTAATATGGTAATTAAGTAATAATTACTTAAAGTAATTAAGTGATAATTAATCAGGGAAGATTAATTGAAATGGATAATTAAGTGATGTTAATTAATTAATTTGTAATTAATTAATGAATAAGAAGTTGGATTGAAGATAATCCAAGTGTTTAAGTAAGGATTAATTTAATTTAAGGATTAATTAAATTAATCAGGTTTGAATCAAACTTGTTTATGAATGATAAATGATTGATGATATATATCATTGGATGAGTTAATGATATTGGTTGGTGTTGGATGTCATTGATTGATGGGTGATGATGTGAATATGCTATATCTGAATGTGATATATATGTTGCTTTGTGATATGTATAGATGCATGTGGTTATAGATGCTTATCTATCTATGTAATATGGTACATCCATTTATGTTAAGTGATATTTCTGAAATATCTATTGTTTAAATCCCTTAAGTATAACTTGGACATTAAAATGGCGTTTGGTTTCGGTGAGACCGGGATCGGGTTTCCATATTTGGATATCCGAAAAACACATCGATTCCAATTAAACGTTAGGTCGTTAATCCAAAAGGAGCGAGTGAAGACTCGAGGTGTAAGGGCTATACGTCAGTATAACTCTGTGGGTGATTCCGTAATGAGTTTGACGGAATAGTGCTTATAGATTCGAGATGGTGAATCAGAATGCAAGGGCTATGGTCGTTGACTCGGAGGGTGATTCCAAAACGAGTGCAACGAGATAGTGCCTTCGGTTTCGTTCGAACCCGGAACGAACTTGTATGGATTGAATGCTTTCAGCACATCGTCAGGCGGACGATGAGCATTCTAAGAGATGTGTCCTAGAAAGGTAATCGCAGCCTCAAGCCTCATCAACCGGGAATGGCTAAAACAGGGGAGGTGCAGCAAGGCTTCGTGGGTAGCTCCCACTGGAGAGCAAGATACATCCCTGTCTAGAAGTTCCGTTATATTTCGGCTGTGTGGGCAGTTGGTCTACAGCCAACTGCGGGGTGGTCTTGTTCGGGACTGTTCAGTAAGGAATGGTTCTGGCCTTGTGTTGCAGGGGAGTGGGAGTAATCCTCGGTACGATGATCTAGGCCACGTACTGCGACGGGCGGTACCCCAGTAGCCCTGCCATTGATGGAAACCCATTTTCCCTACGAGACCCTACGGTTTTGTTTGTATTACCCACTTTTGTGGCTAGTAGCTGGAATTTAATAGATGTAACAATTTCAGCTATTTCATATTTATTTGAAAACCCTAGACACTATTATAATATCACTGGATTTCCTATCAAATGTTTTGGTTAGCGTAAGGTAAAAACTTTTCCATGTTTATGTGTGGGAAGTCTTACGTGATACCTTTTCTTTTCAAAGGATTTTCTAAAGTTAAGCAATCTTAAACCGTTTACTCACACCAGACCCCTGTCTGACCCGAGTGTTTATTTTCTGTTTTATTAAACTCTTGGGTACTCATATTCTGTATGAGTAGTCAAGTGATTCAGGTTATCTCTTGACGAAATCTGGAGGAGTTTTGGAGCAGGAGGCTTCAGCGTGTAGATATATAGTTAGAGTTTCCGCTGTGTGTTATTCTATATGGTTGTTCTTGTATTGTATATTAGACAGAAGTGATATAACTGTCTAAATTGAGACGTTTAGTTGTGTACTCTGATGTATATGATACTATGTATATGTTCTATATTAGATTTAAATCATTCCGCTGTGAGATTCTGATGTGTTGTTTTCTCTTTCTTTTCTTTCTTTTCTTCTTCTATCCCTTTCCTTCTTAATTAGTAATGCGATTTTCCGGGAGTGGAAAGTCGGGTCGCTGCACTAGATGTCCCTTTTTATTTCGGCTTTGTGGGCAGTTGGTCTGGAGCCAACTGTGGGGTGGTCTTGTTCGGGACTGTTCAGTAAGGAATGGTCCCGGCCTTGTGTTGTAGGGGAGTTAGGGTGGTTCCTCGGTATGGTGATATAGGCCACGTACTGTGACGGGCGGTACCCCAGTAGCCCTGCCATTGATGGAAACCCATTTTCCCTACGAGACCCTACAGTTTTGTTTGTATTACCCACTTTTGTGGCTAGTAGCTGGAATTTAATGAATGTAACAATTTTGGCTGTTTCATATTTATTTGAAAACCCTAGAAACTATTATAATATCACTGGATTTCCTATCAAATATTTTGGTTAGCGTAAGGTAAAAACTTTTCCATGTTTATGTGTGGGAAGTCTTACGTGATACCTTTTCTTTTCAAAGGTTTTTCTAAAAGTTAAGCAATCCTAAACCGTTTACTCACACCAGACCCTTGTCTGACCTGGGTGTTTATTTTCTGTTTTATTAAACTCTTGGGTACTCATATTATGTATGAGTAGTCAAGTGATTCAGGTTATCCTTGACGAAATCTGGAGGAGATTTGGAGCAGGAGGCTTCAGCGTGTAGATATATAGTTAGAGTTTCCGCTGTGTCATCATTCTGTATAGTTGTTCTTGTATTATATTAGACAGAAATGTTATAACTGACTAAATTGAGATGTATAGTTGTGTACTCTGATGTATATGATACTAAATTTATGTTATATATTATATTTCATTCGTTCCGCTGTGAGATTCTGATGTGTTGTTTTCTCTTTCTTCTCTTTCTTTTCTTCTTCTATCCCTTTCTTTCTTAATTAGTGATGCGATATTCTGGTGATAGAAAGCCTAGGCGTCACAGTTGGTATCAGAGCGCTAGGTTGAGTGAATACCTAGGCTCTGGAGTGGTGTCTATCTTGAGAGAGCGTACTTCTAATTTATATATATATATATATATATATATATATATATATATATATATATATATCTACCTAATCTGTTGGGTTATCTGTCGGATTCTCCAACACAGGCTATAAAGGTAGATAAGGTAGGAGTGTGTGAAACACGACTACCACTAATGGAAGAGGTTTATATGTTGTGGTTGGAGGTGTTTATCGAGATTGTAGACCTAATACCATCTCGAATAAGTTTTGTAGATTTGTAAAAGGATTTCTTTGAGTCCAGAGGAAGTATTTTCATGAATTGGAGTATATTCTGGAAGTGTGAGGTTGATTTGCTCTAAAGTGGGCAAGAATTTCCAAGAGTTGAGTTGTCCGCTGAGCAGAAGCGAGTGATGGTATCTTGGTAGCTTCAGGAAGGAATAGATATATGGTGAGATGGAGTTTCCATAGATGGTTCTAAAGATGTTTCTTTTGGAGCCAGATTTAGATGGTGTTGGAAGAGTAATTGATGTCAATTGCTGGGGAGATTTGGATGTTTAGGAATTCTCTGGATCTCAATAAGGATGTCTTATCTTTACTGAAGTATGAGACTAAGGTCGCTGAGTTACCTCATTTTGGGCATGGTCTCATTTGTTTTCTTAAGAAATAAGTGGTTGGTGTTTTGTTAGAGCCGAGTTTCTTATGAAGATGTCGACTCGTCTCAAGGATTTTGGCAAAATTGGATGTTAGTTTTGTGTTTCAAGGAGCTTTTGGGTTAAGAATGATCTTTTGGCTTAGCTGTATCATTGAAGTAAAGTTTGGAAGCAGCAGCATGACCTATTTCTTCGACGATTCAGTAATATTTAGGATTCTACTATCGGCAGACCAGGCAGATGGTGAATGCTTATCCTTTTCTTTGGAAGGCTCAGCAGAGCGTGATATCTGTTGGAAGTAATCTATCAGTTTCTGGTAGATAAGCCATTCTAGAAAGATTTATCTTATTTAGGAAAAGTTGTTCTAGTTGGTGAAGAAGTTCTTTGGAATCAGAACTGAGTGGGATCGCAAAAGTGACTTGCGATTAGTTTGGGAATCTTTGAGTATTCTTTGGCTTAGGAATTGAGGCATCCCAAGTAGAGGTGAAAGCTATGGAAGTAGTCGGAGATTTTCTAGATGTTTTTGAGAAAATCAGGAGTTGACCTGAATCGGAGATTGAGTTTTCTTATCAATTTGTAATTAAGGAGTAATTTTGATGGTTCAACCTTGTAGTGGGATGACTCTTGGAGCGAGAAGAGTTTGGTGAGGCAGCTCAAGATTCATTGGATTGATCATCTTATTCTAAGTTGATATTCTGCTGGGATGTTTCATCAAGAGGAAGGGTCACTTAAATGTTATGGATTGGATGAACTGTGCATGGAGAAAGATTTTGCTTGTGTTCTTCGATAGCATTCTTATCTGCTCTAGATCAGAGTTATGCAGCGGAAGCCAGTTGGCAGTTATTCTAGTATGGCGCAACCCGATGTTGCAGTAGATGATTTCTATTGGAAATTCAAGTATGAAGGAATTTTCTGGATTTGGAAGGTAAGGTTGTCAAGAGAAACTGTTTGGCTATTCAGATATGAGATATAGGTTTGAAGTCCATTGATGCTTGTAGAATAGAGTTGTATTCTGGATTTCAGCAAATTATTTTTGGAAAGCCATTATGATTGAGTTGGACCTGGAGATTTGGTTTGATTTTGGTCCAGTCTGTTGTATGAAGCAATCAGCAAGGGTTGGGCTAGTCAGGAATATTGAAGGTGACTCAAGAGCATCGGAAGAGTTATGCAGTTAGAATTGAGAAATTTGGATTGTGCAGTTAGAGTTTGGATATTGACTTGGTTTTATCCGATCAAAGGAGATATAAGATTTTGTAAAACTGGAAAGTTAGCTATGAAGGTATTTTGAGTCTTTTTGTGTTCTCCAGAGATTAGATTTTGATCTACATGATTGAATTGCCAGTTTGGATAGCTGGAATTCATTGTATTTCACATATCTCTGAGGAATATGTGTATGATTCTTTGAGTGATAGAATTAGCAGCTCAGAAGGGATCTGGTAGTTGAGCTGATTTTGAGTTTAGTCTGATATCTTGTTCAGATTTGTAGGATCAGATGAGGGAGTTCTTGGTTTTAATAATATAGTTACTTAAGGTTCTGTAGAGCGAGTATTCCAGTATAGGTATCTGGAAACTCTAGATAATATTAGGAGATTCTATTCAGAATTTTGTCTGAATAGATAAAATTGTTTGTTTGAATTGGTTGCTATGATTGATTGTATGATTGCTAATTTAAATTTAAATTCTTTAGCTAGGTTATTAAATTATCTTTGCTTTTAAATTTCGGGGACGAAATTCTTTTAAGGGGGAGGAATGTAACGACTCGGAATTTTGAGCAATATCAATTTAATAATCTTTGATAATAATTAAATTGATTTGATCATTTATATTATAAATTGACAAGTTAAAATTATTTCAAAGGCTGAAAATAATAATTTGTTAATATCTATTAATATTTTTCTTTGCAATATAAATAAGCAAGATCAATTCTTTTGAAGTTTATAATAATTTGATTTGGAAATATTTGTTTTGGTTAATAAGAAGTTTTTAATGTAATAAAACTTTATATTCAAATTGTAATATATATAAATGTATATATTGTGATTTGAGATTTGTTTTAAAATTTAATATGGAAATTAACAAATTTAATGTTAGAATGTTTCTATTTGAAATGTGTATATATATTATATATATATTTGAAATAGGAGAATTATTAATTTAAATTTAACAAGAGTTTTTCAAACTTTAATATATATAGTTTTGAAATTTGAAATGTTAATTTAATTAATATTTTTGATATGATATTTGAAATTTAAATTTTTAAATAACAAAGCTAATTTCTTATTATTATAAACATATAGTTTAACTTGAGTTAGATAAGATTTAAATTTAAATTTTCATTTGCTTACTATCTTTTCATTTTAATTTTAAATAAGATAATTTTTTTTAAATCATAAGAGTTAAAATAAATTTAATTAAAAGCATATATAATTTATAAATTAACATGAAGTCACTTTTATATTTATCTAAAAGCTTGTTTTTAAAAGATAAGTATGCACATTTTATGATTATATAAATATTACACAAATACTTATATATAGCTTAAGGAGATTATTAAAAAAACATTTAAAAACATTTGTTAAACATTGATTAAACATTAAAATAACACTTTTAAGGGTATTTGGCTTATTAAAAGACATTTGTAAGAATATAAACATATAAGGGACAAGTGGCAATTCTATTGATAACTTAATTTAAAATTTAAAATTTGTAAAATATGAAAAAGGAATTTACTCTTAAATTTCAGCTAAGAAATTACTTTCTTCTTTCAAAAAAAAAATGCAAAAACAAAGATCAGGAAAATGAATACAAATCTGAAAGATGGAAGAGAAAAGATAAAGGGAAAATCTGTTTGGAAAAATTCAATCAAATCCAAGATTTTCAAATGCAGCAGCAAGATTTAAATCAACATGCAATTCAGATACATCAAGCAATGCAGACAAGAAAACTAAACATTCAACATGCATTCTGGAAATTAATCATCAATTCAACATGCAAGATAAATTGAAAGCCTGGAAAGCTATTCTGTCTTCTACAAAATTCAAGGTGAGTAAATAATTTTTTTAAAAACAGTTTGAACATTGGATTCAACTTGTTTCTATGATTGAGTAACATGATGTTGATGGAATATTTGATTTAAATTTGAATGCATGTTTGGATTTGGGTATATTTGTTTTGCCTGTGAAGTATACTTGTGTTCTGTGTAATATAACAGGCTCCAACTTCTTAATTAAATCAATAATTCCATATTGGATTCGTACTGACTTTTGATATGTAAGTAGAAGATGTTCAAAATCAAGTAGTCCATCATCTAAAAATGGTTATAGGTTTTAAAAATGTATTATTAGCTTGAATTTTTAAAATTTACAGTAAAATCTTATTATGGGTCAAAAATTAATCGAATCAATTTTGGATTTGAATTATATAATTGAATTCCTAATGCAAAATCATGATTTTTGAGATTAGTATCATGATTTTTAGATTTGAAATTTGAGAGAATTTTGGGATTTACTGATTTGGGGTTTTTGGCCAAATCACGGCAAACGGCGGCAAATTGGCCGACATGGGTGAACTCGAAGGTGGAGGGGGCTACAGGGATCATGCGAAAAATACTTCGAGAATTTTTAATAAATTGTGATGATTGTAATTTGAGGAGGTAGGGTTTAACACCTGTAGATATCACCATTGTTCTGTTGGAATTCTCGGCGTCGTTAGGCAACCGGAGGGAACCGCATGCATTGCGGTGGTATCAGGGCACTGTGTTGAAGCTTCAGTTAAGGTGGTCAGGCATTACGTGTAGGGGATGGTCGGCGGTGAGCAAATTTCTGGTTACCGTGTTTCGAGTTGATGGGTTCGAGTGTTGAATTTTCGATTGTCGATTGAATTTGATTTTCTGGTTTGATCGTTGTGATGTTGGGGTTGATCGTGACTTGTTGGAGGCCGGCGTAGGATGCGCCGTTGAACAACGGCGATGTGAACGTTAATGTGCACAGATCTGTGTTTCAGTGGTAGGTTGGGGATGATGACGGGTAGAAGCTCGAAGCTGGTCTCGGGAGTTTTAGGTTATTTCTCGAAGCAGGCTTGGGTAGGGGAAACTCGGAGTTAACGTGTGTTTTACTCGGGGTTGACGCGAGTTTATGGAGAGGGTTGCTCGGGTTTTAGTGGGGTTTACTTGGGTATTAGGTATTCAGGCTTTAGAGCTAGATGTTTAAGTTGTTAATACAAAGGAAATTTGATTTTAGAAATTAAGTTTTTAAAACAAAGGTTAAACAAGTTTCAAAACTAAATTTGTTTCAAAGTTATGTTTTAAACAAGTTTATATATCATAAAATATGGAAGTTTTAAAATAAAATAAGTGGATTTTGAAATAAAGTTGTATTAAACTTTAATAAATAAATTTGGAAAGGTTTTAAAGATTTAAAAGTTTAATTTAAAATGTGTTTATTTATAAATTGATTTCTAAAAGGTTATATTTTATTTTAAATAAATTATAATGATTATGAATTTGATAATCAACTATAATAAAGATTTATATTATGTAAATTAGAATTTTATTTATATAAAGATAAATAATTGTGGGAATAATTGTGATAATTCAATTATAATTTATAAATAAGTGTTGTTGATTAATATAAATGATTTAATTAAGATGATGTTTTCTTAATCAAGAATCTTTATAATATAAAAAGTTAAGAATCATTTAAATAAAATTTAAATGATCAAGTTAAATAATTAATTAAGTAATTAATTTGTGATTAATTAAAGATAATCACTTTGGAGTTGATTAAGTATAATTTCTTGGTGAAGTAATTAAGTAGTTAAGTGGTTAATTACTAAAGGTAATCAAATAAAGGATAATTACTTTATGAAAGTAATTAAGTAGATGTGATTAAGGGTTAATCACTTGGGTTATTAATTAATGAATTTATTTAATAATTAGTTAAAGTTTTAAATTATTTAATTAATGGTTAATTAAAGGATTAAAAGTAATTAATTAAACGATTAACTACTTGTTAAAGTAATTAAGTAAGTTAGAATTTTAATTAATGAAGTAATCATTAATTAATGAAAATAATTGATTAATTATTAATTAATAATTTAAGAATAATTAATTTATAATTTAGTTTTAATTACTAAATGTAATTAAAGTAATTAATCAAAGGAGATTAATTAAAAGTAATTAATTAAATGTGATTAATTAAAAGTAACTAATCAAGTAGTTTTAATTAAAAGAAACTAATCAAGTGTGATTAATTAAAAGTAATTAATCAGGTATGATTAAAGGATAATTAAGGAATAATTATCAGGATAGTTAAAGAATAGTTAATCAAGTATGATTAATTTTAAAAGAGGTAATTAAGAGGTAAATACTTAGTATTATTTGGAAGTAATTAATCAGGATGATTAATTAATATGGTAATTAAGTAATAATTACTTAAAGCAATTTAAATGATAATTAATCAAGGAAGATTAATTGAAGTGAATAATTAAGTGATGTTAGTTAATTAGTTAATTTGTAATTAATTAATGAATAAGAAGTTGGATTGAAGATAAATCCAAGTGATTAAGTAAGGATCAATTTAATTAAGGATAATTAAATTATTTAAGTTGGATCAACCTTGTGTATGAGTGATTACTGATTGGTTGATATATCATTGAATGAGTTAATGATATTGGATGTTATTGGATGTCATTGGTTGATATGTGATGATGTGAATATGTTATATCTAAGATGTGATTTATATGCTGCTTTGTGATATGTATGGATGCATGTGATAATAGATGATTATCTATCTGTGTTGTGAATCATTCATTTATGTTAAGTGATATTTTTTTAAGTATATTATTTAAATCCCTTAAGTACAACTTGGACAATAAAATAGCGTTTGGTTTCGATGAGACCGGGATCCGGTTTCCATATTTGGATATCCGAAAACCACATCGTTTCCAATTAAACGTTAGGTCGTTAATCCAAAAGGAGCGAGTGAAGACTCGAGGTGTAAGGGCTATACGTCAGTATAACTCTGTGGGTGATTCCGTAATGAGTTTGACGGAATAGTGCTTATAGATTCGAGATGATTCATAGTGCAAGGGCAATGGTCGTTGACCCTGAGGGTGATTCCAAAATGAGTGCAACGAGATAGTGCCTTCGGTTTCGTTCGACCCCGGAACGAACTTGTATGGATTGAATGTTTTCAGAACATCGTCAGGCGGACGATGAGCATTCTAAGATAATTGATCCTATAAATGTAATCGCAGCCTCAAGCCTCATCAACCGGGAATGGCTAAAACAGGGGAGGTGCAGCAAGGCTTCGTGGGTCGCTCCCACTGGAGAGCAAGATACATCCCTGTCTAGATGTCCCTTTTTATTTCGGCTTTGTGGGCAGTTGGTCTGCAGCCAACTGTGGGGTGGTCTTGTTCGGGACTGTTCAGTAAGGAATGGTCCCGGCCTTGTGTTGCAGGGGAGTTAGGGTGGCTCCTCGGTACGGTGATCTAGGCCACGTACCGTGACAGGCGGTACCCCAGTAGCCCTGCCATTGATGGAAACCCATTTTCCCTACGAGACCCTACGGTTTTGTTTTTATTACCCACTTTTGTGGCTAGTAGCTGGAATTTAATGAATGTAACAATTTTGGCTATTTCATATTTATTTGAAAACCCTAGACACTATTATAATATCACTGGATTTCCTATCAAGTGTTTTGGTTAGCGTAAGGTAAAAACTTTTCCATGTTTATATGTGGGAAGTCTTACGTGATACCTTTTCTTTTCAAAGGTTTTTCTAAAAGTTAAGCAATCCTAAACCGTTTACTCACACCAGACCCCTGTCTGACCCGGGTGTTTATTTTCCGTTTTATTAAACTCTTGGGTACTCATACTGAGTAGTCAAGTGATTCAGGTTATCCTTGACGAAATCTGGAGGAGATTTGGAGCAGGAGGCTTCAGCGTGTAGATATATAGTTAGCGTTTCCGCTCTGTCATCATTCTGTATAGTTATTCTTGTATTATATTAGACAGAAATGTTATAACTGTCTAAATTGAGATGTATAGTTGTGTATCTGATGTATATGATACTAAATTTATGTTATATATTATATTTCATTCGTTCCGCTGTGAGATTCTGATGTGTTGTTTTCTCTTTCTTCTCTTTCTTTTCTTCTTCTATCCCTTTCTTTCTTAATTAGTGATGCGATTTTCTGGTGATAGAAAGTCGGGTCGCTACACAATTGTTCTAAAAATTTCCCATAAAACAAATACCACTAAATAATTATTTAAAACATTTATACTTACATACATACATACATACACACACACACACACACACACACAGATATATATAATTTGAAAAGAATAAATAAAGAAGTTGAATTAAAATAGGAAAGTTCAAAAGCTCATTTGTAGAATAAAATATCACAAAAACCCCAAAAGATCTAATTCAAATCATTTTCCAAATCGAATATGATTTCAAAGTCAAACATCACTTGGCTGTATTTGCAAAATACCATATTGAGGCCAATAGTTTCCATAGCTCTTAACAAATGTCGTTACTTCCCCTTTTCGCTAAAAAGGTTTAACTTTTCACAAGGTCAGTGTCACATCCAATATGGCCATATAGTCAAATTTCAGCATTTAACAATTTATTTAACACGAATATAACAGAAATAAAACAACAAAAATATAACCGAGAATTAATAATCACACTTTTGAGAAATCCAGAGTTCTTTTCAAAATTTTCTGTATTTCAATTTTAAATAGTAACTGCTTTTCAAAGTGGATATTTTAACCAATTAGCCAGTAATTCAACCAAGCACAAAAAGTAAAACTGCTGATTTATCCAAAGACCGAGTTTAACTCACTGAAATTCCAATTGGCATCATCTGATTTTGGACCTAAATTTCCACTAGCTCTAATTTCAACCAAACCAATTCCACTGCATAGTTTACTTCATTAGGAGTCCAATGCGACTAACAACGCTCGATTTGGACAATGTATGAGGAAGATAGAATTTTTGTAAGATTTTCTATTTTAAATAATATAATTACTTTTGCTAATTATGATTTCAAAATTAATTACCCTTCCCTCCAAACTCAAATCCTTCTTCCTACACATGTGATGAACAAACCTATGGCCTCAAACCTTCTCTCCTGCATTCCTCCTTCGTTTCTCTACTAAATCGCTAATTGGAAGTTGCTACGAACTCTACTACCTCTTCTCTCTCCATCCATAAACAATTCAAACCTTCTGCCCCACCATAGACGAATGCGAAATAGCCAGTCCCTACCAAGCATTTTAGGTTGCATTTCGTATGAGAGAGCCACACACCTCCATTCTTTAGCCAACGATGCTCCTTCCTTCCATGAACCTGCATCTGGCCTCCAATTCGCTGAACTCCACTTCAATAACCAAGTAATCAAAACCCTAGTTCTATATCCATGCATGACATTCACTATCGCATCCCCCATTCGCCACCGAACATAACCAAATTCAAATATGATGTAGATCACTCCAAAATAAGCTCAGAGATCAAAGCTTTTAAATTTTTTTATAATCGTTTGATTTTTTTAATTTTGAAGGAAGTTGATCAATTTTCTTTGTTTTTTTTAATTTTGAAGTTTATAGGAAGTGATGAATGAAAATGTATAAAAACAAAAGAAATCAAGTGTGTTCAATAAGCTAAGTGTTTGTTCTAGTTTATATTCTAATCTCCAGCATCTAGCCGCATAGATTTTCATTCGCGTATAGGCATTGAACGATAAAAAAATTACGGTGATGCTCAGAACAGTGACATGACCCCAAAAAATAATAATATACACTGGTTATTCGATTCTATACAATCATAAAAACACAATCTAATTTGCTAATAAATCATCAGCTGAAAACTTAAATATTATTAAAACTAAAAGTTATGGAAAAATCAAATAAATTAAATCAAAAATACATCAATAAAAGTCGAGTCGTAAATACAAAAATAAATTTTCTAATTATTTGTTCGAATGATTTATTATTGCAAATTAATTTACAAATGAATTCACCATTATTATTTACCTCATTAAAAGAAGTTAAATAAGACTACTAAACCAATATAATTAATATTCAATTCAACGTTTAATACTTAAATCACTATTCAAATATTAAATTCACAAATTCAAATATTTCAAATAATCTCTGTAATTCAATTCCAGTTTTAAACCTTTAGAACTAATTATTTCAATATTTAAAGTTAATTAAATTTCAAAATCAAACTACAAAATTCCGGGTAGTTACATTCTTGCCCCTTAAAGGAATTTGTCCATGAAATTCCAAAGGTAAGAAAAATGCCTCTAGCCCTTACACTTTTCAAAACCAACTAGTTGAAATGGGTTATTAAATCCTCTAAGTCTCTTAAAGTTACAGAAAATTTCAGCAGCATCTCCTTTGTGCGGATCGATCGTCAAAACTACAAATCATCGCTATGAGCCCAAACCAACGAAAGAAAAGCCAAGCGGCCTCCTATATCTAGGGCATAAAATGATCAAACCAAACCAAAATATAAACGCGTACCTATTAGTCGAGCTACCAACTCTGCTCATAAAACTAAAAGCATCAGTCTAGACTTTGTTTCCATGATCCTACATCTTATTACAGGGAATATCCAACTATATATATTTTATATCCATACAATTTGCAATTTCTAATGTCAACAGGTTATAATCATACTAAAATTTATACAATGTACATATACCATTCATATGCAAGATCTAATCTGGTCGCCCACTCGATCACACAATTTCACTTTCAAACTAGTATCATTCACTCGACTTCCCTTATGCAGACTCCGATCTGATTACTTGATTAGAAACCTCCATCCTCTTCACATAGATATAAACTATGATAGAAATCTTTAGAATAAAATTAGAAATCCGTATCAAGTGTTCGCCTAAAGAATCGAGTGAAAAATTCCAACTTGGACAAGTATAAATCACCAAAAATTCCATTCATTTTAATAAATAAAAATACAAACAACGTCTCAAAATGAGATGCACAAACCAGGCTATTCAAATGGATAAGATATATGAGTCTATAATATCTCTAAACTGGAAGTTTTTGAATTTAAGCATCCGGTTTTTATTTCAAATCATTTTGAAATAATAATAATAATAATGTATTATATTTCTCCTTTGTATATTTCAAAATATACTTTGGAATTTTTAAAGCAAAACTTGTTTTACCAAACAATTCTATAATCATTTTTTATTAGAGTAGCAATCCATCACTTAGAAACACGAAAATGAACACCGATGATGGTGCAGTCATGATGAGAAGTATTTTCCAGTTACCAAAGTGAGTTCGGTGCTTATTATCTCAATTAAAACCCCTTTG
Source organism: Allium cepa (assembly GCA_030765085.1). Classification (NCBI taxonomy): domain Eukaryota; kingdom Viridiplantae; phylum Streptophyta; class Magnoliopsida; order Asparagales; family Amaryllidaceae; genus Allium; species Allium cepa. The sequence goes on along the minus strand of CM060930.1, from coordinate 68,709,294 downwards.
TGAATATCTTTATTCATTATTACTTTCAAAATAATACCATTATTTTTTCTCCAAAACCTTGAAAAATAATTTCCTTAAACATCGGGATACAAGTTCTTCAATTCTTAGTTTAAATCCATTACTAATAACCATACTTATAAACTATACTTATATAATTTCACTTTTCTCATATAAAACATTTCACAAATGTTTACCTTTGTATGGTTTTTAGAAACAACTTCATTAAAATTAAAATTTTAATCCTACTCTTATCACTGAACACCTTATAGTCAAATCATGAACTTGAATCCACAAGGTCCTGGTATCCAATTCAACCAAAAAAAAAATGCTCATAAAATACCTGAGCATAAATAATAAACAATAAATGATAAAAATCTAATATTATCATCCTCTAACAACCCAACACACCATACGTAACTATATTAATTTTCGAAAACTATCCTTTACATACATAAAATATAATCTAGGTGAAGTTATTTCATTTACCTGATTTTCCAAACAATTTGCCTTGTCTAATAGTTTAAAAACATCTATCGATATAGTTGTTCCTTCTGTACCGATCAGAATTCATAAAAAACTCAACCGATAAATCAACACGATATAAAACATTTTTGTAACACTATCAAATACGTGTTTATATGTAATATACTCAAACTCATCCTTGGTCTAACTTATCCTACCTCAAAATGAATTAACCCCAACAAATCTTGGGTGTTCGTTAAACCTAAGCTCTGATATCACATTGTAACAACCTACCCTTTCGACCCTCAAAAGTCGACACTACTATATTCAAGTGCCGAGATCCAAGTGCTACAAATACAGATTGTTGGGGGAAAAAAGAGAAGGGACAGTATAGAATCTCGCATCGTGATGAGAAATATATAATATACTATAGATATTTATAAAATAAAAACTATAATATACTTACATCAAATAATAGTAACTAGTGTCATCAGCATGGACAATTATAACAACCTATCCTTACAATTGCTAATAAACATAAACAACCAGTGTAGCAGAATTAAAATATACTTATATATATCTTGGAAGCATCCAGCTTTTCTCCTGAAGCTCTAAATTAAGCATCCATAATTGAATATGTAAATATGCTCGGCCATTGTTGGTTCAGAGAGATCGGGACTAGATATATTATCCGGTAACTACTTCAAATCGACACAAGCGTTTCAAATCCGAATACCTTGAAGATAATAAAAGATGGAGCTCTTTAAAGTGCAAAGGCTATTTGCTACTAATCCCGAAGGTATTTTCAAAATGGATGTAGTAGAAGTAATGCCTTCAGTTTGTTCATAACCTGAATAGATAGTATGGATGAATGTTGCCACTACATTGCCGCTTGGAGGGCAGAGTTAGCATTCCAAGTGGGGTGGCTATATTAAAAAGTAAAACGTAGCCTCAAGCCTCATCAACCGAGAATAAAAAAAGCAAAGTATATGTAGCAGGGTTAAGTACGTTACTTCCATTTGAGTGTTGTCATCACCTTTCTAAATATATTCATTTATGGATTTGGTTTTGCATGAGGGTTCTTAGAAAGATTGCAAAAGCAACAGGGGTGATGAAATATTTCGTACTATCTAGTAAGGGGTAGGTCGGTCCTACGTTGGCAGGGAGTCCATATGTGGCTCTCGATACATTTTCTAGAGGAGTACTGTGGCAGGCTGTACCATTAAAACATCCCACACCCCTTAGTATACCCAAAATGGACATGCTAAAAGGCATGGAACGTTATTGGAAGAACTAAAACTAGTAGAGACTAAGATTCACAAGACAAAATAGGTAGATAATAATACAGCGGAAGTAACTATAAGTGATTTTAAAAATTAATACTTCATAAATACTTCAGATGTGATAACCAGGATTTTGGTCATCTAATAATTGGATAATTATCTGATTTTTATTTGGATAAATAAATAAATGGAAATCTAAAGAATATCTGGATGTGTATATAAATGAATTTGAATCTATAAATTTAAATATTTGGAAATGATAATCTTGTAGGAAATTAACATACATATAGATTCAGGCAAACTTTATAATGTTAGAAAATTCAAATATATACATACAAGTATATAAGAGTGTGTGTGTGTGTGTATACGTATGTATATATATGTATGTATATGTACATTAATTAGGAGGCATTGTTTTGAATTCAATAATTTTCAAAGGGTAATTAAAGTTAAATTCTATTTAAAAATATTGAAACCGGTTTCAAGAGCTATTTAAAATATACAACACATATGTAAATATAAAATAAATAATCTATAAACAAATAAGAACTAAGTAGGGATTCAAATATAAATTATAAATAAATTAGAGGCAAGGTTTTAGACATAAAATACATAGTTAAGACATTTGACAAACAATAGTATCATACACGTAACTAGTGTTAATAAAATTAAACAAGTGGCAACTAACTTCTCTTTAAAAAAAATTATAATATGTAGAAGGAGAAACCAGGTTACATTTTTTCTTCTTTCTCAAAAGTAAACTGAAAAAAATAAAAACAACAGGAAGCCAGATCAAAAACATAGGAACTGTAGATCAAAACAACATCTTCAAGCCTGGAAACAAACTGAGAGGGAGTTTTAAATAAAACTTAGATCAACCCAACAACATTTGTAGCATTTCAAACATCAACAAAAAATCCAGACTGAAAAACATCAACATAAATCAAAGGGCAGGTCAAATAAAAAAAAGATTCAGATCAACTCCAGATGCTAGGCTCTGTTCATATACAACAGTGAGTAAACTGTTTAATTAAAAACAGTTTTATTTCGAATCTGATATCATGCTGACATATATGAAAATCTTTGAAGTAGTAGAATAAATGATATGAATTTGCATGATTATTTTCAACTTGAAAACTGGTTTGAATCCTGCTGTGAATTGAAGCATGTTTGTGTTAGCATATAGAGCTCTGTAAAAACTTAGGTACAATATCAAATAAAAATGCATGACTCCAAATATAAGTAATTTTAAACTTAAATCCTTGAATGAAATATGAGTATAACAACATTATCAACACTAAAAATGATTCCAAGGATTTTAATTCAACAATTATCTTAGAAATAAGAAAATACTGTGGAAATCATAAATTAGTCAAAATTTTATGAAAACAATTTTACAATTTGATTACACAAATAGATTCAGGGTTGGAAATCGTGAATTTAGGTGTGAAGATTATGATTTTTAGTTTGGGATTTCAGGAGTTATTCGGTGTTGATCGTTTTTTGGGATTTCGGACATTGCCGTTGACCGGCATCGAATTGAAGCTCGAGTTTGTTGTCAGAGATGGCTATGGGTATAGTGATCTTTGGAAAAATGGTGGATGTTGTTATCGAGGGCCGTGGTGGCCGTGAAGAGGCGAAGTAGGGTTGCGTTTTTGTTTTTAGTATGGGTCGGAATCATGGATAGTTTGATGTCGTCGATGCATCGGAACGAACCGCATAAGGGGGAAAAGCTTCGGGGGTTCGAGGCGTGTTTTGGGTTACAGCCGTTTGGTGTCAGGTGGAGGCATTCGTCGGTGGCGAAGTGGTTTTGGTCTTGGGTTTCATTCCAATTTCGATCGAATGTCTCGATTTCGATTTGATGTTGATTTTGATGATCTAGGTCCGTGTGAGGTATGACGAGATGGCCGATGGCTTGAGGAAGGTCGCGACGTCGGTCGGTAGTGGCCGGAATTCCTATGCATGTGCACGTTTGTGGGTTCGTTTGTGCTGTGGGTAGTTAGGTTGGGGAAGACGAGAAGGAACCCAAAGTTGTACTCGAGCAATTGCGTGTGTGAATCGAGCAGGTGGGTAGATCATGAGTGCTCGGGGAAGGACCAGAGAAAACATAAGGGTAGGCTCGGGTTGGGTTTAGTCGAGCCTAGTTTTAGTGATAAAACGAAAAATTATTCAAGTGTTAAAAATAAGAAGTAAATTTTGAATCTAAGTTAAAAGAAAATTGTTTGTAAACAAGTCCTAAAGTTATAAAAGTTTTTAAGGTTATTAAATAATGTGTTTTCAAGTTAAGTTATTAAAAGTTTTTAAGTTTTTAAGGTTATCAAAAGAAAATACAAACCAAGTTAAGAAACAAAGTATGAGCAAAATTTAGACGAGATTTCAAGTTTTAAAATACTTTAATTTTTTTTAAAGGAGTTGTATAATGTTTCAAAGGTGATTTTAATAATGTATTGATTATCTAATGTATTGAAGGATTGTTAAATTGATAAATGTGGTCAATTAAGGAAATAATTAATTATTTTTATGATAATTAATAAAGAATAATTAATTTGAGAAATCAATTTAATGGATTGATTTATTCACTTAATGAAATAAATTAGTGATGATAATGTAAGTAATTAAAGAACAAATACGGTATGTCATTAATTAAGTAATGTGAATAATGGATAATTACAGAATGTAATTAATTAATAGGTAATTACTTGACGGAAAGTAATTAAAGAATAATTACTTAGTGGAAGTAATTTAAGCATTAATTACTCAGAGTAATTAGTTAAATGATTTATTAATTAATTAAGTGGTTAATTAATTAATGTAAGTAATTAAGAATAAGTAATTACTGAATGTGATTAATCAAGGTTGATTAATTAAGTGGTAAATTAATTAAAGGCTAATTACTGAATGTGATTAGAAAAAATAATTAAGGGATGATTAATTAGTGGTTTGTAATTAATTATTGTTAAGTAAGCAAGATTAAAAGTGATTAAGGAAATTAATTTGATTATTTAGGAATGGGTGACTAATCAATCTTGCTTATGAATGATTGGTTGGTATTTCTAGTATAAAATGTTTGTGATATGATATGTTTGTCTTGTATGCTGATTGTGTGGTTATTTGTCGTTGATGAATTGCTATATTAAAAGTGATATCTTGTATTAAAGGTTGAATTGTGTTTCACTTAATTAATGTGGGTTAAGATTTAAATTGAATTCGAAGAGACCGGAGTCCGGTATTAGTAAATACCCGAAACCACTACGATTTGTAATCTATAATAATTCTGTACAGATTTGGTATGTGAAACAAATAGACTGGAATGGAATGCCTTAAGTGAACTGGTCTATTTAATCTAAGTATGATACATAGAACTTGATGAGTGTAATAAGTGTTGTCTATACGAAACCTGTGAATTTGTTAAATTGTTACGAGTTACCTTGGGTTTTAAATAGGTTATTGTTTTGGTGTATTTCATGTTAGATGGGCTTACTCACGCTGGTTTCCAGCCTAACCCGGGTGTTACTTTAATGTAATGCTCGAGTCAGACCGAGTATTACGGATTTTCAAGTAAAGACGTTCTGGAGCTCAGGAGGCGAGCTGATTGCAGGATTGTGTGGAGGGTTTCAGCTGAGATATATTGTAGTATCTGAGGCATGATTGTATCTTCTCAGTGACTGTGTATATGTGAAACTCTGATGTATTATAAATGTAATGGACACATATATTATTCTTTTGTAAACTGTTATTATTTATTATTATATTTTATCTGCTGCGAATGTGAGATGTTGTAGTTTCTGTTCTTCTTCTTCTATCTCTTTCTTCTTTTTCATAACTATCTGGAATTTTCGGGATCGAAAATTTCGGGTCATTACATTTGGTATCAGAGCAGAAGGTTAAGCGAGAACCTTGGCTCCGGTAGGGCATACTCATTCAAGATAGGGTCAACGGTACCCTAGAATGAGTTGAGCGTATGTGTGTATATATATATATATATGAGAGTGTACTTGTTATTTGATTATATAAAGATTTTAAATGATTTTATAGAAGAATATATTTTGATATATAAAGCAATATTTCCTTCTAATAAATATTTAGGTAATTGGTTGTTAAATTATTGGAATTAAATTAAATGGTAATAGAAATACAACCAAATTGATATTAAATAAAGATAAGTTTGAAATGGATTCAAATTGAAATCAAATCTTGAATTAGGGAAGGAGTTTTAGAATAAAATAATTATGAATTGGTTTCCAGATATGGTTATCTTGGTTTATGATAAATGGTTGTTGTATTTAATAACAAAATGTGTATTAATGAGTAAGCAAAATGAAATGTTTTAGGGAAGTAAAACATTTGGGTAAGTATGACTTAAAATTTGGAACTAAAGATGGCCTGAATTGTGAAATTTTGAATCTTGGTCCAGAATTTGAAAATTTGTTTCAAAGTGATATAGAAATAATAAATAATTTAATGCATTTGAATGAAGGGGTTCTATTTCAAACAAGAGTTGTTTGAAAATTTAAAGGAATTTGTTTTGAATTAAAACCAAAGGTGGTGAAATTTTAAAATTTGGTGGTGGGCCAAGAAGTAAATATGTATATATATATATGTATGGATAGACATAATATTTTGAAATAAACTCTAAAGTGATGAGTTTTGATTTTCCCTGAAGCGTGATATAAAACCCAAAGGGATATAAATTTTGAACTTATAAGTGGGAAAGAATTTTGAATTTTGAAGCGGGAATTCAAATTTAAGTAGGGTTGACTGGATTAAGTAAATTGAATTTACTTTGGGAACGTTAATAAGTTAATAAGCAACCTGAATTGGAAATTTCAAGATGAAATTGGGATTTAACTTGGAAAGTTAAATGGTTGATTTATAATGGGAGTTATGAGTGATCTCGAAATGTGTTTGAGATCTGGAAATTGAAATGGGATATTGATAATTGGTGTTGGATAAATTTGGGCGTTTATTTATCCTGATATCATTCCATTGTTACAAATAATTTATGAAATGTGAATTGATTTGTTTAAATAAATAAAGAAATGGATTACGGTAATATATCCATTATAGAGATAAATAAAATTTAACTTAAATTTAACATTAAGGATATGGAATTCCTTTGAACTTAAGCTTTGAATGTTAAGAAATGAATTTGTAAATTAAAATTGTTTGAAACTCTTACTTGAACCTTGTAATGAGTTAAGTAAAGATAATTTGAAATGGAATTTTGAAATTTGGATTCAGAATTAAATTGTTTAAAAACTATAAATAGAGGATAATTTAGTCTAAGAGGTTAAACCAACATTTGAAATCTAACCCGAATTTATACAATTTGAGATGATTTAAAGTGAGATTGATTTTGAAATTAGTTCAAATTGAAATTTGATTTAAAATAATTTGGATTTGTGATTGAATAGTTTTAAATTCAAATGGAATTTGATTTGAATTTGGAAAGAATCAAGGATAATTCAACTTGAATTGGGTAAATTCAAAATGGAGTTGAAATAAATTGAAAATTTAAATTGGCTCAATCTGAAATTTATTTGAATTAATTGGAATTATGAGGGAAGATGGATAAGTTTAAAAATTCAAATGGAAATTTGAATTGGATAATTTGAAATGAAATTAAAAATTAAATGAGTTCAAATTCAAATTGGAAGTTGATTTGAATTTGGGATGAGAATGGAAGTTAACTTAATTTGAATTGAAATTGGAAGTTAATTGAAAATTGGCAATTGATTGGAATTGGGATCAATTCAAATTGGAATTGGGTCAATTTAAATAGAAATGGAAATTTAAATGGAATTGATGGGAAATGGAAGTTAGGAACTGAACAGTTTGACTCTGGACTATTTTCAAAATGAATTGCTTTAATATAAATCTATTTTTCCAAACTATTTACTATACAACTTTTCTTTTTAAATCTAAAACTATCTTATACTTGTTTTACAATTATTTTTGGAACTATTTAACAATTTTTCAACTATTTTATATACTAATTACTATTTTCAACTACTAATTACTATTTTATAGCTATTTTGCAATTATTTAAAATTTCTATAACTATTTAACTATTTTCCAATTATTTTACAATTACTGAACTATTTTACAGCTATTTTACAAGTTAATAATTATTTTCCTACAACTTATCTATTTTAAAATTTATCAAGCTATTTTCTAAATTTAAACTGGATAGAGTTCGAACTTTTTTATGATTGAATATCCATTTGGGATAAGGATTAAAGTGATAATCCAATGGAATTGAAACAATTGTGATTATGTGGATAGAAATTAAAGGAAATGTGAATAGAAAGAGAAATTGATTTGGTTAGTAATCAATGAAGATAAATACGTAGGATGTACGTATAATATTCTGTTCGCATAGTGATTTGATCCAGATTCGAGCACAGAATTTCGAGATAGTTATATCGATCTGAGTTCGATGGCGAACCTGGATATGGATTGTTGGTTGGATCTGGATATTCTCTATCATAGTTATGACTATGCAAGGAGAATGACGTTTCTGATCAAGAAACCAGGTCTTAGTCCGCACTAGGAAGTCGGGTGGACGATACTAGTTCGGAAGTGAAATTGTGTGATCGTGTGAGCGATCAGATTGGTATAGCGTACGAATGACATGTGTACATCGTACGGGTTTGAAGGAAATTAATACTGGGAATTTGTGAATAAGAAATGTGAAATGGTTTTTAAAATGAAAGGTATATTTTGTGAAATATATGATGAAATAAAGTGGAAATTGGATATTTTTATGGTAGAAATTTGCTTTATGAGAGTAAGTAATTTGGTAAGTGACTTTATAGATTAATCAAATTTGAATATTTGATTTGGAATAAACAAAATTATATATCTTTGTTATATAAGATAAATCTTCCCTTGTTGAATCTATTACCGAAAGGAAAAGATTTTTGAAAGTTTTTGAAGTATAAAAAGGGGTTTTATACGAGTTTGAAGAGATCCAAAGTTTTAAGAAGTTATATATATCTATATATATATACGTATAAAGGATATTATGAGAATGATTTTGGAAAAGGCTTTGAGAACCTATGAATTAGGGAAAGACTTTTGATTTTTAGGTAAAATCAATATTGGATTTGGAAAGCCTAGTTTGAGAATTATCGATTTTGGGATAATCGATTTTGAGAAAGGAGATTTATATGAGATTCATACTAGGTGTATGATTTGGAAGATACTATATGTGTATAATATAAAGTGTTTTGAAAATGGCTCTGGAGAAAAAGGCGCTCCCTTGGGATGAACTTCTCAGGAGTACCATAGGTTGGTACTGCCTTGAGCCTCTAAGGGGGTGGTTCTAAAGTTGATCCTGTGAGGAGTACGGACAAACCAGTTCCTAAGGATTATTGGGTAGTGAAAGTCGAGGGAACTGATGCCTACAAAGGCATTTTGTTTATGCTGTGATGATAGTGTAACTCGGTGTCGCTGCGACCTACTATGTGGACCATAGAGAAAATCGTGTAGAGGTGAGTGTCAACGATCTACGCTTGATTTTGCCGGGAAGGCAATGTAACATCAGTAGACTGCGATCTATGGTCGAGTGGAGTGGAGAAGTTTCATTCTTTTGGCAGCGAAATTCGAAGGCGCTGAGGCCTACAGTTATATGGGTTTTTGTTGTGATGGCAACGTAACCCCAGTTGTAGCTGCAATCTGTAGTGGGTTCCATGGTGTAATCGAGGGGCGCGGAGGCCTATAGTTATTTATGGATTTTGTCGGGATAGCAACGTAACCATCGGGTTAACTGCAACCATGAATGGGGGTGATGATTTCCAGAGCATTCTCACCAAAAGATATTCTCTCTATTTTCGAAAATAGTTTCTATGTCTTCAATAAATTATTTTCCTTGTATTTTCACTGGGTGTTGAAAATGGGTTTACCAAGTACTTGTACATTTTGTCCTACGTCTGATCAACGTAGGACCGAATTTCTGTGAGAATAAGGATGGACCTATTGAGACATCGAGTTATGAAAGTATTTTTTTTATAAAAACTATTTTGGCAATGTTATATAGATTTTAAAGGTGTTTTAAAAATGATTAAAGAATAATTTTCTGATAATAAGCATTTTAAAAAAATTCTGGCTTCGTTCCTTTTCGAGGACGAAAAGATTCAAAGGGGGGAGGAATGTGATAAACCGGATTTTGGTCATCTAATAATTGGATAATTATATGATTTTTATTTGGATAAATAAATAAATGGAAATCTAAAGTATATCTGGATGTGTATATAAATGAATTTGAATCTATAAATTTAAATATTTGGAAATGATAATCTCGTAGGAAATTAACATATATATAAGTTTGGGAAAACTTTATGATGTTAGAAAATTCAAATATATACATACAAGTATATAAGTGTGTGTATATATATATATGTATGTATATATGTATGTATATGTACAATAATTAGGAGGCATTGTTTTGAATCAATAATTTTCAAAGGATAATTAAAGTTAAATTCTATTTAAAAATATAGAAACCGGTTTCAAGAGCTATTTAAAATGTACAACAGATATGTAGATATAAAATAAATAATCTATAAACAAATAAGAATTAAGTAGGGATTTAAACATAAATTATAAATAAATTAGAGGCAAGGTTTTAAACATAAAATACATAATTAAGACATTTGTAAAACAATAGTATCATACACATGACAAGTGTTAATAAAATTAAACTAGTGGCAACTAACTTCGCTTTAAAAAAAATATAATATGTAGAAGGAGAAACCAGGTTACATTTTTTCTTCTTTCTCAAAAGTAAACTAAAAAAATGAAAACAACAGGAAGCCAGATCAAAAACAAAGGAACTGTAGATCAAAACAACATCTTCAAGCCTGGAAACAAACTGAGAGGGAGTTTTAAATAAAATTGAGATCAACCCAACAACATCTGTAGCATTTCAAGCATCAACAACAAATCCAGACTGAACAACATCAACATAAAGCAAAGGGCAGGTCAAATAAAAAAAAATATTCAGATCAATTCCAGATGCTAGGCTCTGTTCATGTACAATAGTGAGTAAACTCTTTAATTAAAAACAGTTTTATTTCGAATCTGATATCATGCTGACATATATGAAAATCTTTGAAGTAGTAGAATAAATGATATGAATTTGCATGATTATTTTCAACTTGAAAACTGGTTTGAATCCTGCTGTGAATTGAAACATGTTTGTGTTGTTAGCATATAGATCTCTGTGAAAACTCAGGAACAATATCAAATAAAAATGCATAACTCCAAATATAAGTAATTTTAAACTTAGATCCTTGAATGAAATATGAGTATAACAGCATGATATCAACACTAAAAATGATTCCAAGGATTTTAATTCAATAATTATCTCAGAAATAAGAAAATACCGTGGAAATCATAAATTGGTCAAAATTTTATGAAAACAATTTTACAGTTTGATTATACAAATAGATTCAGGGTAGGAAATCATGAATTTAGGTGTGAAGATTGTGATTTTTAGTTTGGGATTCGAGGAGTTATTCGGTGTTAATCGTTTTTTGGGATTTTGGACATTGTCTATGATCGACATCGAATTGAAGCTCGAGTTTGTTGTCAGAGACGGCTATGGGTATAGTGATCTTTGGAAAAATGGTGGATGTTGTTATCGAGGGCCGTAGTGGTCGTGAAGAGGCGAAGTAGGGTTGCGTTTCTATTTTTAGTATGGGTCGGAATCAAGGCCAGTTTGATGTTGTCGATGCATCGAAACGAAGCGCATAGGAGGGGAAAGCTTCGGTGGTTCGAGGCGTGTTTTGGGTTACAGCAGTTTGGTCTCAGGTGGATGCGTTCGTCGGTGGCGAAGTGGTTTTGGTCTTGGGTTTCATTCCAGTTTCGATCGAATGTCTCGATTTTGATTTGATATTGATTTTGACGATCTAGGTTCGTGTGAGGTATGGCGAGATGGTCAGTGACTTGTGGAAGGTCGCGACGTCGGTCGGTAGTGGCCGGAGTTCCTATGCACATGCATGTGCACGTTTGTGGGTTCATTTGTGCTATGGGTTGTAAGGTTGGGGAAGACGAGAAGGAACCCGAAGTCGTACTCGAGCAATCGCGTGTGTGAATCGAGTAGGTGGGTAGATCATGAGTGCTTGAGGAAGGACCAGGGAAAACATAAGGTTAGGCTCGGGTTGGGTTTAGTCGAGCCTAGTTTTAGTGATAAAATGAAAACGTATTCAAGTATTAAAAATAAGAAGTAAATTTTGAATCTAAGTTAAAAGAAAATTGTTTGTAAACAAGTTCTAAAGTTATAAAAGTTTTTAAGGTTATTAAATAATGTGTTTTCAAGAGAAAATGTTAATTAAGTTTCTAAAGGTTTATTTAAATGTAAATTTTCAAAAGAAAATACAAACCAAGTTCAGAAACAAAGTATGAGCAAATTTAGACGAAATTTGTAACGACCCGTAAATTTCGACAATTAAATTGTTAATTAAATAGGATCTTGTAATTAAATTTTTTGTAGAAAAAAAAAGAGAAAAAAAAAGAAAAACATGAAGATGATAAATTAGTATTGGAATGAACGCTAAATTAAAATATAGCAACGGTATTTAAAAACTTGATTATTAGTAATTGGAATAAAAATCTAATGATTGAAATAGTGAAAGATTTGTACCTTTGTGTAAATTGAAAATAAATAAAGGGAATTTATTATGTAAATTAAGAAAAGATTGGAATAAATGATGATTCCATGCATACTTATAAAAAGTTATTATGAGTTGCATGTTGAAATGGTTGATTGAGTTGAAATTATGAAAAGGGTAATTAAAGACAAGAATTTGATTTTGCCTAAGTATCAATATATTGATAAACTATAACTGAATAGAAATTTTAATTTGCTCAATCCTTTTTATTTACTATTAGAAGATGTTAATTAATTTAACGGTGAAAATTTGAAAATAAATTCAAATTGTATGTTAGATATTAAATTGCAATAATTAAAGTTAGTAATAAATGGAGAACGGAATACCAATTTATTTATGAAGTGGATATAAGGGAATGTAACAAATTTGAATAAGGAATGCTAATTGTGCATTAAGTGAAGGAATGGAGCATAGATGGAATAATTAAAAGGGATTTAGAATTTTTAATTTGTATGTATGCATTAATGAATGAATATAGAAATATAAATGTCAGGACCCGATTCTTCGTCTTCCGAAAATTCGACATCGATACTCACTTTATCGACTGCCGAGCAATCGAACAACGGAAAACCGAATACTGAGGGTTTAAGAAGAAGAAAAGAAAGAAGAAGAGATAAGAAGATAGAAAAATGGAGAGAAAAGAAAATAGAAAATAGAACGGAACAGAACACAACACAACAATATCAGAATCTCACAATTCGCAGCGGAACAAAATATAATAATAAATGAATAATCTTTAAACAAAGAACTATATCAGTTATTACATTACTTTCATTTCGTTTCATTACATCATATCATCAGAGTGTACAACAACAACAACAAACAACATCAAACAGCGGAAAAAGAAATAATATATACTAGTAATACGCCATGCCATCCAGCTTGCCTCCAGCAACTCCTGAATATCCAGAATATCCTGATAAACCTAACTCTTGACTGCCCATGTGGAAATTGGTGGGCACCCAGAGTTTAGGAAGGAAAACAATAAACTCCGAGTCAGTCATGTGACTGGTGTGGGAACTCAAAACAGTTTATTTATCTTTGAAAACAAAATAGAGGAATATTTTTAAAGTCAATTCGCAATGCTTTTTACAAATGAGACAACCATAAGGCCTCCCGCACACACACACAATGCAAACGCAGAATCGGAGGAGATTTCTCCTTATGATAGTCAAAGATGCTTGATACGCATTTAAAAAGAACATTTGATATTATTATTAGTGCATAGTGTAGGAAAAATTCATTTCGAAAGTAGAATATAAATCTTAGCCAACATACGACCATTATCGTATGCCTACTATAGCTACCATCTAAAAAGTGGTGACCACCATAAGTAAATGGCAGGTTCTACAACTAATACCGTACAAAGTTTCGTATTGGGAATTGGACTTCCAACGAATGATCAGGCCAAGGAACTTCCCATTACCACATGAGAATGCCTCTGGATGGACATCCCCGAGAACCAAACCGGATCTCTACCAACACAAGGCCGGGTTACCTCTAACTGAGTAACAACTGACCGAATATGCCATCCCCTGGTCCTTTGGGACCTTTCACCGAGCGCTCGCAATCAATTCACACAATCATAAAGTGTTTTCAACATGAGTAAGTATCTGGGCTCCATACCATGATACCACCCTTTTCCAGAAGAAATGCACATATCCTAAAGGGCGCTACCCCTCATAACCTTGCTGCATCTTTCCTGTTTTGACCATTCCCGGGGTGTGAGGCTCGACGAAGTCACGTCCACAAAAACATACTTTATACAAAAGCCATGCTTTTGGTCAACAAATGATCATAGAAATGATCACCAGGATAGACGATCAAATAAACGATCCTATCACAAATAATCAACACAATGATCATTTCACAGCAACACTCAGCATTTCACATTACCAAATTGGGAATATATCGCTGATAACCTTCAACTACATAACCTCTGAGCTCGTACGTCTCAGAGAAGGGTGTTAAGCTAAGAGAATAAATTCTCCGCCACCAACAGAAATATATTTGAAAGAAATCTGCTTTATATCTCAATTTGTAATGTCAGACATACAATCCATACAAGTCTGTTCCGGGATCGAACAGAACCGAAGGCACTTACAAAGAAGTCCTTGCAATCCGGATATCCACAATCCTGATCGGATTCCCCATCACATATGGAGAACTCTATACCAGAGCAACTCGGTGCAGAGTCGATCGACAGGTCATCCTATCGCTCTCGCAAATACTCGGTCTTCAACACCAATCTTCAAATGCAATTCATAACGACGTATCACATATTCGGAATGGGTTATACGACCCTATGGTCCTTTCCCGGTTAACCCGAATAGTGAGCGCTTATTCAAAATAAGTGTGGCATTCAAATTCAAACAAATCACATCAAATACCCATTCAGAGGGAAATATTGATAGTCTGTTATTGAACTATCAATGGATATGCACAACATCACCAGATTCCAAATAATTTTCCAAATTATTTATTTTCCAAAATATCTTTACTAGATATATAATTTCACACTTCAAAAATAAATCAATATTTATTTTTAAACAAATTCTCCTTTTCATTTATAAATTCTATAGTGAATTTATATTTCACAATATTTATGAATAAACGATTTCAATTATTCATTTTCAATTTATCTTCAAAAAGATAAATTCTCAAAATATTCACTTTATATTGGAAAACATTTCCATACTTATTTAATAAGTAATTCACAAATTTTATTTATTTTCAACACTTGGAAAATATTCAATATACTTAAATCGTAATTAAGTATATATTTCATTCTTTAAGGAAATCATGCTCTTAAACATATTTATTTGGGCCAAAACGAATGTTACGTAAAACATCGTTACGACAACCCAAAATCACTAGTATAGGGATTCGAAATTAAAATAGATATATAAATCCCAATACTATACAAAACGTTTCCTTTAGGAAATCATTTACTATTACAACAGCGTTATAGTCCACCATTTCCTTTTATTTCTCGAAAACGTCTATTTCAACAATGAATGTTGAAATCTATGGTTTCGAATCTCAACACAATTAAAAACATCTTCAGATCGTTTTAATTCAATTTAAAATATCACATTCAAAACAATTTCTTTAACATACTATTCACAATTCAAAAACGTGAATATACTACGTTAACAAATTTCATCAGTTCCATACATTTTATTTCAAAGGATTATTCACAGTCAAAAACGTGAATATAACTCCATTAATAAGTTTCAACAATTTACTTATCAAAATAAGTCATTTGCGAATTTATAAAACAACGTTTATAAATTCCTTTATTAACCTGTTCGATTTATATCTCAATGATATACTAAAAATTCATATTATAAGTCAAATGCTTATAATACGATTATTTTACAAAATCGTTCCTTTAAACATCCCAATTTATAAATCTTATAACTTATAAGATTTATAAATTTATCCAAAACCATTATTTTAATAACTTTACAAATTTTATAAACCTACTGCTTATAAAATTCCATTTATAACTTCATCGTTTATAATTCTATAAATTTCATTCATTTCCGAATTTCATTCATAATTCATTCTAACACTTATAAAACTCGTTTTATAATTCCAAATATTTTAATTTATAAATATCAATTTATAAATCTCTTATATAAATCAATTTATACTATTATTTTAAAACATCTTTAAACTCCTTTATAATTTCATCATTTTGATTTATAAAATAATTAAATTTTATAAATCCTATTTTTAAACTTTTTACAATAAATTCAAAAATCCCGTTTTAAACTCTTTTATAAAATCATTAATCCCATATTTTCAAAAATCAGCCTTTAACTATATTTCTCAAAAATCATAATTTTTATAACATTAAAAATTATAACGTTTATTTATTTAAAATGAATCAATTTCCAAACATATAGTATATTTTCAAAAATCACTTTAAAAATCATTTTAAAATTCCACATTTGGTCCAATGATGCTACATACCAAATAGTCAATCCCGACAACAACGATATCATATATCAATATGATAATCCATCAAATATCAAAATATCTGAAATCAAATAAAACTGTTGAGGAACCCAGTTGGATCCCTCCAACCTGTTTTCCTGCATCCACAAACATTAGCACAATACCAATTCCGCTCCAGTACAGAATTATCGCGGTATATGGGATTTAAAATATTATCCGCTTAATAGACGGCGCAATAGGGTCTCATCCGCTAAACAAATGCGAGAAATCAATAACTCCAATATATACATATGCCAATATATATATATATATATATATATATATATATTGCTATTATATATAATACCAATTTCACTGTTTATGAAATATTCGCGGTATATGTTTTTAATAAATAACATCCGCTTACTAACGGCGCATAATGTCTATTTTAACAATCAATAGATAACAATCATCATTCAAACATGCATTCAAATATTTTAAATTTTAAAATAAAAATCGAAACTGATTCGATTGAGTGAGAAGTTCTCACATTGATTTCAATTTAGTTTTAGCGATTTATTTCGAATAAAATTAAACGGACGTTTAATTTTACCCAAAATTCTCACTAACTCCAAACGACTCCAATCCATTTCCATAGCGTAGTGCTCGTCCATACGATCCCAACGCAACTGGTTTCGCGCGTTTTCGACCTCGTATGAAAAAGATATGAATATTTGAAGTTTACACGAATTTATTTATAATATTTACAACATAAATTTTAAAATTTCAAACCTAATCTAATCATCACCGTCCATCACTTAGATCCAACGCCCCCCCTTCTTCTTCCCTTCTTCTCAAACTCGCGCGCACGTACAGGTATACAAGCCGAACCCAATTCATATACTTAGGGTTTCGAACGCAACCCACAACACTCGCCTTTACCCCGATCAACCACCTCCATTTCGTTCGCCATCCACCACTCCATGCTCGGCCAGAGTATCTCGAGGCTCGGCATACCCATATGCTCGAAAATCGTGCACGAGCTGCAGCCGAACGCGCCACTCCAGCGTCCACGTCGAACCCCAATTCCACATCTCCACCGTTAGATATATCGTACTCGAGGAGATCTACAATTTACTAGTTGAAACTTTTGCCTAATTGTCGACGGATTTGGAGTAATCGAGGGAGTAAGGAAGGAGCATTTTCGGCCTTTGAATTAGAAAGTGGCGGCTGGCTAGGGTTTTGTCTTTTATTTTATTTTTTATTTTTTTTCTAAAGAGAGGAGGGCTATTTATAGAAGAACGAACGACACTATTCATCCCGGAAATTCCGAACTCCGATTTACGCGCCGTAACCAGCGTTTCTAGGGTTTACCCCGCGTTCCGGACACAATGGAACATGTTTCGAAAGCTAATTCGGACATCTGTGCGAGTTATGGCAGTAACCGTTCAATTTAAATTAAACCGATTTAAACGATTTTCTAGGCGTTTTAATTTGTACCGGACAAACGGTAAATCCGATTGACACGAAATTTGAAACCATACAATAATATCACATTACGGATCCGATGAAACTGGTTTCGTTGAAATCCGAGACTTTTTGAAAAATGACTATTTTAACACGCCAAATTAAAATTAAAAATAATTCGATGCGTTTCGAGCTGCCACGATCAAACGATAACTCCGATTGCTACGAAAATTGAAATACGGTAATAACTAACTATTACGGATCCAATGGAACTGGTTTCGTCCAATTCTGAGACTGTTCAAAAATTGGCTAATTTCACTAGTCGACTAAATATTAAAATATTCAATTTTCACAGATAAACTTTTAATTCGATTTTAAAAGTTCTAAAATATCATTCTAACTTCAACATGATAAAATAAAATTTTACAAATCATTTTCAATCATATTTAACCAAAATTTCAATTATTTCCATAATTTCACATATTAAATTATCGATTTAATTATCCAATTAAATCCATTTATTCAAAATAAATTTATTTGACTTATAAATTCACTTATTAATATTTAAAATTAATTAAATATTCAAATTTTAATTACTAAAAATCCTGGGTCGTTACAATCTTCCCCCCTTAAAAGAATTTCGTCCTCGAAATTATTAAGTAAGAAAAGTTATAGAATTTATTAACTTTCCATAATTCATAGTCAAACTTCTTATAATACTTTACTAAGTTTTCCAAATCATACTTAGTTATCTTTTCAAAAACAACTACTATTGTTTAACTTTTAATTCCAAATCAAAGTTAAAATTTTCACAAATTTCTCAATTTTTCTCAAATTTTTCTAACGCCTTAAATTTCCGGAAAAATTCGCCATAGTCTCCTTTGCGCGGCTCGATCCAAAAAAAAATTACAGTATATATATCACAAATATACATCTCATCAAGTAATGAGGCATCCCGAAGGGAAAAAAAGTATAAAAGTACGGTATGTAATCCGAGATATGTACCTTATATTTTATTAGCGAGCATATACGGCTAATATAGCGCGAAAGCGAGCTCCAAATGCGAAGCAAACGCGATCCGCACCTACTAAACACTCAACAAACAACATGAGAACATGCATGTAGATAATAGTATCGATATACAACATATAGCAACATAATAACTATATATGTCAACATAGCAAATGTAGTAAAAGCAACAAATGCAAACATATTCAACCATCAACCAACTAGCATTCAACAAATTCATAACCAATATATATATTCATTCATATTCTCAATAATATTCAATGAAATAGGTTTTCAATTTAATCATATTTGATTCATTAACAGTGGATGTTCTTACTAACATTCATTTTCAATTAGTTTATATTCACTAATTCATATTCAAGTTGGTTCACTTCCAATTCAAATTCAATTCTATTTAAGATTCACTTAACTTCCAATTGAATTTCAATTACTTTAGCTTTCAATTTCATTAACACTTAATGAATTAAATACAATCAACTAACAACCACATAACAACCAATGTATATCAATTACAACCAAATTCCTTTGCTATATTCATTCAATTATTCAACTTCCAATAACATTAGATTTTAATGAACTAACACTTATATTCATTATTTCATATCAATTATTCACATTTATCACTTCACTTTATTATTTTACTTTGATACTAATATCAACTTCATTCAACATCTCTTAAGTTATACTTCCATTTTATAACATCACTTGGTTTTACTTAGCTTAAATTCCCACTTATAAATCAATTCAGATTCCAAATTCTAAAGTAAATTTCCATTTAACTTTAAATTCATTTTCATTTACAACTCATATTCATAATATATTCACATAGTTTCACTTCTCATATATATATAAGTTTATTTCACATATGTAAATCACTTTAATTATAATTCAATTCTTATAATTCTTTTATTTGGATTATTCAAACAACTAAACAATCTACTTATATACACTTTAATAATTCTGAAAAATTATTCCTTTATATATAAAATATAATCAAGGCAAAATTATTTCATTTACCCAATTTAAAAACAATACTGTGTCGGTTTATCTTGTTTAAGAGTTTAGAAACCCCTTTCTACGATAGTTAGCTAGACTACATCGACCGAAATCTATAAACAATCAACCGATAAGTCAACACAATACAAAACAATTTATATTCATTAACAAATACGCACTCGTATCTATTATTACACTCAACTCATTCTAGAGTACTACTGACTCTATCTCTAATGAGTAGTACCCAACAGAACCATGGTTGTCGCTTAACCATATGCTCTGATACCACATTGTCAGGACCCGCCGTCAGTGGTCACAACCGGTAGGCTTTTCAACCATCCCAGCCCCACCGTGGCAACAACTGGTATCCCAAACTTGCTTTTACGGCTACCCTTTCGAATGTCACGGCTTCGCCTAACCAACCCCGTAAAAAGGACGTGTGGGGGTAAGAGTCTCCCGTTCGCCACCAAACCACGAAGCGAGAACCCCCCATCACATATCACCTAGCATAAGCAAGACTGGTGTGGGAACTCAAAACAGTTTATTTATCTTTGAAAACAAAATAGAGGAATATTTTTAAAGTCATTTCGCAATGCTTTTTAAAAATGAGACTACCATAAGGCCTCCCGCACACATACACAATGCAAACGCAGAATCGGAGGAGATTTCTCCTTATGATAGTCAAAGATGCTTGATACGCATTTAAAAAGAACATTTGATATTATTATTAGTGCATAGTGTAGGAAAAATTCATTTCGAAAGTAGAATATAAATCTTAGCCAACATACGACCATTATCGTATGCCTACTATAGCTACCATCTAAACAGCGGTGACCACCATAAGTAAATGGCAGGTTCTACAACTAATACCGTACAAAGTTTCGTATTGGGAATTGGATTTCCAACGAATGATCAGGCCAAGGAACTTCCCATTGCCACATGAGAATGCCTCTGGATGGACATCCCCGAGAACCAAACCGGATCTCTACCAACACAAGGCCGGGTTACCCCTAACTGAGTAACAACTGACTGAATATGCCATCCCCCGGTCCTTTGGGACCTTTCACCGAGCGCTCGCAATCAATTCACACAATCATAAAGTGTTTTCAACATGAGTAAGTATCTGGGCTCCATACCATGATACCACCCTTTTCCAGAAGGAAATGCACATATCCTAAAGGGCGCTACCCCTCATAACCTTGCTGCATCTTTCCTGTTTTGACCATTCCTGGGGTGTGAGGCTCGACGAAGTCACGTCCACAAAAACATACTTTATACAAAAGCCATGCTTTGGGTCAACAAATGATCATAGAAATGATCACCAGGATAGACGATCAAATAAACGATCCTATCACAAATAATCAACACAATGATCATTTCACAGCAACACTCAGCATGTCACATTACCAAATTGGGAATATATCGCTGATAACCTTCAACTACATAACCTCTGAGCTCGTACGTCTCAGAGAAGGGTGTTAAGCTAAGAGAATAAATTCTCCGCCACCAACATAAATATATTTGAAAGAAATCTGCTTTATATCTCAATTTGTAATGTCAGACATACAATCCATACAAGTCTGTTCTGGGATCGAACAGAACCGAAGGCACTTACAAAGAAGTCCTTGCAATCCGGATATCCACAATCCTGATCGGATTCCCCATCACATATGGAGAACTCTATACCGGAGCAACTCGGTGCAGAGTCGATCGACAGGTCATCCTATCGCTCTCGCAAATACTCGGTCTTCAACACCGATCTTCAAATGTAATTCATAACGACGTATCACATATTCGGAATGGGTTATACGACCCCATGGTCCTTTCCCGGTTAACCCGAATAGTGAGCGCTTATTCAAAATAAGTGTGGCATTCAAATTCTAACAAATCACATCAAATACCCATTCAGAGGGAAATATTGATAGTCTGTTATTGAACTATTAATGGATATGCACAACATCACCAGATTCCAAATAATTTTCCAAATTATTTATTTTCCAAAATATCTTTACTAGATATATAATTTCACACTTCAAAAATAAATCAATATTTATTTTTAAACAAATTCTCCTTTTCATTTATAAATTCTATAGTGAATTTATATTTCACAATATTTATGAATAAACGATTTCAATTATTCATTTTCAATTTATCTTCAAAAAGATAAATTCTCAAAATATTCACTTTATACTGGAAAACATTTCCATACTTATTTAATAAGTAATTCACAAATTTTATTTATTTTCAACACTTGGAAAATATTCAATATACTTAAATCGTAATTAAGTATATATTTCATTCTTTAAGGAAATCATGCTCTTAAACATATTTATTTGGGCCAAAACGAATGTTACGTAAAACATCGTTACGACAACCCAAAATCACTAGTATAGGGATTCAAAATTAAAATAGATATATAAATCCCAATACTATACAAAACGTTTCCTTTAGGAAATCATTTACTATTACAACAGCGTTATAGTCCACCATTTCCTTTTATTTCTCGAAAACGTCTATTTCAACAATGAATGTTGAAATCTATGGTTTCGAATCTCAACACAATTAAAAACATCTTCAGATCGTTTTAATTCAATTTAAAATATCACATTCAAAACAATTTCTTTAACATACTATTCACAATTCAAAAACGTGAATATACTACGTTAACAAATTTCATCATTTCTATACATTTTATTTCAAAGGATTATTCACAGTCAAAAACGTGAATATAACTCCATTAATAAGTTTCAACAATTTACTTATCAAAATAAGTCATTTGCGAATTTATAAAACAACGTTTATAAATTCCTTTATTAACCTGTTCGATTTATATCTCAATGATATACTAAAAATTCATATTATAAGTCAAATGCTTATAATACGATTATTTTACAAAATCGTTCCTTTAAACATCCCAATTTATAAATCTTATAACTTATAAGATTTATAAATTTATCCAAAACCATTATTGTAATAACTTTACAAATTTTATAAACCTACTGTTTATAAAATTCCATTTATAACTTCATCGTTTATAATTCTATAAATTTCATTCATTTCCGAATTTCATTCATAATTCATTCTAACACTTATAAAACTCGTTTTATTATTCCAAATATTTTAATTTATAAATATCAATTTATAAATCTCTTATATAAATCAATTTATACTATTATTTTAAAAAATCTTTAAACTCCTTTATAATTTCATCATTTTGATTTATAAAATAATTAAATTTTATAAATCCTATTTTTAAACTTTTTACAATAAATTCAAAAATCCCGTTTTAAACTCTTTTATGAAATCATTAATCCCATATTTTCAAAAATCAGCCTTTAACTATATTTCTCAAAAATCATAATTTTTATAACATTAAAAATTATAACGTTTATTTATTTAAAATGAATCAATTTCCAAACATATAGTATATTTTCAAAAATCACTTTAAAAATCATTTTAAAATTCCACATTTGGTCCAATGATGCTACATACCAAATTGTCAATCCCGACAACAACGATATCATATATCAATATGATAATCCATCAAATATCAAAATATCTGAAATCAAATAAAACTGTTGAGGAATCCAGTTGGATCCCTCCAACCTGTTTTCCTGCATCCACAAACATTAGCACAATACCAATTCCGCTCCAGTACAGAATTATCGCGGTATATGGGATTTAAAATATTATCCGCTTAATAGACGGCGCAATAGGGTCTCATCCGCTAAACAAATGCGGGAAATCAATAACTCCAATATATACATATGCCAATATATATATATATTGCTATTATATATAATACCAATTTCACTGTTTATGAAATATTCGCGGTATATGTTTTTAATAAATAACATCCGCTTACTAACGGCGCATAATGTCTATTTTAACAATCAATAGATAACAATCATCATTCAAACATGCATTCAAATATTTTAAATCTAACTATTTAAAATAAAAATCGAAACTGATTCCATTGAGTGAGAAGTTCTCACCTTGATTTCAATTTCGTTTTAGCGATTTATTTCGAATAAAATTAAACGGACATTTAATTTTACCCAAAATTCTCACTAACTCCAAACGATTCCAATCCAATTCCATAGCATAGTGCTCGTCCATACGATCCCAACGCAACTGGTTTCGCGCGTTTTCGACCTCGTATGAAAAAGATATGAATATTTGAAGTTTACACGAATTTATTTATAATATTTACAACATAAATTTTAAAATTTCAAACGTAATCTAATCATCACTGTCCATCACTTAGATCCAACGCCCCCCCTTCTTCTTCCCTTCTTCTCAAACTCGCGCGCACGTACAGGTATACAAGCCGAACCCAATTCATATACTTAGGGTTTCGAACGCAACCCACAACACTCGCCTTTACCCCGATCAACCACCCTCCATTTCGTTCGCCATCCACCATTCCATGCTCGGCCAGAGTATCTCGAGGCTCGGCATACCCATATGCTCAAAAATCGTGCATGAGCTGCAGCCGAACGCGCCACTCCAGCGTCCACGTCGAACCTCCATTCCACATCTCCACTGTTAGATATATCGTACTCGAGGAGATTTACAATTTACTAGTTGAAACTTTTGCCTAATTGTCGACGGAATTGGAGTAATCGAGGGAGGAAGGAAGGAGCATTTTCGGCCTTTGAATTAGAAAGTGGCGGCTGGCTAGGGTTTTGTCTTTTATTTTTTTTTATTTTTTTTCTAAAGAGAGGAGGGCTATTTATAGAAGAACGAACGACACTATTCATCCCGGAAATTCCGAACTCCGATTTACGCGCCGTAACCAGCGTTGCTAGGGTTTACCCCGCGTTCTGGACACAATGGAACAGGTTTTGAAAGCTAATTCGAACATCTGTGCGAGTTATGGCAATAAACGTTCAATTTAAATTAAACCGATTTAAACGATTTTCTAGGCGTTTTAATTTGTACCGGACAAACGGTAAATTCGAGTGACACGAAATTTGAAACCATACAATAATATCACATTACGAATCCGATGAAACTGGTTTCGTCGAAATCCGAGACTTTTTGAAAAATGACTATTTTAACACGCCAAATTAAAATTAAAAATAATTCGATGCGTTTCGAGCTGCCACGATCAAACGATAACTCCGATTGCTACGAAAATTGAAATCCGGTAATAACTAACTATTATGGATCCAATGGAACTGGTTTCGTCCAATTCTGAGACTGTTCAAAATTTGGCTAATTTCACTAGTCGATTAAATATTAAAATATTCAATTTTCACAGATAAACTTTTAATTTGATTTTAAAAGTTCTAAAATATCATTCTAATTTCAACATGATAAAATAAAATTTTATAAATCATTTTCAATCATATTTAACCAAAATTTCAATTATTTCCATAATTTCACATATTAAATTATCGATTTAATTATCCAATTAAATCCAATTATTCAAAATAAATTTATTTGACTTATAAATTCACTTATTAATATTTAAAATTAATTAAATATTTAAATTTTAATTACTAAAAATCCTGGGTCGTTACAATAAAATAGGAAGTAAGTGAAGATATGCATTAGTGAATGAATATAGAAATATAAAATAGGAAGTGAGTAAGGATATGCATTAATGAATGAGTATTGTAACAACCCGCATATTTATCGATTTTTGTATTTAAATATTTTATTTAAATATTTTATCGTTAATCGGATTTTGGTCCGAAGCTACTTTTTGCAAACGGTCAAATTAGGACTCGAGACCACTTCCATTGAGTTCGAAACGTCGTTTGCAATCTTCTAAGTATAAACATTGATATGTTTGGGGTTAGTGGAATTTCACCACTTTTTCACTCGAGCCTTTGGTTTGGACTTTTAGCCCATTAGGCCCAAGTTCCACCCCCCTTCTTCTTCATTGCTTCATTTCATTTCCTAACACTAAAGCTTCAACAAAAATGGTGAATGGAATGAGAAATTAAAACTCCAAAGTCTTTGTTTTATTGCAACTCCAACATTCAACTCCAAATTCAAGAAGAAGACATCGGATTCAAGCTTGTGGTTGCTTCTCCATTTGCCTTCAAGCTTTGTTCTTCATTTTCATTGGGTTTTGGAGCAAAGGTGAGATTTTTATCTCACAAATCTAGTCTATAACTATATTGGACTGTTGGGAATGATTCCCTATCACTTTTGCATGCACATTTGCATTTGGTTTGGATTGGATTGGCGAAAAACTCCGATTTTTGGTGTTTTGGTGAAATTTCTGCATTTAGGTCGTTCTGGCCATTTTCGTGTTTTCGGAGTTAGGTCGCTCAGGACCTTAGGTCGTAGGTCGCTCAGGACCTTAGGTCGTATGGTCGTTAGGTCGCTCTGCTTTGACTCTGGCCATTTTTGCTCACTCGCAGTTAGGTCGCTCACGACCTAGGACTTAGGTCGCTCGTGAGTTAGTGGCTTAGGTCGTTGGGTCATATAACCCATTAAGTCGTGCTCCTTTAGGTCGCGCCTCTTTTAGGTCGCGCCTCTTTTAAGTCGCCCTTCTCTGGACCTTGTTAGGTCGCTCAACATTGACCTCGTTAGGTCGCTCAACACACCGTGTCGCTGGGTCGCTCGACTCTGGACTTCATTAGCTCGCTCAACCGTTTACCTTTATAAGTCGTAGGTCGTCTCCGACCTTAAACCACTCGGCCGCATTAGGTCGCGTACCTTTTAGGTCACGTGTTGCACTAGGTCGTGTGACCTTAGGTCGTTAGGTCGTTTGCCTTTTAGGCCGCTTCCACGCTAGGTCGTTCGACTCTTAGGCCGTAACACTTAGGTCGCTCGCCTCTTAAGTCGCTAGGTCGCGTGCCTTTAGGCCGCATTTCTTTATTAGGTCGCGTGTCTTTGTTAGGTCGCTGACCTTCTTAACTCGCATGACCTAACCCCTAGGTCGTTGGGCCTCGTTTCTTCTTAGGTCGCTGCTTCTTATAGGTCGCTCGCCTCATAAGTCCCTAGGTCGCGTGCCTTTAGGTCGCGTTTCTTTATTAGGTCGCGTGTCTTTGTTAGGTCGCTGACCTTCTTAACTCGCATGACCTAACCCCTAGGTCGTTGGGCCTCGTTTCTTCTTAGGTCGCTGCTTCTTATAGGTCGCTCGGCTCCTTAATTTCTTTAGGTCGTTTGTTTGTTAGGTCGCGAACCCATTTTAGGTCGCATGACCTATACCCTTTAGGTCGCTGGACCACTAGGTCGTGCCCCTTAGACCCCTAGGTCGCAACCATTAGGTCGCTCGACCCTATCCCTCTTAGGTCGTTAGACCTCATTTTGTCTTCACTAAGTCGTACCGTTTTGGACGGGGCGCTGCCCCGCACCCCGCCGGGGGCGCTGCCCCCTGGACCCCCGCGACCTGACCGGGCAGGTCGAACCCCGTAAGCGGTGGCGTTGCCCCCGCACCCCCACCTTGGGGGGTTGCCACCCCCCTGGACCCCCCCTCCGTAGGGAATCTTATCTGAAAAACATTGAGCTGATTTCCTTGGATTTTATTCACATCTCCGTATGCCATTTTTGTGACTGATTGTTTCTACAATTGCTTCTGTGTTTTGTCACTTTATAATATAAAGGTTTCAATACTAGTAGTAAATATCAAAACTCTTTTAACAAACAATTTCAACTCTATTTTTTATAACAAAGCTCTTTTCTTAAACCGTTTTCCAATCTATTAGTATATACAAGCCTTTATCTCACTCGGATGAGAAATCTAATTAAACGACTTAGTAAAACAAGTGGTATTAAACGCTTGCGTTCACTTCGTCGGTTAATTCTTGGACTTGTTCGATTGAACCTCTTGTGACAATTTTATTAGTGAAGATTTACAGTTTGTTCGTAAATATTTAAGTTAAGCAAGTGGTTATGGGACATGAGGCTAAACTTCTATATTTACTAGCTTAGTGTAATTGACACTTCTCGTTGATCTTGATGATCGCTTTATGAATTAGACTAGCAATTGCGCGATGTCTCTTTCATTGCAAGGTTAGACTAGACACCACTTGTGTGATTCCATTCACACATACCTTTCTGCTTTTTGGTTAGTCTTGACCTCAATCTGTGTGATTCCACTCACACATGTGGGGTAGCTCCCCATGGTCTTCGGACCGTCATGTGATAGGCCTCTTTCCCTTTTTATGATTTCTGGATTTCTTGTGTTGATTTCTGGAATTTATCTCTTTGACTTGTCATGAGTACAAGTTTAGGGTATGATGCCCTCTTTGGATCTTTGAGAAGATTCTTGTGATATTGATTTATCTCTTATCGGTTGATCTCCTGTTGATCATTAATTGCATACTTATAGTAGTATGTCAGTATGGATATTTTATGTTTATGCCATATCTTTTATTTTATATCATGTCATCTGATATTTATAGCTAGACTGATCCGTTTATTATTTTCTTATAAATAATACTCGGGTCAGGCCGAGATGTTACAGGTGCTACTGCTTGACTCCTCCCCCAGTGATTCACTACTCAGACTTTTGGCTACTTGTTTAGATTAGCAGCTTTTGTTGTTTACACTTGAGATATAGACTCATAGTTGTATTCTTTTGTATAGCACGCGTTGCTATTCTTTTGTATTATCGTGGATCTTTTTAGACCACTACTCTGATGTACACTTTTATGTGATATATATTAATATCTCTTTCCGCCTTTGTGAAATGGATATCTGTGATTGATTCGCATGTTATGCTTACTTCTATATTTGTTTTCGAAGATCATTTTATAGCCACCGTGTGATAAGAAATTACACGGATGGTCGCTCCTCAACAGCCTTATTCTCCGCGCTAGTTGACAGCACTACACCGTAGTGTTCTTGGCTAGCGTGGGTATAGAGGTGGGGCGTCACAAGTATAGAAATATATTGCAATAAAATAGGAAGTAAGTGAAGATATGCATTAATGAATGAATATAGAAATATATTGCAATAAAATAGGAAGTGGGTGAAGATATGCATTAATGAATGAGTATAGAAATATATCGCAATAAAATAGGAATAAGTGAGAATCGATTGAAATATAAAATGATATTGGGTATTACAAGTATGAGTTTAGAAAATAATTACAAGATATAAGTGAAATAAGATGCATAGAAAAGTTGGTTAATTGTTAAGTGATGAATGATGTAATAAAGGAATGAAGTCCAGACACATTAACCTAATTGGGACCTTAATTAATGATTTTTTAAAAAAATGACTGACTAATAGAATAATTTATAATCTAAGGAAATCGAGTAGTATGTTAATTTGAAATAAATTTATAAATTCATTTATGGAATGTAATATAATTCAATGCTAAATGTCAATTTATTTAATAGTAAGATTGTAAATCAATAAACGAAGTTATGAAGATTTCAAATTTTATTTATAACAATTTATGGGAAATCAATTACAATTAATTGACTTGAATGGTGCAGTTAGCGTAGATTTTGTTTTGTAATTGAAGGAGGTTAATTTTATAAGATGAAATTTTGCTAATTCTATATAAAATAGGACCACTGGTTGATTTATAGTGTAGAAAGCAAGATGTATAAATTTAATTAAAGTATCAAAATTCAACAATTGTAATTATTGCAAATTAAAATGGAATTTGAGGATAATAAGGTGAAACCATGAACAAATGTTAGTGCATCCTTATTATTGGTAAAAGATGAGAATATAAAAGTTTGAAAATCAAAAAAATAGGTTTTTGAAAATTTAATTTATAATTTCTAAATATAAGGAAGTGGAGAAATTAACACTGCAATGGATAGACTTATCAGCTTTTAATGTACATCTAAATTTGTTTAGATCAATTTGGAAATTAATAAAATTGTGGATATATTTTGAAACGTAAACGAAGCGTCTAGATTTACATTTGTAAATACGTTTAAAATAAAATGTAAATGATAAGGAATTTATTTACTTCCTAAATCCGTAACGTGTGTAATTAATATTATTTATCTTTTGGGACCACTTCTGTTTGCACGTTAAAATTCGTGCACACCTATTCTTTTGCGATCTATCTATAAATAGGTGGTGAAACCATAGCCTCCATCTTCATTCCTCTGTATAGTCTCTTCTTCAACTTCTTCTCTTCTTCAATGGCAACAGACAATTTCTAGATCCAGTTTCAATCCAAATAAAAGTCAAAATTCAAACTCCTCTAAAAATTCCAGAAAAATTATATGTTGGAATTCTCAGAATACGCAATCTAATGGTGGTGTTCGTTTTCCGTTTTGGGTTCGGTCTGGAAACATATTCGCGTGCTCCTGTAGCCAAAGCGCGTGGAAGACGATAGTGACGTGGCGAGTATTTAATTACGGTTTGTTTTGTTTTATAATTTATTTTGATTTTCAAATCGTTTAAATCGCACAACTTTTTCATACGACCTCGGATTCACGCGAAACTTTTTTTGTTAGGATCGTAATTAAATTCCGGATAGTTTGGAACTAGTTTGGACCAATTCGAAGACCGTCGAATTTTTGAGTTTAAATTGAATTTAAATTCGATTTAAATTCAAAAGGTGAGTGTTTTAATCCACTCACAATTTCTAAAATTTCTAATGTTTGTTAAATTGATTTTACATATGAGTAGAAATTTATTTATGACTATTTGACATGTTTATTCCTTATCTCTGTTAAATCGCATTTATTTAATTTAACTGTTCATAAATTTTATTACTGCGTATAAATTGACAGTTATAGTTATTTATTTGCATATAAACTGTTAGTTCAATAGTTGTTAAATTCATTTTTGAATATAACTGGCAGTTATTACCTGTTATATATTATCAGATATATATTGATATTGATTTATTATTGGATGATGATTGTGATTTGGATGATGAATGGATGTTTTATTTTATATCATTAAACTGCAAGTCATCATGCATTTTCATTTCATTCGGGATTGCGGTTTGAAATGATATACAACCGCATTTTTTTTATTTTAAATTGCGGATTGAAATGATAAACATCCGTATCACTTGACCATATGATAGAAAATTTTATACAGGCACCGCGGTAAATATATAAAATTATTTTTGGAAATGTTTTACTATGGTTTTGTAAAGCTATACATATATATATGGTTTATGGGTTTTGATTTGATCATTAATAAAAGCTATATATATATATATAGAAATTTTCTGGTTTTAGGCTTTGTATAAAAATTGATTTGAAGTATAAACCGAAGTTTGATTTCAAGATGAAATACGATTTATCATTTAATTAAAATTTAATTTCTGGTAGTTCTATTGACTTAAATAAGAATAAAATTGGAAGTTGAATATTAAGTTAAATCGGAATTTAAATAAAAGTTAAAATTTTAAAGGATATGATTTATAACTTGATTTTGTGTAAAGTGATTTAAATGAGTATCAGGTTGTTTTAAATGAATATATCAAGTTAAATAAATTGAAATTTTTTCCAGTTATGTGAAGTTAAAGGGTTACTTAAATTATATTGAATTCAATAAGTAACATTTAATAAGTAATTGGATTTGATACATATGGGTTTGTCAAATAAGTTTGTTTTTGAAATGGTGAAATATTTAAAGCTTTTAACCATAAGAATTGAAATGGTATTTGGAAGTTTAAATCGATATTTAGAATTGATTTGTGAAATCTAAAGAAGCTATTTTGTTTTATAAAAGTAGTTAAACATTTAACCATTTAAGAGATGGAAATTTGTTTCAAAGCTATGTTTTTTCAAGGTAGTATAAGTTGGAAATATTATATTCAAGAGTTTTGATTTCTAAATATTTTACTTTGGAAACCCTATGATTTTGGAAATAATATATATTGGAAAATAAAATGATATCGTATTGATTTGGGGTTTTAAGAATAAAAATGATATCGTTTTTATATGAGTTTTAAATGGATATTTTATTTTGGTTTTAAAAGTATAATTATTTTTAAATGACCGCGGTGTTATAATAACGATTGGTTGGCAAAGAGACCGGGATCAGATATGGACATACTCTCTGTCGATACCGAAAACCACTTTGACTAACCGTGTACGCGGTGGAGATTCCGGAATGAAGTAGGTTGGTGGAGGCGTTTCCTGCAAGGTAAATACGTGGACCCGACTCCCGTGAGTTGGCATAAGGTGGCTAAAACAGGAGCGATTCTCGGACCAATGAGGTCATTCCTCTGATCGGACACTCCTCTTCGATATTATACTTTGACTTTGGATTGATTCAGTGGCCACTTTTACTTTGATTTTTTTTAGGGAGTTTGTTTCGAAGTGGGCGGTAGCTGCGGCTACGCGTTTCCATCAGCCCGGATAGCAATTGGTATATCTACCCTGGCATTGCCTAGTTGTACCGTGTCACCTACCCTATCGCGCCTTGTACGAGTTTGGATTTCTCCCGTAGCCCGTGTGGTATCCTCTGGTGACTTCCCGATCAGGAGGGACTATGATATTGGATGGACTACTGGGACTATTACGTGTTAAGGGCTATATGGGTAACCCCTTAATGCTAAGAAAAAGTAAGTTTATTTTACAATTAGACACTATTATAATAGCGCAATATACTGCATAGTAAATAGTTTAACGGATCCTTAGGAGATGTAAAATCCCGAGCATCTCTTGAGTTACTGTACTCATATTTATTTTGTTAATTTAACTCACATAAGATCTTTTAGTTCTGACTCGAGGGTTTGTCTTTTCAAATTCGCTCGGGTCAGTCCGAGCGTTTCAGGATTTGAAGATTTAGCTCTGGAGGACGAAGACGAAGATGTATATTATTATTATTTATACTAGTACACTACACATTGTTCCGCTGCATTGTTATTGGTATGTGTAACTCTGATATGTAGTATATAAATGTTTTGTAAACAGATTTATAAACTATATATTTTATTATTATATTTTATCCTTCCGCTGCGAGATTCTGTTTTCTTTTATTTCTTTCTCATTTTTCTTATTTACCCCATAACAATCCGCCCTTCCGTATGGTTTGAATCGGCACGTGTGTCTGTTTAAATCGTACGAAAAGGCGGACGTTGCAGTTGGTATCAGAGCTTTGGTTTAGCGATAAACCTTGGCTTTGTGGGTGTAACAACCCGCATATTTATCGATTTTATATTTAAATATTTTATTTAAATATTTTATCGTTAGTCGGATTTTAGTCCGAAAAGCTACTTTTTGCATACGGTCGAATTAGGACTCGGGACCACTCCCATTGAGTTTAAAATGCCGTTTGCGACCTTTTTGAGTATAAACTTTGATATATTTGGAGTTAGTCAAAAATTTGACCTTTTTCACTTTGGGTTTGAGTTTGGGTTCAGCCCACTAGCCAACTTATACTCAAAACTGAACCACTCTTCCCCATTCACCCTCAGTTCTTCCTCTTTTCAGTTCTAAGGCAATAATGGTGGGAGAGATTGGAAATTAATACTCCAAAACCCTAGTTTCTCTTGCAACCTCAAATTCCTAGCTCCAAATTCAAGAGAACCCATTGGTAAGCATTCTCTTCTTCTTCTCCAACTTATTCTCTTACCAATTTCAGAAATTCCTAAACCTAATTTTGGGAATGTTCTTGTTTTGAGCATAGATTCAACCTCATTTGGGTTGTGTTGAAGAGAGGTTGACTCTCCATTTGCTTTCAAGCTTCTGCTTGTTTGATTTTGTAAAAAGGTGAGATTTTTATCTCACATCTTAGTCTATAATTATCTTCGATTGTTAGGTATGAATTCCTAACGTTTATTCGTGTGCAATTGATTTTGGTTTAGATCGATTTCGTGTATATTCCAATTTTTGGTGCTTTGGTCTAATTTATGAAAATCATATTATGGATATTTGGACATTGATATTTGAGGCGTATCGAAGAGCCGTTTAGGATGGGTTGTCGTTCGACGTAATTCCTTAGTCATCGCCATTTGCTCGTTCGATCGTTTTCGATATTCGTTTGGCCATTTCTGGCCTAGGTTCAGGGAATGCCCTGAACCCCAGATTCAGATGTCTGAAACGGAATATTCAGACGTCTGAATATTGTCTGGGAAGACTTCTATTCCCAGATTCAGACGTCTGAATATAGGGTTTCAGACGTCTGAATTGGTTCTATTTCAAACAGAAAGGAAATAGGCTAAAAAGTGCCTATTTCAGACGTCTAAAACACTTGATTTAGAAGTCTGAATTGTGTTCTGGAAATCTTTATATTTCCAGATTCAGACGTCTGAACCACTTGTTTCAAACGTCTGAAACTGCAGTGTTTTGCCTGCTTGCCTATTCGCTTGAGAATTCCAATTTAAATCGGTTCTTGATGATCGTATTCGTTATCATTTATTATGCCTTTGATGACTCCTATTTAGGGATTTTTGAATGTCCATTTCGATGGATTCTTTATCGGTTTCTTTGGATTTTATTCACGTCTTCGAATGTGAATTTTAGTGATTGATTGTTCTTACAATCTTCTTTGTGATTTGTCACTTTAAAAATATAAAGGTTTTCTATACTAGTAGTAAATATCAAAACTCTTTCCTCAAACGATTTCAATACTATTTTAATACCAAATTCGTTTATAAAACCGTTTTCCAGTCTATTAGTATATACAAACCTTTAACTCACTCGTATGAGAAATCTAATTAAACGTCTTAGTAAAACAAGTGGTATGAAATGCTTGCATTCACTTTTTTGGTTAATTCTTGGACTTGTTCGATTGAAACTCTTGTGACAATTTTCTAGTGGAGATCTACAATTTGTTCGTAAATATTTAAGTTAAGCTAGTTATTATGGGACATGATGCTAAGCTCATATATTTACTAGCTTATTGTAATCGACACTTCTCGTTGATCGTGACGATCATCTTTGTGATTTAGACTAGTAATGTGCGATGTCTCTTTGTCTACGAGGGAGACTAAACCCCGTTTTGTGGAGTTTCGACTCAATTTGGTGGGGTAGCAACCCATGGTCTTCGGGCCGTTTGTGGAGCTTCGGCTCAATTTGTGATGGTTAGCAACCATGGAATTAGCGTTCCGTTTGTGGTACACGTGTTGGTGGGCTTTGTGCCCCGTTTATGATAGGCGTTCCCCCTTTTTGTGATTTCTGGATTTCTTGAGATGATTTCTAGAATTTGTGCTTCACCAATTTTCGTGATTTCCATTGATAAGTTTTATCAATATTTGTGCATTGGTGAATTTGTTTGTCATTGACTTTTGTGATTTGCATTGATATAATTGTCAATATTTATGGTTTGGTGAACGAAATGAGGAATATGACATTTCTTTGATTCTTGTGTAGATTTGGTGATATTGATTAATCTCTCGTTGCTTTTCAATTACTTATATATATCACAGCTTGGCATTGTGATTATTATGTGTTTAGTCATATCTCTTATTCTATATCGTTTCATCTGATATTTATAGTTAGACTGATCCGTTTATTATTTTCTTATTAAATAATACTCGGGTCAGACCGAGATGTTGCAGGTGCTTCTGCTTGACTTCACCCCTGGGATCCATTACTCTGACCTTTTGCTTACTACTTAGATTAGTAGTTTTTGTTGTACACTCTTGAGATATTGACTCATTGATGTATTCTTTTGTATAGCACATGTTGCTATTATTTTGTGTTATTGTGGATCTTTTTGACCACTACTCTGATATACACTTCCATGTGTTAATTATATATTCATATCTTCTTCCGCCTTTGTGATATGAATTATCTGTGACTGATTTATGTTATGTTTATTTCTGTATTTGTTTCCGAAGATATTATAGCCACTGTGTAGTAGCTTTGAGTTTGTGTCGGTATGTCGGATTTCTTCTTGATAAAGTATTGCATGTTATACCATCTGATATATCGATGTTCGCACAAAGCAATTACACGGATGGTCGCTCCTCAACAGCCTTATTCTCCATGCTAGTTAACAGCATTCACCGTAATGTTCTTGGCTAGCATGGGTATAGAGGTGGGGCGTCACAGTGGGGTTTGACTCTTTGTTAATAGGGTAGTAATACCCTATGGGAGTCGCTGAGTGTATATATATGAGAGAGCGTACTTGTTAGTGTTATAAAAAGGTTTTAATATTGTGTTAATCTGTTCCGTTCTGTATTTATAAATTCTGGTTGATGCATGGGACGCTGTGACATCAATAGGGGTTTCTAAACACTAAATAGGACAGGCCGACATAATATCTGTTTTAATATAGGTGAATGAAATAATTTTTCCTATTATATTTTCTATATATAAAATAAAATTTCAATCTATATCTATATTTGGTTGTAATAGATTGGTTGTTAGGTAATGAAGGTTTTCAATAATGATTGAAATAAGATTTAAAAATAAGATAAATGAAATTTGAAAATTTAGGACTTAAGATCCGGGGTTTTGGAATTTTTCGTAAAATTTTTGGAATATAATTGTTATAAGTATTTTCTGATATGAATATTTAATATAATTTAAGAGAAATTGTTTTAAAGAAGATTTTTGGAGAAAATAAGTTTTGTACTTTCCTCTCTGTCGTTGGAAAATAATTTCGGTGATGAGTGCACGCATCATTGACATTCATTTTCGAGTTTCGAAGTGGGAAGGCCACTGTAGTAATTTACTGCAGAATTGTTAAGAAAATTTTATCGTTTTAATTATAATTGGATATATATGTTAAGTGTAGATATCTATCTATTATTTTAAATGATTTAAAATTTAACCCGGTATTTGGTTCTTAAGTTCCAGATTTATTAATAGTTCAATTAAGTGTAGAAATTGGAACCTTTAATTAAAGTAAAAATTTAATACAATAGGAAGATAAGTAATGTAAATAAACGATTGTAAACATTATTAAATGAATTAATGAACTTCTTTGTTTATAAGAATTGATGTATAAAGTTGCAAATTTAGTGTAGTTTATTGTTACCATTATTAAATATAATAGAAATGTAAGCATTAAATAAATGAATGAAACTAAAAGTAAGTCGAAATTGTAATTTATAAAACGAATATATATAATTATTGAACCATTAATTAATTAAAGGAATTGAGAAGAAACTTGTATAATTTTCACTTACATTCTTAAAGCATATATATAACTTACCATATAATAAAAGTTGCAATGTTAGTGAGAAAATGTAAGGGGAAAATCTTATAAGTGAAGCTTGAGGTAATAAAGGTATTCAATGAATTTGCTGTTACAAAATGAGAATTAAATGTATAAACTTAAGTTAAAATGGAAATTTTAAGTATTATAAATAGATGATTATAAACTTAAGTAAATAAAACGGAATGCAAATATAATGAATATTGTAATAAATGAAAAATGAAAATTGTAAGTAATGAAGGAATCACCCAATAAATGAAAGAAAAGAAATTAAACAACTAAAGCATGAAATAAATGTATAATAAGTTAATTTGGTTGTTGGTTTGAATTGTTATTGTTTGACTTATGGTTGGTTGGGTAAGAGAATTTGAAGTTGTTGGATGAATAAATAATCTATCGTTGTTCCATCTAAGACTGTTGAGTAAAGGATGCACTTGATAGTTATTTTCATTCCGTACAATTTCAAGTTTTGAACCCGAACAACTATTTGTTTGTTGGATTAAATAGTTGCTTTGTCTTGTGTATGTATGATGTTTGTAAAGTTGATGGTTGTTGTATTGATTGGTTGATTAATGGTTGAAACCGCTTAAATATTTCACTTTATATAAATTTGTATATTTTAGCTAAATTAACTAATTTTGTAAATTTAACTTTTTATAAATATAATATTTAAATATGATATTGATTTCGAAATTCTTCTTTTCCCTTCTTTCCCCTTTTCGGGGACGAAAAGTTTTGAGTAGGGGAGAGTGTAACGACCCGTAAATTTCGACAATTAAATTGTTAATTAAATAGGATCTTGTAATTTAATTTTTTGTAGAAAAAAAGAGAAAAAAAAGAACAAAATGAAGATGATAAATTAGTATTGGAATGAACGCTAAATTAAAATATAGCAACGGTATTTAAAAACTTGATTATTAGTAATTTGAATAAAAATCTAATGATTGAAATAGTGAAAGATTTATACCTTTGTGTAAATTTAAAATAAATAAAGGGAATTTATTATGTAAATTAAGAAAAGATTGGAATAAATGATGATTCCATGCATACTTATAAAAGTTATTATGAGTTGCATGTTGAAATGGTTGATTGAGTTGAAATTATGAAAAGGGTAATTAAAGACAAGAATTTGATTTTGCCTAAGTATCAATACATTGATAAACTATAAATGAATAGAAATTTTAATTTGCTCAATCCTTTTTATTTACTATTAGAAGATGTTAATTAATTTAACAGTGAAAATTTGAAAATAAATTCAAATTTTATGTTAGATAATAAATTGCAATAATTAAAGTTAGTAATAAATGGAGAACGGAATACTAATTTATTTATGAAGTGGATATAAGGGAATGTAACAAATTTGAATAAGGAATGCTAATTGTGCATTAAGTGAAGGAATGGAGCATAGATGGAATAACTAAAAGGGATTTAGAATTTTTAATTTGTATGTATGCATTAATGAATGAATATAGAAATATAAAATAGGAAGTAAGTGAAGATATGCATTAATGAATGAATATAGAAATATAAAATAGGAAGTAAGTGAAGATATGCATTAATGAATGAATATAGAAATATAAAATAGGAAGTGAGTGAGGATATGCATTAATGAATGAGTATAGAAATATATTGCAATAAAATAGGAAGTAAGTGAAGATATGCATTAATGAATGACTATAGAAATATATTGCAATAAAATAGGAAGTGAGTGAAGATATGCATTAATGAATGAGTATAGAAATATATCGCAATAAAATAGGAATAAGTGAGAATCGATTGAAATATAAAATGATATTGGGTATTACAAGTATGAGTTTAGAAAATAATTACAAGTTATAAGTGAAATAAGATGCAATAAAAGTTGGTTAATTGTTATGTGATGAATGATGTAATAAAGGAATGAAATCCAGATAAATTAACCTAATTGGGACCTTAATTAATGATTTAAAAAAAATGACTGACTAATAGAATAACTTATAATCTAAGGAAATCAAGTAGTACGTTAATTTGAAATAAATTTATAAATTCATTTATGGAATGTAATATAATTCAATGCTAAATGTCAATTTATTTAATAGTAAGATTGTAAATCAATAAACGAAGTTATGAAGATTTCAAATTTTATTTATAACAATTTATGGGAAATCAATTACAATTAATTGACTTGAATTGTGCAGTTAGCGTAGATTTTGTTTTGTAATTGAAGGAGGTTAATTTTATAAGATGAAATTTTGCTAATTCTATATAAAATAGGACCACTGGTGTGACGCCCCACCTCTATACCCACGCTAGCCAAGAACACTCCGGAGTAGTGCTGTCAACTAGCACGGAGAATAAGGCTGTTGAGGAGCGACCATCCATGTAATTGCTTATCACACAGTGGCTATAAATAATCTTCGGAAACAAACATAGAAATAATCATATCACAAATCAGTCACAGATATCCATATCACAAAGGCGAAAGAAGATATGAATATATAACTAACACATGAAAGTGTACATCAGAGTAGTGGTCAGTAAGATCCACGATAATACAAAAGAATAACAACACGTGCTATACAAAAGAATACAACTATGAGTCTATATCTCAAGTGTATACAACAAAAAATCTGCTAATCTAAACAGTTAGCCAAAAGTTAGAGTGATGAATCCCTGGGAAGAAGTCAAGCAGAAGCACCTGTAACATCTCGGTCTGACCCGAGTATTATTTAAGAAAATAATAAACGGGTCAGTCTAGCTATAAATATCAGATGACATGATATAACATAAAAGATATGGCATAAACACAAACATCCATAATGACATACCACTATAAGTATGTAATTAATGATCAACAGAAGATCAATCAATAAGAGATAATCAATATCACAAGAATCTTCTCAAAGATTCGGAAAGAGCATCATACCCCAAACTTGTACTCATAACAAGTCAATGACATAAATTCTAGAAATCAATGCAAGAAGTCCAGAAATCATAGAAAAGAGAAAGAGGCCTATCACATGACGGTCCGAAGACCAAGGGGAGCTACCCCACATGTGTGAATGGAATCACACAGATTAAGGTCCAGACTAACCAAAAAGCAAAAAGGTATGTGTGAGTGGAATCACACAAGTGGTGTCTAGTCTAACCTCGCAACAAGAGACATCGCACAGTTGCTAGTCTAAATCATCAGAATGATCGTCATGATCAACGAGAAGTGTCAATTACACTAAGCTAGTAAATATAGAAGTTTAGCTTCATGTCCCATAACCACTTGCTTAACTTAAATATTTACGAACAAACTGTAAATCTTCACTAATAAAATTGTCAAATGAGGTTCAATCGAACAAGTCCAAGAATTAACCGACGAAGTGAACGCAAGCGTTTCATACCACTTGTTTTACTAAGTCGTTTAATTAGATTTCTCATCCGAGTGAGGTAAAGGTTTGTATATACTAATAGATTGGAAAACGGTTTAAGAAAAGAGCTTTGTTACGGAAAATAGAGTTGAAATCATTTTGTTGAAAGAGTTTTGATATTTACTACTAGTATTGAAACCTTTATATTTTTAAAATGACAAATCACAGAAGAGATTGTAGAAACAATCATCACAAAGATCACATTCGGAGATGTGAATAAAATCCAAGGAAATCATCTCAAAAGCATCAAAGTGGAAGTTCCCCAACGACCAAACGTGGCCGAGATAACCAGAGATGGTTTTTCTCGAAGAATGGTCAACTCAGCATCTCAACAAAGCAAGTTGTGTTGAATGTTTTTCAGATAAGATCCCCTACGGAGGGGGGGTGGCAACCCCCCAAGGTGGGGGTGCGGGGGCAACGCCACCGCTTACGGGGTTCGACCTGCCCGGTCAGGTCGCGGGGGTCCAGGGGGCAGCGCCCCGACCAAAACGGTACGACCTAGTGAAGACAAAATGAGGTCTAACGACCTAAGGGTCTCAGGGGTCAAGCGAACTATCGGGATAAGGTCCAACGACCTATAGGGTTATAAGGTCATACGACCTAACGACTCAAGGGTCTAACGACCTAACGACTTAAGGGTCTACCGACCTAACGACTCAAGGGTCATACGACCTAACGACTCAAGGGTTATACGACCTAACGAGCTATGGCCAAACGACCTAACGACTCAAGGGTCTAACGACCTAACGACTCAAGGGTCTAACGACCTAACGACTCAAGGGTCATACGACCTAACGACTCAAGGTTCATACGACCTAACGACTCAAGGGTCTAACGACCTAAAAGTATAAAGGTCATGCGACCTTTCGGTTTAAGAGGAGAGCGACCTAAGTGTTACGACCTGAGAGTCGAACGACCCAACGACTCAAGGGTCATACGACCTAACGACTCAAGGGTCCAACGACCCAACGACTAAAGGGTCTAACGACTTAAGGGTTGCACGACTTAAGGGTTAGGCCAGGAGCGACCTAACGAGATAAGGTCCAACGACCTACGAGTTAAGGGTCCAACGACCTATCGGTATAACTCGTAACCGACTCACGACCTATGGATGAACGACTTAACTCCGAACGAGCTAAAAATGGACAGAACGACCTAGGGTTAACTCGTGAACGACTCACGACCTATGGACGAACGACTTAACTCCGAACGAGCTAAAAATGGCCAGAACGACCTAGGGTTAACTCGTGAACGACTCACGACCTATGGACGAACGACTTAACTCCGAACGACCTAAAAATGGCCAGAACGACCTAAGCACAGAAAATTCAACAAAACGCTAAAAATTGGAGTTTTTCGCCAATCCAATCCAAACCAAATGCTAACATGCATGCAAAAATGATAGGGAATCATTCCCAACTGTCCAATATAGTTATAGGCTAGAATTGTGAGATAAAAATCTCACCTTTGCACCAAATATCAATGAAAATGAAGTTTTAAGCAAGCAAGAATCAATCCTTCTTCTATCTAAGCACAAGAAGCTTGAATCCAATGTCTTCTTCTTGAATTTGGAGTAGAAAGATGGATTGCAATTGAATTTGAGTTTTGGAATTTTAATTTCCCATTCCCTCCACCATTAATGCCAAAGCTTGATTAGTTAGGAAATTTATGAAGAGTGAGGAGAAGAGGGTTGGAACTTGGGCTTAATAGG
Organism: Allium cepa; assembly: GCA_030765085.1. Classification (NCBI taxonomy): domain Eukaryota; kingdom Viridiplantae; phylum Streptophyta; class Magnoliopsida; order Asparagales; family Amaryllidaceae; genus Allium; species Allium cepa. The sequence goes on along the minus strand of CM060930.1, from coordinate 68,667,314 downwards.
CTAAACTAACCCAAAGTCCAAAGCGGGAAAAGTTAGTGAAATTTCACTAACTCAAAACCTATCGATGTTTATACTCAAAAAAGTTGTAAACGGCATTTCGAACTCAATAGAAGTGGTCTCGAGTCCTAATTTGACAGTTTGCAAAAAGTAGCTTTTCGGACCAAAATCCGATTAACGAGTTAATATTTTAAATAAAATATTTAAATACAAACTCGATAAATATGCGGGTTGTTACAGACTCCCCTCCTTAAAGAAATTGCGTCCTCGCAATATATATAAGATGGAAATAAAAAGTAACAACCATAAAAGCATATTAACACAAGAGGAATTTTGAAATAAGAAGTTCACCTCAAGGAGCAGGAGTAAGCAAGTCCGGATGTGTACGCTCGATGAATTCTCTGGATTCCCAAGAACAATTCTTAGGGTTTGAGGACCATTGAACCTTCACAAGCGGAACATCTTTATTTCGAAGTCGTTTAACCTCAGAAGCTATAATTCGAATAGGATGCTGCTCATAAGTTAAATTCGGCGAAACTTCAATTTCTTCCACAACAGCAGGCTCAAGAATAGAATCGGAATCCCGAAGGCATTTCCGTAATTGAGAAACGTGAAATACATCATGCATAGCAGAAAACTGAGCCGGCAATGCAAGGCGATAAGCCATGGAACCAATACGTTCAGTGATAGGAAATGGCCCAATATATCGAGGCGCTAACGTCCCCGATCGACTGAAACGTACAACACCCTTCATAGGTGAAACACGAATAAAAACAGGATCCCCAACAGAAAATTCTAATTTCCTTCTTCGATTATCGGCATAGGATTTTTGTCTACTCTGGGCTTCTTTCATCCTATGTCGAATAAGTTCAATCTTTTTCGTGGAATCACGAATAAAGTCTGGACCTAAAACCAGCTTCTCATCGGCCTCAAGCCAACAAGAAGGAGATCGGCATGGCCTTCCGTAGAGTGCCTCGAAAGGTGCCATACCAATACTGGATTGGAAGCTATTATTATAGGAAAATTCAACAAGTGAAATATGATCTTTCCAACTTCCACCAAAATCAAGCACACAAGCACGAAGAAGATCTTCAAGAGTTTGATTCACACGCTCGGTTTGTCCATCGGACTGGGGGTGATAAGCGGTGCTAAAATTAAGCTTCGTTCCTAAAGCTTTTTGAAGACTCTTCCAAAATCCACTAGTAAACAATGGATCACGATCGCTAACAATAGAAGTAGGAACTCCATGCAATTTTACAATTTCCTTGACAAATAGTTTGGCCAAAAGAGGAACGGTTCGGTTAGACCGAACCGGAATAAAATGGGCGGATTTAGTAAGTCTATCAACAATCACCCATAAGCTATCATGACCCGAACGAGAACGGGGAAGGCCATCTATAAAGTCCATGGAAATTTGATCCCACTTCCAAATTGGAATTTCTAAAGGTTGCAATAACCCACCAGGCCTATGATGTTCGGCCTTGACAAGTTGGCAAGTCATGCAACACTTAACAAAGTTAGCAATATCAGATTTCATTCCCTCCCAATAATAAAGTCGCTTCATATCAGCGTACATTTTACTACTACCGGGATGAATGGTGAATTTAGAACGATGGGAATCTTCTAAAATATCTTTACGAAGATCTCCAATATTTTGTACGATAAGTCTACCAAATTTTCGAATGCCGCCACGAGAATCAATATCAAAGTCTTTCAAACATTCAATATCAATTTTATCCTTAACATTTTTGCCAAGAAGAGCCAATTCAGAATCTAGCCCTTGAGCTTCAAGAATGCGGTCTAAAAGAGAAGGATGAGCCTCAAGGCTACATAAAACAAGCGATGAGCATAAATCGGATACGCGCTCTCGAATTTCACAAGTGGATAAGATCTCGAGATCGTTCCATTCGGATATCATCATAGAAACAACTGCTTGTTGCTTACGGCTAAGAGCATCGGCGACACGATTACCCTTACCGGGGGTATAAAGAATATCAAGATCATAAGGTGCAAGGAACTCGAGCCAACGTTGTTGACGTAACTTAAGTTCTTTTTGAGAAAATAAATATTTCAAAGACTTATGATCCGTGTAAAGAATAAATTTCTCTCCCAATAGATAATGACGCCACATTCGAAGGGCGAAAACAATAGCCGCGAGCTCTAGATCATGTGTGGCATATCTAGTCTCGGCCAGCTTCAATTGCCTAGAAGCATAAGCAACAACACGTTCTTTTTGCATAAGAACGGCACCCAAACCAACGTGACTAGCATCGGTATAAACAACAAAATCTTGATTCCCCTCGGGAATAACAAGAATAGGAGCATCGGAAAGGAGTTCTTTCAATTTCTGAAAAGAGGCTTCACATTTGTCCGACCAAATGTATTTAACTCCCTTCTTAGTCAAGCCAGTAAGAGGCACGACAATCTTAGAAAAGTCTTTAATAAAACGACGGTAATAGCCCGCCAATCCGAGAAAACTACGAATCTCTGTCACACTCTCCGATCTCTTCCAATCTTGAATCGCTTCAATCTTTGAAGGATCCACGGATATCCCGGATTCGGAAATAATATGACCGAGAAACTTCACACGAGGTTGCCAAAAGTGGCATTTAGAAAATTTCGCCTTTAATTGATTACTCCTAAGTGTTTCCAATACAATCCGAAGATGTTTCTCATGTTCCTACTTGGTTTTTGAATACACAAGAATATCATCAATGAATATGAGAACAAACCGATCGAGGAAATCTTTGAAAACTCGATTCATGAGGTCAACGAAATAAGCTGGAGCATTCGTTAACCCAAATGGAATAACAAGCCATTCATAAGATCCATATCGAGTACGGAATGATGTCAAAGGAATGCTATCCTCAGCGATACGAAGCTGATGGAAACCGGTAGCCAAGTCTAATTGTGAAAAGACCTTAGCACCACTAAGCTGATCGAATAGATCATCAATCCGAGGTAAAGGATATTTATTTTTAATAGTAAGATCGTTAAGCTTGGGATAATCAACGCAGAGCCTCAGAGTACCATCGGATTTCTTTACGAAAATAGCCGAAGCTCCCCAAGGCGAGGAACTAGAGCGATTAAATTGCCTCGTCTCCAACTCAGATAATTGTTTACGCATCTCCTCATTTTCCTTATTGGACATGCGATAAGGAGGACGAGTAATAGGTTGAGCTCCAGAAACAAGATTAATTCTGAACTCAATTGCTCGTTTAGGTGGTAAACCTAAAACGGGCTCGAATATGTCGGAAAATTCACGAACAACATGAATACGAGAAATAATATCATCTTCATCATCATCATCGTTATCACGAGGATTTAAAGAATATAAAGATGCCACCAAACAGGATTCTGAATCTTTAAGATTAATAGAAATCTGATTAACAGATAGTGGATGTCGGAGATGAATAGTCCGCTCAGGACGTAAGATATGGGCTTGATAACGGTTAAGCCAATCCATTCCCAAAATTATTCCAAAGCCTAAGTAACGCATGACATGCAAATCGGCTAGGAAAGAAAAATCGCAAAAAATAATCTCCACATCTTTACAAAGCAAACTAAGAGTTGCGGATCCACCAACAGGATTCGCAATTTTTAAAGAAGTCATCAATGCAGTAACAATTAAGGAAAAAGTGTCTACCAGTTCCTTTGATATAAAAGAATGGGATGCACCCGTATCAAAGAGAACTCTAATAGGTTGATCATGAAATAAAATAATACCATCAAGAATGGAATGAGAAATACCTTGACCACGAGATGTGTTGCCAGGGGCTTGAGCCACATTCAACTTTCCTTCCTTCTTGCCTTTACGCTTGAGGCATTGATGTATGTAATGATCCGGGCTCTTACAATAGCGACAAGATTTGGGCTTAGAGCACTTATTCGCATAATGATCCCCAGACCCACAGTTGAAGCAACTCGCACCACTAGGAGAAGGATACTTTGCCGCAGGGGTTGCCTGCTTACCCTTTTTGTTGGGATAAGGACCCTTGAATTTGTTTGGCCTCTTCTTGTTGTTGAAGTTTGGTTTAGCGCCTTTCACTTCAACATCACTCTCTTTATCAGCCTCTTCAAGACGAAGAGCGATATCGACGAGTTGATCAAATGCGACTTCTAGTTTCAGGAGTAGTGGCTTCTTAAGATTCTTATTTAAGCCATAAACGAACCTCTGGTTCTTCTTCAATGGGGTGTTGATGTATTCAACCCCATATTTGGAAAGCGACTCGAAGGCTGCGACGTAATCAGTCACAGAGGATTGACCTTGAACAAGGTCTATAAAACGTCGAGCCAAGGTTACTTTCCCAGCTTCTGGTACAAACTTTAACTCGAAGCGTCCCTGAAATTGCTCCCAGGTGAGATCCTCTTCATTAATTTCTAAAATAAGGAGTTCGTACCAGTCCAATGCTCTCTCTTGGAGCATGCTGGAAGCCACCTGAACGCGGTGGAGATCGATAAGGTTCATGCGAGAAAAGATTCGATCGCATGATTTTAACCAAGCCTGGACCTCGATGATATTTTCCGAACCTTTGAAGGGCTTCCCACCCAAGTTGGTGTAATCTCTGCACAAGCGTGCAAATCCCGACTTTGGGTGAGTAGGTTCCGGGTTAGCTCCAGCTGCTTGAGCATTAGTTACCAAATCAAGAAGCTGTTGAGCAGTCATAAAAACTCCATCCGGAGGAGCAGCACCAGATGATCCAGTTCTGGGACGGCCTGGTCTAGACATTCTCTTCCTTTAAGAAAGAAAGAAGAGAAGGAAGAAGGTTATTTACCAATGAACATCAAGCAATCTTGATAGATAAAACAAGGAATCATAAAGGAAATAGGATGAATCGGTACGAAGACTCGAATTAATCCTATGGTATGACTCCTAAGATAGACCTAGGACGATGATCCTTGTTAAGTTATTCTACATTGTTCCAAAGTTTGGCTCTGATACCAAGCTGTGACGCCCCACCTCTATACCCACGCTAGCCAAGAACACTCCGGAGTAGTGCTGTCAACTAGCACGGAGAATAAGGCTGTTGAGGAGCGACCATCCATGTAATTGCTTATCACACAGTGGCTATAAATAATCTTCGGAAACAAACATAGAAATAATCATATCACAAATCAGTCACAGATATCCATATCACAAAGGCGGAAGAAGATATGAATATATAACTAACACATGAAAGTGTACATCAGAGTAGTGGTCAGTAAGATCCACGATAATACAAAAGAATAGCAACACGTGCTATACAAAAGAATACAACTATGAGTCTATATCTCAAGTGTATACAACAAAAAATCTGCTAATCTAAACAGTTAGCCAAAAGTCAGAGTGATGAATCCCTGGGAAGAAGTCAAGCAGAAGCACCTGTAACATCTCGGTCTGACCCGAGTATTATTTAAGAAAATAATAAACGGGTCAGTCTAGCTATAAATATCAGATGACATGATATAACATAAAAGATATGGCATAAACATAAACATCCATAATGACATACCACTATAAGTATGTAAATAATGATCAACAGAAGATCAATCAATAAGAGATAATCAATATCACAAGAATCTTCTCAAAGATTCGGAAAGAGCATCATACCCCAAACTTGTACTCATAACAAGTCAATGACATAAATTCTAGAAATCAATGCAAGAAGTCCAGAAATCATAGAAAAGAGAAAGAGGCCTATCACATGACGGTCCGAAGACCAAGGGGAGCTACCCCACATGTGTGAATGGAATCACACAGATTAAGGTCCAGACTAACCAAAAAGCAAAAAGGTATGTGTGAGTGGAATCACACAAGTGGTGTCTAGTCTAACCTCGCAACAAGAGACATCGCACAGTTGCTAGTCTAAATCATCAGAATGATCGTCATGATCAACGAGAAGTGTCAATTACACTAAGCTAGTAAATATAGAAGTTTAGCTTCATGTCCCATAACCACTTGCTTAACTTAAATATTTACGAACAAACTGTAAATCTTCACTAATAAAATTGTCACAAGAGGTTCAATCGAACAAGTCCAAGAATTAACCGACGAAGTGAACGCAAGCGTTTCATACCACTTGTTTTACTAAGTCGTTTAATTAGATTTCTCATCCGAGTGAGGTAAAGGTTTGTATATACTAATAGATTGGAAAATGGTTTAAGAAAAGAGCTTTGTTACGGAAAATAGAGTTGAAATCATTTTGTTGAAAGAGTTTTGATATTTACTACTAGTATTGAAACCTTTATATTTTTAAAATGACAAATCACAGAAGAGATTGTAGAAACAATCATCACAAAGATCACATTCGGAGATGTGAATAAAATCCAAGGAAATCATCTCAAAAACATCAAAGTGGAAGTTCCCCAACGACCAAACGTGGCCGAGATAACCAGAGATGGTTTGTCTCGAAGAATGGTCAACTCAGCATCTCAACAAAGCAAGCTGTGTTGAATGTTTTTCAGATAAGATCCCCTACGGAGGCGGGGTGGCAACCCCCCAAGGTGGGGGTGCGGGGGCAACGCCACCGCTTACGGGGTTTGACCTGCCCGGTCAGGTCGCGGGGGTCCAGGGGGCGGCGCCCCGACCAAAACGGTACGACCTAGTGAAGACAAAATGAGGTCTAACGACCTAAGGGTCTCAGGGGTCAAGCGAACTATCGGGATAAGGTCCAACGACCTATAGGGTTATAAGGTCATACGACCTAACGACTCAAGGGTCTAACGACCTAACGACTCAAGGGTCATACGACCTAACGACTCAAGGGTCATACGACCTAACGAGCTATGGCCAAACGACCTAACGACTCAAGGGTCTAACGACCTAACGACTCAAGGGTCTAACGACCTAACGACTCAAGGGTCATACGACCTAACGACTCAAGGGTCATACGATCTAACGACTTAAGGGTCTAACGACCTAAAAGTATAAAGTTCATGCGACCTTTCGGTTTAAGAGGAGAGCGACCTAAGTGTTACGACCTGAGAGTCGAACGACCCAACGACTCAAGGGTCATACGACCTAACGACTCAAGGGTCCAACGACCCAACGACTCAAGGGTCTAACGACTTAAGGGTTGCACGACTTAAGGGTTAGGCCAGGAGCGACCTAACGAGATAAGGTCCAACGACCTACGAGTTAAGGGTCCAATGACCTATCGGGATAACTCGTAAACGACTCACGACCTATGGATGAACGACTTAACTCCGAACGAGCTAAAAATGGCCAGAACGACCTAGGGTTAACTCGTGAACGACTCACGACCTATGGACGAACGACTTAACTCCGAACGAGCTAAAAATGGCCAGAACGACCTAGGGTTAACTCGTGAACGACTCACGACCTATGGACGAACGACTTAACTCCGAACGACCTAAAAATGGCCAGAACGACCTAAGTGCAGAAAATTCAACAAAACGCTAAAAATTGGAGTTTTTCGCCAATCCAATCCAAACCAAATGCTAACATGCATGCAAAAATGATAGGGAATCATTCCCAACAGTCCAATATAGTTATAGACTAGAATTGTGAGATAAAATTCTCACCTTTGCACCAAATATCAATGAAAATGAAGTTTTAAGCAAGCAAGAATCAATCCTTCTTCTATCTAAGCACAAGAAGCTTGAATCCAATGTCTTCTTCTTGAATTTGAAGTAGAAAGATGGATTGCAATTGAATTTGAGTTTTGGAATTTTAATTTCCCATTCCCTCCACCATTAATGCCAAAGCTTGATTAGTTAGAAAATTTATGAAGAGTGAGGAGAAGAGGGTTGGAACTTGGGCTTAATAGGCTAAACTAACCCAAAGTCCAAAGCGGGAAAAGTTAGTGAAATTTCACTAACTCCAAACCTATCTATGTTTATACTTAAAAAAGTTGTAAACGGCATTTCGAACTCAATAGAAGTGGTCTCGAGTCCTAATTTGACCGTTTGCAAAAAGTAGTTTTTCAGACCAAAATCCAATTAACGAGTTAATATTTTAAATAAAATATTTAAATACAAACTCGATAAATATGCGGGTTGTTACAGACTACCCTCCTTAAAGAAATTGCGTCCTCGCAATATATATAAGATGGAAATAAAAATAACAACCATAAAAGCATATTAACACAAGAGGAATTTTGAAATAAGAAGTTTACCTCAAGGAGCAGGAGTAAGCAAGTCCGGATGTGTACGCTCGATAAATTCTCTGGATTCCCAAGAACAATCCTTAGGGTTTGAGGACCATTGAACCTTCACAAGCGGAACATCTTTATTTCAAAATCGTTTAACCTCAGAAGCTATAATTCGAATAGGATGCTGCTCATAAGTTAAATTCGGCGAAACTTCAATTTCTTCCACAACAGCAGGCTCAAGAATAGAATCGGAATCCCGAAGGCATTTCCGTAATTGAGAAACGTGAAATACATCATGCATAGCAGAAAACTGAGCCGGCAATGCAAGGCGATAAGCCATGGAACCAATACGTTCAGTGATAGGAAATGGCCCAATATATCGAGGCGCTAACTTCCCCGATCGACTGAAACGTACAACACCCTTCATAGGTGAAACACGAATAAAAACAGGATCTCCAACAGAAAATTCTAATTTCCTTCTTCGATTATCGGCATAGGATTTTTGTCTACTCTGGGCTTCTTTCATCCTATGTCGAATAAGTTCAATCTTTTTCGTGGAATCACGAATAAAGTCTGGACCTAAAACCAGCTTCTCATCGGCCTCAAGCCAACAAGAAGGAGATCGGCATGGCCTTCCGTAGAGTGCCTCGAAAGGTGCCATACCAATACTGGATTGGAAGCTATTATTATAGGAAAATTCAACAAGTGAAATATGATCTTTCCAACTTTCACCAAAATCAAGCACACAAGCACGAAGAAGATCTTCAAGAGTTTGATTCACACGCTCGGTTTGTCCATCGGACTGGGGGTGATAAGCGGTGCTAAAATTAAGCTTCGTTCCTAAAGCTTTTTGAAGACTCTTCCAAAATCCACTAGTAAACAATGGATCACGATCGCTAACAATAGAAGTAGGAACTCCATGCAATTTTACAATTTCCTTGACAAATAGTTTGGCCAAAAGAGGAACGGTTCGGTTAGACCGAACCGGAATAAAATGGGCGGATTTAGTAAGTCTATCAACAATCACCCATAAGCTATCATGACCCGAACGAGAACGGGGAAGGCCATCTATAAAGTCCATGGAAATTTGATCCCACTTCCAAATTGGAATTTCTAAAGGTTGCAATAACCCACCAGGCCTATGATGTTCGGCCTTGACAAGTTGGCAAGTCATGCAACACTTAACAAAGTTAGCAATATCAGATTTCATTCCCTCCCAATAATAAAGTCGCTTCATATCAGCGTACATTTTACTACTACCGGGATGAATGGTGAATTTAGAACGATGGGAATCTTCTAAAATATCTTTACGAAGATCTCCAATATTTGGTACGATAAGTCTACCAAATTTTCGAATGCCGTCACGAGAATCAATATCAAAGTCTTTCAAACCTTCAATATCAATTTTATCCTTAACATTTTTGCCAAGAAGAGCCAATTCAGAATCTAGCCCTTGAGCTTCAAGAACGCGGTCTAAAAGAGAAGGATGAGCCTCAAGGCTACATAAAACAAGCGATGAGCATAAATCGGATACGCGCTCTCGAATTTCACAAGTGGATAAGATCTCGAGATCGTTCCATTCGGATATCATCATAGAAACAACTGCTTGTTGCTTACGGCTAAGAGCATTGGCGACACGATTACCCTTACCGGGGGTATAAAGAATATCAAGATCATAAGGTGCAAGGAACTCGAGCCAATGCTGTTGACGTAACTTAAGTTCTTTTTGAGAAAATAAATATTTCAAAGACTTATGATCCGTGTAAAGAATAAATTTCTCTCCCAATAGATAATGACGCCACATTCGAAGGGCGAAAACAATAGCCGCGAGCTCTAGATCATGTTTGGCATATCTAGTCTCGGCCAGCTTCAATTGCCTAGAAGCATAAGCAACAACACGTTCTTTTTGCATAAGAACGGCACCCAAACCAACGTGACTAGCATCGGTATAAACAACAAAATCTTGATTCCCCTCGGGAATAACAAGAATAGGAGCATCGGAAAGGAGTTCTTTCAATTTCTGAAAAGAGGCTTCACATTTGTCCGACCAAATGTATTTAACTCCCTTCTTAGTCAAGCTAGTAAGAGGCACGGCAATCTTAGAAAAGTCTTTAATAAAACGACGGTAATAGCCCGCCAATCCGAGAAAACTACGAATCTCTGTCACACTCTCCGGTCTCTTCCAATCTTGAATCGCTTCAATCTTTGAAGGATCCACGGATATCCCGGATTCGGAAATAATATGACCGAGAAACTTCACACGAGGTTGCCAAAAGTGGCATTTAGAAAATTTCGCCTTTAATTGATTACTCCTAAGTGTTTCCAATACAATCCGAAGATGTTTCTCATGTTCCTACTCGGTTTTTGAATACACAAGAATATCATCAATGAATATGAGAACAAACCGATCGAGGAAATCTTTGAAAACTCGATTCATGAGGTCAACGAAATAAGCTGGAGCATTCGTTAACCCAAATGGCATAACAAGCCATTCATAAGATCCATATCGAGTACGGAATGATGTCAAAGGAATGCTATCCTCAGCGATACGAAGCTGATGGAAACCGGTAGCCAAGTCTAATTGTGAAAAGACCTTAGCACCACTAAGCTGATCGAATAGATCATCAATCCGAGGTAAAGGATATTTATTTTTAATAGTAAGATCGTTAAGCTTGGGATAATCAACGCAGAGCCTCAGAGTACCATCGGATTTCTTTACGAAAATAGCCGAAGCTCCCCAAGGCGAGGAACTAGAGCGAATAAATTGCCTCGTCTCCAACTCAGATAATTGTTTACGCATCTCCTCATTTTCCTTATTGGACATGCGATAAGGAGGACGAGTAATAGGTTGAGCTCCAGAAACAAGATTAATTCTGAACTCAATTGCTCGTTTAGGTGGTAAACCTAAAACGGGCTCGAATATGTCGGAAAATTCACGAACAACATGAATACGAGAAATAATATCATCTTCATCATCATCATCGTTATCACGAGGATTTAAAGAATATAAAGATGCCACCAAACAAGATTCTGAATCTTTAAGATTAATAGAAATCTGATTAACAGATAGTGGATGTCGGAGATGAATAGTCCGCTCAGGACGTAAGATATGGGCTTGATAACGGTTAAGCCAATCCATTCCCAAAATTATTCCAAAGCCTAAGTAACGCATGACATGCAAATCGGCTAGGAAAGAAAAATCGCAAAAAATAATCTCCACATCTTTACAAAGCAAACTAAGAGTTGCGGATCCACCAACAGGATTCGCAATTTTTAAAGAAGTCATCAATGCAGTAACACTTAAGGAAAAAGTGTCTACCAGTTCCTTTGATATAAAAGAATGGGATGCACCCGTATCAAAGAGAACTCTAATAGGTTGATCATGAAATAAAATAATACCATCAAGAATGGAATGAGAAATACCTTGGCCATGAGATGTGTTGCCAGGGGCTTGAGCCACATTCAACTTTCCTTCCTTCTTGCCTTTACGCTTGAGTCATTGATGTATGTAATGATCCGGGCTCTTACAATAGCGACAAGATTTGGGCTTAGAGCACTTATTCGCATAATGATCCCCTGACCCACAGTTGAAGCAACTCGCACCACTAGGAGAAGGAGACTTTGCCGCAGGGGTTGCCTGCTTACCCTTTTTGTTGGGATAAGGACCCTTGAATTTGTTTGGCCTCTTCTTGTTGTTGAAGTTTGGTTTAGCGCCTTTCACTTCAACATCACTCTCTCTATCAGCCTCTTCAAGACGAAGAGCGATATCGACGAGTTGATCAAATGCGACTTCTAGTTTCAGGAGTAGTGGCTTCTTAAGATTCTTATTTAAGCCATAAACGAACCTCTGGTTCTTCTTCAATGGGGTGTTGATGTATTCAACCCCATATTTGGAAAGCGACTCGAAGGCTGCGACGTAATCAGTCACAGAGGATTGACCTTGAACAAGGTCTATAAAACGTCGAGCCAAGGTTACTTTCCCAGCTTCTGGTACAAACTAAAACTCGAAGCGTCCCTGAAATTGCTCCCAGGTGAGATCCTCAGCATTAATTTCTAAAATAAGGAGTTCGTACCAGTCCAATGCTCTCTCTTGGAGCATGCTGGAAGCCACCCGAACGCGGTGGAGATCGATAAGGTTCATGCGAGAAAAGATTCGATCGCATGATTTTAACCAAGCCTGGACCTCGATGATATTTTCCGAACCTTTGAAGGGCTTCCCACCCAAGTTGGTGTAATCGCTGCACAAGCGTGCAAATCCCGACTTTGGGTGAGTAGGTTCCGGGTTAGCTCCAGCTGCTTGAGCATTAGTTACCAAATCAAGAAGCTGTTGAGCAGTCATAAAAACTCCATCCGGAGGAGCAGCACCAGATGATCCAGTTCTGGGACGGCCTGGTCTAGACATTCTCTTCCTTTAAGAAAGAAAGAAGAGAAGGAAGAAGGTTATTTACCAATGAACATCAAGCAATCTTGATAGATAAAACAAGGAATCATAAAGGAAATAGGATGAATCGGTACGAAGACTCGAATTAATCCTATGGTATGACTCCTAAGATAGACCTAGGACGATGATCCTTGTTAAGTTATTCTACATTGTTCCAAAGTTTGGCTCTGATACCAAGCTGTGACGCCCCACCTCTATACCCACGCTAGCCAAGAACACTCCGGAGTAGTGCTGTCAACTAGCACGGAGAATAAGGCTGTTGAGGAGCGACCATCCATGTAATTGCTTATCACACAGTGGCGATAAATAATCTTCGGAAACAAACATAGAAATAATCATATCACAAATCAGTCACAGATATCCATATCACAAAGGCGGAAGAAGATATGAATATATAACTAACACATGAAAGTGTACATCAGAGTAGTGGTCAGTAAGATCCACGATAATACAAAAGAATAGCAACACGTGCTATACAAAAGAATACAACTATGAGTCTATATCTCAAGTGTATACAACAAAAAATCTGCTAATCTAAACAGTTAGCCAAAAGTCAGAGTGATGAATCTCTGGGAAGAAGTCAAGCAGAAGCACCTGTAACATCTCGGTCTGACCCGAGTATTATTTAAGAAAATAATAAACGGGTCAGTCTAGCTATAAATATCAGATGACATGATATAACATAAAAGATATGGCATAAACATAAACATCCATAATGACATACCACTATAAGTATGTAAATAATGATCAACAGAAGATCAATCAATAAGAGATAATCAATATCACAAGAATCTTCTCAAAGATTCGGAAAGAGCATCATACCCCAAACTTGTACTCATAACAAGTCAATGACATAAATTCTAGAAATCAATGCAAGAAGTCCAGAAATCATAGAAAAGAGAAAGAGGCCTATCACATGACGGTCCGAAGACCAAGGGGAGCTACCCCACATGTGTGAATGGAATCACACAGATTAAGGTCCAGACTAACCAAAAAGCAAAAAGGTATGTGTGAGTGGAATCACACAAGTGGTGTCTAGTCTAACCTCGCAACAAGAGACATCGCACAGTTGCTAGTCTAAATCATCAGAATGATCGTCATGATCAACGAGAAGTGTCAATTACACTAAGCTAGTAAATATAGAAGTTTAGCTTCATGTCCCATAACCACTTGCTTAACTTAAATATTTACGAACAAACTGTAAATCTTCGCTAATAAAATTGTCACAAGAGGTTCAATCGAACAAGTCCAAGAATTAACCGACGAAGTGAACGCAAGCGTTTCATACCACTTGTTTTACTAAGTCGTTTAATTAGATTTCTCATCCGAGTGAGGTAAAGGTTTGTATATACTAATAGATTGGAAAACGGTTTAAGAAAAGAGCTTTGTTACGGAAAATAGAGTTGAAATCATTTTGTTGAAAGAGTTTTGATATTTACTACTAGTATTGAAACCTTTATATTTTTAAAATGACAAATCACAGAAGAGATTGTAGAAACAATCATCACAAAGATCACATTCGGAGATGTGAATAAAATCCAAGGAAATCATCTCAAAAGCATCAAAGTGGAAGTTCCCCAACGACCAAACGTGGCCGAGATAACCAGAGATGGTTTGTCTCGATGAATGGTCAACTCAGCATCTCAACAAAGCAAGTTGTGTTGAATGTTTTTCAGATAAGATCCCCTACGGAGGCGGGGTGGCAACCCCCCAAGGTGGGGGTGCGGGGGCAACGCCACCGCTTACGGGGTTCGACCTGCCCGGTCAGGTCGAGGGGGTCCAGGGGGCGGCGCCCCGACCAAAACGGTACGACCTAGTGAAGACAAAATGAGGTCTAACGACCTAAGGGTCTCAGGGGTCAAGCGAACTATCGGGATAAGGTCCAACGACCTATAGGGTTATAAGGTCATACGACCTAACGACTCAAGGGTCTACGACCTAACGACTCAAGGGTCATACGACCTAACGACTCAAGGGTCATACGACCTAACGAGCTATGGCCAAACGACCTAACGACTCAAGGGTCTAATGACCTAACGACTCAAGGGTCTAACGACCTAACGACTCAAGGGTCATACGACCTAACGACTCAAGGGTCATACGACCTAACGACTCATGGGTCTAACGACCTAAAAGTATAAAGGTCATGCGACCTTTCGGTTTAAGAGGAGAGCGACCTAAGTGTTACGACCTGAGAGTCGAACGACCCAACGACTCAAGGGTCATACGACCCAACGACTCAAGGGTCTAACGACTTAAGGGTTGCACGACTTAAGGGTTAGGCCAGGAGCGACCTAACGAGATAAGGTCCAACGACCTACGAGTTAAGGGTCCAACGACCTATCGGGATAACTCGTAACCGACTCACGACCTATGGATGAACGACTTAACTCCGAACGAGCTAAAAATGGCCAGAACGACCTAGGGTTAACTCGTGAATGACTCACGACCTATGGACGAACGACTTAACTCCGAACGAGCTAAAAATGGCCAGAACGACCTAGGGTTAACTCGTGAACGACTCACGACCTATGGACGAACGACTTAACTCCGAACGACCTAAAAATGACCAGAACGACCAAAGTGCAGAAAATTCAACAAAACGCTAAAAATTGGAGTTTTTCGCCAATCCAATCCAAACCAAATGCTAACATGCATGCAAAAATGATAGGGAATCATTCCCAACAGTCCAATATAGTTATAGACTAGAATTGTGAGATAAAAATCTCACCTTTGCACCAAATATCAATGAAAATGAAGTTTTAAGCAAGCAAGAATCAATCCTTCTTCTATCTAAGCACAAGAAGCTTGAATCCAATGTCTTCTTCTTGAATTTGAAGTAGAAAGATGGATTGCAATTGAATTTGAGTTTTGGAATTTTAATTTCCCATTCCCTCCACCATTAATGCCAAAGTTTGATTAGTTAGAAAATTTATGAAGAGTGAGGAGAAGAGGGTTGGAACTTGGGCTTAATAGGCTAAACTAACCCAAAGTCCAAGGCGGGAAAAGTTAGTGAAATTTCACTAACTCCAAACCTATCGATGTTTATACTTAAAAAAGTTGTAAACGGCATTTCGAACTCAATAGAAGTGGTCTCGAGTCCTAATTTGACCGTTTGCAAAAAGTAGCTTTTCGGACCAAAATCCGATTAATGAGTTAATATTTTAAATAAAATATTTAAATACAAACTCGATAAATATGCGGGTTGTTACAGACTCCCCTCCTTAAAGAAATTGCGTCCTCGCAATATATATAAGATGGAAATAAAAAGTAACAACCATAAAAGCATATTAACACAAGAGGAATTTTGAAATAAGAAGTTCACCTCAAGGAGCAGGAGTAAGCAAGTCCGGATGTGTACGCTCGATAAATTCTCTGGATTCCCAAGAACAATCCTTAGGGTTTGAGGACCATTGAACCTTCACAAGCGGAACATCTTTATTTCGAAGTCGTTTAACCTCAGAAGCTATAATTCGAATAGGATGCTGCTCATAAGTTAAATTCGGCGAAACTTCAATTTCTTCCACAACAGCAGGCTCAAGAATAGAATCGGAATCCCGAAGGCATTTCCGTAATTGAGAAACGTGAAATACATCATGCATAGTAGAAAACTGAGCCGGCAATGCAAGGCGATAAGCCATGGAACCAATACGTTCAGTGATAGGAAATGGCCCAATATATCGAGGCGCTAACTTCCCCGATCGACTGAAACGTACAACACCCTTCATAGGTGAAACACGAATAAAAACAGGATCCCCAACAGAAAATTCTAATTTCCTTCTTCGATTATCGGCATAGGATTTTTGTCTACTCTGGGCTTCTTTCATCCTATGTCGAATAAGTTCAATCTTTTTCGTGGAATCACGAATAAAGTCTGGACCTAAAACCAGCTTCTCATCGGCCTCAAGCCAACAAGAAGGAGATCGGCATGGCCTTCCGTAGAGTGCCCCGAAAGGTGCCATACCAATACTGGATTGGAAGCTATTATTATAGGAAAATTCAACAAGTGAAATATGATCTTTCCAACTTCCACCAAAATCAAGCACACAAGCACGAAGAAGATCTTCAAGAGTTTGATTCACACGCTCGGTTTGTCCATCGGACTGGGGGTGATAAGCGGTGCTAAAATTAAGCTTCGTTCCTAAAGCTTTTTGAAGACTCTTCCAAAATCCACTAGTAAACAATGGATCACGATCGCTAACAATAGAAGTAGGAACTCCATGCAATTTTACAATTTCCTTGACAAATAGTTTGGCCAAAAGAGGAACGGTTCGGTTAGACCGAACCGGAATAAAATGGGCGGATTTAGTAAGTCTATCAACAATCACCCATAAGCTATCATGACCCGAACGAGAACGGGGAAGGCCATCTATAAAGTCCATGGAAATTTGATCCCACTTCCAAATTGGAATTTCTAAAGGTTGCAATAACCCACCAGGCCTATGATGTTCGGCCTTGAAAAGTTGGCAAGTCATGCAACACTTAACAAAGTTAGCAATATCAGATTTCATTCCCTCCCAATAATAAAGTCGCTTCATATCAGCGTACATTTTACTACTACCGGGATGAATGGTGAATTTAGAACGATATGAATCTTCTAAAATATCTTTACGAAGATCTCCAATATTTGGTACGATAAGTCTACCAAATTTTCGAATGCCGCCACGAGAATCAATATCAAAGTCTTTCAAACCTTCAATATCAATTTTATCCTTAACATTTTTGCCAAGAAGAGCCAATTCAGAATCTAGCCCTTGAGCTTCAAGAATGCGGTCTAAAAGAGAAGGATGAGCCTCAAGGCTACATAAAACAAGCGATGAGCGTAAATCGGATACGCGCTCTCGAATCTCACAAGTGGATAAGATCTCGAGATCGTTCCATTCGGATATCATCATAGAAACAACTGCTTGTTGCTTATGGCTAAGAGCATCGGCGACACGATTACCCTTACCGGGGGTATAAAGAATATCAAGATCATAAGGTGCAAGGAACTCGAGCCAACGCTGTTGACGTAAATTAAGTTCTTTTTGAGAAAATAAATATTTCAAAGACTTATGATCCGTGTAAAGAATAAATTTCTCTCCCAATAGATAATGACGCCACATTCGAAGGGCGAAAACAATAGCCGCGAGCTCTAGATCATGTGTGGCATATCTAGTCTCGGCCGGCTTCAATTGCCTAGAAGCATAAGCAACAACACGTTCTTTTTGCATAAGAACGGCACCCAAACCAACGTGACTAGCATCGGTATAAACAACAAAATCTTGATTCCCCTCGGGAATAACAAGAATAGGAGCATCGGAAAGGAGTTCTTTCAATTTCTGAAAAGAGGCTTCACATTTGTCCGACCAAATGTATTTAACTCCCTTCTTAGTCAAGCCAGTAAGAGGCACGACAATCTTAGAAAAGTCTTTAATAAAACGACGGTAATAGCCCGCCAATCCGAGAAAACTACGAATCTCTGTCACACTCTCCGGTCTCTTCCAATCTTGAATCGCTTCAATCTTTGAAGGATCCACGGATATCCCGGATTCAGAAATAATATGACCGAGAAACTTCACACGAGGTTGCCAAAAGTGGCATTTAGAAAATTTTGCCTTTAATTGATTACTCCTAAGTGTTCCAATACAACCCGAAGATGTTTCTCATGTTCCTCCTCGGTTTTTGAATACACAAGAATATCATCAATGAATATGAGAACAAACCGATCGAGGAAATCTTTGAAAACTCGATTCATGAGGTCAACGAAATAAGCTGGAGCATTAGTTAACCCAAATGGCATAACAAGCCATTCATAAGATCCATATCGAGTACGGAATGATGTCAAAGGAATGCTATCCTCAGCGATACGAAGCTGATGGAAACCGGTAGCCAAGTCTAATTGTGAAAAGACCTTAGCACCACTAAGCTGATCGAATAGATCATCAATCCGAGGTAAAGGATATTTATTTTTAATAGTAAGATCGTTAAGCTTGCGATAATCAACGCAGAGCCTCAGAGTACCATCGGATTTCTTTACGAAAATAGCCGAAGCTCCCCAAGGCGAGGAACTAGAGCGAATAAATTGCCTCGTCTCCAACTCAGATAATTGTTTACGCATCTCCTCATTTTCCTTATTGGACATGCGATAAGGAGGACGAGTAATAGGTTGAGCTCCAGAAACAAGATTAATTCTGAACTCAATTGCTCGTTTAGGTGGTAAACCTAAAACGGGCTCGAATATGTCGGAAAATTCACGAACAACATGAATACGAGAAATAATATCATCTTCATCATCATCATCGTTATCACGAGGATTTAAAGAATATAAAGATGCCACCAAACAGGATTCTGAATCTTTAAGATTAACAGAAATCTGATTAACAGATAGTGGATGTCGGAGATGAATAGTCCGCTCAGGACGTAGGATATGGGCTTGATAACGGTTAAGCCAATCCATTCCTAAAATTATTCCAAAGCCTAAGTAACGCATGACATGCAAATCGGCTAGGAAAGAAAAATCGCAAAAAATAATCTCCACATCTTTACAAAGCAAACTAAGAGTTGCGGATCCACCAACAGGATTCGCAATTTTTAAAGAAGTCATCAATGCAGTAACACTTAAGGAAAAAGTGTCTACCAGTTCCTTTGATATAAAAGAATGGGATGCACCCGTATCAAAGAGAACTCTAATAGGTTGATCATGAAATAAAATAATACCATCAAGAATGGAATGAGAAATACCTTGGCCACGAGATGTGTTGCCAGGGGCTTGAGCCACATTCAACTTTCCTTCCTTCTTGCCTTTACGCTTGAGGCATTGATGTATGTAATGATCCGGGCTCTTACAATAGCGACAAGATTTGGGCTTAGAGCACTTATTCGCATAATGATCCCCAGACCCACAGTTGAAGCAACTCGCACTACTAGGAGAAGGAGACTTTGCCGCAGGGGTTGCCTGCTTACCCTTTTTGTTGGGATAAGGACCCTTGAATTTGTTTGGCCTCTTCTTGTTGTTGAAGTTTGGTTTAGCGCCTTTCACTTCAACATCACTCTCTCTATCAGCCTCTTCAAGACGAAGAGCGATATCGACGAGTTGATCAAATGCGACTTCTAGTTTCAAGAGTAGTGGCTTCTTAAGATTCTTATTTAAGCCATAAACGAACCTCTGGTTCTTCTTCAATGGGGTGTTGATGTATTCAACCCCATATTTGGAAAGCGACTCGAAGGCTGCGACGTAATCAGTCACAGAGGATTGACCTTGAACAAGGTCTATAAAACGTCGAGCCAAGGTTACTTTCCCAGCTTCTGGTACAAACTTTAACTCGAAGCGTCCCTGAAATTGCTCCCAGGTGAGATCCGCTTCATTAATTTCAAAAATAAGGAGTTCGTACCAGTCCAATGCTCTCTCTTGGAGCATGCTGGAAGCCACCTGAACGCGGTGGAGATCGATAAGGTTCATGCGAGAAAAGATTCGATCGCATGATTTTAACCAAGCGTGGACCTCGATGATATTTTCCGAACCTTTGAAGGGCTTCCCACCCAAGTTGGTGTAATCGCTGCACAAGCGTGCAAATCCCGACTTTGGGTGAGTAGGTTCCGGGTTAGCTCCAGCTGCTTGAGCATTAGTTACCAAATCAAGAAGCTGTTGAGCAGTCATAAAAACTCCATCCGGAGGAGCAGCACCAGATGATCCAGTTCTGGGACGGCCTAGTCTAGACATTCTCTTCCTTTAAGAAAGAAAGAAGAGAAGGAAGAAGGTTATTTACCAATGAACATCAAGCAATCTTGATAGATAAAACAAGGAATCATAATGGAAATAGGATGAATCGGTACGAAGACTCGAATTAATCCTATGGTATGACTCCTAAGATAGACCTAGGACGATGATCCTTGTTAAGTTATTCTACATTGTTCCAAAGTTTGGCTCTGATACCAAGCTGTGACGCCCCACCTCTATACCCACGCTAGCCAAGAACACTCCGGAGTAGTGCTGTCAACTAGCACGGAGAATAAGGCTGTTGAGGAGCGACCATCCATGTAATTGCTTATCACACAGTGGCGATAAATAATCTTTGGAAACAAACATAGAAATAATCATATCACAAATCAGTCACAGATATCCATATCACAAAGGCGGAAGAAGATATGAATATATAACTAACACATGAAAGTGTACATCAGAGTAGTGGTCAGTAAGATCCACGATAATACAAAAGAATAGTAACACGTGCTATACAAAAGAATACAACTATGAGTCTATATCTCAAGTGTATACAACAAAAAATCTGCTAATCTAAACAGTTAGCCAAAAGTCAGAGTGATGAATCTCTGGGAAGAAGTCAAGCAGAAGCACCTGTAACATCTCGGTCTGACCCGAGTATTATTTAAGAAAATAATAAACGGGTCAGTCTAGCTATAAATATCAGATGACATGATATAACATAAAAGATATGGCATAAACATAAACATCCATAATGACATACCACTATAAGTATGTAAATAATGATCAACAGAAGATCAATCAATAAGAGATAATCAATATCACAAGAATCTTCTCAAAGATTCGGAAAGAGCATCATACCCCAAACTTGTACTCATAACAAGTCAATGACATAAATTCTAGAAATCAATGCAAGAAGTCCAGAAATCATAGAAAAGAGAAAGAGGCCTATCACATGACGGTCCGAAGACCAAGGGGAGCTACCCCACATGTGTGAATGGAATCACACAGATTAAGGTCCAGACTAACCAAAAAGCAAAAAGGTATGTGTGAGTGGAATCACACAAGTGGTGTCTAGTCTAACCTCGCAACAAGAGACATCGCACAGTTGCTAGTCTAAATCATCAGAATGATCGTCATGATCAACGAGAAGTGTCAATTACACTAAGCTAGTAAATATAGAAGTTTAGCTTCATGTCCCATAACCACTTGCTTAACTTAAATATTTACGAACAAACTGTAAATCTTCGCTAATAAAATTGTCACAAGAGGTTCAATCGAACAAGTCCAAGAATTAACCGACGAAGTGAACGCAAGCGTTTCATACCACTTGTTTTACTAAGTCGTTTAATTAGATTTCTCATCCGAGTGAGGTAAAGGTTTGTATATACTAATAGATTGGAAAACGGTTTAAGAAAAGAGCTTTGTTACGGAAAATAGAGTTGAAATCATTTTTGTTGAAAGAGTTTTGATATTTACTACTAGTATTGAAACCTTTATATTTTTAAAATGACAAATCACAGAAGAGATTGTAGAAACAATCATCACAAAGATCACATTCGGAGATGTGAATAAAATCCAAGGAAATCATCTCAAAAGCATCAAAGTGGAAGTTCCCCAACGACCAAACGTGGCCGAGATAACCAGAGATGGTTTGTCTCGAAGAATGGTCAACTCAGCATCTCAACAAAGCAAGTTGTGTTGAATGTTTTTCAGATAAGATCCCCTACGGAGGGGGGGTGGCAACCCCCAAGGTGGGGGTGCGGGGGCAACGCCACCGCTTACGGGGTTCGACCTGCCTGGTCAGGTCACGGGGGTCCAGGGGGCAGCGCCCCCGGCGGGGTGCGGGGCAGCGCCCCGACCAAAACGGTACGACCTAGTGAAGACAAAATGAGGTCTAACGACCTAAGGGTCTCAGGGGTCAAGCGAACTATCGGGATAAGGTCCAACGACCTATAGGGTTATAAGGTCATACGACCTAACGACTCAAGGGTCTAACGACCTAACGACTCAAGGGTCTAACGACCTAACGACTCAAGGGTCATACGACCTAACGACTCAAGGGTCATACGACCTAACGAGCTATGGCCAAACGACCTAACGACTCAAGGGTCTAACGACCTAACGACTCAAGGGTCTAACGACCTAACGACTCAAGGGTCATACGACCTAACGACTCAAGGGTCTAACGACCTAAAAGTATAAAGGTCATGCGACCTTTCGGTTTAAGAGGAGAGCGACCTAAGTGTTACGACCTGAGAGTCGAACGACCCAACGACTCGAGGGTCATACGACCTAACGACTCAAGGGTCCAATGACCCAACGACTCAAGGGTCTAACGACTTAAGGGTTGCACGACTTAAGGGTTAGGCCAGGAGCGACCTAACGAGATAAGGTCCAACGACCTACGAGTTAAGGGTCCAACGACCTATCGGGATAACTCGTAACCGACTCACGACCTATGGACGAACGACTTAACTCCGAACGAGCTAAAAATGGCCAGAACGACCTAGGGTTAACTCGTGAATGACTCACGACCTATGGACGAACGACTTAACTCCGAACGACCTAAAAATGGCCAGAACGACCTAAGTGCAGAAAATTCAACAAAACGCTAAAAATTGGAGTTTTTCGCCAATCCAATCCAAACCAAATGCTAACATGCATGCAAAAATGATAGGGAATCATTCCCAACAGTCCAATATAGTTATAGGCTAGAATTGTGAGATAAAAATCTCACCTTTGCACCAAATATCAATGAAAATGAAGTTTTAAGCAAGCAAGAATCAATCCTTCTTCTATCTAAGCACAAGAAACTTGAATCCAATGTCTTCTTCTTGAATTTGGAGTAGAAAGATGGATTGCAATTGAATTTGAGTTTTGGAATTTTAATTTCCCATTCCCTCCACCATTAATGCCAAAGCTTGATTAGTTAGGAAATTTATGAAGAGTGAGGAGAAGAGGGTTGGAACTTGGGCTTAATAGGCTAAACTAACCCAAAGTCCAAAGCGGAAAAAGTTAGTGAAATTTCACTAACTCCAAACCTATCGATGTTTATACTTAAAAAAGTTGTAAACGGCATTTCGAACTCAATAGAAGTGGTCTTGAGTCCTAATTTGACCGTTTGCAAAAAGTAGCTTTTCGGACCAAAATCCGATTAACGAGTTAATATTTTAAATAAAATATTTAAATACAAACTCGATAAATATGCGGGTTGTTACAACTGGTTGATTTATAGTATAGAAAGCAAGATGTATAAATTTAATTAAAGTATCAAAATTCAACAATTGTAATTATTGCAAATTAAAATGGAATTTGAGGATAATAAGGTGAAACCATGAACAAATGTTAGTGCATCCTTATTATTCGTAAAAGATGAGAATATAAAAGTTTGAAAATCAAAAAAATAGGTTTTTGAAAATTTAATTTATAATTTCTAAATATAAGGAAGTGGAGAAATTAACACTGCAATGGATAGACTTATCAGCTTTAATGTACATCTAAATTTGTTTAGATCAATTTGGAAATTAGTAAAATTGTGGATATATTTTGAAACGTAAACGAAGCGTCTAGATTTACATTTGTAAATACGTTTAAAATAAAATGTAAATGATAAGGAATTTATTTACTTCCTAAATCCGTAACGTGTGTAATTAATATTATTTATCTTTTGGGACCACTTCTGTTTGCACGTTAAAATTCGTGCACACCTATTCTTTTGCGATCTATCTATAAATAGGCGGTGAAACCCTAGCCTCCATCTTCATTCCTCTGTATAGTCTCTTCTTCAACTTCTTCTCTTCTTCAATGGCAACAGACAATTTCTAGATCCAGTTTCAATCTAAATAAAAGTCAAAATTCAAACTCCTCATAAAAATTCTAGAAAAATTATATGTTGGAGTTCCCAGAATACGCAATCTACTGGTGGTGTTCGTTTTCCATTTTGGGTTCGGTCTGGAAACATATTCGCATGCTCCTATAGCAAAAGCGAGTGGAAGACGATAGTGACGTGGCGAGTATTTAATTAAGGTTTGTTTTGTTTTATAATTTATTTTGATTTTCAAATCGTTTAAATCGCATAACTTTTTCATACGACCTCGGATTCACGCGAAACTTTTTTTGTTAGGATCGTAATTAAATTTCGGACAGTTTGGAACTAGTTTGGACCAATTCGAAGACCGTCGAATTTTTGAGTTTAAATTGAATTTAAATTCGATTTAAATTCAAAAGGTGAGTGTTTTAACCCACTCACAATTTCTAAAATTTCTTATGTTTGTTAAATTGATTTTAGATATGAGTAGAAATTTATTTATGACTATTTGACATGTTTATTCCTTATCTCTGTTAAATCGCATTTATTTAATTTAACTGTTCATAAATTTTATTACTGCGTATAAATTGACAGTTATAGTTATTTATTTGCATATAAACTGTTAGTTTAATAGTTGTTAAATTCATTTTTGAATATAACTGCCAGTTATTACCTGTTATATATTATCAGATATATATATATTGATATTGATTTATTATTGGATGGTGATTGTGATTTGGATGATGGATGATGAATGATGAATGGATGTTTTATTTTATATCATTAAACTGCAAGTCATCATGCATTTTCATTTCATTCGGGATTGCGGTTTGACATGATATACAACCGCATTTTTTTATATTTTAAATTGCGGATTGAAATGATAAACATCCGTATCACTTGACCATAGGATAGAAAATTTTATACAGGCACCGCGGTAAATATATAAAATTAATTTTGGAAATGTTTTACTATGGTTTTGTAAAGCTATACATATATATTTGGTTTATGGGTTTTGATTTTATCATTAATAAAAGCTATATATATATATAGAAATTTTCCGATTTTAGGCTTTGTATAAAAATTGATTTGAAATACAAACCGAAGTTTGATTTTAAGATCAAATACGATTTAGCATTTAATTAAAATTTAATTTCTGGTAGTTCTATTGACTTAAATAAGAATAAAATTGGAAGTTGAATATTAAGTTAAATCGGAATTTAAATAAAAGTTAAAATTATAAAGGATATGATTTATAACTTGATTTTGTGTAAAGTGATTTAAATGAGTATCAGGTTGTTTTAAATGAATATATCAAGTTAAATAAATTGAATTTTTTTCCAGTTATGTGAAGTTAAAGGGTTACTTAAATTATATTGAATTCAATAAGTAAACATTTAATAAGTAATTGGATTTGATACATATGGGTTTGTCAAATAAGTTAGTTTTTGAAATGGTGAAATATTTAAAGCTTTCAACCATAAGAATTGAAATGGTATTTGGAAGTTTAAATCGATATTTAGAATTGATTTGTGAAATCTAAAGAAGCTATTTTGTTTTATAAAAGTAGTTAAATATTTAACCATTTAAGAGATGGAAATTTGTTTCAAAGTTATGTTTTTTCAAGGTAGTATAAGTTGGAAATATTATATTCAAGAGTTTTGATTTCTAAATATTTTACTTTGGAAACCCTATGATTTTGGAAGTAATATATATTGGAAAATAAAATGATATCGTATTGATTTGGGGTTTTACGAATAAAAATGATATCATTTTTATATGGGTTTTAAACGGATATTTTATTTTGGTTTTAAAAGTATAATTATTTTTAAATGACCGCGGTGTTATAATAACGATTGGTTGGCAAAGAGACCGGGATCGGATATGGACATACTCTCTGTCGATACCGAAAACCACTTTGACTAACCGTGTACGCGGTGGAGATTCCAGAATGAAGTAGGTTGGTGAAGGCGTTTCCTGCAAGGTAAATACGTGGACCCGACTCCCGTGAGTTGGCATAAGGTGGCTAAAATAGGAGCGATTCTCGGGCCAATGAGGTCATTCCTCTGATCGGACACTCCTCTTTGATATTATACTTTGACTTTGGATTGATTCAGTGGCCACTTTTACTTTGATTTTTTTAGGGAGTTTGTTTCGAGGTGGGCGGTAGCTGCGGCTATGCGTTTCCATCAGCCCGGATAGCAATTGGTATATCTACCCTGGCATTGCCTAGTTGTGCCGTGTCACCTACCCTATCGCGCCTTGTACGAGTTTGGATTTCTCCCGTAGCCCGTGTGGTATCCTCTGGTGGCTTCCCGATCAGGAGGGACTATGATATTGGATGGACTACTGGGACTATTACGTGTTAAGGGCTATATGGGTAACCCCTTAATGCTAAGAAAAAGTAAGTTTATTTTACAACTAGACACTATTATAATAGCGCAATATACTACATAGTAAATAGTTTAACGGATCCTTAGGAGATGTAAAATCCCGAGCATCTCTTGAGTTACTGTACTCATATTTATTTTGTTAATTTAACTCACATAAGATCTTTTAGTTCTGACTCGAGTGTTTTGTCTTTTCAAATTCGCTCGGGTCAGTCCGAGCGTTTCAGGATTTGAAGATTTAGCTCTGGAGGACGGAGACGAAGATGTATATTATTATTATTTATACTAGTACAGTACACACTGTTCCGCTGCATTGTTATTGGTATGTGTAACTCTGATATGTAGTATATAAATGTTTTGTAAACAGATTTATAAGCTATATATTTTATTATTATATTTTATCCTTCCGCTGCGAGATTCTGTTTTATTTTATTTCTTTCTCGTTTTTCTTATTTACCCCATAACAATCCGCACTTCCGTATGGTTTGAATCGGCACGTGTGTCTGTTTAAATCGTGCGAAAAGGCGGACGTTACAAGATTTCAAGTTTTAAAATACTTTAATTTTTTTAAAGGAGTTGTATAATGTTTCAAAGGTGATTTAAATAATGTGTTGATTATCAAATGTATTGAAGGATTGTTAAATTGATAAATGTGGTCAATTAAGGAAATAATTAATTATTTTTATGATAATTAATAACGATAAATTAATTTGAGAAATAAATTTAATGGATTGATTTATTAATGTGATTAATTGAGAATTAATCACTTAATGAAATAAATTAGTGATGATAATGTAAGTAATTAAAGAACAATTACTGAATGTCATCAATTAAGTAAAGTAAATGATGGATAATTACAGAATGTAATTAATTAATGGGTAATTACTTGATGGAAAGTAATTAAAGAATAATTACTTAGTGGATGTAATTTAAGCATTAATTACTCAGAGTAATTAATTAGAAGATTAACTAATTAATTAAGCAGTTAATTAATTAATGTAAGTAATTAAGAATAAGTAATTACTGAATGTGATTAATTAAGGTCGATTAATTAAGCGGTAAATTAATTAAAGGCTAATTAGTGAATGTAATTAGAAAGAATAATTAAGGGATGATTAATTAGTGATTGTTAATTAATTATTGTTAAGTATGCAAGATTAAAAGTGATTAAGGAAATTAATTTGATTTAAATAGGAATGGGTGACTAATCAATCTTGCTTACGAATGATTGGTTGGTATTTCTGGTATAAAATGTTTGTGATACGATATGTTTGTCTTGTTAGTGATTGTGTGGTTATCTGTCGTTGATGAATTGCTATATTAAAAGTGATATCTTTATTAAAGGTTGAATTATGTTTCACTTAATTAATGGGGGTTAAGATGGAAATTGAATTCGAAGAGACCGGAGTCGGGTATTAGTAAATACCCGAAACTACTTCGATTTGTAATCTATAATAATTCTATACAGATTTGGTATGTGAAACAAATAGACTGGAATGGAATGCCTTAAGTAAACTGGACCATTTAATCTAAGTATGATACTTAGAAATTGATGAGTGTAATAAGTGTTTTCTATACCAAACCTGTGAATTCGTTAAATTGTTACGAGTTACCCCGGGTTTTTAATAGGTTATTGTTTTGGTGTATTTCATGTTAGATGGGTTTACTCATGCTGGTTTCCAGTCTGACCCGGGTGTTACTTTGATGTAATGCTCGGGTCAGACCGAGTATTACAAATTTTCAGGTAAAGACGTTCTGGAGCTCAGGAGGCGAGTTGATTGCAAAATCGTATGGAGGGTTTCCGTTGAGATATATTGTAGTATCTTAGGCATGATTGTATCTACTCAGTGACTGTGTATATGTGAAACTCTGATGTATTATAAATGTAATCGGCAGATATATCATTCTTTTGTAAATTGTAATTATTTGTTATTATATTTTATCCGCTGTGAATGTGAGATGTTGTAGCTTCTATTCTTCTTCTTCTATCTCTTTCTTCTTTTTCATAACTATCTGGAATTTTTGGATCGAAAATTTTGGGTCGTTACATCAGACAAACTATATATGTTCCAAATACTAAATACAATCGTGTTATGAAAATAAAATCTCAGTCTCATCAGAAAAAACAGAGTACAAACACAAACTTTCCCTCGATACAGTGCTAGTACAATAATAGAACAAAACGCTGGAAATTAAAAAGTAGGAATACATGATTGGGTCTCCAAGTCTCCTTGAAGCTATGGTCTATCTTCCTTGCCCTTGATTGCCTATGGGAGGAAAGTGGGAAAAATAGAGGAGTGGGTCGAACTAAAAGTTTGTTGAATGATAGTAATTACTAGAATCTTTAAGCAAAGTAAAAGTAATAGACCTTACAGCAGTTCTAATATATAAAAGGAAACAAAGGACATGGATAAGGAATAAGCTGGAAATAAATACGAATTAACATAATTGATTAACTTTGATTGTTTGCACATGTCTTTGATAGCTGCTTTGATTAGGCTAAATTCTTAATCCTATAATTAGGTCGAAATCCTAATTCTACCCGTTGATCAGCCTGCTACTCCATAGACTTTACAACGGACCGGACACTATATAACTATCTATGCAAAAACGGTGTCTACGAATGACACGCAAAGTATCTACTCTAGACTAGACATTATATAGCTCTATACCCAAAAGGCAATGGTGCCTACGAAAGGAACACATACTAAGGGCTTGGAACTCATAACGATTACTGAGCACCCGAATGGAAGTTGCACGTGCAACCGCACCATGCTCACGTTACATGTTGTTCCACCTATTGGGTCTTCTTATTACCTCAAGCTCCAGCATAAGCATGCCCCTTATCCCACTTCAAGCTTATGTGAGATCACCATGTCCATAGAAAATTGGGAAATGATGTTGGTATAGGTCCTTGCCTAAATCCCCACGATTTGGACTTCTACTTATCGACCAATTACTACCATTATAAGCATAAGCGTGCCCCTCATCTCACTTCAGGATTATGTGAAACACCATGTCTATAGAAATAATAAGGGAATGCTATTTGGTGGAGGTCCTACTTTAATTCTTTCTTACTAACTTAGATAAATTATTTAAATAAGCCTTCACTTTTGTTCTAGCCAGCTGTGCTTATTAATTTATCCTAAGTCTTAAAATAAGCTTCATTCTGTTCTTTTTCTTATTATAACCTACGTTATAATTTAGCTTATTTACTTAACCCAAAAGTCTAAGTGTAAAAATGCAACAACCCTGTATTTTGTAATTATTTTATTGTATATTTTAGTTATTTTTAATGTAAGATTTTGATTTAAAAACTTATTTTACTTATTTGAAATGATTAAATTTATTATTTAAATATAATATTTATTTTTATATGAGTTATAATTTCAAACTTGTGTAAGTTGAATATTTGCCTGAAATGCTTATTTTGGTCAAAATAGTCAAACTGTGACTTTCAACTTAAAATTTTAAAAGTTTAAAAAATTTAATTTTTTTCTTTTATTATGAAAGTACATAAAATTCTAAGAACACCACTTTTCGTTCCGTTGAAATCGGATGTAAATTGTGAAAGTTATACCCTTTACAATATTGTGCGTATATAGGGTTATTTAACAATGACTATTTTAAATTGTATAAATTACTTCTTCTTTGTTATATTTTATTTTAATATGTGATAATATGTTATATTATGTATATTTTTACTTTTAAGTATTTTTAAAATGATAATATATTTTTTCTAAAGTTTATTTGAATTTCAATTTATAAAGCCTAGTTGGTATTTACTGCATTTTTCTTTATTTAACTTTCTATTTAATAAAAATTAAATTATTATTTTACCTTGAAAATGTTTTAAAACCATTTTTAATTCAAATTTTGTGTTAAAATATTATTTTTGTGAAGTAATAAATTTTCCAAAGTCATTGGAGATTTTCTTGTAATTTTTATGTCAGGGTTGCTATTTTTAAGCAATTTCTTATTTCCTTTTTCTATTTTACTTAAAATAAATTATTTATTTTATTTTATTCTTACTTAGTTTCGGTTTTAAATAAAATTTCTGAGTTTATTTTGTTTTTATAAAATTAAAAAGAAAAGGAAGTGCAAAAGGTTTAGAAAGTTAAGAGATCTTAAAAGCCTGAAACGTAAAGGCGTTTTATCCGTTTCTTTTTGCAATTAATACATCAATTTATTGATTTATTTTATACATTCACTTTTATTTCTGTGTTTTACTTTATTTTATTCATTTTACATGTATTTAAATTTAAGAAAATTTTTCCAAAGTGTATTGAAGTTATTTCTAATTCCTAAGTCTAGTTTTCATTTTTCTGTGCCATTTTTCTTATTTTAATCATATCTAATTAATTATTAATATTTTGTTTATCTGTTATATTTTCGAATTCTAACTGAAATTTATAAGTGTTTTCAGTTATTTAAGATGTATATGAATATATATGGAAGTTTAAAAGGTTTGAAAGCAAAGAAACGTAAAACCGTTTTAACGTTTCTTCTTCCGTTTCTTTTCCAATTAATAGATTTAATTTCCTTTGACCGTTCCTTTCTTTATTGTAGCTGTGCATTTCTTACCTCATTTTCACGTGAAAACATTCCACTCCACTACATTTTTCACGGCTAGAAAGGTTTGGTAATGGCTCCTCTTTTCCTCTTCTTTTTGCTCTTCTTTTTCCATTGTTTTCTTATATTTTGCCTTGTTTTCTCATGTGTATTGCTTGGCCTCTCCTCCATAGCCACGGCCACCACCTCCTACACCTCTTACCTGCCATCATCACCAGCTACCCCTCTAGTCTTGACCAAGGCCGAGCCCACCATGGTGCCAAAACTCCAAAAAAATGCAACAATGCCCTTGAACAATGCTAGTTTGACCACCTTTGCCTCATCTCCTTCAACCACCACCTTAACCACCACCATAGCCACCTCCACCACCTCTGAACTGACCTCCACCCTCTGCCACATCACCCACCACCCTTTGGAAATCAGACCATGACCAAGCCGTGCCCATCCATTGAAGCTAGCACCACAAAACTTCCACAAAACTCAACTTATTTAACCTTGACCCTATATATGCTTTATGTTGCACCACTACACCTTCATCTCCACTTGTTGCCTTGTCTATATGATGTTAAACCTGACCTATATGATATCATACCTGAGCCAAAGCATCATCATAGCCAAGCATAAGTGTCCCTTAGGCCAAGCATTGAAGTGGTTGAAGCAAGGTCCAATCTATCTTGTTCATTTTGCTTTGTATTTCAAAATTGTTTCAATGTTATTTTATGTTGAATGTTTATATATTGTCTTGTTTGTTTTGTTTTGGGTTGTTGATACAAAATCATATCTTGGCTATCTTTCAACTCAAATCAAAAGTCGTGCAATTGTGCTTGTCGTGCCTTTGGAGTCGTGCTTGTATGTTGTTTTAGCCTCTAGCTTTGAAAAAGGTGAGTCTTTCTCACTCTGACATTTATACTTATGAAAAGTGAATTGATGACAAGTGTTTAGTAATAAAAAATGTTTATGCAAGTCAACGATGATCATATGATATGCTATGCCATGTTATTACCATATTATTACCATGTTAAAATTGTTAATTTTCACCTGACATCTGATATATGACTGTATATTATGATATTTACCTTGTTTATATTTTTTATGTATATGATCACACTGCAAGTTCCCTGTTAGAAAAAATGTTATGGGCTGAAATGATAGGCCTGAATGGTTTTAAATTTTTCATTTTGACTTGGGATTGCGGGTTTGAAATGATAAAACCTGGATTTTCTTTGTAAATTATGGGTTGAAATGATATATTACCCGTATCACTTTACCTAGCGTACAAAATTATATACAGGCCCGTAGTTAAAATATGATTTTCTAAAATGTTTAAATTATTTTAGAAATGTAATTATTATAATATTTTGATTTAAAATTTATTAAAAATAAATTTTGTAAAATATTATTGATTTTCTGAATAATTGTAAGTGAAATGAATTAATGAAAAAGTTAGAAATTTTGAACGTAAGTTATTTTGGAAATTTTGATTTAATTTTAATTGGAATTTAATTGAGTATGAAATTATGATAAATTTATGATAATTTGAATTTAAATGAATTTAAAATGATTTTTATCATATTTATGATTTTTTTTATATAGTTGAAATGTGAAATGAATAAATATTTTAAGTAAAACTTTGAAATATAACTAGAATTGGAAATTTATGAAATTGACGTAAAAGTGAACTTTTAGTTAAGTAAATAAAAATAAAACAAAGTTATATTTGAGAATTTGAAATTAAGTGTTAAGTTGAAATTTAATGTAATGGATTTTAAAAATTCAACATTGCATTTTAATAAGTGAATTATTATTAAATCTTGATTTTTGAATGGAAATTTAACTTTATAAAATCATGAACTTGAGGAAAATTAAATGATGTTTATAAATGTGAAAATGTATGATTTTATAAGTTAAAAATGTTTTTAATAAAAATATAACTGTTTGAGAAATTTTATTGAATATTTGAAGTTAATTGACTGCATTTTTGAAATGCTATTAATTACAATGTAAATGATATTACAGCAATTGTAAATACTGTAGTTGATGATAATGAACTAAAAAAAATCAATTGAAAAAAAACTATTATAGAAATTGTTGTAAGTACTATGAATTTTGAATTTAACTAATTTTATTTGAAATTTAAGAAAACTCTATTACAACATTTTTAAACGTTGTCTTTTGTTAAATTGAACCGTTTTGAATGTAACTTTCCGTAGAGTTCTCTAAATGATGCGAAAAGTGAATTTTCACTGTTTTGATAAACTTAAGTGAATAAATAAACTTTGGAAGTTGAAATTTTTGGAAATTTAATAATTTAATTATTAAACATAATAACTTCATTGAAATGATAAAAAGGAATTTTGGAATGTAAACGGTTTTGAAATATGAATTGAAATGGTATTTTAGATTGAATAAAATGAATAATGATTTGAAATGAATGAAGTTTGAAAAGATACGATATTTTGATATATTAAAATGATTTGAAACGAAGTTTTGGAAGATATGATATTTTTGATATTAAATGATTTGAAAAACGGAGTTTGAAAGATAGGACATTTTGATATTAACATGATTTAAAAAAAGAAGTTCTGAAAGATATGATATTTTGGAACTGAAAGGTAGTGTTGAAAGGGTATGAAAATTTAATATATTGAAATGGTTAGAAATGACTTGATATTTATTTTAATAAATATTTGAATTGAAAGATATGTTACGATGATATGTTGAAATGGTTTGGAAATGATTTAATATTTATTTTGATAAAGATTTGGGTTGAAATGATATTTTATTTTGAAAAAAAAAATATTGGTTTAAAGTTATAACTACGGGTTATAATAACGATTGGTTGTTAAAGAGACCGGGATCGGATATTGTCTTATAGCCGGTCAATACCGAAAACCACTTTAACAACTGTGTACGCGGTGGAGATTCCAGAATGAAGTAGGATGGTGGCGACGTTCTCGAGGTATATATTACGTGGACCCAACTCCCATGAGTTGGCATATATGACTAAAACAGGAGCTATACCGGGCTACACAAAGGGTCGCACCCTTTCATCGAGCATGCTCCATCGGAAACCATTCTATTACTGTTGTGATTCGATTCGGTGGCACCACTTTGATTCGAGGGTATTGTTCGAGGTGGGCGGAAGCTGCTGGGTTGCCGTCACCACCGGTCCGGGAGTGCAAACGGTGTATCCACCCTGGCATTGCCTCGCGTGCCGTGTCATATCCTTATATCGAGCCCACTACGATTTTGGTTTTAAAGATCCGACCGCGTTAAGATTCACCATCTCCTTAACGCTATTTTCTATATGATTATACTTTACTGATTAGACACTACCGTATATAGCGTATATTACTACATAGTAAATAGTTTAACGGATCCTTAGAGGATGGGCGGTCCCAAGCATCCTTTAAGTTACTGATGCATTTTGTTACCGTTCACTTGAGTTTATTTACAGTTTATAAGTATTTATGTCCTGAGTCGAGTGTTTTGTGTTTTGCTTTACGCTCGAGTCAGATTGATTGAGTTAGCATTCAAGATTCACCTTCGGCGTTGGAGCTTTCCTTGAAGATCCAGCCATCTATTTTGTTTCAGTATCCAGTGTTTCAGTGATGTATCTGATTTGTACCTGATGTATCCAGTTACTATTCTGTTGTATCTTATTTAACTCTGATGTATCTCATATTTATATAGTAGCTTCATGAACTACTATCTCGTTTTCTTCCGCTGCATTTTTATATACTCTGTGTCTGTGATCTGTGATTTTTATTTACTATATATTCTGAGGTTTGCCAAAATTTTATTTACAACACGGTATTTTGAGCAATTCAATTCCGGCATGAGTGTATGCCTATGCACTTATAATGGATGCGAATGGTTGAAAATACCTGGCCGTTACAGTTGGTATCAGAGCTTTGGTAGCTCTAGGCAAAACTCATCATATGGAGTGAATGTATTTACAGAATCACTTTCATTCGAGTTTGAATCTCTCCCTTTTGACTCGATTCCTTTGAATTTTGGAACATTCCCTACGGTTCCAAAATCCATTCGTATCCCTCACTATTCATCTTCTTTTGACTCTGGAGCATTCCATAACTCCGCTTCGAATGATCTTTCTAGTGAGTTGGTGGTCACGCCAATTTCAAATTTAATTGAAAAAGGGGGAAAACTCCTTTGCAGTTAGCATCGATTCACCAGAGATTCTTATCTATCCTTGGTATAGATGTTAATATCTTTTGTTATTTCAAACTCTAACTCTTGAGATCGAATGTAGATTTACCACAGAAAAATCCACATTGATCTTATTCTTTAAGTCACGGTTGACCCGGTTAAGGTTGCCCGTGATTTATTTAAGCTTATCCACCTCTCTACTCTGTTATTTAATCATATTGTCTTTTATTTCCAATCTATTCTTCTAAACATTTTGAATTGTACTTGTATATCTATGTTTTGTTTTATATATTGTGTTGTTTGAGTTGTTGATGTTGATTTGGGTTTCTGATCGATTCGTCTGATCAACGTTATCGATAGGATTTCTAAAACACTTTGACAGAACAAACTGACACAATATTATTTTAAAATTTGGTTAATGAAATAAATTTTGATATATAAGTAAATTTATGGAACTTAATGAAATGATTTAAATTGATAATTTGAAATGATAATACTTGATTTATCATTTATTGTTCTACAAATAGATTTATAAATATTTGTTTATAAATTTATTTGGGAACTGAAATGAATTTAAAACAAGGATTTGGGGATTTAAATTCCGATTATTTCGAAATTTGGTTTAAAGTTTTAAAAGGTTATATTATTTAAAGTATTTTGAATAGAATTTGTTTTCAAAGAATTTTAAAGGTTTAAAATTAGTGCACTTCTCTTTGTCGCTAGAAAATAACTTCGGTGATGATCGCGACATCATCGACGTTCATTTTCGAGTTTCGAAGTTAAGAGACTGTTCTGTAGTCTTGCTACAGCTTTGTTTTGGGAAATTAAATTGATTTGAATTTTTAAAATATGACTTGATTTATAATATATATATATATATATATGATTGAAATTTGATTTGACATATTATATATGTATATATATTATTTCTTATCTCTAAATGGTCTAAAGAAATCGAAATTTTAATTCTTAAATTCTATTTTTAAAGAATAATTTCAATTATAAAAAGAAAATAAAAAAAATTGAATAAATGATTTAAGCTTGAAATGATTGAATTGGAAAGTTTTATTTGTATAATATAATTGCATTCAAATATAACTTACCTTAATTTCAGAAGTTAACAATGTAATTGGATAATATACGATATAAAAAGATTTTATAAATAAAATTTGAGTAGTTATAAAAAAAAGTGTAAATATATTTAACATGAGTGATAAATATATTGAGAGGAATAAATTTAATTTTGATTAGAAATAAAGAAGAATAAAATTTATTAAGTACATCGTGAGTGTAATAAATGATTATTTTTCAAACCCATGGTTTTTAAAATGGTTAATTTTAGATGATTGGATAATAAGATAATGAAATTTGAGATAGTTAAGATTTATTTAACTTGTGTAAAGATTTATTCTCTGTTTAAGTTGAAATTTCCATGCTTTCAAATCTATTTCCTTATTTTGTTTTCCAAACTATTTTTGTTATCCTCCTCCTCCTTATCTTGCTATAGATTGGTATAGGATCTTTCTATAATCTTTGATAGGTCTTTGGTAATCATTTTGAATCCACCTTTTTCGTGCTTGTGTTCTTGATTCTGGAGGATCTTGGAAAGATCACCTCCACCTTGTAAAACTACCTATAACAACAGTTATCAGGTATAACTTCAATCTTCTTGTCATCTTATCTTAATCCTATTTCACTCTATCTTTTCTGTGCACTTCCATACCTCATTCCTTTTCGGGGACAAAAAGTTTTGAGTGGGGGAGAGTGTAACAACCCTGTATTTTGTAATTATTTTATTGTATATTTTAATTATTTTTAATGTAAGATTTTTATTTAAAAACTTATTTTACTTATTTGAAATGATTAAATTTATTATTTAAATATAATCTTGATTTTTATATGAGTTATAATTCCAAACTTGTGTAAGTTGAATATTTGCCTGAAATGCTTATTTTGGTCAAAATAGTCAAACTGTGACTTTCAACTTAAAATTTTAAAAGTTTAAAAATTTTAATTTTTTTCTTTTATTATGAAAGTACATAAAATTCTAGGAACACCACTTTTCGTTTCGTTGAAATCGGATGTAAATTGTGAAAGTTATACCCTTTACAATATTGTGCGTATATAGGGTTATTTAACAATGACTATTTTAAATTGTATAAATTACTTCTTCTTTGTTATATTTTATTTTAATATGTGATAATATGTTATATTATGTATATTTTGACTTTTAAGTATTTTTAAAATGATAATATATTTTTTCTAAAGTTTATTTGAATTTATTTCAATTTATAAAGCCTAGTTGGTATTTACTGCATTTTTCTTTATTTAACTTTCTATTTAATAAAATTTAAATTATTATTTTACCTTGAAAATGTTTTAAAACCATTTTTAATTCAAATTTTGTGTTAAAATATTTTTTTGGTGAAGTAATAAATTTTCCAAAGTCATTGGAGATTTTCTTGTAATTTTTATGTCAGGGTTGCTATTTTTAAGCAATTTCTTATTTCCTTTTTCTATTTTACTTAAAATAAATTATTTATTTTATTTTATTTTTACTTAGTTTCAGTTTTAAATAAAATTTCTGATCTTATTTTTTTTTTATAAAATTAAAAAGAAAAGGAAATGCAAAAGGTTTAGAAAGTTAAGAGATCTTAAAAGCCTGAAACGTAAAGGCGTTTTATCCGTTTCTTTTTGCAATTAATACATCAATTTATTGATTTATTTTATAAATTCACTTTTATTTCTGTTTTTTACTTCATTTTATTCATTTTACATGTATTTAAATTTATGAAAATTTTTCCAAAGTGTATTGAAGTTATTTCTAATTCCTAAGTCTAGTTTTCATTTTTGTGTGCCATTTTTTTATTTTAATCATATCTAATTAATAATTAATTATTAATATTTTTTTTAGCTGTTATATTTTCGAATTCTAACTGAAATTTATAAGTTTTTTCAGTTATTTAAGATGTATATGAATATATATGGAAGTTTAAAAGGTTTGAAAGCAAAGAAACGTAAAACCGTTTTAACGTTTCTTCTTCCGTTTCTTTTCCAATTAATAGATTTAATTTCCTTCGACCGTTCCTTTCTTTATTGTAGCCGTGCATTTCTTACCTCATTTTCACGTGAAAACATTCCTCTCCACTTCATTTTTCACGGCTAGAAAGATTTGGTAATGGCTCCTCTTTTCCTCTTCTTTTTGCTCTTCTTTTTCCATTGTTTTCTTATATTTTGCCTTGTTTTCTCATGTGTATTGCTTGGCCTCACCTCCATAGCCACGGCCACCACCTCCTACACCTCTTCCCTGCAATCATCACCAGCTATCCCTCTGGTCTTGACCAAGGCCGAGCCCACCATGGTGCCAAAACTCCAAAAAAATGCAACAATGCCCTTGAACAATGCTAGTTTGACCACCTTTGCCTCATCTCCTTCAACCACCACCTTAACCACCACCATAGCCACCTCCACCACCTCTGACCTGACCTCCACCCTCTGCCACATCACCCACCACCCTCTGGAAATCAAACCATGACCAAGCTATGCCCATCCATTGAAGCTAGCACCACAAAACTTCCACAAAACTCAACTTATTTAACCTTGACGCTATATATGCTTTATGTTGCACCACTACACCTTCATCTCCACTTGTTCCCTTGCCTATATGATGTCAAACCTGACCTGTATGATATCATACCTGAGCCAAAGCATCATCATAGCCAAGCATAAGTGTCCCTTAGGCCAAGCATTGAAGTGGTTGAAGCAAGGTCCAATCTATCCTGTTCATTTTGCTTTGCATTTCAAAATTGTTTCAATGTTATTTTATGTTGAATGTTTAAATATTGTCTTGTTTGTTTTGTTTTGGGTTGTTGATACAAAATCATATCTTGGCTATCTTTCAACTCAAATCAAAAGTCGTGCAATTGTGCTTATCGTGCCTTTGGAGTCGTGCTTGTATGTAGTTTTGGTCTCTAGCTTTGAAAAAGGTGAGTCTTTCTCACTCTGACATTTATACTTATGAAAAGTGAATTGATGACAAGTGTTTAGTAATAAAAAATGTTTATGCAAGTTAATGATGATCATATGATATGTTATGCCATGTTATTACCATATTATTACCATGTTAAAACTGTTAATTTTCACCTGACATCTGATATATGACTTTATATTGTGATATTGACCTTGTTTATATTATTTATGTATATGATCACACTGCAAGTTCCCTGTTAGAAAAAATGTTATGGGCTGAAATGATAGGCCTGAATGGTTTTAAAATTTTCATTTTGACTTGGGATTGCGGGTTTGAAATGATAAAACCCGGATTTTCTTTGTAAATTATGGGTTGAAATGATATATTACCCGTATCACTTTACCTAGCGTAGAAAATTATATACAGGCCCGTAGTTAAAATATGGTTTTCTAAAATGTTTAAAATATTTTAGAAATGTAATTATTATAATATTTTGATTTAAAATTTATTAAAAATAAATTTTGTAAAATATTATTGATTTTCTGAATAATTGTAAGTGAAATGAATTAATGAAAAAGTTAGAAATTTTGAACGTAAGTTATTTTGGAAATTTTGATTTAATTTTAATTGGAATTTAATTGAGTATGAAATTATGATAAATTTATGTTAATTTGAATTTAAATGAATTTAAAATGATTTTTATCATATTTATGATTTTTTTTATATAGTTGAAATGTGAAATGAATAAATATTTTAAGTTAAAACTTTGAAATATAACT
The DNA here is from genome assembly GCA_030765085.1 of Allium cepa. Classification (NCBI taxonomy): domain Eukaryota; kingdom Viridiplantae; phylum Streptophyta; class Magnoliopsida; order Asparagales; family Amaryllidaceae; genus Allium; species Allium cepa. The sequence goes on along the minus strand of CM060930.1, from coordinate 68,627,389 downwards.
TGAATTGGAAATTTATGAAATTGACGTAAAAGTGAACTTTTAGTTAAGTAAATAAAAATAAAACAAAGTTATATTTGAGAATTTGAACTTAAGTGTTAAGTTGAAATTTAATGTAATGGATTTTAAAAATTCAACATTGCATTTTAGTAAGTGAATTATTATTAAATCTTGATTTTTGAATGGAAATTTAACTTTATAAAATCATGAACTTGAGGAAAATTAAATGATGTTTATAAATGTGAAAATGTATGATTTTATAAGTTAAAAATGTTTTTGATAAAAATATAACTGGTTGAGAAATTTTATTGAATATTTGAAGTTAATTGACTGCATTTTTGAAATGCTATTAATTACAATGTAAATGATATTACAGCAATTATAAATACTATAGTTGATGATAATGAACTAAAAAAAAAATCTATTGAAAAAAAAACTATTATAGAAATTGTTGTAAGTACTATGACTTTTGAATTTAACTAATTTTATTTGAAATTTAAGAAAACTCTATTACAACATTTTTAAACGTTGTCTTTTGTTAAATTGAACCGTTTTGAATGTAACTTTCCGTAGAGTTCTCTAAATGATGCGAAAAGTGAATTTTCACTGTTTTGATAAACTTAAGTGAATAAATAAACTTTGGAATTTGAAATTTTTGGAAATTTAATAATTTAATTATTAAACATAATAACTTCATTGAAATGATAAAAAGGAATTTTGGAATATAAACGGTTTTGAAATATGAATTGAAATGGTATTTTAGATTGAATAAAATGAATAATGATTTGAAATGAATGAAGTTTGAAAAGATACGATATTTTGATATATTAAAATGATTTGAAACGAAGTTTTGAAAGATATGATATTTTTGATATTAAATGATTTGAAAAACGGAGTTTGAAAGATAGGACATAGTGATATTAACATGATTTAAAAAAAGAAGTTCTGAAAGATATGATATTTTGGAACTGAAAGGTAGTGTTGAAAGGGTATGAAAATTTAATATATTGAAATGGTTAGAAATGACTTGATATTTATTTTAATAAATATTTGAATTGAAAGATAGGTTACGATGATATGTTGAAATGGTTTGGAAATGATTTAATCTTTATTTTGATAAAGATTTGGCTTGAAATGATATTTTATTTTGAAAAAAAAAATATTGGTTTAAAGTTATAACTACGGGTTATAATAACGATTGGTTGTTAAAGAGACCGGGATCGGATATTGTCTTATAACCGGTCAATACCGAAAACGACTTTAACAAATGTGTACGCAGTGGAGATTCCAGAATGAAGTAGGATGGTGGCGACGTTCTCGAGGTATATATTACGTGGACCCAACTCCCGTGAGTTGGCATATATGACCAAAACAGGAGCTATACCGGGCTACACAAAGGGTCGCACCCTTTCATCGAGCATGCTCCATCGGAAACCATTCTATTACTGTTGTGATTCGATTCGGTGGCGCCACTTTGATTCGGGGGTATTGTTCGAGGTGGGCGGAAGCTGCTGGCTTGCCGTCACCACCGGTCCGGGAGTGCAAATGGTGTATCCACCCTGGCATTGCCTCGCGTGCCGTGTCATATCCTTATATCGAGCCCTCTACGATTTTGGTTTTAAAGATCCGACCGCGTTAAGGTTCACCATCCCCTTAACGCTATTTTCTATATGATTATACTTTACTGATTAGACACTACCGTATATAGCGTATATTACTACATAGTAAATAGTTTAACGGATCCTTAGAGGATGGGCGGTCCCAAGCATCCTTTAAGTTACTGATGCATTTTGTTACTGTTCACTTGAGTTGATTTACAGTTTATAAGTATTTATGTCCTGACTCGAGTGTTTTGTGTTTTGCTTTACGCTCGAGTCAGATTGATTGAGTTAGCATTCAAGATTCACCTTCGGCATTGGAGCTTTCCTTGAAGATCCAGCCATCTATTTTGTTTCAGTATCCAGTGTTTCAGTGATGTATCTGATTTGTACCTGATGTATCCAGTTACTCTTCTGTTGTATCTTATTTAACTCTGATGTATCTCATATTTATATAGTAGCTTCATGAACTACTATCTCTTTTTCTTCCGCTGCATTTTTATATACTCTGTGTCTGTGATCTGTGATTTTTATTTACTGTATATTCTGAGGTTTGCCAAAATTTTATTTACAACACTGTATTTTGAGCAATTCAATTCCGGCATGAGTGTCTGCCTATGCACTTATAATGGATGCGAATAGTTGAAAATATCGGGTCGTTACAAAAAATATAAGCTCCTTTCATTTTATACTCTTTTTTAGTTATAATTCTAAGTTATAACTAGGCCAATTATCTTTAATTAGTCCAGTTCTAACATTGATATCATAATTAGGCTCAATTTAGGTCTTAATTCCATTTTTATTTCAGTCTTTACAATTTTATGTCTTATCTTCCGTTATTTCATTATTCTTATAATTTTAATCCATATTCGCATTTAATCTATTCTAGTCCATACGCGAAGAAGAAGGAGAGATAAAGGAAAACTGAAAATATAAGAAAATCCAAAGCGTAGGAAAAAATTGTGAATAACGCATAAATAACAGTAAATAAATTAAAAATAACAGTAAATATACTGTAAATAATTGGAAAAGTTGTAATTAATAGAATTAAAATAAAATTAACTAAAAAAATAGCTAAACGAAATAAACTGAAAATAATTCTAAAAACTGTAAATAAATTACTAAAAAGGTTATTCCAAAAAACTAGTAATAAAAACAACAGCTATTGGAAACCGTATTACTATAAATTACTTAAAGAAATCTAAAATAATTACAATCACTCACTTATGGTCCTAAGATCTTCCCTTTTGGTCTTCCCAGATCCACTTGAGGGTATTAAAATATTTTTATTAAAAAGATTCTCCCCTTGGAAAATTATTTCTTTTAGGGTCCTTCCTGAAAAGGTGAACCCAAGTAGAGAAAATCTAGAATGAGAAAAAGTGTTAGCCTAGGATTCTATTTATAGGTGTAGAAGTGGATCTCAGACCATTGGAATTGAGGATTGAATAGGATGCAACCATATCATAGGACGAATACGAGCCATCGGATGCAAGAACGGAAGGAGCGAATTAGTTAAAAGAATGCAAATGACGTGTACAATGTTCAAACGAATGAAACAAGCTTTCATTTGTTCAAAAGGTGAGGCGGGTCGACTGACCGGTCGACCACCTTGGTGCCTAGGTTGACCGGCCGGTTGACCTATTATTATTACTTCCTGATTCTTCTTTATTTTTGTTTAACTCATAAGTTGCTCATATTAGCTCGGATTCTGACATTCTAGATATGGGAATTGACTAGAAAATTACACAGATACAATGGTTCAACTTCCGTGACTCGATTCTAGTAATTTCGCAAAGATATTTTATTATTTCATTAATTAATGAATTAATTATTATGCGTTAAATTTCGGGTTGTTACAACCATGGCGCCCGGTCATTGTATGGGATCCATTCTACAATAAGTGCCTTTATATTTTGTTGTTTTCCTGTTATACAAGAATTTAATTAATGTAACAGCTTTGTCTATGATTCAATATTTACTTTAAATCCTGGACACTATGATAATACCAGAAGATTTCATATGAAATGTCTTAGTTATCGTAAGGAAAAAATCCATTTGTGTTTATGTGCAACGTGGTCATATGAGATACCTTTATTTTGAAAGATTTTATAACATTAAAATCCATTTGAGGTATGTTTCTCACGCTGGTTTACCAGACTGATCCGGGCGTTATTTTCTTATAACGCTCGGGTATGATAGTTTAAAAAACTGGCCAAGGTTTGATAGTTTGTTAATTAACTATCAAACAAAAAAAACAATCATATCTGGGATTTATTTCCATAGGGAAACAAACATTGTTTAAGGACATAAGAAACCACTAAACTCGTTAACTAATATTTTCATTAATTAATTCACTTTGTCAATGCTTGTGTCAAAATAATTTTACAAAGATAAATTCACAAATCCTTTATACTTCTTTCAGTACTTGAAAAAATATCCATATACTTATCTCAACAGTATAAGTATATCCAGAAAAACACTACACTTTCCCTACTTAGAAAATGTATTTATATACTTATCTTAGTAGTACAAATATATTTACAAAACTTCACGAGATATTTATTGTTTCAAAATCATACCAAAGGATTAAAACAAACATTGTTTTAAAAGAAATATAGATAATAATAAACCCAAATACTATTCCTTCAGTGTTAAGCATGGAACAAATGCCCACACATCCAAAATTAAGAAGATCAATTTGGGGTTATCCAATCTCAATTTCTTTTATAAATTTCTTCTATAAATCAATTTTAATAAATCTCTTTCATTTATGAATATCTCCTTTTCAAAAATTCCAAATCTATTTATAAAACTCTTAATAATTCTCCTAGTTTATTTATAAAACTCTTTTACAAATATCCTAACCATTTATAATTTTTTTTAAATATCCGAAAATCATTTATTACCCTACTTTCCAAATTTCAAGATCTCTTTTCAAGTTGCAAAACTCGTTTATTAATCTCAAAAACAATTTGTAAAGCCCTTTTATAAGTATAAGCTCTAAATTCGTTTTAGAATTCCTTTCATAAGATATTATGATAAATTCCTTTATATATATATATAAAATAATTGCAGTTTACTTTTAAAATTTTCCAAATTTATTTAAATAACTCCTTTTCCAACATTATTTATATTATTTATAAAACTCTTTATAATATTCATTTAAAAAATTGCATATAGAACCCATTTTCTAAATTCATAACTTTATTACAACTCTTTTTATAAACCTCCCATTTCATTCATAGACTTCAATTTCATTTATAAACCTCCAATTTCATTTGTAAACCCTTTTTACAAATCTCAATAGACAATCATGGAACTACTTTTATAGCTAAAATTCCAATATAAATTCAAACTCCAATTTCTATTACAAAACTCATTTACTTTTCATAACACGATCCTCCTATATGTACAATAAATTTACAACTGCGATTTCATTCTCCAATTTGGCCATGTGATAATATTTCCCTTTATAAAGTACCGTTTATACACATATTTTTTTATTTATGAAAACTCTACTTATATCTCTCTTTTAAATTTGTAATTTCCTTTTTGAATATAAACATCTATTATTACAATTTTTTTCCATAAAACTAGCACTTCTTAATAGCTATTTAAAACTTTTGCACACACACAAAGTGTGTGTGTATGTCTATGAGTTTGTATAGTTTTAAAAGAACACATTTTTGAAAAAAAAATATCACAGGAGCCCAAAAGGATCAAATTTAAATCATTTTCCATATCGAAAATCATTTTCCATATCAAAAATCATTTCTAAAGTCAAACATCACTTAATATTATTTTCAAAATACCTATCATGGACAATAGTCACAATAGCACAAAACAAATGCTGTTACTTCCCTCTTTCAGTACAAAGGTTTATCATTTCATAAGTGTCAATATCACATCCGATGGCCATAGAGTCAAATTTCAGCATTTAACAATCTATTTAACATGAATATAACCGAAAACAAACAACAAGAATATAACTAGAAATTAATAATCACAATTTCAAGAAATTCGGACTTTTTTATAAGTTTTCTTATATTTCAATTTTAAATACTAGTTGCTTTTCAAAGTGGATATCTTAACCAATCAGCCAATAATTTCAACCAAACACAAAGAGTAAAAATTTATCTATTTATAACATAATGATTTATACAAAGAGGTGAATTTAACTCACCAAAATTCTAGCTGGCGCCGAGGCATTCCAGTTTAAACTAAAATCGAACAGCATCTAATTTTAATCCAAATTTCCACTTGCTCCAAATTCAACCAATCCAACTCCACCACATAATTAACGTCACTACGAATCCAACGCGACTGACTGCGTTTAATTTGGAACTTTTATGAGCAAGACACAAGTTTTATAAGATTTTCAACTTAACATAATATAATTATTTTTTCTAATTACAATTTCAAGCTTAATTACCCATCCCTCCTAACTCTGATTCTTCTTCCTACCCTAGTCATGAACAAATCCATGGCCTCACACTTCTCTCCTCCTTCCCTCCTCTGTTTCTCCACTAAATCACTAACCGAAAGTTGCTACGAACTCCATTACCTTTCCTCTACTCTCCCCGCCCATTACCAAGTAAAGGCTCCCACCCCACCACAGATGAATGCGACATAGCCAGTCCCTCCGCAAGCATGTAATGTCGTATTTCATATTAGAGAGCCACATACCTCCATTTTTTGGCCAATTATGCTTCTTCCTTCCATGAACTTGCATCTAGCCTCAAATTCGCTCAACTCTACTTCAATAACCAATAAATCAAAACTCTAGTTCTATATCCACTCACGGCATTATCTTTCGCATCCTGTATTCGCCATCAAACACAACCAAATTAAAATAATGGAAATTAGCCACAAGGGCCTCTTTAGTATGTGCAATTAGTTTCTAGGACAAACAACTGAAATAACCACTTTTAAGGACAAAATGCAAAATAATTAGTTTCTAAGTCCTAAAAACCTATGAAATTATGTCCTTAACAGTTATTAGACCGTTGAATTTGTCCTTAAAAGTAATTATTCTGTTGACTGTGGTCTTGAAATTAATTTTATAGATATGTATCCTTGAAACTAATTGGACTGCAAAGTTTGTCCTTTTCATGAAATGCCCCCATTAAAATATGTGGTAGATCCCTCCAAAATAAGCTCAAAGATCTATGCTTTTAATTTTTTGATAATTTTTTGACTTGTTTTTAAATTTTAAATGAAGTGGATCTATTTTCTTTGTTTTATTAAATTTGAAGTTTACAGGAAGTGATGTGTAAAAGGAAAAGAAAGCAAGTATGTAAAATAAACAAAGTTTTTTGTAGTTTATAATTCAATTTTCGACATCTTGCCGCATAAATTTTTATTCATGTATGGGTTGCAAATGATAAAATAAAAATACGGTCATGCTCAAAACAGCGACGCAAACACAAAAAAATAAATCATCAAACAAAAATTAAAATATTTTAAAAATTAAAAATTATGGAAAAATTCAATAAATTAAACCAAAAATACGTCAACAAAGGTTGAGCCATAAAAACAAAATTAAATTTTTTGATTATAGACTCAAACTATTTATTATCGGATATAAATTTACAAAATGAACTCATTGTTATCATTTATCTAATTAGAAGAAGTTAATAAGACTACTAACCAATTTAATTAATATTTAATATATCTCTCAAATAGTCTTTGTAATTTAATTCCAGTTTTAAACCTTTAAAACTAATTATGGTAGTATTTAAAATTAATTAATTATTCAAAATTAATCTACAAATTTCTGGATCGTTACAGGGTTGAATATCCAATCTTACATCTAGCCCTATACACCACGTACATAATTTCACTGTCACTTTCTTGCTTTCAACAGGAAGCAAAAACACTTTTAACATCTGACAATTCCTAATATGCTAAGATACACCTTTTCTCCTGATTTTCCATGGATGGTAGGAACACCTTTTCTCTTGACTTACGATGGGTGGAAAAACATCTTTACAATCTTCACAATAGTGAAGTATATGCAATTTATTGTATCTTCAATACAGAATCTTGCAGTTTTAATACAATAACCCTATGCATTTCCAAAAACAATATGTCTTTTAAATCAACAAGGAATAGGATGAGATAATAATTGATAACTCAAGAGCAAACACTTTGATCTTGTTGGTTTGTGAATCCCTATATGGATTTGCAAAGGGATCTGAAGTGTATTAATGAGCTTTCGCATAAAAAAGAAGTGTAAGAGTAAGGGAAAATTAGAGAATTATTGAACAAAGTTAATTTTCCAGACCTCCTTAAATAGAAGATGAAATGATGTATCTAGTGGTAAAGAATGAGCACCAAAATCCTTTCATTTGGATTTTAAAAAAACTACCAATATTTTGATATATGCCCAATGGGTATATCGACATACCTTAATATATTTTGTTTTCTTTTTTCTAGAATTCAAAGACTTCCACACTTTAGAGTTGAAATAGAGTTAAATGAAAGAAGAATTTCAAAGAATATTATTATGAGGCCTTCAACAGAAATTCTAAAGACTTAATTGACTTACCAAACAATTCTTGCATCTTTGTCTTCGAAATACTTATGTTTCATCCATCTTGAGTCGAACATATCTTTTATTTGCTAGCATCATTCTTCATCTATATGTGTGTGTGTGTGTGTGTTTCATTTTCTTGTCTTCATTCACTTAGTATTAGCTGTCTTATATCTCCATAGTATATATGAAATACCGCACAACATAAAGAAGTGTCAGTAGTAATATTTATATGGTTGTTATCAACAAAATCAATACTTAGGGTACTAACATAAGGTCGCATCAATTATATCAATTGGTCAGTGGAATACTAACAAAAAATATGATATTTAAGCTTAACAAATGATATACGATACAACCCTTTATATTTTGATCAAGGCAGCGGCTTATGAACATGGAATCACACAAACAATGGAGATTCTACAACTGCAACAGTATGATAAGCTATCATAGAGTAATGGACAAAAGTTGTAATGACCCGTATATTTCGACAATTTAATTTGTTTATTTAATAGGAGTTTTGAAATTTATTTTAGTAGAAACAATAAAGGGGATAAATAAATGTTAAAACGAAGGCTAAAATAAATTATGTAGATGGTGACTTAAAACCTATTTATAGAAATTTGAATAAAATCCAAATGAATTAAGTAGAAAAAGGATTCTTACCTGGATATAAAATTTAATATGAGAAATTAATGAAAACATTAAATTGAGTTAATGCAATAAAAGAGTGTAAATAGTAATTGGAATAAATTAAGGAATCATGTTGATGCAAGTTAATAATTTATGACTTGAATGAAATTCCAATTCAATAAAATCATTTAAATGTTATGATTTGATTTTTAAATGGAACATGAGAAAAACAAATGTAAGGATTTGATTAATATATATGTTATTTATTCAGGGTATTGAATAAAATTGGGAATCCAATTGTAATTAATGGTAATAATGTTGGTATTAGCTAATAAATTAAATTTCAATGCAATACCCATAAATGAATGGAATGAAATGAATGTATGTAAATGTATACTAGGTTATTTATCAAATAGAAAGAAAGAAAAGTAAATATAGAATTGATTGATGAATAAATGTGCATCGAATAGTAATTGAATGTAAAATTAATGGTAATTGTATAAAATCAATATAAGATAATGAATTGCAATAATTGTGGGCTGATAATAAGGTGTGAATGGGAAAGTGATTGTATGGTAAATGAATGGAAATCAAATTTAATGGAAAAAAGTAAATGGTTACTTTGTAATAAATTTAAACGGACTTAAAAATGGAATTTATTTAATTAATAGATATAACGGATAATGAAATACTTATAACTGTGGGATTAAGAGTTTTTACCACAACTATTATGAGTTATATACTTAGTTCCTTCAATTAAATCGGAAATCATTGCAATAAATATAAATTAAATGTTACGATAAATAAATTAAGTTAATAAATGGGGAATAATGTAAATGTTCTTCATAATATGATGATTTGTGAATAAAAAAGAATGGAAATAAAGTTTCATTAATATCGGAATTTAATTTACTTTAAAAAGGTTAATTGCAATCAAATGAGTCAAATGTTTAAACGGGAATCAAGCTTATGTATTTATTTGGATTTATTGCAATTAGTTTAAAATATAATATAAAATTTTACGTTAATTGGAAATTAAGTTGAAGACATGAAATATTTATGTGATAATCTTAAATCCAATGGTAAATCCATCTATTTGACAGGAATGAATGGAATACTAACTAATTTATTTAACTAAACGAAATTTAGGATATTATTTATGATTTGTGAATTTAATGAAATTAAGGATTTACATTGAAATTTATAAATTTACCTTCTTTAATTTGACATCTAAACTTGTTGGGATTTTGTAAATGATTAAGAATTTTTAAAAGTGATAAAATGGGTAAATTTTAGAATCTAAATATATAAATTGGTTATTTTTGAATTTATTAAAGTAATATAAAAATAGCCATTGTGGTCACGGACTCGGATTTCGACGAAACCAGTTTCATCGGATCCGTAACAGTGAATTATTGTAGGGTTTCAAGTTCCGTAGCGATCGGACCTGTCGTTTGATCGTATGAACGCGAAACGCCTTGAAATCGATTTTATTGAAATCAATTTTAAATCAATTTGAAATATTGTTTTCAGCATAAGTTCTTCATACGATGGAATTTGGACGTGAAACTTTTTCCATCGCGTTCAGAATATTTTAAAATACCTATTTTGATATATGGGTTTACCCAATTTCATTCCAGGGTCAGAACGGGCTTTTTGGGCCACGTTAGCGTTAACACGTATATCCAACACGATCCATCTATTCAAATTTCCAACCTATCTATATAAACCCAGTTATAAACCCTAGCTTCCATCCATGCTCATTTGTTTGTCCGTTCATTTCTTCAGCCCATCCTCTTCCTAATGGCTACAAACCCAAGATCTAAATTCAAATTTCAAAAATCAAATCAAAAGCTAAAAATTCAAAGTCTCCAGAAAAATTCACAAAAATTATATGTCATAGTTCTCGAAGAGCGTAATCTGCTGGTACTGTTCGTTTTTCGATTCGGGGGGTCGTTTGTCCAGAAATCGAACAGCAATTTTCGGCCGTTAGTTTGGATTATTGATTTCGACGGTGGATCTGAAGCTATTCGACGATCAGATTGTGCCATTGCGAAGGTGGCGTCGAGCAACGCGCTTCTGTACGGTTGGAGTTTTGAGTTGGTCATTGGATTCACGGCAGTTGGGGGTTTTTGGGGGCCGGCCGCGTTCGCTTTGGGCGAACCGGGTTGCGGCACACGGCTAGGAGGAGGGCGGCTCGGGGAGGAGATTCCAACGGCGTGCTCTGATTTGGAGGTAGGTTGGTGGATCGGTGGTGAAATTTGAACGAAGAGGAAGGTTCGTGGCGGCTACATCTGGAATTGAACGAAGCAATCGCGTGATTAAGGTTCTGCGCGTCTCCTTCTGTTGATGACGTGGCCGCGGTTCGTTTTTTTTTATTTCTTTTTATTTTATTTTATTTTGATTTCGAATGTTCTAGACGTCATAACTTTTACATATGATATCCTATTCACGCGTGGTTTTCTCCGCTAGGTTCGTATTGAAATTTCGGATCCGTTGACAGTGGTTTGGGCAGATTTGGAGATTGTCAAATTTTTGGGTTTAAATTGGATTTAAATTCAATTTAAATTCAAAAGGTGAGTGTTTTAACCCACTCACAACTTCTAAAATTTCTTATGTTTGTTAAATTGATTTTAGATATGAGTAGAAATTTATTTATGACTGTTTGGCATGTTTTATTCATTATCTCAGTTAAATAACATTTATTTAAATTAACTGTGAATTAATTTTATTATTGCATAAAAATTTGATAGTTAAAATTTATTTATTTGCATAAAAACTGCTAGTTAAACAGTTCTTAAATTTATTATTGAATACAAACTAGTAGTTAATACCTGTTATTTATTACCTGTTATATTTTATACGCTTTATATTGTTGATTGGTTAAATTGATGATGGTTGCAATAAATTGGTTGATGATTGATATTGGGTTAATGGATGATGTGTTCTATATTATATAAACTGCAAGTTATTATGCATTTTCATTTCATTCAGGATTGCGGTTTGAAATGATATATAGCCGTAATTTTTATTTTTAAATTGCGGATTGAAATGATAAATATCCGTGTCACTTGACCATAGGATAGAAAATTATATACAGGCACCGCGGTATATATATATATATAAATTATTTTCGAAATAATTTTTCTATGGTCGGGATATGATATGGTTTATTAAATATTAATTTTTGACCTTATATAAAAACTTATTTTATGTTATATAGTTAAATTATTGAATTTAAGCTATGCATAAATTTGTTAAATAAACTAAATAAGTTGAATAATGGAGTTCTAATAATTTAAATCAATCCAGATTGGAAGGTAAATTAAAAATCTAATTGGAATTGAGCGTATTTGAGAATTAAACTCTATAAGTGATGTAACTTATTTAAACTTGGAAATTTTAAAGGTATGATATTTATAACTGGATTTTATTCAAGATAAATTAAATGAATATTTCTAGTATAAATAAATTGAAGGAAATATTTAATTGTTAGAAATTTTGAGTTTTATTTTATGGATTTATTTTATGAATATTACAAAACTAAATAATAGGACAATAAATTGTTGAATAGAATTTCCAACCTTAAGTTTTGAAATTGTTAAATACTCAAAATTAGGAATATATTGAAATTGAAGTGGTTTATTTAACTGAAAGTGAATTTAAAATTAATGGATTTAGACTAAATTTTAAATGAATAAATTTGTAAAGCCGTAAAGATTATTTACTTTATAATGTAATATGAAATCAACTATTTTATTCTATATACCGTTTGAATATCCAAACCATCCAAGTTTTAGAAGTTATGGTTTAAAGCTATGAATTTTCGAAGTATTATAGTTTGAAGGTTATAATTCCATGTTTTGTTTCCAATTATTATAAATTTGAAAACAATATGATTTTGGAAAAAGAAATATATATTTGAAATAAAATGATATTATATTAATTTGAGTTTTTATAAAAATAATATCAAATGAGTTTGTCTTGAAATGGAAAGGATATTGTAATTATACGGTTTTGAAATAGATATTTTTTTCTGGTTTTAAAAGTAAAATTATTTTAAAATGACCGCGGTATTATAGTAACGTTTGGTTGTTAAAGAGACCGGGATCGGAAGTTGTCATGCTCTTTGCCAACTCCGAAAACCACTTTAACAACCGTGTACGCGGCGGAGATTCCAGAATGAAGTAGGATGGCAGCGGCGTTTCCTTTGAGCTAAATACGTGGAGCTGACACCCGTGATTTGGCATAAGGTGGCTAAAACAGGAGCGATTCTCGGACCAATGAGGTCATTCCTCTGATCGAACGCACTCCTTCGATAGTATACTCTGACTTTTGGATTGATTCGGTGGCCACTTTTGATTTTTGATTTGGGGGTGTTGTTCGAGGTGGGAGGTAGCTGCGCGCTGCGCGTTTCCACCAGCCCGGATAGCAATTGGTATATCTACCCTGGCATTGCCTAGTTGTGCCGTGTCACCTACCCTATCGCGCCTTGTACGAGTTTGGATTTCTCCCGTAGCCCGTGTGGTATCCTCTGGTGGCTTCCCGATCAGGAGGGACTATGATATTGGATGGGCTACTCGACTATTATGTGTTAAGGGCTATATGGGTAACCCTTTAATGCTAAGAAAAAAGTAAGTTTATTTTACAATTAGACACTATTATAATAGCGCAATATACTACATAGTAGATAGTTTAACGGATCCTTAGGAGATGTAAATCCCGAGCATCTCTTGAGTTACTGCACTCATATTTATTTATGTTGATTTAACTTACATAAGATCTTTTAGTTCTGACTCGAGTGTTTTGTCTTTTCAATTCGCTCGGGTCAGTCCGAGCGTTTCAGAATTTGAAGTTTTAGCTCTGGAGGACGAAGACGAAGATGTGTATTACTATTATCTACTATTATTCCACTACACCATTTAATTCCGCTGCATTGATTATGATTGGTATGTGAACTCTGATATTTATTGTATAAAGAAGAATCAAATGTTTGCAAACAGTTTATGAACTGTACATTTATTATTATATTTTATCCTTCCGCTGTGAGCTTCTATTTTGTTTTTGTTTCCTTTTTTTTCCTTATTTACCCCATAACAATGCACCCTTCTGTATGGTTTGAATTGGCACGTATGTCGATTTAAAGCGTACGAAAAGGAGGGACGTTACATCTGGTATCAGAGCTTTGGTTTAGCGATAAACCTTAGCCTTGTGGGGTTTGACTCTATGTTAATAGGGTAGTAATACCCTATGGGAGTCGCTGAGTGTATATATATGAGAGAGCGTATTTGTTAGTGTTATAAAAGGTTTAATATTGTGTTAATCTGTTTCATTTTGTATTTATTAATTCTAGTTGATGCATGGGACGTTGTGACATCAATAGGGATTTCTAAACACTTAATAGGACAGACCGACATAATATTTGTTTTTTAATATAGGTGAATGAAATAATTTTGCCTATTATATTTTCTATATATGAAATAAAATTTATTCAAATGATCTATATTTGGTTGCAATAGATTGGTTGCTAGGTAATAAAGTGTATAAATAATAATAGAAATAAGATTGAAAAATAAAATAAATGAAATTTGAAAATTTAGAACTTAAATCCGGGGTTTTGAAATTTTCTCGAATAAATTTTGGAATATAATAATATTGGTTATAAGTATTTTCTGATTTCAATATTTGATATAATTCGAAAGAATTGTTTTAAAGAGGATTTTGAAGAAAATAAGTTTTGTACTTTCCTCTCTGCCGCTGGAAAATAATTTCGGTGATGGCGGCCGCATCATCGACTTTCATTTTCGAGTTTCGAAGGGGAAAGGCCATTGTTGTAGTTCTACTGCAGATTCATTTTTGAAAATATATAAATTTTGAATTGTTTTCAATATAATTAGAGATATATAAGTTGTAAGAATATATTTATCTATTGTTTAAAATAAATTGAAATTCTAACCCGGTATTAAATTCTTAAATTTCCATTAATTAATTGTTTCAATTATTGTAGTGAAACAGAATTTAACTAATAATTGAAACCCTAAATAAAATAAGAGATTTAAATTCTAAGTTATAAATGGAAATTAAAGGAAATTTGAAATTTGTAACATATGAAACAAAGAGTAATATTGTTGAACATTAAATTTAATTAAAGGATGAGGTAAAACTTGTATAAGTTCATTTGCATTTTCTTTAACATATATAACTTACCAAATATAAAAAGTTGAAACGTTTAATATAGAATGTAATGGAAATTGTACAAGTAAAAGTAGGTAATGAAGTATCCAATGAATTTGCTATTAAATGAGAATTTAGTGTTATAAACTTAAGTTATAATAAAAAATTTACCAGGCAAATAAAATTAAAGGTGAGTATGACAAATAGATGATTATGAACTTAAATAATTAAAGTGTAAATAAATGAGGTCGTGCAATAATAAATGAATGAATAATTATAGTAGTTAATGGCATGACCTGAGTTAATGGAAATGAATAATAGTAAGTAGTAAGTGAAAATAAATTGATGTAATGTAATAAAGAGAAATTGTAAATTTAAGAAAGGGTTGCAGTTATTTCTAAATAAAATTGAAAGAAATAAATGAAAATAAAAAGAATAAACCGTTATATGAATGAAAAGAATCAAACAACAAACGTACGAATGGAATAAATAAGAATAGACTAAATTTATTGCTGAAATTTTTGTTTGTCGTGGTTGGTGGTTGTTGGGTAAGGAAACTTTAATTTTGTTGGGATGGATGAATAACCCATTGTGTTTAATCTAAGACTGTTGAGTAAATGATGCACTGGATGGTTTATTCTTCATTCCGTACAATTTAAAAGTTTTGAACCCGAACAACTATTTGTTTGTTTGGTTGAATGGTTGTTTTATATTTGTTGTGTATGATGTTTGTTGAAATTGATGGATGTTGTATTGATTTGTTGTTAGTGATTGAAACCACTTAAATATTTCACTTTATATAAATCGTTAACCCTTTAGATTTTATAAGTGAAATGCAGGTTATGGAAGCAATTTCTACTGCTTTTGGTTCCATAAATTTAGCGTAAATTGCCCGACAAATAGGTACGTTTTCAGATTACGGTTTATAGTGCTATATTATATATTTTCCCGTGTAGGGATATATATTATTTCGAAAAATATTTGTGTATATTGTAATATTTATATTTTATTTTCTTCCGAGCCTCTCCGTACAAAGGAGACTCTGCCAAAATTTTCCGTAAATTTTGGACTTAGAAAAATTTGAAAATGTTTACAAACTTTAACAATTTATGTATAAAGGATTTAAATGGGTATATTTTATGTTAAATTATTTTATTTTGTAAACTTATTTGTTTATAAATTTAATTAAGAAATATATATTGTTTTTTTATTTCTTCTTTTCCCTTCTTTTCCTTTTCGTGGACGAAAAGTTTTGAGTGGGGGAGAGTGTAATGACCCATATATTTCGACAATTTAATTTGTTTATTTAATAGGAGTTTTGAAATTTATTTTAGTAGAAACAATAAAGGGGATAAATAAATGTTAAAATAAAGGCTAAAATAAATTATGTAAATGGTGACTTAAAACCTATTTATAGAAATTTGAATAAAATCCAAATGAATTAAGTAGAAAAAGGATTCTTACCTGGATATAAAATTTAATATGATAAATTAATGAAAATATTAAATTGAGTTAATGGAATAAAAGAGTGTAAGCGGTAATTGGAATAAATTAAGGAATCACGTTGATGCAAGTTAATAATTTATGACTTGAATGAAATTCCAATTCAATAAAATCATTTAAATGTTATGATTTGATTTTTAAATGGAATATGATAAAAACAAATGTAAGGATTTAATTAATATATATGTTATTTATTCAGGGTATTGAATAAAATTGGGAGTCCAATTGTAATTAATGGTAACAATGTTGGTATTAGCTAATAAATTAAATTTCAATGCAATACCCATAAATGAATGGAATGAAATGAATGTATGTTAAATGTATACTAGGTTATTTATCAAATAGAAGGAAAGAAAAGTAAATAATGAATTGATTGATGAATAAATATGCATCGAATAGTAATTGAATGTAAAGTTAATGGTAATTGCATAAAATCAATATAATATAATGAATTGCAATAATTGTGGGTTGATAATAAGGTGTGAATGGGAAAGTGATTGTATGGTAAATGAATGGAATTCAAATTTATTGGAAAAAAGTAAATGGTTACTTAGTAATAAATTTAAACGGACTTAAATATGGAATTTATTTAATTAATAGATATAACGGATAACGAAATTCTTATAAATATGGGATTAAGAGTTTTTACCACAACTATTATGAGTTATATACTTAGTTCCTTCAATTAAATCGAAAATCATTGCAATAAATATAAGTTAAATGTTACGATAAATAAATTAAGGTAATAAATGGGGAATAATGTAAATGTTCTTCATAGTATGATGATTTGTGAATAAAAAAGAATGGAAATAAAGTTTCATTAATATCGGAATTTAATTTACTATAAAAAGGTTAATTGCAATCAAATTAGTTAAATGTTTAAACGGGAATCAAGCTTATGTATTTATTTGGATTTATTGCAGTTAATTTAAAATATAATGTAAAATTTTACGTTAATTGGAAATTAAGTTGAAGACGGGAAATATTTATGTGATAATCTTAAATCCAATGGTAAATCCATCTATTTGACAGAAACGAATGGAATACTAACTAATTTATTTAACTAAACGAAATTTTGGATATTATTTATGATTTGTGAATTTAATGAAATTAAGGATTTACATTGAAATTTATAAATTTACCTTCTTTAATTTGACATCTAAACTTGTTGGGATTTTATAAATGATTAAGAATTTTTAAAAGTGATAAAATGGGTAAATTTTAGAATCTAAATATATAAATTGGTTATTTTTGAATTTATTTAATTAATATAAAAATAGCCATTGTGGTCACGGACTCGGATTTCGACGAAACCAATTTTATCGGATCCGTAATAGTGAATTTTTGTAGGGTTTCAAGTTTCGTAGCGATCGGACCTGTCGTTTGATCGTACGAACGCGAAACGCCTTGAAATCGATTTTATTGAAATCAATTTTAAATCAATTTGAAAATATTGTTTTCAACATAACTTCTTCATACGATGGAATTTGGACGTGAAACTTTTTCGATCACGTTCAGAATATTTTAAATTAGCTATTTTGATATATGGGTTTACCCAATTTCGTTTCGGGGTCAGAACGGGCTTTTTGGGCCACGTTAGCGTTAGCATGTATATCCAACACGATCCATCTATTCAAAATTCCAACCTATCTATATAAACCCAGTTATAAACCCTAGCTTCCATCTATACTCATTTGTTTGTGCGTTCATTTCTTCAGCCCCTCCTCTTCCCAATGGCTACAAATCCTAGATCTAAATTCAAATTTCAAAAATCAAATCAAAAGCTAAAAATTCAAAGTCTCCAGAAAAATTCACAAAAATTATATGTCATAGTTCTCGAAGAGCGTAATCTACTGGTAATGTTCGTTTTTCGATTCGGTGTGTCGTTTGTCCAGAAATCGAACAGCAATTTTCGGCCGTTAGTTTGGGTTATTGATTTCGATGGTGGATCTGAAGCTATCCCACGATCGGATTGTGCCGTTGCGAAGGTGCCGCCGAGCAGCGTGCATGTGTACGGTTGGAGTTTTGAGATGGTCATTGGATTCATGGAAATTGGGGGTTTTTGGGGGGCGGTCGCGTTCGCTTTGGGCGAACCGGGTGGCGGCGCACGGCTAGGAGGAGGGCGGCTCGGGGAGGAGATTCCAACGGCGTGCTCTGATCTGGAAGTAGGTTGGTGGATCGGTGGTGAAATTTGAACGAAGAGGAAGGTTCGTGGCGGCTACATCTGGAATTGAACGAAGCAATCGCGTGATTAGGGTTCTGTGCGTCTCCTTCTATTGATGACGTGGCCGCGGTTCGTTTTTTTATTTCTTTTTATTTTATTTTATTTTGATTTCGAATGTTCTAGACGTTATAACTTTTACATATGATATCCTATTCACGTACGGTTTTCTCCGCTAGGTTCGTATTGAAATTCCGGATTTGTTGACACTGGTTTGGACGGATTTGGAGATTGTCAAATTTTTGAGTTTAAATTGGATTTAAATTCAATTTAAATTCAAAAGGTGAGTATTTTAACCCACTCACAACTTCTAAAATTTCTTATGTTTGTTAAATTGATTTTAGATATGAGTAGAAATTTATTTATGACTGTTTGGCATGTTTTATTCATTATCTCAGTTAAATAGCATTTATTTAAATTAACTGTGAATTAATTTTATTATTGCATAAAAATTTGACAGTTAAAATTTATTTATTTGCATAAAAACTACTAGTTAAACAGTTATTAAATTTATTATTGAATACAAACTCGTAGTTAATACCTGTTATTTATTACCTGTTATATTTTATACGCTCTATATTGTTGATTGGTTAAATTGATGATGATTGCGCTCTATATTGTTGATTGGTTAAATTGATGATGATTGCAATAAATTGGTTGATGGTTGATATTGGGTTAATGGATGATGTGTTCTATATTATATAAACTGCGAGTTATTAGGCATTTTCATTTCATTCGGGATTGCGGTTTTGTAACGATCTCGAATTTATATAAGATTAAATTAGTAATTAATTTATTTTTGAATAAAATTTGTGAAATTAATTGATAAATTGGTTTGAGTTTCCCCCAAATTCCAGTTAAATATGTATTAAATCATTTAAATTTGAGTTGAAGTAAATGGTTTGAAAATAATTTGAATTTATAATATAGATAGGAAAATAAATAAATATCTCAAATAAGTTTATAGTTATATAAAAGATAAATTACAAGATGTAAAGTAAAACATATTAGATAAATTCTAACATCAAATTTAATATAGAACTTCATACATATTTCAAAGTAATAAAAAAATAAAATAAAAATGAAACAAGTATAATAGCTTGCAAAAAAAATATAATAATAATAAAAAAATAAACCAGGTACACTTAAACATTAAAACAAAAAAAGTATGAACAAACAAAACAAAGTAAAATAACAAACAAAAACATTTCAGCCGAGACAAACAATGTAGTAATGCGAGATACAATGTAAAAATATAATATGAAACATAAAATATGTAAACAAATAAAACATGAAGTGTTAACAATACAATTATAAGCAAGGAATGAAACAAACTAAAAATATAAGATATAACTAAGCTTGCAAATGAAGACAATATGACATGTTTAAATTGAACAACAGATTTATGTTTAAGTATGAACAAAGAAACAAGTAAATGAGAAACAAATAAGTATACAATGAGGCTTACAAGAGAAGCTAAAGAAAATATCTTTATCTTGTACAAATGAAACATATATGTATGAATAAAGTAAGTATGAAACAAAACAAAGTAGATTTGTACCATGGTAATTAATGCATATACAAAGCTAATTAATGCAGCCATCAAAATGCAAACTATAAGCCGAAATAAGCTTATAAAAGAAGACAATGGCAATTAATGTTAGCACACAACATCATCTTATCAGCCAACAAAGAAAAGAAAATATCTAATCCTATTGTACAAAACACTATAATCACTTGTACAAAAATATCACCCTGTATACTTCATCTCCATATAAACATCAACTTCTTCATTTCTTTTCGTCCATCAAAACTGAGAAAACTTCGTAGTAAACAATATCTCAAAAATAAGCAAACTTCAAGTTTAAAACAACAATAGCAATGATCAAACAAGATGATTAAGAGGAGGTCAAGCTAGCAATTTTTTTTTTTCCAAACAGAAGTGCTCTGTTCTTATTTCTGGAAAACAGGTGAGTAACTTTTTTTTTTTAAAATGGATATGTTGCAAGTTAAAGTTTAGACAAGTATGTTTATATACATTTACATTTAAACTCTCTGGATACTCTTGAATACTGGAAGTAATTTTACAGGATGTTGATCATATGCTCTCTGTTATGTGATCTTTAACATGAGCTTTGATCTAAAAATAAAAATCATTTCCATTGATTTACTCAGTGTTTAGATTTGGTATTTAAACAAATATTGATTGTGTTGATATAATCTTTAATAAAAAAAAATATTATTTAGGTCAAAATAACTCAGTATTGTGTCTGGAAATCAAGATATATGAACCAAACTTCAAATAAGTAAAAATTTAAATTTCTTAATTTACGAATTCTGGTACGTAATTTAAATTCCTATACTTAAACATGAATTATAAAGTTAAAATCATAATTTTTAGAATTGGGACCATAGAGCAGTTTGGGTTTGTCTGATTCATGCCTTTCGAGTTGCCGTGGGCGATCACGTTGATCGGAGGGGTCGAGACTGGGGCTGAAGATGCGGGGGTGATCAAGGAGTATGGGAAAAATGCTAAATAAATTTTATAATGCGAGGATTTGTGGTTCGAATCAAAGTTAGGGTTTTAATTGCTAGTTTGGGTCGAGTTGAGAAACCGTATTGCCGCGTCGCCATCGAAGCGTTTCAGGCGATCGGTCGTGGGGGGCTAGGTGCGTGGGGTCGTGGCGGAGCTCCGGGCGAAGTCACGAGGATTCTGGCGAAGTAAGGTGGAGTCGCGATATGGATTTGTTGATTCTAGTTGAGTTACAGGAATGAAGAAAATTGGCTCGAATTCGCTCAATTTTGATTTAGGCGAATTTATGCATATCGAGTTGTTCAAATGGATTTGGGTGAGTGCCGATGACTCGTGGGTGGCTACGGCGTTGACCAGAGTTGGCGGTGAAGGTCGTGCACGTGTACGTGCTTGTGTATGTATCTGGTTGAAGGGTTGGAGAAGAAGAAGGTGCAGGAGCTCGTGTTGCTCGCGTGTTGCTTCGGGGAGAAAGTGGGTTGTCTCGAGTTCTTACTCGAGAAAGAAGTAGAGTTGCTTCGGGTTGTATTTGAGTTCCAGAGAGTAGCTGTCGCGTGAGTTATAGCTTAAATAAAAAAAAAAGACGAGCGTATAGGTGAGTGCCTCGGGGAATATTGATGAGGAACCCGAAGCATTGCGCGAGTGTTACCAGGAGATTCTCGGGTTTGAGACGAACTGCTACACTATGTTATAAAATAAAATAAAGTTAAGCACTTGTTTTAAATCAGTTTAAACACTGTAAATTCAAATAAGTATTTAACAGTTAAGGTTAAAAAAAAACAAAAAAAAAACAAAAAAAAAACAAAAAAAAAACTTTAACACAAGCTCTAATTACTTTAGTTAATGCTTAACTGTGTTTTAAAACCTTGTTAATATTTTAATTAAGTAATAAATTTAATTAAGTATAAAGTTATTGACATTTAAGTTATATTAATAAGAATTTGATTTTCAAAGTTTTCAAGAAGAACTTATAAAAATGTTAATTAAGATGACTAATTAATATTGACTACCTATTCTTGGAAAGTAATTAAGACTTATTACTTTAAAACAGTAATTAGAATTTGAATTAATAAATGTTTAAGTGATTGATAAATTTGTTATTAACTACTTAAGTTAGTTAATGAATGATTAATAGTTAATCAATGATTTAGATAAAATTTATAATTAGAAATAAATTAAAAGCGATTAAGAAATGTTATTAATTAACTAAGGATTTTTAAGTATTGATTAAAGTGATTTATGTTATTGATTAATTGGATTTATTAATTTAGAAAATTAATTATAAATTGCTTAAATGTAATTACTTGATGAAAGTAATTAAGAATTAATCACTTATTGTAATTTTTGGATATTTTTATTTATTAAGGTTAATTAATGAAGAAATTGATTTAATTAATATGATTAATTAATAATAACTTAATTAATTAAGTTGATTATTTATTTATTTATAACAAATGTTTTGTAATCAATAAATTGAGATTGAATAATTAATTCATAAGTAAATAAATTTTATTGGAAATAAATTGAACTAGTTAGGATTAAAACAATCAATTAATCCTATTTATAAATGATTATTAGTTGTTTGATCTTATTTATGAATGATCGTATTATATGTGATGCCTTAAATTGATTGCCCTACCTGATTTGTAATATTTTGTATTGTGAATTGAGCTGTGTATGATTCATTCGATTATTTACATTTGTATATTTTCTGTGAATAGACGATGAGCGTTATTGTTTATATCGCTTATAAATTATAGTTCTGTGTTTGATCTGTGATGATTGAAATGATGTGGCACTATTGTGTTAAACCCCTAGACCACACTTATACACACACCAATATGGATTTCACGAGGAAATCGATTAAGTCACAGATTTTGAAATGATTTATAAAAGTGAATATTTGAATTCAAATGTTTTGGAAATGAATTGAGTTTAAAGTGAAAAGTTTTTGAAAATGGAATTTCAAAGATGAAATTTATTCTGAATATCTTGATTGGGTTTTGAAATTTAAATATTCTGATTTAAATTTGGATTCAATATTTGAAGTTGAATTCTATGATCTAGAAACTGGGGGCTAAAGATGCTGTATCAGTTTATATAAGTTAAACTATTTTAAAGATATTGATTTGGGAATTTAAATTTAAATTCAAAGGCTTTAACTCGTGTAAATATAATTGGATCTTTCTGACATGGAAACCATTTGTTTTCAAATAATAAAAGCTTTCATATAAGAAGTGAACTTCCAAATTGTGTTAAAGGGATTTCAAGTTAAACAATGAAAATAATTTTCCAAGTTATGGAAACGATTTGAAAACTATAAGTTAAATCTTTAATTTAAAGGTTTAAACGAATTAATTCAATTGAAATGGAAATTGATTGAAATCCATAAATGGATCTTTGTGAAACTGGGTGAATTTTGTGAAATAAATCTTTTGTTTAAAAGATTTGGAAATGGTAATTGGTTTAAACCATTTGAAGGAATGTTTTGAATTATTAAGTTGTGACTTAATTGAAATCTAATATCCATATGTTTTTAAATATTGCGCTCACTATTCGGTTTAGCCGGGAGAGGACCTTTGTGTCATATAACCCATTCCGAATATGTGATACGGCGTATATGGATAGCATTTGAAGACCGGTGGTGAAGACCGGGTATTTGTGAAAACGATAGGATGACCTATCGATTGTCTCTGCACCGAGTCGCGCCGGTATAGAGATTTCCTAAGTGATGGGAAGTCCGATCGGGATTGTGAATACCCGGATTGCAAGGACTTCTTCGGAAGTGTCTTCGGTTCTGTTCGAACCCGGAACAGACTCGTATGGATTGTATGTCTGACACTACACTTTGAGATATAAAGCGGATTTTTTTCAAATACATATCTGTTGGTGGCGGAGAATTTATTCTCTTAGCTTAACACCCTTCTCTGAGACGTACGAGCTCAGAGGTTATGTAGTTGAAGGTTATCAGCGATATACTCCCAATTTGGTAGTGTGGCATGCTGAGTGCTGCTGTGTGTTAATGATCATTGTTTGATCATTTGTGATATGATCATTTGTTTGCTCATTTATCTTTGTGATCATTACTTTGATCATTTGTTGACCCAAAGCATGGCTTTGTACCAAAGCGTAGCTTTGTGGACGAGACTGCATCAGGACCTCACACCCCGGAAATGGTCGAAACAGGAAAGATGCGGCAAGGTTATGAGGGTCGCGCCCTTTAGGGTGTGTCACTCCCTTCTGGTAAAAGGTGGTATCATGGTATGGAGCCCAGATATTTACCTATGTGGTGGCTCCAATCTCATTTACTGTGTGGTTGTTGCTTAGAGGCGCCTCGGAAAAAGGTCCCAAAGGACCGGGGAATGGCTTGCTCGAGTAGTAGTTACCTAGTTATAGAGGTAACCCGGCCTTGTGTTGGCAGAGATCCGGTTAGGTTCTCGGGACGTCCCACCAGAGGCGATCCCATGTGGCAGTAGGAAGTTCCTTAGCCTGACCATTTGTTGGAAATCCAATCAAAACAATACGAGCCTTGTACGGTTTTAGTTGTATTACCTGCCATGGAATGTGGTGGTAACCTGCTATTGAACATGGTAGCTATAGTAGGCATACGATAATGGTCGTATGCTGGCTAAGATTAATATTCTACTTTCGAAATGTTTTCTGCACTTTGCACTTAT
Organism: Allium cepa; assembly: GCA_030765085.1. NCBI lineage: Eukaryota > Viridiplantae > Streptophyta > Magnoliopsida > Asparagales > Amaryllidaceae > Allium > Allium cepa. The sequence goes on along the minus strand of CM060930.1, from coordinate 68,602,521 downwards.
AATAATAATATCCAAGAACTTTCTACGTATTAAGCATGTTTGACTATCATAAGAAGAAATCTCCTCCAATTCTGCGTTTGCATTGTGTGTGTGGCGGGAGGTCTTATGGTAGTTTCATTTTCTAGAAAAGCACATCGAACTTTCTTTTATAAATCTTGTTTTATTTAAAAGATAAACTATTTTTGTTACTCATACCAGTCCCATGACTGACTCGGAGTTTATTGTTCCTTTCCTAAACTCTGGGTGCTCACTAATTTCCACACGAGCAGCCTAGAGTTGGGTTTTTCAGATAATTAGGTTTGGTAGATGATCTGAGGTTAGTTCAGTCTTTGGATATGGACGAGACTTGCTTGTCTTAGTGTTTTGTGATGATGGTTCGAGCTGCTGTTGGAGTTCTCTCTTGAAGATTATATTGGAGTTATCTGTTCCGCTGCTGGTGTTAGCTATTTTCTTTTCCGCTGCTGTGTTATTGTATCATATCTCTGATGTATATCGATATTTATTGTATCATCTGTTGTATCAGGATGTTGTATCAGATGTTGTATATTGATATTCATTATTTCTTCCGCTGTGTTGTTTACTTAATTGTGTTATAAGCTCCGGCGCACCAGGTTCGACGTTTGGATCTGCGGCATTAGAATATGGGTGACATATTCGGTGCCGATTTTCGAAGGTCGAGTCAGGATCGTCACATTTGGTATCAGAGCTGAGGGTTAAACTTTAGCTCAGGAGTATAACACGTTAAGTAACTCATTAGAGATAGGGTGAAGTAAACCCCAGAATGAGTAATCCCTCAGATATCCTTTTGAATGCCTCAGTAAATTCTCTTTCTATCCACTGATAGTGAGTATGAGTGCAAGAAGAGAACGAGATAGGGGACAGGGAAAGATGACTATAAATGATCAATACCCTGCGATAGTGGAAACAATCCTTTTTATCAATATCCTTTGACTCGTTTTTCCAAATTCTTTTGATTGCTTCATGCCAGCTCCAGAAGAAGTTTCAGTGTGATGATGGCCCTATGAATCGTTGTAAGAAATCTTTACTTCGTAATTCATCGGTTTCTTATCAGTTTTCGATTTGAACTTTAATAAATATGAATAAATTGGAAATTTGGAATTAAAATTTTAAATAAATTGGAAATTTTAATTTGAGTTAACTCGATTAATAGAATATGAAGGATAATTTGAATTGTATCGATAAATCGATTTCGTGTAAAACCAAATTTGAAATTCTATTATAATTTCTTGGGTTGATCGAAGTCCGACGAGGGATAAATTGATGTATACTTTGAGATGTTCCGACTTGAATTTGGAATCCATTTCTAGTATTGGAAAAATTATAAAAGATTAATCTATCTCTTTTGTTCAACATCTCTTGTCAATTCTTCGATGGTTCCTGGTAAATACAGGAAGAAGATTTGATATATTTGTATGGGACATAAACTCCAAATAGGCCATAATCGTTTGTTTGGATGTATTGGTTGCCTTGTTTGCTTTGGTTGCTATGGTTGATAGGTATAAATTGGGTTTTAAACTCAACATTTTGAAATTGTATCCATATATCTGTCAATATTTGGGTCTAGATATGTATTACGAATGGTTAGTTATCCTTTCGTTCTTATATCTATTGTTGATATTCTGATTTGGTAAGCCAAATGCAGAATAAATATTCAGTTTGATTTGGAAAGATATCTATCTATCTGTGTTAATTTCGTGCCTGCAAATTTCGAGGACGAAATTCTTTTTAAGGGGGGAAGTCTGTAACGATCTCGAATTTATATAAGATTAAATTAGTAATTAATTTATTTTTGAATAAAATTTGTGAAATTAATTGATAAATTGGTTTGAGTTTCCCCCAAATTCCAGTTAAATATGTATTAAATCATTTAAATTTGAGTTGAAGTAAATGGTTTGAAAATAATTTGAATTTATAATATAGATAGGAAAATAAATAAATATCTCAAATAAGTTTATAGTTATATAAAAGATAAATTACAAGATATAAAGTAAAACATATTAGATAAATTCTAACATCAAATTTAATATAGAACTTCATACATATTTCAAAGTAATAAAAAAATAAAATAAAAACGAAACAAGTATAATAGCTTGCAAAAAAAAATAATAAGAATAAAAAAATAAACCAGGTACACTTAAACATTAAAACAAAAAAAAGTATGAACAAACAAAAGAAAGTAAAATAACAAACAAAAACATTTCAGCCGAGACAAACAATGTAGTAATGCGAGATACAATGTAAAAATATAATATGAAACATAAAATATGTAAACAAATAAAACATGAAGTGTTAACAATACAATTATAAGCAAGGAATGAGACAAACTAAAAATATAAGATATAACTAAGCTTGCAAATGAAGACAATATGACATGTTTAAATTGAACAACAGATTTATGTTTAAGTATGAACAAAGAAACAAGTAAATGAGAAACAAATAAGTATACAATGAGGCTTACAAGAGAAGCTAAAGAAAATATCTTCATCTTGTACAAATGAAACATATATGTATGAATAAAGTAAGTATGAAACAAAACAAAGTAGATTTGTACCATGGTAATTAATGCATATACAAAGCTAATTAATGCAGCCATCAAAATGCAAACTATAAGCCGAAATAAGCTTATAAAAGAAGACAATGGCAATTAATGTTAGCACACAACATCATCTTATCAGCCAACAAAGAAAAGAAAATATCTAATCCTATTGTACAAAACACTATAATCACTTGTACAAAAATATCACCCTGTATACTTCATCTCCATATAAACATCAACTTCTTCATTTCTTTTCGTCCATCAAAACTGAGAAAACTTTGTAGTAAACAATATCTCAAAAATAAGCAAACTTCAAGTTTAAAACAACAATAGCAACGATCAAACAGGATGATTAAGAGGAGGTCAAGCTAGAAATTTTTTTTTTCCAAACAAAAGTGCTCTGTTCTTATTTCTGGAAAACAGGTGAGTAACTTTTTTTTTTAAAATGGATCTGTTGCAAGTTAAAGTTTAGACAAGTATGTTTATATACATTTACATTTAAACTCTCTGGATACTCTTGAATACTGGAAGTAATTTTACAGGATGTTGATCATATGCTCTCTGTTATGTGATCTTTAACATGAGCTTTGATCTAAAAATAAAAATCATTTCCATTGATTTACTCAGTGTTTAGATTTGGTATTTAAACAAATATTGATTGTGTTGATATAATCTTTAATAAAAAAAAATATTATTTAGGTCAAAATAACTCAGTATTGTGTCTGGAAATCAAGATATATGAACCAAACTTCAAATAAGTAAAAATTTAAATTTCTTAATTTACGAATTCTGGTACGTAATTTAAATTCCTATACTTAAACATGAATTTTAAAGTTAAAATCATAATTTTTAGAATTGGGACCATAGAGCAGTTTGGGTTTGTCTGATTCATGCCTTTCAAGTTGCCGTGGGCGATCACGTTGATCGGAGGGGTCGAGACTGGGGCTGAAGATGCGGGGGTGATCAAGGAGTATGGGAAAAATGCTAAATAAATTTTATAATGCGAGGATTTGTGGTTCGAATCAAAGTTAGGGTTTTAACTGCTAGTTTGGGTCGAGTTGAGAAACCGTATTGCCGCGTCGCCATCGAAGCGTTTCAGGCGATCGGTCGTGGGGGGCTAGGTGCGTGGGGTCGTGGCGGAGCTCCGGGCGAAGTCACGAGGATTCTGGCAAAGTAAGGTGGAGTCGCGATATGGATTTGTTGATTCTAGTTGAGTTACAGGAATGAAGAAAATTGGCTCGAATTCGCTCAATTTTGATTTAGGAGAATTTATGCATATCGAGTTGTTCAAATGGATTTGGGTGAGTGCCGATGACTCGTGGGTGGCTACGGCGTTGACTGGAGTTGGCGGTGAAGGTCGTGCACGTGTACGTGCTTGTGTATGTATCTGGTTGAAGGGTTGGAGAAGAAGAAGGTGCAGGAGCTCGTGTTGCTCGCGTGTTGCTTCGGGGAGAAAGTGGGTTGTCTCGAGTTCTTACTCGAGAAAGAAGTAGAGTTGCTTCGGGTTGTATTTGAGTTCCAGAGAGTAGCTGTCGCGTGAGTTATAGCTTAAATAAAAAAAAAAGATGAGCGTATAGGTGAGTGCCTCGGGGAATATTGATGAGGAACCCGAAGCATTGCGCGAGTGTTACCAGGAGATTCTCGGGTTTGAGACGAACTGCTACACTATGTTATAAAATAAAATAAAGTTAAGCACTTGTTTTAAATTAGTTTAAACACTGTAAATTCAAATAAGTATTTAACAGTTAAGGTTAAAAAAAAACAAAAAAAAAACAAAAAAAAAAACTTTAACACAAGCTCTAATTACTTTAGTTAATGCTTAACTGTGTTTTAAAACCTTGTTAATATTTTAATTAAGTAATAAATTTAATTAAGTATAAAGTTATTGACATTTAAGTTATATTAATAAGAATTTGATTTTCAAAGTTTTCAAGAAGAACTTATAAAAATGTTAATTAAGATGACTAATTAATATTGACTACCTATTCTTGGAAAGTAATTAAGACTTATTACTTTAAAACAGTAATTAGAATTTGAATTAATAAATGTTTAAGTGATTGATAAATTTGTTATTAACTACTTAAGTTAGTTAATGAATGATTAATAGTTAATCAATGATTTAGATAAAATTTATAATTAGAAATAAATTAAAAGCGATTAAGAAATGTTATTAATTAACTAAGGATTTTTAAGTATTGATTAAAGTGATTTATGTTATTGATTAATTGGATTTATTAATTTAGAAAATTAATTATAAATTGCTTAAATGTAATTACTTGATGAAAGTAATTAAGAATTAATCACTTATTGTAATTTTTGGATTTTTTTTTTTTTTTTTTTTTTTGGCAAAGCCAGCGGGGTTAACTGGGCCCCTACCAGTTTTATTGCAACAACAATAAAATAGATTACAGAGAAAAACATAGAGAAGAAATGGAAAAAGAAAAAAAGAAAAAACACAGATGGATCTATACTACAGATTCAAGCCCAAACTTGAACAAGAGACAGTGGGAAAGCACTGTTCTTCAATAGCTTGAATATGCAGCTCTTCATTTCATTCCATAAATCATTATCATTTCTTCTAGTGTTTTCAAAAACTCTGATGTGGGAAAGCACTGTAATTTTTGGATATTTTTATTTATTAAGGTTAATTAATGAAGAAATTGATTTAATTAATATGATTAATTAATAATAACTTAATTAATTAAGTTGATTATTTATTTATTTATATCAAATGATTTGTAATCAATAAATTGAGATTGAATAATTAATTCATAAGTAAATAAATTTTATTGGAAATAAATTGAATTAGTTAGGATTAAAACAATCAATTAATCCTATTTATAAATGATTATTAGTTGTTTGATCTTATTTATGAATGATCGTATTATATGTGATGCCTTAAATTGATTGCCCTACCTGATTTGTAATATTTTGTATTGTGAATTGAGCTGTGTATGATTCATTCGATTATTTACATTTGTATATTTTCTGTGAATAGACGATGAGCGTTATTGTTTATATCGCTTATAAATTATAGTTCTGTGTTTGATCTGTGATGATTGAAATGATGTGGCACTATTGTGTTAAACCCCTAGACCACACTTATACACACACCAATATGGATTTCACGAGGAAATCGATTAAGTCACAGATTTTGAAATGATTTATAAAATTGAATATTTGAATTCAAATGTTTTGGAAATGAATTGAGTTTAAAGTAAAAAGTTTTTGAAAATGGAATTTCAAAGATGAAATTTATTCTGAATATCTTGATTGGGTTTTGAAATTTAAATATTCTGATTTAAATTTGGATTCAATATTTGAAGTTGAATTCTATGATCTAGAAACTGGGGGCTAAAGATGCTGTATCAGTTTATATAAGTTAAACTATTTTAAAGGTATTGATTTGGGAATTTAAATTTAAATTCAAAGGCTTTAACTCGTGTAAATATAATTGGATCTTTCTGACATGGAAACCATTTGTTTTCAAATAATAAAAGCTTTCATATAGGAAGTGAACTTCCAAATTGTGTTAAAGGGATTTCAAGTTAAACAATGAAAATAATTTTCCAAGTTATGGAAACGATTTGAAAATTATAAGTTAAATCTTTAATTTAAAGGTTTAAACGAATTAATTCAATTGAAATGGAAATTGATTGAAATCCATAAATGGATCTTTGTGAAACTGGGTGAATTTTGTGAAATAAATCTTTTGTTTAAAAGATTTGGAAATGGTAATTGGTTTAAACCATTTGAAGGAATGTTTTGAATTATTAAGTTGTGACTTAATTGAAATCTAATATCCATATGTTTTTAAATATTGCGCTCACTATTCGGTTTAGCCGGGAGAGGACCTTTGTGTCATATAACCCATTCCGAATATGTGATACGGCGTATATGGATAGCATTTGAAGACCGGTGGTGAAGACCGGGTATTTGTGAAAACGATAGGATGACCTATCGATTGTCTCTGCACCGAGTCGCGCCGGTATAGAGATTTCCTAAGTGATGGGAAGTCCGATCGGGATTGTGAATACCCGGATTGCAAGGACTTCTTCGGAAGTGTCTTCGGTTCTGTTCGAACCCGGAACAGACTCGTATGGATTGTATGTCTGACACTACACTTTGAGATATAAAGCGGATTTTTTTCAAATACATATCTGTTGGTGGCGGAGAATTTATTCTCTTAGCTTAACACCCTTCTCTGAGACGTACGAGCTCAGAGGTTATGTAGTTGAAGGTTATCAGCGATATACTCCCAATTTGGTAGTGTGGCATGCTGAGTGCTGCTGTGTGTTAATGATCATTGTTTGATCATTTGTGATATGATCATTTGTTTGATCATTTATCTTTGTGATCATTACTTTGATCATTTGTTGACCCAAAGCATGGCTTTGTACCAAAGCGTAGCTTTGTGGACGAGACTGCATCAGGACCTCACACCCCGGAAATGGTCGAAACAGGAAAGATGCGGCAAGGTTATGAGGGTCGCGCCCTTTAGGGTGTGTCATTCCCTTCTAGTAAAGGGTGGTATCATGGTATGGAGCCCAGATATTTACCTATGTGGTGGCTCCAATCTCATTTACTGTGTGGTTGTTGCTTAGAGGCGCCTCGGAAAAAGGTCCCAAAGGACCGGGGAATGGCTTGCTCGAGTAGTAGTTACCTAGTTACAGAGGTAACCCGGCCTTGTGTTGGCAGAGATCCGGTTAGGTTCTCGGGACGTCCCACCAGAGGCGATCCCATGTGGCAGTAGGAAGTTCCTTAGCCTGACCATTTGTTGGAAATCCAATCAAAACAATACGAGCCTTGTACGGTTTTAGTTGTATTACCTGCCATGGAATGTGGTGGTAACCTGCTATTGAACATGGTAGCTATAGTAGGCATACGATAATGGTCGTATGCTGGCTAAGATTAATATTCTACTTTCGAAATGTTTTCTGCACTTTGCACTTATAATAATAATATCCAAGAACTTTCTACGTATTAAGCATGTTTGACTATCATAAGAAGAAATCTCCTCCAATTCTGCGTTTGCATTGTGTGTGTGGCGGGAGGTCTTATGGTAGTTTCATTTTCTAGAAAAGCACATCGAACTTTCTTTTATAAATCTTGTTTTATTTAAAAGATAAACTATTTTTGTTACTCATACCTGTCCCATGACTGACTCGGAGTTTATTGTTCCTTTCCTAAACTCTGGGTGCTCACTAATTTCCACACGAGCAGCCTAGAGTTGGGTATTTCAGATAATTAGGTTTGGTAGATGATCTGAGGTTAGTTCAGTCTTTGGATATGGACGAGACTTGCTTGTCTTAGTATTTTGTGATGATGGTTCGAGCTGCTGTTGGAGTTCTCTCTTGAAGATTATATTGGAGTTATCTGTTCCGCTGCTGGTGTTAGCTATTTTCTCTTCCGCTGCTGTGTTATTGTATCATATCTCTGATGTATATCGATATCTATTGTATCATCTGTTGTATCAGGATGTTGTATCAGATGTTGTATATTGATATTCATTATTTCTTCCGCTGTGTTGTTTACTTAATTGTGTTATAAGCTCCGGCGCACCAGGTTCGACGTTTGGATCTGCGGCATTAGAATATGGGTGACATATTCGGTGCCGATTTTCGAAGGTCGAGTCAGGATCGTCACAGGTTTGAAATGATATATAACCATAATTTTTATTTTTAAATTGCGGATTGAAATGATAAATATCCGTATCACTTGACCATAGGATAGAAAATTATATACAGGCACCGCGGTATATATATATATATATATATATATATAAATTAGTTTTGAAATAATTTTTCTATGGTTTGGATAGGATACGGTTTAATAAATATTAATTTTTGACCATATATAAAAACTTATTTTATGTACATATATAGTTAAATTATTGAATTTAAGCTATGTATAAATTTGTTAAATGAACTAAATAAGTTGAATAATGGAGTTCTAATGATTTAAGTCAATCTAGATTGGAAGGTAAATTAAAAATTTAATTAGAATTGAGTGTATTTAAGAATTAAACTCTATAAGTGATGTAACTTATTTAAACTTGGAAATTTTAAAAGTATGATATTTATAACTGGATTTCATTCAAGATAAATTAAATGAATATTTCTAGTATAAATAAATTGAAGGAAATATTTAATTGTTAGAAATTTTGATTTTTATTTTATGGATTTATTTTATGAATATTTCAAAACTAAATAATAGGATAATAAATTGTTGAATCGAATTTCCAGCCTTAAGTTTTGAAATTGTTAAATACTTAAAGTTAGGAATATATTGAAATTGAAGTGGTTTATTTAACTGAAAGTGAATTTAAAATTTATAGATTTATACTAAATTTTAAATGAATAAATTTGTAAAGCCGTGAAGATTATTTACTTTATAATGTAATATGAAATCAACTATTTTATTCTATATACCGTTTGAATATCCAAACCATCCAAGTTTTAGAAGTATGGTTTAAAGCTATGAATTTTTAAAGTACTATAGTTTGAAGGTTATAATTCCATGTTTGGTTTCCAATTATTATAAATTTGAAAACAATATGATTTTGGCAAAAAAAAAATATTTGAAATAAAATGATATTATATTAATTTGGGTTTTTATAAAAATAATATCAAATGACTTTGTCTTGAAATGGAAAGGATATCGTAATTATACGGTTTTGAAATAGATATTTTATTCTGGTTTTAAAAGTTAAATTGTTTTAAAATGACCGCGGTATTATAATAACATTTGGTTGTTAAAGAGACCGGGATCAGAAGTTGTCATACTCTCTGCCAACTCCGAAAACCACTTTAACAACCGTGTACGTGGTGGAGATTCCAGAATGAAGTAGGATGGCGGCGGCGTTTCCTTTGAGGTAAATACGTGGACCCGACTCCCGTGAGTTGGCATAAGGTGGCTAAAACAGGAGCGATTCTCGAGCCAATGAGGTCATTCCTCTGATAGAACGCACTGCTTCGATAGTATACTCTGACTTTTGGATTGATTCGGTGGCCACTTTTGATTTTTGATTTGGGGGTGTTGTTCGAGGTGGGCGGTAGCTGCGCGCTGCGCGTTTCCACCAGCCCGGATAGCAATTGGTATATTTACCTTGGCATTGCCTAGTTGTGCCGTGTCACCTACCCTATCGTGCCTTGTACGAGTTTGGATTTCTCCTGTAGCCCGTGTGGTATCCTGTGGTGGCTTCCCGATCAGGAGGGACTATGATATTGGATGGACTACTAGGACTATTATGTGTTAAGGGCTATATGGGTAACCCCTTAAAGCTAAGAAAAAAGTAAGTTTATTTTACAATTAGACACTATTATAATAGCGCAATATACTACATAGTAGATAGTTTAACGGATCCTTAGGAGATGTAAATCCCGAGCATATCTTGAGTTACTGCACTCATATTTATTTATGTTGATTTAACTTACATAAGATCTTTTAGTTCTGACTCGAGTGTTTTGTCTTTTCAATTCGCTCGGGTCAGTCCGAGCGTTTCAGGATTTGAAGTTTTAGCTCTGGAGGACAAAGACGAAGATGTGTATTTCTATTATCTACTATTATTCCACTACACCATTTAATTCCGCTGCATTGATTATGATTGGTATGTGAACTTTGATATTTATTGTATAAAGAAGAATCAAATGTATGCAAACAGTTTATGAATTGTACATTTATTATTATATTTTATCCTTCCGCTGTGAGCTTCTATTTTGTTTTTCTTTCCTTTTTTTCCTTATTTACCCCATAACAATCCGCCCTTCCGTATGGTTTGAATTGGCACGTGTGTCGATTTAAAGCGTGCGGAAAGGCGGAACGTTACAAAAGTATCATTAAAAGAACATTGTATGGAGTAGATCTAATGACCCAAAATTGCCTTTACTATGTACAAAAGTAGTTAACCCAAGATTGCAACAAAAGATATTAGAAGATAAGGCTTAATTCAACATCTCAAGTGTGCATTGTGTAAATGAAAATCATATCCACTTGTTTTTGGGTGTATTTACAACAACTATGTATGGATACTAGTGTATCATATTCTTCTATCTCTTAGTGTGTGGTAGATAAGCTTAGTTTAGAACCATCATACCTTGTTACTTGCTTAAGGGTTGTAAATCTGATACGAGGGTATTCAATTCTTGAGATGAGATGTGACTATTTAGAGTTTGGGGTGATAGGTCATATGTTTGTCTGCAGTTTACATATGTTTGATTTTATGTGCTTTTAAATTATATTGGGTATGGGTTGGTTAAGCAAATACGATGCTAGGATATTTTGCCAAAACAGAGAAATATCACTATGACACCCAAATAGCAGCGATTGAATTATATACTTATATACTCAACAGAGAACTCAAATTTTTATGATTGTGCTTTATTAGGTGCAATGGAGTAGGAAGATGAGTTAATCGAGTTTTTTTCGTTAGAGATTTTGAAGTTGTTTTTAAGCCTGTTATAGGACAACAATCGAAATGAGCTATTGAGTTTCGAATAGATCATGTAAAAGGAGCTGAATCCATAAGTAGACTGCCTTATAGAATGACACCTACTGAGATGAAGGAGTTAAATGTGCGGCTGGTGGATTCAGAAGGAAATAATTTGATTAGACCATGCAGTTCTCCTATAATGACTCGCCAGTCCATACATCCAAGTTGACAATATACAACATATGTCCAACCCAAATGGAACAGACAGATGGCTAGTTATGGGAAACAAATAGGAAAGAGGAAGAGAAGAAGAAGAAAAGAAACTATCAACAACACATAATCTCACAATCGCAGTGGAACAATATATAATATAATATCAATAATCTTTACAAAAGAGAAACTATTATATACACATCGATCAAAGTACCACAACAAATCACGATCATTCGCATGGATGGTTATAACATCCTGTCCTCACAAATTCTGATGATTTCAAAAACAAACATCAAAAAATAAACATATACGTGAATACATCTTGAAGACCTCCAACCCGTCTCTTGAGCTTTAATGCATATAAGAAATTTGTAAATATGCTTGGTCTGACCCGAGAAATATAATAAAATAACACCAAGTTAGTCTGGAAAACTAGCGTCAGAAAAAACACTCAAATAGAATTTAAAGTTATAGAAAACCATTTGAAATCAAAAGTATCTCGTAAGACCATGTTGCACATAAGCACGGATGGGTTTTTACCTTAAGATAACCAAAACATTTTCTACAAAAATCCATTTATATTATAATAATGTCTAAGGGTCAAAGTAAAATATAAATATAGCTGAAATGCTCGCATCTCACATTCCAACATAGTTGGGGACAATCAAAATCGTAATGACATGTATTGGAGATTGGATTCCATACCATGACAAGGCACCAGGGTACAACTTATTACAGTGAATTTCTAGATAAAACACACTGAGAGCCTCACATGGACTCCCTACGATTCAAGACCGACCCTATCCCTCAGTGGATAGCGCTGAATATGTCATCACCTTGGTCGAGATCAACAACCTAAATGGGCTCCGAGATACATGATCTATAATACCGATCAAGATTGGGTATTGAGCATACCCTAATTGTAGCGAACCACATAGCCTTGAAGCATACCCCCTAATTTTAGTCATTCCCAGGTTGATAAGGCTTGATGTAACATTCCCGAATTTTTACCAAGTTTAATTTGACAATTAATTTAATTTTTGGAATTAAATTATGAAATTGTTGGTAAAATAATATGAAAATTCCAGAACAAATAAAAATATGTACTTTAAATAGAATTTTCGATTGGAATTCAAAAATAAGTATTTATTAATTTGAATATTTGGGAGTAAAATATAAATTGTGTTTGAATTTTCCAAATTTAATAAGATGTATGTTTATTTATATAAATGAATTTTGATTTGAAATTATGTCTTGAACATTTGTAAGGCTAAATTTAAAACTTCATATATATGTTTATTTATTTAAATTCTAGATTGAAATTCAATAATAAATTTATTGAAAGAAATTGAATTTAAATACTCTATAACTTAAGATTAATAAGATTTGTTTTGTAAATATATATATATATATATATATATATATATATATATATATATATATACGCACACATTGTGATTTGAAAGTGATATTTTGAATTTGATAAATTTTTCCAAACGTTATATAAAGAGTTAGATTCAAATATATATGTATTTATGTATTAGTATTATTAAATTTTATTCTTTAAGTTATGAACGTATATAAATGATATAAAAGGAAATACAAACAGAAAATAGTACAAACAATTTTTGTAAATATAATTAAAAAAACCATTTATACATGCCATAATATATATGTAAGTATTTTAAAGATGTATGAATACATTTGTAATCTTTTAAAAATATGTGTTAACAAGTGTAAGTCAAAGAATGACATAAATTAACATGTGTTAGTAAAATAGACAAGTGACATGCTTATTTCTTTTACAATTTCAATGTAAATATCAAAAAAAATAAGAAATCAGGTAATTTTCTCACTTTTCATAATTTCTTCCTTCATCTAAAACCTGAAAATCAAAATGGAAAAAAACACAAAGTAAATCAAACTGAGATCACGAACCAGAAAACAATGATCATCTCAGTATTAATTCAAAGCAAATAAATTTGCAAGCTTTAGATCAAAACCAAAAGCTTGTTTTTCAAGTGTAATCTGGAAACATTCAAACATAGCAAACATATTGTAACGACTCGCAAATCCGTTCCCCTTGAGTCAACACTATTCTACCTAAATCAACTCAAGTTGTACAGAAATATGAACCATTTGGGTTAAAGAAGAAGAGGTAGAAGAAGAAAATAGAAAACAATATCAGAATCTAACCATCGCAGCGGAATAAAATATAATAGATAATAAATGATCTTTACACAAAATCAAATATATATGTTCATATATTACATCATCAGAGTACATCAATCACAACTCAACATCAATACCATACAACTGGATACACAACTAAACAACACAGCGTAATAGATATATATAAACAAGTACGGGAGTACGTATCGTCATCCAGCTCGTCTCCTGAACTCCACAGCATCCAATTCTGTATCCTATAATACTCGGTCTGACCCGAGCATTATAGTTAAATAACACCCGAGTCAGTCTGGAATACCAGCGTGAGAAAATCACACTCAATTGATTATTAAAGTTTCAAAAATCCTTTGAAAACAAAAGCATCTCGTAAGACCACGCCACAAATAAACATGTCGGATTTTTACCTTACGATAGCTAAAACAATTTTTATAGAAATCCTCTAATATTATAATAGGGTCTATATACAAATACTTATAAAATAGCCGAAATTGTTACATCTATTAAATTCCAGCTACTAGCCACAAAGTGGGTAATACAAACAAAACTCATACAAGGCTCGTAGGGAGAATGGATTTCCAACTAATGACTAGGCACCGGGGTACCACCTGTCACAGTACGCGACCTAGATCACAGTACCGAGGAGTACGCCCACTCCCCTGAAACACAAGACCGGGATTACCCCTTACTGGATAATCCCGAGTGAGATCACCCCGCGGTCGGGATCAACAACCGCCCACTAAGCCGAAAAAAGGGACATCTAGACAGGGATGACCTCACCCTGCTTGGGTGCTACCCACCTAGCCTTACTGCATAACCCCTGATTTTCAGTCATTCCCGGTTGATGAGGCTTGAGGCTAAGCGTTACCTTTTTTAATATATCCCTTAGAATGCCCATCGTCCACCTGACGATTTTTCGAAAGCATTCATCCATACAAATTCGTCTCGGGTTCGAACGGATCCGAAGGCACTACTCCTACTACATCCATTTTCGAAATATCCTCAGGATTAGTAGCGACTAGCCCTTGCACTTCACTGCTCCATCTTCGAATCCATACTCGTTTCCCATGAAATGTACAAACCGGATCGAAGTGGTTTTCGAGAAATAAATTTCGATCTTGGTCTCTTCGAAACGATCAACGCATTTGTCCAATATCGATAGTCGGTTATTTAACTATCAATTAATATTCACAAACAACCATCAAAAAATAAATAATTTCCCAAATTATTTATTTATCTCAAAATATCTTCACAAGATATATTTTCACTTTCAAACCCTTTTGAAAACAGTTTTCAAACTATCTTCCTTTCTCAGAAGAAATTCCAAGTATTTCTATTTCCACTGGAATCACCAAGCACAAGATTATAGATTTTTAAAATAATTTCAAAACCCTTTATTGTAAAATATGTTTAACATTTAATTTAGAAAATTTTACTTTAGTACTTAATTTAAAATAATACTTTAGAAACAATTAAAATAAGTTTACTTTATAAATATAACTAGATTTTCTTCTTTAAACAAAATACCAAATCATTCTTTAAATAATTATAATCAAACCTGAGAGAGAAAAAAACAAATGCAAGTTTAACCTGAAATTAAAGTTCGCAAGCCTGAGAAACCTGAGAGACAAAAATATCTTCAATCTGAAAAACAGTGCAAAAGCAAATTTAAAATCTGAGCAACTCAAAGTTTTTCAATATCAAGCAATAGTTTTTACAATGCATTCAAGCCTGGAACCAGAACAAGAAGCCTGTTCCTCTCTGTTTTCTTTGCCAGGTGAGCAAACCTTATTTTTTAAACTAGTTCTTCTGAATCTCATGTCTGTGTGGATAATATTATGTGAACATGAAATATATCTGCTGATATGTGTGTGTGTATGTGTAAATAGTTGAATGCAAGTTTGTATATGTATAAAGATTTATCTCTGTTGAACAACAATTCCAGAAAAGAAGAAAAAAAAAAGAAAAAAAATATTTTGTATCAAAAATCAAAACACCTTCCTCTGATCCTGGTTAGGTCTTAAGATCTAAACAAGTTATACTTGTTTACTCAAGATTTGAATTGAAAAAATATTTTTAAGTGAGATCAGCTAAAAATATTTTCTGGAAATGGGAGAATACAGTAAGAAATCAAATTTAAGTTAAAAATTAATGATCATAATTTCCAGTTTTCTCCATATCAACTTGTTTGTCTAAGAAAACTATGAATTTTAGAAGTAATTTCAAGATTTTAATAGTGTATCGATTGAGGAATGCGTGGATGATCGGAATGGAGAAAAATGTCAATTTCCGACAATCAAAGTGGATTCGAGTCTTGAGATTGGGTGTGAAGGAGGATAATGTGATGTAGACTGAAGGAAAAATGGTCGGATATTTTTTTGATGATTGTAGAAGTGTTGCAATGTGGATTTAGGGTTTAAAACCCGGTGTGATTCGTCGAAGTTGAGGTAGGAATTTGACTTCGTGGACTGATGGGACGAGGCCGGACCCAGGGAAAACGTAGCATTGCATCATGGCGAAGCTTCGGTCCCGATTTCATGTCCTCTGGTGGAGGTAGGCGGCGCTGCGAAACATATTTCTGGTAATCATATAGTTCCAGGTTGATGCTTAGTGGCTCGAATTTTATTTCTGGTGAGCTCTGATCATTTGAGTGGTCGAGGTGTTAGGATAAGTCGTCGATGACCTGTTGACATCCATGGGGTTGGACGGAGCAGCGGCGAACCCGCGCGCACGTGCACGTGCACATTTATATAAGTATATATTACGTATTCAAAATTTAGGGAGGAAAGGTTTTGTCAAGTTGAACTCGAAGTATTTCAGGGTTTACTCGAAGTCAGGTGGAGTTGGCAAGCGCCTCGAAGTTGGTTCAGGAGACATACGGGTGGAACTCGAGAATAATTTTAAAACTTTTGAAACAGAATCAAGTTTTACATAATACAATTTTGTTGAAATTACTTCTTTTGTGGATAATGAATGTTTACCTAAGTTTTAAATTGTTAAAGGTTTTTAAATAAAATCTATTTCAAATCAATTAAGTTTAAAGTGGTTAATCTACATAACTATTATTTTAAAAGTTTATTTTAAATAAACTAATTATTGTAATTAATTAAAGATGAAATGTTTTTGTTATATAAAACATAAGTTTAATTTAAAGATTTTAAGTTAGTAATGAATTTATTTCAAAGATTTTTACTTAAATGATGATTTTTGTAATGATTTAAGATAAATGGATTTAAAGGACCATTAATTTTAATTTAATGATAATTACTTAATATAAAGGATAATTACTTTAAATGTAATCAAATGTTGATTTATTTATAAAATTAATCGCTTAAAGATAATTACTTAATTAAAAGTAATTAATTGATGATTAAAGCTAATTAATCAAGTAATTAAGATTAAATTGTGATTTATTAATAAAAGTGATTAGGGATAATCACCTATTAAAATTAATTTAGGATAATTAATTTAATGATAATTAATTAAAGAATAATTAATTAAAGGATAATTAAACAATTAAAGGTTAATTATTTAATGATTTAAAGATTGATTAATTAATAATGGAAGGTTAATTAATTTATCATTAAAGGTTAATTCATAAGTGATTAAGGATGATTAATCAAGATGATTTGTAATTAATTATTAATTAATTACTCTGGATTAGTGATTTATTCATAAGTAATTAGTATGGTTTGAATTAATCAGATAATTAGTAAATCTTACTTATGGATGTTTGGATTCTATTAGATGTAGAATTGTTTGATATTCTTGATTGTGATGCTTTGTGATATAAATTATTCTGATTTGAGCTGTGAACTCTAATGTAATTTATTCACCTGCGATGTAATTTATTTATCTATGATAAATGTAGTTTATTTATCTATAATGCATTTATACTATCAATCTATGATTCTATGTATATAGATAAGCATTATAGGATTATACCATTTATCAATATTGCTGTAATTGTATCTGTAATGATTGATGATGTTGCACTATTGGGTAAAACCCCTGGACTACACTATACACACACAAATATGGATTGCACGTGGAAATTAGTTAATTAGTGGATTTTTGAAATAGTTTTAAAATTGAATTTTTGAATCCAAGTGCTTTTGGTAAATGGATTGGGTTTAAAGTGAAAAGCATTTGAAAAAGGAATTTCAAAGACAAAAGTTATTTTTGAATAACTTGATTTAGTTTTGAAATTTGATTTAAATTTGAATTCAAAATTTGAAATTGAATCCCATGTTGAGAATTTATGATTTAAAAAGGTATACAAGTATAAATGTGTTTATATGGATTTAAACCATTTCAAAAAATATTGATTTGGGAATTTAACCCAAGGACTTTAACTCGTGCGAATATAATCGAATTTTTTCGAAACGAAAATAGTTTTCAACTAATAATAGCTTTCATTTAAAGAAAGGATTCATTTGGGTTGAGATATTTCAAGTTGAAATAGAATTGAATTGTTTTTGGAAAGCTATGAATAAATCTTTGTGAAAGATAATTGAATCTTGTTTTGAAATTGAAGAAGGTTTAAAAGGTGTATCTTTTGAATAAAAGATTTGAAATGAAAATTATTTCTTAAAAGCTATGAATTTTTGGAAATGGTTTTGGAAAATATGAATTGAGTCTTTTATTTAAGTGATTGGATGAGTTAATCCAATTTGAAAAGGAAATAGTTTTGAAAAGCCATGAATGAACCTTTGTGGAAAATTGGTGAACTTTGTCGTAACGACCCGTGAATTTCGTTAATTTAATTTATTATATTAACAATATTTTGGAATTAAATTTATAAAGAAATATAATTGTTATAATTTGTAATGCAGTAAATGTTAAGAATTAACCTATGAAATATTATATTGATTAAAATAGACTTAATTAAAAAAGTTGAATTGAATGAATCCTATTTATTGGAACCTTATTTATTAGTATGCAAATTTATAATAAATGATTTTTGCAAGAAACTGAAATTTGAATAAAATTCTAATGAATGAAAGTGTGAAAAGAGTACACCCGGATGCAATTGTATATGAGAAATAAAGGAAAGTATTAAATTGATTTATGTAATAAAACTCTGTTAACGGTATTTGATTTTAAATTAAGAAAACGTGTTACTGCAAGTTAATATTTAATGAACGTTACAATTTAATTAAGATTCAAATATTATGACTTAGCTGTAAATAGAATATAATAAAAACAAATACAATCAATGTTAGAAACGAAATTTTAATGTTCGTTGTTGATAATAAACCATGCTTTAATGATTATTAGTATAGTAACGGAAGTGTGAATGAAAATTTAATAGAAACATAAGTTTATTTTAAGGTAGTAATTGATAAATTGGGAAGATAGTTCATAGCATGTTAATTGATGAATTAATACGCAATGTATGTAGAGTAATAAGTTGGTTTAAGGATGAATTAAGGAAAATTCATTTATTGGTTTTAAAACCTTAATTAATGCATTTAATTGGTAGAAGTATGTAACAACCCGCATGTTTTATGATTGAATATTTAAATATTTTATCTAAATATTTTATCGTTAGTCGGATTATAGTCCGAAAAGTTACTTTTTGGCATACGGTCGAATTAGGACTCGGAACCACTTCCATTGAGTTCAAAACACCGTTTGCGATCTTTTTGAGTGTAAACTTTGATATGTTTGGAGATAGTGGAATTTTGGTACTTTTTCACTTTGGGTTTTAGGTTTGGTTTAGCCCATTTGCCTAAACTATTAATTCTAACTCAACCCCCTTCTCTTCATAACTTTACTTTCATTTCCTAACACTAAAGCTTCATCAAAAATGGAGGAAGGAATGGGAAATTAAAACTCCAAGCCCTTGTCCATTTGCAAACTAAACATCCAACTCCAAATTCAAAGAGGAGCCATTGATTCAAGCTTCTTGTATAGAGATTCAAGTGTGGTTGATTCCACCTTTGCTTTTAGGCTTCTCCTTCATTGATTTTGTGAAAAGGTGAGATTTTTATCTCACATCTTGGTTTATAAATATCTTTGATTGTTAGGTATGAATTCCTAACACTTATTCATGTGTATTTGCTATTGATTTGGATTGAATTGGTGAAAATTCCAATTTTTAGTGTTTTGGGTTCAAATCTTTAAAAATCCTAACTTTGATGTTTGAACACGTTTTTGGTGATGCATTGAGGAGCCAATACGACCGGTAGCCTATGGGCATAATCCCCTAGCGTCCATGCTCGATCGGTTGCGAATTAGGAGAGTTTTTGCACTTCAAACCCTTAGGTCGCTCAGCCTGCAAACATCAAATTCTCGGCCTGCAGTAGGTCGCTCGAGCTTAGGTCGCGACAAGCTAGGTTGTTCCCATGTTGGGCCGTACCATTTACTAGGTCGCTCGGCTTTCTACAGCTAGGTCGCTCCGGTTAGGTCGCGTCTCTTGGGTAACGCCGTTGGTCCTTTTTAGTCGCACCTAGTTAGGTCGCTCGGCCTACTTTAGCTCCCAACCCTGTAAAGCCGCTTCCCCTTTGGTCGCTTGGCTTTGGCCACTCCAGTTAGGTCGCTCGGCTTTGTAGCTCGCGCAATTAGGTCGCTCGGCCCATTAAGATGCGCGTATGTTTAGGTCGCACCATCCTTAGGCCGCTCACCTCCTTAGGCCGTGAGTTTCTTAGGTCGCTCGCTTTCCTTAGGTCGTTTGTACTGATTAAGTCGCACTTACCCCTTAGGTCGCATGCACCTTAGATCGCTCGGCCTTCGATTCCTCTTAGGTCGCGCCATGCAGTTAGGTCGCGCCATTCATTAGGTCGCACGTGCTATGCCTCGCACCAACGTTAAGTCGCAACAAGTTAGGTCGCTCGACCTCTTTTGAGCCGCTAACTCCTTAGGTTGTTCCACTGCTTGGTCGCGACATGTCGAGTCGCTAGGCTATCTCCAATTTGATGAATTTGGAATCGTATTCTTTAGATTTTATTCACGTCTTCGTATGTGAATTTTTGTGGTTGATCATTTCTACGATCATATTTTTGATTTGTCATTTTAAAAATATACAAACCTTTACCTCACTCGAATGAGAAATCTAATTAAACGGCTTCGTAAAACAAGTGGTATGAAACGCTTGCGTTTACTTCGTCGGTTAATTCTTGGACTTGTTCGATTGAATCTTTGTGACAATTTTCTAGTGGAAATCTACAATTTGTTCATAAATATTTAATTTAAGCTAGTGGTGATGGGACATGAAGCTAAGCTTTTATATTTACTAGCTTACTGTAATTGACACTTCTTGATGATCATTGATGATCATTTTTGTGACTTAGGCTAGCAAATGTGCGATGTCTCTTTGTCTACGGGGGAGACTAAACCCCGTTTCTGTGGAGCTTCGGCTCAATTTGGTGGGGTAGCAACCCATGGTCTTCGGGCCGTTTTGTGGAGCTTCGGCTCAAAATTAATGGTTAGCAACCATGGAATAGCGTTCAATTTTGTGATACACGTGTTGGTGAGTTTTCATGCTCTCGTTTTGTGATAGGCCTCCCTCCGTTTTTTGATTTCTGGATTTCCATTGATGATTTCTAGAATTTTTGTTTCACCAATTTTTGTGATTTTCATTGATATGTGTTATCAATATTTGTGAATTGGTGAATTTGTGTGTCATTAACTTTTTGTGAATGAGGATATTGAGTATGACGTTCCTTTTTATCTTTGAGAAGATTCTTGTGATATTGATTAATCTCTTGTTGATTTTCAATTACATACTTATCACAGTATGGCTTCATGGTTATCATATGTTATGTCATATCTCTTATTCTATCTCATTATATCTGATATTTATAGCTAGACTGATCCGTTTATTATTTTCTTATAAATAATACTCGGGTCAGACCGAGATGTTACATGTGCTTCTGCTTGACTTCACATCTGGGATTATCACCCCTGACTTTTGGCTAACTACTTAGATTAGTAGTTTTTGATGTATACATTAGAGATATAGACTCATTGATGTATTCATATTCTTTTGTTAGCACTTACAGCTATTCTTTTATGATATTGTGGGTCTTGTTTGACCACTACTCTGATGTACACTTTCATGTGTTATATTCATATCTTTTTCCGCCTTTGTGATATGGATGTCTGTGACTGATTTGTGTTATGTTTATTTCTATGTTTGTTTCCGAAGAATATACATAGCCACCGTGTAGTAGCTTTGAGTTTGTATCGGTATATTGGACTTCCTTGTATTTTCTAACATATTGGTGTTCGCACAAAGCAATTACACGGATGGTCGCTCCTCAATAGCCTTATTCCCTGCGCTAGTTGACGGCATTACCCCGTAGTGTCCTTGGCTAGCATAGGTATAGAGGTGGGGCGTCACAGCTTGGTATCAGAGCCAAACTTCGGAACAATGTAGAATAATCTAGCAAGGATCATCGTCCTAAGTCCATCTTAGGAATCGTGCTTTAGGATTTAATTCGAGTCTTCGTACCGATTCATCCTATTTTCTTTATGATTCCTTGTTTATCTATCAAGATTGCTTGATATTCATTTGGTGAATAACCTTTTTCTTCTTCCTTCTTAAGGAAGAGAAATGGTTAGACCTGGCCGTCCCAGCGCCGGTCAATCTAGAGCCACCCACCAAGATGGAGTATTTATGTCTACCCAGCAGCTTCTTGATCTAGTAAGGAATTCTCAAGCAGCTGGATCTAATCCGGAGTCTACTCACCCTAGGTCTGGATTTGCATGTTTGTGCAGTGATTATATAAATTTGGGTGGGAAGCCACTCAAAGGTTTTGAGGCTATTATCGAAGTCCAGGCTTGGCTGAGATCGTGCGATCGAATCTTTTCTCACATGAATCTTATTGATCTTCACTGTGTCCAAGTGGCTTCAAGTATGCTCCAAGAAAGAGCATTGTATTGGTATGAGCTTCTTATTTCTAAAATTATTGAAGCGGATCTTACTTGGGAGAAATTCCAGGAATGATTCGAATTGAAATTTGTGCCAGAAGCCGAGAAGGTGACATTGGCTCGTCATTTCATTGACCTTGTTCAAGGTGAATCCTCTGTGGCAGACTATGTCGCATCATTCGAGTCACTTTCTAAATACGGGGTCGAATATATAAACACCCCATTGAAGAAGAACCAAGATTTTTCTATGTCTTGAATAAAAACCTCAAGAAGCCATTACTTCTAAAGTTAGAAGTTTCTTTTGATAAACTCGTTGATATCGCTCTTGGACTTGAAGAGGCAGATAAAGAGAGTGATGTTGAAGTTATGGGTGCCAAACCGAACTTCAACAACAAGAAAAGGCCTAATAAGTTCAAGGGTCCTTATCCCAATAAGAAAGGGAAGCAAGCCTCTCCGGCAGCTAAGACCTCTACTTCTAGTAGTGGGCAATGTTACAATTGTGGTTCTTAGGACCATTATGCAAACAAGTGTTCAAAGCCTCGTATTTGTCGCTATTGCAAAAGCCCGGATCATTATTTATTTTCTTGTCCCAAACTTCAAAACAGGAAGGAGGGAAAGCTTAATGTTGCTCAAGCCCCTGGCAACACATCTCGTGGTAAAGGTATTTCTCATTCTATCCTTGATGGCATTATTTTATTTCGTGATCATCCTATTCGAGTTCTTTTTGATACGGGTGCGTCCCATTCTTCTATTTCAAAAGAACCTGTTGATACTTTTTCTTTGGATGTTTTGTGTTTAATGACATCTTTGAGAATTGCGAATCCGGTTGGTGGATCCGCAACAATCAGTTTATCGTGTAAAGATGTCGAGATTATTTTGTGCGATTTTTCTTTCCGAGCCGATTTGCATGTTATGCGCTACTTAGGCTTTGGAATGATTTTGGGTATGGATTGGCTTAACCATTATGAAGCCCAAATCCTATGTCCTAAGCGGACTATTCATCTTCGACATCCACAATTTGTTAAGCAGATTTCTATTGATCTTAAAGATTCGAATTCCAGCTTGGTTGCATCTTTATATTCTTTAAATCCTCAGGATGACGATAATGATGATGATGAAGATTTTATCTCTCTTATTGACGTTGTTCGTGAGTTTTTCGATATATTTGAGCCCGTTTTAGGATTACCACGTAAGCGAGAAATCGAGTTCAGAATTAATCTTATCCCTGGAGCTCAACCTATCACTCGTCCTCCTCATCGTATGTCCAATAAAGAAAATGAGGAGATGCGCAAACAATTACCCGAATTGGGGACGAAGCAATTTATTCGCTCTAGTTCCTCGCCTTGGGGAGCTTCGGCTATTTTTGTGAAGAAATCTTATGATACACTTTGGCTTTGCATTGACTACCGCAAGCTTAATGATCTTACTATCAAGAATAAGTATCTTTTACCTAGGATTTATGATCTATTTGATCAATTTAGTGGTTCTACAGTCTTTTCGCAATTGGACTTGGCTACCGGTTTTCATCAGCTTTGTATTGCAGAGGATAGTATTCTTTTGACGTCGTTCCATACTCGTTATGGATCGTATGAGTGGCTTGTTATGCCCTTTGATTTAACGAATGCTCCGACTTATTTCTTTGACCTTATGAATCGAGTTTTCAAAGACTTACTCGATCGGTTTGTTCTCATCTTTATTGATGATATTCTTGTGTATTCTAAAACCAAGGAGGAGCATGAAAAACATCTTCATATTGTGTTGGAAACTCATAGGAGCAATCAATTGAAAGCAAAATTTTCTAAATTCCACTTTTGGCAATCTCGTGTGAAGTTTCTCGGTCATATTATTTCGAATCCGGAATTTTCGTGGATCCTTCAAAGATTGAAGCAATTCAAAATTAGAAGAAACCGGAGAGTGTGACGAAAATCCGTAGCTTCCTTGGATTGGCGGGCTATTACCGACGTTTCATAAAGGACTTTTCAAAAATTTCCGTGCCTCTTACTAGCTTAACTAAGAAAGGTGTTAAATACCTTTGGTCAGACAAATGTGAAGCTTCTTTTTAGAAATTAAAATAACTCCTTTCTGATGCTCCTATTCTTGTTATTCCCGAGGGGAATCAAGATTTTGTTGTTTATACCGATGCTAGTCGCGTTGGTTTGGGTGCCGTTCTTATGCAAAGAGAACGTGTTATTGCTTATGCTTCTAGGAAATTGAAGCCAGCCGAGACTAGATATGCCACTCATGATTTAGAGCTCGCGCCTATTGTTTTCGCCCTTCGTATTTTGCGTCATTATCTTTTGGGAGAAAAGTTTATTCTTTACACGGATCATAAATCTTTGAAGTATCTATTTTCCCACAAGGAACTTAACCTGCATCAACAACATTGGCTCGAGTTCCTTGCACCTTATGATCTTGATATTCTTTATACTCCCGGAAAGGGAAATCGTGTTGCGGACGCACTTAGTCGCAAGCAACAAGCGGTTGTATCTATGATGATATCCGAATGGAATGATCTCGGAGTTCTATCCACTTGTCAGATTCGAGATCGTGTTTTCGATTTATGTTCATCTCTTGTTTTATATAGCCTTGAGGCTCATCCTTGTCTTTTAGACTGCATTCTTGAAGCTCAAAAGCTAGATCCCAAATTGGCTCTTCTTGGCCAAATTTTAGGGATAAAATTGATATTGAAGGTTTGAAGGACTTTTATATTGATTCTTGTGGCGGTATTCGAAAATTTGGTCGACTTATAGTGCCAAATATTGGTAATCTTCGTAAAGATATTTTAGAAGATTCTCATCATTCTAAATTTACCATTCATCCTGGTAGTAGTAAAATGTATGCGGATATGAAGCAACTTTATTATTGGGAGGGAATGAAATCTGATATTGCTAACTTTGTTAAGTGTTGCATGACTTGCCAACTTGTCAAGGCCGAACACCAAAGGCCCGGTGGGTTATTGCAACCTTTAGAAATTCCAATATGGAACTGGGATCGAATTTCCATGGATTTTATAGATGGCCTTCTCCGTTCTCGTTCAGGTCATGATAGCTTATGGGTGATAGTTGATAGACTTACTAAATCCGCCCATTTTATTCCCGTTCGGTCCAATCAAACCGTACCTCTTTTGGCCAAACTCTTTATTAAAGAAATTGTTGAATTGCATGGAGTTCCTACTTCTATTGTTAGTGATCGTGATCCATTATTTACTAGTGGATTTTGGAAGAGTCTTCAAACAGCTTTGGGAACGAAGCTTAATTTTAGCACCGCTTACCATCCCCAGTCCGATGGACAAACTGAGCGTGTGAATCAAACTCTTGAAGATGTTCTTCGTGCATGTGTTCTTGATTTTGGTGGAAGTTGGGAAGATCATGTTTCTTTTGTTGAGTTTTCCTATAATAATAGCTTCCAATCTAGTATTGGTATGGTTCCTTTCGAGGCACTCTATGGAAGGCCATGCCGATCTCCTTCTTGTGGGCTTGAGGCCGGTGAGAAGCTGGTTTTAGGTCCAGATTTTATTCGTGATTCCACAGAGAAGATTGACCTTATTCGTCATAGGATGAAAGAAGCCCAGAGTAGACAAAAATCCTATCCCGATAACCGGAGAAGGAAATTGGAATTTTCTGTGGGAGATGTGGTGTTTATTCGTGTTTCACCTATGAAGGATGTTGTACGTTTCTGTCGATCGGGAAAATTGGCACCTCGATATATTGGTACATTTCCCATCACCGAACGTATTGGTTCTGTGGCTTATCGCCTTTTATTACCGGCTCAGTTTTCTGCTATTCATGACGTGTTTCACATTTCTCAATTACGGAAATGCCTTCGAGATTCCGATTCTATTCTTGAGCCCGGTTTTGTGGAAGAAATCGAAGTTTCGCCTAATTTAACTTATGAGAAACATCTTATTCGCATTATTGCTTCGGAGGTCAAGCGTCTTCGAAATAAAGATGTTCCGTGTGATGTCCCGGAAATTTAGGCAATATTTATTTAATAATTTCATTAATAATTATTTTAAAATGTGATATATTGATTTAATAATCCATTTCAAACGTAATTTTCTTTTGAAGATTTATAATTATTTAGTTTGATAAATGATATTCTTTTGAAAATTTATAATAATAATTGAATTTGAGAATCTTATTGTTTTAAAATGTTAAAAATATTTAAATGACTAAATTTTCTTTCTAAGCTGATTTAAAAATATTTTATTTATAATGTATATATGTGTATACATTGTAAATAGGAGTTTTGATTTTAATTTTAACTTTAAATTTAATAAAGAATATTTTCAAACTTATAATATATTGGTGTATAATTTATGAATTGATTTAAATTAAATTGGAATTGGTATTGGAACTTTTCATAAGTCAATTTATAGATCTATCTTGTATTTTCAAAAAGAAATTAAAGTAAATATTTTGTTATAAATATATATTAGTTAAAAATTGTATTCTATAATAAAGTTTATTTTGTTTTATCTTAAAATTTGTTTTGAAATAAACTTAGTTTATTTATATTAAAGTATAATATTTTGATTTGAAATCTTTGGAATAAAATGAATTCAACATTTTTCTTTTCTTTTTAAAATTTTCTCTTGTGAAAATTAGTTTTAAATAATTTTTAAAAATATTCAAGCAAATATTTGAATATGTAAAGATAATTCATTTGTAATCATTTAAGGACTAAATGTAAATGAAACATACAAAACATCTTAAATTAAATTAGAATGGTTTTATCTTAAATTAAAACATTTTTAAAACAAAGAAATTTATCTTTATATCTAAATCATACATGTGTTAAGCTTCATGTTTTAAAGTAGACACTTGTAATTAATCTTCATATCTAAATAACAAGTGGCATACTAAATTAATATTTGAATTAATTATTTTTAGATAAAAACTTAAACAAATCTTTTTGTTTCAAACACTTTATCTCCCATGAAGAATCAAAATTCAGATCTAAGAAACTGAAAATCCATTTCACTCTAAAATCTACAACCCAAACTCAATCAATATTCTGCAAATTTCAACTTTATAAAATCTGCAATCAAAGTTTTAAACCTGCAAACAAATTTTCTTCAACCTGTAAAGATCAATCCAAGCATAGAGTTGGGTCTGCATGAAGTTTCAAAAGCCTGCAAGCAACATGTTATAATCAATTTCAACTAGCAAGTTAGCTCAAATTCAACATCAACTAAGTAATGCAAGAGGAGCAAGCAGATTCAATCAATGCTTTGAAATTCAAGCTGTAGGGGTGACTTGCATATGGAATGCTTTCTGTTTTTCATTTGAAGGTGAGTAAATCTATGTTTAAAAACAGTTTCTACTTTTAAAAAACCAAGCTATCAAGATTTGAAGAAATCAAGTTTAATTCAAAATGTTTATTTCAATTAAGAAAATCAAAACAGTGGTAAATTAAATAAAAATAACTGCACTGTTTTTCTTTTTAGTAAGTAACCTCAAAAGTTTATAGGTTGTACTAAATTTATCTGTGCATGAGTTTGTATATATGCTTGACTGTTGTGTGATTATGCCTGCATACATTCTTGTATATGCAGATAGTTGTGATGAAAATTTCTACAGACTTGCTACTGTTCTTATTAGGATTTTAAATACAAATCCACTTATTTATGTCTGAATCTTAGTTAGGAATTATTATGTAAACAAATTAGAGTTTGTGTAGCATAGAATTAGGATTGTAAATTTTTTATTTTAGAAGAGTAAAAACCTATTACTTCTGAAAATCAATCACAATAGACAGTAGTTTCAAAAAGTAAAATTACCAAACATCTTTAAATTATTCAATCAAGTTTAAAGCTTTAATGCATGTTAAAAACATGATTATTAAAGCAAGCATCAAGTTTTTAAATCAACTGAGGAGTTAGGAATTTAAGACTGTGCAGAATTTGGGATTTTGGGGTATCTGACTATTTAATAAATTTTGGAATCTGGAATTCCTTCTGGAGGTGTAAGATTGACTGGAGAGAGTAGGGAAGATAAGGGGAGGATGGTCAGAAAATGAAGGTGATGACAGTAGGGTTTTTCATATTTGATCCCTAGTTTAATGTAGCAGAGGTTTTGTAACTCCTGTATACTGTGGTGATTCGAGCGGTCTGTGGTTTTGGGGTTTGGCAGAGGGGGTATAGGTGGAGCAATGGCTGGAGTTGGAGACCATAAGATGGTCGGAGTGGAGTGTCAAGAGGGTTGACAGGTTTGGTGTGCTTGGTGAAGTTTTTTCCAGGTTGCTATTTAGCTTGATTTAAATTTCAAGCTACAGAGAATTTTGATGATGGTTGCTATTATGTCGAAGGATGGATGGCTTCTTGGAGAGGTTGGTGAAGGTTGCTGGAAGTCGCCGGAGCAGTGGTGCATGTGCACAGTGTTTGGTGGTCTCTGGTGAAATTCTGGTGTGTAGGTTTTGGTGACTCGAAGTCACTCCCGTGTAATATGTGTTGTGACTCGAAGTGAGTGGGGTTTTTACTCGAAGTATTTTGATGATAGTCTCGGGTTTGTGGAGTGCAGGAGATAAATCTGTGCAGTTGAGTTTTTTTTAAATCTGGGAAACTAAAATTTAAAAAAAAAAACTATGATTTAAATTCAAGTGAGGGTTTGAATTAAATTCAAGTAAGTTTATGAATTCAAAAGTTTAAAATGATGAATTTAAATATAAAGTAAGATTTAAACTTAAATTTGGAAACAGTGTAAATATAGTGCAGGTTTCTTTGAATCCAGTTTTTATTTAAAACCAGTTTTGTTTTTATTTTTTATTTTTTTTAAGAGGATTCAATTTTAAAAACATAGATTCAAATTTAAGTGTAAGTTTGATTTAGATTCAAGAATACTTTTGAGTTCAAAGTATAAAAATGAAACTTTTAAATTTTAAGCCAGATTTAAAATTTAGTTTTAAAATCAAGTTTTAAGTATGATTTCAATTTTACTTTGAAATCAGTTTGTATTCAAAACAGTTTTGAAATTTTTTAAATATTGGACAGAAAATGTTTTTAAGTAGAATTTAAATACGAATATGATTTCAAATGAAGGTTTAAATTTAAAAGAATTCTTTCCTTTAAGTATTGAAATAAAATTATGATATGTTCAATTTTGAAAGTTAAAATCATCTATCTATTTTAAAAGACTTGATTTATTTTTAGTAAAATTTAGTAATATAGATTTTTCTTATATAATAATGATGGCTCTTTATCTTTAGGTTTGTAAATTATTTAAATTTGGGAATGTTTATATGGTTAAACATTTTTAAATCTTAAATTTTAAAATGGAAGTTGAATTTAATTTTAGGAGTGTATTGTTTAAATACATTTGAATAATTAATAAGTCATTAATAAGTAAATGGATTAATTTGAAAATATTTAAGATAATTAGAAATTTACTTATTAAATTGATTTTAATTAATGTTTTGGATTAATTTATAATTTGAAATGATTAATGAATAATTAATCTAAGGTAATTTTCTTAAGTAAGGAATTAATGAAAATGTTGTTAATTAAATAAGATAATTATCTAAGGGTAATTAATAATTAATTAATAAGATTAATTAATTGAAGATTATCATTTGTAATTGGTTAAGTATAATTACTTTATAAAAGTAATTAAGGGATTAATTACCTATTGTAATTAATTCAGATAATGTGTTTTGTTAAATTAATTAATTTAGTTTAATTAATTTAAGAAATAATTTAATAATTTAATGATAATAATTACTTAATGTAATTTATGGAGCAGGATTTCTTAGAGAAGTTTTAATTGATAATTACCGAAATGTAATTAAGGAAAGGTGATTTATTTTAATAAAGTAATTTGGATAATTACTTTTGTAATTAATCAAGGATTAATTAATAAAGATAATTAATCATTGGATAATTAATTCATTAATAAGTAATTAAGAGTAGTTAATTACTGGATTTAAATATTAATCAAGGTGATTAATAATTGTATTTTAATTTTAGATTAATTACTAAATGTAGTTAATTTTAATTGAGTAAGTAATTTAAATATTAATTAGAGATCATTAATTAATATAATTAATGATGTAATTAAGAATTGTTTAACTAAGTAAAAATTAATTAATTAAGTGATTAATTAATTGTAATTAATTAAGGATAAATGTAATTAATTATAGTTAATTAATAAATGAAGTAATTAAATGTTAATTACTTATGATTAAAGTTAATTAATTTGTGAAAATTAATTAAAGACTAATTACATATTGTAATTAGAAGGTGATTAATCAAAGGTGCTTAATCAAGTTAAATACTTAGTGAATGGTTAATTAACTGGGTTAATTAATTAATGGATTTTAAGCAGGATTTATAGATGGATAATTAATTTAATTTATTTTAAATTAATTAGAGATAGAAGTAATTAATTTAATTCATTTTAAATTAATTATAAATAATGGATAATATATCATTGCTTATGAATGTTATTGATTGGATGATTGTGATCTCAGAAATGAGGTGAGTAGTATCTATAGGATATGGATGCTTAGTTATAGTATGATGGATTATTTTGGTTGTGATGATTGACTGTTGTGATGATTATCTGTTGTGATAATGTTATGGGTTATCTGTTATGATGAGAATATATAGTTTATCTTACTGTGTGAAATAGATAAAAATAAAATGAGTTAATTTTTTAAAACCCTTAAGTATAACTTGGACATTAAGATGGCGTTTGGTATCGGTGAGACCGGGATCGGGTTTCCATATTTGGATATCCGAAAACCACATCGATTCCAATTAAACGTTAGGTCGTTAATCCAAGTGGAGCAAGTGAAGACTCGAGGTGTAAGGGCTATACGTCAGTATAACTCTGTGGGTGATTCCGTAATGAGTTTGACGGAATAGAACTTATAGGTTTGAGATGGTGGTTTAGAGTGCAAGGGTTATCGTCGTTAACTCTGAGGGTGATGCCAAAATGAGTGTAACGAGATAATGCCTTCGGCTTCGTTCGAACCTGGAACGAACTTGTATGGATTGAATGCTTTCAGAACATCGTCAGGTGGACGATGAGCATTCTAAGATTTATATGTCCTATAAAGGTAATCGTAACCTCAAGCCTCATCAACCGGGAATGGCTAAAACAGGGGAGGTGCAGCAAGGCTTCATGGGTAGCCCCCACTTGAGAGTGAGATTTACCCCTGTCTAGAGGTCCCTTTTATTTCGGCTGTGTGGACGGTTGTGAGCTCCAACCGTCGGGGTTGTCTTGTTCGGAACTATTCAGTAAGGAATGGGTCCGGCCTTGTGTTGCAGGGGAGTAGGAGTACTCCTCGGTACGGTGATCTAGGCCACATACTGTGACGGGCGGTACCCCAGTAGCCCTGCCATTGATGGAATCCCAAATCCAATAAGTGCCTGTACGGTTTTGATTGTGCCCAACTATGTTGGAACGTGAGATGTAAGCATTCCAGCTATTTCTGTATTTTATTTTGAAAACCCTAGACACTATTATAAAATCACTGGATTTCCTATCAAATGCTTTGGTTAGCGTAAGGTAAAAACTTTTCCATGTTTATGTGTGGGAAGTCTTACGTGATACCTTTTGTTTTCAAAGGATTTTCTAAAAGTTAAGCAACTTTTAAACCGTTTACTCACACCAGACCCCTGTCTGACCCGAGTGTTTATTTCTATTTTATTATACTCTTTGGTACTTATTTTGTATGAGTAGTCAAGTGATTCAGGATTGCTTTGACGAGTTCTGGAGGAGATAATGGAGCAGGAGGTTTCAGCGTGTAGATATATATAGTGGTTCCGCTGTCTTTGAGTTGTATCTGTTTTTCTCTGATATACTTGAATTGTAATCGCTAGACAGATGTTTATAGCTGTCTAGTTTGTGTTGTATTGGCTGTAAAACTCTGATGTATATGATACTATGTAAAGTATTATGTGATATAATATAATTTATTCGTTCCGCTGTGAGATTCTGATGTTGTCTGTTTCTTTCTTTCCTTTCTTTTCTCTTTTCTATCCCTTTCTTTCTTTTTAACGATGCGACTTCCGGGAGTATGGAAGTTGGGTCGTTACATTCCGCTTGTTAAAGTCCAATGGTCCTCAAATCCTAAGGATTGCTCTTGGGAATCTAGGGAATTCATCGAGCAAACACATCCAGACTTACTTTCTCGTGCTCTTTGAGGTGAACTTTTTTATTTCAAATTTCTTTTGTGTTGATATGCTTTCATGATTGTTACCTTGTGTTTTCTTCTTAAATATTGCGAGGACGCAATTTCTTTAAGGGGGGAGTCTGTAACAACCCGCATGTTTTATGATTTAATATTTAAATATTTTATTTAAATATTTTATCGTCGGTTGGATTATAGTCCAAAAAGTTACTTTTTGGCATACGGTCGAATTAGGACTCGGAACCACTTCCATTGAGTTCAAAACACCGTTTGCGATCTTTTTGAGTGTAAACTTTGATATGTTTGGAGTTAGTGGAATTTTGTTACTTTTTCACTTTGGGTTTTGGGTTTGGTCTAGCCCATTTGCCTAAACTATTAATTCTAACTCAACCCCCTTCTCTTCATAACTTTACTTTCATTTCCTAACACTCAAGCTTCATCAAAAATGGAGGAAGGAATGGGAAATTAAAACTCCAAGCCCTAGTTCATTTGCAAACTCAACATCCAACTCCAAATTCAAATAGGAGCCATTGATTCAAGCTTCTTGTGTAGAGATTCAAGTGTGGTTGATTCCTCCTTTGCTTTTAGGCTTCTCATTCATTGATTTTGTGAAAAGGTGAGATTTTTATCT
The DNA here is from genome assembly GCA_030765085.1 of Allium cepa. Classification (NCBI taxonomy): domain Eukaryota; kingdom Viridiplantae; phylum Streptophyta; class Magnoliopsida; order Asparagales; family Amaryllidaceae; genus Allium; species Allium cepa. Next base: position 68,569,491 of record CM060930.1, on the reverse strand, counting down.
CACATCTTGGTCTATAACTATCTTTGATTGTTAGGTATGAATACCTAACACTTATTCATGTGTATTTTCTATTGATTTGGATTGAATTGGCGAAAGTCCCAATTTTTAGTGTTTTGGGTTCAAATCTTTAAAAATCCTAACTTTTATATTTGAACATGTTTTTGGTGATGCATCGAGGAGGCAATACGACCGGGTAGCCTATGGGCATAATCCCCTAGCGTCCGTGCTCGATAGGTTGCGAATTGGGAGAGTTTTTGCACTTCAAACCCTTAGGTCGCTCGGCCTGCACACAACAAATTCTCGGCCTGTAGTTAGGTCGCTCGAGCTTAGGTCGCGACAAGCTAGGTCATTCCCATGTTGGGTCGTACCATTTACTAGGTCGCTCGGCTTTCTACAGCTAGGTCGCTCCGGTTAGGTCACGTCTCTTGGGTAACGCCGTTGGTCCCTTTTAGTCGCACTAGTTAGGTCGTTAGGTCGCTCGGCCTACTTTAGCTCACAACCTGTTAAGCCGCTACTCCTATGGTCGCTTGGTTTTGGCCACTCCAGTTAGGTCGCTCGGCTTTGTAGCTCGCGCAATTAGGTCGCTCGGCCCATTAAGACCCGAGTGCGTTTAGGTCGCACCATCTTTAGGCCGCTCACCTCCTTAGGCCGTGAGTTTCTTAGGTCGCTCCCCTTCCCTTAGGTCGTTTGTACTGATTAAGTCGCACCTACCCCTTAGGTCGCATGCACCTTAGGTCGCTCGGCCTTCATTTCCTCTTAGGTCGCGCAATGCAGTTAGGTCGCGCAGTTCATTAGGTCGCACCTGCTATGCCTCGCACCAACGTTAAGTCACAACATGTTAGGTCGCTCGACCTCTTTCGAGCAGCTACCTCCTTAGGTCGTTCCACTACTTGGTTGCGATGTATTGAGTCACTAGGCTATCTCCAATTTGATGAATTTGGAATCGTATTCTTTGGATTTTATTAACGTCTTCGTATGTGAATTTTTGTGGTTGATCGTTTTTACGATCATATTTGTGATTTGTCATTTTAAAAATATACAAACCTTTACCTCACTCGAATGAGAAATCTAATTAAACGGCTTCGTAAAACAACTGGTGTGAAACGCTTGCGTTAACTTCGTCGGTTAATTCTTGGACTTGTTCGATTGAATCTTTGTGACAATTTTCTAGTGGAAATCTAAAATTTGTTCGTAAATATTTAAGTTAAGCTAGTGGTTATGGGACATGAAGCTAAGCTTTTATATTTACTAGCTTACTGTAGTTGACACTTCTTGATGATCATTGATGATCATTTTTATGATTTAGACTAGCAAATGTGCGATGTCTCTTTGTCTACGAGGGAGACTAAACCCCGTTTATGTGGAGCTTCGGCTCAATTTGGTGGAGTAGCGACCCATGGTCTTCGGGCCGTTTTATGGAGCTTCGGCTCAAAATTAATGGTTAGCAACCATGAAATAGAGTTCCATTTTGTGATACACGTGTTGGTGAGTTTTCATGCCCCCGTTTTGTGATAGGCCTCCCCCCTTTTTGTGATTTCTGGATTTCCATTGATGATTTCTAGAATTTGTGTTTCACCAATTTTCATGATTTTCATTGATATGTGTTATCAATATTTGTGCATTGGTGAATTTGTGTGTCATTAACTTTTTGTGAATGAGTATATTGAGTATGACGTTGCTTTTTATCTTTGAGAAGATTCTTGTGATATTGATTAATCTCTTGTTGATTTTCAATTACATACTTATCACAGTATGGCTTCATGGTTATCATATGTTATGTCATATCTCTCATTCTATCTCATTATATTTGATATTTATAGCTAGACTGATCCGTTATTTTCTTATAAATAATACTCGGGTCAGACCGAGATGTTACAGGTGCTTCTGCTTGACTTCACATCTGGGATTATCACCCCTGACTTTTGGCTAACTACTTAGATTAGTAGTTTTTGATGTATACATTAGAGATATAGACTCATTGATGTATTGATATTCTTTTGTAGCACTTGTAGCTATTCTTTTGTGATATTATGGGTCTTGTTTGACCACTACTCTGATGTACACTTTCATGTGTTATATTCATATCTTTTTCCGCCTTTGTGATATGGATGTCTGTGACTGATTTGTGTTATGTTTATTTCTATGTTTGTTTCCGAAGAATATACATAGCCACTGTGTAGTAGCTTTGAGTTTGTATCGGTATGTTGGACTTTCTTGTATTTTCTGACATATTAGTGTTCGTACAAAGCAATTACATGGATGGTTGCTCCTCAACAGCCTTATTCTCTACGCTAGTTGATGGCATTACCCCGTAGTGTCCTTGGCTAGCATAGGTATAGAGGTGGGGCATCACAAAGTACATTTAGGAATATAATATTTATTCAAATTAAGTGGGACATAGGCGTATATTAATGTCATGAAATAAAAATTTAGCGTATATGAAATTATAAATCTGGATCGATAAGTAACGAACTTATGAATGCAATTAAAAGCAAATAGGTGGCAATTAATATAGGTTGCTTATTTATTTAATATGTCAAATAAACTTTTGGTAATCGATTACAATAAATCTTAATATAACATTTGGTTAATGTAAATTAAAGTAACAATTGATGTAATAAAGAAAGGAAAGCCTATTTAATGGGATTATTGAAAATAAAATCGGTAATTTTTGAATTAGGGAAATTGGAAGTAAGGATAGTAATTATTGTAATAATTCAAATGGGAGTCAATTTGAATTTAATGAACCTTAATGTATATTAATGAGAATTTAAGGCAATAGTCACGAGATATGAAGGAAATAGGGTGAATTGCAATGTAGTTTGTTGTATAACAATAAGTGATGTAATGTAGGAATGAAATCAAATGTAGTTAAGTTTAATTGAGACTTTAATTTCAAATAACGTGTGAAATTGACCAAAATATAGTAAATGGAAATATGATAGTCAATAAATAAAGGATGAAATGAGAGCATTAATGTAATGAATGCAAATAGATATTTACTATGATTACAGAAAGGTTTCATAGAGAATGGAAGGTTTGAAATCAGGTTTAAAGCAATGTATTTTAAGTACTTATAAATAACTGGATTTATTAAATGAAAATAAATGAATTTAAACATCTAAATATTTCGTTAATAGAGATTTAAATGAAATTTAAAAATATTAAAATAATAGATTTTGAATCCAATATTAAATCCATCTATTTGAAATTTATGGATGGAATAATCATTGATTTATTTAATATAATAAAAATTTTGGAGATTCAATTTATAATTTCGAATATAATGAAATTGAAGATTTGACACTGCAATTGATAGATTAATCAACTTTAAATTGACATCTAAACTTGTTTAAATTTTGTATAAATGATTAAGAATTATAAAGTGATAAAGGTTGTCAATTTCAGAATAAATAGGAAATTTGATGTAATTAATTTATTTTAAATTTATTTAATTAACATAAAAATAGCCATTTTGGCCATTGACTCGGATTTTGACGAAACCAGTTTCATCGCATCCGTAACGGTGAATTATTGTAGGATTTCAAGTTTCGTAGCGATCGGGCTTGTCGTTTGATCGTACAGACTCGAAACACCTTGAAACAAACGAAATTGAAATCAACTGAAATCAATTGATTTTAACATAACTTCTTCATACGATGCAATTTGAACCTTAAACCTTTTCCATTGCAATTAAAATATTTTAAAACATCTATTTTGATATATGGGATGATCCATTTTCGTTTCGGAGCCGAAACAGGCTTTTCGGGGCATCATTGTCATTTCAAACCAAATTGACTTTAACAATATCCTACTAAAATGATGGAATTGGGCTTTGAAACTAATGCTATTGCGTTCAGAAGGACTTTTTACGTTAGGATAGCCTGTCGGCACGCTTCAATCGGAGTTCGGGCTGTTTCAGACCTAACTATATATGGCACGCAAAACGAGAATAATAATATTTTAATTGGCTAAAACCTTGGCGCCACTTCCTTATATTTCAATGGCCGAAAATTTGACACCTTCCTCCTTTGATTTCTCTTCATCCATTCATCGAATTCGAAAAATCCCGAAAGCAAAGTTCTAGAGCTCGACGAGCTCTACCCAACCAACGGTAGATTCGTGTCGAAACATCACGGATTTGCCAAGATCTGGCCTTGAAGTCGTGGCAGTATTTCTCGATTTGCACGTGAATGGTGGCGCTTGGGGAGGCCGTATCCTAGCCGAAAGTCAATCGCTGAGAGGCGCACGTCGCGGTCACCTCCGATCGACGTCTCGTGGCTTTTGGTTGTGTGGGATTTGAAGGGGTTGGAGCATGTTTTGGGTTCAGCAGTAGGTTTCTCGAACCTGTAGCATGCGTATAAACGTGATGACGTGGCGATGGTTGGTAAGATGTGAGTTTGTTTTGTGTTCTTTTTTATTTTTAATTGAACTCAATCGCATTTATCGCTATATCTCTCGCATACGATATCCGATTTACGCGCGGTTTCTTTTATTAGGATCGTATCGAAATTCCGGACTTGATAACGCGAGTTTGGACGAATTCTGAGATGGTCAAATTTTTGGGTTTAAATTGAATTTAAATTCATTTTAAATTCAAAAGGTCAGTATTTTAACCCACTCACAACTTCTAAAATTTCTTATGTTTGTTAAATTAAATTTGGATGTGATTAGAAATTTATTTATGACTGTTTGGCATATTTTTAATCATCATCTCAGCTAATTTGCATTTACTTAATTAACTTGTTATTTAATTCATTATTGCATATAAACTACCAATTAAACAGTTATAATTTATTTTTGCATATAAACTAATAGTGATACCTGTTATTATCACCTATTATATATTGATGTATTGTTTGAATTTGGATGATGGTTGTGATAAATGGTTGATGGTTGATATTGGATGAATGGATGTTGTACTTATATTGTTATAAATTGTAAGTTATTATGCATTTTCGTTTCATTCGGGATTGCGGTTTGAAATGATATATAACCGTAATTTTTATTTTAAATTACGGATTGAAATAATAAATATCCGTATCACTTGACCATAGGATAGAAAATTTTATACAAGCACCGCGGTATATATATATATATATATATATTTCAAATGATTTTTCTTTGGTTTTGGAAAGAATATGGTTTAATAAATATTGATTTTTGATATTTTAAATATTATTTTTGTATACAGTTAAACGCTAGAATTTAAGCTATGTTTAAATTTGGTTTAAAGAATAAAAGAAGTTTAAAAATAAAAGTTCAATTTTATTTAGATATAATACGGTTAAGTATTTATTTAAATTTATTGATGGAGTTTATAATGTCTTAAATAAAATAAATATTGGAAGATAAATATGAATTTGCTTTGAATTAAGGTATTTAAGAATTATCCTCCAATAAAATTTATTTGAAATTTTAATTAATTTGGGGTTTTAAAAGATATGATCTTTATAGCTTGATTTTGGTTTAGAGGACTTAAATTAATATCAAGTCGATTTAAATGAATATTATCAAGTCAATTAAATTAAGAGAATATCCTTTTATTTGAAGTTTAAAGGTTTTACTTAAATGATATTTGATTTATTAAGTAAACATTTCAAATCTAAATAATAGTAATTGAATTTGATATATATGAAATTATCAAAGAATAAGTTTTGAAATGGTGGAATAATTAAAGCTTTGAAATATATGGAAATTGAAATGGTTTATTTGGGAATTTAAACCTATATTTGTAATTTATTTGTGAAATTTAAAAAGCTATTTTGTTATGCAAAGCGGTTTAATACTTAAACATCTAAGTATTAGAAATTTTGTTTCAAAGCTATGGGGTTTAAGATATATATATATATTTGAAAATATTAGGATTTGGGAAAAGGAATATTTATAAAATAAAAATGATATCATATTGATTTGGGGTTTTAAGAAAAATATAAATGATATCGTATTTATATGGTTTTGAAAGGGATATTATATTCTAGTTTTAAAGTATAAATTATTTTGAAATAACCGCGGTGTTATAATTATGATTGGTTGTTGAAGAGACCGGGATCGGAAGTTGTCACACTCTCTGCCAACTCCGAAAACCACTTTAACAACCGTGTACGCGGTGGAGATTCCAGAATGAAGTAGGATGGTGGTGGTGTTTTCTTTGAGTAAATACGTGGACCCGACTCTCGTGAGTTGGCATAAGGCGGCTAAAACAGGAGTGATTCTCGGGATAATGAGGTAGCACCTTTAATCAGGGACATCCATTCGATATTATACTTTGACTTTTGGATTTATTTGGTGGCCACTTCTGATTTTTTTTATTTGGGGGTGTGGCTCGAGGTGGGCGGTAGCTGCGGCTATGCGTTACCACCAGCCCGGATAGCAATTGGTATATCTACCCTGCATTGCCTAGTTATGCCGTGTCACTTACCCTAGCGCGCCTTATACGATTTTGGTTTTGTACCATACCTATGGAGTGCCCTCTGACGACGCCTAGTGCAGGGGAGATTACGGTACTATATAGACTATGGGATTATATAAATGTGTTAAGGTGGAAAATGTAAAGCCTTAATGCTATTTAAATGTAAGTTTATTTTACTAATAGGCATTATTATAATAGCAAAATATTACTACATAGTAAATAGTTTAACGGATCCTTAGGAGATGTGAATCCAGAGCATCTCTTGAGTTACTACACTCACGTTGACACTGGATAGGAGATGTCAAAACCCGTAACATCTCTGACGCTGCTCTACTCATATTATTTACTGTTGATTTAACTTACATAAGATCTTTTAGTTCTGACTCGAGTGTTTTGTTCTTTCAATTAGCTCGGGTTGGTCCGAGCGTTTCAAGATTTGAAGGTTCTATTCTAGAGGATGGAGGCGAAGATTTGTAGTACTATTATCTACTATATTATTCCACAACAACATTTAATTCTGCTGCATTAATTATTATTCTTTGGTATGTGTACTCTGATATTTTATTGTATAAGTAAAGAAAATCGAATATTTTGTAAAACAGATTCATGAACTATATATTTGATTATTACATTTTATCGTTCCGCTGCAAGATTCTGTTTTGTTTTATTTCTTCCTTCTTTTTCTTATTTACGCCATAACAATCCGCCCTTCCGTATGGTTTTAATTGAAAAAGGCGGTCCGTTACACCTGGTATCAGTGCTTTGGTTTAGGATAAACCTTAGCTTTGTGGGGTTTGACTCTTTATTTATAGGGTAGTAATACCCTATGCGAGTCGCTGAGTGTATATATATGAGAGAGCGTATTTGTTAGTGTTATAAAAGGTTTTAATATTGTGTTAATTTGTTCCGTTTATATTAAAAAATTCTGGTTGGTGCATGGGACGCTATGACATCAATAAGGATTTCTAAACACTTAATAGGACAGACCGACATAATATTTGTTTTTAATATAGGTGAATGAAATAAATTTTACCTATTATATTTTCTATATATAAAATAAATTTTATAAGTGATATATATATTTGATTGAAATATATTGGTTGTTAGGTAATGAAATTTATAAATAATAATATTAAAGATCAAATAGATGAAAATGGAAAATTTAGAACTTAAAGTTCCGGGGTTTTGAAAATTTCATTCAATGGATTTTGGGATATAATAATAATATTTTAGAAGTATTTTTCTGATATAAATATTTCAATATAATTTGAAAGAAACGCTTTAAAAGAAATTTTGGAAAAGAAATAAGTTTTGTACTCCCCTCTCTGTCGCTGGAAAATAATTTCGGTGATGAGTGCACGCATCATCGACATTCATTTTCGAGTTTCGAAGTGGGAAGGCCACTGTAGTAGTTTTATTACAGATTTATTTTGATAAACAAAAGTGAATTTTTAATTTTTAAATATACTTGGATATAGATAAGTTGTAGGTATATTTATCTATTAGTTGAAATTAAACCCGGTGTTTAGTTCTTAACTTCCACTTATTAATAGTTTCCATTAGTGTAGTAAAATGGAATTTTACCAATAATTGAAACCTTTAATTAAAATAAGAAATTTAATGCTAGGTTATAAAGGAAATTAAAATGCATAACTTTTAAGACAAAGGATATTATTATTGAACATTAATTTAATTAAAGGAAATAGAATAAACTTGTATAACTTTCAATTACATTCTTAAAGGCATATATATAACTTACCAAAAGATATAAAAGTTGAAAATTAATAATAAAATGTAATAGATATTATACAAGAAAATAACTTGAGGTGATGAAAGTAATTAATGGATTTCTTTAATAAATAAGAATTGATGGTGTAGTGGTATAAACTTAGGTATAATTAAAATTGCTTCTAATAAAATATAATAGAAAGATAAGTAATGTAAATAAAAGATTATAAACTTAAGAACATGAAATTAAGCAGTGAATAAATGAACGTAATATAATAAAAGAAAATTTCATGTTATGAGTAAGTGAAATGAGATTTTGTTAGAAATTAATAAAAGTAAATGAAACTGTAAGAGAAAGAAAAGGTAAATTAAAAAGATAAATTATTATATGAATGAAATTAATAAAAATGAAATTAATCTATTGCTTGGAATTTTTGTTTGCTTGACTTATAGCTATTTGGGCAAGGATACTCTAAAAATTTTTGGATGAATAAATAATCTATTTAGTTTCACCTAAGACTGTTGAGTGAAGGGTACATTTAGTAGTTTATTTTTCATTCCGTACAATTTTAAGTTTTGAACCCAAACAACTATTTGTTTTGATTGATATGAATGAATGATTGATTTGTGTTGATTTCTATGTGATGGTTGCATACCTGGTTGAAAGTGTTTGTTGTATGTATTGATTATTTGTTGGAGGTTGAAAACAACCTTAAATATTTCATTTTATATAATTGTTAACTCTTTTCAGATTATATAAGTGAACTACAGGTTATGGAAACAATTGCTACTGCATTTGGTTTCATAATATATGCGTAAATTGCCCGATAAATAGGTACGTTTTCGGATTACGGTTCATAGCGTTATTATATTATTTTTCCCGTGTTGGAATTTATATTATTTTGGAAAATATATGTTATATATTGTTATATTGATATTATATTTTCTTCCGAGCCTCCCCGTACAAAGGAGACTCTACCAAAAAATTTCTGTAAATTTCGGACTTAGAAATTTTTTGAAAATGATTTCCAAACTTTATTAATTTGAGTATAAAAGATTTAATGGTTATAAATTGGTATATTTTATCTAAATTAATTAATTTTGTAAATTTAGTTGTTTATAAAGTTAATGTTTTGAATAAGATATATTGATTTCTTAATTCTTCTTTTCCCTTCTTTTTCCGTTTCGGGGACGCAAAGTTTTGAGCAGGGGAGAGTGTAACGACCCGTGAATTTCGTTAATTTAATTTTTTATATTAATAAGATTTTGGAATTAAGTTTATAAGGAAATATAATTGTTATAATTTGTAATGCAGTAAAGGTTAAGAATTAACCTATGAAATATTATATTGATTAAAATAGACTTAATTAAAAAAGTTGAATTGAATGAATCCTATTTATTGGAACCTTATTTATTGGTATGCAAATTTATAATAAATGAGTTTTGCAAGAAATTGAAATTTGAATAAAATTCTAATGAATGAAAGTAGTGAAAAGAGTATATCCGGATGTAATTGTATATGAGAAATAAAGGAAAGTATTAAATTGATTTATCTAATAAAACATTGTTAACGATATTTGATTTTAAATTAAGAAAATGTGTTAATGCAAGTTAATATTTAATGAACGTTACAATTTAATTAAGATTCAAATATTATGACTTGGCTATAAATAGAATATAATAAAAAAAATACAATCAATGTTAGAAACGAAATTTTAACGTTCGTTGTTGATAATAAACCATGCTTTAATGATTATTAGTATAGTAACGGAAGTGTAAATGAAAATTTAATAGAAACATAAGTTTATTTTAAGGTAGTAATTGATAAATTGGGAAGATAGTTCATAGTATGTTAATTGATGAATTAATACGCAATGAATGTAGAGTAATAAGTTGGTTTAAGGATGAAATGAAGGAAAATTCATTTATTGGTTTTAAAACCTTAATAAATGCATTTAATTGATAGAAGTACATTTAGGAATATAATATTTATTCAAATTAAGTGGGACATAGGCGTATATTAATGTCATGAAATAAAATTTAGCGTATATGAAATTATAAATCTGGATCGAAAAGTAACGAACTTATGAATGCAATTAAAAGAAAATAGGTGGCAATTAATATAGGTTGCTTGTTTATGTAATATGTCAAATAAATTTTTGGTAATTGATCACAATAAATCATAATTTAACATTTGGTTAATGTAAATTAAAGTAACAATTGATGTAATAAATAAAGGAAAGCTTATTCAATGAGATTATTGAAAATAAAATTGGTAATTTATGAATTAGGGAAATTGGAAGTAAGGATAGTAATTATTGTAATAATTAAATTGGGAGTCAATTTGAATTTAGTGAACCTTAACGTATATTAATAAGAATTTAAGGTAATAGTCACCAGATATGAAGGAAATAGGATGAATTACAATGTAGTTTATTGTATAACAATAAGTAATGTAATGTAGGAATGAAATCAAATATAGATAAGTTTAATTGAGACTTTAATTTCAAATAACGTGTGAAATTGACCAAAATATAGTAAATGGAAATATGATAGTCAATAAATAAAGGATGAAATGAGAACATTAGTGTAATGAATGTAAATAGATATTTACTATGATTATAGAAAGGTTTCATAGAGAATGGAAGGCTTGAAATCAGCTTTAAAGCAATGTATTGTAAGTAATTATAAATAACTGGATTTATTAAATTGAAAATAAATGAATTTAAACATGTAAATATTTCGTTAATAGAGATTTAAATGAAATCTAAGAATATTAAATAATAGATTTTGAATCCAATATTAAATCCATCTATTTGAATTTATGGATGGAATAATCATTGATTTATCTAGTTTAATAAAAAAATTGGAGATTTAATTTATAATTTTGAATATAATGAAATTGAAGATTTGACACTGCAATTGATAGATTAATCAACTTTAAATTGACATCTAAACTTGTTTAAATTTTGTATAAATGATTAAGAATTATAAAGTGATAAAGATTGTCAATTTCAGAATAAATAGGAAATTTGATTTAATTAATTTATTTTAAATTTATTTAATTAATATAAAAATAGTCATTTTGGCCACTGACTCGGATTTCGACGAAACCAGTTTCATCGGATCCGTAACGGTGAATTATTGTAGGATTTCAAGTTTCGTAGCGATCGGGCTTGTCGTTTGAGCGACGGACTCGAAACGCCTTGAAATAAATGAAATTGAAATCAATTGAAATCAATTTGAAAAATATTGATTTTAATATAACTTCTTCATACGATGCAATTTGAACCTGAAACCTTTTCCATTGCGTTTGAAATATTTTAGAACATCTATTTTGATATATGGGATGATCCATTTTCATTTCGGAGCCGAAACGGGCTTTTCGGGGCATTATTGTCATTTCAAACCAATTTGAATTTAACAGTAACCTATGAAAATGATGGAATTGGGCTTCGAAACCAGTACCATTGCGTTTAGAAGGCCTTGTTACGTTAGGATAGCTTGTCGGCGCGCTTAAATCGGAGTTCGGGCTTTTTCAAACCTAACTATATATACGGCACGCAGAACGAGAATAAAATTTTTTAATTGGCTGAAACCCTGGCCGCCAATTCCTTATATTTCAATGGCCGAAAATTTAACACCTTCCTCCTTCGCTTTCTCTTCATCCATTCATCAAATTCGAAAACTCCCAAAAGAAAAGTTCTTGAGCTCGACGAGCTCTACCCATCCAACGGTAGATTCGTGTCGAAACATCACGGATTCGCCAAGATCTGGCCTTGAAGTCACGGCAGTATTTTTCGATTTGCACGTGAATGGTGGCGCTTGAGGGGGTCGTGTCCTAGCCAAAGTCAAGCGCTGAGAGGCGCACGTCACGGTCACCTCCGATCGACGTCTCGTGGCTTCTGGTTATGTGCGATTTGAAGGGGTTGGAGCGTGTTTTGGGTTCGGCAGTGGGTTTCTCGAGCCTTAGCATGCATATAAACATGATGACGTGGCAATGGTTGGTAAGAGGTGAGTTTATTTTGTGTTCTTTTTTATTTTTAATTGAATTCAATTGCATTTATCGCTATATCTCTCGCATACGATATCTGATTTACGCACGGTTTCTTTTATTAGGATCGTATCGAAATTCCGGACTTGATGACGCTAGTTTGGACGAATTCTGAGATGGTCAAATTTTTGGGTTTAAATTGAATTTAAATTCAATCTAAATTCAAAAGGTGAGTGTTTTAACCCACTCACAACTTCTAAAATTTCTTATGTTTGTTAAATTAAATTTGGATGTGATTAGAAATTTATTTATGACTGTTTGTCATATTTTTAATCATCATCTCAACTAATTTGCATTTATTTAATTAACTTGTTATTTAATTCATTGTTGCATATAAACTTCCAGTTAAACAGTTATAATTGATTTTTTCATATAAACTGATAGTGATACCTGTTATTATCACCTGTTATATATTGATGTATTGTTTGAATTTGGATAATTATTGTGATAAATGGTTGATGGTTGATATTGGATGAATGGATGTTGTACTTATATTGTTATAAACTGGAAGTTATTATGCAATTTTATTTCATTCGGGATTGCGGTTTGAAATGATATATAACCGTAATTTTTATTTTAAATTACAGATTGAAATGATAAATATCCGTATCACTTGACCATAGGATAGAAAATTTTATACAAGCACCGCGGTATGTATATATATATATATATATATATATATATATATTTGAAATGATTTTTCTATGGTTTTGGAAAGAATATGGTTTAATAAATATTGATTTTTGATATTTTAAATGTTATTTTTATATATAGTTAAATGCTTGAATTTAAGCTATGTATAAATTTGGTTTAAAGAATAAAAGAAGTTTAAAAATTAAAGTTCAATATTATTTAGATATAATACGGTTAAGTATTTATTTAAATTTATTGATGGAGTTTATAATGTTTTAAATAAAATAAATGTTGGAAGACAAATATGAATTTTCTTTGAATTAAGGTATTTAAGAATTATTCTCGAATAAAATTTATTTGAAATTTTAATTAATTTGGGGTTTTAAAAGGTATGATCTTTATAACTTGATTTTGGTTTAGAGGACTTAAATGAATATCAAGTCAATTTAAATGAATATTATCAAGTTAATTAAATTGAGATAATATCCTGTTATTTGAAGTTTAAAGGTTTTACTTAAATGATATTTGATTTATTAAGTAAACATTTCAAATCTAAATAATAGTAATTGAATTTTATATATATGAAATTATCAAAGAATAAGTTTTGAAATGGTGGAATAATTAAAGCTTTGAAATATATGGAAATTGAAATGGTTTATTTGGGAATTTAAACCTATATTTGGAATTTATTTGTGAAATTTAAAAAGCTATTTTGTTATGCAAAGCGGTTTAATACTTAAAACATTTAAGTATTAGAAATTTTGTTTCAAAGCTATGGGGTTTATGATATATATATTTGAAAATATGAGGATTTAGGAAAAGGGATATTTATAAAATAAAAATGATATCATATTGAATTGGGGTTGTAAAAAAATATAATTAATGATATCGTATTTATATGGTTTTGAAAGGGATATTATATTCTGGTTTTAAAGTATAAATTATTTTGAAATAACCACGGTGTTATAATAATGATTGGTTGTTGAAGAGACTGCGACGACCCAAAATTTTAGGCAATATCAATTTAATAATCTGTATTAATAATTAAATTGATTTGATAGTTTTTCTTTATAAATTAATTTGATAAATTTAATCTTTTAAAGGTTAATAAATATTTAATCTGGCAATACTGATCAATATCTTTCTAACAATTTAAAATGGATAAGATTTATCTTCCAAAGCTAATAAAAGTTTATTCTATTTATAATATATATATTTGATATATATTGTGAATAGGAAAATCTTTTGTTTTAAACAAAAGATAAATTCTCAAATTGTAATATGTATGTATGTATATGTTATAATTTGGAGTTGTTTTAAATTTTAATCTATTAATAATTTATATATGTATGAATATTGTAATTTGAAGCTTTGTTTTAAAATTTATATTTTTCAAAAATTAATTTAGGATTAATTCATTTGTTTTCAAAGTATAAGATAATTTTTTATTTTTAATATGATAGTTTAAAAAGGATTTAATCAAGGCTTTATTTTTATTTTCTTTAAAGTGTTTAAATTAAAATGGTTATAAATATATACATATAAAGTTATTAATAAACTTTCTTTTAAAAATAATCTCTTAAATCAGAATAATTTGTAGATGTATATAAATAAATTACTAAACTCATATTTTACATAAATATAAATACAAATTCACAATTTATAAAGAAAATATATAATACATTTATTTGATTTTAAAAGTAAGCTATTTATAAAATAAAAGTTTACAAAGACTTCATACTTGTATATTTATCTAAATTCAAAAGCTTATTATTTTAAAAACATTTCATAAATGCATATAAATACAAATGTCCACATTACATAGATATAAGATATAATTATTTTTTAAAAAGGTTTTAAACACAATTATGCAAAGATTTTAACACTTGTAAGGTAAAATAAATGTGTGATGACATTTGTTCAATTTAACAGCAAGTGGCAAGATATTTATTTTAATTTTTAAATAAATGTTTTTAGAAGAAAACTAGTTTTTACAAACACTTTTTCCTTTGTCTTCTTTTCTTGACTCAAATCAGAAAAATGACAAAACCTGAAATTAAAACTAAAAGCAAATGAAGATCAAATCTGAATTCAATCAAAATCCTGCAACATCAAATCACCTGCAATTCAAAGGAATGTTCAACAGCAAGTTCAAGATCAATTTCAACCTTTTAAAAACATCAAACTGAAAGCATGCAAAGGGATCAATTTTCATCAGCAAGCAAATCAAAAATATTTTTCAGATTTAATGTTCAAGCCTGGAAAAAGAATTGAAACTGCTCTGCTTAAAATAACAGGTGAGTAAATATTTTTAAAAATAGATTAATCTTGTTTAACTTAAGTGCATGTGATGATGTTGGATTGAATTAAATTCTATAGTTCGAAACTTATCTGGATTTGCAAATTTATATATGTGAACATATGGCAATATATGTTGATGTTTTGTTCTCTGTTTGACAAAAACCTATGACTTTTGTTTTCAAAAATCCAAATTTCTCAATTAGATCCATATTAGCCTTGAATATGTGAATAAAATTTGTTTGTGAATGTTAAATGAAGATCACAAAAGTAGTTCCATGATTTTAAATACAACAGATAAGTATAAATAGGGGATTAACAGAAAAACTAAAATTTTTGTTAAAAATCAACTACCTTAAATTCTAATTTGAATTACATGCATGTAATCATGATGGAAAATCGTGAATTTTGATATGCATTTTGCAAATTTTAGTTGAGAAATTAATGTGAATTTTGGGTTTGTTCGATTTGGATGTTTTGATGATTTGCCGTTGATCGGAGTGATGATCGGAGCTATAATTTTGATCGAAGCTTGCTTTTGTGTTGTGGATGATGGGAAAAATGCAATTGAATTTTTCCAATGGCTGAATTGTTCGAATTCATTCGAAATAGGGTTTTAGGATCTGTTGTTGGAACTGGCGTTTCTGTGGGTGTCTCGTCGTCGTTACGTGACCGGAGTGAGTCGGGTTGGTGGAAGTATGAGTTGGAGAGTTCGATGAAGCTTCGGTGAGGATGGTAGGCGTTTTCGAGGTGTGTGGCGTCGGCAAGGGTATAGATTCTGGCCATGGTGGTTGCTGCAGTATGGAGATTTTGCTCGATTTTGATCTCGAGTTTATTGTTCGAACTGGGTTGGTTTTCGTGTTCGCACGAGATCGTGGGTGTGACGACCCACCTCTATACCCACGCTAGCCAAGAACACTACGGTGTAGTGCTGTCAACTAGCACGGAGAATAAGGCTGTTGAGGAGCGACCATCAATAGTTAGGCCTTATACTAGTATTGGTTATCTCAATGGGAGTGGTATATAAATATATTTTCTTTCATTTTTCGTCTCTGATTTATTTTCTCCCATCGACATACCCCAATTCCAGTATAAAACGAACTACGATGGTTCGTAATAGTTTAGAACAGTAAATATAAAATATCACATAGATAATATAATGCGGAACACAAATCAAACAGAAAGTCTCATATATACAATAACTGATGTCAGTTACAATACATTTGATACAATACATATGACACGGTACATATGATACAACTACAACAGTCGACTAAGGAAGTTACATATACAAGTACATTAACGTATTTAATATACATGAATACATATCTTCCTATACAATTTTACAGACTACTTCAAATGACGACGGCTACTCCAAAAGATATGAAAGAACTTCATAGCTCTAGCGGCAACCCAAAGCAGAATATCTACAACCTGAAATACTCGGTCTGACCCGAGTATTAAATTCAAAAGAAAATAATACCCGGGTCAGTCTAATTCAAACTCAGTTATTAGTGCATAGTAGCAGCAATAATCAAATAATAATTAGACGACAGTAATTAAACCAAATCAGAATGCAATTCAGAATATTGAATTGAAATAAACAAAACAGTACAAAACATTTAAATATCAATTAGAATATTAAGTCGAGTAGGGCTGCAGTACACGCACGCGTGCACTGCCTCGCCACTACAGCATATGGAATATGCACAAGATCAATTAATCAAAACAAGATAGATATCATAAAACCATACCGTGTGGCTGCAGTTCACGCTTGCGTGCACTGCCTTGCCACTACAGTGATGATGTACCCATTGAATACCGTGTGGCTGCAGTTCACGCTTGCGTGCACTGCCGTGCCACTACAGTGATGATGTACCCATTGAATACCGACAGCAATCAAAAACTGCAGAGGTCAAGTTTGGACGACATAAATGCGAACCCAAATGTACACAATGGACGTACACTACTAGTTGCACATGAATAAAATGAAACTGGGGTGCAACATGGAACGGCACCAAGTAAATGGCACAAGGGACAGTATGATACAAATGCAAGCTCAATTAAATTGAACACCACATGTAGCAAGACAACCAGAACTGTTTGGAAAGGTAAACGATATTGCAAAAGACACCAAGTGAACATGATAAAACAACCTATCACTGAAACAGTACCAGCCTGAATTAGTGAAACAAGGCTACACATTCAAGTGTAACACGGTACAAAGCACAAAGGCTACAAGTGGAACGAGTATGCGTGTAGCAACAGCATGTTCACACAACTACACCAAATTCAACATGATGCAAGAATACTCAAAGACGCAAGGTGAACCATAGAACAACAGTCAGAATGCATAAAACTGGACAAAGCAGCACATATGCAAGGGTCAAGCAACAACCAGACCACATGAATTCACATGAGGACCAGACTACGCAATGAATACAATGCAACAGTGACTCAGAGCATAAACAAGAATGCAGCAGTGATGGATCCAAATGGAAAGTGCAACAACTTCAACAATGAAATGGTTTTGAATAACCATAAATGAATACTACAACATGTACATGAAGACAGCAACTATCTATAGGTTCCAGTTGCAGTCAAATGGAAGAATACAACAGAAATGAAGGCACCAAATCAATAGAAATGAACACAGTGGCAACTACTTCAATGACACAGACCAATGCAACATATTCAAGTACAATGAACATGTACAAGTGAAGGCAGTGGCAACTGCAATAATATGCAGTGAACTCGAGAATGGTGAACCATGGAATACACATGAGATGCTATCCATTTACAGACACGAATTTCAGGTTCATGTAGACAGTGAACAACTTAATGGTACAATCACACAGGGGAGATTTCAAAGCCAACGGAAAATTTCAAGCTATAGCTAATGGCTAAAATCAGTACTTAGCAAAAGCAAGTGAATTTAGAATTCCATCAAAATATATTTTCACAAAGGCATGGCCGCAATATCAGGGGCATGATATGGAATGTGCACAGTAGGTGTACAACTAAATCAAGTACACATAGTATTAAGAAGCAAGAAGATGGATTTGAAAAGAAACTCAAGTGCAATTCAAGTGTGATGAATTGCTATAGCAAACCACAAGAACAACAGTTCAACTTCACTGGTAAATGCAGACCAGTGAACAACTAAACAAAACTGGACAGTGCAAGTGTCAAACTTGAGAGGAAAGGCAGTAGTACAACTTAGTTGCAACTGTATCAAAATACATGTAGATGGAGTGAGACAGTGTCAATTAAATGAAACTGAAAAAGGCAACAACAAATGTAACCACAGAAACAAGCAAGCGTATCATGGAACGGCAGTGCAACTTGACTCGATCATGCAACATGAAGAAGCCAACATACATGACTAGAGGCACATATGAACATGAAGCAATAACATATGTACATGAGCATGAATAACATGAAGCAGCACCATATAACTGCATGCGACAGAATAACATGATGTAATAACTTATGTACATGAAACTGACAGAAAGGCACTAACTCAACTTCAATCGAATCAGGAGAAACAACCTGAGCATGAACAACATGATCAACAACAAGTCAAAAACATTGAACAAAACCCAGTTAAAGCCGAGGCTATGGAGCACGAAAAATAAACAGTGACATGGTAATCAAACCATGGAAAACAAGGATCAATTCCGAGTCAAAATCATCCATATCGAGATGAAAATCAAACATTCGAATCAAAATACTGAGACGAATTAAATGTGAGTGAAATAAAATCACTCACCCTAGCCACGATTTAGAGCAGCCAATGTATCAAAGCCGTGAAATCATTGCCGTAGATATCAAATCACACAAATATACGAAATTGCCAAAACCAGAAATCATTTCCAACATCCATGCGAAAATCGAAAACCTCAACATCTCAACAAAACAGTGCCGAGAAAACCAAGTAGAAATAGATGTGAGTAAAAATCACATAAGTTCAAATCGAAATCACTAAAATTCGAAGCAATAATCATCCAAAAATTCAAGCGACAAAACACACAAATAACTCGAGCCAAGAATTAGATGTGAGAAAACTCGAGCAACCATTAATTGATGAAGCCCTAATTGGTGATGACGATCGATGGAGCACGAGGCCGCCACCATTTTTTTGTTCTCTCGGTGGTTTTAGGTTTCGAACGAATAATAGAGAATGAGAAAGAGGGGATCGGGTTTAAGTCGAAGGAAAAAAAAAGAAAGGGCATTGCGTTTTTAAAATTTTCACGGCCCAAAAATAAATGAACCACTATTTAAAAATCAAAGCCCCTCAAACTTTATAACCATTTGTAATTTTAAATTTTAATTTAAATTTTAAAAACTTCAAAATGGCAATTGACGAAAATATAAATCGTTTTAACGTCAATTATGAATTGACGCGAATATCGGGTTGTTACAGACTCCCCTCGTTAAAGAAATTGCGTCCTCGCAATCATAAGGAATAAATGGACAAATGGTAACAACCATAAAGAACATCATCACAAGATGAAGAAATTACAAATAGAAAGTTCACCATATAGAGCATAAAAGAGAAAGCCTGAACGAGTTTGCTCGATGAATTCTCTGGATTCCTAAGAGAAATCCATAGAATTTGAGAACCATTGAGAATCTCCACAAGAGAAACATCTTTATTTCGAAGGTGCTACACCCCCGAAGCAATGATGTGAATATAAGATTGCTTAAGAATAGAAATCGGAAATCCCTAAGGCATTTCCGTAATTGGAAGACGTGGAAAACATCATGAATAGTAGAAAATTGAGTCGGTACACCGGCGTAGTACAATATAAACGCCAAAGAAATCTTTTAATTTCATAAAAGAAATTCACAAATTATCAACAAAATCTAATTATCAATAGATAATTCAGAAATCTCAAATCACAAATATTCGATTATCAAAAACGATAATCAAATCAACAAGTATTCGATTATCAAAATCGAAAATCAATCTTAAATCACAAATATTTAATTATCACAAACGATAATTAAATCTCAAATATCTAATTATCACAAGCGATAATTAGATCTCAAATATCTAATTATCACAAACGATAATTAGAAACAATAACTATCTGATTATCAAAAACGATAAATCAGAAATCATAAACATCCAATTATCAAAACGATAATCAGGAATTTCCACAACGGTAATCAAATTTCAAATCACAAATATTTAATTATCACAATTGATAATCAAATCTCAAATCGCAAATGTTTAATTATCACAAACGATAATCAAACCACAAATATCTAATTATCACAAACGATAATTAGAAACAATAAATATCTGATTATCAAAAACGATAAATCAGAAATCATAAATTTTCAATTAACGAGTCCGAAATTAACCGAAATAGCAAACCACATGACCCATAACCACGAGTTTTACTAAATCGTTTAATTCACTTCATCGTTTCCTTGAAAGTGCAAAATTGTGTATTTTAAATAAATAACATTTTACGTTCTCAAACGGACAAGTCCGGAATTAAGCGAATTAGTAAAAGAAAGGGGTCATAGTCCTCGATTTTTCTGAAACGTTTAATTCGCTTCCTCATTCTTTTGAAAGCGCAAATCGTAAAAATTTTGAAAACAATTTTGATTTATATTTTGAAACAATTTTTAAAACACGTGATTAAAATAGCGATATCAGTAGCAACTTCGATAAGTGGATTTTCATTCATCAAAAGTGTCACGAGAATCTTCTCAAAGATAGAAAGGGATATCATACCCTAAACTTGCATTCATAACAAGTCAATAACACGCGAATTCACCAATGCACAAAAGTTGATAAAACTTATCAATAGAAATCACGAAAATTGGTGAAGCACAAATTCTAGAAATCATCACAAGAAATCCAGAAATCACAAGATGAAAGTATGAAAACTCGAACGGGAGTATGAAAACTCGAACGGAGTATGAAAACTCAAACGGAGTAAGAAAACTAAAACGGAGTATGAGAACTCGAACGGAGTATGAAAACTCGAATGGGAGTATGACATGGAATAAAAGATATGGCATAACATAAAATATCCATAATGACATACTACTATAAGTATGTAAATAATGATCAACAGGAGATCAACCGATAAGAGGTATGGCATAAATATGAAATACCCATACTGACATACAACTATAAGTATGCAAATAATGATCAACAGGAGATCAACCGATAAGAGATAATCAATATCACAAGAATCTTCTCAAAGGTCCAAAGAGGTATCATACCCCAAATTTGTACTCATGACAAATTAATAACATATGAATTCACCAATGCACAAAAATAGGTGAAGCATAAAATTTCCAGAAATCAACATAAGGAATCTAGAAATCACAGAAAAAGGGAAAGAGGCCTATCACATGACGGTCCGAAGACCAAGGGGAGCTACCCCGCATGTGTGAATGGAATCACACAGATTGAGGTCAAGACTAACCAAAAAGCAGAAAGGTATGTGTGAATGGAATCACACAAGTGGTGTCTAGTCTGACCATCAGAACGATCATCATGATCAACGAGGAGTGTCAATTACACTAAGCATGTGTGAATGGAATCACACAGATTGAGGTCAAGACTAACCAAAAAGCAAAAAGGTATGCGTGAGTGGAATCACACAAGTGGTGTCTAGTCTAACCTTTCAATGAAAGAGACATCGCGCAATTGCTAGTCTAATTCATAAAGCGATCATCAAGATCAACGAGAAGTGTCAATTACACTAAGCTAGTGAATATAAAAGTTTATCTTCATGTCCCATAACCACTAGCTTAACTTGATGATGCAGCTAAGGCCAGAGAAGAAGTTGTGCAAACTATAATTCCTGAAAACATGAGTTTGTGGTGTAGTGTGATGAGTCATTCACGACTCAGTGAAGGCATGAGTCGTTGCCGAGCTAAGGAAGGAGGGCCACGAGTCAACAAGCCAAGGGGGAAGGTAGGCCGAGCTAACAAAGCATGGTCACGACCTAACAACGGAGTTTTGAGTCATCTCCGACCTAAGAAAGCATGGTCACGACCTAACAACGGAGTTTTGGGTCGTCTCCGACCTAAGAAAACACAGGAAGAAGCATTCCGACCTAACACTTCCCATTCATGACCGAGTTAAGCAATACAACACACAACATATGTACACGACTTAACTCGTTACCGACTTAACATATAACGACTCAAAGATTCACGACTTAACACCCAACACAACCCATAGGTCGGTAACGACCTAAAATACAACACGACCCAATCCCCTACGACCTAAAATAGAAGGCAGTTCAGCTTGCTTAGATCGGAACTCGGCGAAGTTATCTTGTTCAACATCACTAGCTCGTAACTCGGCACAGTTATCTCGTTCAATATCATTAGGTCGGAGCTTGTTAGGTCGGAATGCTTCTTCCTGTGTTTTCTTAGGTCGGAGACGACCCAAAACTCCGTTGTTAGGTCATGACCATGCTTTCTTAGGTCGAAGATGACTCAAAACTCCGTTGTTAGGTCGTGACCATGCTTTGTTAGCTCGGCCTACCTTCCCCCTTGGCTTGTTGACTCGTGGCCCTCCTTCCTTAGCTCGGCAACGACTCATGCCTTCACTGAGTCGTGAATGACTCATCACACTACACCACAAACTCATGTTTTCAGGAATTATAGTTTGCACAACTTCTTCTCTGGCCTTAGCTGCATCATCCTTCCCTGGTTGAGAAAAATTCGTCCTCGAATTTGCAAATTCTTTCTCATCAAAATGTTCATCTCCATAATATGGCACAAGATGCTTAATATTGAATACATCAGAAGTGTAAATATCCTCCGGCAGCTTCAACTTATAAGCATTGTCATTAATTCGTTTCACAATTTCGACAGGACCAATTTTCCTGGCTTTCAACTTATTATAAGCACCTACCGGAAAACGATCCTTCGTTAATACAGCATAAACTAACTCACCTTCTTTAAATTCAGCATTTCGTCGTTTCGAATCTGCAAACTTCTTATATTTCTCATTCGATTTCTCCAATCGTTCCTGAACGATCTTATGACATTCAGTCAGCTCATCAACAAAATCGACAGCTCGTTTAACTGCTCCCTTTGTCTGTGGTACGATTGCTAAATCCAACGGTCCCCTGGGTAAATTTGAATACACAATCTGAAACGGACTGAATCCCGTGCTACGATTCACTGCATGATTATGTGCAAATTCAGCTTGGCATAACTTCATGTCCCAACTTCTCAAATTATCCTGTACAAGACATCGCAACAAATTTCCCAATGACCTGTTAACAACTTCTGTCTGTCCATCTGTTTGTGGATGATAAGCACTGCTAAAATTCAACTTCGTTCCTACCATTTTCCACAAACTCAACCAAAAGTGACTCAGAAAACGAGTATCTCTATCCGACACAATAGTCTCTGGCAATCCATGAAGTCGATAGATCTCCTTGAAAAACAACTGAGCTACTCGAACTGCATCCGCTGTCTTCTTGCAAGCAACAAAATGTGCCATCTTCGAAAACCTGTCCACCACAACAAATATCGAATCATTTCCCCTTTGAGTTCTAGGCAAACCCAAAACGAAATCCATGCTAATATCAACCCATGGCTTAGATGGTACTGGTAATGGCATATATAACCCTGCATTCGTTGCTGTTCCCTTTGACACCTGACAAATATGGCATCTCTCCATGAATCTTTCAACCTCTTTTCTCATCGACGGCCAAAAATAAGACTGTGAAATCAACTGCAAAGTACGATCACGGCCCGCATGCCCTTCCTCGTGCAACTCTTTGACAATTTTCAACCTCAAGCTACAGTCTGGAATACACAAACGATTCCCTTTAAACAGAAAACCATCAACCAACATAAACTCAGCGGTACTCCCATCCTTCACTTTTTCAACATATTTCATAAAGTAAGGATCTTCTTCAATCATTTCTGGCAACATTTCAAATCCCGTCACTTCAACCTTCATTGTCGTTAATAAATGACTCCTCCTACTCAAAGCATCAGCTACCCGATTTGTCACCCCTGATTTGTGCTTAACGACAAAAGTAAACTGCTGCAAATAAGCAATCCATGACGCATGCCTTGCGGAAATCTTATCCTGTCCCTGTAAATGTTTCAATGCTTCATGATCTGTATAAAGAACAAATTCCTTCTGAAACAGATAATGGCTCCAATGCTTGACAGCTTGCACAACAGCATAAAACTCAACGTCATATGTACTGTATCTCATCTTTGCCCCTGACAACTTTTCACTGAAATAAGCAACTGGCTTCCCATTCTGACTCAGAACTCCTCCAATACCAACCTTCGAAGCATCAGTATGCAATTCAAACAATATCTGAAAATTCGGTAAAACAAGAATTGGTGCTGTCGTCAATAGTTCTTTGATCTGTTCAAAAGCAACCCCCGCTTCTTCTGACCATACAAATTGTTTCCCTTTCATGCAATCAGTAACTGGAGCCATCACGCTACTGAAGTGTGGTATGAATCTTCGGTAGAATGATGCTAACCCATGAAAACTTCTCACTTCTGTGATTGTCTTTGGCTGTGGCCAATTCCTGACTGCTTCAACTTTACTCTGGTCAACTTGAATACCTTCTCCTGAAACAACATAACCCAGAAATAAAACACTGTACGTCATAAACACACATTTCTTCGTAGCAGCATAAAATTGTTCTTCACGAAGAATAATCAACACTTCCCTCAAATGTAGAACATGCTCCTCCATACTCCTGCTATATATCAGAATATCATCGAAATAAACCACGACGAACTTCCCAATGAATGGTCTAAAAATTTGATTCATCACCCGCATGAATGTACTAGGTGCATTAGACAAACCAAATGGCATAACCAACCATTCGTATAACCCCTCTCTCGTCTTAAAAGCTGTCTTCCATTCATCTCCAGGTCTGATTCGAATTTGATGATAACCACTCTTCAAATCAATCTTTGAAAATATAGTTGCCCCACTCAATTGATCTAACAAATCATCCAACCTCGGCATAGGAAATCTATATCGGACAGTGATCTTATTCAAAGCTCTACTATCTGTGCACATCCTCCATGTTCCGTCCTTCTTTGGTACTAACAATGCTGGCACGGCACAAGGACTCAAGCTTTCCTGAACACGTCCCTGTTCCAATAACTCTTCCACCTGCCTTCGTAACTCCTCATGTTCCTTCGGACTCACTCGGTAATGTGGTCGATGTGGTAACACTGCTCCCGGAACAAGATCAATTTGATGTTGAATGTCTCTAAGTGGCGGTAACTCCTTAGGCAACTCCTCTGGAAAGACATCTTCGAATTCTTTCAAAATTGGCTTTGCTGCTTCTGGAATTTCAACTTCTTCACTACTCTCTCTCCCAATCAACAAAAATACTTCAGGCTCCTCTTCAACTTCCTTAACAAACTCTTTCAAAGTCAACAGAGTTTTTAATTCCTCAATCTCCTCTAGCTTGCTCTCCTTCTGCTGTTGCTTCTTAGGAACCAAAGTGATTTTCGTACCCTCGAACATGAAACTGTAACTATTGGCACGACCATCATGTTGAACTGCTCTATCGAATTGCCACGGTCTGCCCAACAATAAATGGAAAACATCCATGTCCACTACATCACACCAAATTTCATCTTTGTACTTCTTCCCAATAGAAAAATTAACACAAGCCCTTCGACACACTTTCACTTCACCACCCTTCCTTAACCATGCTAGCTTGTACGGTTTAGGATGCTTCTCGGTCTTCAAGTTCAACTTTCTTACTGCTTCTGTAGAAATAATATTATCACAACTTCCCGCATCAATAACGAACTTGCAGACTTTCCCCAGAATAGTACATGTCGATTGAAAAATATTGCTTCTCAGCCAACTAGAATCCTCTTCTTGCTTTGGTGTCAAACAACTTCTCCTCATCATAAGATTACAACCTTCATCTCCAAACAATTCTTCTTCCTCCTCAACATAAGGTGTATTTGAACATTCTGCCTCCTCACCATTATCCTCCTCAACTTCTGCAACCATGGTTCTCTTCTTCGGCTTCGGACATTCATTACTTTTGTGACCCAACTCCTGACAATTATAACACTTGAGCCCACTGCTAACCTTCGCCTTCTCAACCTCCTTCACCACTGGCTTTGAAATAGGTTTAGGAACATTAGAACTTCCACCAACACCCCTTGCTTGATTATTGGAATTAGTAAACACACCACCTCCACGTCTTCCTTGTTTCTCCTAAGCTAACGCTTTCTGATGTGCCTCTGCAACGGATCTAGGATCGAACATATTAACCATATCCTGGATCTGCATTCTCAATCCCCCAATGAATCTAGCAGTTAGCTGTTCTTCCGTTTCCATAATATCATTCCTGGCAATGAGTTGGTAAAATTCATCAGCATAATCACTGACAGACTTTGTCCCTTGCCTCAGATTCTGCAACCTCTGGTACATAAGTGATTGGTAGTTGTAAGGTAAGAAAGTAGATCTCATCAACTTCTTCATCTTATCCCACGATTCTATCTTTGACTTTCCCATTCTCTCCCTAGTAAGTTTAGTTTGCTGCCACCACGCCAAAGCTCTTCCCCTCAACCTAGTAGCAACTAACTTCACCCTTCTATGCTCAGGAACCTCCTTGAAATCAAAGATCTCTTCAACATTAGAAATCCAATCGAGAAATTCTTCTGCTACCATTCCGCCTTTAAACTCCGGAATTTCCATCTTCATACCCGATTCCCATCGACGATCATCTTCAACATCCCGATAAGAATTTCGAACTTGGTCTCGATCTCGATAATGAATACTAGCTCTATCACCCTCTTCAACAAAATCAAAAGTACGTCTACATCGATCTCGACCATTATCATCTCTTCGTTCATGCATGCTTCTTTGACTATGTCTCTCTTCATCTCTATATGCTTCATTGTCAAATTCACGTTGACTTCTTCTTTCTTCATGTGCATAGTCATGATGATCTCTTCGTGATGAAATTGACGTTTCTCTTCTATCTCTACAAGAATGTGGTGATACCCTCCTCGCTTCCGTAACCGATGGCGAAACTCGGTTTCCTCCATGGTTCGAGTTTGGTGATCTCCTCCTTTGATTCAAATCATTCATCAATTTCTCCAATTTTCCAATGCCTTCATCAAATTTTTCATTAATACGTTGTTCCATAAGCTCGGCTTCTTCTCTACGATACAAAGCTTCAACGTTTTGATGACGATTAGCTCTCCTTGGTGGCATGATTGAAAACTTCACAAACTTCTATAATTCAAACACAAAAATTCAAGCTTCAACAAAAGAACAAGTCACGGCTCAACACTTAACTCTTCAAGGATTTAGCTCGACAATGGTTTTACACGGCTCCACACTTCAAATCTTGGCGCGCAAAACTCCAAGACAAAATCCAAACAATATCCAACTCCTCGATCCAAAATGAAATGGATCAAACACTCCAAATTTGATGCAACTTCAATATGAACACGATGAACAACTTCAAACTTCAAAAACTTCAAAAACTTGGCTCCAAGAATCAACTTAGCTATGATTGGCTAAGTATGGCTCTGATACCAATAAATGACACAGCGGATTATTCGAATCAAAACTTCAATCGGTGAAATGTAACAATCGGTGAGTTGAAGATACCAAAAATGCCCAAGTTCGTTGATCCAAAGATACCGAACTCTAGCTATCTCAAACACGTTGATAGCGCACTATGCCATGTTCAAAGATCTACGATTCTTCGCACGTTGATCTAGCGCACTAGATTCCGTGAATCAGCTTCTACGATCGTTGAATCGAGCGCACTCGATTAACCGAAAGAGGAGATAGGAGATTACACTCAACTACCAATTGGTATGAAAGCACAAAGCTAACAAAAGAGAATTTTATTCAAAAATCAACCACCTCAAATGTACAACACACGCCCCTATTTATAGAGTTTTCGACCCAGTCCCTAAGTCGTTGCCGACCTACGACCCAACTTAAGTCGTGACCGACTTAACACACGCGACTCAACCCCTTTACAATACAGCCCAATGTAAACGATTCAACCCCTGGCCGACTTAACAAGTACGACCTACATACAATAACTCACCCGACTCAACACGACCGACTCCTCATAGGTCGTACGTGACCTAACACTTCCCATTCATGACCGAGTTAAGCAATACAACACACAACATATGTACACGACTTAACTCGTTACCGACTTAACATATAACGACTCAAAGATTCACGACTTAACACCCAACACAACCCATAGGTCGGTAACGACCTAAAATACAACACGACCCAATCCCCTACGACCTAAAATAGAAAGCAGTTCAGCTTGCTTAGATCGGAACTCGGCGAAGTTATCTTGTTCAACATCACTAGCTCGTAACTCGGCACAGTTATCTCGTTCAATATCATTAGGTCGGAGCTTGTTAGGTCGGAATGCTTCTTCCTGTGTTTTCTTAGGTCGGAGACGACCCAAAACTCCGTTGTTAGGTCATGACCATGCTTTCTTAGGTCGGAGATGACTCAAAACTCCGTTGTTAGGTCGTGACCATGCTTTGTTAGCTCGGCCTACCTTCCCCCTTGGCTTGTTGACTCGTGGCCCTCCTTCCTTAGCTCGGCAACGACTCATGCCTTCACTGAGTCGTGAATGACTCATCACACTACACCACAAACTCATGTTTTCAGGAATTATAGTTTGCACAACTTCTTCTCTGGCCTTAGCTGCATCACTTAAATATTTACGAACTAATTGTAGATCTTCACTAGAAAAATGTCACAAGTGGTTCAATCGAACAAGTCCAAAAATTAACCGACGAAGTAAACGCAAGCGTTTCATACCACTTGTTTTGCTAAGCCGTTTAATTAGATTTCTCATACGAGTGAAATAAAGGTTTGTATATACTAATAGATTGGAAAACGGTTTAGGAAAAGAGTTTGATATTGAAAATAGAGTTAAAAACATTTTGATAAAAGAGTTTTGATATTTACTACTGGTATTGAAACATTTATATTTTTAAAGTGACAAATCACAAAAATGATTGTAGGAACAATCAATCACAAGAATTCACATGCAAATATGTGAATAGAATCCAAAGAAATCGATACTGTATCCATCAAAAGGTATGTTCACAAAAGTTCCGAAGAAAATGTTATCAAAGTTGCTAATAAATGATATCAACAAATCGGGGAATTAACAAGAATCGATTAAATTTGGAAACCAAATCAATTCACTAAAATTCACATTCGAAGACGTGAATAAAATCCAAAGAATTCGATTCTTAAATCCATCAAAGTAGGAATATCCAAAAATTCCAGAAATAGAAGTTTTCAAAGTCGACAAAGATGACAACAACTAATCGGAAAAGAAGAATCGATTGACAATTGGAATAACGAAACAAAACGAGCATAAATGCATAAATGACTTCAACAAAAATAAAAATCAAGTCAATGCCGAAGTCAACAATTAATGGCCATAATAGAGTACAAAACGATTCAACATCATCATCAAAGGACTCAACGGCAAACCAAGTCAGAGTCTTGGAAATCAAGAATTTAGAAATTTCTCAAAACAAAGTGACCGAAGTCGAATGGAAATCAATCCGAGGAAAACATAAAATATCAAGTTTGGAATCGCTGAGATTCGAACAAAATCAATCATCGGCTAAATCAAATCAAAGCCGAAAACACAAGAATCAAAATCAAATGCATATGAATAAGCGTTAGGAATTCATACCTAACAATCAAAGATAATCATATGCAAATATGAGAGATAAAACGTCGACAAACAGTTGTAACACATGTACTATCTAAGTTATGTTTTATATTTGTTCTAAACTCCAGGCTCTGATACCAAGCTGTGACGCCCCACCTCTATACCCACGCTAGCCAAGAACACTAAGGTGTAGTGCTGTCAACTAGCACGGAGAATAAGGCTGTTGAGGAGCGACCATCAATAGTTATACTAGTATTGGTTATCTCAATGGGAGTGGTATATAAATATATTTTCTTTCATTTTTCATCTCTGATTTATTTTCTCCCATCGACATACCCCAATCCCAGTATAAAACGAACTACGATGGTTCGTAATAGTTTAGAACAGTAAATATAAAATATCACACAGATAATATAATGCGGAACACAAATCGAACAGAAAGTCTCATATATACAATAACTGATGTCAGTTACAATACATTTGATACAATACATATGACACGGTACATATGATACAACTACAACAGTCGACTAAGGAAGTTACATATACAAGTACATTAACGTATTTAATATACATGAATACATATCTTCCTATACAATTTTACAGACTACAACAAATGACGACGACTACTCCAAAAGATATGAAAGAACTTCATAGCTTTAGCAGCAACCCAAAGCAGAATATCTACTACCTGAAATACTCGGTCTGACCCGAGTATTAGATTCAAAAGAAAATGATACTCGGGTCAGTCTAATTCAAACTCAGTTATTAGTGCACAGAAACAATAACAATCAAATAATGAATAGACGACAGTAATTAAACCAAATCAGAATGCAATTCAGAATATTGAATTGAAATAAACAGAATAGTTCAAACCATAGAAATATCAATTAGAATATTAATTTGAGTAGGGCCGCAGTACACGCACGCGTGCACTGCCTCGCCACTACGGAATATGGAATACGCAAAAAGATCCATAAGTCAAAACAAATAGAATATCATACACGCCATACCGTGTGGCTGCAGTTCACGCTTGCGTGCACTGCCTTGCCACTATGGTGATAATGTACGTAAAAAAACTCAATTCCGTGTGGCTGCAGTTCACGCTTGCATGCACTGCCTTGCCACAACAGTAACTATGTACATAACCGGGCGCACAAGGTCAAACCCAAAATAAAAAGACGGGTTCAACACAGGTGAAATATATTTAAAATCATGACACAAGCACAAGGTCAAACCCAAGTTTTAAAACTGGGTTCAACACAAGGCAATATAAACGGAATGCATAAGTAACTGTACAACAACAAGTTCAGACCAAAAAGCAATGCAAGTGTAGTAATGGGTGAACAAACCACAAATGTGCAACACGGTGAAGATGACAAATACAACATAAACATCCAGATCAAATGCACAATACCAAAGACACAAAGGCAACTGACCCAATGCCAGAGCTCAGTGATACTCAAGCACCAAATCAAACTGAAATAGCAATATGGAGGGGAAGTTTTGTTTGAACTTTTTGGTTTTTTTTTTTTAAAGTTGATGAGGCAGCAAGACTGTGTTAGTGATGCAGATAGGCAAATGATACCAAATAAAACCAGACTACAAAAGCCAATGCCGAAGTCATTCCAGCAAGATGACAATGAATCAAGTGACTTGATGAAGAGATATCAACAAGCACATAAATGAAACAAGTGATTATGCACCACTGACCATGAATGCAGTAGGAGTCAATTTGAATGCAAGTATTTCAAAAATGTACAAATGGTCAGTCCAGTTCTAAACCTGCATCAAAAGTGGCTTTAAAAAAATGAAGACTGCAATTATCAAAAGTGAAGAATGGATGCAACAATACCCAAGACAAATGAAACGTGATACCAGCAACATGAATATGAGAACAAGCATACTTGAAGACTACTGGAATGCACAGTTAACTTGAATGAAGACATGAGTTAATGCAAACTTCAGCTACAAATGGTCAAGTGTATCTGTATATTGATTATGCAAACACAGGTTATAAAATGACCAATTTGCAAACATAAATGCTCAAGTGTATCTGCACATCAAGTATGCAAACCAAAGTTACAGTAAAACAACAAAAAGGCACAAGTCAACATATATAATCCAGGCTGGCTACACCATATCAAAGTGCAACAGAATCTCAAGCATCGCCAACAATAAGGATACAACTACATGAACACAGCAGTATGAAGGTGAGAGCACCATAGGGATGGCACCACAGCACACCACAATAAAAGATCAATGTTGATGCCATTGAACAGCAGGGCAAAGGCAACAAAAAGTAATCTAGTACAGATTCCAGTTATCAACTGAAAACTCAAGAAAGCAAAAGTTAGTGATGAAGACAAAGCACATAAAGGCACCTGAAGGTAGCAACAAGGTACAACACAATTTAGCACGCAGGCTACAAAAACCCATGAAACAAATTTCCATACTGTCGCATATGGTCCCAACAGCTATAATGAAGCTGCAGTAACATGAAGCAACAATCGACACAATTTCAATCCAAAGCAATGCATCATGAGTACAGATACATGCACTAGTGGAGTAAAATGTCACAGACCATTCATTGATCAAATAATAAAACCGAGTGCAATCTCAAGTGAACTCAACAAGATATCAAATTCAAATGCAAATTGTTTTGGAGGAACAACAATTAGACCAACAAGCATCCCTAGTTGATAGTTATAACAAAGTCATGTTCAATATGCAAGAAAATCAATATTGGACCAATTCAAATGCCACGGTAAGCCTCCAGAATTTCAAATCAAGCGAGACAGAGGCTAAATATCATAAACCACTTTCTATAAACAGAAGTATTAAGTTCCATTGAAATGATCAGAAAAAAAATATATCAAAGCAGTGGTGATGACTGACGATAAGACAAAGTCATGGAATCGCACTCACACAACCACGTGACCGAAGTCAGATGGAAGTAGAGTCGTGGTGGTCACGAGATAAAGCACTGCCGTGATAATCAGCAACCAAGAAATCAGCAACATCAAAATAAATTTTTCCACGAAAAAAAACGACAGTTTAAATTCACGTCAACACAAAATCGAACTGTAGGAACATACTACTAAAGTCGAATTAGATGTGAGTAAACTCACAAAAGCACAAGATTTAACTAGCTAGAGTTTAAATTAGATGTGAGTGAATAATTACATCACTCACCTTTGTAAAACGAGGCAGCCGAGGGGAGACGAAGCCATGGTCCTCACGAAGACGTTCGAAACCATCAACGTCGGCATCTTCAATTTCGAAAAGCCCTAATCTATGAGTGACGAAGAGGAGGCCGCCATTATTTTCCTTTCGGTGGTTTTAGGTTTGCAAACGAACAAATAAGAAAAATAAATAAAAAATAAGTAGGGGGATGGGTTATTTGTTTTGAGAATTAACACGGCCCATAAAAAAAAACATGGACCACTATTAAATTTCGAAGCCCAAAATTCCTTCTAAAAATTTATAAAAGAATTTTAATTCAAATTTAAAAACTTCAAATGGAAATTTGCATCAATATTAATCGTTTAAATTGTCGATTATAATTGATGCAAAATACAGGGTTGTTACAGTGGGTTTGTAGGGGATTGTCGTGGCGATCGACATTGGCCAGAATGGACGGTGCACGTGCACGGTTTGGGTCAGACGAGGCTTATGAATTGGGGAAGACGAGTTGAAACTCGGGTTTGCTCTCGCATTTTCGTAGTGTCGACTCAAAGCGATGAGGGTGGCGAGACTCTAGAGGCAAGCACGTGGCATTTAGGTGATTAACTCGAGTTTTTTTTTGGGTAATGCTTTTTAGTTAAGTACTGTATAATGTTAAACTGCAAATTTTAACTTGATGTTGGGTAAATGAAACTAAGCTTTAAATTTTAAAACATGTTTATAAAAGTTAAACTTGTTCTTTGATGTAAAAATAAATCAAAATTTTAAAAGTGTTAATTGAATTCAATTTCAAATTTAAAATGTTTTAAGATGATTTCCTTTGAAAGTAAAGTATTGATTGAATTTATTTTAAATTTAAATTGTTAAGAAGTTTGTTTTTGAAAGTAATTATCTAAGTAAATTTTGAATTTCAATTTAAAAGAATGTTTTGAGTTTAAATACTGAATCAAAGTTTTAAGCAAAATTTTAAAGTAATGATTTAAAAATTAAGTTTCAATTTATATTGAAATGAACAAGTTTAAAATTAGATGATTAAAGTGTTTTAAATTTCAAATTGATTTCTAAATGCTTTATTTTCAAATAAAGTTTAAGTTATAATTTTGAAAACCAAATAGAATAATTTGTCTTCAAGTTATTATGATTTGATTAATTCAAATAATTAAACTGAGATGATAATTATGGTAAATTTATTATTGATACGAACTTATAAATACTTAATTGATATGATTTGTTAATAAGTAAAGATTTAATTAAGATAAATGCTTTTCTTAGTTAATTTAGGATTTTTGAATATAAGAAGTTAATTAATTATTTAATTAATTTTGAATGATTAGTTAATTGTTTATTTAATTTTAAATGATCACTTAATTATGAATTAATTAAGTGTAATTACTTAATGAAGTAATTAATGGTGAATTTCTGAATGTAATTAACTAGGGAATAATTACTTATGGAAGTAGCTAGTGGAAAATTTCTCATAGGAGCAATTTAATGGAAGTGATTAATGGATAATCACTTGATGTTATTAATTAAGGAATTGATTAATATAATTGATTTGAAGTTAATTAATTATGGGGTAATTAATTAATTAAAGAATTAAGAATTATTTAATGATGGGGTTAATTACTTGTTAGGGTGATTGATTTAAAGAATAATCATCTAATGAAGTACTTAGAAGATAATTACTTATGTAAGTAATTAAGGGTTAATTACTTAGTTAATTTTAGGTAATTAATTAATGTGATTAATTAATTAATAAATGTGATTAATTTAAGATTAATTACTAAGTGTAATTAATTAAAACGTAATTAATTAATAAAGCAATTAATTTAGGATTTATTAATTAATTTAATTGAATAATAGTTAATTAATGAAGTAATTTAAGATTAATTAATTAGATTAATTAATCAAAGGGTTAACATAATTAATTAAGATAAGTAATTGCAAGTTGTTAATTACTGTTTATGATTAATGAGATGATTAATTATAAGTTAATTATCTAATTTATTAAAGAAATTATTGATTAATAAGGATCATTAGTTAATATAATTAATGAATTAATCAAGGTTGATTAATAAAAGTGATTAATTTAAGTGTGATTAATTAATTGTAATTAATTGAGGTTTAATGTAATTAATTATAGTTGATTAATTAACGGAAGTAAATGAAGAATCATTAATTAATGTAATTAATGATAGTAAATAAAGGTTAGTTACTGAATATGGTTAAGGATAATTACTTGAATGTAATTAAAGGACAATTAATCAAGGGAGATTAATTAAAGAAGATCATTAAGACATGATTAATTTATTTATTTGGAATAAATTAATGAAGAAGGATTTTGGTAATCCAATTGATTAAGAGTTAATCAATTCTGCTTATAAAATGATTGATTGATATTGGATGATTGGTTAATATTGGACGATTGATATTGGGTTTTTAGTTGATACTAGATGATTTGGATATCCCTGATATGTGATATGTTGCTTTGTGAGATGAATGTTTGATATGAATTACCTATTGTGATAATGTGATTCATCTATCTATTTATATCATCCTGAATATAAGTTTAATTGTTTGAAACCCTTAAACAACTTGGACATTAAAATGGCATTTGGATTCGGTGAGCCCGGGATCGGGTTTCCATATTTGGATAATCCAAAACCACATCGATGCAAATTAAACGTTAGGTCGTGAATCCAAGTGGAGCTTAGTGAAGACTCGAAGTGTAAGAACTATTCGTCAGTATAACTCTTGGGGTGATTCGGTGATAAGTTTGACGGAGATAGTACTTACAGGTTTGAGATGGTGATTTAGGGTGCAAGGGCTATGGTCGTTGACTTTGAGGGTGATTCCAAAATGAGTGCAACGGGATAGTGCCTTTGGTTTCGTTCGAACCCGGAATGAACTTGTATGGATTGAATGCTTTCAAAACGTCGTCAGGAGGACGATGAGCATTCTAAAATAGATGTGTTCTATAAAGGTAATCGCAGCCTCAAGCCTCATCAACCGGGAATGGCTAAAACAAAGGAAATGCAGCAAGGCTAGGTGGGTAGCACCCATTTCAGGGTGAGTTCATTCCTGTCTAGATGTCCCTTTTATTTTCGGCTTAGTGGGTGGTTGGCCGCGCGAACCACGGGGTGATCTTACTCGGGACTGTTTAATAAGGAATGGTCCTGGCTTTGTGTTGCAGGGGATTGGGAGTGATCCTCGATACTGCGATCTAGGCCACGTACTGTGACGGGTGGTACCCCGGTAGCCCTGCCATTGATGGAAACCATTCTTCCTACAAGACCCTACGGTTTTGTTTGTATTACCCACTTTTGTGGCTAGTAGCTGGAATTTAATAATGTAACAATTTCGGCTATTTCTTATTTACTTGAAAACCCTAGACACTATTATAATATCACCGGATTTTCTATCAAATGTTTTGGTTAGCGTAAGGTAAAAACTTTTCCATGTTTATGTGTGGGAAGTCTTACGTGATACCTTTTCTTTTCAAAAGATTTTCTAAAGTTAAGCAATTTAACCCGTTTACTCACACCAGACCCCTGTCTGACCCGAGTGTTTATTTTCTGTTTTATTAAACACTTGGGTACTCATATTATGTATGAGTAGTCGACGGATTCAGGTTTGCTTGACAAACTCTGGAGGAGATATGGAGCAGGAGGCTTCCACGTGTAGATATATTATGGTTCCGCTGTGTTTGTGTGATATCTTTATCTTGTGTACTTGAGTTGTATAGTTAGACAGATGTTTGTCTAATATGTGTTGTATAAGTTGTATACTCTGATGTAATATGATACTATGTAATATTTTATGTGATATATTATATTTCATTCGTTCCACTGTGAGTATCTGATGTTGTTGTGTTTCTTCTTTTCTTATCTTTTCTTCTTCTATCCCTTTCTTTCTTAATTAGTGACGCGTCTTTCTGGTGATAGAAAGTCGGGTCGCTACAGAGACCGGGATCGGAAGTTGTCATACTCTCTACCAACTCCGAAAACCACTTTAACAACCGTGTACGTGGTGGAGATTCCAGAATGATGTAGGATGGTGGCGGCGTTTTCTTTGAGGTAAATACATGGACCCGACTCCCGTGAGTTGGCATAGGGTGGCTAAAATAGGAGCGATTCTCGGGCCAATGAGGTCGCACCTTTGATCGGACACATCCCTTCGATAATATACTTTGACTTTTGGATTTATTTGGTGGCCACTTTTGATTTTTTTGGGGGTGTGGCTCGAGGTGGGCGGTAGCTACGGCTATGCGTTACCACCAGCTCGGATAGCAATTGGTATATCTACCCTGGCATTGCCTAGTTGCGTCGTGTCACCCACCCTAGCACGCCTTATACGATTTTGGTTTTGTACCATACCTATGGAGTGCCCTATGACGACGCGCAGTACGGGGGAGATTACGGTACTATATAGACTATGGGATTATATAAATGTGTTAAGGTGGAAAATGTAAAACCTTAACACTATTTAAAAGTAAGTTTATTTTACTAATAGTCATTATTATAATAGCAAAATATTACTACATAGTAAATAGTTTAACGGATCCTTAGGAGATGTGAATCCCGAGCATCTCTTGAGTTACTGCACTCACGTTGACACTGGATAGAAGATGTCAAAACCCGTAACATCTCTGATGCCGCTCCACTCATAATATTTAATGTTGATTTAACTTACATAAGATCTTTTAGTTCTGACTCGAGTGTTTTGTTCTTTCAATTCGCTCGGGTCAGTCCGAGCATTTCAAGATTTGAAGATTTTATTCTGGACGACGGAGATGAAGATTTGTAGTATTATTATCTACTATATTATTCCTAAACACCATTTAATTCCGCTGCATTAATTAATATTCTCTGGTATGTGTACTCTGATATTGTATTCTATAAGTAAAGAAAATCTAATATTTTGTAAAATAGTTTCATGAACTTTATATTTGATTATTATATTTTATCGTTCCGCTGCAAGATTCTATTTTGTTTTATTTCTTCCTTCTTTTTCGTATTTACCCCATAACAATCCGCCCTTCCATACGGTTTGAATTGACACGTGTGTCAATTTAAAGCGTGCGAAAAGACGGTCCGTTACATTTGTGAAATGAATCTTTTTGTTTAAATGATTTGAAATGGTAATTTATTTTTAAACCATTTGTTTTGGGTAATAAGTTGTGACTTAACTGAAATCCTATATCCATATGTTTTTAAATATTGTGCTCATTATTCGGTTTAGCCGGGAGAGGACCTTGTGTCATATAACCCATTCCAGATAATGATACGAGATTGTGGATATCATTTGAAGACCAGTGGTGAAGACCGAGTATTTTCAAAAACGAAAGGATAACCTGTCGATTGTCTCTACACTGAGTCGCGTCGGTATAGAGATTCCTAAGTGATGGGAAGTCCGATCGGGATTGTGAATACCCGGATTTGCAAGGGCTTCTTCGAAAGTACCTTCGGCTCTGTTCGAATCCATAACAGACTTGTATGGATGTGTGTTTGACATTACACTTTGAGATGTAAAGCTGGTTTGTATCAAATACATTTCTGTTTGGTGGCGGAAATTTATTCTCTTAGCTAAACACCCTTCACTGAGACGTACGATCTCAGAGGTTATGTAGTTGATGGTTATTAGTGATACATTCCCAATTTGGTAATGTGGCATACGAAGTGCTGCTGATCATTTGTTGATCAAAGCATGACTTTATGAAAAAGTGTAGCTTTGTGGACAAGACCTTATCGAGCCTCACAACCTGGTAATGGTCGAAACAGGAAAGATGCGGCAAGGTTGCAGGGGAGGTGCCCCTAAGGTATGTCCATTCCTTCTGGAAAAGGGTGGTATTATGGTACGGAGCCCAGATACTTACTCATGTGGACACTGTATATTTATTACCGTGTGATGTTCTTGGTGTAGAGGATCCTCGGATAAAGTCGCAAACGACCGAGGGTGACATATCTTAGGTTTTACTTCCTGGGAAGGGGGTAACCGGCCTTGTGTTGGCAGAGAGCCGGGTACGTTCTCAGGGCGTTCCTCCAGAGGCGTTCCCATGTGGCAATAGGAAGTTCCTTAGCCTGATCATTTGTTGGAAAATCCAAAGAAACAATACGCGCCCTGTACGGTTTTAGTTGTATAACCTGCCATGGAATGTGGTGGTAACCTGCTATTGAACATGGTAGCTATAGTGGGCATACGATGAAATGTTGTATGCTGGCTAAGGTTAATATTATTCTTTCGAAATGTTTTTTGCACTATGCACTAATAATAATATCGAAAAAAGACTTTGCGTAGTAAGCATTTTTGACTGTCATAAGGAGAAATCTCCTCCAAGTGTGTGCTTGCATTGTGTGTGCGGCTAGAGGCCTTATGGCAGTTTCACTTTCTAAAAAGCATTGTGGATTTCAAATCTAAATTCTTTTGTTTGTTTTAAAAAAAACTGTTTTTGTTTGCTCATACTAGTCCCATGACTGACCCAGAGTTTATTGTTCCTTTCTTAAACTCTGGGTGCCCACAATTTTCCACACGGGCAGTCTAAAGT
Organism: Allium cepa; assembly: GCA_030765085.1. Classification (NCBI taxonomy): domain Eukaryota; kingdom Viridiplantae; phylum Streptophyta; class Magnoliopsida; order Asparagales; family Amaryllidaceae; genus Allium; species Allium cepa. The sequence goes on along the minus strand of CM060930.1, from coordinate 68,529,937 downwards.
TGGGTTTTTCAGATAATAGATATCGATTCAGTAGCTTTCAGCTTTCTGTTTGGTATTCTTTGGGGTCTTTGGATATTGGAGTCTTTGGATCCATTGCTGACCTTGGTTAGTCTAACTAGATGGTGGTTCGAGCTAGTGGTTTGGAGTTTTGGCTTTGGAGCATTGGATTGGAGTTGCAGTTTGATATTGGAGTTATCTCTTTTGACTTTCCGCTGTTGTTTATTGTCTCTGATATTTATGTATCATATTGACATCATTGTTGTATATCATTGGATATTGTATTCATTGGAGTTATATATGATATTCATTTCTTTTCTTCCGCTGTGTTGTTATACTTAATGTGTTATAAGCTCAGGCGCGAGTCAAATTTCAACGGTTGAATCTGCGGCATTCGAGTACAAGTGAAGTACTGGTGTCGATTTTCTAACGCTGAAATTTGAAATGTGACAATTTGGTATCAGAGCTGTCGAAACTTTAGCTCAGGATTATAGCACATTAGGTAACTCATTAGAGATAGGGTGAAGTATACCCTAGACTGAGTATATCCCTAAGATATCTGTCTGAGTGCCTCAGTAAATTCTCTTACTATTCACTGATAGTAAGTATGAGTGCAAGAAGAGGACGAGATAGGGGACAGGGAAGTACCACTCCCTATGGTCAATGCCCTGTAACAACAAAAAGCAATAGATTTTCTCTATCAATCTCTTTTGTTCATCATCCGATAACAAATTCTTCGATGGCTTCATGGCAGCTCGAGGGAGAAGTTTTGGTATGATGGTGGCCCTACGAACCATTGTAGAAAATCCTTACTTCATATCTTCATCAGTTTCTTATCAACCTTCTCGTTTTTTAACTTCAACGAAATTGAAATTTTATGGGAATAAATGGGTCAATGAAATATGAAGTTAAATTTGAATTGTATCGATAAAACGATATCGGTTAAAACCAAATTTGAAATTCTATTGTGATTTCTTGTGAGTATTAGAGTCCGAAGAGGGATAAGTTGTTGTAAACTTTGGGGTATACTTACTTGAGCTTGGAATCCATATCTAATGTTTGAGGATTATGGAAGATTGAATCCATGTTCTGTTCTTTGGAGTCCCAATATATTCTACGAACGGTTAATTATCGCTTCGAACTAACCAATGCCCATGTATATTTCGTAGATCTGGATGACCCCGAGTATCTTATAAAGAGTTGAATTGATTCGTTCTTGTATCTATTATTGATATTCTGATTTGGTAAGCAAAATGCAGAATAGATATTCAGCTTGATCTGGTGATTCATTACTCTATCTTTCATCTATTCTTTATGTCTCCCTTACAAATTTCGAGGACGAAATTTTCTTAAGGGGGGAATCTGTAACATTCCCGAAATTTTACCAAGTTTAATTTGATAATTAATTTAATTTTTGGAATTAAATTATGAAATTATTGGTAAAATAATATGAAAATTCCAGAACAAATAAAAATATGTACTTTAAGTAGAATTTTGGATTGGAATTCAAAAATAAGTATTTATTAATTTGAATGTTTGGGAATAAAATATAAATTGTGTTTGAATTTTCCAAATTTAATAAGACATGTTTATTTATATAAATGAATTATGATTTGAAATTATGTCTTGAACATTTGTTAGGCTGAATTTAAAACCTCATATATATGTTTCTTTATTTAGATTCTAGATTGAAATTCATGAATAAATATATTGAAAGAAAATTAAATTTAAATACTCTATAACTTAAGATTAATAAGATTTGTTTTGTAAATATATATTTATATATATATATATATATGCACACATTGTGATTTGAAAGTTATATTTTGAATTTGATAAATTTTTCCAAAAGTTATTTAAAGAGTTAGATTCAAATATATATTTATTTATATATTAGTATTATTAAATTTTATTCTTTAAGTTATGAACATATATAAATGACATAAAAGGAAATACAAATAGAAAATAGTATAAACAAATTTATAAATATACTAAAAAAATTATTTTGTATCAAAAATCAAACACCTTCCTCTGATCCTTGTTAAGTCTTAAGATCTAAACAAGTTATACTTGTATACTCATGATTTGAATTGAAAAAAGATTTTTAAGTGAGATCAGCTAAAAATATTTTTTGAAATGGGAGAATACAGTAAGAAATCAAATTTAAGTTAAAAATTAATGATCATAATTTCCAGTTTTCTCCATATCAACTTGTTTGTCTTGGAAAACTATGAATTTTAGAAGTAATTTCAAGATTTTAATAGTGTATCGATTGAGGAATGCGTGGATGATCGGAATGGCGAAAAATGTCAATTCTCGACAATCAAAGTGGATTCGAGTCTTGTAATTGGGTTTGAAGGAGGATAATGTGATGTAGATTGAAGGAAAAATGGTCGGATATTTTTTGATGATTGTAGGAGTGTTGCGATGTGGATTTAGGGCTTAAAACATGGTGCGACTCCTCGAAGTTGAGGTAGGAATTTGACGTCGTGGGCTGATCGGACGAGGCCGGACCTGGGGAAAACGTAGCATTGCATTATGGCGAAGATTCGGTCTCGATTTCAAGTTCCTTAGTGGAGGTAAGCGGTGCTGCAAAACATATTTCTAGTAATCATCTAGTTCCAGGTTGATGCTCAGTGGCTCGAATTTGATTTCTGGTGAGCTCTGATCATTTGAGTGGTCGAGGTGTTGGGATCGGCCGTCGATGACCTGTTGACGTCGATGGGGTTAGACGAAGCAGCGGCGAACCCACGTTCACGTACATGTGTATATAGGTATATCTGGTCTGTTGAAAATTTGGGGAGGAAAGGTTTTATCAAGTTGAACTCAAAGTATTTCAGGGGTTTACTCGAAGTCAGGTGGAGTTGGCAAGCGCCTAGAAGTTGGTTCGGGGGACATACGGGTGGAACTCGAGAACAGTTTTAAAACTTTTAAAACAGAATCAAGTTTTACTTTATACAATTTTGTTGAAATTACTTCTTTTGTGGATAATGAATGTTTACCTAAGTTTTAAATTGTTAAAGGTTTTTAAATAAAATTTATTTCAAATCAATTAAGTTTAAAGTGGTTAATCTATATAACCTTTATTTTAAAAGTTTATTTTAAATAAACTAAATATTGTAATTAATTAAAGATGAAATGTTTTTGTTATGTAAAACATATATTTAATTTAAAGATTTTAAGTTAATAATGAATTTATTTCAAAGATTTTTACTTAAATGATGATTTTTGTAATGATTTAAGATAAATGGATTTAAAGGACCATTAATTTGTAATTTAATGATAATTACTTAATATAAAGGATAATTACTTTAAAAGCAATCAAATGTTGATTTATTTACAAAATTAATCATTTAAAGATAATTACTTAATTGAAAGTAATTAATTAAAGATTAAAGTTAATTAATCAAGTGATTAAGATTAAATTGTGATTTATTAATAAAAGTTACTAGGGATAATCACTTATTAAAATTAATTTAGGATAATTAACTTAATGATAATTAATTAAAGAATAATTAGTTAAAGGATAATTGAACAATTAAAGTGTTAACGCTAAAAATGTATGCTAACACCCTGGTGTAAGTTGTAGTATAGTGAAAGCACCACACGTTGGTACGGGAACTGAAAATAAGCAGAAAATAGCAGAGAAATAGTAAAGAGACAACAGTTTTTGTAGTGGTTCGGCTTAAAGTCAAGCCTACGTCCACTTAATCTCCTTTATTGCTGATTTGATTACAACTTTTTCAATGATTCTTCAATTACAACACGATTAAGACAAGTAGCTAGAACTTCGATGTAGAAAAGCTCTTCGAATTCATGTTGAATGAGTTAGATCTTTCTCAAAGTTCGTTGAAGTGTCTTCAGTGTTTGAAGTGTTGAAGGAGTCGAGAAAACATCAAAGTATTGGCGTTCCAGAAATGATCCAAAAGTCCCCTTCCTGGTGGAGTAGGCAGGGTATTTATAGTGAAAATCTAGAAGTAGGTCGTAGGTCGTTGGTGACTTAAAGTTAGGTCGTAGGTCGTGAGCGACCTAAGGGACAGGCTATGGCTAAAAATGGTTGTGGTTGATCAACTGCTTCTTCTGGTAGGTTGTAGCGACCTATGGGAGCGACTTATATGGAGCGACTTAGAAGAGGTAGCGACTTATGGTTGGGAGCGACCTATATGCAAGCGACTTTACTCTGTTTTAACTCGCTAGGTCGCTAATCCCTCTAGGTCGGTAGGTCGCTAATCCCTCTAGTTTGGTAAGTCGCTAATCCCTTTAAGTCGGTAGGTCGCGCCGTGTTATGCCGCTTTGTGAATTAAGTCGTTGGGTCGTTAAGTCGTAGAATTGATCTTATGCTAGCTCGCTGAGTGCTTAGATCATTAGGCCTCTCGCTTCTTAACTCGTTAGGTCGCTTAGTCCATTAAGTCGTTAGATCGTTGAGTCCTTTTACTCGTTAGGTTGTTGAGTCCTTTAGCTCATTAGGTCGCTGAGTCGTGAAAAAGAGGAGTTAACACTTGCCCCTCGAAGCATATGCCTAGGTTATAGGTCGTGTGCTTCGATCTAACTCTGCTAGGTCGTGAGCGACTCAAGTAGCTCGTTAACTCGCGCACCTATTCGTCTTCTCCTCTTTTCTCCCCTATAAGCCGTTAAACCACTTCGTCCTCTTCACTTTATTTCTTATACTTTGCCGCCATTGTTGCATTCGAGCTCAGAAGTTAACACGAAATCCTCTCCTTTTATCCCCAATCGTTGATTTCAACAGCAAATTTAGGTAATTCTGATCATCTATCCGTCGCGTTTGCCATCGATTCCTCCATAATCAGCTCCATACAATTTTTATTATCATGTTGTAAGACTATATTCTGATTCGCCCTCCGATTTTTGTCGAATTGTTGGCAATTGCTTTAAAAGTGAATCGGCCTAGGATTTCATAGAGTTGTTTGGTGAGTGTTTTGAATTTGTTTTGTTTAATGATGATTTCTGGGGATTTGGAGGAGACAATGAGGCTTTAGGTGCTTGGAAGAGACGAAGGGATACTTTGTTAACGGGTTAGTGGATTTTAGGTTAAACCATGGTGCTACTGGTAATGCAAGGCCAGTGGACGTGTGGCAACGTGTGAGTCGAGAACAGGAATTAGGGTTTTTTGATGGGCGAAAGTTTGGTACTTCCGAGCTACTTCAAGAGCGACCTAATGAATCGAACGACCTAAGAGCCTTGCGACTTAAAGGAAGCTGGACGTCTTTCGAACTTGCGACTTAACTTGCATAGCATACTTCTTTGGACGGGACAACCCTCTTAACGACCTATCTCTGGGTCGCACTGTGATCTGGGCGACTTAACTTCTTGCGACCTAACCTTTAGGTCGCGGGTGTACTCGAACGTGCTAACACTTAAACAAATATGCCTTGTCTTGACCCGAGGCCTTATGCCATAGCCCATAGCATAACTTTGACTCGCAGGAGCATGAATAATAAACTCCATAACTCGCACGGAGCGACTTAAGGAAGCTTCGACCTATGCTAAGTCGTTTGAACTTGATCACTTGTAAAACTGGACAGCACTTAATTGAATCTTCAACTTGAACTGCCCAGGATAAACTGCTTGAACATGTTGCATTTTTCCACGAATTGAATTAACTTTTAAGCTAACAACCTGTCAAACACAACATTTGCAGAAAAATAGGGCGAATATACTGCCATTGACTGCCCACATCGAATGACAGATTAGTCGATAAAGAATAATCAACTTAATGGAATTACACGAATGAAGTGCTGTGGATTAACAAGTTCAAGTAAAGTATTAAAGCAAACCTAAATTAATCAACTAAAGCCGATCTGCTTGCATCAATACTGTACTTGCACTTAAAATAACAAACCCTGAAACTTTATAATCGACAAATGCCAATTAGTTTAATTCCAGTTATATTTGCTTTTCTTTTTATTAGTTTTGCACAACACTTCAGACTTGTAGGAAACGTGCACCTTCATATTTGAATATCCAGTTCCTTATGTAGAATGACTTCTCAACAAATACAAGAAGAGATGATAGAGCGGACTGAAGGAGTCTTTCCAATAGCTGATCCTTTAGATAATCCTCCAGAGAGAGTTACAACTTCATTGAGCCAACGGGCTTTCATCCAGTTATGTACTCAATTTGGCATCGTTGAAGCGGATGCTCTGCTTCCAGGAGTGCACGACATTGCCGATAGGCCACCCCCTGGCTTTGTTACAGTCAACCGTCAAATGTGCTTGAATGGAGCTATCCCCGCCATTCAATGATTTTCTTAGATTACTCCTCCTTCAATTGACTATCTCTCCATTCCAGCTGCACCCCAATGGTTACGCCATTTTGATAGGGTTGTGCGTACTGTTCAGGAGGACGTTCGACCGTCTTTCGAGCTTTGAAGAGATTTGCTATTTGTGCACATTTGCGAAGAACAAAGATCATCCTTCTACTACACTTGTGAGGGGCACAAGAAACCATAAACTGATTACTGATCTTCCTGAGAGTGCTCACATATTTTGAATCAGTCCTTCTTTGTTCGCTGCCCCCCGGGTTCTATGGCATCTAGAGAGTAGGAAGTAAGACTGCTTATCTCCGTTTACTTGATTTGTGAGCCTTTCAAAATTCAAGTCGTTAAGTGCTAACTTCACCCTTTACTTTTGCAGCAATTCCTCCTCCATCAAGAGATTCTAGTCATAAACCGACTTTTGATAGACTGAGTGTTGTAGCTGCCGAGGAGAGAAGTATTAAATTTCTACTGAAGGACGTGTTTTTGCACCAATTCGACCTTTTGCACCCTTCTCGATCTATTCAACCCCGTGATGCTCCCAGTTCTCAGGGAAGTGTTAGATGCCCCAGCCTCCGTGAAGGAATCCGCATCGAAGGAATCTATTGTAGAGGCTTCGTTAGTGAAATGCTCAAGTTCCGTTGACGGTGCGGGGTTATCTGGCAAATATGAACTTCTCCCAGTTATGGAAGAAGAGGAACTTCCTCAACGTTCTGGGAAAGGTACTGGAGAAGCTGGAACTGAGAAAGAAAGTCTCGTTATAAAGAGTGCAAAGTTTGTCGAGGAGGGCATGACCCATTCCATCGGGCATGATGGTGATGATGTCTTTGGGGGACTGAGTGACGTTATGGTGACTTCCCAAGAGCTTTTTAAAGAACACACCATCACCTCTAAGCTCACTTCTCCATCAATCGAAGCAACATCTGTTTTGCGGTCAACTCTACCAATCCAAGAATTGACTCCTAAGCCGAAGAGTGGTTTGTAGCTTGACGCGCGTTGTTCACACGCCACACACACTTAGGATTTTTGGCAATTATGTGCACTTAGCTTCTTTATTTCGAAGATTTCTAAACTTGTCACTTTTTCACTTTTAGGTTCTCCAATGGGACGTAGTGGTTCGTACTACGACGACTTTCAATGATATGGGAGGCGCGATTCTTACGACCCCAGGCTTTATTTTCCTGCCTCCAAAGAAACCGATGAGGAAAGAGCTGCCAGAAAAGCTCGTGAGAGGCAGGCTTATGAGGAGCGATATGGAAGAAGAGATGACCGCCATGACTCTCACCAAAGGGACGATGACTCCCATAAAAGAAAGTCACACGATGACAAGGGGAAGAGTTTTGAAGTTGAAGGGTCCAGCAAGCGGGCCAAGCCTAGCGAAAAAATTTCATCTGAAATTTCCAAAGTGCCTACTACTTATATTTCTCTGGACATCCCTTCTAGTTCCCCATCCCTCAAAAGAAATGAGATTCAGATAATCATTGATAGGCCTATATATCAAGTTGAGAATGCCCGGCCTGCACTCCAAAGCTGGTTTCCGAACTGGTGTTTAAAAGGAGTACGCTTTGATTTGGACTTGGTCCCCATTGATAAACAGGCTATGCTAAGAAATCTTGATGCTTTTAGGCTTGACATTGAAAGAATGTCCGGGTGGCAAAAGCTAGTCGATGAGCTTCAACGAGTGAACCGTTTAAATCTCAAAACTATGCTAACCATGGAGAGTGACAAATCTGAATGGAAAAAAGTTCTCGACCATCATAACACGGTGATGAAGAACATTACTACATATAATCGAAGCTTAAGTCGAGCAACTTAAAGATGAACTTGCTACCTCTTCCTCTTCTTATACTCAAAAGGAAGAGGTGCTTTAAAAGCAAGTAAGAGATGCCCATGCTAGTCAACGAGATGCTGAGGCTAGACTTGAGGCACAGCAGAGAATTATAGAAAGCTACCGCAGTGATGTTGCTCAGCTGCGGGAAAAGACTAGCTCCCAAGACATGGAGATTGAAATGTTAAAAGCTCAGCTTTCTAAAGTTGAAAAAGAGCAAGACGAGGCCACTACTGGAAAAGCAGCAGCTGAACAATCTCATGAAGAGACAAAGGCCAACGTCAGTTTTACTTTATTTGAGTTTTACATTTACAGCATCTTGGGGCATGGCAGTCTCTCATTTTTGGGGCCAAAGTATGAAATTACCCCCGCGGAAGTGTGGGAAGCAGCGGTCGAAATGCTTAAAGGTGCCGGCTACGCTGAGGAGGGTCTCGAGGCTCATTTTTTGGACGATGAAGGTCAAACCGCCCTTGTCAGAGGAAAAGAACAACTCGCCAAAGAACGAGCCGAAGCAGCAGAAAGAGAGCATTCAGGGAAGGCACCTTTGACCGACCCGACTCGTCCTTCGAATTCGGTTGATGTTGACATTATTGGCTCTAGTTCTCATTCTCCGCCTCCTGCAAAAGCTGAGACCGAAATTACAACTGCCCAAACCGAGGCCCAGGAAGACATCGAAGCCCACGATTTTGAAATCGACGTAATAAAGCCAACTCCTCCAGATAACTTCAACACTGATCTAGCTCAAGTGGACTACTTGTTTGCTTTACATGAGTTTTGATGAACTTCTTGATTATTACTTAAACCTTGACGTGCCACTATCTCCTCTTTTTGCGGGAAATACTGACGTTTAATTCTTCTTCTTCTGTAGTTAAAACAACAAGTACTGCACAAGCTTCACCTCCTCCTGTTGTTGCTCCTTCATCTCTTCAAGTTACTCCTTCTCTTGCTTCTCAACCGAGGTCTCAAGAAAAACATATAGAAGCTCTTCAGGGCTTGGATGACCCGGTCGCTTCGCAAGAGCAGAAAACTAAGAGTATGAGGAAGGTGAGAGGACCCTAGAGGAATTCACTGCCGATGATACAAAGATGATTGATCTCATGACTCTGGGCAGCGAATCTTCTTCAAAGAAGAGGGGGAAGCGTGGAGTCTCGAAGAAAAGGAAGGAGACTTCTGCTGGTGATGAGAAGGCAGAAAAGGACCCAATTGCGCCTCTTGCTCCTCTTTCCCCGACCCGTTCAAGCCGACTTAAAAATTAACCATTAGGCTGGGTGAAGCCTCCAAAGGCGGAGGGAAGAAGAAGTGATGGGTCCGGCTTTATCCTTCTTGTTTTGCTTTTTTGCTTTTATTTGAAAACTTGTATCGACCAGAAGTTGTGCGGGTATCGGCCCCCGCTTTTTGAAACCTGCACGTGTATACAGATTTTTTATAGTATGAAATAAAATGATTCTTTTTACTTGTACAAACTTTTGTCTGTATGTATAAATGCATTTAATCCTTTTTATCACACAAGTTTCTTCATTTTCCTTGTATGATATTGCAGTGAGCTCGTGGTATGTTGTTTGAGCGTCGCTTTTATTAATGCGGATATATTATATTGCCCCCATACCACGGCTTATTGCAATTTTCTCCATTTTGAGAAAACTTGTACTCTTACTTTAGAGAATTATTCTTCCACTTTGAGATAATTTGTACTTTTACTTTGGAGAATACTTCTTCCATTTTGTGTAAATATTATTCTACTCTAGTAGAGTGTGCTTTGTATCGGAGAAGTTTTCTTTCTTTTTTTTTGTTTGAAGAAGTTTTTACACTTTGCTTTCGGAGATGGTCACTTTTATTTTTGACAAGTGGATTCCCCTACACGGTGAAGTGGGCCTCCAAAAAAGGCTTTGATTTGTTTGTGCCTTCGAAGAGGGCTTTTTGTTTGTGCCTCTAGAGAGGGCTTTTGTTTGCTTAGGCCTCCGAATAGGGCTTTTTGTTTGTGCCTCTGGAGAGGGCTTTTGTTTGTGCCTCTAGAGAGGGCTTTTTGTTTTTTCCCTGTATGCGGGGAAGCGTGCCTCCGAAGAGGGCTTTATTTTTTCCCTTTACGTGGGGAAGCGTGGCTCCGAAGAGGGCTTTGGCACTCCAGCTTGGTGAAGTGTGCCTCTGAAGAGGGCTTTTACCTCCGAGGAGGGCTTTGGCACTCCAGCTTGGTGAAGTGTGCCTCCGAAGAGGGCTTTGTTGGTCGCCTGGAAGGTTGCATCTCACAGTTGAGTGGATCCACGGGGCAGACGCAAGCTACCTAACTGGATGTTTGCTTGCACAAATGATCGCAATTAACTAGCAAGGGCCTAGAACCTTCACGTTGGGAAGGTGCCCCTCCGGTGGTTCCACCAACCTTGTTGGTTGAAGCACAAGATTCCATTCTGGCCGTTCTTTGTCTGCTTTCCCACGTCTTTCCACTATTTGCCACTCAGCGATTCCTCGTTATCGTTTCCAAGCACATGTTCCCTTCCTTTGCAAGTTGTTTTCTTTTTTCTAGAGAAGTGCATTTCATTGTTAAGTAAATCCACGGGGCAGACGTAAGCTACTTGACTGGATGTCCGTTTGCACAAACGATCGCAATCAGTTAGCAAGGGCCTGGAACCTTCATGTTGGGAAGGTGCCCCTCCGGTGGAATCACCAACTATCTGTGAGAAGCACTTTTGATGTAGGAATTGAATGTGGAATTTTTGTGGCTTGACATTTGCTTGTTGAGTGATTTGTAGGAATCGCTTGGCCTTGTGATGTGTTGAATAGGTAAGCTTCGCTTTGATAGCCTACATTATTAAATCGACATTTTAGCAATATATTTAAGATACATGCACATCGAAATGAGACAGGCATTTTATAGTAATAGAGAACATAAGATTTATAGTGGTTCGGCCAAGAATTGGGCCTACATCCACTTTATAGTTCTTATTATTGATTCACACCGCTTTTACAATGGTTTGCAATACAAGAATGATACATCCATAATCATTTTACAAAATTAAGCATAGCTTCTAAGTAAAATATGGACGCAAGTGATTGTTGTTCCAGGCTCTCGGAATCTGATTTCCTTCGACAGTTGTGAGCTTGAAAGTGCCATCGAGAAGTTTTTTGCCTATGACATATGGTCCTTCCCAGTTTGGCCCAAACACTCCTGTTGCTGTCATGACCATTTTCAAGACTAGATCCCCAATTTCAAAGCTGCGTTGGCAAACTTTAGAATTGAAGTGCCTGGTTATTCTTTGCTGATGGGCTGCAATTCTCAGCTCGGCTTCTTTCCTTCTTTCATCAAGCAAGTCAAGTGCTTCAAGTTGCAGATTTTCGTTTTCAGCTTGATTGAAATGAATTCTCCTGTGTGAGGGGACCTCTATTTCCACCAAAATCATTGCTTCTGATCCATATGCTAATGAGAATGGAGTGTGACCCGTTGTAGTCTTGTGGGTAGTTCTGTATGCCCATAGTGCTAGTGGCAGCTTATCGACCCAACCACCTTTTGCTTTTTCCAGCTGTTTTTTGATGGTTGATTTGATAATTTTGTTTACTGCTTCCACTTGCCCGTTTGCCTACGGATGAGCCACTGCTGAGAAGATTTTTTGGATCTTGAATCGCTTGCAAAAGTCCTGGAACTCTTCGCTTTCGAATTGGATACCATTATCTATGATTATCTATTGAGGCACACCAAACCATTTAGTGAAATAATCAACAATAACAATAGCATATCGGATCCCGGACTTGGCAGTTGGCAAGGGCACGATGAGATCTATTCCCCAAATGGCAAATGGACATGGACTGACCATTTGCGTTAGCTTGGTGGAAGGTGCTCTTGGGATTTTTGCAAATCTCTGGCATCTATCATACTTTCGGGAGTAGCTAGCAGCATCTCGATTAATGTCTGGCCAAAAACATCCATAGCGGAGAATTTTCTTTGCTAGAATTTGACCACCTGAATTATCCCCACACCCTCCTCCGTGCACCTCAGCTATAATTTTCTTAGCCTCTTCCTTGGTTACACATCAGAGTAATGGCATCGAGAATCCTCGTCTGTACAACCGGCCGTCTTGAATTACATATCTCGAGGCTTTTCTCAATAATTTCTGGCGCTCTTTTGAATTTTCTGGAAGGGAGCCATCGAGTAGATATTCCTTGATCGGAGTCATCCATGACTCCTGCTCTTGAGATATATCCATAATCCAGTCAATATCCATCTCATCGGTACTTGGAGCTGACAAGACTTCCACATTTACCAATCCCAATAATTGAGCTTCGCCAGAACTTTAATACTTTGCGAGAGAATCTGCCTTCATGTTCTCTTCCCAGGGTATATGGCTTATTGTATAATGATCAAAATCATTAAGAAGCTCCCAGGCCTTTGACAAGTAAGCAGGCAGATTTCCTCCTTTAGTTTGGAACTTTTTCTTGGCTTGGCACACAATAAGCTGGGAATCACTAAAGATCTGCGACACTCTGATGTTTAGTTCTTTACCAATCTTCAAACCGGCAATAAGAGCTTCATATTCTGCTTCATTATTCGTCGAAGCAAATTCTAGTCTCAATGCATAGCACAATGATCGCCCTTGGGGGGTTTCAAGAACAACCCCAGCTCCGGAACAACAATCATTTCTTGCACCATCAATATATAATTTCCATTGGATCGGGATGTCACTAGTCACCTCTTCCTCACTGTCACCTTTATTTGTGTATTCTGCTATGAAGTCCGCTAAAGCTTGTCCATTGATTGCTCTTCGGGGATGGTAGGTGATATCATACTGGCTGAGTTCAATATTCCACTTTAGAAGACGACCCGAAGTTTCAGGGCGAAATAGGACTTGCTTTAGAGGTTGATCAGTGAGGACTATAATAGGATGAGCTTGGAAATATGGCCTCAACTTCTGGATGCAATCAACAAACAATAGGCGAGCTTTTCCAGCTTTAAATAATTCATCTGTGCCCCAGTGAATCTTTTGCTAATGTAATAAACCGGATGCTGAACTTTTGCGTCTTCCCGTACCAATGCTACACTGAGAGCATGAGATGAAACCGCTAAATATATGAAAAGATCTTCACTGTTGCTGGGCTTAAAAAGTACTGGAGGCATTTCCATGTGACGAATCAGTTCATCGAAAGCTTTCTGACATTCAGGAGTCCATTGAAAGTTCTTCTTTCCTTTCTTCAGTGCGTCAAAGAAGGGAATGCATTTATCAGTGGCCCTGGATATAAACCGACTCAAAGCATCGACTTTCCCATTGAGGCTTTGCAATTCCTTCTTTGTCCTAGGGACTTTGACTTCTCTTAAAGCAGTAATCTGATAAGGATTGGCTTCAATGCACCTAGCACTCACAATGAAACCCAAGAATTTTCCGGACTCTACCCCGAATGAACACTTCAGAGGATTTAGCTTCATCCCACACTTTCGGAGGATTGCGAACATTTCTGCCTGATGATCCATATGGTCTACTGCTTTCTTTGATTTTACCAACATATCGTAAACATATAGTTCCATAGTCTTGCCAATCTGGGGCTTGAACATGGCATTAACAAGTCTTTGATAAGTTGCCCCCGCGTTCTTAAGTCCGAAGGGCATGACTTTATAGAAGTAAAGACCAACATCAATGATGAAGCTCGTGTCCTCCTGATCTGGCTCATGCATCATGATTTGGTTATATCCTGAGTAAGCATCCATAAAAGACTATAATTCATACCCAGCTGTTCCATCCACCAACTGGTCGATCCTGGGTAACTGGAAACAGTCTTTTGGGCATGCTTTGTTCAAGTCTGAAAAGTCGATGCATACTCTCCACTTTCCGTTTGTTATTTTAACCAACACCGGATTAGAAACCCAATTCGGATAAGTGGATTCTCTGATGAAGCCATTTTCCATGAGCCGATCTACCTCTTCTTTTAAAGCTGCCGACCTTTCAGGATCCTGGGTTCTTCTCTTCTGCTTGACGGGTGTGAATTTCGGATCAATATTCAAAGCATGCACTGCGATTTCTAGAGATATTCCACACATGTCGGCATGGCCCCAAGCTAATACATCCAAGTTTGCTTTTAAGAATGATATCAACATATTCTGAACCATCACACTGAGTTGAGAACCCACAATCAGCACCTTGTTTTGATCTTTCGGGTCAACAGGTATTGGCACCATCACTTCCACCAGCACCACTCTATTTTCCCCTGCACTCGCTTTTCTAGGATCAATCTCTTTTCACGCACCACTATGCTCACCAGTGCAAGGTCCACCATGTAATTGCTACAAGATGGGCTCTTTGATGCGGAGCGGAGCTGCCGCACCCTTACCCATCTCTCTTTTCTTCGCCTCTCGTAGCTCTATGAGATAGCATTCTCGCCCGGCATTTTGGTCCCCCTTCACAACACCAACTCCATTATTAGTGGGGAATTTCATAGTCAGGCACCAGGAGGCGAGAATGGCCTTAAATGCGGCAAGAGCCGGTCGGCCCTAGAAGGCATTATAAGCAGAGAGTTCGTCAACAATCACAAAAGTTTGCTTTCGGACCACCTTCTTTTCCCCTTCTCCAAGTTCTACAAATAGGTCAATAGTCCCTACAGGCTGTTTTGGTTCTCCAATGAACCCAACAATTTTTTTTGAAGAAGCTTGGATATCAGCCATGGGAATCTTCATTTGATCAAATGTCTTTTTGATGAGGACATTGCAAGAAGCGCAACAGTCCACAAGCACCCTTCTTACAATAGCTGGTCCGATGCCTGCAGAAATCACTAAGGGATCTATGGTGGGAGCCTCAACCCAATAGAATCCCTGGCTCGGAAAATGATGTCATCATTAAAAGTTCTCTGCTGTTTTAATGGTGTAGCATCTTCCAAAAAAAAACACTTTCTTCAGCTGGAGCATATCTCAGAGCATGAGCATATCTTTCCATCTCACCCCAACTTCTCCCCGCTCGATGAGGACCCCCTGTGATAACAATAATGATAGGCCTCGTAGATTCATGCATTGTAGCCCTCTCACCTGAGCCAAAATGATGAGCATGGACTTATTGCCCCTAAGTAGATGAACTCGGGTCACTTCTATTTCTCTTCACATATTGTTGCAATTTGTTCTGTCGCAGCGGCTCTTCAATTAAGTTCTTTAAAGGGCGACATCCGTTAGTGTCATGGCCAGGTTGATTGTGAAATCGACAGAATCTCCCATTATGAGCGGCATCTTTACCAGGCTTTATCTTAGGGGGTTTAGGATATTCAACAGTATCCTTGGTTGCAAAGAAGATATTTTCTGGAATGTCAGTTAATGGAGTGAAATCTGAAGGTCTAAATGGCGGGCTTTCTTTGCATCCTTCTGCTTTTTCCCGCCGTTATTCACCCTCTTCTGGCCATGAGATTCTTTCCTGTTAGAAGCAATAGTGTTATTCTCGACCTCAGTCACAACTTCTTTTGCCGGCACAGGAAGGCTTTCTAGGCGCATGAATTCATCGGCCTTTTTGTAGAATTCTTCAAGTGAATTTGGCTCTTTCATCTTCAGCCATTTCCCAAATTCACTTGACTTATCAATAGCTCGCATTAAGTAGATCAGAATCATTCGAGGCTCTGCATTATAAACCTTGGCCAAGGCTATGTTAAAGCGGTTCAAGAAAGATCTGATAGACTCTCCAGGGTATTATTCAAGGCTGGAAAGTGATATTATATCCTTATCTTTCGAAGCATATCACCTGAACTGGTCTTTGAACTTTCGAGTTAGATCCGAAAACTGATCCACCGATCGAACTGGCAATTTTGTAAACCATAGCAGGGCCACTCCCTCCAAATATACCGAAAAGTATCTGCATTTGATCTCGTCCGTTGCCCAGGCACCTGTCATATATCAGTCATACTTGTACAAGAACTGGTTGGGATCACTTGTTCCCCGATAAGCTGGAATAGTGGGGGGAACAAACTTCTTTGGAAATTCAGCTTTTAGGATCCTTTCAGTAAAGGGAGTCTTTCTCGGAGAAAACCCCCAGTCCTTTTCGTCTTCTTCCCTTTGCATACTTTCTTTTATAATTTGTCGAACCATTCCTGAGAGGTACACCTCATTGTTTAGAGGCCCCGTGGGACAGACGTCGGCTACTTCTTCGGAAGTTTTCCTGGACAAACGTTCGCGAAGAGTTGGCTGCGGCCTTGAACCTCCGACTTGGGGAGGTGCTCCTTTGGCGGTGCCAGCTGCCCTTTGAGGAATACTGTTTCCATGAGAATCATGAACATTTTCGGCAAATGTTTCTTCATTGTTTTTCGATTGACGTTTAACTCCAAGCAAAGCATTTAACCTGTCCAACATTAAAGCGTTCTGGGCTTCCATTTGTTAATATAACCCAGACACTACGGAATCCAACTCTGTCCTTGTGACTCCAACACTAGGAGCCGCTTCATTTGACACAGGAGAGGTGGCGGTGTTATCACAAGTATCTCCAGATCTAGAAGATCTACGTTTTCTTCCATGAGCCATAATCTCAGATAAACTTCTGGTTCTTAAAGAAAGTCTTTCAACAAATCTTTGCGGAGCAATGATGAGAGTACACAGAGTTCAATTCTCAGTGAAAGCACCAAAAATGTTTACGCTAAAAATGTACGTTAACACCCCGGTGTAAGTTGTAGTATAGTGAAAGCACCACCTATTTGGTATGGGAGATAAAAATAAGCAGAAAATAGCAGAGAATAGTAAAGAGACAATAGTTTTTATAGTGGTTCGGCTTAAAGTCAAGCCTACGTCCACTTAATCCCTTTTATTGCTGATTTGATTACAACTTTTTCAATGATTCTTCAATTACAACACGATTAAGACAAGTAGCTAGAACTTCGATGTAGAAAAGCTCTTCGAATTCATGTTGAATGAGTTAGATATTTCTCAAAGTTCGTTGAAGTGTCTTCGGTGTTTGAAGTGTTGAAGGAGTCGATAAAACAGCAAAGTATTAGTGTTCTAGAAATGATCCAAAAGTCCCCTTCCTGGTGGAGTAGGCAGGGTATGTATAGTGAAAATCTTGAAGTAGGTCGTAGGTCATGGGCGACTTAAGGTTAGGTCGTAGGTCGTGAGCGACCTAATGGACAGGCTATGGCTTAAAATGGTTGTGCTTGATCAACTACTTCTGCTGTAGGTTGTAGCGACCTATGGGAGCAAATTATATGGAGCGACTTAGAAAAGGTAGCGACTTAAGGTTGGGAGCGACCTATATACAAGCGCTTTACTCTGTTTAAACTCGCTATGTCGTTAATCCCTCTAGGTCGGTAGGTCGCTAATCCCTTTAGGTCGGTAGGTCGCGCCGTGTTATGCCGCTTTGTGAATTAAGTCGTTGGGTCGTTAAGTCGCTGAATTGCTCTTATGCTAGCTCACTGAATGCTTAGATCATTAGGCCGCTCGCTTCTTAACTCGTTAGGTCGCTTAGTCCATTAAGTCGTGAGGTCGTTGAGTCCTTTAACTCGTTAGGTCGCTGAGTCCTTTAACTCGTTAGGTCGCTGAGTCGTGAAAAAGAGGAGTTAACATAAAGGTTAATTAATTAATGATTTAAAGATTGATTAATTAATAATGGAAGGTTAATTAATTTATCATTAAAGGTTAATTCATAAGTTATTAAGGATGATTAACTAAGATGGTTTGTAATTAATTATTAATTAATTAACCAGGATTAGTGGTTTATTCATAAGTAATTAGTCTGGTTTGAATTAATCAAATAATTAGTAAATCTTACTTATGGATGTTTGGATTCTATTGGATGTAGAATTGTTTGATATTCTTGATTATGATGCTTTGTGATATAAATTATTCTGATTTGAGCTGTGAACTGTAATGTAATTTATTCACCTGTGATGTAATTTATTTATCTGTTATAAATGTAGTATATTTATCTGTAATGCATTTATATTATCTATCTGTGATTCTATGTATATAGATAAGCGTTATAGGATTATACTGCTTATCGATATTGTTGTGATTGTATCTGTAATGATTGATGAGGTTGCACTATTGTGTAAAACCCCTGGACTACACTATACACACACAAATATGGATTGCACGTGGAAATTAGTTAAGTCGTTGATTTTTGAAATAGTTTTGAAATTGAATTTTTGAATCCAAATGGTTTTAGGAAATGGATTGGGTTTAAAGTGAAAAGCTTTTGAAATGGAATTTCAAAGATAAAAGTTATTTTTGAATAACTTGATTTAGTTTTGAAATTTGATTTAAATTTGAGTTCAAAATTTGAAATTGAATCCAATGTTGAGAATTTATGATTTAAAAAGGTATACAAGTTTAAATGTGTTTATATAGATTTAAACCATTTCAAAAAATATTGATTTGGGAATTTAACCCAAGGGCTTTAACTCGTGCGAATGTAATCGAATTTTTCCGAAATGAAAACTATTTGTTTTTAACTAATAATAGCTTTCATTTAAAGAAAGGTTCCCAATTTGGGTTGAGAGATTTCAAGTTGAAACGGAATTGAAATGTTTTTGGAAAGCTATGAATAAATCTTTGTGAAAGGTAATTGAATCTTGTTTTGAAATTGAAGAAGGTTTAAAAGGTGTATCTTTTGAATAAAAGATTTGAAATAAAAATTGTTTCTGAAAAGCTATGAATTTTTGGAAATGGTTTTGGAAAATATGAATTGAGTCTTTTATTTAAATGATTGGATGAGTTAATCCAATTTGGAAAGGAAATTGTTTTGAAAAGTCGTGAATGAACCTTTGTGGAAAATTGGTGAACTTTGTGAAATGAATCTTTTTTTCAAAAGATTTGAAATGGTAATTTGTTTTTAAACCATTTTTTTTGGGTAATAAGTTGTGACTTAACTGAAATCCTATATCCATATGTTTTTAAATATTGCGTTCATTATTCGGTTTAGCCGGGAGAGGACCTTGTGTCATATAACCCATTTCGAATAATGATACGACGTAATGGATAGCATTTGAAGACTAGTGGTGAAGACTGGGTATTTTCAAAAATGAAAGGATAACCCGCCGATTGTCTCTGCACTGAGTCGCGCCGGTATAGAGATTCCCTAAGTGATGGGAAGTCCGATCGGGATTGTGAATGCCCGGATTTGCAAGGGCTTCATCGGAAGTGCCTTCGGTTCTGTTTGAACCTTGAAAAGACTTGTATGGATGTGTGTTTGACATTACACTTTGAGATGTAAAGCTGGTTTGTATCAAATACATTTCTGTTTGGTGGCGGAAATTTATTCTCTTAGCTAAACACCCTTCACTAAGACGTACGATCTCAGAGGTTGTGTAGTTGATGGTTATTAGTGATACATTCCCAATTTGGTAATGTGGCATACGAAGTGATGTTGATCATTTCTTGATCAAAGCATGACTTTGTGAAAAAGTGTAGCTTTGTGGACGAGACCTCATCGAGACTCACAACCCGGTAATGGTCGAAACAGGAAAGATGCGGCAAGGTTGCAGGGGTAGCGCCCCAAGGGTATGTCCATTCCTTCTGGAAAAGGGTGGTATTAAGGTATGGAGCCCAGATACTTACTCACGTGGGCACTGTATATTTATTACTGTGTGATGTTGTTGGTGTAGAGAATCCTCGGATAAAGGTCGCAAACGACCGGGGGTGGCATATCTTAAGTTTTACATTCCGAGAAGGGGGTAACCAGCCTTGTGTTGGCAGAAAGCCGGGTAGGTTCTTGGGGCGTCCCTCCAGAGGCGTTTCCATGTGGCAATAGGAAGTTCCTTAGCCTGATCATTTGTTGGAAAATTTAAAGAAACAATACGCGCCCTGTACGGTTTTAGTTGTATAACCTGCCATGGAATGTGGCGGTTGTTTGCATGAAAATTGGTCACAACACTCTTCGGGAGTCGTTGAAGAGATAATAATGAAGAATGTAAATTCAAAACAAATATTATCTAACAAAAACTCCAATCAACAGTAAAATAAATGCGTAGACAAGTGATTTATAGTGGTTCGGCGTGTTGCCTACGTCCACTGTGAAGTTTTTTGATGTTTTATTGATTCTCTTTTAATGATTACAAGTTGTTACAGCGATCAATAGCGAGTTACAACTGGAAATTCGAAATCAACAGCAAAATTATGATGGAGATCTCAATCCGACAGAATCTGGGCGCTTGAGAGTCGAAAAGATCCTTTTTCTGTTGGCTCTGGGGCTCTATTTACAGGCGTAGGTCGCTGATATTTTGCTGAAAACTCGGGAGACCACTTCTGGCACGTAAGGGGGCCCACGCGCCTGACCTCAGGAAATTTGGGCCCACTTTGGCATCGATTTGAACTCCATTCGAATCGATCAGAAAACCATCCAATCGAGGTGATATTTGGTGCGGACATTTTTCAACATGTATGCAAGCTTCTGTGAAAATTTCGTGGCATTTGGATTAGTAGATTGAGAGATATGATGGATACGAGATGACGTTCTTCGAGAGGCTGTTTTGTTCGAAACCATCCCTTCGAACCGATGGTTTCGAATCGATGGTGGCACGCGCCTTCGTGTTGACGTGGAGCGCAAACCTCGAATCGATCCGGTCTTCACTCCGAGTTGACCGCGTCGACTCCATATATCTCGGTGCGTCCGTACAGATGAATCACACGTCACCATGGCTAGTTGACTTGGTGGATTCGAACGAAGCTCCAATGATGGGTTCGAACGAAGCTCCATTGATGGGTTCGAACGAAGCTCCAAAGATGGGTTCGAACGAAGCTTTAATGATGGGTTCGAACGAAGCTTCATTGATGGGTTCGAACAACCGATGCTTGTTGGATAAGAACTTGCGTTTCTCTGATGGATGCGAGGTCCATCAATACGAACTTGATGGATTCGAAGTTGATGGAGTCGAAGGTGATCGGTTCGAACCAGCGTTCGGTGATGGGTTCGAAACGTAGGTATTTCCCTTCAAATTGAATCGATCATAACTCGAGCGTATGAACTTGGATTGACTTGAAATTTGAGATGCTGACTTCTATGATCTTTCTTGTCATGTCCTATCAATTGTAGCTCAATCTGGACCCGGGAAAAATTCAGCGATATCCATGGTGAAACGAAGTACGATCAATCTCTGAGACGAACTGTCCTTTGTCTTCGATCGACCTTCTGGTATCACGGCTTTGCCAAGAAGAGGGATAACATTTGCCCCGCAAAGTACGTCTTGTGGAAACATGACGTGCTTTGAAGAACTGCAATTTCTGTTTGAACAATCATTGCTCTCTTTTGTTGAGATTCGTACCCTGTATTGCTGTAACCTCGCGTTGATATGATTGACTGCTGTATAATAGTGCTTAGCCGTTGGCTGTTGCATTTGTAACTAGATGAGTATTCGATCCCTGTAAATGTTTAAAATCGAATGTTAGTCGGACATATATGCATGCATGTTAGTTTGACCCTTGCTAACGTCGTGCGTCTACGAGTCGTTGTTAACTTTGTTTTCTATTGAATTTCGTATCGATTCTCTCCTGAACCAATTTGGAAATTTGAGTTGAGACAACGTTTGATGGTTGTTTTGAAAAGTCCCTTCGTATCGATCCTCTCCTGAACCGATATAGAAGGTTGAAAGGATCGACTATGTGTTGTGCGAATGTAATATATCGAACCGATGGGTATGAGCGCCGATGGATTCGAGATCAACATTCGTATTGATGAAGCACGCTTATGCTATGATAGGTACGAAATCGACATTCGTATCGATGGCTTGGATGAGTACGAATCACTCATTCGAACCGATGAGAAAGGATGGATATGAAATCGTCGTTCTTATCGATAGGGAATGATGGATACAAAATCTCTATTCGTATCAGTAGGTTGTGGATGGAGTTGTGGATTTGTTGACGTGAATAGGGGTTTCGAATCGATGTGCCCACTGTTTGTTTCGCATCGATGCGACTCGATGTACACTGTACAGCCTTGGTTGTATACTTCGTATCGATGAAGTGTGAGGCTAACTTCGAATCGATAAGGCCTTAGGCAGATGGGTTCGAATGGAGATTTCGAACCGATCCGTGTTTTGACCGGTTGCGACCGGTCAAGTTTACTGGGAGGCGAATCGCCTTGGTTACTCTCTAAGTCCCATATAAATAGTAGAGACCATGCCATTTTTCACTTTTTACTTTTTACTTTGTGTTTACTACGCTTTGCATCGTCTCGAAGCTTTAGAGAGAAAACACTGTGTCACGTCTTCGAACCACTCAAGATCCAAACCTTTTAATTCCTCGAATCCATCACTCAAATTAGGTAACTAGCCTCGAATCCAAACGGCAAAGCTATTTCGGACCTATCTCTTCTTCATCGATTGGACACTCTGGTGATTGGTAAAACCAGATCTGGTTTGGAGGAGTTTCGAGTCGAAATGGGGACTCGTGTTCAAATCAATGAGGGCGGCATCACTTTTCCTTGGATTTCGCATCGATCCCTGGGATGACCTCGTGGGGGTGACACAGTTCGCACTGATTGACTATCTTGATGGGTCCATTCGAATCGATGGACCCCGAATCCATCAGCCATCGGTTCGAAGTCCTTAACTCTACATCGATACGAATTGCCTCTTTGTGACCGATACGAAAGGTATCGATTCGAACGTGATCGATGTTAAGTTGAGGTCTTCCTGATCGGTACGAACCAGCTAACCAAGGATCGATTCGAAGTCATCCTTCATTGATCGGTTCGAACTCGGCACTTGATCATGGGTTCGAAGCACACCTCTCTGTATCGATTCGAAGTGGTATTATGATGGGTTCGAACGAACTTCTTGTGGTCGGTTCGAAACCCTCTACGATGGATACCAAAGTTTGTCATTTTCTTAGCATAATCCCGACGAGCTTCATTCTTGCATATTTAGACTTGATAATTAAACTGCATACTTGACCGCCTTTCGAAGCTCGTCGATGGAACCACAAGAACTTGTATTCGAATCAACTTTCATCATATGAATGGTTTAGCGATGGCGGTCAGCAATGAAGGTCATTACAATTGGACTCCGTAGCTTTGTCGTTTGCATATTTTCTTTATCTTTGCGACATTTATCCATGTAATGCACAACACTGCACAACACACATTCATACACTTTACACTAGGGAATGCACGGGTCCTTTGTCGTCTAACGATGGTTTCTCATGAGTTAGCTAGTCATGGAACCTTCAAGTTCACAGCAGCAGGAGATCAAAAGTACAGTTACTTTGAGACTAGAGGTTCCGGATATTGAACCTGAGATCATTGGTCCAGCCCCGGACGAGTTTCCCAATGCGTCTTTTATTGCCAACCCATCGGACTTCGTTAGTCCAATATTTCTGAAGATATGTTGGAGAGGATATGTTTAAGGCACGGCCTGTCACTGGACGACGTGTAATTACCAGGTTCGAATGACAGGCCACACAATCCGCCAGGGGGATACACCGCATTCAATCGCCACACGTGCGCGGCCGGGACACTTCCTCCTTTCAATGAGTACATAAGAGAAGTATTATCTTTTTTGGGGATCGCCCCATCTCAACTACACCCGAACTGATATGCTTCCGTGAACAGCTTGTTCATTGTCTTCATGGAGTACCTTCATAGACCACCGATCCCGACCGAGATCAGATATATATTCAATTTCAAAACCCAAGGTGATTACCCCTCCTTCACATTTTTGGAAGCGGTGAGGAATTGTCAAGTGGTCACCGAGTCCTGGACCAGGTTAAGCTATTACAGGACGGAATGGTTTTACGTTAGATGTCCTCCTGGGTTTGCCCGGCGATGGTTATTCAGACGTAAGTATAGCTGAGTTTTCAAATAATTACTAAGGCAATTGCAGCCGAAGTGAAACTTATATTTTTTCCTTTTTACAGCAACGATTCAGCGACTCGAAGGTGAGCACTATAAGGAGATAGTGCGAGTACTCCGAGGAGTCCCGAGCGAAGATAGGGATATCGAGTTGCTTCCGACGGATAGGAATCTCCGGACTTTCGGGTTGATCCAACGAGGGAAGAGCATACAGTTTGACGGGGCATTAAGGACCGTTTTAAAAAATGAGTCGAGCATAAGATGCCCAAAGTTATTATGGCTGAGGAAGCCGATTCTGAAAGAACTCATACTGATGATGAGCCGTTGACCGAGCCTGCAGATGTAGTTCAGGATGTTACAGAGCAGAGAAAAGGCAAGGCCGCCATTGTTAAGCCAACTAAGAAGGGGAGATGGAAATCGGTTGTCACGGCCCGATCCGCTCCCGGAGTTAGAATTTCGGAGATGTCTCCTCCGAGAACTGAAAATCTTTATAAAGGGCTCGTCGATATTCCAATTCCGGACGATGTGTCCCTGCAGCATGATGCCGGATTGGAAGAACTTTTTGAAACTTTAGTTTTGAGGGAGTCTTTTTCCACTGGTGTGGCAGGCACATCCGGTTGGTCGGGGGGTTGCACATTCATACATATTTCACAACACTTCATAAATTTTGACTGTAAACTACCTGTCTCGAAAGGTGATTAAGTCTACTCTATTTTTCTCTGCAGATACTATGTCCGGGCGAGGTTCAATGTTAGGGAGTCTCCGACATGCTCGCAAGTCTTCATATCATGATTCGCGCAGACGAGAAGGAGACAGAGATTACGACCAGGGACGCTCTGGGTATTCTGGTCAAGAAAGATATGATAAAGATAGTGGCTATAAGCGTCGATCTCGATCGCGTACTCCTCCTCCTCCCAGGGATCCCATACAGCCTCCTGCTTATGTCTCTCGTCCTTCTGAATCTTCACACTACAAGTCGGCTTCTCAATCTTCCAGGCATGAATCCCGCCATTCTAGAAGCGAAACGGTAACTGCCGTTGTTACAGAACAGCCCCCCGTGGAAATTTCAGGGAAAGGAGCAATCAAGCTCACTCAGCTAAAGAAAGATTTTCCAAACATCTGCTTTGATAACTACATCTTTCCTCCACATTTAAAAAGGATCCCAGAGGAAGCCGAGCAGTTAGTACATGACTACGTGCATGATTTTTATGCCCAGTACAAAGCGTGGTCGAAAGCGGCTGATAAAGCATCGGCGTTGGCCTTTGAGCGAGCGGCCACTATTGAAAAGCTACAAGCCGAGCTAGATCAAAGAGACCGCATCATACAAGTGCTGAACACAGAAGCTGAATCATCTCAAAAATCAGAGATGGAGGCTCTCACGAAGGCCGATGAAGCTCAAGCGGCCATGGATAGGACGAAAAAAGAGCACCATGTCACGGTGGAAGACATGGGCCACCGGAATACCATCGTCACCGCCGAGCGAGATGCGGCTTTGAAAGAGCTTAATGAGCTTAAGGCTAAATTTGCCGATATCACCAAAGATAGAGATGACGCGAATAACACGTCCCAAGAAGCATGCGAACAGGCCGTAGTTCTTCGAACTAAAAGAGATGCAGCAGTGGCCAAAGTACAGGCAGTCAAGGCTGAGGTTGAGGAGAAGGTTCAAATGACAAAGGCTAGGCTGGAGGCCGACATCGAAGATCTCCTCGTTACTTAAAATGCCAATTTGCTGAGGCACGGAAATTTGGCCTGGCTTCAGGATTATCCGGTGCATCTCCGTAACGCTTGGGCCCGATTGGTTGAGGAGGAAGGAGAAGCGCACCAGGAGGCATCAATTGACCAGTTCGAGCTTGAGAACCGGTTGCTGACCAATGATGAGAAGAAGATCCTTCACGATGCCATAATTTCTCATGAGAAGGAGATGATTGGTGGCCAGCACCGGGAGATTGGGGAAGGATCGGGTGTTGAGTATCACGCTACTATTCTTGAATTTACTACTCCACCTTCGTTAGAGCCTGTATCTGTGGTTGATTAACAATCCGTTCCAGCCTACAACCCAGAACAGCCGCGACTATCTCCTATTCAGGGGCATACTTCTGAGGCCGCTCAGCCGTCCGCAAGCCAAACCGAGGAAGGTACTTCGAACTTATCTCAAGTGTATTCCAAATAGGGAGTTTGTTTTGAAGCGGTTACTAATAACTTCTTCTTATCTCTGCTTAGCGACTGGAGTTGCGCCGATTGCCGCGACTCAAGAATCGAGTAAAAGGGAGAAGGCCATCACCACCGAGACTACCGTCGTAACAGCAGTGTCAGCTGAGGCGGCGCAGGGGAGCACACTATCTCTTGATGAACAAATGGTGAGTGAGCTGCTCGGCGAGCAGGGTGGCTTCTCCACAGACTTTCCGTTCATCGTTAGTGACCTCCCGCCAA
Source organism: Allium cepa (assembly GCA_030765085.1). Lineage (NCBI taxonomy): Eukaryota > Viridiplantae > Streptophyta > Magnoliopsida > Asparagales > Amaryllidaceae > Allium > Allium cepa. The sequence goes on along the minus strand of CM060930.1, from coordinate 68,503,689 downwards.
CCTCTAGCTCTTGAATGCAGGCTGCAGATGCCCCCAGCCAGGCCCAGGCGACTCGTGATGAAGAGATCCTGGCCGAGATTCATGCAGAATCAGAAGTTGCGGGGCAAGGTGGTAGTGTTGGTGGCAGCACGGCGGCGCATAGCCCAGCACCTTTAAGGGTAATATAATCGGGTGGCACTATCCCATCTTCCCTTACGGATCCGGTCCCTCCTACTCCTCCGGTGGAAAGCCTTCATGTAGATTCAAGCTCTGAGGAGGACGTCGACATTATGCCCCCGGCCGAAGAGCAACCACTAGAGAGGAAGCGCTCCAAATAAAGGATCTCTGTTTCTAGCGAGTCCGATGACGAACCGCTGATAAGGAGATTTAGAAAGAAGAAATAGATGGGCCGTTTAAGCGGATTTTTTGATAGATATGAACTTGTGTTTGTTTTTCGCTAGTAGGCCGTGTATAGACACAGGTTCGGCCCCTGCAAGTAGGAATTCTTTTTTTGGAAGAACTTATTTGCATGTAAGTCCTTGTATCTAGTTAGTTGAAATAAAATTCAATTTCTTTGTTCCAATTCTCATTTCTTTTGTGCTTAAGTGTTTGTAGTGTTTTGTTTTCAGTCCGGTGTACTTGTGGTGTTTTTACCGTCAAGTGGAGTTCGTTTCATTTGCCAAGTTTGAAAATCTTGGTCACAAGTTGCAATCGATGAATAAGTTGAACTTCGGACATTGCATCACTTTGGTTAGCGATTAACACTTATCTTTTCTTTTTCTTTTTTGCCCCCAGTTTCAGGGAACAACATTTGTATTTTGGTGATTGATCGCATTTATTGCAAATCTTAACCATATGTCCACACTCTGGGGTCTTAGGATAATTTGAGATCGATAATCTGGTTCGCACTCCAGGAATTTGAGAGTTATCGATGTTTGTAACACGGTTCGCGCTCCTGGAACCTGAAATTGATGCTTATACTCCACTTTACGCTCTGGGAACATGGAGTTAATGTTGATATTTCGGTTCGCACTCCGGGAACTTCGACTCGATATTTGTGCTCTAGTTCACACTCTGGGAACTTGGAGATAGCATGTATGCTTGAGTTCGCACTCCGAGAGCTTGTAACTTATGTTTATACTCCACTCACGCTCTGAGAAATTGGAGTTAGCACGGATGCTTCGGTTCGCGCTCCGGGAACCTGTACTATATATTTATATTCCAATTCAAGCTCTGGGAAGTTGGAGTCAGCCGATAGATGGTCAGTCACACCTATTTGGGCTTTTTAGGAATTCGTTCACACTCTGGGAACAATGGATTTGATGTTTATACTCCAATTCGCACTCTGGGAAGTTAGAGTCCGTTCGCACTCTGGGAACGAGTTATTGAATGTTTATACTCCAATTCGCACTCTGCGAAGTTGGAATCCGTTCGCACTCTGGGAACGAGTTATTGAATGTTTATACTCCAATTCGCACTCTGGGAAGTTGGAGTCCATTCGCACTCTGGGAACGAGTTATTGAATGTTTATACTCCAATTCGCACCCTGGGAAGTTGGATTCCGTTCGCACTCTGGGAACGAGTTATTGAATGTTTATACTCCAATTCGCACTCTGGGAAGTTGGAGTCCGTTCGCACTCTGGGAACGAGTTATTGAATGTTTATACTCCAATTCGCACTCTGGGAAGTTGGAGTCCGTTCGCACTCTAGGAACGAGTTATTGAATGTTTATACTCCAATTGGCACTCTGGGAAGTTGGAGTCCGTTCGCACTCTGGGAACGAGTTATTGAATGTTTATACTCCAATTCGCATTCTGGGAAGTTGGAGTCCGTTCGCACTCTGGGAACGAGTTATTGAATGTTTATACTCCAATTTGCACTCTGGGAAGTTGGAGTTAGTTGTAGGGCTGTCGTGTGTCGGTCCAGTTTAGCCTCTGATGTGATGGCTTGCCCCCGAGCTGGGGTTTCACTTAGTGAGTGGCCGGTCGTATCGCAGTCACTCGCTATTTGAATAAATTCCATTGTTTGATGGAACTTAGCTCTTTGTGTGTCGTAATTGTTGAACGTTGCATTCGATGAATCACAGCTCTAGCTTGAAGAGATAGTATTTTATTGCTGAAATAAGAAAATATGGCAAAGTCAGTGCCTTACTACAAATTCAAATTTTGGAATGTAAAGGAAATTGTAGTATTCATAGATTGAATGAGCCTGTCATGTGTGACAGTGACGAAGATCTTCGTCGTTCCAAGCCCCTGAGAAAGTTGGTCCGCCACTGATGGCGTTTATCACCAATCTTCCGCGGGGACAAGTCGAGTCCTCCTGTCTTGGTCGATTGGGTTCATTGTTTAGATCGGGCGGGCCCGCTTCTCTGGGCTGCGGTGTCCACACAAACTGTTCCAGCTTCCTTTCTCTGATCAGTTTTTCAACGAGGTCTTGTAAGTGGCGACACTCGCTCGTATTGTGCCCGTAGCTTTCATGGAACCTGCAAAACTTTCCCGTTTCGATTTGTCTCTCTGACGACGGTTTTGGTGCAGGTTTTTGGTACTGAATTGTATTACGGGTTCGTAAGTTCAAGTCTTCTAGTGACGTATTCAGAGGAGTGTAACTGTCAAACATTGGATTCTTGCGCTGCGGGCCACGATTTTGATCTTGTTTTATAGTTTGATTCACGCTCTCCCTTCGCCGAGCTTGTTTGTTTTTAACGTTCAACTGAACTTTTCCGGAGCTCTCACCGGACTGTTTGATCGCGACACTGCTTTGGATCCCTTCCGTACTCGGTCCTGCATCAGTTTGCTTCCTAGACTGTTTCACGTCTTCCCGTCTCAGGAATTGAGCCGCTTTGGCATGGAAACGGCCCAACGATGATGGTGGTTTTCCAGCTAACCAGTTGCCAAACTCAAAATCGGGATCGATCCCCTTAGTCAACACCATAAGGATGGAGTTATCGTTTGGATTGCTGATCTCCGCACATGCAGTATGGAATCTCTCTAAATAGTGTCTGAGCGTCTCTCCGGAAGCTTGGGTGACACTAGACAGAGTGTTGACATCCTTTGGCCTTGCGACGTGCATGCGGAATTGTTCGACAAATTACGTGGCCAACTGGTCGAATGAAGAGATGGATCAAGGTGGCAGTCGAGTGAACCACATGGTAGCGATGGCCCGTAAGGATATGGGGAAACTACGACACTTCACTGCATCGTCAGCGCGGGAAGCGGTCATCGACCATTCATATTTCAGAATATGTTGGTTGGGTCGGAGTTTCCCTCGTACATGGGTAGAGTTGGCATTCTGAATCACCGCGGGGGTTCAGCAGTAAGAATATCGTCCGTAAAAGGAGTGTGACTTCGGGAAACTCCCCAAACGTCATTTGTGAATCCCTGATTCTCATGGATCATCTGACGTATCATAGTTGAAAGATCCGGCATTTGCGCGTTTTGTGCGGCCTGTGCCGGAATATGATTACGTTCCATTCTTTGGGGTTGAACCGGATGTCGTCGACGGTCCACGTCTTGCCTTCTTGGTTCATAGTCCTCTGGGACGTACGGTTCAGGAGTACGTCCGCTAGGACGACGGTCCAGGTCCGACTTATCTTGGGCGTTAACTCCTGGTTCATCCGCAACGTTAGTGGTGCGGTATTCTGTGGTGTGGTGAGGAACGGCACCTCCTCGGGAGGAAGGTCCGGTTTGGAAACTGGCTGATGGACCAACTCTCAGTTGTCCAACGGTCAGTGTTGGTTGATCTCCAGCAGCTGGCATGCGACTCCCATCTAGTCAGGGTCTTGGAGATCGATTGTGATAATTAGAAGATGAAGAACTTTCACTGGAGGAGCGAGAAACATGGTCTCTCGTGGATCTCTTTCGCTTCTGGCGATCCAACTTGTTGATCAGCTCGACGTTAGCACGTAGTTGTTCTGCTAGTTGTTGCCGACTCTGGGTCAGCTCTTGGAGTAGCAACTGCAACTCTTGTCGGGTAACCGGACCTGATAGTTCTGAATGTCTAGTGGTATCTTGATTAGATGGAGGTGGTGGCACAAGATTCTATCGATCCTGTTCTTCTTGATTGATAGCGTTTGAAGTGGTTCTTGTACTAACCATCTTGAAAGTTGAATTCCTCTCCTAGATTTTGTGTAAATCTGAATAGAAAGGAAGGAAGTTGGTGTGTATGATCTGAATCTCTCTCTTAGATTTATTTAATCCGGTATCGATGACAGATCCAAAGAGCAGGAGAAAATCTGGGTTTTCTCAGTGAAAGCACCAAAGTGTTTGCACCAAAATTGGTCACAACACTCTTTGGGAGTCGTCGAAGAGATAATAATGAAGAATGTAAATTCGAAACAGATATATCTAACACAAACTCCAATCAACAGTAAAATAAATCCGTAGACAAGCGATTTATAGTGGTTCGGCGTGTTGCCTACGTCCACTGTGAAGTTTTTTGATGTTTTATTGATTCTCTTTCAATAATTACAAGTTGTTACATTGATCAACAGCGAGTTACAACTGGAAATTCGAAATCAACAGCAAAATTATGATGGAGATCGTAATCCGGCAGAATCTGGGCGCTTGAGAGTCGAAAAGATCCTTTTTCTGTTGGCTCTGGGGCTCTATTTATAGGCGTAGGTTGCTGTATTTCGCTGAAAACTCGGGAGACCACTTCTGGCACGTAAGGGGTCCCACGCGCCCGGCCTCAGGAAATTTGGGCCCACTTTGGCATCGATTCGAACTGCATTCGAATCGATCATAAAACCATCCAATCAAGGTGAAATTTGGTGCGGACATTCTTCAACATGTATGCAAGCTTCTGTGAAAATTTCGTGGCATTTGGATCAGTAGATTGAGAGATATGATGGATACGAGATGTCGTTCTTCGAGAGGCTGTTTTGTTCGAAACCATCCCTTCGAACCGATGGTTTCGAATCGATGGTGGCACGCGCCTTCGTGTTGACGTGGAGCACAAACCTCGAATCGATCCGGTCTTCACTCCGAGTTGACCGCATCGACTCCATATATCTCGGCGCGTTCGTACCGATGAATGACAAATCACCATGGCTAGTTGACTTGGTGGATTCGAACGAAGCTTCAGTGATGGGTTCGAACGAAGCTTCATTGATGGGTTCGAACGACCGATGCTTGTTGGATACGAACTTGCGTTTCTCTGATGGATGCGAGGTCCATCGATATGAACTTGATGGATTCGAAGTTGATGGAGTCGAAGGCGATCGGTTCGATCCAGCGTTCGGTAAAGGGTTCGAAACCTAGGTATTTCCCTTCAAATTGAATCGATCATAACTCGAGCGTATGAACTCGGATTGACTTGAAATTTGAGATGCTGACTTCTACGATCTTTCTTGTCATGTCCTATCAATTGTAGCTCAATCTGGACTCGAGCAAAATTCAGCGATATCCATGGTGAAACGAAGTATGATCAATCTCTGAGACGAACTGTCTTTTTTCCTCGATCGACCTTCTGGTATAATGGCTTTGCCAAGAAGCGGGATAACAGCAGTAACCTGCTATTGAACATGGTAGCTATAGTAGGCATATGACGAAATGTTGTATGCTCGCTAAGATTAATATTATACTTTCGAAATGTTTTCTGCACTATGCACTAATAATAATATCAAAAAAAAGATTTTGCTTAGTAAGCATTTTTGACTGTCATAAGAAGAAATCTCCTCCAAGTGTGCGCTTGCATTGTGTATGTGGTTGGAGGCCTTATGGAAGTTTCATTTTCTAAAAAGCATTGCGGATTTCAAATCTAAATTCTTTTGTTTGTTTTTAGAAATAAACTGTTTTTGTTTGCTCATACCAGTCCCATGACTGACCCGGAGTTTATTGTTCCTTTCCTAAACTCTGGGTGCCCACAATTTTCCACACGGGCAGTCTAGAGTTGGGTTTTTCAGATAGTAGATATCGATTCGGTAGCTTTCAGCTTTCTGTTTGGTATTCTTTGGGGTCTTTGGATATTGGAGTCTTTGGATCCACGGCTGACCTTGGTTAGTCCAACTTGATGGTGGTTTGCAGTTTTGGCTTTGGAGCATTGGATTGGAGTTGCAGTTTGATATTGGAGTTATCTCTTTTGACTTTCCACTGTTGTTCATTATTTCTGATATTCTTGTATCATATTGATATCATTGTTGTATATCGTTGGATATTTTATTCATTGGAGTTATATATGATATTCATTTCTTTTCTTCCACTATGTTTTTATATTTAATGTGTATAAGCTCCGGCATGAGTCAAATTTCAACGGTTGAATCTGCGGCATTCGAGTACAAGTGAAGTACGGGTGTCGATTTTCGAACGCTGAAGTTTGGAACGTGACACTTGAGGCTGCTATTACCTTTTATACAGCACATTTCACTTTGAATGCCTCATTTCCATTCCTATAATCGCTCAACTGATTTCTACAAATGCATAACTCATGAGTTCACACATCTCAGGAAAGGTTGTTAAGCTAAGAGAAGCTGCATTCTCCGCCACCAAATAGATGGTGTGTTCATAGAGATCAGTTAATGTAATTAGAAATGCAATGTCAGACATTCGTCCATACAAGTTGTCCAATAACATGACAAACTAAAGGCACTCTCCTACCACATCTATTCAGGAATTAACCTTAGGATTAGTAGCAAAAAGTCCTTACATATCATAGATTTCATAATAAAGCACTACTGCCACCATATACATAATATGCATCACGAGTCTAGTAGCAAGTAGCCATACATCATGAAGATCTACGTCTTAAAAATCATCATCTTAAACCTGTACTTTTGAACACATGCATTGGTCCGAAGTGGTTCTGGGATAAATCCGACCTCGGTCTCTCCGGACCAACAATGATAAAGAGGCCCTCAACCTCATACGGAAACCAAGTCTCATCGGCTTGTCATGTTTCCAACTCTCAAGTTGCTATCCTTCGGCAAAGAAGGAAGCCTGATAGAGTAGAGTACCATAGTCACTCCACACTACTCGAATCAATATTCTTAATCTAAATGATAATCAAGCCTATTCAGTTGACTTCGTGCTAAGTGCATGACTAATAAGTACTCAAATCATGTCAAGAAACCAAAAATGGCCACGTTTGATAGTCGGTTATTTAACTATCAAAGCAACAAACATTATCTAGCACATTAACAGTTAGTAGGCCCATTTAATAAATCTCTCATTAATTAAATCAGTTTCCAAATATCTACTTCAAGTTATGTTTAAAAGATATATTCTCAAAACCCTTACAATCTTTCCATATTGGAAAAAATTTCCGTATGCTTATTTCAATGATATAAGTATATTAACAAATTATTTCATTTTCAACACTTAAAAAATATTTTCGCATACTTCAAATCGAAATAAGTATATATACAAATGTTTAGGTCGAAACGCACTTTATTTGGGTCAAAACGAATGTTGTGTAAAACATCGTTACAACAACCTAGAAAAACTTGTATAGGGATTTGATTAATTATATCTATAAACATAAAAGTCCCATAACTATATATTATAATTTCTTTTGGAAATCATTTACTATAACAACAGTGTTATAGTCCATGCCTTCCATACTTCCCTGAAAACGTCTATTACAACAAAAAATATAGAAATATATGTTTTTGATACATATCACAATTTAAATCACTTTTTAAAACCATTTAAACTCCATTTTAAATTACTACTTTCAAAACTTCACTTTTAAAGAATATAACTTTAAAAACCATTAACTTCATCAAAAATATTACTTCCAAAACATTCATTTAAAGGATTATTTAACTCTTAAAACTTGAATGTATTTCCTTGATATAAAATCTATACTTAAATCTCAACCTAAATCATTTCCATATTTGTAAAACTATATTTATAAATCTCCTTTCTATTATATAAAACTTCTACTTTATAAAATCTCTTTATTAACAAAATTATGTTCATAAATCATTCTTTTATACAAAATCATTCTGCTATCAAAATCCACTTATGTATCCATTTCTTTATAAATAAAATGTATTTATAAAAGACATTTAAATCCATTTATCAAATAAACTTTATATCCATTTACAAATATCTATAAATTTTGATTATAATCTATTTCATTATTTATAAGATATCACTTTTATAAATCCTTTATATAAACTTATTCAAAAATCTCTATTTAAACATATTTTACAAAACTATACTTTTATAACATAAAAAATCATACTTTTTATTTGTTTAAACACAAATTCATTCCTTTTTAATAATTTAAAAATTATTAATAAAAACATGTATACCTCAAATATCACTTTGAAAATCATTTTTATTTCAAAATGTCTATTTTATAGTATTTTAAAATTCTAAAAATATGGCCACTAGTACTATAACACTAAATAAGCAAAACAATCCATGTCATCAAATATGGCATCCAACGCATCATATATCAAAATATATGAAAAATAAAATCAACAATGTGGGGAATCCTATTGGATTCCTTAAAATTGTCCTGATGCATCACATGCAATATATAATCAAATAATATATCAATCGTTTTGAGGTGGGATTCATATACAAAGGGTCATTAGCTCTTACACGGGAAGGTAATAGGGTCTCATCCAGTCCAATAAGTAGGAATATATCGAAATCAACTAATAAATATAGTAATCATCAAAGTAAGAAATAGCGGTCAACAATAAAATATCTACACATCTAATAAATAAATTTATGGATTAATAATATTTCTGATTAACCACAAAGGTGAGATTAACTCACATTGATTAAAACATTCTACTTCGAATTAGAATTGAATAGACATTCAATTTTAACCAAAATTCCCACTAGCTCCATATTGTACTATTCGTCGATACGATCGCAACTTATCATGTTATATTTGGACCTCGTATGAAGGAGTTGCACACTGTATAAGATTTCAAATTAATAAATAAAATAAAATATATATAAATTTCTAACCTAACTTTAGATTACACTCCACGCGAGCATCTTCCTCCTTTTGGTTCGCGAGCAACCGAACCCATCTTAGTCGAAAATCTTCTATTGTCATGCCAATTTTGCTTTGCTGGAGGTAAATCGAACGTCGCCATCACCTTTCCATCACGAACCACACCTGAGACAACCTCTAGGCCAAGCTCAGTTGACCAAAACACCCTCTATAATGTGCCCAAATCCAATCAAATGCGACTAAAATTTGCTACCATTCGTCGATGATTCGATGATCTATTCATACATAACGTGGTGCTCGTCGAGCTCTAAGACTTTCCTTCTTGTGCTGGCATTTCACTGAGTGGATAAAGAGAAATTGAGGGAGAAAGTGGGCTATTTTCGATCATTAAATCAAAATGGCGGATGAAGAAGAACAAGGTCTTTGGTTTTGCAGAAATGAAATTGTGTAAGTCCTTATATAGAAATTTTCATAACACTATTCACACGCTAAATTTTTGAACTCCAAATGAGACGTTCTTGTAACGGACCGGGAACTTTCGACCTCAAAAATCAATATCTATACATCCATGATATGAAATACTGAGCAATCAAATGCTTGAAATACCGGATCGTTATAGAAAAGAAGAATGAGGTAGAAGAAAAGAAAAGAGCAACACATTATCTCACAGTCGCAGCGGAACAAAATATAATATATAACAACCGAGTTTAAGTACAAGAAATTTGTAACTATTATATACTTACAACAATCAGAGTACAATAAGAAATAATCAATCTGGACAGTTTAAAAACTTCTCCTTATGCAGCAGAATAATAATAATAATTAAGTACGAAAGTACGCCTTGCCCTCCAGTTTATTTCCTAAGCTTCATAGTATCCTATCCTGAATCCGTAATGCTTGGTCTGACCCGGTCATTATAAAAAAAATAACACCTCAGTAAGTCTGGAAAACCAGCGTGAGAAAACACACTCAATTTGAATTATTAGCTTTTCAAAATCCTTTGAAAACAAAGATATCTCGTAAGACCACACCACACATAAACATAATGAGTTTTTACCTTACGATAACCAAAATGATTTTTATCAAAATTATCAGATATTATAATAGTGTCTAAAGAAAGTAAATAGAAAATATCTGAAATGCTGGCATCTCACATTTCAGCATAGTTGGACACAATAAAAACCGTATAGCGCTCATTGGAGAATGAATTCCATCGAATCACTACGCTACTGGGGTATTGTCCGTCACAATACACCTCTAGACCGGCCGATATCTAACCTGGATAAACCAAATAAGATTATCTCGTGATTGGGATCAGCAACTGCTACACAGCCGAATAAACGGAACTTTAGATAGGGGTGGCCTTACCCTACTTGGTTGCGACCCACTTAACCTTGCTGCATCTTCCCTGTTTTAGTCATTCTCGACTGATGAGGCTTGAGGCTACGATTACCCTTTAAAGAACACATTCACTTAGAATGCTCATCGTCATCTAATTATGATGTTCTTATAGCATTCGTCCGTACAAGCTGTTCTGGTTCTGGACAAACCGAATCACCGTCTTCATCACCTTCACGGTATTCATTCGTAACGTTCAAACCGAATCAAAGTGGTTCCTGGATAATAAAATCTGATCTTCAAAATGATTGACGAAATTGGCCAAAATTTGATAGTCGGTTATTTAACCATCGATACACATCCACAACAATCATCATGCCTTATTATAAATTTTTTAAAATTTATCTCAAAATATCTTTATAAGATATTACTTTTATTTCCTCAACGCTTGAAAACAGTTTTCAAACTTTTTCTATCTTCATGGGATATTTCCAACCTTCCCCAATACTTAGAATATTTTCTCACTTAATTTTATATTCAACACTTTGAAAATATTCCTTTTATTTCCTGTTTCTTTCCCAAAATCATTTACAATTTTATTTTTAATTCCTCAACTCGTTTGCACGAATTCAATAAATTCCTAAATTCCTTAATTAATTCCCTTAATAATTTTAAATCAATTATATTTGCTTATAAACCCAATTTCCTTTGTACTTCTTTATGAATTCTATTTTCATTCTTCGAAGTTCACTTTTATTTAACTTCTTCAGAAATTTTCTTACTTTTCTTCCCAATTCCATTTAAGAATTTTCTTATAAATCATATCCACTGAATAACCCATTTTCCCGACTTCCGAGAAGGTTTATAAATAAATTTAAAACATTTCAAAACTCTATAATATATATATATATAATTACCTTAAAGAAAATAATAATAATAATAATAATTTGTTATTAATACATATTCAAATAATCATTTAAAATATTGAAACACCTTTTATAATATCACTTTCCAGAGCAGATTTAAAAGTTAGTATTCTGTTTAAAATAAATATCAAGTATTTAAAAATTCATTTCTGAAGTATTTAATACTAACGATCTTTAAAATTTTCATAGTTCAATAAATAAAAGTTTCCGTATTAAAATTCAAAATTTAACTTCTTTAAATATATTTTTAAAATCTGAATAACCAAATCTTCAATTTATAACCCTTCTTGATTTCCACCATATCACTCCCATCCGAGTCCCCTTAACCATCTTCACTTTAAAATAGCACCTACCATTTTTCTCACCATACTTCCATATTCCAATATAGATTCTTTCCATAAATTTGTATTCCAAACTTATTATCTAATATCACTTCCCTTTTTTAAACTCGGTCTATAATTTTTTTTAACTCTTTTGAGTTCCACTAAAAATAATCTCATTTATAAAATTCCATTTTACAATTTCAATTCCTTTCAAAAATTACATTTATTTCTGCCAATCTATTTTCAATATCGATTTCAACCTTTTTTTCCCGAATATTATTTTCTTTTAATCTAGTCTTTAAAAATTTCTTAATGTAATTTATTTTAAACTCTCTATTTTAAATTATTTTCCCACATTATTTAATACAATTAAAATCCATTATTATTTATTTCAGTCAACCTCTTTTAAATAGTCCAAAGTTTTGACATATATTTTTTATATTAAAATCACTGTTTAATTCCTTAAAAATTTAATATAATATTCAAGATATTTAATATACCCAACATTAATTTCCATGCCATTATACTTTTAATAATTTACAACACACAATAATCCAGAATTTTATAAATATGAAGAATACTAATATATTTTGAGAAATCATGTTGGATCCCTCCAACCCGTTTTCCCTGCATTCACAGATGTTACAAATAAAAATATCAATCCCACTTCAAGGGGGATATTGCGGTATATAGGATCACCCGCTATTATATGGGACGCATAGGGTCTCATCCGCCATAACATGCGGGAATATCACTCCAAATACTAATATATATACTACTGTATATATAGTCATCCACAGATAACTTTAAATTTATCAATTAGATCAAGCAATGATTTACTTAATTTTTAAATATTTAAATTTAAAAGGGGAAATCCAAAAAAGTGGGAAATTCTCTCATTTGATTTTTAAATTGCAATCATCTAATCGATCCCGAAAAATCCTAGATTGTAGTCCATATCACTATGAATCCTATATCTGCTTTGTTCAATTTATGACCTCAAAATATATAGGTAAAATGTTTACTGGCTGTCCAAATTTTAAATTCTTAATTGAATAACTAATTAAATACTAAAAATAGATTACAGATTATACCTCCACATCGTTCTAGCGAGAAACTGACACCACCACGTTCAACCCATTAAAACTCAACCAGAGATTCCCAACATCGCATCCTCACCCCCCCCCCCCCCCCCCCGGTTCCTGCCCACCACCACACTGCTCGAGCGACACTGCCAACGAAAACACATCACGTTATCGCACTTCCAAAATCCACGGCCTACGTCTTCGTCACTAACGTTGCCTCCGCAACCTCTCCCATGTGTTGAACTCGAGAACAATGCCCCCTCCCACCTCACGTGCTTGCGCATGTACAGATGTGCTACACAAACTGCTGTAATGACACCTCCTATCAATTTCGACTACGAACCCCATCATTGACGCCCCCACAAACCACATCTGCCGCTCTCCAATGACTCCCTCGAACGCTAGGTGAATGGCTCCGCTTTCCCTGCATTCTCTTTACCGAAGTGGACGATGACAGCCAACCAAGTCGCAACAAACCCCTCGGCCACCATACCCTAGAATTCCACTCTAATACCAACTGTAATAGGCCAGGCTATGTCCACTGTATAAAATGCCGTGCAGTCGAGTGCCAGAAATACCAGTTCATTAGGGGTAAAGAAAAATGGTGGAAGAAAGAACAGAACAATACAGAATCTCACAAACATAGTGGAACAAAGTATAATATATAATAACATATTTTAAATACAAGAATCTGTAACTATCTAATACTTAAATTCATGAGAGTACTCAACCATTACATCAAATCAGGAGAAGTTATTGAACCATCCAGATTTGATGGAATGGTTGAGTTCTCTAATGATCGTAAGTATTAAACAGTTACAGATTCTTATATTTAAAATATGTTATTATATATTATACTTTGTTCTACTGCGTTTGTGAGATTCTGCGTTGTTCTGTTCTTTCTTCTGCTTTTTTCTTCTTCACCTCTAATGAACTAGTATTTTCGGCACTCGACTGCTCGGCATTTTATATAGTGGACGTATTGATGTCGAATTTTTGAGGTCAAAAATGCCCGGTCAATTTAGGTTGGTATTAATGTCGAATTTTAGGGTGTGTTGGGGGTATTGGCAGGCGACATGATGACATTCGCTGGTGGGAGTGGGATCGCGAGTAGGTTGGGTAGGTTCGCGATGATGATCTGGGGGATCGTATGCGCGCGTGGGTGAGGGCATGGCAAGGCGGTGGAAATTCTGGTGGGTCTGGGTTACTGTTAGAGGGGAAGAGGTATTACCACGACATAACTTAATTTATAATTTATTTATCTAATAAAAATTTGAAGTTTAGATAACAAATGAATTTAATAACTTATTTATACGAAGAAAGAGAAAAAAGGATGTAAATTAGGATAGATTGATTATTATTAAAAAAATTAGTTAATTAAAATTTATTTAAATGTAATTAATTATTTGATTATTTCAAGTGTTAATAAACTGTATAACGTTTATATGAGGTCTTAAATCGTAAAGAGAAATAAGGCGAGATGATAAAGGTTTGCAAACACAAATCAAGGTGAGTATTCCTCACTCATTTGGATCACCGTATTTAAATTTTTTTGTTTAGATTTAAATTTTACTGGATGCTAGGTTGATTGATAAATTTATAATTTATCTATTGGATGACTATATACATAGTAGTATATATATTAGTACTGGAGTGATATTCCCGCATATTATAGCGGATATGACCCTATGCGTCCCGCATAATAGCGGATGAACTTATATATCGCGATATCCGCCTCGAAGTGGGATTGGTATTTTATTGTTGTCTAACGTCAGTGGATGCAGGAAAAACAGGTTGGAGTGATCCAACTGGATTCCTCAAATATCAGTTTTTTCATATATCTACAAATGTTGGATTATGGTGTGTTGTAAAATTTTAAATGAAATAATGGCACAGAAATAAATTGTGGAAAAATTAAATACCATTAGTATCATTTTAAATTTTAAGGCATTAAAAAGTGATTTTTAATATAAAAATTTGTATAACGAAAAATTTGGATTATTTAAAAGAGATTGGTTTGAATAAGAATGGTGAATTTTTTATTGCATAGCAAAAAATGCAGGAAAATATTTAAAAATAGAGAGTTTAAAATAAAACATATAAAGAAATATTTAAACACTGGTTTTAAAAATGATATTTGAAAAAAAGGGTTGAAATCGATATTTAAAAAAGATAAGCAAAGATAAATAGGAATTTATAAGGGAATTAAATTTATAAAATGGAATTTTATAAATGAGATTATTTTTAATGGAACTCAAAAAGTGTTATAAAAATTTATAAACGGAGTTTATAAATAAAAGGGAAGTGATATTGGATGATAAGTTTGGAATATAATTTATGGGAAGAATTTATATTGGAATATGAAAATAGGGTGAGAAAAATGGTGGATACTATTTTTAAATGTGAAATGGTTAAGTAGACCGTGATGGAAGTAATGTGATGGAAATTGAGAAGATTTATATATTAAAATTTGGTTATTGAGATTTAAAAATCTATTTTATCATAAGCTAAGTTTTTATTTTAAAAGGAAAATTCTTATTTATTAAAATATGAAAATTTTAATATTAGTTAGTATAGAATATTTCAGAAGTGAATTTTTAAATACCTAATATTTATTTTAATGAAAATCTAAATTTTCAAAACCCAGTTTGAAAGTGATGTCATAAAAGTATTTCAATATTTTAAATAATTATTTGGATATTCCTTAAAAATAAATTATTATTATTTTCTTTGAAATACTTATATATATATATATATACACACACATATATTTATAGTTTGGAGTGTTTTTAATTTATTTATAAACCTTCTTGGATGGCGGGAAAACGGGTTATTCAGTGAGTATGATTTATAAGAAAATTCTTAAATGGAATTGGGTAGGAAAGCAAGAAAATTTCCGAATAATTAAATAAAATGTGAACTTCAAAGAATGAAAATAGAATTTATAAAGAAGTACAAAGGGAATTAAGTTTATATGCATGTATAATTGGTTTCGAAAATATTAAGGGAATTGTAACAACCCTAAATTTTGTGATTAATTTTAATTATTTTATTTGAATTTCTAATTTGAAGACTTTATTATATTTATTAAAATGAATAAATTTTGTTATTTTAAAAATAAATTTTTATTTTTATGTGAAGTATAATTTCAAACAAGAATAAAAGAATCTTTTCTAGAAAATGTGGATTTTGGTCAATCTGGTCAAACTTTGACTTTTAAATTTAAAATTTAAATATTTGAATTCTTAAGTTTTATCTTTTATTATGAAAATAAATTAATTTTCAAGAATACTGCTTTTCATTTCGTTGAAATCCAATTTATATTGTGAAAGTTATGCTTTTTACAATATTGTATGTAAATTGATTTATTTAATAAAATTGTCTATTTTAATTTATATAGATAATATTTTTATTCGTCAAATCTTGTTCTAATTTGTATATATGTGTGTAATATGGCATGTTAGGTATATATTTTATTTTAAAACATTTTAAAGTGATGTTATAATTTTCCAAAACTTATTGTATTTTATTTTTAATTTTTAAAACCTAGTTTCTATTTTTAAGCTATTTTCTTAATTAATTTATATTTATCTAAAATTTATTTATTTATTTTCTTTCATAATTTTATTTTTATTTTTTTATATTCATTTTTCATGTGTTTAAAAATGAATAAAGAAAAAGGAAATTTGAAGAGTTTATAACCTTTTATATGCCTTTGACTTTTCACCTTCTTCTTATCTTTTCATTCCAAATCAACACTTGTATTCATTATGACTGACCACATCCTATCTTCAGCCAATCATCCTTCATTTTTCACGCAAAAAAAATATAAATATATAATAATAATACGATTTTAAGACATTTTTCGAATAAGAAATGTTTCAAATGTATTCGAATGAATTCCAATGATTTCGAAGAAATTTCAAAAGAAGTTTTCGAGAAAATAAAAGCCCATAATCAACTTATGTCACTGAAAAATAATTTCGATGATGAATGCATGCATCATCGACATTGATTTTCGAGTTTCTGAATGGAGGAGAGGCCACTCTAGTAGCTTTGCTATGTGAATGATTTTGTGAAACAATTTTGATTTCAGATTTTGAAATAAGATTCGATTTCCGAAAGATATATGTATGTGTGTATATATATATATATATATACATGAAATGATTTAAAGTAAGCTGGTGTTCATTCCTCGAGTTTTAGATTGTTTTGGTATAACCTTATCTATTGGAATTGATTTACTGATTTGTTGGAGGTTTCCAACTTTTGGATTTTAAATACGATTTCTTCGACTATTTTTAAAAGTTCGAGCACTTCCAAATCAAGGTTTAATTTTCAAAGCTAAGTAATCCTGGAAAAATGTAAATCATTCGATTAGGTAAATGAGTTGAAACTATTTTGTTAAGTAAATGAATAAGACTATTTTGAATCATACTGATTTGGAATTTAGTTTTGGAATGCTTTGAATAGAATTTAGTTTTAAATAGTTTGAAAAGGTAAATTGATCTTTTGAATAGAAATAAATAGTTTAAAGGTTTTAAAGGTATAGTTATAACTTGGAAATCATTTTGGTATAATTGATTTTAAGGAAGATATTTGGTTTAGAATATAGATTGTATAGTTATACCCTGTATTTATATGATGGTATTGGAAATGAATTTGTTTGACTTAAATTTTGTTGATTTGGAAATCAAGATTATTTTCTAAATCTATTGTTTTAAGAAACTTTGAAAGTGAATATATGTAATTTGGAAGAAATGATTCACGAAATCATATATGATTTTTGAAACTGAATTTATTTTGAAATGGTTTGAAATTGAGAACCTTGTTTTACTAAATACTTGAATTGGGGGTTATCGAACTTATATAAAATGTATTTGTATAAGTATGAAGTTGATTCGAAAACTATTGATTTGGTAAAGGAACTTAATTTTGAAAGAGAAATCTTATATAATCGAAGTCTATATAAGTGTGATTTGATATATTATTAATTTGGAAGGTATTCGATTTGAAATGAAATCTTATATATAATGGACTTTATATAAGTATGATATTTGAAAGTTATTTTTAAAGGTACTATATGATACATATTTTCGAAGTAAAGATATGGAAAGTGCCTTTTGCTTGATATCCGCTTTGTGGCCACATTGTGGATTCATTCTATCGATATTATTATCCCTGATTTGGGTTTTTCGGATATGATACTCGAGTGTCCATCGAATTCCATGGCGATCTCCATGGTCTTATGAGTGCGACTGCATAGCGTAATTCGCCTGGTTGAGATTGCCTAGGGGTACGGATGTTTCCTGGGTGGATCCAGGCGTAACCATTGTGTATCCTACGATATACGTATGTCGTATTAGTAGCGAAATCCGTTGGCTGAGATAGCTTAAGTGCACGGATGTTTCATGGGTCCAGGCGCAACCATTATATATCTACGGTCTACTAATCATCATGGCGTAATTGACAGGCTGAGATAGCTTACAGGTACGGATGTTTCCTGGTGGATCCAGGCGTAACCATTGTGTATCTACGATCCATGGTTAGACAAATGTTTTGGTTTGGTTGTTTTTTTGGATTGTACTTTCCATATCCGTTTTTAAAAGGTTTTCCAGTACTTTCACTGGGTGTTGAAACAAGTCTACCAAGTACCTGGAGAATTCTAACTTTGCGCTTGATCAACGCATGACCAGAGTGTACGGGAGCGAAAGTAAACTTGTTAAGACATCGAGTTATAAAAGTATTTTGATAACGTATTATATAAAGGATATTTTGATCATTTATTTTACTTTTCTAAATAATTTGAAATGTTTTAAACATTGTTTACTTCGAACTAACAAATTTGAATCAAATGACTATTCATCATATTATGGAATGTTAAAATGTTAAATATATAAAATTTTCAAATTGAAATTTATAGTTTTAAAATAATGGTTCATCCTTGACTTTTAACCTATTTTCCCTTCTAGTTATTTCTACCTTCTTCCTCTTCGAAGGTCCTTTCTGTATTACGGAAAGAGTTGGTTCTTTGTCTTATCGTTTGGATTTTCCCAAGAAGCTTTCTGGATTGCATGATGTATTCCACGTCTCACATCTTCTCTGGTATCTTCATGACCCATCTCTTTTTGTTTGGCCTTCTGTTCTTGATAGTTTGGATATTTAGCCTAATCAGACTGTCGAGAGGAAGCCACTTCGTATTGTCGGCAGAGGTATGAAGCAACTAAGAAGGAGATCTATTAGTCTGGTCAAGGTACTGTGAAGTACTGATCATCGAGATTGCACCTGGGTGACGGAGGAGAGCATTTGTGCTTCGAATTCGAAATTGTTTTTTCAGGTACTATCTGCTTTTTCTATCTTGCTTTTCCTTATTTTCCTTGCTCATTCCTTTCAGGGACGAAAAGATTTGAGTGGGGGAGAGTGTAACAACCCTGAATTTTGTGATTTATTTTAACTATTTATTTTAATTATTTTATTTGAATTTCTGATTTAAAAACTTTATTATATTTATTAAAATGAATAAAATTTGTTATTTTAAAAATAACTTTTGATTTTTATGTGAAGTATAATTTCAAACAAGAATAAAAGAATCTTTTCCAAAAATATGGATTTTGTTCAATCTGGTCAAACTTTGACTTTTAAATTTAGAATTTAAATATTTGAATTCTTAAATTTTATCTTTCATGATGAAAATAAATTAAATTTCAAGAATATTGCTTTTCATTTCGTTGAAATCCGATTTATATTGTGAAAGTTATGCTTTTTACAATATTGTATGTAAATTGACTTATTTAATAAAATTGTCTATTTTAATTTATATAAAAATATTTTTATTTGTCAAATCTTGTTCTAGTTTGTATATATGTGCGTAATATGGCATGTTAGGTATATATTTTTATTTTAAAACATTTTAAAGCGATGTTATAATTTTCCAAAATTTATTGTATTTTATTTTTAATTTTAAAACCTAGTTTCTATTTTTAAGCTATTTTCTTAATTAATTTATATTTATCTAAAATATATTTATTTATTTTCTTTCATACTTTATTTTTTTTATTTTTATTTTATTTATATTCATTTTTCATGTGTTTAAAAATGAATAAAGAAAAAGGAAATTTGAAGAGTTTATAACCTTTTATATGCCTTTGACTTTTCACCTTCTTCTTATCTTTTCATTCCAAATCAACCCTTGCATTCATTGTCACTGACCACATCCTTTCTTCAGCCGATCACCCTTCATTTTTCATGCAAATTTTTTTTGTTTCTCATCCAAAAACATTCGGCCTTCATTTATGAACTTTTGGCAATGGTTTCTACTCTTTTATTACTCTTTTTCTTCTTGTTTTACCTATTTTCTTGCCTTGCTTTCACCTATGATGCTCGGCCTTGAGCTCCTCTATCACCATAGCTCCTCTACCACCACATACTAGGCTGAAAAACCTTCCATCTTCACTGACTTACCTGGCCGTGGCCTCTATGATGCTAGATCCACACAAAAATTGGCAAACACCACTTGAAACTACCATAGCCGGGCTCACCAATGCCTTCACCACTTCACCACACCTCTCGGCCACCACTTGAACCACTTCTGCGAGCCTATACCTAACCCAAGGCCACTTCCACATCGTCCCCTAACCTCCACCAGGCCTAGCCATGCCACATGTAAGCCATGGCCGTGACTTATGTTGCACCAAAATTGCCTTGGTTGCCTTGACTTATGTTGTTCATGCCATTAATCAAATAAGCACCTTCATACCCTTGCTAGGCCGACCATGTTGAACCATACCTGACACAAATTCATAGCTTAGGCCATGCATTTTTATACCTATGCCGAGCATGGGATAGGTGAAAGCAAGTGCAAGTGGTTTGGTTCTTTATTGTGCATTATTTCTTAGTTGTTCAATGTTATATTTGTGTTGTATATTCATGTGCATATCTTGTTTTGTTTGATATGTACAAGATATTATCTTTGGCTCTCCCCTCACTTGAATCTGTAGTTGTGCCTTTGTGCTTTCCGGGTCTGTATTTGTGTGTCTGAATCTGTGATATCCAGCTTGTAGAGGTGAGTAATTCTCACAAGGCATTCTGTACTTATATAATTAGTAAACTGACACCATTTGAATCTGTAGACTATATTATCATGTTATACCTGCCTGTGATATTATTTATATAATGATCGCCTTATTTATACACCTGTCATATCATTTGTTACTGCTATATAATGCTATTCAGTCTATTTATATCAGTTTATTACACTGCAAGTTCCCTGTAGAATAGAATTACTATGGGTTGAAATGATACATACCCGAACGGACTATAGAATAGGAAAAAATCGTTATGGGCTGAAATGATAGGCCTGAACGATTTTTATTTACTTCATTTAACTTGGGATTTCGGGTTGAAATGATAGAACCCGGATTTTTCCTTTGCAAATTACGGATTGAAATGATATATTATCCGTATCATTGGACTTAGGTTAGAAAATCTTATACAGACTGTAGTTAAAATATATTTTTCTACAATTTTTAAAATATTTTAAAAATGTAAATATTATGATATTTTGATTTAAATTTAATTAAAAATGATTTTTATAAATGTTAGTGATTTTCTACAAGTTAAATAAGTGAAATAATTAAATGGTAGAGTAGAATTTGAAATATAAGTTAATTTTGGAATTTATGACTTTGTTTATAAATGTAGTTTAAATTAAGTAAGAAAATATGATAATTTAATTTTAATTGAATTTAAAATGATTTTATAAAGTGTTGTTGATTTTCTATAAAAGATAGTTAAGTAAATAATGTTTATAATTGAAATTTGAAATATAACTTTACTTGGAAAATGTGAAAAGTGTTTTAAAAATAAAAGTTAAGTTAATAAAATAAAATGGAATTTACATAAAATTATGAAATGGTAAACTTAACTAAAATGTAAAGTAAATGAAATTTTATAAGATTGTACATTTATTTTTATAAGTGAATTACAATAAAAGATTTGATAATTATTTGTGAAAATTTCACTTTATAAAATCATAAATTAAAGGGTATTTAACTGATTGTTTTTTAAAGTGAGAAAAACATGATTTTATAAGTTAAAAATTTGTTTAAATTAAAATTTAATTGTTTATGAAATTTTATTGAAACTGGGAATTTAATTAACAGCATTTTTGAAATGCTATCATTTCTTAAGTAAAGGATATTACAGCATTTCTATATGTTGTAGTTGATACAAATAAACTAAATGGCTAAAATTGAACTAAGGGCTATTACAGCACTTGGTAAGTGTTGTAGTTGCAGAATTGAACTAAAGCTTTTATTTGAAACCTGAACTATCACAGCATTTCTGTAAATGCTGTCTTTGTTAAATTAAATTGTTTTCAAATGATATTTTCCATAGCATTTTCTAAATGCTACGAAAGCTGGAATTTCAATGTTTTAATAAATTGAAGTGAATAAATAAATTCTGAAAATGTTAAATTTTTGAGAATTGAATATTTGATTATTAAATATAACAACTTCAGTTTTAAAATAATTTAAATGGAATATTTAATTTGAAATATAAACCATTTTGAAATGTGATTTGGAATGGTATTTAAATTAAATTAAACAAATGAGGTTTTGGAAAGATATGATATTTAATATTATAAATGAATTTGAAATGATATTGAATTTTTAAATGATATTTGGTTTATACGTATAAATTACCATTTTGGAAATTTTAACCATGGGATGTATTTAATTTATGGTTTAACTGATACTTAGAGGATGGGCGGTCCCAGGCATCCTTTAAGTTATTGTGCATTACTACTACAGTTCACTTGAGTTGGTTTACATTATATAAGTTGGTTAACATTATATAAGTATGTATGTCCTGACTCGAGTGTTTTGTGTTTGCTTTACGCTCGGGTCAGCCTGAGTATTTACAGCTTAGCTTTGGATTTCTTTTTCTGGAGCTAGGAATCGCTGGAGATTTTGCTTATCTAGTTATCTATCCATTTCAGTTTCAGTTGTCTATTTTAGCTCTTGTATTAGTGTGTATTTGGGTTTTCTATTGTATATGTTTTTCAGACTGATATTACGTATTTTGTTTTGAGATTTTGTTATAGTAGCTTCATGAACTACTATGGTATTTTAATTATCACTGCGAGTTATTCCAATATATCCGTGTCTGTGATTGTTTACATTTGCTCTAAATTTATTTATAATGCGGTGTTTTGAGCAATTCAATTCCGACATGTGCGGATGCGAATGGTTGAAAATATCAGGTCGTTAAAGGAATTAATTTAGAAATCCTGGAATTTATAGAATTCTTATGAAACAAGTTGGGAAATGTACAAATAAAGTTGTAAATGATGTTTGTGAAAAGTAAAAGAAAATAAAAGGAATATTTTCCAACTATTGAATATCAAAGGAAGTGGGAAAAATAACCTATGTATTGGGAAGGATTGGAAGTGTTTCGTCAAAATAAAAGGGGTTTGAAAATTGTTTCAAATGTTGAGGAACTGAAAGTAACATCTTATAAAGATATTTGAGATAAATTTTGGAAAATTTATAATAAGGCTTGTTGATTGCTATGGATGTTAAATCGATGGTTCAATAACTAACTATCAATAATATGCTAATTTCGTTAACCATTTAGAAGAGACCGGGATCAGATTTAATTACCGAAAACCACTTCGATCCAGTTTGAACATTACGGATGAATACCATGAAGATGATGATTTGGTTTGTCCAGAACCAAGGCAACTTGTATGGACGAATGCTATCAAAACATTGTCATTGGATGACGATGAGCATTCTAAGAAAAATGTGTTCTTGAAAGGCAACACTTCGCCTCGAGCCTCATCAACCGGGAATAAATAAAATAGGGGAGATGAAGCAAGGCTAAGTGGTTGCACCCAAGTAGGGTAAGGTTACCCCTATCTAGAGTCCCTTTTATTTGGTTGTGTGGCGGTTGTTGATCCCAATCGCGGAATAATCTTATTCAGACTATCTAGGTTAGGGGTAGTCCGGTTTTGTGTAGTAGGGGATCCCGGAATGGTCCTCCGTACATTATTCTAAAGGTGTACTGTGACGGACGGTACCCTATTAACCCAGTCATTCGATGGAATCAATTTTCTAATAAGCGTTGTATGGTTTTGATTGTGCCCAACTATGTTGGAACGTGAGATGCAAGCATTTCAGCTATATTCTGTTTACTTTCTATAGACACTATTATAATATCGGACGGATTTGATAGAAATGTTTTGGAAATCGCAAGGTAAAAACCCATCGTGTTTATTTGTGACATGGTCTTACGAGATACCTTTTGTTTTAAAGGATTTTGAGAAGTTAATAGCTAAAATTGGGTGTGTTTTCTCACGTTGGTTTTCCAGACCAACTTGGGTGTTATCTATTAATAATACTCGAGTCAGACCAAACATTGCAGATTCACGATAGGATGCTATGGAACTTAGGAGATGAGCTGGACGACGAGGAGCATACTCGTAGATTTGTATTTCTGCTGTGTAAGGATGTGTTATTGAATGTCCAGATTTGATGCAGTGGTTGAGTACTCTGATGATTGTAAGTATTAGAAAGTTACAGATTCTTGTATTTAAAATCTTTCATTATATATTACACTTTGTTCCGCTACTTTTGTGAGATTCTGTGTTGTTGTATTCTTTCTTCTGCCTTTTTCTTCTTCACCCCTAATGAACTGGTATTTTCGGCCATCGACTGCTCGACATTTTATACGGTGGACGTATTGATGTTGAATTTTTGAGGTAGAAAATGCCTGGTCAATTACCGTGGACATATTAATGTCGAATTTTCGAGGTTGAATTTCCAGTATTCATGGAAATTAATGTTGGATATATTAAATGTCATGAATATTATTTTAAAATTTTAAGGAATTAAAAAGAGATTTTAATATAATATATATATATATATATTTATCGAAACTTTGGATTATTTAAAGTAGGTTGACTTAAATAAATAATAATGGATTTTGATTATATTAAATAATGTAGCAAAATAATTTAAAATAGAGAGTTTAAAATAAATGATATAAAGAAATTTTTAAAGTCTAGATTTAAAAAATGATATTCGGAAAAAAAAAGTTTGAAATCAATATTGAAAATAGATTGGCGAAAATAAATGTAATTTTTAAAGGAATTGAAATTATAAAATGGAATTTTATAATGAGATTATTTTTAGTGGAACTCAAAAGAGTTATAAAAATTTATAAACGAAGTTTAAAAAAGGGAAGGTGATATTAGATGATAAGTTTGGAACATTAATTTATGGGAAGAATTTATATTGGAATATGGAAATAGGGTGAGAAAAATGGCGGATACTATTTTAGAGTGAAGATGGTTAAGGAGACCCGAATGGGAGTGATGTGGTGGAAATCGAGAGGGGTTAAAAATTGAAGATTTGGTTATTCAGATTTTAAAAATATATTTTAAATATGTTAAGTTTTGAAATTTAAAAAGGAAACATTTATTTATTGAACTATGAAAATTTTAAAGTTAGTTAGCATCAAATACTTCAGAAACGAATTTTTAAATACTTGATATTTATTTTACATAGAATATTAGCTTCTAAATCTGCTCTGGAAAGTGATATTATAAAAGGAGTTTCAATATTTGAAATAATTATTTGAATATGTCATAAAAATAATTTTTTATTATTTTCTTTAAATTACCTAATATATAGTTTTGAAATATTAAAATTTATTTATAAACCTTCTAAGAAGCCAGGAAAATGCGTTATTCAGTAGATATGATTTATAAGAAAATTCTTAAATGGAACTGGGAAGAAAAGTAAGAAATTTTCGAAGAAGTTAAATAAAAGGGAACTTTGTAGAATGAAAATAGAATTCATAAAGAAGTACAAAGGAAATTGAGTTTTAAGCAAGTATAATTGATTTTGAAAATATTAGGAGAATTAATTGAGGAATTTTGCAATTTATAGAATTCATGTAAACGAGTTCAAGAATTTACAAATAAAATTGTAAGTGATTTTGGGAAAGAAATAGGAAATAAAAGGAATATTTTCTAAATGTTGAATATAAAAGGAAGTGAGAAAATATTCCATGTATTGGGAATGGTTGGAAATGTCCCATGAAGATAGAAGAAGTTTAGAAATAGTTTTCAAGTGTTGAGTAACTGAAAGTAATATCTTATAAAGATATTTTGAGATAAATTTTGGAAAATTTATAATAAGGACTGCCGATTGTTATGGATGTGTATTGATAGTTAAATAACCAATTATCAAACTTTGGCCAATTTCGTTAATCGTTTCGAAAAGACCAGGATCGGACTTAATTATCCGAAAACCACTTCGATCCGGTTTGAACATTACGAATGAATATCGTGAAGATGATGAAGATGGTGATTCAGTTTGTCCAGACCCAGGACAACTTGTATGGACGATGCTATCAGAACATCGTCATTGGAGGAATATGAGCATTCTAAGTGAATGTGTTCTTTAAAAGGTAATCGTAGCCTCAACCCTCATCAACCGGGAATGACTAAATAGGGGAGATGTAGCAAGACTAAGTAGGTCACACCCAAGTAGGGTAAGGTTACCCTTATCTAGAGTCCCTTTTATTTGGATGTCCGGCGGTTGCTGATCCCAATGGCGAGGTAATCATACTCAGCCTATCTTGGTTAAGGGTAGGCCGGTCTTATGTAGCAGGGGATCCTGGAGTGGTCCTCGATACGTTGTTCTAGAGGTGTAATGTGATTGGCGGCACCCCAGTAGTCCAGTCATTCGATGGCATCCATTCTCCAATAAGGGCCGTATGATTTTGATTGTGCTCAACTATGCTGAAACGTGAGATGCAAGCATTTCAATTATTTTCCATTTACTTTCTGTAGACACTATTATAATATCATATTATTTTGAAAAAAAAATCGTTTTTGTTATCTTAAGCCGTCGTGTTTATGTGTGGCGTGGTTTTACGAGATACCTTTGTTTTCAAAGGATTTTGTAAAGCTAAAAATTGAAATCGAGTGTTTTTTCTCATGCTGGTTTTCCAGACCGCTTTAGGTGTTGTTTTAGTATAATGCTTCGGTCAGACCAAGCACTACAGGTTCAGGATAGGATACAATTAAGCTCAGGGAATGAGCTAGATGGCAAGGCGTACTTCCGTACCTGAATATTATTCTACTGCGCAAGGATAAATTTTTAAACACTCCAGATTGATTGTTGCCTATTGTATTGTAATGGTTGTAAGTATATAACAGCTATAGATTTCTTGTATTTAAATTTTGTTGTTATATATTATATTTTGTTCCACTGTGACTGTGAGATTTTGTGTTGCTCTATTTCTTTTTCTCTACCTCTTTCTTCTTTTCCCTAACGATCTGGTATTTCTGACATTCGATTGCTTGATATTTCACAAATTGGACGTATTGATGTCGATTTTCGAGATCAAAAATTCCCGGTCCGTTACAGTTCTATCTGTTGTTCTATATGTTATACCTCTATTTCGAACTCAATGAAATATATATAGAAAGCCAATTCCTTCATATACAGAGGTTAGCTTTTCAAAATCAAATAATATTAATTTAAATTCCATTATCAATTTCTACGCATTTTGAACTTGCACGACCGAATGATATGTATGACTGCTATGAAATTCGACGGTACATAATAATTTACTATTACGGATCCACTGAAATTGGTTTCATCGAAATCCAAGACAATGTCCCAGAAGGCTATTTTCTTACACGGTAACGAAATGAGTTATTTCCAAAATCAGTTTAATTACTTTCAATTCCAATTTAATAGTTTACTATCTCCATTCTTGTGCAAATGGAATTAAATAAACTTTCAAATCATTTTTTCCCACATTAAATTCAAGATTCAATTATTTAAACATTTCAAAAGATTAAATTTAATAATTCAATTATCGAATAAATCAATATATTTAAAATTCAAGTTATTTAACTTATAAAATTAACTTTTCGATATTTGAAATCAACTATATATTGCAAATTCAAATGACTAAAATTCTGGGTCACTGCATTTCCTAAGGGAGCGGCCATAGTGTTCGTAATCGGATGGACCGTTGAGATTGTGTATTGACTATCGTAAGTTTAATGAGAAGATCGACAAAAAATAGATATCCTTTACCTAAAATCAAAGATTTATTTGATCAGTTGATTGGAGCCAAAGTATTTTTCTTATTGGATTTGGCTATAGGGTTCCATCAATTGAGAATGGCAGAAGAAGATATCCCTTTGATGGCGTTCTAAACAAGACATGGTTCCTATGAGTGGATAGTAATGCCATTTGGATTGACTAATGCGCCTACTTTCTTTATAGATTTGATGAACCGAATCTTCCATGAGCATGATAGGTTCGTTTTAGTATTTATAGATGACATCCCAATATATTCTATGAATCGGCCGGATCATAAGACCCACCTTAGAATAGCGCTTGAGATATTGAGGTAACATCAATTAAAAGCGAAGTTTTAGAAATGTCATTTTTAGAAGAAAGAAGTGAAGTTCCTTAATCATGTAGTTTCATAAAGGGTTATCAGTAGATCCAACTACGACCAAGGCTGTTAATAATTGAAAGAGACCGGAGACGGTGACCAAGATAAGGAGTTTTCTTGGATTAGCTGCCAATTATCGAATATTCATCAAGGATTTCTCTTGTATAGTAGCACCGATGACTAAACTAACAAGAACAAATGTGGAGTATGCTTGCGCTGATAAATGAGAGGAGGCAGTCTCGAAGCTAAAACATTTACTGACCAATGCGCCCTTGTTAGTTGTTCCAAATCTGAATCAAGATTTAGTGGTGTATACAGATGCATTGTGGAATAGGATCAGGAGCAGTGTTGATGAAAAAAGGTAAAGTGATTTCCTATGCTTCTTGACGGCTCAGATTACATGAAGTTAGGTATCCAACTCACGATTTGCAGTTGGTAGCGGTAATGTTTGCTTCGAAGGTGTGGAGTGCGACACCCCGCACCTCTAGGCACCTCGAAAATCGGACATGACTGAAGCACGGGTGGTCTGGTGAAATAAAAATCCTTAACACAGCACAAAGATTAAGGCAATAGCATAGAATGATTAAAAAGTTACAGTAGAAGAAAGCTTTCACTAATTATAAATTAATGGCAAAATAGCTTCACCAGAAAAAACATTATCCCAAATTTATTTATGAAACCAAAAGTACCAAGTAGTCTATACCAAAATCTAAAACATAACAAAGTTCACAATATAGGTCCACATATATAGAGTAAAGTACGGAAAAGAGAAACGAAGTACATGAAACAAAGGAAACAAAAGCAGAAGTTAACAACTGCTCCAATGACCCTCCAAGCTGCAAAGAACTACAACCTACAAACTAGAACTGCCCTTCCATGATTTGGGAAAATAGGAAAATAGGAATGGGTCAGACATAAAGTCTGGTGAATGAGAAATAAAATGAAGTACAAAGAATAAAATAGTTTAATTCCAGGTCTCCCTCTGGATATCGCAGAGGGTGAATAATATAATGCAGTGAATCCTTCTTAAATACAGTTCCTAAGAAGCAAAAGTCCGTGGTCACTCTAGGGAAGTCAAACATGCAGTAATACTAAACGTCAGTCGGCCTGTCGAACCTGCTATCCTTACCTATCCATGAGCTATAGCATGAAAATCATGCTCTTCACCCATGCATTGTAACTAAATGCCTCTTACGTCCAACCAACGCCAACTCAAACAACCTCGTAGGACCCTAAAATTGCGCTCAAGCTTCGCCAAACTGGACTCCTATCCTCCTGTCTCCACCGTCACCAACGTGGACTTGACCCTATCCAAAGTGTTGGTCCTCCGAAAGAGAGCTCGTAGTTGGGTCGGCTAAGAAAAATCCTCCAACAACTGCCTAAAGAAGCCTACGTGGGAGCACACTTTTCGTATTCCATCCGCGTCGATCTTCCTGAAGAAGCCTACGATTGTGGATGCTATCTATCCTACGTACTAGCAACCTATGAAGGGTAACAAACATCCTTGCGAACCTACTTGCCCACTCCAAGTAAGTACAGCCAAAACTTTTTTTTGGTCTTAACTGCATGAAATACCTATCCAGACCTTTACAAGGTCTGCCTACCAAATCGCTTCCAGATTACTTAATTTTACCGTTACAGTTACATACTGTTTATTTCCATTAATCTCTTTAGGCCATTTTCACACCCGATTTGGTTATTGGACAATTTTCCTTTTTCTTACGTAAATGGTATTTCAATTTCACATCCATTCAGTCCGTATGGTTTGTCTATAATTTTTATGCCATTTTGTTATAGATTTACACTAGCCTTTAGGGTCCATTTAATTTACATTTTTTTCCACTCTAATTTACGTTCTACTTTTAGAGATTTAATTTGTAAAAAAATTTTATCCAATAACCACAAACCATTTCATTACACAAAATTCCACTTTTATAGGCCACATATGAAGCAAACAATTATGCCAATTAGACTTTCCAAATTTGTTTCACAACCATATTAAAAATTATATAATTACATCAATCAAAACCATAATTTTATTCGAGTAACATATTTTAAATTTATTAAACTAACCTATTCAATCATTAGAAATTGAGTAACAATTCTAATTCAATTTAATTAAACCAATCTTATTTATGCCATGAAACGCGAATAACAATTTGTTTGTCCCAAATTTCAAACCAAACATGAATTATAATTGAGAGATAGAAGAAGAAGATACAATAATTTGCATAAATTTCAATCTTATTTATGCCATGAAACGTGAATAGACAATTTATATGTCCCATATTTTAAACCAAATTTGAATTAGATTTGAGAGGTAGAAGAAGAAGAAGAAGAAGTTGCAATAATTTACATCTGTTCTCAATTAATAACAGAAATTAATTCATATTAACGTGCCAGAAAAGAACTGAAATTGAACTACTCTATTTTTCTATTTCATATTGATTCCCACTTACCTAGCACTTGAGCTTTCATAAATTTGAAAAAACTTTTCTTTAATCTCTATCCTTTTGATTCTTCTAAATTCCCTAAATTGCTTGAATATATATAGATAATTTAATTTGATTGAGATTTTTTTATTTAGTAGAGAAAAGAAGGAAGAATAATATACACTAATTTTACGGTAGAATTACGGTGACGGCTGAATAAGAAATTAGGTTTGGGTTAGATGGTTTATTTAAAGATTGTTTGTGTGAATATAATCCATTAGATTATTTTAGATTAAATATGGTTCTTTCATACACTTAATGATTATCCATTCTAGCCCATATACATCACCCAACCAATAAAATTTAGTCATCTCATCCTATTACATCACTGGAGCGAATGGGAAGCCACCATATGTCATAAAAATGCTAAAATACATAGGAAAATCGCTGGAAACGAACCGGATAAAAAACATCGCTCCAGATTTTGGAGATAACAGGACTTGATCCTTGGTCACTAAGGAAGTCAACATGCGCCTTTACCATTGTACCAAATGCGCTTTGAATTTCTTTTGAATTATATTTCCCATAAAACATCGGGGTGTTACATTCTCCCCCTTAAAGCATTTCATCTCCGAAATCTCCAAAGACGGGAGAACGTAATTAACAACCAGCTTCCAAGAACTACATCCATCTACTCAACCATCATCCATTTCTACCATTGTCCTTAACTTTAACTAACACAATTTAAGATTTATGCAAAGTAAAATGCATATCAACTTACCTAAAGTGAAAAGGTAATCGGTCTACTGATTCAGTCAACCTCCTATGATGCAAGTATGCTTATGCTGTGCAACCAAATGTATACAATTCGCTGGTATAATTGATAATTCTATATATATATCTGTGTGTGTGTGTGTGTGCGTTTCAGTTATTCACCTAAATGCACCATCCATATGCAACATCCAGTCATAAATACACACACACAACCATGTGTAATTGCAATTGATAACAGGCACGCATATGCAGGTGTGTGTACCTAGTTGGCCGATTATCCTAATAAATATATATATATATATATATAGTGCATGCAACGCATCCATTTGTAAACATTGGCATCCACTTGCAATCATTTTCATCCATCCGACATAACATCCCTAATGACATGTTTACAACCAAGCTACCATCCACAGGTATCACCTAAAGATTATAGAAAAGACCCCAACTAAGGGAAGATCAAAGATCAATAATCAAAGATAGGATATTTGAAGTGTACCTTCAAATAGAAAAGGAAAAGAAGTTCGAATTCTCTCCTCAAACTCACATGTGCACTCCTTAGGGTCATCTCACAACTGAACCTTCAATAGATGAACTTTTCTTGTTGCATAATCTCTTGGCGCCGTGTTTCAGTATATGGGTGGGTGTACGACGCACAAGTGATTCGCACTCTACCTCCACTTCCCTTGGCTGATCGGGTTCTACTACTACTGTAGAATCATGTAGACACTTCCACTGATGTGAAGCATGTAAAACATCATGAACTTCTGCCAAATGATCTTGAAGATCAACTCTTTATGCCACTTTTCCAATTCGTATGGTAATAAGGAAGGGTCCTACAAATCTCGGTGCCAACTTACCCACTGAGCCAAATCTTATAACGTTTCTCAAAGGAGAAACCTTAACAAAAACCATATCTTCAGCCTTAAACTCCAAATCTGAACGTCTTCTGTCGGCTTATGACTTTTGTCTATCTTGTTCGGTCTTTATCCTCTTGGGAATCAAATTCACCTTCTCAAAAGTTTCCCTCACTAAGTCTGGTCCAAGCAAGATCCTATCGGTGTTATCTCACCAATAGGTTAGTAATCTACATGGTTTGCCAAATAGAACCTCGAACGGTTCCATCCCAATGCTTGCTTGATAACTATTATTATACGTGAACTCCACTAAAGGGAGGTTGTCTACCCAAGAGCCTCCGAAATCAATGATGCACAATCTGAGCAAATCTTCCAAAACCCTATTCACCCTCTCAGTTTGTCCATCTACCTAAGGGTGATATGCCATGCCTAGATTCAATTCTGTTCCCAAGGCATGCCGAAGACTCCTCCAAACTCGCTGGTGAATAATGGATCTCTGTCGCTCACAATGCTGATGGGAAGTCCATAAAACCTAACTATCTCCCTTACATAAAGAGTCGCCAAAGAAGCTGCTATCCTATTATTCTTAATGGGTATAAAATGAGGGCTCTTCGTCAGTATATCCACAATGACCCAAATGCTCGTGTTCCCTCCCCATGACCTTGGCAATCCACCCAAGAAGTCCATAGAGACGCTCTCCTATTTTCATAATGGAATATCCGATGACTACGACAGTCGTCCGAGCTTCTTCTGTTCCGCCTTTACCCTTTGGCAAGTGATGCACTTTGATACTTACTCCACCATCCTCTCCTTCATTCCGGGTCAATAGAATACCCTCCTCACATCCCGGTACATCTCATAACCACTAAGGTGCACTGTCATCCTAGAATGATGTGACTTGGGCATCTACTAAATCCTTATTACGGGGAACACAAAGTCTACCACCCCTTTTAAGCCATCCCCTATTGTCTGTGGTATAGCACCTAAGATGTTGTGATGAACTCTCCTCTACCAAGCTTATCTAAAATGTCCTTTAACTCTTCGTCTTCACCTTGCCTTGCTCCAATCTGCTCCACTAAAGTAGGCTAGACGTCGAGGGCTGCTAACAATCCCGGAGCTAAATCCGATGGAGGTCTAAAATCAAAGGTAGTAATGTACTCCAAATGCTTCCATTCTAAAAATAGATGGCTTAAAACCACTTTGCATCTACTCAACAGACATGCCACTACATTACCATTACCAGTGGTATAGGAAATCACAAAGCCATCGGAGGCTAAAAACTCCATCCATCCTTGTTGTCTCAAATTCAAGTCTTTCTAAGAGAATATATACTTCAAAGACTTATGATCCATGAAAAGCTCAAACTTTCTCCTAAGAGATAGTTCTTCCAAGACTTAAGAGTAAAAACTGTAGCTACCAACTCAAGACCATGTGTCGGGTAGTTCTTCTCATGCATTTTCAACAATCCACTCGCATAGCACACTACCCTACTCTCTTCTATCAGTATCGCCCCTAGCCCTATACAAGAATCCGTATAAACTGAGAAAGGCTTGGTTCCATCCGATAATACCAATACGAGTGTGGTAGTCAAAGCTTTCTTCAATCGACCAAAGACATCCTAACGCTTGGCATCCCAAACAAAAGCCGAGTTCTTCTTGGCAATGCGGGTAAGTGGAGCAGATATCCTAGCGATGTCCTTAATGAACTTCCTATAGTAGCCCAAAAGACCAAGGATACTTCTTATGTCCATGGCATTCTTAGGGGTCTGCCAATCCCATACTGCTGCCACTTTCGTTAAATCTACTACAAGTCCATCCTCCGAAATGATGTGTCCCAAAAAGCGAACTTCATCCCACCAAAAGTGGCGCTCGGAGAACTTCACCTTCAACTTATGTGCTCACAAGGTCCTAAGCTCTTCATCTAAGTGAACAATATGCTCCTCCTTCCTTTATGAATAAACCAAAATGTCGTCGATGAACACCACCACAAACTAGTTCAACGATTCGCGAAATACTCAATTCATCATGTCGACAAAATATGTCGGAGCATTGGTTAGCCAAAATGGCATGACTAACCATTCAAATAACCCATCCGAAGTCCTAAATGCAGTCTTCTCGATGCTATCCTCTGCCATACACTACTGATGAAATCCTATGGCCAAATCGAGCTGCAAAAATATCTTGGCTCTTACTTGCCGGTCGAAGAGATCGTCTATACGGGGAAGAGGATAATGATTCTTCTTCATCAGCTTATTAAGCTCCTTATAATCCATGCAAATTCTGAGAGAGCCATCTGCCTTAGTGGCAAAGATGAGCGGTGTGCCCCACTCAAAAATGCTCCTACGAATGTAGCCCATCTCCAAAAGCTCTCTAATCTACTTGCTCAACTCACGACATTCCTTAGGAGCTATATGCCTTACCGGTAAAGCAACCGGTTTGGAATTATCGACAAGATAAATCTTGAACTCGATCTCTATTTGAGGTGGAAGGCCAATAATCTCCTCGACCACATTTGGAAAGTCACTAACTACGGGTACCGAATTTAAAATATTGTGCGATAAGTCAAGAGAATAAAGGTAGCTTAACGTGACGGATCCTCTAGGATCATAAGATATCTCCAAAGTACGTCCACTACAAGTGCCCAACCTCACTACCCTCTTATCGCAATCAAGAATAGCACCATGCATGGATAGCCAATCCATACCAAGAATCAACCTGAACCCGAAAAAGCCAAATACAAAGGCACTATAGTCAAAATCAACCCCTAAAAGAAACAATTTCAAATCCTGACATAACATGGACAAATAGGCCAATCCTCCTATGGGATGTTATACTACTTCCAGGTTGGTCACTAAGCAAGCATTAAGACCAAGACCCTCTACAAGAGTACTAGACATAAAAGAGTGCGAAGCTCCAGAATCAAATAAGGTACGAATAGGAAAATCAGAGATAGTGAACACACCTTCGAGGATCACCTTCTTTCCCTTATCCACTACCGAACGAGTACTAGAGGAAGGAGTTGCCTCTAAAGAAAAAGCCTGAGCAGGCTGTGAAGGTTTCTGTGAATTGTCCTTGGGCTTCGACAGACAGTCCTTTTTCGTATGCCCCACTTGATCGCAAAGATAGCACCTCAATCTCGGTCGCTCTCCTGCCCCTCTACAATCCTTAGCAAGATGACTTAGTTTCCCATAATTATTTCACTTCAAGTCCCTCCTTGGAACTTTTCTTTTTCCACCTGACCCTCCTCCTCCACTCCTCTTTCCTTCCCATTGCTTCTTCCTGCCACATCTCCTTTCTTTTCAATATTAGAAAGTAAAGCCGTCTCTAACAATCCCTTAAAAGTGGCTCCTATCGAAATGCGGCTCACCGCCAAACTCTGCAGTGGCTGACACAAAACCTTAGCGAACTTCAGCGCCTTCTTGTGAGGAGTATTGATCAGGTTTAGTCCAAATCTAGCAAGCTCATTGAATTGATTAACATATTCCTTAACTATCACATCCCCTTGCTTGAGCTATATAAATTCCTCTAGCTGCACTCTATCTTCAGCCTGTGATAAGAATTTCCTCTCGTACCTAGCACAAAAATCAACCTAAGTCAAATTATCAGCCTCATCCTCCATAATCTCCCACCAAGAAAAAGCCTCTCCCTGCAACTACCATGAAGCCAACTGCCTATAAGCCAAGTCCTCCAATCTACAAGTCTAGATAATCGCTTAGAACTGCGGATCCAAGCTCTCGCCTCAGTATATGACTCGGTGCCAAGAAACGGCTTGCCTTTTAAGCTAGTGCAGTCCTTGCATAACTTAGGAAAATCGAGAATGCCTGGCGGATGGGCTGGAGTCCCTTTCGCCGGAGCAACATCCCAGTTGGCGGCTCTATTCGCGCAGTAGCCTGCAAATAACATCTTGACCAAGCAGGCATATTAAGGCCTGGAGCTTCAGGGATATCTTGTGGTATAGACATTTCTATCTATGGATATTAAAAAAGGGTAGTAGGTACTCCACAAATAGCTCAATAGATAGGGAGGAAGAGATATGAGGGACCCATTTCTGAAATTTGTTTTTTTCCAAAATGTATACATATACTTTTAAAAGTATTATTTGGAATATTCTTTAATAATTATTCAAAAACCTTTATATTTTTAAAATATTTTTAGGATTACCAAAACCTTAGCTCTGATGCCAACTATGACTCCCTACACCTCTAGAAACCCTAAAAATCGGACATGATTAGAAGCGGATGGTCAGGTGAAATAAAAATCCATAACATAAACAGAGATTAAGGCAATAACATAGAATGATTAAAATATTACAGTGGAAGAAAACTTTCACTAATTATAAATTAGTAGCAAAACAGCTTCATTAAGAACAACATTATCCCAAATTATTTCTTAAACCAAAAGTACCAAGTAGTCTCCAATAAAACATAAAACATAACAAAGCTCACAATATAGGTCCCCATATATAGAGTAAAGTACAGAAAAGGGAAACGAAGTACATGAAACTAAACCTGAAGATAACAACTGCTCCAATGACTCTCCAAGCTGCAAATAACTACATAATAGATCTTCCCTTCTGTGATTTAGGAAAAATAGGAAAAATAGGAATATGTCAGACATAATATCTAGTGAATGAGAATTAAAATGAAGCAGAAAGAATAAAAAAGTTTAATTACAGGTCTTCCCTAGATATCGCAGACGGTGAATAATATAGTGCAGTGAATCCTTCTTAGATACAGCTCCTAAGAAGCCAAAGTGTGTGGCCACTCTAGGGAAGTCAACCATGAAGTAATACTAAACGTCAATCGGCCTGTTGGACCTACTGTCCTTACCTATCCACATGCTACAGCGTGAAAGTCATGCTCTTCATCCGTGCACTGTGACTAAATGCCTCTTACATCTTACCAGCGCCGACTCAAACAACCTCGCAGGACTCCAAAGTTGCGCTCAGCCTCCGCCAAACTGGATCTTTATCCCCTTGTCTCCTCAATTAACAATGTAGACTTGCCCCTACCAAAGTGTCGGTCCTCCAAAAGAGCACCCGCAGTTGGGTCGGTTGTCTCCAACGATCTGCTTAAAGAAACCTATGTTGGAGCATACTTGTCCTATTTCATCCACATCGATCTGCCAAAAGAAGCCTACGGTTGTGGATGTTATCTATACTACGTACTGGCACCCTATGAAAGGTAACAAATATTCTTGCGAACGTACTTGCCCGCTCCTAGTACGTACAGCCAGTTATATTTCGGTCATAACTGCACGAAACACCTATCCAGACCTTTACAAGGTCTGCCTACTAAATTGCTTCTAGATTAATTAATTTTACTATTACAGTTTACATACTATTTATTTCCATTAATCTACTTTAGGCCATTTTTACATCTGATTTGATTATTTCATAATTGCCTTTTTTCTTACATAAATGGTATTTCAATTTCACATTCGTTCAGTCCGTATGGTTTGTTTGTAATTTTTATGCCATTTAGTTACAGATTTACACTAGCCTTTAGGGTCCATTTAATTTATATTTTTTCCACCCTAATTTACGTTCTCCTTTTAGAGATTTAATATGTATAAAAAATGTATCAAAGTGCAACAAACCATTTAATTACATTGAATTCCACTTTTATATTTTTAGGCCACATGTGAAACAAAAAATTATGTTAATTAGACTTTCCAATTTAGTTCCAAAACCATATTTAAAATTATTTGATTATATCAATCAAAACCACAATTTTATTCAAGTAACATATTTTGAATTTACTAAACTAACCTATTCTGCCAGTAGAAATTGAATAACAATTCTAATTCAATTTAACTAAGCCTATCTTATTTACGCCATGAAATGTGAATAACAATTTTTTTTTCAAAATTCAACTTAACCTGAATTAGAATTGAGAAGTAGAAGAGGAAGAGGGTATAATAATTTACATAAATTTCAATCTTATTTATGCCATAAAATGTGAATAGACAATTTATATGTCCCATATTTTAACTAAACATGGATTAGGTTTGTAAAGTGGATGATGAAGAAGAAGTTGCAATAATTTACATCTATTCTCAATTAATAACAGAAATTAATTCATATTAACGTGCCAGGAAAGAACAGAAATTGAACTATTTTATTTTTCTATTTCATATTAATTCTCACTCACCTGGCACTTGTGCTTGCATAAATTTGAGAAAAGCTTTTCTTTAATCTTTCTTCTTTTGATTCTTATAAATTTCCCAAATTGCTTGAATATACACAAATAATTTAATTTGGTAGAGATTTTTTTATCTAATAGAGAAAAGAAGGAAGAATAATACACACTAATTTTACTGTAGAATTATGATGACGATTGAATAAGAGATTAGATTTAGGTTAGATTGTTTATTTATAGATTATTTGAGTGAATATAATCCACTAGAATATTTTAGATCAAATCTAGTTCATTCATACACTTAATGGTTGTCCATTCTAGCCCATACACATCACTCAACAAATAAAAAATTTCCATTTTATCCTATTACATCACAGGAACGAATGAGAAGCCACCACATGTAAGAAACAATGTTGAAATACGTAGGAAAATCACTGGAAACGAACAGGCTAAAAAAACATTGCTCCTGATTTTAGACGACAATGGGACTTGATCCCTGGTCACTATGAAAGTCAACATGCGCCTTTACCACTGTACCAAATGCACTTTTAATTTCTTTTTATTTATATTTCCCATAAAATATTTGGATGTTACATGGAGATACTATTTTTAGGAGAGAGATTTGAATTGTATATGGATCATAAGTCTTTGAGGTTTTTATTCTCTTAAAAGAAGTTGAATATGAGACAACAGAAATGGCTAGAGTTTTTAGCAGCTTATGATTTTTGAATCTAGTATACCTCAGGGAAAGGAAATGAAATTGCTGATGCACTTAGCAAAAAATATCATAATGTGGCGTTAGATATGTTGGCCGAGTGGAAATATTTAGAAGCATTGACTACTTGTAGTGTGTAGTTAAGATTGATGGCTAGTTCTAGTTAGAAACTGCCATGTTATCTTGCTTGAATGTTCGATCGGAATTAATTGAAAGGATCGCTTCTAAGCAAAGAGATGATCTAGCGGTAGGTAAACGAATTAGAAGATTGGAAAATGGAAAAGAGATTGATGATTTGAAAGATTTTTATCTTGACTAAAATGGATGGTCAAGAAAAAAGGGATAATTATGTGTTCTTGGTATAGGAGGCCTTCGGAAGGAAGTTCCTAGGGAATGTCATTGCCATACTATCCATCATGGAGGAACTGGGATGAATCAGAACATGAAGAGACATTTCTTCTAGGAATGTATGAAAAGGGAGTTAGGCTTATGTGTAAAGCAATGTTTAAATTGCCAATAAGTGAAAGATGAGCATCAAAAGCCAAGTGGATTGCTTCAGCCATTAGATATACTGGTATGAAAATGGGATTCTATATCTATGGATTTCATTGATGAGTTGCCAAGGTCTAGTTGGGGAAATGAAAGTATTTGGGTCATGGTGAATAGGCTGACCAACAGTGCACATTTCATTCCCATCGAGTCAATAAGGATAGCCCCTGTTTTGACCGGATTATTTATGAAGCTTTGTATGGAAGGCCATGTAAATCACCAATATATTGGTTAGAGACCAGATATAGATTAGTTCTTAGTCCAAATATGGTAGGAGAAGCCATAGAAAATATTAAGTTAATCCAAGTAAGAATAAAAGAAGCTCGGTCTAGGTAGAAAATTTATGCAGACAAGAGACCGAAGGACTTGGAGTTCTCGGTTGGAGACCATTGTTTTTAAATATCACCGATGAAGGATGTAGTTTATTTCGAACGTCGGAGAAATTGGCACCGAGATATGTTGGACTGTTTGCTATAACAGATAGGATCGAAAAACTAGCTTATCAGATAGAGTTATGGAGCAGTTTGGCAAGAGTCTACGATGTTTTTCATGTCCCCCATCTTAGGAAGTTTGTTAGTGTTTCAAACTCTACTATCACTCTGACCAATTGGAAGACTTAGTGGCAAAACCGAACATGACTATCCAAAGATTTATGACCCACATGGGATGAAGACAAAAGGTTTATGGCTAATATTCCTTGCTCTAGTATAGTTGGAAGCCTTACGTATGCTATGGTATGCACAAGGTATGATTTAGCTCGAGCAATTTGTGTTGTTAAAAGATATATGTCTAACCGAGGCAAGATTCATTGGCAAGCAATAAAGTGGACTCTACAATATTTGTGAGGCACTCCTAATATTAGCTTATTGTTTGGACGTAGCGATATAACTCTAAGGGGTTATTGTGATTCTGATTATGCTAGGAGTAGAGATGGTAACAAAATCAATTTCGTGTTATTTTTATACACTTGGCTTAGGCCTTTTTTCCTTAGAGATCCAAGCTATAATCCATTATAACTTTATCAACTATAGTGATAATGCTTATTTCTGTTACGGAAGTGACCAAGGAAGGATTGTATTTATTGTAGATTTTGGAGGATTTATCAGGAATGCAGAAGACGGTGGTTGTTTTCAGATAGCTAGAGCACCAATCGTCCAGTTGAGAATCAAGCCTATAGTCACAAACAAAGAACATTATTGTTAGAAGTTTTTTTCCTCCTGCTTTAAGAAGAGAGAAATAAGATAAAGCTATCACAGACACACACAAAGGATAATCCAACTTATATGTTAATAAAGTCGGTTCCAAAGGATATGTTTGAGAATTTTTCAAACTTGATTAGTATGGTACAAGCGACCTAGCGCCATGGAGTGCTAACCCAACAAACCAGTTTTCTTGATTGATGGATATATTTATATCAAGATAGAGTGTTAATTTTTGTATGATTTAGGTCTATTACAACTATAAAAAAGGAGAAGATTTTAACTGACTACCGCAATCAATCAAATATGGGAAGCAAATAGGATAGATAATCAATTAATTTTCGAAGATATGCTAAATGATTTAATGAATCAATAAAATAAGGATATACGTGAAAACAAATACCAGTACGCTAAATTTGTTTTGAAATCAAATCAAGTAAATCTGGAAAGGTTTCATCCTTATCTCCAAGGTAGTCTTCATCCTTGCACATATATATATGTATGTATATACATATATACACATACATACATGCATACATACATATAAACATACATACATATATATATATATATATATATATGTATGAAGACATTTGTTAATCTTTTTAACACAAGACGACTTGTGAGTTCTCCACCATAATACTTCAATACGATCCCCATTTTTGTATATATTTTAGGATGGGTGAAATTTATTAAAAGATTTATACACTACTCATATTGTACTCACTCTTGACGTGAGTAAATAATAAAGGTTGTTTGGTCCGAGAACCTAGGCATAGCCAAACATCATTATATCGGTTTGTTCTTTCCTTTTCGTCTTTTATCTATAACTTCCGTTTTATTCTCTTTGTTGGATTGGAATTATTGAGATTGTCCTTAGACTAGATTATTGGGTGTTCTCCTTCTGTTGCCTAAAACTCCAATTTTTCACTTCATTACCAAAGTTGAATCTAAAAGTAAATAATCCTTATGATGCCAGCCAAATGGGTAAACTTCACAATAAATCTTTCAAATCTAAAGAAATGGTATCTACTTCTCATCTACTATAACTTCTTCATCTAGATCTTTTTGAACCTTCCGAAATACAATCAATTAACCATAATAAATATCTATCTATAGGAAA
This sequence comes from Allium cepa, assembly GCA_030765085.1. Taxonomy (NCBI): domain Eukaryota; kingdom Viridiplantae; phylum Streptophyta; class Magnoliopsida; order Asparagales; family Amaryllidaceae; genus Allium; species Allium cepa. The sequence goes on along the minus strand of CM060930.1, from coordinate 68,461,842 downwards.
TGATTTTTCAAGGTATACATTGATAATTTTCTTAAACATAAAAGAAAAATACTTGAAATGTTTAAAACCTTTGTTAAAAGAATTAAAAATCAAAAATCACTTAAAATTAAAAATATAAGAAGTGATTATGGTGGTGAATTCGAAAATGAAAATTTGAAAATTTTTATAATAAGAAAGATATAAGTCACAATTTCTCGTTTCTACAAACATCACAACAAAACGGAGTAATAAAGCATAAAATAGAAAAATTCAAGATTGTGTTAGAAAAATGTTAAATGATAGCGATTTATCTGAAACTTTTGGGCTGAAACGGTAGAAATAGCTAGTTACATTCTAAATAGAATTTTTGATCAAACCACTAATGAATAAAACCTATTTGAGTTATATTTCGATAAAAAGTCATAGAAAATTCTTTAGAAGTAAATATTTTATACTAAATACAAAAGATAATTTAGATAAATTCGATGCTAAAGTAGATAAAGGAATATTTGTTGGATATTCAAAATAAAGTAAGGCATACAAAATTTATAATACTATAACCAACTATTGAGGAAACTCTACATGGTTCTTTTGATGAAAATTTAAAGAAATAAGATAGAAAAAATACGGATGAAATATTGAAATAAACTAAAAACACACATAAATACTAACAATGAACCTAAAAATAATATGATAAAATGAAAATACGATACTTAGAACTCGTATCTTAAAAGACCACCCTAAAGAAATTATCTAATGAAATATAGAATCATTTGTACGAACAAGTAACCAATTAAATAGAATGAATAGTGTAGCATTTATATAAAAAGATGATTCCAAAAATCATAAGGAAGCATCTATTGATCATTCATAGATTCTTGCTATGCAAGATAATCGAATCGGTTTATAAGAGATGAAATTTGGGAATTTGTACCACGAACCAAAAAGATCGGTCAATTACTGGGGCTAAATGGGATTATAAAAATAAATTAAATGAAATCAAAGAGGTAGTAATGAATAAGTCTTGACTAGCAACTCAAGGATATAATTAAGAAAAAGAAAAAGATTTTGATGAAATTTTGCCTCCGTAGCACGTCGATAAGCTATACATATACTATTGGCTTTCACAAACTATAATTGTTATAAGTTATATTAAATGGATGTTAAACATGCATATTTATATAGTACAATAAAAGAATACGCGTACATTGACAAACCTCATTGTTTAAGGATGAAATTTTTTCCTAATCTTATCTACAAGTTAAAAAGAGCATTGTAAAGCTTAGAATAAGCACCTTGTGCTTGGTATGAAAAACTAGTATCTTATTTAATTCAGTCGGGATTTGAAATTGGTATAGTAGATACAACACTTTTTATAAAACTAATTAATAATTATATTCTATTAATATTGGTTTATATAGATGATATTGCTTTTGGTTCAACTAATGCACAACTAAACTTAGAATTTTCAAAAGCAATGACTAAAGTATTTTGAAATGGGTCATATCGTAAACTAACCCTCTTTTTAGGACATTAAATTGAATAATTGAGTAATGGAATATTTATTGGCTAGGAAAATATGCTAAAGAAACAATAAAGGGATTTCGATAATCAGATACAAGTAGGGAACCCACTCCAATGGCATTTAGGAGTAAATTTAAATAATGTAGAAATTTAAAGAAGTGGACCAAAAACTATATCGAGGAATGGTTGGTTCTTTAATCCACATCATTCAAGTAAATCTGATAAAATGCCTAGTTTATGTAACTATGTAAGATATTAATCAAACCCTAAGGAAGTTCATTTTAAAGCTATTAAAAATAATTCTAGTATATATAAATAATACTCTAGACTATGGACTATATTTCCCCAAGGGAAATATAATTTTACTTAATATCATATAGCGATGTAGATTATGCTGGATGCAAATTAGATCGAAAAAGCTCAAGTGGAACTTATCACATATTAGGACACTCACTTGTATCTCAGTTTAGTAAAAAGAAGAATTTGATATCTATCTATAACGAAAGCAAAATATATTTGTAGCTTTGGCATATGCACAAGTGTTATATATGCAACAAACTTCAAAAGATTTAGGATGAAAATTAATCAATCACACATATTCTATGATAATACAAGTGCAATAAGTATAAACGAAAATTAATCTAATCATGTTAGGACAAAACATATAGACATAAGACATTATTTTCTAGGAGATCATATAAATAAAGGAAATATAACCCTAGAATATATAAACACCAAAAATCAAATAATTGATATATAATAAAACCTCTTAATCAAAATACTCTTGCAAAATTGAGAAAGGGAATTAGGCATATGTTCATTTTTAGAAATATAGAGAAAAACACAAAAAATACTATAAATATTGATAGAGTTAGGGGTATGCCCTAGGGCCAATTCTGTAATTCATTATAAATTATTAACTCTATAGTGAAGTCTCGTTTGAACTAAAAGGTAATTTTCTTTCTATTATATACTTGATATAATGTGTTACATTAATTAATTAATTTAAGTATATTTTATAGTAAATCCATAAATGATACGTTTTTTGATAATAATTGCAACATGTTATTATCACAAGCAATTTATCGTAATATAATAAACTTATCATTTTATATATTTTCAATCAAGAGGTACCGAGACTGGATGTCAATATATTCATTGAGACTAGTGTACATAATTCTCTTCAAATGTTACGCGGTGTATTCTCGTGGTTGCCGGTGCACCAAGGGGTCACATACCGATAGTTATTGGATAACTACAGAATAACTCAATTAATAGTTTTATATTGGTTAATATATAAAGGTCAAAAGAAAATATTAATGAGACGTTATTACACAATTCTACCGACTTGAGAATAATGTCATGCTCTAATATGAGAACCACGCTTTGATAATAGTTAAATCATGGTACAACGTCCATCGAATAACTATAGTTGGGTCGAGTTGAAATATTAGAAGTGAAAACTATTCAATAGAGAATTCATCTCTTCGGTAATATAGGTTTAGCATCATGGTCAACTGATGTCAACTTAAAGTCAAAGTCTCTGGCCAAAACAGTTCAGTTAATTACTATTATTATTTAACCAAGTACTTTGTGTTTGGACTATAGAGTTGAATGTAGACGAAATTGAAATTTTGAACATTACTAAATTTCATAATTCCTAATGCGTTGGTGAAGAGAATCGGTGTAAATAATTGTCACTACAAGGTAATACTTAAAATAAGTATAATTGGATATTATCGAAGCTATTTGCAACATCCAACAAAATTGGTCGAAAATTATTAAAAGAAGTCAGCCAATTTAAAATAAATTTAAAATTGGAATTTGAACAAACATTAAATTTTGGCTATGGAATTTGCACTGCTGCGTTTGTGGTGACTTTTGGACTACTTTCAAACATAAAGTTTCATAATCGGAGTTCAAATGAAAATGTTATTGAAACACCCCCTATCCCTTAGTATTCCCAAAAAGGGTATACCAAAAGATGTGGTGCGTTATAGGTATAGCTAAAGCGTCACAGAGATTAAGATTCACAAGACAAATAAGTAAAACAACAGAAAACATTTAAATTAACTTACCATTCGGAATTAGACATCATCTCAAATTAAATCGTAAAACCATCACATGTCTCAAAATCTCTCATGTCTCATGAATAATCATCTCAGTCCCACATAATCATAGTACAAAAATAACAATAATAATCCCTCCCACAAGTGCCAATCCATCATAAGCCAAATGAAAATGATGAAAAGCAGGAGAACATACCCGAAATGGTAAAATTCCTGAAATGAATCTCCAAGCAACCTGAATCAACTATCCTCAAGTCTACTGGCCTATTGGGGGAAAAGGAAAGATAGAGGAGTGTGTCAGATAATAAGTCTGGTGATTGAAATTAATTACTAGCATTTCTAACAAAGATAAAGACAATAGACAAAGTAGTAGTTCTAGCATGAAAGGAAGGTACAGAAAAGATAAAACTTACATCACACTGTTTCAAATTTTGTTTGACTTTTTGCTTTGATTATTTGCGCTTGTCTTAAACTGCTATGATTAGGCTGAAACCCTAATCCTATCTCAGCTGCTAACTTGATCTGGCTGAAATCATAATCCTACCCATTGATCGGCCTTTCCTATCTCTATCATGCCACCGTAAACCAATCCTGTTGGTCCCACAGCAAAAGACAACACTTAGCGCTTAGGATGCAGTAGCGAATTATTCACCCTAATCGATATCGCACGCTCGGTCATCGCAAGTACACCCTAACTGTCGCCCTTATTTGGCCCTTTATTTACCCTAATCAGCATAAGCGTGTCCAGCTCCACCCATATGTGAGACCATTAGTCCTTGACCTGAAAAGGAAAGCTGTCGGCACCGGTCCTAACAGACAAATCTTCTAACCGTGCGCCCCTTATCCAAATCCCCAAACTTGAGCCACTATATATTGGCCACTTATTTACTCTAATCAGCATAAGCGTGACCATCCTCACCTACGTGTGAGACCATCAGTCCTAGACCTGAAAGGGAATGCTACTGGTATGGGCCCTACTGCTATATTTGCTTATTAACTTAATCGAAGATCTACGTTTTAAAATAAGCCCCTTCTGTTATTTCTTTCTTTCTTAATTATAACCTACATGTTATAATGGTTCTTGTAACTGTTACTCTTCCATTTTCTCTTTTTAGCTATAATCATTTGTTTTACTCATGCTTGTAAATAAATCAAATTTGCATATTTTAGTACATCTCCATTTTATTTCAGTATTTCTCATTTTACATCTGATTTCTGTAAATTTAATGTTTTTATATTTTAATCCATATTTGTGAATTATTCTATATTAAATATTTTATTCTCATAAAAAAGGATTAAACCTCTATAAAAAGAAACATACATTTACAGGCCAAAATCCAACTAAAACCAGATGTAAATAACTGCAAATAACTGTAAATAACTGAATAAAACAGCTGAATAAAAATAAACCGAAAAGAACTTCTGAAATTTACTTAAATCTTTAAATATACTTACATAGAAACTATCTCAAAATTGTAGAAAAACCATAAATATTGAGAATTTTATTATTTTAAATTGCTTACAAATTTAGAAAAATTACAAAACACTCACCTATGGTCTTTAGCTCTAATCCTAGATCTTCCTGGATCTACTTGTAGGGTGTAAAATATTTTTATAAGATTTTCTCTGAAGAAAATTTTCTATTTAGGGTCCAACCTCAGGCAATGAACCCAATCAGATTTATAGTCTTTGGCTCACACCTGGACAAAAAATCATCTAGGGAAGAATGCGGGCCGACCTAACCTATAGGCGGATCGACTTATGGGTCGACCCGACTCAGGTGCGAGTCGACCCATAATGGGGCTACCTTTTTTTGTTAATTACATATATAATTCTGATTTTCTTTGTTTCACTCGTAACTTCTCCATACTGACTCGGATTTCAACAAGTTATATATGAAAATTGCTCAGAAAATTACCATGGACACAATGGTGCAACTCTTGTAGCTCAATTCTGAAAATTTCTCAACCTTATTTTAATATCAACAAATTTGTTAATTAATTATTATTACTCTAATTTTTTGGGTTGTCATATTCTCCCTTCCTTAAAGTATTTCGCCCCCGAAATCTCCAAGGGCGGAAGAATGAAATAAATATTTTCATCCAAATTACACAACCACATATTCAACCGTCATACATTACATCCATGGTCCTTAAGCATTTTAATGCAATTTATGATATATGCAATAGTGTAGTGTTAATGTCCCTAACTAATTCAAAAGATTAGGCAGTCTATTGATTCAGTCGACCTCTTTTTTATGCGCTCATGTCTGTGCCATGTATCCAAATATATGCAAATTCCCTAATGACAACTTATAGTTCTATATGCATTCATCATCCCAATGCAATAATCATATGATAATCACCCATTCATAGCAACCATGAAATAAAAATGCAAGTGCACACAAATCCATATGCATATGCTTTAGTGACCTAGTTAGGCTCTATCTCTAAGAGGTAATAGTGCCTAGTGTGTGTATATGCGTTCATTAGCATCCACTAGAAAACACTTGAGTCCAACATACATAACATGTTCTAGTAACATGTTTACATTCAGTCCTACCATCCATAGGTTAAATCCTAAGATCTACCCTCCCAAAGGATACTAAAGAAAAGAACCTATTCAAAACTAAAAATGAAAATAGGAAATTAAAGACCTACCATCGAAGAGATGTGGATAAGAGATACGTATTTTCTTCTCAGCCTTCCACGTAGCATCCTCAATACATTCTTTCCACTGCACTGTAACCAAAGGGAATTCCTTATTCCTAAGCTTCTTGATATCATGTCCAACGATCATGGTAGGAATGAGACGAACCGATGCTTCTCTCTCTATTTCAACTTCCTCAAGTTGGCTAGGTTCCACTACCTCTACTGAATTGTGTAAGCACTTTCTTAAGTGCGAAACATGAAAAACATCATGAACTCCCATGAGCCTCTTCGGTAGCTTTATCTAATAGTCCATCTTCCCTACCCATTCCACAATGGGGAACGGTCCTACAAATTAGGGAGTAAGTTTCCCACTTGATCCTAACCTTACTGCCTTTCTTAGCAGACACACCTTAATGAAAATCAAATATCCTACCTTGAACTCAATATCCCTTGTCCGCTTATCTGTGTAGGATTTCTGTCTATTTTGGGCCGTCTTCATTCTTCTTCTAATCAAATCAACATTTTTCGAAGTCTCTCTAACCATGTCAGGACCAAGTAGCAATCTTTCTGTAGACTCCAACCAATACGAAGGCGACTTGCAAGGTCTTCCATAAAAGGGCTTCAAAAGGAGCCATCCCAATGCTAGCTTTAAGCGAATTCCACTAAAGGAAGGTGTGCTCCTCCCAAGTCCCTCCAAAATCAAGAATGCATATCCTTAACAAATCTTTAAAAACTCTATTAACTCTCTACGTTTGACCATCCGTTTGAGGGTGATAGGCTGTACTCAATCTAAGCTATGTCCCTAAAGCCTCTTGCAAGCTCCTCCAAAACTCACTAGTAAAGATAGGGTTTCTTTCGCTCACTATGCTAGAGTGAACTCCATGAAGTCGGACTATTTCACGAACGTATATGGATGCCAAATAAGGTGCTTTCCTCTTACTCTTGACAGAAATGAAGTGGGCGCTCTTAGTCAAATGATCTATAATCACCAAATACTAGAGTTCCCTTTCCTAGATCGGGGTAAACCATCTATGAAGTCCATCGAAACACTATCCCACTTCCATTCGGGTACACCTAATGGTTGAAGCAATCTACCAAGCTCTGTTGCTCTGCCTTAACCCTTTGGCACACAAGACACTTAGCCATAAACTCTGCCACATCCTTCCTCATTCCACTCCAATAAAACACTCTCTTCATATCCCTATACAAATTATCACTACCTGGATGAATAGTCATCCGAGAATGGTGTGCTTTTGCCAGAAATGCACTCATCAAATCACCAATGCGGGGGATACTAATTCTTCCATCTCTCCTTAGCCACCTTTACTATCAGTGGAATAGCGTTGGAGATGTCTAGAGACCTCTCCTCTACTAATCCTGTTCAAAATATCCACAAGCTCTGAATCTTTTCATTGCCTTGAGCCAATCTGATCTATGAGGGTAGGCTTAACCTCAAATGGTGCCAATAATCTAGGAGTAATGTCTGTAGAGGGCATAAAATCAAAGATGAAAATAAACTCTAGGCTTATCCACTCCATGAATATTGGGCTAAGGGTTGTTCTCTTCCTACATAACTCACCCGCAGCCACGTTTCCCTTGCCAAGTCTGTAAGCTATATCTCAAAGTCATATGATGCCAGAAACTTCATCCAATGCTGCCACCTCAAGTTTATACCATTTTGGAGAAAAGGTACTTCAATGATTTATGGTCAGTGAAAAGATCGAATCTCTCTCCTAGCAAGTAATGTTCCAAGACTTGAGCGTGAAAATAAAGTAGTCAGCTCCAAATCATGGGTGGGGTAGTTCTTCTCATGAGTTCTCAACTGTCTACTTCCATAGTATGCTACCCTTCCCTCCTGCATCAATACTGCCCCTAGGCCAGTCCCACATGCATTAGTGTATACTATAAATGGCTTAGCTCTGTCTGGTAAAAGTAACACTGGTGCATTAGTAAGGGCCCTATTTAGCATCATGAAGGCATCCTCACAGTCCACATCCCACACGAATGTTACATCTTGCTTAGTGAGGCGAGTCGATGGTGTAGAATTCTTAGCAAAATCTCTAATTAACTTCCTATAATAACCGGACAAACCTAGGAAGCTTCTAACTTTGGTAGCGTTCTTGGAGGCCTTCCAATCCTGTACCACTACTAGCTTAGTGGGATCCAAAGCTAGACCCTCTCTTGAGTCTATATGCCCTAAGAGACACACCTCCTTATGCCAAAAGTACGAGAATTTTTCTTTCAACTGATGAGCACGAAGTGTACGAAGAACCTCCTAGAGATAAATAGCATGCTTTTCCATACTCTTGGAAAACACTAGAATTTCATCCACAAACACTACAACGAACTTATTTAGGACATCTCAGAAAACAAGGCTCATCAGATCTACAAAATAGGCTAGGGAATTCGTCAGCCCAAACGGCATAACCAATCATTCAAAGAATCCATCGGGTGTCCTAAATGCTGTCTTATCAATGCTATCGTCAGCTACCCTTAGCTGATGAAATCTAGTGGCTAAGTCAAGCTGAGAAAATACTGAAGAGCCAACCTACTGATCGAAAAGATCATCTATCCTAGGAAGTGGGTAATTTTTCTTCTTCGTGTGCTTATTCAACTCTCTATAGTCTACACAAAATCAAAGGGAACCATCCGCCTTTGTAGTGAAGACGACTGTCATCCCCTACTCAAATATGCTCTGTCTAATGAAATCTTTCCCTAATAGCTCACCAATCTACTTACTTAGTTCCTTCCTCTTCTTAGGAGCCATAAGTCTCATCGGTAATGCCACTGGCTTGGCATTGTCATTCAGATAGATCCTAAAGTCGATCTCTCCCTTAGGGGTAGCCAGCTAACCTCCTCAAAAAAATACGGGAAATCTCTAACAACTGGTACTAAATTTTACTCTCCTAGTAATGACTGAAGGGAATAAAGGAAGCTCAATATGACTGACCCCTACAGGTCACAAGAAACCTCGAGAGTCCGTCCGCTACATGTCCCTAGCCTGACGACTCTCCTCTCGCGGTCCAATATCGCACCATAAGTGAATAACCAGTCCATCCCCAAAATCATCCAATATTCCAAAAATCCCGGTACATAGGTATCACAATCAAACTCTACGCCTAGTAAAAAAATTTTCAAACCCCTACAAATCATGAATAATTGTGTCGATCCTCCTATGAGGTTTGGAACAACTATAAGGTCTACAACTAGAGAAATATCTAAGTGCAAACAATCGACCAAGGAATTAGAAATGAAAGAATGCGATGCTTCGGAGTCGAAAAGAGTCAGAATAGGAAAATATAAAATAGAGATCAAACTTTCTACAGAGATGTTCCTACGTCAGTCCGGTCCACTACTAGAAGGTGCTGCATCCAAAGCATATACTTACGCCTAGGTGCGCCTGCTCTCTGCCCTGTCCTCTAAGGAGATGCTCTACTAAGGCGTCTAGGCTGGCCGCAGCTATAACACCTCTACTTCATCTTGTCCTTCTTGCAGGCCTTTGAGTAATGCCCAAACAATCCAAAATTATGACATTTATCACCTTTCTTGATCTGCCCCTTTCGAAGTCCTCCTCTTTCTTCTTGTCCTTATCCTTCTTATTCTTCCACTATTGCTTCTTAGAGTTCTCTGATCTAGGAACCCCCTTAACCTCTTCTTTCTTAGCAACATCTGATATGAGGGCCATTTCCACAAGTGACTCATACGTCGCTCTAATAGGTACATGTGTCGATGGCAGCCCTTGGAGAGGCTGGTTCAAACCCTTATCTAACATGGTGGCCTTCTTATGCGGTGTATTAAGAAGCTCCATCCTGAACCTCAATAACTCATTAAACTTATTTATATACTTTTCACTGAAAGACTCCCCTGCTTCAGACTAATGAACTTCTCCAACTGCAAGCTTTCCTCAGCTTGCGACAAGAACTTTCTCTCAAACCTTTCCCGAAATCCAACCCAACCAATGTCTCTACCTCCATCTCTACAATCTCCCACTAGTAATAAGCCTCTCCCTTCAGCTGTTAAGATGCAAGCTAAACTCTTTATCGGTCCTCCAATACTACGAACCCAAATATTCGCTCCGTATTTCTCAACCAAGTTTATGCCTCTATGAAATCCTCCATGCTAAAAAATGTTTAGCCTTTTAGATTGGAGAAGTCCTTGCATAGCATAGAAAAATTGGCTACTGTAGATGGATTAACGGGACCTCCACCTCTAGTGCCGTAGCTTGGAGGTACCTTACGAACCCAGCCAGGGACTGGGACACCCGATGGAAGATTTTGGGCGTCCACCATTCTATTCAAAGAAAAGAAAATTTAGGCTCGAATGAATTAAAAGAAGGTTGAACTGGATTTTTAGGGGATTTTTATAAAACTCTCTTATACTTAAAAACTATTTCTATAATAAGAGTTTCTTCTTGGAAAATACTTTTAGTTTGAAGATATGTTACCTTTGAAAAATACTTTACTTTTAAAACAAGTTTTTAGGAATCCTGTAACCTTAGGCTTTGATACAAAGTGAAATGGCCCATACCCTTTAGTATTCCCAGGGCATACCAAAGGATGTGATGCGTTATGGGTATAGCTAAAGCATCACAAAGATTAAGATTCACAAGACAAATAAGTAAAAGTAGTGTAAAAAATTTAAGTAATAACTTAAACTTCATCTTAAAATAAGTCATAAAAACATAACATGCATCAAAAACAAAAAATCTCTCATACCTCATGAAAATACATCTTAGTCCCAATAATCATAGTACAAAAATAACAATAATAATCCCTCTCACAAGTGCCAATCCATCATAAGCCAAATGAAAAAGATGAAAAGCAGAAGAGTACATCTGAAATGATAAAAATTTGAAAATGAGTCTCCAAGCAACCTAAATCAACTATCCTTAACTATGATGGCCTATTGGGGAAAAAGTAAAGATAGAGGAGTGGGTTAGATAATAAGGCTGGTGAGTGAAAGTAATTACTAGCATTGCTAAGCAGGTTAAAGATAATAGACTAAGCAATAGTTCTAGCTTGAAATAAAGGTACAGAAAAGATAAAACTTGCATAAAATACTATTTATGATTCTTTTTGACCGTTTTCTTTGATTGTTTGTACTTGTCTTAAACTGCTGTGATTACGCTGAAACCTTAGTCCTATCTCAACTGTTTACTTGATTAGGATGAAATCGTAATCCTACCTATTGAATGACCTTTCCTATCTCCATTATGCCATCGTGAACCAATCATGTTGGTCACACGGCAAAAGACACCTCTTAGCGCTTAGTACGCAGTAGCGAATTATTTACCTTAATCGATGTCGCATGCTCGATCATCGCCGTTACACACTAACTATCATCCCCTATTTGACCCTTTATTTACCCTAATCACCATAAGCATACCCAGCCTCACCCATATGTGAGACCACCAGTCCTCGACCAGAAAGGAAATGCTGCATGTAGTGGTACTAATAAATAAATCGTCTAACTTTGCGCCCCTTGCACAATCCCAAAGTTTGAGCTTTTATCTATTGGCCACTTATTTACCTAATCACCTTAAGCATGCCCAGCCTCACCCACTTGTGAGACTATCAGGCCTAGAACTGAAAGGGAATGTTGTCCGTATAAGCCACTACTGCTATATTTGCTTATCACCTTAATCCAAGGTCTATGTTTTAAAACCTTCAAATATTTCTTTCTTTCTAATTATAACCTACATGTTATAATGGTTATTGTAATTGTTACTCTTCTATTTTCTCTTTTTAGTTTTAACTACTTATTATAATCATGCTTGTAAATATCTCAAATTTGCCTACTATAGTCCATCTCCATTTTGTTTCAGTTTTTCTCATTTTACATCTGATTTCTGTAAATTTAATGTTTTTCTATTTTAATCTATATTTGCGAATTCTTCTCTTTTTAATTTTTTATTCACATAAAAAAGGATTAAATATCTATAAAAGGAAACTAATATTTACAGGCTAAATTCCAACTTAAAATAGGTGTAAATAACTTCAAGTAACTGAAAAAAATAGCTGAATAAAAATAGATTGAAAAGAATTTCTGAAATTTACTAAAAAACTGACTATAAATAAACTTATATAAAAACTATCTCAAAATTGTAGAAAAACTACAACTATTGAGAACCCTTTTATTTTAAATTGATTACAAATCTAAAATAATTACAAAACCCTCACCTGTGGTCTTTAGCTCTAATCCTAGGCCTTCCTAGATCCACTTCTAGGGCGTAAAATATTTTTATTAAAAAGATTTCCTCCCTAGAAAATTTTTCTATTCAGGGTTCAGCTTTAGGCAATGAACCCAACTGGGAGAAAATACGAATGAGAAAAATAAGTAGGCCTAGGGTTCAATTTATAGTGTCGCTTTGGGGTTTAAGGCCGCTACATTTGAAGATTTAATCTGGTGCAACCACGTCATAAGCTAACTAGAAACCATCGGATGCAGCTACAAACGCACAGGATGTCACAAAAAAAATCAAATTACTGTTTTCGGCTCGCATCTGGATGAAAAATCGTCCATGGAAGAGTGTGAATCGACCTGGCCTATAGTCGGGTCAATCTATGGGTCGACCCGACTCAAGCGCAGGTCGACCCACGACGGGTCTGCCTTTTTTGTTTAATTATATATATAATTCTGAATTTCTTCGCTTCTCTCTTAACTTCTGCATACTGACTCGGATTTTAACAAGTTATATACGAAAATTGTTCAGCATTTTACCACGGATCCAATGGTGCAACACCAGTGGCTCAATTGTGATAATTTACCAACCCTATTTGTTTATTCAATTAATGTTTTAATTAATTATTATTACCCTAATTTTTTAGGTTGTTACAGTTATTAACTTTTAAAGAATTAAAAATGAATATATTTAAAATTACAATAATGGAATATTAATGTTAATTTAGGTTACATTGATAGGTCGATAACATTATTGGGATAGGTCAACTCCTAGCGATCAACCGCCCTATACAAATGGTCGGCCGGTCGAGGATTGTCGGCTAGGTTAAGTGTTGGCCGAACGAATTGAGTTTTATTATATTATATCTAATGATCGAAGTTTTTTCCTGCATTTATAAGTATGCGTGCATCCTTTCGTTCTTTAGCCTGAAATCCTATCGTTTAACCAAAATTCTGCTTCTCCTCGAATCACTCCGTCTCTTCAAAAACCAAATAAAATCAAATTTTAAGATAAAATCAATGATTTAATAAGAAGATAAGTTAAATAAAATTGGAGATCAAATCAAACTAAAAGAAGGGATCAACAAATCAAGGACAATGTGACTCAAGTCGGAATAAGCTTATAAGAGGTGAGTGGGTTTATTACAAAAATATGATGGTCAATAAGTAATTAGATTTATTCATATCTTTATTTGATATGAGAATTATATAGTTTTAATTTGGGATTAAAGATTTCTTATTGAAGTATATTATTGAGTGGATTGTAATATATAGGGAAATTATTAAAAAGTCTACATTCCATGAGTTTAACCCCTACATTAGTTTAAATGGAGAAATCAATTTTGGATTGAATCAGAGATGTAATACGAATACACCGTTTTGCTCCACTTTGAATTGACTATTAGATTTCATATTATAGAGCTTTTTACTCCACTTTGAATTGACTCTGAGAATTTAATATGTATACCGCTATTTATTTCACTTTGAATTGATTCAGATATATAATATATAATTACGAAGTTGATAAATTGAAATCGTGTAAACAAGATAATAAATGTCATATGAAAATTATCAAAATTACATGTAGAATTATGGATTGAAATAAATATGAGAAATGTAGTCAAAAACTTGGAGATAGTCATTGTTAAAATTAACTAACAAAAAATTATAATTTACTGTAAATATAACACGATCGGTTGACGACTTACCATAATTGGTCGACAACAAGCGATCAACCACTATGCTTGCAGGTTGTCAACCGATTAAGTATTTTAGGCATAGGCTAAACCTCGGTCTATGACCTTGGGGTGTGTGTGTCTATATGTACATATACATATACATATACATATACATATACATATACATATACATATACATACACACAGACACAGATATATATATATATATATATATATATATTAGTTTATGATTTATATAACTGTAGGAAGTTAGTTATGGATCCTTGATTTTCGAAAACAATAGGAGTGAAGTAAGCATGTATGCAAGCAATTAGGCCTAGACACTATCTATTTAGCCAATTCAATATTTAATATGAGGCGGTTTGATGTGAGGATGTGATGTACACACGACACCAATAGTAGGTTTCTTGGTGTAACACTATTGGTGGATGCCTGGTGTGGTGCATAGTCCAGCACTAATGGGAGGTTCCTCAGTGCACAAAACATAGGATGTTACATTTTTGGTGGATGCTCGGTGCGATGCAATAGGTGGTGTTACCATTGAGTTATTGGACATGGAATCTTAAGTGGACCATAAGTCGTTTTGACGTGAGTCAGCATTGCAGGATCCTCTCAATGTGTAAATACAATATGTGTAGTCATTGTTCGGGAAATGCTGTCCCAAAGGTGATATTTTATGCGATCTTATGTTAGGAGTAGTCTTGGAAATTATTAATTCGATCTATTGTTGATCAGTTGTCTGATGCGTCAATGATTAGTTGCTCAATTTGTTGTTCGACCCTTAAGTTTAACCCTCCACTTATTGTTTCGATATAGGTACATTAGGAACCATATTCCTTAGGTTAATATGACCAACCCTAGTAAGTAATTCAAAACGCAAGTAGCACACCCTAGGTGACGTAGATTATAAGTGAAGTCAACTGCACGTAATCACCATGTATTAGTAATAAAATTCATTGAGCAGACTTTTATCTGACCCACTACTTTACTTTTCCCTCACATGGAGACCAAGGAAGCAGGTAATCGAACCAGATTTAGTATGTGGAGAAGCAAGCTTGGTGTTGGCATTGCATACTATTCCTCATTATTCTCCATGTAACTATCTATTGTATTTAGCATCCATCAGACTTTATACTACGACATTATACTATCATTTTAGAAACTCTAATTTTGGCTACATATATTTTATGTGACGACCCAAACTCGATGTTCGGTAAACAACATCAAATTCGCATCGCCGGAGCTTATAACAACAATTAGATGAATATAAAAACAGCGGAACCGAATCAATATCATAAATAACATCACTGTTACAACATCAACATAATATCCATACTGCAACAGAGTACATAATACATACACTACAACTCCAAATACAACATCATGATAATACAACAGTGATCATATATCCCAAAATTCTTAAATGAGAGAGATGATAACGAACTTCCAAAAGCTAAACACCTGTAATCTCCAAAAGCTCCTAAGATAGCTTCAAGATGAGAGCTCCAAAATACTGCTACTCCAAAATACAGAAACCTGCTACTAGGCTGCCCGTGTGGAAATAATAGGCACCCAGAGTTTAGGAAAGAAAACAATAAACTCCGGATCAGTCATGGGACTGGTATGAGTAAACAAAACAGTTGCACTTAAATAAAACAAGATTTATAAAAGAATTTTCGGTATGCTTTTAAAAATGGAACTACCATAAGACCTTCCGCCACACACACAATGCAAACGCAGAATTGGAGGAGATTTCTTCTTATGATAGTTAAATATGCTTGGTACGAGAAAAGAATTCTTTGATATTATTATTAGTTCATAGTGAGGAAAACATTTCCAAAGTAGAATATTAATCTTAGCCAGCATAGACATTTCGAACTATGCCTACTATAGCTACCATCTAAACAGTGGTGACCGCCATAAGTAAATGGCAGGTTCTACAACTAAAACCGTACAGGTTTTCGTATTGGAAATTGGATTTCCAACAAATGGTCAGGCCAAGGAACTTCCCATTGCCACATGAGAACGCCTCTGGAAGGACGTCCCCGAGAACCAAACCGGATCTCTGCCAACACAAGGCCGGGTTACCCCTAACTGGGTAACTACTGACATGAGTATGCCATCTCCCGGTTGCAACCAACCTTTTACCGAGGCCCCAGCAACAAATCAAAAAATCATATATATATATCTGCGATATCAACATAAGTTAAGTATCTGGGCTCCATACAATGATACCACTTCTATCCAGAAGGAAATGTACATACCCTAAGGGGTGCTACCCCCAATAACCTTGCTGCATCTTTCCTGTTTTGACCATTTCGGGGTGTGAGGTCCGACGAAGTCACGTCCACAAAAGCACGCTTTATATAAAAGCTGTGCTTTGGGTCAACAAATGATCATAGAAATGATCACCAAGATAGACGATCAAATAAATGATCCTATCACAAATGATCAACACAATGATCATTTCACAGCAACACTCAGCATGTCACATTACCAAATTGGGGATATATCGCTGATAACCTTCAACTATATAACCTCTGAGCTCGTACGTCTCAGAGAAGGGTGTTAAGCTAAGAGAATAAATTCTCCGCCACCAACAGAAATATATTTGAAAGAAATCGGCTTTATTTCTCAATTTGTAATGTCAGACATACTATCCATACAAGTCTGTTCCGGGCTCGAACAGAACCGAAGGCACTTCCAAAGAAGTCCTTGCAATCCGAAATATCCACAATCCTGATCGGATTCCCCATCACATATGGAGAACTCTATACCGGAGCAACTCGGTGCAGAGTCAATTGACAGATCATCCTATCGCTCTCGCAAATACCCGGTTTTCAACACCGGTCTTCAATTTCTATCCATAACGTCGAATCACATATTCGAAATGGGTTATACGACACAACGGTCCTTTCCCGGCTAATTCGAATAGTGGGTGTCAAATTTTAAAACGTGTGGATGTCATTCACAAATATTCACAGGTTCGATGTGGGTTTCGGATAACAAATGGAAATCCGATTCCCTGTCGCATCGAAGTTTAAATGTCGTTTTACGGACAACAGGGTTCTCATATCAATACAGAACAAATCATAATCACAGTGTAATAACATGGAAATTACATCATACAGAATCACAAACAGAACAGAAATATAAGTTAAAAGCAATAGTTAATTTATTTCAAATGTGGTTTAAATAAATTTACCCCACAATTATTTTAAAACAATGATAAGTATTTGAATAAATAATCTAAATCTTGATTAACTTGTTTTATTGTTTCGAAATTTGTTATTTAAATTAACCACAAATTTTGATTTGTCGATTTTTATTTATCTGAATAACAAATTCTAAATCTACAAATAAATTTTAAACACTCAATTGTTTATTAATCAATTTTAATTACAACTTGTAAATCATTTTTTTTTCAAAATCATTAACTTGCAAAACTTTTTCATCTTAATTATCATTTAACATTTTCTTTAAACCTTAAAAAAAAAATTCAATTTATGACTAACTATAGAGTTAAATCAAGTTTGCCTGAAATAAGTTCTTGCTTAAACTAAACAAGTATTAGCAACTTGCTGTAACTATATAAGGCCGAAAATACCCAGGCCTTACTCGAGTCAAACTCGAGCATGCCACCAATTTTCCCCGTAGTATTTTCTTCTTCTTCCCCGCGTCTGTTCCTACTCCTCTTTTTTTTCTTTTCTTAAGTTTAAAACCTGTAAACATCATTTTAAATACTCGAGCCTATGCGACGAGAAACTCGAGTAAACTCCAAAAAAACGCAGAGCCTACCCTGATCGTTCACAAATCCATCTTCTTCTCCTTCCTATTTATTTAGCTAAGCTAAACACTCACGCATGCATCATCACTGATACATGCACGTGCACGTGCACATCACCATGGCGGCGCTCTGGTGAACCTCGCGACTCTCAACAGGTCGAAAATCTCACATACGCTCGAATTCAAACCTCCATTCGAAGCCATCGGTTCGAATTCAAAAAGTAGCAACTTTGCTCGTCCCTGTAACTTAAACCCACCACGTGAAAATCGCCTCTCCGCTTCGCACCGTCCACCTGAAATGTCCATGCTTCCGGCCATAGCACGCTAGCCCGTTGCTCTTCCATTTCCCTCAATATCATGGAGCTCGATCAATTCATTTCGAAAAAATCACCATTTTTTTTCCGTACTGCAACTTCCAGTTTAAACCCTATTTTGGGTTCGAACGGCAACTTCACACACTCGAAATTTTATTTAATATTTTTCTTGTCATTATGGAAGTTCAAACTCGCTTCAATTAAAATTACAACATTTATCATTAACTCGATCCCTGGAGATTCAAAAAAACGATTTTGTGTTCATGCTCGAACTGCTCTGTATATACCCAACTAAAAATCTTCATTTCTGTTGTAAAAATCATGATTTGTAATAATAATTTAAGCTATTAACTTGGATTAGCTTTTTATAATACTTGAATTTATCCAATTTCTTCTTGATTACCTGTAACCAAAGTTACAGTAGTTATATTTCTTCAAATCATGTTGAAACAGTTTTAAAAAACTTGATTACAGATTCAACTGCTTGTTTGATTGAAGACTTTTATTACTTAACAATGTTTCAATGTAAATAAATTAAATTCTTTGAATAAATGATCAAGTGCTGTGATAAATACAGAGAAGATGAAATGCCGAGCATACAAAATCCTATTTATAAACTGAAGCATATACAAACAGCTTATAAATGAAGTTTAAACTGTTTAAATAAATTTAAGCTTTTAAGATTATTTTACTCACCTATTTGTTTTGAAACAGAAAGCACTTTGGTTTTTTGGAAGACTGCAGTTTAATTTTTTCTGGTTTCTTTTCTTCTTTCAGTAATTTGCCTTTCAACTTGTAATATATAAAGTGATGATCTTCTTTCCTTTTTAACTTCTATTTTTCTTTGCTAAAATTTGTTTGAACGAAATAAACTAAGACAATTGCCATGTATATAAAGAGGGTATGCAGGCTTATGTAGAGTACAGAGCATCATGGTGTTGTATAATTATTTTTACAGGCTTTGTACAACCCATACTTTTCTCCTTCCTCCCAAAGGTGGCTGAGGAGTAAATGCATTAAATGAAAGTATGTTCTTTGTAGAGGCTTGCATTTAATGAAAGTATGTAGTGAAATGCTTCTATCCTGTGTACTTGTAGAAATGTGCTGTCTTGTTTATTTTGCTAAATGTAAGAGTTTGTTTTATTTTATTTTATTTTCTTTTGCTTACATATTTTAGTTTACTGGTTTGTAGTTACTTTGCTAATTTCAGCATATTATGTTTTGTTTTAGTTTCTTAGACTTACCTGATTTGATTTATATAAGTATTATTTTGTTTGAATGTTTTACTCTCTTGCATTTTCTTTTATATGTACAGTTTATATGTTTTATATTTTAATAAGTGTTATCTTGTTTGATTTGATTATTATAAGTATATCTTATTCTTATCTTTATCTAAATGGTGGCTGTTTTGTCTTATTACTATTTTTGTTGCAAGACTAATTTACTTTTGTTTTACAAAATGAAAGTGTTTAATTTTAATTAACTTAGTTCTTATTTCTTCATAAAAATTTGTTATCTTAGTTTATTTGTTTATATGTTTAATTATTATTATGTTATTTAAATTTTACAATTTCATCATATCTTACCTTAACAATTTGATTCCTATTAAAAGCTCATCTATCACAATTTATTATTTTACTTTGTTAAAAAGAAAAGTGGTTTTAGTTATTAATATTAAATGACTATGTGATTTTATTACAATATTTGTTTTAATTCTATTAAAAGTTTTAACTAAAAACACCAAATTTTGTTCATATTTTATTTCTTTATAACTTTTCAATTTTTATTTCAAAAAGTTCAAATATATTACTAAAATTTAAATTCATAAATTTCGGGATGTTACATTTTAAGACTATGTTTCTATGATTATTTTCTAAGATGATTATTTTTTGTATTTATATGTTATTGTCTTCTGCTTTGAGATCTAAAAGTGTAAACTTTCTTTGATGTTGTCTCTGTAACTGTATCATGTAATGTTTTAAAAACTGATAGCTTGTACTTCTTGGCATGACGCAAGTTCAAAAGTCACTTTAGGATTTTGGTCAGTGTGTCCATAAGAGTGGGTTTTCATACTATTTAAGTGAAATTTTTTTCCATAAGGTCGCACCACTTGCTAGCTGACATGTGGACGTTAATATTCGAATTGATTTATATTAATGGCCGACCGAATTAACACCTAAGAGTCACAGAATCGAAAACTAAATATTCTGACTACCACATGATCCAATAAATTATGATTATTATAAATTAATTAAATAATTAATATGTATGAGATATTAATTACGAAATTTTATTTCAATTGTGTTGAAAATGGTGCTTATATAAAAGTTTATACACATGTAATGAAATATGATATCGATGTATGTTTAAATCAGACTTAAATGTATTTTATTTTGTTCGGGCTTGAAATGGTTTGGAGGTCCATATTAGGGGAGAAAATGGCCAGCCATAGGTATAAGAATATGAAGCTTGAACTTGATTCGGAAGGAGTTTTAATTGGAAGAGATATTTATGGATTTGGATCCACTTTTAGCTCCTCTCTTTCTCCACTATTTATAACTGCCTTAACCCTTCATTTGAACTCTCTCTTTCACAGTTAACACTCTCTTTTCTAGTAGCATATTTTCCCTAGCCTGTTTCATTAAAGAAGCATCAATTTTTTTAATAAAATTAGGATAATGGTGTGTAGTACATTTAGTCTGTTAGCTCTCTTTGGAAAGATTTGACTTCAAATTCAAATGGAGTTAATTGATTCAACGCTCAAGCTATCATTTAAGGCTATAGTTGAGGCATTAACATGATTTACGTAGTTATATATTTATTTTATCATGATACCATATTCCATTAGATTAGTTATTTATCACGAATCCATATATCGATATGCCGTTAGTCTAGAATTTCTATTCTTACAATTATGTTAAAAAAAGGATTTACTATATAAGTACATACATATGCTTATGTATAAGTGTGTGTGTGTATATCTATATGTATGTATATGTTCATATATGTGTATATGTACATATAATATATATAAAATACGTCTGTAACTTGGTTACTTACATGTTTATTTGCCCGAGATTGTGTATTATCCTCATTGTGTTTTTAACTCTAAAAGCAATACAAGGATATCAATATTGATCCATATCCAATCACATATAAATGTTATATGGTGATCGGTTGCAACTCATAATGTATGAAACCTCAACGAAATTAGTTCAT
Organism: Allium cepa; assembly: GCA_030765085.1. Taxonomy (NCBI): domain Eukaryota; kingdom Viridiplantae; phylum Streptophyta; class Magnoliopsida; order Asparagales; family Amaryllidaceae; genus Allium; species Allium cepa. The sequence goes on along the minus strand of CM060930.1, from coordinate 68,440,420 downwards.
TCGAAATAAGTAATTAAACTAAAATGAGAGACCATGTATTCAATTTGGTTAATTATAATAAAGATCTTGTTATGTTAAATGTAAAACTCTATCAAGAGCTACAAGATAGATCTAAGAGTTCGATAATTGAAATATCAATTTGATTAGTTTATGTAAAGTGCAATTCAATTTATATCCTTAATTGTTTAAGAAGAACAAATTTTGTAAAGAGTTCTCTACAATATCTTAGTAAAGATTTCTTTTTGAATAGCTTAACAATTCAAAATGGAAAATGCTTGTACAAAAGTGGATGTGACTTAAGGCACAATTGGGATAAATAGAATGTATGGTCAATTCTGCTTCATTAAAAGGCATTGGAAATGAAAATTATAAAATATTAATAGATTTTAATATGGAATTATAAATGTGATTTCTATCACAAATGTATTTTCATATAAAAATAGTTTTCTCTTTTAGTTCAAGTCATTTGATCTAAAAACCCACGGTTGTAAACTAGTTATAGTTGATGGAATAATAAAGATATATTAAGTGGTCTAATAGAGATCTATATTTCATAAACTATTATAGTAACGGTGGAAGTATTAGGTGCATGTCATATAGCACTTATTAGTTGCATCAAGTTACAAAAATTATTTTCGTAAAATATGCCAAATGTTATTTATGAAATAATAACTGTTTTCAATGTTGATTGAAAAACAAACAGTTTTATTTCAATATGCAAATTATGAATATTTGTTATAAAACAAAACTATACTAGTGGTATTTGTTGTCATCACAAATGTGATGCATTGTAAAATATAGATGTATCTAAACTTATTTGCAATTATCTTGGAATTAAATAATAAGCCATAGTTCCAAAAAATAATTCTTTTATTATATTATTATGAATCTTATAGTACTTGCGAATTATATCTCGAACAATTAAAGGTGAAGCACCCACTCAGTGGGAGCAACTTAAGATTTTTAAACTTTTCGAATTGGTACATATAGACGTATGCAATTGTATGTATTATAATACCAAAACGGTCCTTATACTTCATTCAATTCAACCGATGAATTATCACAGACATGAATATGTGTATTTGATACACATGTATTATGTCTATGTTAAGTTCACAAAATATAAAACAAAAGAAGTAAAAACATGAAAAATAAAATAAAATGATTTGATTTGATTGAATAGGTGAGTATATTTGAAAGAGTTCTAAACGTACCTAAAAACGAATAAAGATTCAATCCCAAAAGTCAATCCTTTCCATAATACATAATGATGTATCGATAAGGAGTAATCAAATTTATTGAACAAAGGACAGTTGATGATGAGAGAAGTTGAGTTATCTCCTTTCTATAAGGTTATGTATGCAGTAGTATAAAGGTTAAAATTGTTTGACACTGGCCAGCAGCGAAGCAAATGGGTAAATTTTGATATTTTTACTCCATTCGGATTTATATTGGGCCTATGTAGTATAAATTCATTTAGATTTTTTCTAAATTTCTTTTGAATAAAATCGATATTTTATCTAACTTTGTAAGTAATGTGTGTGTGCATCATATCATATACACATGTGGGTGTACATGCGCATGCAATGGGATAATACATACATTGTTTGACATGCCCGTATATAGTGTTGGGATTTATACGTCAACAGACATGTTAGCCGCTCTTTTATACAAGTATATTATCTAAATGTATATATATTTGCATCAAAGCATTATATAAATGTCAATAAATATTTAATATAAAATAAAAGTATGAGGGTAGGATTTGATTCCAAAGGGGTTTGAACTAGTAGAGATATTTACTGATCCGGATCCACGTTTATCTCCTCTCTATCTCTACTATATAAGTTATCTTAAGCCCTCGTTTGAGCTCTTTCTTTCTTGATCTCACCTCTCTCATTTTTGATCACATATTTCCCCTTGGCTTATTCATTGATTCAAGCATAAAAAAATTCAATTTTAATAGGGCTAATAATGTGCAGTACTTTCAATCTAGTAGCTCTCTCTCAAACGATTTGAATTCAAATTCAAACGGGGTTAATCGACTCAACATTCAAGGTGCCATTTAAGGTCACAGTAGAGGTTATATGCTTATTTACATATATTTATAATTTATTTTATCTTGTTTTCATATGCAATTGGATTAGTTATTTATCACAAATACATATATTGATATGTTTCTGCCTAGAATTTGTATTTGTACAAATATGCAAATATACACACACACACATAATTCAAGGCCTAAAATCAAAAAATGTTTTTTTTTCAAATTCGAAATAATTACAAAGGTTTTTAAATGAAATAATGCTTTTAAAACTATATAACTATACACAAGTATTCGTAAATAATTTTATTATATTTAAACATACAATTTTTGAAAATATAAAAAAATTGTACATACATATTTGTATCGATACATCCGAAGGTATAAATATTTTTAACAGTAAAAAAATGTACCAAATGTTTTTAATTAGAAATCTTTATATGTATAATTAAATAAATGTATATACCTTTAAACATTATAAATTATTTATTTAAAAAATAGATAGAGAGAAGTTTCCATATGGAATTTTAAAAAAACATTTATATACATTAAAATATGAATACACTACAACCATTTGGGGTTTTAATCGCATTTCGAAACGCTACAAGCTTTAATAGCGTTTTTATAAACGCTACATATCAATATGTTGGTATAAGTTAGGAACTTACAATAGCAAGATAAAAACGCTGTCAATAAGGACTTTTAATAGCTCAAACCCTTTAATAGCGTTTTTATACACCTATATATCAACATCCTATCATAAATGAAGCACTTACAACAGCAAGATCAAAATGCTATATAGCATTTTATATATGTTATTAAAAATTCACAATGGAAATGTTGAAAAAGCTATTATAGGTACTATAATTACAATAGCAAATCAAAAACGTTGTAGTTGAGATTTTATACCATTTTGTGATTGTCATCTAATACTTTAACAGGCATTTTTATATTAAATTTTTTCCTGTATTTTTATCCAGATTTGCATATTGTGACAATTTCAATTGCAATCTAACGTAGAAGAATTATCTACTTAAAATGCTGCATTACAAAAATTCAAACAGTTATGGTGATACAATCTCCATCTACTGCATGACTATCATCATCAACCCAGTAGGATATTTATCGCGATAACTAGATAGACTAATTCTAAGATACAATTAGGGTCGGTCTTAAGAGTTTTGCAAAACCAAGGACCATACAAATAAATTTCCTATATCATGCATTTTTAATAGCTATAGCTGAAAGCATATACCTGTAGGCAGCATCTGCAATAGCGAATGGATGGCGGCTCAACTCCTCAATAGCTACTCCTTTGTATTTTTGCATCATATGTATATCATGGAGGTGAAGCGATCTTTGAATAGAGTTGACAAGAACTACTATATTTCCAGTATATGTCTAGCATTTTACACAAAAAGCTAATCAATTATTATGTAACTAGAATATAATAAAATTCGAGCCAGGGAAGTTTTCGTAAATTAAAAGTCACCTATATTTCATTCATATCAATATACAAGTCAATCGATCTTTATTTTACACTATGTTCGCAAACATTGCTTCTAGTGTTATAATAATTTCCTTTTGCCCAAATAGTTGATCTAGTCCAAAAACTTAGTGGACTTCTTTCTAGGCCAAACCTGCTATGGAAATAAGATTTATGATTTCAACAGATTTATGATGCCAGAATTGAAGGTTTCTGAAACATTATTAAATATGTAGAATGATGATGCCTTCAACAATTCATTCTTCTGTTGTTAGCCCCCCACCACCATTTTTAGCAATTGTTCTCTTCCAGAACCAATGTTGAGTTGTCAAAAAAAGATAAAATAATGTTTATACACATATGTTTCTTACAACTAACATAATAATAAATATGCAGATCAATTAACTTGGGCAAGGTATTCATGCTATACAAATCAATGATGTATAGAAACTAACACGTGAGTTTTTTCAGTCAACTTGGGGATAAAATTCAAATAATTTTTCCATTATAAATTGGTACACATGAGAAGAGGCCAAATATAGAAACCAAATCTTCTAAAAACATTGAGTAGGGTAGATATGGTTGTTATATATGGAGGTGCTTAGTCATTATAATGATAATTATATTTTTTAAAGAGAACTCTAAACCCTATTGGGTTTGGTTTCCTAATATTTAACCCTTAGGACCCTATTGAAGGAAGTGGGTAGCAATATTATGCTTTATTTTTTGCGGGTACCACTTAAAAAGTGAGGAAAATGAATATTGGACAGCGGCTGCTCTAAACACGACTTGCAATAAAGATATGCTAACAACATTATCTACTCGAATGAAGGATCAGTCGCAATTGGAGATAACTCCAAAGGCTATATCATCGGCAAAGACGATGTCGGCAGCAACAATACCTCTAATTTATCTCTCATAACTGAATTTTATTAGTTAAAAATTTAAAACATAATTTACTAAGTATAAGTCAATTATGCGGTAAAGATTTTAATATATCGTTTTTGGAAAATAAATGCAATATTACTAATAAAAATCAAGAGTTAATCTTTGTAGGTATATGAGATAGAAATATTTATATGTTAAATATGAATATAAATAATAACTCTAATATATATCTGGTAGCGAAAGAAAATGATTCTTGGTTATGGCATAAACGATTTTGTCATATAAATATTAAAACTATGAATAAATTAGCCAAAATTAAACTAGTAAACAGTTTACCCGATTTAAAATTCAAAATTGACAACATCTTTGATGCATGTCAATTAGGAAGACTACCAATAACAACAAATGGACCTACAATGTGAATTATATTTTGAGCAGAAAGTGGCGGCAAGACGCTTAAATTTTTTGGAACAAATTGCAGTCAAATTTTGTAACTCTAAACCGATAAACACATACGAACCATTACCAAAGCCGTGTTCATCGCTTGACCCATCAGCTGGATATCGATATCCGTGGGATCCTTCTCCATGATACTCTCCTCGAACTCCAAACTCATGGGACCGCAAATTCAATCAATCACCAACGAATACATCATCAAAGAAGGATGATATGGTGAAATCTAAGACTCTAAAGAAATCACCTTCAAAATAAATCATTTTCTTTGATGATCACTTTGTTATTGAAAGTTTATTATTAATGCATATCTTCATGTAATCATCAATGTATATATAAATAAAATTTTAAATTGGTATTATATTTTGTAAAATTATTTTTATATTATGTTATGAAATCATCTTATAAAATACACTCAATTACATGACAATATAAAGCAAGCAAAAGTCACTGACAGAAGTCAGTCGACTGGACCAAAATGTCCGGTCGACTGAACTCATTTCCAGAGGAAACAGTGTGACGACCCCGAATTCAGCGCTCGAAATCGACATCCATACTTCACCCCTATCCAAATGTTGTAGATTCAAACGTTGAAATCTGATTAGCCGGAGCTTACACCAACATTAGGTAATAACAACACAACAGAAACAGAAGAATAATTTTATTGATACGCAACATTTGATACAACAATGATACAAACAACATGATCAACATAATCAGAGATAGATATAATAGCGGAAATAATAAGACAGCAACAACAGCGGAAAAAGACATCTCTAATGCCAAACTCTAATGTTCTAAGCTCGAAGCGAGAACCCCCATCAAGTTGTAATGAAACACAATGCGATCTCCAAACCGGATACTTCAAAGATTGCCGAAAGCTACACCTACTAGCCAACTATCAGATAACCTGACTCTAGGTTTCCCTTGTGGAAAATTGTGGGCACCTAGAGTTTAGAAAGGGAACAATAAACTCCAGGTCAGTCATGGGACTGGTGTGAGCAAACAAAAACATTTTATTTTAAAGCAAAAAGAAACAACAAAAGACGCAAAAAGAAATCCGCAATGCTTTTTGGAACTCTGCCAACACAAGTCCTGGTTACCTCTGTAACTAGATAACTACTGATACGCGTATGCCATCCCACGGTCGTCACCAACCTTTATCCCGAGATTCACCAACAATTGCAACAACCACATAAGTTAAATATCTGGCCTCCATAACATGATACCATTTTTTATCCAGAATGAAATGCACATACCCCAAAGGGCACGACCCTTATAACCTTGCTGCACCCTTCCTGTTTCGACCATTTCCGGGGAGTGAGGTTCGACGAAGTCTCGTCCACAAAGCTATGCTTTTCACAAAAGTCATGCTTCGATTAACAAATGATCAGCAACACTTAGTATACCACATTACCAAATTGGGAATATATCACTAGTAACCATCAACCACATAACCTCTAAGCTTGTACGTCTCAGAGAAGGGTGTTAAGCTAAGAGAACAAATTCTTCGCCACCAAACAGAAAAGTATTTGATAGAAACCAGCTTTACATCTCAAAGTGTAACGTCAGACATACGTCCGCACAAGTCCATCCTAGGTCTGAATGGAACCGAAGGCACTTCAAAGAAGCCCTTGTAAATCCGGATTTTCATAACCCCGACTAGACTCTCTATCACATATGGAGACCTTTATACCGGCGTGACTCAGTGCAGAGAAATTCGACCGGCATCCTTCCATTTTCGAAAATACCCGATCTTCACCACCATCTTCAAATGCTATCCATTTCGTCGTATCATTATTCGGAATGGGTTTTGTGACATAAAGTCCTCTCTCGGCTAAACTGAATAATGAGCGCTAATTTTTAAAAAGCATACATATTGGAATCTTAGTTAAATCACAACTTATTTTCCAAAACCTTTCTTTTTTGATTGGTTTAAACAAATTTCCATTTTTAATCTTTTAAACAAAAGATTCACATTTCAGATCCACTTCAATTTAAAACAAGTTTCACCGATCTTTCACAATGATTCATTCATAGCTTTCAAAACTATTTCCATTTCAAATTTTATTTACCCACAACTTGAAATCCTTTCAACAAAAACTGGAAACCCTTTTTTTATATGAAAGTAATTGTCATTTGAAAACAAAGGTTTTTTGTTTCGAGAAAATCCGATTAAATTTGCTCTCAAGTTGTAGCCTTTCAAAGTTTAATATAAATTCCTAAAATAATTCATTTAATAATGGTTCAGAATCAATATATATATATATTTATTTATTTATATATATATATATATTTATATATATATATATATGTTGTATAACTTGTATAGACCTTTCAAACCATAATTTCCAAATAACTTGAAAATTTCCATTTCAAAAGCTTTTCATATTCAACCCAATTCCAATTCCAAACCATTTTGGATTCAAAATTTAATCTTTAAATTTCTCATCATTGAAAATAATATTAAATTTAAAATACCCGTGACTTAACAAATTTCCCATGAAATCCATATGTGTGTGTGTGTTGAGTGTAGTCCAGGGGTTTTTGCACACAACAATACAATATCACAATCATCATCAATTCAAGTACAACAATATCAATAAGTTGTATAATCATATAACGCTTATCTTCATTCATAGATTCACAAATAAATATGTTTATTCATCACATATAAATAAATCATAGTTCACAGCTAGATTCAAAACAATTCACATCACAAAACAATACATATCATAAATATCAACTAATTCAAAGCATTCAATAGAATCCGGTCATCCATAAGTAAGATCAATTAATCACCTGATTATAATTAATTTAAACCAAATTAATTACTTATGGATAAATTACTAATCTTGGTTAATTAACACTAATTAATTACAATCCATTGGATATTATTTTAATTAATGAAATTAATTTAACAACCTAAATTACCTATCTTAATTATTTATCCTTATTTAATTAATCATCTCTTAATTAATCTCATAAATTAATTAACCTTAAGTTAATTACGAAATTAATTAATCAACCCTTAATTAGTTACATTAATTAATCATCCTCTAATTAATTAATTAACCTTTAATTATTAAGTAGTTAACCCTTAATTATTAATTAATCTTTAATTAATTAACCTTTAATTACAAATTATCTTTTAATTACTAGCATTAAGTAATTAACCTTTAATCACTTGATTAATCAACATTTAATCGTTAATTGATTATCTTTAATTACTTTTATTAAGTAATTATTTTTAAGTAATTAATTACCCTTAATTACTTACATTAATTAATCTTAATTAATTAATTAATCTTTAATTAATCACATAAATTAATTAATTCTTAATTAATTAATTATCCTTAATTATTTATATTCGTTAATCAACCTTTAATTTAATTACCTTAAGTAATTATCCTTTTAATTACTTGATTAATTAACCTTTAATCATTACTCAATTATCCTTTAATTAATTACATTAATTAATTAACCATTAATTAATTAAGTAATTATCACCGTCTTTTAAGTTTCATTAAGAAATTACTCAAGACCTTAATTAATTTAAAAGATAAAATATTTATCTTTATTCACCAATTAATTTCATTCAACTTTATTTGATAAACCTTTGAAACAAATCTTTATAACATACAAATCAACTTAAAACCCTTTAAGTTACTTAATGCTATTACATTACATCGTTTAAACTTATTTAAATAAACTTTTATAAATAAGTTTAAAATAATAGGTATATTATAAAATACCTAAAATTAAATAAATTTAAAATAATTTATTTTAAACCTTTAAGAAATTCCAAAACCAAAATAAAATATTTATTATTTTAAAAGAATAAAACAAGAAAATGTTTAAACTTAATGTAATGAAAACTTATTTAATTTTAAATTCCAAAACTGATATACATCTGAGCCCAAGACCACTTCGGGTTTTCACCCGAGCCAGATTTCAAAATCCCCTAGCAACCCTTCGAGTTACCTTCTTTTTTTATTTTAAAATTTTAAGCTTGTTAAAACTCACGCGTACTCACCCGTATGCACACTCAAGCTCCAACATCTTTTCCCGAAAACAAAACTCGAGCAACATGTTTCTTCCCCAATCTTATGATCAACATACATGCAATTGAAATCGTGTACGTGCACCAGCATTCGACACTGCTCCAATCAACTTCACCGACATCAACATGTCACTGGCAACTCGTACGAAAGTCCTAACCACCCAGGTCCCTGAACTAATGTCGAACTCGAAATCGAGCTACCAATCATCTATCTGGAACGCAACACCCGATAAAAAACGCCTCGCTACGATGCCACATATTGCCAGAACCCACGCCGATCCACCAGAACCTCCGATTGAGTACCCTACTTCTGTTCCCCTACGTCTGATTGACCTCGATGCATTGACATTGATGAACCAGTCTCGAATCTCTCATTGAACAAAACCTGCCACTAAACCCTAAATCAACGCCGTTCAATCACTCGGAGGATCGAGAAATGCTTCGAGCATTATTCTCGAGTTCGTCACTTTCTAAACTACCCCGGACATCAAACACGACCCACGAATCTTCATCGTTCGTCGGAAATCGACGATAACACATTTTATGTTCAACCCGAGAGTTCCCATCAATTATAAGCTTAAAATCATGAAATAATTATCTAAATTCATGATTTCGTATTACGAATATGTTTGTAAAGTCCAAACATGAAATCAAGATTTTTGATTTTTGATTTAAATTTGGTTATCACTGTTATTTCTCATTCTTGAAATAAATACACAACATAAAAACTTGAAATTATTTTTAACAATGATGTTATGTTGTTTCAATCATTTACCCTTCAGTAATCATAGTTTTAATTTGTATAAATAGGAAGATATTAATTTTTTTAAAGATTTGCCTGTAATTTCAAACAGAGGAATGTGTATATATACAGATATCAATACATTGCTCAGATATATACATGCATCCACATATATTCATACATGCAAAACATCATTCACTACTTTACTTCAAGTATAAATCACAATCATCAAAATATATGAATAGATTTAGATTTAGTTTGATCACCTAGAATTGAAGAACAGAGCTTGGAAACTTGAAACTGGTAGTGTTTTGAAACTTGAATTTAATTTGTCACTTGATTTGATTCACTTGAGTTTGAATTGAATCTGATCCTTGTTGAGCTTGCACTGGATCAAGTTAAGGACTTGATGTTGTTGTGATTTGATTTTAATTTATCGGGTTTTCAGTTTTTTATTTTTATTTTGAGAAGATGAAAGAAGATTTGATAAAATATACATTAGCCTGGTTTCTCACCAATGTATGTTTTTATATAGTTAAATTTTAAAAGAAAATTTTGTTTGCCACTTGTAATTTTTCAAGTTATACTATGCTTCCACTTGTTTATGCATGAAATAATTCTTCTACACTTGTTAAAAACAATTAAATTTATGTTTAAACCCTTTACTTGTTAATTTATTAATTACTTATATTTTCGTAAATTTATGTATTATGTTTTCTTAAATAATTATATATTCTTATATATATATATACACAAATTTAGTTCATGTGTATTAAAGAAAGAATATTAAATCTTATTTCCATTTTAAACTCAAGTTACCATTCCTTTAAATAAATAAATATCTATCTCAAATGTTTTTGAAAATATATGATTAACTTTGAATAAGACTCTCTTTCTGATTTTGCATTATGGGGAGGCTGGTAGCAAAGTAGCTTCTGAGCCTGTAAAAGATGTTTCAGATGCTTTAAAGTCTGTCTTCTTAGAGAATAATTTTTGCTCCTTCCCTAACTCTGCTTCCTCGAAGAAAGGAAAGCGTAAGCAGTCTATAGCCTCTAGCGGTTCAGTTCGTCGAAGTGCTAGAATCTGCAACGGTTAGCCTTCTCCTTTAGGTGAGTTACCTGGATCGAGCGCCATGAGTGGTACTACGTATCCAGGCTCAGGTACGGGCTCTACTTGGGTAGCACGTTTTCTACTTATGCTTTAGGTAGTCTTTCTTCTACTTAGTTTAGTCAGATAGATCGAGACACATCTTTTATTGAAATGACCCTGACTCGGCCTTCGAAAATCAGCACCCGTACTTCACTTGTACTTGAATGTCGCAGATTCAAACGCCGAATCTAGCTCGCCGAAGCTTATAACACATTAAGTATAACAACACAGCGGAATAAAGAAATGAATATCAATATACAACATTGATACAATATCCAGATATAAAACAATGATATCAATATCAGAGATACAAGAATATCAGAGACAATAAACAACAGCGAAAACGAATAGCAAAAGAGATAACTCCAATGAGCAAACTGCGACTCCAATCCAATGCTCAAAGCCAAAACTCCAAACCACTAGACTCGAACCACCATCATGTTTCACCAAGCTAAGCATGTCTTGTCAGTTGTCCTTGCCAAATACTTCAATATCCAAAGTCTTCAAAGAATACCAAAGAGAAAGCCGAAAACTACCGAATCGATATCTATATCTACTATCTGAAGTGTAAGTTTGGATTTCGCTTGGGTAGGCGAATTATTCTTGAGTTTGGTTTGTCGGAAGTGCAGATAATAGTGATGGTATCTTGATAACTGCGTGATGAGATGCAGTATCCTTGATATTTTCCGAAGATGTTTCCTTTTGAAGTAGATTTAGTAGTGGTTGAGGAGCAGTCTTCACCTGCTGCAGGAAAGACTCGTTTGTGCGGAAGTTGTTTGGATTTTCAGCAAGGAGTTTGGTTGTTTTGGAATATGAGACTAAGGTCTATGAGTTGTTTCTCTCCAGGCATGGTCTCATTGTTATTCCTTAAGGTAAGGGAGATATTGATGCTTGATGTAGAGTCCGAGTTTCTTGAGAAGATGTCTGCCATCTTGGAAGTCAGTTGTGTGGTTTGTTGAAGGTTTTGGGTTTTGAGAAACCTTGGATTAGAGTCTTTGGTTAGTTGTGGTAGCAGTTTCAGCTCGAAGTGTTCGATGTGCTGACAAGGAGATCTTTTAGCTTTGTAGCATCATCGAAGTAGAGTTTGGAAGCAGCTGAGTTGGTTGTTCCTCCGATGGTCCAAGGATCTTTGTGGTTCTCTTTCAGCAGCCCGGGCTAAGGGTGGTGATGTTTTCTTGAAAGGTTAACCTGGTTTGGGAAAGTTTAAAGCTGTTCTAATTAGTAAAGAGAGGATAGTTTGTTTGGGATCCGAACTAGGTTGGATCGCAAAAGTGACTTGCGATTAATTTGGGAATTTTCTTAGGCTATCTTGGGTGATCTATTGTTTGAGACTGAGGATTCTCATGAGAAGTAGGAGCTGCTGGAGTATTTTGAAGTTTGTCTGCATCTGGAGTTGAGTTCCCTATTGTTTTGATTCCGGAAGCAATGCTGATAGTTAGCCTGGTAGTAGGATGCTTTTTGGAAAGATGAGTTGGTATAACAGCTCAGTTATTTTTGGAATGGAATTGGACTGATCTAGCTTTTGGGAATATGATTCTGTTTTGAAATTATGTGACTGAGTCTGATGTGTTACTCAGATTTTTCTGAATTTGATGAACAAAGTTTCCCGGAGATAGTGGATAAGTTTGTATTCGTGTTCATCAGTAGTACTCTCATCTATTCAGAATCAGAGTTGTGCAGCGGAAGCGATATAGCAGCTGTGCAAGGAAAGGAAGCAAGTTCTATTTTCTATTACTTTGGAGTAGAGCTTGTGTTCTGGATTTCGGCGGATTTTGGAAAGCTTTTCTGTTGGATAGGATCCAGGAAGTGATTGTTTTGGTCTTGTTGTTTCTGGAAGTATCAGCATAGGTTGAGCTGATCAAGAAGAGTTTGGCAGCCTTGGATTATCTGTTGAGTTATGCAGATATGAGATAAGGAGTTTGGTATTTGAAGTTAGAGACTTCAGAGTTGTTAAATTTTCTCTGGTTAAGAGAACAGATATGGAATAAGATTGGTTGGTTAGTGTTATGGCATTTGAAGATTTCTTATCTGTGTTTTGATTGGGTTAGATTGAATTGCCAGTTTGGATATCTGGAATTCATTTTGTAACACGTATCTCTGAGGGAATACGTGTATGATTCATCGATTGGTTATTGAATCTATAGTTCAGTTGGAGTTGGATGTTAAGCTGGATTTGAGAATAATCTGATGTTCTATTCAGATTTATGGATCTAGAGAAGAGAGGAGCTCTGGATATTGGTGATGTAGTTTGTTAGTTTAGCTTCTGTAGAGCGAGTATCCCGGTGTTTTATACTTGGGAAACTCGAGATAGTATTAGTAGAATTTATTCTGATTTGTGTCAGGATAATTAGTTAGAATTGTTTGTTGGATCGATTGTTATGGTTGTTAGTAATTGGTTGATAGGAATGCTTTGCTGATTGAAATTAAAATCTTCACTGGATTATTAAATTACCTTTGTTTTAAATTTCGGGGACGAAATTCTTTTAAGGGGGAAGGATTGTAACGACCCGGAATTTTGGGCAATAAGAATTTAATAATCTGTATAAATATTTAAACTGGTTTGATAATTTTCTTTATAATTTTAATTTAAAATTGGTTAATGTAATCTTTTAAAAGTTAATAAATTTTAATCTGGCAATATTTGATAAGATTTATTTTTCAAAGCTAATTAAAATTTTTATTCTATTTATAATATATACATTTGATATATATTGTGAATAAGATATCTTCTGTTTAAATTAAAGATAAATTTTTAAATTGTAACATATATGTATGTATATGTTATACTTTGATATTGTTTTGAAATTTATTTTTAATCTATTGATAATTTATATATGAATGAATATTGTAATTGAAAGCTTTGTTTTAAACATAATATTTTTCAAAAGATAATTTAAAGTTTAATTCAATTGTTTTAAAAATATAAGATAATGGTTTGTTTCAATATGATAGGATTAAAAGGATTTAAACATTTTGTTTTACTTTCTTTTAAAATGCTAATAAGATACATGTTTAAAGATTTTATACTTGCATAATTATTTAAAATTCAAAGTTTATTAACATAAAGACATTTCATAAATACAAATATCCATATTACATAGATATAAGATGTAATTGTTATTTTTATAAGGTTTTAAAAGCAATTTTGCATAGGTTTTAACACATGTGAGAAGATTAAGCATATTAAGAGACATTTGTTCAAATTGTAAACATGTGGCAACAATTTCATTTTTATTTTTATTAAATGTTTTTTTAGAAGGAAACTTGTTTTTACATAACATTTTCACTTTCCTTTGTTTTCTCTTCTAACAAATTAATGGCAACCTTGAAAAAAACTATTTTATCAAACCTGAAAACAAAATGCTACCTGAAAACTAAAATCAATCTGCAACTTCACCTGCAAATTAAATAGGATAAAGATCAATTGCAACATTTTTTTTTATCAAACCTACAATATCAAGTCCAACTGCAAATCCAATCTGCAAAATCAAAACCTGCAATTGAAGTGAATCTTCAACCTGCAAATGCAAGAATTCAACTTCTACCTGCATTTCATTTGAGGGCAACTGCAAGTTTAAAACAACAAATTAAAAGCATGCATGCAAAGTATTTCTTCAGCAAAGTAAAAGCTTTTTCAAAATTTAAGGAATTCAGTGCCTGGAAGTTTAAGACAAATCTGCTCTGCATATGTATTACAGAGGTGAGTAAACTATTTTTATAAAAAAAAACAGTTGAATCTTATTTTACATTCATGCATGAGTTGTTATTTACTTATATTGAAAACTTATAGCTTGAATTTATATGGATTGGAACCTATATGTTGAAGAGTTGTTTGACTGTATGCATGCCAGTATGGTTTCAGTTGAACTACTGTAAGGATCTGTTAAAAGAAAATTCAAAATCTTGTCATCCAAACAATATTAGATGTTGATATGTGAAGAGAAGTTGTTTGTAATCAAGTGAATGATCATATAAAAATAGTTATAGAATTTTAAAACGAATAATTTGATCAGAACTTTCAAATATACAGTGAAAAACCAAACTTGGGCAAAATTTCATGATTACAATTTTTAGTTTTGAAATTATAATCGAATTACATTTGAAAAAATATGATTTTTAGAGCTTGTATGATAATTTTTAATTGAGTAATCATGTTGAAATTAGGGTTTATATGGAATTGGGGATTCTGAGAATTGTGGATTATCCGTGCATTAACTTTAGTTGATATTTGAATCATAGCTAGCTTATAAGCTATAGATTATAGGAAAAATACATAAGGATTTTTCAGGTGAGTAAATTGATGGGAATTGCCGAGAATAGGGTTTAGTTTGATTTTGGTTTCGGTTCAACTGTAAATGGTTTCGCGATGAAGAAGGGTGGGATTTTGGGGTTCGCGCTTGGGGAAAACGAAGTTCGAGTTGTGACGTGTTGATGTGAGGACGGTGGAGTTGGACGGTGGCAGAACGATGGCCGTGGGGGGTTTAAAGTTGGGGGTTGCTGCTGTTTTTTTTGAGCAAGAGGGCCAATTTTCGATCCATGGGAGGATTTGTGGGTTTGGTTGGTCGAGAGGCACATCGTGGCCTTCGGTGACTGGGTGATGGTCGGAGAAAGTCTCGACGCCGAAGGGATCACCGTGCAGTATGCACGCATGCACAATCTGTGCACTGAAGAGTGAGTTTGGGAAAGAAAGAGTTCGTGCAGTTGAAGCTTTCGCGTTTTCTCATGCAACTCGAAGTACTACTCGCGTTGTATTCAGGGTCGACTCGAAGTGGGTTGTAGCCCGATTGTTTGGATGATGCTTCGGGGTAGGCACGAGTTTGTGGGGGAGTGGTCTCGAGTTGTTTGGAGATGATGGGTAGTTTAGTTCTGTAATGGAATTGTTTTAATATAAACCTGTTGAACTATTTCAAGTGTAAAGAAGATGAACTAAGTTAAAGTTTGTGGCTTTGAAAAATAAAGTAAATCAATCTTTAAAATAATAATTTAGTTTAAGTTAAATTTTAAATTGTTAAGAGTATGTATTGGAAGTAATTTAACTTACTTAAAATGTGATTTTTAATTTAGATGAAGAATGTTTTGAATTTAAATATCGAATCAAAGTTTAAGATAAATTTTCAAGTAATATTTAAACCCAAATTCAATTTATATTGAAGTAAATAGGTTTGAAAATTTGATGATTTAAAGTATTTGAAATTTGGAAATTTGTTTCTGAATACCTTATTTTCAAATAAAGTTTAAGTTATATTGATGTGAACCAAATTGAATAAATTTGTCTTTCGGGTTAATTAAATTTGATTTAATTTCAAATAATTTAATTATGAAAATAAATAGGGTTAATTTATCTTTATTATTAACTTGAGAATATTTAAATTAAATATAATTTGTTAATTAAGATTAATATTCTCTTAATTAATTTAGGATTTTGAATTATAAGAAGTTAATTAATTAATTGTTTAATTAATTTTAAATAATTAGTTAATTATTTATTTAATTTTAAAATAATCACTTAATTAAGAATTAATTAAGTGTAATTACTTAATGAAGTAATTAATGTTTAATAATTGAATGTAATTTAGAAATGATAATTACTTATGGAAGTAATTTAGTTGCAGTGATTAATAGGTAATCACTTGTTGTAATTAATTAAGGAATTAATTAATATAATTGTTTTAAGGTTAATTATTTATGAAGTAATTAATTAATTAAAGAATTAAGAATTAATTAATGATGGGATTAATTATTTGATAAGTAATTAATTAAGGAAGTAATTAAGGTTTATTAATGAAGTAATTAAAGATAATTACTTATGTAAGATTAAGAGTTAATTACTTAATTTATTTTAGTTAATTAATTAAGGTAATTAATTAATGAATAAGATTAATTTAAGATTAATTACTAAAGGTAATTAATTAAAATGTAATTAATTAATTAAGTAATTAATTAAGGATTAATTGTTAATTAAATTGAATAATAATTACTTAATGAAGTAATTAAAGATTAATTAAATGGATTAATCAATTAAGGATTAATATAATTGATTTAGAGTTAATTAATTTAGAAGTTAATTAATTAATTTAAGTAATTACAAATTGTTAATTACTGTTTAAAGATTAATAAGATGATTAATTATAAGTTAATTATTTAATTAATTAAAGGTTAATTAATTAATAAAGATCATTAGTTAATGTAATTAATGAATTTAATCAAGGTGATTAATAAAAGTAATTAATTAAAATGTGATTAATTAATTGTAATTAATTAATGTAATTATTTATAGATAATTAATTAATGAAGGATCATTAATTATTGTAATTAATGATAGTAATTAAAGTTAATTACTGAATATGGTTTAGAATAATTACTTGAATGTAATTAAAGATAATTAATCAAGGAAGATTAATTAAAGATAATCATTAAGAGATGATTAATTTAATTTGATTTGTAATAAATAAATGATGCAGGATTAGGATAATCCAAGTGATTAAAGGATAGTAATTAATTTAATTATAGGTTAATTAAATTGATTTAGAGTTAATCAATTCTGTATGAATGATTGATATTGGATGATTGGTTGATATTGAATGTTGATTGATATTGAGTGATTGAATGATATTGGATGATTTGGATATATCTGTTATGTGATATACTGTTTATGAGATGAATGTTTGATATGATTATCTGTTGTGATAATGTTATTCATCTATCTGTTTATATATCATCCTGTATATAAGTTTAAAGCTGTTTAAAATCCCTTAAGTACAACTTGGACATTAAAATGGCGTTTGGTTTCGGTGAGACCGGGATCGGATTTCCATATTTGGAATCCGAAAACCACATCGATTCCAATTAAACGTTAGGTCGTTAATCCAAGTGGAGCAAGTGAAGACTCGAGGTGTAAGGGCTATACGTCAGTATAACTCTGTGGGTGATTCCGTAATGAGTTTGACGGAATAGTGCTTATAGATTCGAGATGGCGAATCAGAGTGCAAGGGCTATGGTCGTTGACTCTGAGGGTGATTCCAATAATGAGTGCAACGAGATAGTGCCTTCGGTTTCGTTCGAACCCGGAACGAACTTGTATGGATTGAATGCTTTCAGCACATCGTCAGGTGGACGATGAGCATTCTAAGATTTGATGTCCTATAAAGGTAATCGTAACCTCAAGCCTCATCAACCGGGAATGGCTAAAACAGGGGAGGTGCAGCAAGGCTTCGTGGGTAGCTCCCACTGGAGAGCAAGATTTTCCCCTGTCTAGAGGTCCCTTTTATTTCGGCTGTGTGGGCAGTTGGGTCGCGGCCAACTGCGGGGTTGTCTTGTTCGGGACTGTCCAGTAAGGGATGGTTCCGGCCTTGTGTTGCAGGGGATGAAGGGAGTAATCCTCGGTACGGTGATCTAGGCCACGTACTGTGACGGGCGGTACCCCAGTAGCCCTGCCATTGTTGGAAACCCATTTTCCCTACGAGACCCTACGGTTTTGATTGTATTACCCACTTTTGTGGCTAGTAGCTGGAATTTAATCATGTAACAATTTCAGCTATTTCTTATTTACTTGAAAACCCTAGACACTATTATAATATCACTGGATTTCCTATCAAATGTTTTGGTTAGCGTAAGGTAAAAACTTTTCCATGTTTATGTGTGGGAAGTCTTACGTGATACCTTTTCTTTCAAAAGTTTTTCTAAAGTTAAGCAACTTTTAACCCGTTTACTCACACCAGACCCCTGTCTGACCCGAGTGTTTATTTTCTGTTTTATTAAACTCTTGGGTACTCATATTATGTATGAGTAGTCAAGTGATTCAGGTTTGCTTGACGAATTCTGGAGGAGATATGGAGCAGGAGGCTTCGACGTGTAGATATATTGATTCCGCTGTGTATGTTATATCTGTTCTGTATTACTTGAGTTGTATGGTTAGACAGATGATTATAACTGTCTAACATGTGTTGTTTAAGTTGTGTACTCTGATGTATTGAGATACTATGTAATATTTTATGAGATATATTATATTTTATTCGTTCCGCTGTGAGTTCTCTGATGTTGTTTGTGTGCTTCTTTCTCTTTCTTTTCTTCTTCTATCCCTTTCTTTCTTCAAGATGATGCGATTTTCTGGGTATAGAAAGTCGGGTCGTTAGACTTGGTATCAGAGCCAGGTTGAGTGAATACCTAGGCTCTGAAGTGTGACTTTCTTTAGGGAGCGTTAGGTTGAGCGAATACCTAAGCTCTGTAGTGGTGTCTTTCTTGAGAGAGCGTACTTGTAATTTTTATATATAATTATATGTATTTATATATATATCTGTATCTGCCTAATTTGTTGGGATATTTGTTCGGATTTTCCAACATAATTTTTAGAGGTAGATAGATGGAGTAGTGGTGTGTGTGTAACACGACTACCACTTATGGAAAAGGTCCATATGGTTGAGGTTGGAAGTTTTTGGCGAGACTGTAGACCTAATACCGTCTTGAATAAGATGTGAAGTTTGGAGTGAGGGTTTCTCTGATTTCCGAAGGAAATCTTTTGAAGATTCGGAGAGTATCTTTGAAGTGTAAGTTTGGATTTCGCTTGGGTAGGCGAATTATTCTTGAGTTTGGTTTGTCGGAAGTGCAGATAATAGTGATGGTATCTTGATAACTGCGTGATGAGATGCAGTATCCTTGATATTTTCCGAAGATGTTTCCTTTTGAAGTAGATTTAGTAGTGGTTGAGGAGCAGTCTTCACCTGCTGCAGGAAAGACTCGTTTGTGCGGAAGTTGTTTGGATTTTCAGCAAGGAGTTTGGTTGTTTTGGAATATGAGACTAAGGTCTATGAGTTGTTTCTCTCCAGGCATGGTCTCATTGTTATTCCTTAAGGTAAGGGAGATATTGATGCTTGATGTAGAGTCCGAGTTTCTTGAGAAGATGTCTGCCATCTTGGAAGTCAGTTGTGTGGTTTGTTGAAGGTTTTGGGTTTTGAGAAACCTTGGATTAGAGTCTTTGGTTAGTTGTGGTAGCAGTTTCAGCTCGAAGTGTTCGATGTGCTGACAAGGAGATCTTTTAGCTTTGTAGCATCATCGAAGTAGAGTTTGGAAGCAGCTGAGTTGGTTGTTCCTCCGATGGTCCAAGGATCTTTGTGGTTCTCTTTCAGCAGCCCGGGCTAAGGGTGGTGATGTTTTCTTGAAAGGTTAACCTGGTTTGGGAAAGTTTAAAGCTGTTCTAATTAGTAAAGAGAGGATAGTTTGTTTGGGATCCGAACTAGGTTGGATCGCAAAAGTGACTTGCGATTAATTTGGGAATTTTCTTAGGCTATCTTGGGTGATCTATTGTTTGAGACTGAGGATTCTCATGAGAAGTAGGAGCTGCTGGAGTATTTTGAAGTTTGTCTGCATCTGGAGTTGAGTTCCCTATTGTTTTGATTCCGGAAGCAATGCTGATAGTTAGCCTGGTAGTAGGATGCTTTTTGGAAAGATGAGTTGGTATAACAGCTCAGTTATTTTTGGAATGGAATTGGACTGATCTAGCTTTTGGGAATATGATTCTGTTTTGAAATTATGTGACTGAGTCTGATGTGTTACTCAGATTTTTCTGAATTTGATGAACAAAGTTTCCCGGAGATAGTGGATAAGTTTGTATTCGTGTTCATCAGTAGTACTCTCATCTATTCAGAATCAGAGTTGTGCAGCGGAAGCGATATAGCAGCTGTGCAAGGAAAGGAAGCAAGTTCTATTTGCTATTACTTTGGAGTAGAGCTTGTGTTCTGGATTTCGGCGGATTTTGGAAAGCTTTTCTGTTGGATAGGATCCAGGAAGTGATTGTTTTGGTCTTGTTGTTTCTGGAAGTATCAGCATAGGTTGAGCTGATCAAGAAGAGTTTGGCAGCCTTGGATTATCTGTTGAGTTATGCAGATATGAGATAAGGAGTTTGGTATTTGAAGTTAGAGACTTCAGAGTTGTTAAATTTTCTCTGGTTAAGAGAACAGATATGGAATAAGATTGGTTGGTTAGTGTTATGGCATTTGAAGATTTCTTATCTGTGTTTTGATTGGGTTAGATTGAATTGCCAGTTTGGATATCTGGAATTCATTTTGTAACACGTATCTCTGAGGGAATACGTGTATGATTCATCGATTGGTTATTGAATCTATAGTTCAGTTGGAGTTGGATGTTAAGCTGGATTTGAGAATAATCTGATGTTCTATTCAGATTTATGGATCTAGAGAAGAGAGGAGCTCTGGATATTGGTGATGTAGTTTGTTAGTTTAGCTTCTGTAGAGCGAGTATCCCGGTGTTTTATACTTGGGAAACTCGAGATAGTATTAGTAGAATTTATTCTGATTTGTGTCAGGATAATTAGTTAGAATTGTTTGTTGGATCGATTGTTATGGTTGTTAGTAATTGGTTGATAGGAATGCTTTGCTGATTGAAATTAAAATCTTCACTGGATTATTAAATTACCTTTGTTTTAAATTTCGGGGACGAAATTCTTTTAAGGGGGAAGGATTGTAACGACCCGGAATTTTGGGCAATAAGAATTTAATAATCTGTATAAATATTTAAACTGGTTTGATAATTTTCTTTATAATTTTAATTTAAAATTGGTTAATGTAATCTTTTAAAAGTTAATAAATTTTAATCTGGCAATATTTGATAAGATTTATTTTTCAAAGCTAATTAAAATTTTTATTCTATTTATAATATATACATTTGATATATATTGTGAATAAGATATCTTCTGTTTAAATTAAAGATAAATTTTTAAATTGTAACATATATGTATGTATATGTTATACTTTGATATTGTTTTGAAATTTATTTTTAATCTATTGATAATTTATATATGAATGAATATTGTAATTGAAAGCTTTGTTTTAAACATAATATTTTTCAAAAGATAATTTAAAGTTTAATTCAATTGTTTTAAAAATATAAGATAATGGTTTGTTTCAATATGATAGGATTAAAAGGATTTAAACATTTTGTTTTACTTTCTTTTAAAATGCTAATAAGATACATGTTTAAAGATTTTATACTTGCATAATTATTTAAAATTCAAAGTTTATTAACATAAAGACATTTCATAAATACAAATATCCATATTACATAGATATAAGATGTAATTGTTATTTTTATAAGGTTTTAAAAGCAATTTTGCATAGGTTTTAACACATGTGAGAAGATTAAGCATATTAAGAGACATTTGTTCAAATTGTAAACATGTGGCAACAATTTCATTTTTATTTTTATTAAATGTTTTTTTAGAAGGAAACTTGTTTTTACATAACATTTTCACTTTCCTTTGTTTTCTCTTCTAACAAATTAATGGCAACCTTGAAAAAAACTATTTTATCAAACCTGAAAACAAAATGCTACCTGAAAACTAAAATCAATCTGCAACTTCACCTGCAAATTAAATAGGATAAAGATCAATTGCAACATTTTTTTTTTATCAAACCTACAATATCAAGTCCAACTGCAAATCCAATCTGCAAAATCAAAACCTGCAATTGAAGTGAATCTTCAACCTGCAAATGCAAGAATTCAACTTCTACCTGCATTTCATTTGAGGGCAACTGCAAGTTTAAAACAACAAATTAAAAGCATGCATGCAAAGTATTTCTTCAGCAAAGTAAAAGCTTTTTCAAAATTTAAGGAATTCAGTGCCTGGAAGTTTAAGACAAATCTGCTCTGCATATGTATTACAGAGGTGAGTAAACTATTTTTATAAAAAAAAACAGTTGAATCTTATTTTACATTCATGCATGAGTTGTTATTTACTTATATTGAAAACTTATAGCTTGAATTTATATGGATTGGAACCTATATGTTGAAGAGTTGTTTGACTGTATGCATGCCAGTATGGTTTCAGTTGAACTACTGTAAGGATCTGTTAAAAGAAAATTCAAAATCTTGTCATCCAAACAATATTAGATGTTGATATGTGAAGAGAAGTTGTTTGTAATCAAGTGAATGATCATATAAAAATAGTTATAGAATTTTAAAACGAATAATTTGATCAGAACTTTCAAATATACAGTGAAAAACCAAACTTGGGCAAAATTTCATGATTACAATTTTTAGTTTTGAAATTATAATCGAATTACATTTGAAAAAATATGATTTTTAGAGCTTGTATGATAATTTTTAATTGAGTAATCATGTTGAAATTAGGGTTTATATGGAATTGGGGATTCTGAGAATTGTGGATTATCCGTGCATTAACTTTAGTTGATATTTGAATCATAGCTAGCTTATAAGCTATAGATTATAGGAAAAATACATAAGGATTTTTCAGGTGAGTAAATTGATGGGAATTGCCGAGAATAGGGTTTAGTTTGATTTTGGTTTCGGTTCAACTGTAAATGGTTTCGCGATGAAGAAGGGTGGGATTTTGGGGTTCGCGCTTGGGGAAAACGAAGTTCGAGTTGTGACGTGTTGATGTGAGGACGGTGGAGTTGGACGGTGGCAGAACGATGGCCGTGGGGGGTTTAAAGTTGGGGGTTGCTGCTGTTTTTTTTGAGCAAGAGGGCCAATTTTCGATCCATGGGAGGATTTGTGGGTTTGGTTGGTCGAGAGGCACATCTTGGCCTTCGGTGACTGGGTGATGGTCGGAGAAAGTCTCGACGCCGAAGGGATCACCGTGCAGTATGCACGCATGCACAATCTGTGCACTGAAGAGTGAGTTTGGGAAAGAAAGAGTTCGTGCAGTTGAAGCTTTCGCGTTTTCTCATGCAACTCGAAGTACTACTCGCGTTGTATTCAGGGTCGACTCGAAGTGGGTTGTAGCCCGATTGTTTGGATGATGCTTCGGGGTAGGCACGAGTTTGTGGGGGAGTGGTCTCGAGTTGTTTGGAGATGATGGGTAGTTTAGTTCTGTAATGGAATTGTTTTAATATAAACCTGTTGAACTATTTCAAGTGTAAAGAAGATGAACTAAGTTAAAGTTTGTGGCTTTGAAAAATAAAGTAAATCAATCTTTAAAATAATAATTTAGTTTAAGTTAAATTTTAAATTGTTAAGAGTATGTATTGGAAGTAATTTAACTTACTTAAAATGTGATTTTTAATTTAGATGAAGAATGTTTTGAATTTAAATATCGAATCAAAGTTTAAGATAAATTTTCAAGTAATATTTAAACCCAAATTCAATTTATATTGAAGTAAATAGGTTTGAAAATTTGATGATTTAAAGTATTTGAAATTTGGAAATTTGTTTCTGAATACCTTATTTTCAAATAAAGTTTAAGTTATATTGATGTGAACCAAATTGAATAAATTTGTCTTTCGGGTTAATTAAATTTGATTTAATTTCAAATAATTTAATTATGAAAATAAATAGGGTTAATTTATCTTTATTATTAACTTGAGAATATTTAAATTAAATATAATTTGTTAATTAAGATTAATATTCTCTTAATTAATTTAGGATTTTGAATTATAAGAAGTTAATTAATTAATTGTTTAATTAATTTTAAATAATTAGTTAATTATTTATTTAATTTTAAAATAATCACTTAATTAAGAATTAATTAAGTGTAATTACTTAATGAAGTAATTAATGTTTAATAATTGAATGTAATTTAGAAATGATAATTACTTATGGAAGTAATTTAGTTGCAGTGATTAATGGGTAATCACTTGTTGTAATTAATTAAGGAATTAATTAATATAATTGTTTTAAGGTTAATTATTTATGAAGTAATTAATTAATTAAAGAATTAAGAATTAATTAATGATGGGATTAATTATTTGATAAGTAATTAATTAAGGAAGTAATTAAGGTTTATTAATGAAGTAATTAAAGATAATTACTTATGTAAGATTAAGAGTTAATTACTTAATTTATTTTAGTTAATTAATTAAGGTAATTAATTAATGAATAAGATTAATTTAAGATTAATTACTAAAGGTAATTAATTAAAATGTAATTAATTAATTAAGTAATTAATTAAGGATTAATTGTTAATTAAATTGAATAATAATTACTTAATGAAGTAATTAAAGATTAATTAAATGGATTAATCAATTAAGGATTAATATAATTGATTTAGAGTTAATTAATTTAGAAGTTAATTAATTAATTTAAGTAATTACAAATTGTTAATTACTGTTTAAAGATTAATAAGATGATTAATTATAAGTTAATTATTTAATTAATTAAAGGTTAATTAATTAATAAAGATCATTAGTTAATGTAATTAATGAATTTAATCAAGGTGATTAATAAAAGTAATTAATTAAAATGTGATTAATTAATTGTAATTAATTAATGTAATTATTTATAGATAATTAATTAATGAAGGATCATTAATTATTGTAATTAATGATAGTAATTAAAGTTAATTACTGAATATGGTTTAGAATAATTACTTGAATGTAATTAAAGATAATTAATCAAGGAAGATTAATTAAAGATAATCATTAAGAGATGATTAATTTAATTTGATTTGTAATAAATAAATGATGCAGGATTAGGATAATCCAAGTGATTAAAGGATAGTAATTAATTTAATTATAGGTTAATTAAATTGATTTAGAGTTAATCAATTCTGTATGAATGATTGATATTGGATGATTGGTTGATATTGAATGTTGATTGATATTGAGTGATTGAATGATATTGGATGATTTGGATATATCTGTTATGTGATATACTGTTTATGAGATGAATGTTTGATATGATTATCTGTTGTGATAATGTTATTCATCTATCTGTTTATATATCATCCTGTATATAAGTTTAAAGCTGTTTAAAATCCCTTAAGTACAACTTGGACATTAAAATGGCGTTTGGTTTCGGTGAGACCGGGATCGGATTTCCATATTTGGAATCCGAAAACCACATCGATTCCAATTAAACGTTAGGTCGTTAATCCAAGTGGAGCAAGTGAAGACTCGAGGTGTAAGGGCTATACGTCAGTATAACTCTGTGGGTGATTCCGTAATGAGTTTGACGGAATAGTGCTTATAGATTCGAGATGGCGAATCAGAGTGCAAGGGCTATGGTCGTTGACTCTGAGGGTGATTCCAATAATGAGTGCAACGAGATAGTGCCTTCGGTTTCGTTCGAACCCGGAACGAACTTGTATGGATTGAATGCTTTCAGCACATCGTCAGGTGGACGATGAGCATTCTAAGATTTGATGTCCTATAAAGGTAATCGTAACCTCAAGCCTCATCAACCGGGAATGGCTAAAACAGGGGAGGTGCAGCAAGGCTTCGTGGGTAGCTCCCACTGGAGAGCAAGATTTTCCCCTGTCTAGAGGTCCCTTTTATTTCGGCTGTGTGGGCAGTTGGGTCGCGGCCAACTGCGGGGTTGTCTTGTTCGGGACTGTCCAGTAAGGGATGGTTCCGGCCTTGTGTTGCAGGGGATGAAGGGAGTAATCCTCGGTACGGTGATCTAGGCCACGTACTGTGACGGGCGGTACCCCAGTAGCCCTGCCATTGTTGGAAACCCATTTTCCCTACGAGACCCTACGGTTTTGATTGTATTACCCACTTTTGTGGCTAGTAGCTGGAATTTAATCATGT
Source organism: Allium cepa (assembly GCA_030765085.1). Taxonomy (NCBI): domain Eukaryota; kingdom Viridiplantae; phylum Streptophyta; class Magnoliopsida; order Asparagales; family Amaryllidaceae; genus Allium; species Allium cepa. The sequence goes on along the minus strand of CM060930.1, from coordinate 68,414,095 downwards.
AACAATTTCAGCTATTTCTTATTTACTTGAAAACCCTAGACACTATTATAATATCACTGGATTTCCTATCAAATGTTTTGGTTAGCGTAAGGTAAAAACTTTTCCATGTTTATGTGTGGGAAGTCTTACGTGATACCTTTTCTTTCAAAAGTTTTTCTAAAGTTAAGCAACTTTTAACCCGTTTACTCACACCAGACCCCTGTCTGACCCGAGTGTTTATTTTCTGTTTTATTAAACTCTTGGGTACTCATATTATGTATGAGTAGTCAAGTGATTCAGGTTTGCTTGACGAATTCTGGAGGAGATATGGAGCAGGAGGCTTCGACGTGTAGATATATTGATTCCGCTGTGTATGTTATATCTGTTCTGTATTACTTGAGTTGTATGGTTAGACAGATGATTATAACTGTCTAACATGTGTTGTTTAAGTTGTGTACTCTGATGTATTGAGATACTATGTAATATTTTATGAGATATATTATATTTTATTCGTTCCGCTGTGAGTTCTCTGATGTTGTTTGTGTGCTTCTTTCTCTTTCTTTTCTTCTTCTATCCCTTTCTTTCTTCAAGATGATGCGATTTTCTGGGTATAGAAAGTCGGGTCGTTAGAATACCCTAAGGGGCGCTACCCCTTATAACCTAGCTGCATTCTTCCTTTTCGACCCTTCCGGGGTGTGAGGTCCGACGAAGTCTCGTCCACAAAGCTACGCTTTTCACAAAAGCCATGCTTTGATCAAGAAATGATCAGCAGCATTTCATATGCCACATTACCAAATTGGGAATGTATCACTAGTAACCATCAACTACATAACCTCTGAGCTCGTACGTCTCAGAGAAGGGTGTTAAGCTAAGAGAATAAATCTCCGCCACCAAACAGAAATGTATTTGATAGAGACCAACTTTACATCTCAAAGTGTAACGTCAGACACACATCCATACAAGTCCGTTCCGGGATCGAACGGAACCGAAGGCACTTCCAAAGAAGTCCTTGCAAATCCGCATAATTCCTAATCACGTCCAGACTCCCCATCACAAAGGGTGCTCAAATCTCTATACCGGGGAACAGGCGATGCAGAGACATTCGACAATAAATCCTTTCGTTTTCGAAAATATCCGGTCTTCACCACCGATCTTCAAATGCTATCCATATCGTCGTATCATTATTCGGAATGGTTTGTATGACACAAGGTCCTCTCCCGGCTAAACCGAATAATGAGTGCAATATTTAAAAACATATGGATATGGGATCTCAATTAAGTCACAACTTATTACCCAAACTTTTCTTCCAAATGGTTAAACAAATTACCATTTACAAATCTTTTTGAACAAAAGATTCACTTCACAAAGTTTACCAATCTTTCACAAAGATTCATTAATTTCTTTCCAATTCAAATTCTTTATACAAAAAATATGCTTTTCAGATCCCTTTTCAATTTGAAAACAACTTCACCTATCTTTAACAAAGATTCGTTTATAGCCTTTCAAAACGATTTCCTTTTCAAATTGGATAAACTCGTCTAATCAAAGATTCAATTCATAGCTTCCAAAAATCATTTCCAAAGATTCATTCATAACTTTCAAAGCCATTCTATTCCAAACTTGAAGTCTTTTCATCATAATTTGGAAATTCTTTCCTTATATGGAAGCTATTATTATTTGAAATAACTTATTTCCGTTTCGAAAAACCTGATTATATTTGAATGAGTTAAGGCCTTTCAAATATAAACTTGGGTTAAATTCAAATTCTCAAAACCATACTTTTAAAATGGTTTAAAAACCTATATAAACACATTTATAGCTTGTATAACCTTTTTACGTCATAAATTCTCAACATAAAATTTAATTTCAAATTTTGAATTCAACTTTTAAATCAAATTTCAAAACTAAATCAAGTTATTCAAAATAAACTTTTATCTCTGAAATTCCTTTCCAAAAGCTTTTCACTTTAGACTCAATCCATATCCAAACCTTTGGATTTAAAAATTCAATTTTTAAAATTATTTCAAAAATCTGTGATTTAACCAATTTCCTCATGCAATCCTTATTTGTGTGTGTATGGTGTAGTCCACGGGTTTTACACAATAGTGCAACAACATCAATTATCGCAGAATCAATATCGATAAGCGGTATAATCCATAACGCTTATCTTCATTCTTAGATTCACAGATAAAGTCAATTTGTCAATCACAAAGATTCACCATTACGATTTGATGTGGGTTTCGGATAACCAACTGGAATCCGACTCCCTATCACATCAAAATTCAAATGCCGTTTTACGGGCCAAGGGGTTTTCATATCCACACAGAAACAATCACAAATATTACAATTCAACACAAAGCAATTCATATCTCATAGCATTACAATTACGTATCAGAGATATCAATCAAATACACAGCATTCAGTAACAATCAAACATCTTCAATTAAGATGAATAAATCGTGTGGTTTAAATCAATTAACCACATAATTATTAATTATCTTTAATCAATGATTAATTATCATTAACTACAATTGATTAAGTCTTAACTACCTTCATTAATTAATCATTTCTTTAATTAATTATCTTAATTAATTAACCCTTAATTGTAAATAATTGAATCTTTAATCTTTAATCATCTATTCTTAATTACTTTCACTAAATAATTATTATTTTTATTTAAATCATTCATTAATTACTTGGTTAATTAACTTGAATTTTTAATTAATTGCTTTAATTAATAAATCCTCAATTTTTAATTAATTAAATCTGAATTATAACTAATTATTCTTTAATTGATCAATCATCCTTAATTGATTACCTTAATTAATAAATCGCATAATTTATTATCCTTTAAATAATTAAGGAAGTAAACCTTTAATTAATACATCATCCTTTTATAAATTTCATTAATTAATTTCATTCATTAATCAACCCTTAATTAATTAACATTTAATTAATTACAATAAGTGATTATCCTTAATCACTTAATTAGCTGTAACCATTAATTAATTACATTTACTAAAGTAAATATTTTTAAGCAATTAATCATCTTTGATTACTGATTTATAAATTAGTCAATCTTTAATTAAAATAATCAACCTTTAAGAAGTCACATTAATTAATACTTCGAAATAAATTATCATTATCATATAATTTAACTTAAAAACTTTTAAGTTAACTAATGATTTAAAATATTATTTTAAGATAACCCATTTATCTATTAAATCAACTATTTAATTAAGCTATTAAAAATTATTTCAAAACAACTCAAGAAAATAAAACTTACTTAATTTTAAGTTAAAAAACTACACAACTTTTATCAAACAATGATTAATTAAACTTTTATCATATAAAAGAAATTATTTTTAAGAGTATGATTTTAAAACTCGCTTTATTTTTAAATTTCAAAACTCTTTCAATATCCACCCGAGTCAACATTTAGAAACTCTTGAGTGCAAACCCGAGCCAGATGTACACAATCCCGAGTTCGAACTCGAGTCGTTTCCCCTATTTTTTTATTTTGTTTTATTAAAACATATCACAATTATATTTACACGAATGAACCCGACAACCCACTCGATCCATGATCCCATTAACCCGAGATCTTCTTCGAGACCACCCAGCACCAACGCCTTTTGACACAAATGGTAACTTGTAACAACCCCATATTTATTGATTTTATATTTAAATATTTTATTTAAATATTTTGTCGTTAATCGAATATTGGTCTGAAAAGCTACTTTTTGCAAACGGTCAAATTAGGACTCGAGACCACTTCCATTGAGTTCGAAATGCCATTTACAACTTTTTTAAGTATAAACATTGATAGGTTTGGAGTTAGTGGAATTTCACTTACTTTTCCCGCTTTGGACTTTGGGTTAGATTAGCCATTATAACTCAAACCCACTTCTCTCCTTCTCCTCACTCTTCATAAATTCCTACCAAACACAAACTTTAACATTAATGGTGAGCGAAAAGGGAAATTAGAAACTCCAAGCCTAAGTTTCAACTCCAAATTCAAGGAAAAGCATTGGATTCAAGCTTGTAGTTGCTTCTCCATTCACCTTCAAGCTTTACCTTCATAATTTGGTGAAAAGGTGAGATTTTTATCTCACAATTCTAGTATATAACTATATTGGACTATTGGGAATGATTCCCCATCACTTTAGCATGTACATTTGCATTTGGTTTGGATTAGATTGGCGAAAAACTCCAATTTTTAATGTTTTTGGCGAAAAACCGGAGTTAGGTCGAACTGCCTCGGAATTAGGTCGTTCTGGTGGAAAATTCGCCTCGGAGTTAGGTCGCAAGGTCGTAAGTCGTAGGTCGCTCGCCTTTAGGTCGTGCCCCTTTAGGTCGCATGGCCTTGCCTACCTCGTTAGGTCGCGTGACCTTAGGTCGTTCCCCTTTAGGTCGTATGACCTTAAGTTGTTCACATGGTTAGGCCTTTAAACCATTAGGTCGCACGAATGAGTTAGGTCGTTCGACCTTAGGTCGCGTGTTCCACTAGGTCGCGTGAACCCTTAGGTCGTTGGACCTTATTCCCTCTTATGTCGGCAACCAGTAGGTCCTTTGCCTTGCTTAACTCGCGAACACCGTTAGGTTGCAACCCTTTAGGTCGCTCGACCTGTGCAACTGTTAGGTCGCGCATCACCCTAACTCGCTCGGCCTTGCCTTCGTTATGTCGCGTGAAACGTTAGGTCGCACATCACCTTAAATTGGTCGACCCTGTTTAGGTCGTTAGGTCGCGAACACCTCTAGGTCGCTTGACCCTTTAAACTCGTAGGTCGCTCGACCCCTTACTTCCTTAAGTCGTTCGTCTTCCTTAGGTCGCTCACCTGGTTGAGTCGCACCTCACCTTAGCTCGGCCATGTTCGGTGGCGAGTTTCCCTTAGGCCGCGTACCCCCTTAAGTCGCTCGACCACTAGGTCGCGAACACCTTTCGGTCATGTGCCACTTTAGGTCGCTCGATCCTATCCTCCCTTAGGTCTTCACTAGGTCGTACCGTTTTGGACGGGGCGATGTCCCGCACCCCGTCGGGGGCGCTGCCCTCTGGACCCCCGCGACCTGACTGGGCAGGTCGAACCGCGTAGCGAGGGCGTTGCCCCCGCACCCCCCCGGACCCCCCTCCGTAGGGGATCTTATCTGAAAAACATTCAACATAACTTGCTTTGTTGAGATGCTGAGTTGACCATTCTTCGAGACAAACTATCTTGGGCTTCTCGGTCGATTTTATGGATTTTTGAATATCTATTTCGATGGATTCTTTATCGGTTTCTTTGGATTTTATTCACGTCTTCGAGTGTGAATTTTTTATGATTGATTGTTTCTACAATCACTGCTATGATTTGTCACTTTAAAATACAAAGGTTTTCTATACTAGTAGTAAATATCAAAACTCTTTCAACAAAATGATTTCAACTCTATTTTCAATAACAAAGCCCTTTTCTTAAACCGTTTTCCAATCTACTAGTATATAAAAACCTTTACCTCACTCGGATGAGAAATCTAATTACACGGCTTAGTAAAACAAGTGGTATGAAACGCTTGCGTTCACTTCATCGGTTAATTCTTGGACTTGTTCGATTGAACCTCTTGTGACAATTTTCTAGTGAAGATCTACAGTTCGTTCGTAAATATTTGAGTTAAGCAAGTGGTTATGGGACATGAAGATAAACTTTTATATTTACTAACTTAGTGTAATTGACACTTCTTGATGATCATGACGATCATTTTTGTGTTTTAGACAAGCAACTATGCGATGTCTCTTTGTCTGCGAGGGAGACTAGATCCCGCTCTTGTGATGTTTCGCCATCGCATTTGTGTGATGTTTCGCCATCACATATGTGGGGTAGCGCCCCATGGTCTTCGGGCCATTCGTGTGTCAAAATTAATGGCTTGCAACCATGAGATAGCGTCTCGCTTTGTGTTACACGTGGAGGTGAGTTTTCATGCTCCCATTTTGTGAGTTTTCATGCTCCTATATTGTGATTTCTGGATTTCTTATGTAGTCTTCTGGAATTTGTGCTTCACCTATTTTCATGACTTTCATTGTTATGATTTTCCAGCTTTTATGTATAGGTGAATTTGGACCTTTTAGAAGATTCTTTTGATATTGTTTGATCTCTTGATGACCTTTATTTACATGCTTATCATAGTATGTCTTTATGGTTACTATATGTTCTTGCCATATCTATTATTTTGTATCATGTTATCTGATATTTATAGCTAGACTGATCCGTTTATTATTTTCTTATAAATAATACTCGGGTCAGACCGAGATGCTACAACTGCTTCTGCTTGACTTCTCCCCCAGGGATTTAATACTCTAACTTTTGGCTGACCGTTTAGATTAGCAGTTTTTGTCGTTTACACTTGAGATATAGACTCATAGTTGTATTCTTTTGTATAGCACGTGTTGCTATTCTTTTGTATTATTGTGGATCATTTTGACCACTACTCTGATGTACACTTTCATGTGTTAGTTATATATATTCATATCATCTTCCGCCTTTGTGATATGGATGTCTGTGACTGATTTGTGTTATGCTTATTTCTATGTTTGTTTTCGAAGATTATTTATAGCCACCGTGTGATAAGCAATCACATGGATGGTCGCTCCTTAACAGCCTTATTCTCCGTGCTAGTTGATTGCACTACACCGTAGTGTTCTTGGCTAGCGTGGGTATAGAGGTGCGGCGTCACAGCTTAGTATCAGAGCCAAACTTCGGAACAACGTAGAATAATTTAACAAGGGTCATCGTCCCAAGTCCAGCTTAGGAGTTGTACCTTAGGATTAATTCGAGTCTTCATACCGATTCATCCTATTATTATTATGATTCCTTGTTTCACTTATCAAGATTGCTTGATATATCTTTTAGTGAATAACCTTTTTCTTCTCCTTCTTTCTTAAGGAAGAAAAATGTTTAGACCTGGACGTCCCCGTGCCGGTCAATCTACTGTAACTCCCCAAGATGGAGTTTTTATGACTACCCAGCAACTTCTTGACCTTGTCACGAATGCTCAAGCAGCTGGTTCTAATCCGGAACCTACTCACCCTAAATCTGGGTTTGCACGTTTGTGCAATGATTACACCAACTTGGGTGGGAAGCAATTTAAAGGCACTGAAACTATCATCGAGGTCCAAGCTTGGCTCAGAACGTGCGATAGAATCTTCTCTCGCATGAACCTCACTGACCTCCATCAAGTCCAGGTGGCTTCCAGTATGCTACAAGGAAGAGCATTGGATTGGTATGAGCTGTTAATCTTAGAAATTGATGAAGCGGTTCTCTCCTGGGAGCACTTCCGGGAACGCTTCGAATCGAAATTCGTGCCCGAGGCTGAAAAAGTAACTTTGGCATGGAGATTTATTGACCTTGTTCAAGGTCAGTCTTCTGTGGCGGACTACGTTGCATCATTCGAATCCTTTTCCAAATATGGGGTCGAATATATAAATACCCCACTGAAGAAGAACCAGAGGTTCGTTTATGGCTTAAATAAGAATCTTAAGAAGCCACTACTCCTGAAACTAGAAGTTACATTTGATCAACTCGTCGATATCGCTCTTCGTCTTGAAGAGGACGATAGAGAGAGTGATGTTGAAGTGGTTGGCGCTAAAAAAATTCAATAAAAAAAAGAGGCCTAACAAATTTAAAGGTTCTTATCCCAACAAAAAGGGTAAGCAAGCAACTTCGGCTGCAAAGACACCTTCCTCTAGTAGCGGGCAATGCTATAACTGTGGTTCTAAGGACCATTTTGCGAACAAGTGTTCGAAGCCCAAAAGTTGTCGCTATTGTAAGAGCTCGAAACATTATATACATATGTGCCCCACACTAAAAGGCAGGAAAGAGGGAAAGTTAAACGTAGCTCAAGCCCCTGGCAACACATCTCGTAGCCAAGGTATTTCTCATTCCATTCTTGATGGTATTATTTTATTTCATGATCAACCTATTAGAGTTCTCTTTGATACGGGTGCATCCCATTCTTTTATATCAAATGAACTTGTCGACACTTTCTCTTTAAATGTTGATGCTTTAATGACTTCCTTGAGAATTGCGAATCCTGTTGGTGGATCCGCAACTCTTAGTTTGCTTTGTAAAAATGTGGAGATTATTTTATGTGATTTTCCATTCCTATCCGATTTGCATGTTATGCGTTACCTAGGCTTTGGAATGATTTTAGGAATGGATTGGCTTAATCGTTATGAAGCTCATATCCTATGTCCTGAGCGGACTATTCGTCTCCGACATCAACTATCTGTTAATCAGATTTCTATTAATCTTAAAGATTCAGAATCCTATTTGGTGGCATCTTTATATTCTTTAAATCCTCGTGATAACGATGATGATGATGAAGATGATGTTATTTCTCGTATTCACGTTGTTCGTGAATTTTCCGACATATTCGAGCCCGTTTTAGGTTTACCACCTAAACGAGCAATTGAGTTCAGAATTAATCTTGTTTCTGGAGCTCAACCTATTACTCGTCCTCCTTATCGCATGTCCAATAAGGTAAATGAGGAGATGCGCAGACAGTTGTCCGAATTGGAGACGAAGCAATTTATTCGCTCTAGTTCCTCGCCTTGGGGAGCTTCGGCTATTTTCATGAAGAAATCCGACGGTACGCTTAGGCTTTGCATTGACTATCGCAAGCTTAACGATCTGACTATTAAAAATAAGTATCCTTTACCTCGGATTGATGATCTGTTTGATCAGCTTAGCGGAGCTAGGGTCTTTTCACAGTTGGACTTGGCTACCGGTTTTCATTAGCTTCGTATTGCTGAGGTTAGTATTCCTTTGACGTCGTTCCGTACTCGATATGGATCTTATGAATGGCTTGTTATGCCATTTGGTTTAAGGAATGCTCCGGCTTACTTCGTTGACCTCATGAATCGAGTTTTCAAGGCTTTCCTTGATCGGTTTGTTCTTATCTTCATTGATGATATCCTTGTGTATTCTAAAACCGAGGAGGAGCATGAAAGGCATCTTCGGATTGTATTGGAAACTCTTAGGAGTAATCAATTAGAGGCGAAATTTTCTAAATGCCACTTTTGGCAATCTCGTGTGAAGTTTCTCGGTCATATTATTTCTGAATCCGGAATTTCCGTGGATCCTTCAAAGATTGAAGCAATTCAAGATTGGAAGAGACCGGAGAGTGTGACAGAGATTCGTAGTTTTCTCGGATTGGCGGGTTATTACCGTCGTTTCATTAAAGACTTTTCTAAGATTGTCGTGCCTCTTACTGGCTTGACTAAGAAGGGAGTTAAATACATTTAGTCAGACAAATGTGAAGCCTCTTTCCAGAAATTGAAAGAACTCCTTTCAGATGCTCCTATTCTTGTTATTCCTGAAGGGAATCAAGATTTTTTGGTTTATGCCGATGCTAGTCACGTTGGTTTGGGTGCCGTTCTTATGCAAAAAGAACGTGTTATTGCTTATGCTTCTAGGAAATTAAAGCCGGCCGAGTCTAGATATGCCAAACATGATTTAGAACTCGCGGCTATTGTTTTCGCCCTTCGAATTTGGCGTCATTATCTATTGGGAGAGAAATTTATTCTTTACACGGATCATAAGTCTTTGAAATATTTATTTTCTCAAAAGGAACTTAATTTGCGTCAACAGCGTTGGCTCGAGTTCCTTGCACCTTATGATCTTTATATTCTTTATACCCCCGGTAAGGGTAATCGTGTCGCCGATGCTCTTAGCCGTAAACAACAAGCAGTTGTTTCTATGATGATATCCGAATGGAACGATCTCGAGATTTTATCCACTTGTGAGATTCGAGAGCGCGTATCCAATTTATGCTCATCACTGGTTTTATGTAGCCTTGAGGCTCATCCTTCTCTTTTAGACCGCATTCTTGAAGCTCAAGGGATAGATCCTGAATTGGCTCTTCTTGGCAAAAATGTTAAGGATAAAATTGATATTGAAGGTTTGAAAGACTTTGATATTGATTCTCGTGGCGGCATTCGAAAATTTGGTAGAATTATCGTACCAAATATTGGTGATCTTCGTAAAGATATTTTAGAAGATTCCCATCGTTCTAAATTCACCATTCATCCCGGTAGTAGTAAAATGTACGCTGATATGAAGCGATTTTATTATTGGGAGGGAATGAAATTTGATATTGCTAACTTTGTTAAGTGTTGCATGACTTGCCAACTTGTGAAGGCCGAACATCAAAGGCCTGGTGGGTTATTGCAACCTTTAGAAATTCCAATTTGGAAGTGGGACCAAATTTCCATGGATTTTATAGATGGCCTTTCCCGTTCTCGTTCAGGTCATGATTGCTTATGGGTGATCATTGATAGACTTACTAAATCCGCCCATTTTATTCCCGTTCGGTCTAACCGAACCGTTCCTCTTTTGGCCAAACTCTTTATCAAAGAAATTGTTAAATTGCATGGAGTTCCTACTTCTATTGTTAGCGATCGAGATCCATTGTTTACTAGTGGATTTTGGAAGAGTCTTCAAAAATCTTTAGGAACGAAGCTTAATTTTAGCACTACTTATCACCCCCAGTCCGATGGACAAACCGAGCATGTGAATCAAACTCTTAAAGATCTTCTTCGTGCTTGTGTGCTTGATTTTGGTGGAAGTTGGGAAGATCATATTTCACTTGTTGAATTTTCCTATAATAATAGCTTCCAATCTAGTATTGGTATGGCACCTTTCGAGGCACTCTATGGAAGGCCATGCCGATCTCCTTCTTGTTGGCTTGAGGCCGGTGAGAAGCTGGTTTTAGGTCCAGACTTTATTCGTGATTCCACAGAGAAGATTGAACTTATTCGACATAGGATAAAAGAAGCCCAGAGTAGACAAAAATCCTATTCCGATAATCGAAGAAGGAAGTTAGAATTTTTTGTGGGAGATTCTGTTTTTATTCGTGTTTCACCTATGAAAGGTGTTGTACGTTTCAGTCGATCGAGAAAGTTAGCACCTCGATATATTGGGGCATTTCCTATCACCGAACATATTGGTTCTATGGCTTATCACCTTACATTACCGGCTCATTTTTCTGCTATGCATGACGTGTTTCATGTTTCTCAATTACGGAAATGCCTACGAGATTCCGATTCTATTCTTGAGCCTGGTGTTGTGGAAGAAATTGAAGTTTCGCCGAATTTAACTTACGAGCAGCATCCTATTCGAATTATTGCTTCGGAGGTCAAACGACTTCGAAATAAAGATGTTCCGCTTGTGAAGGTTCAATGGTCCTCAAATCAAAAGGATTGCTCTTGGGAATCCAGAGAATTCATCGAGCGAACACATCCGGACTTGCTTACTCCTGCTCTTTGAGGTAAACTTCCTATTTCAAATTTCTTTTGTGTTAATATGCTTTTATGGTTGTTACTATTTATTTCCATCTTATGTATTGCGAGGACGCAATTTCTTTAAGGAGGGGAGTCTGTAACAACCCGCATATTCATTGATTTTATATTTAAATATTTTATTTAAATATTTTGTCGTTAATCGAATATTGGTCCGAAAAGCTACTTTTTGCAAACGGTCAAATTAGGACTCAAGACCACTTCCATTGAGTTCGAAATGTCGTTTATAACTTTTTTAAGTATAAACATTAATAGGTTTGGAGTTAGTGGAATTTCACTTACTTTTCCCGCTTTGGACTTTGGGTTAGATTAGCCATTATAACTCAAACTCACTTCTCTCCTTCTCCTCACTCTTCATAAATTCCTACCAAACACAAACTTTAACATTAATGGTGAGCGGAAAGGGAAATTAGAAACTCCAAGCCTAGGTTTCAACTCCAACTCCATCATTCAACTCCAAATTCAAGGAAAAGCATTGGATTCAAGCTTGTAGTTGCTTCTCCATTCACCTTCAAGCTTTACCTTCATAATTTGGTGAAAAGGTGAGATTTTTATCTCACAATTCTAGTCTATAACTATATTGGACTGTTGGGAATGATTCCCCATCACTTTAGCATGTACATTTGCATTTGGTTTGTATTGGATTGGCGAAAAACTCCAATTTTTAGTGTTTTTGGCGAAAAACCGCAGTTAGGTCGCACTGCCTCGGAATTAGGTCATTCTGGTGGAAAATTCGCCTCGGAGTTAGGTCGTAAGTCGTAGGTCGCTCGCCTTTAGGTCGTGCCCCTTTAGGTCGCTTGGCCTTGCCTACCTCGTTAGGTCGTGTGACCTTAGGTCGTTTCCCTTTAGGTCGTATGACCTTAAGTTTTTCACATGGTTAGGCCTTTAAACCATTAGGTCGCTCGAATGAGTTAGGTCGTTCGACCTTAGGTCTCGTGTTCCACTAGGTCGCGTGAACCCTTAGGTCGTTGGACCTTATTCCCTCTTAGGTCGGCAACCAGTAGGTCCTTTGCCTTGCTTAACTCGCGAACACCGTTAGGTCACAACCCTTTAGGTCGCTCGACCTGTGCAACTGTTAGGTCGCGCATCACCCTAACTCGCTCGGCCTTGCCTTCGTTAAGTCGCATGACACGTTAGGTCGCGCATCACCTTAACTCGCTCGACCTTGTTTAGGTTGTTAGGTCGCGAACACCTCTAGGTCGCTTGACCCCTTAAACTCTTAGGTCGCTCGACCCCTTACTTGCTTAAGTCGTTCGTCTTCCTTAGGTCGCTCACCTGGTTGAGTCGCACATTACCTTAGCTCGGCCTTGTTGGGTCGCGAGTTTCCCTTAGGTCGCGTACCCCCTTAAGTCGCTCGACCACTAGGTCGCGAACACCTTTAGGTCACGTGCCCCTTTAGGTCGCTCGACCCTATCCTCCCTTAGGTCTTCACTAGGTCGTACCGTTTTGATGGGGCGCTGCTCCATGGACCCCCGCGACCTGACTGGGCAGGTCGAACCCCGTAGAGGGGGCGTTAACCCCGCACCCCCACCTTGGGGGGTTGCCACCCCCCCGGACCCCCCCTTCGTAGGGGATCTTATCTGAAAAACATTCAACAGAACTTGCTTTGTTGAGATGCCGAGTTGACCATTCTTCAAGACAAACTATCTTGGGCTTCTCGGTCGATTTTATGGATTTTTGAATATCTATTTCGTTGGATTCTTTATCGGTTTCTTTGGATTTTATTCACGTCTTCGAATGTGAATTTTTTATGATTGATTGTTTCTACAATCACTGCTATGATTTGTCACTTTAAAATATAAAGGTTTTCTATACTAGTAGTAAATATCAAAACTCTTTCAACAAAATGATTTCAACTCTATTTTCAATAACAAAGCTCTTTTCTTAAACCGTTTTCCAATCTACTAGTATACAAGCCTTTACCTCACTCGGATGAGCAATCTACTTAAACGGCTTAGTAAAACAAGTGGTATGAAACGCTTGCGTTCACTTCATCGGTTAATTCTTGGACTTGTTCGATTGAACCTCTTGTGACAATTTTCTAGTGCAGATCTACATTTCGTTCGTAAATATTTGAGTTAAGCAAGTGGTTATGGGACATGAAGCTAAACTTTTATATTTACTAACTTAGTGTAATTGACACTTCTTGATGATCATGGCGATCATTTTTGTGTTTTAGACTAGCAACTGTGCGATGTCTTATTGTCTGCGAGGGAGACTAGATCCCACTCTTGTGATGTTTTGCCATCGCATTTGGGTGATGTTTCGCCATCACATATGTGGGGTAGCGCCCCAGGGTCTTCGGGCCATTCGTGTGTCAAAATTAATGGCTTGCAACCATGAGATAGCGTCTCGCTTTGTGTTACACGTGTAGGTGAGTTTTCATGCTCCCATTTTGTGAGTTTTCATGCTCCTATATTGTGATTTCTGGATTTCTTGTGTAGTCTTCTGGAATTTGTGCTTCACCTATTTTCATGACTTTCATTGTTATGATTTTCCAGCTTTTATGTATAGGTGAATTTGGATCTTTTAGAAGATTCTTTTGATATTGTTTGATCTCTTGATGACCTTCATTTACATGCTTATCATAGTATGTCTTTATGGTTACTATATGTTCTTGCCATATCTATTGTTTTGTATCATGTTATCTGACATTTATAGCTAGACTGATCCGTTTATTATTTTCTTATAAATAATACTCGGGTCAGACCGAGATGTTACAGGTGCTTCTTCTTGACATCTTCCCTAGGGATTTACTACTCTGACTTTTGGCTGACCGTTTAGATTAGCAGTTTTTGTCGTTTACACTTGAGATATAGACTCATAGTTGTATTCTTTTGTATAGCACGTGTTGCTATTCTTTTGTATTATTGTGGATCTTTTTGACCACTACTTTGATGTACACTTTCATGCGTTAGTTATATATATTCATATCTTCTTCCGCCTTTGTTATATGAATGTCTGTGACTAATTTGTGTTATGCTTATTTCTATGTTTGTTTCTGAAGATTATATATAGCCGCCATGTGATAAGCAATCACATGGATGGTCGCTCCTCAACAGCCTTATTCTCCGTGCTAGTTGACAGCACTACACCGTAGTGTTCTTGGCTAGCGCAGGTATAGAGGTGGGGCGTCACATAACTCGTGCACGTGCACACGAGTTTGCCAGCGTTCTGATCACCGAGGTCGACGACTACAGGTCTCGATGACTTGCCTAAACCACTTATCCATCTAGATTCATCGAAGGGTCTGAGATTCAAAATCGAGTATGTTTGAATCAAGCTGGAACCCAACACAGATTGATTAACCACCAGAAACTTCCCAGCACCACCACCATAGACCTTTGGACGCCACGCGACCACAACCCTAGCTGCTCCGATGACCCACGACCCCTTCTTCCTGGTCCGATTCAAGCCGGTGCAACGTCGAAGCTACAGCAACGTAAAAACTTACTCTGACTGAAACAAGGAATAAAACCCTAAATTGTTCTCGATCGACCACCACAGTGGTATAAAAAACTCGCAACCATTTTTTTGATGAGTCCCATCATCTCAGCCACCTTCAACCTCAAATTCATGGAACAACAATAAGCCGATCATCAATATTCGATCAAAATGTCTTTTCTGTTTATCATGAAAAACCTCATTGTATAATGATTTAAAAATCACAAATTTGTTATCAAAATTCATCATTTTGAAATACAAACTTATTTGTAAAGTTAATACATACAATCGAGACCATTGATTTTTTTTCTTTTATTTGATTTTCTGATGATTCTGGGTTATTACTGATTTTTATCATTTTTGAGAAAATTGTTCAACCTTAACACTTGCAGTGATTTTTTAAAAATAATATTACACTATAACTACCCTTTTTCATTCAAAAATCTTAGTCTGATAATGTTTTCTTTGGGAAGATGTATATTAAATTTGTGCTGTTCTTTTGTATGTGTTCAAACAGGAATGTATATACCTGTAAACTGACATGCTCGGATATATATACATATCTGTATGCATTCAACACATTCACATAACTCCAAACATTTTTTTCCACAACTTCATTTCACCAATAATCTATTAGAGGTCAGAAAAAGGAGTTTGCTCACCTTGGTATGTTTGAACAGAGAACTGAAATTGAAGAGCAGAGAAGCCGGAATTGTTGAAGTTTGAGTTGCCTCAAGCTAAAACACTTTGATTTGAAAACTATTCATTGCTTTGAGTTGCTTTGCCTTTTGATCTTTGCATTGAATCGGGTATTAATTTGATTTGGTCGGGCATGCTGCATGCTTTTCTGGTTTTTAGTTTGAATCAAAACTTTGATTTCCAGGCTTTGGAAAAAAATTCGAGATGATTTCTGCTTTCAGGTTTCAGATCTTTGTGTGTTTCCAGGTTCCCCATTTTCTTTTTTTTATTTGTAAATTTGTTTTCAAGGTTTTTATTTTGATCTTGATTTCTCATGTTTGGGAAATTCTGAACTATGAATCAATATTAAGAAATTTGATTATTTCTTTTTTTAACATATAATTTTTTTATTAAAAGATGATGAAATGCCACTTGTTCTTATCATTTACACTTGTATTAATCCTTATATTTTTTTTCCTACACTTGTTGAACTCAAACAAAATTATGTAGGCACCTCTCGTTTAATTTATTTACAAATTTTGTTTTTAAACCTTATTTTATTTTTAATTTACAAATCATGTTTTATCCCTTATTTGATTTCAATTTATAAAAAATATTTATCTATTTTATTTCCTTACACTCATATATATACAAATTTAGTTTAAACAAATTTAAAAGAAGGTATGTAAACTCTTAATTTAATTCTTATTGATTCTCAAGAGATATATATATTAAATAATATGAAATTTAGTTTTAAACAACTCTTACAATATTAATTTAAAAATATAACTTTCCAATATATCATATATTAAAATTAGAAAACAATTTTATTCATCTCAAAACTTAGAGTATTCAAATCAAATTCAAATTGATAAATACTTATTCTTAAATTCCAAATCAAATTCCATTTATAATCCAAAATTTTTTATTTATTCTAGAAAATTTCTAATTAATTCATAATTAAATCCACAATTTAACTTTCAAAAATTAAATTAATTATCAAATTATCTTAACTAAAATTTCAGGGATGTTACAGATTCCCACCTAGAAAATTTCTTCCTCGAAATTGTAAGGGAGATAACAAAAAGTAGAAGAAAGATAGAGAAATTAATTAACAGATCAAACTGAATATCTATTCTGCATTTGGCTTACCAAATCAGAATATCAATAATGGATGCAAGAACGAATCAAAATACTCGAGTTACTAGATCTACAGAATATACAGGGGTATTGCTTCGTTCAAAGGATAACTAACTCCTCGTAGAATATATCTGGACCCAACAGAATAAACAGATAATGGATGCAATCCAAATCTTTTAGTTTAAGCAACCAAAATATACCTATCAACCATAGCAACCAAAGTAAACAATTCATCCAAACAAACAATTCTGACCCATTTGTAGTTTGTGTCCCATGAAAATATATCAAATCTTCTTCCTGGAGCTGCCAGGAAACTATCAAACAATTGAAAAGAAGAATCAAAGGGGATTGATAGAGAAAGTTGTTTCCGCTATTGCAGGGTACTGACATTTGTAGTCGTATTCCCCTGTCCCCTATCTCGTCCTTTGCTTGCACTCATACTCACTATCAGTGGATAGTAAGAGAATTTACTGAGGCATGCAGACGGATATCTTAGGGATATAGTCATTCTAGGGTATACTTCACCCTATCTCAAATGAGTTACCTAATGTGTTATACTCCTGAGCTAAAGTTTCAACCTTCAGCTCTGATACCAACTAAAACAACCCTGACCCGGCCTTCGTAAATCGGCACCCGTACTTCACTTGTACTCAAATGCCACAGATTCAAACGCCGAATCTGGCTCGCCGGTGCTTATAACGAAATTTTAGTCCAATTTAATATTCTAATTTATTACAATATTTAATAAAATTTGGTAGAAACAAAAATGATGGAAATAATAATTGTTTATATGATATTTACAATATGAATTAAAACAACAAATGTTAAGAATTTAATAATAATCGTTAATTGTAAATATTGATCTATTGAATAAAATTTAAGAGGAAAAAATAGTTTAATTGTATTGTTGTAATTCAAATAATTTAACCTCTAACAAATGAACTAAAATTGGTAACTAATGGATATGTTGAGTTATGTGAAATTATTAAATAATGTTTGATTTATTGTTAATAAAAAGAAGAAAAAAAGGAAAAATATTATGTTCTGTTTATACATCAAATGGTGGTTTTGAAATTTAGTTTTGAAAGCAAGTATGGATTTTTGATTCAAAGAAACATTTGGTCTTAATATACATATATACACGGAAAGTTTAGTTTGGGTATAGGGTCCATTAATTATTGTGTGAATTCTAGTAGGTATGTATATATAGGTTATGTTAGTATTCTCAAATATATTACTCATTTCCTTGAAGTTTTGAAACACACTGTCCAATCAACCTATCAATTGCTCTAATAATTTATTTTGGGAAATTCAAGGCACAGCTGTTTTATTTTCCATCATTTCTTTTATTTTTTCCAAAGGTTTACTTTTTCTTTATAACGTATCCTTCCATTCCATACTTATATTTTTCCTTTACGTTTCAAATATGGAACGTTTTGTCCAATCAGCAATTAATTGCTTTAATTTCTCAACTAAATCTAGGGTGACTGTTGCCACCCTATAATTATTTTGCATATCAAAACATATAAATTGTATACGTTTACGTTCATTTTTGGTCGGTTCTTCTGTTTTAAAGTAATATATTTATTTCTTAGAAATGGATGCGTTGTGAAACACATCTCTTCCAAATCTTCACCGTGCAGCCCAAGCAATATAATAAATTGCTTTAATAACGTTATTGAATCAACAGTCATTTCAATTTGTTATTTGTTGTACGTTTCCTTTTGGCTTAAAAATTGGCTACATAAACATTAATTCAAAAATAGGAAGAAATCATTCGTTTCCTGTAGCCACTTTATTTGCTTTAATTATTTCACGTGATTCAAGTAGGTGACCGTGTCCATTCACTCAACCTTTACCTATATCTTTGTTTTAAATTTCTTTCCTCTGTTTACTAGGGTAATTATGGTATGATTCTCAGCCTATTGGTATGCCTTTCCTTCTTTCCTTATCTCATTTCTTGCTTGCACAGTTACAGACAATCAATTGGTTAATTGCATGTCGTAGTCTGTTCATGCCTATTTGGTTCATAAAAATTATTAAGCATTTTACCCAGAGCAACCAACTCACCTACATCGTTCTATATCTATTTACTTGCGTACAAGTTCAAAATTTTCCATTTTCTTTGATTGATAGATTTGTTGCCTTTATTTATTCTTTCTCTCCCTGTCTTTATTGCTTAAAGGAAAGCAATCCATCAAAACGTGAATATTTGATTATAGCCAGCCGTTACCTATACCCAAATTCCCATTTTTATGACCGTCCTTCGAATATCAAACTTATATACTTTGTGCATTCATTTCGCTCATTCAATTTTATGTTTCTTATTCCAGCTTTTAATTTTGAGCTCATCCCTTATATTTTTCTGTGGCCTTTACTTCTCTTCTCTGTTTCTTCTTTTTTTCTCCCCCTCTGTTAGCTTCTCTCAAAACCATCACTCCGCAGCTCCTCCCTGATCTTCCATCCCTCGTGCTCCTCCGTAGCTACTTAGACAATGTACTCATTCTTTTGCGTTAGTATATTTTTTTTATAAACCTATGGTATATTATAATATATACTGTGTACGTTAGTTTATATGCTTATATATATATATATATATATATATATATATATATATATATGTACACGTTGCTGTATGTTTATGAAAGAAAATATGTATATATTACACACTACATTCTCTGTTTTGTTTTAAAATATACAAGTGTTATAGGGTATAAGGTACACATATATAAAGTTATATGTTGTATAAGAATATAAGTGGATTTGTACAGATAAAGCATGGGTTTATTGATATTATAATTACGTAAATGCTGATTTTATATAAACAGTTATATGATCTATTTTTATATATTATAGAAATTGGAAAATCTGGTTCGAAAATGAATATATGTTATACTGTTTATATATTACAGTAGTATATATTGATTTTGTTTAAGTATGATATAGACAGTGTTTATAAGTTTTTTTAAATAATAAGTTATATTAGTTTGGATTTTACCTGTTGGGTTAGATAGGGTCACTGAGTATACATATGTATATATTTATACCTTATGTACGTTTGTGCGTGTGTGTATATATATATATATTTGTTAATTATATTTTAAGTTATATGTTAGTTATAATATATTATGGTTTGTTGTATTCCTAATATTTTAAAACAGAAAATATCTATTGTTGGAAAATTGTAATACAATCTCGTTTGTATATTTTTTATTTAAGTTTATATAACTTTATATATGTGTGTGTGTATAATATTAAATTTTGTTCGCAAATGTCTATATGAGTATACATTAATTGGTTTTAAAAGATATAAATATATGCAGACTTTGTTCGAAGTGTTGAATTAAATTTTAATTTGAGATATATGATTAAATTGATTTTAGTAATAAATAATAAAATTATATACATCATTTTCTGTCATATCAAGATGGTTCTTATTCGTTTTCACCAAATTCTTATCTCTCGGCTTTGTTGAATTCGTGCCAATCTTGCATTGCTTTGAAATTCGTAGCTTGTTGTGTTGTCTATCTTTTCTAGCCTCTAGCCTCGAAAGGTGAGCAATCACTCACGATTAACGTTCTTTTATTTATTAACTTTGGTTTCAATTGAAACGACAATTGAAATATACTGCTAAAGTTAGTAAATCTGTTATATATGCTATTATCTGTAAACTGTTCACCTATGGGATATGACACCATATCCTATTGTACATACTTTATTTAATTTCTGTTGATATATGCCTGTTGTTATATTATTATCATATCCTGTTATATTATTATTATCTGTTATCACTCTGCAAGTTCCCTATAGTTTAGAATTCACTATGGGTTGAAATGATACATACCCGAACAGACTTTAGAATAGGAGAATTTCGTTATGCGTTGAAATGATAGACCCAAGCGATTTTCATTAAATTGAATTTCGGATTACGGGTTGAAATGCTATCTACCCGTATATATTTAGTGTACGGGTTGAAGTGATAAATATCCATACCACTTGACCATATGATAAGAAATATATATACAAACATCGTTGGTCCATATATAAATATTTTGAAAATAATTTCTATGGTTTGGGAAGGAAAAATATCGTTTTAATAAAGACTGATTCTTAGAATATTATATGTATAAAAATGAAAATTTTATGTATAGACCTAATAATAATATTTAATCTAATTGAGATTGATTTAATACATATAATATGTTGAAGGATTCGTTTAAATTTATATTTCAAATTAGATTTGGTAAAATTTTGAATAAGCTAGAGTTAAGAAGATAAAGTTGAATTAATTGGAAATGGTATTTAATTGAGAATTATATTCAATTAAATCGATTTGAAACTATTGAATTCGGGATTTAAGATGTGATTTTATAACTTGTTTTGGTAAAAGGGATTAAATGGATATTTTAAGTTTAAATAAACTTAAGGAAATATTCTGTAAAATGAAATCTAAGGCTATTTAAACGATATTGAACTTGTTCAGTGGACATTTCCTGACTAAATAATGATGATGAAGCTAAATCAAGATCTATATGAAACTATTAGATTTAACTTTAAAATATTGAATATTTAAGCTTTGAATATAATGAAAGTTTAAATGGTTATTGGGAGCTGAATTGAATTAATGAATTGAGCTTTGAATAAATGGGAATTTGGAACTTGAGTTGATTAGAATCAATCTGTGTAGTTGAGGAAATTTCAAATACTTTACTTTATAAATTATTTAATACACACACACACACACACACACACACACACACACACACTATCTTGGAAAATAGATATATTTGAAAGGGAAATGATGTTTTGATTTTGAAGTCTAAATAAAATTGAATGACCACGGTGTTATAGTGTATATTTCTACCTTGTAGATAGTTCCATGGACCCTTGGAGGATGGTTATCCCAAACATCCTTAAGTTATTTGTATATCAGTTGATATTTCACTTGAGTTGGATTTATTGATATAAGAATGTTAATCCTGACTCGAATGTTTTGTGTTTTTGCTTTACGCTCGGGTCAGACTAAGCGATACAGCATTTGAGACTCGCCTTTGGAGTTTGGAGCTTCGTTTGAGGATCCAACTATTGATTCAGCTTTCAGCTCTTTCAGTTGATTCGTTCGGAGAGGTCATCTGTTCGTACTGGAGACTTCACTGTATTTGAGATATTCTGTTGTATTTTTATTTCTAACTCTGGTATTTATATAGTAGCTTCATGAACTACTATTTACCTATTCCGCTGCATTATTTTATATAACTCTGTATCTGTAATTCTGTGGTTGATTTATTTACTGTATATGATGAGTTTTGCCAAATTTTAATTAACAATTAGGTATTTTGCATTATTCAAGTCGGACATGTATGGTATTATTGTCGATTTGAATGGTCCAAAATAGCAGATCGTTACATGAGATGTGATTTATCTTTTATTTGCTTATGTTTGTTTTGCATGTCTATTTTCTAGTTTCTACTGGTGTTTAGAGCCTCAAATCGCCTCAAAAGATCACAACTTTCTCTCAAATCGCTGCTATATCTTGCTAAAACTATTTGGTAAGCAAGGTAAGAATTTTCTTACAGCAAGCTAAAGCAAAGTATCAAATTTTGCTATCAATTTGTTACCTGAAATGTTCAATTTATTGAATAGATTTTCTCTTTTGTTGGCTGAAATTATGCTATGTTCAAAAAATCATATCTTCTTTAATTTATGACCAATTGCTCTCTATTTTAGGTATGTTGTAGTAGTTGGTCTGCAAAACATTTTGGAAAATTTTCATTGAATTTTCATTTGTTTTGATGTAGAAAATTGTTGGTTGAATTTGGCCAAAAATTGATCTCTATTTGTTGGCCGAAAATGCACATATTCAAAATATCATATCTTTCTCAATTTACCGCCAATTGCTCCCAAGTTTTGATATAATGTAGTAGTTGGACTGTAAAACATTTTTGAAAATTTTCATTGAATTATGATTTGCTTATTATAGAAAATTATTGGTTGAATTCAACTAAAATTGATCTCTGTTTGTTGGCCGAAAATACACCATATTAAAAAAATCATATCTTTCTCCATTTACAGCCAATTGCTCCCAATTTTTGATATGTTGTTATAGTTGGACTTTAAAATTTTCTAAAAGTTTCATTGTATTTTGGTTTTTCTTTGATATAGAAAATTGTTGGTTGAATTCGACCAAAAATTGATCTCCGTTTGTTGGCCGAAAATGCACCATGTTCAAAAAATCATATCTTATTCAATTTAACGCCAATTGCTTCTTATTTTGGATAAGTTGCATTAGTTTAACTGCAAAATATGTTTGGAAATTTTCATGGAATTTTGAGTTGTTTTGTTATCGCAAATCGTTGGTTCAAAACAGCCAAAATCTTATTTTTTGCGCTTGCTAAAAAGTGCTATGTTCGAAAAATCATAACTCTTTCATTTTGCAGCAAATTGTTAAAATTTTTGGATATGTTATTGTACTCATGTCATAGTATAACATAGCAAAATTTGGCTAAAATTTGGGTTGTTCGATATCCCAAATTACTATCCAAATTCAGCCAAAAACTCAGTTGCTTGGTAGATTGTTCTCATGCTCCCTATTTGCGTTTCATTGACTGTTTCACTGCATATTTTGATGATTTTATATATC
Source organism: Allium cepa (assembly GCA_030765085.1). Taxonomy (NCBI): domain Eukaryota; kingdom Viridiplantae; phylum Streptophyta; class Magnoliopsida; order Asparagales; family Amaryllidaceae; genus Allium; species Allium cepa. The sequence continues at coordinate 68,390,885 of CM060930.1, read as the reverse complement.
GTTTGAATAAGTTTGATGATGAATGTTTAAGCCTTTTTATCCTATAATGGATTGGCTTAACTTTGGAAATTTTTAGGACTTAAATTTTATTTAAATTCTATTTCAATCTAAATATCGTTAAATATCGATATTTGAGGAATTCGATGGTTTTAATTGATTTTGGTTTTGAATAAGTTTCTGAAAATTATTTATAAACTATGGTTAATTAGATAAATATTTTTAAGACATTTTAAAGGTTTTTTAAGCAATTATTTATTTTCTTAAAAAGTACTTTATAAATAGATAATCTATTTGATAAGTGGATATTTCCTTATATAACTTATTTAAAAATCTCTAAAAAATTGTTCAAAAATCCCATTTTCCCTATAAAATTATTCTAAATATATTATAGCCTAGTTAGATGATTTTTGGCATATAAGAAAGAGAATTAAACGATTTGGCAAAAATACGTGGTATGAGACATGTGATTTCGCCTCATCGCTTAATATTGGACTTATACTGTCGAATCTGCTTTGAAGTATTGTTTTATGATATTTTAACTTGCTGAGGCCATGAGGCGGGATTGTTATGATGAATTAATGATGGTTGTGATGTTTAAGATGGATTTTTACTTGTCAATGAAATGAGACAAGTCTTTATTTTTAATTTTTCATGGTTTATCTTTGCCTTTTCTTTTTAAAAACTCAAAAAAAATTAATTAAAAAAATCCCAAAAATAAATTTTCTTTTGATTTATTTTTAAAGAAACACTATAAGTTAAATATATGTTTTGGTTTACTAAATTGAAACTTTTGAAAATTTATTTGTCTTAACAAAAATAAAAATAAAGTTTGATTACAAATAACAATGGTTTAACTAGTACATAGGAAGATTCATACGTGTTAATTATGAAATACATCCTAATTGAAAATCTTTGTTTTAAAAAGTGGATGATTTAAAGTAAAAATATAACATTTTTTTGTCTTCAAAGTTAAATGGTGCTAAGATGATTTTGCAAAACTTTCTCTCTCTTAAAAAAATAAGAGAAAAAAAATAACATCCAAAGTATTCACTCGCATTTAAAAGTCCTCACGGTTATGCATGGGTGAATTACTTGGAATTTTTGATTATGTGCTTTCATACTCATTTAAATGTCCTCACGGTTACTCATGTATGGAACATGTTTTAAAAAAACATACTTAATAAAAACCACCTATGGTCGTTAGGTGTATGCATGAAAGTGTGTGCACTCGCCACGCTCTATACTCCCCTCATATAAGCCCGAAAGGCAGTGCTTGGGTTCTATATCTGGCCACAGTTTACCAGAGCTAGGTGTGTAATATCTCTTGCGAATAATGAGAGAGCAAGCAATTGAAATCCTACCACTATTTTACTTATTTGATTTGATTTTTTGTTGAAAAGAAATTAAAATACCACTTTGATAAACTTTGATAATCATCTATGGATCCATTTTATAATTGCACTTTGTTATCAAGTGAGACAACAAGTTAAACTATGGTCTATTTGTTATGATAACTTGATTTTTGTTGGAAATTTTGAAGAATAAATGACTAAAAAAATTTCAAGATAATAACCAAAACCTATATTTAACTTATCCGTGTCAATTTAAAAATAAATCCTTCATTTCTAAATATTTTAAAATACTCGCATTCATGTCTTTGTAAATAAATCTTACATTTTGTAAATATTTTCACTTTACATTCTTTATATCGCATTTGGATTTTGTAGGTAGTATCCGCTGAAAACCCTCACGAGACAACACTCGTCCTACTGGAGACACGCAGAGGTTTAACGGCTTGTTGCATACGGTCAATGCAATCGTGCTCCCTACGAAAACGGATTTATCTTAGTTTCCTTTTATTCGAGAACGAATAAAAAGATAAGTATGAGGGTATTTGATGTGCACGTAAATGTGCATATTTTTACCACGATATTTAATCTATTTAAATTAAATAAATGATCATATTGGGTATTTTAACTTGTTTTAACCGAAATCCATATTAATTCCAAATTGTCACATATCCATCTTCATATAGGGAAAAAAGGATCATTTGTATGCATATATTTCTTTGAGAAAAATTAATTGGAAATTTATACATCTTTGTGTAGAAATTTAATCTCAAATAGTAGTGGGTTCATGAAGACACATGCATGCACAAAATAGTTACAAAGGAATGAAGATGAAAATAATTCAAAGTGAATAACATGGAGGACCCCACCTACCCACCTACCTTAATAAACAAATTAGAGTATGGAGTTTATGGCCTCATGTACACATAAATGATGATTAGTAGAAAATAATGATTACTTGGCCTCCACACTTTCTCAAGGGTAGTTTGGTCATTCCCCAATTTATGGATTAGGGTTTCATGCTTGTATAAATAACCCATTATGTTTCACGTAACCCTCCTCTTACCTAGTTCCTCTCAGTTAGTCCCTCTTTAGTTAGTTTTAGGCTCAAAATAAAACCAAGCTCTCTTCTTTCTTTTCATGGCTACTTAGTCATTTCTCTTTTATGTAATTTTTTATGCAACTTCAATACATGTTCTTTTCCTTTTCATGCTCATTTACTTTCATGTTGTAGTGTTGATTTATTTTTCATGCAAGTAGAATAGTTCTCTTTTCCATTAGCTTTCATTTTCTTTTCTTTTTGCTTTCATGTTGCTAGCCACATTTGTTAATCAAACGATAAATATGAGAGGCTAAACTCCTTCAATTTAGGGGTAATGAAGCTCTCTAATTGTGTAGCTTCAACTATTTGTTAACTCATGCTGTTGTTTTGTGCTTGATGATGATGATGGAAATGGTTTAATTGTTGTTTTTGCTTTGAATTTGATAGCCTATATTGTTGAAACCAAATAGGCTATGCTTGAACAATCACTAATACAAATGCCTCTTCATCAAAATATGATTATGGCATAAGAAAGTGATTTGGAATTCAAATTTGATGGTCTATATTTCTAATCAATAGTTAATAGGTCATACTTAAAATAGATTTCATTTTCATTTTCTTTGTCAAGTTTCATGAAAGTTGGCAAGTGGTTTAAGGGATGTATTATAGTTTGATGGCTTATGTTGGCTAATTAATAGCACACAAATATGCCATACTTATGATAAACACATCAATTAAAGCACAAATGACCAAAAAGAGAGATCATGATTTCATAAGTATTGAAGTACATGATCTAGAGAGTGGATTTATTTCCTAAATTGTCACTTAACTCTTATATTGGCATTTCTTTTCTTTTAGTTAGTTCGCTAATTTTCTAATTCTCTAGCTTAACTTCACTCGAATTTGGTATAATTTGATAGAGTAGAATTTTTAAAATCATCAGTTCCCTACGGTCGACCCTTATTCGCCACGTACTACAAAGTGTACGCCGCACGCTTGGGGTTATTTTTAATTTAAATTCGCTCGATGGTTTTCTAAACCGATAGAATGTCTGTCGTCGAACAATTTTTGGCGCCGTTGTCGGGGATTTGCTTTGATTTTCATTTTCTATTATTCAAATTATTTTCTTTCATTTTATTGTTTGTTTGTGTTAAAAAAAATATTGTGTGCATTTGGATTGTGTGTTTGTTGTTTCCTACTATCAATTGCATTTGCAATTCTTTGTTTCTATTCAAAACTGTGCATATTTTGGTTTATGCTGTGCTTCAAAAACTTGCATTCATTTTTAAATTTGCATTCTAATTTGCTATCTGTTCACTGTTCTAGTTTTCACAAATTGAGTTTCATTAAAAAAAAATCAATGACATTGCATTTACAAACTGTACAAGCACAAAACCATTTGCACTTTTGTTTACATTTGCATTTCATTTTTATTCTTAATCTCCGTTGTTGTTTCCTTTTCTTTTGTTTCTATGATCTTTCCTTGCAAAACAACTCCAAATCATCTCTGACCATCAACAAACACTGCCACACTTCACATCTTTTTCATATCTTTTCACCATCCACTTACAGATCATTCTCCTCTACTACATATTTCATTGTCTTTGTGCATATCTGTGCACTGCTGCCTCTAATCCTCCACAATTAATTCACCACAAACACCTCCCTGTTGCCTTCCAAACAGTGCCACTTCAATCAACATCCACTTCAACCATCCCTAACTTCCACTCTTATACACATCATTCCTCGCCACCAAAACTGTAGAGTGCCACTACATACTGTCACCATATACCCATGTCATCTCAGCGCTTCTTGCATCTCCATACTTCTATAACTTCTGCTGCTAAAGCCACATACAAACAACCTTTCAACCCATCATCTGCCTATAACATCACAACCTCATCATTCAACAACTTCCACTCCGGTAACCAAACTTCCATCACTATCCTCTCAAGTGCATTGTTGCCAATCATACACCAACCTTCCGACGAAAACACAAACATCATAGCCCTCTTCTACAACACACTTTAACATAACACTGTTCCACTCAAAACACTCCACCCTCCCTGATCACACTTGCAGTCCATCAAATCCGAAACTCCAACGACAAACTCCAACGGCCCAGCCTCACCTCTTGCTTCACACTGCATCACAGTTTGCTGCATATACCACTTCACAAACCCACAAAAATTCAATCACTAACTTTATCCACTACTTGCTCCAGACCACTGCAGTGCTCGATCAACAAACCGACCACACTGCCAAATCGACAGTTACTTCCTACCAAAATTTGCCATTCACGGCTCGAATTCCACACTGCAGCACCATCACGCTACAATCAAACAACCAGAACATCAATCGAACAAACTCCTTCGTCCTCCTATTGTTTGTTCATCTCCACCACCAAATCATCCATTGTAACAGCCTAAGTTTTCGATGCCCGAAAAATCGAACCATTAGGGTTAAAGAAGAAGAGGTAGAAGAAGAGAAAAATAAAACAACAACAAAATTTAACCATCGTAGTGGAATAAAATATAATAGATAATAACAGATCTTTACACAGAAGAAAAACTATATCTATTTTATACATACATCATCAAAATACATCATCAGAGTTCAACAACATCAATAACATACAACTGGACAGTCATATAAACCTGTCCTCAAAACTAAATACACAGCGGAATAATAATCAAGTACGGAAGTACGTATTGCCATCCAGTTCATCTCCTGAGCTCCACAGCATCATTTCCTGTATCCTATAATACTCGGTCTTACCAGAGCATTATAGTTAAGTAACACCCGAGTCAGTCTGGAATACCAGCGTGAGAAAACCACACAAAAATTGATTATTAAAGTTTCAAAAATTCTTTGAAAATCAAAAGCATCTCGTAACACCACGCCACAAATAAACATATCGGCTTTTTACCTTACGATAGCCAAAACACTTTTTATCAAAATTCTCTGATATTATAATAGTGTCTATAGAAAGTAAAATATAATGTAGCTGAAATGCTTGCATCTCACGTTTCAGCAATAGTTGGGCATAATCAAAAACCGCACAGGAATGTAGGGAGAATGGATTTCCAACTAATGACTATGCACTGGGGTACAATCTATCGCGGTACGTGGCCTAGATCACCATACCCAGGATTACTCCCAATCCCCTGCAACACGAGACCGGGAGAACCCCTTACTGGATAATCCCTATTAACATCACCCCACGGTTGGGATCAGCAACCGCACCACTAAGCCAAATAAAAAGGGACATCTAGACAGGGATGACCTCACCCTAATGGGCGCTACCCATCTATCCTTGCTGCATAACCCCTGATTTTCAGTCATTCCTGGTTGATGAGCCTTGAGGCTATGCGTTACCTTTAGAGAACTCATCTCTTAGAATGTTCATCGTCCACCTGAAGATGGTCTGAAAGCATTCAATCCATACAAGTCTGTCCCGGGTTCGAACGGAACTAATGGCACTACTCCTACTACATCCACTTTGGAATCATCTTCAGGATTAGTAAGCGACCAGCCCTTGCACTTCACTGCTCCACCTTCGAATCCAAACTAGTATTCCGCACGAAAACGTGCAAACCGGATCGAAGTGGTTTTTAGGAAATAAATCCCGACCCCGGTCTCTTCGAAACGATCAGCGCATTGGCCAATATTGATAGTCGGTTATTTAACTATCAATTAACATTCACAACAACCATCGAACAATAAATAATTTCTCTATATTATTTATTATGCCCAAAATATCTTCGCAAGATATATTTCCACTTTTCAATTCCTTTTTGGAAAATAGTTTTCAAACCATCTTCCTTTTACAGAATAGATTTCCCAAATATTTTCTATTTCCACTGAAATCACCAAGTACAAACACTTTAGATTTTAAAATAATTTTAAAACACTTTATTATAAATATACTTTAAAACGTATAAATTGAGAACCACTTCAATAATTTATTAAATATAATACTTTAGAATATTTAAAATGAGGCTACTTTATAAAATATAAAACCAGATTTTTCACTTTTCAAACAAAATACCAAGTCACCTTTAAATAAATAATACTATAATAGATCTGAAAAATACTTACTTCAGAATTTAAACATTTAGAAATAATAAATTTTCTAAACTGTGCTTTTTTAAAACGATATTGAAACCTTTAACTTATATTTAAAAATTTACTTTGAAACGTATTGGGCAATCTAGGGAAATATACTTTTCTTCACATTCTTTAAAAATAAATCACTGTTTATTTTTAAACAAAATTTCCCATTCCTTTAATAAATTCCTATCGTGAATTTATTCTTCAAATATCCACTCATATATTACTTCACTTTTATAAACCCAATTTATAAATTTCAAGTCTCACTTCTCTTTAAAAAATCCCGGTTTTACACACTTAAATCAATCCTCAAATTGATTTCCAGTTTACTTTACTTTTGAATAAATTTCCTTACTTACTCCATTTATTCCAAAATCCCTTAACTTCAGATTTATTTTATCATAATGATTTAAAATCTTTTAACTGAAACAACCAATTTCAGATTTTCCAAATTCCTTCTTTATCTTTTCCAATAATTTAAATCTTAAATTTAAAATAAATGCTCTATTTTTTTTAATAATAACATTTAAGTTTTAAATTCATTATCTTTTTATTTATTCGAAATCCTCTTTCCATACACGGAATTTGTTTATTAAAATTTTAAAATCACTTTTACTTTTGCAAATTTATTCTTAAATTTAATAAAATTCTCTATGATTATTTTTCTCGCAAATTCACTCTTTTTATTTTCTTTTCAAAAATCCAATTCTATATATTTTGATATCTCAGTGAACCGAAATATATTCAAGCACACCATAGCATTCAATATTCCAATTATCAATATAATTCATCACAGAATATCAAATATTCATAACACAGAATATTAAAAAATCTAAATAATTTTAAGAAATCCAGTTGGATCCTCCAACCTGTTTCCCTGCATCCATAGATGTTAGCACAATACAAATTTTACTTCGAGGTGGAATATTGCGGTATATGGGATTTATATAATATCATTCGCTATTATGCGGCGCATAGGGTCTCATCCGCTATATAATGCGGGAAAAATTAATCACTCAATATATACTATATATATACTACTATATATAACGTAGCACATCAGATCAATTCAATCATTCAACCAATTATTTAAATTTAACCATTTAAATTTAAATTAAAACCAGATAAGTGAGATTAACTCACCATTGCTCTTAAATTTTGCAGACCATTTCCATCTCGCCTTGTTCCACGGTTTTTGACCTTGCGTAGACATTATATGGTTTATATATTTTTGAAATAAACCGGACAATTAGTTACCATTTAATAATTTAATTTAACTAATTTTCCTAAGAAAATGTTCTTTAATATATATATATATATAACTTTATACAATAAAATATGATTTTAAATTTTCATCCTCTATATATACATTTTAAAAATCTAATTTTTATAACTCCACAACATTTTAAAATTCCCTTTTTCCCAAACTCTAAAAATTTCTTGTTTTCTGAAAATAACAACAGCAATTTATTTTACTGTATATATACATATACAAATATAAATCTATAAATTTGAAGAAAATAAATTGATCTTTGATAAACTTACTGTTATTATATCTCTTTTCTGTATATGTGTATATATATATAATATATTAACATTAAATTAAAAATGTAAACTGCAAATATACCTTACCGCAATAAATTTATTTTATATTTTATGCTCGTACGAACACACATATATATTTATTTAAATTGGAAAAAGAATTGTACCTTAATTCGATCGGAAACAAACTTGATAGCTCCGCTCACTACTCCATACGAGACCGCCGCCACGACCCATCACACACCATCGTTCCCCCCTTCTCTGCCACGACGCTGCGGCATACAAATCCCCGCGCACACACCAGATTGACCCCACAGTCATCGAGCCACTGCCACCATCAAGACGCCCTCACGGCTTCAATTCCCCTACGGCTCAAGCTTCACCTCGAGCAGTCTCTTTCTCAAGTCGAAGTCGTGACTTCCAAACTAGATTCCCACCCAGCATTGAATGCCGCCGACCCCTTTACGCGGATGCGCGAGTCTATTCAACCTTGGCTGAAAACCGCCTTTCCCCCATTTGTTTAAATTGATTTCGATTTCGTGAATTAAGAGAAATGATAGGGACTCGATTTTATATTTTTTTGAACGAAGATTTGATTTTGATTTCGGCCATTCGATTGCTCTGATGGAGGGGAAAAAGGAATATCGTAATTTAAAGGTAAATGGTTAGCGTATTTCAGAAGGTAAGGGAATGGATTTGACCATATTTTTTTTATATCTTATAATTAAATTACCTTACATTACATATCACGAAAGTTTGAAACACTATGGAGGCATGTCGCTAGGCGTTTAATATGTTATACCCCTATTCCGAACTCAATGGAAAAGGTTTCGAGACCTAATTTGATCGTACGGAGAAGATAGTTTTTGAACCCAGTTATAAAAAACTGAATTTTCGATTTAATTTCAACGCGTTTATTTACCGTACAATCACATGGCAACTCCAAACGCTATGAAATTTGAAATTCGATAATCATACAATATTACGGATCCAATGGAACTGGTTTCGTCGAAATACAAGACTGTGCCTTGGAAGGCTATTTTTAAATTCAATTTAAACGATATATTTTTAAAACTGAACAAAACACTATCAAATTCAACTTTAAAAGCTTTTATTATCTTTAGAACTATCAATATAAACTTTACAAGCCTTCAAAATATTTTTAACTAGCTTAAAACTCTAGATTCAATATTTTCCCCAACTTCAAATTATTTAATTTAATAATTAAATTACCCAAATAAATGGTGACACCTGAATTCAAGTTAAAAATTAACTTTTAATTATTTAAAATCTATTAAGTATTCTGATTTCAAACATCCAAAAAATCCGGGTCGTCACATTCCTCCTCCCTCAAATGAATTTCGTCCATGAAATTTCTAGTTAAGAAGTGTGGTTCAATACCTGTATACTTTTTCCCAAAACAAAACAATTCGAAACAATTCTCAAAACAATCTTTTTATTAAAGACACATTATCACTCTTACTAACTTACCCAACTCTCCCATAGTTTTCAAACAATACCATTTGGCTCAGTCATTCAAATTTCAATTAAAAACCAAATTTTGAATTATCAAAATTTTCTCAAAAAATTTTTAACTCTCTAAATTTCCGAAAAATTTCGCCAACTTCTCCTTTGCGCGGCTAGCTCGGTACAACTACAAATGCCTCTACAGGCTCCCAAATTCGAAAAGAAAACAAAAGGCGAAGTGGCTAGATCCAAAACCAAATCGAATTTCATGCAGAAATTTTAACACATACCTTTTTGTCGAGCAATTCAAATTTTTCTTCTGAAATCAAAACCAATTTTTCTCCTGCTTTTAAATACCTATATATCCTACTTAGCAATAATATTCAATCACAATATTCAAAAACATTTTATTGACTTCCTTGCAAGATTTCAATATCTATTCATTCAAGCCCGTACGATGTACATATATCATCCGTACGCATTATCAAATCCGATCACTCGCTCGATCTCACAATTTCACTTCCGAACTAGTATCGTCCACCCGACTTCCTAGTGCGGACTCGGATCTAATTTCTTGATCAAAAACCATCATTCTCCTTGCATAGTCATCACTATGATAGAGAATTTCTAGAATCAATCAAAATCCATATCCAGGGTTCGCCGTCGAAAATCGAGTGAAAAATCCTAACTCGGATCGATATAACTATCTCAAAATTTTGTGCTCGAATCCGGATCAAATTGCTATGCGAAATAAATAATATATGTACATCTTACGTATTTATATCCGTTCTCTTTAATTAACATTAATTTTGATTTCTATTCACTTATCAACGCTTATCATTTCACATATTTTTATTAAATCTTCTCTCAAATGCTTATTCAATATATTTTCTCGACACCCATATTACTTAAGAGTTTCATCATTTCTTCTTAAGTTCAATATAAGTATTTTATACGCTTCTTATATTTATTTTCACTTCACCGCTTTAGTTTATATCTATTTCTATTCAAATTGGTTCTCACATTTTCATATGAATTTAATTCGTCTTCAACTCTGAATATTGAATTTTATCTTCTATTTATAACTGGTTCATATCATTATTTAAATTAGTTTCATCCACTAATTTATTTCAATTTCCAATTTGTAATCGTTTTGTTGCTAATAAAAAATTTCCAAAAAATTTTCTAAAATTTTTGACAGAATCTCCTTTGTACGGAGGAGCTTTTGCAATTTGACAAGAGATATAAATATATATGCATCGACCCACCCGGTTGGAAAAACAAAAACAGTTCATATTTCCTAACTTTTATTGCGTAGGCATACCTTTATTTAGCATTTTTAGCAACTGGCTTATTATTTAGCAATTAGCGCGCCCAAAAATCCAACCAAACGGCTTCCCGGTACCTGTACTTACTTAATTTAAACATGTAAGTGCCAAAATCGTGTAATTTAAGAACATTTAACATATTTAACTAGCAAACATACAAGTTTCTATAAGCAATGCAGGTTAAACAGTATTTATAAGCAACTTATAAGGTTCCAACATTAATTTTAATTGTTTACAACCAACTCGTATACAACTTCGTTCAATTTAAATGGTTTGCAACTCAATTGCATATATTCAATTCATTTTTAACCCAAACAACTCACATTTATTTCAATTGATTCCAAAAATCAATTTTGTTTACCTCTATTAATGTAACGATCCCGGATTTAAATTGAGTATGAATTGATAATTAATTTCATTTCTGAATAAGAATTGTGAAGAAATTGGTAATTAACATAAATTTTAATATAAATTTGAATTCATCGAGAATTAAATTGGATATTTGAAAATAAACATGTATATAAAATGGATTGACAATTGAATTTGAATTGGGATTTAAATATAAATATCTTAGGAAATAAATTTGTGTTTGGATTTTTGGAATTTATTTTAATTGATAGTTAATGTAAATTTTGAATAAATTTTTGAATAAATTTAAAATTTGAATATTTAATTTGTATTTGAATTGGGATTTATAGTAAATAATAAATAAAATTAATAAGTAAAAGCATAGAAATAAAATACATTCAAATATGAATACTTATAAAAGAAAAAAAACAAAACTAATAAAAGAAATTAGAATAGGAATACATATATAGGAGATAAAATATGAAATATGAAGTCAAGTAACATATTTATAAAAATTATGTAAAATATAAGTAAGCATATTAACTAAAATCTAACATTCTAGAACTCATGTATATTTCAAAATATAAAACAAAAGAAAGACACAAAATAAAATATATTTGTACATATATAAGTTAAAGTCTATAACCAATAACTAAACATATACATAAGCATGAACAAACAAAAAACAAGTATGAAAACTTGTAAAAGCAAACTCAAAGGTTATGCAGGCAAAAAAAGAAGTAAGTAGAGATAGATATAATATAGTAAGTAAGTACATTAACTAAAATTTAACAGCATAATTTAAATAGAAAATTATTTACATTATAAAGTGATATAACAAAAGAAAGATATGTATTAGTTTATAAAACAAGACAAATATAATAAGTGCAGCCACCATTTTAAAGCAAAAGAAATAAATGTACTCAAGTATATAAGCAAGACAAAGGCAAGAACAAAGTTAAAGAAATAACTCATGGCTGAAGTACTAAAGAAATTAATGCATTACATGTTTACACCTCTAGCAATTAATGAATACATCTCAGCCATGCTTATTGTATAAACAAAGATATCACACTGTTGTACTAACCATACCATCCTGCACACATTATCTTTTCATATACATTAAACTCTCATTTTAGTTCGTCCATCATAACTGAAAAGAAAAAAAAAATCTGAGCAAACATTGTTTCAAAATTTAAGACAACAACCAAGCTCAAAACAAATCAACTCAAACCAGAGATTTCAAAAAAAAGAGGCTTCAACGTGCATTCTTACAACCTGTTCAACATAAAAGAAACTCTGTTCATCTTCACAAAAACAACTGTGAGTAACCTTACACTTTTAAAATCTTTGAGTAGACTCTTGTTTATGTAGTGGTCTGGAAAGTATGTGCTTCCCGTATATATATATATATATATATATATATATATATATATATATATATATATATATGCAACCTCTCTGTGTGTATATATATATATATATATATACACGAATGTGTGTATATGTCTATTTGCATTGCCTGTAACATTTCTGTTACCAAAATTTCAAGCTAAAGACTTATTTGAAAATCAATATCTCTTGATCCAACCTATATTTAGATTTAAGTATTAAATGAAACATGTTAGTTAAACCATAGAGTTTAATTTAAAAACTTTTTTAAGTTAAAAAAAACAAAGTAGTATCGTTCTGGAAATACAAAATCACAGTATGAACTTAATATAAGTCAAAAATTCAAACATCTTGATTTTTAAATTCAGGGATGTAAATTGACTCCTCAACAAAAAAATACGATTTTTAAAACTAAAATGGTGTGTTTTAGTTGAGTAGGCAGGGAGCAGTTCATTGTTGAACTGAAAACGTAAATATGGGTAAATCTGGTGATCTCTGGGATTGGTGAGGTTGGAGTTTCTTCTGGAGGAAGAGAAATGAACGGTGAGGCCAGGAAAATTGGCAGGAAGTTGATCAGTAGCCGGAGGTGACGATGGTGGCTGGTTTTATTTTGTAAACCTATTTTTAGCTGAGTGGAGTATTTGGGTCTGTTCGAACGCCACGAGGCGTCGAGTTCAACGGAGGTTTGGGAATGCGTAGAGGGATGGTAGGCGAAGTCGTGGCCGGTGGTGGTGATTCTCTGGTGGTCGGAGCGTTGAATAGGGGAAGTTGCCAGGTTTTTGGAGTGGGTCGTTTTCGAGTTTCCAGGTTTTGATCTAGGGCTCGAATTGATTTCAGGTAGCGGTGATGATTTCCAAGGGCCGTGTTCGGTTTCGGTGATGGTCGTTGATGTGTGGATGGGCTGGTGGTTGGCCAGAGTTGGTCAGAGTCACGGTGCACGTGCACCGTGCATTTGTTTGGAGGTCTGGAAAATTTGGGAAGTGGGGAAGAAGCAGGGTGAAATCGCGTGTGTTGACTCGAAGCAGGGGGTAAACGACTCGAAGCAAGCTTTGAGTTTTCTCGAGTCAATGTTTGTTCAGGTTTTATAAACAGAATCTGTTCTGTTGTCCAAATTTTAAAGTTTAATTTTAAAAACAAAGCTTAAACAAGTGTAAAAACAAAAGTTTAAATGTATAAATTAAGTTAGTTTACAACATAGTTTTGGGCATAAATAAGTTTTAAGTTTAAATTATTTTAATAACAATTAAGTATATTTAAAAAAAAGGAATTGAATTTAAGATTAGAATTTGATTTGTAAAGAAAAGTTTTAAGCAAAGTTGAAAACAAATCTAAAACCTGGACTTGAACATACCTTTGAATTTCAGATTTTGGAATGAAAGAAAGTGATAAATGTAAATATTTTAAATAAGTTTAAATATTTTAGGATTTGATTTCAAATCTTTAAAATTTCTTCTAAAACCAAAGTATCTGAAATGAATGTTTTCAAACATAAGAAAGTGATAAATAAAATCACTAATAAGAATAAGTTTTCTTTAAAAATTAATGTAACTTATTGATTTGTAATTGATAAATTAGTAAGTTAATTAGAATGATTGAAAAATTAGGATTAATTTATGGATTATTAATGGTTAGTCAATTTTAATGAATAATGATTAATGCAAGTAATTTCCTTAGGTAAGTATTTAAAGAAATATTATTAGTTAATGAAGATAATTAACTAGAGATTATTAAGTAATTAAATTTATGTAATTAATTTTGATAATTAATTGGATTTATAAATTAAGATAATCAAATGTAAATTGTTAATTACTAAATGAAAGTAATTAAGGGGTTAATTACGAATTATAACTATAAATTGGTTATTTTGATCAATTTATTGATAAAGGTTAACTGGTAATTAATGATTTATTTGTATGAGATGATTGCTTAGTGGTAAGAGATTAAAAGATTTAATTTATTTAAATAATTAATTAAAGCTAATTAATTAGAAAATTGGTTTAAAATGTTGCTTTAATTAATATGATAAATTAAGCATAATTAATTAATGTGTTTGATAAATTAATTTATATCAAACGATTTGTGATTTATTAATTAGGATTGGATAATTAATTCATAAGTAATTGATATAATTGGAAATTAAATTGAATTATTACGATTAAACAAATAATTAATCCTACTGGTAAATGACTATTGGATGTTTGACCTTACTTATGAATGATTGTATTGTATGATATACCTTGAATTGATTGTCCTAACTGATCTGTGATATTTTGTTCTGTGATTTGAGCTGTGTATGATTCATTCATTGATTTACATTTGTATATTATCTGTGAATCTGTGAATAGACGATAAGCGTTATAGTTTATATCGCTTATCAACTATATTTCTATGTTTGATCTGTGATGATTGAATGATGTTGCATTATTGTGTTAAACCCCTGGACCACACCATACACACACAAATATGGGCTTCACAAGGAAATCGATTAAGTCATAGATTTTTGAAAACGATTTTAAATAGACAATCTGAATTCAAATGTTTTGAAAATGGATTGGGTTTAAAGTGAAAAGATTTTTGAAATGGAATTTCAAAGATGAAATTTATTTTGAATAACTTGATTAAGTTCTGGAATTTAAATATTTTGATTTAAATTTGAATTCAATACTTGAAATTGAATTCTATGATTTGAAACTAGGGATTAACGATATTATACTAGTTATATATGAGTCAAAACATTTTTTTAAGTATTGTTCTTTTGGGAATTTGACTTAACCCAAAGATTGTAACTTGTATAAATGAAATAGGGTTTTTTCGAAATAACACTGTTGTTTCTAAATGATAAAAAGCTTTCATTAGAGGAATGAATTTCAAATTGTATTAAAAGGATATCAATTTTAAACTGAAATAGTTTTCCAAGTTATAAATGAATATTTTGGAAACAAGTTTTTGAAAGAGAATATTTGGGAACGATTTGAAAGCTATGAGACAAATCTTTGATTTAAAGATTTAATGAATTAATCTAATTGAAATGGAATTGTTTTGAAACTTATGAATAAACCTTTGAGAAATTGGGTGAAATTTCTTGAAATTAATCTTTTTGTTTAAAAGATTGGAAATGGTAATTGGTTTAAATCATTTGAAAGAAAATTTTGAATTATTAAGTTGTGACTTAATTGAAATCCCATATCCATATGTTTTAAATGTTGCGTTCACTATTCGGGTTAGCCGGGAAAGGACCTTTGGGTCGTATAACCCATTCTGAATATGCGATACTTCGTTATGGATAGCATTTGAAGACCGGTGGTGAAGACCGGGTATTTGCGAGAACGATAGGATGACCTATTGATTGTCTCTGCACCGAGTAGCTACGGTATAGAGATTCCCTAAGTGATGGGAAGTCCAATCGGGATTGTGAATACCCGGATTGCAAGGACTTCTTTGGAAGTGCCTTCGGTTCTGTTCGAAGCCAGAACAGACTTGTATGGATTGTGTGTCTGACATTACATTTTGAGATATAAAGCAGATTACTTTTAAATACATTTCTGTTGGTGGCGGATAATTTATTCTCTTAGCATTAACACCCTTCTCTGAGACGTATGAGCTCAGAGGGTATGTAGTTGAAGGTTATCAGTGATATATTCCCAAATTGGTAATGTGGCGTACGAAGTGCTATTGAGCATTTGATGATCAAAGCACAACTTTCGTATAAAGCGTGGCTTTGTGGACGAGACTTTGTCGGACCTCACACCCCGAAAATGGTCAAAACAGGAAGGATGCGGCAAGGTTATTAGGGGGTAGCGCCCCTTTAGTGTATGTCATTCCTTCTGGATAGAGGTGGCATCATGGTATGGAGCCCAGATACTTAACCTATGTTGTTGCTGCAAATTTATTAATTTATGGTTGTTGGAATCGAGGATCCTCGTATATAGATCGGTTACAATCGGAGAATGACATATTCGTGTCAGTAGTTACCCAGTTTGAAGGGTAACCCGGCCTTCTGTTGGCAGAGATCCGGTTAGGTTCTCGGGGCGTCTTTCCAGAGGCGTTTCCATATGGCAATGGGAAGTTCCTTGGCCTGACCATTTGTTGGAAATCCATAGAAACAATACGAGCCTTGTACGGTATTAGTTGTAGAACCTGCCAGCTAATATGGTAGTTATAGTAGGCATAATATAATGGTACCTATGCCGGATAAGATTTATATTCTACTTTCGAAATGTTTTCTACACTATGCACTAATAATAATAATCAAATGATTTGATTTTGCGTAGTAAGCATCTTTGACTGACATAAGGGGAAATCTCTCCCAAGTGTGCGATTGCATTGTGTGTGTGTCGGGAGGCCTTATGGTAGTCTCATTTTCTAAAAAGCATTGCGAGTCTATTTTAAAATTATTTTGTTCTTTGTTTTGAAGATAAATAACTGTTTTGTTGCTCATACCAGTCCCATGACTGATCTGGAGTTTATAGTTTCTTCCCTAAACTCTGGGTGCTCAAAATTTTTTCTACACGAGCAGTCTAGGGTTTGGTTTTTCAGATAGTCAGATTAGTAGGTTATCAGGAGCTAGTTCAGTCTTTGGAAATGGACGAGACTTGCTTGTCTTGGTGAATCGTGATGTTGGTTCGAGCTGCTGCTAGAGTTCTCTTTTGAAGACTATCTGGAGTTATTTGTTCTGTTGCTAATGTTATCTATTTTCTTTTCCGTTGCTATTTTATTGTATCTCTGATGTATATTGATATCTATTGTATCATCTATTGTATCAGATATTGTATCAATGCTGTATATCAATGTATTATTCTTTTTCTTCCGCTATGTTGTTTACTTAGTTGTGTTATAAGCTCCGGCGACTCGGATTTGAACGGTCGAATCTGTGGCATTCGAGCACGATGTAAAGTATGGATGTCGATTTTCGAACGCGAAAAATCCCTCTCGTCACAATTAATTCATAGAAGTTTATTTGATCTCATTTTCGTCAAATAACAATTATTTCTATTCAAATTCGGCGATATTTATGTGAATAAACAATTACTTAAGCTTATAATCATTTTAAATTGATTCCAATACAATTTATATTAAATTTTATTCCATTCTAACTTATTTACAAACCATTCACTTGTATTTCATTCATTCCCGCGTTGGTTTCATTTTAAACCCATTCCATTAAGCTTGACAACATTCTATGCTAATATTAATAACCATTCCCAAATTAATTTAACCCAAACTTTTATTTAATGGGCTTTCACCCTTACTCGAATCCAAGCTTCTATTATTTTTAACTTAAGTTAATTTACTTCAATTTATTCCAACTTTAAAACTTAAGCTCACTTCATTTGCAAATAAATTTTCCTTTTCACTTTAACTTGATTCTATTTCAATCAATTCTCATTTCAATCTACAAATTTATCTGATTAGTTCTTTTGTTTCATTCATTAAAAAATTTAATTTCCAAATTCAATTCATTTATTTACAATTATAAATTCATTTGTTCATTCACTGATCTATTTTCAACCAATAATTTTATTTCATTAACTTATTCCATTTAGCATATTTAGATTTATTTCCTCAACATTCACTTTTTATTTTCCTTCCATTTGCTCACTTCTTTTAACTCACGGAAATTAATTGGCGTACATTCTAACTTATTTTCATTTTCTTACATACTTCAAATTTTTAGCCCTTCTCCAAGTTAAATTTTTCTATTCTATACAAATTTTCAAAAATTTTCCAAACTTATTTATTATTCCATAACCATTTTTAATAAGATCCCAGAGTTTCAAACAATTGCTTAAACATACCAAAACATTTCAAGCCAACTCTAGAGTTTAAACCATTACTAAAATGTTCCAAATTCAATTTTGAAAATATATACATATCTAAATCAAACTATTCTTCTGCATTTTCAAAATCAAACCAAATTTCGTAAGCAAACAGTAATCCAAAACATCCAGGTAGCAATCCCCCTCTTGGAAACTCGAAAATAAACACCGATGATGTCGCGATCATCATCGGAATCATTTCCCAGCGACCGAAAAGAGTTCAATGCTTTTATCACTTCAAAATCCCTTCAAATATTCCAAACTCTCCAGAGTTCAAATCCAATTTAAAAATATCTATGAAATTCTACCATTATTACTTCTCTAAAACTTTTGAAAACCATTTCCAAATTTAAACGAATTTAAATTTCTCAAAATTTCAAATCCTAAATTCTTTCAGAAACATTTTCAATATTTCTCTAGAATTCTATTTCAAAATTATAGATCACGTTTATAATTCACATTTACAAATCCCATTTATTTTATTAATTTATTCCTTAACCTTTGGTTATTTTTTTAAATTTCTAGTTGAATTTCCACACAACAATGATAATAATTATCATTCTTAACATCCAAGCAGCCAATAATTTTCAAAAACTTTTCTTTATATCCGAAAATAATTTGGGGTAAGATTATTTCATTTACCCTATTTGAAAACAATATTATGTCGGTTTATCTCATTCAAGAGTTTAGAAACCCCTATCGATGACATGGCGTCCCACACATCGACCGGAATCCATAAACACCCAACCGATAAGTCAACACAATATAAAAAAAATTTACATTCACTAACAAATACGCGCTCATGTTTATTAATACACTCAAACTCATTATAGAGTACTTACGGACTCTATTTCTATTGAGTAATCCCCACCAGAGCCAAGGTTATCACCAACCTAAGCCTTGATACCAAATGTAACTGTGTGACGACCCTGACTCGACCTTCGAAAATCGGCACCGAATACGACACTCGTATTCCAATGCCGCAGATCCAAACGTCGAATCTGGTTCGCCGGAGCTTATAACACAATAAGTACAACACAGCGGAAGAAATATGCATGATAAATTTGATATACATCATTTAATACAATGTCTGATCATCAACATCAGAGAATACAATACAAAATACAGCGGAACACGATACAATATGATAAGTCTTCACAGAATCCAATACTGCAACTCTGATCCAAAAGCTCCAAAGAAAAAGCTCCCAAACTCCAAGCTCGATCCACCATCAAGGTTGTACCAAGATAAGCAAGTCCGTCCGTGGACTCAAAAGACTCCAAAATGATCAAATAGAAAGCTGAAGGCTACCAAAACGATATCTACTACCTGACTATCTGAAAAACCAAATTCTAGACTGCCCGTGTGGAAAATGGTGGGCACCCAGAGTTTAGAAAAGGAACAATAAACTCCAGGTCAGTCATGGGACTGGTGTGAGCAAACAAAACAATTTGGTCTTTTAAAACAAACAACAGAATTTAAATTTGAAATCCGCAATGCTTTTTATAAAATGAAACTACCATAAGGCCTCCCGCCACACACACAATGCAAACGCAGAATTGGAGGAGATTTCTCCTTATGATAGTCAAATATGCTTAATACGAGAAAAATTCTTTGATATTATTACTATAAGTGCACAGTGTGGAAAAACCATTTCGAAAGTATAATATAAATCCTAGCCAGCATAGACATTCCGAACTATGCCTACTATAGCTACCATCCAAACAGTGGGACGCCACCATAAGTAGATGGCAGGTAATACAACTAAAACCGTACAAGGCGCGTATTGGATGAATGGATTTCCAACAAATGGTCAGGCTAAGGAACTTCCTATTGCTACATGGGAACGCCTCTGGCGGGACGCCACGAGAACCAACCTGTTCTCTGCTGTCACAAGGCCGGCTACCCCCTTCCCGGGGAATAAAACCTGAGATATGCCACCCCCGGTCCTTTGGGACCTTTATCCGAGAGCTCTCCAACAACAACATCACACAGTAATAATAATAGTGTGTCCACATGAGTAAGTATCTGGGCTCCATACCATGATACTACCCTTTTCCAGAAGGAATGGTCATACCCTAGGGGAGCTACCCCTGAAACCTTGCCGCTTCTTTCCTGTTTCGACCATTACCGGTTTGTGAGGCTCGATGAGGTCTCGACCACAAAGCTACGCTTTTTCACAAAGCCATGCTTTGATCAACCAATGATCAACAAATGATCATTAACCACACAGCAGCACTTAGTGTGCCACACTACCAAATTGGGAGTATATCGCTGATAACCTCCAACTACATAACCTCTGAGCTCGTACGTCTCAGAGAAGGGTGTTAAGCTAAGAGAATAAATTCTCCACCATCAACAGATATGTATTTGAAAGAAATCGGCTTTATATCTCAAAGTGTAGGGTCAGACACACGACCATACAAGTCTGTTCCGGGCTCGAACAGAACCGAAGGCACTTCCGAAGAAGCCCTTGCAAATCCGGGCATTCACAATCCCGATCGGACTTCCCATCGCTTAGGAAATCTCTATACCGTAGCTACTCAGTGCAGAGACAATCGATAGGTCATCCTATCATTCTCGCAAATACCCGGTCTTCACCATCGGTCTTCAAATGCTATCCATAACGACGTAACATTATGCGGAATGGGTTATATGACACAAGGTCCTCTCCCGGCTCAACCGAAT
Organism: Allium cepa; assembly: GCA_030765085.1. Taxonomy (NCBI): domain Eukaryota; kingdom Viridiplantae; phylum Streptophyta; class Magnoliopsida; order Asparagales; family Amaryllidaceae; genus Allium; species Allium cepa. Next base: position 68,369,800 of record CM060930.1, on the reverse strand, counting down.
AACGAGCGCAATATTTAAAAACATATGGACATGGGATTTTCAGTTAAGTAGAAACTTATTATTCAAAACATCCCTTTAAATGGTTTAAACCAAATTACCATTTCAAATCTTTAAACAAAAGATTTATTTCACAAAGTTTAACCAGTTTCACAAAGATCCATTCATATAATTCAAAACAATTTCCATTCCAATTGGATTAGCCCATTTAATCTTTAAATCAAAGATTTAACTCATAGCTTTCAAAAAAACCGTTTCCAAATATTCATTCATAACTTGGAAAATCATTTCAATTCAAACTTGAAATTCCTTTTATACAAATTGGAAATTCATTCCTTATATGAAAGCTTTATCATTTGAAAAACAAGCAGTTTTCATTTTGGAAAAATCCGATTTCATTTATAGAAGTTAAAATCTTTGAGTTAAATTTAATTCCCAAAACAACACTTTAAAAATGGTTCGAAACCCATATAAGCTTCTATAACCTTTTTACATTTTAAATTCTCAAAATAGAATTTAATTTCAAACCTTGAATTCAAATTTAAATCAGATTTCAAAACTAAATTAAGTTATTCAAAAATAACTTTTATCTTTGAAATTCTTTTTCAAAGCTTTTTAGTTTAAACCCCATCCATTTCAAAAACCATTTGAATTTAAAAATTCAATTTTAAATATTTTCAAAAGTCTATGACTTAACCGATTTCCACGTGCAATCCATATTTGTGTGTGTATAGTGTAGTCCGGGGGTATTACACGATAGTGCACAACATCAATCATCACAGATATATCGATAAGCAGTATAACCAATAACGCTTATCTTCCTTCACAGATTCATAAATAAAATAAATTTATCAATCGTAAAAATTCACTAATATGATTCGATGTGGGTTTCGGATAACCAACTGGAATCCGACTCCCTGTCGCATCGAAATTCAAATGCGGTTTTACGGGCAAAAAGGGGTTACACAAACATATGGGAAACAATTCACAAATCACAGAGTTCATCACAAAGCAATCACAGCATCACAAAAATATCAATCCAATATAGAGTATTTGATGATGGTCAATCATCGTTGATTCAAGTGAAGTGATTAAAGTGAATTAGCCATATAATTGTCTTTGTTAATCACTTTAAACTAACGTTAAATTTTGCTTAATTTTAATTGGCTAAGTTAATTATTCTTTAGTTTATTATTTTTCTTAATTGTTAATTTATTAAGTTTAATTAGTTTTATAAATTTCCTATTCTTTAATTTATTTTTTTTCTTTTAAATTTTAAAAAAATCGTTACAAAACATCAATTTGTTAATTACTACTTCATCATTATAAACTTGGTTTGAAATTTGTCTTTGTATATTAGTTTATATTTAAACTTTTTATTAAGTTAAACATTTAAAACAACTTTTATTAATTTAAAATATTTTGAACTTCATAAAATTTTAAAAACTATTAGTTTCACATTCCATTAACAACTATCGTTACTTCATTCCGAAAATAAATTTAATTGTGTTTCAAAAGTTTTATTTAAAACTGGGTTTACTGTTTTATTTGCAGACTCGAGGCTGGCTTCGAGTCGTACCCGCGAAAATTACCCCTTTACTTCGGGTTTTCCCCCAAAGTGACCTGTGCCTTATTATTATTTTATTTTTTTGAAAATTCGTTAAGGTTTAAAATGACACGATAACGCTGAAACCCCCCCCCCCCCCCCCCGAGTGGAACTTCGAGCTTTCCCTCAACCTCCCCGTGTTGTGCTTCGAGTCGCTCCTCGACCTCCCCAACCTAGCACGCGGACACGCCACCCATCAACGTGCACGTGCACGGCTATCTTCGCCGCCGTTGGATGGTGCTGCGGCCACCAACATGACAACGTCCACCCCCTAAACCCATTCGAACAACCAGTTTTCGACTTTATTTCGAAATCACCAATCGGGCAACTGGACCGCAAAAGTATCAGGCACGCCATCAGAAAAACGGTCCCGCGCCACCTCCCCTGGCCATCAGAGGCCGCCAAATTTTTCCTCTAGCATCCATGTCGTGCAACGCATCCATCTAACCCCCTGACACGCATCGGGATCACTCGTGGGTGGTGCAACAATGTCATTTCGACCGTGAACAGGAAAATGGGTTTTAAACCCTATTTTAAACTCGAATTGAAAATTCAAAGATTTAAAAATTATCCTTGAATTTTTCTGGAAATCATGAACGCCCAAACCATCTGCGACAACGAATTCGAGGCCTATAATTTCATATATCTCAAGAATTTGGCAAATTTTCACTTTCCAGAATATCCCAAATACCCCAGTGATAATTCAATGAAAAATGTAAATTTTAGTTTCAAAAATCACCATTTTTAGAGTGGATTCACATGGTATTATTGATATTAAAAATTATGAAGTTCGAATTTCTTGCAATTTTTGAATTTGACAGTGCTTCATTGTCTATAGGAAATTTTTCTTATACCATTTACTCTAGTTCATTTCTAGAATAAACACAGGTTTTAAACAAAAACTCTAATTTGTTTCAATTTACTTCCAGAAGGAATGAGAAAGAGAAGATTGAAAATTTTGAAATGGTTACTTTGTTAAACCTGTACTTGAATGTACTCAGTTTCTAATAAAAGAAAAATTCAAAACTTGCTTTTGATTTAATTACTGGAAATGTAATAAAGGTTTTAGAACAATGTTTTTTTCTTCTTGTTTACAATTCCCTTTCAGAAGTAAGAGGAAGAGAGGGAGATTTGAATTGAATTATGGTATGGTTTACTCTTGTAACAGAAAGCTATAAGTACTGCGTTTTACAGTTTCCAGGAAGAAAGAGCAACTTTGCTTTGATTAAAAAAACATGGTGCAATTTTAAATAAAACTCCATCTTGTTTACTGAAACCAATTGTATATTCAACCATGGTTTAACATATAGATCAAACAGAGACAGAGGGACAAGAGGGTTTGACAGGTCTTGATTTTCTGAAGCTAAAACAGTGAATAGCACTTTGTAAACTCAACATGCACAGCCAAACATTCAATCATATATTCAAAATTCTTGCATGCAAACCAAAGATTATCTTCACTACATCATTCAATTTCAATAGCAATAGAAGCAGGGTTTTTAAATTTAGTATGGTTTACACTGTAAACCAAAGTGTTACAGGAAACAGAAAAACAAAAATCAACATTTACAGGAAAATAAAACTCAAGCATAGCAATCATTCACAAGCCAAAACTATTGACAAGCATGCAGGCAAGTTCACACTATCATTCAACCATACTTCATACCATACTTCAAAAAACATCAAGCTAAAATCAGGTTTAGATGGTTTGCTCACCTTAGTTAATGAAGAACAGAGACAGTTTCTTTTTCTTCAAAACTGGAACTTGTTTTGATATCTTGCTTTCGCTATGGTTTGGGAATTACTTGATCTCTGGTTACAGATTTTCATTTACCCTTTGTTATTCTTCATTTATTCAATACAAAAGAAAAATAAATAAATTACTTACAGGATTAAATTTGTTTAAAGCTTCAACTGTTTTTTTTTCTTTCTTCCAGGCTGCAGACTTCACTTTGCATCTTCTTTCTTTATTTTAAATTGGAGTTCAGATCTGCAAATCATAGTTACAGATCTTTGTTTACTTCTTATTGTATTTATGAATTTAATTGATCAACAACAACAAATTTAATTTTCTTACAGTTAGGATTTTTAATAGAAGAGAGAGCTTTCTTTTCTTTTTTTTCCTGCAGTCCCGAAACCAAGTTTAGCCTTTAACTTGATGCTTTCCCTGCAATATATTGAATGTTAGGGTATTAATTTTTTTTCCCTTAGCAATTATAACTTCAAACTCAAATTCTTTTAAAAGAAAATTTACTTGCCTTTAGATTCATTCCCAGAAACTAGCATTATAGCAGAACCCTGAAACTTCACCTTTTTTTTTTCAAGACAAATCTGCAGTTTGAGTTTAAAAATTGTTGTTAAAATATGACTTCAAAACCATAATTTTATTAACTATAAAATTTTAAAAACTTACCTGAATGTATCACACTACACTTGATGCTTTAGAAATCACTACAGTTTTTAGTTTGTATTGAAGAAAGCTTGACAGTTTTCTTTCTTTTTTTTTCTGATTTTTTTTTCTTTCTTGAGTGTTGGAGTTTTAAAGATTGCAAAATCTTTATGATTTCTGAACTTTTCAGATGTTTAGGAGATTTAAAGATTCGAATTTTAGAAGGTGAAAATTTTTCTGAATTTTTTATTTGATTACTTTATTTAGGAAATGATGTCTTGTGCCATTTGTTAAAAATAATCATAAGCTTTAGATCTTGTTAATTATTCTACTCCACCCTCACATGTTGATATATATATATGCAGCCTTTAATGTTTACAAAGCAAATGAATTTTATTCATTTTATATTTATAACTTATACACTTTAAAAATAAATGTATATCTTAAACACTTGTAAAAAGCAATGATGAGAGCAAGATTTTGTTCATTCTCCTACTCCACCTCTCATGTATATGTATTTATATGTATTTACATTTGCATATATATTTTCTTCCATGTCAAAAAGATATTATTATTATTTTGTTTTTATTTTTATTATATTTTTACATATACATTTTATAAATAAATACATCCTTTATCTATTTATTCCCATATATGGTTTATATATGTGAAAGGTTAAAAGAAAAGTTTAACCAAATTTACATTATATATGTTACATCTTAATGATTTTACATGCTACTAATTTTTTTTAAACATTTATTTTAAATTTTAAATTCAATTTTCCATTTCAAACTCGAAATATAAACTTTCATATCCATTTATACATTCACACTTTATTTTGAACAAATTTAAATTAATTTTACATATGCATTCAATTTACTCATATTTGTAATACATATATATATATACATATATATATATATATATATATATATGATTTTAAATTTAAATGACTTTTATAACATTTATTATTTCAATATTTTAAACTCAAAATAAATTTGGGATTCATTTCATACATTATTTTCACTTATTTCATTTGTTTAGATTTTTTCCAAATTGATTCTCAAATTAAACCCCAAGAGTTTAAATATATTATATATTTTAATTGAAAATATTGGGATGTTACTTTTTCTTTATAAGATTTTAAATATAGAAATTCAAAGTCTCAATTAAATTTTTAAAAAAATCAATACTCAACAAAAAAATATCCCATTTAATTTGAAAAATCCAAATTAATTTGCAATTTTATTCAAAAATTTATTTCATTATCAATTTTGAATTTAATTAAAAATTGGGATCGTTACAAACAGCCCAATTTTTCGATGCCTGAAAAACTGAACCATTGGGGTTAAAGAAGAAGAGGTAGAAGAAGAGAAAAACAAAACAACAACAGAATCTAACCATCGTAGTGGAATAAAATATAATAGATAATAACAGATCTTTACACAGAAGAAAAACTATATCTATTTTATACATACATCACTAAAATACATCAACAGAGTTCAACAACATCAATAACATACAACTGGATAGTCATATAAACCTGTCCTCAAAACTGAATACACAGCGGAATAATAATCAAGTACGGTAGTACGTAACGCCATCCAGCACGTCTCCTGAGCTCCACAACATCATTTCCTGTATCCTATAACTCGATCTGACCCGAGCATTATAGTTAAATAACAACCTAGTCAGTCAGGAATACTAGCGTGAGAAAACCACACTCTAATTGATTATTAAAGTTACAAAAATTCTTCGAAAATCAAAAGCATCTCTTAAGACCACGCCATAAATAAGCATGTTGGGTTTTTACCTTATGATAGCCAAAACACTTTTTATCAAAAATTCTCTGATATTATAATAGTGTCTATAGAAAGTAAAATAGAATCTAGCTGAAATACTTACATCTCACGTTTCAGCAATAGTTGGGAAAAATCAAAACCGTACAGGCACGTAAGGAGAATGGATTTCCAACTAATGACTAGGCAATGGGGTACCACTTGTCACAGTACGTGGCCTTGATCATCGTACCGAGGATTACTCCCAATCCTCTGCAACACAAGACCGGGACTACCCCTTACTGGATAATCCCAAGTAAGATCACCCCACGGTTGGGATCAGCAACCGCACCACTAAGCCGAATAAAAAGGGACATCTAGACAGGGATGACCTTACCCTAATGGGCGCTACCCACCTAGCCTTGCTGCATAACCCCTGATATTCAGTCATTCCCGGTTGATGAGGCTTGAGGCTAAGCGTTACCTTTAGAGAACTCATCTCTTAGAATGCTCATCGTCCCCTGACGATGTTCTGAAAGCATTGAATCCATACAAGTCCGTCCCGGGTTCAAACAGAACCGAAGACACTACTCCTACTACATCCATTTTGGAATCATCCTTAGGATTGGTAGCGACCAGCCCTTGCACTTCACTGCTCCACCTTCGAATCCAAACTCATCTTCCTCATAAAAACATACAAACCGGATCAAAGTGGTTTTGAGGAAATAAATCCCAATCCCAAGTCTCTTCGAAACGATCAGCGCATTGGCCAATATTGATAGTCGATTATTTAACTATCAATTAACATTCACAACAACCGTCAAACAATAAATAATTTCTCTATATTATTTATTATCCCCAAAATATCTTCGCAAGATATATTTCCACTTTTCAATTACTTTTGGAAAAATAGTTTTCAAACCATTTTCCTTTTACGGGAAGAATAGATTTCCCAAATATTTTCTATTTCCACTGAAATCACCAAGTACAAGCACTTTAGATTTTAAAATAATTTTAAAACACTTTATTATAAATAAACTTTAAAACATTTAAATTGAGAACTACTTCAATACTATATTAAAAATAATAGTTTAGGAATATTTAAAATGAGGCTACTTTATAAAATATAAAACTAGATTTTCTCTTTTCAAACAAAATACCAAGTCACCTTCAAATAATTAGTACTACAATAGATCTGAAAAATACTTGCTTCAAAATTTAAACATTTAGAAATAATAAATTTTCTAAAACATGCTTTTTTAAAACGACATTAAAACCTTTAACTTATATTTAAAAATTTACTTTGAAACGTACTTGGCTATCCAGGGAAATATACTTTTCTTCACATTCTTTAACAGTAAATCACTATTTATTTTTTAAAAAAAATTCCTATTCCTTTAATAAATTCCCATCGTGAATTTATTCTTCAAATATCCACTAGTATATTACTTTACTTTTATAAACCCAGTTTATAAATTTCAAGTCTCACTTCTCTTTTAAAAATCCCGGTTTTACACACTTAAATCAATCCCCAAATTGATTTCCAATTTACTTTACTTTTGAATAAATTTCCTTACTTACTTCATTTATTCCAAAATTCACTAACTTCAGATTTATTTCTTTATTATGATTTAAAATCTATTAACTAAAAATACCAATTTCAGATTTTCCCAAATTCCTTCTTTATCTTTTCCAATAATTTAAATCTTAAATTTAAAATAAATGCTCTATTTTTTTTAATAATAACATTTAAGTTTTAAATTCATTATCTTCCTGTTTATTCAAAATCCTCTTTCCATACACGGAATTTATTTATTAAAATTTTAAAATCACTTTTACTTTTTCAAATTTATTCTTAAATTTATTCAAATTCTATATGATTATTTTTCTTACAAATTCGCTCTTTTTATTTTCTTTTCAAAAATCCAATTCTATATATTTTGATAACTCGGTGAACCGAAATATATTTAAGCAAACCATAGCATTCAATATTCCAATTATCAATATAATTCATCACAGAATATCAAATATTCATAACACGGAATATTTAATAATCTACCTAATTTCGAGGAATCCAGTTAGATTCTCCAACCTATTTTCCTGCATCCACAGATGTTAGCACAATACCAATTCCACTTCGAGGTGGAATATCACGGTATATGGGATTTGTATAATATCATCCGCTACTATGCAGCACACAGGGTCCAATCTGCTATATAATACGGGAAAATCAATCACTCCAATATATACTATATATATACTACTATATATATAACATAGCACATCATATCAATTCAATCATTCAACCAATTATTTAAATTTAACCATTTAAATTTAAATAAAAACCAGATTAGTGAGATTAACTCACCTTTGCTCTTAAATTTTGCAGACCATTTCCATCTCGCCTTGTTCTATGGTTTTTGACCTTGTATAGACAATATATGGTTTATATATTTTTGAAATAAACTGGATAATTAGTTACCATTTAATAATTTAATTTAACTAATTTTCCTTAGAAAATCTTCTTTAATATATATATCTTTATACAATAAAATCTGATTTTAAATTTTCGACCTCTATATATACATTTTAAAAATCTAATTTTTATAACTCCACAACATTTTAAAATTCTCTTTTCCCAAAATCTAAAAATTTCTTTTTTTCGGAAAATAACAACAGCAATTTAATTTACTACATATATACAAATACAAACATAAATGTATAAATTTGAAGAAAATTAATCGATCTTTGATAAACTTATTGTTATTATATCTCTTTTCTGTATATATATATATATATACACACTAAATATATTAACATTGAATTAAAAATGTAAACTGTAAATATACCATACCGCAATAAATTTATTTTATATTTTTTTCTTATACGAACACACATATATATTTATTTAACTTGGGAAAAGAATTGTACCTTAATTCGACTGGAAACAAAGTCGACAGCTCCGTTCACTGCTCCATACGAGACCGCCACCACGACCCATCACCCATCACCGTTCCCCTTTCTCTGCCACGACGTCACGGCCTACAAATCCCCATGCACACACGAGATTGACCCCACGGCCGGTGAGCCGCTACCACCATCGAGATGCCCTCATGGCTTCAATTCCCCTATAACTCAAGCTCCACCTTGAGCTGTCGCTTGCTCAAGTCGAAGTCGCGACTTCCAAACCAGATGACCATCCAGCATTGAACGCCGCTGCCCCCTTTACGCGCATGCGCGAGTCTATTCAACCTTGGCTGAAAACCGCCTTTCTCTCATTTGTTTGAATTGATTTCGATTTCGTAAATTAAGAGAAAGGATAGGAATGTGATTTTATATTTTTTGAACGAAGATTTGATTTTGATTTCGGCCATTCGATTGCTCTGATGGAGGAGAAAAAGGAATATTGTAATTTAAAGGTAAATGGTTAGCGTATTTCAGAAGGGAAGGGAATGGATTTGACCATATATTTTTTATATCTTATAATTAAATTACCTTACATTACATATCAAGAAAGTTTGAACCCCTATGGAGGCATGTCGATAGGCATTTAATATGTTATACTCCTATTCCGAACTCAATGGAAAAGGTTTCGTGACCTAATTCGATCGTATGGAGAAGATAGTTATAAAAACTGAATTTTCGATTTAATTTCAACGCGTTTGTTTACCGTACGATTACATGACAACTCCAAATGCTATGAAATTTGAAATGCAATAATAATACTATATTACGGATCCAATGAAACTGGTTTCGTCGAAATCCGAGACTGTGCCTCGGAAGGCTATTTTAAATTCAATTTAAACGATATAATTTTAAAACTGAACAAAACACTATCAAATTCAACTTTAAAAGCTTTTATTATCTTCAAAACTATCAATATATATTTTTCATTCCTTCAAAATATTTTTAACAGGCTTAAAACCCCATATTCAACGTTTTACCCAACTTTAAATTATTTAATTTAATAATGAAATTACCCAAATAAATGGTGATACTTGAATTCAAGTTAAAAATTAACTTTTAAATATTTAAAATCAATTAAATATTCCAATTACAAACATCCAAAAATTTCGGGTCGTCACATCCATCGCGACCCAAACCGACCCTTCCACACTTTAAAATTCGCAAACCATAAAAACTTTGCATTTTCTCCCCAATCACCTCGAACTCGAAATCGTGACCTTCCTCACCACAGGCATACCTAAACCAATTCATTTGCAATCGCCTCAACCCCCAAATAATTTCAAACTATCCCCATCAACGGCGCCAAAAACTTGTTGAACGACGGAAATTCGATCTGATTAGAAAATCGTCGAAGAATTTAGAAATAAAAATATAACCGCAAGCGCACAGCGTTCACTTTGAGTACGTGGTGAATATGGGTCGATCCGTAGGGAACTGATGATTTTGAAAATTCTACTCAATCAAATTATACCAAAGTCGAGTGAAAGTTAAGCTAGAGAATTAGAAAATTAGCCAACTAACTAAAAGAAAAGAAATGCAAATATAAGAGTTAAGTGACAATTTAGGAAATAAATCCACTCTCTAGATCATGTAGTACATATGAAATCATGATCTCTCTTTTATGGTCATTATTGCTTTAATTGATATGTTTATCATAAGTATGGCATATTTGTGCTGTTAATTAGCCAAGACAAGCCGTCAAACTATAGCACATCCCTTAAACCACTTACTAACTTTCATGAAACTTGACAAAGAAAATGAAAATGAAATCTATTTTAAGTATGGCCTGATAACTATTGATTAGAAATATAGACCATCAAATTTGAATTTCAAATCACTTTCTTGTCCCATAATCATATTTTGATGAAGAGGCATTTGTGTTAGTGATAGTTTAAGCATAGTCTATTTGGTGTCAATAATATAGGCTATCAAATTCAAAGTAAAAACAACAATTAAACCATTTCATATTTATCATTTGAAGGAGTTTACCCTTTCATATTTATCATTTGATTAACAAATGTAGCTTGCAACATGAAAGCAAAAGGAAAAAAAAATGAAAGCCAATGGAAAAGAGAACTATTCTACTTGCATGAAAAATAAATCTACACTACAACACGAAAGGAAATAAACATTAAAAGGGAAAGAACATGTATTGAAGTTGCACAAAAAATTACAAAGAAGAGAAATGGATAAGTAGCCATGAAAAGAAAGAAGAGAGCTTGGTTTTATTTTGAGCCTAAAACTAACTAAAGAGAGACTAACTGAGAGGAACTCAGTAAGAGGAGGGTTACATAAAACACAATGGGTTATTTATACAAACATGAAACCCTAATCCATAAATTGGGGAATGACCAAAGTACTCTCGAGAAAGTGTGGAGGCCAAGTAATCATTAGTTTCTACTAATAATCATTTAAGCGTACATGAAGCCATAAACTCCATAAGCATGTGCATTAGCCCCTAATTTGTTCATTAAGGTAAGTGGGTGGGTGGGGTCCTCCATGTTCTTCCCTTTGAATTATTTCCATCTTTATTCCTTTGTAACTATTTTATGCATGCATTTGTCTTCTTGAACCCACTCCTATTTGAGTTTAAATTTCTACACAAATATGCATTAATTTCCAATTAATTTTTCTCAAAGAAACATATGTACACAAATGACCGTTTTCCTCCTATATGAAGATGAATATGTGACAATTTGGAATTAATATGGATTTTGGTTAAAACAAGTTAAAATACCCAATATGATCAATTGCTTAATTTAAATAGATTAAATATGATGGTAAAAATATGCACATTTACGTGCACATCAACAAGTCTTGATTGTCACCTTAAACTCATCAAAGTATGAGACAAAATGAGTTAGGTGTTTTACACTCGCCAATGAGGCGAGGCAATATATGTTTGATTTGGATTTTTATGAATATTTTCTAATGTGGCATCGACTGACGATTAGTAAACCAATATGTGCGAATGTACGGTATGGGATGTATATTAACGCCCATTGGGGTCCTATTCGAGAAGTTGTGACACATTTAAGATGTTATTAGTACTACAAACCGAGTATATAATTGGAATCATTACGATGTTCTTGATGTCATTACTAAATTCCAATCATCACGATGTTTTGCGCGGATTTTACGATTTGGGTGTCATCGCGATATTCGACTATAGTCAATCAAGATGATCACGATGCTAAGATGTTAATGACCCAAAGTCATCACGATGTATGGTACCAAATAGTAGTAGTACTAGTCAAGATGAAAAGCACGTGCAATTTTGTATGAAGCTTTCTATGTTCAATTTCACCATTTTGTGATGTGTTATTTGAATACGACCTTGAGTATGATATGGGCTACATTTATATTATGCTATAGGGTGATTTTGATTATGATTGCCTTTAACTCTTATTGAGTTCTTATGATAGATTATAATGATTTGATGTTTCTTTTTGAAGTTATTATATGGTTGTCATCCCTTATCTACTTTACTTATAGATGTCCTTAAGAGAAACCATATGCATGTTACTTATTGAATTCTCTTGAAACAGATAAATGAATCCCTGATGTCCCCTTTCTTATGAATGATATGGTGAATAACTTGTCGTTCCGTTGGCTACAACGGAGTGATTCTTATCATTCCGCTTATTACTGAGATCCTTACTACTGATAAGTTTAGCTTCCCAGACCCGTGTGCTTTTCACTCGGGTCAGACCGAGTTGCAGGTTAGTTTGGATTGCTTCACTTCTTGGATCAGCTTGATAGCTTTTGTTGGGCTTATCATTTTGGCTTGGAAGTCACTTTGAGTCATCTGCTTTTATGTTGTCTTATTGTATATTATTTTGTGGGATGGGTGTATATGTGATTCAGTAGTCCTTGCTACATATGTATGATGTATTATTATGGAGATGTATGGTGACGTATGTATTTATATATATATACTTTGATCTGGGTATGCTGTTATGTGGCTGATGTTTTCTATCTACATGTATATTACATTATTTCTGAAATGGTCCAAATCCACCATAGTATGCATTAGTCATGGAGTAAGCGTGTCTACCGCTTATGAGGTAATGAAAAAAAAATCGAGACATAATTGACATGCTTAGCTCTTAACTAACGTATTACTATGATGGTCGCCCTTAACCAGCTCTATTCTCTGCATTAGTAGGCACGATTACTTAGTAATTCTCTTTACTAATGTAGGTCTCGGGGTGGGATGCCACAGCTTGGTATCAGAGCATTGTTTCAGAATATAATGTAATATACACAAAACAGTATACGAGATACCATACATCAGATATAATACATCTATATACATTGTGACGCCCCACCTCTATACCCACGCTAGCCAAGGACACTACGGAGTAATGGCGTCAACTAGCACGAAGAATAAGGTTGTTGAGGAGTGACCATCTGTATAATTGCTTTGTGCGAGTACCGATATGCTAGATAAAAATATAACTTTTCAACACAAGAGGAAATCCGACATACCGGCATAAAATCAAAGCTACTACACAGTGGCTATATGAATCTTCAGAAACAAATATAGAAATATCATAACACAAATCAGTCATAGAAGTTCATATCACAAAGGGGAAATAGATATGAATATATAACACTTAAAGTGTTAATCATAGTAGTGGTCTAACAAAATCCACAACATCACAAAAGAATAGTTACAAGTGCAATACAAAAGAATAAGTATACATCAATGAGTCCATATCTCAAATGTATATAACCAAAAACTACTAATCTAAGTAGTTAGCCAAAAGTCAGGATAAGAATCCCAGATGAGAAGTCGAACAGAAGCACCTGTAACATCTCGGTCTGACCCGAGTATTATTCAATAAGAAAATAATAAACGGATCAGTCTAACTATAAATATCAGATAAAATGATATAGAATAAGAGATATGACAAAAACGTATGATAACTATAAACCCATACAATGATAAGTATGTAATTGAAAATCAACCAGAGATTAATCAATATCACAAGAATCTTCTCAAAGATCAAAAGAATGTCATACTCTTTAGTTCTATTCACCAAGTCGCTAATATTGACATCATATCGATGCCAATCATAAAAGCTGGTGGATCACAAATTCTAGAAATCATCAATAGGAATCCAGAAATAGCAAAAAAGGGGGAGGCCTATCACAAAACGGGAGCATGAAAACTCATCAACACGTGTATCACAAACGGGAAGCTATCCCATGGTCGCTAACCATAGAGCCGGTGCAACGACGTAGTGCAATATCGGTACGCCCGAGGAACCTGAAACTCGAATAATTCGAAACAACGATGTAGTACAACGGTATGCCCGATGATCCTGATAAGCTGGTGCAACAACGTTGTACAAAGGTACGTCCGATGGACCGAACTCCATAAAAGAACATGGGTCGCTAGCCCACAAAAATTGAGTCGAAACTCCAAATAATACATAGGTCGTTAGCCTATAAAAGAAATGAGACGAAACTCAATAAAACGAGGTACCGTCCCCTATGTGGACAATGAAACATAGCATATCGCTAGTCTAAATCACATAAAATGATCATCATCAATCATCAAGAAGTGTCAATTACACTAAGCTAGTAAATATGTGAGCTTAGCTTCATGTCCCATAACCACTAACTTAACTTAAATATTTACGAATAAATTGTAGATCTCCACTCAAAAAATGTCACAAGAGATTCAATCGAACAAGTCCATGAATTAACGGACGAAGTAAACACCAGCATTTCAAACCACTTGTTTTACTAAGCCGTTTAATTAGATTTCTCATACGAGTGAGGTAAAGGTTTGTATATGCTAGTAGATTGGAAATCGGTTTAAGAAACGAGCTTTGTAATAAAATAGTGTTGAAATCGTTTTAATAAAAGATTTTTGATATTTACTACTAGTATTAAAACCTTTATATTTTTAAAGTGACAAATCACAAAAATGATTGTAGAAACAATCAATCCCCAAAATTCACATACGAAGACGTGAATTAAATCCAAAGAAATCGATACCGAATCCATCAAAATGGATATTCCCAAAAATCCCGAAGAAAATGTCATCAAAGTCGATAATAAATGATTGCAACAAATCGAAATCAACACGACTCGATAAAATTGGAATTCTTAAACAAAATAGGCAAGCAGGAAAAGCACAGCAGATTCAGACGTCTGAAACATTTGGCTCAGACGTCTGAATCTGGAAAATTTGAAGTTTTTCAGAACGTAATTCAGACGTCTGAACCAAATGTTTCAGACATCTGAAATAGGCGTTTTTAGCTTATTTCCTTTATGTTTGAAATCGAGCCAATTCAGACGTCTGAAATTCCAGATTCAGACATGTGAAACTGGATTTCAGAGCATTTTCTGAACCTCGACCAAAAATGGCCAAATGAATATCGGAAGCGATCGAATGAGCAAATGACGACTAAGGATTTACGCCACGCGACAACCCAGCCTTAACGTCTCTTTGATACGCCTCAAATATCAATGTCCAAATATCCATAATAGGATTTTCATAGATTTTGATTTCAAAACACCAAAAATTGGAATATACACCAAATCAATCCAAACCAAAATTAATTGCACAAGAATAAGTGTTAGGAATTCATACCTAACAATCGAAGATAATTATAGACTAAGACATGAGATAAAAAATCTCACCTTTAAACCCAAAACTATGAAGAAGAAGCTATAGAGCAATGGAAAGAACAATCACTCTTCAATTCCAACCTAAAGAGCTTGAATCTAAGCTTAAAAGAGAAACATTTTCTAAATTAGGTTTAGGAATTTCTGAAATTGGTAAGAGAATGAGTTGGAGAAGAAGAGGAGGAGGCTTACCAAAGCTTCTTCTATAAATTTGGAGCTAGAACTTGACTTGCAAATGGAAACTAGAGCTTGGAGTTTTAATTTCCCATTCCTCTCTCCGTTGTTGCTAAAGCTTGAGTATTAGGAAATAGAAATGAAGTAATGAAGAGAAGAGGGGTGAAGCTTGGGTCTAATGAGCTGAAACAAAACCAAAGCCCTAAGTGAAAAAGTAGCAAAATTCCACTAACTCCAAACATATAAAAGTTTATACTCAAAAAGATCGCAAATGTCATTTTGAACTCAATAGGAGTGCTCTCGAGTCCTAATTCGACCGTTTGCAAAAAGTAGTTTTGGGACTAAAATCCGACTAACGATGAAATATTTAAATAAAATATTTAAATACTCAATCGTAAAATATGCGGGTTGTACAGACTCCCCTCCTTAAAGAAATTGTGTCCTCGCAATATTTAAGAAGAAAATATAAAGCACTAACCGTAAAAGCATATTCAACACAAAAGAAGTAAGTTGGAATAAGAAGTTTATCTCAAAGAGCATGAGAAAGTAAGTCCGGATGTGTTCGCTCGATGAATTCTCTGGATTCCCAAGAACAATCCTTAGGATTTAAGGACCATTGAACCTTCACAAGAAGAACATCTTTATTTCGAAGGCTTTTAATCTCCGAAGGATTGATACGAATAGGATGTTGCTCATAAGTCAAATTAGGTGAAACCTCAATTTCTTCTACAATACCGAGCTCAAGAATAGAATCGGAATCTCGAAGGCATTTCCGTAGTTGAGAAACGTGAAACACGTCATGAATAGAGGAAAACTGAGCCGGTAATGAAAGGCGATAAGCCACGGAACCAATACGTTTGGTGATGGGAAATGGACCAATATATCGAGGTGCTAACTTTCCCGATCGACTGAATGCACAACACCCTTCATAGGTGAAACACGAACAAACATAAAATCTCCCACAGAAAATTCAAATTTCCTTCTTCGATTACCGGCATAGTATTTTTGCCTACTTTGAGCTTCTTTCATCCTATGACGAATAAGGTCAACCTTTTCTGTGGAATCACGAATTAAATCTGGTCCAAAAACCAGCTTCTCACCGGCCTCAAGCCAACAAGAAGGAGATCGGCATAGCCTTCCATAGAGTGCCTCGAAAGGTGCCATACCAATACTAGATTGGAAGCTATTATTATAGGAAAACTCAACAAGAGAAATATGATCTTCGCAACTTCCACCAAAATCAAGAACACAAGAACGAAGAAGATCTTCAAGAGTTTGATTCACACGCTCGGTTTGTCCATCGGACTGAGGATGATAAGCGGTGCTAAAATTAAGCTTCATTTCCAAAGCTTTCTGAAGAATCTTCCAAAATCCACTAGTAAACAATGGATCACGATCACAAACAATAGAAGTAGGAACTCCATGTAATTTAACAATTTCTTTAATAAAGAGCTTGGCCAAAAGAGGAACGGTTCGGTTAGACCGAACCGGAATAAAATGGACGGATTTAGCAAGTCTATCAACAATCACCCATAAGCTATCATGACCCGAACGAGAATGGGGAAGGCCGTCTATAAAATCCATGGAAATTTGGTCCCACTTCCAAATTGGAATTTCTAAAGGTTCCAACAACCCACCGGGCCTTTGATGCTCGGCCTTAACGAGTTGGCAAATCATGCCACGCTTAACAAAGTTACCAATATTAGATTTCATTCCATCCCAATAATAAAGTCGCTTCATATCCGCGTACTTTTTACTACTACCGGGATGAATGGTAAATTTAGAACGATGAGAATCTTCTAAAATGTCATTACGAAGATCACTAATATTTGGCACGATAAGTCTACCAAATTTTCGAATGCCGCCACGAGAATCGATATTAAAGTCTTTCAAACCTTCAATACCAATTTTATCCCTACAATTTTGGCTAAGAAGAGCCAATTCGGGATCTTGCTTTTGAGGTTGAAGAATGCGGTCTAAAAGAGAGGGATGAGCCTCAAGGTTACATAGAACAAGAGATTGAATTTTGAGTTAAATTGAATTTAACTTTGACACCCAAAAAAAAACGATTTAAGTTGAACTTTGAATTTTGAATGGTTGATTTGGATTGTATGTCTAACATTGTGAATTGACGACATAGCAGTTGATCTCTATTAAATATATATCTGTTGGTGGCGGAGAATTTATTCTCTTCGCTTAACACCCTTCTTTGAGACGTACGAGCTCAGAGGTTATATATCGATAGACATCAATTATGTGTTGAGAATTGACGATGTAACATGAAATCCAAATCGAGTGTGAAGTCGATAATAAATTGGATTATGAATGTGAATTTGGTTTGAGATAACCTTAAATTTCCAAATCGACTTAGAGGAAAATTTTAAAAGGATAATGAAATGGAAAATTTGTGAATCCTCTATTTGTCATGGGTATGAGATATTGTGGTTTTCATAACGTATATATGAGAATACGATAAATTCGAAAACCATTAGTTTGGAAGGTAATTGTTATGGGAAACTTATGTAAGTACATGGGTGTGATATGTACGAAATGTGAAATGAAATATTATATATGTATATATGATATTATGTTTTCCAAATTGAGGATATGGAAAAGTACCTTCCATTTAAAAAAAATTTGTGAAGGTTGTTGGAACTCGAGATGAGTGTCCATTTGAAAATCATAGCTACGTAGTATTTCCATTAGTTGGAGTGACTACTTGTATTTCCATTAGTTGGAATGTCCATTTGGACTGGTATCCCTCATGATGGATCATCATGATGGGATAGTGTACTAGCGTAATTCGAGGGGCGAGATGCCTATGGTTACAAGCGATTCTACTGGGATAGTAGCGCAATCGCCGTGTATACCGCGATCTAGATACACTCGGGTAGTAGCGTAATTTGAGGGGCGTGATGCCTACAGTTACAAGCGATTCCACTGGGATAGTGGCGTAACCGCCGTGTAAACTGCAATCTAAAAACCAAAGCGTAATTCGAGGGGCGAGATGCCTACGGTCACAAACGATTCTACTGGGATAGTAGCGTAACCGCCGTGTGGACCGCAATCTACGGCAACAACCATGGCGAAATTCAAGAGATGAGAAATCTACGGTCACAAGCGATTCTACTGGGATAGTGGCGTAACCGCCGGCTAAACTGTGATCCACGGGGGAACGTGCTTTCCATATCCATTTTTTAAAAAGATTTTAAAGTATTTTCACTGGGAATAGAAGCAAGTATATTTAGTACTTGGAGATTTTTAGTCTTGCGCCTGGCCAGCGTATGCCTAATGTCTTTAAGAACGACAATAGACTTGTTAAATTTCGAGTTAGTAAGTATTTTCAAACTTTAAATAGCAAATCAATAATCTGAAATTAAAGTAACATAAATTCCAACCTAATGAACTAAGGAAGAGGATTTTTGAAATGTTTTGAAAGTCCACAGCTTTGGAAAAGTTATACTATGTAAATTTCTTAAATGAAGAATTGCAAATTTAAAATTTGGGTTTTGTAAGTTGAAAACTTTAGTAAAAGACTTTTGCGTCTTGATAGTAGAAAATAATGAACAAATGAGTTAATTAACAAAGCTAGTGAGACAAAACAAATAGAATGAATCCCATACTCATTTATTTATTTTTAATAAGTTTCAAACTTAATAAAATTGAGTAGGGTATAAATATTAGTGAAATTTTAACAATCATTTTTTCCTTACTTGTAATTTCGGGATGAAATTCTTTAAAGGAGGGGAGATTGTAATGACCCTGAATTTTTGAACAATTTAAATTGAAAATATTTAATTAATTTTAAATATTTGAATGATGATTTAAATTGAATTCCCAATGCTATATAAAACATTTCTATGATTTGGTGATTAAATTTTAAAATTTAGTCTATAAAAAGTTGAATAAAAATTTAAATTTGACTTTGGAGTTGAAATTGAATATTGAATTTGTATTTTTAATTCCAACTAATGACTTAGAAAAATAATATTGGATACAAGGATTTTTATTTTTGTAAATTTATAAATGGATGGTTAGTTTTAAATAACATCTTTCTTTTCTTTAAAGTAAAAAGGAATAAAATTTTTAATCAATACAAATAGATGAATAAATACACATAGTAAAAATGTAAACAACATATTTATAAATTTTGAAAAATATTATGCAACTACATTGGAGAAATTTTAACAACATAATTTAAACAAAAACATAACAAAGCAAAGAAATAACAAAACCAATTGAAATTCAAAATAAAAAATAATAAAAGAAATTTTGTTTAAGAATTTATGGGCTGTATAATATTGGCCCATTCTCTTCTTTTTTGTTGGGCTATGATATTATCTAATGTTAATAACCTGGTCCCATTATCCATTCACTTCGTTGAAAACCCTAAACCAGATGAAAGAAAAAAAATTAATGGCGGCGGCCTGTTCCTCTCTTCCTTCGATCTGAAAAATTAGGGCTGGTGATAATTTGGGGCCTTCATTCGATTGCGCTCTTTGTTCCAAAACATGGTTTTTGCGAAGCTCCGGTACTAGTTCGTCATGTTTGCTGCATCGTCTTATACCCAGCGAGCAATGATGAGTTTTTCTCACGATTAATTTTAATCAAGTTTTTAAATTTGTTTGAATTGGGTGCTTGGTTGCATGCTATGATTTGGTGTTATTGGCTTCCATTTGCTCGGTTAATTTGCTTTTAAACTGATAAGAACATATACTATTAAAAAAATTTGCTTTTAAACTGATAAGAACAGATGCTATTAAAACTTTGCTTTTAAACTGATAAGAACAGATGCTATCAAAAAAAACTTTGCTTGTTTTGTTTTTGCTGCATGTGATGGATCTTTGGATCTGGTTGTGGAAAATTTTGTTTACATGTGATGATCATTGATTGATGAATATAAGTTATGGATTGCATGTGTGTATATATAAAGATATATGCAGGTCTGTACTTATGTACTAGTTGGTTCAAAGTTTCAGGTCATTAAACCTGTCTGTATGCAGTTTTAAGCTAGGATTTTAAATTGAATGGAATTTAAAAGTTAAGGCAGTTTCGAGCAAATATTTAAAATTGCAAGATTACGTTCAATTTGAATCCAAAAGTTTTTTTTTTTGGAAACTTTAAATTTAAGCAAGAATTTTGATACATGATGTGTAGTTGACTGTGCATGATGATGTTTCGAAATACTAGATACTGTAAAGCTTCAGGGAAATTAAGTATAGTTCAAAGCTTACACTGTGCTTTAGAGCTAAAATTTAATCTCTGGTTCACAAAATAAACCATCTACAACTACAACTTCTTCTACCTTCCCCTTGCTTATGAAATGAAAAGAAAATAACATGTTGTTTAAACCTATGTTTTATTCAGTTCTTTGTGTTTGAATGCATGTATAATTATGAATAGCTTTTGCATGTGAATGAATGGCTATGCTAGTGTTTATATTTGCTTGGAAATGTTGTTTCCTGTTTTTCTGTTTCCTGTAACACTTTGGTTTACAGTGAAAACCATACCAAATTTAAAACTTTTTTTTTTCTGTTGCTATTGAAGTTGAATGATGTAGGAAAGTATAGTTTGAGTTGCATGCTAGTATATTGAAATGAACAAATATTGCATAGGTTTATAATTAACTGTCTGATGTGTAATTGTAGTTGTATACATGCTGTTAAATTGCTTTGATCTGTTTTTGTTTTCCCTGGCACAAGTTTTTATTAACATCATATTCCTTTAATTAGTTTCTGTTAGAAGGAAGGATTAATCAAGACATCTTTGTTGACTTAAAACATTAAGATTTTTAAATTTTATTTAAGATAAAATTTAATAGGAATTTACTGGAAATTTATGTGTTTAATTGACAACTATGTCAGTGCTTGCATGGATGTTTTAGCATAAATATGGCTTGAATTGATATTCAGTATCCTATACATTTCAAACATAAAGCAAAACTGCATCATTTTTTTCTTCTGTAAATCTGGAAAGTTGGTTTTGCAAACAAACTTTATTTTCAAGGCAACTCAGGATCTTCAAATTCAAAGTATTAAAAGTATTTCAGTTTTATTTAAAGAGTTCAAAATATCAAAGGGGAAATTGCAGTTTCTAAAAGTTTCAAATGAAAGATTGAAAATCAAAGGCCTAATTTTTATTTTATTTTTTCCCAAGCTGGAATCAACTTAGCAAACCAAAACTTTTTCTCTGTTTACCTGTAAATAAATAACTTAAGCCTATTGTGTGTTGTGATGTTTGGTTTGGTACCTGGAATTGTTTTGTTAAGTGATAATGTACATGCATGCCTGTTTATGTATGTTAAATGTCCCTCTGTTTTTAAATGCCTGTGGGTAACATCACTCTTCCTAAATTTTAGTAAGAATCTAGTTGCATTTATTTTTCAGGTTTACAAAGTAAACCATATTAAAACCCAAGTCTCACTCTTCCCTCTTTGGTTCTGAAATGGCAGTAAACAGCTAGAAAAAAATGTTGTTTAACCCTGTGCATTTTAGTAAATAAAACTTTGAGTAAACATTATTGAAAAGATTAGCAGATAAATGTTTGTTGCATATGAATTTCTGTGATGAAGAGTGTTGCATGTGTATCTTAGCATAACCTCTGTATTTTGGTACCTGGTTTAACCATGCATGTTTGATAGCCTGGTTATACCCTGTTTATAGTTCAGGATTTAAAGTTTTATCAAAAAAAAAGTTCAAATCTTCCCATCTGCACTTCGTTAGATTTTGGGATTCAACAAGAATGATTTGTTCAAACCTAATTTAAGATATGAAATTTATAATTAATGAAGAAAAGTTAGAGAATCACTTGGGAAGATAAATAACAGTAAAACATTTGCTAAATGTTAAAATTCAAACTTAACAATTTTTTTTTTATGATTTCCCTTTATAACCTGAATATCAGTTTCAAAATTTTAAATCTGAAGCTTTTATTGTTAAGAAATTTTTTAACCCAGTTTCATTGCCTTGACTTGATCATTGCTTTGAGTTTCACTGTCATACTTCCATGTAATTTCGACTCCCACACTTTTGACATTTGTTCACTTCAGTTTTCACAGTCGCACATACTTATTTGAGTTTGCATTGGTGCATTTCCTTACTGAAATTAGTCGAGACTTGCTCTTTGATGTATTTCATTTGGCTTGAGTGTTGTCTCTGACCTGATGGCATGGTTTTCATTGTCCACACATGTTCATGCTTTACTGTAGCTTGCATCACTGGTGCACTTTGAATGCATTCATGTTGATTTTCATGGAGTAGTCGTCTTGACACTGTTGTACATTTGCCTGAGGGCCAGTTTGCCTTGTATCTTTGTGAAGTTGTAGTTGGTGGTCTTTCATAATGTATTTTACTTTGGCCATTTCAGTTCATCCCTGTGGGAGCTTTGTACAATTCTCTGGCTCATACTGTTGAACTTGACCTGTCTGGTTCCTGTTCTTTGTTGATTTGCATTTGCATTTTCATTGTTGTTCTGCCTCCATTTAAAAGTATTGTTGCCGTGATTATTTGAGCTTGTATGCTTGATGTTTTGGTTGGCTGCCCAGATTTGTACTTGCTGGTTTGATATAATTGTTCCCCTGTACACTTCTAATGCTCACTTGTGGGCATTTGCCTTATTTACGCTATTTGACTGATCCGATTCGCTTTGATTATCTCTGCTGCCACTGCACTATCAACCCTGTTGGGCTGTTACCATTTTATTCAGTTCATTGCAAATTTATTTACTTGAATTAAGATTAATCCTGACTCGAGTGTTTTTTTGTGTTTTGCATAAAACGCTCGGGTCAGACCGAGTATTTTACAGCTTGAAGATTTTCAGGCAGCGAAGATAGAGAGAGGGGGATTACCGCATCACTAAAGTTTTTCAGGAAATTTTTTTCTTGTACTAAATAATAAATAAATTGTTTCGCTGTATTAAAATGTAATTCATTGTATAACTCTGATATTCGTATATAAAAGAAAAGCTCATTTATGTGAAATATATTTATGTTTCTATGATTCTGTGACTGATTCTGTTTAAATGTTATAAACTAAATAACAATCCGTCATTTTGAACGTTTCTAGTTGGTTTAATTACCTACTAGAGGCGATCAGAGCGGCGGGTCGTTACAAAGTGGTATCAGAGCTTTGGTTTACACAAAGCTTAGTTTATGGCGTTTAATATGAATAGTTACTAGAATCACTTTAAAGAAAGTGTTTTCAAATCTAAAGAAGTTTAAAATTGTTTTCTTTAAAATAAAAAGTATTTTGAAAATTAGAATTATTTTGAAAATTCCCCTCTCTAAATTTAGGTTTGCGATAGTTCTCTTCGGTGAGGTCTCCTTAAATTTGAGTCTCGATCATTTGAAAACTCGTTATCGAATTGTTGAGATTTATGAAAAATGAAATATGAGTTAAGTGAATTGATGAATTGGTTTAAACCAAATATTTTGAATATCTCCGAAGTAATTGGGAAATAAAAATGACATGTCAATTAGGTTATAATCAAGAGAATTATTGAACTATAACTTGGGGATTTGATTCTGAATTCTTTTGAAAAATTGATTTCAAACGTTGTGAAGAACGATTTAGTAAATAAATGGATTATAAGTATTTAACTTATAATTTGGATTTTGGTATATAACTGAGTTATATAGATTGAATCAAATTAATGAAGGAGATTATAATCGAAGTTTTATAAATAGAAATGGAATTTGTAAATATTGTTTATAAATTCGAAACCAATTGAATTTGATAAATGAAACATGGAAGTTATTAAAGGAGATATATTCGTGATTTCGGACAGCGAATTATCCTTTAAGTTGAATATTATGATAATAAAAAGTTAAATGGGAATTTTATTCACAATTTTGGGACAGTGAATATCTTATTACATAAAACGGATATGTCTTGGGAAAATGATAGAATAATCCGACCTTCGCTAATAAGGATTGCAAAATTTTGATAGGAAATTTATTTGTCAACTTAACTGTATGAATCAAACTAGTTTTGATGTAAAAGCTTATATTCCAAGTTTAGACTAATGCCTAAAATAGTTAATGTGGAAATATGAATCTAATGGAACCAAGTCGATGAGTGGTTTGCTAAAGAATTAGTTGATTATTTTTGGAATAGAAAGCAAATGCGAAGTTCAAATGGAATTTAGATTTCAAATTTGATGTTTGTCAACATGAAAATCCATAATAGATTTAATTGATTCAGTGATGAATTTGAATTTGAACGTGCAGAAAATGAAGTTAATGGTTTTAAAGATGTTTTAAAATACATTAAGTATCGAAACCATAGATTTCAACATTCATTATTGAAATAGACGTTTTCGAGTGAAATAAAAAGAAATGGTGGACTATAACACTGTTGTTATAGTAAATGATTTCCGAAAGGAAATGTTTTTATATAGTATTGGGATTTATATATCTATCTTAAATTCGAATCCCTATACTTGTGATTTTGGGTCGTCGTAACGATGTTTTACGCAACATTCGTTTTGACTCAAATTAATGTGTTTAAAAGAATGATTTCCTTTAGGAATGAAATATATACTTGATTTCGGTTTAAGTATATCGAATATTTTCAAAAATGTTGAAAATAAATGGATTTGTGAATTACTTATTATTGAATAAGTAGGGAAATATTTTCCAATATGAAATGAAAGGTTTGAAATTTTATCTTTTGAAGATAAATTGAAAAGTGAATATTTGAATTTGTTCTAATGGTTAAGTGTGGAAAATTATATATCTTGTAAAGATATTATTTATTTGGGAAATATGGACAATTAGTTCAACTTGGAAATTTTTCAAGAAGATTGAATTTTGAGTTAAATTGAATTTAACTTTGACACCCAAAAAAAAATGATTTAAGTTGAACTTTGAATTTTGAATGGTTGATTTGGATTGTATGTCTAACATTGTGAATTGACGACATAGCAGTTGATCTCTATTAAATATATATCTGTTGGTGGCGGAGAATTTATTCTCTTCGCTTAACAACCTTCGCTGAGACGTACGAGCTCAGAGGTTACATATCGATAGACATCAATTATGTTTTGAGAATTGACGATGTAACATGAAATCCAAATCGAGTGTGAAGTTGATAATAAATTGGATTATGAATGTGAATTAGGTTTGAGATAACCTTAAATTTCCAAATCGACTTAGAGGAAAATTTTAAAAGGATAATGAAATGGAAAATTTGTGAATCCTCTATTTGTCATGGTATGAGATATTGTGGTTTTCATAACGTATATATGAGAATACGATAAATTCGAAAACCATTAGACTGGAAGGTAATTGTTATGGGAAACTTATGTAAGTACATGGGTGTGATATGTACGAAATGTGAAATGAAATATTATATATGTATATATGATATTATGTTTTCCAAATTGAGGATATGGAAAAGTACCTTCCATTTAAAAATAATTTGTGAAGGTTGTTGGAACTCGAGATGAGTGTCCATTTGAAAATCGTAGCTACGTAGTATTTCAATTAGTTGGAGTGACTATTTGTATTTCCATTAGTTGGAATGTCCATTTGGACTGGTATCCCTCATGATGGATCATCATGATGGGATAGTGTACTAGCGTAATTCGAGGGGCGAGATGCCTATGGTTACAAGCGATTCTACTGGGATAGTAGCGCAATCGCCGTGTATACCGCGATCTAGATACACTCGGGTAGTAGCGTAATTTGAGGGGCGTGATGCCTACAGTTACAAGCGATTCCACTGGGATAGTGGCGTAACCGCCGTGTAAACTGCAATCTAAAAACCAAAGCGTAATTCGAGGGGCGAGATGCCTACGGTCACAAACGATTCTACTGGGATAGTAGCGTAACCGCCGTGTGGACCGCAATCTACGGCAACAACCATGGCGAAATTCAAGAGATGAGAAATCTACGGTCACAAGCGATTCTACTGGGATAGTGGCGTAACCGCCGGGTAAACTGTGATCCACGGGGGAACGTGCTTTCCATATCCATTTTTTAAAAAGATTTTAAAGTATTTTCACTGGGAATTGAAGCAAGTATATTTAGTACTTGGAGATTTTTAGTCTTGCGCCTGGCCAGCGTATGCCTAATGTCTTTAAGAACGACAATAGACTTGTTAAATTTCGAGTTAGTAAGTATTTTCAAACTTTAAATAGAAAATCAATAATCTGAAATTAAAGTAACATAAATTCCAACCTAATGAACTAAGGAAGAGGATTTTTGAAATGTTTTGAAAGTCCACAGCTTTGGAAAAGTTATACTATGTAAATTTCTTAAATGAAGAATTGCAAATTTAAAATTTGGGTTTTGTAAGTTGTAAACTTTAGTAAAAGACTTTTGCGTCTTGATTGTAGAAAATAATGAACAAATGAGTTAATTAACAAAGCTAGTGAGACAAAACAAATAGAATGAATCCTATACTTATTTATTTATTTTTAATAAGTTTCAAACTTAATAAAATTGAGTAGGGTATAAATATTAGTGAAATTTTAACAATCATTTTTTCCTTACTTGTAATTTCGGGACGAAATTCTTTTAAGGAAAGGAGATTGTAATGACCCTGAATTTTTGAACAATTTAAATTGAAAATATTTAATTAATTTTAAATATTTGAATGATGATTTAAATTGAATTCCCAATGCTATATAAAACATTTCTATGATTTGGCGATTAAATTTTAAAATTTAGTCTATAAAAAGTTGAATAAAAATTTAAATTTGACTTTGGAGTTGAAATTGAATATTGAATTTGTATTTTTAATTCCAACTAATGACTTAGAAAAATAATATTGGATACAAGGATTTTTATTTATGTAAATTTATAAATGGATGGTTAGTTTTAAATAACATCTTTCTTTTCTTTAAAGTAAAAAGGAATAAAAATTTTAATCAATACAAATAGATGAATAAATACACATAGTAAAAATGTAAACAACATATTTATAAATTTTGAAAAATATTATGTAACTACATTGGAGAAATTTTAACAACATAATTTAAACAAAAAGATAACAAAGCAAAGAAATAACAAAACCAATTGAAATTCAAAATAAAAAAATAATAAAAGAAATTTTGTTTAAGAATTTATGGGCTGTATAATATTGGCCCATTCTCTTCTTTTTTATTGGGCTGTGATATTATCTAATGTTAATAACCCGGTCGCATTATCCATTCACTTCGTTGAAAACCCTAAACCAAATGAAAGAAAAAAAATTAATGGCGGCGGCATGTTCCTCTCTTCCTTCGATCTGAAAAATTAGGGCTGGTGATAATTTGGGGCCTTCGTTCGATTGCGCTCTTTGTTCCAAAACATGGTTTTTGCGAAGCTCCGGTACTAGTTCGTCGTGTTTGCTGCATCGTCTTCTACCCAGCGAGCAATGGTGAGTTTTTCTCACGATTAATTTTAATCAAGTTTTTAAATTTGTTTGAATTGGGTGCTTGGTTGCATGCTATGATTTGGTGTTATTGGCTTCCATTTGCTCGGTTAATTTGCTTTTAAACTGATAAGAACATATACTATTAAAAAAATTTGCTTTTAAACTGATAAGAACAGATGCTATTAAAACTTTGCTTTTAAACTGATAAGAACAGATGCTATCAAAAAAAACTTTGCTTGTTTTGTTTTTGCTGCATGTGATGGATCTTTGGATCTGGTTGTGGAAAATTTTATTTACATGTGATGATCATTGATGGATGAATATAAGTTATGGATTGCATGTGTGTGTATATAAAGATATATGCAGGTCTGTACCTATGTACTAGTTGGTTCAAAGTTTCAGGTCATTAAACCTGTCTGTATGCAGTTTTAAGCTAGGATTTTAAATTGAATGGAATTTAAAAGTTAAGGCAGTTTCGAGCAAGTATTTAAATTTGCAAGACTAAGTTGAATTTGAATCCAAAAGTTTTTTATTTTTTTGGAAACTTTAAATTTAAGCAAGAATTTTGATACATGATGTGTAGTTGATTGTGCATGATGATGTTTCGAAATACTAGATACTGTAAAGCTTCAGGGAAATTAAGTATAGTTCAAAGCTTACACTGTGCTTTAGAGCTAAAATTTAATCTCTGGTTCACAAAATAAACCATCTACAACTACAACTTCTTCTACCTTCCCCTTGCTTATGAAATGAAAAGAAAATAACATGTTGTTTAAACCTATGTTTTATTCAGTTCTTTGTGTTTGAATGCATGTATAATTATGAATATCTTTTGCATGTGAATAAATGGCTAGGCTTGTGTTTATATTTGCTTGGAAATGTTGTTCCCAGTTTTTCTGTTTCCAGTAACACTTTGGTTTACAGTGAAAACCATACTAAATTTAAAACTTTTTTTTCTGTTGCTATTGAAGTTGAATGATGTAGGAAAGTATAGTTTGAGTTGCATGCTAGTATATTGAAATGAACAAATATTGCATAGGTTTATAATTAACTGTCTGATGTGTAATTGTAGTTGTATACATGCTGTTAAATTGCTTTGATCTGTTTTTGTTTTCCCTGGCACAAGTTTTTATTAAAATCATATTCCTTTAATTAGTTTCTGTTAGAAGGAAGGATTAATCAAGACATATTTGTTGACTTAAAACATTAAGATTTTAAAATTTTATTTAAGATAAAATTTAATAGGAATTTACTGGAAATTTATGTGTTTAATTGACAACTATGTCAGTGCTTGCATGGATGTTTTAGCATAAATATCGCTTGAATTGATATTTAAATTGTGAATACCCCTGTACATATCAGTATCCTATAAATTTCAAACATAAAGCAAAACTGCATCATTTTTTTCTTCTGTAAATCTGGAAAGTTGGTTTTGCAAACAAACTCTATTTTCAAGGCAACTCAGGATCTTAAAATTCAAAGTATTAAAAGTATTTCAGTTTTATTTAAAGAGTTCAAAATATCAAAGGGGAAATTGCAGTTTTTAAAAGTTTCAAATTAAAGATTGAAAATCAAAGGCCTAATTTTTATTTTATTTTTTCCCAATCTGGAATCAACTTAGCAAACCAAAACTTTTTCTCTGTTTACCTGTAAATAAATAACTTAAGCCTATTGTGTGTTGCGATGTTTGGTTTGGTACCTGGAATTATTTTGTTAAGTGATAATGTACATGCATGCCTGTTTATGTATGTTGACTGTCCCTCTGTTTTGAAATGCCTGTGGGTAACATCACTCTTCCTAAATTTTAGTCAGAATCTAGTTGCATTTATTTTTCAGGTTTACAAAGTAAACCATATTAAAACCCAAATCTCACTCTTTCCACTTTGGTTCTGAAATGGCAGTAAACAGCTAGAAAAAAAAGTTGTTTAACCCTGTGCATTTTAGTAAATAAAACTGTGAGTAAACATTATTAAAAAGATTAGCAGATAAATGTTTGTTGCATATGAATTTTTGTGATGAAGAGTGTTGCATGTGTATCTTAGCATAACCTCTGTATTTTGGTACCTGGTTTAAGCATGCATGTTTGATAGACTGGTTATACCCTGTTTACAGTTCAGGATTTAAAGTGTTATCAAAAAGAAAAATTCAAATCTTCCCATCTGCACTTCGTTAGATTTTGGGATTCAACAAGAATGATTTGTTCAAACCTAATTTAAGATATGAAATTTATAATTAATGAAGAAAAGTTAGAGTATCACTTGGGAAGGTAAATAACAGTAAAACATTTGCTAAATGTTAAAATTCAAACTTAACAATTTTTTTTTATGATTTCCCTTTATAACCTGAATATCAGTTTCAAAATTTTAAATCTGAAGCTTTTAATGTTAAGAAAATTTTTAACCCAGTTTCATTGTCTTGACTTGATCATTGCTTTGAGTTTCACTGTCATACTTCCATGTAATTTCGACTCCCACACTTTTGACATTTGTTCACTTCAGTTTTCACAGTCGCACATACTTATTTGAGTTTGCATTGGTGCATTTCCTTACTGAAATTGGTCGAGACTTGTTCTTTGATGTATTTCATTTGGCTTGAGTGTTGTCTCTAACCTGATGGCATGGTTTTCATTGTCCACACATGTTCATGCTTTACTGTAGCTTGCATCACTGGTGCACTTTGAATGCATTCATGTTGATTTTCATGGAGTAGTCGTCTTGACACTGTTGTACATTTGCCTGAGGGCCAGTTTGCCTTGTATCTTTGTGAAGTTGTAGTTGGTGGTCTTTCATAATGTATTTTACTTTGGCCAGTTCAGTTCATCCCTGTAGGAGCTTTGTACAATTCTCTGGCTCATACTGTTGAACTTGACCTGTCTGGTTCCTGTTCTTTGTTGATTTGCATTTGCATTTTCATTGTTGTTCTGCCTCCATTTAAAAGTATTGTTGCCGTGATTATTTGAGCTTGTATGCTTGATGTTTTGGTTGGCTGCCCAGATTTGTACTTGCTGGTTTGATATAAGTGTTCCCCTGTACACTTCTAATGCTCACTTGTGGGCATTTGCCTTCTTTACGCTATTTGACTGACCCAATTCGCTTTGATTATCTCTGCTGCCATTGCACTATCAACCCTGTTGGGCTGTTACCATTTTATTTAGTTCATTGCAAATTTATTTACTTGAATTAAGATTAATCCTGACTCGAGTGTTTTTTTGTGTTTTGCATAAAACGCTCGGGTCAGACCGAGTATTTTACAGCTTGAAGATTTTCAGGCAGCGAAGATAGAGAGAGGGGGATAACCGCATCACTAAACTTTTTCAGGAATTTTTTTTCTTGTACTAAATAATAAATAAATTGTTCCGCTGTATTAAAATGTAATTCATTGTATAACTCTGATATTTGTATATAAAAGAAAAGCTCATTTATGTGAAATATATTTATTGTTTTGTGATTCTGTGACTGATTCTATTTAAATGTTATAAACTAAATAACAATCCATCATTTTGAACGTTTCTAGTTGGTTTAATTACCGACTAGAGGCGGTCAGAGCGGCGGGTCGTTACACGAATCCACCAACTGGATTCGCAATTCTCAAAGAAGTCATTAAAGCAACAATACTTAAAGAAAAAGTATCAACAAATTCCATTGACATAAAAGAATGGGACGCACCCGTATCAAAAAGAACTCGAATAGGTTGATCACGAAATAAAATAATGCCATCAAGGATAGAATGAGAAATACCTTGACCACGAGAAGTGTTGCTAGGGGCTTGTGCAACATTTAACTTTCCCTCCTTCTTGCCTTGAAGTTTGGGACATGAAGATAAAGGATGACCCAAACTTTTGCAATAGAGACAAAAGAGAGGTTTCGGACATCTATTGGCATAATGGTCTTTAGAACCACAATTGTAGCATTGCCCACTATTAGAGGGAGAAGTCTTTGCCACCGGAGTTGCGTGTTTCCTTTCTTATTGGGATAAGGACCTTTGAACTTACTATGCATTTTCTTGTTGTTGAAGTTTGGTTTGACACCCATAACTTCAACGTCACTTTCTTTATCTGCCTCTTCAAGTCGAAGAGCGATGTCAACAAGTTGATCAAAAGAAACTTCTAACTTTAGAAGTAATGGCTTCTTGAGATTTTTGTTCAAGCCATAGACAAATATTTGGTTCTTCTTCAATGGGGTGTTTATATATTCGACCCCGTATTTAGAAAGTGACTCGAGTGATGTGACATAGTCTGCCATGGAGGATTCACCATGAACAAGGTCTATGAAACGACGAGCCAATGTCACTTCTCAGCTTCTGGCACAAATTTCAATTCGAATTGTTCTCGGAATTTCTCCCAAGTAAGATCCGCTTCTATAATTTCAGAAATAAGAAGCTCATACCAATCTAATGCTCTTTCTTGGAGCATACTTGAAGCCACTTGCACATGGTGAAGATCAATTAGATTCATGCGAGTAAAGATGCGATCGCATGTTTTGAGCCAAGCTTGGACTTGAATGACGCTTTCGGAACCCATGAATGGCTTCCCACCCAAGTTGATATAGTCACTACACAAACGTGCAAATCCAGACTCAGGGTGAGTAGGCTCTGGATTGGGTCCGGCAGCTTGAGCATTCTTTACTAGATCAAGAAGTTGTTGTGCAGACATAAATACTCCATCTTGGGGAGTAACACTAGATTGACCAGCGCTGGGACGGCCAGGTATAACCGTTTTTCTTCTTTGAGAAAGAAAGAAAGAAGAAAAAGGTTATTCACAAAATAATTATCAAACAATCATTATCGATAAAACAAGGCGTCACAAAGAAAATAGGATAGAACGGTTCGAAGACCCGAATAAAATCCTAAGGCACGACTCCTAAGATGGACTTAGGACGATGATCTTTGTTAAATTATTCTACATTGTTCCAAAGTTTGGCTCCGATACCAAGCTGTGACGCCCCACCTCTATACCCACGCTAGCCAAGGACACTATGGAGTAATGCCGTCAACTAGCACGAAGAATAAGGCTGTTGAGGAGCGACCATCTGTATAATTGCTTTGTGCGAGTACCGATATGCCAGATAAAAATATAACTTTTCAACACAAGAGGAAATCCGACATACCGGCACAAACTCAAAGCTACTACACAGTGGTTATATGAATCTTCGAATACAAATATAGAAATATCATAGCACAAATCAGTCACAGAAGTTCATATCACAAAGGCGGAAATAGATATGAATATATAACATAAAAAAGTGTTAATCAGAGTAGTGGTCTAACAAGATCCACAATATCACAAAAGAATAGTTACAAGTGCAATACAAAAAAATAAATATACATCAATGAGTCCATATCTCAAATGTATATAACCAAAAACTACTAATCTAAGTAGTTAGCCAAAAGTCAGGATAAGAATCCCAGATGAGAAGTCAAACAGAAGCACCTGTAACATCTCGGTCTGACCTGAGTATTATTTAATAAGAAAATAATAAACGGATCAGTCTAACTATAAATATCAGATAAAATGATATAGAATAAGAGATATGACAAAAACGTATGAAAACTATAAAGCCATACTATGATAAGTATGAAATTGAAAATCAACCAGAGATTAATCAATATCACAAGAATCTTCTCAAAGATCAAAAGAATGTCATATTCTTTAGTTTTATTCACCAAGTCACAAATATTGACATCATATCGATGCCAATCATAAAAGCCGGTTGATCACAAATTCAAGAAATCATCAATAGAAATCCAGAAATCACAAAAAAGTGGGAGGCCTATCACAAAACGGGAGCATGAAAAATCACCAACACGTGTATCACAAACGGGACGCTATCCCATGGTCGCTAACCATAGAGCCGGTGCAACGACGTAGTACAATATCGGTACGCCCAAGGAACCTGAAACTCGAATAATTCGGAACAACGACTTAGTACAACGGTACGCCCGATGTCCTGATAAGCTAGTGCAACAACGTAGTACAAAGGTACGTCCGATGGGCCGAACTCCATAAAAGAACTTGGGTCGCGAGCCCACAAAAATTGAGTCGAAACTCCAAATAATACATAGGTCGTTAGCCTATAAAAGAAATAAGATGAAACTCAATAAAACGAGGTATCGTCCCCTACGTGGACAATGAAACATAGCATATCGCTAGTCTAAATCACATAAAATGATCATCATCAATCATCAAGAAGTGTCAATTACACTAAACTAGTAAATATGTGAGCTTTGCTTCATGTCCCATAACCACTAGCTTAACCTAAATATTTACAAACAAATTGTAGATCTCCACTCAAAAATTGTCACAAGAGATTCAATCGAACAAGTCCAAGAATTAACCGACGAAGTAAACGCAAACGTGTCATACCACTTGTTTTACTAAGCAGTTTAATTAGATTTCTCATATGAGTGAGGTAAAAGGTTTGTATATGCTAGTAGATTGGAAATCGGTTTAAGAAACGAGCTTTGTAATAAAATAGTGTTGAAATCGTTTTAATAAAAGAGTTTTGATATTTACTACAAGTATTAAAACCTTTATATTTTTAAAGTGACTAATCGCATAAATGATTGTAGAAACAATTAATCACCAAAATTCACATACGAAGACGTGAATTAAATCCAAAGAAATCGATACTGAATCCATCAAAATGGATATTCCCAAAAATCCCGAAAAAAATGTCATCAAAGTCGATAATAAATGATTGCAACAAATCGGAATCAATACGAATCGATAAAATTGGAATTCTTAGACAAAATAGGCAAGCAGGCAAAACACAGCAGATTCAGACGTCTGAAACATTTGGTTCAGACGTCTGAATCTGGAAAATTAGAAGTTTTCCAGAACGTAATTCAGACGTCTGAACCAAATGTTTCAGACGTCTGAAATAGGCGTTTTTAGCCTATTTCCTTTCTGTTTGAAATCGAGCCAATTCAGACGCCTGAAATTCCAGATTCAGACGTCTGAAACTGGAATTCAGAGCATTTCCTGACCTCGACCAAAAGTGGCCAAATGAATATCAGAAGTGATCGGACGAGTAAATGATGACTAAGGATTTACGCCACGCGACAACCCAGCCTTAACGGCTCTTTGATACGCCTCAAATATCAATGTCCAAATATCCATAATAGGATTTTCATAGATTTTGATTTCAAAACTCCAAAAATTAGAATATACACCAAATCAATCCAAACCAAAATAAATTGCACAAGAATAAGTGTTAGTAATTCATACCTAACAATCAAAGATAATTATAGACTAAGATGTGAGATAAAAATCTCACCTATAAACCCAAAACTATGAAGAAGAAGAAGCTATAGAGCAATGGCAAGAACCATCACTCTTTAATTCCAACCTAAAGAGCTTGAATCTAAGCTTAAAAGAGAAATATTTCCTAAATTAGGTTTAGGAATTTCTGAAATTGGTAAGAGAATGAGTTGGAGAAGAAGAAAAGGAGGCTTACCAAAGCTTCTTCTATAAATTTGGCGCTAGAACTTGATTTGCAAATGGAAACTAGGGCTTGGAGTTTTAATTTCCCATTCCTCTCTCCATTGTTGCTAAAGCTTGAGAATTAGGAAATAGAAATGAAGTAATGAAGAGAAGAGGGGTGAAGCTTGGGTCTAATAAGCTGAAACAAAACCAAAGCCCTAAGTGAAAAAGTAGCAAAATTCCACTAACTCCAAACATATCAAAGTTTATACTCAAAAAGATCGCAAACGTCATTTTGAACTCAATGGGAGTGCTCTCGAGTCCTAATTCGACCGCTTGCAAAAAGTAGCTTTTCGGACTAAAATCAGACCAACGATGAAATATTTAAATACTCAATCGTAAAATATGTGGGTTGTTACATACATCATCCCTTAATCATGATCGGTTTCACCTTGACCTTGCCTTGTCCCTATCCTTGTTTTGATTTGTGTCCCTTTTTAATTCCTTTGGGGTAGATAGAAAGGAATATGTCTAGGAGTGTTAATTATATTCCACAGTATTCCTTAACTTCTGCACTTGAATTGCTAATATATCTATTTACCCTTTGAATAATCCTATCTTATCTTATCTTTCAGCTATATCGGGTAGAGGAAGAGGACGCTCTTCAGCGGCGGGACCGTCCAGTGGTTCTCTTACTAAAGGCGTATATATGTCTACCGACCTTATCCTTGAGCTTATTCGGAGCACTCAGCCTCCCGCTCAAGCTCACTCTTCTCCTCCACGTAAATCCACGTTTGCACGCACACGTAGAGACTTCACACATCTTGGTGGCAAGATCTTTAAAGGCACCAAGACGGTTTTAGATGTTGAGGCATGGCTCAGTACTTGTGAACGTATCTTTAGTCGTATGGAGATCTCTAGTCATCACCAAGTCCTTGTAGCATCTGATTTGTTGCAAGAACGAGCTTTACATTGGCATAATCTACTTGTTGCTGAGATTGATGAGTCCACTCTAGAATAAGATCAATTCCGTGAGAGATTCGAACTCAAGTTTATTCCAGAATCTGAGAAGGCTATTGTTGCTTCACGTTTCCTTGATTTCAAACAAGGAAATTCGACCGTTTCTGAATATGTTGCATCCTTTGAAGCCTTGTCTAAATATGGTCTTGAGCACATCTCTAGTCCTTATAAGAAGAATCTTAAGTTCGTCTCCAGGCTTAAGAAATATCTTAAGAAGTCCCTCTTGCTTCACCTTGAGCATACCTTTGAAAAGCTTGCGGATGCGGCCCTTCAGCTTGAAGAGATCGAGAAGGAGAAAGATAGTGATGATGAGGGTAATGTTCGGGGAAACCCGAATAAGAAGAAGTTTTTCCGCAAGCCGAAGCCGTTCCATCCCAGTAAGAAGAAGAAACAGAGGGGATATTCTTCTCAGTCTCAGTCTACTCCTTCAACTAAGCCTTTAGCATGCTTCAATTATGGTGCACCTAACCATCCAGTGAAAGAGTGTCCTAAGCCTAAGTGTTGTCTTTATTGTAAGAAGGAGGGACATTTGGTTTCATCTTGTCCCAAAAAGGAGAAGGGCTCTCGTCAGGGTCATCTTAGTGTGGCTAATACTTCGAGAGATGCTTCTCAACCTCAAGGTACTTTTCCTTCCATTCTAGAGGGCTCTATTTTATTCCATGGTCATTATATTCGAGTGCTTTTCGATACGGGTGCATCTCACTCATTCGTATTGAAGGAACTCGTTGATGCTTCACACTTAGATGTTTCTTTTATGCATACTTCTTTATGGATTGCGAATCCTATCGGAGGATCTGCAACTCTTAGTTTGCTTTGTGATGATGTTGAGTTTTCGATTTGTGGCTTTACTTTCCGTGCCAATCTGCACATTATTCCTTTTTTTGGGTTTGATATGATATTGGGAATGGACTGGCTAGTTAGATACGATGCCCGAACTTTATGTTTAGAGCGAGTCTTATATATTCGACATCCTGATTCTTTTGATCAGTTATCACTTTCACTTCGTGATTCCGATTGTGATTCCATGGCTTCTTTATCCCTTGATTCTCGAGATGATGATAAGGATGTATCTCGTATTCCTATCGTTTGCGACTTTTCAGATTTATTTGAGCCCGTTTCTGGTTTACCTCCTAAGAGAGTTTTTAAGTTCCGTAACGATCTTATTCTTGGCACGCAGCCAGTTAGTCGTCCTCCCACGAGGATGTCTACACGAGAGAATGAGGAACTCAAAACGAAACTTCTCGAGCTTGAAGCCAAGCATTTTATTCGTTCTAGTTCTTCACCATGGGGAGCCGCGGTAGTATTCGTGAAGAAGTCCGATGGGACTCTTAGGCTTTGCGTTGACTAACGCAAGCTTAATGAGTTAACCATCAAGAATCGTTATCCTTTACCAAGGATTGACGACATGTTCGATCAGTTAAGTGGTGCTAAGGTCTTTTCACAGTTAGACCTTGCACTGGTTTTCATCAGCTCCGAGTCGCGGAAGATAGTATTCCTCTCCCGCATTCCGCACTCGCTATGGCTCTTATGAGTGGCTCGTCATGCCATTCGGATTGACGAATGCACCTTCCTACTTTGTTGATCTTATGAATCGAGTATTCCAGGAATATCTCGATAAATTCGTGCTTGTTTTCGTTGATGACATTCTAGTATATTCGAAGTTCGAAGAGGACCATGCTCGACATCTTAGAATTGTTTTGCGTACTCTCCGAAACCATCAACTCAAAGCAAAACTTTCCAAGTGTCACTTTTAGGGAAAAGCAAGTGAAGTTCTTAGGCCATGTTGTATATTCAGAAGGTATTTCCGTTGATCCTTCTAAGATCAAGGCTATTCGGAGTCGGAAGAGGCCTGAGAATGTTCACAAGATTCGTAGTTTTCTGTGTTTGGCTGGTTATTACCTCCATTTCATCAAAGACTTTTCCCGTAACGTGCTTCCATTGACTAGCCTTACGAGGAAAGGCGTTCGATTCATTTGGTCCAAGAAGTGTGAGGCTTCTTTTCAAAAATTGAAGGAGCTTCTCACTAATGCTCCCGTCCTTGTGGTTCCTGAAGGGAACCAAGATCTTATCGTTTATACCGATGCCAGTCATAGTGGCCTCGGTGCTGTTTTGATGTAGAGTGATTGGGTAGTTGCATATGCTTCTAGGCAATTGCGTCCTAATGAGGCTCGGTACGCTACCCACGATTTAGAGCTTGCAGCCATTGTCTTTGCTGTGAAGATTTGGCGTCATTATCTTTTGGAAGAGAACTTCATTTTTTTTACCGACCATAAGTCTTTGGAATATCTATTCACTCAGAAGGAGCTTAATATAAGGTAGAGCATTGGCTTGAATTTCTCACCTCCTATGATTTTGATATTCAGTATACCTCGAGGAAGGGTAATCAAGTGGCTGATGCTTTGAGTCACAAGCACTCAGCAATTGTTTCCATGATGATTGCAGAATAAAAAGTTCTTGAGACTCTTTCCGTGTGTGATATTCATGATCGTACTTCTACATCTAACTCTCATATTCCATTATATAGCATGGAAGCGCGTCCTACTCTTCTTGATTGGATTGTCAAGGCTCAGCGACAAGACTCCGATATATCTGCTCTTATTCATAAGTATAGGTCTAAATCCCACGATTACATTGAGTTGAGGGATTTCAGCATCGATATTCATGGGTGTCTTCGAAAGGAGAACCGTCTAATCGTGCCTTCTATTCCAGAACTTAGGCGGGACATTCTAGCTGAGTGTTACCGTTCTAAGTACACTGCTCATCCTGGCAGCAGTAAGATGTATGCCGATATGCGCCACCTTTATTATTGGAAAGGCATGAAGCGTGATGTCGCAAGTTATGTAGGTAATTACATAACTTGTCAGGTTATTAAGGCTGAGCATCAGCGGTCATCCGGTCTTCTTCAGCCTTTAGAGGTTCCATTGTGGAAATGGGATCAAATTTCGATGGATTTCATTGATGGCTTACGTCGTTCAAGGTGAGGCCAGAGCAGTATTTGGGTTGTTGTGGACCGTCTCACCATGTCCACACAATTTATTCCTATTAAGTCAAATAGGAAGGCATCTCTTTTATCGAAGCTATTTATTAAGGAGATCGTGCGATTGCACGGTGTCCCGTCATCTATTGTGTGTGATCGTCATCCACTTTTCATTAGTCACTTTTGGCAGAGTCTCCAGCAAGCTTAAGGCACAAAGCTTAATCTTAGCACAACTTATCACCCACAGTCTGATGGACAGACTGAACGAGTGAATCGAATCTTGGAAGACTTGATTCGTGCTTGTATCTGGGATTTTGGTGGTAGCTGGGAGGATCAACTGTAACAACCCGATATTTTCAGCCATTCACATCCACCATGTCGGACTTGAGTTGCTCAAAATACCGCATTGTAAATAAAATTTGGAGAAAATAAAATACAATCATCGAATCACATACACAGAAATATCAGAATAACTCGCAGCGGAAATTAAAATACCATAGTAGTTCATGTACTATAACAAAAATCTCAAAACATATTACTTAATATCAGTCTGAAACATATACAATAGAAATCCCAAATACATAGAAGTTTATAAATACAAGAGCTCAAATAGACAACTGAAATTGAAATGGATAGATAACAAGATAAGCAAAATCTCCAGCGATTCCTAGCTCTAGAAAAAGAAATCCAAACCTAAGCTGTAAATACTCAGGCTGACCCGAGCATAAAGTAAAACACAAAACACTTGAGTCAGGACATACATACTTATATAATGTAAACCAACCCAAATGAACAGTAGCAGTAATGCATAATAACTTAATAGATGCTTGGGATCGCCCATCCTCTAAGGATCAGTTAACCCATAAATTTAATACATCCCCTGGTTAAAATTTCAAAATGGTATTTTACACTTCGAAATCAGATATCATTTCAAAATGCAATATCATTTCAAATTCATTTCAAAATATCAAAACATCATATCCTTCCAAATCCCTATTCATTTTACTTAAAATTTAAATACCGTTTCAACCCACATTTCAAAATAGTTTATATTTCAACCATTTAAAATGACATCAATACATTTAATAATTCAATATTAATTCTTAAAATTTTAGCCTTTTCAAAGTTCATTTATTCACCTAAATTTATTAAAACAGTGCGATTCAGCTTTCGCAGCATTTATAAAATGCTACAGAAAGTTACTTTTGAAAACAATACACTTCAGCAAAAGACAACATTTAAAGATGCTGTAATAGGTTTTAGGTTTCAATTAAAACCTTAGTGAAATTCTGCAACTACAGAACTTACAAAGTGCTGTAATAGCCCTTAGTTCATTTGTATCAACTACAGCACTTAGAAATGTTGTAATATCCTTCACTTAAGAAATGATAGCATTTCAAAAATGTCGTTAATTAAATTCCAAATTTTCAATACAATTTCATAAATAATTAAATTTTTATTTAAACTAACTTAACTCGTAAAATTTAATTTCACTTTAAAAATAATCATTTAAATACCCTTTAATTTATGATTTTATAAAGTGAAATTTTCATACAAAATCAAATTTTTATAGTTTACTTGTTACATTAATGTACAATTTTATAACATTTCATTTACTTTAAATTTTAATTAAATTTACCATTTCATAAATTAAATTTAAATTCCATTTTATTTCCTTAACTTAACTTTCATTTTTAAAACACATTTCACATTTTCCAAGTTAAGTTATAATTTAGATTTCAATTGTAAACATTTATTTATTTAACTATTTTAATTTATAGAAAATCAATAACACTTTATAAAATCATTTTAAAATTCAAATTAAAATCAAATCATCATATTTTCTTACTTAAATTAAACTTCATTTATAAACAAAATCATCAATTAAGAAATTTACTTATATTTCAAATTCTCCTCTACCATTTATTTATCTCACTTATTTAACTTGTAGAAAATTACTAATATTTATAAAAATCATTTTTAAGTTAAATTTAAATCAAAATACCATAATATTTACATTTTTATAATATTTTATAAATTCAAGAAAATATATATTAACCATAGGTCTGTATATGAAATTTTCTAACCTGAGTCAATGATGCAGATAATATATCATTTCAATCCGTAATTTACAAAGGAAAAATCCGAGTTCTATCCTTTCAAACCCACAATCCCAAGTTAAATGAAATAAATAAAATCGTTCAGGCCTATCGTTTCAGCCCATAACGATTTTTTCATGTTTTAAAGTCCGTTCGGGTACGTATCATTTCAACCCATAGTGATTTTATTCTACAGGAAACTTGCACTGTGATAAACCGATATAAATAAACAGTATAGCAATATATAATAGTAACAGATGATATGAAAGGTGTA
This sequence comes from Allium cepa, assembly GCA_030765085.1. NCBI lineage: Eukaryota > Viridiplantae > Streptophyta > Magnoliopsida > Asparagales > Amaryllidaceae > Allium > Allium cepa. Next base: position 68,328,095 of record CM060930.1, on the reverse strand, counting down.
TAAACAGGTGTGAACATCATATGATCATATCACAGGTAGTTATAACATAATAATATAATATACAGGCTCAAATGATGACAATTTACTAATTATATAAGCACAGAATGCTTTGTGAGAATTACTCACTTGTTTCAAGCCGGAGATAGTAAGACAAAGTACACAAATGAATTCCAGAAGGCATGATAACACGACTTTTGAGTTAAGTGGAGTGGAGTGAACCAAACTTTATTCTTGCACATAACACAAAACAAGACAAATATAAATATGATTTCAACATAAATACAAATAGAAACAATTTTAAAATGAAAGAAACTATGAACAAATTTTCTTTGACCATTGCCTCACCCTTCATGTGCTCGGCCTAGGCGTCTTGTATGCACAGCCAAAGTGGTGATTTGGCTAGGATATGCATGCATGTGCATGGCTATAAGGAGATTGGAAGGGTAAAGGAGTTACACATGAAGAAGGTCAAAAGGCAAGGCATAAATGGAGTTTTTGTGCACACTTTGGGTTCGGCCTTGACTGATGTGGGCTCGGCCATTCATGCTACTGGTTAGGTGGGGTCTGGAGTGGTGGCCAGAGGTGTTGGAGGAGTAGGCGGCGGCGGCTAAGGAGGTGGACAAGGTGAAAATGAATGGGTGTTTGCATTATAAACTCGGTTATGCAATATTCAAGGGGATTTTGGAGTTTTTGTGGTGATTGCCTCAAGGGATGCCCACGGCCTTGCACTTGTCAGAGGGGAAGGAGGGTGATGTGGCTGTGGATGTGGTGGTGCTAGACAGTGGAGGTGGTGGTGGGGCTATGGCCGATCATGACAATGAGAGGCAAGGAAAAACACAAAAGAAAAATTCAATAAAATGAAGAGAAAAAAGTGGAAAATTACCTTTTCCTTCAGATCTAAAGTATGTGTGCAAAGTGAAGTGGGAAGAGTGTTTTTTTACGTGAAGTGCCAAAGAAAAAGTCATGGCTAGTGATTGTGAAAGGATGACCCAAAATGAAGGGGTGTGAAGATGGAAGGTCAAAGGAAATGAAGAGTTTTTGTACTTTGAAATTTCCTTTTTCTTTATTCAAATAAATCAAAATAAAAACCATGTAAATAAAATAAAAATTACTAGAAAATACTGTGACAATGAAACGAATAAATAAATTTTAGAAAAATATAAGAAAATAGTTAATATATGTAACTAGTATTGAAAATTGAAAACAAAATATAACTAGTTTTTTAGAAAAATAACTACAATACTTTATAAATGTTTTAAAAATCAAAATATATACCTAATATGAAATATTACAGATATATATAAATTAGAACAAGATTTGAAAAATAAAAATATTATTTATGTAAATTAAAATAGACGATTTTATTAAATAAATCAATTTACATACAATATTGTAAAAGTGGAAATTGGTATGAAGGGCCTAATTATACAGCCCAATTTCTTTCCAGGGCATGGGTTTGAAATTATTATTTTCGAGGACAAGTACGTGCAGCGTGCGTCTTCATCTTCTCAAACAACTAAATATCTTCTGAAATCAATCATGGAAATTAGGTGCGTTCGCCTTCATCTTCTCAAACAACTACGTATCTTTTGAAATATGCCGATCGTGAAAATTAGGCGTGTGCGTCTTCATCTTCTCAAAGAACTACGTACCTTCTGAAATTTACCGATCTCGTAAATTAGGCGGTCGTTTCTTGTTCAATCAAAGCGGTCGTTTCTTGTGCAATCAAAGCGGTCGTGAGGCGTTAGTTTCTTCTCAAATAAAAATCGACTTTAATTGTGGGAAATCGTGAGGCGATTTTCTTCATTTGGTGAGTCTCCATTTTATTTGCTGTTTTTCATTCTCAATTCTATTTTTTATGATGTTCATGATGTTACTGTATGTTTCTTTTCACAGGAGGCTATTTTCATCTATTGGAGGAAGGTTTTGTTTGATGTAGTTGGAATAATGGCTTCTGAATGGTATTGTTTTATTCTGATAACACAAGCACTGTGTATTTAGCCTCGTTTGTTCTTTAGTTTGCAATTAAACTCTGATTTTTTTAGATGTTTAAGAATGGTGTATCAAAATTCCATTCTGGCTCTAGTAATAATTTGGCAGCCATCGAATGTGATTATGTGTTTTAAAGACCATATTGATCTTAGTGCGTGTTTGTTATGATAATTTATTAGCTCTTCTTTTTCACCATTAAGTATATTTTTGCAGATCATCTTTTTCACGAATGATTTTTCAACAATGTAAACTTGAATGGGTACAATCACGATGAATGTTTTTCTTCCCCATGTACCAATTTTTTTGGTTGATTTCAAGTTATGTACCATGCTAGATTTGGAATTGTAAACATAATCCCAATATACTTGGTTAAAAGAGGATCAGACAATTGGTATTTATGTACTAGACTATGATAGGACAGTAGTTATTGTTAGCTGTTATGTTGGAATGTTTGATGTGGTAGGTGTTGAAAATTTAGTTGGTAAGGGTTAGAATGGAACTCAACGTTTTTCCACTGTTGTAATCAGGTTATCCCAAAGAGTGATAGTGATCTGTAAAAGATAAATTATTTTATCTTTTTTCAAAAGGTAGTATAGAAAATGATTTAAATATTTTTATGCTATTAGTTTATATTTAAGATCAGTTTCACATAGTCATATTTTCCACTGTTGTAATCAGGTTATCCCAAAGAGTGATAGTGATCTGTAAAAGATAAATTGTTTTATCTTTTTTCAAAATATGGTATAGAAAATGATTTAAATAGTTTTATGCTATTATTTTATTTAAGATCAGTTTCACATAGTTATATTTTTTCTACATTTTTTTTTGCAGGTGTGATTCATCTGTTATAGTTGTGTTTGGCTCGTTTTGGATTGGATGCTTCTATTTCATCTATTAGGAATAGGATTTGGGAGGAGTGGAATAATTTTACTCCATTATGCTTTGATATTTTTTATATTTGAGAATCAAAGACTACCTTTATTGAAACGGATAGTGATCTTCAAGCTATACTGTGTTTGTCTTGGTTTAAAAAGGAAGAATTTTTGATTTTTTTTCTACGGTTGAAGAATGATTTAATGGATAATTTTGTTGGTGAAAGTAGCAAGTCTGGTTCAGTTGTTGGTGTAGAGTCAAGTAATAATATGTTAGGTTATGATGATGATTTAGATTCTGGTTTTACTCAATAAAAGGATTTACATAAGTTGTTGAAGAAGAATTCAAAAATGGAATTTTTTTCTGGCGTTGGTCAACAGTTTGATTCTGCTATTGGATTCCGTAGAACAGTTAGTGCTTATTGTTTGAATAATGGATTTAAAGTACAGTACGTTAAGAATTGTAAAGAACGATTGACGGTTCGATGTGTTGTAGCTAGCTGTCCTTTTAGGATTCATGCTTCTTGCAAACTGAAGCAATTGGGCCAACTGTTTGTTAAAAACATTAACTTGATTCATACTTGTGGTGGTGGATTTCGTTCCCTTAGTAGTTCAACCATTAATAGTGATCTTGTGAAAAGTTTAATCGTCAATCAAATTCGTGATGAGCCAAAAAGAAAAACCAAGGATATCATTAAAAGTTTTAGAGGAGATTATGATGTGGAGCTAAGCTATTGCTTTGCTTATAAGGGTAAGAAATTGGCTATGAATGATATTTTTTGTGATGAAAAGAAATCTTACAATGAATTAATTTGGTATTTGAAGGCATTGGAAAGAAATAACCCAAAGAGTTATTCAAGTATGGATCTGGATTCTGAAACAAATCAATTTGAGAGAGTTTTTGTATGTTATGAGGCATGTATATTTGGATTTAACTATTGTCGTCCAATGGTGTTTTTGGATGCTACCTTTTTGAAAGGGCGAAGTGGTATTTTGATGGCTGCCACTGCGAAAAATGGGAATCAAGGTACTGATTTTGATTTATTTTTTTTGCTGTTGTATTTATGTTACATAGTACTGTTTCTTTAAGTTATTGTTCTGGTGAATTTTGTTGTGTACATACTGCATTATGTTCAAGTGATTAGTCTACTGTTATATAGTGCTGTTTCAAATATAGTGCATTTGGTTGTTTCAAATGTAGTAATATGTTGTTCAATTCATTATATTTTCTTCTGCGTTAGAGATTAGCATGTGAAATTATTACAAAAATGAATTTAAACTCACAATTTAGTTCAACTGAAAATTAACGATGATTAATGTTGGTTGTTTTTTTATTTTTATTTTGATAGATACATAATCTAGATGTTTTATTTTTTTTTCAATTTATCATGATACCTACTGCTTATGCTGGATTTACCAGAATCTGTCATATTTCAAACAATAAATGCATATATGTTTTTATCTCTAACATCTTCAATCTAGTTGCACTAGTTACAAAGTAGGTACAATTGTTCAATGGACAGCCATGCTCTTCTTATTGTAAATTTGATCCAAAAAAAATACTGTAAAAGATTTAATGTTCTTTAATTTGATATACAAAATGTTACTGTATACAGGAGTTAAAAAAGATAAATGCATTTATTTTTTAATATAAAGGATTAAATAACATATTAAGCCGTACTTATATATCATAGATACTACTACATGTTGAACATATTTATCATTTTTCTCTTTATTTGAAGTTCTTACATATGGTATACAAATGATTTAAAGAGCATATAGAAAAGATAAAAGCATATATGTTTTAGATGTTTGAATATAATTCTTTGTATTGTATGCATGAATTATGTATCATATCTTTGCAATTTCTACCCTTTATGCATAGACTACACATTCAAATAGAAATTTTTTTTTTTAAAAAAAAGGATGAATTGCCTCTAGGAAATTGATTTTTCCTTTTTTATTTGGGCTGAGGGTATAGTGTTCATGTGATTGTCTACTATTAGATAATACTGTTTCAAATATAATGCATTTTTTTGTTTCAAATGTAATACATAAACAGTGAATTAATTTTTTTTGTTTTTTTCCAGGTTTTTTCCCTTTAGCAATGGCTCTTGTTCCCAAAGAAAATGAAGAGTGTTGGAGTTGGTTTTTAAAACACCTAAAGAATGCTCTCAGTTGTGATAGAATATTAGCTTTTTTAAGTGAGAGACACTGGGGTTTATTGTTAAGTATTCCAAAAAAAATTCCAAATAGTCATCATTCTTATTGTTTGCATCATATGCAAAATAATATTGCTAGCATTGTGAAAAGTGGAAGGGGTGTTTGGGTAGCTCATTTACTTGAGCGTTGTGCTATAGCTTCTAATCATCATGAGTTTGAAAAAGCCATGTCCAAGTACAAAGAAATTGGAGGTGCCAAAGCTATAGAGTACTTGAATGATAAACCATATGATCATTGGGCTGATTTGTTTTTTCCGAGGAAGCGATATGGTGAAAATAAATCCAATGTAGCTGAGAGTTTTAATTCATGGATTTTGAATGAAAGAAGCTTGCCTGTTACTGCTTGTCTTGATGGAATTAGGGTAAAACTGATGATGCAAATGTATAATCGTAGAGAAGAGGCATCAAAGTGGACTAGTGTGCTATGTCCAAAAATGGAAGCTCGTTTGTTGAAATTGAAGGAAGAAGGATTTGGGTGGAGTGTTTCTAAATCATCTAGGTATGTATTTCTACATTTTTACATGATGTTCGTAGTTTCTGAAAAAAATGATAAATGCATTTATCTTTTTTCAACTTGCTATGTAGCCTGTGTTATGATTTCATTTTGTTGGTATTTATAAATTATAAACCCCACTAGATCTTTTGAATCTTGACAGTCGTGGCATTGTAATTAACACTGTATGTAATTCTTAGCTCTTTCATTATTTTCGTCTAGATGAGTCTATACATTTTACTTATGGTATATTAGTTCTTGACTTGGACAATCCTGTTGATCTTTTTGAAAAAGTCAAATCTGGTGCATCAAGGCAATGTTCTAGTCAATTCCACTTAATCAGTGGATGCCTTACCCATTGAAATCATTGTCAAGGTTTACAGGTTTTAATTCTTACTATAAACTTTATGCTTTTTTTTTCTAGATTGGTTATCAGCTTTTTTAAAAAGAAAATTAAAATCAAAATCTATATAAGATATACTTTCTCTAAAGAATATGAACAATATGCCCGTTGTTATTTGTTTTGGTTTATCAGTTTTATTTTTCACTATTAGTTCTATGCACATGAATTGGGTCTTATTTATAAGATAGATTAGAGAGAATATATATAGTGCTAATAATCATTTTTTGGAAATGCAATCTGTGTATATATTTTAACTGTTTTTAATTTTACATTTTGTAGGTATATTTTTGAAGTTCATTCTCCAACATCTCAAAAGGTTGATATTAAAAATCGCATTTGCAGTTGCAATCAATGGAAAGTGACAGGTTTTCCTTGTGCGCATGCTTTGAAGTGTATTTCTTTAACCAGAAATTATGTTTATGAATATATTGAGAATTACTTTACTGTTGAGTATTATCGAGCTTCATATTCACATTTGATCAATCCTATTCCAACCTTTGATAAGGAAGCAGTTGAAGCTGAAGAATCATATATTGTTCTTCCTCCTAAGCCTGTTCGTGGAGCTGGTAGGCCTAGGATGAATAGGATTGAAGGGGCTGACTTTCATGCTAAGCAAAACAGATGTGGAAAGTGTAAAAAACTAGGACATAATAGAAGAGGACGTTCTTTGAATATTTGAGTTGATTGTTTTAGTCCAATGTATTTGATTGGTTGTTCTATGAATACTTTGAGTTGAATAATTGAGTTGATTGTATTAGTCCAGTGTATTTGATTGATTGGTTGTTCTATGAATACTTTGACTTGAATATTTGGATTATTGCATATGTTGAATTGGATATAATCCGATTTTGATTACTTTTGGTTGTATGCAATTGTTTAAGAGTTTCTGCTTTTCTGGTAGGCACTGTGATGGTTGCTGGTAGGTAGTCAGTATGGAATTGGTAAGATGATGGTTAGTGAAGAAGAATTGTGGGTTGTGGCTTCTCTGACAGCGTTGAGTGTGGAATGTTGCTGCAGTTTGTATTGAATGAAACAGTGGTGTAGTAGTATTTGCTTGTATGGCCAGAGAACTGTGAAGTTTATAGGTTGTGAATGGTTTGGGATGGAAGTATGGTTAGTAACTGAAGTATGACAGAGTGGTATTGGGACTTTTGTAAAGGAGGAGGTGTTGTAGTTAAAAAGTGAGGCAGTGGAGGTTGGTAGTGAAGTAAGGAGTAGTCAGAGGCACTTGAAGTTGTGAATGATGAAGGTGGTAGTTTCTCTTGTAACAGGTAATGGAAAGTATGGAAGAACTATTGGTTGCAATTGTTCTGTTAAAAAAGATAAATTTATATATCATTGGCCTCAAACAAGCTTAGGACTTAGGTATATTGCGGTCATTGATTTCAATTTTGTTTGTGCAGAAATATTTGTTCAATTTTGTTTGTGCGGAAATATTTGTTGATTTTTCATAGCGGTGGAATACCTATCCATCTCCAATAGTTATTTATCTTTTTCTAATAACTTCTTTTTTCAAGAAAGCAGTATTCAACTTGCGTGCAATTGTGGTCAGTTGATGCTGCTAATGCTGCAGGAAATTGGTTTGATTTAGTGTGTTTTGTTTTGCTTTGTTTTATTTCCAAACATATATCAAAAAATACCGTTGTTACACATTTGCAATTGTTTAAAAACAAACTGAAATTGTACTTACAGCCCATAACAAAAGTTATATCTTCACCCATTTCATATATTTATTCACTATATATCCAAATATTTTACTATAACTTTCTCTAATAATCAACAAATGTTCCTTCTGCACATGCATGTCTTAAGTTTTACTTTAGCTTGATGTTTTTCATCAGGTAAAATATCACTATTTTGATCCATTATTTTTTTTAAATGTTAACATCATACCATCTTGTTTCAATTTTTGTTTTATATCAGTAGTTTGTTAATCATACTTGTGAAGGAACTATACAAAGAAAGAGAAAGAGTATGATGTTCCTTTTGTTCATATGCTTTGTTTATTTCTATGAATTTTCCATTGCTTCAATCCCTAATTTGCAAACATATATCAAAAAATACCGTTGTTACACATTTGCAATTGTTACAAATTCTTCTCTATTTTCAATACATTCAAAGGTTTCTGCATACAATTCAATTCTGTTCTCATTCACGTATTACAGTAAATTATCATTACATTTTCTGTTTTAACCAATCTCATTATTAACCACTCTTTCCATCAACATCTGCTAACTACTTGCAAAATCCGTCTACAAACCATTCATATCTTCCCACTATGAAGCTCTGCTCAATAATCACTAACCAAACGTCACCAATCCATGTCACCGGCATTCCTTCTTCCCATTCTCAAGCATCATCACTTTCATCATTCATTTCCACCAACATCTACCCTTTAGCCTACAACTGACCAACCTTGCACTTGCCACAACCTAAAATAGCTCACAGGACTTCCATCAACTGTCACTACACTGCAATTCCAATCACTATCTTCAAACTTCTGTCATTTGACATACAACATCCTCAACACCAATAGAAACGACCTCTATAACCTGAAATTCACAGCAATCATCAACACTAACTGCATAGCACTTCCATCCACACTATCTTCCTCATCCTAGCAAATTACTCAACATCACAGTAACCTTCACATTACACAACACACTCTGTATTATACGGCCCAATTTTTTTCTAGGACACAACATGAATGTATAGTTAGATTCAAAAGTGACAGTGCAAACAAGTGCACAGCATACACATAAACAAACTCAAGTCTAAAACATCTGTAAATAGGTTTTACAGTTCAAATAATATGGCCTAAGTCAACCATTACAAATTCATCAGTCAAATAAAATTTTAACAAATGTATGATAAAAAGACTGTTAGACATCAAAGAATTTGTTGCTATCATTGTCAGTTCACATCTTTTGTTGCTGAAGCTGAACTGCAGAATTTTTCAATTGTCCAGCAGCAAGGTTCATCAGAGAGAATTTGTGCACTTATCTGTGCTCTAAATGCGTTTACTTGTTCTAGACTGATTTTTGATGTTGTGTCCATTCCTTGTGCTAACTTTTGGATAAACATCATTACGAAAATTCCACAGTCGAACCTGCATTTGTTAAAATTAAAGTTATTGTGTAACATTCATCGTTGTATAAAAATCTCCAGTATCAGTGATTATGAAAATATAACTAACATGTACTTAAATCCACTACATCAAAAGATAAATGCTTCTATCTTTTTTAATAGTTGAATAAAGTAAGATCTGACACTTAATATTTTATGAAGAACTCTTTAATTAATTTCATTTAACAATAAACCAGCTCCAAAACAACAAACAACTTAAATCATTTATATAAAAACATAGATGCTTTTATCTTTTTTACCTACGGTTTAACATATCTGTATATTTTATGTAATAACTAATATCATGAGAAAAACATCAAATACCTTGAATGCATTAGATAATATACCATTTGTATCAGTGATTTGAACAACCTGGGGCATTTTTTCAATATTTTAAACTTGCTATGAGATGCACCGAAAAAATTGCTCTGTCATACAAATCAAAAATAATTTCATTTTTGCCCTCATTGTGTAATTTTTAATTTTTTTCGGGGAGCTGCTGCAGTTTTATTGTTATTTTTCCAATTTGATCTCTTTGGATTTAGTTTTAAGTGGACCGTCTTTTCTTAGATGTTGTCGAATTTATTTTGAATGTTGGTAAAACAGTAAATCATCTGATTTTGTCCCATCTATCATGTTTCTTCTATAAAAGAAAATATTTTTGGATGGATTCCCGCCTAAAATATACCCATTTATCCAAGTTGAATTCCCTTTAACCACGTTTTTTAATAAAAACAATAATGTGACTGTAGACATGAAAAGAAAACGAAAAAGGAAAAGAAGAGCCTTATATATTATTGACATCTAGAAACACAGAACTTAATTAATAGCATCTACTATGTAGGCATCTATTTAATAGATACGAGTGCTTTTATATAGATGTTTAGCAAATATGTTTACACTTGTTGAGGCAAACTATTCCCTCACGGGACAAACTAAACTTAAAGATTATACCTCATAATATGTTGGGAGATGCTTTGACTAGCAGTACCTACAGTCAGATTCTAATCAAAGTATCAAGTAAGATCACATGTCTGAGTAAGCCTATCAGCTCTACTATATCAGCTCTACAATCAGATTACTTACCTAACGATTAGTTTTGAAGATATATATTCATTGCACTCTATTTTCACTTCCTACATGACAATCAATTAGATCACAGTAATCACCCAAATGAACTGAAATTGTGGTATTTGGTGTTTTCCAATCCACTCCTATGCCTATATTAATTTAATTTAACAATAAACCAGCTCCAAAACAACAAACAACTTAAATCATTTACATAAAAACATAAATGCTTTTATCTTTTTTACCTAGGGTTTAACATATCTGTATATTTTATGTAATAACTAATATCATGAGAAAAAACATCAAATACGTTGAATGCATTAGATAATATACCATTTGTATTAGTGATTATGAAAATATAACTAAACATGTACTTAAATCCTAGGTAAACATTTTTAATTAGTGATTATGAAAATTACCCGTTGCTTTGTTGAGCACAGTTAACATTTTTAATCAATGTAGACTTTCCCATAATTGCTTTCTCGCCTGCGTCTTGTAAGTCTTTATTGATTTTGTTTACAGCTTCTTTCTGCCAAATATATATATATATATATATATATATATATATATTATAATAATGATAGATCTATTTATCTTTTTTACTTTCTGTGTATTTTACTTACCACATTAATAGCAAACCTTGAATGTCCACTTCTTAGTGTCTCGATCTTTTGGTCAAGTGTAGAGAATCATAATGGTTCCATGAACACGATTCCACTACTAGCTCTAGCAAGCTCCAATGTTCGTTGCCATGTATAGGAAATAATATATTGCAACATAATGGATTTAGAAGTGCTTGTTTAATAAAAGGATTAAACATATTTGTTTTGATATTTTCCAGGTTTCCATCTGTTGCGCTTTTCTGTTAAAAATAATTTCAGAAAATTTATCTTAGAAACAAATTAAATTTTACATTATAGTACACTTACTGTCATTGTTGTGTTCACATATATAATGCTAGAACTTGGCTCTAAAAATTTTGTTTTTCTGAACCAAAACCAATCAATAACCTACATTTCCAAAAAAAATATGGATTAAGTATAGATTTTGTAATAAAGCAAAGAATAGAATTTATAATGACGCAAAGTATAGTTTTTTGTACTTACTTGACCAGAAATATATTCTCCATAGAGAATTTCTTCTATCATACTTTTTGTGATGGTGATGAAGTTTCCATCATCACAAGTAAATGCTTCATCGCTAAAAAATTAAGATTAGTATGTTTTGTGTTGTGTGGCACTTACAGTATAAAAGAAAATTAATTAAGATTGGTATACTGAAAAATTAAGATTAGTATATAATGAAATATTTTTTAACAAAAGAAAATAACAATAGTTGTAGAAGTTTATATGAAAAGATAAATTAATTTATCTTTTTTAGTTTAGTTTGGTTTTTTTGATGTCTATATGACAAAAAAACATGGGTATTAAATCAGTCCTGGTTTTATGGCACTTACAGTATAAAACACAGATTTGATCTCTATATGACAAAAAAACATGAAGAATATTTATATGCATATCAACATGACAAAAGTTCTGCTATAATTTATATGCATATCTTATTGGAATAAATATATATTTAATTCAATTGAGTCAAAAGTAGTTTAGTTACTTACTTGTTTCCTCCAAGAATTTTGAATTTTTTTTTGACAATTTCTTTTTGTTCTTCGGTAAGATATTGGAGTAGTGGACAGTTGTCAATATTCTTTGGCTTCTTCTTCTTTTTTGGTTCTTTTAGGACAATATCTTCAACAACAATAGGATCTTGAGCAGGCTCTTTCAGATTGTCAGATTTTAAACTATCTTGTGTCTGCTTTTCTAGGATGAAATCTTGAGTGTGCATAATATCAAGCAGAACTGTTTATGTGAATCATACCAACAATATTTTTTTACCTTTTTCAGCTTCAGGTTTTTTGTTCAAATTATCTTTTTCCTCCACATCATGCTTTTCTAAATTTTCTAATTTCTGAAGCTTCATTTCAAGAATATGGATTCTATTATCAGCAGCTTCTCTTAAACGCCTTTCCTTCTTTAATTGTTCTTCAACATTTTTCATCTCAGAACACAAAAAATTGACTTTTGATTGTAGCTCCTTCTGTTATTAGGAGATTCTTTGGCATATTTTCTCAAACTTGTGTCTTCTTGGTACTCATCTAATTTTCTTTCGTTGTTTCGGTCTGCTTCCATTCAATAGCTTTTATTTTATTGGAAAGAAATTCTTTCTCTTCTTTTGTTACAGCTACAAATTTTTTTAAAATCTGCAATGAATAAATTTAAAGTTAAGCTTGCACATATATTGTAATTGAAGTACTAGACAAGTTAAGCTTGCACATATACTTTCTATACTCATTTGGTTTTCTATTATTTAGGCTACTAAATTCTAAAAAATTGCTTTCGAATCAAAAAAAATGTACAGTTAAAAAAAAATAGCATACTTTGTCATTGTCAATCTCAGTGAGGTCCAAATCATTCGATTTCGATAAAATCCCATTTCCCCATTCTTGGAATTTTTGTTTGCAAATTTTCCTTCTCATCAATTATTTGTGTTCTTTCACAAATCCAGTACTGCAAGAAAAAGATAAAAGCATTTATATTTTTGTATTAAATATAAATTTAAATATATTTATATTTAGTTAAAATTATGAAAGCGTACCAGTAACACCATAGTACAGCCTGGTGTACTTCTAGGGTCAGCATGATATTTTTTAACATTTTTCAAAACATTTTCACATATTGCTCGCGGCCAAGAAATTGAATTTAATTTTTTTAAATTCAGCAACTTCGGCAAGAAACCCCATTGCATATAGCTTTGGTTGTTTGGAGAAAGGAAAGTTATAACCAACAACAACAATAACAATTTCACTATATCTTCATTTCCTTTTTCTTCTTCTACCAGTGTATTCAACCTTTTTGTTACTGTTTTTTGGCTAATTATGTCTTCTTCTTCAAAATTGGCAGTTAAAAAATTGGAGAAACTTTCCATGGTTGAGGCTTTGTTAGAAGCTGGTATAGGAAATAAGTCTTCTCCAGCTAAGGGCATTCCAAAAATTAGACTGACTTCTTCAGGAGTAATTTTGAGTAATTTGTTTCCAATTGTGAAAGCATTTTCTTTTTCATCAAAAGAAGTAATGATATCATCTAATTTTGAAGCACTTTTCCTTAAATCTTGTCGTGCTATTCAATCACTAAGAAAAACGTTGAAGAAGTTTTTGAATGGCCTTTTTTTCTAAAAAAGCTTTTGCTTCAGGTGAAAGAATGTGTTTCTCCTTTATAATTGACAACACCTTATAGATTGCATCCAAATTACATCTATTAGTACCTGTGTACTGCCTTTTTTGCTTCTTGGCTGTTTTCTTAATTTCATACCGATCTACATCATCCAAATTGGTACTGTCTTCAGCTAGTTGATGTGAAATCGTTTTTTCATCGTCAGATATGAAGTCTTCTTTTTCATTCACATCAGGTAATTCTTGCGGTGGTGCACTTTCATTCTATATTTAGGAAAATCAAAAAATAAACTAGGAGGTAAAAATAACAAGTTTATCAAAAAAATATCTTACTGCACAAAAATTTGAATAAAAAGATAATATGTTTTATCATTTAAATTATTTTGTATTTTTTTGAGATTAAGATAATTTTTAGTACATAAAGTACGTCTATTTAAAAAAATAAAAGATAAAGCACTTTTTTAGTATATAAAGTACTTCTTTTTTTTAAAAAAAACAAAAGTACAAATTAAATCCAATAGGTTTTGTTGTAAAGAACAAATGTTTGAAATTTTTTTAGACCTATTTCAATATTCACAGTTTGAAAATTTCGCATTCTCTAATTTATAATTTAGACCAATAAAAGATAAATGAACATTCACAACTAAAAATCAACAAGAATTATTTGATGCAATGAAAATTTACAATTACAAAGTTTCAAAGTATATAAAGATAATGTGCTTTATCTTTTTTAGTTGTTCAAGTAATGGTCAATTATATGTTTGAATAAAAAGATAATATGTTTGATCATTTAAATTATTTTGTATTTTTTTGAGATCAATATATTTTTTAGTATATAAAGTAACTTTATATAAAAAAGTAAAAGATAAAGCACTTTTTTACTATATAAAGTACCTCTTTTTAAAAAAAATTACAAATTAAATCTAACAGTTTTTTTTTTTTTTTTAAAATGTTTGAATTATTTTGACCTATTTCAATTTTTACAGTTTCAAATTTTCACATTTTGAAATTTATAATTTAGATCAATAAGAGATAAATGAACATTCACAACTGAAAATCAACAAGATTTATTTGATGAAATGAAAATTTACAATTAGAAAGTTTCAAAGTATAGAAAGATAATCTGCTTTATCTTCATCATCACAAAAGCCTTGAAGTAATAACATGTACAACATGTATGAATGCAACATGAAAGCTACAACATCAATGAATATTCAGATACAAAAGTGACGGTGCAAACAAGTGCACAACATACACATAAACAAATGCAACATGAAAACAACTCAAGATCAATGCAAATGAAGTAACCAAACCTGACTTAAGTGTTCGAACATTACATATATACATCTGTGAAACATCAAGTGAATTTGCAACATCATACACATTGAAACCAGAGTCCAATGCAGACATGTCGACAAGATGAGAATGCAAGTGCAGACAAGCTACATGATAACTGACTGCATATAAAGCAACAACTCAAGTCAATGCACATCAATCCAATACAAAATACATGAAGTGAATGCAGAAACATACACACACACGCGCGCGCATGTATACGTAAATGTAGTGACAGAATAGCAGACTAACCAAGGTAAACAATGTAAGCTCAAAATATAGCTATTTTTTATTTAAAATATGGAATCTAGATTCCAATTTATTATGTATATACAAATTGAAGAGTAGAATTAAATATTGTGGGAAACATAAGTATGAAAACAATTACCAATGGAGTTGTAGATAATGATGGTCTTTGGCTGTGTTCATTGCAGAATGAACTGGATATAGGTCTTATGTTTATGCATTGGGTTCCACCTTCATTTATGAATATGCAGGTAGTTTTTCGAATGAATATCTTTGACTTAGAAGACCTTGTATGCATTTTTACGCTGCATAAAAATTGTCATATATAATGAAATGTTAGACAGAGTGAAGAACTATTAATTAATATCATTTATCAATAAACCATCTCCAAAACAACAAACAACTTAAATCATTTATATAAAAACATAAATGCTTTTATCTTTTTTACCTAGGGTTTAACATATCTGTCTATTTTAAGTAATAACTACTATATTGAGAAAAACATCAAATACCTTGAATGCATTAGATAATATACCATTTGTATCAGTGATTATGAAAATATAACTGAAAATGTACGTAAATCCTTTACATCAAAAGATAAATGCTTCTATCTTTTTTAATAGTTGAATAAAGTAAGATCTGGCACTTAATATTTTATATAGAACTCGTTAATTAGTATCATTTAACAATAAACCATCTCCAAAACAACAAACAACTTAAATCATTTACATAAAAACATAAATGCTTTTATCTTTTTTACCTAGGGTTTAACATATCTGTGTATTTTATGTAATAACTAATATCATGAGAAAAACATCAAATACCTTGAATGCATTAGATAATATACCATTTCTATCAGTGATTATGAAAAATAACTCAAAATGTACGTAAATCCTTTACATCAGAAGATAAATGCTTCCATCTGTTTTAATAGTTAAATAAAGTAAGATCTGACACTTAGTATTTTATGAAGAACTCGTTAATTAACATCATTTAACAATAAACCATCTCCAAAACAACAAACAACTTAAATCATTTACATAAAAACATAAATGTCTTTATCTTTTTTACCTAGTGTTTTAACATCTCTGTGTATTTTATGTAATAACTAATATCATGAGAAAAACATCAAATACCTTGAATGCATTAGATAATATACCATTTCTATCAGTGATTATGAAAATATAACTCAAAATGTATGTAAATCCTTTACATCAGAAGATAAATGCTTCTATCTTTTTTAATAGTTGAATAAAGTAAGATCTGACACTTAATATTTTATGAAGAACTCGTTAATTAATATCATTTAACAATAAGCCAGCTCGAAAACATGTACCTAAATCGTTTACATAAAAAATAGTACATACTTGTAGACGAATCGATGAAGAAAAATTGATGTTTAACTGAATAATGGCAGAAATCTTCGATCACAAATTGTCTAGTCGTTTAGAAAAATCTACTTTTCGATTTTATATTTGATTTCGTTTTGCTGGGTTTTGAAAAAGGAAAAAGAACGGGAGAAAAAGAAAAGGAATGAAGGGATAAAGTAATAGACGTAATGTTTATTAACTTTTGTCCTACGAACTAATTATTTTAAACTTGTGTCCTAGAAACTTATTGTTTGATGGAAAGAGGCCCTTATGGTAAAATTTCCCATTGTAAAGAGCATAACTTTCACAATATAAATCAGATCTCAATGAAACGAAAAGCAATATTCTTAAAATTTAATTTATTTTCATAATAATAGATAAAATTCAAAAATTAAAATATCTAAATTTTAAGTTTAAAAGTCAAAGTTTGACCAGATTGACCAAAAATCAACTTTTTTGGAAAATATTCTATTTATTCATGTTTGGAATTATAATTCACACAAAATCAAAATTTATATTTAAAATAACAAAATTTATCCATTTTAATAAATAAAATAAAGTTTTTAAATTAGGAATTTCAATTAAAATAATTAAAATATACAAATAGAAATAATCACAAAATACAGGGTTGTTACATCATCTTCCTTTAGTTGAGTTTGCTTATAATAACAGCTACCAATCTTCTATCGGCATGGCTCTATTTGAATCCTTAGATTCCGATTCTTGAGTCGAATTTAATGGGTAATTAAATTAAATTTTGGATTCAATTGTGAATTAATTAAGGATTTATTTGGATTTGAAATATAAAAAATAAAAATAAAATAAAATAAAATAAATTTTAAGCTGGAAGTTCTAAGAATGAAATATACTGTGAATGGAATTTTTGAGTATATTTGAATTTTCCAAAATAAATAAGGTGTATGTCTATTTGTAAAAGTAGATTATCACTTGAAATTGATTTTGAGATTTAAATTCAATAATTAATAAATATTTTTTTACAAAATTAATTGGATTTAAAAGTTGTATTTTGAAAAAATACATATATGTGTCTAATTAGAATTGTAGGTATATAATCTAATTTGATTTCAAAATCATTTTTTATAAATTTGTATAAGTACAAATTAAAATGTATGAATATAAAATATTAATATGTATTTACTTTTTAAAATTAATAAAGCCTAATACCATTTGAAAATAATAAAAATATAGATTGTATGTAACATTTAAAAACATATGGTAATGTAAAAAAGGAAAGTATTTATTTACAATTGAAATTATAAATAAAGTAAGGTTTAAAAAACAAAGTTATAAATTTATTTGCAAACAAGCTTTAATAAAAAGTTTAGAATATTTTCCTTTTATACTTGGAATAAATTAGTTTTGTACACATTAAAACTAAATAGGAAACATATTACATAAACATATGTAAATATAAAGATTAAGTAAGAAAGGGTTTAAAATATAAATTAAAAATGAAGAAGGTTTGAAACATAATTTTTAATAAAACTGAACATAGGGTTTAAAACATAAAATGATTGTATCTATACACTTGTAAACCATGCAATAAGAAATTTAACAAGTGTTGGCTTAAGGTGAACAAGTGGCACATTTGTTTTAAATTTACTTAACATGTGTTAAAATAAGAGTTAAAAAAAATAACCAGCTTGTCATTATCTTCTCTTCTCATTTCTGAAACAAAAATTCAAACTCTCCTTCCAAACTAAATTCCTAAAAATAGAAACCGGAAAAGAAATAAAAAATAAAATCAAATAGCTTCAAATTCAAACTGGATTTAATCATGCACAAATCAAGTTTCAACCTGATGCAAGTATAGATCGGTTTTCAAAGCAAAACAGAATCTGGAAAATCAACCTGGAGCAATCAATCAGTAAATCAAGCAAAACTGAAGATCGTTTAAAGCATTTCAAATCTGGAAATAAAAGTAGGCAGTGAATTCAAGAAGCAAATCAAACATCATCGACTAAGTTTCCAGTTTTCCAACAAAATATCACTTCCAGGGTCAAATTCTTCCTCTATTCCTTTCTGTCAAATTTCTCAGTTGAGCAAACTCTTTTTTTTTTAATTATCAAACCTGATATATCTGAATGATCTTTGAAACATGATCTGAATGTGCCTAAATGACTATGTGAATATACTTGCATGCCTGTATATGTAGGGGAAGAATGTTATGCATGTCTATTTAGAGGTTACAAGTCTAAAACCTGATTAGAATTTTAATTCATTCCACCTACAAACAATTTAAACATTGATCTCTAAAAGAAAGATGTTTTTGTGTGAATAAAATCATTTCTAAAAGTAAAATCAAGAGAAAATATTGAGTAAATGTTTTGGAAATTATAAATAATAGTGAAATTGGAAGAATAGGTGAAAATTAAAACTCAACGATTTGTAAATTCAAGTACATATGCTGAATCCTCTAACCAAAATATGATTTTTAAAACAAAAATTGTGAGTTTTAGTTTAGTATTTTGGTTGCAGTTCGTAGTTGAACGGAATTGCATTTTTTATCTTTTTCCGACGATCAACTAACTCGAGGACGTCGTGTTTGTTTTCGAGGCTTGCTTGTCGATCAGCGTATTGGGGAAAAATGGAGAAGGTGGTGATAGGTGGGCGTGGCATCGGTATTTGGGCGGAATAGGGTTTAACCTTGGTTTGGATCAGCGTTGAATTTCGAACTGCCGCATAGCCGTCGGAGTGCCAGAGGAGATAGGTCAGTGGGGGAATTATGGTCGTCATGCGGTACAACTCTGGTCAAGTTCATGTGACTTCTGGTGATCTTGGGAGGTTGGCGGAAGGGTTTTATAAAGAGCATGTAATTTCCAGGAAGTTTGAATTTTGGCTCGATTTTGAATCAAAGTCGATTTCTTGTTTTAGGTTGTTATATTTTGGCTCTGGTAATCGTCGGTGATGTTACGGTGGCCTCGACATCGATCGAAAGTGGCTATGGAGCTTGTGCACGTATACGTGAAACTCTTTGTATCAGTACGTTGAGTTGTTGGAGAAGAAGATAGGAGCTCGAAGAAATACTCGAAGAATTTAGGGTCCTGGCTCGGGTTCGTTGTCGGGGAAACTCGTGGGGTTTTGGTAACGAGTTTTATAACATAACAAAGTTTAAAAGAAAACGAAAGCAGAAGCGAGTAAGGCTTCGGGGAAGTTGGTATTTGACTCGGGGAAAGACGCGGGGTGGTCTCGGTTTGGTATTGAGAGCGGTTTTAGATTTTAAATTAGAAAAGGTTTTCAAAATGTAATTAAATCAAGCTTTAAACCTTTCCTGATTTATTTTAAAGGATAATAAATGTTTTATTTTAGTTTGAAATTAGGAGTAATGCAAATATTATTTAAGTTAATTGAGTTTTAAATTAAGAAATTAATTTAAAGGATAATGATGTTTTTAAATTGTTATTTGACTTTAGGTCTTTAGTTAATTTATGATAATAAGTAAATCTGTTTTCAAAGGTTCATTAAAGTAAGATTTGAATGTTGTGATTAAGTAGCTAATCAAAGATAAAAGAGGTTTACCTTTAAAATGTATTAAGTTTTGATAAATTAAAGAATGTGATTAAGTAATTAAGTACAATTACTTTATGTAATTAAAATTAGAGTTAATTACTTTGGATAATTAATTTAAGGCTAATTATTGCGAATATTTAGGGAGAATTATTTTGAATAAATTAATTAAGGGTTAATTAATTTATAATTAAGGATTTATTAATTAATATAATTAATAAATGAAAATTAAATTAATGAAAGCAATTAAAGGTAATTAATCGCTTAAAGATAAATTACTTAATTAAAAGTAATTAATTAATGATTAAGGGTGGATTAATCAAGTGATTAACATTGATTTAAGATTAGGGATAGTCACTTATCGTGATTAATTAAGGATAGTTAATTTAATGGTAATTAATTAATTAATGGTTAATTAATTAATTAAAGATAATTAATTAAATGGAAAAGAATTAAATAATTAAAGGTTAATTATTTAAGAATTAAAGATCGATGAATTTTAATTAAAGGTTAATTAATTTATTACAAATGGTTAATAAATGAATGATTAGAGAATAATAAATCAAAATGATTTGAAATTTACTCATGTTAATTAACCAGGATTAGTAATTCATAAGTAATTAATCTGATTTAAATTAATCAGACAATTAACTGATCTTACTTATGAATGTTTGGATTCTATTAGATGATTGAATTGTTTGATATCCCTGATATGTGATGCTCTGTTTTGATTTGAACTGTGTTAATGTAATTTATTATCTGTGATAAATATCTATGATCTGTGAATGAAAGATAAGCGTTATAGTTTATACCGCTTATTAAATATATTGTTGTATTTGAATATGTACCGATTGATGATGTTCCACTTCTATTGTGTAAAACCCCTGGACCACACTTATACACACAAAAATATGGATTACACGTGGAAATTGGTTAAGTCATAGATTTTTGAAATAGTTTTAAAAATTGAATCTTGAATCCAAATGGTTTTGGAAATGGATTGGGTTTAATATAAAAATCTTTTGAAAAGGAATTTCAAAGATAAAAGTTATTTTTGAATAACTTGATTAAGTTTTGAAGTTTAAATAATTTGATATAAATTTAAATTCAAAATTTGAAATTGAATTCTATGTTTGGAAACTAGGGGTTAAAGATGTTATACAAGTTATATATCGGTTATACCATTTTAAAGGTTTTGATTTGGGAATTTGAATTTAACTCAAGGCTTTAACTCGTGCGAATATAATCGGATTTTTCCGAAATGAAAACTATTTGTTTTCAAATAATAAAAGCTTTCACATAAGAAATGAACTTTCAATTTGTGTTAAAAGGATTTCAAGTCTAAAATGAAAATGGTCTTCCAAGTTATGAATAAATCTTTGGAAACGGGTTTGAAAGCTATAAGTTATTTCCTTGTTTTAAAGATTGGATGAGTTAATCCTAATTAAAATGGAAATCGTTTTGAAAATCTGTGAATAAATCTTTGTCAAACGGGGTGAACTTTGTGAAATGAATCTTTTTGTTTAAAGATTTGAAACGGTAATTAGTTTAAACCATTTGAAGAAAGATTTTGGGTTTTTTAAAAGTTGTGACTTAACTGAAATCCCATATCCATATGTTTTTAAATTTTGCGCTCACTATTCAGTTTAGGCGGGAGAGGACCTTGTGTCATATAACCCATTCCGTATAGTCATACGACGATAGCATTTGAAGACTGGTGGTGAAGACCGGGTGTCTTCGAGAACGATAGGATAACTTGTCGATTGACTCTGCACTGAGTTGCTCCGATATAGAGTTCTCCATATGTGATGGGGAGTCCGGTCGGAATTGTGGATGCCCGGATTGCAAGGGCTTCTTCCTTTATTGGACAAAGTGCCTCCGGTTCTGTTCGAACCCTGAACAGACTTGTATGGTTGTATGTTTGACATTACACTTTAAGATATAAAACTAATCTCTATCAAATACATTTCTGTTTGGTGGCGGAGAATTTACTGACTTTGCTTAACACCCTTCTCTGAGACGTACGAGCTCAGAGGTTATGTAGTTGATAGTTTTCAGTGATATACTCCCAATTTGGTAGTGTGACATGCCGAGTGCTGCTGTGTGTCATTTGTTGATCAAAGCATGGCTTTTGTATAAAGCGTAGCTTTGTGGACAAGACTGCATCAGGACCTCGCACCCCGGAAATGGTCGAAACAGGAAAGATGCGGTAAGGTTATGAAGGTCGCTTCCTTTAGGTTGTGTCATTCCCTTCTGGAAAAGGGTGGTATCATGGTATGGAGCCCAAATACTTAACTCATGTGGTCACTGCAAATTTATTACTTTGTGATTGCTTTGTGGTTGAGAGGCGCCTTAGATAAAGGTCGCAAACTACCGGGGGATGGCATGCTCGAGTAGTAGTTACCTAGTTACAGAGGTAACTCGGCCTTGTGTTGGCAGAGAGCCGGTAGGTTCTCGGGACGTCCCTCCAGAGGCGTACCCATGTGGCAGTAGGAAGTTCCTTAGCCTGGCCATTTATTGGAAATCCAATCTTCAATACGCGCCTTTTACGGTTTTAGTTGTATAACCTGCCATTTACTTATGGTAGCTATAGTAGGCATACAATAATGTATGTATGCTGGCTAAGATTAATATTATACTTTCGAAAGGTTTTCTGCACTATGCACTAATAATAATATCAAATGTTTTTCTCCTATCAAGCATATTTGACTATCATAAGGAGAAATATCCTCCAATTCTGCGTTTGCATTGTGTGTGTGGCGGGAGGTCTTATGGTAGTTTCATTTTCCTAAAAGCATTGCGGATTTATCTTAAATTCTTTTGTTGTTTATTTTAAAAGATAAACTGTTTTGTTTTCTCATACCAGTCTCACGACTGACCTGGAGTTTATTGTTCCCTTCCTAAAATCTGGGTGCCCATAATTTTCCCACAGAGGCAATCTAGAGTTCGGTTTTTTAGATAATCAATAATGGGTGTAGATTCGATAGCTTTCGAAGTCTTTGGTTTGGTAGCTTTCAGTCCTTGGGAATCTTCTTCAGTCTTTGGACGACTGACCTTGCTTAGCTTTGTGCATCGTTATTGGGAGTTTGAGCTATTTCTGGATCGGTGCGTTGGAGATGGAGATTACCGATACTAGAGTTCTCTCTTGAAGACCATATTGGAGATATTGTTCCGCTGCTGGTGCTATCTTTTCTTTCCGTTGTTATTGTCTCGCATCATATCTTTGATGTATATTGATATTCATTATATCATCATTGTATCTGAATATTGTATCAAATGTTAAATATCAAATGTATTATTTATTTTTCTTCCATTGTGTTGTTATATTTAATGTGTTATAAGCTCCGACGAACTAGATTCGACGTTTGGATCTACGGCATTTGAATATAGGTGATATATTCGATGTCGGTTTTCGAAGGTTGAGTCAGGGTCGTTTCACCTTATATGGAAGGTCATGTCGTTCTCCATCTTGTTGGCTTGAGTCGAGGAAAAGCTTATTCTAGGCCCCGAACCTATTCGAGAATCATCTGAGAAGGTCCATCTTATTCATGAGAGAATTTAAGAGGCACGGAGTTGCCAGAAATCCTATGCGGACAACCGTAGAAGGCCTCGTGAATTCTCATTGGGTGACCTTGTTTTTATTTGAGCTTCTCCTCTGAAATGAGTGGTATGCTTTAGCCAGACCAGGAAATTGGCACCATGCTATATTCGGTCATTTCCTGTTACAGAGCGTATCGGTCTGGTTGCAGATCGTGCAGCACTTCCCGATCAGTTTTCTGAAATTCACGACGTGTTCCACGTTTCTCAGTTAAGGAAGTGTCTATGAAATCCAGATTCCGTTCTTGATACTCATGCTTTATAAAAGTTGGAAGTCTCTCCTGATCTATCTTATGTGCAGCATCCTTTGAGAGTTCTTGCTTCGAAGACTAGACGCCTTCGAAACAAGAGTGTCCCGCTCATGAAGATTCAATCGTCTGATAATCCCAGTGACTACACTTGGGAAACCAGGGAATTCGTCGAGCGATCCTATCCTTATTTCTTATCTTCTCACTTTAAAGGTAAGAATTTTTCATTTAATCTATCTAAATTACTTTGTTTGATGAAATAAATTGCGTTGAATACAGATTTCCTCTAGAAATTATGAGGACGCAATTTTTATAAGAGGGGGAGTCTGATATTGGAGATTACTGATGATATTATATTATAATGATAGTTATAATTTAATATGGTGAATAAAATGTAATGGAGAAATAAATTTTATTTAAATTGTGTATTTCAAATAAACAATATGTATGGAGTTAAATATTGGGTTTAAAATTCATTGTTTGGTGTTTTGGTTAAATAAAATGAAAAATATTGGAATTTAGGTAAATTTGAGTTAATAAATTTACCAAGTGATGTATTTCAACATTTAATTGTTGAAATAAATCCAAATTGATAGAAATAAAGTTTTAAAAACTTTATTTTGAGGTATTGGAGTGAAATTAGTCCTTTACTGTATTTTAATTAAGTCAGTGTGACAATATTGATAATTATTGTCAATATTAGCCTTTTATTGAATATAAAAAGAAAAATATGAAGAAAACATGTCTTTTAATAAAATAAAAGATGATTTACTTTGCGAAAATATTATTTTAGTTTTAAAAGGGTTAGAATGATTTATTACAATTTATTTGACTAAGAGAATAAATTTTGATCAAGTTATACTTTAAAAATATTGTTTTTACACTAAAATTGTGCAAAGCGCTAAATATTGTTAAAAATGGGGTTTTATTGTAAAAGAATAACTTTTAATTGTTAAAAGAAAATTTATTTTGTTACGATGGAATTTTATTTCAATACAATAAGACGTATGCATTTTATATGACTTTAAATATTGAAAACGTGTGTGTATAGTGTTAATTTAAGTAACATATATACATAGTTTTGATTTTCACTAATTAATTTCTCTCTTGGGCTTATTTGGTTGGAAACTTGATCCAATAGCTTTACTAGAACCTTCTTGCTTGAGAAAAAGAATACATTCTGATGCAGCGGATAATAACAAAACGATATAGATCGATGAAAGTAGCAAACGGTGGATTGAAGATACTGAAATGCCCAAATTCGTTGATCACAAAGATACCGAATTCTAGCTATCTTCGACACGTTGATCGCGCACGATACCGTGAAAGAAGATCTACAATTCTTCAAACGTTGATCAAGCGCACTTGATACCGTGAATTGGTTTCAACAATCATTGAATCGAGCGCACTCGATTAACCGAAAGTGGAGATAGGAGATTACACTCAACTACCAATTTAAGATGAAAGCACACAGCAATCAAACAAGAATTTTATTCAAAAAATCAACTACTCAAAATGTACAACACACTCCCTATTTATAGCATTTTTACAACCGGCTCCTTAAGTCATACACGACTTACGACTCACCCTTAGGTCGGCAACGACCTATCAATAAACGCGACTCAAACACTTAAGTCGTACACGACTTAAAACACACAAAAGTGACGACTTACCACTCAACGGTACAAGACTCAACACAGGCATATATTTACAACACCTAGGTCGTATACGACCTAACAACTTACGACTCATCAACATTACAACGAAGTCACACCCGACCTATCATAAGTCGTTCACGACTCATCATATTAAGACCACACGACTCAACAACAGCGGCACTTAAAAACACACGACCCAAAATACAAACGACTCAAGACACAACGACTTACGACCTATTATTTACAACACAACGACTCAACATAGGTCGTGACCGTCCTACTGAAGCTAACCCGGTAGCGACTTAGCCTTCATGCGCTTCATCTTCATAACGTCCTGATGCTTTAGGTCGTGATTTTGTTAAGTCGTAACCCATTAGCGACCTAGAGAATAACTCAAGTGTTGCCTCTTCCTTCAGCCGCTTTCTATTAGGTCATAACTCATTTGAGTTAGGTCGTGGACTCGGTGCAACGTCCCCCTCTGGTCTCCAGTTAGGTCGGGAACGACCTAACCTCTCCTCCTTAGGTCGTGCTAATCTTTCCCCCTTAGGTCGTGGACGACCTAGGCCTTTACCTTCTGGGTTCCAGTTAGGTCGTGGACGACCTATAGCCTCCTTAAGTCGTGTGCGACTTATATCTTCCTTAAGTCATGTGCGATTTATCCCTTGGAGAATTATGGGTTGCGTATTTTTATCTCTGGCCTGAGCTGCATCATCCTCCCCAGGTTGAGAAAAATTCATCCTCGAATTTGTAAATTCTTCCACATCGGATTGTTCATTCCCATAATATGGCATGAGATGTTTAACATTGAACATGTCAGAAGTGTACACATCTTCCAGTAGCTTCAACTTATAAGCACTTTCATTAATCCGTTTCACGACTTCTACAGGACCAATTTTTCTGGCTTTCAACTTGTTATAAGCGCCCACTGGAAAACGATCCTTTGTTAACACAGCATATACCAAATCACCTTTGTTAAATTCAACACTTCGTCGCTTCAAATCTGCAGTTCGCTTATACTTCTCATTTTCCTTCTCCAATCGTTCCTGAACGATCTTATGACATTCGGTCAACCCATCAACAAAATCTACAGCTCGTTTAACCGTCCCCTTCGGTTGTGGCACTACCGTTAGGTCCAACGGTCCCCTTGGTAAATTTGAATAAACAATCTGAAATGGACTGAAACCTGTACTACGATTCACCGCATGATTATGAGCAAACTCTGCTTGACATAACTTCACATCCCAACTTTTCAGATTATCTTTCACAAGACACCGTAGTAAATTTCCCAAAGATCTGTTCACAACCTCCGTTTGTCCATCTGTTTGCGGATGGTAAGCGCTACTAAAATTCAGCTTCGTTCCGACCATCTTCCACAAACTCAACCAAAAATGGCTCAGAAAATGAGTATCTCTATCCGAAACAATAGATTCAGGTAAACCATGAAGTCTATATATCTCTTTAAAGAACAACTGTGCGACATGAACAGCATCCGCCGTCTTCTTACAAGCAATAAAATATACCATCTTCGAGAAATGATCTACCACAATGTATATAGAGTCATTTCCCCTTTGAGTCCTCGGCAAACCCAACACGAAATCCATGCTAATGTCCACCCATGGTTTTGCTGGTATACGTAAGGGCATATACAAACCTGCATTTGTCGCTGTCCCTTTCGAAATTTGACAAACATGACATCTACGCACAAACCTTACAACTTCCCATCTCATTGACGGCCAATAATAAGACTGAGAAATCAACTGCAATGTTCGATCTCTTCCCACATGTCCTTCTTCGTGTAACTCTTTCACAATTTTCATTCTCAAACTGCAATCTGGTATGCACAATTGATTCCCCTTGAATAAGAATCCATCTACCAATACAAATTCATCAGTACTCCCATCCTTGACTTTCTCAACAAACTTCGTAAAGTAAGGATCTTCTTTAATCAACTCTGGCAATAGTTCAAATCCTGTCACTTCAACCTTCATCGTTGTCAACAAATGATTTCTCCTGCTCAATGCATCAGCTACACGATTCATCACCCCTGATTTGTGCTTTACAACAAAAGTAAACTGTTGTAGATACACGACCCATGAAGCGTGCCTAGCTGAAATTTTGTCCTGCCCTTGCAAATGCTTCAAAGCTTCATGATCTGTATAGAGAACAAACTCCTTCTGAAACAGATAATGTCTCCAATGCTTCACTGCTTGAACAATTGCGTAAAACTCAACATCATAAGTGTTATATCTCAACTTAGCTCCAGATAACTTCTCACTGAAATAAGCAACTTGTCTTCCTTTCTGGCTCAAAACTCCACCAACCACAACCTTCGATGCATCAGTATGTAGCTCAAACAACAATTGAAAATCCGGTAAAACTAGAATTGGCGCCGTCGTCAATAGTGTCTTGATTTTCTCAAAAGCAACCTCTACTTCTTCTGACCACTCAAACTTCTTTCCCTTCATGCAAACGGTCATAGGTGCCATCACACTACTAAAATGTGGAATGAATCTTCGATAGAAAGACACCAATCCGTGAAAACTCCTCACTTCAGTAATTGTCTTTGGTTGTGGCCAACTCCTGACAGCTTTTACTTTACTTTCATCTACTTGAATTCCTTCTTTCGATAGAACATATCCCAGAAATAAAACACTGTCCGTCATAAACACGCACTTCTTTGCTGCTGCATAGAACTGCTCTTGACGTAGAACCAACAGTACTTCACGCAAATGCTGGACATGCTTTTCCATACTCCCACTGTAGATCAAAATATCATCAAAGTAAACAACCACGAACTTCCCAATGAATGGTCTGAAAATCTGGTTCATCACTCTCATAAAAGTACTCGGCGCATTCGATAAACCAAACGGCATAACCAACCATTCGTATAAGCCTTCACTGGTTTTAAAAGAAGTCTTCCATTCATCACCCAGTCTAATACGAATTTGATGGTATCCACTCTTCAAGTCAATCTTTGAAAACACAACAGCCCCACTCAGCTGATCAATCAAATCATCAAACCTCGGCATAGGAAATCTGTATCTCACAGTGATCTTTTTTAGAGCCCGACTGTCCGTACACATCCTCCACGAACCATCCTTCTTGGGCACCAATAAAGCAGGCACTGCACAAGGACTCAAGCTCTCCTGAACACGTCCCTGTTCTAACAACTCCTCCACCTGCCTCCTCAGTTCCTCATGCTCCTTAGGACTCATTATGTAATGTGGCCTGTGTGGTAATACGGCCCCTGGCACAAGATCTATTTGATGCTGAATATCCCTCAACGGTGGTAACTCCGTTGGTAATTCTTCAGGAAACACGTCTCTGAATTCTTCCAATACTGGTTTTACTTCTTCTGGAACCTCAACAGATTCAGTCGTTTCACGTCCAATCAGCAAAAATACCTCTGGACTCTCCTCTACTTCTTCGATGAATTTCTTCAAAGTCAATAAAGTCTTCAGCTCCTTAATCTCTTCTGACTTGCTTTCTTCTTGTTATCTCTTCTTTGGAACCAAAATGATCTTAACACCTTCAAACATAAAGCTGTAGCTATTGGTCCGACCGTCATGCTGCACTGCTCGATCATACTGCCATGGTCTTCCCAAAAGCAAGTGACAAACGTCCATTTCCACAACTTCACACCAAATCTCGTCTTCATATTTCTTCCCAATGGAAAATGGAACTCGAACTCGCCTGTCCACCTTCACTTCTCCTCCTTTTCTTAGCCACGCTAACTTGTAAGGATTTGGATGCTTCTCTGTTTTCAGCTTCAACTTTCTCACTGCTTCGGTAGAAATAATATTGTCACAACTTCCAGCGTCAATCACAAATTTACAAACCTTTCCTAGAATAGTGCACGTTGACTGAAAGATGTTACTCCTCAACAAACTAGCCTCTTCTTCCTGCTTCGGTATTAAACACGACCTCCTCATCATTAGATTACATCCTTCATCTCCTGACGCAACATCCTGTTCATCCTCCTCAACTGGACTATGATAACCTTCACCAACATCCTCACCTTCAACTTCAGCAATCATAGTTCGCTTCTTCGGCTTCGGACATTCATTACTCTTGTGACCCACTTCCTGGCAATTGTAACATTTGAAACTGTTGTTGACCTTCGCCTTCGCAACTTCATTCACAACTGGTTTACTGATAGATTTAGGAACACTAGAGCTTCCACTAACACCCTTCACTTTATTGTTGGAATTAGTAAACACACCACCTCCACGCCTTCCCTGCTTCTCCCAAGCCAACGCCTTTTGGTGTGCTTCCGCCACAGATCTTGGATCGAACATATTAACCATATCCTGGATCTGCATCCTCAACCCTCCAACAAACCTAGCAGTCAATTGTTCCTCCGTTTCCATAATGTCATTTCAAGCAATCA
The DNA here is from genome assembly GCA_030765085.1 of Allium cepa. NCBI lineage: Eukaryota > Viridiplantae > Streptophyta > Magnoliopsida > Asparagales > Amaryllidaceae > Allium > Allium cepa. The sequence continues at coordinate 68,298,321 of CM060930.1, read as the reverse complement.
GTTGATAGAATTCATCAGCATAGTCATTAACAGTCTTCGTCCCTTGCCTCAGATTCTGCAATCTCTGATACATGAGTGATTGATAATTGTAAGGCAAGAAGGTAGCCTTCATTAACTTCTTCATCTTCTCCCATGTAACAATCTTTGACTTCCCCATTCTCTCCCGTGTAAGCTTAGTTTGCTGCCACCATGCTAAAGCTCTACCTCTCAATCTACTAGCAACCAACTTCACTCGACGATTCTCCGAAACCTCTTTGAAATCAAAGATCTCTTCAACATTAGACAACCAATCTAAGAACTCTTCAACTACCATTCCACCCTTGAACTCTGGAATTTCCATCTTCATACCCGATTCCCATCGACGATCATCATCTACATCTCGATATGAATTTCGAACTTGGTTTCGATCTCGATAATGAATGCTAGCTCTATCACCTTCTTCATTAAAATCAAATGTATGTCTATATCGATCTCGACCATCAACATCCCTTCGATCACGCATGTCTCTTCTACTATGTCTCTCTTCATCTCGATATGGCTCATCTTCAAACTCACGTGGAGTTCTTCTTTCTTCATGTCCATAATCATGGTGATCTCTCCTTGATGAAATTGATGTTTCTCTTCTCTCTCCAAAAGATTGCGGTGATACCCTTCTCGCTCCCGTAACCAATGGCGAAACTCTATTTCCTCCATGGTTCGAGATTGGTGATCTCCTCCTTTGATTTTGATTCAAATCATTCATCAGCTTCTCTAACTTTCCAATGCCTTCATCAAACTTCTCATTGATACGTTGTTCCATTTGCTCGGCTTCTTCTCTTCTATACAATGCTTCAACATTTTGACGGCGGTTAGCTCTCCTTGGCGGCATGATTGAACTTCACAACACTTCAACAATTCAAACAAGCACGGCTCCAACTTCAACCAATGATACCAAACTGATGCACGGCCCAAACTCAACACAAAGTCATGTTCGGCCTTCACTTCAAACTCTTTGGCTCCAAGACTCGGCTTAGCTATGATTGGCTAAGTCTAGCTCTGATACCAAACTGATGCAGCGGATAATAACAAAACGATATAGATCGATGAAAGTAGCAAACGGTGGATTGAAGATACTGAAATGCCCAAATTCATTGATCATAAAGATACCGAATTCTAGCTATCTTCGACACATTGATCGCGCACGATACCGTGAAAGAAGATCTACAATTCTTCAAACGTTGATCAAGCGCACTTGATACCGTGAATTGGCTTCAACAATCGTGGAATCGAGCGCACTCGATTAACCGAAAGGGGAGATAGGAGATTACACTCAACTACCAATTTAAGATGAAAGCACACAACAATCAAACAAGAATTTTATTCAAAAAATCAACTACTCAAAATGTACAACACATTCCCTATTTATAGCATTTTTACAACCGACTCCTTAAGTCGTACACGACTTACGACTCACCCTTAGGTCGGCAACGACCTATCAATAAATGCGACTCAAACACTTAAGTCGTACACGACTTAAAACAAACAAAAGTGATGACTTACGACTCAACGGTACAAGACTCAACACACACATATATTTACAACACCTAGGTCGTATACAAACCTAACAACTTACGACTCATCAACATTACAACGAAGTCACACCCGACCTATCATAAGTCGTTCACGACTCATCATATTAAGACCACACGAATCAACAATAGCGGCACTTAAAAACACACGACCCAAAATACAAACGACTCAAGACACAACGACTTACGACCTATTATTTACAACACAACGAATCAACATAGGTCGTGACCGTCCTACTGAAGATAACCTGGCGGCGACTTAGCTTTCATGCGCTTCATCTTCATAACGTCCTGATGCTTTAGGTCGTGACTTTGTTAAGTCGTAACCCGTTAGCGACCTAGAGAATAACTCAAGTGTTGCCTCTTCCTTCAGCCGTTTTCTATTAGGTCGTAACTCGTTTGAGTTAGGTCGTGAACTCAGTGCAACGTCCCCCTCTGGTCTCCAGTTAGGTCGGGAGCGACCTAACCTCTCCTCCTTAGGCCGTGGACGACCTAATATTTCCACCTTAGGTCGTGGACGACCTAAGCCTTCACCTTCTGGGTTCCAGTTAGGTCGTGGATGACCTATAGCCTCCTGAAGTCGTGTGCGACTTATATCTTCCTTAAGTCGTGTGCGATTTATCCCTTGGAGAATTATGGGTTGCGTATTTTCATCTCTGGCCTGAGCTGCATCACTTTCTGTACGTAGTTCATTGGTCTTTCTTCTCCAAAACATTCAGAAGAAAAAAATAATAATAAGAAAAACAATGGCTGCTTTCGTGCAAACCCAATTTCTACCCAACTTTTCTACGAATTAAAGGGCGAAATCACCTAAACTAAGAATAGAAAGCTAATCTCATTCCAATACCAAATAGTTTTCACCGAAATTTGAGAGCTTGAGATGTGATTTATCTTTTATTTGCTTATGTTTGTTTTGCATGTCTATTTTCTGGTTTCTATAGGTGTTTAGAGCCTCAAATCGCCTCAAAAGATCACAACTTTCTCTCAAATCGCTCTATATCTTCCTAAAACTATTTGGTAAGCAAGGTAATATTTTTCATACAGCAAGATAAATAAAAGTATCAAATTTTGCAATGAATTTGTTGCTTGAAATGTTCAATTTATTGAACAGATTTTCTCTTTTGTTGGCTAAAATTATGCTATGTTCCAAAAATCATATCTTCTTCAATTTATAGCCAATTTTTCTCAATTTTAGATATGATGTAGTAGTTGGTATGCAAAACATTTTTGAAAATTTTCATTGAATTTTTATTTGTTTTGATATAGAAAATTGTTGGTTGAATTTGGCCAAAAATTGATCTCTGTTTGTTGGCCGAAAATGCACCATATTCAAAAAATCATATCCTTTTCAATTTACAGGCAATTGCTCCCAATTTTTGATATGACGTAGTAGTTGGACTGTAAAACATTTCTAAAAATTTACATTTGAAAATTGTTGATTGAATTCGGCTAAAAATTGATCTCTGTTTGTTGGCCGAAAATACACCATATTCAAAAAATCATATCTTTCTCAATTTACAGCCAATTGCTCCCAATTTTTGTCATGCTATTCTAGTTGGACTGTAAAACATTTCTGAAAATTTTCATTGAATTTAGATTTTTTTTATATAGAAAATTGTTGGTTGAATTCGGCCAAAAATTGATCTCTGTTTGTTGGCCAAAAATGCACCATGTTCAAAAAATCATATCTTCTTCTATTTAAAGCCAATCACTACCAATTTTGGATATGTTGTAGTAGTTGAACTGTGAAATAATTTCGAACAGTTTCGTAGAATTTTGAGTTGCTTTGATATAGCAAATCATTGGTTCAAAACAGACGAATATCTTGTTTTTTGTGCTTGCTGAAATGTGCTATGTTCGAAAAATCATAACTCTTTCATTTTGCAGCAAATTGCACCAAATTAAGGATATGTTATAGTCCTCATGTCATAGTATAACACAGCAAAGTTTGGCTGAAATTTGGGTTGTTTTGATATTTCAACTTACCGTCCAAATTCAGCCAAAAACTCGGTTGCTTGGTAGATTGTTCTCATGCTCCTATTTGCGCTTTCATTGACTGTTTCACTACATATTTCGATGATTTTAAATATTGCTTGAATAAGTTTGGTGATGAATGTTTAAGTTTTTTATCCGAAAATGGATTGGCTTGATTTTGGAAATTTTTAGAATTTAAATTTAATTTAAATTCTATTTCAATCTAAATATCGATAAATATCGATATTTGAAGAATTCGATGGTTTTAATTGATTTTGGTCTTGAATAAGTTTTCGAAATTATTTATAAACTATGGTTAGTTAAAGAAATGCTTTAAGGACTTTTTAAAGGGTTTTTAAGCAATTATTTATTTTCTTAAAAAGTATTTAAAATAGATAATCTATTATATAAATGGATTTTTCCTTATATAACTTATTTAAAAATCTCTAAAAAATTGTATAAAATCCTGTTTTCTCTATAAAATTATTATAAACATATTATAGCATAGTTATATGATTTTCTGCATATAAAAATGAGAATTAAATGATTTGACAAAAATACGTGGTATGGGACATGTGTTTTCGCCTCATGGCTTAATATCGGACTTATACTGTCGAATCTGCTTTGAAGTACTGTTTTATGATATTTTTACTTGCCGAGGCGATGTGGCGGGATTGTTATGATGAAATGATGATGGTTGTGATGTTTAATGTGGATTTTTACTTGTCGATGAAATGAGACAAGTCTTGATGTCACTTTAAACTCATCAAAGTATGAGACATAATGAGTTAGGTGTTTTAAACTCGCCAATAAGGTGAGGCGGTATATGTTTGATTTGGATTTTTATGAATGTTTTCTAATATGGCATCGACTGACGATTAGGAAACCAATAGATGCGAATGTACGGCATGAGACATACATTAACACCCATTGGGTTCCTATTCGAGAAGTTGTGACACATTTAAGATGTTATTAGCACTACAAACCGAGTATAAGATTGCAATCATTACGATGTTCTTGATATCATTACTAGATTCCAATCATGTAACGACTCGTAAATTTTCGATAACTAAAATTTGTTAATTTAGTAAGATTTTGGTAATTTAATTTAGAAAAAAATAAAAAATTTATTTTACATATATAGAAAATGTTAAAAAATGAAATCAATTAATTAAAACACGTTGCAAAATTATAATTGATTGAGATTAGTAAATTGGGAAACGAATTCAAAGTTATATTTACTTATGAAGTAATATGTAATAAATTAAAAATTTATACAATCAAATGTTAGATAAGTAATTAATGTTTGTTGTTGATAATAAACGTTATTTTAATGATTATTAATATAATAACGGGAAGTGTGAATGAAAATTTAATACAAACATAAATTTATTTATAAGGAAACAAGAGTATATATTGAACAAATTGATGAATTAGTATAAAATTATTGATTATTGGATAAGAACATTGTTATGTAATCAATTTTGTTATTTAATACTTGAAGGAATAAAAATTTGTAATCCGTTAATAAATTAAAAAACGGGAATGAATTTTAAGAATGTTAATGTAAGCTAATAAATAATTAATTCAATGCAAATCAAATTGATTGAAACAACTATTTGGGTTATAATTGATTTTAAATAGGAATATTTGGTAATAAATGAAATATAAGAGAAACAAATGTAAGTATTGAATTAATTAATAAAATAATACAGTGTTAATGACAATTAATTAGAATTTATGTTATATATAAAATTTTAACCTGTGTTGGCACGTAATAAACTTATAAATGTAAGTAAAGATAAATAGGAGACAATTAATATATGTTTTTATTTAGTTAGTATGTTAAATAAAATTTGGAAATCAAATGGAAATTAAAGGAAATTAAGTAGTACGTTAATTGGAAGTAAATTTTGGTAAATGTTACATTAATGTGAAATGTAATACAATGGTTAGGAGTTGTTAAATTTGGTATATTAAGGTAATGAATGGAAAGAAAACAAGGTAACTAAGTTTATAGAATAGTAATGAACTTAATAAAAGATTTGGATTGAAACAAATCAATCCATTGGAATCCAAATTATAATAAGTGTAATTATTGTAGCACTTGAAATTAAAGGTTATGCAATTTGAAATAAAGATAATATGAGAAAATTAATGTAACAGTATTGAATCCAACGTTTACTCCATCTATTTCACAATAATGAATGGAATAATAATTAATTTATTTAATTAAATGGAATTTTGGGAATTTTATTTATAATTTGTGAATTTAATGAAATTGAGGTTAGTATTGGAATTTATAAATTAATCGTCTCCAAATTGATATTTAAATTTGTTTAAAACCATTGTAAATGATTGAGAAATCAAAAATGATAAGGATTGTCAATTTTCGAATTTAAATTGGAAATTTGATTTAATTAATCAATTATTAATTTATTTAACTAATGTAAAAATAGCCATTTTGGTCATTGACTCGGATTTCGACGAAACTAGTTTCATCGGATCCGTAACGGTGAATTATTGCTGGATTTCAAGTATCGTAGCGATCAGACTTGTCGTTTGATCGTACGGACTCAAAACGCCTTGAAATTAGTGAAATTGAAAACAATTGAAATCAATTTGAAATAAATTAATTTTAGCGTAACTTCTTCATACGATGGAATTTGGACTCGAAACCTTTACCAATGCATTTAAAGTATTTTAAAACATCTATTTTGATATACGGTTTGACCCAATTTCGTTCTGAAGTCAGAACGGGCTTTTCGGGCCATTCATCGTTCAGCGCATTTATAAATCGGGTCTATCTATTCTATTTCAACCCTTCCTACATATACCCAATTATAAACCCTAGCCTACCTCTATTTCTCATTTTTCTATGTGTACAATTCCTCTTCACCTCCTTATTTCAATGGCAGACAATTCCAAATCCAACTGCAATTCAAAAATCAAAGTGAAATTTCAAACTCCTTAAAAAAATTCAGGAAAATTATACATCGAAGCTCTCGATGTACGCATCTCAGATCTGCAATTCATTTTTGGTTTTGAATCACCGTTTGTCCGAAAATCGCAGAACCATTTTTGGCCGTTCATCGCGCGTCTATGAACATCGACTGATCGACGAACCGTTTCTGGTTTTTGAAGAGGAGGCCGAGGTGATCGCATCTAGGTGATTAGTTTGTCGATTCGACGGTTAGACTCCGTGCGAAATTGGATTAGGGTTATGATTTTGGGCGGCAGCCGGTGGCGTTTGGTGTGATCGGACCTTGGTATGGAGTAGAGGGTGGCAGGGCAAGTTCCTGGGTGGTGGCGCCTTGGCCTACGGTGGCGCGACGAAGGTGAGGACGCGGTCGAAGTCCGGTCAACGTGGTTCATGTTGGGTTCATGCATTTGCATATTGCCCGTAGATTGAGCGCGTAAACAAGATGGATGGTGACGTGGAGTGAAAATGGGTTAGTGTTGCTTTGTACTCTCTTATTTTTATTTAGTTTTCAACTCATTTAATCGATATAACTTTTACATACGAACTCCAATTCACGCGCGGTTTTCTCCGCTAGGTTCGTATTAGGATTTCGGACATTCTGTAACGACCCGCTATTTTGGACCATTCAAATCGACACTAAAACCGTACATGTACGACTTGAATAATTCAAAATACCGAATTGTTAATTTAATTTGGCAAAACCTAAAATATACAGTAAATAAACCAATCACAGATCACAGACACAGAGTAATATAATGCAGCGGAATAGAAAAATAGTAGTTCATGAAGCTACTATATGCATCAGAGTTTAAAATAAAATACATCAGAATCTCTGGAATACAGAAAAGTCTTCAGTACGAGCCGATGACTTCTCTGAACCAGTCAATCTAGAAAACTGAAAGCTGAAACGATAGTTGGATCTCCAAATGAAGCTCCAATCTCCAAAGGTGAGTCTCTAAAGCTGTATTACTCGGTCTGACCCGAGCGTAAAGCAAAACACAAAACACTCGAGTCAGGATTAACATTCGTATATCAATAAATCCAACTCAAGTGAAATATCAACTGAAATACAAATAACTTAAAGGATGTTTGGGATGACCATCCTCTAAGGGTCCATAGAACTATCTACAGGGTAGAAATATACACTATTACATCGTGGTCATTCACTTAATTTATACTTCAAACCCAAATGTCAAATTCACTTCGAATAATTATATTTCCCAAATAGTATTTATATATATTAAATGCTGTATATGGTAAAGCACTTGCAATTTCCTTAACTTAACAAATCGTTCACATCAACCTGACCTTTCCATTTAAATTAAATTCAATCTCAATTATAAATCTCAAATCTGGATTTGATATCCTAATTACCCTTTCCATTTCAATATGTTTCCATACTTTAAGTATTTAATATTTCCCCTAAATTTCCCAATCTAGTTCTCTAAATACAAATTTCCAGACTTCGTTCAACCTCAATTTCCATTAAATTCAATTAGTTATCTACATAACAAATTCAACTATCTTGGTCCCAAATACATACCAAATTTCTAAACCATTTAATTTCAATACAGTTCATGGCTTAAATACTTAGATGTTAAATTTAACAGTTTCATATAGATTCTTGGTTTTTACATCATTATTATTTACTTTGAACCTTCCCTTATTCAATACCATTTTAGTGACTTTAAATTACATCTTTCTCAAGATTTCTCAAATTTTATTAAACGTGAAATATCTCATTCGATAAATTTCAAATTGATTTAAATAAATAAATCCTTATCTAAACATCATTTTACAATAACCCAAATTTATTTCTCAACCTTAATTTTTCAATATTATTGCAACATTTATCCGAATAAAATTTACATAAATTATTTATCATAATTTATGTATTTAATCAAATCTTGATTAACTAGATATAATTAACTCTATATTTCTCATTACCCTTTATAGATGTATTTAAGAATTTACATTTAATAAGACCATAGATTTTTTTTTTCATATGGTCAAAGTGTTATGGCTATTATCATTTCAATACGTACACTAAATGTATACGGGTGGATAGCATTTCAACCCGTAATCCCAAATTTAATTAAACGAAACCCGCTTGGGCCTATTTTTCAACCCATTTTAATTCAAAAATCAAACATAACAAAGGGAACTTGCAGTGTGATGACAGGGATAGTGTCAAAGTAAGTAAACAAGCAATAACAACAATCAATAACAATTCAATAGATTAAATCAAATAACTCCGAAATGATCTTATTAATTCGCATTGTTATTTTTATAATTATTTCTAAAATCTACACTATCATTTCATGTAGATTACAGATTATTACATTTCAGTTTTTCAATTGTCGTTCCATTTCAATTTCAGTTTAGTATTACAACAGTTAATCCAAACTATGTTCAAAGCTTTAAAGTATAACTTATCAATTCCTACGACAATTAATGGGTCAAATTAAACTAATCAAATTTACATATGGCGGGGTCAGGTTTAATCAATCAAGGTCCATCGTATATAATCCGTTTTCTTTGTAAACTATACCACCTCAAATCTTACTAGCAAACTAGTTATCATTTAACAATAGTAATTAACATCCAATTTAAACGACAATCAATCAATCAGTAAATTTTCAACCAATCTGTATTATTATCACATAAATAATTAACCGATAATGGTGTCAGGTGTCATAGGTGAACAGATACAGATGATAGCAGTCGTAACAGTAAACAACTAACAGCAGCATATTTCAATTGACGTTTCAATTGAATCAAATTTAATAAATAAAAGAACGTTAATCGTGAGTGATTGCTCACCTTTCAAGGCTAGAGATGAACGAGAATACAGAAGGTGATACGGATATGCACACTGCTACGGATACTGAAATTAAATTTCAAATCCAAGCAAAACAAAATCGGCACGAATTCGATAAAAGCTAATTGAAACGGATCAGATCAGAACTGAAACGATGAAGATAAATGGTATAAGCGAACTTTTATAATTCATGTACTGAACAAATCTGATATGCAGACACGACCTAAATACTTAATAACTTAAGGACATATTCTATAAAATGTAACTCAATGTATATACACAAATACACTTACAGTAACCTAACTTATTATAACATCAACCATATTATATTACTTATTGTTATACCATATATGAACTAACAGCCGATACTCACACATATAAACTAATGTAAACTTAGTTTATAAAATATGTATTTATACAAAATACTTACAATTTTAAAAATACTTACATTTTTTAAAAAAAATACTTACATACGTAAATAACATATTTATAAAACAAAACTATATAACAACTTATAAAATAATCCATAAAATTTTTGTTATTATAATGCACTGCAAGTCTGTACTCCACCTATATGAACATACTTAAATTATATGCGTACTAACAAAATAGACACAGACTTCTTCAAATGAACACATGTACTGTCCTTTCCTCCATTTTTAAAAACTGTGACATATATAAACGGCAAAACAATATATTATAAATAAATAAATCACCTTTACTAACCATGCGTATAAACAGACCATACCACTTTTAAAATTTTATATGCGTAAATAAAGTCATATATATATAACTTAACTTATACATCTTAAAACCTATAAATTACGTGAACATCAACATGTATAAAATTTAATCAGAACGAAAATTTACTAAAAAAAAAAATCTATATAAAATACCACTTTAAAATATAACAGCTGTGCGTATATGTATAATGTATACTTTAAAACTTACGTAGACGTACATCTCATAAAGCTCATATACATATACTTTTGTCTATAACTAACCTATATATATATATATATATCTTTGAAGGAAAAACAATTTGATACTTTAAAATTATTTAAGTAAAATATGCAAACAATTTACTACACAAATATATGCAGACATTCTATACTCATATATATAAGACTAACGTGACCTAAACCCAAACTAATCATATGTTATCCTAACTAAGCACGCATACGTTCAAATAATTGCATTTAAAAAAATTGTGCATACAAATAAAGGTGGCTACTCACCAGTTGAAGTGGGAGATGCAGTGGTACCCGAGGCGGAGGTGAGAGTGCGGAGGTGATGAACGAGAGAGGATAGAGGGATGGAAGGCGGCTGCTGCCTGTTATTTTATGCGTTTCTTATGTGTGTGTGTTTTTTTTTTTGTAGGAGAAGAACAGATCTGAGAGGCTTCAGGTAAGGGAAAAATATGTTTATAGAATGGAGAAAGAAAGTAGGAATGTAGAGATGCTGTGATATATATATATATATATATATATATATATATATATATATTTTTTTTTTTTATTTTTTTTATTTTTTTTTTTGCAGAAGTCTTTAGAATCATGATGGAAGAAAGAAATTAAGGAGAGAAAAGTGCAGCTTATCAAATTATATAAGAAACATAGTGAAACGTACATAAATAAATGTCCTGTAGTGGTGTAAAGTAACGCACTAAAATTAAGGGAATAACAAAGGAAAGGACATTTTGAAAGCAAGAAAATGAACAGAGAAAGGAATAAATAAATTATATAGACACATACGTTTCTGACAAAGTTATAAATAGAAATAAAGAAGAGAGAGAGAAAAAGAAATGAAGAGTTATATTAAAACAGAGAAGGAAAGGTGCGTGAATCCATAAAGTTATATATATATAGGTCGAGTAATAAATGGATTTGTTTGCATGGGAGAGTTCTGGAAAGAAGATGGTGGAAATTTGAGAGCAAAATAAAAGGAGGCGGAAGGAAAAAATATATGAACAGATCTAGAAAGATGATGGTAGATTTTTACACATGCAAAAGAAACGGTTTCTCCCGAAATAAATGGTCACTCGTTTGAAACCAGATAAACAAATAAAGTAATCTATTGTTTCTTGCAAGTTATACGTTTTCTTAATTTTATTTATTTCCTAGGTCCCAATACGTAGGCAATTATACTATGGAGAGTAATTATTATCAAATGTTACAAAATTCAAAAGCAAAAGAAACGTTTCGATTTCTAAATGATAAAAGCAAAAGATTAGAACGTATGCCATAAATTAAGCAACAAACGTTGATTCTAAATTTACTAATAATTAGGAGTAGAAACGTTTGATGATGAAATCAGGAAACAAATACTAATAGCAAAACGGCGATGAGTTGAATGAACAGAGAATTCAAAAGTTCAATTGAGCTGTTTGAAATAAAGCACATAACGTTAGCATTGAATTGGGAGTTATAAAACAATGTATTATAAATAGGAAATTATAAAAGTAACGTATGCTATTGGAATAGAAGCCAAAAGAGAAATGAACTTAGAGCTACCGGAAACGTATCTCTTAAGTGAAATGAATGTAAGAGAAACGGTCAAATAATGTTTATAGCTGTAAATTTAAAGTAATAAATTTATATTGGGTAGCACGGTTTAAATCGAAACGAAATAAGGAGAAGCTAAGGAGGCACAATTTATGGTGTCATTAAAACGAACAAATTTATTGCTTCCGTTGTACACCGGGTTCCGAAATACAGAAATAAATATACTTTTGAGATCAGCACGACGAGGCGCTCACAATGGTATACAGTTATCAGTGGTATGATTGAGTTATAAAAAATCGAATTTTTCACTAGTAGAAAAAAAAATGCGGTAGAATGCAGAAAATAAGAACGACGAAGCTATAGAAGTCCGGATTTTGAAAAACTAAAGATGACGCCTTTCTCAGATGAGGATTTAGAATTTTTCTATGTAAAATATTCTGCATTAGAAATTTTTTTTTTATTATCAACAATTATTAGCTAGCTTGAATTTAATAGAATTACATAATAAATAAATTTTCATAAAATAAATTGAAATTTTGCCATCTGCTATGTTTAATTGGACGTAATCCATATATTAACTTTTTATTTGCAAATTAATTTATTTAAAAATTTCACCATAATCCAATTAAATACGTTAATAAAACGATAAAGTTTATTAAAATCTTACAGGTCGTTACACTCTCCCCCACTCAAAACTTTTCGTCCCCGAAAAGGAAGGAGGTAGGAGAATAAAACAGCCGGAAATTTATAGATTGAAAGATAAGATAAACAACAAATTTTTAAAACTACCCAAATTTATTTGAAATCTTTATTTGAAACTTCATTTGAAATTCAAATTTTCTATAATACTATAATACTTTCAACTCTTATGAAAACAATTACCTGCACTATCCCTTATTTTTACAAAGTTTATTGAAAATATTAAATCCGAAATTAATAACTTCAAACTATTCATAACACTTAAAATTTTATATTAAACAATGTAGTATATAATTAGACAAAATTTTCAAAGGATAAATCCAACAAGGAAGGAAGGTAGATTTTGAAAACAAAATCAAGATGAACAAATAAGCTGAGCAGATAAGGTAGATTCAAAAGAAAGAATCGGGTCCGAATAATTTATTTCAAACCATAAGAATTTAAATTTCAAATATTAATACAAAATTTCTTTGTTGGCAATACCTTTATAATAAAATTCTTTTATATCAAAACCAATTTTTCTTTCGAAAATACTTTTATAACTCAATGTTTTAACAAGTTTATCCTCGTTCTTGCAGACTCTGGCCATGCGTTGATCAGGCGCAAAGCTAGAATTCTTCAAGTACTTAGTAGACTTGTTTCAACACCCAGTGAAAATACTTGAAAAACCTTTTAAAATAGATATGGAAAGTACGATCCAAACAAAACAATCAAACCAAAACCTTTGTCCGATCATGGTTCGCAGATACACAATGGTTACGCCTGGTTCCCCCAGGAAACAATCCATATCCGTAAGCTTTCACAGCCCTGCGAGTTACGCCATGATGACTAGTAGAGTGCAGGATACACAATGGTTACGCCTGGATCCCCCAGGAAACAATCCGTACCCCCAGGCAAGACTCAGCCAGGCACTTGCGCTACTATTCGCGACCTACACAGATTGCAGGATACACAATGGTTACGCCTGGTTCCCCCAGGAAACAATCCGTACCCCTAGGCAAGACTCAGCCAGGCAATTTCGCTGTGCATTCACGAGAGAAAAAGAAACCGTGGGACACGTCACGGTGGGAACACTCGAGTATTACATCCGGAAAACCAAAATCAGAGAGAATAATAACGATAGAATGAATCCACGCTGTGGCCACAAAGCGGATATCAAGCAGAAGGCACTTTTCATATCTTTATTTGGAAAATATATATCATATAGTACCTTTTTCAAATCACTTTCAAATATTGTACTTATATAAAGTCCATATATATAGGATTCCATTTTCAAATGAATACTTTCCAAATCAATAGTATATCAAATCATACTTATATAGACTTCGATTATATAAAATCTCTTTCCAAATTGAGTAACTTTCAAATCAATAGATTTCAAATCAACTTCATACTTATACAAATCCATTTTATATAAGTTCGACCACTCCCAAATCAAGTACTTAATAATCTAAGATTCTCAATTTCAAATTATTTCACTATCAATTCAGTTTCAAAATCATATATGATTTCACCAATTTTCTTCCAAATTAAATATCTAAAGTCAAACAAATACATTTCCGAAATCACCATATAAGTACTGGTTTTTAATTCCAATTTAATTTCAAAACCAAATATTTTCCTCAAAATCAATTACTCAAAATGGTTTCCAAATTTATAATTTATCCCTTTAAACTTTTAAACTATCTATTTCTATTTGAAATATTCAATTTACCTTTCTGAAAACCATTATTCAAAACTATTTTTTTTTTTCAAAACATTTCAAACTAAATTTATATTCTTTATCAAACATTTTATACTCTTCGAAATTTCTTAGTTTTTAAAACTTTAGACCTTGACTTGGAAGTGTTCGAACCTTCAAAATAATTAGGGAAATCAAATTTTCAATTCAAGAGTTGAAAATCAACAATAAATCAATAAACCAATTATTAAATCCGAAACTCGAGGACTGAATACCGGTCTCATTTTAAATTGTTTCAAATATATACTTATATCTTTCTAAAATATCAAATTATACTTCGGAATTTGAAATCAAAATCGGTTTTACAAAACACTTGCATAGCGAAGCTATTAAAGTGGCCTCTCCCTCACTCTGAAACTCGAAAATCAATGTCGATGATGCGTGCACTCATCACCGAAATTATTTTCAAGCGACATAAGTGAGTTCTGGACTTCTATTTTCTTGGAAACTTCTTTGAAATTTCTTTAAAATTATTGGAATTCATTTGAGCTTATTTGAAACATTTCTTATTCAAAAAAAATAATTTTAAATCGTATTATTTATATATATTTTCCAAAATCTTAAAACCAATTTCAAAATACCGGAATTCAATTCTCGAATTTCAAATTTAACACTTCAGTTATAAATCATTTTTATATAAATCAATTTCTTATAATTTTTCAAAATTTCAAATCCTTTCAAAACCTTTTTTTTTTATATATAGAATAACATTTCTTATTTGTTTTGTATATAGGTATATAATCCTTATGGAAAACATTTTCACTTTTATATATAGAATAAAATCATAGTTATCAAAATAATAATTTCGATATTTAAAACAAATTTCAAAATGCAAACATACCCAATTTTCAAAGGATAATTTTAAGAATGGATTTCAAAACAAAGATAGAGATTTGAATTAGAGGAACTCCAATCCATAGAATTCTGATTCGAAGATAGACTCGATCGAAGATGAGATAATTAAATTACAAAATAGAAGATGGATATACTTCTATAAATCGTGGGCGACCTTAACCGGGTCAATCGTGATTTCAGGAATATGATTGATGCGGAATTCTAAGGCAAATCGACATTCGATCGCCCGATATAGAATTCGGCATAACTAGATATAGCAGCATTGTAAACCGAGGATACATGAATCTTCGGTGAATCAATGCCAACTGAAAAGGAGATTCACCCCTTTTACAAATCATTCAGTGAAGTTATGGAATACTCCAGAATCGAACGAATATAAATAGGGAGAGACAAGAATGAATTTCGAAACTGAGGGACATTCCAAAATTCAAAGGAAATCGAGTCAAAAAGGAAGAGATTCAACTCGAATGAAAGTGATTCTGTAATAAATTTACCATATATGCTAAGTTTTGACTTGAGCCAAAGCTCTGATACCAACTGTAACGACCCGCTATTTTGGACCATTCAAATCGACACTAAAACCGTACATGTACGACTTGAATAATTCAAAATACCGAATTGTTAATTTAATTTGGCAAAACCTAAAATATACAGTAAATAAACCAATCACAGATCACAGACACAGAGTAATATAATGCAGCGGAATAGAAAAAATAGTAGTTCATGAAGCTACTATATGCATCAGAGTTTAAAATAAAATACATCAGAATCTCTGGAATACAGAAAAGTCTTCAGTACGAGCCGATGACTTCTCTGAACCAGTCAATCTAGAAAACTGAAAGCTGAAACGATAGTTGGATCTCCAAATGAAGCTCCAATCTCCAAAGGTGAGTCTCTAAAGCTGTATTACTCGGTCTGACCCGAGCGTAAAGCAAAACACAAAACACTCGAGTCAGGATTAACATTCGTATATCAATAAATCCAACTCAAGTGAAATATCAACTGAAATACAAATAACTTAAAGGATGTTTGGGATGACCATCCTCTAAGGGTCCATAGAACTATCTACAGGGTAGAAATATACACTATTACATCGTGGTCATTCACTTAATTTATACTTCAAACCCAAATGTCAAATTCACTTCGAATAATTATATTTCCCAAATAGTATTTATATATATTAAATGCTGTATATGGTAAAGCACTTGCAATTTCCTTAACTTAACAAATCGTTCACATCAACCTAACCTTTCCATTTAAATTAAATTCAATCTCAATTATAAATCTCAAATCTGGATTTGATATCCTAATTACCCTTTCCATTTCAATATGTTTCCATACTTTAAGTATTTAATATTTCCCCTAAATTTCCCAATCTAGTTCTCTAAATACAAATTTCCAGACTTCGTTCAACCTCAATTTCCATTAAATTCAATTAGTTATCTACATAACAAATTCAACTATCTTGGTCCCAAATACATACCAAATTTCTAAACCATTTAATTTCAATACAGTTCATGGCTTAAATACTTAGATGTTAAATTTAATAGTTTCATATAGATTCTTGGTTTTTACATCATTATTATTTAGTTTGAACCTTCCCTTATTCAATACCATTTTAGTGACTTTAAATTACATCTTTCTCAAGATTTCTCAAATTTTATTAAACGTGAAATATCTCATTCGATAAATTTCAAATTGATTTAAATAAATAAATCCTTATCTAAACATCATTTTACAATAACCCAAATTTATTTCTCAACCTTAATTTTTCAATATTATTGCAACATTTATCCGAATAAAATTTACATAAATTATTTATCATAATTTATGTATTTAATCAAATCTTGATTAACTAGATATAATTAACTCTATATTTATCATTACCCTTTATAGATGTATTTAAGAATTTACATTTAATAAGACCATAGATTTTTTTTTTCATATGGTCAAAGTGTTATGGCTATTATCATTTCAATACGTACACTAAATGTATACGGGTGGATAGCATTTCAACCCGTAATCCCAAATTTAATTAAACGAAACCGCTTGGGCCTATTTTTCAACCCATTTTAATTCAAAAATCAAACATAACAAAGGGAACTTGCAGTGTGATGACAGGGATAGTGTCAAAGTAAGTAAACAAGCAATAACAACAATCAATAACAATTCAATAGATTAAATCAAATAACTCCGAAATGATCTTATTAATTCGCATTGTTATTTTTATAATTATTTCTAAAATCTACACTATCATTTCATGTAGATTACAGATTATTACATTTCAGTTTTTCAATTGTCGTTCCATTTCAATTTCAGTTTAGTATTACAACAGTTAATCCAAACTATGTTCAAAGCTTTAAAGTATAACTTATCAATTCCTACGACAATTAATGGGTCAAATTAAACTAATCAAATTTACATATGGCGGGGTCAGGTTTAATCAATCAAGGTCCATCGTATATAATCCGTTTTCTTTGTAAACTATACCACCTCAAATCTTACTAGCAAACTAGTTATCATTTAACAATAGTAATTAACATCCAATTTAAACGACAATCAATCAATCAGTAAATTTTCAACCAATCTGTATTATTATCACATAAATAATTAACCGATAATGGTGTCAGGTGTCATAGGTGAACAGATACAGATGATAGCAGTCGTAACAGTAAACAACTAACAGCAGCATATTTCAATTGACGTTTCAATTGAATCAAATTTAATAAATAAAAGAACGTTAATCGTGAGTGATTGCTCACCTTTCAAGGCTAGAGATGAACGAGAATACAGAAGGTGATACGGATATGCACACTGCTACGGATACTGAAATTAAATTTCAAATCCAAGCAAAACAAAATCGGCACGAATTCGATCAAAGCTAATTGAAACGGATCAGATCAGAACTGAAACGATGAAGATAAATGGTATAAGCGAACTTTTATAATTCATGTACTGAACAAATCTGATATGCAGACACGACCTAAATACTTAATAACTTAAGGACATATTCTATAAAATGTAACTCAATGTATATACACAAATACACTTACAGTAACCTAACTTATTATAACATCAACCATATTATATTACTTATTGTTATACCATATATGAACTAACAGCCGATACTCACACATATAAACTAATGTAAACTTAGTTTATAAAATATGTATTTATACAAAATACTTACAATTTTAAAAATACTTACATTTTTAAAAAAAAATACTTACATACGTAAATAACATATTTATAAAACAAAACTATATAACAACTTATAAAATAATCCATAAAATTTTTGTTATTATAATGCACTGCAAGTCTGTACTCCACCTATATGAACATACTTAAATTATATGCGTACTAACAAAATAGACACAGACTTCTTCAAATGAACACATGTACTGTCCTTTCCTCCATTTTTAAAAACTGTGACATATATAAACGGCAAAACAATATATTATAAATAAATAAATCACCTTTACTAACCATGCGTATAAACAGACCATACCACTTTTAAAATTTTATATGCGTAAATAAAGTCATATATATATAACTTAACTTATACATCTTAAAACCTATAAATTACGTGAACATCAACATGTATAAAATTTAATCAGAACGAAAATTTACTAAAAAAAAAAAATCTATATAAAATACCACTTTAAAATATAACAGCTGTGCGTATATGTATAATGTATACTTTAAAACTTACGTAGACGTACATCTCATAAAGCTCATATACATATACTTTTGTCTATAACTAACCTATATATATATATATATATATCTTTGAAGGAAAAACAATTTGATACTTTAAAATTATTTAAGTAAAATATGCAAACAATTTACTACACAAATATATGCAGACATTCTATACTCATATATATAAGACTAACGTGACCTAAACCCAAACTAATCATATGTTATCCTAACTAAGCACGCATACGTTCAAATAATTGCATTTAAAAAAATTGTGCATACAAATAAAGGTGGCTACTCACCAGTTGAAGTGGGAGATGCAGTGGTACCCGAGGCGGAGGTGAGAGTGCGGAGGTGATGAACGAGAGAGGATAGAGGGATGGAAGGCGGCTGCTGCCTGTTATTTTATGCGTTTCTTATGTGTGTGTGTTTTTTTTTTTGTAGGAGAAGAACAGATCTGAAAGGCTTCAGGTAAGGGAAAAATATGTTTATAGAATGAAGAAAGAAAGTAGGAATGTAGAGATGCTGTGATATATATATATATATATATATATATATATATATATATATATATATTTTTTTTTTTTGCAGAAGTCTTTAGAATCATGATGGAAGAAAGAAATTAAGGAGAGAAAAGTGCAGCTTATCAAATTATATAAGAAACATAGTGAAACGTACATAAATAAATGTCCTGTAGTGGTGTAAAGTAACTCACTAAAATTAAGGGAATAACAAAGGAAAGGACATTTTGAAAGCAAGAAAATGAACAGAGAAAGGAATAAATAAATTATATAGACACATACGTTTCTGACAAAGTTATAAATAGAAATAAAGAAGAGAGAGAGAAAAAGAAATGAAGAGTTATATTAAAACAGAGAAGGAAAGGTGCGTGAATCCATAGAGTTATATATATATAGGTCGAGTAATAAATGGATTTGTTTGCATGGGAGAGTTCTGGAAAGAAGATGGTGGAAATTTGAGAGCAAAATAAAAGGAGGCGGAAGGAAAAAATATATGAACAGATCTAGAAAGATGATGGTAGATTTTTACACATGCAAAAGAAACGGTTTCTCCCGAAATAAATGGTCACTCGTTTGAAACCAGATAAACAAATAAAGTAATCTATTGTTTCTTGCAAGTTATACGTTTTCTTAATTTTATTTATTTCCTAGGTCCCAATACGTAGGCAATTATACTATGGAGAGTAATTATTATCAAACGTTACAAAATTCAAAAGCAAAAGAAACGTTTCGATTTCTAAATGATAAAAGCAAAAGATTAGAACGTATGCCATAAATTAAGCAACAAACGTTGATTCTAAATTTACTAATAATTAGGAGTAGAAACGTTTGATGATGAAATCAGGAAACAAATACTAATAGCAAAACGGCGATGAGTTGAATGAACAGAGAATTCAAAAGTTCAATTGAGCTGTTTGAAATAAAGCACATAACGTTAGCATTGAATTGGGAGTTATAAAACAATGTATTATAAATAGGAAATTATAAAAGTAACGTATGCTATTGGAATAGAAGCCAAAAGAGAAATGAACTTAGAGCTACCGGAAACGTATCTCTTAAGTGAAATGAATGTAAGAGAAACGGTCAAATAATGTTTATAGCTGTAAATTTAAAGTAATAAATTTATATTGGGTAGCACGGTTTAAATCGAAACGAAATAAGGAGAAGCTAAGGAGGCACAATTTATGGTGTCATTAAAACGAACAAATTTATTGCTTCCGTTGTACACCGGGTTCCGAAATACAGAAATAAATATACTTTTGAGATCAGCACGACGAGGCGCTCACAATGGTATACAGTTATCAGTGGTATGATTGAGTTATAAAAATTCGAATTTTTCACTAGTAGAAAAAAAATGCGGTAGAATGCAGAAAATAAGAACGACGAAGCTATAGAAGTCCGGATTTTGAAAAACTAAAGATGACGCCTTTCTCAGATGAGGATTTAGAATTTTTCTATGTAAAATATTCTGCATTAGAAATTTTTTTTTATTATCAACAATTATTAGCTAGCTTGAATTTAATAGAATTACATAATAAATAAATTTTCATAAAATAAATTGAAATTTTGCCATCTGCTATGTTTAATTGGACGTAATCCATATATTAACTTTTTATTTGCAAATTAATTTATTTAAAAATTTCACCATAATCCAATTAAATACGTTAATAAAACGATAAAGTTTATTAAAATCTTACAGGTCGTTACACATTCTGACGCTAGTTTGGATGGATTTGGAGACTGTTCAAATTTTGGGTTTAAATTGGATTTAAATTTAATTTAAATTCAAAAGGTGAGTGTTTTAACCCACTCACAACTTCTAAAATTTCTTATGTTTGTTAAATTAATTTTTGATGTGATTAGAAATTTATTTACTGTTGTTTGGCATATTTCTGTCATCATTCCAGTTAAATTTAATTTATTGAATTAAATTGTTATTCAATTTATTATTGCAAATAAACTGACAGTTAAATTAATTTATTATTATATATAAATTGACAGTAATTACCTTTTATTTATTATTTGTTCTATATTAATGTTATTGTTTGAATTGGATGATGATTGTGATAATGTTTGATGATCGATATTGGATGAATGGTTGCGGTATTTTATATTGTTGTAGACTGCAAGTTGTTATGCATTTTATTTCATTCGGGATTACGGTTTGAAATGATATATAACCGTATTTTTATTTCAAATTGCGGATTGAAATGATAAATATCCGTATCACTTAACCATAGGATAGAAAATTATATATAGACACCATCGGTCTATATATATAAATATTTTGAAAATGATTTCTGTGGTTTTGGATAGAATTATACGGTTTAATAAATATGGATTTTTTTTGATATTACAAAAAAATTTATATAGTTAAATTCAGGTATTTAAGCTATGAATAAATTTGTTTCATAATAATAAGTTTAATAATGGAGTTTGATTTTATTAAAATAGAATATGGTTAAGTATTTAAATCATACTTTAATAAAGAGGTTATAATGATTTAAATAAATTAAGATTGGAAGGTAAACTGGAAATTTATTTGAAATTGAGCTTATTTAAGAATTTAACTCCATAAGTTGATGTAAAGTTTATTTAAACTTGAAATTTTAAAAGGTATGATTTTATAACTAGATTTTGGTTTAAGATGAATTAAACGAAGATTTCAAGTATAAATAAATTGAAGGAAATAGTTAGTTATTTGTAATTTGAGTTTATTTAAACGATAATGGATTTATTATGCAAATATTTGAAAACTAAATAATAGAACATTGAATCGTTGAATCGTAATCATCAACCTTAGTTTTGAAATTGTATAATACTCAAAGTTTGAAATATATTGAAATTGAAATGGTTTATTGATATTGAAAGTGAGTTGAAAGTTATGAATTGAGATTAAATTTAAGCGAAATATTACTACATAGTAAATAGTTTAACGGATCCTTAAGAGATGTGAATCCCGAATATCTCTTAAGTTACTGCACTCACGTTAGACACTGGATAGGAGATGTCAAATCCCGTAAACATCTCTGACGCCGTTCCACTCATATTATTTATTGTTGATTTAACTCACATAAGATCTTTTAGTTCTAACTCGAGTGTTTTGTCTTTTCAATTCGCTCGGGTCAGCCTGAGCATTTCAGGATTTAGAAGACCGTATTCTAGAGGACGAAGGCGAAGATTTATTATTATTAGTTATTATAGTATTCTACTACATTCTCACTGTTCCACTGCATTGTTATTGATATTCTCTACTAAGTGTAACTCTGATATGTATTGTATAAGAATAATCGAATATTTTATAAAACAGCTTCATGAACTGTATATTTGATTATTATATTTTATCGTTCCGCTGCAAGATTTTGTTTTGTTTTATTTCTTTCTCTGCTTTTTCTTATTTACCCCATAATAGTCCACCCTTCTATATGGTTTAAGTCTGACGTGTGTGGTTTATCGTTGATTTAAAGCGTACAAAAAGGCGGGACGTTACATCTGTTATCAGAGCTTTGGTTTAGTGAAAACCATAGCTTTGTGGGGTTTGACTCTTTATTAATAGGGTAGTAATACCCTATGATGAGTCGTTGAGTGTATATATGAGAGAGCGTATTTGTTAGTGTTATAAAAAGGTTTTGATATTGTGTTAATTTGTTCCGTTTTGTATTCATAAATTCTGGTTGATGCATGGGACGCTATGACATCAATAGGGATTTCTAAACACTTAGTAGGATAGACCAACACAATATTTGTTTTGAATATAGACGAATGAAATAATTTTTCCTATTATATTTTCTATATATAAAATAATTTTTTTATAAAGGTTATATTTGGTTGTAATATATTGGTTGTTAAGTAGTGTAATCTATAAATATTAGTAAAATAAGATTGAAAATAAAAATAAATGAAAGATTGGAAATTTAGAACTTAAGTTCCGAGGTTTTTGAAAATTTCTTTCAAATGATTTGGAATATGATAATAATATTATTAGAAGTATTTTCTGATATAATTATTTCAATATAAGTTGAAAGAAATTTTTTAAAAAAGAAATTTTGAAAAGAAATAAGTTCTGTTCTCCCCTCTCTGTCACTGGAAAATAATTTCGGTGATGAGAGCACGCATCATCGACATTCATTTTTGAGTTTCGAAGTGGGAAGGCCACTGTAATAGTTTTACTACGGATTTATTTTGATAACCAAATATAAATTTTAATTGCTTTAAATATAATTTGATATATAAGTTATAAGTATACATTTATCTATTATTTTAAAATGATTTGAAATTTAACCCAGTATTTAGTTCTTATGCTTCCACTAATTAATAGTTTCAATTATTGTAGTGAAATGGGTTGTAACTAATTAATAATTGGCACCTTTAATTTAAA
Source organism: Allium cepa (assembly GCA_030765085.1). Lineage (NCBI taxonomy): Eukaryota > Viridiplantae > Streptophyta > Magnoliopsida > Asparagales > Amaryllidaceae > Allium > Allium cepa. The sequence continues at coordinate 68,274,578 of CM060930.1, read as the reverse complement.
AAGAAACTAAATGCTAAGTATAAATGAAATTTCCAGGAAGTTGGAATTGTAACCTATGAAACAAATGATATTATTATTGAACATTTAATTAATTAAAAGAATTGAGAAAAACTTGTATAATTTTCAATTATAGTCTTAGAGCATATATATAACTTACCAACTATAAAAAGTTAAAATGTTATAAGAAAATGCGATGGAAAATTTTACAAGAAAACTTATATAATGAAAAGGTTCAATGAATCACCTTAATAAATAAGAATTTGATGTTGTAGTGTTATAAACTTAAGTATAAGTGAAATGCTACTAATTAAATATAATAGAAAGTAGGTATTGTAAGTAAGTAACTATAAACTTAAGTTAATGAATTTACATGCTAAGTAATTTGTTTTAATATGAATAAAATAAATAAATAGATGCAATGCAATAAATAGAATTTGGCATTATATAGATAGGTGAAAATGAATTGGAAATTAATAAATAGAAGTGGATAAAAATAAATAATGAATGAAAAGGAAATCAAACAATAAATCTTGTGAAATGAAATTTATAAAAATTAACTTGATCTATTTTTTGGAATTGTTGTTTATTTGTTTTATGTTTGTTTGGGCAAGGATACCTTAAATTGTTTGGATGTATGAATAATCTATCTAGTTCATCTAAGACTGTTGAGTAAATGGTACACTTAATAGGTTACTCTCCATTCTGTACAATTTAAAGTTTTTAAGCCCGAACAACTATTTGTTTTGTTTGATATGAATGAATGATTGATTTGTGTTGATTCCATGTGATGGTTGTATGCCCTGTTGCAAGTGATTGACGTTTGTATTGATTTGTTTGTTTATGGTTGAAACCACTTTAATATTTCATTTTATATAATTGTTAACCTTTTTGGATTGTATAAGTGAAATACAGGTTATGGACGCAATTGCTACTGCTTTTGGTTTCATAATTTAAGCGTTGTTTGCCCGACAAATAGATACGTTCTCGGATTATGGTTTTTTAGTGTTATTATATTGTTTTTCCCGTGTTGGGATATATATTATTTTCTAATATATGTTATATATTGTAATATTTGATATTATATTTTCTTCCGAGACTCCCCGTACAAAAGAGACTCTGCCAAAAAATTTCGAAAGTTTTGGACTTAGAAAATATTTGAAAATGTTTTCCAAACCTTATTAAATTGAGTATAAAAGATTTAATTGTTTATAAATCTATATATTTTATTTAAATTATCCTATTCTGTAAATTTATTGTTATGAATATAATGTTTTGAATAATATATATTGATTTATAAGTTCCTCCTTTCCTTTCTTTTCCTTTTCGGGGACGAAAAGTTTTGAGTGAGGGAGAGTGTAACGACCCGTAAATTTTCGATAATTAAAATTTGTTAATTTAATAAGTTTTTGGTAATTTAATCTAGAAAGAAATACAAAATTTATTTTGCATATATAGAAAATGTTAAAAAATGAAATTTCAATTAATTAAAACAGATTGTAAAGTTATAATTGATTGAGATTAGTAAATTGGAAAACGAATTCAAAGTTATATTTACTGATGAAGTAATACGTAATAAATTGAAAATTTATATAATCAAATGTTAAATAAGTAATTATAATGTCTGTTGTTGATAATTGTATTGACCCCAATTTTGAATTTAATTTAAATTGATAGTTAATCTAGATTTTGAACAAATTTTGAAATAAAATTTGATTTTTGACTTTGGAATCTGAATTTGAAATATTGAATTTGTATTGAATTGGGATTTATAATAAAACAAATAAATAAATAAGAGATAATGATGTTTAAAATGGAATAAATTTTATTAATACAAAATAAATAAAATAAATGCAAATAGTTAAAAATACAAACAAATACAAATACAAGTATATAGACAAATGTTTGATAAGGAACACATTGGAAACAAATCAAATTGGGTGAGTATAACACAAGACAGTAAATTATATTTAATTATAAAGACAAGTATGCAGGCAAGAAGACAATGAACATATAATTAACTCAAGCAAAGTACAAAGAAAAGGAAATAGTGCAAATACATTTATATCTATAAAACAAGACACATGCATTTAATGAAACATACCTCTAGCATTTAATGCCAGCACCTTCAACATGGTTTTGTACACAAGGAAGTAATGTCACCCTGTACACTCTTTTATATATCAACTTCCTCTCTATTCGTTCATTCCAAGCTGTGAGAATCTGAAGTAATGTTATCTCAAACTAAAAACAAACTTTAGTTTAAAAACATCAAAACATTTCAAGCCTGAGAACAAAAGCTTCAATCAATTCAACAAGCTTCCCTGTATCCTCTGCTCTTCATACAAGTGAGTAACTTCACTTTTTTTTAAACTTAAGTATTAAGATTGTTGCTTATTTTTATCTGGAATGAATATGAGTATTATTTCTCGTGAATATATGTTGGTATTTTAATGAATGCATGTCTGTACCATTTGATACCTGTTCTTGTTTATCTTTAGTCCCAGGTTTGCAAATGACTTTTGATCTCTTAATTTGATAACTATTGTAGCCTGCAAGATAAACAGAAGTTGTTTGTTTTAATATAAGCTAAGTTTTAAAAATTTATAGAAGTCAAAAACAACTTTTAATCTTCTTTGGAAATCGAGAAATCAAAGTTAACTCTAAATAAGCCAAATTTCGAACTTCATGATTTATGAATTCAGGTATATGAATGGAATTATCATACTTTAATATGATTTATAATGCAAAATTTATAATTTTTAGAGGTGGGGTTTAGGAGTAGTTCGAAAATGAATAAAAAGTATATTTCGATTAACTTCAGGCGATCTGAGGAGATATGAAGGTCGGGATTGTGCGTGAAGGGGAAGGAGACTATGATGACGTGGGGAAAAATGCTCGGAGTTGTCATCGATCATCGTGGAAGCGGCGGTGGTGAGGTTTAGTTTCTAAACCTAATTTTGTAGTGGCTGAGAAATTCGAATCGTTCGTCCCCGATAGACGATCGAGCGTTGCGTGGCTCTGGGTGGTGGTAGAAGGGATGCTGACGATTGTGTAGATGGAGTTTCACGTGTTACGGTGGTTGTGGTGGCGTGAATGTGGCGATGACAGGTTCGAAGGGGGTTGGCTGTGTTGCTTTCCAGGCTTGTTCCAGGTTTTTATTCAAAGTAGCTCGATTTCAATTTACCCCTGGAAGTGTTGGATTGATGCTCGGGATCGATGGTAGGGAAGATCGTCGAGGGGTGGGAGGTGTCAGCAATGGTCACGGTGGCTCCGATGACCAGTGCACGTGCACGCTCGTACTCACGTGTCTGGGTTAGAAGCAGTTTGTTGAGGAAGAAGGGATCGAGTGGTTTAAACATAATTACTAGTGTTTACAACTTGAGAAGAAGCATGGCTCAGGGTATTGGAATTTTATAACCAAGTTTCCAAAATAAATGTTAAGTTCCAAAGTAAAGTAATCAAGATCAAGATAAAAGTATTTATTGATTTCAATATAAATATGAAGTCATGGGGTTTGAAATTTAGTTTGTGTTGATTTGAAGAATTTGTCTCTGTTGTTTCAAAATCAAGGGGTGGAAATTGGTAATGATTAAGATGAGGGTAATTTAAACCATAATTAATAAGAAATCATAAGTGTTTTGAATAAGTTAATTACCTTCTTTCCATTTAAATGACAGTTAAAGAAGTTTACTTAAGAGTCAATTAATTTAAAAAGATAATTAATGGCTTGTGATGATAATTCTCATGATTATTTAAAAACTTAATTAGTAGTGTAATTAAGAAATTAATCTAGATAAAAGATTATCATTAATTAATTTAAAAGTAATTAAGAAATTTTATTAGTTAATAAAGGTAATTAACTAGGAATTATTAAGTAATTAAATTAATGTGATTAATTTTGATGATTTACTAGATTAATTAATTAAGATAATCAATTGTAAATTGTTAATTACTTAATGAAAGCAATTAAGGGGTTAATTACTAATTGTAATTAAATTTGAATATTTTGATTAAATTAATGATAAAGATAAAATGGTAATTCATGATTTGTTATTATGAGATAATTACTTCATGGTAAGTAATTAAAGGTTAAATTTCTTTAACTAATTAATTAGAGTTAATTAATTAGGAAATTGGTTTAAAGGATGATTTAATTAATGTGATAAATTAAGAATAATTTAATTAATTAAAGTGTTTGATAAATTAATTGATATTAAATGATTTGTAATTAGTTAATCAGAAGTTGATAATTAATTCATAAGTAATTAATTTAACTGGAAATTAATTGAATTAATCAGGATAAAATGATTAATTAATTCTGCTTATAAATGATTATTAAATGCTTGACCTTACTTATGGATGATCGTATTATATTTGATGCCTTGAATTGATTGTCCTGTCTGATCTGTGATATTTTATTCTGTGGTTTGTGCCGTGTATGATTTATTCATTTATTTACATCTGCATATTATCTGCGAATTGTGAATGGAAGATAAGCGTTATATCGCTTATCAACTATAATTCTACGTTTAAATCTGTGATGATTGGCGATGTTGCACTATTGTGTAAAACCCATGGACCACACCATACACACACAATTATGGATTTCACGAGGAAATCAGTTAAGTCGCAGATTTTTGAAATAGTTTTAAATTTGAATTTTTAAATTCAAATGTTTTGGAAATGGAATCGGAATAAATGTGAGAGTTTTGGAAATGGAATTTCAAGATAAAATGTATTTTTAAATTACTTGATTGAGGTTTGGAATTTAAATACTTTGATTTAAATTTGAATTCAATATTCAAATTGAATTCTGTAATTTGAAACTAAGGATTAACGATATTATACTAGTCATTATGAGTTAAACCATTTTTAAAGTATTATTTTTGGGAATTTGAATTAACCCAAAGATTGTAACTTACATAAATGAAATCGGGTTTTTTTTCGAAATAAGACTGTTGTTTCTAAATGATAAAAAGCTTTCATAGGAGAAACGAATTTCAAATTATATAAAAGAGATTTCAAGTTTAAACTGAAATAGTTTACCAAGTTATTGATGAATATTTGGGAACGGTTTGAAAGTATGAGTTAAATCTTTGATTTAAAGATTTAATGAGTTAATCCAATTGGGATGGAAATTGTTTTAAAGTCTATAAAATTGATCATTGTGAAATAAATCTTTTTTGTAATATAAAGATTTGAAATGGTAATTGGTTTAAACCATTTGAAGAAAAGTTTTGGGTTTTAAGTTATGTCTTAATTGAAATCCCAATATCCATATGTTTTTGAAATACTGCGCTCACTGTTCGGTTTAGCCGGGAGAGGACCTTTGTGTCATATATCTCATTCCGAATATGTGATATGTTGTTATGGATAGCATTTGAAGACCGGTGGTGAAGACCGGATATTTTCGAAAACGTAAGGACAACTCGTCAAATGTCTTTGCATCGAATGGTCCCCGGTATAGAGACTCCATATGTTATGGGGAGTCCGAACGTGATTAGTGAATATCCGGATTGCAAGGACTTCTTTGTAAGTGCCTTCGATTTTGTTCGAGCCCGGAACAGACTTGTATGGATTGTATGTCTGACATTACAATTGAGATATAAAGATGATTTCTTTCAAATATATTTCTGTTGGTGGCGGAGAATTTATTCTCTTAGCTTAACACCCTTCTCTGAGACGTACGAGCTCAGAGGTTATGTAGTTGAAGGTTATCAGCAATATATTCCCAATTTGGTAATGTGACATGCTGAGTGTTGCTGTGAAATGATCATTGTGTTGATCATTTGTGATAGGATCATTTGTTTGATCGTTTATCTTTGTGATCATTTCTATGATCATTTGTTGACCCAAATCACGGCTTTTGTATAAAGTGTGTCTTTGTGGACGTGACTTCGTCAGACCTCACACCCCGTAATGGTCGAAACAGGAAAGATGCAGCAAGGTTATTGGGGGTAACACCCCTTAGGGTATGTGCATTTCCTTCTGGAAAAGGGTGGTATCATGGTATGGAGCCCAGATACTTACTCATGTTGAAACACTTATTATTATGGTGTGATGTTGATTAGAGAGCTCTCGGATAAAGGTCCCAAAGGACCGGGGGATGGCATACTCGTGTCAGTAGTTACCCAGTTAGGGGTAACCCGGCCTTGTGTTGGCAGAGATCCGGTTTGGTTCTCGGGGACGTCCTTCCAGAGGCGTTCTCATGTGGCAATGGGAAGTTCCTTGGCCTGACCATTCGTTGGAAATCCAAAGAAACAATACGATCTTGTACGGTTTTAGTTGTATAACCTGCCATGGAATGTGGCGGTAACCTGCTATTGAACATGGTAGCTATAGTAGGCATAAATGCGGAATGCCTATGCTGGCTAAGATTTATATCTTTACTTTCGAAATGATTTTTCCTACACTATGCACTAGTAATAATATCAAATGTTTCTTTTTAATGCCTATCAAGCATCTTTGACTATCATAAGGAGAAATCTCCTCCGATTCTGCGTTTGCATTGTGTGTGTGTGCGGGAGGCCTTATGGTAGTCTCATTTTTAAAAAAGCATTGCGAATTGACTTTGAAAATCTTTTGTTGAATGTTTTAAAAGATAAACTGTTTTTGTTGCTCACACCAGTCCCACGACTGATCCAGAGTTTATTGTTTTCTTTCCTAAACTCTGGGTGCTCATTATATTTCTACACGAGCAGTCTAGAGTTTGGGTTTTTTTCCAGATAGTCAGGTTTAGTAGATTATCTAGAGTTAGTTCAGTCTTTGGACCACACCAGTCTTGCTTAGCTTGGTGCATGGTTATTGGGAGTTCGAGCTATTGCTGGATTGGTTCTTGGAGATGGAGTTGCAATTTTGGAGTTCTCTTTTGAAGACTATCTTAGAGTTAGTGGTTCCGCTGCTAGTGTTATCTATTTTTCTTTCCGCTGCTATTTTTATTGTATAATATCTCTGATGTTTATTGATATCTATTGGATCATCTGTTGTATCAGATATTGTATCAAAGCTGTAAATCAATGTATTATTCTTTTATTCCGCTGTGTTATTTACTTAATGTTGTTATAAGCTCCGGCGAATCGGATTTGAACGGTCGAATCTATGGCATTCGAATGCGATATAAAGTATGGATGTCGAATTTCGAGCGGGCAAAATTCGTCTCGTTACAATAATAAATGTTACTTTAATGATTATTAATATAATAACGGGAAGTGTGAATGAAAATTTAATAGAAACATAAATTTATTCATAAGGAAACAAGAGTATATATTGTACAAATTGATGAATTAGTATAAAATTAATGATAATTGGATAGGAATAGTGTTATGCAATCAATTTTGTTATTTAATATTTGAAGGAATAAAAATTTGTAATCCGTTAACAAATTTAAAACAAGAATGAATTGTAAGAATGTTAATGTAAGCTAATAAATAATTAATTCAATGCAAACCAAATTGATTGAAACAACTATTTGGGTTATAATTGATTTTAAATAGGAATATTTGGTAATAAATGAAATATAAGAGAAACAAATGTAAGTATTGGATTAATTAATGAAATAATAAAGTGTTAATGACAATTAATTAGAATTTGGGTTATACATGGAATTTTAACCTGTGTTGGCAAGTAATAAAATTATAAATGTAAGTAAAGGTAAATTGTAACGACCCGGAATTTTTAATAATTAAAATTTGAATATTTAATTAATTTTAAATATTTATAAGTGAATTTTTAAGTCAAATAAATTTTATTTTGAATTATTGGATTTAATTGGATTTTTAAATCGATAATTTAATACGTTAAATTATGGAAATAATTGAAAATATAGTTAAATATGATTGAAAATGATTTGTAAAATTTTATTTTATCATATTGGAGTTAGAACGATATTTTAGAACTTTTAAAATCGAATTAAAAGTTAATTTGTGAAAATTGAATATTTTAATATTTAAATCGACTAGTAAAAATAGTCAATTTTTGAACAGTCTCAGAATTGAACGAAACTAGTTCCATTGGATCCGTAATAGTTAGTTATTACCGGATTTCAAATTTCGTGTCAATCGGAGTTATCGTTTGATCGTGGCAACTCGAAACGCATCGATTTATTTTTAATTTAAAATTGACGAGTGAAAATAGCCATTTTTCAAAAAGTCTCGGATTTCGACGAAACCAGTTTCATCGGATCCGTAATGTGATATTATTGTAAGGTTTCAAATTTCAAGTCAATTGGATTTACCGTTTGTCCTGTACAAATTAAAACGCCTAGAAATCGACTTAAATCGGTTTAATTCAAATTGAGCGTTTACAGCCATAACTCGCACATACTTCCGAATTAGCTTCCGAAACCTGTTCCATTGTGTCCGGAACGCGGGGTAAACCCTAGAAACGCTGGTTACGGCGCGTAAATCGGAGTTCGGAATTTCCGGAATGAATAGTGTTTCGGTTTTCTCTATAAATAGCCCTTCATAAATAAATAAAAAAGAAAATAAAACACTAAACCCTAATTTTAACCTAGCCGCCTCCCCCTATTTCTAAGGCCAGAAATTGCTCTCACTTTTCCCTCAATCTCTCTCAATCCAGCAAGAATTAGCCAAAGTTGTTAACTACAACACTGAAGAGCATGAAGAGAGCTTTCAATCCATACGGATATGATCGGAAATGGAGCATCGGAGGGGGAGAAAAAGGAGGCCGTTTGCAGCAGCTCACGCACGGTTTCCTAGGCACTAGAGGTGGCCGAGCTCCACCATAGGGGGGCCGAGCATAGCTTTGGTCAAGGGCTTCGCGATGGCGGTGACGTGATCGAGTATAGTCGAGTGATGTGGATGCAAATGCTAACCCTAGTAATTGCTAATGGGTTCGGCCATAACGTTGATAACCTGTAGGTGAGCGCGTGATGTAGAAGATGGAGGGGGGCCGTTGGATGTGAAGATGCACGGCTGTGATGAAGTTAGGTTATATGTTTTATAAATTATGTTATAAATCTATGTATATAAACACGTGTAACTTCAAATATTCATAACTTTTTCATACGAGGTCGAAAACGCGCGAAACCAGTTGCGTTGGAATCGTATGGACGAGCACTACGCGATGGAGTTAGTTTGGAGTCGTTTGGAGTTAGTGAGAATTTTGGGTAAAATTAAACGTCCGTTTAATTTTATTCGAAATAAATCGCTAAAACGGAAATAAAATCAAGGTGAGAACTTCTCACTCAATCGAATTAGTTTCGATTTTATTTTAAATAGTTAGATTTAAAATATTTGAATGCATGTTTGAATGTTGATGAATATCTATTGATTGTTAAAATAGACATTATACGCCGTTAGTAAGCGGATGTTATTTATTAAAAACATATACCGCGAATATTTCATAAACAGTGAAATTGGTATTATATATAATATCAATATATATATATTGGCATATGTATATATTGGAGTTGTTGATTTCCCGCATTTTTTGTTTAGCGGATGAGACCCTATTGCGCCGTTATTAAGCGGATAATATTTAATAAGAACATATACCGCGATAATTTCGTACTGGAGCGAAATTGGTATTGTGCTAATGTTTTTGGATGCAGGAAAACAGGTTGGAGGGATCCAACTGGATTCCTCAACAGTATTTATTTAATTTCAGATATTTTGATATTTGATGGATTTTCATATTGATATATGATATCGTTGTTGTCGTGATTGACTATTTGGTGTGTAGCATCATTGGACCCAGATTTTGGGATTTTAAAATGATTTTAAAGTGATTTTAGAAAGTATACGTTTTATAAAATAATTTTTGGAATTGATCCATTTTATATAAATAAACGTTATAATTTTTAAAGTTATAAAAATTATGATTTTGAGAAATCTAGTTAAAAACTGATTTTTGAGAATATGATGCTGATGATTTCATAGAATAGTTAAATCGGAATTTTAGAATTTATTGTGAAAAGTTTAAATATAGGATTTATAAAATTTAATTATTTTATGAATCGAAATGGTGAAATAATAAAGGAGATTAAAGAAGTTTTAAAAGAGTAATATAAATTGAATTATATTAAGAGATTTATAAATGGATATTTATAAATTGAGATATTGAAATTATAAAACGAGTTTTTATAAGTGTTTGAATGAAGTGAAAATGAATTTCATAATTGAATGGAATTTATAGAATTTTATACGGTGAAGTTATAAATGGAATTTTTATAAGCAGTAGGCTTATAAAATTTATTAAGTTATTAAAATAATGATTTTGGATAAATGAATGAATCTTATAAGTTATAAGATTTATAATTTGGGAAGTTAAAAAGAACGATTTTGTAAAATGATCGTTTTATAAGCATTTAACTTATAATGTGAATTTTTAGTTTATAATTGAGTTATAAACTGGAATAGGTTAATAAAAGAATTTATAAAAAGGAAGTTTTTATAAATAAATAGAAATGGAATTTATAAACGTTGTTTTATAAATTCGAAATGACTTATTTTGATAAGTAAATTGTTGAAACTTATTAATGGAGTTATATTCACATTTTTGACTGTGAATAATCCTTTGAATTAAAATGAATAAAAGGATGAAATTGTTAATGAAGTTTATTCACGTTTTTGAATTGTGAATAATATGTTAAAGAAATTGTTTTGAATGTGATTTTTTGAAATAGAATTAAAACGATCTAACGATGTTTTAAAATGTGTTGAGATTCGAAACCATAGATTTCAACATTAATTGTTGAATAGACGTTTTCGAGAAATAGAAGGAGATGATGGACTATAACACTGTTGTTATAGTAAATGATTTCCGAAAGGAAATGGTTTGCATAGTATTGGGATTTATATATCTATTTAATTTCGAATCCCTATACTAGTGATTTTGGGACGTCGTAACAATGTTTTACGCAACATTCGTTTTGACCCAAATAAATATGTTTAAGTGAATGATTTCCTTAATAGAATGAAATATATACTTAATCTCGATTGAAGTATATTGAATATTTTCTAAGTGTTGAAAATAAATAAAATCTGTGAATTACTTATTAAATAAGTATGGAAATGTTTTCCGATATAAAGTGAATATTTGGAATTTATCTTTTTAAAGATAAATTGAAAATGAATATTAGAAATTTAATGGAAATCGTATATTCATAAATATTTTGGAACGTAAATTCAATATGGAATTTATAAATGAAATTTGGAAAATGAGTTTAAAAATAAATATTGATTTATTTTTAAAGAATGGAGAATGTATATCTTATAAAGATATTTTGTGAAATAAATAATTTAGAAAATTATTTGGAATCTGGTGATGTGTGCATATCCAGTGATAGTTCAATAACCGACTATCAATATTTCCCTTTGATTGGGTAATTGATGTGATTTGTTTGAATGTGAATGCTACACTTATTTTCTGAATAAGCGCTCACTATTCGGGTTAACCGGGAAAGGACCATGGGGTCGTATAACCCATTCCGAATATGTGATACGTCGTTGTGAATTGCATTGAAGATCGATGTTGAAGACCCGGTATTTGCGAGAGCGATAGGATGACCTGTCGATTTACTCTGCACGGAGTTGCTCCGGTATAGATTTCTCCATATGTGATGGTGAATCCGATCAGGATTGTGAATATCCGGATTGCAAGGACTTCTTTGTAAGTGCCTTCGGTTTTGTTCGAGCCCGGAACAGACTTGTATGGATTGTATGTGTGACGCCCCACCTCTATACCCACGCTAGCCAAGAACACTACGGTGTAGTGCTGTCAACTAGCACGGAGAATAAGGCTGTTGAGGAGCGGCCATCAATAGTTGGCCTTACACTAGTATTGGTTATCTCGATAGGAGTGATATATATATTCTTTCATTTTTCATCTCTGGTTTATTTTCTCCCATCGAAATACCCCAATTCCAGTATAAAACGAACTACGATGGTTCATAATAGTTTAGAACATTAAATATAAAATAATAACACAGATAAAACAGAAATTCTCGTATATACAATAACTGATGTCAGTTACAATACATTTGACACGGTACATATGATACAACTACAACAATCGACTCAGGAAGTTACATATACAAGTACATTAACGTATATAATATACATGAATACATATCTTCCTATACAATCATACAGACTACTACAAATAACGACGACTACTCCAAAAGATATGAAAGAACTTCATAGCTCTAGCAGCAACCCAAAGCAGAATATCTACAACCTGAAATACTCGGTCTGACCCGAGTATTAAATTCAAAAGAAAATAATACTCGGGTCAGTCTAATTCAAACTCAGTTATTAGTGCACAGAAGCAATAATAATCAAATAATGAATAGACGACAGTAATTAAACCAAATCAGAATGCAATTCAGAACATTGAATTGAAATAAACAAAACAGTTCAGACCATTGGAATATCAATTAAAACATTAAGATGAGTAGGGCTGCAGTACACGCACGCGTGTACTGCCTCGCCACTACAGCACATGAACTACGCAAAAGATTAATAAATCAAAACAAAATAGAATATCACAAAACCATACCGTGTGGCTGCAGTTCACGCTTGCGTGCACTGCCTTACCACTATAGTGATGACGTACCCAAAAACTCAATACCGTGTGGCTGCAGTGCACGCACGCGTACACTGCCTCGCCACAACGGCATAAACAGAAATAGCAACAAAGCACAAAGGCCAATGCATAAAAATTCACAGTCCAAACAAATGCCATAAGTAAGTGACAGTAGTGAAAAGGCTCCAACATAGTGAATATGCAGTATGTACACAAGAGAATGTACATAACAATCTGCACATGAACAAAATGAACCAGAGGTGTATGAGTCAATGCAATGCTACAGATTGTAAAATGGCCAAGTATCTGCATATTAAATACGCAATACAAAGTAAACAAGTGCAGCTACCACTAGAGCATACATGAAAACAAGCCAATAAAGTCAATGCTACAATAACACACAAGGGCTGTAATAAGGACAGACTCAAGTGAAACTCGAAGCAACTGACTCAAAGTGGTGAATGTAAAACAAACACGCAAGTATAACAAGACTACCATAACAAAGGTACCAGACCATACCATCCAGAGGCATGTTCAAAGTTTTAAATGCACCAGACATGTATACACTCAACCAAGACAACAATAATTAAATAAGACAAGCAACACCAGTGCAGACCCATCAAACATCAATGTCCACATGACACCACAAAACCAGACATGCACACTAGCTATGCAAACATGACTGCATGCAATATAAAAACATGGAACAAGACTCAAATAACAGAAGCAACCGGACAAGTATGGATGTAAGTAAAAGTTTCAGAACCCAGAACAGTGTAGATCACAAGTTCAGATGAGTTAACATGAACACTGGAGCATGCAGCCCAACAAAGTAATGTAATCAGACTTAGAGTGAAGCCAGAGAACGCATGTTACAATGCAACGGTAAACCACTTACATGATAAGTCAACAAGCAACCCGAATTGAGGATAGACAATGGACTTCAACGTACAACAGCTATGCAACACAAGCTCGAACACACATGAAAATATATTGAACTAGACTTGGAAATGAAATGACTCAAAGAAACTGTCATTCAACTCGAAGCACAATGCAGACCAGAATGGGTAATTAAGTACACAGCTTAACTCAAAGTATGAAAACAATGCAACACATACAAGTGGATTCAAACTCGTACCAGACTTCAAATGCTGACAACAACAACACAACAAGCTTCAGGAATACAAAACAATAATATGCACAAGGACAGCAATTTGATCATGAAATTAAGACCGCAAATGTAAACACCAACATAATGGTCGATATTCAGTGACAAATACATGAAACAGAGGCATGAACAATTTCAAGTGCATCGTGTATATACATAAACAACCAGAATTGATTCCAGAGCCATCACACACATATATGCATCCATATATGTATGTATATACGTGGAGTGACACAAATATACAGTAAAAATTGTGAAGCCATGAGTCAAGTTTTGAATAAAATCAGAAATCATAAGGACATGATGAACAAGTCAAAGCCAGCATAAATTGGAACAATGTCAAGAGGGTAACAAGTCGAAGTCAAATTCAAACGCAAGATGGAAACGAATGATGAACATGTCGTATGAGAAATAAACGGAGCAAAATTCAAATTCATGGAGTAACACATAACAAATGAACAAATCAAAAATCATCCCATCGTTCAAGCAAAAATCTAATGGCCGAGCAAATCACTTGAAGAATTCAAACAAAAAAAAAACAGCATTAAAACTCTACGAACCCGAGTCTGAACTAGATGGGAGTAAATAACTTTACTCACCTGAATCGAAGCAACGGCGCGCTAAATCAAGTGGCCGCAAACCCTAGCAGCCATAGCAAAGTCGAAGTGACGATCGATCGAAGAAGCCCCAAGTTTTGGAGACGAACTGAGAAGAGGGGCGAACGATTGAAGAAAAAAATAAAAAGGGGGCCGCCATTATTTTCGTTTATTCGCGTTTGTTTCGGTGTAGGGTTTTCGAATGAGGGAAAAATTTAAAAGGGGGCCGGGTTTAAGTCGAAGAAAAGGTAAAGGGAGATTGTGGGCTGGGCTGAAAATTTGAAATCAGTTGTTTGGGCTGAAATGGGAGAGGCAGTTTGGTTGGGCTGGTTTATATTTAATAAATAATTTAGTTAAGGGTTTAGCTTGTTTGTTTAATAGTAAGTGCAATTTATTCACACTTTCTGATAGCATTGTTCTTAATTCTATGCTATGGAAAACCAAGTAAACACTACAGAGATCGAACGTTTATCAACAAACTACTGAAAACCAAAGTTTGGACCGAAACAAAAACAAATGAACCACTATTAAAAAAAATCAAAGCCCCTCAAACTTTATAATCATTTGTAATTTAAATTTTTTTTTTTAAAAAAAACTTCAATTTGAAAATTGACGAAAATATCGGGTTGTTACAGACTACCCTCCTTAAAGAAATTGCGTCCTCGCAATCTTAAGGAACAAATGGACAAATGGTAACAACCATAAAGAACATCATCATACGATAAAGAAGTTAGAAATAGAAAGTTCACCATATAGAGCATGAAAGAGAAAGCCTGAACATGTTTGCTCGATGAATTCTTTGGATTCCTAAGAGAAATCCATAGAATTTGAGAACCATTGAGAATCTCAACAAGAGAAACATCTATATTTCGAAGGTGCTACACCCCCGAAGCAATGATGTGAATATAAGATTGCTCAAGAATAGAAATTGGAAATCCCTAAGGCATTTCCGTAATTGGAAGACGTGGAAAACATCATGAATAGCAGAAAATTGAGTCGGTACACCGGCGTAGTACAATATAAACGCCAAAGAAATCTTTTAATTTCATAAAAGAAATTCACAAATTATCAACAAAATCTAATTATCAATAGATAATTCAGAAATCTCAAATCACAAATATTCGATTATCAAAAACAATAATCAAATCAACAAGTATTCGATTATCAAAATCGAAAATCAATCTTAAATCACAAATATTTAATTATCACAAATGATAATTAAATCTCAAATCGCAAATGTTTAATTATCACAAATGATAATCAAACTACAAATATCTAATTATCACAAACGATAATTAGAAACAATAAATATCTGATTATCAAAAACGATAACTCAGAAATCATAAACATCCAATTATCAAAACGATAATCAAAAATCACAAATTTTCAATTAACGAATCCGAAATTAACCGAAATAGCAAACGCATATGACCCATAACCACGAGTTTTACTAAATCGTTTAATTCACTTCATCGTTTCCTTGAAAGTGCAAAATTGTGTATTTTAAATAAATAACATTTTACGTTCTCAAACGGACAAGTCCGGAATTAAGCGAATCAGTAAAAGAAAGGGGTCATAGTCCTCGATTTTTCTGAAACGTTTAATTCGCTTCCTCATTCTTTTGAAAGCGCAAATCGTAAAAAATTTGAAAACAATTTTGATTTATATTTTGAAATATTTTGAAGAATAACAAATTTCTAAAACACGTGATTAAAATAGCAATGTCAGTAGCAACTTCGACATACGTCAAAATTTCATCGAAATAATTGGCATCAAAATATAATACCAATGAATTTTCGTTCATCAAAAATGTCACAAGAATCTTCTCAAAGATAGAAAGGGATATCATACCCTAAACTTGTATTCATAACAAGTCAATAACACACGAATTCACCAATGCACTAGAATTGATAAAACTTATCAATAGAAATCACGAAAATTGGTGAAGTACAAATTCTAGAAATCATCACAAGAAATCCAGAAATCACAAGATGAAAGTATGAAAACTCGAACGGAGTATGAAAACTCGAACGGAGTATGAAAACTCAAACGGAGTATGACATAGAATAAAAGATATGGCATAACATAAAATATCCATAATGACATACTACTATAAGTATGTAAATAATGATCAACAGGAGATCAACCGATAAGAGGTATGGCATAAATATGAAACACCCATACTGACATACTACTATAAGTATGTAAATAATGATCAACAGGAGATCAACCGATTAGAGATAATCAATATCACAAGAATCTTCTCAAAGATCCAAAGAGGTATCATACCCCAAATTTGTACTCATGACAAATTAATAACTTATGAATTCACCAATGCACAAAAATAGGTGAAGCATAAAATTTCCAGAAATCAACATAAGTAATCTAGAAATCACAGAAAAAGGGAAAGAGGCCTATCACATGACGGTCCGAAGACCATGGGGAGCTACCCCACATGTGTGAATAGAATCACACAGATTGAGGTCAAGACTAACCAAAAAGCAGAAAGGTATGTGTGAATGGAACCACACAAGTGGTGTCTAGTCCGACCATCAGAACGATCATCATGATCAACGAGGGGTGTCAATTACACTAAGCTAGTGAATATAAAAGTTTAGCTTCATGTCCCATAACCACTAGCTTAACTTAAATATTTACGAACAAATTGTAGATCTTCACTAGAAAAATGTCACAAGTGGTTCAATCGAACAAGTCCAAAAATTAACCGACGAAGTAAACGCAAGTGTTTCATACCACTTGTTTTGCTAAGCCGTTTAATTAGATTTCTCATACGAGTGAAAATAAGGGTTTGTATATACTAATAGATCGGAAAACGGTTTTAGGAAAAGATTTTGATATTGAAAATAGAGTTGAAAACATTTTGATAAAAGAGTTTTGATATTTACTACTAGTATTGAAACATTTATATTTTTAAAGTGACAAATCACAAAAATGATTGCAGAAACAATCAATCACAAGAATTCACATACGAAGACGTGAATAGAATCCAAAGAAATCGATACCGAATTCATCGAAGGGTATGTTCACAAAAATTCCGAAGAAATGGTCATCAAAGTTGCTAATAAATGATAGCAACAAATCGAGAAATAATCAAAAATCGATTAAATTTGGAAACCAAATCAATTCACTAAAATTCACATTCGAAGATGTGAATAAAATCCAAATAATTCGATTCTAAATCGATCAAAGTAGGAATATCCAAAAATTCCAAAAATAGAAGTTTTCAAAGTCGACAAAGATGACAACAACTAATCGGACAAGAAGAATCGATTGACAAATGGAATAATGAAACAAAACGAGCATAAATGCATAAATGACTTCAACAAAAAATAAAAATCAAGTCAATGCCGAAGTCAACAATTAATGGCCATAATAGAGTATAAAACGATTCAACATCATCATCAAAGGACTCAACGGCAAACCAAGTCAGAGTCTTGGAAATCAAGAATTTAGAAATTTCTCAAAAACAAGTGACCGAAGTCGAATGGAAATCAATCCGAGGAAAACATAAAATATCAAGTTCGGAATCGCTGAGATTCGAACAAAATCAATCATCGGCTAAATCAAATCAAAGCCGAAAACACAAGAATCAAAAATCAAATGCATACGAATAAGCGTTAGGAATTCATACCTAACGATCAAAGATAATCATTTGCAAATATGAGAGATAAAACGTCGACGAATAGTTGTAACACATGTACTATCTAAGTTATGTTTTATATTTGTTCTAAACCCCAGGCTCTGATACCAAGCTGTGACGCCCCACCTCTATACCCACGCTAGCCAAGAACACTACGGTGTAGTGCTGTCAACTAGCACGGAGAATAAGGCTGTTGAGGAGCGGCCATCAATAGTTGGCCTTACACTAGTATTGGTTATCTCGATAGGAGTGATATATATATTCTTTCATTTTTCATCTCTGGTTTATTTTCTCCCATCGAAATACCCCAATTCCAGTATAAAACGAACTACGATGGTTCATAATAGTTTAGAACATTAAATATAAAATAATAACACAGATAAAACAGAAATTCTCGTATATACAATAACTGATGTCAGTTACAATACATTTGACACGGTACATATGATACAACTACAACAATCGACTCAGGAAGTTACATATACAAGTACATTAACGTATATAATATACATGAATACATATCTTCCTATACAATCATACAGACTACTACAAATAACGACGACTACTCCAAAAGATATGAAAGAACTTCATAGCTCTAGCAGCAACCCAAAGCAGAATATCTACAACCTGAAATACTCGGTCTGACCCGAGTATTAAATTCAAAAGAAAATAATACTCGGGTCAGTCTAATTCAAACTCAGTTATTAGTGCACAGAAGCAATAATAATCAAATAATGAATAGACGACAGTAATTAAACCAAATCAGAATGCAATTCAGAACATTGAATTGAAATAAACAAAACAGTTCAGACCATTGGAATATCAATTAAAACATTAAGATGAGTAGGGCTGCAGTACACGCACGCTTTTACTGCCTCGCCACTACAACACATGAACTACGCAAAAGATTAATAAATCAAAACAAAATAGAATATCACAAAACCATACCGTGTGGCTGCAGTTCACGCTTGCGTGCACTGCCTTGCCACTATAGTGATGACGTACCCAAAAACTCAATACCGTGTGGCTGCAGTGCACGCACGCGTACACTGCCTCGCCACAACGGCATAAACAGAAATAGCAACAAAGCACAAAGGCCAATGCATAAAAATTCACAGTCCAAACAAATGCCATAAGTAAGTGACAGTAGTGAAAAGGCTCCAACATAGTGAATATGCAGTATGTACACAAGAGAATGTACATAACAATCTGCACATGAACAAAATGAACCAGAGGTGTATGAGTCAATGCAATGCTACAGATTGTAAAATGGCCAAGTATCTGCATATTAAATACGCAATACAAAGTAAACAAGTGCAGCTACCACTAGAGCATACATGAAAACAAGCCAATAAAGTCAATGCTACAATAACACACAAGGGCTGTAATAAGGACAGACTCAAGTGGAACTCGAAGCAACTGACTCAAAGTGGTGAATGTAAAACAAACACGCAAGTATAACAAGACTACCATAACAAAGGTACCAGACCATACCATCCAGAGGCATGTTCAAAGTTTTAAATGCACCAGACATGTATACACTCAACCAAGACAACAATAATTAAATAAGACAAGCAACACCAGTGCAGACCCATCAAACATCAATGTCCACATGACACCACAAAACCAGACATGCACACTAGCTATGCAAACATGACTGCATGCAATATAAAAACATGGAACAAGACTCAAATAACAGAAGCAACCGGACAAGTATGGATGTAAGTAAAAGTTTCAGAACCCAGAACAGTGTAGATCACAAGTTCAGATGAGTTAACATGAACACTGGAGCATGCAGCCCAACAAAGTAATGTAATCAGACTTAGAGTGAAGCCAGAGAACGCATGTTACAATGCAACGGTAAACCACTTACATGATAAGTCAACAAGCAACCCGAATTGAGGATAGACAATGGACTTCAACGTACAACAGCTATGCAACACAAGCTCGAACACACATGAAAATATATTGAACTAGACTTGGAAATGAAATGACTCAAAGAAACTGTCATTCAACTCGAAGCACAATGCAGACCAGAATGGGTAATTAAGTACACAGCTTAACTCAAAGTATGAAAACAATGCAACACATACAAGTGGATTCAAACTCGTACCAGACTTCAAATGCTGACAACAACAACACAACAAGCTTCAGGAATACAAAACAATAATATGCACAAGGACAGCAATTTGATCATGAAATTAAGACCGCAAATGTAAACACCAACATAATGGTCGATATTCAGTGACAAATACATGAAACAGAGGCATGAACAATTCCAAGTGCATCGTGTATATACATAAACAACCAGAATTGATTCCAGAGCCATCACACACATATATGCATCCATATATGTATGTATATACGTGGAGTGACACAAATATACAGTAAAAATTGTGAAGCCATGAGTCAAGTTTTGAATAAAATCAGAAATCATAAGGACATGATGAACAAGTCAAAGCCAGCATAAATTGGAACAATGTCAAGAGGGTAACAAGTCGAAGTCAAATTCAAACGCAAGATGGAAACGAATGATGAACATGTCGTATGAGAAATAAACGAAGAAAAATTCAAATTCATGGAGTAACACATAACAAATGAACAAATCAAAAATCATCCCATCGTTCAAGCAAAAATCTAATGGCCGAGCAAATCACTTGAAGAATTCAAACAAAAAAAAAACAGCATTAAAACTCTACGAACCCGAGTCTGAACTAGATGTGAGTAAATAACTTTACTCACCTGAATCGAAGCAACGGCGAGCTAAATCAAGTGGCCGCAAACCCTAGCAGCCATAGCAAAGTCGAAGTGACGATCGATCGAAGAAGCCCCAAGTTTTGGAGACGAACTGAGAAGAGGGGCGAACGATTGAAGAAAAAAATAAAAAGGGGGCCGCCATTAATTTCGTTTATTCGCGTTTGTTTCGGTGTAGGGTTTTCGAATGAGGGAAAAATTTAAAAGGGGGCCGGGTTTAAGTCGAAGAAAAGGTAAAGGGAGATTGTGGGCTGGGCTGAAAATTTGAAATGAGTTGTTTGGGCTGAAATGGGAGAGGCAGTTTGGTTGGGCTGGTTTATATTTAATAAATAATTTAGTTAAGGGTTTAGCTTGTTTGTTTAATAGTAAGTGCAATTTATTCACACTTTCTGATAGCATTGTTCTTAATTCTACGCTATGGAAAACCAAGTAAACACTACAGAGATCGAACGTTTATCAACAAACTACTGAAAACCAAAGTTTGGACCGAAACCAAAACAAATGAACCACTATTAAAAAAAATCAAAGCCCCTCAAACTTT
This sequence comes from Allium cepa, assembly GCA_030765085.1. Classification (NCBI taxonomy): domain Eukaryota; kingdom Viridiplantae; phylum Streptophyta; class Magnoliopsida; order Asparagales; family Amaryllidaceae; genus Allium; species Allium cepa. Next base: position 68,253,312 of record CM060930.1, on the reverse strand, counting down.
ATAATCATTTGTAATTTAAATTTTTTTTTTTTTTAAAACTTCAATTTGAAAATTGACGAAAATATCGGGTTGTTACAGTATGTCTGACATTACAAGTTGAGATATAAAGCCGATTTCTTTCAAATATATTTCTGTTGGTGGCGAAGAATTTATTCTTTAGCTTAACACCCTTCTCTGAGACGTACGAGCTCAGAGGTTATATAGTTGAAGTTATCAGCGATATATTCCCAATTTGGTAATGTGACATGCTGAGTGATGCTGAAATGATCATTGTGTTGATTATTTGTGATAGGATCGTTCATTTGATCGTCTATCCTAGTGATCATTGTGTTGATCATTTGTTGACCCAAAGCATGGCTTTTGTATAAAGTATGTTTTTGTGGACGTGACTTCGTCGAACCTCACACCCCAGAAATGGTCAAAACAGGAAAGATGCGGCAAGGTTATGAGGGGTAGCACCCTTTAGGGTATGTACATTTCCTTCTGGATAGAGGTGGTATCATGGTATGGAGCCCAGATATTTAACCTATGTGGTTACTACGAATTTATTACTTTGTGGTTGTTGGTTTTCGGGATCCCGTGAGAAAGGTCGTTTACGATCGGGGAATGGCGTGCTCGTGTCAGTAGTTACCCAGTTAGGGGTAACCCGGCCTTGTGTTGGCAGAGTTCCGGTTTGGTTCTCGGGGATGTCTTTCCAGAGGCATTCTCATGTGGCAATGGGAAGTTCCTTGGCCTGACCATTTGTTGGAAATCCAATTCCCAATACGAAACTTGTACGGTTTTAGTTGTAGAACCTATCATTCACTTATGGTGTCGCAACACTGTTTGGATGGTAGCTATAGTAGGCATAGTTCGAAATGTCTATGTTGGCTAAGATTTATATTCTACTTTCGAAATGATTTTCTCTACACTATGCACTAGTAATAATATCAAATGTTATTTTAAATGCGTATCAAGCATCTTTGACTATCATAAGGAGAAATCTCCTCCGATTCTGCGTTTGCATTGTGTGTGTGTGCGGGAGGCCTTATGGTAGTCTCATTTTTAAAAGCATTGCGAATTGAATTTAAAAATATTCCTCTATTTTGATTTTAAAGATAAATAAACTATTTTGAGTTCTCACACCAGTCACATGACTGACTTGGAGTTTATTGTTTTCCTTCCTAAACTCTGGGTGCCCACCAATTTTCACACGGGCAGTCAATAGTGAGGTTTATCAGGATATTCTGGATATTCTGGAGTTGCTGGAGGCAAGATGGATGGCATGGCGTATTACTAGTTATATAGTATTTCTTTTTCCGCTGCACTGTTTGATGTTGTATATTGTTGTTGTACACTCTGATGATATGATGTAATGTAATGTATAAAAGGTAATAACTGATATGGTTCTTTGTTTAAAGATTATTCAATTATTATTATATGTTGTTCCGCTGCGAATTGTGAGATTCTGATGTGATTCTGTTGTTTTCTGTTCCATCCTATTTTAAAATTTTCTGTTGTTTTCTGTTCCGTCCTATTTTCTTCTGTTTTTCTATCTTTTCCTCTTTTCTCCTTTTCTTCTATTTTAAAATTTTCTATCTTCTGTCTTCTCTCCTCCCTAATTTCTATCTTTTCTACTTTTTCTTTTCTTAAATTTTTCTTAAAACCCCTCAGTGTTCGGTTTTCCGTCGTTCGATTTCTCGGCAGTCGATAAAGTGAGTGTCGATGTCGAATTTTCGGAAGACGAAGAATCGTGTCCTGGCAATGTGGTATCAAAGCTTATGGTTAAGCGACAACCATGGTTCTGTTGGGTATTATTCATTAGAGATAGAGTCAGCAGTACTCTAGAATGAATTTGAGTGTAATAATAGCTATGAGAGCGTATTTGTTAGTGAATATAAAATTGTTTTATATTGTGTTGACTTATCGGTTGATTGTTTAGAGATTCCAGTCGATGTAGTCTAGCTAACTATCGTAGATAGGAGTTTCTAAACTCTTAAACAAGATAAACCGACATAATATTGTTTTGAATTGGGTAAATGAAATAATTTTTGCATTGATTATATTTTATATATAAAAGAATAATTTTTCAAAATTATTAAAGTGTATATAAGTTGATTGTTTAGTTGTTTGAATAATCTAAACAAAAGAATAATTGTATAAGCAAATGAATTATAAGAATTGAATTATAATTAAAGTGAATTACAATTGTGAAATAAACTTATATATATAAGAAGTGAAACTATATGAATATATTTATGAATATGAATTGTAAATAAAAATGAATGTGAACTAAAGTTATGAAATGAAATTCAACTTTATAAATTGAATTGAATTAATGAATTGAATATTAATCAATTGAATGTGAATAATTGATATGAAATAATGAATGTAAGTGTTAATTCATTAAAATCTAATGTTATTAGAAAGTTGAAAGATTAAATGAAAATCAATTTAATTAAACCAATTGCAAGCAAAGGAATTTGGTTGTAATTATATATACATTGATTGTTATATAATTGTTAGTTGATTGTATATAATTCATTAAGTGTTAATGAAATTGATTTAATAAAATTGAAAGCTAAAGTAATTGAAATTCAATTGGAAGTTAAATGAATCTTAAATGGAATTGAATTTGTTTGGAAGTGAACCAACTTGAATGTGAATTAGTGAATATAAACTAATTGAAAATGAATGTTAATAAGAACATCCACTGTATATGAATCAAATGTGATTAAATTGAAAACCAATTCATTAATATTAATGAGAATATGAATGAATATTGATTTGGTTATGGATGTTAGTTGGATGATAGTTGGTTGATGGTTGATGTTGGCATTTGTTGTTTGTTTCATTTGCTATGTTGGCATATATAGTAAGTATGTTGCTATATGTTGTATATTGATACTATTGTCATATATGCATGATTCTCATGTTGTTTGTTGAGTAATTAGTAGGTGCAGATCGCGTTTGCTTCGCATTTGGAGCTCGCTTTTGCGCTATATTAGCCGTATATGCTAGCTAATAAAATATAAGGTACATATCTCGGATTAAATATCGTACTTTTACACTTTTTTCCCTTCGGGATGCCTCATTACTTGATGAGATGTATATTTGTGATATATATACTGTCATTTTTTTTCGGATCGAGCCGCGCAAAGGAGACTATGGCGAATTTTTCCGGAAATTTAAGGCGTTAGAAAAAATTTGAGAAATTTAGAAAAGTTTTGAAAACTTTAACTTTGATTTGGAGTTGAAAGTTAAACAATAGTAGTTGTTTTTGAAAAGATAACAAAGTATGATTTGAAACTTAGTAAAGTATTGTAAGAAGTTTGACTATGGATTTTGGAAAGTTAATAAATTCTGTAACTTTTCTTACTTAATAATTTCGAGGACGAAATTCTTTTAAGTGGGGAAGATCGTAACGACCCGGAATTTTTAATAATTAAAATTTGAATATTTAATTAATTTTAAATATTTATAAGTGAATTTTTAAGTCAAATAAATTTTATTTTGAATTATTGGATTTAATTGGATTTTTAAATCGATAATTTAATACGTTAAATTATGGAAATAATTGAAAATATAGTTAAATATGATTGAAAATGATTTGTAAAATTTTATTTTATCATATTGGAGTTAGAACGATATTTTAGAACTTTTAAAATCGAATTAAAAGTTAATTTGTGAAAATTGAATATTTTAATATTTAAATCGACTAGTAAAAATAGTCAATTTTTGAACAGTCTCAGAATTGAACGAAACTAGTTCCATTGGATCCGTAATAGTTAGTTATTACCGGATTTCAAATTTCGTGTCAATCGGAGTTATCGTTTGATCGTGGCAACTCGAAACGCATCGATTTATTTTTAATTTAAAATTGACGAGTGAAAATAGCCATTTTTCAAAAAGTCTCGGATTTCGACGAAACCAGTTTCATCGGATCCGTAATGTGATATTATTGTAAGGTTTCAAATTTCAAGTCAATTGGATTTACCGTTTGTCCTGTACAAATTAAAACGCCTAGAAATCGACTTAAATCGGTTTAATTCAAATTGAGCGTTTACAGCCATAACTCGCACATACTTCCGAATTAGCTTCCGAAACCTGTTCCATTGTGTCCGGAACGCGGGGTAAACCCTAGAAACGTTGGTTACGGCGCGTAAATCGGAGTTCGGAATTTCCGGAATGAATAGTGTTTCGGTTTTCTCTATAAATAGCCCTTCATAAATAAATAAAAAAGAAAATAAAACACTAAACCCTAATTTTAACCTAGCCGCCTCCCCCTATTTCTAAGGCCAGAAATTGCTCTCACTTTTCCCTCAATCTCTCTCAATCCAGCAAGAATTAGCCAAAGTTGTTAACTACAACATTGAAGAGCATGAAGAGAGCTTTCAATCCATACGGATATGATCGGAAATGGAGCATCGGAGGGGGAGAAAAAGGAGGCCGTTTGCAGCAGCTCACGCACGGTTTCCTAGGCACTAGAGGTGGCCGAGCTCCACCATAGGGGGGCCGAGCATAGCTTTGGTCAAGGGCTTCGCGATGGCGGTGACGTGATCGAGTATAGTCGAGTGATGTGGATGCAAATGCTAACCCTAGTAATTGCTAATGGGTTCGGCCATAACGTTGATAACCTGTAGGTGAGCGCGTGATGTAGAAGATGGAGGGGGGCCGTTGGATGTGAAGATGCACGGCTGTGATGAAGTTAGGTTATATGTTTTATAAATTATGTTATAAATCTATGTATATAAACACGTGTAACTTCAAATATTCATAACTTTTTCATATGAGGTCGAAAACGCGCGAAACCAGTTGCGTTGGAATCGTATGGACGAGCACTACGCGATGGAGTTGGTTTGGAGTCGTTTGGAGTTAGTGAGAATTTTGGGTAAAATTAAACGTCCGTTTAATTTTATTCGAAATAAATCGCTAAAACGGAAATAAAATCAAGGTGAGAACTTCTCACTCAATCGAATTAGTTTCGATTTTATTTTAAATAGTTAGATTTAAAATATTTGAATGCATGTTTGAATGTTGATGAATATCTATTGATTGTTAAAATAGACATTATACGCCGTTAGTAAGCGGATGTTATTTATTAAAAACATATACCGCGAATATTTCATAAACAGTGAAATTGGTATTATATATAATATCAATATATATATATATTGGCATATGTATATATTGGAGTTGTTGATTTCCCACATTTTTTGTTTAGCGGATGAGACCCTATTGCGCCGTTATTAAGCGGATAATATTTAATAAGAACATATACCGCGATAATTTCGTACTGGAGCGAAATTGGTATTGTGCTAATGTTTTTGGATGCAGGAAAACAGGTTGGAGGGATCCAACTGGATTCCTCAACAGTATTTATTTAATTTCAGATATTTTGATATTTGATGGATTTTCATATTGATATATGATATCGTTGTTGTCGTGATTGACTATTTGGTGTGTAGCATCATTGGACCCAGATTTTGGGATTTTAAAATGATTTTAAAGTGATTTTAGAAAGTATACGTTTTATAAAATAATTTTTGGAATTGATCCATTTTATATAAATAAACGTTATAATTTTTAAAGTTATAAAAATTATGATTTTGAGAAATCTAGTTAAAAACTGATTTTTGAGAATATGATGCTGATGATTTCATAGAATAGTTAAATCGGAATTTTAGAATTTATTGTGAAAAGTTTAAATATAGGATTTATAAAATTTAATTATTTTATGAATCGAAATGGTGAAATAATAAAGGAGATTAAAGAAGTTTTAAAAGAGTAATATAAATTGAATTATATTAAGAGATTTATAAATGGATATTTATAAATTGAGATATTGAAATTATAAAACGAGTTTTTATAAGTGTTTGAATGAAGTGAAAATGAATTTCATAATTGAATGGAATTTATAGAATTTTATACGGTGAAGTTATAAATGGAATTTTTATAAGCAGTAGGCTTATAAAATTTATTAAGTTATTAAAATAATGATTTTGGATAAATGAATGAATCTTATAAGTTATAAGATTTATAATTTGGGAAGTTAAAAAGAACGATTTTGTAAAATGATCGTTTTATAAGCATTTAACTTATAATGTGAATTTTTAGTTTATAATTGAGTTATAAACTGGAATAGGTTAATAAAAGAATTTATAAAAAGGAAGTTTTTATAAATAAATAGAAATGGAATTTATAAACGTTGTTTTATAAATTCGAAATGACTTATTTTGATAAGTAAATTGTTGAAACTTATTAATGGAGTTATATTCACATTTTTGACTGTGAATAATCCTTTGAATTAAAATGAATAAAAGGATGAAATTGTTAATGAAGTTTATTCACGTTTTTGAATTGTGAATAATATGTTAAAGAAATTGTTTTGAATGTGATTTTTTGAAATAGAATTAAAACGATCTAACGATGTTTTAAAATGTGTTGAGATTCGAAACCATAGATTTCAACATTAATTGTTGAAATAGACGTTTTCGAGAAATAGAAGGAGATGATGGACTATAACACTGTTGTTATAGTAAATGATTTCCGAAAGGAAATGGTTTGCATAGTATTGGGATTTATATATCTATTTAATTTCGAATCCCTATACTAGTGATTTTGGGACGTCGTAACAATGTTTTACGCAACATTCGTTTTGACCCAAATAAATATGTTTAAGTGAATGATTTCCTTAATAGAATGAAATATATACTTAATCTCGATTGAAGTATATTGAATATTTTCTAAGTGTTGAAAATAAATAAAATCTGTGAATTACTTATTAAATAAGTATGGAAATGTTTTCCGATATAAAGTGAATATTTGGAATTTATCTTTTTAAAGATAAATTGAAAATGAATATTAGAAATTTAATGGAAATCGTATATTCATAAATATTTTGGAACGTAAATTCAATATGGAATTTATAAATGAAATTTGGAAAATGAGTTTAAAAATAAATATTGATTTATTTTTAAAGAATGGAGAATGTATATCTTATAAAGATATTTTGTGAAATAAATAATTTAGAAAATTATTTGGAATCTGGTGATGTGTGCATATCCAGTGATAGTTCAATAACCGACTATCAATATTTCCCTTTGATTGGGTAATTGATGTGATTTGTTTGAATGTGAATGCTACACTTATTTTCTGAATAAGCGCTCACTATTCGGGTTAACCGGGAAAGGACCATGGGGTCGTATAACCCATTCCGAATATGTGATACGTCGTTGTGAATTGCATTGAAGATCGGTGTTGAAGACCCGGTATTTGCGAGAGCGATAGGATGACCTGTCGATTTACTCTGCACCGAGTTGCTCCGGTATAGAGTTCTCCATATGTGATGGTGAATCCGATCAGGATTGTGAATATCCGGATTGCAAGGACTTCTTTGTAAGTGCCTTCGGTTTTGTTCGAGCCCGGAACAGACTTGTATGGATTGTATGTCTGACATTACAAGTTGAGATATAAAGCCGATTTCTTTCAAATATATTTCTGTTGGTGGCGAAGAATTTATTCTTTAGCTTAACACCCTTCTCTGAGACGTACGAGCTCAGAGGTTATATAGTTGAAATTATCAGCGATATATTCCCAATTTGGTAATGTGACATGCTGAGTGATGCTGAAATGATCATTGTGTTGATTATTTGTGATAGGATCGTTCATTTGATCGTCTATCCTAGTGATCATTGTGTTGATCATTTGTTGACCCAAAGCATGGCTTTTGTATAAAGTATGTTTTTGTGGATGTGACTTCGTCGAACCTCACACCCCGGAAATGGTCAAAACAGGAAAGATGCGGCAAGGTTATGAGGGGTAGCACCCTTTAGGGTATGTACATTTCCTTCTGGATAGAGGTGGTATCATGGTATGGAGCCCAGATATTTAACCTATGTGGTTACTACGAATTTATTACTTTGTGGTTGTTGGTTTTCGGGATCCCGTGAGAAAGGTCGTTTACGATCGGGGAATGGCGTGCTCGAGTCAGTAGTTACCCAGTTAGGGGTAACCCGGCCTTGTGTTGGCAGAGTTCCGGTTTGGTTCTCGGGGATGTCTTTCCAGAGGCATTCTCATGTGGCAATGGGAAGTTCCTTGGCCTGACCATTTGTTGGAAATCCAATTCCCAATACGAAACTTGTACGGTTTTAGTTGTAGAACCTATCATTCACTTATGGTGTCGCAACACTGTTTGGATGGTAGCTATAGTAGGCATAGTTCGAAATGTCTATGTTGGCTAAGATTTATATTCTACTTTCGAAATGATTTTCTCTACACTATGCACTAGTAATAATATCAAATGTTATTTTAAATGCGTATCAAGCATCTTTGACTATCATAAGGAGAAATCTCCTCCGATTCTGCGTTTGCATTGTGTGTGTGTGCGGGAGGCCTTATGGTAGTCTCATTTTTAAAAGCATTGCGAATTGAATTTAAAAATATTCCTCTATTTTGATTTTAAAGATAAATAAACTGTTTTGAGTTCTCACACCAGTCACATGACTGACTTGGAGTTTATTGTTTTCCTTCCTAAACTCTGGGTGCCCACCAATTTTCACACGGGCAGTCAAGAGTGAGGTTTATCAGGATATTCTGGATATTCTGGAGTTGCTGGAGGCAAGATGGATGGCATGGCGTATTACTAGTTATATAGTATTTCTTTTTCCGCTGCACTGTTTGATGTTGTATATTGTTGTTGTACACTCTGATGATATGATGTAATGTAATGTATAAAAGGTAATAACTGATATGGTTCTTTGTTTAAAGATTATTCAATTATTATTATATGTTGTTCCGCTGCGAATTGTGAGATTCTGATGTGATTCTGTTGTTTTCTGTTCCGTCCTATTTTAAAATTTTCTGTTGTTTTCTGTTCCGTCCTATTTTCTTCTGTTTTTCTATCTTTTCCTCTTTTCTCCTTTTCTTCTATTTTAAAATTTTCTATCTTCTGTCTTCTCTCCTCCCTAATTTCTATCTTTTCTACTTTTTCTTTTCTTAAATTTTTCTTAAAACCCCTCAGTGTTCGGTTTTCCGTCGTTCGATTTCTCGGCAGTCGATAAAGTGAGTGTCGATGTCGAATTTTCGGAAGACGAAGAATCGTGTCCTGACATAAATAGGTGACAATTAATATATGTTTTTATTTAGTTAGTATGTTAAATAAAATTTGGAAATCAAATGGAAATTAAAGGAAATTAAGTAGTAGATTAATTGGAAATAAATTTTAGTAAATGTTACATTAATGTGAAATGTAATACAATCATTAGGAGTTGTTAAATTTGGTATATTAAGGTAATGAATGGAAAGAAAACATGGTAACTAAGTTTATGGAATAGCAATGAACTTAATAAAAGATTTGAATTGAAACAATTTAATCCATTGGAATCGAAATTATAATAAGTGTAATTATTGTAGCAATTGAAAGTAAAGGCGATGCAATTAGAAATAAAGATAATATGAGAAAATTAATGTAATAGTTTTGAATCCAATGTTTAGTCCATCTATTTGACAATAATGAACGGAAAAATAATTAATTTATTTAATTAAATGAAATTTTGGGAATTTTATTTATAATTTGTGAATTTAACGAAATTGAGGTTAATATTGGAATTTATATATTAGTCATCTCTAGATTGATATTTAAATTTTTTAAAACCATTGTAAATGATTGAGAAATCAAAAATGAAAAGGATTGTCAATTTTAGAACTTAAATTGGAAATTTGATTTAATTAATCAATTATTAATGTATTTAACTAATGTAAAAATAGCCATTTTGGCCACTGACTCGGATTTCGATGAAACTAGTTTCATCGGATCCATAACGGTGAACTATTGTAGGATTTCAAGTATCGTAGCGATCAGACTTGTCGTTTGATCGTACGGACTCGAAACGCCATGAAATTAATGAAATTGAAATCATTGAAATCAATTTGAAATAAATTGATTTTAGCATAACTTCTTCAGACGATGGAATTTTGACTTGAAACCTTTTCCATTGCATTTAAAATATTTTAAAACATCTATTTTGATATAAGGGTTGACCCAATTTCGTTCCGGAGTCAGAACAGGCTTTTCGGGCCATTCATCATTCAGCGCGTTTATAAATCGGGTCTATATATTCTATTTCAACCTTGCCTACATATACCCTATTGTAAACCCTAGCCTACATCTATTTCTCATTTGTCTGTGCGTACAATTCATCTTCACCTCCTCATTTCAATGGCAGACAATTCCAAATCCAACTGCAATTCAAAATTCAAAGTGAAATTTCAAACTCCTTAAAAAAATTCAGGAAAATTATATATCGAAGCTCTCGATGTACGCATCTCATATCTGTAGTTCATTTTTGGTTTTGAATCACCGTTTGTCCGAAAATCGCAGAACTATTTTTGGCCATTCATCGCGCATCGATGAACATCGACCGATCGACGAACCGTTTCTGGGTTTTGAAGAGGAGGTCGACGGATCACATCTAGGTGATTAGTTTGTCGATTCGACGGTTGGATTTCGTGAAAATTGGATTAGGGTTATGATTTTAGGCGGCGGCCGGTGGCGTTTGGGGTGGTCGGACCTTGGCAGCGAGTAGAGGGTGGCAAGGCGAGTTCCTGAATGGTGGCGCCTTGGCCTACGACGGCGCGACGAAGACGAGGGATGCGGTCAAAGCCCGATCAAAATGGTTCATGTTGGGTTCGTGCGTTTGCATAATGCCTGTAGATTGAGCGCGTGAAGAAGATGGATGGTGACGTGGCGTGAAAATGGGTTAGTGTTGCTTTGTACTCTTTTGTTTTTATTTAGTTTTCAACTCGTTTAATCGATATAACTTTTACATACGAACTCCAATTCACGCGAGGTTTTCTCTGCTAGGTTCGTATTGGGATTTCGGACATTTTGGTGCTGGTTTGGATGGAATTGGAGACTGTTCAAATTTTGGGTTTAAACTAGATTTAAATTCAATTTAAATTCAAAAGGTGAGTGTTTTAACCCACTGACAACTTCTAAAATTTCTTATGTTTGTTAAATTAATTTTTGATGTGAGTAGAAATTTATTTATTGTTGTTTGGTATATTTTTATCATCGTTCCTGTTAAATTTAATTTATTGAATTAAATTGTTATTCAATTTATTATTGCAAATAAACTGACAGTTAAATTAATTTATTATTGTATATAAACTGCCAGTAATTACCTGTTATTTATTATCTGTTCTACATTAATGTTATTGTTTGAATTGGATGTTGATTGTGATAATGTTTGATGATTGATATTGGTTGAATGGTTGCTATATTTTATATCATTATAGACTGCAAGTTGTTATGTATTTTATTTCATTTAGGATTGCGGTTTGAAATGATATATAGTCGTATTTTTATTTTAAATTATGGATTGAAATGATAAATATCCGTATCACTTGACCATAGGATAGAAAATTATATAAAGACACCGCGGTTATATATATATATATAAATATTTTTAAAATGATTTATGTGGTTTTGGATAGAATTATACGGTTTAATAAATACTGATTTTTTTCATATTATAAAAAAAAAATTGTATAGTTAATTCAGGTATTTAATCTATGAATAAATTTGTTTCATAATAATAAGCTTAATAATGGAGTTTGATTTTATTAAAATAGAATATAGTTGAGTATTTAAATCATACTTTAATAAAGAGGTTATAATGAGTTAAATAAATTAAGATTGGAAGGTAAACTGGAAATTTATTTGAAATTGAGCTTATTTAAGAATTTAACTCCATAAGTTGATGTAAAATTTATTTAAACTTGAAATTTAAAAGGTATGATTTTATAACAGGATTTTGGTTTAAGATGAATTAAACGAAGATTTAAAGTATAAATAAATTGAAAGAAATAGTTAGTTATTTGTAAATTGAGTTTATTTAAACGATAATGGATTTTTTATGCAAATATTTCAAAACTAAATAATAGAACATTGAATTGTTGAATCGTAATCACCAACCTTAGTTTTGAAATTGTTTAATACTCATAGTTTGAAATATATTGAAATTGAAATGGTTTATTGATATTGAAAGTGTGTTGAAAGTTATGAATTGAGATTAAATTTAATGAGAATAAAATTGTGAAGTCGAGGAAATTATTTTACTTTATAAACTAAGATTTAAATTCAAACTATCTTATTTTATATACCGTTTGAATATCCAAACCATTTAAGTCTTGGAAGTTACGGTTTAGAAGCTTTGAAATTCGAAGTATTATGTTTTGAAAAGTAATATTTCAAATGTTTGGTTTCGAAGTGTATAAATTTGAAAGTGCTATGATTTTGGAAAAAGAATATATTTGAAATAAAAATGATATCATATTGATTTGGGTTTTAAAACGGAAATGATATCGTATTTATATGGATTTGAATGGATGTTATATTTTGGTTTTGAAGTATAATTATTTTAAAACGGCCGTGGTGTTATAATAAAGGTTGGTTGTTGAAGAGACCAGGATCGGAAGTTGTCATACTCTCTACCAACTCTGAAAACCACTTTAACAATGGTGTATGCGGTGGAAATTCCAAAATGAAGTAGGATGGTTGCGACGTTCTATTAAGGTATATACGTGGACCTGACTCTCGTGAGTTAGCATAAGGTGGCTAAAACAGCAGCGATCTCGGGCCAAGGAGGTAGCCCCTCTTATCGGACACATCCCGTCGATATTATACTCTGACTTTTGGATTGATTCGGTGGCCACTTTTGATTTTTGATTTAGAGGTGTGGCTCGAGGTGGGCGGTAGCTGCGTGCTACACGTTACCACCAGCCCGTGTGCGTAATTGGTATATCTACCCTGGCATTGCCTTGTGTGTCGTGTCACCTATCCTATCGCGCGATGCATGAGTTTGGTTTTCTCCCGTAGCCCGTGTGGTATCCTCTAGTGGCTTTCCGATCAGGAGGGACTATGATATTGGATGGACTACTGGGACTATTACGTGTTAAGGGAATATTGGGTCACTCCTTAACGCTATTTAAAAGTAAGTTTATTTTACTATAGACATTATTATAATAGTGAAATATTACTACATAGTAAATAGTTTAACGGATCCTTAAGAGATATGAATCCCGAACATCTCTTAAGTTACTACACTTACGTTTGACACTGGATAGGAGATGTCAAACCCCGTAAACATCTCTTTCGTCGTTCCACTCATATTGTTTATTGGTGATTTAACTCACACAAGATCTTTTAGTTCTGACTCGATTGTTTTGTCTTTTCAATTCGCTCGGGCCAGCCTGAGCATTTCAGGATTTAGAAGACCATATTCTGGAGGATGAAGACGAAGATTTATTATTACTAGTTATTATAGTATTCCACTACATTCTCACTATTCTGGTGCATTGTTATTGATATTCTCTAGTAAGTGTAACTCTGATATGCATTGTACAAGAATAATCGAATATTTTGTAAAACAGCTTCATGAACTGTATATTTGATTATTATATTTTATCGTTCCACTGCAAGATTCTATTTTGTTTTATTTCTTTCTCTACTTTTTCTTATTTAGCCCATAACAATCCGCCCTTCTATATGGTTTAAGTCAGACGTGTGTGGTTTATCATCGATTTAAAGCGTACAAAAAGGCGGGACGTTACAAATCATCATAATGTTTTGCTCGGATTTTATGATTTGGGTGTCATCATGATATTCGACTATAGTCAATCAAGATGATCACGATGCTAAGATGTTAATGACCCCATGTCATCATGACGTATGGTACCAAATAATAGTAGTACTAGTCAAGATGAAAAGCATGTGCAATTTTCTATGAAGTTTTCTATGTTTGATTTCACCTTTGTGTGATGTGTTATTTGAATATGGCCTTGAGTATGATATAGGCTACATTTATATTGTGCTATAGGATGATTTTGATTATGATTGCCTTTAACCCTTATTGAGTTCTTATGATAGATTATGATGATTTGATGTTTCTTTTTGAAGTTATTATATGGTTCTCATCCCTTATCTACTTTACTTATAGATGTCCTTAAGAGAAACCATATGCATGTTACGTATTAAATTCTCTTCAAATAGATAGATGAATCACCGATGTCCTCTTTCTTATGAATGATATGATGAATAACATGTCTTTCTGTTGGAAACAACAGAGTGATTCTCACCATTCCGCTTATTACTGAGATCCTTACTACTGATAAGTTTAGCTTGCCTGACTCGTGTGCTTTTCACTCGGGTCAGACCGAGTTGCAGGTTAATTTGGATTGCTTCACTTCTTGGATCAGCTTGATATCTTTTGTTGGGCTTATCATTTTGGCCTGGATGTCATTTTGAGCCGTCTGTTTTTATGTTGTCTTATTGTATGTATTTTGTGGGATGGGTGTATATGTGATTTAGTAGTCCTTGCTACTTATGTATGATGTATTATTATGGAGATGTATGGTGATGTATGTATTTATATATATACCCTGATCTGGGTTTGCTGTTTTGTGGCTAATGTTTTCTATCTGCATGTATATTACATTATTTCTGAAATGGTCCGAATCCACCATGACATGCATTAGTTAGGGACTAAGCATGTCTACCACTTATGAGGTAAAGAAGAAAAAAATCTAGACATAATTGACATGCATAGCTCTTAACTAACATATTACTATGATGGTCGCGCTTAACCAGCCCTATTCTCTACATTAGTAGACAGGATTACTTAGTAATTCTCTTTACTAATGTAGGTCTCGGGGTGGGGCGTCACAATGAGGCAAGGGGTTAAACATAAAATTAAATATTTTAATAAGTGTAAGAAGAATACAACACTAATTAACAAATGTAAAATAATAACAAAATGAATTAACAGGTGTAGATTTAGTGTACTTTGTATTAACAAGTGGCATTCAATAATTTTCTTTTTAAAATTTAATTATAACATACATTAGGGAAAAAAACATGCCTCATTTTCTTTCACTTAAAAAGCCTGACCAGAAAAATAAAAATCATCTCAAACTCAAAATAAGTTTAAAGCCAAAAAGCATGAGATCAAATGGAATCAAAGCCAAAACCAGAGAAATCAAAATAGAATCAATATCAAGAAACCCGATCTGAAGCAAACAATGACTCTGTTCAAGATCAAAACTAAAGCAGTTGAAACAAAAAAAAATCGAAGCAATAAAATAGAAATCAAAACCTGGAAAATCAAAATAAACCTCAACCTGATCAAAGCAAACAGCTTCAAGTTCAGATTGAAGCATGCAAACATCAAGCAATCAAGTTTTAACCTAGGATGATCAACTCAAACGAATCAAGTAAAATCAGATCATCATCAAGTTTCCAAGTCTCTGTCTTCATTTAACTAATCAGTAAACTCCATTTTAAACCCAATCTTTATATTGATTTGTGTTCTGTGATGATGGATGAGATTTATGATGTTGTGAAATATGTTGTATGGATATAAATATGTTTACATATACATATATAAATATGACTGTGTATAGGCATATACCTCTTTTATACATTATAGGGTTTGAAACCTGTCAGAAAATTCAAATCATCGCATCTAATTGATTTTAGAATTCAATCTTTAAATGAAAAGTGAGTGTAATGATGTAATAAAAAATTTAAAAATGGTTACAAGTATATTTATTGAGTAAATATTTTAAAATTGGAAAATTACAGTAATGAACAATTTAAAAGAGGAAAATCAACTATCATAATTTCCATTTTAGTTTATACATTCTGATTTATGCTAGGAAACGATGATTTTTGATGCTAAAATTTTTATTTTTAAGTCTGTGATGGTTGAGATATTTCATGTTGAATGGATTTTGATTTTCGTTCAATTTCTGGCGATCGGTAAGATTACGTTCGTCGTGGTCAAGGGTGAAGGAAGATGACATGTCGGAGAGCAAGGGAAAAATGTTCGCCTAATTTTTAGTTGATCATTGGGATAAACGTGGCTGATCTAGGGTTTATGTAACAGTTTTGATCGTCGGAGTTTTCGAAGCATTCTCGCCATTGATGGCGAATCGGACGAGGCTGGACCTAGGGGGATAAAAGCTCGAGGGTGTGACGTTGTTCTGGACGGGATTGTAGAGGTTCTGGTGATCTAGATCGTCGAGGCGAAGAGGATTTCATCGGAGGTGTTGGTTCCAGCTTTGAATCGAGAAGCTTGATTTTAGTTCCCAGGCATATTCGATGATCTAGATGCTTGCCTGAGGTGAGGTGGTTAGCAGCGACATACCGGCGGTATCAGCGATGATCAGATCACCGGCGAACAATTGTGTACATGCACATGGTATCAGACATAGTTTGGTCGTGTTATTTTGAGGAGTAGAGAAGGAGGCTCGGGTTGAAGTACGAGAAAATGATGATACAACTCGAAGTTGCTTTCGGGGCAATTTGGGTTGAAACCAGGTTTGAGGCATAACAAGTTTTTAAATTTTAAAAACAGAACCTGTTTCAGGTTTTAACTACAACCAGTTTTGAAAATAATAATAAAAATATTGATTCATGGTTTAATATATAGAGTGAACAAATTTTCCAACTCAAAGTATTAATCAAGTTTTAAAAGTAAGTTTTTAAAGCCAGTTAAAGGAACATGTTTTAAAGTTTAAAACTTAATCAAGTTCAAACAATTTATTAACTACTTCATTTAAAATAATTAAGGTTTATTTAAATTGGAATTTAGAGAATAAAATTATTTTAGGTTTAAAGTATTTAAATACATATAACCTTTATTTAAAAATTTATTTTAAATAAACTTGGTAATGTAATTAAATGGTGGATTAAGGAAGATAAAAATGTTTTAAAAAGGGAAATTACTTAATGGAAATTTATAATTACTTAATAAAAGACTATTACTTAATATAATTAAGGGATAATTACTTTGTGTAATTAATTTAAGGCTAATTAATTATTATTAAATTAAAGAATAATTAATGTAATTTATTAAAGGATTTATTTATTAAGGGTATTTAATTACTTAAAGATAATTACTTAATGAAAGTAATTAGGGATAATTAATTGATGATTTAAAGTTGATTAATCAAGTGATTAATGAATAATTAAAGGATAATTACTTTTTGTAATAAATTAATTAAATTAATTAATTTGTGGATAATTAATTTACTTCCAAAGATTAATTAATTAGTAAAAATGGTTAAGGGTTGATTAATTAATTAAGGGTTAATTAATTAATTAATGTAATTAATTAAGGATTATTAATTAAAGGATAATTAAATAATTAATGGTTAATTATTTAATAATTAACGGTTGATTAATTAATAAGTATAGATTAGTTAATTTATAATAGGTTAATTAATTAATGATTTAAGGATAATTAATTAAAATAGTTGTAATTAATTAATATTAATTAACCGGGATTAGAAATTTATTCATAAGTAATTAATCTGATTTAAATTGATCAGATGATTGATTGATCTTACTTATGGATGTTTGGATTGCATTGAATGCTTTGAATTGTTTGATATCCTTGATATGTAATGTTCTGTGATATCATTGAGCTATGATGAATGTAATTTATTTATGTGTGATGAATTTATATTATTTATCTGTGAATCTGTTAATGAAACATAAGAGTTATAGGATTATACCGCTTATCGATATTGCTGTGCTTGAATCTGTAATGATTGATGATGTTGCACTATTGTGTAAAACCCCTGGACTACACTATACGCACAAAAATATGGATTACACGAGGAAATCGGTTAAGTCACAGATATTTTTAATTTAATATTACTTTATTCAAATATGGTTTTAAAAGTTGAATTCTGAGTTCAAAATGGTTTGGAAATGGAATTGAATTGAATATGAAAACCCTTTGAAAGGAAAATTTTGAAATTGAAAGTTAGTTTTGAATGTACTATATCTCGTTAAATATTACTTGAAATTATTTTGGAAATCATGGTTTGAAAGTTTTATACAATTTCTATATATGAATTTAAAACGATTTTAAATAAAATGTTTTAGGAATTTGAATTTAATTTAAATTAGAACTTGCCAATAATACGGCAGTTTGTTGATTCTCTGGTTTATACTTTTAAAAGCTATAACTTGTGCATATCTGATCAGATTTTCCGAAATGATAAATATTTATTTTCAAATGATAATAGCTTTCAAATAAAGAAAGGATTTCTAGTTTTTGTTGAAAAGGGTTTCAAATTTGAAATGGAATTGTTATGAATGCTATAAATTAGTCTTTGCTAAAGATTAGTGAAGTTTATTTCCAAAATAAGAGGATCTTAAAGGTGTATCTTTTGTATAAAAGATTTGAATTTTAAATAGTTTTGAAAGCTATGAATTAATCTTTGTAAAATATTGGTGAACTTTGTGAAGTGAATCTTTTGGTTTAAAAGATTTGAAAATGGTAATTTGTTTAAACCATTTGAAGAAAGGTTTTAGGCTTTAAGTTACGACTTAACTGAGATCCCCATATCCATATGTTTTTAAATACTGCGCTCATTATTCGGTTTAGTCGGAAGAGGACTTTGTGTTATAAAACCCATTCCGAATAATGATACGATGTTATGGATTGCATTTGAAGACCGATGGTGAAGACCGGGTATTTTTGAAAGTGAAAGGATTACCCGTCGAATGTCTCTACACCGAATGGCCCCGGTATAGAGGTTTGATCATCCTTTATAATGGGGAGTCTGGACATGATTAGGGATTATCCAGATTGCAAGTGCTTGTTTTGAAGTGCCTTCGGTTCTATTCGAACCCGGAATAGACTTGTATGGATGTATATCTGACGTTACACTTTAAGATGTAAAGCTGGTTTCCATCAAATACATTTCTGTTTGGTGGCTGAGAATGTAACGATCTCGGATTTTAACTAAATTTAAATTGATAATCAATTTAATTTTTGAATAAAAAGATTGTGAAATTAATTGGAAATAAATATGTATATAAAATAGATTGAAAAAAATTGAATTAAATTGGAATTTATAAATTATGTAAAGATATTGGAATTTAATAAAATGGATTTTTAAAGGTTGTGAAAATAATGAATGTATGCAAATGTAAAATCAGGCAATAAGTACTAAAGTTAAAAAAATACATATTCAAATTATATATATATAAGTTAAATATAAAGTAGACACATTAGTTAAAATTATAAAAATATATCAAAATAGAAATGTATCTATATTACAAAGCCATAATACATGGAGAAAAATTAAAGTAATAAAGACATGCAAGAAAATAAAACTAAGACAAAATAATTATGTACAAACGAATAAAATATAAATATGCTCAAACAAGAAACAAGTAAACATGTATGTGAAGCTTGTATAGGAAGACACTAAAATATATTCAAGCATGAAAAAAAATCTAAATATCTATAAACAAGACAAACAACAATTAATACAAATATCTTAGCACACAAAATAGTGTTATCAGCCTCCAAATATAAAAAATATCTTTGTGCAAATAAGATAAGTATGAAGACATAAAGGACTTAAGCATTTAATGTTAGTATAAACAAGGTCAACTCAAAATGCTTTCAGCCTCCAAATCTCTTATCAAAGACAATATTGTAGCAGCATTTGCACAACTCAGATAACACCTACCTCTTACAAATCTCTTCTATCTATTTATACATAACTCCTTATTTTAGTTCGTTCTCAAGACTTAGCAAACCAGAGAATAATAAGTTAGCATTTCCATTTTTTTACATAAACATCAAACAACAACAAAAGCAAGAAGATTTGGAGGAAGATCATAGAAAAATAATTTCCAGTTTTAAAAGTTCAAGTTGTTTCCAAATAGAGAGCTCTGTTCATTTTCTTAAAATCAAGGTGAGTAACATATGTTTTGAAAATTTAGAAGTTTGAATTTGTTGCACATATTTGTCTGTTTCTATATATATATAAGGATTCTCTGTATATATTGGAAAAATTGGAAGCACTTTGTATAGTTTATACATGTTTTCTGTTTTGGAATTTCAAGTTACCAGATTCCTGATTCAAAAATTATTTGCACTCGATCTACTTGTTGTTTGGACTCGGTATTAAAACAAAATTTGTTTGATATAGCATAAACTCAAGATTTAATTTTTATTCAAGTGAAAATAACTTGGAAATACTTTTGGAAATCAATATAACTGGGCAAAGCTTTAAAAAAGTTAAAATTTAAACTTTTAATTCTCGAATTCAGGTTTGTAAACTGAATCCTTATACTAAAATATGATTTTTAAAGCAAAAATTTTAGTTTTTTGATCAAAGGTTTGGGAGCAGTTCGGCCTTGTTTGAAATTTGGGTTTTGGATCAATTTCTATTGAACAGAGTGTAGTTGGTGGTCGAGGCTTTGCATGGAGGTGGAGGGGCCTACGACGATGGTGGGAAAAATGCTTGGAGATCCTCACGTGTCCGATGGTGATGGCGGCGAACGTTCATAATTTGTGAACCTAGTTTTGCAATGTGTTCGTATTTTGATTCGTTCGTTCTCTAGGATGGATCGAGCGCTAAGAAACTTTGGGTGATGGAAGAAGGGAGGTTGACGAGTAGTTGGCCGAAGTTGTATGAATTCCGGTGGTCGTGGTTGCAAGAACGAGGCGATGACAGGTTGGGCCAAGATGGGTTTTTTTGTTTCCAGGTTTCGAGTTTGCACTCGATTTTAATTTCGAGAAGATGATGGGGATTTTAATGGTCGGGGGTTGATGCATGGATGAACGTCGACTTGCTCGATGATGTGGGGTCGGCCGGAGGCGAGCGGCGGTGTCATGCACGTGCACGGAGCACTGGTGGTTGGTCATCTGGAATTGGTGTAGTTGGGTGGAAGCAGGTTGAACTCGAGATTTTCTCGAGTAACTCAAGTGATTTACTCGATGAATTTTGGTGTTGGTCTCGAAGTAGAATTTGCGTGGCTCGGGTAGTAGTTGTTTTGTACAGGTTTTACAAAACCTGTTCTGTTTTGTTTTGACATTTGAAAACTGAATTTTTATTTATAAACTAAGTGTTAAATCAAAGTTTAAAAAATGAATTCAAGCTTAGTTTTGAAACTAAGTTGGAATTAAATAAAGTTTAAAAATGCAAATTTTTTTAATAAAGGTGTTTCGCAATTTAGTGAAAAAAAGGAATTTGAATTTTAAAATGGGATTGGAAAATTGTAAAGGAAGATTTAAAACAAAGCTCAAATCAAAATTTTCAACCTGCACTTAAATCTGAATTTGAATTCCAGTTTTTTTAATTTAATTAAGTTATATAAATTTAGATGATTTAACAAGTTTTAATGTTAAGGTATATTTTGATATGTGAATTTTAAAAAGGAATTTGATTTCAACTCTTTAAATTTCTTTTATAATAAAATATTATTTTAACATGTAAATTTAAATTTTGTTTTAAAAATTAGTTTTAAACTTCATATAAGATAAATTGATATTCTCTTTAAACCTTGAAATGTAAAATGAATTTAAAAGTGAATTGAATATAAATGTTTCAACATATTATAAGTGATAATAAAATCATTAATAAGAATGAGATTTGTCTTAAGTTAATGAAGATATAATGATGATTTGTAATTCATAAATTATTAAGCTAATTAGAATGGATAATTAATGTTTTATATCAATTTAATTAGTAAATATAAGGTTTAAATTTATTGATTAAGGTTTAAGTTAATTAACGATTAGGAATTAAGTAATTTGTAATTAAGAACTAATTATGTTACAATTAACACTTAATTAATTAACTTATTAGGATTAATTAATGAGTTATTAATGGTTAATCAATTTTAATTAATGATGATTAATGTAAGTAATTTCTTTAGCTAAGTAATTAAAGAATTGTTATTAGTTAATGAAGGTCATTAACTAAGATTATTTAAATAATTAATTAATGTGCTTAATTTTAACAATTAATTAGATTAATTAATTAATGATAATCATTTATGAAATTGTGTAAGTGTAATTACTTTATTGTAAGTAATTAAAGGTTTAATTTTTTAATAATTTATTAAGGGGTTAATTAATTATGTAATTGGTTTAGAGGTTAATTTAATTAATATGATTAATCAAGGATAACTGATTAATTAAGAATAATTAATTAAAGTGTTTGATAAATTAATTTATATCAAATGATTTGTAGTTAATAAATCAGGATTGGATAATTAATTCATAAGTAATTAATATAATTGGAAATAAATTGAACTAATTAGGATTAAACAATTAATTAATCCTAATTATAACTGTTTATTGAATGCTTGGCCTTACTTATGAATGATTGTAGTGTATGAGATGCCTCGAATTGATTGTCCTATCTGATCTATGATATTTTGTTCTGTGGATTGAGCTGTGTATTTTATTCATTTATTTGTGATACATTTGTATATTATCTGTGAATCTGTGAATGAACGATAAGCGTTATAGTTTATACCGCTTATCAACTATATTTCTGTGTTTTGATCTGTGATGATGATGTTGTTGCACTATTGTTTTAAACCCTTGGACCACACCATACACACACAAATATGGATTTCACGAGGAAATCGATTAAGTCACAGATTTTTGAAATAATTTTTAATTAGACAATTTGAATTCAAATGGTTTTAAAATGGAATCGGGTCTAATGTGAAAAGCTTTTGAAATGGAATTTCAAGATAAATTTATTTTTGAATAACTCAATTAAGTTTTGAAATTTAAATAATTTGATTTAAATTTGAATTCAAAATTTGAAATTGAATTCTATGATTTGAAACTAGGGATGTTATACTAGTTATATATGGGTTAAACCATTTCAAATGTATTGATTTGGGAATTTGAATTTAATTCAAGGGCTTTAACTCGTGCAAATATAATTAGATTTTTCTGAAACGAAAACTATTTGTTTTCAAATAATAAAAGCTTTCACATAAGAAATGGACTTTCAATTTGTGTCAAAAGGATTTCAAATTTGAAATGAAAATGATTTCCAAGTTATGGAAACGGTTTGAAAGTTATAAGTTAAATCTTTGACTTAAAGATTTAATGAGTTAATCCAATTCGAATTGGAAATTGTTTTGAAATTCATGAATGGATCTTTGTGAAACTGGATGAATTTTATGGAATAAATCTTTTTGTTTAAAGATTTAAAATGGTAATTTGGTTAACCATTTGAAGGAAGGTTTTGGGTTTCTTTGAAGTTGTGACTTAACTGAAATCCCATATCCATATGTTTTTAAATATTGCGCTCATTATTCGGTTTAGCCGGGAGAGGACCTCTGTGTTATATAACCCATTCCGAATGATGATACGACATTATGGATAGCATTTGAAGACCGGCGTTGCAGACCAGGTATTTGTGAGAACGATCGGATAACCTATCGATTGTCTCTGCACCGGCTAATCCTCGGTATAGAGATTCCCTAAGTGATGGGAAGTCCGATCGGGATTGTGAATACCCGGATTGCAAGGGCTTCTTCGGAAGTGCCTCCGGTTTTGTTCAAACCCGGGACAGACTTGTATGGTTGTATGTCTGACACTACACTTTGAGATATAAAGCAGATTTCTTTCAAATACATATCTGTTTGTGGCGGAGAATTTATTCTCTTAGCTTAACACCCTTGTCTGAGACGTACGAGCTCAGAGTTTATGCACTTGAAGGTTATCAGTGATATACTCCCAACTTGGTAGTGTGACATGCTAAGTGCTGCTATGTATTGATGATCATTTGTTGATCATTTGTGATCAGAGCATGGCTTTTGTATAAAGCGTAGCTTTGTGGACGACACTGCATCAGGACCTCACACCTCGGAAATGGTCGAAAAAGGAAAGATGCGGCAAGGTTACGAGGGTCGCGCCCTTTAGGGTGTGTCATTCCCTTCTGGTAAAGGGTGGTATCATGGTATGGAGACCACGTATTTACCTATGTGGTGGCTTCAATCTCATTTACGGTGTGGTTGTTGCTTTGTGGTTTAGAGCGCCTCGGATAAAGGTCCCAAAGGACCGAGGGATGGCATGCTCGAGTAGTAGTTACCTAGTTACAGAGGTAACCCGGCCTTGTGTTGGTAGAGATCCGGTTAGGTTCTCGGGACATCCCGCCAGAGGCATACCTATTGACAGTGGGAAGTTCCTTAGCCCGGCCATTTGATGGAAATCCAAACAAAACAATACGCGCCCTGTACGGTTTTAGTTGTATAACCCGCCATGGAATGTGGCAGTAACCTGCTATTGAACATGGTAGCTATAGTAGGCATACAATAATGGTTGTATTGTAACAACCCGGCATTTTTAGCCATTCGCAGCCGCACATGTCGAACTTGAATTGCTCAAAATACCGCATTGTAAATAAATTTGGGGCAAATGAAATACAAATCACAGAATCACAGACATAGAACAAACAGAATACCTCACAGCGGAATATAAAATACATAGTAGTTCATGAAGCTACTACGGTAGAGTCTCAAACCAAAAACATAATACAATCTGAAAACAACATAATAGAAATCCCAAATACATAGAAGTTCACTAATACATGAGATAAACTAGAATAGCTGAAATAGAAAGTAGATATAAATGTAGATAAGTAGAAACTCCAGCAAAGACCAGCTCCAGAAAGAGAATCCAAAGCTGTGAATACTCAGGCTGACCCGAGCGTAAAGTAAAACTCAAAACACTCGAGTCAGTACAATATATACTTCTATAATGTAAATCAACTCAAGTGAACTGTAGTAGAAATGCACCATCACTTAAAGGATGCTTGGGATCGCCCATCCTTTAAAGATCAGTTAAACCGTAAATTAAATACATCCCGTGGTTAAAATTTCAAAATAGTATTTACACTTCGAAATCAAATATCATTTAAAAATTCAATATCATTCAAAATCCATTTCAAAATATCAAAATATCATATCTTCCAAACCACATTCATTTTTATTTAATTTAAATACCATTTCAAAACACATTTCAAAATAGTTTATATTTCGAAACAAATTGTACTTAATAATTAAATTATTAAATTTCTAAAATTTTAATCTTTCAAAGTTCATTCATTCACTTAAATTTATTAAAACAATAAAAATTCAACTTTCGCAGCATTTAGAAAATGCTACGGAAAGTCACACATAAAACAGTTCAATTTAACAAAAGAAAATATTTAAAATGCTGTAATAGGGTTCCATTAGTTTCAAATAAACTTAGTTAAATTCAACCATTATAACATTCACAAAAAATGCTATAATAGCCTTTAATTAAATTGAGCCATTTGGTTCATTATTATCAACTACAGCATTTACAAATACTGTATTATCCTTTACATTAGAATTAATAGCATTTTAGAAATGCAGTAAATTAACTTCAAATATTCAGTATAGTTTCACAAACAATTATATTTTTATTTAAACCATTTTTAACTTATAAAATCATACAATTTCACTTTTAAAACAATCATTCAAATACTCTTATATTCAAGATTTTGTAAAGTTAAATCTCTATTCAAAAATCAAAATTTAATAGCAATTCACTTATTAAATTCCAACATTAAATTTTAAATTCATTAAATTATATTTAACTTAACACTTAAGTTTAAATTTTCAAATATAACTTAATTTCATTTTTATTTACTTGACTTAAAATTCACTTTTAAGCCAAATTCGCAAATTTCCAATTTTAGTTATATTTCAAAATTTCAACTTAAATATTCAGTCATTTCACATTTTAACTTAATTCAAAAATCATTAATACATTATAAAATTATTTTGAATTCATTTAGTTCAAAATATCACAAATTTATCATATTTTCATATTTAATTTAAATTCCATTTATCACCAAATTATAATTTCCAAAAAAATTACATTTCAAATTTTATAACTTTACCATTAATTTATTTCACTTATAAATTTTCAGCGAGTCAATAATGCTTTAAAAAAATCATTTTTAATCAAATTTAAATTAAAATATTATAATATTTACATTCCTAAAATATTTTAAAATTTTAAGAAAAACATATTTTAACGACGGGTCTGTATTTCATTTTCTAGCCTAGGTAAAGTGATACGGGTAATATATCATTTCAACCCGTAATTTACAAAGAAAACCCGGGTTTGATCATTTCAGGCCCGCAATCCCCAAGTAAATGAAAATAATTGAAAATCATTCAGGCCTATCATTTCAGCCCATAACGATTTTCTCCTATTCTAAAGTCCGTTCGGGTATGTATCATTTCAACCCATAGTGATTCTAGTCTAAAAGGAACTTGCAGTGTGATAAACTGATAAAAATAATAGAACAGCATAATATAATAGTAACATATGATATAATAGGTGTCTAAGCATGGGTGAACATCATAAAATCATAACATAGCAACATGATAATGTATGTTACAGATTCAAAAGGGGTCAATTTACTAATTATAAAAGTACATATTGTCTGGTGAGAATAACTCACAGGTTTGAGCTAATGACCTACGATAAATTGCACAAACGGGATCTACACAAGCACAAAAGCACGACACAGATTCGAATGGAGGAGCCAAGTGTCTAATTCCTTGGATGTACATCAAACAAAAACAATATAACAACGATGAGTTTCAAATCAACTACGATCAAAACTACACTAGAATAGACTGCACAGAATCAAATAGAAATGCTTGCACTTGCTTTTAACCTTTACTAGGCTCAGCCATAAGGGGTAATACAACATAATTGCAGGTGTTTGGGTCTGGTTTGGGTGAGCATGGGTTCGGCCTACATGTTGGAATGATGGTGTAAAGGTGGGTGAAGGCAATAATACACATAAGCATGCATACATGAATTTGGTCAACGATTTGGGCTAGGCCAAAGCCCTAGGTGTCACGGCCAGAGGGGTGGGGTCCACTGTGGTGGTTTGGCCGTGGGTGCTGGAGGTGCTGGAGGTGTGGTAGGTGGCGGCTAGAGGGGTGGTGAGGTGATGGAATGAGAGTGGTGCTCGGTTAGGCTAGTATGGAGGGTGTTTTGAAACTTTTATGGATATACATCACCAAGGGGGTTCATGGTTTGGGTGGCTGGTGAGGAGGAGGTGCTGGTGGGGTGTCATCAGGTGCTGGAGGTGGCTAGGCAGCAAGGGAGGCATGGCCGATCCTAAAAGATGTGAAAGCATGTGCAAAATCAAGCTAGAAATAAACGATGTAAATAGAAAAAGAGATAAAAGAAATAAAGTTTTACCAAATTCTTCAAACAAGGGAGGGCCAAAATTTTTTCAAAGGAAGAAGGAAAGAAAGATATGTGAATTGAAAATGAGATAGTCGGCTGAAATGTGGGGAGTTATGGCAAGAGAAATGAAGAGTTGTGAGGAAAATGAAGAGGCGGAATTCAAAAAGGCAAAAGGCAATTCAAAAGTCAAAACCCTTTCATATTTCTTTATTTTAGTTATATAACTTTATATTTCTGGAAATAATAATAATCCCAGATAAAATTTCGTAAATTTATCAAAATATAAAAATTTATATATTATTCATTAATTATATAAAGTTAAATTAAGAAAAATAGCTAAAAATAGTGAACTAGACTAGAAAATTTGAAATTAAATAGAATAATTTTTAGAAAATTCATATGAGCTTGTAAAAAAAATTTAAACATAAATAATAACATAAAATAAAAATACATTCACAAAATAAATATATAAATTTTAATTTAATATAATTTAAATGACGAAAATGGCAGAAAAATAGAAAACAACCTTTAAAAATAGGAAATAAATACAGTAAATTTTGGAAAGTTTTTATTATCACTTTAAAAATATTAAAAGACAAAATATACATAAAACAACATATTAACACATAATAAAATAAAATATAACATAGAAAATATGATTTATATAGTTTAAAATAGACAAAATTTCAAAATAAAACAAATTATACTCAAAATTGAAATGTACATAACTTTCACAAATTAAATCCGTTTTCAACGAAACAAAAAGAAGTATTCAAGTTATTAAATCTATTTTCATTATAAAAGATAAAATTTAAGAATTTAGATATTTAAATTTGAAATTTAAAAGTCAAGGTTTGACCAGTTGAACAGAAATTCATCTTTCAGTAAAATATCCAATTTATACCGGTTTGAAATTATAATTCACATAATAATCAACACCTACATTTAAAAATGAAATGTTTGAAATAAAATAAGTTTAAAATAATTTCAAAATAAAACAAAGTCAAATATTAAAATATATGAAAAATCTAGGGTTGTTACATTTATGCTGGCTAAGATTTGTATTATACTTTCGAAATGTTTTCTGCACTATGCACTAATAATAATAATATTGAAAAGAATTTGCGTATCAAGCATATTTGACTATCAAAGGAGAAATCTCCTCCAATTCTGCGTTTGCATTGTGTGTGTGGCGGGAGGCCTTATGGTAGTTTCATTTTCCAAAAAGCATTGCGGTTTTCATTCTAAATTCTTTTGATGTTGTTTTTAAAGAATTGACTATTTTAGTTACTCACACTAGTCTCATGACTGACTCGGAGTTTATTGTTCCTTTCCTAAACTCTGGGTGCCCACTATTTTTCCACACGGCAATCTAGAGTTGGGCTTTTCAGATAGTCTGGTTTAGTAGATTATCCGGAGTTAGTACAGTCTTTGGATCACGACTGCACTTGCTTATCGTTGTGAAACGTGATGTTGGTTCGAGCTTGCTTTGGATTAGAGCATTGGATTTGGGGATGCATTCTATTGAAGATATTCTTTTCGCTCTGTCTTGTATCTCTGATAGTATTGATATCTATTGTATCATTCTGTTGTATCATATTATATCAGATGTTGTACTGTCATTGTATCAATGTTATATATATATATATTGATATTCTTTTTCTTCCGCTATGTTGTACTTAATGGTGTTATAAGCTCCGGTGAACCAAATTCGACGTTTGGATCTGCGGCATTTGAATATGAGTGTCGTATTCGGTGCCTATTTTCGAAGGTCGAGTTAGGATCATCACATTTGGTATCAGAGCTGACGGTTAAAACTTTAACTCGGGAGTATAACACATTAAGTAACTCATTAGAGATAGGGTGAAGTAAACCCTAGAATGATTATATCCCTAAGATATCCGTCTGAATGCCTCAGTAAATTCTCTTCCTATCCACTGATAGTAAGTATGAGTGCAAGAAGAGAACGAGATAGGGGACAGGAGAGTACCACTATAAATGGTCAATACCCTGCAACAGTGGGAACGATTTTCTTATCAATTTCCATTGATTCGTATTCCCAATTTCTTTGATTTGCTTCGTGGCAACTCCAGAAAGAAGTTTCGGTGTGATGGTGGCCCTACGAATCATTATAGAAAATCTTTACTTCGTATCTTCATCGGTTTCTTATCAGCTTTTCGATTTAAACTTTAATTGGAGATTTGGAATTGAAAATTTTAAATAAATTGGAAATTTTAAATTGAGTTAAATTGGTTAATAGAATATGAAGCTAGATTTGAATTGAATCGATTAATCGATTTTGTTTAAAATCAAATTTGTAAATTCTATTGTAAATTCTTGCGAATATCAAAGTCCGAAGAGGGACAAGTTGGTATATACTTTGGGGTGTTCCAACCTGAATTTGAAATCCATATCCAGTGTTTGAGAAATTGTAGAAGATTGAATCTATCTATCTCTTCTCTGGGGTTCGATATATATCCTACGAACGGTTAGTTATCCTTCGAACTAACCAGTGCCCTGTATATTCGTAGATTGATGACTCGGGTATCCTGTGTAGGATTGAATGAGTTATTCTCATATTGTCGATATTCTGATTTGGTGAGCTTAATATAGAATAGATATCCAGTTTGACCTGGAAAACTGTTTTTCTATCTTTGTGTATCTATCTTCGCTGTTTTTGTGCCTGCAAATTTCGGGGACGAAATTTCTTAAGGGGGAATCTGTAATGATCTCGGATTTTAACTAAATTTAAATTGATAATTAATTTAATTTTTGAATAAAAAAATTGTGAAATTAATTGGAAATAAATATGTATATAAAATAAATTGAAAAAAATTGAATTTAAATTGGGATTTATAAATTATGTAAAGTTATTTGAATTTAATAAAATGGATTTTTAAAGGTTGTGAAAATAATGAATGTATGCAAATGTAAAATCAGGCAATAAGTACTAAAGTTAAAAAAAACATATTTAAATTAGAAATGGAAATAGATATATACATATATATGCTAAATATAAAGTAAACACGTTAGTTAAAATTATAACAATATATTAAAGTAGAAATGTATCTATATTAAAAATCCATAATACAAGGAGAAAAATAAAGTAATAAAGACATGCAAGAAAATAAAAGTAAGACAAAATAATTATGTACAAACAAATAAAATATAAATATGCTCAAACAAGAAACAAGTAAACATGTATGTGAAGCTTGTATAGGAAGACACTAAAATATATTCAAGCGTGAAAAAATCTAAATATCTATAAACAAGACAAACAATAATTAATACAAATAACTTTGCACACAAAATAGTGTTATCAGCCTCCAAATATAAAAAAATATCTTTGTGCAAATATGATAAGTATGAAGACATAAAGGACTTAAGCATTTAATGCTAGTATAAACAAGGTCAACTCGAAATGTTTTCAGCCTCCAAATCTCTGATCAAAGACAATATTGTAGCAGCATTTGCACAACCCAGATAACATCTACCTCTTACAAATCTCTTCTTTCTATTTATACATAACTCCGTATTTTAGTTCATTCTCAAGACTTAGCAAACCAGTGTAATGACCCGACTTCCTACGCCTAGGAAGACGTATCGTTAATAAAGAAAGAAAAGGGTGAGAAAATAGAAAAGATAGAGAAAAAGAACAACAACATCAGAATCTCACAGCGGAACGAATAAATTATATTAATCACATAAGTATTTACATAATATATAACATCAATCAGAGTGATACATATAATACATCACAAACTAGTAGACACTTGTCTAGTTATATAACTCAATACATAATACGTCACAGAGATACCAACACAGCGGAACGCTATATCTACGAACGCTGAAGCCTCCTGCTCCATTGCTCCTCCAGAATTCGTCAAAAGCCAACCTGAATCCCTTGGCTACCCGTAAAAATTTGGGTACCCGAGAGTTTAGGAAAAACAGAAATAAACTCCGGGTTAGACATGGGTCTGGTATGAGTAACAGGTTAAAGTTGCTTAATTTTGAAAAATCCTTTGAAAACAAAAAGGTATCACATAAAACTTCCCACAAATAAACATGGAAAAGTTTTTACCTTACGCTAACCAAAACATTTGATAGGAAATCCGGTGATATTATAATAGGTCTAGGGTTTTCAAGTAAATAGAAAATAGCTGAAATTGTTACATGATTAAATTCCAGCTACTGGGCACAAAAGTGGGTAATACAAATCCCAGTCTCATCGAAATCCAAAACGTATCTTTTAAGGCCAAGTTGTCTATTTAATCTTAACAATCAATTTAATATTATCAATATACACACAGATAGATAATTCACATCTCATAATAGATAATCACATTATCATCATAAACAGATAATTAATATCATCATCCAAACATATAATTAAATATTATCATACTTAAACCATACATCCATATCACATAGATATTACTCATCTCATATCTAAGATCACAATCAAACAATGAAATATCAATACCGTCCATAAACAATGATTTATCAATCACAATCTATAATTAAATTAAAATGAATTAAATTAACTACTTCCATCTTTAATTAATTTAAAATAAATTAAATTAATTACCCATTCGATAAATCATGCTCTCACAACCATTAATTAATTATAAATCAAATTAATTAATCATTCTCTAATTTCAATAAGTAATTTAGTCTTTAATTAATTTCTCAAATGAATTATTCTAAATCATTCATAGCAGTTAACATTTAATTACTTCCCTATTAATTATTCATTAATTAAACAATTCTTAATTACATCATTAATTATATTAATTAATGATCTCCAATTTATATTAAATTACTTTATTTAATTTAATTATATTAAGTGGTTAATCTTTAATTAAACACAATTATTAATCACCCTTGATTAATAACAAAACAGTAATTAACTACCCTTAATTACTTATTAATCATCCCATGATTAATTATTTCCATAAATTAATCCTTTGATTAATTATAAAAGAAATTACCCAAATTACTTCACTTACAAATCATCTTGTATTAATTTCATCAAGTAAGTATCATCTAATTACTTTCCTAAGTAATTATACTCCATTAATTACACTAAGTAATTATACATACCAAATCATCAAATGATTTCTTAAATTAATTAAAATTAATTAACTTAATTTAGATCTTATCATTAATTACTTATATATTCTAATTAATCATCTTTGATTTAAATAACCTTTTGCTACATTCCAGTAGTTTTCCTTAATTTATTTACAGAGGTTATAAATCCATTAATTAATTACATTTATATCGATTTATTACCATTTAATTATCTTGTTGATTTATTATTCCCAAATAAATCGACTTCCTAATTACATTTTTCACTTGTTATTTTATTAATTTCGTTAAGAATACTAATCTTCAAATCGCATATATTAACCTTCTTGATTAATAACATACAGTAATTAACCGTCCTTAATTAATTACTCCTCAATAACAAGCTTAATTAATCCCTTGCTTAATTTCAAGTAATTATATTCCAATTACTTCCATTTCCCATCATCCAATAATTTCATCAATTACTTCACTAAGTAATTTACTTCCAAAATATCAGTTAATTAAACTAAATTAATTAACTCAAATTAAATCAATTTACACAACAATAAGTAATTAATTTCTTAATTACTTTCCAAATAATTTATTACATTTAAACTATTACAATGACAATTATTGAATTAATTAATCCAATTGATTTAAAAATCAATCACATTAATTAAGTATAAAATAATCTAGTTATTGATCTTCATTAACACTTATTTAATTATTTTCTTCTAAAATAATTAACTTATATTAATCATTATTAATTATAAGTTTGATTAACCATTAAAATTTATTAATTTGAATAAAAATCTAATCTATGGTTCTTAATTACATATTAATTACTTAATTCATAATTTAAACTTTAATTAATACATTTAAACTTATAATTACTAATTTAATAAATATCAATCATTAATTATTCATACTTACTATAAATTTTAAACCTACGCCGCCGCTTCCACGACCCACTGCGCCGCCGCCTACCATTTTTCCCTTATCCACGTAGCCTCCTCCACCCCCAGACAGAAGCTCGACCCTCCAGATCAACGTGATCGCCCACGGCGACTCGAAATGCCCAAAACAGAAAAACACAAGCCGCACTCATATCACACCATTAAAAATCCTCAAACCTACCTTAAAAATCATATTTTTGTATACGAATTCAATTTATATTCGTGAATTTGTAATTTAATAAACTTGAATTTTTACATGTTTGAAGATGGTTCTATAGTTTAAGCCTTTCCAATGACAACACAAATTTATTTACTTCAAACTAATTTTTTTAAAAAATATTTATAGTGTAACAAATATATTTTTATTCAAGGCTTAAGGCTTAACATGGATTGGAACAAGATCAGATGAATTTTTGATCCAAGTTTGTGCTTGAAAACTAAAACAGGGTTTCTCATATTTGACAGCAGTGCACAATGTATATATCTACATTCAGATGATTCACAGCAGCATATACTTGTTTGTTTACCTTACATATCATCACAGAAAACACATACAACCATTTTAACTTAAGTTATAATTGAATAATAATAAATAAGAAAAATGTTACTCACAGGTAAAAAGAACAGAGCCTTCAAAAGGACACAGGATTGAAAATTCTCAAGTAAACTCTTCATCTTGATCCTCTGTTGGATTGCATCTTGATTTATGTTCAAGTAGAACTTTGTTTCAGTTTGAAATAGGTTTTTACTTCAGATTCTAGTTTTGGTTTTACGAACTGAAATGAGAAATAGGGATATATATCAAAGAATGGTAGACAAGGTATATTATTACGTTTCATATAACTGTGACAATATTTGTACAATACAGCATAAAAATCTTGTTTGTACAAATTTAAAACAGAGATATTTGTTTAGGGTGGAGGCTGATATGAAGTGTACTGTGTGCTAGAAAGATTTACATTAATTACTTTTGTTTGTTTGTTTAAGAATACATAACACTGTCTTCCCTAGCAAGCCTTCATATATATATATATATGTATGTATATATATATATATATATGTATATATATGTATATGTGTATATATATATATATTTTTTATCTTTATTTTGTTTTCAGCCTGCACACATTTGATTTGTTTCTAGATGTCTTTAGCCAGTTTAACAACTTGAAGATTCTTTTGTTTCTAGTTTTATTTGATTGCCTAGTTATTTTGTTTGTTTCTACTTACTCATTCATGTGTTATGAATAATATGTTACTTGTCTTATATTTTGATTTCCTTTTTGAAATCTCAGCCTACACACATATCCATCCTTGTTTGTACAATCATATATTGGTCTTGATGCTTTAAACTTATATATATATATATATATATATATATATGCTGCAGTTCTTCTTATGATAGTTTACAAACTTGAAAATTATTTGTTTCTAGTTTAATTGTTGTCTTGTTATTATTTTGTGAAGTTCTATATTTAGCTTTATAATCTATAAATTTATCCTATATGTTTACTTCTTATTTTAACTTATTACATACAGTATTTTAACTTATAATCTATAGCTTTATGTATATTTTGTTTTATTTCTATGTTTAACTTATTACTTAAAATCTTGTATCCCTGTATGTACATTCTTATTTTATTTATATTATAAAACACATTATCAATTTGAAATGATAGATAAAATAAATTATCTTTTTATTATAAACTGCTTATTTTATTAATGTACCATTTGACAAAATTGCATTAAAACTCATATATAATTTTAAATCCATATTTTTATCAAGCTATACTAAAAGAAACGAAAACAAATCTTTTTGTTAATAAATTTAAATCTAAACTTAAGTTAAAATAAGTTTCAAACTATTTAAGCATTTATCCTATGTATTTAAAGTAACATATTTATTTATTTAATTAGCTTTGAAAGGTTTATATTAATTAAATCATAATTTCTAATTCACTAGAATGTATATTAGAATTTGAAACATAATTTATTAGTTACTTTAAAACAAAGCTCAACTATTTACAATGTATACAAATATATACATTTATAAATAGAAAACAATGGATTTATTTTAACAGATAAAATTTACCAATTAGATATTTATTAAAAGAAAAGTATCAATTCAGATCTTATTAACAAAGATATATTAAATCAATTTAATTTTTAATGCAGATTATTAAATTGATATTGCTCGGGAATTCCGGGTTGTCACATTCTTCCCCCCTTAAAAGAATTTCGTCCCCGAAATTTAAAAGCAAAGGTAATTTAATAACCTATATAAGATTTTAAATTAATTTTAAATCATAAGCATATATCAATCACATGCTAACAATCATCACAACCAATCTACTCAATCAACAAGGCTAACTATCCAGACAAAATTCTGGATAGAGCTCCCTAGAGTTTCCCAGTGTAATACCGGAATACTCAATCTATAGAATCCGAACAATCGATACCACTAATCTATAGAACTCCTACACATCTAGATTTACAAATCTACACAGATATCAAGCTATAGACGAGTCTGACTCAACAACCAAAACTTCCCGAACTGCTGGTTCTAAAACCAGAGATGGATCTTACACGTACTCTTTCAGAGATACGTGGAACACAACGAATCCCAGCTATCAAAACTAGAAATTCACTCCAGAAGATAAAACACCTAACCTTACCAAAACATAGAGAAAATCCAAAACACCTCAGAGCTAGCTTCCCAAACTTACCAAATTATATAGCTCCTTTGAATCAGAGAAATTCATTCAAAATCAAATCTCCGACTTCGAAATCCAAATTCCTCCGTCTCTTATTCACCAAATTCTTCTGATGATCCAGAGCTGCCTTCATCCCTACTGATCAGCTCAACCTTTGCTGATAACTCCTAAAACAATCTAAATCCAAAAACAATCCAATAGAATGATCTTCTCAAAATCAACCAAAACCAAGAACACAACCTTTATCATCAGTAGAAAACAACTTCTCTTTTCCAGAAAAGAAAAACAGATGCACTTCCAACTGCTTCCGCTGCACAACTCTGATTTGGAGTAGATGAAAACGCTGATGATGTACATAAGCATAAACTGGACAATACATTACAAAAATATGATTCACAGATCCACTCTAAAACTCAAAAGTTCCTCCAAAACCTGAGCCGCTTTACCAATTATTCTCTCTAGAAACCATTCTATTACTAAGCTGAACCATCGGCACTATTTCTGAAATCCAGTCGACACCAAACTCAAATCCGGATGTAAGGGCAACCCGATGACCTCTTCAAAGATATCCAGAAAAAAAAATTTGATAAACCAAGAGAATTCCCAATTATCGTAAGTCACTTTTGCTCTCTACCCAAGCTAATATCTAAAGAAAACTGTTCTCTCCTTAGCAATTTGAACAGCTTAAGCTTATCTAGCCAATTCATTGCAGAAATGGATCCACAAAACTGCCTATGAACTTCACCTCTAGAGAACTGCTGATAGATGACCTCCTCGTGCGTCGGCAGAACAATCTGAGCTGCAATACTACTACTGATGCCAAGAATTTCTTAATCCTAAACTCCTAGAAAACTCAGGCCTCAAAGCCAAACACAACATTCAGCTGAACTCAACCTCAAAACTAATGCAGACACACTTCCTTATCCAAAGATCCTTGAGAACTTCTTCAGAAACAATCCATCGCTACTGCATCTCAACACACAACTACTACTTCTTGAGTTACCAAGATAATATTTCTATCTTCTGCTCAACTGACAAAATCCAAATTCTACTCATACAAACTTGTACAACAAAAATGGACTCCAAATCTTAACTGGTTTCCTCCAGAGATTTGGTGAAATCCTTACATCACTAATTTACTCGAGACGGTATTAGGTCTACAGTCTCGTCAGATATACTTCTAACCATAGGTAGTCGTGTTACACACACCACTACCCAATCTACCCTTATATTTATATTGGAAAACCTGAACAGGTAATCCAACAAATAGATGAAATAAATAAATATATATATATATATATATCAAAATTACAAATACGCTCTCTGACGAAAGAAATCACTCAAGAGCCTAGGTATTCACTCAACCTAGCGCTCTGATACCACTGTAACGACCCGACTTCCTACGCCCAGGAAGACGTATCGTTAATAAAGAAAGAAAAGGGTGAGAAAATAGAAAAGATAGAGAAAAAGAACAACAACAGCAGAATCTCACAGCGGAATGAATAAATTATATTAATCACATAAGTATTTACATAATATATAACATCAATCAGAGTGATACATATAATACATCGCATACTAGACAGTTATAGACACCTGTCCAGTTATACAACTCAATACATAATACATCACAGAGATACCAACACAGCGGAACACTACATCTACGAACGCTGAAGCCTCCTGCTCCATTGCTCCTCCAGAATTCGTCAAAAGCCAACCTGAATCCCTTGGCTACCCGTAAAAATTTGGGTACCCAGGCGTTTAGGAAAAATAGAAATAAACTCCGGGTCAGACATGGGTCTGGTATGAGTAACAGGTTAAAGTTGCTTAATTTTGAAAAATCCTTTGAAAACAAAAAGGTATCACGTAAGACTTCCCACAAATAAACATGGAAAAGTTTTTACCTTATGCTAACCAAAACATTTGATAGTAAATCCAGTGATATTATAATAGGTCTAGGGTTTTCAGGTAAATAGAAAATAGCCGAAATTGTTACATGATTAAATTCCAGCTACTAGCCACAAAAGTGGGTAATACAATCAAAACCGTTGGCACTTATTGGATTGTGGATTCCATACAATGGCAGGGCTACTGGGGTACCGCCCGTCACAATACGTGGCCTAGATCAACGTACCGAGGATCACTCCCGACCCTTGCAACAGAAGGCCGAAACCATTCCTTACTGAACAGTCCCGAACAAGATAACCCCGCAGTTGGCTGCAGACCAACTGCCCACACAGCCGAATAAAAAGGGACATCTAGACAGGGAAAAATCTTGTCCTGCTTGGGCATGACCCACCTAACATTGCTGCACCTCCCCTGTTTTAGCCATTCCCGGTTGATGAGGCTTGAGGTTATGATTACCTTTATAGAATATATCTCTTAGAATGCTCATCGCCCACCTGACGATGGGTTGAAAGCATTCAATCCATACAAGTTCGTTTCGGGTTCGAACGAAACTGAAGGCATCATCTCGTTACACTCGTTTTGGAATCACCCTCAGAGTTAACGACGATAATCCTTGCATTCTGAATCTTCATCTTTACTTCAGATTCACGACCTAATTTGGATCGATGTGGTTTTCGGATGTCCAAATATGGAAAATCCGATCCCAGTCTCATCGAAATCCAAAACGTATCTTTTAAGGCCAAGTTGTCTATTTAATCTTAACAATCAATTTAATATTATCAATATACACACAGATAGATAATTCACATCTCATAATAGATAATCACATTATCATCATAAACAGATAATTAATATCATCATCCAAACAGATAATTAAATATTATCATACTTAAACCATACATCCATATCACATAGATATTACTCATCTCATATCTAAGATCACAATCAAACAATGAAATATCAATACCGTCCATAAACAATGATTTATCAATCACAATCTATAATTAAATTAAAATGAATTAAATTAACTACTTCCATCTTTAATTAATTTAAAATAAATTAAATTAATTACTCATTCCATAAATCCTGCTCTCACAACCATTAATTAATTATAAATCAAATTAATTAATCA
The DNA here is from genome assembly GCA_030765085.1 of Allium cepa. NCBI lineage: Eukaryota > Viridiplantae > Streptophyta > Magnoliopsida > Asparagales > Amaryllidaceae > Allium > Allium cepa. The sequence goes on along the minus strand of CM060930.1, from coordinate 68,214,464 downwards.
TTCTCTAATTTCAATAAGTAATTTAGTCTTTAATTAATTTCTCAAATGAATTATTCTAAATCATTCATAGCAGTTAACATTTAATTACTTCCCTATTAATTGTTCCTTAATTAAACAATTCTTAATTACATCATTAATTATATTAATTAATGATCTCCAATTTATATTAAATTACTTTATTTAATTTATTTATATTAAGTGGTTAATCTTTAATTAAACACAATTATTAATCACCCTTGATTAATAACAAAACAGTAATTAACTACCCTTAATTACTTATTAATCATCCCATGATTAATTATTTCCATAAATTAATCCTTTGATTAATTATAAAAGAAATTACCCAAATTACTTTACTTACAAATCATCTTGTATTAATTTCATCACGTAATTATCATCCAATTGAATTAATGAATGGAATTAAATTCTTACCTGAACGAATGGGAAATAACTTGAATAAGGATTGGAATTGAAGTAAATTTAGAATAACTTATAAAAGACTCAGACCGAGTATTATAGGATACAGGATGTGATGCTGTGGAGCTCAGGAGACTAGCAGGATGACGATATGTACATTCGTACTTGTTATATATATATATATATATATATATATATATATATATATATATATATATTCCGCTGTGTTGTGTAGCTGTGTATCCAGTTGTATGTTATTGATGTGAGCTGTGATTGATGTACTCTGATGATGTAATATATGTAACAGAAATATTTGATTTTGAGTAAAGATTATTTATTATCTATTATATTTTACTCCGTTGCGATGGTTAGATTCTGTTGTTGTTTTCTATTCTCTTCTTCTACCTCTTCTTCTTTAACCCAAATGGTTCGTATTTCTGTACAACTTGAGTTGATTTAGGTAGAATAGTGTTGATTCAAGGGGTACGGATTTGCGGGCTGTCACACTTGTACAACCCAAATGCCTCATCTTGTATTAATTTCATCAAGTTATTATCATCTAATTACTTTCCTAAGTAATTATACTCCATTAATTACACTAAGTAATTACACATACCAAATCATCAAATGATTTCTTAAATTAATTAAAATTAATTAACTTAATTCAAATCTTATCATCAATTACTTATATATTCTAATTAATCATCTTTGATTTAAATAACCTTTTGCTACATTCCAGTAGTTTTCCTTAATTTATTTACAGAGGTTAATCTTTGAGTAAATCCATTAATTAATTACATTTATATCGATTTATTACCATTTAATTATCTTGTTGATTTATTATTCCCAAATAAATCAACTTCCTAATTACATTTTTCACTTGTTATTTAATTAATTTCGTTAAGAATACTAATCTTCAAATCGCATGTATTAACCTTCTTGATTAATAACATACAGTAATTAACCGTCATTAATTAATTACTCCTCAATAACAAGCTTAATTAATCCCTTGCTTAATTTCAAGTAATTATATTCCAATTACTTCCATTTCCCATCATCCAATAATTTCATCAATTACTTCACTAAGTAATTTACTTCCAAAATATCAGTTAATTAAACTAAATTAATTAACTCAAATTAAACCAATTTACACAATCAATAAGTAATTAATTTCTTAATTACTTTCCAAATAAATAATTACATTTAAACTATTACAATGATTATTATTGAATTAATTAATCCAATTAATTTAAAAATCAATCACATTAATTAAGTATAAAATAATCTAGTTAATGATCTTCATTAACACTTATTTAATTATTTTCTTCTAAAATAATTAACTTATATTAATCATTATTAATTATAAGTTTGATTAACCATTAAAATTTATTAATTTAAATAAAAATCTAATCTATGGTTCTTAAATACATATTAATTACTTAATTCATTATTTGAACTTTGATTTAGAACTAGGTTTAACTTTGATTAAATTATAAAACAAAGATTTCAAAACTGTTAAAACTGTTACAGGATTTAAAACCCTGAACAACTACCACCCGAGCCCCCCTCTTATTTACTTCGAGTAAACATACGAAGTTCCCCCGAGAAAACAACAACATGCTTCGAGTTTTCCCCCATGCGCGCAAAAACGAATTCGAGAAAAAAACATAACCTGGAAACACACGACCCACTACCCCTCAAACTTGGCAACGTCACGTTCGCGATGCTCCGACGACCGGAGGCCACCAAGCTTCGGCCGCAACATCGTCCATCTCCCCTCTACCTCCCCTCAAAACGGCGTGTCACTCGAACGCTTGAACGGGCTATGGCGATCAAAACTCAAAGCACGGTAAAAAATTAGGTTTATATATTTTAAACCTACGTCGCCGCTTCCACGACCCACTACGCTGCCGCCTACCATTTTTCCCTGATCCACGGTAGCCTCCTCCACCCCCAGACAGAAGCTCGACCCTCCAGATCAACATGATCGCCTACGGCGACTCGAAATGCCCAAAACAGAAAAACACAAGCCGCACTCATATCGCACCATTAAAAATCCTCAAACCTACCTTAAAAATCATATTTTTGTATACGAATTCAATTTACGTTCATGAATTTGTAATTTAATAAACTCGAATTTTTACATGTTTGAAGATGGTTCTGTAGTTTAAGCCTTTCCAGTGACAACACAAATTTATTTACTTCAAACTAATTTTTAAACAAAAATTTATAGTGTAACAAATATATTTTTATTCAAGGCTTAAGGCTTAACATGGATTGGAACAAGATCAGATGAATTTTTGATCCAAGTTTGTGCTTGAAAACTAAAACAGGGTTTCTCATATTTGACAGCAGTGCACAATGTATATATCTACATTCGGATGATTCACAGCAGCATATACTTGTATCTTTACCTTACATATCATCACAGAAAACACATACAACCATTTTAACTTAAGTTATAATTGAATAATAATAAATAAGAAAAATGTTACTCACAGGTAAAAAGAATAGAGCCTTCAAAAGGACACAGGATTGAAAATTCTCAGGCTAAACTCTTCATCTTGATCCTCTGTTGGATTGCATCTTGATTTATGTTCAAGTAGAACTTTGTTTTAGTTTGAAATAGGTTTTTACTTCAGATTCTAGTTTTGGTTTTACGAACTGAAATGAGAAATAGGGATATATAGCAAAGAATGGTAGACAGGGTATATTATTATGTTTCATATAACTGTGACAATATTTGTACAATACAGCATAAAAATCTTGTTTGTACAAATTTAAAACAGAGATATTTGTTTAGGGTGGAGGCTGATATAAAGTGTACTGTGTGCTAGAAAGATTTACATTAATTACTTTTGTTTGTTTGTTTAAGAATACATAACACTGTCTTCCCTAGCAAGCCTTTATATATATATATTTTTTATCTTTATTTTGTTTTCAGCCTGTACACATTTGATTTGTTTCTAGATGTCTTTAGCCAGTTTACAAACTTGAAGATTCTTTTGTTTCTAGTTTTATTTGATTGCCTAGTTATTTTGTTTGTTTCTACTTACCCATTCATGTGTTATGAATAATATGTTACTTGTCTTATATTTTGATTTCCTTTTTGAAATCTCAGCCTGCACACATATCCGTCCTTGTTTGTACAATCACATATTGGTCTTGATGCTTTAAGCTTATATATATATGCTGCAGTTCTTCTTATGATAGTTTACAAACTTGAAAATTATTTGTTTCTAGTTTAATTGTTGTCTTGTTATTATTTTGTGAAGTTCTACATTTAGCTTTATAATCTATAAATTTATCCTATATGTTTACTTCTTATTTTAACCTATTACATACAGTATTTTAACTTATAATCTATAGCTTTATGTACATTTTGTTTTATTTCTATGTTTAACTTATTACTTAAAATTTTGTATCCCGTATGTACATTCTTATTTTATTTATATTATAAAACACATTATCAATTTGAAATGATAGATAAAATAAATTATCTTTTTATTATAAACTGCTTATTTTATTAATGTACCATTTGACAAAATTACATTAAAACTCATATATAATTTTAAATCCATATTTTTATCAAGCTATACTAAAAGAAAAGAAAACAAATCTTTTTATTAATAAATTTAAATCTAAACTTAAGTTAAAATAAGTTTCAAACTATTTAAGCATTTATCCTATGTATTTAAAATCACATATTTATTTATTTAATTAGCTTTGAAAGGTTTATATTAATTAAATCATAATTTCTAATTCACTAGAATGTATATTAGAATTTGAAACATAATTTATTAGTTACTTTAAAACAAAGCTCAACTATTTACAATGTATACAAATATATACATTTATAAATAGAAAACAATGGATTTATTTTAACAGATAAAATTTACCAATTAGATATTTATTAAAAGAAAAGTACCAATTCAGATCTTATTAACAAAGATATATTAAATCAATTTAATTTTTAATGCAGATTATTAAATTGATATTGCTCGGGAATTCCGGGTTGTCATAACCAGAGAATAATAAGTTAGCATTTCCATTTTTTTTACTTAAACATCATACAACGACAAAAGCAAGAAGATTTGGAGGAAGATCATAGCAAAATAATTTCCAGTTTTAAAATTTCAAGCTGTTTCCAAATCGAGAGCTCTGTTCTTTTTCCTAAAATCAAGGTGAGTGACATATGTTTTTAAAATTTAAAAGTTTGAATTTGCTGCACATATTTATCTGTTCCTATGTATATAAGGATTCTCGGTATATATTGGAAAAATTGGAAACACTTTGTATAGTTTATACATGTTTTCTGTTCTGGAATTTCAAGTTACCAGATTCCTGATTCAAAAATTATTTGCTCTCGATCTACTTGTTTTTTGGACTCGGTATTAAAACAAAATTTGTTTGATATAGCATAAACTCAAGATTTAAATTTTATTCAAGTGAAAATAACTTGGAAATACTTCTGGAAATCAATATGACTAGGCAAAGCTTTAAACAAGTTAAAACTTAAAACTTTTAATTCTCGAATTCAAGTTTGCAAACTAAATCATTATACTAAAATACGTTTTTAAAGCAAAAATTTTAATTTTTTGATCAAAGGTTTGGGAGCAGTTCGGCCTTTTTGAAATTTGGGTTTGGATCAATTTTTGTTGATCAGAGTGTAGTTGGTAGTCGAGGCTTTGCGTGGAGGTGGAGGGGCCTACGACGATGGTGGGAAAACTGCTCAGAGATGCTCACGTGTCCGGTGGTGACGGCGGCGAACGTTTATAATTTGTAAACCTAGTTTTGCAATGGGTTCGTATTTTTATTCGTTCGTTCTCTAGGACAAATCGAGCGCTAAGAAACTTTGGGTGATGGAAGAGGGGAGGTTGACGAGTAGTTGGCCGGAGTTGTATGAATTCCGGTGGTCGTGGTTGCGAGAACAAGGCGATGACAGGTTGGGCTATGATGGGTTTTGTTGTTTCCAGGTTTCGAGTTTGCACTCGATTTTAATTTCGAGAAGATGATGGGGATTTTGTTGGCCGAGGTTTGATGCATGGATGAACATTGACTTGCTCGATGATGTGGGGTCGGCCGGAGGCGAGCGGCGGTCCCGTGCACGTGCACGGAGTACTAGTGGTTGGTGATCTGGAATTGGTGTAGTTGGGTGGAAGCAGGGTGAACTCAAGATTTTCTCGAGTAACTCGAGTGATTTACTCGAAGAATTTTGGTGTTGGCGTCGAAGTAGAATTTGCGTGGCTCGGGTAGTAGTTGTTTTGTACAGGTTTTACAAAACCTGCTCTGTTTTGTTTTGACATTTTAAAACTGAATTTTTATTTATAAACTAAATGTTAAATAAAAGTTTAAATAATGAATTCGAGCTTAGTTTTGAAACTTAGTTGGAATTAAATAAAGTTTAAAAATGCAAATTGTTTTAATAACGGTGTTCTGCAATTTAGTGAACAAAAAGGAATTTGAATTTTAAAATCGGATTTGAAAATTGTAAAGGAAGATTTAAAACAAAGCTCAAATCAAATTTTTCAACCTGCACTTAAATCTGAATTTGAATTCCAGTTTTTTTAATTTAATTAAGTTTTATAAATTTAGATGATTTAATAAGTTTTAAAGTTAAGGTATATTTTGATATGTGAATTTTAAAAAGGAATTTGATTTCAACTCCTTAAATGTCTTTTATAATAAAATATTATTTTAACATGTAAATTTGAAGTTTTGTTTTAAAAATTAGTTTTAAACTTCATATAAGATAAATTGGTATTCTCTTTAAACCTTGAAATGTAAAATGAATTTAAAAGTGAATTGAATATAAATGTTTCAACATATTATAAGTGATAATAAAATCATTAATAAGAATGAGATTTGTCTTAAGTTAATGAAGATATAATGATGATTTGTAATTCATAAATTATTAAGTTAATTAGAATGGATAATTAATGTTTTGTATCAATTTAATTAGTAAATATAAGGTTTAAATTTATTGATTAAGGTTTAAGTTAATTAATGATTAGGAATTAAATAATTTGTAATTAAGAACTAATTATGTTACAATTAACACTTAATTAATTAACTTATTAGGATTAATTAATGAGTTATTAATGGTTAATCAATTTTAATTAATGATGATTAATGTAAGTAATTTCTTTAGCAAAGTAATTAATGAATTGTTATTAGTTAATGAAGGTCATTAACTAAGATTATTTAAATAATTAATTAATGTAATTAATTTTAACAATTAATTGATTAATTAATTAATGATAATCATTTATGAAATTATGTAAGTGTAATTACTTTATGGTAAGTAATTAAAGGTTTAATTTTTTAATAATTAATTAAGGGGTTAATGAATTATGTAATTGGTTTAGAGGTTAATTTAATTAATATGATTAATTAAGAATAACTGATTAATTAAGAATAATTAATTAAAGTGTTTGATAAATTAATTTATATCAAATGATTTGTAATTAATAAATCAGGATTGGATAATTAATTCATAAGTAATTCATTTAATTGGAAATAAATTGAATGAATTAGGATTAAACAATTAATTAGTCCTACTTATAACTGTTTATTGAATGCTTGACCTTACTTATGAATGATTGTATGGTATGAGATGACTTGAACTGATTGTCTATCTGATCTATGATATTTTGTTCTGTGGATTGAGCTGTGTATTTTACTCATTTATTTGTGATACATTTATATGTTATCTGTGAATCCGTGAATGAACGATAAGCGTTATAGCTTATACCGCTTATCAACTATATTTCTATGTTTTGATCTGTGATGATGATGTTGTTGCACTATTGTTTTAAACCGCTGGACCACACCATACACACAAAAATATGGATTTCATGAGCAAATCGATTAAGTCACGGATTTTTGAAATAATTTTTAGTTAGATAATTTGAATTCAAATGGTTTTGAAATGGAATCAGGTCAAATGTGAAAAGCTTTTGAAATGGAATTTCAAGATAAAATCATTTTTGAATAACTCAATTAAGTTTTCAAATTTAAATTATTTGATTTAAATTTGAATTCAAAATTCAAAATTGATTTCTATGATTTGAAAATAGGGATTAAAGATGTTATACTAGTTATATATGGGTTAAACCATTTCAAATGTATTGATTTGGGAATTTGAATTTAGTTCAAGGGCTTTAACTCGTGCAAATATAATTGGTTTTTCTGAAACGAAAAGTATTTGTTTTCAAATAATAAAAGCTTTCACATAAGAAATGGACTTCCAATTTGAGTTAAAAGGATTTCAAGTTTGAAATGAAAATGATTTCCAAGTTATGGAAACGGTTTGAAAGCTATAAGTTAAATCTTTGACTTAAAGATTTAACGAGCTAATCAAATTCGAAATGGAAATTGTTTTAAAATCCGTGAATGGATCTTTGTGAAACTGGGTGAATTTTGTGAATAAATCTTTTTGTTTAATGATTTAAAATGGTAATTTGTTTAACCATTTGAAGAAGGGTTTTGGGTTTCTTTGAAGTTGTGACTTAACTAAAATACCATATCCATATGTTTTTAAATATTGCGCTCATTATTAGGTTTAGCTGGGAGAGGACCTTTGTGTCATATAACCCATTTCGAATGATGATACGACGTTATGGATAGTATTTGAAGACCGGCGTTGAAGACCGAGTATTCGTGAGAACGATCGGATAACCTATCGATTGTCTCTGCACCGGCTAATCCCCAGTATAGAGATTCCCTAAGTGATGGGAAGTCCGATAGGGATTGTGGATACCCGGATTGCAAAGGCTTCTTCGAAAGTGCCTTCGGTTCTGTTCGAACCCAGGACAGACTTGTATGGTTGTATATCTAACTTTACACATTGAGATATAAAGCAGATTTCTTTCAAATACATATCTGTTGGTGGCGGAGAACTTATTCTCTTAGCTTAACACCCTTCTTTGAGACGTACGAGCTCAGAGGTTATGTAATTGAAGGTTATCAGTGATATACTCCCAATTTGGTAGTGTGACATGCTAAGTGCTGCAGTGTATTGTTGATCATTTGTGATCAGAGCATGGCTTTTGTATAAAGCGTAGCTTTATGGATGAGACTGCATCAGGAACTCACACCCTGGAAATGGTCGAAACAGGAAAGATGCAGCAAGGTTATGAGGGTCGCGCCCTTTAGGGTGTGTCATTCCCTTCTAGTAAAGGGTGGTATCATGGTATGGAGTCCAGGTATTTACCTAAGTGGTGGCTTCAATCTCATTTACTGTGTGTTTGTTGCTTTGTGGTTTAGAGGCACCTCGGATAAAGGTCCCAAAGGACTGGGGTGTGGCATGCTCGAGTAGTAGTTACGTAGGTACAGAGGTAACCTGGCCTTGTGTTGGCAGAGATCCGGTTAGGTTCTCGGGACGTCCCGCCAAAGGCGTACCCATTGACAGTGGGAGGTTCCTTAGCTCGACCGTTTGATGGAAATCTAAACAAAACAATATGCGCCTAGTACGGTTTTAGTTGTATAACCTGCCATGGAATGTGGCAGTAAGCTGCTATTGAACATGGTAGTTATAGTAGGCATACAATAATGGTTGTATGCTGGCTAAGATTTATATTATACCTTCGAAATGTTTTATGCACTAATAATAATAATATTGAAAAGAATTTGCATATCAAGCATATTTGACTATCATAAGGAGAAATCTCCTCCAATTCTGCGTTTGCATTGTGTGTGTGGCGGGAGGCCTTATGGTAGTTTCATTTTCCAAAAAGCATTGCGGTTTTCATTCTAAATTCTTTTGTTGTTGTTTTAAAGAATAAACTGTTTTCGTTACTCACACCAGTCCCATGACTGACTCAGAGTTTATTGTTCCTTTTCTAAACTCTGGGTGTCCACTATTTTTCCACACAGGCAGTCTAGAGTTGGGTTTTTCAGATAGTCAGGTTTAGTAGATTATCTGAATTTAGTCCAGTCTTTGAATCACGACCGCACTTGCTTATTGTTGTGAAACATGATGTTGGTTCGAGCTTGCTTTGGATTATAGCATTGGATTTGGGGATGCATTCTATTGAAGATATTCTTTCCGTTGTGTCTTGTATCTCTGATAGTATTGATATCTAATGTATCATTCTGTTGATTCATATTATATCAGATGTTGTATCTGTCATTGTATCAATGTTATATATATTGATATTCTTTTTCTTCCGCTGTGTTGTACTTAATGGTGTTATAAGCTTCGGTGAACCAGATTCGACGTTTGGATTTACGGCATTTGAATATGAGTGTCGTATTAGGTGCCGATTTTCGAAGGTCGAGTCAGGATCGTCACAGAGAATTTATTCTCTTAGCTTAACACCCTTCTCTGAGACGTATGAGCTCAGAGGTTATGTAGGTTATGGTTACTGGTGATACATTCCCAATTTGGTAATGTGGCATACGAAGTGCTGTTGATCATGTGTGTTGATTGAAGCATGACTTTTTTGTAAAGCATAGCTTTGTGGACATGACTTCGTCGGATCTCACAACCCGTAATGGTCGAAACAGGAAGGATGCAGCAACGTTATTTGGGGGTAGCGCCCCCTGACGGTATGTCCATTTTCTTCTGGATAGAAGTGGTATCATGGTATGAAGCCCAGATACTTAACTTATGTGATTACTGCAAATTTATTACTTTGTGGTTGTTGGTGTCGAGGCCTCGGATAAAGGTCGTTTACAACCAGGGGATGGCACGCTCATGACAGTTAGTTACCTAGTTATAGAGGTAACCCCGCCTTGTATTGGCGGAGATCCAATTAGATTCTTGGGTCGTCCTACCAGAGGTGTACCCATGAGGCCTTTGAAGTTCCTTTGCTGACCATTTGTTGGAATCCAATCAAACAATACGCACCCTGCACGGTTTTCGTTGTATAACCTGCCACCTCACGTGGTAGCTATAGCAAGCACAATATAATGGTACCTATGCTGGTTAAGATTAATATTACACTTTCCAAAGGTTTTCTGCATTATGCACTAATAATAATATCTAAATGATTTTGCGTATCAAGCATGTTTGACTGTCATAAGAAGAAATCTCCTCCAATTGTCCGCTTGCATTGTATGTGTGGGGGGAGGCCTTATGGTAGTTTTATTTTTCAAAAAAGCATCGCGGATTTCAATTTTAAATTCTTTTGTTGTTTGTTTTTGTTCAAAACTGTGCTCACACAAGTCCCATGACTGACCTGGATTTTATTGTTCCCTCTCTAAACTCTGGGTGCCCACAATTTTCCACACGGGCAGCCATGAGTTGGGATTTTCGGATATTCAAATAGTAGGTGTAGATTCGATAGAATCCAGCCTTTGGATTCGGCGATCGCATTTGTTTCTCTAGAAACGGAGTTGCTTAAGTTCAACATTGATGGTGGTTCGAGCTGATAGCTTGGAAATCTTTAGAGCTTTGACAATGCATTTGGACATTGGATTCTTTCTTTCTCTCTTGGAGATCAAGTTGGTGATATTGTTCCACTGCCAGCGTTTTCTTTCCATTGTTGTCTTATATCTCTGATAGTGTTGATATCTCATTTGTAACAGTATAGTATCAAATATTGTGTATCGATTAATGATATTTCAGTTTTCTTCCGTCGTGTTGTTGTACTTAATGTGTTATAAGCTCCAGCGAACCAGATTCGACGTTTGAATCTATAGCATGGGAATAGGAATGATGTATTTGGTGCCGATTTTCGAAGGTTGAGTCAGGGTCGTCACATTTGGTATCAGAGCTGAAGGTTGAGTAAAAAATTTAGCTCAGGCGTATAACACATTGGTTTCTTATCAGCTGATAGTAAGTATCAGTGCAAGAAGATGAAGAGGTAGGGGACAGGAGAGTACCAATACAAATGGTCAATACCCTGCAACAACCAAGGAACAATCTTTTCTTTGTCAATCTCTTTGATCATCAATTCTTTGATGGTTTCGCGGCAGCTACAAGGAGAAGCTTTGGTGTGGTGGTTGCCCAATGAATTGTTGTAGATAAGTTCCTATTTCGTCGGTTTCTTATCAGCTTTTCGTTTTTAACTTACTAAATTTTAAATTTTAAATTGAAATAAATTGATTAGAGAAACATGAAACAAAATTAGACTGAATCCATTTATCTGTTCTTTGTGGTCCAGATATATTCAACGACGGTTAGTTTTTCCTTCAAATTGACCAATTCCCATGCATATTTCAGAGATTTGATGACCCGAATACTTCATGAAGTATTGTATGAGATCATTCTCATACGTATAATCGATATTCTGATCTGGTAAGCCAAATGCAGAATAGATATTCAGTTTGATCTGGGAAATCAATTCTATATCTCAGATGTGTTCATCTATTCTTTGTTGTCTCCCTGTCTAGCAAATTTCGGGGACGAAATTTTCTTAAGGGGGAAATCTGTAACATTCTCGGTTTTTAGGCCAGAATTAATTTAGTGATTAATATAATTTTTGGAATAACTTGTGAATTAATTGAGAATTAATTTGAATATTTGGAAATAAATAAATATATATATATATGTATGTATGTAGGTTGTGAAAGTAAATTTGGATTGGAAATTTAAGAATAAAATATTTTATAAATAAATTGAAGTTAAAAATCTTTATATTTTAAAGAGATAATAAATATGTATATATGATTATTTATTTGTGTATAATTACTTTTTAAATCAATTTCTTTGAAAGTTGTATAAGTACAAATAATATAAAATGTATATCAAGGTGTATATATATATATTTGAAAAGTTTTATTTTGAATTTAATATAATGATTTCCAAAAGCTATTTAAAAAGTTAAACTATAATATATATATATATATACACACACACACATGTTGTTTATTAATGTATAATTAATTTTAAAAATCAATTTCTTTGAAGTTATAAATATTTATAAAAGGAAATGCATTAATTTAATAATATAAAATGTAAAATAAGAATTAATAAAAACTTTAACAAACATATATATGTAAATTTATAAGTAATTTATAAACAAGGTTTAAAGCATAATTTATAAATTAAATATAAAAATGAGGCAAGGGCTTAAACATAAAATTAAATATTTTAACAAGTGTAAGAAGAATACAACACTAATTAACAAATGTAAAATAATAACAAAACGAATTAACAAGTGTAGATTTAGTGTACTTTGTATTAACAAGTAGCATGCGATAATTTTCTTTTAAAAATTTAATTATAACATACATTAGTTAAAAAAAAACATGCCTCATTTTCTTTCACTTAAAAAGGCAAACCAGAAAAATAAAAATCATCTCAAAATCAAAAAAAGTTTAAAACCAAAAATCCTGAGATTAAATGGAATCAAAGCCAAAACCAGAGAAATCAAAATAGAATCAATATCAATAAACCAGATCTGAAGCAAACAATGACTCTATTCAAGTTCAAAACAGAAGCAGTTGAAACAAAAACAAATCAAAGCAATAGATTAGAAATCAAAACCGGGAAAATCAAAATAAACCTCAACCTAAACAAAGCAAACATCTTCAAGTTCAGACTGAAGCATGCAAACATCAAGCAATTAAGTTTTAACCTGGGATGATCAACTCAAACAAATCAAGCAAAATCAGATCATCATCAAGTTTCCAGGTCTTTGTCTTCATTAACTGGTGAGTAAACTCCATTTTAAACCCAATCTTTATATTGATCTGTGTTCTGTGATGATGGATGAGATTTATGATGTTGTGAAATATGTTGTATGGATATAAATATGTTTATATATACACATATAAATATGACTATGTATAGGCATATATCTCTGTTATACATTACAGGGTTTTAAACCTGTTACAAAATTCAAATCGTCACAACTAATTGATTTTAGAATTCAATCTTTAAATGAAAAGTGATTATGATGATGTAATACAAATTTTAAAAATTTTTACAAGTATATTTATTGAGTAAATATTTTAAAATTGGAAAACTACAATGATGAACAATTTAAAACAGGAAAATTAAGTATCATAATTTCCAATTTTGTTTATACATTTTGACTCGTGCTAGGAAATGATGATTTTTGATGTTGAAATTTTGATTTTTAAGTCTATGATGGCTGAGATATTTCATGTTGAACGGATTTGGTTTTCGTTCAATTTCTGGCGATCGGCAAGATTATGTTCGTCATGGTCAAGGGTGAAGGAAGATGACGTGTCGGAGAGCAAGGGGAAAATGTTCGCCCAATTTTTAGTTGATCATGAGGGAAGAACGTAGTTGATCTAGGGCTTATGTAACAGTTTTGATCGTCGGAGTTTTCGAAGCATTCTCGCCGTTGATGGCGAATCAGACGAGGCCGAACCTAGGGGGATAGAAGCTCGGAGGTGTGACATTGCTCTGGACGGGATTGCAGAGGTTTTGCTGGGCTAGATCTTCGAGGCAAAGAGGATTTCATCAGAGGTGTTGGTTCCAGTTTTGAATCATGAAGCTCGATTTTAGTTCTCAGGCATATTCAACGATCTGGGTGCTGGCCTGAGGTGAGGTGGTTAGCAGCGACATACCGGAGGTATCAACAATGATCAGATCACCGGCGAACGATTGTGTACGTGCACATGGTGTTAGACATGGTTTGGTTGTGTGTGTGTTTGAGAAGTATAGAATGAGGCTCGGGTTCAAGTACGTGAAAATGATGATACAACTCGAAGTTGCTCTCGGGGCAGTTTGGATTGAAATCAGGTTTAAGGCATAACAGGTTTTTAAATTTTAAAAACAGAACATGTTTCAGGTTTCAACTACAACCAGTTTTGAAAATAATAAAAAAATAAATAAACAATATTGGTCAAGGTTTTATATATAGAGTGAACAAGTTTCCCGAATTAAGGTATTGATCAAGTTTCAAAAGTAAGTTTTCAAAGCTAGTTAAAGGAACAAGTTTTAAAGTTTAAAACTTAATCAAGTTCAAACAATTTATTAACCACTTCATTTAAAATAATTAAGGTTTATTTAAATTGGAATTTATTAAAGGGTTGAGAATAAATTATTTTGAGTTTAAAGTATTTATACATATAAACTTTATTTAAAAAGTTATTTTAAATAAACTTGATAATGTAATTAAATGGTTGATTAAGGAAGATAAAAATGTTTTAAAAAAGGAAATTATTTAATGGAAATTTATAATTACTTAATAAAAGACTATTACTTAATGTAATTAAGGGATAATTACTTTGTGTAATTAATTTAAGGCTAATTAATTATTATTAAATTAAAGAATAATTAAAGTAATTTATTGAAGGATTTATTTATTAAGGGTGATTAATTACTTAAAGATAATTACTTAATCAAAGTAATTAAGGATAATTAATTGATGATTTAAAGTTGATTAATCAATTGATTGATGAATAATTAAAGGATAATTTTTTTGTAATAAATTAATTAAGGTAATTAATTTGAGGATAATTAACATATTATCAAAGGTTAATTAATTAATAAAAATGATTAAGGGTTGGTTAATTAATTATGGGTTAATTAGTTAATTAATGTAATTAATTAAGGATCATTAATTAAAGGATAATTAAATATTAAAGGTTAATTATTTAATGATTAAAGGTTGATTGATTAATAATTAAAGATTAGTTAACTTATTAAAGGTTAATTAATTAATGATTTAAGGATAATTAATTAGAATAGTTGTAATTAATTAATATTAATTAACCAGGATTAGAAATTTATTCATAAGTAATTAATTTGATTTAAATTTGTCAGATGATCGATTGATCTTACTTATGGATGTTTGGATTGCATTGAATGCTTTAAATTGTTTGATATCCTTGACATGTGATGTTCTGTGATATGATTGAGGTGTGATGAATGTAATTTATTTATCTGTGATGAATTTATATTATTTATCTGTGAATTTGTGAATAGAAGATAAGCATTATAGGATTATACCGCTTATAGATATTGCTATGCTTGAATCTATAATGATTGATGATGTTGCACTATTGTGTAAAACCCCTGGACTACACTATACACACACAAATATGGATTACACGAGGAAATCGGTTAAGTCATAGATATTTTAAATTTAATATTACTTTATTTAAAAATGGTTTTAAAAGTTGAATTTTGAATTCCAAATGGTTTGGAAATGGAATTGAATTGAATATAAAAAACGTTTGAAAGGGAAATTTTGAAATTGAAATTTTGTTTTGAATGTACTATATCTTGTTAAATATTATTTGAAATTATTTTGGAAATCATGGTTTGAAAGTTTTATACAATTTCTATATATGAATTTAAAACTATATTAAATAAATTGTTTTGGGAATTTTGAATTTAAGTTAAATTAAAACTTGCCAATAATACGGCAGTTCGTTGATTCACTGGTTTATATTTTAAAAGCCATAACTTGTGCATATCTGATCGGATTTTTCTAAAATGAAAATTATTTGTTTTCAAATGATAATAGCTTTCTAATAAAGAAAGGATTTCCAGTTTTTGTTGAAAAGGGTTTCAAATTTGAAATGGAATTGTTTTGAAAGCTATAAATTAATATTTGCTAAAGATTAGTGAACTTTGTTTCCAAAGTAAGAGGACCTTTGTAACGACCTGTAAAATTCGATAATTAAATTTCTTAGTTTAAGAAGATTTTGGTAACTTAATGTTGAAGGAAATAAAAATTTAGTGAATTATTAGTGGAAATAATAACTTGGATAAGATTGGTAAGTTAAATTTTAATAACTTGAATGTAACAGTATAAATGTAAGTCAATTGTTAATAACTTGGATGTAATTCCAATAAGTGAAACAATGTAAATGTTAGTTATATTCTTATGTAATAAAAGATTGTTACCAAGATGAAGTGATTCATTTGATTTAAAATCTTAATTATTGTGTGCATTAGTTTATAATAGGATATAAAAGGTAAGTAAATAATTTAAAACGTTGGCTTACTAATAAAATAATGTATAAGGAATGGAAATGGAATAAATTAGTGTATGAACTAATGGTAGCACTTGTTGTAAGCTAATAAGTAAATTAATACGTAACAGTGCTAATTTAGATTAATAAATTAATAGGTTGAATGAAATTACAATTAATGAATTTATTAAAATTGTAAAGTTATAATATAATAGATGGTAATTGGTTTGGAAGAATGAACATACAAGTATTATAAAAGGTAAAATGGTGACAAATGGTTGTTACCAGTTAATTCACCAATTACAAATAAAGATAACTAAATGTACTTTAATGATAATTAATAAAATAACGGAAAGAGTGGATGCAAATTTAAATTAGAAACGTAAACTTATTATAAGGTAGTAATTAGTGTAATAGAAAGCGTGAGACCAAGTAAGTAAATTGATTGGGAATATTAAATGTAACTGGATGCAGATTAATGGAATAGCGTTAATGCAAACTAAATTAGCGCAATCACTATTAATTGAAACCTATTGCAATAAATGGAATCAAATATTTCGTTAGGGTGGATTTAAGGTAATATTTGGTAATAATGGATTGTTAATGGCTTATGAATGAATTGGAAATTAAAATGAAAGGCAGGGATGATAATATAAGTTGACTATAAATAAGTGGAATGAAATCCTAATAAAGGAAGTAACGCAAATGTATATTTAGCAAAAATTTCAATACTAGTGGAAAATTTAGTTAACACACAATGAAGAAGGGAAGTTGAGTATATTTGAGTAATGTAATGCAAAACCAACATTAAGTATGTTATTAAAATCAGTGGATGGGTTATAATCATTGAAATCAAATAAAAACAATTTATTTGGAATTTAAATTGTAAAAATAGGATTAATTACAATTGAAGGTAATTTAATTTGTACGTTAATTGGAATTAAGTTTAAATGGGAGAATATTAAGAACCAAGATTTAAAAGCAATGTTAGCTATATTCTTATTGTAATAAGACTCGAATAACAAGGGTTAAGAATTTAATAAATGGATTTTGGAGTTTTATTTTATAATTTCTAAATTTAAAAAAATTGAAATTTAATATTGAAATTGAGGTTAACATTGGAATTTATGAATTAATTAACTCAAAATTTACATTTAAATTTGTTAAATCATTGGAATGATTGAGAAATTAAAATGATGAAATTTATCAATTTAAGAATTGAAATTTGAAAAGTTGGATTTAACTAATTAATTTTTAATTTATTTAATTAACTGGAAAATAGCCATTTTCGCCACTGACTCGGATTTCGACGAAACCAGTTTCATCGGATCCGTAACGGTGAATTATTATAGGATTTCAAGTTTCGTAACGATTGGATTTTTCGTTTGATCGTACGGACTCGAAACGCCTTGGAATCAATGAAATTGAAATCAATTTGGAAAATAATGATTTTAGCGTAACTTCTTCATACGATGGAATTTGGACTTGAAACTTTTTCCATTGCATTTAAAATATTCTAAAACGTCTATTTTGATATATGAGATGACCTAATATTATTCCGGAGTCAGAACGGGCTTTTCGGGCCATTCATCGTTCGGCGCATTTATAAACCGGGTCTTTCTATTCTATTTCAACCTTGCCTATATAAACCCTGTTATAAACCCTAGCCTTCCTTTATTTCTCATTTGTCTGTACGTATAATTCAACTACCTATCCTCCTCAATGGCATACAAATTCCAAATCCAATTACAATTCAAAAATCAGTGAAATTTCAAACTACTCAAAAAAATTCAGAAAAATTATATATCGAAGATCTCTTCAATACGAATCTGCGTCTGTTGTCTATTTCTGCAATCGATGCTCAAATCAACCTATAATCATGGTCAAAGCCTGATTGGGCATTTTTGATTGGGGCATCGATCGGGGAAACGGTTAACGGGTATTGAAGAGTTCATCAAGGGGAGGATAACGCTGGTGGTCGTGTGGGCTAATTCGATCGAAGTCGCTTGAATTTGGTTGTTTAGGGTTTGAAATCCCTAAACTTTGAAGGGGCGGTGGCGATCATATGGAGGACCGGAGGCGGCGGCCTCTTGGCCGTGGGTGCGGCGGAGGGAGACCAACGTAACGATGGTGGTTTCCTAGGCTAACGCGGCTGGAGGGGAGAGATTTTGGCGGTCAAAGTTGGTGATTTTGGGCGTGTGATGGGTTCTCGGTCGCGAACAATCTGGAGAGGAACGCACGGAAATTAATGCTGACGTGGCTTCATTTTTTTGGTCAAGAGGTTTTTCTTTTATTTTTATTTAATTTCAAAATTCAAGCATTCAGACATGAATAAATTTCGCATACGATATCCGTTTTACGCACGGTTTCTTTTGTTAGGATCGTATCTGAATTTCAAACATTTTGGCATAGGTTTGGACAAATTTGGAGACTGGTCAATTTTTGGGTTTAAATTGGATTTAGATTCAATTTAAATTCAAAGGTGAGTGTTTTAACCCACTCACAACTTCTAAAATTTCTTATGTTTGTTAAATTAATTTATGTTGTGATTATGAATTTATTTATGACTATTTGTGTATTTTTAATCATCATCTCAGGTAATTGCATTTATTTAAATTAAATCGTTATTTAATTTATTATTGAATATAATTGCCAGTTAGTTACCTGTTATAAATTATCAGTTATATATTGATATTGCTTGATTGTTTTGGATGGTGATTGAGATGGATGTATGATTTTATAATGGATGAATGGATGTTTTGGTTATATCATCATAATCTGCAAATTGTTATGCACTTTATTTCATTCGGGATTGCGGTTTGAAATGATATATAACCGTATTTTTATTTTAAATTGCGGATTGAAATGATAAATATCTGTATCACTTGACTATAGGGTAGAAAATTGTATATAGACACCGTGGTCTATATATGTAAAATTATTTTAAAATAATTTCTATAGTTTTGTAAAGAAATATGTGGGTTTTATAGATATTGATTTTAGATGTTATATAAATGCTATTTTATTATTGATTTTCAGCTATGTATAAATTTGTTTTGAATTATAAAATAAGCTAAATAATAAAGTTTAATTTCTTTTATATAATGTGGTAAAGTATCTATTTAAATCCTATTGTATATAGAGTTTATAACGACTCAAATAAAATTAATGTCGGAAGATAAATGTGAATTTGATTTGAATTGAAGTATTTAAGAATTATCCTCGAAAAAAAAATTATTTGAAATGTAAATAAATTGAGATTTAATAGGTATGATTTTATAACTTGATTTTTTGTTTAGAGGATTTAAATGAATATCAAATTGATTTAAATTAACACTATCAAGTTAATTAAATTGAATGAATATCCAGTTACTAGAAGACTAAAGGTTTTACTAAAATGATATTTGATTTATTAAGTTAACATTTCAAATCTAAATAATAGTAGTTGAAATTAATATATATGAAATTATCAAAGAATAAGTTTTGAAATGGATATTTTATTCTGGTTTTTGAAGTATAAATTATTTAGAAATGACCGCCACGTTATAATAACGTTGGGTTATTAAAGAGACCGGGATCGAAAATTGTCATACTCTCTACCAACTCCGAAAACCACTTTAACAACCGTGTAAGCGGTGGAGATTCCAGAATGAAGTCGGATGGTGGCGGCGTTTCCTTTGAGGTAAATACGTGGACCCGACTCTCGTGGGTTGGCATAAGGTGGCTAAAATAGGAGCGATCGACGGGCTAATGAGGTAGCATCTTTGATCGGACACATCCCTTTGATATTATACTTTGACTTTCAGATTGATTCGGTGGTCACTTTTGATTTCTTTGATTTGGGGGTGTGGCTTGAGGTGGGCGGTAGCTGCGGCTATGCGTTACCACCGTCTCGGAAGCGTAATTGGTATATCTACCCTGGCATTGCCTAGTTGTGACGTGTCACCTACCCTAACGCACCTTGTATGAGTTTCTATTTGTGTCGTACCTATGGAGTATCCTCTGGTAGCCTCCCGATCAGGAGGTATTATGGTACTGTATAAACTATTGGCACTATTACGTGTTAAGGGGAATATTGGGTCACTCTTTAACGCTACTTAAAAGTAAGTTTATTTTACTAGTAGACATTATTATAATAGTGAAATATTACTACATAGTAAATAGTTTAACGGATCCTTATGAGATGTGAATCCAAGGCAACTCTTGAGTTACTACACTCACGTTAGACACAGGATAGGAGATGTCAAATCCCGTAAACATCTCTGATGCCGTTACACTCATATTTATTTCTGTTGATTTAACTCATATAAGATCTTTTAGCTCTGACTCGAGTGTTTTGCCTTTTCAATTCACTCGGGTCAGCCTGAGCATTTCAGGATTTAGAAGACCGTACTCTGAAGGACAAAGACGAAGATTTATTATCATTTATTATAGTATTCCACTAAACTCATACTATTTCCGCTGCATAAATTAATATTCTCTGGTATATGTAACTCTGATATACATTGTATAAGTATAATCAAATATTTTGTAAACAACTTCATGAACTAGATGATTGATTATTATATTTTATCGTTCCGCTGCAAGATTCTATTTTGTTTTTTCTCTTTCTCTATTTTTCTTATTTACCCCATAACAATCCGCCCTTCTGTATGATTTAAGTCTGACGTGTGCGGTTTATCGTCGATTTAAAGCGTATGGAAAGGCGGGACGTTACATCCGGTATCAGAGCTTTGGTTTAGTGAAAACCTTAGTTTTATGGGGTTGACTCTTTATCAATAGGGTAGTAATACCCTGTGATGAGTCGCTGAGTGATATATATATATTGTAATAACCCGCATATTTATCGATTTTATATTTAAATATTTTATTTAAATATTTTGTCGTTAATCGAATATTGGTCCGAAAAACTACTTTTTGCAAAGGGTCAAATTAGGACTCGAGACCACTTCCATTGATTTCGAAATGCCGTTTACAATCTTTTTAAGTATAAACTTTGATATGTTTGGGGTTAGTGAAATTTCACTAACTTTTCCCGCTTTGGACTTTGGGTTGGTTTAGCCTATTAAACCTAAGTTCCAACCCCTTCTCCTCATCTCTTCATAAATTCCTACCTAACTCTAGTTTTAGCATTAATGGTGAGTGGAAAGGGAAATTAAAATTCCAAGCCCAAGTTCATTAGCAAATTCAACATTCAACTCCAAAATCAAAGTAAAGACATTGGATTCAAGCTTGTAGTTGCTTCTCTATTGACTTCAATCTTCTTCTTCATTGAATTGGTGCAAAGGTGAGATTTTTATCTCAAAATTCTAGCCTATAACTATATTGGACTGTTGGGAATGATTCCCTATCACTTTTTCATATACATTTGCATTTGGTTTGGATTGGATTGGCGAAAAGCTCCAATTTTTAGTGTTTTTGGTGAAATTCTGCACTTAGGTCGTTCTGCCTATGCTAGGTCGTTCGCGTGGAAAAGTCTCGGCCTCAAAATAGCTCGTTTTTGACCTTAAAATGGCCTACAACGTTAGGTCGCTCGGCACTCGGAATTAGGTCGTAGGTCGTTTGGTTTTAGGTCGTTGGGCTTTAGGTCGTAGGTCCCTGGTTGAGTTAGGTCGCTCGGATTTGTATGCGGCGTTAGGTCGTTCAAGACCCTAGGTCGCTAGGTCGCTACATTATAGGTTGCATGACCTAATAACTTTAGGTCGTTGGACCTTTGTACTGTTAGGTCGCGTGTCCAGCTGGGTCGCGCGCAACCACTAGGTCGTTCGCCTTGTAACTCGCTCAGCCTTATATTATTAGATCGCTTGACCGTTTACCTCGTTAGGTCGTAGGTCGCTGGTTGAGTTAGGTCGCTCACCCCTTTTTATTTCGATAGGTCGCTATATCGCGGAGTTTTTAGGTCGCTTGACCCGATGTCACCTTAGGTCTCTTGACCTTATTAACTTTAGGTCGTATGACCACTTAGGCCGCGTGAGCATTTTCTCTAGATCGTTACGCCTTATTTCTACGATAGGTCGCTTGCCCCTTCTTTCCTTAGGTCGTTCGAGTGTTAGGTCGCTCGGCCTTGGTTCCCTTAACTCGCGAACACCTCTAGGTCGCAACCACTAGGTCGCTTGACCCCTTAGATCCCTAGGTCGCAACCATTAGGTCGCTCGATCCTATCCTCCCTTAGGTCTTCACTAGGTCGTACCGTTTTGGACGGGGCGCTGCCCCGCACCCCGCCCCGGGCACTGCCCCCTGGACCCCCGCGACCTGACCGGGCAGGTCGAACCCCGTAGCGGGGGCGTTGCCCCCGCACCCCCACCTTAGGGGGTTGCCACCCCCCTAGACCCCCCCTCCGTAGGGGATCTTATCTGAAAAACATTCAACAGAACTTGCTTTGTTGAGATGCTGAGTTGACCATTCTTCGAGACAAACTGTCTTGGGCTTCTCGGTCGATTTTATGGATTTTTGAATATCTATTTCGATGGATTCTTTATCGGTTTCTTTGGATTTTATTCACGTCTTCGAATGTGAATTTTTATGATTGATTGTTTCTACAATCACTTCTATGATTTGTCACTTTAAAATATAAAGGTTTTCTATACTAGTAGTAACTATCAAAACTCTTTCATCAAAACGATTTTAACTCTATTTTACTACAAAGCTCTTTTCTTAAACCGATTTCCAATCTATTAGTATATACAAACCTTTACCTCACTCGTATGAGAAATCTAATTAAATGACTTAGTAAAACAAGTGGTATGAAACGCTTGCGTTTGCTTCCTCGGTTAATTCTTGGACTTATTCGATTGAACCTTTTGTGACAATTTTCTAGTGAAGATCTACAGTTTGTTCGTAAATATTTAAGTTAAGCAGGTTATGGGACATGAAGCTAAACTCATATATTTACTAGCTTAATGTGATTGATACTTCTTGATGATCATGACGATCATTTTTGTGTTTTAGACTAGCAACTGTGCGATGTCTCTTTGTCTGCGAGGGAGACTAGACCCCGCTCTTGTGATGTTTCGCCATCGCATTTTTGTGATGTTTTGCCATCATATATGTGGGGTAGAGCCCCACGGTCTTCGGGCCATTCGTGTGCCAAAATTAATGGCTTGCAACCATGAGATAGCGTCTCGCTTTGTGTTACACGTGTAGGTGAGTTTTCATGCTCCCATTTTGTGAGTTTTCATGCTCCTATATTGTGATTTCTGGATTTCTTTTGTAGTCTTCTAAAATTTGTGCTTCACCTATTTTCATGACTTTCATTGTTATGATTTTCCATCTTTTATGTATAGGTGAATTTGGATCTTTTAGAAGATTCTTTTGATATTGTTTGATCTCTTGATGATCTTCATTTACATGCTTATCATAGTATGTCTTTATGGTTACTATATGTTCTTGCCATATCTATTGTTTTATATCATGTTATCTGAACTGATCCGTTTATTATTTTCTTATAAATAATACTCGGGTCAGACCGAGATGTTACAGGTGCTTCTGCTTGACTTCTCCCCCAGGGATTTACTACTCTGACTTTTGGCTGACCATTTAGATTAGCAGTTTTTGTCGTTTACACTTGAGATATAGACTCATAGATGTATTCTTTTTGTATAGCACGTGTTGCTATTCTTTTGTGCATGTGGTCCTTTCATGACCACTACTCTGATATTCACTTTCATGTGTTAGTTATATATTCATATCTTTTTCCGCCTTTGTGATATGGATGTCTGTGACTGATTGTGTTATGTTTATTTCTATATTTGTTTTCGAAGATTTATTTATAGCCACCGTGTGATAGCTTTGATTTTGTATCGGTATGTCGGACTTCCTCCTTAAATGAAATGCATACTATACTATCTGACATATCGGTGCTCGCACAAAGAAGTTACATGGATGGTCGCTCCTCAACAGCCTTATTCTCCGCGCTAGTTGACAGCATTACTCCGTAGTGTTCTTGGCTAGAGTGGGTATTGAGGTGGGCGTCATATATATATATATATATATATATATATATATATATATATATATACATATATGAGAGAGCGTATTTTTTAGTGTTATAAAAAGGTTTTAATGTTGTGTTAATTTGTTCCGTTTCGTATTTATAAATTCTGTTTGGTGCATGGGATGCTATGACATCAATAGGGATTTCTAAACACTTAATAGGACAGACCGACACAATATTGTTTTAATATAGGTGAATGAAATAATTTTGCCTATTATATTTTCTATATATATATAATAAATTTTTGTAAATTATATATATATATATAGTTGCAATGTATTGGTTTTTAGGTAATGAAATTTTGTATATAATAGGTGTAATAAGATTTAAGATAAAATAAATGAAAATGGGAAATTTAGAACTTAAGTTCAGGGTTTTTTGAAAATTTCTTTCAAATGATTTGGAATATAATAATAATATTATTAGAAGTATTTTCTGATATAAATATTTCAATATAATTTGAAAGAAATGATTTAAAAGGAATTTTGGAAATAAATTAGTTTCTACTCCCCCTTCTATTGCTGGGAAATAATTTTGGTGATGGTGGCCGCATCATCGACATTCATTTTCGAGTTTCGAAGTGGAAAGGCCACTATAGTAGTTTACTGTAGATTTTTTTTTTGATAATTTATTTTAAGTTGTTTTAATTATAATTGGATATATAAATTATAAGTATATATTTATCTGTTATTTTAAAATGATTTGAAATTTAACCCGATATTTAGTTCTTAAGTTTCCGTTAATCAATAGTTTCAATTATTGTAAGAAATGGGCTGTAACTAATTTATAAATTGGAACCTTTAATTAAAATAAGTGATTTGATGCTAAGTTATAAATGGGATTAAAATAAATGTGAAATTTGGACACATAAAACAAAGGATTATTATTGAACATTTAATTAATTAAAAGAATTGAGAAAAACTTGTATAACTTTCAATTACATTCTTAAAGGCATATATATAACTTACCAAAAGATATAAAAAGTTGAAATGTTAATAAGAAATGTAATAGATATTATATAAGTAATAAACTTGAAATAATGAAGGTATTTGATGAAACTCTTTAATAAATAAGAATTTGTTGTTCTAATGGTATAAACTTAAGTATTGTTGAAATTGCTTATAATAAAATATAATAGAAAGATAAGTAATATAACTAAAAGATTATAAACTTAAGTACATGAAATTAAGCAGTGAATAAATGAATGTAATATAATAAAAGGAAAATTTCACGATATAAATAAGTGAAATGAGATTTTATTAGAAATTAATAAAATTAAATGAAACTGTAAGAGAAAAAAAGTAAATTAAAAAGATAAATTATTATATGAATGAAATTAATAAAAATGAAATTAATCTATTGTTTGAAATTGTTGTTTGCTTGACTTATAGCTGTTCGGGCAAGGATACTCTAAAATTGTTTGGATGAATACATAATCTATTTAGTTTCATCTAAGGCTGTTGAGAAAATGGTGCACTAAGTAGTTTATTTTCCATTCTGTGCAATTTAAATTTGAACTCGAACAACTATTTGTTTTGTTTGATATGAATGAATAATTGATTATGTTGATTCTGTATGATGGTTGTATATTGTGATTGCAAGTGATTGTTGTGTTTGACATTGCTTTGTTTGTTAGTGGATGAAACAAAAATAATATTTCATTTTATATAATTTTTAACCTTTTGGATTATATAAGTGAAATACAGGTTATGGAAGCAATTCTTACTACATTTGGTTTCATAATATAAGCGTAAATTGCCCGACAAATAGGTACGTTTTTCGGATTACGGTTTGTAGCCTTATTATATTGTTTTTCCGTGTTGGCATATATATTATTTTGGAAAATATATTTTGTATATTGTTATATTGATATTATATTTTCTTCCGAGCCACTCCGTACAAATGAGACTCTGCCTTCTGTGAATTTTGGGCTTAGAAAAAAATTGGAAAATGTTTTCCAAACTTTACTAATTTGAGTATAAAGGGATTTAATAGTTATAAATTGATATTTTATTTAAATTATTAAACTTTGTAAATTTATTTGCGTATAAATCTAATATTTTAAGTATGATATATTGATTTCTTAATTCTTCTTCTCCTTTCTTATTCCTTTTCGGGGACGAAAAGTTTTGAGTGGGGGAGAGTGTAACGACCCGTAAAATTCGGTAATTAAATTTCTTAATTTAAGAAGATTTTGGTAACTTAATGTTGAAGGAAATAAAAAATTAGTGAATTATTAATGGAAATAATAACTTGGATAAGATTGGTAAGTTAATTTTTAATAACTTGAATGTAACAGTATAAATGTAAGTTAATTGTTAATAACTTGGATGTAATTCCAATAAGTGAAACAACGTAAATGTTAATTATATTCTTATTGTAATAAAAGAATGTTACTAAGATGAAGTGATTAATTTTATTTAAAATCTTAATTAAAGTGTGCATTAGTTTATAATAGGATATAAAAGTTAAATTAATAATTTAAAAGTTTGGCTTACTAATAAAATAATGTATAAGGAATGGAAATGGAATAAATTAGTGTATGAACTAATGTTAGCACTTGTTGTAAGCTAATAAGTAAATTAAAATGTAACAGTGCTAGTTTAGATTAATAAATTAATAGGTTGAATGAAATTACAATTAATGAATTTATTAAAATTGTAAAGTTATAATATAATATATGGTAATTGGTTGGGAAGAATGAACATACAAGTATTATAAAAGGTAAAATGGTGACAAATGGTTGTTACCAGTTAATTCACCAATTACAAACAAAGATAATTAAATATACTTTAATGATAATTAATAAAATAACGGAAAGGGTGAATGTAAATTTAAATTAGAAACGTAAACTTATTATAAGGTAGTAATTAGTGTAATAGAAAGCATGAGACCAAGTAAGTAAATTTATTGGGAATATTAAATGTAATTGGATGTAGATTAATGGAATAGCGTTAACGCAAACTAATTTAGTGCAATCACTATGGTTACGGTGGATTTAAGGTAATATTTGGTAATAATGGATTGTTAATGGCTTATGAATGATTTGGAAATTAAAATGAAAGGTAGTGATGATAATATAAATTGACTATAAATAAGTGGAATGAAATCCCAATAAAGGAAGTAATACAAATGTATATTTAGCAAAAATTTCAATACTAGT
Source organism: Allium cepa (assembly GCA_030765085.1). Lineage (NCBI taxonomy): Eukaryota > Viridiplantae > Streptophyta > Magnoliopsida > Asparagales > Amaryllidaceae > Allium > Allium cepa. The sequence continues at coordinate 68,187,045 of CM060930.1, read as the reverse complement.
GGAAAATTTAGTTAACACATAGTAAAGAAAGGAAGTTGAGTATATTTAATTAATGTAATGTAAAACTAGCATTAACTATGTTATTTGAAATCAGTGGGTGGGTTATAAAGATTGAAACCAAATAAAAAAAAATTATTTGGAATTTAAATTGTAATAATAGGATTAATTGCAATTAACGGTAATTTAATTTGTACGTTAATTGGAATTATGTTTAAATGGGAGAATATTAAGAACCAAGATTTAAAAGTAATGTTAGCTATATTCTTATTGTAATAAGACTCGAATACCAAGGGTTAAAAATTTAATAAATGGATTTTGGAGTTTTATTTTATAATTTCTAAATTTAAAAAAATTGAAATTTAATATTGAGATTGAGGTTAACATTGGAATTTATGGATTAATTAACTCAAAATTTACATTTAAATTTGTTAAATCAATGTGAATGATTGAGAAATTAAAAATGATGAAATTTATCAATTTAAGAATTGAAATTTGAAAAGTTGGATTTAACTAATTAATTTTTAATTTATTTAATTAACTGGAAAATAGCCACTTTGGCCACTGACTTGGATTTCGACGAAACCAGTTTCTTCGGATCCGTAACGGTGAATTGTTGTAGGATTTCAAGTTTTGTAACGATTGGATTTGTTGTTTGATCGTACGGACTCGAAACGCCTTGGAATCAATGAAATTGATATCAATTGAAATCAATTTGGAAAATATTGATTTTAGCGTAACTTCTTCATACGATGGAATTTGGACTTGAAACTTTTTTCATTGCATTTAAAATATTTTAAAACATCTATTTTGATATACGAGATGACCCAATTTCATTACGGAGTCAGAATGGGCTTTTCGGGCCATTCATTGTTCAACGCGTTTATAAACCGGGTCCATCTATTCTATTTCAACCTTGCCTATGTAAACCCTGTTATAAACCCTAGCCTACCTTTATTTCTCATTTGTCTGTACGTACAATTCAACTACCTCTCCTCCTCAATGGCAGACAAATTCCAAATCCAATTACAATTCAAAAATCAGTGAAATTTCAAACAACTCAAAAAAATTCAGAAAAATTCTATATCGAAGATCTCTTCGATACGAATCTTCATCTATTGTCTGTTTCTGCAATGGTGACACCCCACCTCTATACCACGCTAGCCAAGAACACTACGAAGTAGTGCTGTCAACTAGCATGGAGAATAAGGCTGTTGAGGAGCGACCATCTATGTAATTGCTTATCACACGGTGGCTATAAATAATCTTCGGAAACAAACATAGAAATAAGCATATCGTAAATCAGTTACAGACATCCATATCACAAAGGCGGAAGAAGATATGAATATATAACTAACACATGAAAGTGTACATCAGAGTAGTTCTCAAAAGATCTACAATAATACAAAAGAATAGCAACACGTGATATACAAAAGAATACAACTATGAGTCTATATCTCAAGTGTATACAACAAAAACTGCTAATCTAAACAGTTAGCCAAAAGTCAAAGTGATGAATCCCTGGGAAGAAGTCAAGCAGAAGCACCTGTAACATCTCGGTCTGACTCGAGTATTATTCAAGAAAATAATAAATGGGTCAGTCTAGCTATAAATATCAGATGACATGATATAACATAAAAGATATGGCATAAACATAAAATATCCATAATGACATACCACTATAAGTATGTAAATAATGATCAACAGAAGATCAATCAATAAGAGATAATCAATATCACAGGAATCTTCTCAAAGATTCGGAAAGGGCATCATACCCCAAACTTGTACTCATAACAAGTCAATGACATAAATTCTAGAAATCAATGCAAGAAGTCCAGAAATCATAGAAAAGAGAAAGAGGCCTATCACATGACGGTCCGAAGACCAAGGGGAGCTACCCCACATGTGTGAATAGAATCACACAGATTAAGGTCTAGACTAACCAAAAAGCAAAAAGGTATATGTGAGTGGAATCACACAAGTGGTGTCTAGTCTAACCTCGCAACAAGAGACATCGCACAGTTGCTAGTCTAAATCATCAGAATGATCGTCATGATCAACGAGAAGTGTCAATTACACTAAGCTAGTAAATATAGAAGTTTAGCTTCATGTCCCATAACCACTTGCTTAACTTAAATATTTACGAACAAACTGTAAATCTTCACTAATAAAATTGTCACAAGAGGTTCAATCGAACAAGTCCAAGAATTAACCGACGAAGTGAACGCAAGCGTTTCATACCACTTGTTTTACTAAGTCGTTTAATTAGATTTCTCATCCGAGTGAGGTAAAGGTTTGTATATACTAATAGATTGGAAAACGGTTTAAGAAAAGAGGTTTGTTATTAAAAATAGAGTTGAAATTGTTTGTTAAAAGAGTTTTGATATTTACTACTAGTATTGAAACCTTTATATTATAAAGTGACAAAACACAGAAGCAATTGTAGAAACAATCAGTCACAAAGATCGCATACGGAGATGTGAATAAAATCCAAGGAAATCAGCTCCACGTTTTTCAGATAAGATCCCCTACGGAGGGGGCGTCCAGGGGGGGTGGCAACCCCCCAAGGTAGGGGTGTGGGGGCAACGCCACCGCTTACGGGGCTGACTCGCGAGCGACCCAACTGAAGCGACCTAACCTATAAGGTTATAAGGTCATACGACCTAACGAGCTATGGCCAAACGACCTAGTGTTGACTCGCGAGCGACCCAACTGAAGCGACCTAACCTATAAGGTTATAAGGTCATACGATCTAACGAGCTATGGCCACACGACCTAACGACTCAAGGGTCTAACGACCTACGACCTAAGGGTCTAGTGACCTAACGACTCAAGGGTCTAACGACCTAAAAGTATAAAGGTCATGCGACCTAACGGTTTAAGAGGCGAGCGACCTAAGTGTTACGACCTAAGAGTCGAACGACTTAAGGGTCTAACGACCTACGACCTAAGGGTCTAACGACCTAACGACTCAAGGGTCTAACGACCTAAAAGTATAAAGGTCATGCGACCTATCGGTTTAAGAGGCGAGCGACCTAAGTGTTACGACCTAAGAGTCGAACGACTTAAGGGTCTAACGACCTAACGACTCAAGGGTCTAACGACCTACGACCTAAGCTCAAATGTGAGCTACGAGCTAGCGACCTAGCGAAGTGAGTGTGGCCGAGCGACCTACGACCTATCCCCACACGACCTAACTCCGAACACACCAAAAATGGCCAGAACGACCTAGTGTTGACTCGCGAGCGACCCAACTGAAGCGACCTAACTCCGAACGTGCCAAAAACGGCCAGAACGACCTAACAGCAGTTTCTCCCCAAAAACACTAAAATTTGGAGTTTTTCGCCAATCCAATCCAAACCAAATGCAAATGTGCATGCTAAAGTGATAGGGAATCATTCCCAACAGTCCAATATAGTTATAGACAAGAATTGTGAGATAAAAATCTCACCTTTGCCCAAATTCAATGAAAAATGAAGTTTTAAGCAAGCAAGAATCAATCCCTCTTTTATCTAAGCACAAGAAGCTTGAATCCAATGTTTTCTTCTTGAATTTGGAGTAGAAAGATGGATTGCAATTGAATTTGAGTTTTGGAATTTTAATTTCCCATTCCCTCCACCATTTTTGAAGAAGCTTGAAGACTTAGGAAAATAGAAATGAAGTTATGAAGAGGAGGGGTGAAGGTTGGGTCTAATAGGCTAAAAGCCCAACCCAAAGTCTCAAGTGAAAAAGTAGTGAAATTGTACTATCTCCAATCATATCAATGTTTATACTTAAAAAAATTGTAAACGGCATTTCGAACTCAATGGAAGTGGTCTCGAGTCCTAATTTGACCGTTTGCAAAAAGTAGCTTTTCGGACCAATATCCGATTAACGACAAAATATTTAAATAAAATATTTAAATATAAAATCGATAAATATGCGGGTTGTTACAGCAATCGTTGCTCGAATCTACCTATAATCATGGTCAAAGCCTGATTGGGCATTTTTGATTGGGGCATCGATCGGGGAAACGGTTTCTAGGTATTGAAGAGTTCGTCAAGGGGAGACAAACGCTGGTGGTCGTGAGGGCTAATTCGATCAGAGGCGCTCGAATTTGGTTGTTTAGGGTTCGAAAACCCTAAACTTTGAAGGTGCGGTGGCGACGATAGGGAGGACCAGAGGCGGCGGCCTCTTGGACGTGGGTGCGGCGGAGGGAGACCAAGGCAACGGTAGCGGTGGCCTAGGTTAACGCGCCCGGAGGGGAGAGATTTTGGTGGTCAAAGTTGGTGATTTTGGGCGTGTGATGGGTTCTCGGTCGTGAACAATCTGGAGTGGAACGCATGGAAATTAATGCTGACGTGGCTTCATTTGTTTGGTCAGGAGGTTTTTCTTTTATTTTTATTTAATTTAAAATTTCAAGCATTCAAACATGAATAACTTTCGCATACGATATCCGTTTTATGTGCGGTTTCTTTTGTTATGATTGTACCTGAATTTCAGTCATTTTGGCATCAGTTTAGACGAATTTGGAGACTGGTCAATTTTTGGGTTTAAATTGGATTTAGATTCAATTTAAATTCAAAGTTGAGTGTTTTAACCCACTCACAACTTCTAAAATTTCTTATGTTTGTTAAATTAATTTATGTTATGATTATGAATTTATTTATGACTGTTTGTATATTTTTAATCATCATCTCAGTTAATTGCATTTATTTAAATTAAATCGTTATTTAACTTATTATTGAATATAACTGCCAGTTAGTTACCTATTATAAATTATCAGTTATATATTGATATTGATTGATTGTTTTGGATGGTGATTGGGATGGATGTATGATTTTATAATGGATGAATGTATGTTTTGGTTATATCATCATAATCTGTAAATTGTTATGCACTTTATTTCATTCGGGATTGTGGTTTGAAATGATATATAGCCGTATTTTTATTTTAAATTACGGATTGAAATGATAAATATCCGTCACTTGACCATAGGGTAGAAAATTTTATATAGACACCATGGTCTCTATATATATATATAATTATTTTAAAATGATTTCTATAGTTTTGTAAAGAAATATATGGGTTTTACGGATATTGATTTTAGATGTTATATAAATGCTATTTTATTATTGATTTTCAGCTATGTATAAATTTGTTTTGAATAATAAAATAAGCTAAATAATAAAGTTTGATTTCTTTTATATAATGTGGTTAAGTATCTATTTAAATTCTATTGTATATAGAGTTTATAATAACTCAAATAAAATTAATGTCGGAAGATAAATGTGAATTTGATTTGAATTAAAGTATTTAAGAATTATCCTTGAAAAAAAAATTATTTGAAATGTAAATAAATTGCGATTTAATAGGTATGATTTTATAACTTGATTTTTTGTTTAGAGGGTTTAAATGAATATCAAATTGATTTAATTGAATATTATCAAGTTAATTAAATTGAATGAATATCCAGTTATTTGAAGACTAAAGGTTTTACTAAAATGATATTTGATTTATTAAGTTAACATTTCAAACCTAAATAATAGTAGTTGAAATTGATATATATGAAATTATGAAAGAATAAGTTTTGAAATGGATATTTTATTCTGGGTTTTGAAGTATAAATTATTTTGAAATGACCACGTTGTTATAATAACGTTGGGTTGTTAAAGAGATCGGGATCGGAAGTTGTCATACTCTCTGCCAACTCCGAAAACAACTTTAACAACCGTGTACGCGGTGGATATTCCAAAATGAAGTAGGATGGTGGCAGTGTTTCCTTTGAGGTAAATACGTGGACCCGACTCCCGTGAGTTGGCATACGGTGGCTAAAACAGGAGCGATCGACAAGCTAATGAGGTAGCACCATTGATCGGACACATCCTTTCGATATTATACTTTGACTTTCAGATTGATTCGGTGACCACTTTTGATTTCTTTTATTTGGGGGTGTGGCCCGAGGTGGATGGTAGCTGCGGCTATGCGTTACCACAAACCCGGAAGCGTAAGTGGTATATCTACCCTGGCATTGCCTAGTTGTGCCATGTCACCTACCCTAGCGCGCCTTGTACGAGTTTCTGTTTGTGTCATACCTATGGAGTATCCTCTGGTAGCCTCCCGATCAGGAGGTATTACGGTACTGTATAGACTATTGGCACTATTACGTGTTAAGGGGAATATTGGGTCACTCCTTAACGCTATTTAAAAGTAAGTTTATTTTACTAATAGACATTATTATTGTCATGACCCGTCCTTCTTAGCCCAGAAAGACGCATCATGAATTAAGAAAGAAAGGGATAGAATAAGAAAAGATAGGGAAAGAAGAAACTCAACAACAATAGATTCTCAGAACGGAACGAATGAAATATAATATATCACATAAAATATTTCATAGTATCGTATACATCAGAGTACACAACTTATACATTTCATATTAGACAGTTATAAACATCTGTTTAACCATAAAACTCAAGGTATCATAAAGATACATACACAAGACAAACACGGAGGAACCATTATATATCTACATGTTGAAGCCTCCTGCTCCAACTCTCCTCCAGAATTCGTCAAGCTAACCAGAATCCCTCGACTACTTATACATAATATGAGTACCCAAGAGTTTAATAAAACAGAAAATAAACACTTGGGTCAGACATGGGTCTGGTATGAGTAAACGGTTTAAAATTGCTTAACTTTGAAAACCTTTGAAAAGAAAGGTATCACGTAAGACTTCCCACACATAAACATGGAAAAGTTATACCTTACGCTAACCAAAACATTTGATAGGAAATCCAGTGATATTATAATAGTGTCTAGGGTTTTCAAGTAAATAGAAAATAGCCGAAATTGTTACATTCATTAAATTCCAGATACTAGCCACAAAATTGGGTAATACAATCAAAACTCTAATGGCTCGTAGGAAGAATGGGTTTCCATCAATGGCAGGGCTACTGGGGTACCGCCCATCACAGTACGGGGCTTAGATCACCATACCGAGGATTACTCCCAATCCCCTGCAACATAAGGCCGGAACCATCCCTTACTGGACAATCCTGAACAAGACCACCCCGTGGTTGGCGCGACCAACCACACACGCTAAGCTGAAATAGAAAGGGACCTCTAGACAGGGGTAAATCTCGTCCTACTTGGGTGCTACCCACTTAACCTTGCTGCACCTCCCCTGTTTTAGCCATTCCTAGTTGATGAGGCTTGAGGCTGCGATTATCGTTATAGAACACATCTATCTTAGAGTGCTCATCGTCCACCTGGCAATGTTCTGAAAGCATTCAATCTATACAAGTTCGTTCCAGGTTCGAACGAAACCGAAGGCATTATCTCGTTACACTCATTTTGGAATCACCCTTAGAGTTAACGACCATAGACCTTGCATTCTGAATCTCCATCTCGAATCTGAAAGTACTATTCCCGTTAACTCATTTTGGAATCACCCTCAGAGTTTTCAACGGTGAATAGTTCTTACACCTCGAGTCTTCATCTTGAATTCCACTTGGATTCACGACCTAACTAATTTGGATCGACGTGGTTTTCGGATATCAAAAATATGGAAACCCGATCCCGGTCTCACCGAAATCCAAATGCCATTTTAATGTCCAAGTTGTTCAAGGGTTTAAACATTTAAACTTATATTCAGAGTAACATAAACAGATAGATGATTCACATTATCATAATAGATAATTCATATCAACCAATCATCTCACAAAGCAGCACATATCACATCATAGATATCACATCCAAATCATCCAATATCAATCAATCACCAAATATCAATCAATCATCCATAAGCAAGTTTGATTCACTCTTAATCAATTTAATTAACCTCTAATTAAAGTAATCACTTGGATTACCTTAATCCTGCTTACTATCATTAATTAATTACAAATTAATTAATTAATCATCTCTTAATGATCTTCCTTAATTGATCTTCCTGGATTAATTATCTTATAATTACCTTAAGTAATTATCCTTTAATTAATTACGCAAATTAATTATCATAACCATATACAGTAATTGACCTTTAATTACTATCATTAATTCAATTAATTAACGACCTTCTAATAACTTCCATTAATTAATTAACTATAATTAATTACACTGATCCTTAATTAATTACAGTTAATTAATCATACTTTAATTAATCACTTTCATTAATCAACCTTGATTAATTTCATTAATTATATTAATTAATGATCCTTATTAATTGATTAACCCTTTAATTAATTAAATAATTAATTTGTAATTAACCACCTCATTAATTAGTCTTAATTAATCATAAACAGAAATTAACAAACTTGTAATTACTTCTCTTAATTAATTAACTCCTTAATTAATTGTATTAATCTTTGATTAATTACACTCATTAATTATTCTTTAATTACTTTATTTCGTAATCATTAATTAATTACATTAATTAATAATCCTTAATTAATTACTTCATTGATTAATCATATTTTTAATTAATTACATTTATTAATTAATTTGAAATTAATCACATTCATTAATTAATTAATCACATTAATTAATTAATCACATTAATTAATTTACCAAATTAACTAAGTAATTAACCCTTAATTACTTCCATAAGTAATTATTCCCTAATTTCTTTCATTAGTTAATTGCTCTGTATCTAATTACATTTAGTAATTATACATTAATTACTTCACTAAGTAATTACTCAATTAATTAATAAGTGATTATCATTAATTAATTAGACTAATTAATTAACCTAAACTTAATTACATTAATTAATTATCCAATTAATAAATCACTTAGTCCCTAATTAATTCCTTAAACATCCACTAATTACTTCCATAAGTAATTATTCTTAATTACCAATAAGTAATTAAGCTTAAATTTATTTTATTAATTAATTATTCTTAATTAATCTCTACTTACTAATTAAGAATAAACTTCATTTATTAAATATTTTCTCAAATCATTTACTTCATTAAAACCAATTTAAAATCAATTTGAAATAGGGTTTTACTTTTAACAAAACAATTCAAACAATTAATTTTAATATTCTTGAAATCTTTGAATATCCTTTCAAACATATTAAACAATTATTTAACTTTGAAATCCAAATTTTCATATCCTCTAAACTTATTCATTTAAAATAAATTTTAAAATCTAATTTAAACATTCCTTTATAATTACCTTGGATATATCTTTATTCTTATTTCAAACTCATTTGAACTTTCTTAATCTTGATCTAATAGTTCAAACTGAAAAAATCTTGAATTAAAATTCAAAATAAATTTAGTTAATTACTTTTGAAATCAACTATTTTAAACATTTCAAATCTTGACACATATTAAATTAAATATTTTCAAAATCTTGGTTTCTATTCATTAGAAAAACTTGTTTTATAATTTAAAACTTGATTCCTTTTTCCAAAATTTGTTTTTACTTTACTTAATCAGATTAACATTACCACCTAAAAACTTGAGCTAACCACCACTAAAACCGAGTCAATCATTCGATCAACACAAGAACCTCTCGTTCTTATTTACATCGAGTCAAAACTGCAATAGATTCGAACCTAAACCCGAGTTCCCTCCTCTTCCCCGAAGCAAAACACCACCCAGTGCACAAACGTACACGCGTGTACGCGCACGTCACATTCACCCTCCTCCGACCATCTTTTCAATCATCGACCAATCACACAAGGCTTTGACCACCCTTACACCAACCCAGAATCCAAAATCCAAACACGAATCGGAGTATCGATCATCGCTCGAATATCTGAAGCAACACGATCCACCAAAACCCTTGCCTCTGATGATCCCGCCGATTGGAAACTCCAGTATCCCTTCTAGATCACCGATGCATCATCACGCCACCATCCCTCAACACGCAAATGCCTCCGGTCACACAATGATGTCGAAAATCCTACAGAAAGTCACGTCAAATACCAGAGTGCAAAACCCTACTTCGAACATTTCTGGTCATCTCGGCCATAGGAAAAATTCTGGGCTATTTTTCCCTTCATCGTCGATACTCCAACTAGCTTCGACCAAAAATTCAGCCCCAACCACCGTGTTGATCAACGGCAATGAATTAAATTGCCAAAAACGTTCATCTCAAATTTTCTAATCGAATGTCAAATTAAAAAATATGAAATGTATGTTAAACGTCATGATTTTTAGTCACGAATCCACTCATGCAATTCAAACCAGAAATTAAAGTTGTTGATTTTTAACATGTATAAGTATTTTACTGTTATTTCAACTAAAGAAATAATTTGTTGAATTTAAATCCCTGAAACTATTTTTATAATCATATGCAGATTTCAACAAACAATTTTCATTTGAATATCAAGGGCTAATATGGATTTGGTTGAGACGTTCGAATTTTTGAAAACAAAACAGAACTTGAAACAACGGATATCAGACTTTCTATGTTTATATATATGCACAAACCTGCTAACATAAACATATATATCAAATTCCAAATGAATTCAAGCTGCAGACTTACATACGAATCAATATCATCACATGCATCCAAATCAAACTGTTTTTTTTAAAGTACTCACCATTTTTGAAAGGCACGGCAGGTTTTTTTTTTTTTTTCGGGCTTTAAAATTTTGATCTAAATACTGGAAAGTGCTTTGATCGCTTTGTTGTTGAAATCCTTTGCATGCTTGTTAATTGACGATTTAAGTGTTGAAACTTGCTGTTGAATAGAAAATCATCCTGTATGCTTGTTGTTACATTACTGGTTGAATTTGATATTATACTTGCTGAGTTGATTCTTTACATGTTTTGAAGCTTTGAAACTGAAGTTCTGGAATTTGATTTTCTGTTTACTTTGATTTCTAGGATTTCTAACTTCTTTCTTTGGTTTTTATTTTGTTTTTAATTTTGAATAGATGAGAAGAAAATGATTTGAGGCAGAAAAGAATTTTTTCTGAAATCAGATTTTCTCCCAAAACGCTAATTAGTAAAAAAAATTAGTTTCTAATGAAAAATTGCTTTGCCACTTGTAAATTCAAATCACCCTTAGCTTACACATGTTTAAATCCATTGTTATCATTTTGCAAATGTCAAAAGCTAGCTTAAATTGTTCACAAGTGTTAACTTTCTTTTTATTAATTCATTTAAGTTATATATGTATTTATGAAGTATATTCATGTGCATAAGAAATGTTTGTCTTCTTATAAATAAGCTTTTAATTTTTAATAAATATACAAGTGTAAAATTTTGTAAACATTTGTTTATAAATAACTTATGTTTTTCAATCAAATAAATGTATTATATGTTTAGATGCTTGAGGATTTTATTCTAACTTCATATGTTTTTACAAACCAAATTGTCTTATGATTATTTTAAAATTAAAGAATATTGAAAATAAAGGAAAATAAACTTTTAATTAAGTCCTATTTTAAACTTAAGCTAAAATATATATATTTTTTAAATAAATTAAGAAATTATCTTTGTCGATAAAATGTAAAGTTTAAATAGCTTTTGAAAAGTATTACGCCAAAATATAATTTCTCAATTACAAACTATGTATATATTTAAATTTGATAGCACTTTTATTAAATTCAAACCAATATTTTCCATTTCAATATATACAAATATATATATATACATATATATATATATATATTATAATTGGAAAACATTTGATTAGCTTTGAAAGATAAATCTTAAATAATTTAAATTGTTAGAAAAGATACAAATCAATACTGCCAGATTAAATATCTATTAGCCTTTAAAAGATTAAATTACCCATTTAAATTAGAATTATAAAAGAAATTTATCAAACCAATTAAATTATTAATAAAGATTTTTAAATTGATATTGCCCAAAATTCCAGGTCATCACATTCCTCCCCCTTTAAAAGAATTTCGTCCCCGAAATTTAAAAGAAAAGAAAATTTAATAACCCAGCAAAGATTTCAATTTCAAATAGCAAAACATACCTATCATCCAATTACTAACCACCATAGCAATCAATCAAACAACGAACCTAACTAATTATCCTGACACAAATCAGGATAGATCTTATTAACACTATCTAGAGTTTCCCAAGTATAAATTACTGGGAGACTCGCTCTACAGAAGCTCAACTAACTACACCACCATAATCGAGAGCTCCACTCTTCTCTAGATCCACCAATCTGAACAAGACATCAGAACAAACTCAAGTCTAGCTCAACTCCCAAATCCTACTGAACTGCTGATTTTACAACCAGAGATGGATCATACACGTACTCTCTCATAGATATGTGAAATACAATGAATTTTGGCTATCCAAACTGGCAATTCAATCCTATAGACAAAAGAACTTATAATATCAAGAACATGGATAAGAAATCCCAAATACCCCAGAACTAGCCATCCAATCTTACCCAATCATACTGTTCTCTTAACCCGAGAAACCTTAACAACAATGAAGTCTCCAACTTTGAATTCCAAACTCCTTATCTCATATCTGCATAACTCAACAGACAATCCTGGGCTGCCCATTTTCTTCCTGATCATCTCAATCTATACTGATGCTTCCAGAAACAACTGGACCAAAACAAACCAGTTTCTGGATCCTATTCATCAAAATGGTCTTCCAAGATCCTTCGAAATCCAGAACACAAGCTCTACTTCCCAAGAAATAGCAAATTGAACTTGCTTCCTTCCTCGCACAGCTGCTACCTTGCTTCCGCTGCACAACTCTACTTCTAGAATAGATGAGAATGATGTCGATGAACATGAGTACAAACTTATCCAACATATCCCGAAAACTCTGTTCATCAAATTAAAATCTTAGTGACCCATTCGACTCGGTCACACAACCTTACAGCAGAATCCAAACTTGAAAACTAGATCTGACCAATCCATTTCCAAAAATTCTTGAGCTGCTACACCAACTCTTCCCTCTCTATGAACCAAATTGATATGGAAGTCAACTCCAGATGTAGACATACTTCAGATTACTTCAGTAGCTCCTACTTCCACATGAGAACCTTCAGTCTCAAACAAAAGATTACCCAAGATGAACTTCCCAAACTAATCGCAAGTCACTTTTGCGATCCTACCTAGTTCGAATTCCAAAGAAACTGTTCTCTCTTTACCAACTAGAACAACGTTAAGCTTCTCCAAACAAGGTTAACCCTTCAAGGAAGCCTTCACCATCTGCCCGAACTGCTGACAGAAGAACCACTATGAATCCTGAACCATCGGAGACCCACACTACTGCTTCCAACTCTATCTCTAGGACACTACTAGGCTAAGAGACCTTCTTGTCATCACACAAACACCTTCGAGCTGCACTGCTACCACTGCTAACCAAAGACTTCTAATCCAAAGGCTCCTTGAACCCCAAAACCATCAACAAACTACGCAAAAGACCCTTCGAGATGGCAGACAACCTCTCAAGAAACTCGGGCTCCAAACCAAGTATCAACATCTCGACCTCCTTAAGGGGTGACAATGAGACCATGCCGAAGCGAAGCAACTTATAGACCTTAGTCTCATATTCCAAATCAATCGAAACACCTTCCTAAAGATGTCAGGATACTATCACTTGCTTCTGCACATCCGACTGATCCAAACTATAGAAAATCCGCGCACCCGAGCGCTACCAAATTTACACTTCAATGATGGACTCCGAATCTTTAAAAAATAATTCCTTCGGAGTTCAGAGAAATCGTTACTCCAAGCTACAAATCTTACTTGAGACAGTATTGGGTCTACAGTCTCGACAAATACTCTTCCAACCTCAAACATTTAAACTCTAACCATTGGTAGTTGTGTTACACACCACTACCCTATCTAACTTTATAACTCATATTGGAAAACCTAAACGAGTAACCTAACAAATAAGGTAGATATATATTTATACACACACACACAAGCACGCTCTCTCAAGAAAGATAGAAATCACTTCAAAGCCTAGGTATTCACTCAACCTCGCTCCGATACCAACTGTCATGATCTAGGCTTTTCAACCATCGACAGCGGGCACAACTGGTAGGCTTTTCAACCATCCCAGCCCCGCCGTGGCTTACACTGGTACCTCGGGTTTGCTTTTACGGCCAGCCTCTCGACTCGCAACCAACCCCAAAAGACCTTATACTACCCCTGGGGACATGTAGGGGTAAGAGTCTCCCGTTCTCCACCTAACGCAAAGCGAGAACCCCCTATCATGCTGTAATGTAGAAAACCCGATCCATGTCTCATCGAAATCCAAATGCCATTTTAATATCCAAGTTGTTTAAGGGTTTAAACATTTAAACTTATATTCGGAGTAACATAAACAGATAGATGATTCACATTATCGTAATAGATAATTCATATCAACCAATCATCTCACAAAGCAGCACATATCACATCAGAGATATCACATCCAAATCATCCAATATCAATCAATCACCCAACATCAATCAATCATCCATAAGCAGGTTTGATTCACTCTTAATCAATTTAATTAACCTCTAATTAAATTAATCACTTGGCTTACCTAAATCCTTCTTACTATCATTAATTAATTACAAATTAATAAATTAATCATCTCTTAATGATCTTCCTTAATTAATCTTCCTTGATTAATTATCTTATAAGTACCTTAAGTAATTATCCTTTAGTTAATTACACAAATTAATTATCATAACCATATACAGTAATTGACCTTTAATTACTATCATTAATTGCATTAATTAACGACCCTCTAATTACTTCCATTAATTAATTAACTATAATTAATTACACTGATCCTTAACTAATTACAATTAATTAATCATACTTTAATTAATCACTTTCATTAACCAACCTTGATTAATTTCATTAATTATATTAATTAATGATCCTTATTAATTGATTAACCCTTTAATTAATTAAATAATTAATTTGAAATTAACCACCTCATTAATTAGTCTTAATTAATCATAAACAGAAATTAACAAACTTGTAATTACTTCTCTTAATTAATTAACTCCTTAATTAATTGTATTAATCTTTGATTAGTTACACTCATTAATTAATCTTTAATTACTTTATTACATAATCATTAATTAATTACATTAATTAATAATCCTTAATTAATTACTTCATTGATTAATTACATTTTTAATTAATTACATTTAGTAATTAATTTTAAATTAATCACATTCATTAATTAATTAATCACATTAATTAATTTACTAAATTAACTAAGTAATTAACCCTTAATTACTTCCATAAGTAATTATCCCCTAATTTCTTTCATTAGTTAATTACTCTCTATCTAATTACATTTAGTAATTATACATTAATTACTTCACTAAGTAATTACTCAATTAATTAATAAGTGATTATCATTAATTAATTAGACTAATTAATTAACCTAAACTTAATTACATTAATTAATTATCCAATTAATAAATCACTTAGTCCCTAATTAATTCCTTAACCATCCACTAATTACTTCCATAAGTAATTATTCTTAATTACCAATAAGTAATTAAGCTTAAATTTATTTTATTAATTAATTATTCTTAATTAATCTGTATTTACTAATTAATTAAGAATAAACTTTGCATTTATTGAATATTTTCTCAAATCATTTACTTCATTAAAACCAATTTAAAATCTATTTGAAATAGGGTTTTACTTTTAACAAAACAATTCAAACAATTAACTTTAATATTCTTGAAATATTTGAATATCCTTTCAAACATACTAAATAATTATTTAACTTTGAAATCCAAATTTTCATATCCTTTAAACTTATTCATTTAAAATAAATTTTAAAATCTAATTTAAACATTCTTTTATAATTACCTTGGATATATCTTTATTCTTATTTCAAACTCATTTGAACTTTCTTAATGTTGATCTAATATTTTAAATTGAAAATATCTTGAATTAAAATTCAAAATAAATTTAGTCAATTACTTTTGAAATCAACTATTTTAAACATTTCAAATCTTGACACATATTAAATTAAATATTTTCAAAATCTTGATTTCTATTCATTGAAAAAACTTGTTTTATAATTTAAAACTTGATTTCTTTTTCCAAAATTTGTTTTTACTTTACTTAATCAGATTAACATTACCACCTAAAAACTCGAGTTAACCACCACTAAAACCTGAGTCAATCATTCGATCAACACAAGAACCTCTCTTTCCTATTTACTTCGTGTCGAAACAGCAAAAGATTCGAACCCAAACCCGAGTTCCCTCTTCTTCCTCGAAGCACAACAACACCCAGTGCACAAATGTACACATGTGTACGTGCACGTCACATTCACCCTCCTCCGACCATCTTTCCAATCGTCAACCAATCACACAAGGCCTCGACCACCCTTACACCAACCTAGAATCCAAAATCCAAACACGAATCGAAATATCGACCAACGCTCGAATATCTGAAGCAACACGATCCACCAAAACCTTCGCCTCTGATAATCCCGCCGTCTGGAAACTCCGGTATCCCCTCCAGATCACCGATGCATCATCACGCCACCATCCCTCAACACGCAAACGCCTCCGGTCATGCAATGATGTCGAAAATCCTATAGAAAGTCACGTCAAATACCAGAGTGCATAACCCTACTTCGAACGTTTCTGGTCATCTCGGCCACAGGAAAAATTCAGGGCTATTTTTCCCTTCATCGTTGATACTCCAACTCGCTTCGACCAAAAATTCAGCCCCAACCACCGTGTTGATCAACGGCAATTCATTAAATTGCAAAAAATGATCTTCTCAAATTTTCTAATCGAATGTCAAACTAAAAATTATGAAATATATGTTAAAAATCATGATTTTTAGTCACGAATCGACTCATGCAATTCAAACCAGAAATTAAAGTTGTTGATTTTTAACATATATAAGTATTTTACTGTTATTTCAACTAAAAAAATAATTTTTTGAATTTAAATCCCTGAAACTATTTTTATAATCATCTGCAGACTTCAACAAGCAATTTTCATTTGAATATCAAGGGCTAATATGGATTTTATTGAGATGTTCGAATTTTTGAAACCAAAACAGAACTTGAAACAACAGATATCAGACTTTCTATGTTTATATATATGCACAGACCTGCTAACATAAACATATATATCAAATTCCAAATGAATTCAACCCGCAGACTTACATACGAATCAATATCATCACATGCATCCAAATCAAACTGTTTTTAAAAAAAATTTACTCGCTATTTTTGAAAGGCTGAGCAGGTTTTATTTTTTTTCAAGCTTTAAAATTTTGATTTAAATACTGCAAAGTGCTTTGATCGCTTTGCTGTTGAAATCCTTTGCATGCTTGTTAATTGATGATTTAAGTGTTGAAACTTCCTGTTGAATTGAAAATCATCCTGTATGCTTGACGTTACATTACTAGTTGAATTTAAAATTATGCTTGCTGAGTTGATTCTTTACATTTTTTGAAGCTTTGAAACTGAAGTTCTGGAATTTTATTTTCTGTTTACTTTGATTTCTAGGATTTCCAACTTCTTTCTTCGATTTTTATTTTGTTTTTAATTTTGAAAAGATGAGAAGAAAATGATTTGAGGCAGAAAAGAATTTTTTCTGAAATCAGATTTTCTCCCAAAACGCTAATTAGTAAAAAAAATAGTTTCTAATGAAAATTGCTTTGCCACTTGTAAATTCAAATCACTCTTAGCTTACACATGTTTAAATCCATTGTTATCATTTTACAAATGTCAAAAGCTAGCTTAAATTGTTCACAAGTGTTAACTTTCTTTTTATTAATTCATTTAAGTTATATATGTATTTATGAAGTATATTCATGTGTATAAGAAATGTTTGTCTTCTTATGAATAAGCTTTTAAATTTTAATAAATATACAAGTGTGAAATTTTGTAAACATTTGTTTATAAATAGCTTATGTTTTTAAATCAAATAAATGTATTATATGTTTAGATGCTTGAGGATTTTATTTTAACTTCATATGTTTTTACTTACCAAATTGTCTTATGATTATTTTAAAATTAAAGAATATTGAAAATAAAGGAAAACGAACATTTAATTAAGACCTATTTTAAACTTAAGCTAAAATATATATATATATATTTTAAATAAATTAAGAAATTATCTTTGTCGATAAAATGAAATGTTTAAATAGCTTTTGAAAAGTATTATGCCAAAATATAATTTCTCAATTACAAACTATTTATATATTTAAATTTGATAGCACTTTTATTAAATTCAAACCAATGCTTTTCCATTTCAATATACACAAATATATATATATATATATATATTATAAATTGAAAACATTTGATTAGCTTTGAAAGATAAATCTTACAAAATTTAAATTGTTAGAAAAGATATAAATCAATGTTGCCAGATTAAATATCTATTAGCCTTTAAAAGATTAAATTACCCATTTAAATTAAAATTATAAAAGAAATTTATCAAACCAATTAAATTATTAATAAAGATTATTAAATTGATATTGCCCAATATTCTGGGTTATCACAATTATAATAGCGAAATATTACTACATAGTAAATAGTTTAACGGATCCTTATGAGATGTGAATCCCGAGCATCTCTTGAGTTACAGCACTCACGTTAGACACTGGGTAGGAGATGTCAAATCCCGTAAACATCTCTGACGCCATTACACTCATATTTATTTCCGTTGATTTAACTCACATAAGATCTTTTAGTTCTGACTCGAGTGTTTTGTCTTTTCAATTCGCTCAGGTCAGCCTGAGCATTTCAAGAATTAGAAGACCGCACACTGGAGGGCAAAGACGAAGATTTATGTGACGCCCCACCTCTATACCCACACTAACCAAGGACATTACGGTGTAATTCTGTCAACTAGCGCATAGAATAAGGCTGTTGAGGAGCGACCATCTGTATAATTGCTTTGTGCGAGCACCGATATGCCAGATAAAATATAACTTTTCATCTCAAGAGGAAATCCGACATACCGACACAAACTCAAAGCTACTACACAGTGGCTATATTGTCTTCGGAAATGAATTTAGAAATAAACATAACACAAATCAGCACATATAATTCATATCACAAAGGCGGAAATAGATATGAATATTACACATAAAAGTGTATATCAGAGTAGTGGTCAAACAAGATCCACAATATCAAAAGGAATAGATACAAGTGCTAGACAAAAGAATACGTATACATCAAGGAGTCTATATCTCAATAGTATACAAAAAAAACTACTAAATTGGAGTAGTTAGCCAAAAGATCAGATGATGGTCCGATAAGGAGTCAAGTAGAAGCACCTGTAAAATCTCAGTCTGACCCGAGTATTATTTAAGAAGAAAAT
The DNA here is from genome assembly GCA_030765085.1 of Allium cepa. Taxonomy (NCBI): domain Eukaryota; kingdom Viridiplantae; phylum Streptophyta; class Magnoliopsida; order Asparagales; family Amaryllidaceae; genus Allium; species Allium cepa. Next base: position 68,167,800 of record CM060930.1, on the reverse strand, counting down.
AATAAACGGATCAGTCTAGCTACAATTATCAGTTAAAATGAGATATAATAAGAGATATAATAAGAAGACGTACGATAACCAAAAATATCACACTACGATAAGTATACATTAGAAAATCCACAAAAGAAAATCATACAAATATCTCACGAATCTCATAGCATAAAAAGAATGCCATATTCTTTATTTAATTCACCAAGCCACAATGAATGACATACATATTAATGCCAATCGTAACAGTTGGTGAAACATAAATTCCAGAAATCATCAATTAGAAATCCAGAAATCACAAAAATGATCGTAGAAACGATCAACCACAAAAAGGGGGAGGCCTAACACAAAACGGGATCATGAAAACTCACCAACACATGCATCACAAACAATTCGGAACATCGACGCAGTACAAACGGTACGTCCAATGAATCGAAAAGCCGAGACATCGATGTTGTACAAATGGTACATCCATTGAATCGAAACACAAAACAATTCGAAACATCGACGCAGTACAAACGGTACGCCCAAAGAATCGAAAAGCCGAGACATTGATGTAGTACAAATGGTACATCACATGAATCGAAACACAAAACAATTCGACACATCGACGCAGTACATACGGTACGTCCAATGAACCGAAAAGTCGAGACATCGATGTAGTACAAACGGTACATCACATGAATTGAAACATAATAAAAGTACATGGGTCGCTAGCCCATAAAAAAATGAGACCAAGCTCAATAAAATGAGGTACAGTCCTCCACGTGGACAAAGAGACATCGCACATTGCTAGTCTAAACCATAAAATGATCATCATTGATCATCAAGAAGTGTCAATTACAGTAAGCTAGTAAATATATGAGCTTAGCTTCATGTCCCATAACCACTAGCTTAACTTAAATATTTACGAACAAATTGTAGATCTCCACTAGAAAATTGTCACAAGAGATTCAATAGAAGAAGTCCAAGAATTAACGAACGAAGTAAACGCAAGCGTTTCATACCACTCGTTTTACCAAGTCGTTTAATTAGATTTCTCATACGAGTGAGGTAAAGGTTTGTATATGCTAGTAGATTGGAAAACGGTTTAAGAAACGAGCTTTGTAATAAAATAGTGTTGAAATCATTTTGAAGAAAGGGTTTTGATATTTACTACTAGTATTAAAAACCTTTATATTTTAAAGTGACAAATCATGATTGTAGAAACAATCAATCATAAAAATTCACATACGAAGACGTGAATAAAATCCAAAGAAATCGATACCAAATCCATCAAAATGGATATTTCCGAAAACTCCCAGAGAAAATGTCATCAAAGTCGATAATAAATGATAACAACAAAAGGGAAACAACACGAATCGATTAAAGTTGGAAATTCAACAAAATAGACAATATAGGCAAAATTGGCAAATAGGAGCAGGTCGGTCAACCGGACTCCCCGAGTCAGTTGACCGAACCAAAGATGGAAGTGCTCGGGTAGCAGATCGGTCGACCGGACCCTGAGCTCGATCGACCGGAGCCTGTAACCTATACTTCCAAAACAGAGGCAGGAAGTGCTCGGGTAGCAGGTCGGTCGACCGGACCCTGAGCTCGGTCGACCAGAGCCTGTTGCCAGCACTCCCATGCTTATCTAATGAATGCCAATCCCTTTCGAATTGCAATTGGTCGAGCACCGGCACTAAGGATCTACGCCATCGACCACCCGGCCATATAAGCTCTTCGATTCATCACCAAAAACATGATCAAAACATCAAAGTTAGGATTTTTAAAGAATTGAACTCAAAACACTAAAAATTGGAATATTCACCAAATCAATCCAAACCAAAAGCAATTGCACAAGAATAAGTGTTAGGAATTTATACCGAACAATCGAAGATAGATATAAGCATAGATGTGAGATAAAAATCTCACCTTTGAACCCAAAGAACAAGTAAGAAGAAGCTATAGAGCAAAGCAAGGACAAACACTCTTCAATTCCAACACAAGAAGCTTGAATCTAAGCTTAAAAGAGAAACATTCCCAAAGTTAGGTTTAGGAATTTCTGAAATTCAAGAGAGAAAGAGTTGGAGAAGAAGAAGGAGATGCTTACTAATGGCTTCTCTTAGAATTTGGAGCTAGAGCTTGGATTTTGCTAATGAACTAGGCCTTGGAGTTTTAATTTCTCATTCCTCTCTCCATTTTTGCTGAAGCTTGAGTGTTAAGAAAATAAGAATGAAGTGAAGAGGAGAGGTGGACTGAGCTAGAGTATAAGTGGGTTAATGGGATGAAACCCTACCCAAAGCCCTAAGTGAAAAGTAGCAAAATTCGAGTTATTCCAAACATATCGAAGCTTGTACTCAAAAAGGTTGCAAACGGCATTTTGAACTCAATGAAAGGGGTCTCGAGTCCCAATTCGACTGTTTTCTAAAAGTATGTTTTCGGACTAAAATCCGATGAATGATGAAATATTTAAATAAAATATTTAAATATACAATCGATAAATATGCGGGTTGTTACAAACTCCCCTCCTTAAAGAAATTGCGTCCTCGCCATACTTAAGAAGGAAATAAATAGTAATAACCATAAAAGCATATCAACACAAAAGGAATTTGAAATAGGAAGTTCACCATAAAGAGCATGAAACGGTAAGCCTGAACGGGATCGCTCGATGAATTCCCAGGAATCCCAAGAGAAATCCTTAGGATCTGAGAACCAATGAACTTTCACAAGAATAGCACCTTTATTCTGAAGGCGCTCAACCTCCGAAGCAATGATGCGAATGGAATTTTGCTCATTAGTTAAATCTGGTGAAACTTCAATCCCTACTATAACACTAGGCTCAAGAATAAAAATCGGAAACCCAAAAGCATTTCCATATTCGAAAGACGTGGAAAACATCATGAATAACAGAAAATTGAGTCGATGCAACGACGTAGTACAATAACAGTACGCCCGAGAAACTAGAAACTCGAATAATTTGGAAAAACGGCTTAGTACAATAACGGTACGCCAGATGAACCAAAGCTCGAATAATTTCAAAACGCCGACGTAGTACAAATACGGTACGTCCAATGAATCGATCACCCTAAAAGAACATCGGACACTATTCCATAAAAGGAATGAGATAAAGCATAATAAAACAAAGTATATCAAAACGTCCGATGAACTTGATAAAAAGATAATTCCATTCGGACATCACCAAAAGGACAACCACTTGTTGCTTACAACTAAACGCATTGGCAACACGATTTCCCTTCCGGGAGTTTACAAAGACTATTATGATCATAAGATGCAAGGAACTCTATCCAACATTAAGTTCCTTATGAGAAAATAAATATTCCAAAGATTTATGATCGGGGTAGAGAACAAATTTCTCATCCAAAAAATGATGATGCCAAATTCTAAAAGTAAAAACAATAGTCGCGAGCACTAGATCATGAGTAGCATATATAGTCTCGATAAGCTATAATGATTTAGAAGCACAAGTGATAGCACGTTCTCATTTGCAAGAGAACGGCATCCAAACCAATACGATTAGCATTGGTACAAAAGATAAAGTCTTGGTTCCCTTTGGAAAACACAAGAATAAGAGTATCGGAAAAGAATTCTTTCAAATAATCTTCTTTCCCAAAAAGCTAAAACTTTCAGAATTACAATTATCTCAATGTAAAAATCTTTCTAGAAAAATTTACATTTTTACAAGTCAATATATCGTGTCTGATTGTCTCATCAAAGCGTTTAGGAGATTCTTATCGATAACGTTGATCAAGCGCATCGACAAAAATTCTTAAAACACTAAATGGGTAATACAATCACAAAATCATCTTCTTTATAATAAACAAGTTTCTTAAAAGCTTTACAAATATTCTTTGCTTGTTTTAAGAACAAAAACCAAATTATTCTTATAAATAAATCTTTATGAAAAAGATTTGCAAAATTTTAAATTTTGTTTTCATCCAAAATCAATAAACACAAGAATGGAGTCATCGAGATATTCGTGGAATACTCGATACATAAAATGGATGAAATAAGATGGACAAACTGAATGACATAACAAGTCATTCATAACAATCATAGAAGAGTGCGGAATGCGGTAAGTGGAATGCTAACTCCCGCAACTCGCAGCAAATGAAAACCGGTGGCAAGGTCGAGCTGAAAAGATCTTAACACCACACAAGATATTGCTTAGGTGATGATCCTAAGACAAACTTCAAAAATACCAGAAAATTCTCAAACTACATGGATGAGAGAAATAACACTTTCCTAATAAGCGGGCTTAAGGAATAAAATGATGCCATCAAATTGGAATCAAAATCACAAAGAAAAATAGAAATCTGCTTAACGGTTTAAAAATGTCGAGGATGAATAGTCCACTCGGGACTTCGGATATGGCTTCATAATAATTAAGCCAATCCGTTCAAAAGTCAATTCCGAAGCATAAGTAAAAATTGGCTCGGAAAGAAAAAATCACATAAAATAATTTCGACATCAATACATGAAACCAACTGAGCGTTGCGGGTCCATCAACAGGATTCACCATTGTCAAAGGAGTCAACAAGCCCAATGTTTAAAGAAAAAGAATCAACGAGTTCTTTTGATATAAAAATAATGAGATGAACCCATATCAAAAAGAACTCAAATAAGAAGATCACGAAATAAAACAATGTCATCAAGGATTGAATAAAAAGTACCTTGACCAACAGAAGTGTCACTAGGCGTTTGCACAACATTAAGCCTTCCCTCCCTCTTGCTTGGAAGTTTGGGACATGTAGATAAAAGATGACCCAAACTTTTGCAATAACGACAAAAGAGAGGTTTCGGACACTTATTAGCATAATGGTCTGTGGAACCACAATTGTAGCTCTGTCCTCGACTAGAGGTAGCAGTCTTTGCTACCGGAGTTTGTTGCTTCCCTTTCTTGTTGGGAGTGGGGCCTTTGAATTTGATAGGCCTTTACATGTTGTCATTGAAGTTCTGTTTGGTAACCACAACTTCAACGTTACTCTCTCTATCGGCCTCTTCAAGACGAAGACCGATATCAATAAGCTGATCAAATGAAACCTCAAGTTTCAGGAGTAATGGCTTCTTAAGATTCTTATTCAAGCCATAGAAAAATCTCTGATTTTTCTTCAATGGGGTATTAATATACTCGACCCCATACTAAGAGACGGATTCGAAAGATGCAACGTAATCCGTCATAGAAGATTCACCTTGAACAAGGTCAATAAAACGCCGGGCCAAAGTTACTTTTTCTGCCTCCGGCACAAACTTCAATTCGAATCGTTCTTGGAATTTCTCCCAAGTAAGATCCGCTTCGATAATCTCCGAAGTCAAGAGCTCATGCCAATCTAATGCTCTTTCTTGGAGAATGCTAGAAGCCACTTGGACTCGATGTAAATCAATAAGATTCGTGCGAGAAAAGATGCGATCGCACGATTTGAGCCAAGCTTGAATTTCAATAACACTCTCGGATCCCATGAATGGCCTTCCACCCAAATCGGTATAGTCTCTACACAAGCGTGCAAAATCGGATCTAGGATGAGTAGGCTCTGGATTTGGTCCGGCTGCTTGAGCGTTCTTAACAAGATCTAGGAGCTGCTGGCAGACATAAATACTCCATCCTGGGGAGTAGCACTGGATTGTCCGGCACTAGGAAGATTTGATCTAACCATTTCTCTTCTTTAAGAAAGAATGAAGAAGAAAAGTTATTCTCAAAATAAATATCAAGAAATCTTGATAGATAAATCTAGGAATCATAAAGAAAATAGGATGAATCGGTACGAAGACTCGAATTAAATCCTAAAGCGCGACTCCTAAGATGGACTTAGGACGATGATTCCTATTAAATTATTCTACATTGTTCCGAAGATTGGCTTTGATACCAAGCTATGACGCACCACCTCTATACCCACACTAGCCAAGGACACTACGGTGTAATGCTGTCAACTAGCGCGGAGAATAAGGCTGTTGAGGAGCGACCATCTGTATAATTGCTTTGTGCGAGCACTGATCTGCCAGATAAAATATAACTTTTCATCTCAAGAGGAAATCGGACATACCGACACAAACTCAAAGCTACTACACAGTGGATATAACGTCTTCGAAAACGAATATAGAAATAAACATAACACAAATTAATCACAGATAATTCATATCACAAAGGCGGAAATAGATATGAATATTACACATAAAAGTGTATATCAGAGTAGTGGTCAAACAAGATCCACAATGTCAAAATGAATAGATACAAGTGTTAGACAAAAGAATACGTATACATCAAGGAGTCTATATCTCAATAGTATACAACAAAAACTACTAAACTGGAGTAGTTAGCCAAAAGATCAGACGATGGTCCGATAAAGAGTCAAGCAGAAGCACCTGTAAAATCTCAGTCTGACCCGAGTATAATTTAAGAAGAAAATAATAAACGGATCAGTCTAGCTATAATTATCAGTTAAAATGAGATATAATAAGAGATATAATAAGAAGACATATGATAACCAAAAATGTCATACTACAACAAGTATACGTTAGAAAATCCACAAAAGAAAATCATACAAATATCTCACGAATCTCATAGCATAAAAAGAATGTCATATTCTTTATTTAATTCACCAAGCCACAATAAATGACATACATATCAATGCCAATCGTAAAAGTTGGTGAAACATGAATTCCAGAAATCATCAATTAGAAATCCAAAAATCACAAAAATGATCGTAGAAACGATCAATCACAAAAAGGGAGAGGCCTAACACAAAACGGGAGCATGAAAACTCACCAACACGTGTATCACAAACAATTCAGAACATCGACGCAGTACAAACGGTACATCCAATGAATCGAAAAGCAGAGACATCGATGTAATACAAACGGTACATCCAATGAATCGAACATAAAACAATTCGAAACATCGATGCAGTACAAACGGTACGCCCAATGAATCGAAAAGCCGAGACATCGATGTAGTACAAACGGTACATCACATGAATCGAAACACAAAACAATTCAGGACATCGATGCAGTACATACGGTACGTCCAATGAACCGAAAAGCCGAGACATCGATGTAGTACAAACGATACATCACATGAATCGAAACACAGTAAAAATGCATGGGTCGCTAGCCCACAAAGAAATGAGACGAAGCTCAATAAAATGAGGTACAGCCCTCCACGTGGACAAAGAGACGTCGCACATTGTTAGTCTAAACCATAAAATGATCATCATCGATCATCAAGAAGTGTCAATTACAGTAAGCTAGTATATATATGAGCTTAGCTTCATGTCCCATAACCACTAGCTTAACTTAAATATTTACAAACAAATTGTAGATCTCCACTAGAAAATTGTCACAAGAGATTCAATCAAACAAGTCCAAGACTTAACCAACGAAGTAAACGCAAGTGTTTCATACCACTCGTTTTACTAAGTCGTTTAATTAGATTTCTCATACGAGTGAGGTAAAGGTTTGTATATGCTAGTAGATTGGAAAACGGTTTAAGAAACGAGCTTTGTAATAAAATAGTGTTGAAATCGTTTTGAAGAAAGGGTTTTGATATTTACTACTAGTATTAAAAATATTTATATTTTAAAGTGACAAATCATAGAAGTGGTTGTAGAAACAATCAATCATAAAAATTCACATACGAAGACGTGAATAAAATCCAAAGAAATCGATATCAAATCCATCGAAATGGATATTTCTGAAAACTCCCAAAGAAAATGTCATCAAAGTCGATAATAAATGATAACAACAAAAGGGAAACAGCACGAATCGATTAAAGTTGGAAATTCAACAAAATAGACAATATAGGCAAAATTGGCAAATAGGAGTAGGTCGGTCAACCGGACTCCTTGAGTCGGTTGATCGAACCAAAGATGGAAGTGCTTGGGTTGCAGGTCGATCGACCGGACCCTGAGCTCGGTCGATCGGAGCCTGTAACCTGTACTTCCAAAACAGAGGCAGGAAGTGCTCGGGTAGCAGGTCGGTCGACCGGACCCTGAGCTCGGTCGACCAGAGCCTGTTGCCAGCACACCCATGCCTATCTAATGAATGCCAATCCCTTTCGAATTGCAATCAGTCGAGCAACGACACTAAGGATTTACGCCATCGACTACCGGCCATATAAGCTTTTCGATTCATCACCAAAAACATGATCAAAACATCAAAGTTAGGATTTTTAAAGAATTGAACTCAAAACACTAAAAATTGGAATATTCACCAAATCAATCCAAACCAAAAGCAATTGCACAAGAATAAGTGTTAGGAATTCATACCTAACAATCGAAGATAGATATAAGCATAGATGTGAGATAAAAATCTCACCTTTGAACCCAAAGAACAAGTAAGAAGAAGCTATAGAGCAAGGCAAGGACAAACACTCTTCAATTCCAACACAAGAAGCTTGAATCTAAGCTTAAAAGAGAAACATTCCCAAAGTTAGGTTTAGGAATTTCTGAAATTCAAGAGAGAAGGAGTTGGAGAAGAAGAAGGAGATGCTTACTAATGGCTTATCTTAGAATTTGGAGCTAGAGCTTGGATTTTGCTAATGAAGTAGGGCTTGGAGTTTTAATTTCTCATTCCTCTCTCCATTTTTGATGAAGCTTGAGTGTTAGGAAAATAAGAATGAAGTGAAGAGGAGAGGTGGACTGAGCTAGAGTATAAGTGGGGTTAATGGGCAGACACCCGACCCAAAGCCCTAAGTGAAAAGTAGCAAAATTCGAGTTACTCCAAACATATCGAAGCTTATACTCAAAAAGATTGCAAACGGCATTTTGAACTCAATGGAAGGGGTCTCGAGTACCAATTCGACTGTTTGCTAAAAGTAGGTTTTCGGACTAAAATTCGACGAACGATGTAATATTTAAATAAAATATTTGAATATACAATCGATAAATATGCGGGTTGTTACAATTTATTGTTATTTATTATAGTATTCCACTACACTTATACTATTCCGTTGCATGAATTAATATTCTATGGTATGTGTAACTCTGATATACATTGTATAAGTATAATCAAATATTTTGTAAACAGCTTCATGAACTGTATATTTGATTATTATATTATATCGTTCCGCTGCAAGATTCTATTTTATTTTTTTCTTTCTTTGTTTTTATTATTTACCCCATAAAAATCCGCCCTTCTGTATGATTTAAATCTGACGTGTGTGGTTTATCGTCGATTTAAAGCGTATGGAAAGGCGGGACGTTACAATCTTAAAGGTGTATCTTTTGTACAAAAGATTTGTTGTAAATAGTTTTGAAAGTTATGCATTAATCTTTGTGAAAGATTGGTAAACTTTATGAAGTTAATATTATAGTTTAAGAGATTTGAAAATGGTAATTTTTTAAACCATTTGAAGAAAGGTTTTGGGCTTTAAGTTGTGACGTGAATAAGATCCTAATATCCATATGTTTTTAAATACTGCGCTCAATATTCAATTTAGCCGGGAGAGGACTTTGTGTCATAAAACCCATTCTGAATAATGATACGACGTTATGGATTTCATTTGAAGACCGATGGTGAAGACCGGGTATTTTCGAAAGCGAAAGGATTACCCGTCGAATGTCCCTGCACTGAATGGCCCTGGTATAGAGATTTGATCACCCTATGTGATGGGAAGTCCGGACGTGATTGGGGATTATCCAGATTTCTAGGGCTTCTTTTGAAGTACCTTTGGTTCTGTTCGAACCCGGAACAGACTTGTACGGATGTATGTCTGACATTACACTTTGAGATGTAAAGCTGGTTTCTATCAAATACATTTCTATTTGGTGGCGGAGAATTCATTCTTTTAGCTTAACACCCTTCTCTGAGACATACGAGCTCAGAGGTTATGTAGTTGATGGTTACTAGTAATTCATTCCCAATTTGGTAATGTCGCATACGAAGTGTTATCGATCATGTGATGACTGAAGCATGGCTTTGGTGTAAAGTGTAGCTTTATGGACGTGACTTCGTCGGACCTCACAACCCAGAATGGTCAAAACAGGAAGGATGCAGCAAGGTTATTTGGTGGTAGCGCCCCCCGAGGGTACGTCCATTTCCTTCTAGATAGAAGTGGTATCATGGTATAAAGCCCAAATACTTAGCTTATGTGGTTACTGCAAATTTATTACTTTGTGGTTGTTGGTGTCGAGGCCTCGGATAAAGGTCGGTTACGACCGGAGGATGGCATGCTCGTGATAGTTAGTTACCTAGTTATAGAGGTAACCCGACCTTGTGTTGGTAGAGATCCGGTTAGGTTCTCGGGGCGTCCCTCTAGAGGCTTACCCATGTGGCCAGGAAGTTCCTTTGCCTGACCATTTATTGGAAATCAAATCAAACAATACACGCCCTGTACGGTTTTAGTTGTATAACCTGCCACCTCAGGTGGTAGCTATAGCAGGCATAATATAATGTTAACTATGTTGGCTAAGATTAATATTATACTTTCAAAAGGTTTTCTGCACTATGCAATAATATAATATTTAAAAGATTTTGCGTATCAAGCATGTTTGACTGTCATAAGGAGAATTCTCCTCCAATTGTGCGCTTGCATTGTGTGTGTGCGGGGAGGCCTAATGGTAGTTTCATTTTCAAAAAAGTATTGCGGATTTAAATTTTAAATTCTTTTATTGTTTGTTTATGTTCAAAAATGTTTTTGTTTGCTCACACCAGTCCCATGACTGGCCTGGAGTTTATTGTTCCCTCTCTAAACTTTGGGTGCCCACAATTTTCCACATGGGCAGCCATAAGTTGCGATTTTCAAATAATCAAATAGTAGGTGTAGATTCGATAGCATCCAACCTTTGGATTTGGCGATTGCATTTGTTTCTCTGGAATCGGAGTTGCTTAAGTTCAGCAGTGATGGTGGTTCGAGCTGATAGCTTGGAAATCTTTAGAGCTTTGACAATGCATTTGGTTATTGGATTCTTTCTTTCTCTCTTGGAGATCAAGTTGGTGATATTGTTCCGCTGCCGGTGTTTTCTTTCCGCTGTTGTCCTATATCTTTGATAGTATTGATATCTTATTTGTATCATTATTGTATCGAATATTGTGTATCAATTAATGATATTTCATTTTCCTTCCGTTTTGTTGTTGTACTTAATGTGTTATAAGCTCCGGCGAACCAGATTCGATGTTTGAATCTACGGCATGGGAATACAGGTGATGTATTTGGTGTCGATTTTCAAAGCTCGAGTCAGGGTCGTCACATTTATGCCGATTTTCGAAGGTCGAGTCAGGGTCGTCACAATATTTCGAATCTAATGAAATATATGGAAATTGAAATGGTTTATTTGAGGTTCAAATCTGTATTTGGAATTGATATAAATGGATTATTGAGAATTGAATTGAGTTGAAATTTATGAATTAAGATTTGATTTAAATTGAATTTTTGAATTCAAGTTTTGATTTAAATTGAATTTTTGAATTCAAGTTTTGATTTAAATTGAATTTTTGAATTCATGTTGATTTGAATCTATTTTTTATGTTTGAGGAAATTATTTTATTTTATAAAGTAATTTTAAATTTAAAACTATTTTATATTTTACTTTATAAATTATTTTAGTATAAACTTTTTTAATATACTAACTACTTTGTTATAAACTATTTTAACTCATAACACTTTTATATATAAACTATTTTACTTTATAAACTATTTTATTATATATACTATTTTAATATCTAAACTATTTAGGTGGTGGAAGTCATGTTTACAAAGTTCTGAATTTCAAAGTATTATGTTTCGAAAGTGTCATAATTTCAAAGTGTTTTGATTTCGAAAGTGTTATAACTTTGAAAATTCTATGATTCTGAGAATGGATATATTTGAAATGGAAATGATATCGTATTTGGTTTTTTAAATGGAAATGAAATCGTTTTGATATGGTTTTGAAATGGCAACAATATTTTGGTTTTTAAGTATATACTATTTTTAAAATGAACGCGGTGTTATAATAACGTTTGTTTGTTAAAGAGACCGGGATTGGAAGTTGCCATACTCTCTGCCAACTCCGAAAATCACTTTAACAACTGTGTACGCGGTGGAGATTCCAGAATGAAGTAGGATGGTGGCGACGATCCTATATGAGGTATATACGTGGACCCGGCTCCCATGAGTTTACATAAGGTGGCTAAAACAAGAGCAATCAACGGGCCAATGAGATAGCTCCTCTGATCGAACACACTCCTTCAATACTATATTCTGACTTTGTGATTGATTTTATGGCCACTTTTGATTTTTGATTATGGGAGTGTGGCTCGAGGTGGGCGGTAGCTGCGGTTATGCATTACCACCAGCCGGAAGGGCAACTGGCATATCTACCCTGGCATTGCCTAGATGTGTCGTGTCACCTACCCTAGCGTGCTTTACTACGAGTTTGATTTGTGTCGTACCTATAGAGTATCCTCTGGTAGCCTGAACAATCAGGAGTGACTACGGTACTGTATAGACTATTGGCATTACAAAATGTGTTAAGGGTGATATGGGTAATGCCTTAAAACTATTTTTAAATATATGATACTTTACTTTAGACATTATTGTGATAGCGTATATTACTACATAGTAGGTAGTTTAACGGATCCTTAGAGGATGGTTATCCCAAACATCCTTTGAGTTACTTGTATTTCCGTTGTTATTTCACTTGACTTAGATTTATTGATATAAGAATGTTAATCCTGACTCGAGTATTTTGTGTATTTCTTTAGGATAGGGTTAGACTGAGTGATACAGCTTTTGAAACTCACCTTTGGATTTGGAGCTTCATTTGAAGATCCATCTACATCTTTTCTGCTTGGAATTATTCAGTTGATTCCAGTGATGTATTCTGATCTTGTATTTGACTATTGTATTTGAAACTTTTATTGTAACCTGTTTAACTCTGATATATATATATATATAGTAGCTTCCTGAACTACGTTCATTTTGTTTCCGCTGCATATTGTATATTACTCTGCATCTCTGATTCTGTGATTATTTATTTACTGTATATATTGAGTTTTTCCAATTATAAATTAACAATCTGGTATTTTGAACAATTCAAATTCGGCATGTGTGGATGCGAATAGTTGAAAATATCAGGCTGTTACAGTTGGTATCAGAGCTTTGGATTTTGGACAAAACTCAGCTTATAGAGTTAATTTAATCACAGAATCGCATGCGTTCGAGTTTGTATTCCTTTACCTTTGACTTGGGTTTCCTTTGAATTTTGGGATGTTCTCTTTGGTTCCAAAATCCATTCTTTCCTCTTCCTTTTCATGTTTCTTGATTCTGGAGCATCCCATAGCTCCACAAAATGATTTGTTTAGGGGTGAAACTCCTTTGCAATAACATTGATTCACCAAAGATTTATGTATCCTCGATTTACGATGCTATCTATCACCTGCTATGCCTGAATTCTATCTCTTGCGAACGAATGTCGATTTGCCTCAGAATTCTGCATCGATCATATTCTTGAAATCACGATCGACCCGGTTATGGTTGCCCGTGATTTATATAAACTTATCCATCTCCCTATTTTGCTATTTAAGTATCTTATCTTTGTTTCAAACCTATCTTCGAATCAAAATTCTCTTTGATTTGAGTCCATCAAATTTGAATCTCTATCCTTGCTTTAAAATCCATTCTTGTAACGTCGAGTGAGGAAATGTACTTGTAAATTAATATTAAAATGTTTATAGTGTGTTGTTTGAGTTGTTGATGCTGATTTGGGTTTTCGATCGATTCGTTTGATCAACGCTATCGATAGGAATTCCAAAACACTTGAACAGAGCAAACTGACACAATATTATTTTCTAATTTGGAAATGAAATAAATGTATGATTATATAGTATAAATAAGTTCTCTAAAATTAAATACTTAATGAATTGGTTGGTGAAATAATAATATTTGATTTTCATTTATTATTTTCTAAACCATTGACTATTTAACCATCCAAATTTGAAATTTTAATTGAATTTAAATTTAGAATATGAGAAATTATTTTCTGATAATTCCAAACTTTGGTTTTAATGTTATAAAATGTATATTATTTAGAGTGGTTTCGAATAGAACCCATTTTCAAAGAATTGTAAATGTTTAAATCAGTGCTTTCCTGTTTTGTCGTTGGAAAATAATTTCTGTGATGGCGGCCGCATCATCGACATTCATTTTCGAGTTTTGAAGTGGAGAGACCATTCTGTAGCCTTGCTACACTATTATATTGTAAATTAAATTGATTTGAATAGCTGAAGTATGACTTGATTTATAATATAGGTATATATTTATAGTTTTGATTTGACTAATATATATTTGTATATTTATCTCCAATGGTTTGAAGTGAATCGAATATTTAGTTCTTAAATTTTGTTAAGGAATGATTTCAATTATTAAAATGAAGTCAAAATTTTGAATAAATAATTAAAAATTAAAAAAATTATCAGAAATTTTACTTGTGTAATGCTCAATTGCATTTCAATATAACTTACCTTGATCATTCAGAAGTTATCTATGTAATTGAGTTTGTACAATATAAAACGATGTTAAAGGATATTACAAAAAAAAAAATTGGAGTGGTATAATAAATGTTATACACTTGAATTTTAATTATAAAGCGCTAATTGAGATAAATAGAATAATAAGTTGATTGAACAGTAAATGAGACAAATTAAATAAAATTTTGTTTTGAAAGAAACCTTCCTGTATCAAATATTTATAAATTGAAATTTAATCAACTTAATGAAATATCTTGAATTTAAAATCAATTGTTGAATAGTAATTACTTAAAATCGAAATTTATATGGTTTAAATTAATCGTTTTATTTTGGTTTCCAAATTTATTTTCTTCTGCTTGTTTCTATTCTCCTACCTCGTACCTATTCGGAGACGAAAAGTTTTGAGTGAGGGAGAGTGTAACAACCCGTAAATTTTATTGATTTTTATTAATTTAATTAATTGAATTTTGTGAAATTTTAAATAATAATATTTTGAAATAAAAATTTGATATTTGAAATATGTCTATTTAAACATAACAATTGGCAAATTGAAGTTTATTTTTTTGTGTAATTCTATTTCAATTCAAATCAGTTAATATTTGATGACAATAAAATGTTTTCGAAATCTGAATATTTTTCTATAGAAAATTTGTAAATCATCTTCTAGGTGAGACGACATATTTCGTTTCTTTAAATTTTGACTGTTATTGCTCCGTTTATCTTATTTTCGGCAAAATAGCAGCATTTTCAGTACTGACTATCGCCTTTGGACAGGATGATCATACCACTAATATCTATATATCTTTTCGATCGTCTCATCATGCTGATCTCTACGGTATATTTAATTCTGTGTTTTGAAGTTAGGTACATGGTGGAATCCTCGTAAACGGTAATTGTATCTGTACCGTTTGAACTTTTAAATTTATTTGTCTTTTCGTTTATCCAACGTCTAAATTCCAATAGTCATTAGTTTTTATTTTTCTTGAATTCAGACGCCTGCCCTTTTCTGTTCATTAGTTTGATTTACATATTTCTCTGTGTCGTTTTACTTGACATTTTCTTTTCCCAATGTTGATTCTTTCTTCCTCCTTCATTTATAAAAAAAAGTTTTGTCTTCATTCCCTGTAGCATTCTCGTGTTCATCCTCTCTCTCGATCTCGACAGAGCAGCTATCAATGCCTCTCCAGCTCCTCCATGTCAATCACCCTACCACAAACATTCGCCTACATCCTCTGCCACGTCGGTCGACCCGCCCGCTCCTTTTCCCTCGTCCGAAACCCACACACTTCATCTCGAGAAGCCTAGCTCATTCACGCCCAACAGCACCGAAATAGCCTCCATCTTCACCTTCAACTTGCCGAGCCCAAAGCCGCTCCACCACACAAACCGCCTCGAACACCATCTTTCCCTTTTTCCAATCACCTCCTATCCCTGTTTCTTCTAAAGGTATCATATAAGTTTATATATATATATATATATATTAGTTTGTTTAATTTTAATTTATAAAGCCTATTATTGTTAGCATGATACATTAAAATATATAGCTTTATATATATAATTATATACATATACGATGTCAGATTTTATATATATATATATATATATATATATATTTCTTATGTAAGTAACTAAGTATGTAATCATACAGTTTATATTAGTTGAAAGTATATAATGTTGTTTAAGTATATATATTAAGAGGTTTGTATCATGCGGTTCATAGTTTTTATGATTAATGGAATATAATAAGTTAGTATATTCATATCTATGGATATTTAAGTTTGCGAAAATTTTGTCGTCCTTCTATTATAGTTTACATCTCCATGGAAGGGTGTTGTTGCTTATCATATTGCACTATAAAATAGGAAAACAAGCATTGATTTCTAAAACCTGTTTCTATATATAAATATATGTAGTATATGTTTGAATAGGTTATATTAGTACTAAACATATATATTTAATCTGTTTGTGTTGTCCTTATAACTTATTTGTTGATATGATACTTCAATACAAATTGATATGGAGATATGTTACTTGTATATATGTATAAATGAGTTATGTTTATATATATAGTATATAAGTGATGTTGTAGTATGTAAGTCTATTAGTGTTTGTTTATTTTTTATAGCAGTATATGAGGTTTATATTTATCTATTTAAAGTATTATCTTATGTAAATTATATTTTATTATTTCATATTATATTATACTGTACTATATGCATGGTTATGATGCTGTAGCTTCTATTTCTTATTTATATATCAATGTTTAGATGTTGGTTTTTATATTGTTGAAGTATTTTGTATTTTTTTAAGTATATATATGTTGGAATTTCAAAATATATATTGTATATATGTTTTATTTTATGTATGGGTCTTAATTTAAAACTATAATCTTTGAAAAACCATATATATATATATATATATATATATATATATTTAATTCAATATACGTTTAAATTTAGAATATGATTTTTATATATGTAAATAGTTACACATATATAGTGGTATACATGAATTCACTTATATTATTTATCATCATCGATTCAATTCTGATTTGACTTCGTCTATTCCTATTATCAGCTTTGATCATCGAATTGTGTCCATCTAGCTTTGCTTTGAAATTTGTAGCTTGTTCTATGTCAAACTCTCCAGCCTCAAAAGGTGAGTAATTACTCACGATTACGTTCTTATATCTATTAAATTTGATTTAAATTTAAACGACAATTGAAATATGCTGCTGTTAGTTATTTACATTGTTATATATGCTATTATCTATATCAGTTCACCTGTGACATCTGACACTATTATCTGTTATTTATATTGATGATATATGCTTATTATATTATTATCATATTTGTTATCACTATGTAAGTTCCCTGTTAGTGTAGAATTCCCTATGGGTTGAAATGGTACATACATGAACGATCTGTAGAATAGGAGAAAATCGTTATGGGTTGAAATGATAAACCCAGGCGATTTTCATTTGACTTGAATTTGGGATTACGGGTTGAAATGATATATACCCGTATATAAATTTGAATTATGGGTTGAAATGCTAAATATCTGCAACACTTGACCATAGGATAGAAAATTATATACAGATACTATTGGTATATATATATATATATATATATATATAAGTATTTTGAAATGATTTCTATGGTTTTTGGGAAGAAAAATATGGCTTATATAAATATTTATTTTAGATAATATATGAATTTCATTTTATATATAGTTAAATTATTGATTTTAAACTATGTATTAATTTTTTTTAATATAAATAAGTTTAATTATAAAGTTTGGTTTTTAAGTATTTATTTAAATTATATTTTTAATATAGAGTTTATAATGATTTTAATAAATTAAGGTTGAGAATATAGATTTGAAATTGATTTGAAATTGTATTTAATTAAGAACTATATTTAATTAAAATGGATTTGGAACTTATTGAATTTGAGATTTTAAAGGGTATCGTTTTATAACTTACTTTGGTTAAGGTGACTTGAATGAATATATCAAGTTTAAATAAATTGAAGGAATATTCAGTTATTTGAAGTTTAAAAGTTTTATTTAAATGATAATTGATTTATTAAGTAAATATTTCAAAACTAATGAAATATATGGAAATTGAAATGGCTTATTTGAGGTTCAAATCTGTATTTAGAATCGAAATAAATGGTTTATTGATAATTAAGTTGAAATTTATGAATTGAGATTTGATTTAGATTGAATTTTTGGATTCAAGCTGATTTGAATCAATTTGTGAAGTTTATGGAAATTATTTTATTTTAAAGTAATTTTAAATTTAAAACTATTTTAAAATTTACTTTATATATTATTTTAATATAAACTATTTTAATATACTAACTATTTTTTTACAAACAATTTTAACTTATAACACTTTTATATATAAACTAATTTACTTTATAAACTATTTTATCACATACACAATTTTAATATCTAAACTGTTTAGGTGGTGGAAGTTATGTTTTCAAACTTATGAATTTCAAAGTATTATGTTTCAAAAGTGTTATAATTTTGAAAATGCTATGATTTTTAGAATGAATATGTTTGAAATGGAAATGATATCGTGTTTGGTTTTGAAATAGAAATGATATCATATTGATATAGTTTTGAAATGGCAACGATACTTTGGGTTTGAAGTATATACTATTTTGAAAATGACTGCGGTGTTATAATAACCTTTGGTTGCTAAAGAGACCGGGATCGAAAGTTGTCATACTATGTGCCAACTACTAAACCACTTTAACAACTATGTACGCGGTGGAGATTCCAGAATGAAGTAGGATGGTGGCGACGATCTTATACGAGGTATATACGTGGACCCAACTCCCATAAGTTGGCATAAGGTGGCTAAAACTGGAGCAATCGACGGGCCAATGAGGTAGCTCCTCTGATCGGACACACTCCTTCGATACTATATTTTGACTCGGTGAGTGATTTGGTGGCCACTTTTGATTTTTGATTTTGGGAATGTGGCTCGAGGTGGGCGGTAGCTGCGGTTATGTGTTACCACCAGTCTGGAAGTGCAATTGGTATATCAACCTGACATCTGTGTAGTTAATGCGCTCGGTAGATTCAAAACGGTGGAGGTGCAAAAAGTCATAGCGGGGATACAGTAAGGATATAGCGGGATATAGCGGATGGCTCTAAAATAGCATATAAAACTCGTACTTAATGTTTTTACAAATATATAAATGGTAATTATATGTAAAAATATCATTTAATTGAATTATAAATAATACATAAATAATTTTAAATAAAAACACATGCGAATATACTTTAAATAAACGAAAAACTGTTATATAACATAATAGAATTCGGTAGAATATTCGAGTATTTTCATTTCTAAAATTATATCAAAAATTAAATCAAATAAATTAATTTCACAATTATATAATGTATAAATGCAAATTTTTAATTCATTTTATTAAAAAAGATATCGCGGAAATAGCGGAGTATAGCGGAAATAACGGGATATAGCGGAAATAGCGGGGATTAAAGCGGAAAGGCTAAATTTTGGGGCTATATGGAAAAATCGTAGCGGTAGAAATCCGCTATGAGATATAGTGGGGTTGTAGCGGGGTTATAGCGGGGCATTAACTACACGGCCTGACATTGCCTAGTTGTGCCGTGTCACCTACCCTAGCGTGCTTTACTGCGAGTTTGATATGTGTCGTACCTATGGAGTATCCTCTGGTAGCCTCCCAATCAGGAGAGACTATGGTACTGTATAGACTATTGGCATTA
The DNA here is from genome assembly GCA_030765085.1 of Allium cepa. Taxonomy (NCBI): domain Eukaryota; kingdom Viridiplantae; phylum Streptophyta; class Magnoliopsida; order Asparagales; family Amaryllidaceae; genus Allium; species Allium cepa. The sequence goes on along the minus strand of CM060930.1, from coordinate 68,148,102 downwards.
TATAATGTGTTAAGGGGGATATGGGTAACGCCTTAGAGCTATTTTTAAATATATTATACTTTACTTCAGACATTATTGTAATGGCGTATATTACAACATAGTAGATAGTTTAAAGGATCCTTAGAGGATGGTTATCCCAGACATCCTTTGAGTTACTTGTATTTTAGTGGTTATTTCACTTGATTTAGATTTATTGATGTAAGAATATTAATCATGACTCGAGTGTTTGTGTTTTTCTTTACGCTCGGATCAGACTGAGTGATACAGCTTTTGAGACTCGCCTTTGGAGTTGGAGCTTCGTTTGGAGATCCATCTACATCTTTTCTGCTTGGAGTTATTCAGCTGATTCGAATGATGTATTCTGATCTTGTATTTGACTATTGTATTTGAAACTTCTTTTGTAACTTATTTTACTCTGATATATATAGTAGCTTCATGAACTACTATTCATTTTGTTTCCAGTGCATATTGTATATTACTCTGTGTCTGTGATTCAGTGATTATTTATTTACTATATATGTTGAGTTTTGCCAAATATAAATCAACAATCTGTTATTTTAAGCAATTCAAATCCGGCATGTGTGGATGCGAATGGTTGAAAATATCAGGCTTTTACACTGGCATCTACGAGTTTGGTTTGTACCGTACCTATGGAATGCCTTTTGATAGCCCTCCCATTTACAGAGGAATTATGATATTGTATAGACTATGGGACTATATAAAAATGTGTTAGGGAGGTATGGATAACGCCTTAATGCTAGTTTAATATTTTACTTTACTACAGACATTATAAATGCAGCGTATTTTACTATGTATGTGGATAGTTTAATGGATCCTTAGAGTATGGGTATCCTAAACATCTGTTAAGTTATATTGTATTTCAGTTGGAATTTCACTTGAGTTGAATTTACTGATATAAGAATGTTAATCCTGACTCAAGTATTTTGTGTTTCGCTTTATGCTCGGGTCAGACTGAGCGTCACAGCATTTGAGACTCGCCTTTAGAGCTTGGAGCTTTGCTTGGAGATCTGTCTTATATCTATTCAGCTTTCAGTTATTCCAATTATTTCTTTTCAATCTTATCAGCTACTTTTGTATTTGAGACTACATGTACATGGGATTATCTATTGTATTTTGTTTGAATCTGATGTTTTGTAGTAGCTTCATAAACTATTATTTATCTATTCCGCTGCTTATTGCAATATTACTTCGTGTCTGTGATTCTGTGATTGATTTATTTATTGTATATGCTAAGTTTTGCCTAATACAAATTAACAATATGCTATTTTGAGCAGTTCAAGTCTGACATGAGTGGATGATTGTCGATTTGAACGGTTCAAAATAGCAGGTCGTTACATGTGGTATCAGAGCTCTGGTTTAGGCAAAACTCAACAGATGGAGTCAAAACTCTAGGGTAATACTACCCTAGAATGAGTGGAATCGATTATAGAGTCGTATTCATTCGAGCTTGAAATCCACAGTTAGAATTCTCCTTGATTTGAATTTTTTTTGAATTTGGGTACTTTCCCTTTATTCTGAAATCCATTTTGGTCTTTCCGGTCCGTGTTCTTTTGATACTTGAGCAACCTATAGCTCTATTTCTATTGATTTCAGTAATAAATTTGAGTTCATCTTGCAACCTCAATTGGCAACTTCATTGTGTGACTAATCGCATCGGCAGTCTCGCCAACCTTAGTATGATTTGCAGAGGGGTAAAGCTCCTTTACAACGGGCGTCGATACACTGGAGATTTCTACATCCCCAGTTTTGATGTTGTTATTTCTTGTAAGCTCGAACTGTTTCTCTAGTAGACGACCAGGGTAAATTCTCTAGTGATTTAATGTCGAATGCCTTAGGATTATGCGGACAGTTTTATCCTCCTGCTTAATTCTCAGCCAAATGACCTGCACTCCACTCCGATAGTCAGGATTATCCTGATGTCTCGGTGAAGTCACTTATTCTCCTCCCAAGTAGGAAATTGAGTTCCGCGTCGATATTATTCCTGGAGCTTGACCTATTGTCCTTCCTCCCGGATGAATGATTTCTATGAATGGTTAGTCATGCCCTTTGGATTTACCAATGATCTTGCCTTCTTCGTCAATCGCATGAATCACGTTTTTCGTGATGTGCTTAACAAGTTTTGTCTTGGATTTCATTGATGATAATCTCATTTTCTAAGTTTCGATTGACCCGGTTAAAGTCACCGCGATTAATATAAGTCTATCCATCTTTCCACTTTTATAATTTAATTATCTTATCTTCCTTTCAGGCCTATCCTCTTAATCAGAATTCTCGTCAATTAGGGTCTCTCAAAATTTGAATCTCTATTCTTGTTTTAAAATCCATTCTTGAATCCTCCTTTGAGAGGATGTAATTGTAATTAATATAAAATGTTATCTTGTGTTGTTTGAGTCGTTAAGTTTGATTTTGGGTTTCGATCGATTCGTCTAGCCAACGTTATAGATAGGAATTCCAAAACACTTGAATAGAGTAAGCTGATACAATACTGTTTTTGAAATTGGTAAATGAAATGGTTTTATGTATGATTGTATTTTATATATAAAAGTAAATTTTTTGGAGTTAGACAGTTAAATGAATTGGTTGTTAGAAATGATAATACTAGATTATAATTTATTGTTTTTTCAACATTCCAAAATAATTAATTTTTTGTTGTAGGTTATATGGAGATGAAATTTTTAAACATGATTGTAAATTTGTTTTGCAAACGAAGTGAATTTAAATTGGATTTGAGAATTAAATTCCCAGTGCTTTTCTAAGTTGGTTTTCAAAGTTTTGAAGAAAATATGATTTGATAGTATTTTAGAATGGAAATTGTTATTAAAGAATTTTAAAAGAAGTAAGTCGGTATTCTCCTCTTTTGTCACTAGAAAATAATTTCGATGATGAATGCAGCATCATCGACATTCATTCTTCAAAGTGGAAAGACCATTTAGTAGCTTTGCTACATTTTTGTTTTGGAAAAATGGATTTGATTTAAAATTACTTGATGTACAAAAATATATATGTATATTTATTTCAAAAATGGTTGAAGTGGAAACCGAAAATTTAACTCTTAAGTTTTATGTTAAGTGGTGATTTTCAATTATTGAAATGAAGCAAAAATTTAAAAATAATTAGAATGTATAAAATGAGAAATGAGATTTAAACAACTTGAAACGGTTGAACTAGGATAAAATTAATTTCTATAATACTCAATTGCATTCCAAAACACATATATAACTTACCTGAAATATTCAAAAAGTTTTAATGTAACGAGAACATGTAATTGAATAATATATAATATAAATTGTAAGTAATAAGATGTCCAAAAAATGAAATTTTGTTAAAGGAATTTATAAGTAAAATTTAGTAGTTATAATAATATTTATACACTTAATCTATGTGCAAGATATGTTAAATGAAATAAATTGAATAATAGAAAGAAAATGCTATTTAAATAGATAATTATAAACTTAAGAATAGCGAAATTGGGTTATAAGTGGAAGTAACTTAAGTGAAGGTAAATGGATAAAATAAATGAGTTAAATAAAATAATTTATTTTTGAAAGGAAATTTTGTAACAAATGCTAACAAATTGAAAGCAAATCAATTGAATGAAAATACCTTGAATTGAAATCAACCAAAAGTGAATACAATGAATATTTATGGATTAAATAAAAATGATTGAAACCAAATTTGTTGAATATTAATCAATTTAAAACAAATGAAATTTATATGGTTTTGAATTAATTATTGTATCTGGTACTATGTATTTCAAATCTATCTTTCCTTTCTGTTGCTTCTATTCTTCTATCTCGTTCCTTTTCGGGGACGAAAAGTTTTAAGTAGGGGAGAGTGTAACGACCTGTAAATTTTAATGATTTAATTAACGTAAATAATAGGATTTTTCGCGAAATTTAAACAATTAAATTTTACAATGAAAATTTTATATTTGGAATGCGTCTATTTAAACCTAGTAAATGTCAGTTTTTTGTCAGGGAATATGGAAGTTTATTTTGTTGTGTGATTGTATTTAGATTTAAATCAGTTAATTTGATGAAAATAAAATATTTTTGAAAACTGGATATTTTTATATAACAAAAATGTAAATCATTTTCTGAGAGAGGTGTCATATTTCATTTTGCTAGCCCCATTTATATTATTTTCGGCGGTGTAGCAGCAGTTTGGTAGCGAATATCGACTTTTGATAGAATGATCGTATAACTCATATCTGTGTGCCATTCTATTCGTCTCGTTATGTTGATCTCCGTAGTATATTCATTTGTGTGTTTCGGTGTCCGATAAGCAGCGAAATCTACGAAACGATTAGCCGCATCGGTTCCACATTTGGCCATTTTGGGTTCTGTGTCCTTACGTTTGACTCTGGTAAAGCTAACAGCCACTAACCTTTATTATTTTCGAAATTTAAGGCATGGCTTTTGCTTTTCCCCACTAGTTCCAATAATATGTTGGTTCAAATCTCCTTCACGTTCACTTTTCTCTACCCTTCTTTCATTTTCTTCATTTGTATTGATTTTTTGTGAGAATATAATTATATATATAAGAGTGGAAAGCTTCTATATTGAGCTTGTTCATTTTCTTCCCTCATTTTCAGCCGAGACCGCTCCATCCAAAACCCCCAACCACCCATCAGCACGTTTCCTCTCTGCATCACCTTCCACCTACCACCATTGCCTTCCCACCCATGGCCAACGCAATTTCCAGACCTGACATCACCAAGCCCATATACATTCTATTCTCTACAACTTATAAAAGGAAAAAAAAATTATAAAATTTATATAGTTGCTTCTTCTTCCCAAAACCAGCTCTTTCTTTTCATCTCCAACCACCACCATATACTATCACCCATGTCCGACCCCCACCTCCTCCATCATTTTCCGCAACCCACTCTACAAGCTGCACTAACTCAGCTACCATCGAGATCATCTTCTTCCACCTCCTTACATCCTCTCCCCCTTCTTCCCTTTGCCTCTTTTTTCTACTATCGTAGGTCCGCAATCCACCCACCACCTCCGACCAAGACTGCCACACCCTTCCTCAACTAAGTAATTCAACCCAGTAACATCCCCTAGCAGCAGCTCCCCACTGAGACTAGCCTCTACATCATAACCCGACCATCCTCCGCCTTGAAATCAACCTCCAATAGCCTTGCCACCCATCACAGACCTGACTATCATCCACTTCCTTCGTCTGACCCATGCTTCCTCCACCCTGACCCACCTCGCCAACTTCTACAACTAGCCCTCAAGCACTGCCAACCTCCATTGGATTTGCCGAGACTTCCAGCCTTCCACCAGATCATCACTCCACTCCACACCTGTTTTTCCCTCGTCCAGCAACCTCGGCTGAAGCCACTCCATTTGCCGACCAAACAATGCTCCCCTCTTCCGCCAGCAAATAGACCCAAGCACCAAGCTTGCATCCACCTTCCACCGTTCGTGTGCTTATTCATTTGAAAATATATAAGTGTAACAACCCGGAATTTTCAAACCCGAAAACTCCAGATAGTTATGAAAAAGAAGAAAGAGGTAGAAGAAGAAGAACTAAAAACAAACTTCAGAATCTCACATCGCAGTGGAATAAAATATAATATATAGAATACAGTTTTAAATACAAGAAAACTGTGCTGTATACATATACATACATATCATCATCAGAGTACATCAATCAATTATACAGAGACATCTACTATAAGATCATACACAGCGGAAATGATAGGCAAATACGTAGATACGCTCTGTCATCAGCTCGTCTCCTGAGCTCCAGTATAAAACCTGAATCCTGTTTAACTCGATCTGACCCAAGCATCATATAAAACAATACCCAAGTCAGTCTGGAATACCAGCGTGAGAAAATCACACTCAATTGGATTATTAAAGTTTCGAAAATCCTTTGAAAACAAAAGCATCTCGTAAGACCACGCCACAAATAAACATGTCGGGTTTTTACCTTACGATAGCTAAAACAATTTTTATAGAAATCCTCTGATATTATAATAGGGTCTATGTACAAATACTTATAAAATAGCTGAAATTGTTACATCTATTAAATTCCAGCTACTAGCCACAGAGTGGGTAATACAAACAAAAATCATATAAGGCTCGTAGGGAGAATGGATTTCCATCAATGGCTGGGCTACTGGGATACCGCCCGTCACAGTACCTGGCCTAGATCAGAGTACCGAGGATTACTCCCTTCATCCCCTGCAACACAAGGCCGGAACCATTCCTTACTGAACAGTCCCGAACAAGATAAACCCCGTGGTTGGCGCGACCAACAACCCACTAAGCCGAAATATATAAGGGACATCTAGACAGGGGAAATATCTTGTCCTGCTTAGGAATGACCCACCTAACCTTGCTGCACCTCCCCTGTTTTAGCCATTCCCGGTTGATGAGGCTTGAGGTTAAACGTAACCTTTTTAAGATCGCATCACTTAGAATGCTCATCGTCCACCTGACGATGTTTTGAAAGCATTCAATCCATACAAGTTGTCCTGGGTTTGGACAAACCGAATCACCGTCTTCAACTCTTCACGGTCTTCATTCGTAATCGTTCAAACCGGATCGAAGTGGTTTTCGGATAATTAAATCCGATCCCAGACTCTTCGAAACGATCAGCGCGTTGTCCAATATTGATAGTCGGTTATTTAACTATCAATTAATCACACACAAGTAACCATCAAATAATTTCCACAAATTATTTATCTCAAATATCATTCAGATATAATTCCCATTCAATCCATTTGAAATAAATTTTCAAAGTCTTTTATTTCCATGAAATCATTTAACTGATTTCTTATATCACTCACAATTGATTTATCCTTTGAAAAATATCTTTTATTTCTCATTCATTCTTCAAAAATCAATTTACACTTTCCTTACAATTTCTCAAACTCACTTTCTCCACTTAATAAGATTTTTCCTAAATCTTATCCCATTTAAATTAATTTGCTTACCATCACATGAGGATTTTAATTGGATTTTAAAAACATTTTGAAAACATATAGATTTATAAAATAATAAGTAATATTAAATAACTGGTTTTAGAAAACTTAGAGTTTATAATAAATAATAGCTAAACCTTCAAATTAACTAATTCGAAAATATTTTACATTCAAATAATAGTTTATAAAAAGATTTATATGGAATAGTAATTTAAAATATTCCTTGTAAAATAAATTATAATTTTAGAAAATCCAATATCCATTTATAAATGCCTCTTGTCCACATTCACCTTTTGGAAATATCCTGCTATTTCCATTCAACCAATTTCATATCTCATTTATAAATTCCGTTCATGAATTTATAAAATCCCCTTGGATTTCATTTATTATAAGATAGTTTGATTAAAAATCCCATATTTATAATTTATTTCTTTCTATAAAGTTCCATATTGTCCCATTCAATAAATTCCATTCATTATTAAATAAAATCTCCTTTTTGACTCTTAACAGAATTTCTTATTCATAATTCTTAATAGCATCGTCTTTATTTCCTAATAAATTTTTTTGTCTTTTCTTATTAATACTTCTTTTTATTTCCTTAATAGACCTCCCTTCCCATTTCTTAATATAATTCCATTTTCTTCACTTCACTTATCGATTACAATATTCCTTCAAGTATAAATTTATAATTTAAATTTCCAAAACTCAACTTTATCACATTAAGGTTTAACTTAAGTAGAAAACATACTTTTATTTCTTTTCTTCATTCTCACTTAAAGTAGATTCAAATTTCAAATAAATATTTTCTATTTGAGTTTTATTTAACTTCTTCAAATTAATTTATCAATGGTAATAGAAATTTCAATTTTTCAACTTCTTTGTGATTCAACAGTTGATAATTCAATTATCTATAAAACCACCCAACTCAATATATCATCCTGTCACATAACAGCATATATATAAAATAAATAGTTTTGAGGAATCCTGTTGGATCCCTCCAACCTGTTTCCCTGCATCCACAGATGTTAGCACAATAAAATAACAATTTCACTTCAATGTGAAATATTGCAGTATATGGGTTATAATATTAACCAGTGAATGAAATAGAATCAACCAATCAATCACATCCAATAATTTAAATTTAACATTTCAATTTAATTTAGGTATCCAAATGAGTGAGAAAATCTCACCTTTGCTTTTAAGTTGCAATCCTTCCCAATCCAGATTCGTTTCCATTTTTTTTTTTGACCTTGAATAACAATTGTACGAATTTTATTAATATGTGAACGATCGAATAATAAATTTATCGTTTAACATTTTAATCGACTTACAATTTATTTAAACTATTTATTTCCCGATTTTAAACTTTATATAACAATTCATATGAATTTGAAAATTTTCATTTTATAAGTTAAAGAACAAATACTTCAAAAATTGAATTTTTATAAATATATGGAACAATTTAGACATTATTATTTGTTAATAAATTCCATTTACTAATTCCTTAGTTTTTAAACAGAAAACATTTTCTTTTAAAAATCTTTTTTATATTAGCTGAATTAATCAAAACAAATTAATTAAACAAAAAAAAAATTTCTCACCAGACTATTATAAATAAATCTTGCAAAATTAAAATATGCAAATTATTAAATAAAAAGGCAAATAAGAAAAATACCTCACTGCCGAGATTCGAGACCACCAACGATCACGAATCACTGAGGAACCCTAGCCTCCATTGCGAATCACCACGTCCACCACTCGCGACCAAACCCATGCCTGAACTGCCGAGCGCAATAGGGCGCGACTCGATCGAGACCGCCATCTCCTTGCAACGCCATCGCGACTACGCGTCGCGGTTCACCTCCACCATCGTACACGTCGCGACTACCCACAATCGACCTCGAACACACGCCTCGTCGTCTCGCGCGCGACCCAACATCAACGAATCGTCCCACTGCATATGTGCGACTCCACTGCGCGCGCAGCCCCCACTCGCGACGTGCTCCATTGAAATTCGATTTAGGGTTTTTTTTTTAAAGCTTCGAATGAAATTCTGATTTGAGAAAGAAAGGGTTTCGATTTAGGAGAGGAGGAGATGCAGTGACAACTTGATTTCGTTCGAACAAGGGAAAAATGAAATAGGAAACGAGATTCAATTTCAAATTGAAGGAATGAATAATTCTCGGTTTAAAACTACAGAGGAATGCTTGACTGGAACCGAGGGAAAATTTTGTTTTTCTGAACGAAGGTATAAACGAGAGAAGCCTCGTGAATAAAAAGAAGGATAGGAAGCGTATTCAGGAAGACGAACGATGGTGTGTTGAGGAAGCTACGCTGATTATTTTATTTTTAAACGTTATATAAATCTTCTCGAATTCAATAAAAATTATAGCGCGTATTCTTATCGTGCAATCACACGGTCACTCCAAAAATTACGAAATTTAAAATCCGGCAATAATTCAATATTACGGATCCAACGGAACTGGTTTCGTTGAATTCCGAGACTGTGCCTCGGAAGGTTATTTTTAAACGTCAATTTAAACAATGTAAATTTAAAATTGAACAAACGGCAGTTAAATTCAATTTTAACCCATCTATTACTTCCAGTACTATCAATATAAATTTATAAGCCGTTAAAATATTTTTAACAAGCTTACAATTCCAGATTTTAAATAATTTACCCAATTGTCAACTGCTATTTAATTTATTCAATTAATTTTCATATTTAAGTTCTGAGTTCTTTTTATTATATCAAACCAACTTTTCATATTGAAAACAAATTATATTTCAAATTAATTATTTAAATTTATTTTAAATATCACAAATTAACTGTTGAAAAAGCCGGGTCGTTACAATAAGGCTATATATTTGTTTATATATTAGTTTATAAATGTATATATATGTATATATATGAGTTCATATATTGTTGCTTATATTTTGCTTGTGATATTATCATGGTTTTTTTTCTATATTGCCTGAGAAAGCAAGTTTGTATATTTGTTTAATTTTAGAAGCAAGTTATATATATTTACTTGGTTTATTTAGAGTTGCATATATCAACTGTTTTATTATTAAATAACATGTTCAAAGGGTTATATATACATATACTATGTTTAAAAATATTTACTTAAATTTACGTTCATATCTTTTAAATAGATTTTTTGGTAATAGCTTCAATATATGTATATTATGTTAATTATTCATTTGAAAATTTTTGAAGTAGTATATGGGTTTCAATAGATATTGATATATATATATACACACACACACACACATATATATAGATATATATATATATATATATATATATATATTTAGCTTATATATAAGTTCTCTTATGTAACCCATTTTCATCGAATCCAATTCATCATGCTTTGTTTTGTCTCGCTGTTGTCCAGAATTGGTCCCAACAGCAGTTCTAGTTTTGTCGCTATGTCGCCTGTTAATCCGTGTGCGTATCTATGGTCATTACTTCTCAATCCCGTGTTTTCTCTAGCCTTGAAAAGTGAGCGATCACCCACGATTAACATTCTTATATTTAGTAAATTCATTTCACATAAAATGGCAATTGAAATATGTTGTTAGATTTAAATTGTTAGTTTTTTTTATTGTTAAATATGATCTGTTTTACTTGCATTAATTCAACAATGTTAATTGACAATATTGACACCAATAACCTGTTAGTGTGTGTATGTATGTGTGTGTATATATATATATATATATATATATATTATTTGGTTAATTATGATCATATTTGTCATTGATAAGTTATGTCATTTTACATTATTATTTTATTGTTATCACTCTACAAGATCCTGGATAGTTAGAAATGGGTTGAAATGATACATGCCCGAACGATCTTATAGATTAGGGAAAAATCGTTATGGGTTGAAATGATACACCCAAGAGATATTTTTTGATTTTGAGATTTGGAGATTGCTGGTTGAAATGATATATACCCATAAATATTAAATTATTGCAGATTGAAATGATAAATATCTGTACCACTTGACCATAGGATAGAAAACTATATACAAACACCATTGGCCTATTTTTGAAAATGATTTCCACGGTTTTGAAAGGAAATATATAGGTTTTAAGAAATATTGATTTTTAAATATAATATAAAGATATTATTTTAATCTATGATAAAATTTAGCTTTTAAATTATATGTTTGAAATTTTAATTTATAAGTTAAGTTTTGAAGAATATACATTTTAAGATTTTACTTATAACTTTATTATTTTTAATATATAAAAATAAGCTTTAATATAAACATAAATTTAATAATAATATTTAATTTAATAAAATTTAATATAATTCAATTTAATTAGTATATATATAAGATGTTTTAAATATATAGATTTGTAATTTATATTAGTATTTAAAATAGATTTTGTAATAACTTTAAATAAATAGAAGGTGGAAAGACAAATTAAATAAGAATTGATTTGTAATTTAATTTTTTAAGAATTGAATTTAACTATGAATTGATATATAATTGAATTTGTTTAGAATTGAACTTAAATAATGATTGATCTGAACTTATTGATTTTGAGATTTTGAAAGGCATGATTTTATAACTTGATTTGATAAAAGTGAATAAATGTATATATCAACTTTAAATAAATTTAAGATTGAATATTTAATATTAACTTAAATTTGTATTATGAAATTTTATTTAAATGTTATTAAAAATGATTAAGTGAATATTTTGAAATTTTAAAGACTAAAGTGGAATTTTGAAATACAAATGAAATTTATTAAATTTAGTTATTATATATGTTTGAATAATTAAACTTTGAAACCTATTGAATTTGAAGTGGTTTAAAATAGTATTTCAAAACCTGAATTAGAAACCGGTATAAATTAAAATGATTTTATTGATAATTTTTGTATTGAACCTATAACCTTTATTTGAAATTGTTGAACTGAGATTGATTTAAATTGAATTTGGAAACTAAGATTAATTTCAATTGATTTGTGAAATTCGAAGAAAATTTAAGAAACTATTTTAATACATATTATTTTTAAATTTATAAAAACAATTTTAAATTCATATATTTCAATATATAAACCATTTTAATATATAAACTAATTTTAATATATAAACTATTTTAAATATTTTAAACTGTTTAAGTTGGATCTATTATTATATAGATTTGATGGATTTAAATGCGAATATTTTATATGAGGGTTTTAAACTATTTTGAGGTTATGATTTTCGATGTAACGACCCGCCATTCATCTTCACAGAATGACGCATCATTAATAAGAAAGAAAGGGATAGAAAAGAGAAAGAAAGCAAAGAAGAAGAAACAACATCAGAATCTCAGCAACGGAACGAATAAATTATATTAATAACACAAGATTTACATAGTATCATATACAACATCTATAAGAGATACACAGCTTATACATCACAAACTAGACAGTTATAAACACATGTCTAGTTATACAACTCAATACAACTCAGAGAAATCACAGAGATAACAAACACAGCGGAACACTAAACATATCTATAATGTCGAAGCCTCCTGCTTCATTGCTCCTCCACAATTCGTCAAAGCTAACCTGAATCCCTTGGCTATTCGTAATAATTTGAGTACCCAAGAGTTTAAGAAAAACAGAAATAAACTCTGGGTCAGACATCGGTCTGGTGTGAGTAACAGGTTAAGGTTGCTTAACTTTGAAAAACCTTTGAAAGCAAAAGGTAACACGTAAGACTTCCCACACATAAACATGGAAAAGTTTTTACGTTACGCTAACCAAAACATTTGATAGGAAATCCAATGATATTATAATAGGTCTAGGGTTTTCAAGTAAATATGAAATAGCCGAAATTGTTACATTACTAAATTCCAGCTACTAGCCACAAAAGTGGGTAATACAATCAAAACCGTTGGCACTTATTGGATTTTGGATTCCATACAATGGCAGGGCTACTGGGGTACCGCCCGTCACAGTACGTGGCCTAGATCACCGTACCAAGGATTACTCCCAATCCCCTGTAACACAAGGCCGGAACCATTCCTTACTGAATAGTTCCGAACAAGACAACCCCGTAGTTGGCGCGCGTATCCAACTGCCCACTAAGCCGAATAAAAGGGACCTCTAGACAGGGGAAATCTCGTCCTACTCGGGCATGACCCACTTAGCCTTGTTGCACCTCCTCTGTTTTAGCCATTCCCGGTTGATGAGGCTTGAGGCTACGATTACCTTTATAGGACACATTTATCTTAGAATGCTCATCGTCCACCTGACGATGTTCTGAAAGCATTCAATCCATACAAGTTCGTTCCGGGTTCGAACGAAACTGAAGGCATTATCTCGTTACACTCATTTTGGAATAACCCTCAGAGTTAACGATAATAACCCTTGCACTTTGAATCTTCATCTCGAATCTCAAAGTACTACCCCGTTAAACTTGTATTGGAATCACCCTCAGAGTTTTAATGACGAATAGTCCTTACACCTCGAGTTTTCACTCTTCACTTGAGATTCACGACCTATCGTTAATTTGGATCGATGTGGTTTTCGGATATCCAGATCTGGAAACCTGATCCCGGTCTCATCGAAATCCAAAACGTATCTTTTAAGGCCAAGTTGTTTTAAAGTTTAAAACAATTCAATTTCATTATCTATATACACACAGATAGATAATTCATAGATTCTCAATAGATAATCAACATTATCATCACAACAGATAATCCATATTATCATTATCAAAAGATAATCCATATTATCATCATAATGCAACCAATGCATCCATATCACACAACATTACTTATCTCATTTCTGAGATTTGAAACCATTCAAGGCAAACAATATCATCCATCCATACATAAGCAATGATCTATAATCACCATTTATAATTAATTTAAAATGAATTAAAATAATTACATCCACCTTTAATCAATTTAAAGTGATTTAAATTAATTACTTACATCAATATAAATCTTGCTTACATAAACATTAATTAATTATAATTTAGTCAATTAATTATCCTCTAATTAATCACCTTAATTAATCACCCTTGATTAATAATTCTTTAATTCCATTCAAGTAATTATCCTTTAATTAATTCCACAACTTAATTACTCTTAATCAAAAGCAGTAATTAACCTTTAATTACTTCATTAATTAATTAACTATAATTAATTACATTAATCCTTAATTAATTACACTGATTAATTACTTTTAATCACTTATTATTGATTAATTAGTCCTAATTAATCAATTTAATTACATTATTTAATTATTAATTAGTGATTCTCAATTAAGTTTAAATTAATTACTTATTTAAATTAATTACATTAAGTAATTGACCTCAATTAAACCATCATTATTAATCACTTTGATTACTCACATTTTGTAATTAACTACCCTTAATTACTTATCAAATTAATTACTCCTTAATTAATTATCTTTAATTAATCCCTTGATCAATTATAAAGTAATTTAATCACAATTACTCCCACAATTAAACAATCTTCCACTAATTACATCCAGTAATTATCATTAATTACTTCACTAAGTAATTACACTCCATTAATTGCATTAAGTAATTATTTATCAAATCATCCAGTGATTAAAATTAACAAAACTTAATTAATTAACTTAACTTAATTAATTAAATTAAACAAATTACATTTAAATTTAATTAATTACATTAAGTAATTAATTTCTTAATTACTTCCATCAAGTAATTAATCTTAAAACAATTTTACAAATGATTACCATTAATTAATTAATCTAACTAATTATTAAAATAAATCATATTAATTAATTGTTAAATAATCAATGGTTAACGACCTTCATTAACTATTAACCATTCTTTACTTACTTTTCTTCAGTAATTAACTTCCATCAATCAATATTAATTATAAACTAATTAATCTTGAATAATCAATTAATTAACCTTTAATTATTAAATTGATTAAGTGTTAACTGTAAATTAATAAATTCTAAATTACTTGATTAATTAATTACTAATCATTAATTAAAATCTAATCTTATTTAATTAACAATTCTTAAATTACAAGTTAATTATTTCTTAATCAATTAACTTAAACCTTAATTAATAATTTAAAACCCTTAATTACCTTAATTAATTAACCATTCTATTAATTTATTAAATAAATAAATTATCCATTTAATTAC
The DNA here is from genome assembly GCA_030765085.1 of Allium cepa. Lineage (NCBI taxonomy): Eukaryota > Viridiplantae > Streptophyta > Magnoliopsida > Asparagales > Amaryllidaceae > Allium > Allium cepa. The sequence goes on along the minus strand of CM060930.1, from coordinate 68,132,971 downwards.
CTTAATAATTAAATGAAATTACAAATCATTAAATTCTAAATTTACTTTAAGATAAAACCTTTCCTTATCTATGGTAAAATTATCACTCATAAATACATTTGGAAACATTTATTTCAAATTCATTTCAAATTTCATTTTAAATTCAAGTTTTAAAATTAAAATCAATTTATCTTTAACCAACTTAAACCTTGAAATTCACATGTTAAAGAGTATTTATATAAAAGAAATTTAAAGATTTTAAACTAAATTCATTTTTATTTCAAATCATTCAAGTATACTTTAACCTTTAAACTTATTTACAATATTTAAATTTATAAACTTTATTTTATTTCCAAAACCTAAGATTCAAATTCAATTTGAATTCAAATTAAAATTCTGATCTAACTTTGTTTAAATCCTTCCTTACATTTCAAACTCCATTTAAATTCAAATCCTTTAAATACACTTTAACTTCTTAAACACCTTTATGTTATTAAGACAATTTGAATTTAAAAAATCATCTATTTCCAAACTAAGATTCAAATTAAACTTGAATCTATATTTAGACTTAGATTTAAACTTAATTTAAATCTTTGCTTATCATTTAAAATTTCATTTTAAATTTTTTAAAAAAACAGAACAAAACAGGTTTTCAAAACCTGTAACAATCTACCCGAGCCACTTAAATTCCTGCTTCGAGACAAATCAACCCCATCTTCGAGCAAACTACCCAAAATCACGAGTAAGACTCGAGTTCAATCTTCAGCTCAAACCAACAACCAACAGCATCCACACATGAGCACCGTGCACCTGCACAATGTTCTTGATCGATTCCGATCAACTTCGACGATCTTCCCTCATCGACGAGCAACTCCTTACTCCATCCCGATCATAACATCACTCACATAGAACTCGAATTTGAATTCGAGTTCAAATTTTAAAACCTGGAACAAAAAAGAACAACCCCTACCAAACCTGTCAATGCTTCATCCACGGCCCTCCGACCACCAGTAATTCTGCAACACCGGCCACAGTCTCGTCTACGACCACATTACCATCTCCCAAAATTCCACTACACTCGATCCACTATAAAAGACGTGGTTGATGGATCAACCTAACCTAGTTAAACCAGGGTTCCAGAAGGAATTTCGCCACCGCTGCCTCCTCAATGAAATGCATCGCCATCCAGTATTTTTCCAAGATTCACTAATCACCCCTCCATCCACTGGAAGAACCCCGACCCTTTCAACCTCATAAATCACCGGAAAGCGCCAATTTTCCATTTCCTGATCAACCCAAAACTGCACCCTCCTCCTCAAACTATAAATTATGATTTTAGTGTTGAAATTCTTGTTTTGTTTTGTGTATTCAATTTACAATTCTGGAATTATAAATGTGATATCCCGGAAATTTGGGGCAATATCAATTTAATGATCTACATTAAAAATTAAATTGATTTGATAATATTTGTTAATAATATTAAAATTTATTTAATCATCTTCTTTTAAATAAATATTTAACTGATAATGTATCTTTTAAAAGCTAATTTAAATTGTTTCTATTTATAATATATATATGTATAGATTGGTATATATTATAAATAGATCGGTTTTGTTTTTAAATTTAATAGATAATTTGAAAATTTAATATTGTATAAATAATAGCATAATCTTTAAAATACTCAAGATAAAGTTTAATTTGTTTAAAATGATTTTAGCCTAGAGTTTAAATTTAAATAAAAAGATTGTTTTGTTCTTTTTACTTCAACTTTATAAAATAGGTAATTTGTTTAGGTAATGATTTCATTTATGAATCATTTTAAATTAGTAATGAGTGATTTTTAAACAATAACAATAATGCAATATATTTTTTATAAATAGATTTTAATATAAAAGAAAGTGTTATTTTAAATTCATTTATATATATATAAGTATTTTGTAAAGCTATGGTTTGTAAATTTAAAATAAAGTAAACTTTATAAATATTTAACTTAAGAATGAATTAAATGTACGAGGTTAACATAATTACATAAGTCAAAAACATTCACAACAAATATTGAAAAAAAATACTCAAAGCAAAGAAGAAAATGATAAACAAAGCAAGATAAATAAATGCAGCATGTAAAGGAAATAGACAAGGCAAGAATATAAACATGTAAAATAGAATGTAAAGCTAAAAAAGGGAAACAAGCAATCATGTTATACAATAATTATGTTGGCAAATAAAACAAAATAAAGTAAAGAAAAATATATGCAGACAAGTATAAAACATAAGATAAAAATGTTAGTAGCTTATAAAATAAGATGCAGATAAGTCTAAACATCAAGTATGAAAAAAAAAATATAGAAGTACAAACATTTGCAGGTTGTTTGAAGACAGCAAAGTAAATAAATTACATTTGCAGGTTAGAGCAGAGGAGTGCATAGCTTAAAGGAAAAAATATAAATATCTATACATAACAATGAGTAGTTGTAGACACTAAGTACAATATTTAAGCATATGCAGACATTGGTAATATTGTCAACCTGTAGCTTACTGCAAAACAAAAATATCTTTGTACATAGAATAAGATTAGTGTAAACATCTAGTACATTTACATTTAATGCTATCATGTATTATCACATAATAAAATCATTTCGAACTGTTGAAATCAACTCAGCCTCCTAAATTAAAGATTTGGCCTAATAAAACAAAACACAAATAAAAATCTGCAAATTTGCTTGTCTCAGATGCCACCTTCCCCTGAACTTTTTTATATATTCATATTTTGTTTTAGTTCGTTCATTAAAAACTGAAACAAAGAACAATAGCAAACAGTTTTAATTATACAAACTTAGTAACTTACAACTGAGAAAACAAGAAGAATCAAAGGGAAAAAAAACAAGTAAAACATTTCTAGTTTTTAAAGTTCAAGTTGTTCAAACACAAGAAGACTCTGTCTGCCAATTGCAGTGAGTAACATTTTTCTAAATTTATTTAAGTTTTACAATCTGATGTATGTAGATATTTGGATGCTTAGGGATATGTTTTGAATGTTGATTAAGGTTTGAATATTTATTAATCATTTTACTCTGGTGATGAGTGATGAAAATTTTATACAGTTCAAACTGCAAATTCTGACTGTTTCCTTTTAAAACTTGCTCTGTTTCTTTTCAAAACTGTGGTGAGCCATATTCTATTTATTGAACTAAATTAGTTGCTTGAGTTTATAAAAAAAAATGTTTATGTTGTAAAATTGCTGATATTCTTATATGTGAGGTGGGGATGCATATATACTGTACAAATTTTGGAGATGCCTCTGATTGTTTCCTCAGGTCAAAATGTGTAAACAAATGCTTACTTCTGTTCAAATCATATCCAGAATTATAAAAACAAACCAAGAGGGTTAGTTTGTACAGAAATTTAACTTTAAAATCTTGATTAAGCTAAGCCAACTTATCAATTGTCACTGGAATACCAAAATGTTTGAGCAAATTTTAAACAAATTAAAATCAAATCTTTTTAATTTACAAATTCAACAATATACACTGAATTCTTATACTCTAGTATGAATTTTAAAGTAAAATTTATAATTTTTATAATGGGCATTTAAGAGCAGTTCTGGGTTGAATATAAAATACAAACTTTGGGGTTTCTGGTGATCTAAGGGGATTTGGAGGCTGGGTCTGTGGCTGGTGATAGGGGAGTGACCGGAGATGTTGAGAAAAATGACCGGAGGCTCTATCAATCATTGTGGCGATGGTGGTTTTCGATTTCATTGAGGAAACCTAATTTTAAACTGGGTTGAAGTTCGGGCTTGTTCGATTCCCTTGGTGCATCGAGTTAAACAGGAAATTGGGAATAGGTAGAGGGGTGAAAGTCAAAGAAGTTGCCGGTGGTGGTCGTCCTCTGGAGGTCGGAGGAGGAGTGGCGAAGTGTTGACAGGTTTCGTGGGGAAGAACTGTTTACGGTTCCAGGTTTTATGAGACGAACTCGATTTTGTTTCAAGCAAGTAAGGTGGCTATGGATGATCGTGTTTGGGTCTGGTGGTGGCCGGTGATGTGTTGAAGCCTGAGTGGATGGCCGGAGATGGCCATAGTCACGGTGCACGTGCACCGTGCAGTGGAAAACTGGGGAGTTGTTGCTGTGTCAGGTTTCTGGTTAGGGGAGAACTCGAGTAAATCGAGTATGTGACTCGAAGTAAGGCTAGGGGAAAACCCGAAGTAAATGGAAAGGGGATTGGTGTTGTATTATTTCAGGTTTGTTAAAAACTGGAAACAGGGTTCTGTGTTAAAATTTAAAATAAAACCTAAAGTAAGTAATAAATTGGAACATGTTAAATACAGTTTTAGGGTCGAATTCAAGTTTACTTTTGAATTCAAATTTAAATTAAAATAAAGTTTAAAACAAATAAAAATATGGTTTTCCTGTTAGGATTATAACCTGACAGTTTCAGATTTTAGATTTAGTTTAAAATTTGAATCAAACTTAAATTGTGTTTGAAAATTTAAAAGTTCAAATATAGATCCAAGTGAACTTTTGACTATAAGTTTTTAGAAACAAATTTGGATTTTAAATTAAAAAGTAAAAATCAAGTTTTTTTTTCAAAGCAAGTTAAAACCAAGTTTTAAATTTTAAGTTAAACTAATGACATCAAAATCTGAAAATATAAATCAGTGCTAAAATCTAAATGTATAAATCAAGGATAAATTCAATTAGTTCGTTTGAAAAAGAATTTGTCTGCAATTAAATATTTGAATTGGGGTTTTTACAAGTTCTTTTGAATGGATGCTAAATAAAATTGTTCAACTTGAAAATTGCAAGTTAACATATAAATGTATTTTGGAAATTTAAATTAAGATTCAATTAATTTAATTTAAAGATTTTCTTTTACAAGTTCATATATGTAAATAATAAGTGTTATTTACATTTATTTAAAGGATTTTAAATTGAATTTAAATTATAGTCATTTTGAATCTTAAATTCAAATGATATTTGAAATTAAATTTAAAATGTAATGTTGATAAAGTCATAAATAAAAGAATGAATTATCATAAGAATAAAAGTTTAATTAAGAAATGACTTATGTATTAATAGTTTAGATCAATTTATAATTGAAAATTTATTTATGAAAGTAATTTAAGTAATGTTATTAAAGATAATTAACTAAAGATTACTAAGTAATTTATTAGTAAGATTAATTTTGATAATTAATCAGATTTATTAGAAAATCTATTGAAAATTGTTAAATGTAACTACCTGATAAAAGTAATTAAGAGATTAATTACCTATCGTAATTAATTTTGATAAATGATTAATTTAAGTTAATTAATTTAGTTTAATTAATTTAAGAAAGTCATTTGATAATTGATAAGCGTAATTTCTTAGTGTATGCAATGGAGCACAATTACTTAAGGAAGTAATTAATGTTAATTATTGAATGTAATTACTGAAAATAATGAAATAATAAAGTAATTTGGATAATTACTTTTATAATTAATCTTGGGATTAAGTAGTGGAGACAATTAATTATGGGAATAATTAATTTATTTATATGAGGAATTAGGGGTGGTTAATTACTGGTTGATATTAATCAAGATGATTAATAATGGTGTTTAATTAAAGATTAATTACTTAATGTAATTAATTTAATCAAAGTAATTAAATTTTAATATAAATTAAAGATCATAATAATGTAAATTAAGAAATGGGTTAATTAAGAAATATTTAAATAACGTAAGTGATTAAGGATAAATGTACTTAATTTTAGTTAATCCAAAAATGAAGTAATTTAATGTTAATTACTATGAGTAATTTAGGATAATTAATTTGTGAAATTAATTAAAGAATAGTTACTGATTGTAATTAGAGATTGATTAATCAAAGGTGTTTAATCAAGAAGAATATTTAGAAGATGATTAATTAATTTGATCTATAATTAATTAATGGTTGTATAAGCAGGATTTATAGATAAAGTAATTAATTTAATTTACTTTAAATTAATTAGGGATAGAAGTAGTTAATTTAATTCATTTTAAATTAATTACAAATGGGATGATTATAAATCATTGCTTATGGATGTATGATATTGATATCTCATTTGATGGTGTTGAATTTAGATATGACATGAATACTATCTATCTGGTATGGATGCTTAGTTTAAATATGATAATTTCTAGTTATCTGTTTGGATGAAATTATTGATTATCTGTTTATGAGATTATCTGTGACTATCTATTGTGATATTATATCCATCTGTGTGTATATTGAATTATATTGAATTAAACTGTTAAGGCTAAATAGACAACTTGGCCCTAAAAGACACGTTTTGGATTTCGATGAGACCGGGATTGGGTTTCCGCATTTGGAACATCCGAAAACCACATCGATTCCAAATTAACGTTAGGTCGTTAATCTGAAGTGAAGATGAAGGTTCAGAATGCAAGGGTTATCGTCGTTAACTCTGAGGGTGATTCCAAAATGAGTGTAACAAGATAATGCCTTCGGTTTCGTTCGAACCCGGAACGAACTTGTATGGATTGAATGCTTTCAACACATCATCAGGTGGGCGATGAGCATTCTAAGAATTATGTTCTCTAAAGGTAATCGTAACCTCAAGCCTCATCAACCGGGAATGGCTAAAACAGGGGAGGTGCAGCAAGGTTAGGTGGGTCATGCCCAAGCAGGACAAGGATATTCCCCTGTCTAGATGTCCCTTATTTTCGGCTGTGTGGGCGGTTGGTCATGACAACTGCCGGGGTTTATCTTGTTCGGGACTGTTCAGTAAGGAATGGTTCCGGCCTTATGTTGCAGGGGATGAAGGGAGTAATTCTCGGTACGGTGATCTAGGCCCCGTACTGTGACGGGCGGTACCCTAGTAGCCCTGCCATTGTATGGAATCCACAATCCAATAAGTGCCCACGGTTTTGATTGTATTACCCACTTTTGTGGCTAGTAGCTGGAATTTAATAAATGTAACAATTTCGACTATTTTCTATTTACTTGAAAACCCTAGACCTATTATAATATCACTGGATTTCCTATGAAATGTTTTGGTTAGCGTAAGGTAAAAACTTTTCCATGTTTATGTGTGGGAAGTCTTACGTGATACCTTTTGTTTTCAAAAGATTTTTCAAAATTAAGCAACTTTAACCTGTTACTCATACCAGACCCATGTCTGACCCGAAGTTTATTTTTGTTTTTCATAAACTCTCGAGTACCCAAATTTTTACGGGTAGTCAAGGGATCCAGGTTAGCTTTAACGAATTCTGGAGGAGCAATGGAGCAGGAGGCTTCAGCATTATAGTTATACATATGGTTCCGCTGTGTTGGTATCTCTGAGTCATATTGTTGAGTTGTATTGTGTATTGAGTTGTATTAACTAGACAGGAGTTTATAACTGTCTAGTATGTGATGTATTATCTGTATAACTCTGATTGAAGTTGTATATTATGTAAATACTTATGTGATATATTATAAATTATCATTCCGCTGTGAGATTCTGATGTTGTTGTTCTTTCTTCTCTATCTTTTCTACTTTCTCATCTCTTTCTTTTCTTAAAAACGATACTTCTTCCTGGACGTAGGAAGTGGGGTCGTTACAGTGGTATCAGAGCGCTAGGTTGAGCGAATACCTAGGCTCTTAAGTGATTTCTTTCTTGAGAGAGCGTACTTGTAATTTTTATCTATATATATATATATTTAATTATTTCTACCTATTGATTGGGTTACCTGTTCGGGTTTTCCAATGAGCTATAAAGGTAGATAGGATAGTGGTGTGTGTAACACAACTACCAATAGTTGGAATTTGAATGATTGAGGTTGGAAGTGTAATTGTCGAGATTGTAGACCTGATACCGTCTCGAGTAAGCTTTGGGTGGTGTAAGGATTTCATCGATCTCTGAAGGAAACCTATTAAGGTTCGGAGTTCATCTATGAAGTGTAATTTGGTTAAGTTAGAGTTTGGATATGTCGGGTGGACAGAAGCCAGACATGAGATCTTGATATATCAAGGTGTAGTAGCTGTGTGATGAGACACAGTGACTATGAATGTCTCCGAAAATGTTTCTTTGGGACAAGTTAAGGAAGTATATCTGTTCGATGTTGTCGCTGTGTTCAGCTGGGTGTTTCTGTTTGCTTTGAGGTCCGAGTTTTTCGAAGAGCTTTGGATTAAGCAGTCTTTGGTTTCTAGGTCAGCAGTGGAGTTTAGAAGCTGCAGAGCAGTTCCATTTCTTCGATGGGTTGGCCACATAAGTGTAAGCTGTTCTGATTTGTAAAGAGAAAGCAGTATCTTGGGAATTAGGCTGGATTGATCGCAAAAGTGACTTGCGATAGTTTGAGTGTTCTCTTATGTTTCAGAGATTTTTCTGGATGCCTTCAAGGAGTCAAAGTTTTGCTAATATGTGAAGATTGAGTTTGGTGAAGCAGCTCAGAATTTTGGAGGAACTTCTGAGTTTTATTTTTGGAATGTGTTGACCAGTCTGTGCTTGAGTTCATAATCAGCATTTTCATCTATTCAATCAGAGTTGCGCAGTGGAAGCATGATGGCAGCTGTTTTAGTTTGGAAGCAACTGGATGTTGCAGTGTTTGGATGGGAGAGTTCTATAGGAAATTTTTCAGGATCTAAGGCCAGATTGGAGTGCACCTGTTTAATTTCTTCTGGATAAGAGACGGACGAATTTGGATTCCGAAGTCGGAGATTTGATTTTGGATAAGTGTTTAGTCTACAGGATTGAATTGTCAGTTTGGATAACTGGAATTTGTTGTGTTTCACGTATCTCTGAGGGAGTACGTGTAAGACTATCTCTGGTTGGAGAATCAGCAGTTCACAGAGTTGTAGTTGTTGATTCAGACTTGCCTGTAGTCTGATATCCCGCCTTGTTTTGTACATCTAGATGAGTGGAAGCTCTGTAGCTTAGTAATATTGATTGTTGGGATTCTATAGGGCGAGTAACCCGGTATTTATACTTGGGAAAACTCGAGGAAATTCTATCCAGAATTTTGTCTGGATAGTTAGATTTGTTTGTTTGGATGAATTGGTTGCTATGATTGTTAGCTTATAACTAATATATGCTTGTGTTTTAAAATAAATCTTTACCTAGATTATTAAATTACTTTTGTTTTAAATTTCGGGGACGAAATTCTTTTAAGGGGGGAAGAATGTGATATCCCGGAAATTTGGGGCAATATCAATTTAATGATCTACATTAAAAATTAAATTGATTTGATAATATTTGTTAATAATATTAAAATTTATTTAATCATCTTCTTTTAAATAAATATTTAACTGATAATGTATCTTTTAAAAGCTAATTTAAATTGTTTCTATTTATAATATATATATGTATAGATTGGTATATATTATAAATAGATCGGTTTTGTTTTTAAATTTAATAGATAATTTGAAAATTTAATATTGTATAAATAATAGCATAATCTTTAAAATACTCAAGATAAAGTTTAATTTGTTTAAAATGATTTTAGCCTAGAGTTTAAATTTAAATAAAAAGATTGTTTTGTTCTTTTTACTTCAACTTTATAAAATAGGTAATTTGTTTAGGTAATGATTTCATTTATGAATCATTTTAAATTAGTAATGAGTGATTTTTAAACAATAACAATAATGCAATATTTTTTTTATAAATAGATTTTAATATAAAAGAAAGTGTTATTTTAAATTCATTTATATATATAAGTATTTTGTAAAGCTATGGTTTGTAAATTTAAAATAAAGTAAACTTTATAAATATTTAACTTAAGAATGAATTAAATGTATGAGGTTAACATAATTACATAAGTCAAAAACATTCACAACAAATATTGAAAAAAAATACTCAAAGCAAAGAAGAAAAAGATAAACAAAGCAAGATAAATAAATGCAGCCTGTAAAGGAAATAGACAAGGCAAGAATATAAACATGTAATATAGAATGTAAAGCTAAAAAAGGGTAACAAGTAATCATGTTATACAATAATTATGTTGGCAAATAAAAAAAAATAAAGTAAAGAAAAATATATGCAGACAAGTATAAAACATAAGATAAAAATGTTAGTAGCTTATAAAATAAGATGCAGATAAGTCTAAACATCAAGTATGAAAAAAAAAATAGAAGTACAAACATTTGCAGGTTGTTTGAACACAGCAAAGTAAATAAATTACATTTGCAGGTTAGAGCAGAGGAGTGCATAGCTTAAAGAAAAAAATATAAATATCTATACATAACAATGAGTAGTTGTAGACACTAAGTACAATATTTAAGCATATGCAGACATTGGTAATATTGTCAACCTGTAGCTTACTGCAAAACAAAAATATCTTTGTACATAAAATAAGATTAGTGTAAACATCTAGTACATTTACATTTAATGCTATCATTTATTAGCACATAATAAAATCATTTCGAACTGTTGAAATCAACTCAGCCTCCTAAATTAAAGATTTGGCCTAATAAAACAAAACACAAATAAAAATCTGCAAATTTGCTTGTCTCAGATGCCACCTTCCCCTGAACTTTTTTATATATTCATATTTTGTTTTAGTTCGTTCATTAAAAACTGAAACAAAGAACAATAGCAAACAGTTTTAATTATACAAACTTAGTAACTTACAACTGAGAAAACAAGAAGAATCAAAGGGAAAAAAAACAAGTAAAACATTTCTAGTTTTTAAAGTTCAAGTTGTTCAAACACAAGAAGACTCTGTCTGCCAATTGCAGTGAGTAACATTTTTCTAAATTTATTTAAGTTTTACAATCTGATGTATGTAGATATTTGGATGCTTAGGGATATGTTTTGAATGTTGATTAAGGTTTGAATATTTATTAATCATTTTACTCTGGTGATGAGTGATGAAAATTTTATACAGTTCAAACTGCAAATTCTGACTGTTTCCTTTTAAAACTTGCTCTGTTTCTTTTCAAAACTGTGGTGAGCCATATTCTATTGATTGAACTAAATTAGTTGCTTGAGTATAAAAAAAAAATGTTTATGTTGTAAAATTGCTGATATTCTTATATGTGAGGTGGGGATGCATATATCCTGTACAAATTTTGGAGATGCCTCTGATTGTTTCCTCAGGTCAAAATGTGTAAACAAATGCTTACTTCTGTTCAAATCATATCCAGAATTATAAATACAAACCAAGAGGGTTAGTTCGTACAGAAATTTAACTTTAAAATCTTGATTAAGCTAAGCCAACTTATCAATTGTCACTGGAATACCAAAATGTTTGAGCAAACTTTAAACAAATTAAAATCAAATCTTTTTAATTTACAAATTCAACAATATACACTGAATTCTTATACTCTAGTATGAATTTTAAAGTAAAATTTATAATTTTTAGAGTGGGCGTTTAAGAGCAGTTCTGGGTTGAATATAAAATACAAACTTTGGGGTTTCTGGTGATCTAAGGGGATTTGGAGGCTGGGTCTGTGGCTGGTGATAGGGGAGTGACCGGAGATGTTGAGAAAAATGACCGGAGGCTCTATCAATCATTGTGGCGATGGTGGTTTTCGATTTCACTGAGGAAACCTAATTTTAAACTGGGTTGAAGTTCGGGCTTGTTCGATTCCCTTGGTGCATCGAGTTAAACAGGAAATTGGGAATGGGTAGAGGGGTGAAAGTCAAAGAAGTTGCCGTTGGTGGTCGTCCTCTAGAGGTCGGAGGAGGAGTGGCGAAGTGTTGACAGGTTTCGTGGGGAAGAACTGTTTACGGTTCCAGGTTTTGTGAGACGAACTCGATTTTGTTTCAAGCAAGTAAGGTGGCTATGGATGATCGTGTTTGGGTCTGATGGTGGCCGGTGATGTGTTGAAGCCTGAGTGGATGGCCGGAGATGGCCATAGTCACGGTGCACGTGCACCGTGCAATGGAAAACTGGGGAGTTGTTGCTGTGTCAGGTTTCTGGTTAGGGGAGAGCTCGAGTAAATCGAGTATGTGACTCGAAGTAAGGCTAGGGGAAAACCCGAAGTAAATGGAAAGGGGATTGGTGTTGTATTATTTCAGGTTTGTTAAAAACTGGAAACAGGGTTCTGTGTTAAAATTTAAAATAAAACCTAAAGTACGTAATAAATTGGAACATGTTAAAAACAGTTTTAGGGTCGAATTCAAGTTTACTTTTGAATTCAAATTTAAATTAAAATAAAGTTTAAAACAAATAAAAATATGGTTTTCCTGTTAGGATTATAACCTGACAGTTTCAGATTTTAGATTTAGTTTAAAATTTGAATCAAACTTAAATTGTGTTTGAAAATTTAAAAGTTCAAATATAGATCCAAGTGAACTTTTGACTATAAGTTTTTAGAAACAAATTTGGATTTTAAATTAAAAAGTAAAAATCAAGTTTTTTTTTCAAAGCAAGTTAAAACCAAGTTTTAAATTTTAAGTTAAACTAATGACATCAAAATCTAAAAATATAAATCAGTGCTAAAATCTAAATGTATAAATCAAGGATAAATTCAATTAGTTCGTTTGAAAAAGAATTTGTCTGCAATTAAATATTTGAATTGGGGTTTTTACAAGTTCTTTTGAATGGATGCTAAATAAAATTGTTCAACTTGAAAATTGCAAGTTAACATATAAATGTATTTTGGAAATTTAAATTAAGATTCAATTAATTTAATTTAAAGATTTTCTTTTACAAGTTCATATATGTAAATAATAAGTGTTATTTACATTTATTTAAAGGATTTTAAATTGAATTTAAATTATAGTCATTTTGAATCTTAAATTCAAATGATATTTGAAATTAAATTTAAAATGTAATGTTGATAAAGTCATAAATAAAAGAATAAATTATCATAAGAATAAAAGTTTAATTAAGAAATGACTTATGTATTAATAGTTTAGATCAATTTATAATTGAAAATTTATTTAAGAAAGTAATTTAAGTAATGTTATTAAAGATAATTAACTAAAGATTACTAAGTAATTTATTAGTAAGATTAATTTTGATAATTAATCAGATTTATTAGAAAATCTATTGAAAATTGTTAAATGTAATTACTTGATAAAAGTAATTAAGAGATTAATTACCTATCGTAATTAATTTTGATAAATGATTAATTTAAGTTAATTAATTTAGTTTAATTAATTTAAGAAAGTCATTTGATAATTGATAAGTGTAATTTCTTAGTGTATGCAATGGAGCACAATTACTTAAGGAAGTAATTAATGTTAATTATTGAATGTAATTACTGAAAATAATGAAATAATAAAGTAATTTGGATAATTACTTTTATAATTAATCTTGGGATTAAGTAGTGGAGACAATTAATTATGGGAATAATTAATTTATTTATATGAGGAATTAGGGGTGGTTAATTACTGGTTGATATTAATCAAGATGATTAATAATGGTGTTTAATTAAAGATTAATTACTTAATGTAATTAATTTAATCAAAGTAATTAAATTTTAATATAAATTAAAGATCATAATAATGTAAATTAAGAAATGAGTTAATTAAGAAATATTTAAATAACGTAAGTGATTAAGGATAAATGTACTTAATTTTAGTTAATCCAAAAATGAAGTAATTTAATGTTAATTACTATGAGTAATTTAGGATAATTAATTTGTGAAATTAATTAAAGAATAGTTACTGATTGTAATTAGAGATTGATTAATCAAAGGTGTTTAATCAATAAGAATATTTAGAAGATGATTAATTAATTTGATCTATAATTAATTAATGGTTGTATAAGCAGGATTTATAGATAAAGTAATTAATTTAATTTACTTTAAATTAATTAGGGATAGAAGTAGTTAATTTAATTCATTTTAAATTAATTACAAATGGGATGATTATAAATCATTGCTTATGGATGTATTATATTGATATCTCATTTGATGGTGTTGAATTTAGATATGACATGAATATTATCTATCTGGTATGGATGCTTAGTTTAAATATGATAATTTCTAGTTATCTGTTTGGATGAAATTATTGATTATCTGTTTATGAGATTATCTGTGACTATCTATTGTGATATTATATCCATCTGTGTGTATATTGAATTATATTGAATTAAACTGTTAAGGCTAAATAGACAACTTGGCCCTAAAAGACACGTTTTGGATTTCGATGAGACCGGGATTGGGTTTCCGCATTTGGAACATCCGAAAACCACATCGATTCGAAATTAACGTTAGGTCGTTAATCTGAAGTGAAGATGAAGGTTCAGAATGCAAGGGTTATCGTCGTTAACTCTGAGGGTGATTCCAAAATGAGTGTAACGAGATAATGCCTTCGGTTTCGTTCGAACCCGGAACGAACTTGTATGGATTGAATGCTTTCAACACATCGTCAGGTGGGCGATGAGCATTCTAAGAATTATGTTCTCTAAAGGTAATCGTAACCTCAAGCCTCATCAACCGGGAATGGCTAAAACAGGGGAGGTGCAGCAAGGTTAGGTGGGTCATGCCCAAGCAGGACAAGGATATTCCCCTGTCTAGATGTCCCTTATTTTCGGCTGTGTGGGCGGTTGGTCATGACAACTGCCGGGGTTTATCTTGTTCGGGACTGTTCAGTAAGGAATGGTTCCGGCCTTGTGTTGCAGGGGATGAAGGGAGTAATCCTCGGTACGGTGATCTAGGCCCCGTACTGTGACGGGCGGTACCCCAGTAGCCCTGCCATTGTATGGAATCCACAATCCAATAAGTGCCCACGGTTTTGATTGTATTACCCACTTTTGTGGCTAGTAGCTGGAATTTAATAAATGTAACAATTTCGGCTATTTTCTATTTACTTGAAAACCCTAGACCTATTATAATATCACTGGATTTCCTATGAAATGTTTTGGTTAGCGTAAGGTAAAAACTTTTCCATGTTTATGTGTGGGAAGTCTTACGTGATACCTTTTGTTTTCAAAAGATTTTTCAAAATTAAGCAACTTTAACATGTTACTCATACCAGACCCATGTCTGACCCGAAGTTTATTTTTGTTTTTCATAAACTCTCGGGTACCCAAATTTTTACGGGTAGTCAAGGGATCCAGGTTAGCTTTAACGAATTCTGGAGGAGCAATGGAGCAGGAGGCTTCAGCGTTATAGTTATACATATGGTTCCGCTGTGTTGGTATCTCTGAGTCATATTGTTGAGTTGTATTGTGTATTGAGTTGTATTAACTAGACAGGAGTTTATAACTGTCTAGTATGTGATGTATTATCTGTATGACTCTGATTGAAGTTGTATATTATGTAAATACTTATGTGATATATTATAAATTATCATTCCGCTGTGAGATTCTGATGTTGTTGTTCTTTCTTCTCTATCTTTTCTACTTTCTCATCTCTTTCTTTTCTTAAAAACAATACTTCTTCCTGGGCTTAGGAAGTGGGGTCGTTACAATAAACTACCCTGTTTAAATTTCCACATTATTCCGCATACACAGATATTTTAAGTTATACAGAGATACCCTGGTTTTTAATTTAACTGAATTAAGTTTTAAACCTTAATCTATGTTAAATCAACATCTTTTGTTTTGTAAATCAAGTCCTAACAATAATTGTTTCTAGAGAGAAAATTGAATTCAAATCAAAAACAAAATTCAGGAACTATAAACAGAGTAAATTCGGTTGAAACTGACAAGCATATATCTTACATATATATACGCAGCAGGTTCACACAATCATATTCATCTCATCATCGCTTGCATGCAACCAGATTTTAAACTAAAATTTTGAAAATAAAGTTACTCACCTGAAAGAATTGAAAGATAGAGCCTTCATTTGAAAAGCCTTTTGACTCAAAAAACATTGAATTGCTTTTAGAAACTGAGTTGCTTCTTAGTCTTTTATGAAAACTGCAGTTGCTTTGACGAAAACTTTGGACAGAAATGCTGGAATGATTGCTACTTTGATTTAAAACTGCATGCACGCTTTTGACTTCCAGATTGAAGAAAATGCGGGTATGTAAAATCTCAGGTTTGCATATGATCTATATCTTGTTATAGGTTTACTTTGAAAGTTTGTCGATAGGCTTTAAATTTTGATATGAGTGAATTGATTACAGTTTTTAGGAATTGCTTCAAGAATTTGTTGAAAGGTTTTGGAAATTCACTGAGAATTGTTATAGGATTTTTTTTGAGCATTTATTTCAGGTTTTTTATAAGAAAGTTGGAGTTTTATTCTTTTTGCTTTTGGAAATGAAAATAGAAAAAAGAAGAAGATAAGAAACATATGTATTTATAAAGGCTGAAATTTGATTTTATTAAAATAAAAGAAAAACTAAAATAAATGACACTTGTAAAAGAAACTAACATTTGTCACTTACCTTGTTTATTATCTTAGCACATGTTAAATTAAGTTCTAAAATGTTTATATTTGTCTTTTTAAGTTTAACTAGCTATAATTAAATGTTAATTAGTATTTAGTTAGATGTTAATATAAGATAAATGTAAACTTATATTTAATTAATTAGTTAATATATACTTATTTACATGTAGATACTTTTGAAATGAATAAATCGAATTATATTTATAAAATGAAAGTTTATACAAATATTTTAAAATTCAAAACAATTTAAAAATATTTATTCTTTAAGTTTCAAGGCTTTAAACTCAAATTCAAATCAAATTCTAAAATTAAATTTTGAAATCAAGTTATATATATACATTATAACTACACAATTCAATTTTGAAAAACAAACTATTTTTATAAAAATCTATTTGTTAAAAACAATACATTATTATATTTTGAAAATAATAAATTTAATAATTTTAAATAATTTATAAACGAAATTGTTTCTTTATTAATAAATTACTTATTTTATCACACTATATAAAAAAAGGAAGTCAAAATAAACCTTATTGTTAGTTTATTTATATTTAAACTCAAAATCAATTTAAACAAATTAAACTTTTATCTTAACAATTTAAAACCATATATTATTCATTCAGTAGCTTTTAAAAGTTTAACTTTAAATAAAATCACAATTCCTAATTTACCACAGATATATATATTTAGAAAACAAGATAAATTTATTTATTAAATTTAAAACAAGGCTTATCTATTTACAATATACACAATTTCTATATACATTATAAATAAAAAACAATTTATTACCTTTTAAAAGATAAAATCTATCAATTAAATATTTATTTTAATTGATTTATTAAATTAAATTCAAATTTTATTACAAAGATTATCAAATCAATTTAATTTTTAATTCAGATTATTAAATTGATATTGTCAAAAATTCCGGGATATCACATTCCTACCCTCTTAAAAGTATTTCGTCCCCGAAATTTAAAACAAAGGTGATTTAATAATCTCATTAAAGATTTTAATTTTAAAACACAAGCATATATCAAACATATGCTAACAACCATAGCAATCAATACATCCAAACAAACAATCTAACTATCCAGAAAATTTTTTGGATAGAGTTTCCTCGAGTTTCCCAAGTATATATACCGGGATACTCGCTCTACAGAATCCAAACAATCAATACTACTAAGCTACAGAGCTCCTACTTATCTAGATCTACAAAACTAGACAGCATATCAGACTATAGACGAGTCTGATTCAACAACCAAATCCTCTAGAACTGCTAGTTCCAAAACCAGAGATAGACCATAACGTACACCCTTAGAGACACGTGAAACACATCGAATCCTAATTATCCAATCTGGTAATTCAATCCTGAAAACCAAACACTTATCCTCATAAGAACACAGAAAAGATCCAAACATATCGGTGCTAGCTTTCCAACCTTACCCCATCTTATAGCTCCTTGGATCGGAGAAAAACTTATCCAAAACAAATCTCTGACTCCGGAATCTAAATTCCTTCGTGTCTTAACCACAAAACTCTTCTGACGATCTTGGGCTGCCTATAACCTTCCTGATCAGCTCAACCTTAGCTTATGCTTCTAAAAGCAAGCTGGACCAAAAAAAAGCAATCCAACACAACCATCTCCTCAAGATCAACCAAGACCAAGATCACCAACTCTACTCCTCAAACATCAAAAGACAACAAACTTCTCATATCTGGAAAAGACAAACAGAAATACTCCCAAACTGCTTCCGCTGCACAACTCTGATCTGAAGTAGAATAGAATGGTGATGAAGAACACGAGCACAAACTGGACAACACATCCCAAAAATATGGTTCAACAGATCCATAAAGAAAAACTTAGAAATTCCTCCGAAACCTGAGTTGCTTCACCAACCTCTAACTCTAGGAATCATCCTTCTACTAAACTGAATCGCCGGTTCCCCTTCTGGAATCCTAGTCGATAAGAAAACTCAAACTTCAGATGTGGACAAAACTCTGACTATTTTGAAGACATCCGAAAAAACTCTGTAACCCAAGAGAACACTCAACTATCGCAAGTCACTTTTGCGATCAATCCAGACCAAATTCCAAAGAAATACTGTTCTCTCTTTACCCAACAGAACATCTTACACTGGTCTAGTCAATCCATCGAAGAAACGGATTCACTCTGCTGCTTCTGAACTCCACCTCCAGAAAAACTACTCAGCCAGAAAACTTCCTGCTAGCACACAGAACATTTCAAGCTGCACTACCGACACTAATGCCAAAGACTTCCTAATCCAAAGCTGTTCGAGAAACTCGGACTTCAAAGCAAACAGAAACACCATGCTGAACTTAGCCACAACACCCAAGTAGACACACTTCCTAAAACTTGTTCCAAAGAAACATCTTCAGACACATCCATAGTCACTACATCACATCACGCAGCTGCTACTTCCCGAGGTATCAAGATACCATTACATGCTTCTGCTCAGCCGACTGATCAAAACTATACTCACCAAACTCTGCACTTCAAAGATGACCTCGAACCTTAACAGGTTTCCTTCAGAAATCAATGAAATCTCTACACTACTGCACAACTCACTCAAGACGGTATTAGGTCTACAGTCTCAACAGATACACTTCCAACCTCAACCATTCAAACTCCTTCCATTGGTAGTAGTCGTGTTACACACCACTACCTCATCTACCTTTATAACTTATATTGGAAAACCTAAACAGGTAACCCAACAGATAGGTAGAAATAGATAATTATATATAAATATACTTAAAATTACAAATACGCTCTCTCAAGAAGAAAACACTCCAAAGCCTAGGTATTCAATCAACCTAGCGCTCTGATACCACTGTAACGACCCGCCATTCATCTCCACAGAATGATGCATCATTAATAAGAAAGAAAGGGTAGAAAAGAGAAAGAAAGAGAAGAAGAAGAAACAACATCAGAATCTCAACAGCGGAACGAATAAATTATATTAATAACAAAAGATAGTACATAGTATCATATACAACATCTATCAGAGATACGCAGCTTATACATCACAAACTAGACAGTTATAAACACCTGTCTAGTTATACAACTCGATACAACTCAGAGAAATCACAGAGATATCAAACACAGCGGAACACTAAACATATCTATAACGCCGAAACCTCCTGCTCCATTGCTCCTCCACAATTCGTCAAAGCTAAGCTGAATCCCTTGGTACTCGTAAAAATTTGAGTACCCAAGAGTTTAAGAAAAACAGAAATAAACTCCGGGTCAGACATGGGTCTGGTGTGAGTAATAGGTTAAGGTTGCTTAACTTTGAAAAACCTTTGAAAGAAAAAGGTACCACGCAAGACTCCCACGCATAAACATGGAAAAGTTTTTACCTTACGCTAACCAAAACATTTGAAAGGAAATCCAGTGATATTATAATAGGTCTAGGGTTTTCAAGTAAATATGAAATAGCCGAAATTGTTACATTATTAAAATCCAGCTACTAGCCACAAAAATGGGCAATACAATCAAAACCGTTGGCACTTATTGGATTTTGGATTCCATACAATGGCAGGGCTACTGGGGTACCGCCCGTCACAGTACGTGGCCTAGATCACCGTACCGAGGATTACTCCCAATCCCCTTCAGCACAAGGCCGGAACCATTCCTCACTGAATAGTTTCGGACAAGACAACCCCGCAGTTGGCGCGCGTATCCAACTGCCCACTAAGCCGAATAAAAGGGACCTCTAGACAGGGGGAAATCTCGTCCTACTTGGGCATGACCCACTTACCCTTGCTGCACCTCCCCTGTTTTAGCCATTCCCGGTTGATGAGGCTTGAGGCTACGATTACCTTTATAGGACACATTTATCTTAGAATGCTCATCGTCCACCTGACGATGTTCTGAAAGCATTCAATCCATACATGTTCGTTCCGGGTTCGAACGAAACCGAAGGCATTATCTCGTTACACTCAATTTGGAATCACCCTCAGAGTTAACGACAATAACCCTTGCACTCTGAATCTTCATCTCGAATCTGAAAGTACTACTCCATTAAACTCGTATTGGAATCACCCTCAGAGTTTTAACGACGAATAGTCCTTACACCTCGAGTCTTCACTCTTCACTTGAGATTCACGACCTATTGTTAATTTAGATCGATGTGGTTTTCGGATATCCAGGTCTGGAAACCCGATCCGGTATCATCGAAATCCAAAACATATCTTTTAAGGACAAGTTGTTTTAAAGTTTAAAACAATTCAATTTCATTATCTATATACACATAGATAGATAATTCACAGATTCTCAACAGATAATCAACATTATCATTACAACTGATAATCCACATTATCATTATCAAAAGATAATCCATATTATCATCATAATGCAACCAATGCATCCATATCACACAACATTACTTATCTCAATTCTGAGATTCCAAACCGTTCAAGGCAAACAATATCATCCATCCATACATAAGCAATGATCTATATCACCATTTATAATTAATTTAAAATGAATTAAATTAATTACATCCACCTTTAATTAATTTAAAGTGAATTAAATTAATTACCTACATCAATACAAATCTTGCTTACATAAACATTAATTAATTATAATTTAATTAATTAATTATCCTCTAATTAATCACCATAATTAATCACCCTTGATTAATTATTCTTTAATTACATTCAAGTAATTATCCTTTAATTAATTTCATAAGTTAATCACTCTTAACCAAAAACAGTAATTAACCTTTAATTACTTCATTAACTAATTAACTATAATTAATTACATTAATCCTTAATTAATTACATTAATTAATTACTTTTAATCACTTATTATTGATTAATTAGTCCTAATTAATCAATCGTAATTACATCATTTAATTATTAATTAATGATTCTCAATTAAGTTTAAATTAATTACTTATTTAAATTAATTACATTAAGTAATTAATCTCAATTAAAGCATCATTATTAATCACCTTTGATTAATCACATTTTGTAATTAACTACCCTTAATTACTTATCAAATTAATTACTCCTTATTTAGTTATCTTTAATTAATCCCTTGATTAATTATAAGTAATTTAATCCAAATTACTTCCAAAATTAAACCATCTTCCACTAATTACATCCAGTAATTATCATTAATTACTTCACTAAGTAATTACACTCTATTAATTACATTAAGTAATTATTTATCAAATCATCCGGTGACTAAAATTAATTAAACTTAATTAATTAACTTAAATAAATTACATTTAAACTTAATTAATTACATTAAGTAATTGATTCCATAATTACTTCCATCAAGTAATTAATCTTAAAATAATTTTACAAGTGATTACCTTTAATTAATTAATCCAATTAATTATTAAAATAAATCATATTAATTAATTGTTAAATAATCCTTAGTTAATGACCTTGATTAACTATTAACCATTCTTTAATTACTTTTCTTAAGTAATTAACTTCCATCAATCAATATTAATTATAAACTAATTAATATTGAATAATTAATTAATTAACCTTTAATTATTAAATTAATTAAGTGTTAAGTGTAACTTAATTAATTCCAAATTACTTGATTAATTAATTACTAATCATTAATTAAAATCTAA
This sequence comes from Allium cepa, assembly GCA_030765085.1. Taxonomy (NCBI): domain Eukaryota; kingdom Viridiplantae; phylum Streptophyta; class Magnoliopsida; order Asparagales; family Amaryllidaceae; genus Allium; species Allium cepa. The sequence goes on along the minus strand of CM060930.1, from coordinate 68,111,128 downwards.
TCTTCTTTAATTAACAATTCTTACATTACAAGTTAATTATTTCTTAATCAATTAACTTAAACCTTAATTAATAATTTAAAACCCTTAATTACCTTAATTAATTATCCATTCCATTAATTTATTAAATAAACAAATTATATCCATTTAATTACCTTAATAATTAAACGAAATTACAAATCATTAAATTCTAAATTTACTTTAAGATAAAACCTTTTCTTATCTATGGTTAAATTATCACGCATAAATACATTTGGAAACATTTATTTCAAATTTCATTTTAAATTCAAGTTTTAGAATGAAAACCAATTTATCTTTAACCAATTTAAAACTTGAAATTCACATGTTAAAGAGTACTTATATAAAAGAAATTTAAAGATTTTAAACTAAATTCCTTTTTATTTTAAATCATTAAAGTATACTTTAACCTTTAAACTTATTTAAAATATTTAATTTTATAAACTTTATTTTATTTCCAAAACCTAAGATTCAAATTCAATTTGAATTCAAATTAAAATTCTGATCTAACTTTGTTTAAATCCTTCCTTACATTTCAAACTCCATTTAAATTCAAATCCTTTAAGTACACTTTAACTTCTTAAACACCTTTATGTTATTAAGACGATTTGAATTTAAAAACTCATCTATTTCCAACTAAGATTCAAATTAAACTTGAATCTATTTTTAGACTTAGATTTAAACTTAATTTAAATCTTTGCTTATCATTTAAAATTTCATTTTAATTTTCTTTTAAAAACAGAGCAGAACAGGTTTTCAAAACCTGTACCAATCTACCCGAGCCACTTAAATTCCTGCTTCGAGACACATCAACCCCATCTTCGAGCAAACTACCCAAAATCACGAGTAAAACTCGAGTTTAATCTTCAGCTCAAACCATCAAGCAACAGCATCCACACATGAGCACCGTGCACCTACACAATGTTCTTGATTGATTCCGATCAACTTCGACGATCTTCCCTAATCGACGAGCAACTCCTCACTCCATCCCGATCATCACATCACTCACATACAACTCGAATTTGAATTCGGGTTAAAATTTTAAAACCCGAAACAGAAAAGAACAACCCCCATCAAACCTGTCAACGCTTCATCCATGGCCCTTTGACCCATTAATTCTGCAACACCGGCCACAGTCTCGTCTACGACCACACTACCATCTCCCAAAATTTCACTACACTCGATCCACTGTAAAAGACGTGGTTGATCGATCAACCTAACCTAGTTAAACTAGGGTTCCAGAAGGAATTTCGCCACCGCTACCTCCTCGATGAAATGCATCGCCATCTAGTATTTTTCCAAGGTTCACTGATCACCCCTCCATCCACTGGAAGAACCCCGACCCATTCAACCTCATAGATCACCAGAAACTACCAATTTTCCATTTCCTGATCAACCCAAAACTGCACCCTCCTCCTCAAACTATAAATTATGATTTTAGTGTTGAAATTCCTGTTTTGTTTTGTGTATTCAATTTACAATTCTGGAATTATAAACTACCTTGTTTAAATTTCCACATTATTCCACATGCACCGATATTTTAAGTTATACAGAGATACCCAGGTTTTTAATTTAACTAAATTAAGTTTTAAACCTTAATCTATGTTAAATCAACATCTTTTGTTTTGTAAATCAAGTCCTAAAAATAATTGTTTCCAGAGAGAAATTTGAATTCAAATCAAAAAAAAATTCAGGAACTATAAACAGAGTAAATTCCATTGAAACAGACAAGCATATATCTTACATATATACACACAGCAGGTTCACACAATCATATTCATCTCATCATCACTAGCATGCAAACAGATTTTAAACTAAAATTTTGAAAATAAAGTTACTCACCTGAAAGAAATGAATGACAGAGCCTTCACTTGAAAAGCTTTTTGACTCAGAAAACTTTGAATTGCTTTTAGAAACTAAGCTGCTTCTTAGTCTTTTATGAAACCTGTAGTTGCTTTGATGGAAACTTTGAACAGAAATGCTGGAATGATTGCTACTTTGATTTAAAACTGCATGCATGCTTTTAACTTCCAGATTGAAGAAAATGCAGGTATTTGAAAATCTTAGGTTTGCATACGATCTATATCTTGTTATGGGTTTACTTTGAAAGTTTGTTGATAGGCTTTAAATTTTGATATGAGTGAATTGAGTACAGTTTTTAGTAATTGCTTTGAGAATTTGTTAAAAGGTTTTGGAAATTCACTTAGAATTGTTATAGGATTTTTTTAAGCATTGATTTCAGGTTTTGTTTACAGGTTTTTGAGAGGAAAGTTGGAGTTTTATTCTTTTTGCTTTTGGAAATGAAAATAGAAAAAAGAAGAAGATAAGAAACATATGTATTTATAAAGGCTGAAATTTGATTGTATTAAAATAAAAGAAAAACTAAAATAAATGACACTTGTAAAAGAAACTAACATTTGTCACTTACCTTGTTTATTATCTTAACACATGTTAAATTAAGTTCTAAAATGTTTACATTCGTCTTTTTAAGTTTAACTAGTTATAATTAAATGTTAATTAGTATTTAGTTAGATGTTAATATAAGATAAATGTAAACTTATATTTAATTAATTAGTTAATATATACTTATTTCATGTAGATAATTTTGAAATGAATAAATCCAATTATATTTATAAAATAAAAGTTTATACAAATATTTTATAATCCAAAAAAATTTAATAATATTTATTCTTTGAATTTCAAGGCTTTAAACTCAAATTCAAATCAAATTCTAAAATTAAATTTTGAAATCAAGTTATACATATACATATATAACTACACAATTCAATTTTGAAAAAAAACTATTTTTATAAAAGTATATTTGTTAAAAATAATACATTATTATATTTTGAAAATAATAAATTTGATAATTTTAAATAATTTATAAAATAAATTGTTTCTTTATTAATAAATTACTTATTTTATCACACTATATTTAAAAAGGAAGTCAAAATAAACCTTATTGTTAGTTTATTTAAATTTAAACTCAAAATCAATGTAAACAAATTAAACTTTTATCTTAACAATTTAAAACCATATATTATTCATTCAATAGCTTTTAAAAGTTTAACTTTAAAAAAATCATAATTCCCAATTTACCAAAGATATACATATTTAGAAAACAAGATAAATTTATTTATTAAATTTAAAACAAGGCTTATCTATTTACAATATATACAATTTCTATATACATTATAAATAGAAAACAATTTACTAGCTTTTAAAAGATAAAATCTATCAATTAAATATTTATTTTAATTGGATTATTAAATTAAATTCAAATTTTATTACAAAGATTATCGAATGAATTTAATTTTTAATTCAGATTATTAAATTGATATTGTCAAAAATTCCGGGACATCACATTCGAAAGTGAATATGATTTCGAAAATGATATAACTTTGAAATAAATATGATATTTGGTATGAAATATGAACTGTTTGAAATGATTGCAAAAGTGATTTTATAAAACGATCACGGTGTGAAATAAGTGTTTGGTTGTTAAAGAGACCGAGATCGGATGTTATCATACTCTCTGCAAATACCGAAAACTACTTTAACAATTGTGTACATGGTGGAGATTCCAAAATGAAGTAGGATGGTTTGGCGACGATTCTATATGAGATATTAACGCAGCCCTGACTCCCACGAGTCAGTTTGATATGGCTAAAACATGAGCTATAATGGGCCAAGTGAGGTCGCATCTCCGATAGAGCATGCTTCTTCGATACCATTCCATGACTTTGTGATTTGATTGGGTACACCTTTGATTTTGGGAGTGTGTCTCTAGGTGGGAGGTAGTAGCTGCAATGCATTACCACCAGTCCGAGAGTGCAAATGGTAGAATCCTACCCTGGTATTACCTCGCATGCCTTGTCACATGTCTTATCGCGCCTTCTATGAGTTTGATTTGTACCATACCAATGGAGTGCCCTCTGATAGCCCTCCGATTTACGGAGGAATTACAGTACTGTATAGACTACAGGACTATATAAAAATATGTTAAGGGGATATGGGTAACGTCTTAACGCTATTTTAATATTTAATTTACTGTAGACATTATGTATGTAACGTATTTTACTTTATATGTAGATAGTTTAACGGATCTATAGAGGATGAGTATCCCAAACATCCTTTAAGTTATATTGTATTTCAATTGACATTTTGCTTGAGTTGAATTTACTGATATAAGAATGTTAATCCTGACTCGAGTGTTTTGTGTTTTGCTTTATGCTCGGATCAGACTGAGTGTCACAGCATTTGAGACTCACTTTGGAGCTTGGAACTTTTCTTGGAGATCCGTCTTATATCTATTCAGCTTTCAATTATTTCGGTTATTTTTGTTGAGTCTTGTGAGTTACTTTTGTATTTGAGACTACTTGTACATGGGATTATCTGTTGTATTTTGTTTGACTATGATGTTTTCTAGTAGCTTCATGAACAATTATTTATCTATTCTGCTGCTTATTGTTATATTACTCTATGTTTGTGATTCTGATTGATTTATTTAATATATATATATATATATGCTAAGTTTTGCCAAATATAAATTAACAATATGTTGTTTTGAGCAATTAAAGTCTGACATGAGTGAATGATTGTCGATTTGAATGGTTCGAAATAGCGGGTCGTTATAAAAATACCATTACATAACTATTTAATTTGTAAACCAGGAAAATATGAGAGTTCTCCCATATGTGACATCTTGAATTCTCCTTACACAATGTTAGAAAATTCTTTACATTTTTTTTTATGGAGCCAAAAATAATATCGTCAACATAAACTTGAATTATTAAAATATCTTTCTTACCATGTTTAATGAAAAGTGTTCGATCTACCTTCCCAATTTCAAAACTTGAGTTTATATAATAGTTATAGAGACTATCATACCAAGCATGTAGTGCTTATTTTAGACCATATAATGCTTTCTTCAGTTTATAAACATAATTTGGATTTTTTTCATATGTAAACAAAGGTGGTTATTCCACATAGACATTTTCTTTTATAAAAACATTTAAAAAACACTTTATACATCCATTTGATATAATTTTAAATTATGATAACAAGAGAAGGCTAACAAGATACGTATTGTGTCAAATTAAGTGACAGGAGTAAATGTTTCTTCGGAGTCTATTTCTTCGTCTTGATTGTAGCTTTGAGTGACTAATCTAGCTTTATTATGAGTTATATTCCGTTGCTCATCAGCTTTATTTTTAAAAACCCACTTTGTACCAATAACTGTCTGATCAATAGGTCTAGGAACTAGGTCTTAAATATCGTTCCATTTGAATTGGTTTAGTTCTTCTTGCATAGCTAAATAGTCATCGGTTGAAGCTTCTTCTACATTTTTATGTTCAATGTTAGAAATAAAAGAAACATGTCCCATTTGATTTAATTGACTTCTTATCCTTCCATTTTTACTTATTTCTCCAATAATATTTTCGATAGGATGAATTCTTAATGCTCTAGGTGGAGAACGTGATTCATTTTCGATGGGTAAATTTTCAGTATTATTTTCAACATTATTACCAATACTTTCATCTTCTAAATTGCTTTATTTTGTATTTATTTCATCAACTTCATCATTATTTTTAATTTTTGAATTTTCATCAAAAGAAACATGTAGTGTTTCTTTTACTGTTTTTTATCTTTTATTGTATATTTTGTATGCTTTACGTCAGTTTGAATATCCAATAAATATTCCTTCATCCGATTTTGGATCGAATTTTCCACGTTGATCTTTTGTATTTAATAAAAAACATTTAGAACCAAATTTTTTGAAATATGACATATTAGGTTTCTTTCCATTAAATAGCTCATACGGTGTGTATTTAGTTAAGGGACGAATAGAGACATGATTTGGAACATGGCAGGCAATTGCTACAGCTTTTGCCCAAAATGTTTTGGCAAATTACTGCCGCTAAATAAAGTTCTAGTGCATTCTTGTAGTGTTCTATTTTTGTTTTCTACAACTCTATTGTTGTGGAGTTCTAGAAAATGAAAATTTATGTAAAAATTCTTTTTGTTACAATAATTTTCAAGTAAATCATTATCAAATTCACCACCATGGCCACTTAATATTTTTATTTTTTATTTTTTGAAATTTTGTATTCTTTTAGCAAGGATTTTAAAATTTCAAAAGTATCACTTTTATTTTTCAAAAATATTGTCCATGTATATCTTGAAATATCATATACAATTACAAATACATACTTATTATGACTAATTTATTGAACTTGAGTAGGTCCAAAATAATCCAAATGTAATAGTTCAAGTGGTTGTAATGAAGAAATAATTTTCTTAGGTTTAAAAGATGATTTCATTAGTTTTCCTAATTAACAAGCATTGCAAATATTGTTTATTTTATAATTCATTTTTGGTAATATTTTCACTAAATTATTTAAGATAATTTACTTATAACTTTGAAATTTATGTGAAAAAATATCTTATGCCATAACCAAGGATCATTTTCTTTGACTATTAAACATAAATTGTGTTATGATTAATTTTCATATATATATATATATATATATATATATATATATATATATATATATATATATATTTCTTTTACAATTTCCTTCAAAAATTAAATTATGATCTTTATCATAAATATTACATTTATCTTTTTCAAGTAATTTTGAAATCTTTATCACAGAGTTGACTAATACTTATGAGATTATGTTTTAAATTCTTAACTAACTGAACATTTATAATAAGAGGTATGTTAGATGTACCATCGTTGCTTACATCGCCTTTGCCGATGATATATCTTTTGGAGTTATCTTCAAATGTGACAAATCCTCCATCTGAGTAAATAATGTTTGTCAACCTTTCTCTATTTCCCGTCATATGTTTTGAGCAACGACTATCAAGTATCCATTTTCCTATTTTCCTATTTATTATGTCATCATTTGTGGCCGTAAAGCATACGTTGGCATGTTCTGAATGACTGTCACTATCGCTATTTGATAAGGAAGAGGAACCTGAATCATTCCATATAACTGAAAAACTTGTTTCTTCTTATATCTATCGCTCTTGCTTTTGTAGTTATTTCTATCTTTTTTTTGATTTGAATAGTCTTTCTTCATATGCCCCTTTTTATGGCATTCGTAGCACTCAAGAGTTGAGGATGATGGTTTGTTGTTTCTGTTATTCCCAAACTTTCCGTTCTTTCTAAATTTTAGAAACATTTTGAAATTCTTTGCTACAAACACCATATCATCTTCATCTTCATCAGATTCTTCTTTTAGGCCTGGAATGCTATTTTTTTCTACTTTGAGCTTGAATTTGTTTTGTCTGCAAATTAACTTCATATGACATGAGATTTCCTATTAACTTTTCCAGTTTTACGGTAGAAATGTCGTTAGCTTCTTCAATTGCTATGACTTTTCGTTCCCACTCATCCGTTAAAGAGTTCAGGATTTTTGAAACATTATCAAAAATTAGTATATTTTTCTCCTAATGCCAGAAGTGAGTGATATATATCTTGAATCGGTAATACATCTCATTTATGGTTTCATCTTGCTTCATTGCAAATTATGAAATTGATTCTTAAGCATAGATATCCTGCTTTGTTTAACCTTATTAGTACCTTCATGAGTAACTTTAAGAGTGTACTAAATTTCATATGCTGAAATACACGTACTAACTTTATTAAACTCATTTTTTTCTAAGGAACAAAATAACATATTCATAGCTTTGGCATTTGCAGTAGCATCTAATTTCTATGTATTTGACCATTGTGTATAAGGAGTGGTAGGTACAAAATATCCTTGTTGAGCGATATTCCAAGTGTTGTATCCATTTGCTTGCATGTAAATTCTCATCTTAGTTGACCAATAATTATAGTTTAATCCATTAAATAGTGGTGGTCGTGTAGTGGATTGACTTTTAACAAAACTTGATGCCGTGTTATTTTCCATATTACTTGAAAATCAAAAATATCATTACGTTTATATGATAACCTGCTTTGATACTAAATAAAAGTGACTAAGGATCATGTAATATGATATACTAACTAAACTATTTACTCTTGTAGAATATAAATATAAAAGTAATAAAGTAAATGATACTAGAGAATTTAATATTATTTCGAACTTCGCGTTCTACATCCAGTCCCAGATCCTTTTAGATTTAAACAATACCCTCACATAACCCCGAGGAACAGGTATTACACCGCCTGAGCAACAGAATATGACTTCAACACCTAAACAACCAAATAGGACTTCAACCGCCTAAGGATACTACTATAGGACTTCAACTATAAATAATATAAATCACTACAATGAATTTGATTTTTAGTGGCGCTCAAAAAAGCTACAAAAAGTTTTGGTGGCGTTTTGATAAACGCCGCTAGAAAACATGCGACTAAAAATCCATGATTTTTTGTTGCATTTATTTTAACGCCACTATAAATGAATTTTTGGCAGCGTTTTTTAAACGTTACTAAAGATCATTTTTACAGCGTTTAAGAAACGCCACCGAAAAGGTGTCGTTTACTATCTTATTTTTTTGTTGCACTTATTATTATTTTTTGCAGCGTTTTTGAACGCCACGGGGATTATCTGAGTTACTATAATTGCTAATTCTGTAGCGCTTTTTAAACGCTACAAAAAATATTTTTGGTGGCTTTTTTTCTCCACCACCGTATGTTTCGATTTTATTGCCTTTTGTTCCACGACTACATCTGATTTCGCCTCCAATTCAAGTACTTCAAAACTTATACAATAACGTAATATATAAACACATACACATTCAAAAATAACACATTCAATGAACCACAATAACACAAACAAAAGAAATTACATAATCACCACTATATCATAACATCAGTGTCAAGACAAAAGCTCAACCATACGTACGTTTACACAGCCAAAAGTACCATAAACAGTTTCATAATAGTACATGCAGCTAAAGTAGTGCTGCTACCATACATACTAGTTTCATAATAGTTTCATAACAGTTTTAATCAACCTAACTACTACATGTGCTGCTACCATACCAAAAACCACTGCTGCTGCTTGAATTTTTCACAAACGTTTATCTACCTACAAATAATAATCATGTTACTAAATATTTGTGAGCTGAAGGTATCAAAGATCAAAAATGGACAAATATAGAAGTCCTTAGACTATAATACTTCAAACAAATATGCTTCTACGTATTAACCACTGATGTGAGCACATTGTAATCGTCCAACAACTTTTACATCATATTTGTGAAGGTAGTGCACTAGACTTGGCATACGACAACCATCCTCTTCAACCATGCACTCCATTCAAAATAGCAAGTTCACCTGATAACATCCCCATTTCCTTCCTTCATTCCCTCTACCTGTACACTACTTGTTCACACCAATTTCTAACACAACATAGTCAACTTCTCCACCAAAACTTCCTCACAATCATATTTGATACAAACTTCCGACCATACCCACAACTCGTCCCACAACACAACAAAAAAAATTCGAACCTGCCAAACAACTCGTCCATCTGCCATGTTCTTCATCACTGGTACAGTCGAACCACCATGCATCTGAAACCTAACCGCTACTTCTCTGATCACTCAACAGACCTACTGCAACCTAACCTTTCGTGCATTGCATATCTCTATAGTTCAGTACAAATGCACTTCGACCACACTTCAATCATCTCCATACTTCGACCACTCAGCAATCTCCCCTTCAATCTTCCAGTGACTCCTCTTTAACACTTGCTTCATATACCACCCTACATCCAAACAACACACTGCCAACATATCAACATCAATCCCTTGAATACAAACTCTAACTCCACAACGTATCCAAATCCGACAATAGCCAAACTGTCCACCATCTCAACTTCACCAAAACTCCACCACAAAACTGCTAACATCCCCGACAGTTCCCCGACTTTTGGATCATCACTGCCAACACTTCCTCCTCCCTATAAACTCACCCAAACCTGATAACAACCATCATCATAACTTCCTCAAACTGCCACTCCAACACCAAGTCAAAATCATTCCTTCCTCAATCACAAGCAATACAACCCTCCCTATCCCTTAAGCAACCTACCACCAATATCACCCTTACTTCTAAAAACTTCACCTTCACTTGAACTGTTCCACCTTCATACCGCTTCAGTTCAAACAACCTCGGTTATTATAGTTCTGTCTAGTACAAGCATCACTTCCCTACTTCAACACAGTTTCCATCAATTGCCTTGTGACAACCACTCCCCATTCATACTATAGAAAAAAATCCATAATATGCCAAGTTAAAATTAAAGACAATTTGACAGTCCTGCCACTGTTTGACCTAAACCGTACCCCCCTCGCTCACTGAATTTTAGCCTGACTCCATCAACAACCTCAGCCAAACTGACAACATTCAATCACCAATTCAATCACTTTCTAGCTCTACACCAATATATTGAGTAATATAACTAATATTTATAGTCGATTATCTAGGAATATTGTCAGGGTATTAGAATCAAAGTTTGAAAACATTTATGATGAACAAGTTATATACCTTTCAGTTTGTTTTCAGAATGACTTTTTCCGTTGGCCAAGTTATGGGAACGCCAAGTGCATCTTCCATGCACGTCAACGCCGATGTTGGTCTCCTTAGCTCTGCATTTGCATCTCTCAGAATATCAACCCAAATTTTTACAGCATTAAGTCCCAATGGACCAGCGTTATCGGATCAGTTGATGCAACAGTTCCTTCAGCCACTACGTTTGTTCTACCCAAATCGATCAACTGGCATTTGCTATCTTTTGTCCACTTTGCAATTGGCTGGAAAAAAAGAGATTATTATGCAGAATATATACATACACATAATAAATAAACTTTCATACATAGGTAATTTCTTCAATTTTGAAAATTAATACTTACACGCTCTGATTTCTTCATGACCACGGGTGTAGATTTCATGGGAGAAGTCGCATAATTTACACTGTCATTTACATTTTCTTCATCAACTTCAACTTTTGTTTTTGGCCATGCTACTTTTCTACCAATTGCATGTCCAATGCATGACATATCACATGTGCGTCGTGTAACATACCGCCTTTTCGCACGCTTTAAATCGACACACGTGCCAATTCAAACCATACGCAAGGGCGGGTTGTTATGGGGTAAATAAGAAAAACAAGAAGAAAAGAAAACAGAATCTCACAGCGGAAGGATAAAATATAATAATCAAATATACAGTTCATGAAGTTGTTTTACAAAACATTTGATTATATTTACATAATACATATCAGAGTTACAGACACCAATAACAATGCAGCGGAATAGTATGAGTGTAGTGCAATAATAGTAGATAATAGTAATACAAATCTTCGTCTTCGTCCTCCAGAGCTAAAACTTCAAATCCTAAAACGCTCGGACTGACCCGAGCGAATTTGAAAAGACAAAACACTCGAGTCAGAACTAAAAGATCTTATGTGAGTTAAATTAACAGAAATAGATATGAGTGCAGTAACTCAAGAGATGCTCAGGATTTACATATCCTAAGGATCCGTTAAACTATTTACTATATAGTATATTTCGCTATTATAATAGTGTCTAATTGTAAAATAAACTTACTTTTTAACAGCGTTAAGGGGTTACCCATATAGCCCTTAACACAAATAATGCCAATAGTCTTTACAGTGCCTGCATATCTCCTGATCGGGAGACTACGAGAAGACACTGCATAGGTACGACACAAATAGAAACTCGTACAAGGCGCGATAGGGTAGGTGACACGGCACAACTAGGAAATGCCAGGGTAGATATATCAATTACGCTTCCGGGTCGGTGGTAACGCGTAGCGCGCAGCTAACGCCCACCTCGAGCCACACCCCCAAATAAAATCAAAAGTGTTGACCGAATCAATCCAAGAGTCAAAGTATAATATCGAAGGGATGTGTCCGATCAAAGGTGCTACCTTATTAACCCATCAATCGCTCCTGTTTTAGCCACCTTATGCCAACTCACGGGAGTTGGGTCCCCGTATTTACCTTACAGGAAACGCCGCCACCAACCTACTTCATTCTGGAATCTCCACCGCGTACACGGTTGTTAAAGTGGTTTTCAGAGTTGGCAGAGAGTATGATAACTTCCGATCCCGGTCTCTTCAACAACCAAACGTTATTATAACACCGCGGCCATTTAAAAATTAATTATACTTTCAAAAACCAAAATATACTTATCCATTTCAAACCCATAAATACGATATCATTTTCTTTCCAAAACAAACTCATTCGATATTATTTTTATAAAAACCTAAATTAATATAATATCATTTTATTTCAAATATATATTTCTTTTCCAATATTATATTGTTTTCAAACTTATAAAAATCGAAAACCAAACATTGAATTATAACTTTCAAACTATAATACTTCGAAAATTCATAGCTTTAAACCATAATTTCTAAAACTTAAATGGTTTGGATATTCAAACAGTATATAGCATCAATAGTTTGGATTCAAAATTTCTTTATAAAATAAAATAATTTCCACGACTTACAATTTATTTCATTTAAGATTAAGTCAAAATCCATAAATTTTAAAATCGCTTTCAGTTTAAATAAACCACTTCAGTTTCAATATATTTCAAACTTTGAATATTAAACAATTGGAACTAAGGTTGGAAATTTCTATTTCACCAATTTAAAGTCCTATTATTTAGTTTGAAATAATAATTGCATAATAAACCCGTAATCATTTAAGTAAAACTCAAATCACTTACAAAAGAAAATTTGCTTAAATTTTTATACTAGAAATATTCATTTAATTCGCCTTGAATAGAATTCAGTTATAAATATCATACTTTTTTTAAAATTTCAAGTTAATAAATTTTACATCAACTTATGAAGTTAACTTCTTAATTAAGCTCAATTCCAAATAAATTTTCCAATTTAACTCCAAATCTTAATTAATTTAAATCCTTTAAAATTATATGTAATTTTAATATCTTAACATGTACTTAACCATATAATATAAAATAATCAAACCTCGTCATTCAACTTATTTATTTTATTTAACAAATCCATACATAACTTATCTTCAATACTTTAACTATAGATGTATATATAAAATAAGATTTTATATAATATCAAAATCTATATTTATTTACCGTATCCTATCCAAACCATAGAAAAATCATTTTAAAAATAATTTATATATATATATATATATATATATATACCGCGGTGACTGTATAAAATTTTCTATCCTATGGTCAAGTGATACGGATATTTATCATTTCAATCCGCAAGTTAAAAATAAAAAAAATGCGGTTGTATATCATTTCAAACTGCAATCCCGAATGAATGAAATACATGATAACTTGCAGATTTTAAAATATAGTACACATCATCCATTCACCAAACATCAATCATCAATCATTAATCATAATCCTCATCAATTTATTTCAATCATCATCAATTTAAACAAACATCGATATATGGCATATACAATATAACAGAAAATAAATGATAGTTATTAACCAACAGTTTATATTCAAAATAAATTTGTTAACTGTTTAACTATCAGTTTATATGCAAAATAAATAAATTTAACTGTTAATTTATATGCAATAATAAAATTAATTAACAGTTATATTAAATAAATGCGATTTAACAGAGATGATGAATAAAACATGCCAAACAGTCATAAATAAAATTCTACTCATATCTAAAATCAATTTAAAAGACATAGGAAATTTTAGAAATTCTGAGTGGGTTAAAACACTCACCTTTTGAATTTAAATCCTATTTAAACCCAAAAATTTGACGGTCTCCAAATCTGTCCAAACCAGCGTCAACGCGTCTGGAATTTTATTACGATCCTAACAAAAAAAATTACGCGTGAAACGGAGTTCGTATGTGAAAGTTATCACAATTAAACGATTTGCAATTGAAATTAAAAAAATAAACAAAAAAAACAATATAACCCACATGGCCACGTCATCATCAACACGCGCGCAATATCCACGTTCCTCTCCAGATCAAGATGTACGCAACTGAACCAAAACTGTGCCTTTGACCGAAACTTTGACCCATGATTCCATCACCTACGGCCGTCGCCCTTCAGGCCGACCACCACCATGTTTCTCGCCTAGCCGAGGCGCACCCAGCTACACCACCCACATCACCTGAAATGCCATGCGCCACCACCCTCTTGAAACCCTAATCCATATTTACACGACGATCCAACCATTAAAAACCCAAACACATGACACTGATGCGCTTCCCACATCACTCTCTACACAACCCCTAAGTTGATCTGTCGATCGGATGACGATCGTTGAACACCAACGAACGGCCGCGAACTATTTCAATTTTTTCTAGGTAAACGGGGCATCGAATGGAAAAACGAATACCACCAGTGAATTACGCTAGTCGAGATCATCAACGTGTAATTTTTTCAGAATTTTCTGAGAACTTTGAATTTTGACTTTGATTTTGGATTGTAATTGGATCTGAAATTATGATGTTTTCCATCGAGGAGGAGAGTGTTGAGATATACGTACAGACAAATGAAATTAGATGGAGTCTAGGGTTTTTAATTGGATTTATATAGGTAGTTTAGAAAATAGAGTAGATGGATCCGATAAACAAACGTGCTGAACGACAATTGGCCCAAAAGCCCGTTCTGACCCCGGAACGAAATTGGGTAAACCCATATATCGAAATAGGTATTTTAAAATATTCTGAATGCGATGGAAAAAGTTTCACGTCTAAATTCGATCGTATGAAAAAGTTATGCTGAAATAAATATTTCCAAATTGATTTCAAATTGAGTTCAATTAAATCGATTTAAGGGCGTTTCGAGTCCGTACGATCAAACGACAAGTTCGATCGCTACGAAACTTGAAACCCTACAATAATTCACTGTTACGGATCCGATGAAACTTGTTTTGTCGAAATCCGAGTCTGTGACCAAAGTGGCTATTTTTATATTAATTGAATAAATTTAAAATAAATAAATAAAATCAAATTTTATACTTAGATTCTAAAATTTACCCATTTTATCACTTTTAAAATTCTTAATCATTTAAAAAAATTCCAACAGGTTAAGATGTCAAATTAAAGAAGGTAATTTAAAAATTTCAATATAAATCCTTAATTTCATTAAATTCCCAAATTATAAATAATATCCAAAAATTCCTTTTAGTTAAATAAATTAGTATTCCATTCATTCCTGTCAAACAGATGGGTTAAATATTGGATTCCAAATTATCACACAAATTTCTTACATTATCTTTATCTCAAATAACGAATTATTTAACTATATTCAATCTCATTCAATTTCAATTAAATTCAACTATTAGACTTTAAGTTTCCATATAAATAAATAAATCCTGATTCCCATTCTTAAATTCACTAATTATCATAATACCATCCTGCGTACCATTTATTTTAGTATATATATCCAGATACTTTAACATTTTCCAATCGTTTATCTCAATTGCATAACATTAAATTTATATTTATTGCGATGGTTTCTGATTTAATTGAACGAACTAAGTATATAATTCATAATAATTGTTGTAAAACTCTCAATCCCACATTTATAAGTTTGTTATTTCCACTCAAATATTATAGATATTTACAGGTATAGGTTTTTATTCAATCATTATTTATTATATAGTAATTAGATAAATTCACTATTTAAGTCCGTTTTAAATTTATTACCAAATACCCATTTACCTTTCCCATCAAGTTTGAATTCCATTCAATTAATATAACAATCACTTTCCCATTCACACTTTATTATCAACCCACAATTTTTGCAATTCATTACCTTATATTGATTTTATACAATTACCATTAACTTTACATTCAATTACTATTCAATGTATATTTATTCATCAATCAATTCGATATTTACTTTTCTTTCCTTTTATTTGATAAATAACCTAGTATACATTTTCATACATTCATTTATGGGTATTGCATTGAAATTAAATTTATTAGCTAATACCAACATTATTACCATTAATTACAATTGGATTCCCAATTTTTTTATTCAATACCCTGAATGAATAACATATATATTAACCAAATCCTTACATTTGTTTTTCTCATATTTAAAATCAAATCATAACATTTAAATGATTTTACTGAATTGGAATTTCATTCAAGCCATAAATTATTACTTGCATTAACCTGATTGCTTAATTTATTCCAATTGCCGTTTACACTCTTTTATTGCATTAAATCATTTAATATTTTCACTAATTACTCATATTAAATTTTATATCCAGGTAAGAATCCTTTTTCGACTTAGTTCAATTTGGATTTTATTCAAATTCTATAAATAGGTTTTAAGTCACCATTTACATAATTTATTTTAGCCTTCATTTTAACATTTTTTTATCCCCTTTATTGTTTCTACTAAAATAAATTACAAAATCCTATTAAATAAACAAATTAAATTGTCGAAATTTACGGGTCGTTACAGGTCGCCACAAATAAGCATCGTTATTTATTACTCTATCGACCGAAATCACAACGACAGATGGACCGAGCGGAATACCATTAACAACATATTGTGGCTCTCTGGAGTAGACTCTTCCTTCGGCAACTACCCTTTACCCTCATTCCAACCATAAATCTTGCATTTTTCGTCTTGGACAGTGTTGTTACTCTAAAAATGAGAAGTGTAATTTTAACAAACAAATAAATATAAAGATGGTTTATTTTAACAAACAAATAAATTTCTACTTAGCAAATTACTTAGCAAATCATTCACAGGTTATAAAATGAGAAGTGCAATTTTAACAAACAAATAAATATAAAGATGGTTTATTTTAACAAACAAATAAATTTCTAATTAGCAAATTACTTAGCAATTCATTCACAGGTTATAAAATGAGAAGTGTAATTCCAACCATAATATTGTGGATAGTGCTGTTAATATAAAAAAAATTACTCACAGCGCCATCTTAATACAAGTTTAATTTACCTTCACTCAAATCAACTTTAGTATGTTTCAATGAGAAGTGCAATTCAACAGTTTAGTATGAGAAGTGTAAAATTTACCGTAGTGACGTCGTTCAAATTTACTCGCAGCGCCATCTTAATGCAAGTTGATGGCCAAGCTACTATGTTATTCACAGCGTCTGCTAATACTGTCATTTTAGGTGTAGGCCTCCATAAATAAGTATCTGGTTTGTCCACGATATCTACAATAACGCTTACAACGTTTGGTCCAAGATGAATGCCATTGACAACCGCAATTGGGTCCCTGGACAACGCCCTCGCATTGGCAACAGCTTCACAGTTTCCATCCCAATTCAATATAGAACATACATCGTCATTGCTCTGCAATTATTCAACCAAAAATTATAGCAATCACTGGATCAAATTTAAAATCTAAATGTTATTTATTGAGTAATATAATTATTATTTTTACCAATTCAGATGTGCTCCTTTTTGAACTTTCTACAACCTGCAGCAAAGCTCTAATATCAGGATATTTTAATCTTAAAAGCACTCAATTAAATGTAATGTAGGCATTTAATTGACTATCGTAAACTACTAAATGGACTTTGATCAGTTAATGTATTTTACAACTATAAATGATGGGATGAAATTAATATGGCTACCGAAACCAGCAAGTGAAAAAAATAAAATTGAGTTGCTAAAATTAAAATGACCATACTTAAAATGGCAGAGAACCTATAATAAGTTTGTGAGAGAGAATAAATTTGTTCTTTTTAGTATTTTAAATTATATGGCGCTTTGAATTTTTTATTTTACATATATAAATTACTTTTAATAGTTTACCTTCTGGTTCATCAGAACCTGCAGCATACTCTTCATTTCTGCTATTTCCTCTCGACACTACGGTACTTGTTTATCTTTGAACTGGGCCACAGCTAGCTTGGTTAAAGTGCAACCCCTTCCTAATGCCCTTAACCGTCCTGGTTTATCTTGTCCGAGTACATGTACATGAGCATCTCCTCTGACATTCTGTGAAGAAGCGGAATGTGATAGGCTACCAAATTTTTTAATCTCCTCCTACATAAATAAATATAAATAGATAATGTACAATGGTAAAATTATCGTACTTTCGGACAATTTTTTATATACAGATAAAATAAAAAAAACTTACAATAGCATTTCCAGCTTTCGCGGTCACCGGTTCACCATTTTTTTATGTGAGATTTAATCCAAACATCAGCTCTAGTTATGGACGATGGACTTGGACTTTTTTTTTCTAAATTTAGGATAACATTAAATAAAAAACCGGACAGGTATAAAATAATATTAAATAAAGCTATACTTAATTAACTAACCATGTCTTCGGTTAATCTAGTCATTCCCTTACGACCAGTTGTGTGTGGAAGTTGTTTATCCCTAAGGGCCGAATATTTCTCACTTCGTTTCTGTAAAAAAGAAAGATATATTATTGCTATATTGTTATAGGATAATGGCAGCTTCGTTGTTTGAGAAAGTGAAGAGTGACAGAGAGAAGTTGATATATTGTTATAGGATAATGGCAGCTTGGTTGAGGAAGTGAAGAGTGACAGAGAGAAGTTGTTTGAGAAGTGTTTGATAAAGGCAATGTAAAGAAGAAACATGGATATTTTGTTTTGTAAATAGAGAACAAAAACATGAAAACATTTTCTTGTAGTAGAGGAAAATTCAATGTATCAGAAACTAAAAGACAAATGAAATAAAACAGTGAACATAATATCAAGTGAAAACAGTGAGCACAAGAAACAGATATGTAAAAATGAAAACTAAAATCTAAGATGCAATGCAATGTTTTTTGTTTTATTTTTGTTTTTGGGTATATGCAATGCAAGCTTGTTGAAGTATGAAATGCAACAGCAATGTAAAACAGAAAAAAGAAACGCAAAAGCCAGGAAATGAAATGTAATAGCAAACTAGTTGAAAATTCCAATGCAAGATGAAAACAAATCCAACAATTTTTTTAATGCAACATAACACAATACAAAACCAAACACACAGCACTAAACTGAACTAAATTCAAGTGAACAAGAAATGTGTACATAATGAACAAAGTTAAAATGGAAAGTGTTGAGTTGACATGCACACAAGAACAAAGAACAAAAATGCACAGTGAACATAAATGCAAAACAAATGAAACGCAAAATGTTTTCTTTTTTTTGAGACTAAAACAAAACCATATGTGTTATTGGATAATAAAATTGTTCTTTTGAAAATGATAATCAACTCTGCTGTGCAAATAACCATATGTGTTATTGGATCCCAATCATTAACTTTTAAAGTGTTCTAGCAAATAAAATAGTGAATAGTGTTACCTTAAACTCCGGACTTGTCTTCTCCTTCACAAACCTTCTCCATTCGTTCATGCTTTTGATGTTGATAGGTTTCAGTTTTAGTCTTTCCTCTTCGTTCTCCGCTTTATTTAATTTTCGAACCAATTTACTTTTTGACAATCTCCAAATTACTCCCATTCGTTGAAATACAGCTTTTCTTTGCCAATCCACTTTCAGTTTAAATCTAATATGCAACAATACATGAAAAAATGATATTAAAATCAAACAACAGCCATATGTATGCATCAAACAATTTTTTTCAGTCATAACTATAATACATGCTGTAACAATGTAGCAACTTGCAAACAGATGTATAAACAACAAAAACAATTTTTAACTCATACCTGAATCGATTGCCACAAAACAACTTTTAACTTATCACTTAGATTCCTCCAATCATCAAGTGTGTATGGAACCAGCTCCCGCACAAGCGGTCCAAGAAAAGAGGATAAATGTACTAACCCTTTCCCTATTGGTATACCTGTAACGACCCGGAAAATTTTAACAATTTTAATTGATTCTATAACGTATTTAATTGAATATTTGTGAAATCTTATAATAATTGAATTTTTAAATAAAATGTTTATATATTTAGAATACGTATATTTAAATATAGCAGATTGTAAATTTTCAAATAATTTTATGGAAGTTTATTTAATTGAGAAAACGTGCTATTAATTGCTTTAATTGATTTCTGAATCAGTGCGTAACGGTTTCTTTTTACTACCGTTAAAGATTTCTATTGCTTAATACTTTTCCAATTCAGGTAGACTTTTCCATTCGTAACCATTAATAAATTTGAGATCATCGACCTTGCTTTTATTATTCCTTGTAGTTTCGTGCACTGACTTTACTTTTCCCACTACCCATAATTTTCTCTATACGTTTCTTTTGCAATTGAAGCGTATATTTATATTTATGGTGGTGCGTTTATTCTGGTCTCCCTTTATTTTTGTTTTTAACGCTCGAAAGAATCTCAAATCATCAAGCTAGTAGCATCCATTCCTTCCCTCGCTTTCATAAGGCCTATAATATATAAACAACTTGCTTATAGATCTGAACACAACTTTGTCATCAAATTTAATGTGCCTTCCTCTCCCTATTATTTCGGTTCCAACCTTCCTAGTAAATGGCTTTAATAAATTTTGGCTAAATCATAGCTACGGACTTTTCAAATTTCTTTCATTTTATATTTATTTCCAATTCCTTCATTTGCTTCAAAATTTTTGAACGTGCCTAATCATCTCAGCATGTATATATAATGTAAGCCTACCTTTTCTTAGAAAGTTATTGCTCACAAAATTTCCTGATTTCTTTCCTTTTATCCATTTTTATATCCTTGACTTTCAAAACTCATTTTGTGTTGTACAAACAAACAAAAATTTATTGCTTTAAGTGTATAGCTAAATCAACTATTGACCGTTACAATTACTTTTTTTTTCTCATTTCAATTTATTACTTAAATAACGTTTTGATGAATTAATGGACAGCTTTACGTTTCTTTTGCTTTTGAAAACTTTATATTTATAGTGTACGTTTCTTTTGCATTTCAAAAATTTGAAACATGTTGCCCCATTTAAGCCATTAATTGTTTTAATTATTTTTCTTAATCAACATATAACCGTTGCTTTGTATTATTCTAGGATTTACATCCATACTTTAATCTCTGCTGTTCCATTTATTTCATTTGAAATCTAAATTTATTTACCATTCATTTATACGCCTCTTTCTCTTCCCTCTTTTACCTCTTCGTTTCCGTGTTTCTAGGAATATATATATATATATATATATATATATATATATATGTATGTATAGCATAGATTGCATCTTCTTTTCTCTCTGTAGGCTATTCGTTGCCCTCAAATTAATATTAAAAGAGGAGAGAGCTTTGTAAATATTATATAAAGTCATATAGCACGTTCACATATCAGATGCAGACCTACCTTTATATTTAAGAAACTAGCATTTTCTCTGTTGCCTGAAGAATGCCCTTCGCCATGTCATGTTGCTTGAATCACGCATGCATTCTTCCTTTAAAAATCGCCTGTTCTCATCTCCCCTCCATCTTTTTTTATTTCTTCCAAAGCTGAGCATGAGCTCTCTCTTTTCCTTGGCCTGCCTCCTCCCCATGGCCGCATGCATTAGTTGCCAAAACATTTCCTCTCTGGTTTTTAAAAGTAAGTACGCATTTTATTTGATATAAGTCTATTTTATATATTAAGAACAGTATAGATTGTGCATAAGTTTTGTTTTATATGTTTACTGCAACTATGGGGATTTTGAATTCCCTAACAGTTGAACTTTAAAAATAATAATATATTTCATAATAGTATGTATATGATAATTGATATATTTATAAACGTGTATATAAATATTTAACTTCTGTTCATATATGGGTTAGTATATATTTATACTGTATTATGTATATTATTTTAAGATTTTACGGTATATAGTTTTTGACTTTTGTTAGCATATAGTTATCGTACGGCTTTTAGATACGTATGTTTTACTAACTAGTTGATAAGTTAAATATATATATGTGTGTGTGTACGCGTTTTATTTTACTATTGATAGCTTACGGTATATATGGTATAAGTTTGGCAGCCTTCTATTAATATACGTATTTTTATATGTTTTATATATTTGGTTATAACAGTTTCAACTATAATAAAATATGTTATTTTATTAGCTTTCATATGTTAGATATATAAAATATAGTATTTCAATTTTCGTTATTGTTTTGGTATATATATTATATAAAATTGGTGGGTACAAGTTTGATAGGTCAATTTATAATATATATATTTTTATGATTGTTTCAGTATTTTGGAGTCTACCGTACTATATTTTATTTTATTTTCAACAATTTACATAAGTTATATTGAAATGTAGGTATATATATAAATTTTCTATGGTAGTTTTACAGTATAAGTTATATCAATATTTTATAATTTCAACAGTATATGCTTTCAAAAGTTTATTTCATGTCAGCCTTAAGGTTGTTTGCACTGACTGATATACGTTGGATTTTTTTTAGGGATGTGTATTTTGATTTCAAGTATAGTCATATGTATAGTCATATACAAATTGGTATAGGAAATGTTATATAGTATATATATGGTTATATTAATATAGTCGGTCTGCACACCTATGTATATATATTAACCGAGGCATGCATATTTTGTTGCATATTTTATAAACTGGGTCTGCATATGTTGGCTAGTTGTATATAAGCTCACTTATCCTATTTATCTTCCTTGATCCAATTCTGATTTGAATTTGTCTATTCCTATTATCATCTTTGATCATTGAACCGTGTCCATCTAGCTTTGTTTTGGAATTCGGATCTGGATTTCATAACTCACTTCTTTTTCTCTGGCCTCGAAAGGTGATAAATCACTCACGATTAAAGTTCTTTTATTTACTAAATTTGATTTCAATTGAGACGACAATTGAAATATGAGGCTGTAGTTATTTAAATTGTTATATATGTTATTATCTGTAGCTATTCACTTATGGGATATGACACCATATCCTATTGTTTATATATTTATTTTGATGATATATGCCTGTTGTTATTATTATTTACATATCTGTTATCACTCTGCAAGTTCCCTGTTAGTATAGAAATCACTATGGGTTGAAATGATACATACCCGAACAGACTTTAGAATAGGAGAAAATCGTTATGGGTTGAAATGATAACCCAAGCGATTTTCATTTAATTGAATTGGGATTACGGGTTGAAATGCTATCCACCCGTATACATTTAGTGTACGGATTGAAATGATAAATATCCGTAACACTTGACCATATGATAAGAAATATATACAGACATCGTTGGTCCATATATATAAATATTTTGAAATTTAATTCATTGTTTTGGAAAGAAATATATGGTCTTATTAAATGTTAATCCTTAAAAAAAATTATATATGAATGGTAATGATATATAGATTTAATAATATTTAATTTAGTCAAAATTTGATTTAATACATAAATTATGATAAATATTTATGTAAATTTTATTCCAAAAAGTATTCTGCAATTTTCTAAGATTGGGAGATAAATGTGGGTTTATCTAAATGGTATTTAAATAAGGATTTATTCAATTAAATCAATTTGAAATTTTTGAATGGGAAATTTAAGGGTATGATTTTGTAACTGGATTTTTATTTAAGTGATTTAATGAATATTTCACGATTAAATAAATTAAAGAAAATATTGAGTAAAATATAATTTAAGGTTACTTAAATGATATTGTATCTAATGAGGGATTATTTTAAGACTAGATAATAATGAGGTTAAATCGAGATCTATATGGAACTTTTAAATTGAACATTTAATTAAATATTAAAGCTTTGAGATATATTGGGATTTAAATGGTTTATTTTGAGATTCGGATATGTATTTGAAATCAGTATAGTTGAATTTATTATTTAGAAACTAAATTGATTAAAAAGTTAGTTTGAAACGTTGAATACTTAAAGTTTTGAAATATATTGAACATAAAGGGTATTTTGTGATTTCAAATCCGAATTTGAGATCGATAAAATTGAAGTGGTTATTTTAGAAATTGAGTTGAATTTAAATTAATAAATTGAGATTGAAATAGATTTAAATGGGGTGGTCGGGTTGATGTTAAACGATTTGTCAAGTTGAGGGAATTGAAATTCTTTACTGTACAAATTATTTAATATATAAAAATACTATTTGGGAAGTATAGAGATATTTGAAGTGAAATTGATATTTGGTTTTGAAGTATAAATTAAGTTGAAAAGACTACGGTGTTATAGTGTATATTTCTATCTTTTAGATAGTTTCATGGACCCTTAGAGGATGGTTATCCCAAACATCCTCTAAGTTAATTATATTTCAGTTGATATTTCACTTGAGTTAGATTTATAGATATAAGAATGTTAATCCTGACTCGAGTGTTTTGTGTTTTGATTTACGCTCGGGTCAGACTGAGAGATACAGCATTTGAGACTCATCTTCGAAGTTGGAGCTCTGCTTGAAGATCCAGCTATCTATCCCTTCAGTCATCCAGTTGATTGGTTCAGAGAAGCCATCTGTTGCATTGGAGACTTCATGGCATTTGAACTATTCGGTTGTATTTTATTTCTAACTCTGAGGTATATAGTAGCTTCATGAACTACTATTCTTTATCTATTCCGCTGCATTGTATTACTCTGTGTAGGTGATCTATGATTGATTTATTTACTGTATATTTTAAGTTTTGCCAAATTTTATTAACAATTCGGTATTTTGAATTATTCAAGTCGGACATGTACGGTTTTATTGTCGATTTGAATGGTCCAAAATAGCGGGTCGTTACAGTTTGTGACGCCCCACCTCTATACCCACGCTAGCCAAGAACACTATGGTGTAGTGCTGTCAACTAGCACGGAGAATAAGGCTGTTGAGGAGCGACCATCAATAGTTAGGCCTTACACTAGTATTGGTTATCTCGATAGGAGCGGTATATATATAAATATTCTTTCATTTTTCATCTCTGATTTATTTTCTCCCATCGACATACTCCAATTCCAGTATAAAACGAACTACGATGGTTCGTAATAGTTTAGAACAGTAAATATAAAATATTACACAGATAATATAATGCGGAACACAAATAAAACAAAACGTCTCATATATACAATAACTGATGTCAGTTACAATACATTTGATACAATACATATGACACGGTACATATGATACAACTACCACAGTCGACTCAAGAAGTTACATATACAAGTACATTACCGTATATAATATACATGAATACATATCTTCCTATACAATTATATAGACTACTACAAATGACGACGAATACTCCAAAAGATATGAAAGAACTTCATAGCGCTAGCAGCAACCCATAGCAGAATATCTACAACCTGAAATACTCGGTCTGACCCGAGTATTAAATTCAAAAGAAAATAATACTCGGGTCAGTCTAATTCAAACTCAGTTATTAGTGCACAGAAGCAATAATAATTAAATAATGAATAGATGACAGTAATTAAACCAAATCAGAATACAATTCAGAATATTGAACTAAATAAACAAAACAGTTCAAACCATTGAAATATTAATTAAAATATTAATTCAAGTAGGGCTGCAGTACACGCACGCGTGCACTGCCTCGCCACTACGGAATATGGAATACGCAAAAAGATCCATAAGTCAAAACAAATAGAATATCACAAAACCATACCGTGTGGCTGCAGTTCACGCTTGCGTGCACTGCCTTGCCACTATAGTGAGAATGTACCCAAAAGCTCAACGAACCAAAATCAATGAAGGTTCAAATACCAATGAAATCAAGGCGGTGTGGTTGCAGTACACACGTACATACATATGCACTGCCTCGCCAACTCGAGTGCACAAGGTCAAATCAAAAACCAGATTCAATACAAGTACAAATGACCTCGAAACTAAATGATCGAGCAACGACAACGTAAGTGCCAAACTCAACTGAAATAAGGAAAAACAAATCCAATTTCATCAATGCGACGCAAATCACAAAGCGAAACTGCATATAAATGAAACTGCAGTCACTAATGAATACAAAGGCAAACTACAACAAATACTGCAGTCACCACAAGTGTCACACATGAAAACAACTTAATGTAGCCACTAACCCAAATGCAACAGGGTTTTAAATGAAGGGCAACAATTATTGCATCAGTGAACAACTAAACACATGCATATACAAGAATGCAAACTATACAAAGTGCATGCAACAAAAGGATCCAGACTGCCATGATCAAAAAGCAAAAGTCTACAATGAAACCAGAGAGGGTATTAACATTAGAGACTTAGCATATATTCCAGAATATATGCATACACACATACATATGTATGTATGCACATATATAGTCTTGAATAAACAGGAGTAATGTGCAACAAAATGGATCAGTGGAGTACATAGGTACACGAAGTCCATCAGCGAATGAACATCACAAATGAAAAGTGCAAACTGAATCAGCATGAACAAACTAGCATCAAAATACAACAAAATAACAGTGACAACAATTGTATAGCAAGTTCATGCGAGCTTACAAGATGATATGCACATGTAAAAATCAAAGTCGTGCACAGGTCAGAGACCAAAGATTGGCCAGAGACAAGACCCAAAGAAACAATGCTTAACAGGTACCCGACTCAATTGAATCAAGTACACTTCAAGTCTAGATAAATAAAACGAAGCCAAAGTCTTGGAAACCAAGAAATTAGCATTTTCACAAAAATCCAGTTTCACCAAATCAAAGAACTAACAAGTTCGCAAAAATCCAAATATCCCAAAACAACAGTATAGTACCCAAACCGACAGAGTCAAGTGAACAAGGCCTCAATGCACAGACTCAAGTAAAACAGTGAAACAACGGTGGTGCACTGCAAATACAAGTTCAGCCTCGAGGAAAGGTACACGAGGCGAATACGAATAAATCCAAGGTCTACAACAATTCAAAGAGATCATCAAAAACCAATGCCATCAAGTAATACACACGAAAACGAAACCAGGCAGTGTGCAGTTCATTGTCAAAGAAGTAGCCAAAGTCATCACATAAACCAACATCACAAGCCGAAGCCAACAAGGCACAATGAAATAAGAATCACAATAAACATATATACGCACATACACATCTGTACATATATATATGTATGGCGATCAAATGGACGAACTTAGCAATTACCCAATGCGCCAAGCCCATAAAGGTCAAAACCAAAACAAGCTTCAAAATTTCAGAACGAAACAACATGCTTGCATGAACAGGATCAAATTAAACCAGATCTCTCAAATATACACATGAACACTTGATTCATCACTGAGACATGAATGCATGGAGTAAAGGCATCGGTCGACAATGAAACATCTAATTTTTTTTTCACAAATCGAGTTTTTCAGATTTCAATCCATAATCAGAAACCACCCCAAGTATTAAAACAATTCATACGGCCGAGATAATAAAATGATGAAGTAAATGATCATATACGAACGCATATGCATGAGTTCAATTCCTATATAATTAGTAACATTATCAGCAACAAAATTTAATCAAACCTCCAATCAAAAGTACTCGGCAAATTCATGAAATTCCAGACGAACAAAAATTAAACAGTGTCGTGATAATCAAACTACCGAAAACACGAAATCAAACTAAGTCAGATCTTAATACCGAGTCAAAAATCAATGGTATCGAGACGAAAAAATCGAACGACTGAAGAATGAAATAGATGTGAGTGTTACTCACCTTGTCGACGAATTTAGGAGAAGCCGAGCACGAGATCATCGATCGACGCAGCCACGAGCAAGCGAGGGAAGACGAATGACAAAAGAAAAGGGGCCGCCATTAATTTTCTTTCGGTGGTTTTAGGTTTTCAAACGAACGAATAAGAAAAAGAAAAAAAATAAAAAGGGGGATGGATTATACTCGAACAACACGGCACCAAAATAGATGGGCCGAGATTTAACATTTGAAGCCCAACAATTCCTTTTAATAATTTATAAAAGAATTTTAATTCAAAATTTAAAAACTTCAAATGGAAATTTGCAACAATATTTATCGTCTAAATGTCGATTATTAATTGTTGTTAAGTACCGGGTTGTTACAGACTCCCCTCCTTAAAGAAATTGCGTCCTCGCAATCATAAGGAATAATTGGACAACAGATAACAACCATAAGAGCATATCATCACAAGATGGAGAAATTAGAAATAGGAAGTTCACCATAAAGAGCATGAAAGTGTAAGCTTGAACGTGTTTGCTCGATGAATTCTCTGGATTCCAAAGTGAAATCCAGAGGATTTGAGAACCACTGAGCTTTTACGAGAAAAACATCTTTATTTCGAGGGTGCTGAACCTCCGAAGCAATGATGTGAATAGAAGGTTGCTCAAGAATAAGTATCGGAAATCCCAAAGGCATTTCCGTAATTGGAAGACGTAGAAAACGTCATGAATAGCAGAAAATTGAGCCGGTACACTGGCGTAGTACTATATAAACACCAAAGGAACCTTTTAATTTCATAAAAGAAATTCACAAATTCTCAACAAAATTTAGTTATCGAATAGATAATCAGAATACAGAAATCACAAAACAGCAATATCTAATCACCGATTCGATAATTAGAAAACAACAAAATCAGCAAATCTAATTATCAACAAAGATAATTAGAAAACACAAATATCTAACTATCAAAAACGATAATCAGGAATTACCACAACGGTGATCAAACTTCAAATCAACAAATATTCAATTATCAAAACGATAATCAAATCTTAAATCACAAATATTTAATTATCACAAACGATAATTAAATCTCAAATATCTAATTATCACAAGCGATAATCAGAAAAAATAAATATTCGATTATCAAAAACGATAACCAGAAATCACAAATCAATGAATATTTAATTATCACAATTGATAATTAAATCTTAAATCGCAAATATTTAATTATCACAAACGATAATTAAGTCACAAATATCTAATTATCACAAACGATAATTAGAAACAACAAATTTCTGATTATCAAAAACGATAATCAAAAATCACAAATCAATGATTATTTAATTATCACAATTGATAATTAAATCTCAAATCACAAAATTTTCAATTAACGAGTCCGGAATTAACCGAAATAGCAAACGCACATGACTCATAACCACGAGTTTTACTAAATTGTTTAATTCACTTCATCGTTTTCTTGATTGAAAACAATTTTGATTTATATTTTAAAACAATTTTCAAAACACGTGATTAAAGCAGCAGCATCCGTAGCATCTTCGACATACGTCAAAATTTCATCGAAATAATTGGCATCAAAATATAATACCAATGAATTTTCATTCATCAAAAATGTCACAAGAATCCTCTCAAAGATAGGAAGGGGTATCATACCCTAAACTTGTATTCATAACAAGTCAATAACACGCGAATTCACCAATGCACAAAAATTGATAAAACTTATCAATAGAAATCACGAAAATTGGTGAAGCACAAATTCTAGAAATCATCACAAGAAATCCAGAAAACACAAATTCTAGAAATCTACACAAGAAATCCAGATATCACAAAATGAGAGTACGGAAACTCAAATGGGAGTATGGAAACTCGAATGGGAGTATGACATAGAATAAAAGATATGGCATAACATAAAATATCCATAATGACATACTACTATAAGTATGTAAATAATGATCAACAGGAGATCAACCGATAAGAGGTATGGCATAAATATGAAATATCCATACTGACATACAACTATAAGTATGCAAATAATGATCAACAGGAGATCAACCGATAAGAGATAATCAATATCACAAGAATCTTCTCAAAGATCCAAAGAGGTATCATACCCCAAATTTGTACTCATGACAAATCAATAACATATGAATTCACCAATGCACAAAAATAGGTGAAGCATAAAATTTCCAGAAATCAGCATAAGGAATCTAGAAATCACAGAAAAGGGGAAAGAGGCCTATCACATGACGGTCCGAAGACCAAGGGGAGCTACCCCGCATGTGTGAATGGAATCACACAGATTGAGGTCAAGACTAACCAAAAAGCAGAAAGGTATGTGTGAATGGAATCACACAAGTGGTGTCTAGTCTGACCATCAGAACGATCATCATGATCAATGAGGAGTGTCAATTACACTAAGCATGTGTGAATGGAATCACACAGATTGAGGTCAAACTAACCAAAAAGCTAAAAGGTATGCGTGAGTGGAATCACACAAGTGGTGTCTAGTCTAACCTTGCAATAAAAGAGACATCGCGAAATTGCTGGTCTAATTCATAAAGCGATCATCAAGATCAACGAGAAGTGTCAATTACACTAAGCTAGTGAATATAAAAGTTTAGCTTCATGTCCCATAACCACTAGCTTAACTTAAATATTTACGAACAAATTGTAGATCTTCACTAGAAAAATGTCACAAGTGGTTCAATCGAACAAGTCCAAAAATTAACCGACGAAGTAAACGCGAGCGTTTCATACCACTTGTTTTGCTAAGCCGTTTAATTAGATTTCTTATATGAGTGAAATAAAGGTTTGTATATACTAATAGATTGGAAAACGATTTAGGAAAAGATTTTGATATTGAAAATAATGTTGAAAACATTTTGATAAAAGAGTTTTGATATTTACTACTAGTATTAAAACGTTTATATATATTTTTAAAGTGACAAATCACAAAAATGATTGTAAAAACAATCAATCACAAGAATTCACATACGAAGACGTGAATAGAATCCAAAGAAATCGATACCGAATTCATCGAAAGGTATGTTCTCAAAAATTCCCGAAGAAATGGTCATCAAAGTTGCTAATAAATGATAGTAACAAATCGGGAAATAATCAAAAATCGATTAAATTTGGAAACCAAATCAATTCACTAAAATTCACATTCGAAGACGTGAACAAAATCCAAAGAATTCGATTCTAAATCCATCACAGTAGGAATATCCAACAATTCCAGAAATAGAAGTTTTCAAAGTCGACAAAGATGACAACAACTAATCGGAAAAGAAGAATCGATTGACAAATGGAATAACGAAACAAAACGAGCATAAATGCATAAAGGACTTCAACAAAAATAAAAATCAAGTCAATGCCGAAGTCAACAATTAATGTCCATAATAGAGTACAAAACGATTCAACATCATCATCAAAGGACTCAACGGCAAACCAAGTCAGAGTCTTGGAAATCAAGAATTTAGATATTTCTCAAAAACAAAGTGACCGAAGTCGAATGGAAATCAAGCCGAGGAAAACATAAAATATCAAGTTCGGAACCGCTGAGATTCGAACAAAATCAATCATCGGCTAAATCAAATCAAAGCCGAAAACACAAGAATCAAAATCAAATGCATATGAATAAGCGTTAGGAATTCATACCTAACAATCAAAGACAATCATATGCAAATATGAGAGATAAAACGTCGACAAACAGTTGTAACACATGTACTATCTAAGTTATGTTTTATATTTGTTCTAAACCCCAGGCTCTGATACCAAGCTGTGACGCCCCACCTCTATACCCACGCTAGCCAAGAACACTATGGTGTAGGGCTGTCAACTAGCACGGAGAATAAGGCTGTTGAGGAGCGACCATCAATAGTTAGGCCTTACACTAGTATTGGTTATCTCGATAGGAGCGGTATATATATAAATATTCTTTCATTTTTCATCTCTGATTTATTTTCTCCCATCGACATACTCCAATTCCAGTATAAAACGAACTACGATGGTTCGTAATAGTTTAGAACAGTAAATATAAAATATTACACAGATAATATAATGCGGAACACAAATAAAACAGAAAGTCTCATATATACAATAACTGATGTCAGTTACAATACATTTGATACAATACATATGACACGGTACATATGATACAACTACCACAGTCGACTCAAGAAGTTACATATACAAGTACATTAACGTATATAATATACATGAATACATATCTTCCTATACAATTATATAGACTACTACAAATGACGACGACTACTCCAAAAGATATGAAAGAACTTCATAGCTCTAGCAGCAACCCATAGCAGAATATCTACAACCTGAAATACTCGGTCTGACCCGAGTATTAAATTCAAAAGAAAATAATACTCGGGTCAGTCTAATTCAAACTCAGTTATTAGTGCACAGAAGCAATAATAATTAAATAATGAATAGATGACAGTAATTAAACCAAATCAGAATACAATTCAGAATATTGAACTGAATAAACAAAACAGTTCAAACCATTGAAATATTAATTAAAATATTAATTCAAGTAGGGCTGCAGTACACGCACGTGTGCACTGCCTCGCCACTACGGAATATGGAATACGCAAAAAGATCCATAAGTCAAAACAAATAGAATATCACAAAACCATACCGTGTGGCTGCAGCTCACGCTTGCGTGCACTGCCTTGCCACTATAGTGAGAATGTACCCAAAAGCTCAACGAACCAAAATCAATGAAGGTTCAAATACCAATGAAATCAAGGCGGTGTGGCTGCAGTACACACGTACATACATATGCACTGCCTCGCCAACTCGAGTGCATAAGGTCAAATCAAAAATCACATTCAATACAAGTACAAATGACCTCGAAACTAAACGATCGAGCAACGACGACGTAAGTGCCGAACTCAACTGAAATTAGGAAAAACAAATCCAATTTCATCAATGCGACGCAAATCACAAAGCGAAACTGCATATAAAATGAAACTGCAGTCACTAATGAATACAAAGGCAAACTACAACAAATACTGCAGTCACCACAAGTATCACACATGAAAACAACTTAATGTAGCCATTAACCCAAATGCAACAGGGTTTTAAATGAAGGGCAACAATTATTGCATCAGTGAACAACTAAACACATGCATATACAAGAATGCAAACTATACAAAGTGCATGCAACAAAAGGATCCAGACTGCCATGATAAAAAAGCAAAAGTCTACAATGAAACCAGAGAGGGTATCAACATTAGAGACTTAGCATATATTCCAGAATATATGCATACACACATACATATGTATGTATGCACATATATAGTCTTGAATAAACAGGAGTAATGTGCAACAAAATGGATCAGTGGAGTACATAGGTACACGAAGTCCATCAGCGAATGAACATCACAAATGAAAAGTGCAAACTAAATCAGCATGAACAAACTAGCATCAAAATACAACAAAATAACAGTGACAACAATTGTATAGCAAGTTCATGCGAGCTTACAAGATGATATGCACATGTAAAAATCAAAGTCGTGCACAGGTCAGAGACCAAAGATTGGCCAGAGACAAGACCCAAAGAAACAATGCTTAACAGGTACCCGACTCAATTGAATTAAGTACACTTCAAGTCCAGATAAATAAAACGAAGCCAAAGTCTTGGAAACCAAGAAATTAGCATTTTCACAAAAATCCAGTTTCACCAAATCAAAGAACTAACAAGTTCGCAAAAATCCAAATATCCCAAAACAACAGTATAGTACCCAAACCGACAGAGACAAGTGAACAAGGCCTCAATGCACAGACTCAAGTAAAACAGTGAAACAACGGTGGTGCACTGCAAATACAAGTTCAGCCTCGAGGAAAGGTACACGAGGCGAATACGAACAAATCCAAGGTCTACAACAATTCAAAGAGATCATCAAAAACCAATGCCATCAAGTAATACACACGAAAACGAAACCAGGCAGTGTGCAGTTCATTGTCAAAGAAGTAGCCAAAGTCATCACATAAACCAACATCACAAGCCGAAGCCAACAAGGCACAACGAAATAAGAATCACAATAAACATATATACGCACATACACATCTGTACATATATATATGTATGGCGATCAAATGGACGAACTTAGCAATTACCCAATGCACCAAGCCCATAAAGGTCAAAACCAAAACAAGCTTCAAAATTTCAGAACGAAACAACATGCTCGCATGAACAGGATCAAATTAAACCAGATCTCTCAAATATACACATGAACACTTGATTCATCACTGAGACATGAATGCATGGAGTAAAGGCATCAGTCGACAATGAAACATCTAATTTTTTTTCACAAATCGAGTTTTTCAGATTTCAATCCATAATCAGAAACCACCCCAAGTATTAAAACAATTCTTACGGCCGAGATAATAAAATGATGAAGTCAATGATCATATACGAACGCATATGCATGAGTTTAATTCCTATATAATTAGTAACATTATCAGCAACAAAATTTAATCAAACCTCGAATCAAAAGTACTCGGCAAATTCATGAAATTCCAGACGAACAAAAATTAAACAGTGTCGTGATAATCAAACTACCGAAAACACGAAATCAAACTAAATCAGATCTTAATACCGAGTCAAAAATCAACGGTATCGAGACGAAAAAATCGAACGACTGAAGAATGAAATAGATGTGAGTGTTACTCACCTTGTCGACGAATTTAGGAGAAGCCGAGCACGAGATCATCGATCGACGCAGCCACGAGCAAGCGAGGGAAGACGAATAACAAAAGAAAAGGGGCCGCCATTAATTTTCTTTCGGTGGTTTTAGGTTTTCAAACGAACGAATAAGAAAAAGAAAAAAAATAAAAAGGGGGATGGATTATACTCGAACAACACGGCACCAAAATAGATGGGCCGAGATTTAACATTTGAAGCCCAACAATTCCTTTTAATAATTTATAAAAGAATTTTAATTCAAAATTTAAAAACTTCAAATGGAAATTTGCAACAATATTTATCGTCTAAATGTCGATTATTAATTGTTGTTAAGTACCGGGTTGTTACACAGTTGGTATCAGAGCTTTGGCTCTAGACAAAACCTAGCATATATGGTAAACTCATTTACAGAATCACTTTCATTCGAGTTGAATCCCTTCTTTTTGACTTGATTTCCTTTGAATTTTGGAATGTCCCTCGGTTCCGAAATTCATTCTTGTCTCTCCCTATTTATATTCGTTTGATTCTGGAGTATCCCATAACTCCACGGAATGAATTGTAAAAGGGGTGAAAACTCCTTTACAATTGGCATTGATTCACCGGAGATTTCTGTATCCTCGGTTTACGATGCTGCTATATCTTGGTATGCCGAATTCTGTCTCTGGCAATCGAATGTAGATTTGCTTTAGAATTCCGCATCAATTATATTCCTGAAGTCACGGTTGACCCGGTTAAGGTCGCTCGAGATTTATAGAAGTATATCCATCTTCTGTTTTGTAATTTGATTTTCTCAACCTTGTTTGAGCCTATCTTCGAATCAGGATTCTATTGATTAGAGTTCCTCTAAATTAAATCTCTATCTTTGTTTTGAAATCCATTCTTGAATCATCCTTTGAAAATCGGGTTTGCTGTATTTTAAAATTGTTTTATACGAAATTATTATTTTGATAACTATGATTTTATTCTATATATAAAAGTGAAAATGTTTTCGATAAGGATTATATACCTATATATAAAACGAATAAGAAATGTTATTCTATATATAAAAGTTTTGAAAGGATTGGAAATTTTGAAAATTTATAAGAAAGTGAATTATATAAGAAGGATTTATAACTGAAGGGTTAAATTTGAAATTCGAGAATTGAATTCCGATATTTTGAAATTGGTTTTAAGATTTTGGGAAAATATATAAAAATAATACGATTTAAAAGTATTTTTCCGAATAAGAAATGTTTCAAATGGGTTCAAATGAATTCCAATAATTTTGAAGAAATTTCAAAGAAGTGTTCAAGAAAATAGAAGTCCAGAACTCACTTATGTCGCTGGAGAATAATTTCGGTGATGAGTGCACGCATCATCGACATTGATTTTCGAGTTTCAGAGTGAGGGAGAGGCCACTTTAATAGCTTCGCTATGCGAGTGATTTAGTAAAACCGTTTTTGATTTCAAATTCCGAAGTATAATTTGATATTTTCGAAAGATATATGTATATATTTGAAACAATTTAAAGTGAGACCGGTGTTCAGTCCTCGAGTTTTCAATTTGACTAGTAATAACTCTATTTATAAAAATAAAAAAATTGGTTTCCAACTCTTAGATTTGAAATTTGATTTCATCGACTATTTTGAAGGTTCGAGCACTTCCAAATCAAGGTTTAAAAGTTTTAAACTAAGAAATTTCGAAAAGTATAAAATTTTTGATAAAGCGTATAAGTTTAGTTTTGAAGAGTATGACTTAAGTAAGTTTGAAACCTTTTGTTAAGTAAGTGAATATGACTATTTTTAATTATACTAATATGGAATTTAGTTTTGAAATGTTTTGGAAAAAAAAAATTTAGTTTCAAATAATGGTTTTTAGAAAGGTAAATTGGATATTTCTAATAGAAATAGATAGTTTAAAAGTTTTAAAGTGATGATTATAAATTTGGAAACCATTTTGTGTATAATTGATTTTGAGAAAATATTTGGTTTTGAAATTAAACTGAAATTAAAAACCAGTACTTATATGGTGATTTTGAAAATGAATTTGTTTGACTTGAATTATTTTAATTTGGAAACTGGGATAATTTTCTAAACCTATTATTTTGGGAACTTTGAAATTTAGATACTTAATTTGGAAGAAAATTTGGTGAAATCCTATATGATTTTGAAACTGAATTGATATTGAAATGATTTGAAATTGAGAACCTTATATTGTTAAGCACTTGATTTGGGAGTGGTCGAACTTATATAAAATGGATTTGTATAAGTATGAAGTGATTTGAAATCTATTGATTTGAAAGGTACTCAATTTGGAAAGAGAATTTTTTTATAAATCGAAGTCTATATAAGTATGATTTGATATACTATTGATTTGGAAAGTATTCGATTTGAAAATGGAATCTTATATATATATATATATATATATGGATTTTATATAAGTATGGTATTTGAAAATATTTGAAAAGGTACTATATGATATATATTTTCGAAGTAAAGGTATGGAAAGTGCCTTCTGCTTGATATCTGCTTTGTGGCCACATCGTGGATTCATTCTATCGATATTATTCTCTCTAATTTTCGGTTTTCCGGATGTAATACTCGAGTGTTTCCCACCGTGGCGTAACCCATGGTTTTTTTTCTCTCGTGACTGCATAGCGCAACTGCCTGGCTGAGTCTTGCCTAGGGGTACGGATTGTTTCCTGGGGGATCCAGGCGTAACCATTGTGTATCCTGCAATTTGTGTAGGTCGCGAATAGTAGCGCAAGTGCCTGGCTGAGTCTTGCCTAGGGGTACGGATTGTTTCCTGGGGGATCCAGGCGTAACCATTGTATATCCTGCACTCTACTAGTCAACATGGCGTAACTCGCAGGGCTGAGAAAGCTTACGGATATGGATTGTTTCCTGGGGGACCCAGGCGTAACCATTGTGTATCTGCGAACCATGATCGGACAAAGGTTTTGGTTTGGTTGATTTGTTTGGATTGTACTTTCCATATCTGTTTTTAAAAGGTTTTTCAAATATTTTCACTGGGTGTTGAAACAGGTCTACTAAGTACTTTAAGAACTCTAGCTTTGCGCCTGATCAACGCATGGCCAGAGTCTACAAGAACGAGAATAAACTTGTTAAAACATCGGGTTATAAAAGTATTTTCGAAAGAAAAATTGGTTTCGATATAAAAGTATTTTATTTATAAAGGTATTTTATTATAAAAGTATTTTCAACAAAGAAATTTTGTATTAATATTTGAAATTTAAATTTTTATGGTTTGAAAAAAATTATTCGTGCCCGATTCTATTCTTTTGAATCTACCTCATCTGCTCAGCTTTATTTTTCACCTATATTCCGTTTTCGGAATCTGCCTACCTTTCCTTTTTGAATAAATCTTTTAAATATTTCTTATTTGTATACTACATTGTTTTATATAAAATTTTAGTGTTATAAATATTTTTGAAGTTATAAATTAAATAAAACATCTTTAAAGAAAATGATTATTAATTTATTGATAATATTTGAAAGGTATCTTGAGATAAATTAAAAATTTCATAAATTTTGGATTTAATATTTTCAATAGTCTTTGTAAATAGAAGTAATAATGTAAGTAATTGTTTGCAAAGGAGTTTGAGAAGTATTAAATATTAAAGAAAATTTAATTTCAAATGAAGTTTTCAAATAAATATTTTAAATAAAATTTATATAGTTTTAAAATTTATTGTTTATCTTGGCTTTCAATTTTTTTTTTTCTGGTTGTTTTATTCTCCTACCTCCTTCCTTTTCGGGGACGAAAAGTTTTGAGTGGGGGAGAGTGTAACGACCCGGAAAATTTTAACAATTTTAATTGATTCTATAACGTATTTAATTGAATATTTGTGAAATCTTATAATAATTGAATTTTTAAATAAAATGTTTATATATTTAGAATACGTATATTTAAATATAGCAGATTGTAAATTTTCAAATAATTTTATGGAAGTTTATTTAATTGAGAAAACGTGCTATTAATTGCTTTAATTGATTTCTAAATCAGTGCGTAACGGTTTCTTTTTACAACCGTTAAAGATTTCTATTGCTTAATACTTTTCCAATTTAGGTAGACTTTTCCATTCGTAACCATTAATAAATTTGAGATCATCGACCTTGCTTTTATTATTCCTTGTAGTTTCGTGCACTGACTTTACTTTTCCCACTACCCATAATTTTCTCTATACGTTTCTTTTGCAATTGAAGCGTATATTTATATTTATGGTGGTGCGTTTATTCTGGTCTCCCTTTATTTTTGTTTTTAACGCTCGAAAGAATCTCAAATCATCAAGCTAGTAGCATCTGTTCCTTCCCTCGCTTTCATAAGGCCTATAATATATAAACAAATTGCTTATAGATCTGAACACAACTTTGTCATCAAATTTAATGTGCCTTCCTCTCCCTATTATTTCGGTTCCAACCTTCCTAGTAAATGGCTTTAATAAATTTTGGCTAAATCATAGCTACGGACTTTTCAAATTTCTTTCATTTTATATTTATTTCCAATTCCTTCATTTGCTTCAAAATTTTTGAACGTGCCTAATCATCTCAGCATGTATATATAATGTAAGCCTACCTTTCCTTAGAAAGCTATTGCTCACAAAATTTCCTGATTTCTTTCCTTTTATCCATTTTTATATCCTTGACTTTCAAAACTCATTTTGTGTTGTACAAACAAACAAAAATTTATTGCTTTAAGTGTATAGCTAAATCAACTATTGACCGTTACAATTACTTCTTTTTTTTCATTTCAATTTATTACTTAAATAACGTTTTGATGAATTAATGGACAGCTTTACGTTTCTTTTGCTTTTGAAAACTTTATATTTATAGTGTACGTTTCTTTTGCATTTCAAAATTTTGAAACATGCTGCCCCATTTAAGCCAATAATTGTTTTAATTATTTTTCTTAATCAACATATAACCGTTGCTTTTTATTATTCTAGGATTTACATCCATACTTTAATCTCTGCTGTTCCATTTATTTCATTTGAAATCTAAATTTATTTACCATTCATTTATACGCCTCTTTCTCTTCCCTCTTTTACCTCTTCGTTTCCGTGTTTCTAGGAATATATATATATATATATATATATATAGTATAGCATAGATTGCATCTTCTTTTCTCTCTGTAGGCTATTCGTTGCCCTCAAATTAATATTAAAAGAGGAGAGAGCTTTGTAAATATTATATAAAGTCATATAGCACGTTCACATATCAGATGCAGAGCTACCTTTATATTTAAGAAACTAGCATTTTCTCTGTTGCCTGAAGAATGCCCTTCTCCATGTCATGTTGCTTGAATCACGCATGCATTCTTCCTTTAAAAATCGCCTGTTCTCATCTCCCATCCATCTTTTCTTATTTCTTCCAAACCTGAGCATGAGCTCTCTCTTTTCCTTAGCCTGCCTCCTCCCCATGGCCGCATGCATTAGTTGGCAAAACATTTCCTCTCTTGTTTTTAAAAGTAAGTACGCATTTTATTTGATATAAGTCTATTTCATATATTAAGAACAGTATAGATTGTGCATAAGTTTTGTTTTATATGTTTACTGCAACTATGGGGATTTTGAATTCCCTAACAGTTGAACTTTAAAAATAATAATATATTTCATAATAGTATGTATATGATAACTGTTATATTTATAAACGTGTATATAAATATTTAACTTCTGTTCATATATAAAGGTTAGTATATATTTATACTGTATTATGTATATTATTTTAAGATTTTACGGTATATAGTTTTTGACTTTTGTTAGCATATAGTTATCGTACGGCTTTTAGATACGTATGTTTTACTAACTAGTTGATAAGTTAAATATATATATGTGTGTGTGTACGCGTTTTATTTTACTATTGATAGCTTACGGTATATATGGTATAAGTTTGGCAGCCTTCTATTAATATACGTATTTTTATATGTTTTATATATTTGGTTATAACAGTTTCAACTATAATAAAATATGTTATTTTATTAGCTTTCATATGTTAGATATATAAAATATAGTATTTCAATTTTCGTTACTTTTTTGGTATATATATTATATAAAATTGGTGGGTACAAGTTTGATAGGTCAATTTATAATATATATGTTTTTATGATTGTTTTAGTACTTTAGAGTCTACCGTACTATATTTTATTTTATTTTCAACAATTTACATAAGTTATATTGAAATGTAGGTATATATATAAATTTTCTATGGTAGTTTTACAGTATAAGTTATATCAATATTTTATAATTTCAACAGTATATGCTTTCAAAAGTTTATTTCATGTCAGCCTTAAGGTTGGTTGCACTGACTGATATACGTTGGATTTTTTTTTAGGGATGTGTATTTTGATTTCAAGTATAGTCATATGTATAGTCATATACAAATTGGTAGAGGAAATGTTATATAGTATATATATGGTTATATTAATATAGTCGGTCTGCACACCTATGTATATATATTAACCGAGGCATGCATATTTTGTTGCATATTTTATAAACTGTGTCTGCATATGTTGGCTAGTTGTATATAAGCTCACTTATCCTATTTATCTTCCTTGATCCAATTCTGATTTGAATTCGTCTATTCCTATTATCAGCTTTGATCATTGAACCGTGTCCATCTAGCTTTGTTTTGGAATTCGGATCTGGATTTCATAACTCACTTCTTTTTCTCTGGTCTCGAAAGGTGAGAAATCACTCACGATTAACGTTCTTTTATTTACTAAATTTGATTTCAATTGAGACGACAATTGAAATATGAGGCTGTAGTTATTTAAATTGTTATATATGCTATTATCTGTAACTATTCACTTATGGGATATGACACCATATCCTATTGTTTATATATTTATTTTGATGATATATACCTGTTGTTATTATTATTTGCATATCTATTATCACTCTGCAAGTTCCCTGTTAGTATAGAAATCACTATGGGTTGAAATGATACATACCCGAACAGACTTTATAATAAGAGAAAATCGTTATGGGTTGAAATGATAAACCCAAGCGATTTTCATTTAATTGAATTGGGATTACGGGTTGAAATGCTATCCACCCGTATACATTTAGTGTACGGATTGAAATGATAAATATCCGTAACACTTGACCATATGATAAGAAATATATACAGACATCGTTGGTCCATATATATAAATATTTTGAAATTTAATTCATTGTTTTGGAAAGAAATATATGGTCTTATTAAATGTTAATCCTTAAAAAAAATTATATATAAAGGGTAATGATATATATATTTAATAATATTTAATTTAGTCAAAATTTGATTTAATACATAAATTATGATAAATATTTATGTAAATTTTATTCCAAAAAGTATTCTGCAATTTTCTAAGATTGGGAGATAAATGTGGGTTTATCAAAATGGTATTTAAATAAGGATTTATTCAATTAAATCAATTTGAAATTTTTGAATGGTAAGGCTATGATTTTGTAACTGGATTTTTATTTAAAGTGATTTAATGAATATTTCACGATTAAATAAATTAAAGAAAATATTGAGTAAAATGTAATTTAAGGTTACTTAAATGATATTGTATCTAATGAGGGATTATTTTAAGACTAGATAATAATGAGGTTAAATCGAGATCTATATGGAACTTTTAAATTGAACATTTAATTAAATATTAAAGCTTTGAACTATATTGGGATTTAAATGGTTTATTTTGAGATTCAGATATGTATTTGAAATCAGTATAGTTGAATTTATTATTTAGAAACTAAATTGATTAAAAAGTTAGTTTGAAACGTTGAATACTTAAAGTTTTGAAATATATTGAACATAAAGGGTATTTTGTGATTTCAAATCCAAATTTGAGATCGATAAAATTGAAGTGGTTATTTTAGAAATTGAGTTGAATTTAAATTAATAAATTGAGATTGAAATAGATTTAAATGGGGTGGTCGGGTTGATGTTAAACGATTTGTTAAGTTGAGGGAATTGAAATTTCTTTACTGTACAAATTATTTAATATATAAAAATACTATTTGGGAAGTATAGAGATATTTGAAGTGAAAATGATATTTGGTTTTGAAGTATAAATTAATTTGAAAAGACTACGGTGTTATAGTGTATATTTCTATCTTTTAGATAGTTCCATGGACCCTTAGAGGATGGTTATCCCAAACATCCTCTAAGTTAATTATATTTCAGTTAATATTTCACTTGAGTTAGATTTATAGATATAAGAATGTTAATCCTGACTCGAGTGTTTTGTGTTTTGATTTACGCTCGGGTCAGACTGAGAGATACAGCATTTGAGACTCATCTTCGAAGTTGGAGCTTTGCTTGAAGATCCAGCTATCTATCCCTTCAGTCATCCAGTTGATTGGTTCAGAGAAGCCATCTGTTGCATTGGAGACTTCATGGCATTTGAACTATTCGGTTGTATTTTATTTCTAACTCTGAGGTATATAGTAGCTTCATGAACTACTATTCTTTATCTATTCCGCTACATTGTATTACTCTGTGTAAGTGATCTATGATTGATTTATTTACTGTATATTTTAAGTTTTACCAAATTTTATTAACAATTCGGTATTTTGAATTATTCAAGTCGGACATGTACGGTTTTATTGTCGATTTGAATGGTCCAAAATAGCGGGTCGTTACAATACCTATATCATTCAACTCAACTTCAATTCGATCCTGACTGCTTAACGAGAGTCTTTTTTCTTTTACTGGACCTCTACCGCCTCTTTTCCGAGATGTACTTCTGGATTCAGCTTCACTTGCTCTCCCAATTTCTCCCTCAGCATCATCATTTTTTTCAGCAAGGATTTCATTTTCTGAGCGAAGTCCTTCTTTATTTGGGTCGGAGGGGGTAACAGGTGGCTCTTGTTCTTTGTCTTCATTGCAAACAATGGTTTGCTTCTTAGCGTTGACTGTTGGTTCTTCACTGTCGGTGCAAGCACCAGCTGGAATCTTAACCTTTTTCTTTGGATTATACTTCCGCTTTGACTTATACTTCTGAGATTCCTCATCAGCCTTTCTCTGGTTGCGTGTACGTACAAAGCTTGAATGCATCTTTTTTATGCAATTGAAACAAAAAACAGTAACTTATTTTGAGAATGCTTCATATAAAGGACATTTAACAGTATCTATTATGTAACCTTGAATACAATAGTTATTAATACATGTATATGAACTCTGTAATGTAAACTCTGTAATTAATCACATTAATACTTAATAATGGAATAATCAAAACATATAATTTCTGTAAATGTATATTAATACGTTTTCTATGCTTGAATTTACAAATGAAGGCACCTAACATCTAATAAAAAAAGCACAACACACTCAACAAAATTTGCAACCTCTCACAAACACAAAACATAGCAATTCTAACTCACATACAACTCACACAAGCACACAGTACACAACATATTCATAAACCCAACTCATCCTACAGACAGTCAGACAACCCTCACAAACACATATGTAGACTAACTACCCACTTACCTTATCAGTCACTATCCTCTGGTTATCACTCACTGTCTTCTGAGTTCCGATTCTTTAATATTATTTATCTGTTAATATGAAGCAAATACTTGGTACTTTAAGCAATACCATGCTCAAGTATTTGTTTTATATAGTAGATAAATGTTGTGTAAAAAAAAGATAGTATTAATATGCACCTTATGTAAATGAAAATATTCC
Organism: Allium cepa; assembly: GCA_030765085.1. Taxonomy (NCBI): domain Eukaryota; kingdom Viridiplantae; phylum Streptophyta; class Magnoliopsida; order Asparagales; family Amaryllidaceae; genus Allium; species Allium cepa. The sequence goes on along the minus strand of CM060930.1, from coordinate 68,067,188 downwards.
AAAGTTGAAAAATTGTATTACATAAACAGTTTTACAGTGCCTTGTGATCTGAGTCTGGGAGAGGACATGCCCAAATCATAATTTGACATCATATAACTCATAAAGCAATATGAATACACTGTTGTAGTTACATACTAAATCTATCAAAAAACAACAAAATATGCCCAACTTCCAATTATGGACCACATATGTCAAGGGAAGATTATCGAACAAACATTAGCTTGAATCGCTATTAGACTAGAAAAAATATGCTAATGATTATGTAAAGAAAAAGAAAAAGGGGAGGAAATATTTACTTAAACTAAGAGAAACATGCAATACTTATAACCGAAAAATATCACCGAATGCTAGAAAATAAATGTGTCCGCTTCATAATTTAATTTTTTCTTATATCAGTAAAAAGATAACTATAGATTATTTCCAAGCTAAAGTACAAATCCTTTAGACACATCTTCCCAAGCTATCTAACCCTATTGACATCCATGAAACCATTTGGCACATCTTCCTAAGCTAAAGTAGAAATCCTTTGGAAGTTAAGATAAACATAAAATTACTTCTTTCCTTTCGAGAAAACAAAATACTTTTCATCAAAATTAAGTAAGGTGTAATTAAGATGTTATTACAAGGGAAAAAGGTATCTTTTGACAATTATGCAACAGGGAACAAACTTGGCATAGGAATGGAATTAAATTCAACATAAACATAATATTAAATTTGATTTGACATATCAAATCCAAATAGAGTCAGACAAAAAAGAAATATATTACAAAATTAAGTTAGAAAAAAATGAGTTATATGTAGAAATGATGCATGCTAGAGTAGAAATGAAGATCCTCAATCAGAAGCTGACCATACATCTTCAAATGACATATATGTAAGGTTTAATGCTAGGTTTTGATTCTTGAGTAGTAGACAGAACAAAGGTGGTAAATGTCAAAGCTGTCATGAAACAAGGAAAAGAAACTACTTGATTGTAATACATTTTTCAAATGATAGTACAACAAATTTTATAATCTACTCAAGTAGAACATATAATCTACTCAAGTATGCCTTCGCAATCTTCTTTAACATAACTAACATCTTCATCATCCATTTCGGTTATTTCGTTACCTTCCACGACTTGGATATCTTCCTCGATGCAATCGTGATCCTCTAAATCATTAAAACTTCTTGATGGTGCTTTCATTACAACATACCAATTAGAAACATCATTCTCTCTTGAATAAAATACTTGTCTTGCTTGAGATGCAAGTATGTATGGATCTCGTGAAAACGATGCTTGCTGTAAATTAACAAGAGTGAACCCATCATCATCAACCTTTACTCCATTTCCTTTATACGCCCAACGACACTTAAAAACTGGAATATAAAACGAATGATAATCTAATAAAATTATATCTGTCAATATTCCATAGTAAGTGACCACATCAACCACTTGGGACATATCTTTTGCACTTGCTCTACACATAGTAGTCGCGTCAAAAGTCACCTCACAATTCTGAGTTTCTCTCCCTACATCTTGTATGTGAAAATGTTGCTCATTGATGATATATCCGTTGTAAGACATGGCATCATCCTTCGGACCAAAAGCAATCCATCTTAACATGTCATCATGATCCTTGGAGGTAATAGGTATCTACAACAAATTTTATTTAGCATGTATATTTTATAGTAAGATTAACAGTCAAAAGAGAATATATTTGAAATCTAACTAAACTTTCTTCTAATCCAATCGACAAAATTTTTTGTATGTGTTTCCCAAAGTAAAGTCGCGTTTTTTGTCATGCGTGGGTCTGACTTTTCTAATTCCTCCAATTGCAAACTAGTATTGAATAATTGATTATAAGTTATATATAGCATTACGAACACATCAAAATAATTAAAACAATATAACATACACTTACTCTATAAATGGTTCCACCACAGCCATATTCGTTAACATGGCTAAATGAGCACTTTCTTTGTCATTAACTGACAGTTTAACTGTCTTGGATATTGAAATCGGACGTCCCTCGAGTATTACACTGCTTTCATAATCTTCATTTCGAGCTTCTTTCACCTCTATATGTCCTGATTTTTTCAAAAATTCATCGAAAAACAACATGGATTCTTTTGCAAGATAGGATTCTGCAATACATCCCTCTGGTCGTGCATAGTTTCTGACATAGTCTTTAAGTGTCTTCATGTATCTTTCGAATGGGTACATCGAACGAAAATGAACCGGTCCACACATTAGAGCTTTTTTTCCAAGATGAATGGATAAATGTACCATTATATCAAAAAAAGATGGTGGGAAATATTTTTCAAGCTCACATAAAAATTCAATAATCTCAACATTGAATTGTTCTACCTTCTCTCTATCAAGAACACGTTGACATAATTTGTTGGAAAAAGAACATAAGCGAATTATTGTTTTTCTTGCCTTCTTTGCCATTAATCCTCTCGATGCTACTGGCAATAACTGTTGCATTAATACATGGTAATCATGCGACTTCAATCAGCTAATTTTTGCAATCATGCAACGAAATCCGATTTTTTAAATTTGAACAGTAGCCATCTGGTCCTTAGAAATCGTACAATCTTTTGCAAAAATATTTTTCTCTCGGATTTTGACAACATGTATGGAGCCGGTGGAAGATATGTTTTATTCCCACGAGGTTGTGCATGAAGCTCACTTCAAATTACCCAGTCCTCTAAATCCTTTCTACAGTTGGTTCCATCTTTTGATTTATTACCATGCAACATCGTGCCCAATAGGCTTTCACCAATGTTTTTTTCCGCATGCATCACATCTATATTGTGACGTAATGGAAGCTCCTGCGAAGACCAAAACTATAACGCATTATTGGGTTTTTCTTCTATTAAAACAATGAAAAATAAATAAACTAACCACTAACCTTCCAATAAGGCAAATCAAAGAAAATTGATCTTTTTTTCCACCTCAATAGCTCCATTTTTGTAGAATCGTTAGTATTATCATCTTCATCTTCTATATCATAAACACACTTTCTCTTCTTACTTTTCTCTTCTTTTTTATTTTCCAAAATCATTTGGATAATCCTTCAACAATGCATGAATGTTTCTCCCAGTTAGTATTCCAGGAGCACTACATTTCTCTATGGTGTTATCAAACAATGCCTTTTGTTTCCTCCGTGAATCTGAAGCAGGTAGAAATCTTCTATGACCCATGTAGACGCTCTTTCGACTATGATTCAACCAACGAGAATGGGTATTGATACCACATAATGGGCAAGCTTTTCCCCCATTCACACGACATCCAGCAAGATTTCCATAAGCCAAAAAATCGTTAATCGTCCATAGCAAAACTGCATTCAGTTTAAACAAAGTTTTACTAAATGCATCATAAGCATCAACTCAATTACACCACAAATGATGCAAGTCTTCCACCAAAGGCGCCAAATATACATCAATATCATTCCTGGGTTGCTTTGGGCCTGGAATAACTAAAGTTAACATAATATTTTCCTTCTTCATACACAACATAGGCGAGAGATTGTATGTCACAAGCATCGTTGGCCAGCAACTATATTTCGAACTCAAGATGGAAAATGGATTGAATCCATCTATAGCAAGACCAAGCCTAATATTGCGTGGATCAGATGAAAAAGATTTATACTTTTCATCCACCATTTTCCATGTCGTAGAATCCACGGGATGACGCATTTTTCCATCGTTGCATGTATTATTAAAATGCCATCTTAAATCTTCTACCATCTTTTGAGATCTATACATTCTTCTAAATCTTGGAATTGTTGGAAAGTGTCTCAATACTTTAACTGGAATACCTTGTATAACCTCTTCAGCATCTTGATTTTTCTTCCATCTTGAAGAACCACATTTTGGACAACTTTCTAAATCTTTGTATTCTTTTCTGTAAAGGCAACAGTCATTCTCACAAGCATGTATCTTTTCAAAACCCATGTCGAATGCTCTAAGAAATTTCTTTACTTCATATAAGTTTTTGGGAAGCACGTTATCCTTCGACGGAAATAAATGTTGCACAGTTAAAAGCTTATCAAACCCACTATCAGACAAGCCAGTCTCACATTTAAGATTATACAAGATGGTGATAGCAGATAATTTTGTGTGATTTATGCAATCAGGATATAATGGAGTTTCTGCATCTTCCAAGTTCTTGAGTAACTCATCCTCTTTTCTTTGAGAATTAACATTATCTTTATCATCATCAAAAAAATATTGATTGAAAAAATCTTCATCTTCATAGTGAATCATCTTGAATAGATCATATACATCAAACGTATTTGTTTTCTTCTCTACATTTATCTCTTCACCATGGTTAAACCATACACCACCCATGTATTTAGGATCCATTCCTTTTTAATTAAATGTTCAACGATAATTTGTTCATCATGACGACTAAGATTCCGACAATCCTTGCAAGGGCGTAAAAAAATTTCTACACTTCTTGCATTCCTCTTTGCAGCATTCACAAAATTCATTGCTCCTTGTCGGTACTCTATACTAGTTCTATGAAAAAAGTAAAACAAATAAAAAAATTGAGCTTTAATATTAGATTATATGTTATAATTCTCAAAATACATATTAAGTTAATCATGGTTTTATCACCTGCATAAAAAAACCCAGTCTTTTTCCATTTTCGACATATGAAGGCGAATAAGTTTCCAATCTTTGACGTATAGATTGGTTATCTGTTGTAATCAAAAAAATAACTAGACGTCGAAGTTATTACCCAAAAACATATCCAAGCATCTTATAAATAATGCACTATCTAGAACATTGGTAACACGCCCATAGTAAGGATAATAAACTACAATAAACCACATAAAATGAATAATAACAGAGATAGCATGTGCTGTAGTGAATGAAATAACAGAGATAGTTTTTATTTTTAGGATACTACACACATGAATCAAACCCCGTTCACAAGGTTACATAGATTTGTTTTTCTTCGCTTGGTGACTGAAATTATGACGCATTTGCTGAAAATATAACGCATATAGATATGTATCAGTGAGATAACTCCATGTGACCGTGTAAACGCATCTGCCGGAAAATTATTTGTAGAAAAATAACACATATGTTTTTCTTATTTAAACTCATTCTTATCTATCATTTATATATTTTATACATATAAATATACATGCTTCATTTCAACATTCAGTGACATGCTTCTAAAATTATAATCAAGTATAGAGATTATATCTGAGTTTTACTTACAGTTTCTTTCGCAATGGCACAAGTAAAGCATGGGAATATGATTAATCCTCATATTGGTGATGAAGAAGAATATCAAGAAAATAATGGTTATGATGGATATTTGAGCTCTTTATCAGAAGAAGAAGAAGAAGAAGATGATGATGATAGCTGCAATTCAATTGGCGAAAATTCATCTGAAGATGAAGATTTTATAGACGATTTGAATTCATCTTCATGTTCTTTGAATTCTTCCTTATCATCATCGAATTCATCACTTTATGATATGTCATCTCTCATTTCACATCTTCCTTTGATGTAAGTTTTTGTTCAATTGTGTTCTGATTTTGCTTCTTTTCATATATAGAACATTATTTTTGTTCAGATTTCTTTTTCTTAATTTCTTTCTTTCTTTTATTTTTTATTTTTTATGTCTAAAACATTAATCATACGTAAATAATTTATGGTATCATAACATTCATAACACGTATACATAAGTTTTCATATACAAGTTGTCTAATAAATCATTTGAATTTCAGGAGAGGTTTATCAAAACACTACGAAGGAAAATCACATTCGTTTACATCACTATCGAGCATGAAGAGTTTGGAGGATCTAATCAAAACTGAAAACCCATCAAATAAGAAGATCAAAGCATTGAAAAATAATAGTTGGAGTATAATGAATCATCCAGAATCATAAAGAAGAGAAGCTCTAAAGGATCAGTAAGCTCTTCGTTAAGAAACTTGAAGAGGAATGATAGTTTTTTCAGAGGCAAATCATGTAAATGCAAATAAAAAAATAACATAAATTGGATACAATTAAAGCAAGCACATCGCACTAACATAATAGGAAATGATTCGAATGTAAGTGAAATTTATAAAAAATAGCTCGAATATAATCATATAAAATCAATTATTCCAGTTAGGATTTATTCCAATTAGGGTTAAATCGACTATTCCAATTAGGGTTGACGTAGAGATTCATATAGAGTATCCATACATAATCATATAAAATCCAGTAGACTCATAAAATCGGTTTATAAAATTTCATACCTAATCCGCGAGGAGAGATCTGTGAAGGGCTACCGCGATGATGTGGAGAGGAGTAGAATGAAGGACGTATACCGCAACAATGATAACGAAGCAAGGTGGATTTTGTTGGAGGGTGAGGTAGATTTTGCTGGAGCGAAAAGGAAAGCGTGAGGAGAAAAGTTTCTAAATAATGAAGAGGAAGGGAAACGTGACAGTAAATAAAAAAATTTCATGAAATATTTTTTACTTTGCGCAGGTGCAAAGCGGGAACGTGAAATCTTTTTAGCCGCATTTATATTTTTTAGGGAAATACTTTTTGGTTGCCTTTAGAAAGAAACGCCACCAATTTTTGCAACTATAAATGGCTTTTCTTGTAGTGAATGTATTTGACTGAGTATGCTCTTGAATAGCACTGATAATTCAATAACGTACACTCTTCCTATAATTTTCTCCTTTGTGGTTTGTCGTGTAGTTTGTGCAGAAAGGACATAATTTTGATGAAAATAAAATATTCTAGAATGATCTTGTGATCAAAAATATAAAACAATTTGGAATTGAATCATTGAGAGTTCAATAGTAAAGACATAGAGAATTGAAAATAGATTTGATAATGAAAACAATGAAATAGTTTGCCTTATATAAAGTTTAATAGTTGCAATTATTCATGAAAAGAAATGATGAAAAGTTAGGACTGCAACTCTTGATTTAAGAGATGTAATCTTTCATAAAGAAGAGGTGCCCTTTTGGAAAACTATTCATGGTATAGATTCGGCTGGTTGAAAAGAGTGTGTAGCCAACTGAATCGACGATTTTGTAATCAGCGAGGAAATAGTTCATTTTAGGCAGTTTTCAGCTAGTTCAATATAGTCATTCAGTTGGCTAAATATTCAAAGATATTCATTATACATGCACATATTCAGTCAGTTAACATGGGTGATCAACCGATTGAATTTCAAGTTTTTGTGATGTTTTTTTTGAAAATTCAAGTTCTGAGTAACCGTGTGTGTGTATACCACATAGAAGAGATTTTAACAACTTTATACGCCTAGACATAGACAGTATGACTGATAGTACTTTGTAGTGTCAATTTGGTCTTCATTTTGATATAATATTCTCTTTGTAAAGTTGATGTCATTTTCTGCAAAAGTGGTTAGTATATACAGTATATACTTGTATAGTTGTCACTATCAAAACAACAAAATATATCGTTCTCACACAACTCTAACACTTATATTTTTATAATTACGAGAATATAGAGTTAAGTAGAGCTAGAGCCAAAAGGTCTTGAAAAATGAGCCTCACCCCTCTATTTAAAGAGCTATGGAGCCTAAAATCTCGCACAAAAGATCTCTGAGTCGTTCTCCTTGCCATAGACTAGATTTTCATGAAAACGGGGTGCCACATCATCACTTTGGCAGGGTCGGTACGACTTCAAGGTTAGGAGTCGATACCAGCCCCTAAAATTGCCAAACTGGTTGTCTTCAACTCTTCACCGAGGTTCACCATGTGGTTAGCTTCATGATTCCATAGTTGTTTCATCAACAATAGCTTGTAACGACATGCAAATTTATCACTTTGATAAATTATATTTATTTTTAAAAAATATTCATATAAAAAGTTGATAATACAAATAATATTGTTTTAAGTAAAAATAAATAAATATGATTATTTGTTTTAAGATGATAATAATTCATTTTAATTAGTTTAAAGTGATAATAAATCATTTATAATTGTTTTATAAAGATATATCATTAATTTGAAAATATAAGGAAAATCGATATCGGTTTATCGACATAAAAACGTTTTTTGAAAACAATTGTTTAATACTGATTTATAAGGTTTTATAAATCAAATATGATCATTTTATTTCATGGATGATAATAAGAGAATAGTTTCCAAACTTTGTTTACAAGTATATATATGTTAATTAATAAATGGAAATATGATCAAAGAGTGGAATCCGAATTCGTAATGGTTTAATGTATATAAATTATACGTCGTTGTTCAAATAACTTGCACACCTTTGTGACACACACGCACGCACATTATCATATACATATACATATACACATGATAATAGTAAGTATATATTTACATAATGTAAAGGAATATCTTAAGTAATTATTACTTTAAATTCAAACATCAAATCAACCTTACACCACATCACATCACCACCCTACACCATCATCACTACCATCACATACACCTCACCACCTTATGGCTAATGAGGGGGTGGCTGCCATGCGCCTAGGGGGGAGAACGAGATGGGTGAGGGAAAAAAGGTCATTAACCATTAAGATATTTTAATTTCTAAATTTGCCTATAAATACCCCATCTCATTTCACAAATTTCCAACAACTTTTCTTCGTCTTCTTCATATTTCAAGCTTTTGAATGGCTTCTCCACTTAATAAAAAAATAAAGAAAATATTTGTGAAAAGAAATTAAATTTATATATAATATATATATAACAGTATACACGCCTCAAAACCACTTCAAAATCACTTCTTTTTTCTCCTCAAAACCCACGACCACCATCATCTAACACCACTAGCCGAGCCATCACCTCTCTCCTTTCTTGGCCATGAGCACAAGGACCAAAGCCAAAGCACTCCAAGGGCTTTCGAGCTCAACTTCGTAGAGTTTCAGTTCGAGTTAGCGAAGCTATAGTGAAATCTAGTCAATACGATATCCAATGAAGGTGAGAACTCTATTTGTATATACTATATATTGGATGATATAATATTGTTTGCTATGCATGGTTGTGATGATTGTAAATCATGCTTGGTAGTTTAATATGATTATTTGATTTCATTAACAAGTCGCGTTAAATACATGTCGAAAATCACAAAGGAAATCACTTTCCTTTTATGAATTAAATGGTATATATGAAATGTTAAACCTCTCAAAAATGGTTTAAAATGATTTAATAATGTTTTATAAACGCTAGAAATAAATTTGGTGACGTTTGAATAAGAAATGAAAAACAAGTCAAAATTAGGCGTGTCGCGTAATAGAAGTTCGTAATTACTCTTCGTAAAATTTAAATGAGTATATAAAGTGGAATATAGCTCAGAATTCTCTGTGATAAGAATTTTCCAAACTATTATGTCCATAGTTTTAAAACAAAAGAAAAGGATAAAGATTTCAATAAGTAGACTTTGAAATATAAGTAAAACAAGTTTCCAAAATAATCGCAGTTTTACAGTTTAGAATCTAAAAAGGGACTTCTTTAAATAATTTTTAAATATTTTAAAAATATGGAAAAATCTTTATAAATCTTTTAAATTTTTTTAAAAGAGATCTAAGTTATATAAATAAATTTTCAAATAATAGAAAAGTCGTTTTGATCAATAGAACTTTAAAAACACTATTCGAAGCACTATTTGCAGCAGTTTTCAATAACTATTGAAACATAGTTTTAAAACATAACAATTATTTCTCAAATCCATAGTAAATGTTTTTAAGTAAATAATTAAGTGTTTTGAAGATGATTTGAAGATTTTATAATTTATTTAAAAGAATTTAAATAAATGAATTAAAATTTAAATAAATGAATTAAGGAAAAGCTATTATAAGCAACTGTTCTAATCTTTGCTCTAATAAGCCGATGAGCACAACTGATTTTTCTATTCATGAGATGCTTCAACTAAGGAGATGTTCAGGAAACGAGTTAAGTATAAATGATAAAAATTTCCAAATTTAAAACAATTTGGATTTGTCATCTTAGATAACATATTTTCAACTTATTAAAAAGTTACGTTTTGAAAATAAGAAATTTTTGTTAAGACTCAAAATAAATGATTTGAAAACATTTTCTTAAGTAAAATGTTTTGAAATTATTCCAAGTTTAAAAAGGATTAATTGAGGAAAAAAAATTAATAAAGAGAGGTTTAATGATTCTGTATATACTAATAAGAATGTTTTAAAGATATACATACATACATACATACATACATATATATATCGAAGATATTTTTGATAAAAAAATGAATAAATCAAATGATAATCACCTACTTATAAAACATCTTTTTATTGATAATTAGTTTGAAGGAACCCGGATTGATTTGGGTAATTCCTATCCGAAAACCACTTCGAACCAATTTACGCTTCGAAAGTAAAGAAAATATATATTGAAGACCTTAATTTTGAAGGCGAGAATCTCCATAACGAAAGGACTACTTGTTGATAATTTTGGAACGACCCCTTGAAATAAATAAATAGCAGTGGTCCATTCATTCTGTAACTTTGTATGCAAGAACTAGCTCGTTATTAATCCTAGGGGTGATGTCCAACGGGATACGGTAGGAGAGTGCCTTCGGTTTGTCCCATTACTGGAAAATTTGTCTGGATGAATGTCTGACGTTCATTTCTATATCATATTGATTGATCTCTATGAGCGTATCATCTTTTTGGTAGCAGGGAAGTAAACTTATCTTAGCTTAACACCCTTTCCTGAGATGTACGACCTCAGAAGTTATGCGTTTGTAGAAACAGTTGTGTGATTAGGGAATGACAAAGTGACATTCCAACTGGAATGTATGCTATATGAAAGGTAATCATTATTTCAAAGTCTCACACCCAGGAATAGTAGAATAAAGGATGCTTTAATGCTAAGTGGCTCGCTAGATTCAGGGTATGAAATTACCTTTTCTGATACAAAAAATTTCTTCCTACTATAACGTCGTCTTTAAATTATGTAGGTATGCTCGGGATCGCGGATAGGTAAGTAATGGCCGGGTGATTTAATACTCGGTGTTATTCCTATATTATATTTTCGGATAGGTTGATCTTAATTCATATAAAGACTAACATAGGGGACTCATGTACATTCCTCTAGAAATGCACTATACGGGAGGTAGTCCCTTACCTAGCTATTCAATTGGAAATCCAATATCCAATAAGGGTCGTATGAACTTAGATGTGCAAATACTGAAATGGGAGATGCAAGCATTTTCAACTAAGATTTATAATTTTATTTGCAAATGTTTTCAAAGAAGGTCATTAAAAACAATGTTAAATGATTTTACATATAAAGTGTTTTAAGTTATCACAAGGTAAAAACTCGTTCGTGTTTATGTACGGCGTGGTCTTATGAGATATTTTCTTTTCAAAAGAGCTTTTGAATAAAATGAAGTAAATTAGATTGGAAGAATCTAAACATGAAGATTAATCCTAAGTATGTAATTAGAGAATTGCATATTTATTTATTGCTCATAGGCTGCATGAGTCCTATTTGTGGTAGAAGAAATACATTGGCTTGATCATGTATCTAATTAGGTGTCCAATTAGATAGGGGTACGTAGCAGTCACAAATAGTAGTGATGCGGCCCAAAAATAATATAACCGTTTCATGTTTATCTGTTATGGGTTGTTATTTGTCTGATGTTCATGTATCTTTCCCGCTTGTCATTTTATTCCGCATTGACATGTTTATTACGTTCACAGGTAAGGATATTGCTACCCCTTTTAAAAGAGTGCAGCGTTAGATTTGTAGACATTGGTATTTGGTATGTATTAAACAAACCTTGTAAAATTAATAAGTTCCTCTGATAAGTTGTATAAACTAAATTTGTATCCTATACATTTAGCACCGTTGAATATTTATCAAATGATATTACGTATTAAATCGGTATTTTTCATTTGTAGTTTAAATCGGACGGGTTTTCGACCATTTTGACAAGTCTAGAATCTGGGTCGTCGCATAGCTTGTTTCGGAGTCCAAATAAAGGAGTTGTAGAAGAACAAAGTTGTTGATTGAGGAGTTTGTGGAAACTGAAAGAATGTTGCCTATAATCAACAAAAAACGTTGGAACTAGGGTTCTAACATTAAAGAGGGATCATAAGTAGAAGAAGGACTAAGATGGTGGACTAATTAGGGGTCAACACCGACCCCACACTTGTGGTTCTTGGGTCCTTGTAATTTTTGGGCTATTTGTGTTTGAGTTGCAGTCCTCGTTGTACTTTGTTTTTTGGGCATTGTAGTCATCTCTTCGAATATCTTGCCTTTAAAACTTTGAAGTTTGATTCGAGTCTGTTTGTATGCTGCATGGCCAAAAGGTTGGATAGCACTTGCCTCTCAAAGCACACCTTGCGAATGGAAGATATGCTTTGTTCAAGAACAAATGTAATACCAATCTTTGATAGTTGAGCTCTCTGACTACTTCAATCTTAGCGAATTATCCAGTTCCTTCGGATTCTCTTACCAATTACGGTTCATTCTAGACCTGTCATAGCCTAAGACTTTAGAGAAATGCCTAGGAGTGGCCTATACATTATCATAATTCAGATTTTATTCGGAGCTATTACATCACATATCAAAACCATCCCTTGTTTATCCAGGACTTATCTATTTCGTTTTAATTTCAAGGCGTTGAAATCTTTTTATCAAAATCAATATATGTTAAGGTTTGATCTCTACGGATCGTTTCTTATTTAGTTTAGTATACAATTTCTTTGAATCGTTTAATGTCCAGTTTTCAACGTGTGATTTATCCGAATTGTTTTATAGTTCATTTAGTGTGCAATCAGTCTGAATCCTTAATTGAGTTCGTGGCCTTTCAGGGCCGATAGTTAAATCCGTGATCTCACTTGATCATTAATTGAAGTCCTGGTTGTTCGAAACCGATAATCAAATCCACGCTCTCTCTGAACCGTTAATCAAGCCCAGGACGTTCTGGCCAATAATTAAATTCATGGTCATTCAGACTTGATAATCAAATCCTTGTCTTATCGAACCATTATCGAGCCCAATCTGTTCGCCCTCCAATCAGGGGACTCGACATTGAGCAAGCCCATTCAATCGCTCTCCGCAAAGTGACCTACTTCCTACACTCTGGTTCCGACTCTTCGGTCAGGAATTAATGCAATCAAAGTCCAGGCCTCTATGATTCCTTGCTGAGCTCAATCCCCTCGCTCTCCGACGAGAGGACTCAACGACAAGTAAGCCCATCCGCTCATACTCCGTTAAGGGGACTTACTTCTTGCACTTCGGTCCCGACCATCTGGACGGGACTTTATAACGATTAATACCATACAAGTCCATCCGCTCGCACTTCGACGAGGGGACCTACACCTTGCACATCGGCCTCGTCTCTCCGGACGGGACTTCAGAGCGATCAATGTCAGACATCACATTCGATATGGATTGCAATAATCAAATTCAAATATCAAAAATAACATAAAACATAGCATCAAAATAACCGCTTCGCTGGGCATTACAGTGTAGCATCCATCTTAGAGCACGCCTAGGGACCGATCGAGATCTCATATAGGAGTAAGTGTCTAGAATGTATTATTGCATTGTTTATTGAGTGGGAAAGATAGAGTGCGAGAAATGAACCTGATTCCCTACCATTTCGATCAAGAGATGATTATCCTTGACCTCGATCCACGGCCATTTCCATTTGTTGCCGTCGATGGCTGCTTCTGTTCCACCCCCACAGTTCGATTCCTTACATATTGTTGTAACCGGTTATCTATGACCTGTTCCTCGGTCAGATCATGTAGGTGCCTGCAATTATTTGTGTTACGCCCATCCTGCTCATGAAATATGCAGTATTTTCTAGATGCCCTTTCACGCTCCGTAGGCTCTCTTCATGCTGACTACCAATAGAGGATCTGTCCTCAGTATCTAGATAAATTCGCTCCCGGGTTTTAGTTAAGTCCGTGTAAGAAGAGAATTTTGATACCCTCATCTGTCGCTTTGATCCGTCAAAGCTGTCATCCATTTTTCTTCTTCCTTTATCTTTGCTTGATCCTGCTCCAAGGAATCCTCTACCATCCAAAGCATTAATCTCTTCCTCACCGTCCTCAATGTCCTCCTGGTGTAGAAACCTTCCATACTCATGAAAAAATTCTATAAGATCCCTGGGTGGATCCCGTTTCCAAAGGCATCTTGAAATCTGTCTTCGCGACTATCCCTAAAAATGCCGCCATCAAAACCATCGAAGGGTATGTCTTATCAATTGTAGTCGCCGCTGCATTTAACCATGTTAGAAAACTCTTGACGGTCTATCCAACCCTTTATTTCATACTTGCTAACGTCATTACATTCTTAGGTCATGTGATATGGACCCATAACTGCTTCACAAACCTATTTACTAACTCGACCCACATGCTAATGAAACCACTCTCCAGCTGTCTAAACCACTATGCTACCAAACCTATCAAATATAGAGGGAAACACCTCCCATTACCTCTTCACACGTACCCAACACTTCCATGTGTTGGATGTGCCTCATCAAATGAACTGCTGGATCTATCCTCCCGTCATACATTTCCACCATTGGTAACTTGAAATAGGGCGGATTCCTAGCGAATCGAATATTTGGAGTGAATGGACTCCTATTCACATCTTACATGCTCTGATTAGGCCATCCATCCCTCATAACTCGCCTCACCATCTCACATGTCTATCATCGTTCAAAGGAACTCTAAGATTAGCATTCTCAGCCGGTCTCATGACTCTACGAGGGAATTCTGGCACGTAGTCCTTCAATCGCATTTTAGCATTCTGATTCAAGTTCATATGCTCTGCATCATCTCTAGGACGTACGTCGTTCCTTCCAAGACTAGGACGACCCGTGCCCCCAAACCTTTGGGGGTCGATACCGACCCCTAGGGATGGGTATGTACCGACCCGTACATTTGGTTTCGGGTTTACTTCGGATCATTCTACTCCAACTCTAACTACCTATGCTTCCGCTTTCGGTCTCCGATTCTGATCTGCTGCAACTCCAACTGCTCCCCTCTGTCCCATCATCCTAAAGAATTTCTCCATCATTCTTCCTGGCGAGCCAACTTCCTTTCATGCAATCTATTCATCATAGTTTTCATCTCATCCCTAGTTATGTAGATTGATGGGGGGGTTAGCTCCTAACGATGCCTTTTGGCTGTCCCTTGGTTGATTTCCTCTAATAATAGTCCTTCTAATTGATTATATAGCCGTTTAGAATCTTTCCTAGTCTTGAATCAGCGAGTTCTAGTGTATTCAATGAAAGCACGAAATGTTTGAACCAAAAATGACACAAACACCTAGTAGAGAATAAAAGAGAATAAAATGTGAAGAAAACGAATTAAAATGAGTTAGAAATGAACATATACAGTATTATAGTGGTTCGGCAAATTCTGGCCTACGTCTACTTCATCATTTTATTGCTTAACTTCTTCCTTAGGGGCAGAAGTTCTGGGAGGCCGCTACAACTTCGACACTTGGATTTTCAAATTATAAGAATACGAAGTAGAGTAAAGCTAGAGCCAAAAGATCTTGAAATAAGAGCCATGTCCCTTTATTTACAAAGGTAATGAGTGTAAAATCTTGCATAAAAGATCTCCAGGTTGTTCTTCTTGCTATAGACTAGTTCTCCATAAAAATAGGGTGCCACATCATCACTTTGGTATGGGTCAGCACGGCTCCAAGGGAAGGGTCAGTAACGACCCCTTAAATTGCCAAACTGGTCGTCTTCGAATTTTTGCTTTGGTTCGTCTAGCGGTTAGCTTCGTGATTCCACAGTTGTCTACATCAATAATAGTTTGTTTTGAAGTCCAAATCATGAAGTTATAGAAGAACAAAGTTGCTTGTTCAGGAGTTCGTGGAGATTGATAGAACATTGCATGGAATCAACAAAACAACATTAAAAGTAGGGTTCTAGCATCATGGAGGGATCATAGGCAGAAGACAGACATGATGGTGGAGTAATTAGGGGTCGGTACCAACCCATGGTTAGGAGTCATTATCGACCCTACATTTGTGGTTCTTAGGTTAATCTTGTGGGAGATTTATGTTTGAGTTGTGGTCCTGATTGTACTTTGGTTTTTGGGCTTCGCGGTCATCTCCTAGGTCATCTTGCTTTGATAACTTCGAAGTTTGATTCGTCTAGTCTGTCCGTATACTGCCTGGTAAAAAAGTGGGATAGCAAGAAAATTGATTTTACCTAGAGGTGATAAGGAGCGACAAGTTATGGAGTTAGATTTCAACCAACCGAATTTGGTGAGAAGAAACTTTTTGTATCCTACCGAGGCGGATGGTTGGAGTTGAGGAAAATCTCAATCGTTTATGAGTTTGATGATGTGTTTAAAGAAATGGATGGTTTTTCACTGAGAAGAGAAATTAAGTTCAAAATGTTAAGGATGCTAAGTCATATACACATGCATCAAACATGTTAGCATCAAATGGACACATTAGTGGCAAAGACAAATGATTTGTTGCATAAAGGTATTTTACAATCAAGTGAGTCTCTATGGGAGCGCTTACTATGTTCTTAAGGAAGCAATAGGTCGATGAAATTATGCGTTGATTACCGAAAGCTTAATTAGATGTGTTAGAAATGAGTATCCATTACCAAGGATGAACAACTTGTTCAGTCAGCTATGTGAAGTGTTAACGCTAAAAGTTGAACGCTAACACCCCGGCGTGTAGAAGGTAATTGTGAAAGCACCACCCGTTGGTACGGGAACAAAATATAAGCAGAGAAATCACAGAGAAGCTATAAAAGACACAATATTTATAGTGGTTCGGCTTAAGATCTAGCCTACGTCCACTTTAAAGCTCTTTATTGCTAATTTGGTTACAATTCTTTATAACAATCTTCAATTACAACACACTTAGACAAATAGCTCAAACTCTGGTGTAGAAGAATTCTTCGAATGCATGGCGAATGAGTTAGATTTCCTCTCAAGATTTGTTGAAATGTCTTTGGTGATTGGAGTGATAGAAGTGTTGCTTGAACGTTGCTTGAAGTCGAGACAATGGCAGAGTAATGGCCTCTAGGAAGTCCGTCCAAAAAGAAGAAGTCCTCTTCTAGTTGGAGTTAGGGTCATATTTATAGGCATTTTTTAGAGTTAGGTCGTAGGTCGTGGCCG
The DNA here is from genome assembly GCA_030765085.1 of Allium cepa. NCBI lineage: Eukaryota > Viridiplantae > Streptophyta > Magnoliopsida > Asparagales > Amaryllidaceae > Allium > Allium cepa. The sequence continues at coordinate 68,050,096 of CM060930.1, read as the reverse complement.
ACCTAAGCAAGGTCGTAGGTCGTGACCGACCTAAGTATGGTTGTAGTCAACCTGAAGAGTATTGGTGCTTCCTTCCTTATGCTAATTTGCACAAGTCCTAAGTCGCAAGCGACCTATCCCCCTGCGGCATAGTATAGTTCAACTCCTTTACTCTGGCAGTTAGGTCGCTAACGACCTACCCTAGGTCGTGAGTAATTTCCTGCATCCATAGTTGATCTTAAATCGTTGAGTTCCTTAGGTTGCGACCTTCCTTAGGTCGCGGAGCTTCATAGGTCGGTGGACAGTTAGGTCGCATAAAATCTTTAGGTCGCTTGCTTGCTTATCTGGTTAGGTCGCGGCAATCCTTAGCTCGCCAGGTTACTTCAGTAATTAGATCGTCCCCTTTTTTAGGTTGCTTGTTCTTTTAGGTCGTGGCCTTTTTGGGTCGCTGCTGTCTTTAGGTCGAGACAGTCTTAGGTCGCAACACTTTAGGTCGCAGCTACTCTGTTAGGTCGTGAAGCTTGATAGGTTGCTCTCCTCTTTAGGTCGAGCCATCTTTAAGTCGCTAGACCATTCCTATAGCTTGGTCGTTCCATGTCTTTAGGTCTTAGGTCGCTAATGAAGGGGAGTTAACATTTGCCCCTCGAAGTATACGCCTAGGTCGTAGGTGTGCTTCGACCTTCTTAACTCGTGCTCTGATGAGTTGTTAGGTCGCAAGCGACCTATTGAGGAAACTAGGTCATGCGTGTCGATTCACATTTTACTCCTCCGGGGTATAAATAGCTTAGGTCGTTCCTTCTTCATCTCATCTGTTTTAATATCTCATTCGGCCATTAACAGAATCTTGTGATTTCAAGAGCAATTCTGAGTTTAATCGTCCACCGATTCATTCCTGCTATCATATTGCGTAAGTATACTTAATCTCTATCCATCTCGCGATCATCATTGAACCACGAATTTCCATCTCCGAACCTCATAACAATTTTGTATGCCGCGTTTCATCTTTTGAGTCAAGTCGTGGTCGATTTTGATCGCCATTATTTGTAATTCATGAAAGCACAGTAGTGAGTTGAATTCGTGATTCCTGTGAACGTGGTAGTATATCGGATTTGTGATGAGTTTGAGGCGATTTGGGTTGGATTCTTGGGTAATTCGTGACGATGTAGGAGGAAGATGGTGAATTATGGTGTTTCGAACTAATTGGCTTACAAATTTGGAGGAGATGAGGAAGGTTCCAACGGGTTAACGGGTTAATGGATTTTTAGCTACACGGGTAATGGAGGAGATGATGTGGCAGCGTGTGAGTGGAGGGTCGACTTTAGGGTGGTCTGCTTGAATATGAACCATGCGACCTAACTTCTTAGCGATCTAACCCTGTAATGACCTAAGTTTTTGCGGCATTGGTTTTAGGTCGCGGCCGACCTTAGACTTAAATTCCTGTGACACAGAAGTTAGGTCACTGCCGACCTAGTACTTGGATGGTTTGCACATGGACTTTAAACCGAACGACTTAACAGCTTAGCAACTTATCACCTTTGAATGACTGCATAGGGACTTAACATATCAACGACCTATCTTTTGCGATATAAGCTTTAGGTCGCGGCCGAGTTAGGACTTGACCGATTCGCATCATTTTGACATAAAGCCTTGAACTCTTTTATTTGCACAATGCGTCCTAATGAAGCCCCGACCTATGCTAGGTCGCTGGACGACCTAAGACTTGTGAAATTTTGTGAGGACTTGGTTGAACCGTTTGAACTTTGAACTATATGGACTTGAATTCTGTTGCACTTTGTTTTAGGCTATCTCTAATGCTAATAACCTGTTAAACATAACATTTGCAGGAAACTGGGACGAATATACTGCCATTGACTGCCCACATCGAATGACAGATTAGTTGATAAAGAATAATCAATTTAAATGAACTGTGCGAATGAAATGCTGTGAACCAATGAATTCAAGTGAAGTGTTAAAGCAAGACTAAAATATCCAATTAAAGCTGATTTGTTCGCATTAACACTATACTTGAGATCTATATTAACAAGTTCTGAAATCTCATAGTCGACTAATTGTCAACTAGTTTGATTTCAGTTATGTTTGCTTTCCTCTTTCTTTTTTTAGTTCTGCACAACACTTCACACTTTTTAGGAAACGTGCACCTTCTCATCTGAACATCCAGTCGCTTATGTAGAATAATGTCTCAACAAGAAGAGATGATAGAACACGCTGAAGGGGTTTTCCCGATTGCTATTCCACTAGAGAATCCTCCGGAAAGAACTCCTACCCTTTTGAAACAGCGGGCGCTTAATCAATTATGCGTTCAATTTGGCATTGCCGAGGCAGAAGTTTTACTCCCTGGACCAAATGACTCTGCTGATAGACCACCTTACGGTTTTGTTGCCATTAATCGACAAATGTGCTTGAGTGGAGCAATTCCTCCTTTTAATGAATTTCTCCGGCAAATCCTACTTCGACTGACGATCTCTCCTTTTCAGCTGCACCCCAATGGCTATGCTATTTTGATGGGATTGTGTGTTCTGTTCAGGAGGACTCTTGATCGTCTTCCGAGTTTTGAGGAAATCTGTTACTTGTGCACTTTTGCGAAGAACAAGGACCATCCTTCAATTGTACTTGTAAGAGGTGCGAGGAACCGCAAACTTATTTTGGATTTGCCGGAGAGTGCACATGGATTCCTGAATCAATACTTCTACATTCGTTGCCCCGCAGAATTTTACGCAGACTGGAGAGTAGGAAGTGAGATCTTTTTTCTCTTTAATTTTATTCTAAGTTTTACCTGGTTCGTATTGCTAGATGCTGATTCCATTCCTTATTTTTCCAGCACTTCCTCCTCCTTCTAGAGATTCCTGCCATAAGTCAGTTTTTGAAAGGCTAAGCACTGTGGCTGCTGAAGAAAGAAGCGCAAAATTTCTATTGACAGAAGAACTTCTTCATCAGTTTGAGCTTCTACATCCTTCTCGTTCCACTCAAATACATGAAGTTCCAACGGAGGTTCCTGATTCTCCGACGAGCACTCCTGATGCCCCAGTCTCCACTAAAGAGCACTTGCAGGGAGGAACCTCTATAGAAACTTCACTAGTTAAGTGTTCAATTCCGAAAGATGTTGCGGGGCCATCTGACAAGTCTGTACTTGCCTCGGTTACTGAAGAGGAAGAACCCCCTCGATCTACTAGTGAAGGAGTTAAGAAAGCAAGCTCCAAAAAACAAGATGGCGATGATGTTTTTGAGGGGTTGAGCGATTTAATTGTGACATCTCAAGAACTTTTCAAAGATGATGTTTCTAAAACTGTCTCTTCTGTAATCGAGGCGACATCTTCTTTACAACAAATGTCAACTCCTCCTACTCAAGTTATCACTACCTCTATTCCACAGAGTGGTTTGTAACTCGATGCGCGTAGTTTACACGTTACACGACACTTTGGATTTCTCATCACTTCTACGCACTTATCTTCTTGTACTTTAAAGATTACTAAAGCTTATTATTTTTATTCCAGATTCTCCTATGGGGCGCAGCGGCTCGTACTATGATGATTTCCAGCGCTACGGGAGGCGTAGCCAGTATGATTATAGGCGTTACCTCCCTTCTCACAGAGAATCGGATGAAGAGAGGGCCATCAGGAAAGCCGACGAGAGACGAGCATATGAAGAACGTCGCCGAAGGGAAGAAGAAAGACATGATCTTTCCCACAGGGATGATGATACCCAAAAGAGAAAAGCTCATGATGAGAGAGGAAAGAGTCACATAGACGATTCTTCAAGCAAGCGGGCTAGACTTACTGAAGAAACAATGCCGATAGCTTCTGAACATGTTCCTGCTAAATCTCCTGCTCCCGTTCGCTCCGATATTCAAGCAATCATTAACCGACCCGCATACCAAGTTGGGCAAGGTCCTCCCACTCTTCAAAGTCGGTTCCCTCAGTGGTGCCTGAGAGGGGTTCGATTTGATCTCGACTTGGTTCCTCTCGACAAATCGGCTATGCTGCGAAATCTTGATACTGTCAGGACCGATATCGAAAGAATGTCAAACTGGCAAAAACTTGTCGATGAGCTTTAAAGAGTTAACCGAGCCAATCTCGAGGCCATGCTCACAATGGAGAACGATAAGGCTGAGTGGCAGAAGACTCTCGAACAGCATGACGCCGAAATGAGAAGTATTGCTTCTTATAACGAAAAGCTGGAAGCAGAAATGGAAAAGCTTAAGGAAGAATTAGTTACTTCATCAACTTCCTATTCCCAAAAGGAGAGCATGCTTCAGCAACAAGTACGAGATGCGCATGCTAGTCAAAGGGCAGTCGAAGATAAGCTTGCTTACAAGGAGAAGGTCATAGAAGAATATCGTGCTGAAACCGTACAGTTGCGGGAACAGACCGGCTCTCAAAACTTGGAGATAGAGTTGTTAAAAACTCGACTTGCTATGGCCGAAAAGGAGCGTGATGAGGCTGTTGCTGGTAAACTTGCGGCCGAAGAGGCCCATCAAGCAACCAAGGCTGACATTAGCTCCACATTATTTGATTTTTATCTGCACAGCATTTTGGGGCGTGGCAGCCTTGCCTTTCTAGGCCCCAAGTATGAAATCACACCGGCTGAAGTTTGGGAGGCAGCACTTGATATGCTTGGTGGTAAGGGTGCTGGATATGCTGAGTCAGCCTTTGAAGAGCATTATCTTGACGATGAAGCCCGCGCCGCTCTTGCCAAGGGAAAAGAGCAACTTGCCAGAGCGCGGACTGGTATGGCGGAAGAGGAGCGTTCCGAAAAAGGAGCACCGCCTACTACCTCTGAACGTCCTCTAGTTTCTTCTGAAGTTGACATCGCAGGTTCCAGTGCTCATTCACTGCCTCCTACAAGAACCGGGGTAATTACCCCTACTGATGAAGAGGCTTTGGAGGACATTGGGGCTCAAAATTACGAGATTGAACTGACGAAGCCAACATCTTCAGGTAATTTCGACATTGGTCCGATTCAGGTGGATTGCCTGCTTATTCCTCAAAAATTTGATGAGCTTCTCGATTACTTCTTGAATCTCGATGAACCCATATCTCCCTTCTTTTGGGAAGATACTAACATTTTCAATTTCTCTTCTTCTGCAGTTGAAACAACAAGTGCCGTGCAAACTTTGCCTTCTCTGGTTATTCCTCCTCCATCTCTTCAGGTGACTCCTCCTTCTGCTTCACAACCTGGGTCACAAGAGGAGAAAATTGAGGCTCTTCATGGCTTGGATGACCCTATTGCTTCGCAGGAGCAAAAAGTTGAGGGACTCGAAGGAGGCGAGATCTCTCCGGAGCGGACTCCTTCTGACGACGTAGTTTTGTCTGCTCTCGTTACTCCAGGGAGTGAGTCTTCTTCGAAGAGAAGAAAGAAGCATGGGACATCGAAGAGGAGGGGGAAGAAAATTATCACCACTGAAGAGGAACCGGAAATTGCACCAGTTGCACCTCCCTCCCCTTCTTCCCTTATGCCTTCAGACCGACCTGAAAGACCTGAAAAGCTAATCATTCGGCCGGGTAAAGGGTCTAAAGGCGGCAAGAAGAAATGAAGAGTTGGGCTTTTTGATTCCTTTTTTGTGTAATGGTCGGATGTTGTGCAGGCACCGGCCCCTGCTTTTTTATTTTGAAACCTGTATTTGCAATATCTGCAATTGAATAAAATGATCCTTTATTTGTACAGACTTTTGTTTGAATTTGAGAATGCATTTATTATTCATTTTTGCACAAGTTTATTTATATGATATTGCGGTGAGCTTGTGGTATGTTGTTTGAGCGTACTTTACTGACGTAGCTATACCATTTTGTATGTAACTATACCATGTTGCCCCCATACCATGAGCTTACTGCAATATCGTATACTTTGAGGGGACTTGCACTCTCATCTTCTGAAGAATAATTACTTCATTCTCGAAGAGAATTTTCGTAGAGTGCAACTCCCTTCATATGAGTTTTTACGCTTTGTCCTTCGAAGAAATCACTTTTTCCTTTTGCGTATGTATACATTTTGCCAAGTGAATTCTTCTATGTGGTGAAGCGGGCCTCTGAAGGGTACTTTAACTTTAATTCTTCCTTTGAAAGTTAAAGTATGCCCTTGATGAGGATTTTTTTTTTTTTTTTAAGATAGAAATTTGTGCCTCTGAGGAAGGATTTCTTCACGTTTCAACACTTGGAAGTTTTATTTCAATCTTGGTGAAACGTGGGCTTCTGAAGAGGTCTTTCCTTTGAATTGTGTCCCCGGAAGGGGGTTGTACCTCTAAGGAGGGATTTTTCACGTTTCAACACTTGGAAGTTTTATTTCAATCTTGGTGAAACGTGTACCTCCAAAGAGTTGTGCCTTCGAAGAAAGCCTTTTCACGTTTCAACACTTGGAAGTTTTATTTCAATCTCGGTGAAATGTGGGCTTCCAGGAAGGTCTTTAACTTGTTTTGCATTTCAACATTGGTGAAGTGAAATCCCGAAGAGCGGTCATGACACTTCTACTCCTGGTGAAATGGGCCTCCGAAGAGGGCTTTTATTTTGTTTGCATTTCAACTCTGGTGAAGTGTAATTCCGAAGAGCGGTCATAACACTTCAACTCCTGGTGAAATGGGCCTCCGAAGAGGGCTTTTATTTTGTTTGCATTTCAACTCTGGTGAAGTGTAATTCCGAAGAGCGGTCATAACACTTCAACTCCTGGTGAAATGTGCCTCAGAGAGGGTTTTCATCGCTTGGAAGTTACTCTCTCATGGTTGGAGGTCATGACTCCTCCAATCTTTTTTGTTGAGTAGAGAACTTTCTTTTTTGTGGCGTATGACCCATTAGAGGTCTTTATCCTCCGAAGAGTTGTGCCTCCGAAGAGGACTTGTGCTGCCGATGATGGCTTTGGTTGTTCCTCTGTTCACTTGCTTATGCCTTTTCAATGATCCTCTGCCCCCCCCCCCCCCTTTTTTTTTTTACAAGTAACTTGTTTAATCCAAGGAAGTGTGCTTCATTGTTCATTGTCAGGCAATTTCGTGAGAACGAGCACTAGCTTCTTAATTAGATGTTTGTTTGTTCAGACGATCTTAATTTATTAGCAAAGACCCGTTTCTGTCGAAATCATAGGCCGTTCAATTGAAGTACTTCCTATCTAGGATTTGAATTCGGGGCTCTTGTGACTTGAAATTTGGCGAGAATCACTTGGTCTTTTTATGTGCAAGTTTCACTTCCATTGTCTGCAAAAATTCAAATTGACATTTCAGCAATACATTCTATGTACTTTTTATATCGAAAATAAAGCAAACATGTAATAATAATAAGGAACACAAGATTTATAGTGGTTCGGCCAGGAAATTGGGCCTACATCCACTTTATATTCTTTCATTATTTATTTGCATCAGTTTTACAATTGCTTTCAACTAAAAGAATCATACATTCATAATTCTTTTTACAATATTTCAACAAAATTTTCAAGTAAAGTATGGACGCAAATGGTTGTTGTTCCATGTCCTTGGAATTTGATCTCCTTCAACAGTGGTGAGTTTGAATGTGCCGTCAAGAAGCTTTTGACCTATGACATATGGTCCTTCCCAATTTGGCCCAAACACACCTGTCGCTGTCATAATTCTTTTCAGGACTAGGTCTCCAATCTCAAAGCTGCGTTGGCGAACTTTGGAATTGAAATGTCTGGCTATTCTTTGCTGATGAGCTGCAATTCTGAGATTAGCCTCATCTCTTTTTTCATCAAGGAGATCTAGCGCTTCAAGCTGTAGCTTTTCGTTTTCTGCTTGATTGAAATGGATTCTTCTGTGTGAAGGGACTTCTATTTCTACCGGAATCATTGCCTCTGATCCGTATGCCAATGAAAACGGGGTGTGTCCAGTCGCAGTTTTGTGAGTGGTTCTGTATGCCCATAGTGCCAATGGTAGCTTATCGACCCAACCACCTTTTGCTCTTTCAAGTTGCTTCTTGATGGTTGACTTAATAATTTTGTTCACGGCTTCCACTTGCCCATTTGCCTGCGGATGAGCTACTGCTGAGAAGCTTTTCCGGATTTTGAATCGCTTGCAAAAATCTTGGAATTCTTCACTTTCAAACTGAGTTCCATTGTCTGTAATTATTTTTTGAGGCACCCCGTATCTGCAAATGATGTTTTTAGTCACAAAACTTATCATCTTCTTTGAGGTGATAGTAGCCAGTGGTTCAGCTTCTGCCCACTTAGTAAAATAATCTACAGCAACAATGGCATATTTAATTCCAGATTTGGCAGTTGGCAACGGTCCTACAAGGTCTATTCCCCATATCGCAAACGGCCATGGACTGACCATCTGTGTGAGTTCAGTGGAAGGAGCTCTAGGAATTTTGGCGAATCTTTGACATCTGTCACATTTTCGGGAATACTCTGCTGCATCTCGATTAATTTCTGGCCAAAAATATCCGTATCGGAGAATTTTCTTTGCTAATGTTTGGCCACCTGAATGATCACCACATTCTCCTCCGTGTACCTCTGCTAGGATTGCTTTGAACTCTTCCCTGGATACACATCGAAGTAACGGCATTGAGAATCCCCGTCTGTATAACCGGCCATTCTGGATTACGTATCGAGAGGCTTTTTTCAGTAGCTTTTGTCGTTCTTTTGAGTTCTCTGGTAAGGATCCATTGAGCAGATATTCTATTATCGGAGTCATCCATGATTCTTGCTCTTGAGACATGCTCATGATCCAATCAATGTCCATCTCATCAATGCTAGGAGTCGACAGGACCTCCACTGGAGTTAGCCCTAGAAATTGAGCTTCGCCTGTGCTCGAATACTTCGCGAGAGAATCTGCTTTCATGTTTTCTTCTCGAGGAATGTGGCTTATCATGTAATGATCGAAATCACCCAGGAGTTCCCAAGCCTTTGACAAGTAGGCGGGCAGATTCCCCCCTTTTGCTTGGAATTCCTTTTTGACTTGGCATACAATAAGCTGAGAATCACTGAATATCTGTAGCGCTCGGATGTTTAATTCTTTAGCAATCCTTAAGCCAGCGATAAGGGCTTCGTATTCTGCTTCATTGTTTGTTGAAGGGAATTCCAATCTTAGTCCATAGCATAATGATCGACCTTCAGGAGTCTCAAGTACAACTCCGGCTCCAGAACTGTAGTCGTTTCTCGCACCATCGACATATAACTTCCACTGGATCGGGGAATTGTCGACCGTTTCTTCCTCACTGTTACCCTTATCTGTAAATTCTGCAATGAAATCCGCTAAAGCTTGTCCATTGATTGCTTTCCGGGGATGATAAGTGATGTCATACTGACTGAGTTCAATATTCCATTTTAGAAGACGACCCGAAGTTTCAGGGCGAAACAGGACTTGCTTTAAAGGTTGATCAGTGAGGACTCTGATAGGATGAGCTTGAAAATATTGCCTCAACTTCCTAGACGCAATTAGCAAGCAATAGGCGATTTTTTCCAACTTAGAGTAATTCATCTCTGCCCCAGTGAGTCTTTTGCTGATATAGTAAACTGGATGTTGAATCCTTTTGTCTTCCCGTATCAGCGCTGCACTTAAAGCATGAGATGATACTGCCAAGTATATAAGAAGATCCTCGCCATCGCCAGGCCTAGAAAGTATTGGAGGCGTCTCCATATGGCGAATCAATTCATCAAAGGCTCTTTGGCATTCGGAAGTCCAATCGAAGTTTTTCTTTCCTTGCTCCGCTGTGCTCGCCAGTGCAGGGTCCGCCCTGTAATTGCTACAAGGCTGGTTCTTTGATGCGGACTGGGGCTGCCGTATTCTTCCCCGTTTCTCTTTTTCTGGTTTCTCGTAGCTCTGTCAGATAGCACTCTCGCCCAGCGTTTTGATCACCTTTTATAACTCCTACTCCATTGTCTGTAGGGAATTTAATAGTGAGGCACCACGGGGCAAGAACAGCTTTGAACGCTGCCAGAGTTGGGCGACCAAGGAAAGCATTGTGAGCAGAAAATTCGTCGACAATCACAAAAGTTTGCTTGCGGACGACTTTTCTCTCTCCTTCTCCAAGTTCCACAAACAAATCAATAGTCCCTACCGGCTGCTTTGGCTCCCCAGTGAAACCAGCAATTTTCTGCGATGAGGCTTGCACATCAGCCATAGGGATCTTCATTTGGTCGAATGTTTTCTTAAAGAGAATATTGCAAGATGCGCCACAATCAATGAGAACTCTTCTGACAATAGCTGGTCCAATACCAGCCGAGATGACTAGAGGATCCAAAGTAGGAGCTTCAATACCTGCGGAATCCCTGGCTCTGAACACAATATCATCATCGAAAGTTCTTTGTTGCTTCAAAGGCGTAGCACCTTCCAAAACAAATACATCTTCCTCAGTCGGCACATACTTTAAAGCTCTGGTATACCTTTCCATCTCACCCCAGCTTCTGCCTGCTGGGTGAGGTCCTCCTGTAATGACATTAATAATGGGCCTTCCAGATTCATGCCCTGCAGCCTTCTCGATCGTCCTAGGCTGTTGAGTAGGAGCCTGTTGCCCCTGACTAGATGAAGCAGGATTGTTGTTATTCTTTTTCACAAATTGCTGCAGTTTGTTTTCCCTTAGCAACTCTTCAATCAGATTTTTCAACTGGCGGCATTCGTCGGTCTCGTGGCCGGGTTGATTATGGAAGCGGCAGAACTTCCCACTCTGCATAGCTTTTTTCCCGGTCCTTAGAGGAGGAGGTTTAGGGAAGTCAACAGAATCTTTAATGGCAAGGTAGATACGCTCCGGCGTATCTGATAAAGGAGTGTACTCTGATGGCTTGAAGGATCGGGGCTTCTTCAGACTACTCTGTTTCTTCCCATTGTTATTTTCCCTTTTTTGCCCTACAGATTCATTCTTGCGTGGAGCAATAGTGTTATCTTCAGCTTTTTCCAACACTACTTTTACCGGTACGGGACGGCTTTCTAAGCGTATGAATTCATCTGCTTTTTTATAGAATTTTTCAAGGGAATTTGGTTCCTTCATGTTTAGCCATTTCCCAAATTCGCTCGACTTGTCAGTACCCTTCATCAGATAAGTCAATATCATTCGCGGTTCCGCATTGTCCACCTCAGCTAACGCTATATTAAGGCGGTTTAAGAAAGATCTGATAGTCTCTCCTGGACTCTGCTCCAAACTTGACAGTGACATGACATCTTTGGCTTTTGAGGCATATAGTCTGAACTGCTCCTTGAACTTCCGGGTCAAGTCAGAAAACTGATCGATAGATCGGACGGGCAGCTTGGTGAACCAAAGCAAAGCTACGCCTTCGAGATATACAGGGAAATATCGGCACTTAATTTCATCGAAGGCTCTGGCACCTGTCATGTGCCAATCATATTTGTATAGGAATTCATTCGGATCACTTGTCCCTTTATAAGCTGGAATGGTCGGAGGGACAAACTTCCTTGGGAATTCAGCCTTTAAGATTTTCTCAGTAAATGGAGTCTTACTTGGGGCGAAACCCCATTCTTTCTCGTCTTCGACCCTCTGCATACTCTCTTTCATAATTTGTCGGACCATTCCAGAAAGATACTCCTCATCATGTCGAGTTCTAGATCCACCAACCTCTGGAAGTGTTTGTTCAAAGGGGCTAGCAGCCCTTTCAGGAGCATTTCTTTCTTCAGCATCATGAAGGTTGCCAGCAAAATTCCTCTCATTACCTGCTGGTTGACGGTTTGCCCCAAGCAAATCGTTCAACCTATTTAGAATTAGGGCATTCTGGGCATTTTGAGCTTCGAGTTGTGCATTTTAGGCATTGATCTGTTGGTTCAGCCCTAAAATTGCAGCATCCAGCTCTGCCTTCGTAACTCCGACAGCGGGAGTGGCTTGATTCGATATAGGGGAAGCAGAGGTTCCCTCTTGAATATTCCCAGATCTGACAGATTTACTCTTCCTCCCAGGAGCCATAATCTCGGATAGACTTCTGATTTTCAAGGAAATTCTCTCTACAAACCTCTGTGAAGCAATGATGATAACTCTCCTGAGTTCAATTCTCAGTGAAAGCACCAAAAATGTTAACGCTAAAAGTTGAACGCTAACACCCCGGTGTGTAGAAGGTAATTGTGAAAGCACCACCCGTTGGTACGGGAACAAAATATAAGCAGAGAAATCACAGAGAAGCTATAAAAGACACAATATTTATAGTGGTTCGGCTTAAGATCTAGCCTACGTCCACTTTAAAGCTCTTTATTGCTAATTTGGTTACAATTCTTTATAACAATCTTCAATTACAACACACTTAGACAAATAGCTCAAACTCTGGTGTAGAAGAATTCTTCGAATGCATGGCGAATGAGTTAGATTTCCTCTCAAGATTTGTTGAAATGTCTTTGGTGATTGGAGTGATAGAAGTGTTGCTTGAACGTTGCTTGAAGTCGAGACAATGGCAGAGTAATGGCCTCTAGGAAGTCCGTCCAAAAAGAAGAAGTCCTCTTCTAGTTGGAGTTAGGGTCATATTTATAGGCATTTTTTAGAGTTAGGTCGTAGGTCGTGACCGACCTAAGCAAGGTCGTAGGTCGTGACCGACCTAAGTATGGTTGTAGTCAACCTGAAGAGTATTGGTGCTTCCTTCCTTATGCTAATTTGCACAAGTCCTAGGTCGCAAGCGACCTATCCCCCTGCGGCATAGTATAGTTCAACTCCTTTACTCTGGCAGTTAGGTCGCTAACGACCTACCCTAGGTCGTGAGTAATTTCCTGCATCCATAGTTGATCTTAAATCGTTGAGTTCCTTAGGTTGCGACCTTCCTTAGGTCGCGGAGCTTCATAGGTCGGTGGACAGTTAGGTCGCATAAAATCTTTAGGTCGCTTGCTTGCTTATCTGGTTAGGCCGCGGCAATCCTTAGCTCGCCAGGTTACTTCAGTAATTAGATCGTCCCCTTTTTTAGGTTGCTTGTTCTTTTAGGTCGTGGCCTTTTTGGGTCGCTGCTGTCTTTAGGTCGAGACAGTCTTAGGTCGCAACACTTTAGGTCGCAGCTACTCTGTTAGGTCGCGAAGCTTGATAGGTTGCTCTCCTCTTTAGGTCGAGCCATCTTTAAGTCGCTAGACCATTCCTATAGCTTGGTCGTTCCATGTCTTTAGGTCTTAGGTCGCTAATGAAGGGGAGTTAACATGAAGCATGTGTATTATCACAATTAAACTTTTCTTATGCTTTTCGTTAACTTATAATTGAAGAGGAGAGCTTTTAATTGATTTCTTTTTGAACATGTTGCAGTTTTCAAGTATTTGATCATGCCGTACGGGTTGACTAATGTGTCGGCTTTTTTTTACGGACATAGTTAATCTATTTTTTTAAATTACTTGAATAAGTTTGTTCTCATATTCATCGATGATATTATTGCTTACTCCAAAAGTGAGTGGGATGATAAGTGAACTTAAAGGTTATTTTAGAGACGCTTTGCGGAAATGAACTTAGAGCAAAATTCAGCAAGTATCATTTCTGAAAAAACGAAATTAGATTCATTGATCATATTATTTCCAAGGAAGACATTTCTGTAGATCTTACGAAGATAGCTGTAGTTGAAGAATACAAACGATTGAAAAAAGTCGGTGACAACATTTCTGTAGATTCATTGTCCAAAAAAACACTAATCGCGTTAGGCAGATCTCATTCAACAAAAATGTAAACCAAACCCCTTAGCAAGTTTAATTAATTTAATTTATTTCTTGTCGCCAAGTTCAAGAGGTATACCAATCACATTGACCTATCACACAAAAAGCTTCTGCATCCTGGATCCTAAAGTCCTTCATAACTTTTCCGCAATCCACATTTTCGCACAAAAAATTTATGTGGAAAAGGTTCATTTTCCCGTCTCAAACTCCCTTATAGGATATCAGGGTATTTTCACGTATGCAGGCGTGTATTTTCTGAACACTTAAAACTATCATCGCTAATATACATTCCAACATCATCAGGAGCCAAAATACATGAACTACAACTCGCTTTCTCGTTGTGTTGTAAGTGTGATACAGTGTCTGGATACATAAATACAACAAAATAACAGTTTTGTTCAAAGCATATACTAAGCAGAGTGCGTCAAAATTCAAAGTCAATATGATGAATATCATATTCATTGATATGATGATCCGACGAAACTATTCATAAATTTAAAATTACATAAAAGATTTGAATATTTCAATACAAGATGCTGTGAAGACATCATATCCTTGTTTAAAAAGACCCACAACCTACTTATAAAAGCTAGAATGAATAACGTTTATTAATTCAAACCATCTTTGAACTTTTCACTATGATTTCATTGCACTGTTGATCATAAAGGATTACCCTGCAGGAATTGCATGTCCGGGCAACCCACTCCAGTTCAGTCCAATTTAACTGGCCCATATTAAATTATTAACTGTTTGTTAGTACGAAAGTTTCAGAACTGGAATGAAAAAATATACAAAGAACATTATTAGCTATATTTTACGCGAGAATATAAGTTTAAGTTGAAGTGATAGCGATGTGAATTGGAAATTTGACTCTTTCTTTGTTCTTTAATTCTTTAATAATATTGAGAATTACGGCATCACATTAAATTTGTCTACAAACATTTGTGTTAGTCAAACATTCCTTAAATCAAGTCTATTAACATCGTTCAGTAATAAAGTAGGTTATGTTATGCTGGGAAACGCTGCGTATATACAAGTCTTTAATATGTATGAAATACGCGTTCTGTAACAAAGAAAGTCAAACAATCAACCAAGCAAGTCGTCGTTCTTCCCTCCAAATATTAATTTCCCTGTACTTTTCTCATTCAAACTTCTCTATAATTCATTGAAAAAAAAAACTCAATCCCCAAAACAAATCAGAAAAGCAAGAGAAAAGCGTCATTAATGGCAGACCAAACCTCATTGGAAAAAAATCTGGAAGTGAAACCCCTCACATTTCCATCACCATCGCCAAACCGCCAATCCACCGACACAATCGACCAAGAATCATCCAACTTCACCTCCTCCTCCTACCTCACCAAACGCCGGACCCTCTTCTGGTGCTGCGGCTGCTGCGGATCCTTCGTCGTCGTCCTCGGATTCACCATCCTCATCCTCGCCTTCACCGTCTTCAAAGTCAAAGACCCGACCCTAACCCTAAACTCCCTTTACCTCGAAGACATCAACACCGGCTTCGTCAACCAAAACATAAATTTCAACGCAACCCTAACGGCGGACATCTCGATCAAAAACCCTAACGTGGCATCCTTCAAATTCGATAACAGCACGACGGAGTTTTACTACGCGGGGAACATCGTGGGGGTGGGGTACGCGGGAGATGGTAACATCAAGGCGCACCGGACGGCGGAGATGAACGTGACGGTGGACGTGCTGCTGGATCGGGTTGGGAAGACGAATATTAGCGGGATGATTGTGGAAGGGGCGTTGGTGAACTTCACGACGTTCACGGATTTGAAGGGGAGGGTGGATCTGTGGGGGATTTACAAGAGGGATTTGGAGATCCTGTTGAATTGTAGTTTGAGTGTGGATGTGGGGATTCAGATGCAGGAGATTAAGAACAAGGTTTGTGTTGCTAATGTTAAATGATCGATTGATTTGGATTGGGAGGATTGGTGAGTTTGATTATGTTTTTTTGTTGCTTTTCTGGGAAGTTTTTGGAGAGGGTGAAAACAGTTAGTGTTGGTATATTTGTTGTAAATAAACACGTTTTAGTTTATACTCGATGTATTGTGTTTTCAGAATAATATTACAAATACAATTAAATTGACGTTGCACCACTCTATTGGAAAATGTACTCTCTGTATAGATAAAAACATTAATGCATTGCACTTTAGAAAGATAACTACAAGCAGAACTGGTGTAACACGTCAATGTAACTATCAGAACATCCAAATGCATAGCCACCGATGAAACTGACTATTGTAAAATGATAACAAAAATCATAGGTGGTCCTAGCGAAACCGACTAAAGCACTTCTTGTTTCATGATTTGTATGTCTTGTCAAACAATCTAGATGGCTATTGTAAACTTCATTTCACAAATGTTATACCCATATTTTGAATCAATTATAAGAAGAATGTTAAATTTTGAATTGTAATTACTAGAAATAGCTATTCATATTCAAGATTTTTTTTTGAATGGAACTTAGGTACAATCATTGGGACAACAAACCACAAATCATGTGTCAATAAATGTTCGAATCACGCTACGCAAGTTTCGAATCTGTGACCTCTCGCACCAAAGTCGAATCACTTAACCATTGGGACAATGGTGCTTGTCATATTCAGGAATTCCACAATCAAAGACATTGTACTCTTTGGTACGACTTTTTTGGATTATGTCGCAAAACCAACAAGGTATAGGCCGAAATACTGCTCAAAATAAATACTTAGAAAAATATTTAAGGACCTGCTCAAAAGAATACCAGATATTTACTCAAAGAATAGCTTGAATTAGCAAAAGAAAATACAACTTGAATTTGGTGCGTATAAGGAGTTGTTTGAGCAAGCTCGCATAGGATGCATTCAAAAAGAAATGGAGGGATCGAGCATGAAAGTCTCGAGTTGGACCCAAGATAACACTCCAAGAAACATGAGTGTTAAACCGCTTTTTGGCAAGGCAGTTGACAAGCGGATTTAACTTAAACGACTGCTCGGTTATCGAAGCTGGAATACTATGGTTTTGATTTAAGTGGATTAGTGGATGATCAATCATAGATGATAAACATGAATATGTAGCTGGGATTCGGCATAGTCGATGGACAAAAAGCGCAGGATACTTGCAATACAAGTTTCAACAAAAGTTGAGTTGCTTCAAGTTTGCTTTGAGTCACTTTTGGGGTTGCCTCGGGTTTTCAGGAGGTTTATTTCGAGTCGGGCAAGGGAATGCTTCGGTCACTGAGTGATCGGCATGCTTGCCTAAGGTTCGTGATGGCTTCGGGACAATAGCTAGCAAGTTTCGAGTCGACGCTAGGATCTGGGGTCGGCATGTATCTTGGAGGGATCGGCATAAAGAAGGGGATCGATATCTTGGAGAAACTCGGGTCAGCATTGGGAAAGACCCGGGTCAGCATGGGAAGGAACTCGGGTCGGCAATTGCAAGGGGTCGACATAAAGCCGTGGGATCAGCTACTTCGGGCGGGCAACACACGAACTTCGGGTCTACAGTATTGAGAAGTTGGGATGGATCGACATAGGCAAGATAATGAGTTGCTTCGATTCATGATGCAGTTTGCTTTAAGTCAGTGTTCAGGTTGCTTCGGGTCAATACCTAGGTTACTTCAGGTCGGCATTTTCCAAACTCGGGTTGGTAGTGATGAGTGATATGAGTTCGACTATGGTTTTGGTGGGCCCATATCAGTGAGGAAGCCTAGCAACCAAGATTTTTCTATAAATACAGCAGGCGGGGCTTTAGAAAAAGGGATTTGGATTCGATTTCTCTTCATCTTCTACCTAGAGGCTACTCTTCCATTTTAGTTTCAAAAACTTTGGATTGTAACTGTAATCAATTCTCGGATGATAAAAGGGAAATTTTTGGAGATGGTCGTAGGCCGGAGTCAGCCGAACCACTATAAATCTCGTCTTTTTACTGCTTTCTTTTTAATTTTTGTTGTCCTTTATATTTATATCTTCTTTATATATTCTATTTGACATCTGTGATTGTAAATTGGTGCTTTCATCTACAATTGTGTGCTTGTGACCAATGTTGATGCAAACAATGAGATCATGCACAAGTAAGTAGGAATGTAAATTGGTCGAACTGGGTCAAAAGGGAGCAACATTCAATTTCTATTCTATAGAAAATTCGGACGGACAAAACCTAACAAGGTTTCATTCGACACAATTTACAAGAGTAGGACAATAGACTACAATAGAAAAATCATCAAACAAATCATACAAACATAACTTTATATATGTTTCTTATCCTAATTTATGTCTAAAATCAAAATAGTATGGATGTTGATGAGCATTTTCTAGTCTTGGACTTGAGCAGAAGTTAGATCATCGTAAAAAAATTACACCCTACTGCTAGTGTTAACGAATAAATTCATCAAAACCCAAAAAATATAAATATTGGGTTGATCGATGATAATCTCTTTGAAGTCGTTCTAGCTTGGTGATATCGAGATTATTGATTTTAGAAAGTGTTTGCGCCAAAAATGGTGACAAACCCCAGAATTAATGAAAGCACCAGTGCATATACACGGATTCACAATATTCCAATACAGATCTCAGATCCATATAAAGTAGAGAGTAAAAATGGAGAAACAGTAAAGTCAAAATGGAAGAAAGCAAAAGAGAACACAAGGTTTGTAGTGGTTCGGCAATCCGGCCTACGTCCGCTTTGAATCAATCCTTATATTCCTTTTTTATACTATAATTATAGTTACAAGCCTTTGAAAATCAGTAGCAAAAATGACAGAGTTTCGCCATGGAGAGAAGAAGAAGATCCCCTTTTTGGTTGTCGTAGGACTCCTATTTATAGGTGTAGATTCAAAATTATCTGCCTCAAAACCTAGAGTACCTTTTCTCTTGGGCAGGTGGGCCCGCCAGATCGATCCAGGGTGATTTTGGATCGATCCATGTATAATTCGTATCGATCCAAAAAAAATTCAATCGAGCTGAGATCGGTCATGGATGTTTGTGAGTGCATAAGGAAGCACCTGTGAAAATTTGATAGCATTTAGAGTTGCAGATTTCGAGTTATGATCGATGCAAGTTGGTATTTGCGAGTAGGCTGAATGCTCCGTGTCCATGGATTTCGTATCCATCCATCATCCTCCTTTCGTATCCATCCGCTGCCCTTTACTTTGTATCGATGCCCTAATTATCCATCGGTCCCTATATCGACAGCCGTAGCCTTTGCATCGATCCAAACTTCACGCGCTTCGTTCCATATCCTTCGCTCCATGCCGACCGCTTCCTTAGCATTCATCGGTACGAAGTATAGAGCCTTCGTACCCATCTATGTTTCGTATCCATCTAGCGCCGCAGCCTTCATATCGATCGGCACCATGTTCTTCGTATCGATCCCATGCTTCGATCGATACGAAATGCATTGAGACGAAGACTTACCGATTTAAACCAAATGCCAAACGCACGCGTTAGTTCAAACTCGTATCCCGATAACAGTCCATATCCATGACGATCGATATGAAAGCATCGAGTACATCCCTAACCAATACGAAAATATCGATCCGAAGTAGATAGCCGAGTCTGCGTCGATCGATAAGAACCATATTATCGGTGCGAACTGATTTCCCATGAATATTGATCCATTCATAACTCGAGCATAAGAATTTCAATTGACCTGAAATTTGAAATGTAGCCTCATCTAGTTTTGTTCATCATTCCCAATCGGTCCCGTCTTGATTAGAGCTTGGTGATTTCAGTGGAAATAGAAATATTTGGAAAATTTATTCTGTAAAAGGAAGATAGTTTGAAACTGTTTTCAAAAGGGTTGAAATGGAAATATCTTGCGAATATATTTTGAGATAAATAAATAATTTGGGAAATTATTTATTGTTTGATGGATGTTTGTGAATATTAATTGATAGTTAAATAACCGACTATCAATATTGGCCAAATACGTTGATCGTTTCGAAGAGACCGGGATCGGGATTTATTTCACAAAAACCACTTCGATTCGGTTTGTACGTTTTCGTGGAAAAACGAGTTTGGATTCGAAGTTGGAGCAGTGAAGTGTAAGGGCTAGTCGCTACTAATCCTGAGAATATTTCCAAAATGCATGTTGTAGGAATAGTGCCTTCGGTTCCGTTCGAACCCGGGACAGACTTGTATGGATTAATGCTTTCGGTACATCGTTAGGTAGACGATGGGCATTCTAAGGGATATGTTCTAAAAAAGGTAACGCTTAGCCTCAAGCCTCGTCAACCGGGAATGACTGAAAATCAGGGGTTATGCAGCAAGGCTTGGTGGGCAGCACCCATTTTCGGGTAAGGTCATCCCTGTCTAGATGTCCCTTTTTATTCGGCTTAGTGGTGCGGTTCCTGATCCCAACCATGGGGTGATCTTACTCGAGATTATCCAGTAAGGGATAGTCCGGGTCTTATGTTGTAGGGGTTCGGGAGTGATCCTCGGTACAATGATCTAGGCCACGTACTGTGATAGGTGGTACCCCAGTACCTAGTCATTAGTTGGAAATTCATTCTCCCTACACGCCTTTTACGAGTTTTGTTTGTATTACCCACTCTATGGCTAGTAGCTAGAATTTAATGAATGTAACAATTTCGGCTATTTTAATAAGTTTTTGTATGTAGACCCTATTATAATATCAGAGGATTTTAATAAAAAGTGTTTTAGCTATCGTAAGGTAAAAACCCGACATGTTTATTTGTGGCGTGGTCTTACGAGATGCTTTTGTTTTCAAAGGATTTTCGAAACTTTAATAATCAACTTGAGTGTCATTTCTTACGCTGGTATTCCACACTGACTCGGGTGTTATTTAATTATAATGCTCGGGTCAGACCGAGTATTATAGGATACAGGATATGATGTTGTAGAGCTCAGGAGTCGAGCTGGATAGCGATACGTACTCCCGTATTTGATTATTATTCCGTTATGTATCCAGTTGTATGTTATTGATGATGTACTCTGATGATGTATGTATAAACAGATATAGTATTTGTTTTAATGTAAAGATCTGTGATTATCTATTATATTTTATTCCACTGCGATGGTTAGATTCTGATGTTGTTTTCTATTTTCTTCTTCTGCCTCTTCTTCTTTAACCCAAATGGTTCGTATTTTCGTACATCTTGAGTTGATTGATGGAGAATAGTGTTGACTCAAGGGGTACGGATTTGCGGGTCTTTACAATATCATCTATGAAAAACAAGTAATTAAATAAAATTAAGGTAACCTTACCAAGTGAAAAGCTCCGGGTATGCATCTCAAATTCTCTACTCGGCATTTGTAACATCCCCCGTTCCGAAGCTCGGATGTAGATACGATTGATGATGCGGCTATCCTTAGCTTTATTTCTCAATGATAGAATGAGATACGTTATTGAATCATTAACACCAAGAGTACTAGAATTTACAAAATTTTGACAAAACATTTTGTTCATCAATTTGAAAATTCATTACATCTTATTTCCATAATCCCATGATTTCGTTCAGATAAAATAATTACATATATAATACCAAGAGCAACATATGAAAATCCGCCTTGGATGATCAGAGTTCTAACTACCTAGACAATTATAGTGCCCATTATTACATATGTTCAACGATAATAAAAGTAGTTAGACTACTGCATAACTGAAATATATAATCTTCTATATAGTAAATTGCCTCATGCACGTCTCCGGAAGCTTATTCATTTAAACCTGACATATTCTACTCTTAGCCTACTCAATTTCAAATTGAGCACCGATAGTTTAAGGGGAAATTATAAACTTTGGATTAGATAAAAAAGACTACTGTAAATAATATTATACCATCTCGAACCAAAATAGATACATAGTAAGACCATGCTGCAGAGTGGAAGGGGTTCCCCCTTACTAGTACCATCAAAATTATATTATATCTACAACCAAAATGATTATAACATAATCATAATATTGCATAAATAGGTAAAATGAATAGTCAATCATTCACTAAGCTCAAAGGGTTACACAATCTCATAATTACCCAAATCCTCATAATAGTCCATGGCATAGTTTTCCAAGAGTCACCACGAACCTATAGTAGTTTTGCAGGTTGTTAGAAACCTATAGTAGTTTGCAGGCCGAATAGAAACCTATAGTAGTTTTGTAGGCTGACTATGGCCAAAATATAAACAGAGAATCCAAAGTAGCAGAGCCTCTGTTTATTGAAAGCTTTGAAACTGGAGTTTTTTCTTTTATATTTTTAAACTTCAATCTTGATTTTACTACAATGCTTTGCTTTTTAAACCTGAAGTTGTGGTAGTACTTTGTGTTTTCCAGATTTACAGTTGCATGTTTGTTTCCAGGTAAAGAAATTGCAGGCATTGTTGATGAAGTGTTCAAAACAGAAAAGAATTTGCAGGCTTTCATAAAAGGAAGTGCATGCATATTGTTTCTAGGTGTAAAGATGCAGATATTGATTTAGCTTTGATGAAGTTGCATGCAGTTTTGGTTGATTTAAAATAGAAATTTGAGGAGATTTGCAGAATGAATTGCAATTCAAGTTGATGTATATGAAGAGGTTACAGGTAATTTTCATTTCAATTTTGAAGAGGGTTTTAGATTTTATTTTTGTGAGAAAAACAGATTTTGCTTTCTATTTTGAAAAAGAAATTTGCAGATCTTAGTTTTAAACAGAATTTCTCTGTTTTGATTTCAGATCTTAGCTGAAGATTCTCAAGGTTTTGAACGAGAAGAATAGGAAGGAAAGAAGATAAAATGAGGAGGGATAAGTTTATATAAGTAAATTTTGATTCAATTAAAAATAAAAGAAAAATAAAAGTTTAAAGGACACTTGTTTCAATTTTAACATTTGTCACTAAATTTAGTTTAGGCCTTAACACATATCTACTTAGGTGTATTAAGAAACTTACACATGTAAATTAAGAGTATTTTAATTTAAATTAAATTGTTTATAAAACTCTAACTTATTTTATAAGAGCTTTTAAATCTTATTTTATTTCTTATGCAATATATAAATGAATTTTATTTCTTTTTAAATCAAAAAGAAATGAAAACAATCAAATTATAAATATAAGCTTATTCTAATATTTTTAAAATACTTATCCTTTAAATTTCAAAACATTGAATCAATTTATCAAATCCAATTTTAAAAATCAAGTTATAAATATGCATATATAATTCTTATTGAAATAAGTAATCATCATTCTTAATTACCTCTCATATCCGCCCCCGATGTCCATCCCCATACCCCCTCTGTCAACTTAGCATTACCTCCCCTCTCCTCTCAAGTCTTCTCTGTCGTACCACCCCTCTCAACCACCGTCAACTCTGTCCTACTACCATCCTCTTCTATCCCACCAGTCCTGTGTATGAAAATGATGTTTTAGTGCTGACGCAAGCAGTTCTTGAAGCTGGAGAAATGATCTGGAATGAAACATTGGTTGGATTTTTCTTAGACAAGCCGTTATCGTATACAGCTGTCATTCAAAAGCTAAAGTATATCTGGAAATTAAAAGGCTCCGTCACTGTTAAATTAGATGGTATTATTTTCTTATTTAACTTCTCTTGTACTGAAGATAGAAATAAGATTCTACAGAGTGACCCTATAATTATGAATAATAAGTTGTTCATTGTCAAGCAATACAACGCAGCTGTAAGTAACGTCTCTAGCACAATCGCCGCTGTTCCAGTATGGGTACATATGTATAATCTCCCGATATATGCCTGGTCGCCACTAGGAATCAACTAGCTATTTAGTCATTTGGGAAAAATGTTGTGCATGGACCAAATGACGGAGAAGCAAGAGAGGTTGAGCTATGCAAAATGCTTGATTGAGGATAAACCGGACAAGGCACTAGCAGACGAGTTTATGGTTAAGCTGGGGGAAGGAGGATTTCAAAAAATCTATGTTCAGTACCTATGGAGGCCAGACGTATGTGTTTTGTGCAAGAAATTTGGCCATAAAACAGAATGTTGTGACAATATGGAGAAAAGTCAAAAAGGCAGTGATAAGGAAAAAAGAGAGAATACCAGTAAAGAAAACAAAGGAGAAACAACAGAGATAGCCCGAGTCAATAAAAATGCTAGGCCTTTTCAGAAGCGGAGTATTAGAAAATGGCAACGTGTGAAAGAAAAGAGAAAAGAAAATGCTGTGGATGAGAGTAAATCGGTTCAAAATACAGGAAGTAATGAAGAAAACGTGAATGTAATAGATAGAGTCAAAATTAATGATGAAAAAAGAGAAGGAGAGAGTAATAGAGTAGGACATGAAAATGGACAATGCTGTATTGAAAAAGTAAATTACGAAGATAGAATCGAAGGTGTTATAGCCAACCCACAAGCTTCTGATGAAGATGTGAATAAGGATAAAAGAGATGAAAAGGATGGGACAACTGATGAAGATGACACAGTAGAAAAACTCTTAATATCTAATAAATTTGATGCTCTCCTTGATCTGGACGAGGAAGAAAATTTCAATGATATGCATGATGAAAATCTGAAAGTTGATATTCAAAGTCAAGCAAAACTAGAAAGTCTTGTAGTAGTGGTACAAAATGTTGCTGAATGTCACATAAACCAAAAGGAAAAAAGTAATACAACTACAACACAAGGGAAGGTAGTTCAATTAATACAAGTGCAGGATAAGGTAAAAAAACTCAACAACCTGAAGCAAGTGATGCATAAACTAATGATGATGGATCAAATAGTGAGGGTAAAAATGGAGAAGAACCCAACTCAAGTGGTAGGAGAAACAGAAAAAACACAAACAAGAAATCGAGTCACAGAAATACTGCTAAAAAGAATAAAGATATGCATAAGGAAGAAGAAACAAGCACAACATATCAGCCCAATAACCAACCAACCTTTTCTCCCCCCCAAGTAGCTGACAAATCTCCTAATCCTCCACCACCACACATTTACTCCAAAATCAAACCGCCATCGGCTTACGAAGCTCCTCCCCCTTTAACTACTATCTCTCCTCCACCCTCCCTGAATTCCACTCCTCCTAAACCAATTCTCTCAACCTCCCCAATGACAGATCAAACAACCAATAAAGAAGTTACCCCCTATCAGCGACAATTCCAAACTACTTGTCCTCGTCGTAGGCAGTAACTAGGAGAATGAAGATAGAAATGCTCAATTCCCGTGTTCTTCAATGATGTCACGCATTGGAGCATGGAATATACGTGGTGGACATCATGTAATCAAGCTTGATGAATGTAAACAACTAATCAGTACACATCATTTATCAATCTTAGCAATACTTGAAACAAAGTTAAATCTTACCTTGACAACTAAGGCAACAGATTATATAAATCCAAATTGGAAATACTATCACAATCTGAACGAAGCTACGTATGTAGAATATTGATTCTTTTCAACCCCCTTCATGTCCAACTGTGACGCCCCACCTCTATACCCACGCTAGCCAAGGACACTACAAAGTAATGCCGTCAACTAACACGGAGAATAAGGCTGGTTAGGAGCGACCATCTATAGCCTTGCTCTAACTATCTATTGAATACATCGACAATAAACATACCAACCAGGTCGACATACCCAATGAATACTTAAAACAAAACCATAGGTGGTTGGATCTATCAGAACAGAATATAATAACTCAAATGTAATATACATCACAGAACAGTAAATCATCATATACACATATACAGATTCACAACAGAGTTATACAATAATACATATCAAGTGGTATAGCAAACCACCATATACAGACGAGTCAAAAGAATACATATCAGAGTTATTACAAAATAGGACTACACAAAAAGCTATGACAAAAAGGAACAAGCTGAATAGTCCATGCGGAAGCAAAATAGGCTAAGTCCAAAAGCACCTAACCTGAAACATCTCGGTCTGACCCGAGTATAAGATACACGGGTCAGTCTAGCTAAACAAATCAGTTAGATAAACTGAACAACAATAAACCTGCAAGGTTACAAGTTATAGCAAATATCTCTAAAAGAGATAATACAATCATCTAACAAAAGATGAATCATATGATAACAAGCCTCATATCATCGGCAACATATAGAAACAAAGGACACGAATATCCCAAAACAAGCCAAAAGACAATAACAAATACCAATAAGGTATACAAGTTCCACAAGGTAAACGCTACGAATCATGCGGCTCATAATGACCAACACCGAAGGGCGATACCAAGGGAATATACATATGAATGAAACATCAGAATATTGCTCGAGCTCAGTACTGTATAAACAAGGATCCATGAGCCCGAAGACTCCAAACCCAATATCACCCATGCGGCTCATAACGACCAACATCGGAAGCGATACTAAAGGGCAACCCAATATCACCCATGCGGCTCATAGTGACCAACATCGGAAGCGATATTAAAGGGCAACAAACCCGAAGGCACAAACCCGTAGGCACATACCCGAAGGCAACAAACCGTAGTGGTGAAGGTCAGAGACCCAGTACTGGACACCACTAACTGGCGGAATGTGTCACAACTCTCGAAAAGGAATCCGAAAAGTGTTAACATATGTCCCATAACCACTCGTTCGCACTAAACGGTTTACTATCTATCAGCCACTTTCACACTCAAAGCAGTACAAAGTTCACCTCATATCATTGGTAAACCAAACCCGAAGGTTAAAACGATCAATTGAATAGGTCGGGATTAATCGGAAGGATAAACGCACAGATTCATGGTCCGTGTTTTGCCCAACCATTTAATCACCCTTCCACTTCGCTTGAAGTGCGAAATTATACGTGTGGTTTAAATAGAATTTATAAATCGGAGAAGCGAACTTTTAATACAATTTGAAGAAATAATTTATAAAACCCGTGAATGAATTCAAAAAGAAATTATCAAGGTCAAATATGCATAAACAACTAATTGGAATCAATATGCATCGATTAAATTTGAAAAATTAAACGAACAAGGCAAATTGGCCAAAAACAGCATATTCAGACGTCTGAAGAAGGGATTCGGACGTCTGAATCTGGAAATCAATTTGTTTTCCAAAACAGAATTCAGACTTCTGAATCCTAACATCCAGACGTCTGAAATGGGCAATATTTTGCCTATTTCCTTTCTGGTCGAAATTTAGCCAATTCAGACGTCTGGAAATATAATTTCAGACGTCTGAATCTGGGGATGAAAATGTTCCCCAGAACAATATTCAGACGTCTGAAATAGGCATTTCAGACGTCTGAAACTCAATGTTCAGGCATTTCCTGACCTGGGCCAATTATGGCTAAGCAAATCGAAAGCAATTGGATGCGTGTTGATTATGGGCTTACGTCAAACGACTACCCAACCTTAACAACACCTCCAAACACTCCGAACAACAAAAACATCAACCATATAAGGTTTTTCATAGATTTGGCTTCAAAATTCAATATTTGGTAATTTCACCAAAGCAATCCAAATCGAAAGCAAATGCACATGAGCAAGTATTAGGAATTCATTCCTAACATCAATGATATCAAAAGAAGTAGATGTGAGTTCAAAACTCACCTTTAACCCAAAACAAAGAAGAAGGAGTTCAATTTGCAAGGAGAAGACCAACCAAACACTACTTCAGCTCAACAAGCTTCAATCTAAGAATAAATCACATATTTCCCAATTTAGGTTTAGGAAATTTTCTAAAATTGAAGAAGAGAAGAGTTGGAGAAGATGAAGAAGAACTTACCAATGGCTTCTCTTTGATTTTGGAGCAAGAATTTGTAGTTTGCAAATGGATTTAGGGCTAGGAGTTTCTAATTTCCTTTCTCTTCCCTCATTTCAGTTTTTGCTTAAGCTTTTATGAAATGAATAAGTGAATGGAAGGAGAGAAGGGCTGAGTTGAGGTTAATAGAACAGTTTGGGTGAAACCCAAACCCAAAGCCCACTTAGCAAATAGAAAAATTCGACTTACTCCAAACATATCAAAGCTTATACTCAAAAAGATCGCAAACGCCATTTTGGAATCAATGGAAAAGGTTTCGAGTCCCAATTCGGCCATTTGCAAAAAGTAACATTTCGGACCTAAATCCGACTGACGACGCTATATTTAAATAAAACATTTTAAATATAAAATCGTTAAATATGCGGGTTGTTACAGATCTCCCCTCTTTACAAAATTGCGTCCCCGCAATTCCTAGAGACGGTATTTGTAACAACTACATACATACAACATTCAAAAGAGAAGGAAATAAGCTAGAAACGAAAAGACATACTCACCATTTCAAAGCGAAGAAAGAAAACCCGGATAAGATCGCTCGATATACTCTCTGGTTTCCCAAGTACTGTCATTGGGATTAGCGGACCATTGAACTTTAACGAGCGGCACGTCCTTGTTTCGAAGGTGTCGCACCTCCGTGTCAAGCACGCGAATAGGTTGATGTACAATAGATAAGTCCGGTGAGATATCAAGTTCTTGCAAATCAGGAGAAGTAATAACAAAATCCGACTCCCGAAGACACTTCCGAAGTTGCGAGACGTGAAACACGTCATGAATGCCAGATAAATGAGCTGGAAGTGGAATTCTATAAGCCACAGGGCCAATACGTTTAGTAATAGAAAATGGTCCTATAAAGCGAGGAGCCAATTTCCCAGTCGCACTGAAACGCATAACCCCCTTCAAAGGAGAAACACGAATAAAAACAAGGTCGCCGATCGAGAACTCGAGAGGCTTCCTACAGTTGTCCGCGTAGGATTTCTGACGACTCTGTGCCTCTTTCATTCTCAATCGAATAAGATCAATCTTCTCAGAAGAATGACGAACAAAGTCCGGGCCAAGAATAAGCTTCTCCCCAGATTCCAACCAACATGAAGGTGATCGACATGGCCTTCCGTATAAGGCTTCGAAAGGAGCCATACCGATACTAGACTGAAAACTATTGTTGTAGGAGAACTCTACAAGAGGTAGGTTATCCTCCCAACTTCCACCAAAATCAAAAATACAAATACGGAGAAGATCTTCCAAGATACGATTCACCCGTTCAGTCTGTCCGTCAGACTGCGGATGATAAGCTGTAGAAAAATTAAGCTTTGTTCCCAAAGCTTGCTGAAGACTCTTCCAAAAATGACTCGTGAATAAAGGATCACGGTCACTCACAATAGAACTAGGAACATCGTGAAGTCTCACGATTTCCTTGACATATAACTTAGCCAAAAGCGAAGCAGTCCTATTAGACTTAATAGGGACAAAATGAGCAGACTTAGTGAGGCGATCAACAATAACCCAAATGCTAGAATGGCCAGACCTCGAACGAGGTAGGCCGTCTATGAAATCTACAGAAATCTGATCCCATTTCCATAATGGAATCTCAAGAGGCTGAAGAAGACCCGAAGGACGCTGATGCTTGGCTTTAAAACGCTAACAAGTTATGCAATTGCTCACATAACTCGCCACATCGCGCTTCATGCCTTCCCAATAATAAAGACGACGCATATCGGCATACATCTTACTACTACCGGGATGAATGGTATACTTAGAACGGTGACAGTCATCAAGAATGTCATGCCTAAGTGCAAGATCAGAAGGCACAAAAAGACGGTTCTTCTTACGAAGACACCCATGAGAATCAATGCTGAAATCCCGCATTGCCTCATCACAGGATCCAGACTCACAAAGCTGAATAAGATGCAACAAATCAGGATCACGCCGCTGAGCATCGGCAATACGATCCAACAAATAGGTCAAGCTCCCAAACTAAATAATAGAATAGGAGAATCAGAAGATGAACCTCGATCACGAACTTCACAAAAAGATAGAGTCTCAAGAACATCCCATTCGGCAAACATCATAGAAATAACAGCCGAATGTTTGCGACTAAGCGCATCAGCAACACGATTACCCTTACCAGGGGTATACTGGATATCAAAGTCATAAGAAGCAAGAAACTCGAGCTAACGCTGTTGTCTCATATTGAGCTCCTTCTGAGTGAACAAATACTTCAAAGATTTACGATATAGAGAATGAAGCGCTCGCCCAACAAATAATGTCGCCAAATCTTCAAGGCAAAGACAATGGCGGCAAGCTCAAGATCATGAGTGTCATAGCGAACTTCATTCGGACGCAGTTGCCTAGAAGCATAAGCAACTACCCGATCCTTCTGCATAAGAACAGCACCGAGACCACTACCACAAGCATCGGTGTAGACAACAAGATCATGATTCCCTTCGGGAACCACAAGGATAGGAGCATTAGTGAGAAGTTCCTTCAATGTCAGAAAGGAAGCTTCACACTTGTCGGACCAATCAAAACGAATGCCTTTCCGAGTAAGGCAGGTGAGAGGAAGCACAACCCGGGAAAAATCCTTAATGAACCGACGGTAATAACCCGCCAATCCAAGGAAACTACGAATCTCATGAACATTCTCAGGCCTCTTCCAATTCTGGATGGCTTCGATCTTTGAGGGATCGACAGAAATGCCATCGGAAGATACAACATGGCCTAAAAACTTAACATTATTCTCCCAAAAGTGGCATTTGGAGAATTCGGCTCTAAGCTGACGACGACGGAGGGTACTCAAGACAATTCTCAAGTGATTAGCATGCTCAGCTTCAGACTTAGAATAAATAAGGATATCATCAATGAACACAAGGACGAACTTATCGAGATATTCCCGGAATACTCGATTCATGAGATCGACAAAGAAAGCAGGAGCGTTCGTCAAAC
The DNA here is from genome assembly GCA_030765085.1 of Allium cepa. Taxonomy (NCBI): domain Eukaryota; kingdom Viridiplantae; phylum Streptophyta; class Magnoliopsida; order Asparagales; family Amaryllidaceae; genus Allium; species Allium cepa. The sequence continues at coordinate 68,019,925 of CM060930.1, read as the reverse complement.
CGAACGACATAACGAGCCACTCAAAAGAACCATATCGAGTGCGGAAAGCTGTAAGAGGTATGCTATCCTCCGCGACTCATAACTGATGAAAACCCGTGGCAAGGTCGAGCTGAGAAAAGACCTTAGCACCACTCAATAGATCGAACATGTCATCGATCCTAGGCAATGGATACCTATTTCTGATGGTTAACTCGTTAAGCTTGCGATAATCAATGCAAAGCCTAAGAGTTCCATCAGACTTCTTCATGAAGACGACCGCGGATCCCCACGGAGAAAAACTGGACTGAATCAACTGCTTGGACTCAAGCTCTAAAAGCTGCTTCTTGAGTACCTCATTTTCCTTTGTAGACATCCTCGTGGGAGGACGACTAACAGGATGCGCGCCTGGAATGAGATCAATGCGGAATTCAATTGCCCGTTTGGGTGGCAAACCCGATACAGGCTCAAAAACATCAGAAAAGTCACAAGCAATAGGAATACGAGATATATCATCATCATCTCGCGAGTCAAGAGAATATAAAGCCATCTCGGAATTATCTACATTCCGAAGAACAAGAGATAGCTGAGTAGGCGAATCCCGATGTCGAAGATATATAGTTCTCTCCGAACAAATAATCCTGGCATCATATCTCACTAGCCAGTCCATACCCAAAATCATATCGAATCCCAGACAAGAAATAACGTGCAGATTCGCACGGAAAGAAAAGTCACATAAAACAATCTCAACATCATCACAAAGCAAACTAAGGGTCACGGATCCCCCAATTGGATTCGCAATCCTTAAAGAAGTAATCAGACAAGAAACATCCAAAGATAAATCATCAACGAGCTTTTTCGATACGAAAGAATGTGATTCACCCGTATCGAAAAGAACTCGTATACTATGGTCATGAAATAAATAGAACCTTCCAAAATAGATGAAGATGTACCTTTGGACTGAGAAGGACCTTCAGAAGCCTTAGCAGCATAAAGCCTGCTAGACTTGGCACTAGCCGGAACAGTAGGGCAAGCTGAAACATGATGACCTTCCTTCTTGCAATAACGGCAGAAGAGAGGCTTAGGACAAGCTCGAATAATATGATCAGGAGAACCACAATTGAAACACTTTCGAACGAAAGGTGTTCCGGAAGACTGAGGCTGAGAGCTAGGACCACCGGTCTTCTTTTTCTTAGAAGGGAAAGGCTTCTTCTGAATTGGAAACGGCCTCTTGTTGGGGTTCTTGGAAACCTCAACATCAACATCACTATCATACTCCTCGACGGTCTCGAGATGAAGTGCCGAATCAACCAACTCCTCAAAAGAAAGTTTAAGCTGGAGCAACAAAGACTTCTTAAGATATTTCTTAAGACCAGAAACAAACTTCAAATTCTTCTTATAAGAAGTGCTAATGAATTCAAGACCATACTGAGATTAAGCCTCGAACGATGCGACATACTCAGAAACAGAAGATTTCCCTTGCTTCAACTCAAGGAAGCGACGGGTCAATAAAACTTTTTCAGATTCAGGAACGAACTTGAGTTCAAATCGTCCCCGAAACTGAGTCCAAGAAAGTGTAGACTCATCAATCTCGGCTACAAGAAGCTCATACCAATCAAGAGCACGCTCTTGTAATAAGCTAGAAGTTACAAGAACTCTATCATGGTCAGAAAGATCCATGCGAGAAAAGATACGCTCGCACGTGCGAAGCCAAGCTTGGACTTCAAGAACGGACTCGGAGCCCTTAAACAGCTTTCCTCCAAGATGAGAAAAATCACTACACTGACGTGCAAAGGAAGACTTGCGAGGTGGAGACACTCGAGGAGGAAATGGAGGCTGAGTGCTCCTAAACAACTCCAAAAACTGATCAGCAGACATATATACGCCATCCGTATGTGAGCCACTGGATTGCCCAGCACCCGAACGTCGTCCCCTACCTCTTCCAGCCATACGCTGAAGGTAAGATAAGAACAAGATTATTCACAAGGTAGATATTGCAATATGGAATACTACGAAATAAAATGCATTCCTAGACGTATTCCCAAACTCTATCTAACCTTGATGGAATAAAGAGACACAATGATTCAAAGATTTGTATCACTTGTACACTTTGATGTACCATAATATGTGCATCTATTCTGTGTTTATCATATTTTGTTCTGACTCAGCTCTGATACCACGCTGTGACGCCCCACCTCTATACCCAATCTAGCCAAGGACACTATAAAGTAATGCCGTCAACTAACATGGAGAATAAGGCTGGTTAGGAGCGACCATCTATAGCCTTGCTCTAACTATCTATTGAATACATCGACAATAAACATACCAACCAGGTCGACATACCCAATGAATACTTAAAACAAAACCATAGGTGGTTGGATCTATCAGAACAGAATATAATAACTCAAATGTAATATACATCACAGAACAGTAAATCATCATATACACATATACAGATTCACAACAGAGTTATACAATAATACATATCAAGTGGTATAGCAAACCACCATATACAGACGAGTCAAAAGAATACATATCAGAGTTATTACAAAATAGGACTACACAAAAAGCTATGACAAAAAGGAACAAGCTGAATAGTCCATGCGGAAGCAAAATAGGCTAAGTCCAAAAGCACCTAACCTGAAACATCTTGGTCTGACCCGAGTATAAGATACACGGGTCAGTCTAGCTAAACAAATCAGTTAGATAAACTGAACAACAATAAACCTGCAAGGTTACAAGGTATAGCAAATATCTCTAAAAGAGATAATACAATCATCTAACAAAAGATGAATCATATGATAACAAGCCTCATATCATCGGCAACATATAGAAACAAAGGATACGAATATCCCAAAACAAGCCAAAAGACAATAACAAATACCAATAAGGTATACAAGTTCCACAAGGTAAACGCTACGCATCATGCGGCTCATAATGACCAACACCGAAGGGCGATACCAAGGGAATATACATATGAATGAAACATCAGAATATTGCTCGAGCTTAGTACTGTATAAACAAGGATCCATGAGCCCGAAGACTCCAAACCCAATATCACCCATGCGGCTCATAACGACCAACATCGGAAGCGATACTAAAGGGCAACCCAATATCACCCATGCGGCTCATAACGACCAACATCGGAAGCGATATTAAAGGGCAACAAACCCGAAGGCACAAACCCGTAGGCACATACCCGAAGGCAACAAACCGTAGTGGTGAAGATCAGAGACCCAGTACTGGACACCACTAACTGGCGGAATGTGTCACAACTCTCGAAAAGGAATCCGAAAAGTGTTAACGTATGTCCCATAACCACTCGTTCGCACTAAACGGTTTACTATCCGCCAGCCACTTTCACACTCAAAGCAGTACAAAGTTCACCTCATATCATCGGTAAACCAAACCCGAAGGTTAAAACGATCAATTGAATAGGTCGGGAATTAATCGGAAGGATAAACGCACAGATTCATGGTCCATGTTTTGCCCAACCATTTAATCACTCTTCCACTTCGCTCGAAGTGCGAAATTATACGTGTCGTTTAAATAGAATTTATAAATTGGAGAAGCGAACTTTTAATACAATTTGAAGAAATAATTTATAAAACCCGTGAATGAATTCAAAAAGAAATTATCAAGGTCAAATATGCATAAACAACTAATTGGAATCAATATGCATCGATTAAATTTGGAAAATTAAACGAACAAGGCAAATTGGCTAAAAAACAGCATATTCAGACGTCTGAAAGAAGGGATTCAGACGTCTGAATCTGGAAATCAATTTGTTTTCCAAAACAGAATTCAGACGTTTGAATCCTAACATCCAGACATCTTAAATGGGCAATATTTTGCCTATTTCCTTTCTGGTCGAAATTTAGCCAATTCAGACGTCTGGAAATATAATTTCAGACGTTTGAATCTGGGGATGAAAATGTTCCCCAGAACAATATTCAGACGTCTGAAATAGGCATTTCAGACGTCTGAAACTCAATGTTCTGGCATTTCCTGAACCTGGGCCAATTATGGCCAAGCAAATCGAAAGCAATTGGATGCGTGTTGATTATGGGCTTACGTCAAACGACTACCCAACCTTAACAACACCTCCAAACACTCCGAACAACAAAAACATCAACCATATAAGGTTTTTCATAGATTTGGCTTCAAAATTCAATATTTGGTAATTTTACCAAAGCAATCCAAATCGAAAGCAAATGCACATGAGCAAGTATTAGGAATTCATTCCTAACATCAATGATATCAAAAGAAGTAGATGTGAGTTCAAATCTCACCTTTAACCCAAAACAAAGAAGAAGGAGTTCAATTTGCAAGGAGAAGACCAACCAAACACTACTTCAGCTCAACAAGCTTCAATCTAAGAATAAATCACATATTTCCCAATTTAGGTTTAGGAAATTTTCTAAAATTGAAGAAGAGAAGAGTTGGAGAAGATGAAGAAGAACTTACCAATGGCTTCTCTTTGATTTTGGAGCAAGAATTTGTAGTTTGCAAATGGATTTAGGGCTAGGAGTTTCTAATTTCCTTTCTCTTCCCTCATTTCAGTTTTTGCTTAAGCTTTTATGAAATGAATAAGTGAATGGAAGGAGAGAAGGGCTGAATTGAGGTTAATAGAACAGTTTGGGTGAAACCCAAACCCAAAGCCCACTTAGCAAATAGAAACATTCGACTTACTCCAAACATATCAAAGCTTACACTCAAAAAGATCGCAAACGCCATTTTGGAATCAATGGAAATGGTTTCGAGTCCCAATTCGGCCATTTGCAAAAAGTAACATTTCGGACCTAAATCCGACTAACAACGCTATATTTAAATAAAACATTTTAAATATAAAATCGTTAAATATGCGGGTTGTTACACCAACTAACTTCCATCCTTTCCACTTCCCAACTAATTCATTGACATGCTCATGATCTCGCTGATAATTCAACATTTTATGTCACCTTCGTTTGTGCATACAACTCAGCCTGCTTCAAGAGCTTCTTTATTATCGGTCATTCCAGCACTGAGGCAGACCACTCATCCATGGTTAATTCTCGGTGATTTCAACTGCTGTTATTCCCTCTCTCATAGAGTTGGAGGAAATCCCCTCTCTCTCAACGAAATACAACCTCTTGTTGATACCCTAATCGATGCAGATCTTGTTTCGGTCAGATCTATAGGAATGCGATACTCGTGGAATAATAAAAGAAGGCATGGTTGCAGGACCTTTTCTAGAATTGACCACTCCTTCTCCAATCAAACATCGCTAACCAAATGGCCTCTCCTGTTCAACCATCTCCCTCCTCCTCTCCTTTCGGATCACTCACCTCAAATTATCCACCTTCGTGGAGCGGACAAGAGAGGAAAAACAAATTTTAAAATTTTTAATTCTTGGGTTCTTGAACCTAACTTTAAACCTACTACTAAATTAGCATGGAACAAAACTAAAAATGGTAATCATCTATTTGTCTTGCAGGAAAAAATTAAAGAAGTGAAATAAGTCTTGAAACTGTGGGCGTATAAAAGATTTGGCAAAGGTGATAGAATGAGCACTACTATAAAAGACAAGCTTACTGAGGTCCAAACTGCGATGATGTCTAATGTTAATGATGCAATTCTCTCTTCAACTGAAAGTACTTTGTCACAGCAATACTATGAAGCGTTAGCTAAAGAAAGTGATATGATAAGGCAGAAGTCGAGAATAAAATGGAGGGTAAAAGGAGACAGAAATAATGCTTACTTCCATGTAAGTCTCAAGAATAAGCAGAGAAGAGAAAACATAACAACTATCTATGACATGAATGGTGTCCTTCAAACAACTCCTGTTAAAGTCCAGGATGCTTTTGTTAACCATTTCTCAGCAATGTATAGCAACACTGACAATTTCATACCAAATATCGATCAGATCCCTACTGATATCCTGCCTAGACTTAATACAGATGAGCTTAACTTCCTATGCGCTGAAGTTACCCCTGAAGAAATAAAACAAGTAATGTTCTCACTTAATACTGATTCGTGTGGTGGCCCTGATGGGTTGAAAGCACTTTTCTACACTTCTTGTTGGTCGATTGTCTCAACTGATGTGTGCAATGCCATCACTCTATTCTTCAAAAAGTGTAAAATCTTCAGGTCGTATAATTATACTAATATAGCCCTGATTCCCAAACTCAAGAATGCTCTCAGCGTTAACGAATTCCGTCCTATAACGTGCTGTAATACCATATATAAATGCATCTCGAAGGTAATAGCAACGAGACTAAAGCATGTCTTACCTAGTGTTATTTCGAAGAATCAAGCAGCCTTCCTACCTGGTAGGAATATTCTGGACCATGTCCTTCTCTCACATGAACTACTTAAGGGATACAAATGCAAGAATGCTCACCCGAAAGCCATGATGAAGCTTGACATCATGAAAGCTTTTAACATGCTGCAATGGAATAGCATTGTTCGAATTATGAGATACATGAACTTCCTGCCACACTTTATTTCTTGGATATATGAATGTATCTCCACTCCAACCTATTCAGTCAATGTCAACGGAATGTTGGCTGGTTTTTTTGCCAGTAAGAAAGGAATAAGACAGGGAGATCTATTATCTGCTTACATATTCATTCTGGTTAAGGAACTTCTTACGAGGATGTTAGACAAACTAATAAATCAAGACAGTTTCAAACTCCATCCAGCTCGCAAAGACCCTTAAATCGCTGCTTTAATGTTTGCTGATGATTTAGTTGTGTTTTGTACTCCTGACATCAACACTATCAGGAATATAATGCGCACTCTTGATCAGTTTTATACTATGCGGGACTAAATGTTAATCTCCACAAGTCTGACATTATTATGGCAGGTGTTAGCGTTGATCTGAGTGCTCAAATTTCACAAATTACCGGTATGTCACTTAACCCTAACACTGTGTCATACTTGGGACTGCCGCTCTCAACATCAAAAATTACAATTAATCAATGTCTTCCTCTTTATGAGAAGATAACAGCAAGATTGAATTGCCGGACCACTAGGACTCTAAGTCAAGAAGGAAGGCTAACACTAATTAAGTCGGTTACTTTTGCAATGCAAGTGTACTGGGCTAGAACCTTCATTCTACCCTTTAAGTTGATTAACATGATCAGAAGTGCCTTTATGAAATTCCTATGGATGTGCAAGACAACGGGCAAATACATTGCTCCAATAAAATTTAGCAGGGTTGAGCGGCCAATGAACAAGTGGGGTCTTGGTATATTTAACTTAAAAAAATGGAACAGGGCAGCCTTTGCGAAGCACATTGACACCTACTATAACTGTTCTGACTGCCTATGGGCTATATGGTCGGAAAGAAACGTGATTAGAGGAAGGAGTTTGTGGAATATGACTAAACCTCAAAATATAAGCTGGACATGGCAAAGTTTATTCAAGATAAAGGAGACATTTCTACCGCTTATACAAATGAACACCAACCCAGCATACTGTGTGAGTTTCTGGGATGATCCATGGCTTGATAAAGGGTTCATTCTGAGACGTCACCTAACGTACAATGAAATACAACAAACTGGGCTACACACGGCGACAAAGGTAAGGGATGTTCTCTACAATTTTAATAGTTTACGATGCTTTTCTTCCAATCAAAGAATACAGAATATATGGAACATGATTAGAAGGTTTACTCCGCTGTCTTCTTCATCTGCTGGTCTTGTTTGGGGATTCAAAAAGACAAAATTCAACATTGGAGACGGATATGAGTTCTTGTTGAAGAATAGTGCTCACCCAACGTGGAAATGGTGGAAGCGAACTTGGAATATGGACAGTAGATTCAGAGAAAACTTATTGATGTGGAAAGTTCTTAATCGTGCTATCCAGTCTAAAGCCAAACTTGCTTGCATGGGCATGAGGGTTAATATCTACTGTTCTTTCTGCTATGAGCAACCGGAGACTGTAGAGCATTTGTATTTTGAATGCCCTTATATTATACAAATCTGGACTGTTGTGATGTTGAAGCTTCAAAGACATAGTGTCTCACATGATAATCAGGTCGAGTGGGAAATAATCCATGCGAAAACAGGGTAAAAGAATAAAGTAAAGAGATTATTTACCGCTGTGATGAAGAGTTTCATCAGTGCCGTTTGGAAAGAGCGTAATACCAGAGTGTTTGATGCCAGCAACGCGAAATCTGATGTAATGTTCAAGAACTGGATAATACATGAGATAAAACATTCCTTGGGGATGCTAACCTTCTCCTTTGACCCAGGAATAAATGTCTCCTTCCAGAAGTATTAGTTTGTGTTCGATTTCTTTTTTTGTATTTTGTTTCCCTTTGTGCTTGTGGCACCTTGTTTTCCTATGTTTTCTTTGAGCTTTGCTCTCTGTTGTATGTGTTTTGTTCCCTTTGGTGCTGCAATAAAATTGTCGGGGTACATCCAACCCCGTCGGCCTTGCAAAAAAAAAACTCTTATTGAATTTTTTAAAATAACAAAACCTATTTCTAAAAATCTATTTATGTTTTATAAAAACTAAGTATTATAATTATTATTTAAAAATAACAAGTTACACAATATTTAAAATAATTTATAAAAGAGATTATAATTTACTTCTATCACTTAATAAATTAAGATCATATGAAATTTGTATTTTAACTCTTATATATAATTTTAAGTAATCTTTAAAATAAAATAAAACAAAGCTTTGATGTTAATCTAATTTAAGTTCATATTTAAGCTAATTAAAATATAAATTTAAATAAATAAGATTTTCCATAAGTATAAACCATAACTTATTTATTGAATTGTGATGAAAAGTTAAATGTTAAACCAAATTTCAAATTTACCAAATATAAATTAAAATTAGAAAATTGATTTATTTACTAAATTCCAAATCAAAGTTTATCAATTTACAATATATACAATTATATATATTATAAATAGAAAACAGTTTATTAGTTTAAAAGATAAAATCTTCTCATTTAAATATTTATTAAAAGATGATTATTAGATCAATTCAAAATTTTATTATCAGAAATAATTAAATCAATTAAATTTTTAACACAGATTATTAAATTTATATTGCCCAATTTCCGGGATATCACGGTTGTTCTCTACTTCAATAATTTGTGAGTAAACTTCAGTTTTTAAAAACAGTTCTTTCTTTTTAAAATCTGGATGAATCTATTTGCATGTGTGGTAATATAGCGTCTAATGATTGCTTGTGTTTGAATATCAATGTGTGTGTATGAGCATAATATTGCCTGCATATGTGTTTCTGGATATTGTATTTTGTTGCTCTGTTGTCGATAACAGACAATCTTCATTACAAGATAATGCATATCTCATTGTATAATCAAAATTTGGCTTTGATTTCTGAAAAAGAAACTGTTAAAAACATTGTGTTCTTGTTGGTAAACATACTTTAAGTGATTATATTGGTAAATATTCTGTAAAAATATTTAGATTACAGTAAAATTAAGAATTTGTTAAAAATCAAATAGGATAATTTAAAAATATGATTATATAGTCCGATTCATCTTAACAAACTATGAATTTTGGAATAAGAATTGGAATTTTTCATTTGGGCTTCAGTGAGATATTGAATGTTGTTTTCGGGTTTTGGCCATTTGCCAATGATCGAGGGCGACTAAAAGCTTGAGCTTTGAATAGAGGGTGGCCGGAGAAGTAGGGATCACTGGAAAATTATTATTGGATTTTTTCTTTTGATGTGATGATTGGAATTTTTTCAGATTAGGGTTTTAAATCTGGATTGGGAAGACGTTGGAATTGGGATTCGTTCATTGCCGTAGGGTGACCGGACTCAATTGCTTGGGGGGAATGGTCTCTAGGGTTCAAGGCGCATTCATAGGCGAGGCGGCAGGTACTCATGTGGAGTCATTCGTCGTTGGTCGATGTTTTGCTAGCCGAGTTATGGATAAATAGGGGATTGAAGTGCTCAATTTCGCCTCAATGGATGTTGCATCGTTCTGGTCAGTCGAAGGAGTCGGCAGGGTCGAGGTCGTCGTGTGGATGGTCGTGGTGATGACCATCGATGATCGGGTTTGATGTGCATGTGCACTATGATGATTGGTGCATGTTTGATTCCCGTTGAATGGTGGGTTTTGTGTTGTAGTGCTTGCTCGGGTTGCTTCACGAAGAAGTTGGGGTTTTTACTCGAAGCATTTAGGGTTTGTCTCGAAGCATTTGTAGGTGGTCTCGGGTAAGGTTGGTTTCAGGTTTTATAACCTGATAGTGTTGGGTTTTAAAAATTTTAATGAAATTCAAATTTAAAGCAGGATTTAAAATAGGGATTTTAAATTCAAGTTTAAATTGGAATCAAATGAACTTTTGAATCCTAAGTTTTAAATGAAAATTTTAAATTTAAAGCAAGGTTTAAATCAAGTTTTAAAAATCAAGTCTAAATATGGATGCAAGTTTACTATGAATCCAGATCTTGAATTTAAATCAGTTTTGTAAATTTAAGTGTTCAACAAGTTTAAATGTTTTAAAGTGGATTTAAAAGTGAATTTGTTTTCAAATAAATGTAAACTTGATAAAATTCTTTATAAAAGGTTTCCTTTAATATTTGAATGAAAAGTTATGAAGTGTTTAACTTAAATTTGGAAGTTAAATAATCAATTTACTTTAAAGCTTGATTTCTTTTAATAAAATTAAGTAATTTAGTTTAAACTATTTCTTATATAAGTATCTTATATAAGTAATGAATGTTCTTTAGATTTATTTTAAGGTTTATTAATTTATTTAAATTTGGATAAATGTTTAAATGGTTAAACATTTTGAATGTTAAATTCAAAATGAAATTAAATTTATATTAGAGGTGTAATGTTTTAAATACGCTTGAATGTTAATGAAGTCATTAATAAAGTAAATGAATTATCTTAGAAATAATTAAGATAATAAAAGAATTTAACTTATAAAAGAATTAAGGAATGACTTATTTGTTTGATTTTAAATTAATGATTTAGATTAATTTATAATTAGAGATGATTAATAATGATAAATCTAAGATAAATTTCTTAAGAAGTAATTAATGAAAATGTTATCATTTAATAAAGATAATTATCTAAGGATTATTAAGTAATTAATTAATGTGATTAATTTTGATAATTAATTAGATTAATTAATTGAAGATAATCAATTGTAAATTGTTAAGCATAATTACTTGATAAAAGTAATTAAGGGATTAATTACATATTGAAATTAATTATGTTAATGTGATTAGTTTAAGTTAATTAATTTAGTTTAGTTAATATAAGAAAATCATTTGATGATTTAATAAAAGTAATTACTTAATGTAACTAATGGAGCATAATTACTTTGGGAAGTAATAAATGATAATTACTGGAATGAATTAGTGAAAGATGATTTATAATGAAGTAATTTGGGTAATTACTTTTGTAATTAATCAAGGAATTAATTAATGAAGATAATTAATTATGGAATAATTAATTTGTTAATGAGTAATTAAGGGTAGTTAATTACTAGATTGATATTAATCAAGGGTGATTAATGATTGTATTTTAAATGTTAGATTAATTACCAAATGTAATTAATTTAAATAAAGTAATTAATTTAAATATAAATTAGAGATCAATAATTGGTATAATTAATGATGTAATTAAGAATTGTTTAATTAAGGAATAATTAATAATAAAGTGATTAGCTAATGTAATTAATTAAGGATAGGTGTAATTAATTATAGTTAATTTATAAATGAAGTAATTAAATGTTAATTACTAATGATTAAGGTTAATTTGTGAAATTAATTAAAGACTTATTACTTATTGTAATTAGAGAATGAGTAATCAAAGGTGTTTAATCAAGATGAATACTTAGAGAATGATTAATTAATTAGGTTAATTAATTAATGAATATATAAGCAGGGTTTATAGATGCAGTAATTAATCTAATTTACTTTAAATTAATTATAGATTGTAATAATTAATTTAATTCATTTTAAATTAATTAAAGATGGTGGTAATAAATCAATGCTTATGGATGATATAGATATTTCATTGAATGGTTGTGATCTCAGCAATGAGATGAGTAATATCTATATGATATGGATGCTTAGTTAAGGTATGATAAAATGGATAATCTATTTGTGATGATTATATGTTTGTGATGATAATACGGATTATCTGTTTATGATGAAAATGTGATTATCTATTGTGATATGTGAATTATCTATCTGTGCGTAAATAGATAATGATGAATTGAATTGTTTTAACTTTAAAACAACTTGGACCTAAAAGATGGCGTTTGGATTTCGATGAGACCGGGATCGGGTTTCCAAATTTGGAATTCCGAAAACCACATCGATCCAAATTAAACGTTAGGTCGTGAATCTCAAGTGAAGAGTGAAGACTCGAGGTGTAAGGACTATTCGTGTTAATACTCTGAGGGTGATTCCAATACGAGTTTAACGGGGGTAGTACTTTCAGGTTCAAGACGAAGATTCAGAGTGCAAGGGCTATTATCGTTAACTCTGAGGGTGATTCCAAAACGAGTGTAGCGAAATAGTGCCTTCGGTTTCGTTCGAACCCAGAACGAACTTGTATGGATTGAATGCTTTCAGAACATCGTCAGGTGGAAGATTAGCATTCTAAGATTGATGCATCCAATAAAGGTAATCGTAGCCTCAAGCCTCATCAACCAGGAATGGCTAAAACAGGGGAGGTGCAGCAAGGCTAAGTGGGTCTGCCCAAATAGGACGAGATTTACCCCTGTCTAGCGGTCCCTTTTTATTTCGGCTGTGTGGGCGGTTGGCGACGGCCACCTCCTGGGTTGTCTTGTTCGGGACTGTTTAGTAAGGAATAGTCCCGGCCTTGTGTTGCAAGGGAGTTAGGGTGGATCCTCGGTATGGTGATCTAGGCCATGTACTGTGACGGGCTGTACCCCAGTAGCCCTGCCATTGTTGGAAACCCATTCTTCCTACGTGCCCCTACGGTTTTGTTTGTAGTACCACTTTTGTGGCTAGTAGCTGGAATTTAATAGATGTAACAATTTCGACTATTTCATATTTACTTGAAAACCTGGACACTATTATAATATCACTGGATTTCCTATCAAATGTTTTGGTTAGCGTAAGGTAAAAACTTTTCCATGTTTATGTGTGGGTGATACCTTTTCTTTTCAAAGGATTTTCTAAAGTTAAGCAATTTTAAACCATTTACTCACACCAGACCCCTGTCTGACCCAAGTGTTTATTTTCTGTTTTATCAAACTCTTGGGTACTCATATTATGTATGAGTAGTCAAGTGATTCAGGTTATCCTTGACGAATTTTAGAGGAGCTTTGGAGCAGGAGGCTTCAGTGTGTAGATATATATATATATATTGTTTCCGTTGTGATTTTACTCTGTATGGATGTTCTTGTGTTTTTATTTAGGCAGAAATGTTATAACTATTTAAATTTAGATGTATAGTTGTGTACTCTGATGTATATGATGCTAATATGTGTTATATATTATATTTCGTTCGTTCCGCTGTGAGATTCTAATGTGTTGTTGTTCTTTCTTCTCTTTCTTTTCTTCTTCTATCCATTTTCTTTCTTAAGTAATGATTCGTCTTTCTGGTGATAGTAAGACGGGTCGTTACAATTACAGATCAAAATGGTGTCACCAAACCAAAACTTCAACATTTGAAAAACCATTTTTGAAATCCATAATTCAATTTCATATCCAATTATTCCTTGAATTTTTTAAACCAACCCAATTTTGCAAACAATTCCAATTTAAAACAATTTGGTAGTAATTTCTCTCTTGGAAACTCGAAAATGAACATCGATGATGCTGCAGTCATCACCGAAGTTACTTTCTAGCGACCGAAAAGAGTTTAGTGCTTTCATCTCTTTAAAATCCCTTCAAATATTCCAAACTCTCCAGGGTTCAAATCCATTTCAAAAATTATTCCCAAAATTCCAAATTCGAAATCCATCCAAAACATTATCTGGAACTTTCATCACAATTTATTTCCAAATATTTCTCTGGAATTTTGTATTTCATCTTCAATTGTAGATCACATTTATAATTCACATTTATAAATTTCATCTTATAAACGAATTTTATTTCCTTAACCTATGGTTATATTTCCAATTTCTAGTTAAATCTCCACACAACAATGATAATAATTTAATATTATCATTCCTAACATCCAAGCAACCATATATAACTATAATAATTTACGAAAAATTATTTCCTTTATATACAAAAATAATTTGGGTAAAATTATTTCATTTATCCTATTTAAAACAATACCGTATCGGTTTATCTTGTTTAAGAGTTTAGAAACCCCTATCGATGACATGGCGTCTCATACATCGACCAGAATCCATAAACACCCAATCGATAAATCAACACAATATAAAAACAACTTTTATATTCATTAACAAATACGCGTTCATACTATTAATACTCTCAAACTCATTCTAGAGCACTACGTGCTCTACGGAGTAATTCCCACTAGTGCCAAGGTTATCACCAACCTAAAGTAAATTTGTGAAAATTGAATATTTTAATATTTAATTGACGAGTTAAAATAGCCATTTTTCAAACAGTCTCGGATTTCGACGAAACTTGTTTCATCGGATCCGTAATAGTAAATTATGGTAGGATTTCAATTTTCGTAGCAATTGGACTTGTCGTTTGGCCGTGCGAGCTTGAAACGTAGAAATTTAATTTCGAATTTAATTAAAATAATCGACTTCGAAAAGCTATCTTCCAGTTCTATTATTATTTTAATCCAGAAACCCTAATTCTAAATCATGGCCGCCACCTATTCCATGGCCAGAAATTGCCGATCTTCTTTCCTTAATATCTCTCAATCCGTTTGACGAAATCGAAAAATTCCAAAAGCAAAAGTGTAAATCTCGACGAGCTCTTCAAATCAATACGGTTGATGTATGCTAATTTTTCATGGATTAGTCCAGATCTGACTTGGAAGTGTGTACGTATTTCCTTGGATTGCATGCAAACGACGGCAAATGACGGGATGAAACTTGGCGCGTAGGTGGCTCTGGTGAAGGACTTCGTGGTGGCGCTAGCTGGTCGTTCTGGAAGTCGACGAGGTGGTCATGAAAATTGCTTGAAGATCGGCGGCTAATGGGTTTGCATACGTGAATTTCATGTTGGGGAAGAAGCGCCGGAATCAAGGAGATGAGAGCTGCGCTGCAGTGCAGATCCGAAAGTGTTTGGAGCTCATTAAAATTTTATGTTAAATCGAACGTCGTTCGTTTGATTTAAAATCGTAAAATCAAGGTGAGTGTTTTATAACGCTCACAACGTACTGAATATCTTTATGCTAGTTAAATTTGACATTATGCATAGTTATGATTTTTATTTGTTGTTGTTTGATAAAATTTAATTATCATATTGATTGTCATTTGAATTCACCGTTAAAAAAATTAAATTGACAGTTAAATTTAAATTAAAATTGAATTGCGATTAAATTACCTGACATTGATAAATATGAAATTGCCGCGAATTGTATTGCCTATTGGATGATGTATTTCGGTGGATGTTATTGGTTGATATTTAAATGTTTGGATGTTTATTTGTTTATATATATCCTGCTATGCATACATATGACACTGTGATTGATTTAAATGATATATTCATCCCTGACATTTAATTGTAATAACTAATCACTTGGCCATAGGTTAGAAAATTATATACGGACACCGAGTTGGATAAATTAAATGATTTTAAAAGTTGTTTTGAAATTATTTAAATGAATTGATTTTAAGAATAAAATCCAATTTATGGAAATTGAATTATTTTGAATTGGAGCTCGAAATGTTAGAATTTAAACTTGGTAAATGAAATTATTAAATAAAATCGAAGTTTAGATTTAAATTGAAAATTGAAATACGTTGTAAACTCTTGAAAGTTGATTTGTTTTAAAAGATTGGACTTTTAATCGAACTCTGAATATTTCTAAGAAGATTGATATGAAATGATATTTCAAGTTTGAATTTGGAATTGAAAATTTATTTGAAATTTAGATTTAAATTAATTTGGAATTGAATTGAAATTTAAAGAAATTTGTGAATTGAAATCGAAATTTACGTGGAATAGAAATTTATTCAAGTTGAAATTGGAATAAATCGATTAAATCGAAATGGATTTTGGATTTGATTTGGATAGGAAATTTGGGAAGTTGACCGGTTTGACTTTGGAATTATTTATCAAATAATTTTTGATTTTTTCCAAACTATTTTATATATAAACCATTTTATATTCAAATTATTTTCGATTAAACTATTTAAATATTTTCTATTAAACTTTTTTGAATTATTTAACTATTTTAAACTATTTAAACTATTTTCTTAAATTCAAACTGGTTAAAGATACGGAAATGTTTATATTTAAAACTTTGGTTTAAATACGAACTAGGTTAAAGTAGAGATTATAACCTAAATTGAATTCGAATCAAATTTTGAAGTGAAATTGATTTATCGGAAAAATTGATAATTTTGAATATATGATGATTTTGAAATGGATTTGATTTTAAAGCGAATATGATATTTTGTTATCAATCATGAATCAATTTGAAATATAAAAGAGCCATCAGTGTAATAATACGTAGTTATTAAAGAGACCGAGATCGGATATGGACATACTCTCTATCGATACCGAAAACCACTTTAATAACTATTATACGCGGAGTGTTGATCCAGAATGAAGTGGATGGTTTGGTGAACGCGTTGACTGAAGAAAGAGAACGATATTGGATGACCCCTGACATGACTAAAACAGGAGCCGCGCTGGGCCATTGAGGTTCGCCACCTCTAGCGGACACATTTCTTCGATACCATATCTATTACATTTGTGATTTGATTTGGGTACACCCCTTGATTTGGGAGTGTTGTTTCGCGGTGTTGAGGTAGTAGCTGCTATGCTCAACATCAGTCCGGATCATGCAACTACTAGTATCCTAGTTGGTATCGCCTCATGTACCTTGTCATACTGATTATCCTATTCGCGACCACTACGTTTTGGTTTGTACCTTGAGTATATGGATTGCCCTATGGTGACTTCCAGTTTTGGGGAAACTACGGTCTTGTATATGCTTTTGGGAATATAAAATGTGTTAAGGGGGATTATGGTAACGCCTTAATGCTATTTTGATACTTTATATTACTGATAGACATTATCTACTTAGCGTACATTACTACCTAGTAGATAGTTTAACGGATCCTTGAAAGGTGGAAAATCCTGTAACATCTCTTAAGTTATTGCACGCACGTTGACACTGGATATGAGATGTCAAACCCCGTAAACATCTCTGACGCCGTCACACTCATATTTATTTACGACTGATTTAACTTTCAGATGGATATTTTAGTCCTGACTCGAGTGTTTTGTCTTTTCATTACGCTCGGGTCAGTCCTGAGTTTTCAGATTTTTGAAGATCTATTCTGGAGGACGAAGACGAAGATTTGGTATACTATTACTATTATTATCTGTGCATCATGTTGTCTGCTGCATTATTTATTTGTTCTGTTGTATATGTATAACTCTGATAAATGTTGTATAAATAATTGTCTAAGTATAGTAAACAGCTTCATGAACTGTTTATTTGACTATTATATTTTATCGTTCCGCTGCGAGATTCTGTGTTGTTTCATTTCCTTTATTTCTTTTCTTTTCTTAATTACCCCAATAACCATCTGCCTTTTTTTAATGGTTTGGAACCGGCATGTGTATTTGATCGTCGGTTTAAACTGTCCAAAAAGGCGGGTCGTTACAGTTGGTATCAGAGCTTTGGTTTAGCGATAAACCTTGGCTCTAGTGGGGAATAACTCATTGAAATAGAGGTAAACTATATGAATGAGTTGAGTGTATATGAGAGAGCGTACTTGTTATTTGATATAAAATGGTTTTATATTGTGTTAATTTGTTCCGTTGAGTATTTATGAATTCTGGTCGATACTTGGGACGTCAAGGCGTCGATAGGAATTTCTAAACACTCGAATAGGACAAACCAACACAATATCATTTTGGAATATATTTTATATAAAAGAATTATTTGAATATTTATTCATTTTGATTGAATTGATTGTTAGGAGATGATAATATTAGATTATTATCGTTATTGTTTGATCAGTCAATATTTACAACAATTGATTAAATAACAATGGATTTAGGAAAATGAAATCTTGTAAACACAATTGATAGTGAATATAAATGAATTTTAACTTGGATTTGGGAATTTAAATTCCGATGTTTGAGATTGACTTACAAGAATTTGAAAAATATAATATGAGCATTATATGATAGAATAATTGAGTTGAAATTGTTTTCGAAGGATTTTTTTTATGATAAGTGTTATATTCCCTTCTCTTGACGCTAGAAAATGATTTCGATGATGTGTGCACGCATCATTGGCGTTTATTTTCGAGAGTCCGAGTGGGGGAGACCACTTAATAGCTTGTCTAAACCTTGTTTTGACTCAAATTTTATTTTGTTTTGCATTCTCTATAGTATGATTTGATATATAAATTATATAAGTATATATTATTTCAAACCTTGATTTGAAATGAAACCGGGATTGGAATTCTTAAGTTCTTTAATAATTAATGATTTTTTTTTATGATTGAAATGAATTTAGACTTGAATCATTGAGGAACTTCTGAATTGTGAAATGAGAAATGAACCTAAGAGCTAAGTGAAAATATCAATTGAAGTAGAAATCCTTAGAATTAGGAAATTATGAACTTAAAATAAAATTGAAACTGTAAAACTCGCATAGTATTAAATTTCATTCTATAGCTTAGATATAACTTACCAAAATACTTAAGAAGTTCAAAAATGTTATATGAATTGTTAATTGGATAATATACAAGTATAGGTTTGAATAATGAAATATGCATTTAATTAATGATTTGCAAATATAAATAAAATTGTTAGTAAATAATTGGAATTTAAATTAACATTTAAAGGTGATTCACAATTATGTTAATATAAAATGAAAATACTATATGTGAATGTAAATGTGAAATTAAATTATAGTGAAATTTAAGTAATGACTTAAGAATTGATAAATTGAAAATTCAACTTTAAATGAAAAGAAGTTGTATGTTGTTTAGCTACATTCTATTTGCATAACTATAACTTACCAAATACTTAAAGGGTTTAAATGCTAATAAGGATAAGTAGAGAAATAATATACCAGTGTGAGAGTGAAAAATAAAATGTAAAGATCTATTGATAGTTGTAAATATAAAAGAAATTTAAGCTGTAAAATGAACGATACATGTATAAGTGAATGAATAAAATTTAAACTTAATGAAATATAAAATTGGTAAATGGAAACTAATTAAATTTGAATATAACTAAATGTCAATAAACTTGGAAGTGTATGAAATTAAAATTGACTTGGAAATGTATAATTGATTTAGTGTAGATTTTGGATGGATGTTAATGTTTGATATGCATTGGTTGTTAGATGGATGATAATTGATTAAGTAGAATTCATTAGTGTTAATGGAATTGAATAAACGGAATAAAATTTTAAATAATTAAATTCAAATTGGGAGCAAATTGACTTGAATTAAAAATGTGAATGAAACAAACTTGAATAAATCGGAAACAAATTGAATGTAAACCTATTGCATGGATGAATAAGAAAATAGATGACTTTGTGTTTATGATTGTTCTTTAGAAAATTTGAAGTTTTGATGTTTTGTACTTTGAAATAATAAAAGCAAATTTTTGGGAAAAAAAATCCAAAATTGTCCAATATATGCTGAAACGAAAACAATCATAACTTTTAAATGGCTAAACGGAATTTGACGAGTTTGGACTTTTCGGAAAGCTTAGAAACTATAGCACAACTTTTGTTTAGATAACTTGAGAAAATTCCTTCGTCTGCTTGGTTAAAAACTTGAATGTTACTCGCTGTCCTGTGTAAAAATAAGTAAAATCAGTAGTATACACCCTTAGTATTTTCGCCATATCTTTTGACTGGTTTCTCGGATTTTGATGATCTTGCACTTTCTGGAAAGCTAAGAACTTAAGATAAAACTTTTGTTTTAAGTGTTTTGTGTTTTGATATCGTTTAGAAGGTCGAAAATGTGGGTGAACGTCGCTGACCTGCGCAATTCATTGCCCAGGCTGAGGCGTATCCTCTAAGTAAAACGGCCGTAACTTTTGAATGTATGGTACGAATTCGACGATTTTGGACATTCCGGAAAGCTTGAAATGAATAAAACAACTTTTGTTTAGATTATGTTGCCAAATTTTGTAGTTTAGGTGACCTAAAACTGAGATTTGTTTGCTGTCCTGAAATTGGAATCTCAGTTTTGAAGCTAAATAGGTTATATATATGTTGTGTAGGCTAAATATATCGATCTATCTTTATATGCATGGTTCTAACTTAGTTATTGAGCATTTTAGTAGGTAGCAAAGGGGTTGCGCTTCGTTATAGAGCTCGCTTCTGTGCTAAATACAAAATGTAAGTAAACTGCTAATAAATGCTAAATAAAAGGTACGCTTATGGTTTTATATGGTATTGGTGATATATATATATATGTTGTTTCCCCAGATATGGGATGCCTCATCATTGAGATGAGATGTATATTTGATATATATTGGTTATATTTGTGTTATATATTGAATTGTAAATTTTTTCGATCGAGCCGCGCAAAGGAGACCCTGCCGAAATTTTCCGTGAATCCGGGTGTTAGAAAATTTTTCAAGTTTTTAAATTTTATAACTTGTTTTGATAACTAACTTTTAAATTTAGAAAGCCGTTCGGAGTAACATTGTGGAAGCATAGTTATGACTTTATAAATGGAATTTCATTGTTTTATAAGTTGGTAACTTTGAATAAAATATATCTAATGTTGAATTCTATACTTAGTTCCTTTTCCCTTCTTTTCCTTTTCGGGGACGAAAAGTTTTGAGTGGGGGAGAGTGTAACGACCCGTATTTTTAGCTATTTTAATTAGAAAATTTAAGGTGATTATTGAAGGAAAATGATTATTAATGTAATTTGTTGAATAATTTAATATTTGAAATTATTTGAATAATTGGATAACGGGGTTAATATGATTAAAAATAATTTGTAAAATTCTATTTTATCATATTAAAGTTAGAATGATGTTGTAGAACTTTTAAAATCGAAATAAAGTAAATTTGTGAAAATTGAATATTTTAATATTTAATTGACGAGTTAAAAAAGCCATTTTTCAAACAGTCTCGGATTTCGACGAAACTTGTTTCATCGGATCCGTAATAGTAAATTATGGTAGGATTTCAATTTTCATAGCAATTGGACTCGTCGTTTGGCCGTGCGAGCTTGAAACGCGTAGAAATTTAATTTCGAATTTAATTAAAATAATCGACTTCGAAAAGCTATCTTCCAGATATGATCGAATTAGGCCTTGAAACTAGTTCCATTGCATCCGGAATGAGGGTAAAACCTCATAAACGCCTGGCGGCACGTCTCGATTGGAGTTCGGATGATTTTGGACCTACCTATATAAATACGCACGCAAACCGAGACAGTTCTATTATTATTTTAATCCAGAAACCCTAATTCTAAATCATGGCCGCCACCTATTCCATGGCCAGAAATTGCCGATCTTCTTTCCTTAATATCTCTCAATCCGTTCGACGAAATCGAAAAATTCCAAAAGCAAAAGTGTAAATCTCGACGAGCTCTTCAAATCCATACGGTTGATGTATGCTAATTTTTCATGGATTAGTCCAGATCTGACTTGGAAGTGTACGTATTTCCTTGGATTGCATGCAAACGACGGCAAATGACGGGATGAAACTTGGCGCGTAGGGGCTCTGGTGAAGGGCTTCGTGGTGGCGCTAGCTGATCGTTCTGGAAGTCGACGAGGTGGTCATGAAAATTGCTTGAAGATCGGCGGCTAATGGGTTTGCATACGTGAATTTCATGTTGGGGAAGAAGCACCGGAATCAAGGAGATGAGAGCTGCGCTGCAGTGCAGATCCGAAAGTATTTGGAGCTCATTAAAATTTTATGTTAAATCGAACGTCGTTCGATTTGATTTAAAATCGTAAAATCAAGGTGAGTGTTTTATAACGCTCACAACGTACTGAATATCTTTATGCTAGTTAAATTTGACATTATGCATAGTTATGATTTTTATTTGTTGTTGTTTGATAAAATTTAATTATCATATTGATTGTCATTTGAATTCACCGTTAAAAAAATTAAATTGACAGTTAAATTTAAATTAAAATTGAATTGCGATTAAATTACCTGACATTGATAAATATGAAATTGCCGTGAATTGTATTGCCTATTGGATGATGTATTTCGATGGATGTTATTGGTTGATATTTAAATGTTTGGATGTTTATTTGTTTATATATATCCTGCTATGCATACATATGACACTGTGATTGATTTAAATGATATATTCATCCCTGACATTTAATTGTAATAACTAATCACTTGGCC
Source organism: Allium cepa (assembly GCA_030765085.1). NCBI lineage: Eukaryota > Viridiplantae > Streptophyta > Magnoliopsida > Asparagales > Amaryllidaceae > Allium > Allium cepa. Next base: position 67,997,518 of record CM060930.1, on the reverse strand, counting down.
ATAGGTTAGAAAATTATATACGGACACCGAGTTGGATAAATTAAATGATTTTAAAAGTTGTTTTGAAATTATTTAAATGAATTGATTTTAAGAATAAAATCCAATTTATTGAAATTGAATTATTTTGAATTGGAGCTCGAAATGTTAGAACTTAAACTTGGTAAACGAAATTATTAAATAAAATCGAAGTTTAGATTTAAATTGAAAATTGAAATACGGTGTAAATTTTTGAAAGTTGATTTGTTTTAAAAGATTGGACTTTTAATCGAACTCTGAATATTTCTAAGAAAATTGATATGAAATGATATTTCAAGTTTAAGTTTGGAATTGAAAATTTATTTGAAATTTAGATTTAAATTAATTTGGAATTTAATTGAAATTTAAAGAAATTTGTGAATTGAAATCGAAATTTACGTGGAATAGAAATTTATTCAAGTTGAAATTGGAATAAATCGATTAAATCGAAATGGATTTTGGATTTGATTTGGATAGGAAATTTGGGAAGTTGACCGGTTTGACTTTGGAATTATTTATCAAATAATTTTTGATTTTTTCCAAACTATTTTATATATAAACCATTTTATATTCAAATTATTTTCGATTAAACTATTTAAATATTTTCTATTAAACTATTTTGAATTATTTAACCATTTTAAACTATTTAAACTATTTTCTTAAATTCAAACTGGTTAAAGAGACGGAAATGTTTATATTTAAACCTTTGGTTTAAATACGAACTAGGTTAAAGTAGAGATTATAACCTAAATTGAATTCGAATCAAATTTTGAAGTTAAATTGATTTATCGGACAAAATTGATAATTTTGAATATATGATGATTTTGAAATGGATTTGATTTTAAAGCGAATATGATATTTTGTTATCAATCATGAATCAATTTGAAATATAAAAGAGCCATCAGTGTAATAATACGTAGTTATTAAAGAGACCGGGATCGGATATGGACATACTCTCTGTCGATACCGAAAACCACTTTAATAACTATTATACGCGGAGTGTTGATCCAGAATGAAGTGGATGGTTTGGTGAACGCGTTGACTGAAGAAAGAGAACGATATTGGATGACCCCTGACATGACTAAAACAGGAGCCGCGCCGGGCCATTGAGGTTCGCTACCTCTAGCGGACACATTTCTTCGATACCATATCTATTACATTTGTGATTTGATTTGGGTGCACCCCTTGATTTGGGAGTGTTGTTTCGCGGTGTTGAGGTAGTAGCTTCTATGCTCAACATCAGTCCGGATCATGCAACTACTAGTATCCTAATTGGTATCGCCTCATGTACCTTGTCATACTGATTATCCTATTCGCGACCACTACGTTTTGGTTTGTACCTTGAGTATATGGATTGCCCTCTGGTGACTTCCAGTTTTGGGGAAACTACGGTCTTGTATATGCTTTTGGGAATATAAAATGTGTTAAGGGGGATTATGGTAACGCCTTAACGCTTTTTGATACTTTATATTACTGATAGACATTATCTACTTAGCGTACATTACTACCTAGTAGATAGTTTAACGGATCCTTGAAAGGTGGAAAATCCCGTAACATCTCTTTAGTTATTGCACGCACGTTGACACTGGATATGAGATGTCAAACCCCGTAAACATCTCCGACGCCGTCACACTCATATTTATTTACGATTGATTTAACTTTCATATGGATATTTTACTCCTGACTCGAGTGTTTTGTCTTTTCATTACGCTCGGGTCAGTCCTGAGTTTTCAGATTTTTGAAGATCTATTCTGGAGGACGAAGACGAAGATTTGGTATACTATTACTATTATTATCTGTGCATCATGTTGTCTGCTGCATTATTTATTTGTTCTGTTGTACATGTATAACTCTGATAAATGTTGTATAAATAATTGTCTAAGTATAGTAAACAGCTTCATGAACTGTTTATTTGACTATTATATTTTATCGTTCCGCTGCGAGATTCTGTGTTGTTTTATTTCCTTTATTTCTTTTCTTTTCTTAATTACCCCAATAACCATCTGCCTTTTTTTAATGGTTTGGAACTGGCATGTGTATTTGATCGTCGGTTTAAACTGTCCAAAAAGTCGGGTCGTTACAGTCTTTCTAGTGATAGTAAGGCAGGTCGTTACAATTACAAATCAAAACGGTTTCACCAAACCAAAAATTCAACATTTCAAAAACCATTTTTGAAATCCATAATTCAATTTCATATCCAATTATTTCTTGAATTTTTAAAACCAACCCAATTTTGCAAACAATTCCAATTTAAAACTATTTGGTTGCAATTTCTCTCTTGAAAACTCAAAAATGAACATCGATGATGCTGCAGTCATCACCGAAGTTACTTTCTAGCGACCGAAAAGAGTTTAGTGCTTTTATCTCTTTAAAATCCCTTCAAATATTTCAAACTCTCCAGAGTTCAAATCCAGTTCAAAAATTGTTCCCAAAATTCCAAATTCGAAATCCATCCAAAACATTATCTGGAACTTTCATCACAATTTATTTCCAAATATTTCTCTGGAATTTTGTATTTCATCTTCAATTATAGATCACATTTATAATTCACATTTACAAATTTCATCTTATAAATGAATTTTATTTCCTTAACCTTTGGTTATATTTCCAATTTCTACTTAAATTTCCGCACAACAATGATAATAATTTAATATTATCATTCCTAACATCCAAGCAACCATATATAACTATAATAATTTACGAAAAATTATTTCCTTTATATACAAAAATAATTTGGGCAAAATTATTTCATTTATCCTATTTAAAACAATACTGTATCGGTTTATCTTGTTTAATAGTTTAGAAACCCCTATCGATGACATGGCATCCCATACATCGACCAGAATCCATAAACACCCAATCGATAAATCAACACAATATAAAAACAACTTTTATATTAACTAACAAATTCACGTTCATACTATTAATACTCTCAAACTCATTCTGGAGCACTACGTACTCTATTGAGTAATTCCCACCAATGCCAAGGTTATCACCAACCTAAGCTCTGATACCACTGTAACAGCCCGCAAACCCGTACCCCTTGAGTCGACATTATTATCCATCACTCAACTGAAGGTGAACGGAAATACGAACCATTTGGGTTAAAGAAGAAGAGGTAGAAGAAGGAAATAGAAAACAACATTAGAATCTAACCGTCGCAGCGGAATAAAATGTAATAGATAATAACAGATCTTTACACAAAAGAAAACAATATCTACTTTATACATACTTCACCAGAATACATAATCGGAGTTCAACATCAATAACATACAACTGGACAGTCGTATAAACTTTTCCTCAACACTGAATACACTGTGGAATAATAATCAAGCACGGCAGTATGTATCGCCATCCAGCTCGTCTCCTCAACTCCACAGCATCATATCTTGTATTCTATAATACTCGGTCTGACCCGAGCATTATAGTTAAATAACCCCCGAGTCAGTTTGGAAAACCAGCGTGAGAAATCACACTCAAATTGATTACTAAAGTTCCAAAATCCTTTGAAAACAAAAGCGTCTCGTAAGACCACGCCACAAATAAACATATCGGGTTTTTACCTTACGATAGCTAAAACATTTATTATAAAATTCTCTGATATTATAATTGTGTCTATATACAAATACTTATTCAAATAGCCGAAATTGTACCATTTATTAAATTCCAGCTACTAGCCACAGTCGTGGGTAATACAAACAAAACCGTTAAAGGCACGTAGGGAGAATGGATTTCCAACTAATGACTAGGCAATTGGGTACCACCTGTCACAGTATGTGGCCTAGATCACCGTACCAAGGATTACTCCCAGTCCTCTACAACACAAAACCGGGACTACCCCTTACTGGATAATCTCGAGTAAGATCACCCCCCGGTTAGGATCAGCAACCGCACCACTAAGCCGAATAAAAGGGACATCTAGACAGAGATGACCTTACCCTAATGGGTGCTACCCACTTAGCCTTGCTGCATATCCCCTGATTTTCAGTCATTATCAGTTGATGAGGCTCGAGGGCAAGCGTTAGCTTTTAGAATGTTTCACTTAGAATGCTCGTCGTCCACCTGACGATGTTCTGAAAACATTCATCCATACAAGTCCGTTCCGGGTTCGAACGGAACTGAAGGCACTACTCCTACTACATCCATTTTGGAATCACCTCAAGATTAGTAGCGATTAGCCCTTGCACTTCACTGCTCCACCTTCGAATCCAAACTCTTATTTTCCACACGAAAACGTACAAACCAGATCGAAGTGGTTTTCAAGAATTAAATCGCGATCCCGTTCTCTTCGAAACGATCAGCGCATTGGCCAATATTGATAGTCGGTTATTTAACTATCAATTAACGCTCACAAACAACCATCAACATAAATAATTTCCCAAATTATTTATTTACCTCAAAATATCTTCGCAAGATATATTTCCACTTTCAAACATTTTGGAAAACGGTTTTCAAACCTTCTTCCTCTCACGGAATACATTTCCCAAATATTTTTCTATTTCCACCGAAATCACCAAATACAAATACTTTAGATTTTAAAATAATTTAAAACACTTTATTATAAAATATACTTCAACGTATTTAAATTAAAAATAATAATTAAATACTTTATTATGAAAATATATTCTTTAAAAATATTTAAAATAAAACTACTTTATAATGTATAAAACTAATTTCTAAAATAAAAATTAAGCCAACTAAATTTAAAATAAGAGTTTACGAAATTCTATATAAGTTTTTAAATAAATATTTAACCAAGCTATCTTTAAACAAAACTACTTTATAAAATTTAGATGTCAATAATTAATTTTAACAAATATTTATCCTTAAAATTTAACAACTTAAATAATAATTTTCTTAAAAACATTCCTTTAAATAACTTTAAAACTTCTAACTTATATTTTAAAAATCTACTTTGAAAACGTATTTGGCTTTCAAGGAAACCACTTCTCTTTCACGCCTCTTTAAAAATAAACCATATTTGTTTTTAAAATAAATTACCCATTCCTCTATAAATTTCCATCGTGAAATGTAACAACGCATATAAATTCGATGTTTAAAATGAATTAAATTAATAAGATTTTAAATTAAATTTAGAAATAAATAAAAATCTTATTTATTTATATGAAAGCAAATGTTGAAATTAGATGTATCAAGGGTAATTAAAATTTACACATTAAATTATATATTTCAAGTAATTATAATAGTGGAAATTGTCGCATTTGGATATAAAGTTAAAAATAAGTAAAAAGGGGCAAGTATTGAATTCATCAATGGAATTAAATATTGATTTATGGAAACTAAATGTAAATGGAGGTAATAAAGTAATGCAGGACAATAAATAATTTTTTTTAGTACAATCCCTTTTTTTTATTTGTAAACTATTGTAAGATGTTAATTAATTGAAATGTGAAGATTAGGAGATAGATTCAAAATTTATGTTTGACAATTAATTGCAATAATTAGAGTTAATAATTAATGGATTAAATGGAATACCAATTTACTCATAAACGTGAATATAAGAGAACCAATAAATATTGAATAAATTTTGGAATAGTTGCAATAAATGTTAATTGAGTAAAACCAGTGTATGTAAGTAATTACAATGTTGGGGTATAAATAATGAACCTCTAAAAGTGTAATTAAGAGTTAAGGACTATATTTATTGTACGTTACTTATTTTATTAGTTTGTTAAGTTAATTTGTAATCAATTTCAATTAATTCACTAAATTATGGCAGTTAATGTGGAATAAATTGGTAAGTAAAGAATGTTGAATTCAAATAAGATGTAACCAAAGCAAAATTCCATTCATATTAGGATAATAAATGTGGTAAAAAGAAACGAGACCAAAATAAAATTTTGAAAATATAAATGTAATGAAATCTAAAATAATATTAACTGTGTTGGTTAAGTAATAAATTGATTCAATATTAAGTTGTAACCGAATAGAAATCAAATTCGGAATTAATTTGCAATCAATTGGATTAATTGCAGCTGACATTTGAACACTGTATTTACTGGAATATTTGACACTAAATTGATATGTGAATTTGCTTTTATTAATGTATATATCAAATGGATTAATTGCAATTAAATGGATTTAGTATTTAAAGATTTTGTAGATATTTATTTAGATGAAATTGAAGCCATTATATGAGTATGAATCTAACGTAAATTTTTACTTATAGAATGGACAATTGATATTAAATGAAAGGAATAAAATTTAAGTGGGTCAATAAATTGAAATTTAATGAAATTAAACATCTAAATGTTATGTTAATAGAAATTTAAATTGGAATCTAAGAATATTTGTATAATAGATTTTGAGTCAAATGTTGATTTCATCCAGTGTAATATTGAATTTAATAGTAAATGAAGTTTTAACTTATATTTTACAGATTTAATGAAATTTGGAAATTAACACTGAAATGGATAGATTTATCAACTTCCAATGTACATCTAAACTTGTTTAAACTTCTGCAAATGATTAAGAAATATAAAAGGGAATTTCTGAAATCGATAAATTTAGCAACTTTCAATTAACTTTCAATTGTTAAACTATTGTAATTGATTTAGATACATAAAGAGTTGCTTATTTATTTGAATTTAAATTTTGGAAATTGGGTTATTTCAATTTAATGGGAATAAAATATTAAATGTTACGTTAATGGAGTTTAAGTTGAAAATTTAGAATAACAATATATTAGACCATTAACCAATGCTAATTTATCTACTTGGTGATAATGGAGTGAATACAAGAATTTAAAAACCAAATAAATGAAATTTAACACTTAATTTTTACGTTAATAGAAAGTTAGATGGAATGTAAGAATATTATGATAGTTTGCAAATTCAAGAAATTTTTTATCCGTTTAAGAATAGTGAATTGAATAATAGATATGAAACAAAACAATTATACCATAATAAGAATGTATTGAAAATAAACGGAAAGCTAATTTCATTGAAAATTTTGGAAGATTTAATGTATAATCTATAAACAATTGAAATAGAAGTTAAAGCTTTGAAAGTGTGGAATTTGCAACACCTAATCCATATGAGGAATCATTGAATTAAAAGGAAAGAAAAGTTAATTGAAATTTATGGAAATTAATATAATAAACGTACATTTTTGGGTTAAATGGAAAGAGCATTTTTAATGAAAATAAAAGAATAGTTTGAGAAAAATAAAATGAACGTTTCATTTTAATGATAAGTAAAATTTTATAAATAGGAAAATTTTGAATTTTGAAACAACATTTTACATTCATTTTATAACAATCAGAGGCAGTATAGAAGTGATTTTAATGCTAACCTTATATGTAACGACCCAGAATTTTATTAATTAAAATTTGAATATTTAATTAATTTTAAATATTAATAAGTGAATTTATAAGTCAAATAAATTTTTATTTGAATTATTGGATTTAATTGGATTATTAAATTGATAATTTAATATGTTAAATTATGGAAATAATTGAAAATCGGGTTAAATATGATAGAAAATGATTTGTAAAATTTTATTTTATCATATTGAAGTTAGAATGATATTGTAGAACTTTTAAAATCGAATTAAGAGTTAATTTGTGAAAATTGAATATTTTAATATTGAATAATCGACTGTAAAATAGCCAATTTTTGAACAGTCTCAGAATTGAACGAAACCAGTTCCATTGGATCCATAATAGTTAGTTATTACCGGATTTCAATTTTCGTGTCAATCGGAGTTATCGTTTGATCGTGGCAGCTCGAAACGCATCGAATTATTTTTAATTTAAATTTGGCGAGTCAAAATAGCCATTTTTCAAAAAGTCTCGGATTTCGACGAAACCAGTTTCATCGGATCCGTAATGTGATATTATTGTAAGATTTCAAATTTCAAGTCAATTGGATTTACCGTTTGTCCGGTACGAATTAAAACGCCTAGAAATCGATTTAAATCGGTTTAATTTAAATTGAGCGTTTATAGCCATAACTCGCACATACTTCCGAATTAGCTTCCGAAACCTGTTCCATTGTGTCCGGAACGCGGGGTAAACCTTAGAAACGCTGGTTACGGCGCCTAAATCGGAGTTCGGAATTCCCGGGATGAATAGTGTTTACGCTAGCTTTTCTTATAAATAGCCACCATTCTAAAAAAAAATAAAATAAATACTAAAACCCTAATCCAATATTGCTAGCCGCCACTAACATTATGAAGGGCCAGAATTGTCCCAATTTCAACCATCAATCTCTCCAAATCCATTCACATTCACGCGAGGTGTTCAACACGAAGATTGAAGAGCAAGGCGAGGGCTTTAATTTCATACGGTGATGATCGAGTTTGGAGTCGCGTGGAGGGAGCAAATGTGGGCCGTATGCTTCAGTTTCGCACGCACTTTGAGAGTGGGGGGTGGGGCCGAGTTGGCCAGGCTTGGGGCCGAAGGTAGCTAATGTCGTGTGCTTCGCGTTGGCGCATGTTGATCGAGGTGTAGTTGAACGAAGGAGGTTGTATTTGGAACCCTAGATTTTGTGTTTGGGTTCAAGGGAGTGCGGCTATCTCCTGTAACAATACGTGAGGTTGGGGGAGATGAGCTAGAGGCGTTGGATTTGGATCCAGTGGCTGTAGTTGAGTTGGGTTTAAATTTTTTTAATAATGTTGTAAATTAGTGAATATAAATCATGTACAAACTTCAAAAATCAATATCTTTTTCATACGAGGTCGAAAAAATGCAAACTCAGTTGCGTTGGAATCGTATGGACGAGCACTACGCGATGGAGTTGGTTTGGAGTCGTTTGGAGTTAGTGATAATTTCGGGTAAAATTAAACGCGCGTTTAATTTTATTCGAAATAAATCGCTAAAACGGAAATTAAAACCAAGGTGAGAACTTCTCACTCAATCGAATAGGTTTCGATTTTATTTTAAATAGTTAGATTTAAAATATTTGAATGCATGTTTGAATGATGACTGTAAATTATTGATTGTTAAAATAGACATTATACGCCGTTAGTAAGCGGATGTTATTTATTAAAAACATATACCGCGAATATTTCATAAACAATGAAATTGGTATTATATATAATAGCAATATATATATATTGGCATATGTATATATTGGAGTTATTGATTTCCCGCATTTTTTTGTTTAGCGGATGAGACCCTATTACGCCGTTAGTAAGCGGATAATATTTATTAAAAACATGTACCGCGATAATTTCGTACTGGAGCGAAATTGGTATTATGCTAATGTTTTTGGATGCAGGAAACAGGTTGGAGGGATCCAACTGGATTCCTCAACAGTTTTTATTTTATTTCAGATATTTTGATATTTGATGGATTTTCATATTGATATATGATATCGTTGTTGTTGTGATTGACTATTTGGTGTGTAGCATCATTGGACCCAAATTTTGGGATTTTAAAATGATTTTTAAAGTGATTTTTGAAAATATACTATATTTTTGGAATTGATCCATTATAAATAAATAAACGTTATAATTTTTAAAGTTATAGAAATTATGGTTTTTGTGAAATATAGTTAAAAAGCTGATTTTTAGAAATACGATTAAAAGTCGATTTTTGAGAAATATGAACTAATGATTTTATAAAATAATTTAGATTGGATTTTTGAATATATGATAAAAGTTTAAATATAGGATTTATAAAATTTGATTATTTTATAAATCGAAATGATGAAATTATAAAGGAATTTAAAGACGTTTTAGAATAATAATATAAACTGATTTATATTAAGAGATTTATAAATGGATATTTATAAATTGAAATATAGACATTATAAAACGAGTTTTTATAAATGTTTGAATGAAGTGAAAATGAATTTCATAAATGAATGAAATTTATAGAATTATAAACTGTGAAGTTATAAATGAAATTTATAAATAGTAAGATTTATAAATTTGTGAAGTTAATTGAAGAATAGATTTGGTTAAATAAATGAATCTTATAAGTTATAAGATTTATAATTATGAAGTTTAAAGAACGATTTTATAAAATAATCGTTTTATAAGTATTTAACTTATAATATAAACATTTAGTTTATAATTGAGTATAAACTGAAATATGTTAATAAAGGAATTTATAAAAAAGAAGTTTTTATAAATAAATAGAAATGGAATTTATAAACGTTGTTTTATGAATTCGCAAACGACTTATTTTGATAAGTTAATTGTTATAACTTATAAATGGAGTTATATTCACGTTTTAGACTGTGAATAATCCTTTAAGTTAAAAAGTATAAAAAGGATGAAATTTGTTAACATAGTATATTCACGTTTTTGAATAGTGAATAACATGTTAAAGAAAATGTTTTAGAATGTGATATTTTAAACAGAATTAAAACGATCTAACGATGTTTTAAAGGTGTTGAGATTCGAAACCATAGATTTCAACATTTATTGTTGAAATAGACGTTTTCGAGAAATAAATGGTGGACTATAACACTGTTGTTATAGTAAATGATTTCCGAAAGGAAATTTTTTGTATAGTATTGGGATTTATATATCTATTTTAATTTCGAATCCCTATACTAGTGATTTTGGGTTGTCGTAACGATGTTTTACGTAACATTCGTTTTGGCCCAAATAAATATGTTTAAGAGAATGATTTCCTTAAAGAATGAATTATATACTTAATTCGATTTAAGTATATTGAATATTTTCTAAGTGTTGAAAATAAAAGGAATTTGTGAATTACTTATGAATAAATAAGTATGGAAATGTTTTCCAATATGAAGTGAATAATTAGAATTTATCTTTTTCTGAAGATAAATTGAAATGAATTATTGAAATCGCATATGCATGGATATCTTGAAATATAAATTCATTATGGAATTTATATGTGAAAGTGAAACTTGTTAAAAATAAATATTGATTTATTTTTGAAGTGTTGAAATTATATATCTAGTAAAGATATTTTGGAAAATAAATAATTTGGAAAATTATTTGGAATCTGGAGATGTGTGCATATCCAGTGATAGTTCAATAACCGACTATCAGTATTTCCCTTTGAATGGGTATTTGATGTGAATTGATTGAATTTGAATGCACACTTATTTTTGAATAAGCGCTCACTATTCGGGTTAACCGGGAAAGGACCATGGGGTCGTATAACCCACTCCGAATATGTGATACGTCGTTGTGAATCGCATTTGAAGATCGGTGTTGAAGACCGGTATTTGCGAGAGTGATAGGATGAACTATCGATTGACTCTGCACCGAGTAGCTACGGTATTGAGTTCTCCATATGTGATGGTGAATCCGATCAGGATTGTGAATATCCGGATTGCAAGGACTTCTTTGTAAGTGCCTTCGGTTCTGTTCGAGCCCGGAACAGACTTGTAAGGATTGTATGCCTGACATTACAAGTTGAGATATAAAGCCGATTTCTTTCAAATATATTTCTGTTGGTGGCGGAGAATTTATTCTTTGCTTAACACCCTTCTTTGAGACGTACAAGCTCAAAGGTTATATAGTTGAAGTTATCAGCGATATATTCCCAGTTTGGTAATGTGACATGCTGAGTGATGCTGAAATGATCATTGTGTTGATTATTTGTGATAGGATCGTTTATTTGATCGTCTATCCTTGTGATCATTGTGTTGATCATTTGTTGACCCAAAGCATGGCTTTTGTATAAAGTATGTTTTTGTGGACGTGACTTCGTCGAGCCTCACACCCCGTGAATGGTCAAAACAGGAAAGAAGCAGCAAGGTTATGAGGGGTAGCACCCTTTAGGATGTGTCCATTTCCTTCTGGAAAAGGGTGGTATCATGGTATGGAGCCCAGATACTTACTCATGTTGAAAACACTTTATGATTGTGTGAATTGATTACGAGCGCTCGGTGATAAAGGTCCCAAAGGACCGGGGGATGGCATATTCGGTCAGTTGTTACTCAGTTAGGAGTAACCCGGCCTTGTGTTGGTAGAGATCCGGTTTGGTTCTCGGGGATGTCCATCCAGAGGCATTCTCATGTGGCAATGGGAAGTTCCTTGGCCTGACCATTTGTTGGAAATCCAATTCCCAATACGAAACTTTTACGGTATTAGTTGTAGAACCTGCTATTCACTTATGGTGGTCACCACTGTTTGGATAGTAGCTATAGTAGGCATACGATAATGGTCGTATGTTGGCTAAGATTTATATCTTTATTTTTGAAATGATTTGTTATTACACTATGCACTAGTAATAATATCAAATGTTATTTTAAAATGCGTATCAAGCATCTTTGACTATCATAAGGAGAAATCTCCTCCGATTCTGCGTTTGCATGTGTGTGTGTGCGGGAGGCCTTATGGTAGTCTCATTTTTAAAAGCATTGCGAATTAATTTAAAAATATTCCTCTATTTTGATTTTAAAGTTAAATAAACTGTTTTGAGTTCTCACACCAGTCACATGACTGACTCGGAGTTTATTGTTTTCCTTCCTAAACTCTGGGTGCCCACCAATTTCCACACGGGCAGTCAAGAGACAGGTTTATCAGGATATTTTGGATATTCTGGAGTTGCTGGAGGCAAGCTGGATGGCGTATTACTAGTTTATATAGTATTTCTTTTTCCGCTGCACTGTTTGTTGTTGTATGATGTTGTACACTCTGATGATATGATATGATGTAATGAAATATAATGTGATGTAATAACTGATATAGTTCTTTATTTAAAGATTATTCATTTATTATTATATGTTGTTCTGCTGCGAATTGTGAGATTCTGTTGTTGTTCTGTTGTTTCCTTTCTGTCCGTTCTATTTTTAAAATTCTTCTATCTTCTATTTTTCAAATTCTCTGTTTTCTAAAAATTGTCTATCTTCTTTCCTCTCTATTTCCTATCTCTTATCTTTTCTCTCTTTTTCTTTTCTTAAATTCTTTTTAAAACCCATAACATTCCGGTTTTCGGCCTTCGATTTCTCGGCAGTCGATAAAGTGAGTATCGATGTTGAATTTTCGGCAACGAAAATCCGTGACGTTACATTTGGTATCAGAGCTGATGGTTAAGCGACAACCATGGTTCTGTTGGGTATTACTCATTAGAGATAGAGTCAGCAGTACTCTAGATTGAGTTTGAGTGTAATAATAGCTATGAGTGCGTATTTGTTAGTGATATAAAATTGTTTTATATTGTGATGATTGGTTTGTTGAGTGATATATAGATTCTGGTTAATACGTGTAATTAACGTTGTTGATAGGAATCTATAAACACTTGAATAGAACAATTCGGCACAATATTGATTTTTAATTGGGTAAATGAAATAATTTTACCTTGATTATATTTTATATATGAAGGAATAATTTTTCAGAATTATTAAAGTATTTATAAGTTGATTGTTAGGTTGTTTGAATAATCTAAATAAAAGAATAATTGTATAAGCAAAAGAATTATAAGAATTGAAATTATAATTAAAGTATTTACAATTGTGAAATAAACTTACATATATAAGAAGTAAAATTATATGAATATGAGTTGTAAATAAAGGTGAATTTCAAGATTAAATGAAATATAACTTAAGTAATGTAAATGGAATTGATTTTGGGTATCAAAGTAAATTAATTAAGTTAAGTGATGGATATGAACTTGAGTTATATAAATGAAATTCAACTTTGTAATTGAATTGAATAAATGGATTGAATGATAATCAATTGAATGTGAATAAAGTTGATATGAAATAATGAATGTAAGTGTTAATTCATTAAATTCTAATGTTATTGGAAGTTGAATACTTGAATGAAAGTCAATTTAATAAAACCAATTGGAAAGTAAAGATCTTAAACCAAAATGAATGTAAGTGAAGCGAAGAAATTTGGTTGTAATCAATATACTTTGGTTGTTATATGGATGTTGATTGATTGTATATAAGTTCATTAAGTGTTAATGAAATTGAAAGCTATGTAATTGAATTCAAATGGAAAGTAAATAAATTTGAATAGAATTGAATGTGAATTGGATTTAATTAGTGAATGTAAACTAATTGAATTGAGAATGAATGTTAGTAAATCCAATGTAAATAAATCAAATGTGATTTGATATTGAAAACCAATTCATTATATATTAATGAGAATATGAATGAATATTATTGGTTATGGATGTTAGTTGGATGTAGTTGGTTGATGGTTGAATGTATATTGCTATTGTTGCATTTGCTATGTGACATATATAGTTGATATGTTGCTATATGTTGTATATTGAGATTATTTGCATATGTGCATGTTCTCATGTTGTTTGTTGAGTGTTTAGTAGGTGCGGATAGCGTTTGCTTCGCATTTGGAGCTCGCTTTAGCGCTATATTAGCCGTATATGCTCGCTAATAAAGTATAAGGTACATATCTCGGATTAAATATCGCACTTTTACATTTTTTTCCCTGCGGGATGCCTCATTACTTGATGAGATGTATATTTGTGATATATATACTGTCATTTTTTTTTCGGATCGAGCCGCGCAAAGGAGACTATGGCGAATTTTTCCGAAAATTTAAGGCGTTAGAAAAAATTTGAGAAATTTGGAAAATTTTGAAAACTTAACTTTGTTTTGAAGTTGAAAGTTAAACAATAGAAGTTGTTTTTGAAAAAAATAACTAAGTAGGATTTGAAAACTTAGTAAAAGTATGGAAAGAAGTTTAATTATGAATTTTGGAAAATTAATAGATTCTATAACTTTTCTTACTTATAATTTCGAGGACGAAATTCTTTTAAGGGGGAAAGATTGTAACGACCCAGAATTTTATTAATTAAAATTTGAATATTTAATTAATTTTAAATATTAATAAGTGAATTTATAAGTCAAATAAATTTTTATTTGAATTATTGGATTTAATTGGATTATTAAATTGATAATTTAATATGTTAAATTATGGAAATAATTGAAAATCGGGTTAAATATGATAGAAAATGATTTGTAAAATTTTATTTTATCATATTGAAGTTAGAATGATATTTTAGAACTTTTAAAATCGAATTAAGAGTTAATTTGTGAAAATTGAATATTTTAATATTGAATAATCGACTGTAAAATAGCCAATTTTTGAACAGTCTCAGAATTGAACGAAACCAGTTCCATTGGATCCGTAATAGTTAGTTATTACCGGATTTCAATTTTCGTGTCAATCGGAGTTATCGTTTGATCGTGGCAGCTCGAAACGCATCGAATTATTTTTAATTTAAATTTGGCGAGTCAAAATAGCCATTTTTCAAAAAGTCTCGGATTTCGACGAAACCAGTTTCATCGGATCCGTAATGTGATATTATTGTAAGATTTCAAATTTCAAGTCAATTGGATTTACCGTTTGTCCGGTACGAATGAAAACGCCTAGAAATCGATTTAAATCGGTTTAATTTAAATTGAGCGTTTATAGCCATAACTCGCACATACTTCCGAATTAGCTTCCGAAACCTGTTCCATTGTGTCCGGAACGCGGGGTAAACCTTAGAAACGCTAGTTACGGCGCCTAAATCGGAGTTCGGAATTCCCGGGATGAATAGTGTTTACGCTAGCTTTTCTTATAAATAGCCACCATTCTAAAAAAAAATAAAATAAATACTAAAACCCTAATCCAATATTGCTAGCCGCCACTAACATTATGAAGGGCCAGAATTGTCCCAATTTCAACCATCAATCTCTCCAAATCCATTCACATTCACGCGAGGTGTTCAACACGAAGATTGAAGAGCAAGGCGAGGGCTTTAATTTCATACGGTGATGATCGAGTTTGGAGTCGCGTGGAGGGAGCAAATGTGGGCCGTATGCTTCAGTTTCGCACGCACTTTGAGAGTGGGGGGTGGGGCCGAGTTGGCCAGGCTTGGGGCCGAAGATAGCTAATGTCGTGTGCTTCGCGTTGGCGCATGTTGATCGAGGTGTAGTTGAACGAAGGAGGTTGTATTTGGAACCCTAGATTTTGTGTTTGGGTTCAAGGGAGTGCGGCTATCTCCTGTAACAATACGTGAGGTTGGGGGAGATGAGCTAGAGGCGTTGGATTTGGATCCAGTGGCTGTAGTTGAGTTGGGTTTAAATTTTTTAATAATGTTGTAAATTAGTGAATATAAATCATGTACAAACTTCAAAAATCAATATCTTTTTCATACGAGGTCGAAAAAATGCAAACTCAGTTGCGTTGGAATCGTATGGACGAGCACTACGCGATGGAGTTTGTTTGGAGTCGTTTGGAGTTAGTGAGAATTTCGGGTAAAATTAAACGCGCGTTTAATTTTATTTGAAATAAATCGCTAAAACGGAAATTAAAACCAAGGTGAGAACTTCTCACTCAATCGAATAGGTTTCGATTTTATTTTAAATAGTTAGATTTAAAATATTTGAATGCATGTTTGAATGATGACTGTAAATTATTGATTGTTAAAATAGACATTATACGCCGTTAGTAAGCGGGTGTTATTTATTAAAAACATATACCGCGAATATTTCATAAACAGTGAAATTGGTATTATATATAATAGCAATATATATATATTGGCATATGTATATATTGGAGTTATTGATTTCCCGCATTTTTTGTTTAGCGGATGAGACCCTATTACGCCGTTAGTAAGCGGATAATATTTATTAAAAACATGTACCGCGATAATTTCGTACTGGAGCGAAATTGGTATTGTGCTAATGTTTTTGGATGCAGGAAACAGGTTGGAGGGATCCAACTGGATTCCTCAACAGTTTTTATTTTATTTCAGATATTTTGATATTTGATGGATTTTCATATTGATATATGATATCGTTGTTGTTGTGATTGACTATTTGGTGTGTAGCATCATTGGACCCAAATTTTGGGATTTTAAAATGATTTTTAAAGTGATTTTTGAAAATATACTATATTTTTGGAATCGATCCATTATAAATAAATAAACGTTATAATTTTTAAAGTTATAGAAATTATGGTTTTTGTGAAATATAGTTAAAAAGCTGATTTTTAGAAATACGATTAAAAGTCGATTTTTGAGAAATATGAACTAATGATTTTATAAAATAATTTAGATTGGATTTTTGAATATATGATAAAAGTTTAAATATAGGATTTATAAAATTTGATTATTTTATAAATCGAAATGATGAAATTATAAAGGAATTTAAAGACGTTTTAGAATAATAATATAAACTGATTTATATTAAGAGATTTATAAATGGATATTTATAAATTGAAATATAGACATTATAAAACGAGTTTTTATAAATGTTTGAATGAAGTGAAAATGAATTTCATAAATGAATGAAATTTATAGAATTATAAACTGTGAAGTTATAAATGAAATTTATAAATAGTAAGATTTATAAATTTGTGAAGTTAATTGAAGAATAGATTTGGTTAAATAAATGAATCTTATAAGTTATAAGATTTATAATTATGAAGTTTAAAGAACGATTTTATAAAATAATCGTTTTATAAGTATTTAACTTATAATATAAACATTTAGTTTATAATTGAGTATAAACTGAAATATGTTAATAAAGGAATTTATAAAAAAGAACTTTTTATAAATAAATAGAAATGGAATTTATAAACGTTGTTTTATGAATTCGCAAACGACTTATTTTGATAAGTTAATTGTTATAACTTATAAATGGAGTTATATTCATGTTTTAGACTGTGAATAATCCTTTAAGTTAAAAAGTATAAAAAGGATGAAATTTGTTAACATAGTATATTCACGTTTTTGAATAGTGAATAACATGTTAAAGAAAATGTTTTAGAATGTGATATTTTAAACAGAATTAAAACGATCTAACGTTGTTTTAAAGGTGTTGAGATTCGAAACCATAGATTTCAACATTTATTGTTGAAATAGACGTTTTCGAGAAATAAAAGGAAATGGTGGACTATAACACTGTTGTTATAGTAAATGATTTCCGAAAGAAAATGTTTTGTATAGTATTGGGATTTATATATCTATTTTAATTTCGAATCCCTATACTAGTGATTTTGGGTTGTTGTAACGATGTTTTACGTAACATTCGTTTTGGCCCAAATAAATATGTTTAAGAGAATGATTTCCTTAAAGAATGAATTATATACTTAATTCGATTTAAGTATATTGAATATTTTCTAAGTGTTGAAAATAAAAGGAATTTGTGAATTACTTATGAATAAATAAGTATGGAAATGTTTTCCAATATGAAGTGAATAATTAGAATTTATCTTTTTCTGAAGATAAATTGAAATGAATTATTGAAATCGCATATGCATGGATATCTTGAAATATAAATTCATTATGGAATTTATATGTGAAAGTGAAACTTGTTAAAAATAAATATTGATTTATTTTTGAAGTGTTGAAATTATATATCTAGTAAAGATATTTTGGAAAATAAATAATTTGGAAAATTATTTGGAATCTGGTGATGTGTGCATATCCAGTGATAGTTCAATAACCGACTATCAGTATTTCCCTTTGAATGGGTATTTGATGTGAATTGATTGAATTTGAATGCACACTTATTTTTGAATAAGCGCTCACTATTCGGGTTAACCGGGAAAGGACCATGGGGTCGTATAACCCACTCCGAATATGTGATACGTCGTGGTGAATCGCATTTGAAGATCGGTGTTGAAGACCGGTATTTGCGAGAGTGATAGGATGAACTATCGATTGACTCTGCACCGAGTAGCTACGGTATTGAGTTCTCCATATGTGATGGTGAATCCGATCAGGATTGTGAATATCCGGATTGCAAGGACTTCTTTGTAAGTGCCTTCGGTTCTGTTCGAGCCCGGAACAGACTTGTAAGGATTGTATGCCTGACATTACAAGTTGAGATATAAAGCCGATTTCTTTCAAATATATTTCTGTTGGTGGCGGAGAATTTATTCTTTGCTTAACACCCTTCTTTGAGACGTACGAGCTCAAAGGTTATATAGTTGAAGTTATCAGCGATATATTCCCAGTTTGGTAATGTGACATGCTGAGTGATGCTGAAATGATCATTGTGTTGATTATTTGTGATAGGATCGTTTATTTGATCGTCTATCCTTGTGATCATTGTGTTGATCATTTGTTGACCCAAAGCATGGCTTTTGTATAAAGTATGTTTTTGTGGACGTGACTTCGTCGAGCCTCACACCCCGTGAATGGTCAAAACAGGAAAGAAGCAGCAAGGTTATGAGGGGTAGCACCCTTTAGGATGTGTCCATTTCCTTCTGGAAAAGGGTGGTATCATGGTATGGAGCCCAGATACTTACTCATGTTGAAAACACTTTATGATTGTGTGAATTGATTACGAGCGCTCGGTGATAAAGGTCCCAAAGGACCGGGGGATGGCATATTCGGTCAGTTGTTACTCAGTTAGGAGAAACCCGGCCTTGTGTTGGTAGAGATCCGGTTTGGTTCTCGGGGATGTCCATCCAGAGGCATTCTCATGTGGCAATGGGAAGTTCCTTGGCCTGACCATTTGTTGGAAATCCAATTCCCAATACGAAACTTTTACGGTATTAGTTGTAGAACCTGCTATTCACTTATGGTGGTCACCACTGTTTGGATAGTAGCTATAGTAGGCATACGATAATGGTCGTATGTTGGCTAAGATTTATATCTTTATTTTTGAAATGATTTGTTATTACACTATGCACTAGTAATAATATCAAATGTTATTTTAAAATGCGTATCAAGCATCTTTGACTATCATAAGGAGAAATCTCCTCCGATTCTGCGTTTGCATGTGTGTGTGTGCGGGAGGCCTTATGGTAGTCTCATTTTTAAAAGCATTGCGAATTAATTTAAAAATATTCCTCTATTTTGATTTTAAAGTTAAATAAACTGTTTTGAGTTCTCACACCAGTCACATGACTGACTCGGAGTTTATTGTTTTCCTTCCTAAACTCTGGGTGCCCACCAATTTCCACACGGGCAGTCAAGAGACAGGTTTATCAGGATATTTTGGATATTCTGGAGTTGCTGGAGGCAAGCTGGATGGCATGGCGTATTACTAGTTTATATAGTATTTCTTTTTCCGCTGCACTGTTTGTTGTTGTATGATGTTGTACACTCTGATGATATGATATGATGTAATGAAATATAATGTGATGTAATAACTGATATAGTTCTTTATTTAAAGATTATTCATTTATTATTATATGTTGTTCCGCTGCGAATTGTGAGATTCTGTTGTTGTTCTGTTGTTTCCTTTCTGTCCGTTCTATTTTTAAAATTCTTCTATCTTCTATTTTTCAAATTCTCTGTTTTCTAAAAATTGTCTATCTTCTTTCCTCTCTATTTCCTATCTCTTATCTTTTCTCTCCTTTTCTTTTCTTAAATTCTTTTTAAAACCCATAACATTCCGGTTTTTGACCTTCGATTGGTCGACAGTCGATAAAGTGAGTGTCGATGTTGAATTTTCGAAAGTCGAAAATTTTCGGGGCGTTACATTATATTTTAAAGTAAATTTAATATTTTGAATCGTGATTGCGCGTTGAGAAAAACGCCGTTTTTAAATTTGAACTTCCAGTCTCGGTTCATCTTTTATTGTGTGCAGCGGCGGTCCCCAGTGGCATTAATTGGAGTGTTACATTTTATTTAATGTGTGTTAATAAAATTTAATTGGGTGTTAATAAGGTGTATAATTAGGGTTAATAGAAATTAATTTAGCGGAGTAGACGTTTTGAAATTGGATCTCAAAGTTTTAGTACAACTCGTCCATTTGTTACTTTATATTCGTTACCACCTCTTTGTTTGAAATGTATAAATTTTCATTTTTGCTACCTGAAGCATTCATTTCATTGGTTCCATCCTCCATTAGCCTCATTTCAATTTTTCCAATCTCACTGAACTTCATTATGCAAACATGACCCTATTTCATTGTCTCCCTCACCTGCTTGCTACACTTTTTCCAAATCCTTCTTGAAGCTTTGAGTTGCGTGAAAGCCCCTCAACCTCACCCAATCCTTGCCACTACCTTTTTAGCAGGTACCCTAGTCGCCTTATCTCAAAACGTGAAATTTGGTATTTATTTTGTTTATTTTAATATCACTATATATATACACACCTTATTATGGCAATTGTCATCTTATAACTTGAATAACTTTCGCATACAATGTCCGATTTACGCGCGATTTTTTTGTTGGGATCGTAATTAAATTCCAGATCTTTTGACGCTAGTTTGGACAGATTTGGAGACCGTCGAATTTTTGGGTTTAAATTGGATTTAAATCCAATTTAAATTCAAAAGGTGAGTGCTTTAACCCACTCACGACTTCTAAGTTTTCTTATGTTTGTTAAATTGATTTAAGATATGAGTAGAAATTTATTTATGACTGTTTTGCACATTTTATTCATCATCTCAGTTAAATCACATTTATTTAATTTAACTGTTAATTAATGTTATTATTGCATAAAAATTGACAGTTAAGATTTATTTATTTTGCATATAAACTGCTAGTTAAACAGTTATTAAATTTATTATTGAATATAAATTGTTAGTTAATACCTGTTATTTATTACCTGTTATATTTTTATATGCTCTATATTGATGTTTGTTTAAATTGGATGATGATTGTAACAAATGGTTGATGAATTGATATTTGGATGAATGGATGTGATAATTTATATTATATAAACTGCAAGTTATTATGCATTTTCATTTCATTCGGGATTGCGGTTTGAAATGATATACAACCGCATTTTTATTTTTAAATTGCGGATTGAAATGATAAGTATCTGTATCACTTGACCATAGGATAGAAAATTTTATACAGGCACCGCGGTATATATATATATATATATATAATTATTTTTGAAATGATTTTTATGGTTTGGATGTGATAGGGTTTAATAAATAGTAAATTTGGATATGATAAATATATTTTATATATACATACATAGTTAAATTGTTGAATTTAAGCTATACATAAATCTGTTAAATAAAAATGAATAAGTTGAAAAATGGAATTTGATAATTTATATTATATGATTAAGTATAGGTTTAAGATCTTGTATATATATAGAGTTTTAAATGATTCAAATCAATTAAGATTGAAAGATAAATTGGAAATTTAATTGAAATTGAGCTTATTTGAAAAATAACTCCATAAGTTGATGTTAACTTATTAAAATTGGAAATTTTAAGGTATGATATTTATAACTGGATTTAATGAATAATTCTAGTATAAATAAATGGAAGGAAATAATTAGTGTTAATAAATTTAGTATATTTTAAATGGTTATGGATTTATCATGTAAACCTTTCAAACAAAACGATAGGAAAATGAATTGTTGGTTTGAAATTCTCAATCTTAGTTTTGAAATTCATTAAATACTCAAAGTTTGAAAATATTGAAATCGAAGTGTTTTATTCAAACTGAAAGTGAATCTAAAAGTTATGGGTTTAGACTGAATTAAAAGTGAATAAAAATTGTGAAGGTGTGGAATTATTTATTTTTAAAGAAATTTTAAATTCAACTATTTTATTCTATATACTGTTTGAATATTCAAACCATTCAAGTTTTAGAAGTATGGTCTTAAAGCTATGAATTTCGAAGTATTATGTTTTGAAAGTTATAATTCAAATGTTTGGTTTCTAGATAATATAAATTTTAAAGCAGTATGATTTTGGAAAAGAAATATATTTGAAAGAAATGATATTATTGATTTGGGTTTTATAAAAATAATATCAAATGAGTTGTTTTGGAAATGGAAATGATATCGTATTTATGGATTTTGAAATGGAAAATTTTATTCTGGTTTTATGGTATAAACTATTTTCAAAGGTCGCGGTGTTATAATAACGTTTGGTTGTTGAAGAGACCGGGATCGGAAGTTGTCATATTCTCTGCCAATTCCGAAAACCACTTTAACAACCGTTTACGCGGTGGAGATTCCAGAATGAAGTAGGATGGTGGCGGAGTTTCCTTTGAGGTAAATACGTGGACCTGACTCCCATGAGTTGGCATAAGGTGGCTAAAACAGGAGCGATTATCGGGCCAAGGGGGTTAGCGTCCTTTATCGGACACTCCTCTTCGATACTATACTCTGACTTTGGATTGATTCGGTGGCCGCTTTTACTTTTGATTTTAGGGGGAGTTTGTTCAAGGTGGGCGGTAGCTGCGGTTATGCGTTACCACCAGCCCGGATAGCAATTCGTATATCCACGCTGACATTGCCTAGTTGTGCCGTGTCACCTACCCTAGCGTGCCTTATACGATTTTGGTTTTGTACCATACCTATGGAGTGCCCTCTGACGACGCCCTTTACGAGGGAGATTACGGTACTGTATAGACTATGGGAATATATTATGTGTTAAGGGGAATATTGAGTCACTCCTTAACGCTATTAAAAAGTAAGTTTATTTTACAATTAGACACTATTATAATAGCGAAATATACTACATAGTAAATAGTTTAACAGATCCTTAGGAGATGAAAATCCCGAGCATCTCTTAAGTTACTGCGCTCATATTTATTCTTGTTGATTTAACTTACATAAGATCTTTTAGTTCTGACTCGAGTGTTTTGTCTTTTCAATTCGCTCGGGTCAGTCCGAGCGTTTCAGGATTTGAAGTTTTAGCTCTGGAGGACGAAGACGAAGATTTATATTACTATTATATACTATTATTCCACTACACCATTTAATTCCGCTGCATTGATATCTATTGGTATGTGAACTCTGATATTTATTATATAAAGTAGAAGAAAATGTTTGTAAATAGTTTTTTGAACCATATATTGATTATTATATTTTATCCTTCCGCTGTGAGATTCTGTTCTATTTTATTTCTTCTCTGTTTTTCTTATTTACCCCATAACAATCCGCCTTTCGTATGGTTTGAATTGGCACGTGTGTCGATTTGAAGCGTGCGAAAAGGCGGGACGTTACATTTGGTATCAGAGCTTTGGTTTAGTGATAAACCTTAGCTTTGTGGGGTTTGACTCTTTACTAATAGGGTAGTAATACCCTATGGGAGTCGCTGAGTGTATATATATGAGAGAGCGTATTTGTTAGTGTTATAAAAAGGTTTTAATATTGTGTTAATCTGTTTCATTTTGTATTTATAAATTCTGTTTGATGCATGGGACGCTATGACATCAATAGGGATTTCTAAACACTTAATAGGACAGACCGACATAATATTTGTTTTAATATAGGTGAATGAAATAATTTTGCCTATTATATTTTCTATATATAAATTTTTTTCAAATGATGTCTATATTTGGCTGCAATAGATTGGTTGTTAGGCAATAAAGTGTATAAATAATAGTAGAAATAAGATTGAAAAATAAAATAAATGAAATTTGAAAATTTAGAACTTAAGTTTCGGGGTTTTGAAATTTCTTCCGAATAAATTTTGGAATATAATAATATTGTTTGGAAGTATTTTCTAGTAAAGATGATTTTAGAGAAAATAAGTTTTATACTTTCCTCTCTGTCGTTGGAAAATAATTTCGGTGATGGCGGCCGCATCATCGACTTCCATTTTCGAGCTTCGAAGGGGAAAGGCCACTGTAGTAGTTTTACTGTAGATTCATTTTTGAAAAATATATAAATTTTGAATTGTTTTAAATATAATTAGAGTTATATAAGTTGTAAGAATATATTTATCTATTATTTTAAAATAAATTGAAAATTTAACCCGTTATTTAGTCTTAAGTTTCCATTAAATAAAAGTTTCAATTATTTTAGTAAATTGGAAAGTATGTAATTAATAATTGAAACCTTTAAAGTAAATAGATATTTAATGCTAGGTTATGAATGAATTTAACGGTAATTTGAAATTGCAACTTATAAAACAAAGATGAAATTATTAAACCATTAATTAATTAAAAGAATTAAAAAGAAAACTTGTATAACTTTCAAATTACACACTTAAATAACATATATATGACTTACCAAATATTAAAAGTTGAAATGTTTAATAAGAAATGCAATAGGTAATGAAGTATTCAATGAATTTGCTATTATAAATGAGAATTTAATGTTATAAACTTAAGTTATAATTGAAATTTTACTATAAGTAAATATAATTAAAGGTAAGTAATTCAAATAGATGATTTTCAACTTAAGTAAATAAAATGGAAATACTAAGAAATTAAATGGGACATGAATACTATTGATAAACAAATGTAAATAAATAAGGGCATGCAATAAATGAATGAATAGTTATAATGAAATAAAAAGAACTGGCACGACCTGAGTTAATGGAAATGAATAATTGTAAGTAATAAGGGAAATTAAATGAAACAAACATTGAATGAGTAAATGAAATTAAAAGTTTGTTATAAATAAATGTAAATTATAAAAGGAAAATTTACGTGGTATGAGGAAAAAAAGAAAAAAAGGGAAATTGAACAACAAATGTATAAATGAAATTAATAAGGATAAAAAAAAGTTGTTCAAATTTGGTTGTTGTTTGGTTATGGTTGTTTGGGTAAGATACTTTAAAAATTGGGTTTGGGAGAATGAATAATCTATTTAGTTTTATCAAAGACTGTTGAGTAAATGATGCGCTAGTAGTTTATTCTTCATTCCGTACAATTTAAAAGTTTTGAACCCAAACAACTATTTGTTTGTTTGGTTGAATGGTTGTTTTGTATTTGTTCTATATACTGGTTGTGAAATTGTTGGTTGTTGTATTCATTTGGTGTTAGTGATTGAAACCACTTAAATATTTCACTTTATATAAATTGTTAACCCTTTTGGATTTTATAAGTGAAATGCAGGTTATGGAAGCAATTGCTACTGCTTTTGGTTCCATAAATTAAGCGTAAAATGCCCGAATAATAGGTACGTTTTGGATTTCGGTTTATAGCGCTATTTTATATATTTTTCCGTGTAGGGATATATTAATTTGAAAAATATGTGTTGTATATTGTTATATTTAATATTATATTTTCTCTCGAGCCTCTCTGTACAAAAGAGACTCTGCCAAAAAATTTCGTAAATTTTTGGACTTAGAATTTATTTTGAAAATGTTTTCCAAACTTTAGTAATTTAAGTATAAAAAAAAATTAATGGTTATAAATTAATATATTTTATCTAAATTAATTAATTTAATAAATTTAATTGTTTATAAAGTTAATGTTGAATAAGGTATATTGATTTCTTAGTTCTTCGTTTTCCCTTCTTTTCCTTTTCGGGGACGAAAAGTTTTGAGTGGGGGAGAATGTAACGACCCGTATAAATTCGACGTTTAAAATGAATTAAATTAATAAGATTTTAATTTAAACTTGAAATAAATAAAAATCTTATTTATTTATATGAAAGCGAATGTTGAAATTAGATGTATCAAGGGTAATTAAAATTTACAAATTAAATTATATATTGCAAGTAATTGTAATAGTGGAAATTGTCGCATTTGGATATAAAGTTAAAAATAAGTAAAAAGGGGCAAGTATTGAATTCATCAATGGAATTAAATATTGATTTATGGAAAGTAAATGTAAATGGAAGTAATAAAGTAATGCATGACAATAAATAATTTTTTTAGTACAATGCCTTTTTTTATATTTGTAAACTATTGTAAGATGTTAATTAATTGAAATGTGAAGATTAGGAGATAGATTCAAAATTTATGTTAGACAATGAATTGCAATAATTAGAGTTAATAATTAATGGATTAAATGGAATACCAATTTACTCATAAACGTGAATATAAGAGAACTAATAAATATTGAAGAAATTTTGGAATAGTTGCAATAAATGTTAATTGAGTAAAACTAGTGTATGTAAGTAATTACAATGTTGGGTGTAAATAATGAACCTCTAAAAGTGTAATTAAAAGTAAAGGACTATATTTATTGTACGTTACTTATTTTATTAGGTTGTTAAGTTAATTTGTAATCAATTTCAATTAATTCACTAAATTATGGCAGTTAATGTGGAATAAATTGGTAAGTAAAGAATGTTGAATTCAAATAAGATGTAACCAAAGTAAAATTCCATTCATATTAGGATAATAAATGTGATAAAAAGAAATGAGACCAAAATAAAATTTGGAAAATATAAATGTAATGAAATCTAAAATAATATTAACTATGTTGGTTAAGTAATAAATTGATTCAATATTAAGTTGTAACCGAATAGAAATCAAATTCGGAATTAATTTGCAATCAATTGGATTAATTGCAGCTGACATTTGAACACTGTATTTACTGGAATAATTGACACTAAATTGATATGTGAATTTGCTTTTAGTTAATGTAAGTATCAAAGGGATTAATTGCAATTAAATAGATTTAGTATTTAAAGATTTTGTAGATATTTATTTAAATGAAATTGAAGCCATTATATGAGTATGAATCTAATGTAAATTTTT
This sequence comes from Allium cepa, assembly GCA_030765085.1. NCBI lineage: Eukaryota > Viridiplantae > Streptophyta > Magnoliopsida > Asparagales > Amaryllidaceae > Allium > Allium cepa. Next base: position 67,970,273 of record CM060930.1, on the reverse strand, counting down.
ACTTATAGAATGGACAATTGATATTAAATGAAAGGAATAAAATTTAAATGGGTCAATAAATTGAAATTTAATGAAATCAAACATCTAAATGTTATGTTAATAGAAATTTAAATTGGAATCTAAGAATATTTGTATAATAGATTTTGAGTCAAATGTTGATTTCATCTAGTGTAATATTGAATTTAATAATAAATGAAGCTTTAACTTATATTTTATAAATTTAATGAAATTTGGAAATTAACACTGAAATGGATAGATTTATCAACTTCCAATGTACATCTAAACTTATTTAAACTTCTGCAAATGATTAAGAAATATAAAAGGGAATTTCTGAAATCGATAAATTTAGCAACTTTCAATTAACTTTCAATTGTTAAACTATTGTAATTGATTTAGAAACATAAAGAGTTGCTTATTTATTTGAAGTTAAATTTTGGAAATTGGGTTATTTCAATTTAATGGGAATAAAATGTTAAATGTTACGTTAATGGAGTTTAAGTTGAAAATTTAGAATAACAATATATTAGACCATTAACCAATGCTAATTTATCTACTTGGTGATAATGGAGTGAATAAAATAATTTAAAAACCAAATAAATGAAATTTAACACTTAATTTTTACGTTAATAGAAAGTTAGATGGAATGTAAGAATATTATGATAGTCTGCAAATTCAATGAAAATTTTTATCCGTTTAATAATAGTGAATTGAATAATTGATATGAAACAAAATAATTATACCATAAGAAGAATGTATTGAAAATAAATGGAAAGCTAATTTCATTGAAAATTTTGAAAGATTTAATGTATAATCTATAAACAATTGAAATAGAAGTTAAAGCTTTGAAAGTGTGGAATTTGCAACACCTAATCCATATGAGGAATCTTTGAAGTAAAAGGAAAGAGAAGTTAATTGAAATTTATGGAAATTAATATTAGAAACGTACATTTTTGGGTTAAATGGAAAAAGCATTTTTAATGAAAATAAAATAACAGTTTGAGAAAAATAAAATGAACGTTTCATTTTAAAGATAAGTAAAATTTTATAAAAAGGAAAATTTTGAATTTTGAAACAACATTTTACATTCATTTTATAACAATCAGAGGCAGTATAGAAGTGATTTTAATGCTAACCTTATATTTTAAAGTAAATTTAATATTTTGAATCGTGATTGCGCGTTGAGAAAAACGCCGTTTTTAAATTTGAACTTTCAGTCTCGGTTCATCTTTTATTGTGTGCAGCGGCGGTCCCCAATGGCATTAATTAGAGTGTTACATTTTATTTAATGTGTGTTAATAAAATTTAATTGGGTGTTAATAAAGTGTATAATTAGGGTTAATAGAAATTAATTTAGCGGAGTAGACGTTTTGAAATTGGATCTCAAATTTTAGTATAACTGGTCCATTTGTTACTTTATATTCGTTACCACCTCTTTGTTTGAAATGTATAAATTTTCATTTTTGCTACCTGAAGCATTCATTTCATTGGTTCCATCCTCCATTAGCCTCATTTCAATTTTTCCAATCTCACTTAACTTCATTATGCATACATGACCCTATTTCATTTTCTCCCTCACCTGCTTGCAACACTTTTTCCTAATCCTTCTTGAAGCATTGAGTTGCGTGAAAGCCTCTCCACCTCACCCAATCCTTGCCACCACCTTGTTAGCAGGTACCCCAGTCGCCTTATCCCAAAACGTGAAATTTGGTATTTATTTTGTTTATTTTAATATCACTATATATATATATACACTTTATTATGGCAATAGTCATCTTATAACTTGAATAACTTTCGCATACAATGTCCGATTTACGCGCGATTTTTTTTGTTAGGATCGTAATCCAGATCTTTTGACACTAGTTTGGACAGATTTGGAGACCGTCGAATTTTTGAGTTTAAATTGGATTTAAATCCAATTTAAATTCAAAAGGTGAGTGCTTTAACCCACTCACGACTTCTAAGTTTTTTATGTTTGTTAAATTGATTTAAGATATGAGTAGAAATTTATTTATGACTCTTTTGCATATTTTATTCATCATCTCAGTTAAATCGCATTTATTTAATTTAACTGTTAATTAATGTTATTATTGCATGAAAATTGACAGTTAAGATTTATTTCTTTTACATATAAACTGCTAGTTAAACAGTTATTAAATTTATTATTGAATATGAATTGTTAGTTAATACCTGTTATTTATTACCTGTTATATTTTTATATGCTCTATATTGATGTCTGTTTAAATTGGATGATGATTGTAATAAATGGTTGATGAATTGATATTTGGATGAATGGATGCGATAATTTATATTGTATAAACTGCAAGTTACTATGCATTTTCATTTCATTCGGGATTGCGGTTTGAAATGATATACAACTGCATTTTTATTTTCAAATTGCGGATTGAAATGATAAATATCTGTATCACTTGACCATACGATAGAAAATTTTATACAGGCACCGCGGTGTATATATATAGTTATTTTTGAAATGATTTTTATGGTCTGGATATGATACGGTTTAATAAATAGTAAATTTGGCTATGATAAATATATTTTATATATACATACATAGTTAAATTGTTGAATTTAAGCTATGCATAAATCTGTTAAATAAAAATGAATAAGTTGAAAAATGGAATTTGATAATTTATATTATATGATTAAGTACAGGTTTAAGATCTTTTGTGTGTGTCTATATATATATATATATATATATATATATATATAGAGTTTTAAATGATTCAAATCAATTAAGATTGAAAGATAAATTGGAAATTTAATTGAAATTGTGCTTATTTGAAAAATTAACTCCATAAATTGATGTTAACTTATTAAAATTGGAAATTTTAAGGTATGATATTTATAACTGGATTTAATGAATAATTCTAGTATAAACAAATGGAATGAAATAATTAGTGTTAATAAATTTAGTTTATTTTAAATGGTTATGGATTTATCATGTAAACCTTTCAAACTAAATAATAGGAAAATGAATTATTGGTTTGAAATTCTCAATCTTAGTTTTGAAATTCATTAAATATTCAAAGTTTGAAAATATTGAAATCGAAGTGTTTTATTCAAACTGAAAGTGAATATAAAAGTTATGGGTTTAGACTGAATTCAAAGTGAATATTGTGAAGGTGTGGAAATTATTTATTTTTAAAGAAATTTTAAATTCAGCTATTTTATTCTATATACTGTTTGAATATCCAAACCATTTAATTTTTACAGTATGGTCTTAAAGCTATGAATTTCGAAGTATTATGTTTTGAAAGTTATAATTCAAATGTTTGGTTTCCAGATAATATAAATTTTAAAGCAGTATGATTTTGGAAAAGAAATATATTTGAAAGAAATGATATTATTGATTTGGGTTTTATAAAAATAATATCAAATGAGTTGTTTTGGAAATGGAAATGATATCGTATTTATGGGTTTTGAAATGGACAATTTTATTCTGGTTTTATAGTATAAACTATTTTTAAAGGCCGAGGTGTTATAATAACATTTGGTTGTTGAAGAGACGGGGATCGGAAGTTGTCATACTCTCTGCCAACCCCGAAAACCACTTTAACAACCGTGTACGCGGTAGAGATTCCAGAATGAAGTAGGATGGTGGCGGCATTTCCTTTGAGGTAAATACGTGGACCCGACTCCCGTGAGTTGGCATAAGGTGCTAAAACAGGAGCGATTCTCGGGCCAAGGGGGTTAGCGCCCTTTATCGGACACTCCTCTTCGATACTATACTTTGACTTTGGATTGATTCGGTGGCCACTTTTACTTTTGATTTTAGGGGGAGTTTGTTCGAGGTTGGCGGTAGCTGCGGCTATGCGTTACTACCAGCCCGGATAGCAATTGGTGTATCTACCATGACATTGCCTAGTTGTGCCGTGTCACCTACCTTAGCGCGCCTTATACGATTTTGGTTTTGTACCATACCTATGGAGTGCCCTCTGACGACGCCCATTACGGGGGAGATTACGGTACTGTATAGACTATGGGAGTATATTATGTGTTAAGGGGAATATTGGGTCACTCCTGTAACATCCCGCCTTTTCACACGATTTAAATCGACACACGTGCCAATTCAAACCATACGGAATGGCGGATTGTTATGGGGTAAATAAGAAAAACAGAGAAGGGAAAAAACTAAACAGAATCTCACAGCGGAAGGATAAAATATAATAATAAATATACAGTTCACAAAAACTGTTTACAAGACATTTGATTCTTCTTTACACAATAAATATCAAAGTTCACATACCAATAAATATCAGTGCAGCGGAACACAGTGTGTAGTGGAACCATATAATATAATAATAAATATAATAATGAAATCTTTGTCTTCGTCCTCCAGAAATAAAGTCTTCAAATCCTGAAACGCTCGGACTGACCCGAGGGAATTTGAAAAGACAGAAACACTCGAGTCAGAACTAAAAGATCTTATGTAAGTTAAATTAGCAGAAATAAATATGAGTGCAGTAACTCAAGAGGTGCTCGGGATTTACATCTCCTAAGGATCCGTTAAACTATTTACTATGTAGTATATTGCGCTATTATAATAGTGTCTAATTGTAAAATAAACTTACTTTTAAATAGCATTAAGGCTTTACATTTTCCACCTTAACACGTAATAGTCCCAGTAGTCCATCCAATATCATAGTCCCTCCTGATCGGGAAGCCATCATAGGATACCACATGGGCTACGGGAGAAATCCAAACTCGTACAAGGCTCGATAGGGTAGGTGACACGGCACAACTAGGCAATGCCAGGGTAGATATACCAATTGCTATCCGGGCTGGTGGAAACGCGCAGCGCGCAGCTGCCGCCCACCTCGAACAGACTCCCCCAAAATCAAAAATAAAGGTGGCCACCGAATCAATCCAAAGTCAAAGTATAATATCGAAGAGGAGTGTCCGATCAGAGGAATGACCTCATTGGCCCGAGAATCGCTCCTGTTTTAGCCACCTTATGCCAACTCACGGGAGTTGGGTCCACGTATATACCTCAAAGGAAACGCCGCCACCAACCTACTTTATTTTGGAATCTCCACCGCGTACACGGTTGTTAAAGTGGTTTTCGGAGTTGGCAGAGAGTATGACAAGTTCCGATCCCGGTCTCTTCAACAACCAAACATTATTATAACACCGCGGTCATTTAAAATAATTTATGCTTTTAAAACCCGAATAAAATATCCATTTCAAAACCATATAAATATGATATCATTTCCTTTTAAAACCCAAAACAATATGATATCATCTTTATTTTCCAATATATTCTTTTCCAAAATCATAGGGTTTTCAAAGAAAAATATTTGGAAATCAAAACTCTTGAATATAATATTTTCAAATTATACTACCTTGAAAATCATAACTTTGAAACAAGTTTCCATTTCTCAAATGGTTAAATATTAAATTACTTTTATAAAATAAAATAGCTTCTTTAGATTTCACAAATCAATTTCAAATATCGATTTAAACTACCAAATACCATTTCAATTTTTGTGTTTCAAAGCGTTAAATATTTTCACCATTTCAAAAACAACTCATTTGACAAATCCATATATATTAAATTCAATTACTTATTTTTTTTAATACTTAATGAATTAAATATAATTTAAGAAACCTTTAACTTCACATGACTGGAAAATCTTTTAATTTATTATATATTCATTTAAATCAACCTGATATTCATTTAAATCATTCTACACAAAAATCAAGTTTTAAAAATCATATTCTTTTAAAATTCTAACTTTTCATTAAATTTCAATTTAACTTAATATTCATCTTCCAACCTTGTTCTCTTTTAAGTCATTAAAACTCCAGAAATTAAATTTTAAATAAATTCTTAATCGTATTTGATCTCGAAAATCAAACTTTATTTTATACTTCAAATCAAATTTATACAAAGCTTAAAACCTGAAAATTACTATATATATATAAATAACCAAATCAATATCCATAAACCATATATATATATAGCTTTACAAAACCAAAAACATTTCAAAATATATTTTATATATATACCGCGGTGCCTGTATAAAATTTTCTACCCTATGGTCAAGTGATACAGATGTTTATCATTTCAATCCGCAATTTAAAATAAAAATGCGGTTGTATATCGTTTCAAACCGCATTCCCGAATGAAATGAAATGCATAGCAACTTGCAATTAATAAAATTAATCATCCATTCATCCATTTATCACAGTCGTCATCCAATTTCAAACAATCATCAATATATAACAGGTGATAAATAATGGTATCAATTACCAATTTATACTCAAAATAAATTTAATAACTGTTAATTAGCAGTTTATATGCAAAAATAAACGTAAATTTAACTGGCAGTAAATATGAAATAAAAATTTAATATAACTATGACTGGCAGTTAATATGCAAATAAATAAATTCTAACTGTCAAATTTATATGCAATAAATTAATTAACAGTTATATTAAATAAATGCGATTTAACAGATATAATGAATAAAACATGCCAAACAGTCATAAATAAATCTCTACTCATATCTAAAGTCAAATTAACAAACATAAGAAATTTTAGAAGTTGTGAGTGGGTTAAAACACTCACCTTTTGAATTTAAATCGAATTTGAATCCGATTTAAACCCAAAAATTGGACGGTCTGCAAATCTATCCAAACTAGTGTTAAAATTTCTGGAATTTTATTACGATCCTAACAAAAAAAATCTCGCGTGAAATGGAGTTCGTAGGAGAAAGTTATACGCATTAATGGTGATTGAAATTTCAAAAAAACAAAAGAAAAAAGAATAGAAATAAAAGAACACCTTCAAGCGCCACGTCGTCCCCCTTTCATTCCCTCTCTCCATCATGCGTTTTGCTTCCAGATTTTTCTGAGAAGTTTGAATTTTAGCTTTTGATTTGGTTTGTAATTTTTATTTGGATCTACGATTTGTTTGTCTGCCATTGAGGAGGAGAAGGAGCTGATGAAATTTTACGCACAGACAAATGAGAATAGGCGGAGGCTAGGGTTTAGCGGGGTATTTATAGATGAAGTTGGAATAGACAGATGGATCCGAATTTAAATGAATTCACAATTTGTCAAATTTAAATTCCAATAATCCATTTATTTGATTTTTAGATCCTATTATGAATAAATGGTCAACTTACCATTCCTATCATTTCTGATTGCAATTAGCTTCAAGTTTATTAACCAAACCTTCATATCAAATAAAGATTTATTGCAAAAATTTTAGTGTTTACCTTTAATTAAAGTAAATTCAATAAATTATAAAATCTTATTTCAAATGAAATTTTATACCATTCGTATTCAATTCTCTTTATTAAATCAATCATCATCTTATGTATAACATTAGTATATATCAATTTACCCCAATTAAATAAAATTTTATTCCCAAATTGATCTACCGCCTAATATAGCATTTGAATTTTATTCCCAATTCATAAATTACTACCTTAACTAAATTTTGCGTTTCCCTTTTAATTTACATTTTCACCTTACGTTACTACATTAATTATCCTTAAAGTAACGTCTATTATTAATAACAATATTATAATTACTTACCATTTTATTTAATAAATTAATCCATTTCATCTAGATTCTTATCTATGTAATATTTCAACATTTAATTTCATCAAATGCAATTGTTTTCCAATACGTTAATAACTTTATTTCCAAGTCTTATATTACAACAAACTATCCAATACGAAAGCTTAACATTGTTACAAATACTACTTTAATTAACATTAACGCAATACTCAACTAAAAATTATTGTAACTGATTTCAAAATTGTAAATTAACAAGCTACCAAAATAGGCAACATACAATAATCGCACTCTAACCTTTAGTCACATTAATACGCTTTTATTTCTCAAAATCAAAGTTCCCATTTAACTAAATCTCCATAAATGTATTTGACGTTATCTTCAAAAAGTACTTTGTATTAACATTAACGTAAAAGTTTATTTATATCTAGTGCAATCGATTTAGTACTATTTTCTCAATATTTAAAATGATTTAACAAATTTTATATGTCAATTTATTAAAGATTGAATCAATATAAATCTTCAATTTCGTAAAATTCAAAATTGTAGATAAATTTCCAAAATTTCCTTTTTATTGAATTAACCTATATTTATTTCATTCATAAATTTCCAATATAAGGGTTTACCATTGGATTTAAAAATCATCACATAATTTTCCAGTTTTCAACTTAATTTTTATATTCAATAATGGTTAAATACTTGATTTCATTCCTTTGCACTACATCTAATTATTATAAATTAAATCAATTAACTTAATATTTAAAAAAATTCATATTCTAAAATTCATTACGTATCATACCATCAATTTATGTAACCTTTAATCCATTCCAAATTCTACCAATTTCAATAAATTAAAACTTCACACCTTGCTTACCTTAATTTGGATTGTACTACAGTTATTATATTTGCCAAATAGATACATTGATATCAATTAACTATCCTCTATAACTTCTTTCTTGGTTTCATTCTTCTTATTTCCCAAATTACAATCTTTCATTAAGTGTACGTTTCTAACTTAAACCTATATTCAATTATAGCCTAATTGTCGTTTTAATAAATTGTATTGGATTGAATTTGGTTAATTAAACGGTTGCTTTAAATTTCTTATTGTAATTTTTTATTGCTCAAGAGCAACAAATAAACACTTTCCATTACTATACCAATTTGAATCCCATTCTAGTTATTCTTTATTAATAATTCACACAATATTAACTTCGTACAAGACATCCAATTTCTAATTATCTAATATAACTTAACAGTCTATATAGATTCATTTAATTGCAATAAACCATACTATCATAGTTAAATCCAATTAAATAAATAAATGTTGATTCCTATTCGTTTATTCAACATTTGTTTATGTTTTATTCCTTTAATACTTCTACATACATCCTGGATTTGTATAAATGGCTATAACGTGAAATCTTGTCTACTTCACATTTTAAATTAAGGTTTCTAAAAAACCAATTAATATTATTTCCTTGGTCCAACACCATTTTACCCAGATTTATATTAGTATAACCTAAATTAGATTAATCCCTATTGATTTCTCCTTTTAATTTATTAGACCCTCTTAACGTAATAGTTAAACATTAATTTCACTATTTGCTATAAATCTCCAAATTGGATTTCAATTTCAAATAAATAAATAAATCTTGGTTTTTCACTTCTTAAATCACCCAAACGTCATACTAAAATAAAGTTAACATTGATTGCATCTTATAAAATTAAGAAACTACAATGACAAATCAAAACTACACTAACTACCCAAATTTGGCCAAAAGTTTTCAATCCATTTCATATTAAAGTTTATCAACTACCCAAATAGGTATCTTACAATGGTAACTATTCAACTTTTAATTACCCTTAAGTTTTATTTCAATTGTTCTCATTTATTCCTTACCAATGTTCGTTATCATTTATAAATGTTATGTCAGTTTCCTATTTTGTTGCAATATTTTTATTTATTCACTCATTACTGCATAACTTCATTTATTCCATTTACACTTCCGTTACTTTATAAATAATCGTTAAAGTAACATTTATATCAATACACATCAAATTATTTATCAATTAAAAAGGTTTTGATTTCTAACAAATTAATTGACCAATTTATTTAGATAATGCATACGAATTTGTTATCATACCCATAAATTTACACTTAACAAATTTAATGCCTACCCTATAATTTCTATCTTCACATTATATTCAGGTACAATTCTTACACCATTTTATTTATTGAAAAATTTATTCATATTACAAACAAAGACTTAAATTACCATTCATATATGTTATTTTAGCCTTCATTTCAATATTAATTTATAAGTTTTTTCCTACTAAATTTAATTACAAAACTTATTAATTTAACCAAATTAAACTCACGAAATCTACGGGTCGTTACACTCTCCCCCACTCAAAACTTTTCGTCACCGAGAAGGAAAAGAAGGGAAAAGAAGAATTTAATAACAATACATCTTATCCAAAATATTTAACTTATAAACAATAATTTACTAAATTTATTACTTAAACAAAATATACCCGTTTTATAATCATTATATCTTTTTATACTTAAATAAATAAAGTTTGGAAAAACATCTCAAAATTTTCTAAGTCCAAAATTTACGGAAAATTTTGGAGAGTCTCCTTTGTACGAAGAGGCTCGGGAGAAAATATAATATTAAATATAACAATATACAACATATATTTTTCAAATTAAATATCCCTACACGGGAAAATATATAAAATAGCGCTATAAACCGTAAACGTACCTATTTGTCGGGCAATTTACGCTTATTTATGGAACCAAAAGCAGTAACAATTGCTTGCATAACCTGTATTTCACTTATAAAATCCAAAGGGTTAACAATTTATATAAAGTGAAATATTTAAGTGGTTTCAATCACTATCAACAAATCAATACAACAACCAACAATTTCAACAAACAGCATACACAACAAATACAAAACAACCATTCAAATCAAACAAACAAATAGTTGTTCGGGTTCAAAACTTTTAAGTTATACGGAATGAAGAATAAACCATCAAATGCATCATTTACTCAACAGTCTTAGATTAAACACAATGGATTATTCATCCATCCCAACAAGATTAAAGTTCCCTTACCCAACAACTCCAAACCACGACAAACAACAATTTCAATCAACAAATCAAATTAACTTATTATAAATTTTATTTCATACATTAGTTGTTTGATTCTTTTCATTTATTTCATTCAATTTTATTTCCATTTTATTTCTTTCAATTATATTCAGAAATAACCCTACCCTATTTCTTAAATTTACAATTTCTCTTTATTATATTACATTCATTTATTTTCACTTTAATTTACTTAAGTTTATAACCGTTTATTTACCATACTTACCTTTAATTATATTTACTTGGTAAAATTTCAATTATAACTTAAGTTTATAACATTAAATTCTCATTTAACAGCAATTTCATTGAATACTTCATTACCTACCTTTACTTGTACAATTTTCATTACATTTCCTATTAAACATTTCAACTTTTAATATTTGGTAAGTTATATATGTTATTTAAGAGTATAATTGAAAGTTATACAAGTTTGTTCTATTTCCTTAAATTAAATTAAAGTTCAATAATAGTAATCTTTATTTCATAGATTACAAATTTCCAATTTCATTTAATACCATTTTTACTTTACTTAAAGGTTCAAATTTGCTACACTTAATTGTCCTATTAACTAATTGAAACCTAAGAACCAAATACCGGGTTTAATTTTAAATCATTTAAAATAATTGATATATATCTACACTTAACATATATATCCAATTATAATTAAAACGATAAAATTTCTTAACGATTCTGCAGTAAATTACTACAGTGGCCTTCCCACTTTGAAACTCGAAAATGAATGTCGATGATGCGTGCACTCATCACCGAAATTATTTTCCATCGACAGATTGGAAAGTACAAAACTTATTTCTCCAAAAATCTTCTTTAAAACAATTTCTTTTAAATTATATTAAATATTTATATCAGAAAATACTTATAACAATATTATTATATTCCAAATCATCTGAAAGAAGTTTTCAAAAACCTCGGAACTTAAGTTCTAAATTACCAAATTACATTTATTTATTTTTAATCTTATTTACCTATTATTTATAAATTTTATTCCTAACAACCAATATATTGCAACCAAATATAGATATCATTTGAAAATTTTATTTTATATATAGAAAATATAATAGGCAAAATTATTTCATTCACCTATATTAAAAACAAATATTATGTCGGTCTGTCCTATTAAGTGTTTAGAAATTCCTATTGATGTCACAGCGTCCCATGCACCAACCAGAATTTATAAATACCAAACGGAACAAATTAACACAATATTAAAACCTTTTACAAATACGCTCTCTCATATATATACACTCAGTGACTCCCATAGGGTATTACAACCCTATTAGTAAAGAGTCAAACCCCACAAAGCTAAGGTTTATCGCTAAACCAAAGCTCTGATACCAACTGTAACATCCCGCCTTTTCACACGATTTAAATCGACACACGTGCCAATTCAAACCATACGGAATGGCGGATTGTTATGGGGTAAATAAGAAAAACAGAGAAGGGAAAAAACTAAATAGAATCTCACAGCGGAAGGATAAAATATAATTGTGACGCCCCACCTCTATACCCACGCTAGCCAAGAACACTATTGTGAATGCTGTCAACTAGCACGGAGAATAAGGCTGTAGGAGTGACCATCCATGTAATTGCTTTGTGCGAGCATCGATATGTCAGATAGTATAACATGCAATTCTTTTCAAGTGGAAATCCGACATGCCGACACAAACTCAAAACTACTACATAGTGGCTATAATATCTTCGGAAACAAATATAGAAATAAACATAACATAAATCAGTCACAGACAATTCATATCACAAAGGCGGAAATAGATATGAATATTACACATAAAAGTGTATATCAGAGTAGTGGTCAAAAGATCCACGATAATACAAAAGAATAGCAACACGTTCTATACAAAGGAATACAACTATGAGTCTAAATCTCAAGTGTATACAACAAAATAAACTACTAATCTAAGTAGTTTGCCAAAAGTCAGAGTAATGATCCTGGATGAGAAGTCAAGCAGAAGCACCTGTAACATCTCGGTCTGACCCGAGTATTATTTAAGAAGAAAATAATAAACGGATCAGTCTAGCTATAAATATCAGAAGAAATGATATAGAATAGGAGATATGACATAAAGCTATAATAATCACAATGCCAAGCTGTGATTAATAAGTAATTGAAAATCAACAAGAGATTAATCAATATCACAATAATCCACTCAAGATGAAAAGGAATGTCATATTCCTAATTTCGTTCACCAGGCCACTATAAATGACATATATATATATATATCCATGGCAATCGTAAAAGTTGGTGAAACATAAATTCCAGAAATTAACACACGAAATCCAGATATCACAATAAAACGGTACGTCCAATGAACCGAAGCCCGAATGATTTCGGAACACCGACGTAGTACAAAAACAGTACGTCCAATGAACCGAACACAATAAAAGAACATCGGACGCAAGTTCATAAAAGCAATGAGATGAAACTCAATAAAACGAAGTACACCAAAACGCTCGATGAACTTGATAAAAAGATAATTTCATTTAGTCATCAACAAAGAAACAACCCCTTGTTGCTTACGACTAAACGCATTGGCAACACGATTTCCCCTTCGGGAATAAAAAGAATATCAAGATCATAGGAAGCTAGGAACTCGAGTCAACATGCAGTTCCTTAAGAGAACATAAATATTCCAAAGATTTATGATCGAAGTAGAGAACAAATTTCTCATCCAAATATGATGATGCCAAATTCCAAAAGCAAAAACAATAGCCACGAACACTAGATCATGAGTGGCATATCTAGTCTCGATAAGCTATAATGATTTAGAAGCACAAGTGATAGCACGTTCTCCTTTGCAAGAGAATGGCATTCCAAACCAATACGACTAGTATCGGTACAAATAGCAAAGTCTTGGTTCCCCTTCAGGAATCACAAGAATAAAAGTATTGAAAGGAAGGGTTCTTTTAAATAATCCTCTTTCCTGAAAAGCTAAAACTTTCAAAAATCAAAATTATTTCGATGTAAAAATATTTCGATGTAAAAATATTTCTAGAAGAATTTACATTTTACAAGTCAATATATCGTGTATGATTGTCACATCAAAGCATTTAGAAAATTCCTATCGATAACGTTGATCAAGCGCATCGACCAAAATTCTTAAAGCACTCAACGGGCAATACAATCACAAAATCATCTTTTATAGGATAAATAAATCTCTTAAAAAGTTTTAAGAATATTCTTTGTTCGTTTCAAGAACAAAAATCCAGTTTTACTTATAAATAAATCTTATGAAAAAGATTTGCAAAATTTTAAATTACTATTTTCACCCAAAATCAATAAATACAAGAATGGTCTCATCGAAATATTCATAGAATATTTGATATATAAAGTGGATGAAATAAGCTGGACCAATTGAATGACAAAATAATTCACTCATAAGAATCATAACGAGTGCGGAATGCGGTAAGTGGTGCTAACTTCCGCAACTCGTAGCAAACGAAAACCGGTGGTAAAGTCAAATTGAAAAGATCTTAACACCACACAAAAGATATTGCTTAGGTGAGATCCTAAGACAAGCTCAAAAATACCAGAATTTTTTTTTCAAACGATATGATTGAGAGAAATAATACTTTCCTTATCATGCGGGTTTTAAGGAATAAAATGATGCCATCAAATTGGAATCAAAATCACAAAGGAAAAATAGAAATCTGCTTAACAGATTGAAAATGTCGAAGATGAATAATCCACTCGGAAAAATAGGATATGGGCTTCACAATTTAAGCCAATCCTTACAGAAAACGTCAATTCCGAAGCCAAAGTAAATATCGGCTCGGAAAGAAAAGTCACATAAAACAATCTTGACATCTAAACAAAAGAAAATTGAGTGTTGCGGATCTACCATCCGGATTCGCAATTCTCAATGAAGTCAACAAGCTCAAAATATTTAAAGAAAAAGAATTAACAAGTCCTTTTGATATAATATAATGAGATGGAGCCCATATCAAAAAGAACTCAACTAGGAAGGACCACGAAATAAAACAATGCCATCAAGGATTGAGTGAGAAATACCTTGACCAAAAGAAGAGTTGCTAGGGGCTTGCAGCTTTCCTTCTCTCTTGCTTGGAAGCTTAGGGCACGAAGATAAAAGATGACCCGAACCTTTGCAATAGCGACAAAAGAGGGGTCTCGGACACTCCCTTGCATAGTGGTCTGTTGAACCATAATTGTAGCATTGTCCACTACTAGTGGTAGGAGTTTTTGCTACCGGAGTTTGCTGCTTCCCTTTCTTATTAGAAATGGGGACTTTGAACTTAATTGGCCTCTTCGAGTTATTGTTGAAGTTCTGTTGGGCACGCACAACTTCAACATCACCTTCATTATCGGCCTCTTCAAGACGAAGAGCGATATCAATATGCTGATCAAATGAAACCTCAAGTTTCAGAAGTAATGGCTTCTTAAGATTCTTATTCAAGCCATAGACAAATCTCTGATTTTTCTTCATCGGGGTATTAATATACTCCACCCCATATTTGGACAGAGATTCGAAATATGCGACATAGTCTGTCACAGAAGATTCACCTTGAACAAGGTCAATAAAACGCCGGGCCAAAGTTACTTTTTCGGCCTCCGGCACAAATTTCAATTCGAATCTTTCTCGGAATTGCTCCCAAGTGAGATCCGCTTCAACGATTTCAGAAATTAAAAGCTCATACCAATCTAACGCTCTTTCTTGGAGCATGCTAGAAGCCACTTGGACTCGATGTAGATCAATAAGGTTCATGCGAGAAAAGATGCGATCGCATGATTTGAGCCAAGCTTGAATTTCCATAACACTCTCGGATCCCGTGAATGGCCTTCCACCCAAATCGGTATAGTCTCGGCACAAGCGTGCAAAACCGGATCTAGGATGAGTAGGCTCCTGATTGGGACCCGCTGTTTGAGCGTTCTTGACAAGATCTAAGAGCTGCTGGGCAGACATAAAAACTCCATCCAGGGGAGTAGCACTAGATTGACCGGCACTGGGACGGCCAGGTCTAACCATTTCTCTTCTTTAAGAAAGAAAGAAAGAAGAGGAAAAAGTTATTCTCAGAATAAATTTCAATCAAACTTGATTGATAAAACAAGGAATCATAAAGAAAATAGGATGAATCGGTACGAAGACTCGAATTAAACCCTAAAGCACGACTCCTAAGATGGACTTAGGACGATGATCCTTGTTAAATTATTCTACATTGTTCCGAAGTTTGGCTCTGATACCAAGCTGTGACGCCCCACCTCTATACCCACGCTAGCCAAGAACACTACTGTGAATGCTGTCAACTAGCACGGATAATAAGGCTGTAGGAGCGACCATCCATGTAATTGCTTTGTGCGAGCATCGATATGTTAGATAGTATAACATGCAATTCTTTTCAAGTGGAAATCCGACATGCCGATACAAACTCAAAACTGCTACACAGTGGCTATAATATCTTCGGAAACAAATATAGAAATAAACATAACATAAATCAGTCACAGACAATTCATATCACAAAGGCGGAAATAGATATGAATATTACACATAAAAGTGTATATCAGAGTAGTGGTCAAAAGATCCACGATAATACAAAAGAATAGCAACACGTGCTATACAAAGGAATACAACTATAAGTCTAAATCTCAAGTGTATACAACAAAATAAACTACTAATCTAAGTAGTTTGCCAAAAGTCAGAGTAATGATCCTGGATGAGAAGTCAAGCAGAAGCACCTGTAACATCTCGGTCTGACCCGAGTATTATTTAAGAAGAAAATAATAAACGGATCAGTCTAGCTATAAATATCAGAAGAAACGATATAGAATAGGAGATATGACATAAACCTATAATAATCACAATGCCAAGCTGTGATTAATAAGTAATTGAAAATCAACAAGAGATTAATCAATATCACAATAATCTACTCAAGATGAAAAGGAATGTCATATTCCTAATTTCGTTCACCAGGCCACAATAAATGACATATATATATATATATATATATATCCATGCCAATCGTAAAAGTTGGTGAAACATAAATTCCAGAAATCAACACACGAAATCCAGATATCACAATAAAAGGATGGCCAAGACATTGATGTAGTACAAACGGTACATCCAGTGAATCCAAAAGCCAAAACATCGATGTAGTACAAACGGTACATCCAATGAATCGAAACACATTAGAAAGTACATGGGTCGCTAGCCCACGAAGAAATGAGACGAAGCTCAATTTAATGAGGTACGGTCCTCCACATAGACAAAGAGACATCGCACATTGCTAGTCTAAACCATAAAATGATCATCATTGATCATCAAGAAGTGTCAATTACAATAAGCTAGTAAATATATGAGTTTAGCATCATGTCCCATAACCACTAGCTTAACTTAAATATTTGCGAACAAATTGTAGATCTCCAATAGAAAATTGTCACAAGAGATTCAATCGAACAAGTCCAAGAATTAACCAACGAAGTAAACGCAAGCGTTTCATACCACTTGTTTTACTAAGTCGTTTAATTAGATTTCTCATACGAGTGAGGTAAAGGTTTGTATATACTAATAGGTTGGAAAACGGTTTAAGAAAACGAGCTTTGTAATAAAATAGTGTTGAAATCATTTGAAGAAAGAGTTTTGATATTTACTACTAGTATAGAAAACCTTTATATTTTTAAAGTGACAAATCACAAAAAAGATTGTAAGAACAACCAATTACTAAATTCACATTAGAAGACGTGAATAAAATCCAAAGAAATCGATACCAAATACATAGAAATGGATATCTCCAAAAAGATCCATGAAAAGAAGTCATCAAAGACGACAATAAGTGATAACGATTAATAGGATCGCTAAAATCGATAAACAATGGAAATTCACACAAAACAGCCTAAATAGGCAAAAATAAACATCTCCAGACGTCTGATTTGGAATCCAGACGTCTGGATTTGTTTTCTGAAAAATAGTTCAGAAAGCTACCCAGATGTCTGGAATAGCCAAAATAGACGTCTGAGCCATGGCCAGACGTCTGGTTTTGAATCCAGACGTCTGGATTCAAAACTCTAGAAATAACCCAGAGAACACCCAGACGTCTGAAACCTCAAGTCAGACGTCTGAGACCTATCCAGACGTCTGGTTTGATGGTTCAGACGTCTGAAAATAGTCTCTGGCTTTTTTTTATAATATGCGTGCATACATTTTTACTTTCCAGGTCCAAACCAGACATCTGGGCAAACCAGACGTCTGGGCTTGGTCACCAGACGCCTGGTCACCTGGTGTAGGCAACAATTTGCCTAGGCCAAAGTGGCCAAAACGTATCGGGAGCGATCGGACGAGCAACGACGACTAAGGATTTATGCCTAGCGACAACCCGGCCTTAAAAGCTCTCCGAAACACCTCTTAAAGCATGATCAAACATCAAAGTTATGATTCTTAAAGATTTGGCTTCAAACACCAAAAAATTGGAATATTTACAAATCTAATCCAAATCAAATGCAATTGCACATGAATAATTATTAGGAATTCATACCTAACAACCAAAGATACTTATAGTCATAGATGTGAGATAAAAATCTCACCTTTGAACCCAAATCAAATGAATGAGAAGCTTGAATCAATGGAAGACCAACCACACTTCAATCTCAACTCAAGAAGCTTGATTCTAAGCTAAAAAGAGAAACATTTCCCAAATTAGGTTTAGGAATTTTCTGAAATCAAAGAGAAAATGAGTTGGAGAAGAAGAAGAGGAAGCTTACCAATGGGTTCTCTTGAACTTTGGAGCAAGAACATGGATTTGCAAAGGAAGCTAGGGCTTGGAGTTTTAATTTCCTCTTCCACCCTCCATTAATATAAAAGCTTGAGTATTAGGAAAATAGAAGAGAAGTGAATGAAGAGGAGAGGGTTGGAACTGAGTTAAGTGGGGTTAATGGGCTCAGCCCAAACCAAAGCCCTAAGTAAAAAGCGGAAAAAATCAACTTTCTCCAAACATATCGAAGCTTATACTCAAAAAGGTCGCAAACGTCATTTTGAACTCGATGGAAGTGGTCTTGAGTCCCAATTCGACAGTTTGCAAAAAGTAGGTTTTCGGACCAAAATCCGATGAACGGTGAAATATTTAAATAAAATATTTAAATATATAATCGATAAATATGCGGGTTGTTACAATAATAATAAATATACGGTTCACAGAAACTGTTTACAAGACATTTTTTTGAAACTCAATAGGCTAAGGGAGCCTTGCCCTTTTATTATATCAATGTTATTATAACAATTTATATCAAAATACAACTGCACATATCACTCAGAAGAAAAATACACAAGAATGCTTACATATCAATACAACTGAACATATTTGCAATTAAACATGAATTGATGCCACCCTTGCTTGAACTTCAGAGAAAAAACAGTCTATTTCCTTTAAGCTTCATAACTATAAATTGCTTCTGTACTACAGATAAATGCTACTGCCTCAAATCTTTCAGACCTGCTATAAATTCCAGTCAACATGATATTACAGATAACATGCTACAGTCTGCACCTTCAGATTCCTATTGTTCTTCAAACCCAGTCTAAAAACTCAGTGATTCACTACCATTACAATCATCTGCACCCATAGAAAATACTATCTAACCAAATTAATTATAATCAGTTACAAAGAAATCACTCATCTTTTATGCCTGCTATGAAACAAGTTCATTATCTTTGCACACAGTTCACTGCCTGATTTATAATTATTAGAGAAAATTCTTTCATTCCTTTCCTTCCATATTGCAGTAACAAAAATTTTAAGGACAGAAAGTAAATCTTTAGCTTTTGAATTTCTCCATCTAGTAGCCTTGTATATGTTGAACCATTCTTCCTTGGAGATTTTATTGGGAGCATGAAAATTGCCTGAAAACATCAACTTGTTCCAAATATCAAAAGAAAACTCACAACTAAAGAATAAATGAGTATTACTTTCCATATGATCATTGCATAGAACACAACAACTATTATTAATCAAACCATATGACTCAAGTTTATCCTTTGTTAAAAGTGCATTGGCCATAACTTTCCATAACATGAAATTTTCTTTAGCAGGACTATCATTGTTCCATATTCTATCCTTCCAAAGAAATTTTTCACTACATTCAGAATCCAAAAGCATATTATATATTAATTTAACTGAATGATTTCTTCTCTGAGTTGTCCAAAATACAAGAATATCACTCTCAGGAAATTTAGTCTTTGCAATATCATTCCATACCATTCTAACCTCCCTGGAGCTACTGTAAGGAAGTACAATGTCATCATGAAGAATAAAATTTAAAGCTTTGGACTGACAGGGTATACCAGTGGAGATAACACTAGAGTAGTTCATACACCTTTTCAAAATTAACCCAGGTTTAGCCCAAGGATCAGACCAGAAGTAACAATTAAAATTCCTGTTCGGATTTATCTGTATCATAGGTAAGAATTTTTCTCTCAACCTTAAAATATTCCTCCAACTCCAACTAGAATTATTCTGAATTTGCATTTCCCAAAAATTCTTTCTCTTAATCAAATTTCTATTAATCCATATTGTCCATAAATCAACACTATTGCTAAGAATTTTGTCAATGTATTTTGAGATTGCAGCTTGATTCCAGAGTTTCAAATTTATAATACCAAGTCCTCCTTTGTCTTTAGGCAAAATTATCTTCCTGAATGATATAGGAATTAATTTCTTAGTGAAAGGATCCCCATGCCAAAGAAATCTGTTCATAGCACTATTAATCATGGAAATTAACTTTACTGGTAAGATATAATGTCTCATCCAATAAGTTGTCATGGCAGTTGCAATAGACTGAATTATCACTAGTCTCCCAGCTTGAGAAAATTTTGCACTTGGCCATGATGTAAGTTTTTCAGTGATTTTCTCAAATAAAGGCATGCAGCTAACTTTTGTAAGTCTAGAAGTTAAAAGAGGTAGACCTAAATAAGTAGCATTAGAAGGCATTATATTTAAACCTGAAAATTTGATTATTTCTTTTTTGTTTTCCTCTTCCACTCCAGCTATTAGTATATTTGACTTACTGATATTAATATGCAGACCAGTGATCTTTCTAAATTTGTCTAATACCTCCAAAACAGTCTGAATATTTGCAATAGTAGGCTTTGTGAATAAAACTAAGTCATCAGCAAATAGTAAGTGAGTGATCATAGGATCTTTACATTTTGGATGTAATTCCAAAGATTTATTCCTAACCCTCTCCATTAAGAGAACATTCAAAATCTCCATTACAATAATAAACAAATATGGTGAGATAGGATCTCCTTGTCTAATTCCTTGTGTGCCCTTGAAAAAACCATTTAAGCAACCATTTCTAGACACAGAATAATATGGAGATGAAATGCATGTATAGATCCAAGCTAGCAGTGGTTTTGGAAAATTCATTCTTGCCATGATTGCAATGATAGAACCCCATGAAACACTATCAAAAGCTTTCCTAATATCTAGTTTTAACATACATCTAGGAGATATATTGGCAGTTGCATATCCCCTTAGAAGTTCTTGAGTCAACAAAATATTGTCACTAATGTTCCTTTTGGGTATAAAGGCAACCTGGTTATTTGATATTATAGAAGGAAGGACAGCTTGCATTCTGGTTGATATAATTTTGGTAATAATCTTGTAAACAACATTACAACAAGATATAGGTCTAAACTCTGAAACAATAGATGGATTATCAATCTTGGGGATTAAAGTAATTGCAGTGGAGTTAAATCCTTTGGATAGCTTATTAACACTGAAAAAATACTTTACCGCTCTAAGTACTTCATATCTAATTGTCTTCCAACAGAATTGGAAAAAATAAGTGTTGAAACCATCAGGACCACCACAACTCTCCTTATTCAAATTAAAAACTGCATTTTCAATCTCTTCATTTGTGATTTCCTCAATAAGCTTACTAGCTTGATGTTCTGATATGTGAGGAGTTTGTAGATGAAATAGAGGACTCACATCAGCATTATAAGGATTAGGATTAGCAAGAATGGATGAAAAGTATTCCACAAAAGCAGAATTAATATTCTCTTCTTTATCATGCTTAACCCCATTAATATCAAATATACAATTAGTTCTTTCTTTTGCTTGCTTGACCTTAATAGATTCATGGAAAACTTTTGTATTCCTATCTCCAAATTTATCATATTTGGCTTGACTTAATTCTTTAGCCATAGAAATCTCAAATTCTAACATATCTTGTAATGACTTAGAAAGTTCATTTTCCTCCTTAGCAAGTGTAGCATTTAAGGGGTCTGAAAGTAAATCATTTTGTACCTCTAATAACCTTTTCCTCAAATCAGAAGAAATACGAGAACCAGCTCCAAAATTATTCCTAGCCCATGTCTTCAGTTTGCACTTTAACTTGAAAAGTTTAGTCTTGAGAATATACATAGGATTACCAAAAACTTCTTCCTGCCAAACCTGTAAAACTAAATCCTGAAAAGAAAAATGATTAGTCCAACATTTAAAAAATTTAAAAGAGGAAAATTTTGCCTTAGCGACCTCTCCCCAGGATAAGATCAGAGGACTGTGATCAGAAATTGATGGTAGAAGTGTGTTACAGTATAAAGAAGGCCAAATTGAAATAGCAGGGGAATTTTGAAAGGCATGATCAAGTTTACAAAAAGTTCTAGGTCCAACTTTACATTTATTGTTCCAGGTGAAGAAGGGGCCAATGGATTGAATGGGAGAAAGAGATGCATGAATTAGCATTTGAAAGAGGGGAGATATATCTTTGGAAGAGAGAGGTGTACCCCCTGATTTATGAGAAGAAGAATACATACAATTGAAGTCTCCTAAAACAAGCCAGGGGAATGAAGAAATATTAAGAGTAGGCACAAGATTAAGAAAAACATTCCTTCTCTCACTGCAGTTTTGGGCATAGACAAAAGTAAGCAAAAAAGAGAGATTGGTTTCAATAGCAAGAACTTCATAATGCAGAAATTGGTCAGATTCATCCAATTTTTTCAGTTGATAATATTTTAAATTCCACATTACCAAAAGTCTACCATAAGATGCACTAGAAAGATTATCATCATGATGCCAATCAGGAGCAATAAACATGCAAGCTTTTTTTGATAAATCAGCATTCAACTTGGTTTCACCAACACACATGATATGAATATTTTCCTTTTTAATCAAATTCTTAATTTCATTTTGCTTGGAGAACAAGTGACCTCCTCTAATATTCCAGTATGCTATATTCTTTAACATCATCAAGAATTGGGAAAGTATAATTTATCAGGATTCCTTCTAGTATGCCTTGTGAATTTTCCTGAAGAATTTAATACAATGCAGTCAGATTTAGGTTGAACTTCATCAATATTGCAATCAACATCATTGATCAATTCCTCAGCTTCCTGATCCAAATTATTAGTTTTGACTCTTCTTCCTCTTTTAACTGACAATTTCATAGATGATATTTCAGTTGGTTGATTATCCTTCAAAGATGGTTTTGAATTCAAAGAAACAATTAAAGAAGAAGTAGGAATGGAATTAGCTTGCTTCAGGGTAGAAATCAATTTTTTAGGAGAAGTTGTAGGCTGTGGAATAGGTGGTGTAATTTTATCTGAAAGAGGAGGAGGAAGAATTATATTATCAGGAGGAGACAGATGAGAGTATGGAGAATTAGTGCCATCCACCATATTAAATTGTAAATTGTTATTATCATCATCATTCATTTCAGCTAGAACTGAAAAAGCATTAGAAGTAACCACCTCACTAGATTTATGGACTGCATTGTGATTTTGTTTTGAAAAATTGACCACAGTATCATGGTCCTTGATCACATCCTTAACATTTTTAGAACTTTGTTTATCCCCAAAATGACCATCTGATTCCAAATTAGATACATTCCCATTAGAAATTTCCTTGTGCACCAAACTATCTACTTGGAAATTAACCTTTCTCTTCCAGATCTTATTCTTTCTTTTTAAAGGAACAAAATTTTTCTTTTCCAAATCCCTTGATTGAATAACTTGCATTGAATTGTATCTCTCAAAATTAACATCATTAATCCCCTTACCGAAATTACTATCTTCTGAATGCTTGTTCTCAAATTCCACTTCATTAAAAATCTCAAATGAATTCCCCATAGCAGATTCCATACAGTTATCAATTGTATGTCCAAAAACTTTGCAAAAATCACAAATACTAGGTTTCCAATCATATTCAATTCTAACTTTATATCCACTTTCTCCCAAACCATCAATTTCTATAAAATCAGGTAATTTTTGATTTGGCTCAATTTCTATCAATGCCTTCGCATATTTAAATCTCTTCAATTTTTCAGTATTCTCATCAAAACAGATCAATCTACCAATATGACATGCCAGCCAATTAATACCCATAAGAGTCCATGCAATTGTCGGAATTTTGTAAAAATGAACCCATATTGGTACTTTCCTAATACTTGCTTGAACACATCCAATAGTCGGATTCCACAAATTAATAATGAACATTTTTCCTTTGATGAAAATTGGATCTGATTGCAGAATAAGCATTTTATCTTGTTCATTCGAAAACTTAAAGTAAAAATTCTCATTGTCAGATTTAATATCAACTTCACCTTTTACCTTCCAAATTCTTTTAAGATGGTTAGTAACAGTAAGATAAGAAAGAGAACCATCAAGAAAAAAACCAACCAAATGATCGCTCCAGAATTTGATACCTTCATTCTTGACTTCCTCAGGCAATTGATTAGGTTTCCCATCTTTATCAATCTTGAAATCTCTAGGAAGGTAAACACCAGCATTCTTAGGCCTTTTCTTGAAAAGAGAAGACCACTTAGGTTCAGAAACATTAAAAGGTTGAACAGACTCCCCAATCACAGACGAAGATGATGAAAAAGGGTTCAGAGACGAAGCAAAAGGAAGAGGTTTCAAAGGAGAAGTATGAGAAAGAAAATGGGAAGCAGGACCAGAAGAAAGCTGAGACGAGGAAGACAGATTAGGAGGAGGAGGAGGAGGGGAAATTGGATGAAAAGGAGGAGGAGGAGAAAGAGGAGGCGGGGAAACAGGTGGAGGAGGAGGAATTGGAGGAGGAGGAGGAGAAAAAGGAGGGGGAATGATCACGGGATCAGAGATGGGGGAGACCGCCATGGCAAAAGGAATATTTCTACGAATAACAATATTGTTTACACAATAAATATCAGAATTCACATACCAATAAATATCAATGCAGCGGAACACAGTGTGTAGTGGAACCATATAATATAATAATAAATATAATAATGAAATCTTTGTCTTCGTCCTCCAGAAATAAAGTCTTCAAATCCTGAAACGCTCGGACTGACCCGAGGGAATTTGAAAAGACAAAAACACTCGAGTCAGAACTAAAAGATCTTATGTAAGTTAAATTAGCAGAAACAAATATGAGTGCAGTAACTCGAGAGATGCTCGGGATTTACATCTCCTAAGGATCCGTTAAACTATTTACTATGTAGTATATTGCGCTATTATAATAGTGTCTAATTGTAAAATAAACTTACTTTTAAATAGCATTAAGGCTATACAATTTCCACCTTAACACGTAATAGTCCCAGTAGTCCATCCAATATCATAGTCCCTCCTGATCGGGAAGCCACCAGAGGATACCACACGGGCTACGGGAGAAATCCAAACTTGTACAAGGCTCGATAGGGTAGGCGACACGGCACAACTAGGCAATGCCAGGGTAGATATACCAATTGCTATCCGGGCTGGTGGAAACGCGCAGCGCGCAGCTGCCGCCCACCTCGAAACGACTCCCCCAAAATCAAAAATAAATGTGGCCACCGAATCAATCCAAAGTCAAAGTATAATATCGAAGAGGAGTGTCCGATCAGAGGAATGACCTCATTGGCCCGAGAATCGCTCCTGTTTTAGCCACCTTATGCCAACTCACGGGAGTTGGGTCCACGTATATACCTCAAAGGAAACGCCGCCACCAACCTACTTCATTTTGGAATCTCCACCGCGTACACGGTTGTTAAAGTGGTTTTCGGAGTTGGCAGAGAGTATGACAACTTCCGATCCCGGTCTCTTCAACAACCAAACGTTATTATAACACCGCGGTCATTTAAAATAATTTATGCTTTTAAAACCCGAATAAAATATCCATTTCAAAACCATATAAATATGATATCATTTCCTTTTAAAACCCAAAACAATATGATATCATCTTTATTTTCCAATATATTCTTTTCCAAAATCATAGGGTTTTCAAAGAAAAATATTTAGAAATCAAAACTCTTGAATATAATATTTTCAAATTATACTACCTTGAAAATTGTAAAGACCCGTAAATCCGTACTCCTTGAATAGACACTAATCTCCATTGATTAATTCAAGATGAACGAAAATACGAACCCTTAGGGGTTTAAGAAAAATTTAGGAAAAGGAAAAGAGAGAAAAAGATAGAAAATAGGGAGGAGAGAAAACAGAAAATAGAGATTATAGAAAGAAAAGAGAATAGAACGGAACAGAAAACAACAGAACAACATCAGAATCTCACAATTCGCAGCGGAACAACATATAATAATAAATGAATAATCTTTAAACAAAGAACTATATCAGTTATTACATTACATCACATTTCATTACATCATATCATCAGAGTGTACAACAACAACAACAAACAGTGCAGCGGAAAAAGAAATACTATATAAGTAATACGCCATGCTATCCAGCTTGCTTCCAGCAACTCCAGAATATCCAGAATATCCTGATAAACCTTAACTCTTGACTGCCCGTGTGGAAATTGGTGGGCACCCAGAGTTTAGGAAGGAAAACAATAAACTCCAAGTCAGTCATGTGACTGGTGTGAGAACTCAAAACAGTTTATTTATCTTTAAAATCAAAATAGAGGAATATTTTTAAATTCAATTCGCAATGCTTTTAAAAATGAGACTACCATAAGGCCTCCCGCACACACACACATGCAAACGCAGAATCGGAGGAGATTTCTCCTTATGATAGTCAAAGATGCTTGATACGCATTTAAAAGAACATTTCATATTATTACTAGTGCATAGTGTAGGAAAATTATTTCGAAAGTAGAATATAAATCTTAGCCAGCATAGGTACCATTATATTATGCCTACTAATAGCTACCA
Organism: Allium cepa; assembly: GCA_030765085.1. NCBI lineage: Eukaryota > Viridiplantae > Streptophyta > Magnoliopsida > Asparagales > Amaryllidaceae > Allium > Allium cepa. The sequence goes on along the minus strand of CM060930.1, from coordinate 67,943,465 downwards.
TATTAGATGGCAGGTTCTACAACTAAAACCGTACAAGTTTCGTATTGTTTCTTTGGATTTCCAACAAATGGTCAGGCCAAGGAACTTCCCATTGCCACATGAGAATGCCTCTGGAAAGACATCCCCGAGAACCAAACCGGAACTCTGCCAACACAAGGCCGGGTTACCCCTAACTGGGTAACTACTGACACGAGCACGCCATTCCCCGATCGTAAACGACCTTTCTCACGGGATCCCGATAGCCAACAACCACAAAGTAATAAATTCGCAGTAACCACATAGGTTAAATATCTGGGCTCCATACCATGATACAACCTCTATCCAGAAGGAAATGTACATACCCTAAAGGGAGCTACCCCTCATAACCTTGCCACATCTTTCCTGTTTTGACCATTTCCGGGGTGTGAGGCTCGACGAAGTCACGTCCACAAAAACATACTTTATACAAAAGTCATGCTTTGGGTCAACAAATGATCAACACAATGATCACCAAGATAGACGATCAAATAAACGATCCTATCACAATAATCAACACAATGATCATTTACAGCAACACTCAGCATGTCACATTACCAAATTGGGAATATATCGCTGATAACATTCAACTACATAACCTCTGAGCTCATACGTCTCAGAGAAGGGTGTTAAGCTAAAAGAATAAATTCTTCGCCACCAACAGAAATATATTTGAAAGAAATCGGCTTTATATCTCAACTTGTAATGTCAGACATACAATCCATACAAGTCTGTTCCGGGATCGAACAAAACCGAAGGCACTTACAAAGAAGTCCTTGCAATCCGGATATTCACAATCCTGATCGGATTCACCATCACATATGGAGAACTCTATACCGGAGCAACTCGGTGCAGAGTAAATCGACAGGTCATCCTATCGCTCTCGCAAATACCGGGTCTTCAACACCGATCTTCAATGCAATTCACAACGACGTATCACATATTCGGAATGGGTTATACGACCCCATGGTCCTTTCCCGGTTAACCCGAATAGTGAGCGCTTATTCAAAAATAAGTGTAGCATTCACATTCAAACAAATCACATCAATTACCCATTCAAAAGGGAAATATTGATAGTCGGTTATTGAACTATCACTGGATATGCACACATCACTAGATTCCAAATAATTTTCCAAATTATTTATTTCACAAAATATCTTTACAAGATATATAATTTCGCACTTCAAAAATAACTCAATATTTACTTTTAAACAAATTCTCCTTTCCTTTATAAATTCAATAGTGAATTTATATTTCACAATATCTATTGATATACGTTTTCAATTATCCATTTTCAATTTATCTTCAAAAAGATAAATTCTAAATATCACTTCATATTGGAAAACAATTCCATACTTATTTAATAAGTAATTCACAAATTTTATTTATTTTCAACACTTGGAAAATATTCAATATACTTAAATCGAAATTAAGTATATATTTCATTCTTTAAGGAAATCATTCACTTAACCATATTTATTTGGGCCAAAACGAATGTTGCGCAAAACATCGTTACGACAACCCAAAATCACTAGTATAGGGATTCGAAATTAAAATAGATATATAAATCCCAATACTATACAAATCATTTCCTTTCGAAAATCATTTACTATAACAACAGTGTTATAGTCCACTATTTCCTTTTCATTTCTCGAAAACGTCTATTTCAACAATTAATGTTGAAATCTATGATTTCGAATCTCAACACAATTAAAACTTCGTTAGATCGTTTTAATTCTATTTCAAATATCACATTCAAAACAATTTTCTTTAACATCTTATTCACTATTCAAAACGTGAATATACTACGTTAACACATTTCATCCTTTTATACATTTTATTTAAAAGAATTATTCACTATTCAAAAACGTGAATATACTATGTTAATAAATTTCATTCTTTTATTCATTTTATTTCAAAGGATTATTCACAGTCAAAACGTGAATATAACTCCATTAATAGGTTACAACAATTTACTTATCAAAATAAGTCATTGCGAATTTATGAAACAACGTTTATAAATTCCATTTCTATTTATTTATAAAAACTTCCTTTATAAATCTCCTTTATTAACCTATTCGATTTATAACTCAATTATAAACTAAAAGTTCATACTATAAGTCAAATGCTTATAAAACGATTATTTTACAAAATCGTTCTTTTAAAGACTTTCCAATTTATAAACCTTATAACTTATAAGATTGTTTATTTATCCAAAATTCGTTCTTTCAATAACTTTATAAATTTTGTAAACCTACTGTTTATAAAATTTCATTTATAACTTCACTGTTTAAAATTCTATAAATTCCATTCAATTATGAATTCATTTTCACTTCATTCAAACACTTATAAAAACTCGTTTTATAATGTCCATATTTCAATTTATAAATATCCATTTATAAATCTCTTAATATAAATCAATTCATATTAATATTTTAAAAACGTCTTTAAACTCCTTTATAATTTCATCATTTTGATTCATAAAATAATTAAATTTTATAAATCCTATATTTAAACTTTTCACAATAAATTCTAAAATCCCGATTAAACTATTTTATAAAATTGTTAGCATCATATTCTCAAAAATCAGTTTTTAACTATTTTTCTCAAAATCATAATTTTTATAACTTTAAAAATTATAATATTTATTTATTTATAATGGATCAATTTCCCAAACATACAGTATATTTTCAAAAATCACTTTAAAAATCATTTTTAAAGTTCCAAATTTGGTCCAATGATGCTACATACCAAATAGTCAATCACGACAACAACGATATCATATATCGATATGATAATCCATCAAATATCAAAATATCTGAAATCAAATAAAAACTGTTGAGGAATCCAGTTGGATCCCTCCAACCTGTTTTCCTGCAACCACAAACATAAGCACAATACCAATTTCGCTCCAGTACGAAATTATCGCGGTATATGTTCTTATTAAATATTATCGGCTTAATAACGACGTAATAGGGTCTCATCCGCTAAACAAATAAATGCGGGGAAATCAATAACTCCAATATATACATATGCCAATATATATATATATATTGCTATTATATATAATACCAATTTCACTGTTTATGAAATATTCGCGGTATATGTTTTAATAAATAACATCCGCTTACTAACGGCGTATAATGTCTATTTTAACAATCAATAGATATTAATCATCATTCAAACATGCATTCAAATATTTTAAATCTAACTATTTAAAATAAAATCGAAACTGATTCGATTGAGTGAGAAGTTCTCACCTTGGTTTTAATTTCGTTTTAGCGATTTATTTCGAATAAAATTAAACGGACTTTTAATTTTACCCAAAATTCTCATTAACTCCAAACGACTCCAAACCAACTCCATCGCGTAGTGCTCGTCCATACGATTCCAATGCAACTGGTTTTGCGCGTTTTCGACCTCGTATGAAAAAGTTATGAATATTTGAAGTTTTACACAATTTTTTATAAACAATTTACAATAATTTTAAACCTACAGCAAATACTGGCCACTGGATCACATCCCCCCTCATCATAGCCGTGCGTTCACCATCTTCCTTCTCACGTATGTGTACAGGTAATAGGCCGACATCACAACCAATTCTCAAGAACTAGGGTTTAATATTGCTAACACCACACACGATGAAAACTCGATCAACAACTTGCGTTTTGAAGCTCTTGACCCCCTCCATGCTCGGCCTGAAGGCCATAGAACTCGGCCACACCAGATTTCTCGAGTTGCGTGCGCAACTTAGGGCCGACGGCCTCACTTATCTCCCCCCCCGACGCTCCAAAACCCATCATAGCCGTTCAACTTGAAGCTCTCATCGAGCTCTATAACTTCGTAGTTGAACACGAAGCTTGAAAGTGAATGGATCGAGAGAGATTGAGAGGAGAAAGATATTGATTTTCGGCCATAGATAAAGTTAGAGGCGGCTGCATATTTTAGGGTTAGGGTTTTGATATTTTATTTTTATTTTTATGAGAATTTTGGGCTATTTATAAGAAATTCTCAAACACTATTCATCCCGGAAATTCCGAACTCTGATTTACGCGCTGTAACCAGCGTTTCTAGGGTTTACCCCACGTCCCGGACACAATGGAACAGGTTTCGGAAGCTAATTCGGACATCTGTGCGAGTTATGGCTAAAAACGTTCAATTTAAATTAAACCGATTTAAGTCGATTTCTAGGCGTTTTAATTTGTAACGGACAAACGGTAAATCCAATTGGCTTGAAATTTGAAACCTTACAATAATATCACATTACGGATCCGATGAAACTGGTTTCGTCGAAATCCGAGACTTTTTGAAAAATGGCTATTTTCACTCGTCAAATTTAAATTAAAAATAAGTCGATGCGTTTCGAGCTGCCACGCTCAAACGGTAACTCCGATTGACACGAAAATTGAAATCCGATAATAACTAACCATTACGGATCCAATGGAACTGGTTTCGTTCAATTCTGAGACTGTTCAAAAATTGACTATTTTCACTAGTCGATTTAAATATTAAAATATTCAATTTTCACAAATTAACTTTTAATTCGGTGTTAAAAGTTCTAAAATATCATTCTAACTTCCATATGATAAAATAAAATTTCCCAAATCATTTTCAATCATATTTAACTCAATTTTCAATTATTTCCATAATTTAGCGTATTAAATTATCGATTTAATTATTCAATTAAATCCAATAATTCAAATAAAAATTTATTTGACTAATAAATTCACTTATTAATATTTAAAATTAATTAAATATTCAAATTTTAATTTCTAAAAATTCTGGGTCGTTACAATCTTCCCCCCTTAAAAGAATTTCGTCCTCGAAATTATTAAGTAAGAAATGTTACAGAATCTATTAATTTTCCCAAAAATTCATAGTCTAAACTTCTTACAATCTTTACTAAGTTTTCAAAATCATACTTAGTTATCTTTTCTAAAACAACTACTATTGTTTAACTTTCAATTTCAAAATCAAAGCTAAAGTTTTCAAAAAAATTTCCAACTTTTCTCAAAAATTTTCTAACGCCTTAAATTTTCGGAAAAATTCGCCATAGTCTCCTTTGCGTGGCTCGATCCGAAAAAAAAATGACAGTATATATATCACAAATATACATCTCATCAAGTAATGAGGCATCCCGCAGGGAAAAAGTATAAAAGTACGGTATGTAATCCGAGATATGTACCTCATATTTTTATTAGCGAGCATATACGGCTAATATAGCGCGAAAGCGAGCTCCAAATGCGAAGAAAACGCGATCCGCACCTACTAATCACTCAACAAACAACATGAGAATCATGCATATAGATAATAGTATCAATATACAACATATAGCAACATAATAACTATATATGTCAACATAGCAAATGAAACTAAAGCAACAAATGCAAACATCAACCAACTATCATTCAACTAACATCCATGACCAATATATATTCATTCATATTCTCATTAATATTCAATGAAATGGTTTTCAATTTAAATCACATTAGATTCATTAACATTGGAGTTACTAGCATTCATTTTCAATTAGTTTATATTCACTAATTCATATTCAAGTTGGTTCACTTCCAAATCAAATTCAATTCATTTAAGATTCATTTAACTTCCAATTGAATTTCAATTACTTTAGCTTCCAATTTCATTAAATCAATTTCATTAACACTTAATGAATTATATACAATCAACTAACAATCATATAACAACCAATGTTTATTAATTACAACCAAATTCCTTTGCTTACAATTGGTTTAATTAAATTGATTTTTATTCAACTTCCAATAACATTAGATTTTAATGAATTTCACTTACATTCATTATTTCATATCAATTTAATTCACATTCAATTGATTTACATTTAATTCATTAATTCAATTCAATTTACCAAAAGTTGAATTTCATTTTAAATAACTTAAGTTCACATTCACCACTTCACTTTATTAATTTACTTTGATACTAATATCAACTTCATTCAACATCTCTTAAGTTATACTTCATTTACAAACATCACTTTGTTTTACTTAACTTAATTCCCACTTGTAAATAAATTCATATTTCAATTCTAAAGTAAATTTCCATTTAATCTTTAAATTCACTTTTATTTACAACTCATTTATAAATTTATTCATATAGTTTCACTTCTTATATATATAAGTTTATTTCACAATTGTAAATCACTTTAATTATAATTCAATTCTTATAATTCTTTACTTACACAATTATTCTTTTATTTAGATTATTCAAACATCTAAACAATCAACTTATATACACTTTAATAATTCTGAAAAATTATTCCTTTATATATAAAAATATAATCAAGTAAAATTATTTCATTTACCCAATTTAAAACAATTCTGCGCCGAATTGTTCTATTCAAGTGTTTAGAGATTCCTATCAACAACGTTAATTACTCGTATTAACCAGAATCTATATACCACTCAACAAACCATTCATCACAATATAAAACAATTTTATATTCACTAACAAATACGCACTCGTATCTATTATTACTCTCAACTCAATCTAGAGTACTACTGACTCTATCTCTAATGAATAACACCCAACAGAACCATGGTTGTCGCTTAACCATAAGCTCTGATACCAACTGTAAAGACCCGTAAATCCGTACTCCTTGAATAGACACTAATCTCCATTGATTAATTCAAGATGAACGAAAATACGAACCCTTAGGGGTTTAAGAAAAATTTAGGAAAAGGAAAAGAGAGAAAAAGATAGAAAATAGGGAGGAGAGAAAACAGAAAATAGAGAGAATAGAAAGAAAAGAGAATAGAACGGAACAGAAAACAACAGAACAACATCAGAATCTCACAATTCGCAGCGGAACAACATATAATAATAAATGAATAATCTTTAAACAAAGAACTATATCAATTATTACATTACATCACATTTCATTACATCATATCATCAGAGTGTACAACAACAACAACAAACAGTGCAGCGGAAAAAGAAATACTATATAAGTAATACGCCATGCTATCCAGCTTGCTTCCAGCAACTCCAGAATATCCAGAATATCTTGATAAACCTTAACTCTTGACTGCCCGTGTGGAAATTGGTGGGCACCCAGAGTTTAGGAAGGAAAACAATAAACTCCAAGTCAGTCATGTGACTGGTGTGAGAACTCAAAACAGTTTATTTATCTTTAAAATCAAAATAGAGGAATATTTTTAAATTCAATTCGCAATGCTTTTAAAAATGAGACTACCATAAGGCCTCCCGCACACACACACACATGCAAACGCAGAATCGGAGGAGATTTCTCCTTATGATAGTCAAAGATGCTTGATACGCATTTAAAAGAACATTTCATATTATTACTAGTGCATAGTGTAGGAAAATTATTTCGAAAGTAGAATATAAATCTTAGCCAGCATAGGTACCATTATATTATGCCTACTAATAGCTACCATATTAGATGACAGGTTCTACAACTAAAGCCGTACAAGTTTCGTATTGTTTCTTTGGATTTCCAACAAATGGTCAGGCCAAGGAACTTCCCATTGCCACATGAGAATGCCTCTGGAAAGACATCCCCGAGAACCAAACCGGAACTCTGCCAACACAAGGCCGGGTTACCCCTAACTGGGTAACTACTGACACGAGCACGCCATTCCCCGATCGTAAACGACCTTTCTCACGGGATCCTGATAGCCAACAACCACAAAGTAATAAATTCGCAGTAACCACATAGGTTAAATATCTGGACTCCATACCATGATACAACCTCTATCCAGAAGGAAATGTACATACCCTAAAGGGAGCTACCCCTCATAACCTTGCCGCATCTTTCCTGTTTTGACCATTTCCGGGGTGTGAGGCTCGACGAAGTCACGTCCACAAAAACATACTTTATACAAAAGTCATGCTTTGGGTCAACAAATGATCAACACAATGATCACCAAGATAGACGATCAAATAAACGATCCTATCACAATAATCAACACAATGATCATTTACAGCAACACTCAGCATGTCACATTACCAAATTGGGAATATATCGCTGATAACATTCAACTACATAACCTCTGAGCTCGTACGTCTCAGAGAAGGGTGTTAAGCTAAAAGAATAAATTCTTCGCCACCAACAGAAATATATTTGAAAGAAATCGGCTTTATATCTCAACTTGTAATGTCAGACATACAATCCATACAAGTCTGTTCCGGGATCGAACAAAACCGAAGGCACTTACAAAGAAGTCCTTGCAATCCGGATATTCACAATCCTGATCGGATTCACCATCACATATGGAGAACTCTATACCGGAGCAACTCGGTGCAGAGTAAATCGACAGGTCATCCTATCGCTCTCGCAAATACCGGGTCTTCAACACCGATCTTCAATGCAATTCACAACGACGTATCACATATTCGGAATGGGTTATACGACCCCATGGTCCTTTCCCGGTTAACCCGAATAGTGAGCGCTTATTCAAAAATAAGTGTAGCATTCACATTCAAACAAATCACATCAATTACCCATTCAAAAGGGAAATATTGATAGTCGGTTATTGAACTATCACTGGATATGCACACATCACTAGATTCCAAATAATTTTCCAAATTATTTATTTCACAAAATATCTTTACAAGATATATAATTTCGCACTTCAAAAATAACTCAATATTTACTTTTAAACAAATTCTCCTTTCCTTTATAAATTCAATAGTGAATTTATATTTCACAATATCTATTGATATACGTTTTCAATTATCCATTTTCAATTTATCTTCAAAAAGATAAATTCTAAATATCACTTCATATTGGAAAACAATTCCATACTTATTTAATAAGTAATTCACAAATTTTATTTATTTTCAACACTTGGAAAATATTCAATATACTTAAATCGAAATTAAGTATATATTTCATTCTTTAAGGAAATCATTCACTTAACCATATTTATTTGGGCCAAAACGAAAGTTGCGCAAAACATCGTTACGACAACCCAAAATCACTAGTATAGGGATTCGAAATTAAAATAGATTTATAAATCCCAATACTATACAAAACATTTCCTTTCGGAAATCATTTACTATAACAACAGTGTTATAGTCCACTATTTCCTTTTCATTTCTCGAAAACGTCTATTTCAACAATTAATGTTGAAATCTATGGTTTCGAATCTCAACACAATTAAAACTTCGTTAGATCGTTTTAATTCTATTTCAAATATCACATTCAAAACAATTTTCTTTAACATCTTATTCACTATTCAAAACGTGAATATACTACGTTAACACATTTCATCCTTTTATACATTTTATTTAAAAGAATTATTCACTATTCAAAAACGTGAATATACTATGTTAATAAATTTCATTCTTTTATTCATTTTATTTCAAAGGATTATTCACAGTCAAAACGTGAATATAACTCCATTAATAGGTTACAACAATTTACTTATCAAAATAAGTCATTGCGAATTTATGAAACAACGTTTATAAATTCCATTTCTATTTATTTATAAAAACTTCCTTTATAAATCTCCTTTATTAACCTATTCGATTTATAACTCAATTATAAACTAAAAGTTCATACTATAAGTCAAATGCTTATAAAACGATTATTTTACAAAATCGTTCTTTTAAAGACTTTCCAATTTATAAACCTTATAACTTATAAGATTGTTTATTTATCCAAAATTCGTTCTTTCAATAACTTTATAAATTTTGTAAACCTACTGTTTATAAAATTTCATTTATAACTTCACTGTTTAAAATTCTATAAATTCCATTCAATTATGAATTCATTTTCACTTCATTCAAACACTTATAAAAACTCGTTTTATAATGTCCATATTTCAATTTATAAATATCCATTTATAAATCTCTTAATATAAATCAATTCATATTAATATTTTAAAAACGTCTTTAAACTCCTTTATAATTTCATCATTTTGATTCATAAAATAATTAAATTTTATAAATCCTATATTTAAACTTTTCACAATAAATTCTAAAATCCCGATTAAACTATTTTATAAAATTGTTAGCATCATATTCTCAAAAATCAGTTTTTAACTATTTTTCTCAAAATCATAATTTTTATAACTTTAAAAATTATAATGTTTATTTATTTATAATGGATCAATTTCCCAAACATACAGTATATTTTCAAAAATCACTTTAAAAATCATTTTTAAAGTTCCAAATTTGGTCCAATGATGCTACATACCAAATAGTCAATCACGACAACAACGATATCATATATCGATATGATAATCCATCAAATATCAAAATATCTGAAATCAAATAAAAACTGTTGAGGAATCCAGTTGGATCCCTCCAACCTGTTTTCCTGCATCCACAAACATAAGCACAATACCAATTTCGCTCCAGTACGAAATTATCGCGGTATATGTTCTTATTAAATATTATCCGCTTAATAACGGCGTAATAGGGTCTCATCCGCTAAACAAATAAATGCGGGGAAATCAATAACTCCAATATATACATATGCCATTATATATATATTGTTATTATATATAATACCAATTTCACTGTTTATGAAATATTCGCGGTATATGTTTTTAATAAATAACATCCGCTTACTAACGGCGTATAATGTCTATTTTAACAATCAATAGATATTAATCATCATTCAAACATGCATTCAAATATTTTAAATCTAACTATTTAAAATAAAATCGAAACTGATTCGATTGAGTGAGAAGTTCTCACCTTGGTTTTAATTTCGTTTTAGCGATTTATTTCGAATAAAATTAAACGGACGTTTAATTTTACCCAAAATTCTCACTAACTCCAAACGACTCCAAACCATCTCCATCGCGTAGTGCTCGTCCATACGATTCCAACGCAACTGGTTTCGCGCGTTTTCAACCTCGTATGAAAAAGTTATGAATATTTGAAGTTTTACACAATTTTTTATAAACAATTTACAATAATTTTAAACCTACAGCAAATACTGGCCACTGGATCACATCCCCCCTCATCATAGCCATGCGTTCACCATCTTCCTTCTCATGTATGTGTACAGGTAATAGGCCGACATCACAACCCATTCTCAAGAACTAGGGTTTAATATTGCTAACACCACACACGATGAAAACTCGATCAACAACTTGCGTTTTGAAGCTCTTGACCCCCTCCATGCTCGGCCTGAAGGCCATAGAACTCGGCCACACCAGATTTCTCGAGTTGCGTGCGCAACTTAGGGCCGACGGCCTCACTTATCTCCCCCCCCCCCCCCGACGCTCCAAAACCCATCATAGCCGTTCAACTTGAAGCTCTCATCGAGCTCTATAACTTCGTAATTGAACACGAAGCTTGAAAGTGAATGGATCGAGAGAGATTGAGAGGAGAAAGATATTGATTTTCGGCCATAGATAAAGTTAGAGGCGGCTGCATATTTTAGGGTTAGGGTTTTGATTTTTTTTTTTTTTTTATGAGAATTTTGGGCTATTTATAAGAAATTCTCATACACTATTCATCCCGGAAATTCCGAACTCCGATTTACGCGCCGTAACCAGCGTTTCTAGGGTTTACCCCGCGTCCCGGACACAATGGAACAGGTTTCGGAAGCTAATTCGGACATCTGTGCGAGTTATGGCTAAAAACGTTCAATTTAAATTAAACCGATTTAAGTCGATTTCTAGGCGTTTTAATTTGTAACGGAGAAACGGTAAATCCAATTGACTTGAAATTTGAAACCTTACAATAATATAACATTACGGATCCGATGAAACTGGTTTCGTCGAAATCCGAGACTTTTTGAAAAATGGCTATTTTCACTCGTCAAATTTAAATTAAAAATAAATCGATGCGTTTCGAGCTGCCACGCTCAAACAGTAACTCCGATTGACACGAAAATTGAAATCCGGTAATAACTAACTATTACGGATCCAATGGAACTAGTTTCGTTCAATTCTGAGACTGTTCAAAAATTGACTATTTTCACTAGTCGATTTAAATATTAAAATATTCAATTTTCACAAATTAACTTTTAATTCGATTTTAAAAGTTCTAAAATATCATTCTAACTTCCATATGATAAAATAAAATTTCCCAAATCATTTTCAATCATATTTAACTCAATTTTCAATTATTTCCATAATTTAACGTATTAAATTATCGATTTAATTGTTCAATTAAATCCAATAATTCAAATAAAAATTTATTTGACTAATAAATTCACTTATTAATATTTAAAATTAATTAAATATTCTGATTTCAAATGCTCAAAAATTCTGGGTCGTCACATTGCAAGTCAAATTAGATTGGGTTGAGACAAAGAACTAGGTTATATGGGGTAGATTCATCGGATTGTGATTTCAACCAGATCTAACGCGGTATTGATAGAGATGGGTTTTTCTGAACACTTGCTTGGTTGTGTTAAAACAACATTATGCCTATTGTAACAAGCCATTGGAATGATGAACATGATATGAAATCGATGATGACCATGAGACTGATTGATTTTGGAGGTAATTATGAAATCTTATATTGATATGCTAAAATGCTATTTTATAATTTATGTTATACGAATGTAAATTCCATGTTCTTTCTTAGTTTACGATTTTTATGTTTGTGTTTTTTTCTTGATGTCATGCTACCTATCAGAATTTGATGTTTATGTTATACGTCTGTGTTCAAATTTAGGCACATAAGTTGATTGTTGAAATGAAAGAACTAATACTTCACTGACCATGTTTCATATGTTTATCATTTACTATCCTTACCTAAAGAAATAGCAACATGTTTTTTCATAGATGAATGTTGTATTTTTTGTACCACTTGATGCCTAATTGATTGTTCTTAATATGTATTATTCACTGCTGTCGGTACATCATTAATAACTTCAGTTTGTTAAAGCTGCTGATACTACAGTTGGATATACTAAAGATGCTAAGCTTGCTTTACGTAAAAGCAATAAATACATAATTTAGTTTCTTTTGATCTTCAGGCGAGGGAGATATGAACAGTGTATACATACATAAATATAATGGACTTTATAGTGCATGTATATATCGTATTATCTCAATAGGAACAAAACTACTAATTAATGCACAATTTCATCTTTTTTCATCACATGTACCCATTAACAAATAAGACTTCACCATTGTTCTATACTTTTCAAATATATACTATATTGTAAAAATAAATATACCATACATCTTATACACACACACACACACACACTCTCACACCAACAAGCTTGCAAGAAATAAAATAACCTGAAGAAAGGAAGGAGATTTTTGTAAATACTACCTATTTTGCAATAAATTCACCACTGCGTCTTTGAAATTACTAACTAACCCAAAAAACATGTTACTAAACCAAGGACTATTCTGGCAGCTTATTCTCATCGCTTTATTTACGTTCTCCAAAACTCATCAGCCATTATTCAAAGGTGTTATGCATCGATAACTTTCTATCTTTGTTTTACTCTTCTTTCTTCATATGATATCAAGACATGAATTACTTTAAGTTTCAGGTACTTTTGCAGTTCACCATTTTTGAAGAATTAATGCTTTTATCCTACCTAATTTTTTCTACTCAAAATCCTAATTTTGACACACATGAAATACAATCACCATCAGCAATCTGAAAACTAACAACCAAAAAGAAGAATTACTAGGAGGATCTTCAAGCTTTAATTCAGTTCCACAAAATACAAAGATCTGACCTTCCCTCATGGACAATGGACTATCCAATATGAAACAGAGAAATGAAGTAATAAAGAAAATGATATGATCTTAAAGTTGAAAGCTTTGGCAAAAGGAAAGAGTTAAATGAATTGATGTAATCTTATTTAGGTATGCTCCTCTTAATTATAAGCCGCCCCTTTGCTCTTTGTTTATTATCGTAAAACTCCTATGGTCAATTTCTTCACATATTTATAGTTCTGCTATGTTATGTTGATTTACTATTTTCTTGATGTTTTACTGTTTTGTATAGCACTTTTTTCATTTATGTATTGTAGGATATCTGTTTGATGAAATGTGCTTGCCAAATTTAGACTAACCATTTCTAATTGATCACTGATGAGCACTTCAAAATATAAAAGATGCTATAAATTCATAGTTGGTTCGTAGCAAGGATACAAGTGTTGATAGTACTGAATCAAAGATGCAATTTTATACTAAATGAGTTTTTCTAGAATTCAAGTTTAATACAATTTCTTACACTTACAATGTTCTGAAATCTTTAAAGGTAAATGTAGATGGAAATGTCATGCCCAAAGTATCATTTTGAGCGGGAATTCAAAACATGTAAATTCCATGATGTCAATGATAATCAATTTCAAGTCCTGCTTTTATGTATGCAACACGTGGTCTGTGTTAGTTTGTGTGAATTTATGTTATGATTCTCTTTTTTTATATAAAATTACGGTATAAAATGTGCTTTGATTTAAATCAAAGCATGCTTTCATTCTCCGTGGCTGCCAATAAAAAGTAGCGTTGTCATATTTTCTCACCAAAAATGGTAACATTTCATGTAAGCAATGCTGAAGTAATTTGCATGCTTAAAGAGCATTGTTAGAAAGCCCTATTGTAACTATCAATATATGGCATGAAAAAAATCATGCAAATAAGCACAAGCTGCTATGATAGCGACAACTAAGGAAAGAAGAGCTTCCTATCGCTACATGCTATGAACGATCGGTTTCGAATACGTCAAGTTTCAATTATAACAACAACATGTTGGGTTATTAAATCATATTTTTTTCCAAAATATGATTTCTTTCTAGAATAGGATAAAATTTTCTTCTCCATATCTCATCCAATTTGAATTTGCTTTAGCCAGATAATAATTAGCTTCTGCTGATAAACACTGTTGTCTCAGTGGTTAAGTGATTTGACTTCAGTGCGAGAGGTCATAAGTTTCAAACTTGCTAGCGTGATTCGAACATTTGTTGACACATGATTTGTGGTTTGTTGTCCCAGTGACATGTTGTGTCTAAGTACCATTTCAAAAAAATTTGTCTTCTGCTAGCATTGAAACCAAACTAATCGCATGTGATTTTATTATATCAATGTGTTTTAATCACGTTTTCTAATGATGCACATATTTAACGTACCTACATATCTAGAAGAAATTTTTGAGAGCTCCATGGTTCATATAATTCTATACTCACAGTGAGTCATGAAAACATTTTTATTCTTTGCACCTGATGTGCCTTTATATTTTATTATATAAACAAATACCTTATATTTGAAGTATCATTTTCAAAATCCCCACTACAATCTAATATCTGCTGAACATGCGTAGTTAGTACGATTTTTGTTGTCCATGTGGTTTTACATGAATTCTTACTGCTAATTAATGACATAGGGGTTGAATATTTTGGTTCAATGCAATTTGATGTCTTCTTTATGGGGACTAAAATGGAGAAGAGTATCATTTGAGTTATTTACACACTGATTACATATGTTATTTTGTTGATGGTAATGATCGAAGATAAGAATAAAAGTTGATTGATGCTTGTGGGAAGGAAGTATAATTATCCATCTTAACCAACAAACTTTCAAAGATGCTAGCCATAGAGCAAGTAATTTGACATGTCGATTATTTTACACCATTGGGTAAAATGTAGGCATAACTGAATAAGTATGATTTTCTAAATTTCTTGGTGGTTGATGTACCAAAACATAAAATAATTTTGGTTTTTACGTGTTTATTATTATTTTCAATGTAGAAAAAAGTTAGGTCAAGTATTTCTTTGTACTAAAAAAATTTAATGCACTTATTTCTTTGCATACGTCCAACGAACTTGCCATACGTACTGGTACTCCATAATAGAGAAGAAAGAATCCAGCATCCATGGAGAAACTAAAAGAAATCTTGCATGGAAAACTGTACTCTGAAAGCCTCTCAACAAACCGTATCCTGCAATCTGAAGATATGGGAACCCGCAAGAAGAACCCGGTATCCTTTCGCCCACACCTGTATCTAAGGGGTGACTGAAACGTTGATATATTATATACAAAGATAAAAGGAACTAATTGTGTTAGATGTTTAGAAAGAATCAGATGATACAAATAATTAGTTTGATAAAGTAAAGTCCTACCTCTTAAAATAATAGCGAAATCATCTCCATTGTTTTCCCATCTAATACACCAAGTTTTCTGAAAGTTTGGCCTATAAGATATTAAGTTCAAAGAAAGACATAAATGACAAATGTCTTTTAGGTTAATTATGCTATCCTTTCCCTAAATAAACAAATTACTTGATAGTTGATAATAATGTAACTAGTTTATTTCTTCCATACCATTCTTCTGCAATTTAGTTTAATTATCACTTACTTTAGTATGCTAATTCTACAGTGAGTATTGGTAAAATGACACCGTCCGATATAAATTTTGACGTGGTTACTTCTTGGTTCCACTTATAAGTGTTAAATGAATATTATAGCACACTTTTGATGGAAACCCTTGGCAAAAAATAGTTAGAAAAAAACAAACTTAAAGTATAAACTAATCCAACCAGTTTAGTACTTTCTATTCTAAATTAGACTTTCAATTTTTACAAAGACCAAAGAAGAATGATTTAGATTAAATCTGCTCTTTACAGAACACAACACCCCACCACCTAGCACCTACCACTCCACTCTACCTCGGGGAAAAAAGAATTCTTAAACCTCATAATAAGTTAAGATCATTATTCATTCTTCTTTCACTTTCAGTTCGATCACAAGGTGATTTTTTGTTACAAGTTGGAAAGCCCAACACTACAGCTTAACATACTTAATTAATTTAACATATTCTAGCTACCATTCAAATTAATGAAAGAAGAAAAACTAGAAGTAGCTGTTAATGCTGGATATCCAAATTATCAAGAACATTCAAAACCCAGTATCAACAAATTAAAGCCCAATCGTTACTGTGACGACCCGGAATTTTCAAGCATCTAAAATCGGAATATTTAATTGATTTTAAGTATTCAATAGAGTAATTTTAATTTGAATTACGAATATCACTAATTATTGATAATTAAATTTATTGAATTAAATAATTTGAAGCTGAGTAAAATGTTGAATCTGGAATTTTAAGCTGGTTAAAAATAATTTGAAGGCTTATAAAATTTATATCGATAATATGGAAAATAGTATAAGTGTTAAAATTGAATTTGGGAGTGTTTTGTTCAGTTTTGAAATTTATATCATTTCACTTGAATTTAAAAATAGCCTTTCGAGGCACAGTCTCGGAATATGACGAAACCAGTTCCATTGGATTCGTGATATTGAATTATTATCAGATTTCAAATTTCGTATCGATCGGAAGTGTTGTGTGTGCATACGATAAGCGAACGCGTTGGAATTTAAATAGAACTTTATTTAATCAAAGCAAATTATCATTCCCTTCTTTAAAAAGCCATCTCCTTTCTTTACTTCAATCACGTCGCCCCCTTTTATTTCTTTCAGTCGAACATTTCAATCTCTAAAAAAAACATGGCGGAACTCAAATTCACGAAACCAACGCCGAGTTTTTCATCAAGGCGAATCGAATTCGAGATGGGGAGGGGGGCGACTTCGAAGCGCGACTAGGAAGGGGTCGTGGGTGGCGACGTAGGGTTTTGTTGGCCATTTTGTCATCGTGCGCGTTCTTGTATGCGAGTGAAGGAAGGAAACGCGTGTGGATGGCTCTGGGTCGTACGCGTGTGTAGGGGGGTCTCGACTACAGTTGAGCGATGGCGATTCGTGAGGTCGCGACTTCCTATTGTCGCATCTGGGTTTGGGCGCTGGATTTTGGAGGTGGGAATCGCGACTAATCACGTGCATGGGTGGTCAGGGGTCGCGATCTAGGGCTTAAGCTGCGGACATCGGCGGCGACTCTGGTAGGGTTTCGAGCGAGTGGTGCAGGCAGTGAGGGAGGCGAGCACATGAAGGAGAAGCTCGCAAGGGTTTTCGATGTCGTGGAAGTCTCGGTGGCGAAAGAATCGGTATAGCCTCAACTCGTTTCCCAGTAAGGTATAGATCTGATTTGTTTTGTTCTATATATGAATTGGGAAAGAAATCGAAATATAAAATAAATAAATAAAAAAGCTTTGAAATAGATTAGATGGGGAGTTTACTGTAAGGGAAAATTTCGTTTTGGATATTCACAGTAAAAGATAAAAGCCATTGTAATTCCAAATATAGTATATATGTACATAAAAGATTTGGGTAATATAGAAGTTTTAAATGTTGTTAAATTTATATAAAGGTTGGATTTTTTTTGAACTCATAAAGATAATTTTTATCGGATGTGGTTTCCATTTAAAATAAAAATAATTATTTAGTTAAATTTGAATGGTTGGCTGATTAATTTATTTAAAGGGGTTTAGTTTTTAAATTTAATAATTAGTTCATTACATCTAAGGTTAAAATTTAATCATTAGTTAATAAAATAAATAAATTGTGAATAATTGTTTGATTGGTTCAAATATTAATAAAACCATAATATGTTTATTCAAGGTCAAAAAAATTGAGAAACCAAGGCAATATTGGAATGGATTGCAAATAAAGGACAAAGGTGAGTTAATCTCACTCAGTTTAAATTTAAATTTAAATGATTAAATTTAAATAGTTGATTATATGGTTGAATTGATTGATGGGATATAGTATAGTATAATTTGAAATTGGCATATTATGTGATGCTAACGTCTGTGGATGCAGGGAAAACAGGTTGGAGGGATCCAACTGGACCCCTCAACTTTTATTCAAATTATTTTATATTCTCTGTTCTGAATGTTTGATATTCTATAATGAATTATGAGGAAGTATTGAATGCTATAGCATGGGTGATATAATTGGGTATAATGAATTACCGAAATTATAAATTTGATTGGAAAATGAAAATAAAAAAGTGAAATTGCAAGTAAAATAATTATAGAATAAATTTAAGAATAACTTGGAAAAGAAATAAAGTGACTTTAAAATTCTAAAAAAAGAATCTTGGGAATGGAAAGAAAAATTTGAATAAACGGAAAGTTAATGAATTTTAAAATGCAATATTATTAATTAAAAAGAACAAACATTTATTTAGAATTTAAGATTTGAATTATTGAAAGAGTAAAGAAGAAATAATAATAATAATAATAATAATAATAATAATAATAATAATAATAATAATAATAATAATAATAAAGTCCATAACTACTAAATTTGGAAATGAACTGATAAGTAAAAGAATTTATTTCAAATGAATAAATTGGAAATCAATTTGGGAAATTGATTTAAGTGAGTGAGATTTGAAATTTTCCTTGGATAACCAAGTACGTTTCAAAGTAAATTTTTAAATATAAGTTAAAGGGTTTTAAAATTGTTTTAAAGGCATGTTTTGAAAAAAAAATATTATTTCTAATATTTAAATTCTAAAGTAAGTATTTTCTCTTAATCTATTATAGTAGTAATTATTTAAAGAATGACTTAATATTATGTTTTTAAAAGTATAAATCTAGTTTTATAAGTAACCTTATTTTCAAATGTTCATATAGTATGGTATCTTTAATAAAATTATTGATGTAGTTTTAACTTAAATGTTTTAAAGTATATTTCAAAGTAAAGTGATTTAAATTATTTTAAAAATCTAGTTTTGTGCTTAGTGATTTCAGAGGAGATAGAAAATATTTGAGAAAGTTTATTCTGGGAAGAAAGTTGGTTTTGAAACTGTTTTCAAAAGGTTGAAACTAGAAATATATCTTGTACAGATATTTTGAGGTCAATAAATAATTTTGGAAAATTATTCATTGTTTGATAGATGTTTATGGATAAGAAATTGATAGTTAAATAACCAACTATCAATATTGGACAAAAACGTTGATCGTTTCGAAGAGACCGGGATCGAGATTAATTTCTCGAAACCCACTTCGATCCGGTTTGTACGTTTCGTGTAAACGATTTTGGATTCGAAGATGGAGCAGTGAAGTGCAAGGGCTAGTCGCTACTAATCCTGAGGATATTTCCAAAATTGATGTAGTAGGAATAGTGCCTTCGGTTCCGTTCGAACCCGGGACGGACTTGTATGGATGAATGCTTGAGAAACATCGTCGGGTGGATGATGGGCATTCTAGGGGATATATTCTAAAAAGGTAACGCTTAGCCCAAGCCTCATCAAATGGGAATGACTGAAAATCAGGGGTTATGCAGCAAGGCTAGGTGGGTAGCACCCAAGCAGGGTGAGGTCATTCTAGTCTAGATGTCCCTTTTTATTTCGGCTTAGTGGGCCGTTGCTGATCCCAACCGCGGGGTGATCTCACTCGGGATTATCCTGTAAGGGGTAGTCCCGGCCTTGTGTTGCAGGGGAGCAGGCGTACTCCTCGGTACGATGATCTAGGCCCCGTACTGTGACAGGTGGTACCCCAGTGCCTAGTCATTAGTTGGAAATCCATTCTCCCTACGAGCCTTGTACGAGTTTTGTTTGTATTACCCACTTTGTGGCTAGTAGCTGGAATTTAATGAATGTAACAATTTCGGATATTTTATAAGTATTTGTATATAGACCCTATTATAATATCAGAGGATTTCTATAAAAATTGTTTTAGCTATCGTAACGTAAAAACCCGACATGTTTATTTGTGGCGTGGTCTTACGAGATGCTTTTGTTTTCAAAGGATTTTTGAAACTTTAATAATCAAGTGGGTGTGATTTTCTCACGCTGGTAATCCAGACTGACTCGGGTGTTATTTAACTGTAATGCTCGGGTCAGACCGAGTATTATAGAATGCGGGACATGATACTATGGAGCTCAGGAGACGAGCCGGATGACGACACGTTCTCTTGAACTTATATATATATATATATATTCCACTGTGTTGAGTTGTTGTGTATCCATGTGTATGTTATTGATGTTGAGCTGTGATTGATGTACTCTGATGATGTAAAATATGTAAACAGATATATTTGATTTTGAGTAAAGATCATATATTATCTATTATATTTTATTCCGCTGCGATGGTTAGATTCTGTTGTTGTTTTCTATTTTCTTCTTCTACCTCTTCTTCTTTATCCCAAATGGTTCGTATTTCTGTGCAACTTGAGTTGATTGTTGTAGAATAGTGTTGACTCAAGGAGTACGGATTTGCGAGTCGTTACACGTGGTATCAGAGCTTAGGTTGGTGATAACCTTGGCTCTGGTGGGAATTACTCATTTAAATTAGAGTCCGTAGTACTCTATAATGAGTTTGAGCGTATTAATAAATATGAGTGCGTATTTGTTAGTGAATATAAATTGTTTTAATATCGTGTTGATTGGTTTATTGAGTGGCATATGAACCTTCGTCGACACAGTCTGCGCAACTGTATTGAAGGGGTTTCTAAGCACTTGAAGAGAACAATCGACACGGTATTGTTTTAAATATGGGTAAATGAAATAATTTTACCCAAAAACATATTTTGATATAAATAATAGTTTTTGAAAACTATTTAGCTAGTATATGGTTGCTTGGATGTTAGAAATGATAATATTAACGTATTATCATTGTAAAGTGAAAATTTAACTAGAAAATTTAAAGATAACTAAAATTTAAGGGAATAAATTCATTATGAAATTAAATTTATAAATATGAATTGTAAATTTGAATTATAAATTAAAATATAACCAAATAAGAATTTGTATGAGCATAAGCTATGCAAATAAAATTATAGTAAAATTTATTTAAAGCAGGATTTGAAAATTTAAATCTCGGAAATTTGGACGTGTTTGTCAAAGTATTTGAAGATGAATAATAGCACAATTGTTTTGGAGATACTTCCAAAAGGAAATTTGTTTTAAAATGGACTTTGAAAGTGAAATAGCATTGAATTCACTTGGATTATTGGAAAATAATTCTGATGATGACGGCCGCATCATCAGCATTCATTTTCGAATTTCTAAGTGATAGATTGCTGCCAAAAAATTTGATTTGCTCAGAAGAGCTAGTTGTTTTTGAAAATTTCAGAGAAACATGTTGGGAATAAAACCAAGATTGGTTTAAAATTTTGAGAAGTATGATTTGAGATGTTGGAGATTTCAAGATAATTTGAAAACCAAAGTCAGGTGTTTAAAAATCCTGTTGAGATAGGTGGTAAGCTTATGAATTGAGATGATTTTTAAATCAGGAAGGAAATATAAGTTTGAATGTTGGAATTTAAATTTAACATGAAAAGTTAAAAATGAGGTTAACTTGGATTGGAGAATAAAATTTAACCGGCTTGAAATAAATCGAATAAGCTGAAAATAATATCCAAATGTATTCGAATCAAGTTGAAATCAAATTGAGTTAAATAAATTTGAGTTAAAGTAAAATTGAATTGGGATGAGAATTCAATTGAATTAATGAATGGTATAAAATTCCTACCTGAATAAATGGAAAATAAATTGGATAAGGATTGGAATGGAAATAAATAAATTAGAATAACTTGTAAAGGGATTGAAATGCACGGAATAAAATATGCTTGAGTTATAAATGAGTGTAAAACTCGAGTCAAAAATAAAAGAATAATATATTCAAGCCTATAATGAATGGAATAGTGTAAATAATAAGTTGTGACTTATAAAATTGAAAATGAAATACAAATCCAAAATAAATATTGTTAGATGAATTGAAATATAAAATAAAAATCCAAACTTGACTTATAAAATAAATGCGAACTTAAGAAAATTTAAATGAAGAGATTTTGAGATTAAAATCAAGTTCTGAATTTTAAATAGGGAAAGAGCTATTTAGAGGATGAAATATGTAATGAGAACCCAATGTAGTAAAGCTGTGAGGACCCGCAAATCCGTACTCCTTGAATATACACTAATCTCCATAGATTAACTCAAGATGAACAGAAATACGAATTCTCAATGTTTAAGAAAAAGTAAGAAAAGAAAACGACAGAAGAAGAGAGAAAAAGATAGAAAATAGAGAGAAAAGAAAATAGAAAATAGAACGGAACAGAAGAAAACAACAGAACAACAACAGAATCTCACAGTCACAGCGGAACAACATATAATAGATAAATGAATAATCTTTAAACAAAGAACTATATCAATTATTACATTACATCACATTACATCAGAGTGTTCAACATCAAACAACAATGAACAATGGAAAAAGAAATACTATATACTAATAATATGCCATGCCATCCAGCTTGCCACCGGCAACTCCTGAATTCCAGAATATCCTGATAAACCTTAACTCTTGACTGCCCGTGTGGAAATTGGTGGGCACCCAGAGTTTAGGAAGGAAAACAATAAACTCCGAGTCAGTCATGTGACTGGTGTGAGAACTCAAAACAGTTTATTTATCTTTAAAAATCAAAATAGAGGAATATTTTTAAAGTCAATTCGCAATGCTTTTAAAAATGAGACTACCATAAGGCCTCCCGCACACACACACAATGCAAACGCAGAATCGGAGGAGATTTCTCCTTATGATAGTCAAAGATGCTTGATATGCATTAAAAAGAAACATTTGATATTATTACTAGTGCATAGTAGGAAAAATTCATTTCGAAAATAAAGATATAAATCTTAGCCAGCATAGACATTTCGCACTTATGACTACTATAGCTACCATGTTCAATAGCAGGTTGCCGCCACATTCCATGGCAGGTTATACAAATAAAACCGTACAAGATCGTATTGTTTCTTTGGATTTCCAACGAATGGTCAGGCCAAGGAACTTCCCATTGCCACATGAGAACGCCTCTGGAAGGACGTCCGCGAGAACCAAACCGGATCTTTGCCAACACAAGGCCGGGTTACCCCTAACTGGGTAACTACTGACACGAGTATGCCATCCCCCGGTCCTTTGGGACCTTTAACCGAGCGCTCGTAATCAACATCACACCATAATAATATAGTGTTTCAACATGAGTAAGTATCTGAGCTCCATACCATGATACCACCCTTTTCCAGAAGGAAATGCACATACCCTAAAGGGAGCTACCCCTCATAACCTTGCTGCATCTTTCCTGTTTTGACCATTCCGGAGGGTGAGGCTCGACGAAGTCTCGTCCACAAAGCCACGCTTTATACAAAAGTCATGCTTTGGGTCAACAAATTATCATAGAAATGATCACAAAGATAAACGATCAAACAAATGATCTTATCACAAATGATCAACACAATGATCATTTCACAGCAACACTCAGCATGTCACATTACCAAATTGGGAATATATTGCTGATAACATTCAACTATATAACCTCTGAGCTCGTATGTCTCAGAGAAGGGTGTTAAGCTAAGAGAATAAATTCTCCGCCACCAACAGAAATATATTTGAAAGAAATCTGCTTTACATCTCAATTTGTAATGTCAGACATACAATCCATACAAGTCTGTTCCGGGCTCGAACAGAACCGAAGGCACTTACAAAGAAGTCCTTGCAATCCGGATATCCACAATCCTGATTGGATTCCCCATCACATATGGAGAACTCTATACCGGAGCAACTCGGTGCAGATTCAATCGACAGGTCATCCTATCGCTCTCGCAAATACCCGGTCTTCAACACCGGTCATCAAATGCTATCCATTACGTCGTATCACTATTCAAAATGGGTAACCCAAATAACGAGCGCAATAATTTAAAAATAAGTGTGGCATTCCAATTCAAACAAATCACAACAAATACCTTTCAAAGGTAAATATTGATAGTCGGTTATTGAACTATCAATGGATATGCACAACATCACCAGATTCCAAATAATTTTCCAAATTATTTATTTCCCAAAATTCATATCTTTACAAGATATATAATTTCAATACTTCAAAATAAATCAATATTTATTTTTTAACAAATTCCCCTTTCTTTTATAAATTCCATAGTGAATTTATATTTCACAATATCTATGAATATACGACTTCAATTATTCATTTTCAATTTATCTTCAAAATGATAAATTCTCAAAACGTTTCATTTTGCGTTGGAAAAACATTTCCATACTTATTTATTAATAAGTAATTCACAAATCCATTTATTTTCAACACTTGGAAAATATTCAATATACTTAAATCGAGATTAAGTATATATTTCATTCTTTAAGGAAATCATTCTCTTAAACATATTTATTTGGGCCAAAACGAATGTTGCGTAAAACATCGTTACGACGTTCCAAAATCACTAGTATAGGGATTCGAAATTAAAATAGATATATAAATCCCAATACGATACAAAACATTTCCTTTCGGAAATCATTTACTATAACAACAGTGTTATAGTCCACCATTTCCTTCTATTTCTCGAAAACGTCTATTTCAACAATAAATGTTGAAATCTATGGTTTCGAATCTCAACACATTTAAAACATCGTTAGATCATTTTAATTCTATTTAAAACACCAAATCCAAAACATTTTCTTTAACATATTATTCATTATTCAAAACGTGAATATACTACGTTAACCAATTTCATCCTTTCTATTCATTTTATCTTAAAGGATTATTCACTATTCAAAAATATGAATATAACTCCATAAATAAGTTATAAAAATTAACTTATCAAAATAAGTCGTTGCGAATTTATAAAACAACGTTTATAAATTCCTTTATTAACCTATTCAATTCATAACTCAATTATAAACCAAAAGTTCATATTATAAGTTAAATATTTACAATTTATTTGTTTGCAAAATCGTTCCTTTTAAACTTCCCAATTTATAAATCTTACAACTTATAAGATTCATTTATTTATCAAAAATCCATTCTTTAATAACTTTACAAATTTTATAAAACTACTGCTTATAAAATTCCATTTATAACTTCACTGTTTATAATTTTATAAATTTCATTCATTTACGAAATTTATTCACAATTCATTCTAACACTTATAAAAACTCGTTTTATAATTCCAATATTTTAATTTATAAATTATCAATTTATAAATCTTTTATATAAATCAATTTATATTATTATTTCAAAACGTCTTTAAAGTCCTTTATAATTTCATCATTTTGTTTTATAAAATAATCAAATTTTATAAATCCTATATTTAAACTTTTTACAATAAATCCAAAAATCCCGATTAAACCATTTTATAAAATCATTAACCCATATTTTCAAAAATCAACCTTTAACTATATTTCTCAAAAACCATAATTTTTATAACATTAAAATTTATAACGTTTATTTATTAAAATGAATCGATTCCAAAAATATTTTATAAATGTATATTTTCAAAAATCACTTTAAAATCCTTTTAAAATTCAAAATTTGGTCCAATGATGCTACATACCAAATAGTCAATCACGACAACAACGATATCATATATCGATATGATAATCAATGAATATCAAAATATCCATAATCAAACAAATACTGTTGAGGAATCCAGTTGGATCCCTCCAACCTGTTTTCCTACATCCAAAGATGTTAGCACAATACCAATTCCGTTCCAGTACGAAATTATCGCGGTATATGGGATTTAAAATATTATCCGCTTAATAGACGGCGCAATAGGGTCTCATCCGCTATACAATGCGGGAAATCAACAACTGCAATATATACATATGCCAATATATATATATATATATATATATATATATATATATATTGCTATTATATATAATACCAATTTCACTGTTTATGAAATATTCGCGGTATAAGTTTTTAATAAATAACATCCGCTTACTAACGGCGCATAATATCTATTTTAACAATCAATAGATAACAGTCATCATTCAAACATACATTCCAGAATTTTAAATCTAACTATTTAAAATTAAAATCGAAACTGATTCGATTGAGTGAGAAGTTCTCACCTTGATTTCAATTTCGTTTTAGCGATTTATTTCGAATAAAATTAAACGCACGTTTAATTTTACCCGAAATTCTCACTAACTCCAAACGACTCCAATCCAATTCCATAGCGTAGTGCTCGTCCATACGATTCCAACGCAACTGGCTTCGCGCGTTTTCGACCTCGTATGAAAAAGATATGAATTTTACAAGTTTACACGATTTTTAACCTAATAGTTTACAACATTATTTTTATAATTTTAACCTTCACTCAATCATAGCCGCATGATCCTTCCACTGCAAATCCAAGTCGTGCGTACCCCTCCCCCTTCTCCTTCCTCGTTCACGCGCGTACAGGTAATATCACGCAAGAGAACTCATATCTTCACGAACTAGGGCTTAAGGCCGCGACCCAATCAAGCAACGTGAAGCCGATCAGGAGCCACCATAGCGAAGCTCGTCGCAAGCACCATACTCGGCCAGAGACCGGCGAAGCTCGGTCATCCCCATGCGTCAAAAATCGAGCACGACCGTAACACATTCTCGAGCCAATTGCCACCAATCCGTAGCGTATTTTCCGATCATCACCGTTGAAAATGTTGCTTTCGACGAGCTCTACAAGTTTCATGTTGTAAGTTTCTTGGATTGCTTCACGGATTCGAAGAAATTTGAGGAGATAGAAAGGAAGATTTCGGCCTTCGGTTTCATCACTGGCGGCTACACTAGAAAATTAGGGTTTTGCTATATTTTTGTGAATAAAGGCCCTATTTATAGAAGTTTGAACGACACTATTCATTCCGGAATTTCCAAACTCCGATTTACGCGCGGTGACCAACGTTTCTAGGGTTTACCCCGCATTCCGGACGCAATGGAACAGGTTTCGAAAGCTAATTCGGTCATCTGTGCGAGTTATGGCAATAAACGTTCGATTTAAAATTAAACCGATTAAACGATTTTCTAGGCGTTTTAGCTTGCACCGGACAAACGAGAAATCCGATTGACACGAAATTTGAACCATACAATAATATCACATTACAGATCCGATGAAATAGTTTCGTCGAAGTCCGAGACTGTTTGAAAAATGGCTATTTTAACTCGCCAAATAAATATTAAAACAATTTCGATGCGTTTCGAGCTGACACGATCAAACGACAACTCCGATTGCTACGAAAATTGAAATCCGATAATAACAAACTATTACGGATCCAATGGAACTAGTTTCGTCCAATTCTGAGACTGTTCGAAAACTGGCTAATTTCACTAGTCGATTAAATATTAAAATATTCAATTTTCATAAATGAACTTTTAATTCGATTTTAAAAGTTTTGAAATATCATTCTAACTTCAATATGATAAAATAAAATTTTACAAACCATTTTCAATCATATTTAACCCGATTTTCAATTATTTCCATAGTTTAACATATTAAATTATCGATTTAATTATTCAATTAAATCCAATTATTCGAAATAAAATTTATTCGACTTATAAATTCACTTATTAATATTTAAAATTAAATAAATATTCAAATTTTAATTAATTAAAATTCTGGGTCATTACATACTTCCCCCCTTAAAAGAATTTCGTCCTCGAAATTTCCAAGTAAGAAAAGTTACAGAATCTATTAACTTTCCCAAAATTCATAGTTAAACTTCTTATAATAACTTTACTAAGTTTCCAAATCATACTTAGTTATCTTTTCAAAAACAAACTACTATTGTTTGACTTTCAATTCCAAATCAAAATTAAAGTTTTCAAAAATTTTCCAATTTTCGTAAATTTTTTCCAACGCCTTAAATTTTCGGAATAATTCGCCATAGTCTCCTTTGCGCGGCTCGATCCGAAAAAAATTGATAGTATATATATCACAAATATACATCTCATCAATTAATGAGGCATCTCGCAGGGAAAAAAGTGTAAAACTACGGTATTTAATCCGAGATATGTACCTTATATTTTATTAGCGAGCATATACGGCAATTATAGCATGAAAGCGAGCTCCAAATGCGAAGCAAACGCGATCCGCACCTACTAATCACTCAACAAACATCATGAGAACATGTATATAGACAATAGTATTGATATACAACATATAGCAATATAATAACTATATATGCCAACATAGCAAATGCAGTAAAAGCAATATATATTCAACCATCAACCAACTATCATCCAACAAATTCATAACCAATAAATATTCATTCATATTCTCATTAATATTCAATGAAATAGGTTTTTTTTGATTTATTAACAGTGGATGTTTTTACTAACATTCATTTTCAATTAGTTAATATTTACTAATTTATATTCAAGTTGGTTCACTTCCAAATCAAATTCAATTCTATTTAAGATTCACTTAACTTCCAATTGGATTTCAATTACTTTGACTTTCTAATTTCATTAACTCTTAATGAATTATATACAATCAACTAACAAACAATGTATATTAATTACAACCAAAATCCTTTGCTTATATTCATTCATTTTGGTTTAACATCTTTACTTTCAATTGGTTCAATTAAATTGATTTTCATTCAATCTATTCAACTTTCTAATAACATTAGATTTTAATGAATTTACACTTATATTCATTATTCCATATCAATTATTCACATTTAATTGATTAATATTCAATCCATTCATTCAATTCAATTACAAAAGTTGAATTTCATTTATATAACTCAAGTTCACATTTATCACTTAACTTTATTAATTTACTTTGATACCAAAATCAACTTCATTCAATATCTCTTAAGTTATACTTCATTTTAAACATTAATTGTTTTTACTTAACTTAAATTCCAACTTATAAATCAATTCAGATTCCAAATTCTAAAGTAAATTTCCATTTAACTTTAAATTCATTTTTATTTACAACTCATATTCATAAATATATTCATATAGTTTCACTTCTTATATATATAAGTTTATTTCGCAATTGTAAATTACTTTAATTATAATTCAATTCTTATAATTCTTTTGTTTATACAATTATTCTTAAATTTAGATTATTCAAACAACCAAACAATCTACTTATATACACTTTAATAATTCTGAAAAATTATTTCTTCATATATAAAATATACTCAAGGTAAAATTATTTCATTTATCCAATTTAAAACAATATCGTGTCGAATTGTTCTATTCAAGTGTTTATAAACCCCTTCGGCATAGTTGTCGAGACCGTGCTGACGAAGGTTCATATGCCACTCAATAAACCAATCATCACAATATAAAACAATTTTATATATTCACTAACAAATACGCTCTCATATCTATTATTACACTCAAACTCATTCTAGAGTACTACTGACTCTATCTCTAATGAGTAATACCCAACAGAACCATGGTTGTCGCTTAACCATATGCTCTGATACCACCTGTGAGGACCCGCAAATCCGTACTCCTTGAATATAGACTAATCTCCATAGATTAACTCAAGATGAACATAAATACGAATTCTCAATGTTTAAGAAAAAGTAAGAAAAGAAAAAGACAGAAGAAGAGAGAAAAAGATAGAAAATAGAGAGAAAAGAAAATAGAAAATAGAACGGAACAGAAGAAAACAACAGAACAACAACAGAATCTCACAATCGCAGCGGAACAACATATAATAGATAAATGAATAATCTTTAAACAAAGAACTATATCAATTATTACATTACATCACATTACATCAGAGTGTACAACATCAAACAACAATGAACAGCGGAAAAAGAAATACTATATACTAATAATACGCCATGCCATCCAGCTTGCCTCCAGCAACTCCTGAATTCCAGAATATCCTGGTAAACCTTAACTCTTGACTGCCCGTGTGGAAATTGGTGGGCACCCAGAGTTTAGGAAGGAAAACAATAAACTCCGAGTCAGTCATGTGACTGGTGTGAGAACTCAAAACAGTTTATTTATCTTTAAAAATCAAAATAGAGGAATATTTTTAAAGTCAATTCGCAAAGCTTTTAGAAATGACACTACCATAAGGCCTCCCGCATACACACACACAATGCAAGCGCATAATCGGAGGAGATTTCTCCTTATGATAGTCAAAGATGCTTGATACGCATTAAAAGGAAACATTTGATATTATTACTAGTGCATAGTGTAGGAAAAATTCATTTCGAAAATAAAGATATAAATCTTAGCCAGCATAGACATTTCGCACTTATGCCTACTATAGCTACCATGTTCAATAGTAGGTTACCACCACATTCCATGGCAGGTCATACAACTAAAACCGTACAAGATCGTATTGTTTCTTTGGATTTCCAACGAATGGTCAGGCCAAGGAACTTCCCATTGCCACATGAGAACGCCTTTGGAAGGACGTCCCCGAGAACCAAACCGGATCTCTGCTAACACAAGGCCGGGTTACCCCTAACTGGGTAACTACTGACACGAGTATGCCATCCCCCGGTCCTTTGGGACCTTTAACCGAGCGCTCGTAATCAACATCACACCATAATAATAAAGTGTTTCAACATGAGTAAGTATCTGGGCTCCATACCATGATACCACCCTTTTCCAGAAGGAAATGCACATACCCTAAAGGGAGCTACCCCTCATAACCTTGCCGCATCTTTCCTGTTTTGACCATTCCGGGGGTTGAGGCTCGACGAAGTCTCGTCCACAAAGCCACGCTTTATACAAAAGTTGTGCTTTGGGTCAACAAATGATCATAGAAATGATCACAAAGATAAACGATCAAATAAATGATCTTATCACAAATGATCAACACAATGATCATTTCACAGCAACACTCAGCATGTCACATTACCAAATTGGGAATATATTGCTGATAACATTCAACTATATAACCTCTGAGCTCGTACGTCTCAGAGAAGGGTGTTAAGCTAAGAAAATAAATTCTCCGCCACCAACAGAAATATATTTGAAAGAAATCAGCTTTACATCTCAATTTGTAATGTCAGACATACAATCCATACAAGTCTGTTCCGGGCTCGAACAGAACCGAAGGCACTTACAAAGAAGTCCTTGCAATCCGGATATCCACAATCCTGATCGGATTCCCCATCACATATGGAGAACTCTATACCGGAGCAACTCGGTGCAGATTCAATCGACAGGTCATCCTATCGCTCTCGCAAATACCCGGTCTTCAACACCGGTCATCAAATGCTATCCATTACGTCGTATCACTATTCGGAATGGGTAATCCGAATAACGAGCGCAATAATTTAAAAATAAGTTAGGCATTCCAATTCAAACAAATCACAACAAATACCTTTCAAAGGTAAATATTGATAGTCGGTTATTGAACTATCAATGGATATGCACAACATCACCAGATTCCAAATAATTTTCCAAATTATTTATTTCCCAAAATTCATATCTTTACAAGATATATAATTTCAATACTTCAAAATAAATCAATATTTATTTTTTAACAAATTCCCCTTTCTTTTATAAATTCCATAGTGAATTTATATTTCACAATATCTATGAATATACGACTTCAATTATTCATTTTCAATTTATCTTCAAAAAGATAAATTCTCAAAACATTTCATTTTGCGTTGGAAAAACATTTCCATACTTATTTATTAATAAGTAATTCACAAATCCATTTATTTTCAACACTTGGAAAATATTCAATATACTTAAATCGAGATTAAGTATATAGTTCGTTCTTTAAGGAAATCATTCTCTTAAACATATTTATTTGGGCCAAAACGAATGTTGCGTAAAACATCGTTACGACGTTCCAAAATCACTAGTATAGGGATTCGAAATTAAAATAGATATATAAATCCCAATACTAAACAAAACATTTCCTTTCGGAAATCATTTACTATAACAACAGTGTTATAGTCCACCATTTCCTTCTATTTCTCGAAAACGTCTATTTCAACAATAAATGTTGAAATCTATGGTTTCGAATCTCAACACATTTAAAACATCGTTAGATCGTTTTAATTCTATTTAAAACACCAAATCCAAAACATTTTCTTTAACATATTATACACTATTCAAAAACGTGAATATACTACGTTAACCAATTTCATCCTTTCTATTCATTTTATCTTAAAGGATTATTCACTATTCAAAAACATGAATATAACTCCATAAATAAGTTATAAAATTTAACTTATCAAAATAAGTCGTTGCGAATTTATAAAACAACGTTTATAAATTTCTTTATTAACCTATCCAATTCATAACTCAATCATAAACCAAAAGTTCATATTATAAGTTAAATATTTACTATTTATTTTTTTGCAAAATCGTTCCTTTTAAACTTCCCAATTTATAAATCTTATAACTTATAAGATTCATTTATTTATCAAAAATCCATTCTTTAATAACTTTACAAATTTTATAAACCTACTGCTTATAAAATTCCATTTATAACTTCACTGTTTATAATTTTATAAATTTCATTCATTTACGAAATTTATTCACAATTCATTCTAACACTTATAAAAACTCGTTTTATAATTCCAATATTTTAATTTATAAATTATCAATTTATAAATCTTTTATATAAATCAATTTATATTATTATTTCAAAGCATCTTTAAAGTCCTTTATAATTTCATCATTTTGTTTTATAAAATAATCAAATTTTATAAATCCTATATTTAAACTTTTTACAATAAATCCAAAAATCCCGATTAAACCATTTTATAAAATCATTAACCCATATTTTCAAAAATCAACCTTTAACTATATTTCTCAAAAACCATAACATTAAAATTTATAACGTTTATTTATTTAAAATGAATCGATTCCAAAAATATTTTATAAACGTATATTTTCAAAAATCACTTTAAAATCCTTTTAAAATTCCAAATTTGGTCCAATGATGCTACATACCAAATAGCCAATCACGACAACAAAGATATCATATATCGATATGATAATCAATGAATATCAAAATATCCATAATCAAACAAATACTATTGAGGAATCCAGTTGGATCCCTCCAACCTGTTTTCCTGCATCCAAAGATGTTAACACAATACTAATTCCGTTCCAGTACGAAATTATCGCGGTATATGGGATTTAAAATATTATCCGCTTAATAGACGGCGCAATAGGGTCTCATCTGCTATACAATGCGGGAAATCAACAACTGCAATATATACATATGCCAATATATATATATATATATATATATATATATATATATTGCTATTATATATAATACCAATTTCACTGTTTATGAAATATTCACGGTATATGTTTTTAATAAATAACATGCACTTACTAACGGCGCATAATGTCTATTTTAACAATCAATAGATAACAATCATCATTCAAACATACATTCAAGAATTTTAAATCTAACTATTTAAAATTAAAATCGAAACTGATTTGATTGAGTGAGAAGTTCTCACCTTGATTTCAGTTTTGTTTTAGCGATTTATTTCGAATAAAATTAAACGTGCGTTTAATTTTACCCGAAATTCTCACTAATTCCAAACGACTCCAATCCAATTCCATAGCGTAGTGCTCGTCGATACGATTCCAATGCAACTGGCTTCGCGCGTTTTCGACCTCGTATGAAAAAGATATGAATTTTACAAGTTTACACGATTTTTAACTTAATAATTTACAACATTATTTTTATAATTTTAACCTTCACTCAATCATAGCCGCATGATCCTTCCACTGCAAATCCAAGCCGTGCGTACCCCTCCCCCTTCTCCTTCCTCGTTCACGCGCGTACAGGTAATATCACGCAAGAGAACCCATATCTTCACGAACTAGGGCTTAAGGCCGCGACCCACTCAAGCAACGTGAAGCCGATCAGGAGCCACCATAGAGAAGCTTGTCGCAAGCACCATACTCGGCCAGAGACCGGCGACGCTCGGTCATCCCCATGCGTCAAAAATCGAGCACGACCGTAACACATTCTCGAGCCAAGTGCCACTAATCCGTAGCGTATTTTCCGATCATCACCGTTGAAAATGTTGCTCTCGACGAGCTCTACAAGTTTCATGTTGTAAGTTTCTTGGATTGCTTCACGGATTCGAAGAAATTTGAGGAGATAGATAGGAAGATTTCGGCCTTCGGTTTCATCATTGGCGGCTACACTAGAAAATTAGGGTTTTGCTATATTTTTGTGAATAAAGGCCCTATTTATAGAAGTTTGAAAGACATTATTCATTCCGGAATTTCCAAACTCCGATTTACGCACGGTGACCAGCGTTTCTACGGTTTACCCCGCGTTCCGGACGCAATGGAATAGGTTTTGGAAGCTAATTCGGTCATATGTGCGAGTTATGGCAATAAACGTTCGATTTAAAATTAAACCGATTAAACGATTTTCTAGGCGTTTTAGCTTGCACCGGACAAACGATAAATCCGATTGACACGAAATTTGAAACCATACAATGATATCACATTACGGATCCGATGAAACTAGTTTCATCGAAATCCAAGACTGTTTGAAAAATGGCTATTTTAACTCGCCAAATAAATATTAAAACAATTTCGATGCGTTTCGAGCTGCCACGATCAAACGACAACTCCGATTGCTACGAAAATTGAAATCCGATAACAAACTATTACGGATCCAATGGAACTAGTTTCTTCCAATTCTGAGACTGTTCGAAAACTGGCTAATTTCACTAGTCGATTAAATATTAAAATATTCAATTTTCACAAATTAACTTTTAATTCGATTTTAAAAGTTCTAAAAAATCATTCTAACTTCAATATGATAAAATAAAAATTTACAAACCATTTTCAATCATATTTAACCCGATTTTCAATTATTTCCATAATTTAACATATTAAATTATCGATTTAATTATTCAATTAAATCCAATTATTCGAAATAAAATTTATTCGACTTATAAATTCACTTATTAATATTTAAAATTAATTAAATATTCAAATTTTAATTAATTAAAATTCTGGGTCGTTACAAAAGCAGAAGCTGAATTATAAGCTAATAATGACGATTGGAAATAAAACTCAAGTTATAAATTGAATTCGACTCAAATTGTTGAGTGAAGTAAATGAGACTGAATCGTGAGTTCATAAAAGTGAATGGTAATTTGAAATGTATAGTGGAATCAGAACTTGAGTTATAAACTAAAATTTAACTTGAAGTGTTAGCAAATTAAATATAATTGGAAAGTTATCGAATAAAAATGAAATTAGATTAAAATAGTAATGGTTTGTCTTGCGAATAAATCCAGACATGTGGAAATAAATTGGATATGGTCTTGGAATCAATGGAGTTAAGTTGAGTATAAAAGAGGAAAATTTACTTGTAAAATGAAAATGATCTTAAGTGTAAAATTTGAATAAATTGAAGTAAATTGACTTAAGATGAATAGATGGAAGAGAGTTGAATTTAATTCAACTTAAACTAAGTTTAATGATATTGGGTTGGATTTAAATCAAGTGAAAATAAATTTAAATCGAAATAGAATTCAGTGAGTTACAGATAATATTTAATGGAATGAAATTCTTAAATAAATAATTGTGAACCATTTAAATTGTTAAGAATTTGAAATAACTTGGAGTCTATAAAGAAATTTGAAATGGTTGTTGAATGAAATAGCTTAGATTGTCTTCGAGCTAAATAAAACAGTTTGGAATAAACAAATATGGAATGAAATGTAAATAAATGGATTGTAAATGAAATTTAAAAGGAGTGTGTCGAGCTAAATAAATGGTTGTGAATGGATTAAAATAAAAGGGAAATTTAATTGGCAATTAAGATGAACCTAGGTTGTAAGTGGTTTGAATGAACTAGTTGGTTAATAGAATGAAATGCAAGTGAATGTATTCAAATTTGATATGCAATGAAATGAGAATATTTAGATTGTGAATAAAATTGGAAATGAAATAGGATTAAGTATAAATCGAGTTGAAATCCATTTAAATTGGTTATAAAACATAAATATTTGTTTGTTCACATAGATCTTGTCAAGTTTGTATAGAATAAATATCATTGGATGTAAATGGAGGTAATTAAAATTCTATGAATTAATAGGAGTGAAATAAATTGATTTTTGAAAGCAATGGAATTAAATATGAACTGAGTTTGCTTAAGAATAAATTAAATGTAAGCGATTGAGTTTTTAACCATTCAAATTTGAATGAAAATGGTTTGTAAATTAATTGAAATAGTTGAATTACTATGAAAGTTGTAAAAACGGTTTACGAAAAATGTTGGATGTGCATTTCTTTAGAATTCATATGTTTTAACCATTGCAACTAGGTGAAATATAGTTTAAATTGCATACATTTGGCACTTACATGTTTAAATTGAGTAAGTACAGGTACCTGGAAGCCGTGTGGCTGGATTTGCTTACGCTATTTTCTAAAAATAATAAGCCGCTTGCTTAAAATGCTAAATAAGGTACGCCTACGCAATAAAAATAGGAAATATGAACTGTTTTTTGTTTTTCCGACCGTGTGGGTCATGTATATATATTTATCTCTTTTGTCAAATTGCAAAAGCTCCTCCGTACAAAAGGGACTCTGTCAAAATTTTCCAGAAATTTTAGGAGTTAGAAAATTTTTGGAAATTTTAGAAAATTTAGTTAATGGCAAAATGAATTCAAATTTGAAACTAATTTAAGATAATGACATGAATCAATATAAATGAAAGATAAAAATTTAGAGTTAATGATGAATTAAATTCATATGGATATGGATGAATCAATTTGAATAGGAATGGATATAAACTAAAGTGGTAAGATGAAAATAAATATAAGAAACGTATAATAATGCTTATGCTAAACTTAAGAGGGAATGGTGAATTCTTAAATGATAATTGATACTACTAATACAATTTAAGTCAATATTGGAATGAATGGATATTGGCATTTTGTGAGAAGTCGATAAAATGTTTTGGAGTATTGTGTTTGGATATTAGTGCTAAGCAGGATTTGCAGGTAATATAAAGGAAAGGTGAATTGGTTTTGACTTCATAAGGATAAAAATTGAGTTTCCCGACCAAAAAGGTATGTATTTAAATTTGGTATGAAATTTGATTGGGATTTGGATTGACCCACTTGGCTTTTTGTTTTCTTTTTGGATTTGGGAGGCTGTAGAGCTATTTTGTAGTTGTACCGAGCTAGCCGCGCAAAGGAGACGCTGGCGAAAATTTTCGAGAATTTAGGGAGTTAGAAAAATTTTGAAAATTTTTCGACAATCCAAAATTTGGTTTTGAATTATAATTTGAATGATTGTATAAGTAAGGTTATTAGGAAACTAAGGGAAAAGTTGGGAAGTTAGTAAGAATTGTAGTGGGCCTTCTATTAAAAAGATAGGAGGTAAGATGTTGAATTGTTAAGAACTGATTGGTTTTGTGAAAAGTATACGGGTATTGGACCATTCTTCCTAACTTGTAATTTCGGGGACGAAATTCTTTTAAGGGGGGAGGAATGTGACGATACGGAATTTTCAAGCATCTAAAATCGGAATATTTAATTGATTTTAAGTATTCAATAGAGTAATTTTAATTTGAATTACGAATATCACTAATTATTGATAATTAAATTTATTGAATTAAATAATTTAAAGCTGAGTAAAATGTTGAATCTGGAATTTTAAGCTGGTTAAAAATAATTTGAAGGCATATAAAATTTATGTCGATAATATGGAAAATAGTATAAGTGTTAAAATTGAATTTGGGAGTGTTTTGTTCAGTTTTGAAATTTATATCGTTTCAATTGAATTTAAAAATAGCCTTTCGAGGCACAGTCTCAGAATTCGACGAAATCAGTTCCATTAGATCCATAATATTGAATTATTTTCGGATTTCAAATTTCGTATTGATCAGAAATGTTGTGTGTGCATACGATAAGCGAACGCATTGGAATTTAAATAGAACTTTATTTAATCAAAGAAAAATATCATTCCCTTGTTTAACAAGCCATCTCCTTTCTTTATTTCAATCTCGTCGCCCCCTTTTATTTCTTTCAGCCGAACATTTCAATCTCTAAAAAAAAACATGGGGGAACTCAAATTCACGAAACCGAAGCCGAGTTTTTCATCAAGGCGAATCGAATTCGAGATGGGGAGGGGGGCGACTTCGAAGCACAACTGGGAAGGGTTCGTGGGTGGTGACGTAGGGTTTTGTTGGCGATTTTGTGATCGTGCGCGTTCCTGTATGCGAGTGAAGGAAGGAAACGCGTGTGGATGGCTCTGGGTCGTACGCGTGTGTAGGGGGGTCTCGACTTCAGTTGAGCGACGGCGATTCGTGAGGTCGCGACTTCCTATTGTCGCATCTGGGTTTGGGCGCTGGATTCTGGAGGTGGGAATCGCGACTAATCACGTGCATGGGTGGTCAGGGGTCGCGAGCTCGGGCTTAAGTTGCGGGCATCGGCGGCGACTCTGGTAGGGTTTCGAGCGAGTGGTGCAGGCAGTGAGGGAGGCGAGCACGTGAAGGAGAAGCTCGTGAGGGTTTTCGATGTCGTGGAAGTCTCGGTGGAGAAAGAATCGGGATAGCCTCAACTCGTTTCCCAGTAAGGTATAGATCTGATTTTTTTTGTTCTATATATGAATTGGGAAAGAAATCGAAATATAAAATAAATAAATAAAAAAGCTTTGAAGTAGATTAGATGGGGAGTTTACCGTTAGGGAAAATTTCGTTTTGGATATTCACAATAAAAGATAAAAGCCATTGTAATTCCAAATATAGTATATATGTACATAAAAGATTTGGGTAATATAGAAGTTGTAAATGTTGTTAAATTTATATAAAGGATGGATTTTTTTTGAACACATAAAGATCATTTTTATCGGATGTGGTTTCCATTTAAAATAATAATAATAATTTAGTTAAATTTGAATGGTTAGCTGATTAATTTATTTAAAGGGGTTTAGTTTTTAAATTTAATAATTAGTTCATTACATCTAAGGTTAAAATTTAATCATTAGTTAATAAAATAAATAAATTGTGAATAATTTTTTGATTGGTTCAAATATTAATAAAACCATAATATGTTTATTCAAGGTCAAAAAAATTGAGAAACCAAGGCAATATTGGAATGGATTGCAAATAAAGGACAAAGGTGAGTTAATCTCACTCAGTTTAAATTTAAATGATTAAATTTAAATAGTTGATTGTATGGTTGAATTGATTGATGGGATATAGTATAGTATAATTTGAAATTGGCATATTATGTGATGCTAACGTCTGTGGATGCAGGGAAAACGGGTTGGAGGGATCCAACTAGACCCCTCAACTTTTATTTAAATTATTTTATATTCTCTGTTCTGATTGTCTGATATTCTATAATGAATTATGAAGAAGTATTGAATGCTATGGTTTGGTTGATATAATTGGGTATAAAGAATTACCGAAATTGTAAATTTGATTTTGGAAAATGAAAATAAAAGAAGTGAAATTGCAAGTAAAATAATTATAGAATAAATTTAAGAATAACTTGGAAAAGAAATAAAGTGACTTTAAAATTCTAATAAATAAATCTTGGGAATGGAAAGAAAAATTTGAATAAACAGAGAGTTAATGAATTTTAAAATGCAGTATTATTAATTAAAAAGAACAAACATTTATTTAGAATTTAAGATTTGAATTATTGAAAGAGTAAAGAAGAAATAATAATAATAATAATAAAGTCCATAACCACTGAATTTGGAAATGAACTGATAAGTAAAAGAATTTATTTCAAATGAATAAATTGGAAATCAATTTGGGAAATTGATTTAAGTGTGTGAGATTTGAAATTCTCCTTGGATAACCAAGTACGTTTCAAAGTAAATTTTTAAATATAAGTTAAAGGGTTTTAAAATTGTTTTAAAGGTATGTTTTGAAAAAAAAATATTATTTCTAATATTTAAATTCTAAAGTAAGTATTTTCTCTTAATCTATTATAGTAGTAATTATTTAAAGAATGACTTAATATTATGTTTTTAAAAGTATAAATCTAGTTTTATAAGTAACCTTATTTTCAAATGTTCATATAGTATGGTATCTTTAATAAAATTATTGATGTAGTTTTAACTGAAATGTTTTAAAGTATATTTCAAAGTAAAGTGATTTAAATTATTTTAAAAATCTAGTTTTGTGCTTGGTGATTTCAGAGGAGATAGAAAATATTTGAGAAAGTTTATTCTAGGAAGAAAGTTGGTTTTGAAACTGTTTTCAAAAGGTTGAAAATAGAAATATATCTTGTATAGATATTTTGAGGTCAATAAATAATTTTGGAAAATTATTCATTGTTTGATAGATGTTTGTGGATAAGAAATTGATAGTTAAATAACCGACTATCAATATTGGACAAATACGTTGATCGTTTTGAAGAGACCGAGATCGAGATTAATTTCTCGAAACCCACTTCGATCTGGTTTGTACGTTTCATGTAAATGATTTTGGATTCGAAGATGGAGCAGTGAAGTGCAAGGGCTAGTCGCTACTAATCCTGAGGATATTTCCAAATTGATGTAGTAGGAATAGTGCCTTCGGTTCCGTTCGAACCCGGGATGGAATTGTATGGATGAATGCTTTCGAAACATCGTCAGGTGGACGATGGGCATTCTAAGGGATATATTCTAAAAAGGTAACGCTTAGCCTCAAGCCTCATCAAATGGGAATGACTGAAAATCAGGGGTTATGCAGCAAGGCTAGGTGGGTAGCACCCAAGCAGGGTGAGGTCATTCCAGTCTAGATGTCCCTTTTTATTTCGGCTTAGTGGGCGGTTGCTGATCCCAACCGCGGGGTGATCTCACTCGGGATTATCGAGTAAGGGGTAGTCCCAGCCTTGTGTTGCAGGGGAGCGGGCGTACTCCTCGGTACGGTGACCTAGGCCCCGTACTGTGACAGGTGGTACCCCAGTGCCTAGTCATTAGTTGGAAATCCATTCTTCCTACGAGCCTTGTACAAGTTTTGTTTGTATTACCCACTTTGTGGCCAGTAGCTGGAATTTAATGAATGTAACAATTTCGGCAATTTTATAAGTATTTGTATATAGACCTTATTATAATACCAGAGGATTTCTATAAAAATTGTTTTAGCTATCGTAAGGTAAAAACCCGACATGTTTATTTGTGGCGTGGTCTTACGAGATGCTTTTTTTTTCAAAGGATTTTTGAAACTTTAATAATCAAGTGGGTGTGATTTTCTCACGCTGGTAATCCAGACTGACTCGGGTGTTATTTAACTGTAATGCTCGGGTCAGACCGAGTATTATAGAATACAGGACATGATACTATGGAGCTCAGGAGACGAGCTGGATGACGACACATACTCTTGTACTTGTATATATATATATATATATATATATATTCCGTTGTGTTGAGTTGTTGTGTATCCATGTGTATGTTATTGATGTTGAGCTGTGATTGATGTACTCCGATGATGTAGAATATGTAAACAGATATATTTGATTTAGAGTAAAGATCATATATAATCTATTATATTTTATTCCGTTGCGATGGTTAGATTCTGTTGTTGTTTTCTATTTTCTTCTTCTACCTCTTCTTCTTTATCCCAAATGGTTTGTATTTCTGTGCAACTTGAGTTGATTGTTGTAGAATAGTGTTGACTCAAGGAGTACGGATTTGCGGGTCGTTACAGTTACTATCGGCTAAAGTACAAGAACTAAGAAAAATGCGTCACCGGCCAATGATCTAGTTGATGGTGCAAATGGATTTGGTTGCTGGGTCACCAAATGAAGGAGCTCTAGAAATACCTCAAATCAATTGATAAACGGTCAATTCACACGCCGATTAGAGTTAGAGAAGAAAGCAGAAGGGTCAAAAGAAAATGTATCACAATTATCATTAGAAGAAACCCTAAAATTTTAGCGTAAGATCTGAATAGAGAATACGATAATTGATTGGATAGTTGGGTTAAACGGTTAAAAGTGAATAAGATGGGTTGGGATCGTTTATTCCTAGGTAAATGGGTATAACCATTTAACCTATCAAATTTAATGGGTATAATCCACCTCATTTGTTTTTTGGGTAGGTGGATTGGGTAAATGGGTTGGATATACTTTTGACCGCCCTAATGTTCAATAATAATGTTATCTCGCTGCCAAGTGTTCATTTATATTTTTACCTTCGCATGCTTTATGTCATTTGTTTGTGACCTGGCATCTAGTTTTGTGCCTATATAAATTTCAACTTGTTTCTATACATGAGCTATCGCTTGCAAAATATGTATATTGTCACGAGGAATTCATGTGTTGGGTTACTTTTTGTAATAGTCCTCACTTGATTTTATGCTTCGTTAATAAAGTTTAATAGTTCATAAAGCCTTCGTGCCTATTTAGTCCTAGCCCTTGAATTTATTTAATACCCCGTGCTGGCATACGTTCCGCATGCATACATGCCATCATTATCTATTTGCAATTTTATGTCACTATTCATTCCATATGCCATTGCTTGTAGCATATATGCTATCGCACGTTATCTTGAGGCTTTTGCAAATAATGTTTTGTCGCATTTTATCTTGCTTAGTATAGTAATTCAAGTCATCGTGAATAAATAGTGTTGTCGTGTTCTATTTTACATAGTAGGAGTTGTCATGTTCTATTTTACTTAGTATACAAATTCAACTCAACGCTTGCAATATATGTCGTAGCAAACAAAATTTTCATGAGCTGTCACGTCTTAATTTTATGGCCGTTGCGAGCTATAATTTTGCTTTGTGGGTTGAAATGCTGGGTCCCCATGTGATGTGCACTTTTTGATTTCAACTTTTAGATATAGATTTTCTTAATCCAATGTAAAGTTTAATCTTGAATATTAGTTTTATTTGATCAAAAATGATTCAATGGTAGTTTTGTAATTAAATTATAAGCTGATTTATTACCACTTTAAAAAGTTTCTTTCATACCAAACCCAATTTGTGTCAACTTCTTATTGGTTAATTCTCTTATCATTTCAGTAACATTCCAGAAAATATTAACCTATATAATTAACTCAATTTATTAATTAATTAATTTTTCCATAATTAATTAGGCTTTTTCTTCACTAAATAATTCATATAAAATAAAAAATTAATGGAAAATTCCCAAATATTTACTAAAAATCTATTTTTATCATTTTATAATTCTTATAGAAATTTTGGATCAAAATAGTTATATTTCATACTTTTAATAATTAATTTTTTAATTTTAACCATTTTATCACTTAGGAGTACATAATAAATTCATAATATTTTCAAAAATTATGAAATTCAAATTCCCCTTTCAAAATAATAATTCGAACATCACATAATTTTTTAGATCATTTGAAGATCGAAAACTTAGGTAGCGTTTTGTTTAAAATAAGTTTTGTGTTTTGATTTTTCAATATTAATTACAAAATATGAAAGGAGTGAAGGGATGATGGATAAGATGGAAGGAAAAGGTAGGGGACCATGAATGGGATGGATGAACGATGGAAGGATGAGTTGTTTCTCGTGCTCTTATTTCTCAATACATAAAAAAAATAAACAGGCTGTTTTCTATTTTGTGTGCTAACTTTATTTTCTAAAGTGGTCGTTTTCCACAGCATACATGCGTCATGCACATTTTTTTATTGATGAAAACCCAAAATTAAAAAGGGTAAAGCAAACACTACCTTAGTTTTTCACACTAAAACCCTTTAGGAAAATTCCAAAAAATTAGATAATTAATATCCCATCGTCAAAAAATCCATATTCATGATTCAATGCAGATGTAAGATATAAACACTTAAAGATTAAGATTTACAACAAATGAAATTTTAAAATACACAAAAACATAAGATGTATGCATATTATTCGCGTTAACCCTTATTGGAATGATGGAATTTACCTTAGCTTTCTTTTCTTCTTCTTTTCCTCTTGAAATCTCTTTATCCCTAATGGTGGCTAACCCCTATCTTTTATTTTTAGTTTTGGGAATGAATTTGAAATGAATAAGGGAAAGGGAAGAGTATAGTAAAATGTTGGC
Organism: Allium cepa; assembly: GCA_030765085.1. NCBI lineage: Eukaryota > Viridiplantae > Streptophyta > Magnoliopsida > Asparagales > Amaryllidaceae > Allium > Allium cepa. Next base: position 67,898,900 of record CM060930.1, on the reverse strand, counting down.
TCTTCCTCTTTTACCCCTCTGTACTTGTTTTTATTAATTCATATCTCTTAAAAACCATTCTCTATGTTATATTTATCAAGGCCAATTCAGGTTAATTAATCAATTAGTTAATTTAAGCAACTTCTACATTAATAACATTCCATTTAGCTATCCCATACTTATATATTTAAATTATATGCTATATATAAAAATTAGTGGTGTTACAGGCTCCCTCGTTAAAGAAATTTTTCCTCGAAATTGCAATAAGGAAAACAACAACAAGCATATAAAAGCAACTATACTAGTCGATAGTTTATATAAAAATACATCATACAATAAAAATAAATAATGAAGCACCGCCCTAATCCTATCTTTTGTTTCCCAAGTACAGTCACGTCCATCGATACTCTACTAAATATTCATTAACTTGGTCATCTTATTCCTTGACTACTTCGTATCCCTATGGACTATATGAATAGGTCGCTTAACAATAGTCATACTTGGCTCCACTACTAAATCTTTCAAAACTGTTGGCTATATAATTGTCTCTGGATCATGCATGTAATTACTTAGACAAGATAAGTGAAAAACAATATGGACTCCTACCAAACTATTCTATAACTTGATATGATAAGCGGGTTTCCCGACTCTCTCAATGATAGGAAATAGACCAATATATCTAGGTGACATTTTTATGTCTTCCCAAATCATACAACACCTTTCGTCGGTGATACCTTTACGAAAACAACATCTCCAATTGAGAAGTCCACGTCTTTATGCCTTTTATCTATGTAGCTTTTCTTCCTTGATTGAGCTTCCTTCATCCTTCCACAGATTATGTCACACTTTTCTATGGCTTCTTTTACTAAATCAAGGTCGTGTATTGGTCTATCACCTGTCTCCAACCAACATGCAATTGATTTGCATGGCCTTCCATAAAGTGCTTCGAAAGATGTCATAACTATACTAGTCTGATAACTTATAGGAAAACTCGACTGAGTGGAAATGGCCTTCCCATGACTCTTTAAAGTCCAATACACAAGCTCTTAATAAATCTTCGAGTACCTTATTTACTATCTCTATTTGCCCATCAATTTGTGGATGGTAAGCGTTATTCAATTTTAGCTGGGTACCCAATTCATTCTTTGCACTCTTCCAAAACTCACTCATGAACAAAGGATCCCTATCTCTTACAATGCTACTCAATATTCCATGAGGTTTCACAACATTCTTCATGAATAACTTCGCCAAATTAGGTGTCATCCTTGCCGTCTTAATAGGGATAAAGTGTGCACTCTTGGTTAGTCTATCAACCTAGATCCAAATTCTTTCATTTTCCCTAGTCGACCTTGGCAGCCCGTCTATAAAATCCATAGATATAGAATTCCATTTCCATAGTGACACTTCCAGTGGTTGAAGCAGTCCACTTGGCTTCTGATGCTTGGGTTTTACTTTTTGGCAATTCACACATTGCTTCACTCATATGCCTACATCTCATTTCATCGTTCCCAGAAGAAACTCCTCTTCGTATCCTGGTGCATCTTCTTACCTTTAGGATGAATGGTAAACTTCGATCGATAATGTTCTTTAAGAATTCTTAGATTATCTACGTCTAGAATACACAATCGCCCTTTCTTTCTCAACCATCTTCTTTGGTTAAGTGAAGAATCTTTCAAATCATCAATCTCACTTCCCGCTTCTAGTCTCCTTATTCTATCGGTTAATATTGGATCCTCTTTTTGTCCTGCCACATTCTTTCAATCAATATCGATCAAATCTCTAGGTAAGATATCATTGTGGTACTCTAACTAGAATTGGTCATTGACCTCATTCTGACTCCACAAAGCCAATGCCTCTAAATTGTTCAATTTAGATAATGTTGCTAACAGCACATTCTGATATTTTCTACTAAGTGCATTGCTAAAAACTCCAACCATCTTTACTACCTCATATTCAACTCCTTTTGAGAGAATAAATACACTAAGGACTTATGATCCGTAAACAACTCGAATCATTCTCCCAACAAATAGTGTCTTTACACCTTTGGTCCAAATATCACCATTGCAGAGATTACCACCCTACACATTCGGTACCAAGTATACCTATATATTATGCTGAGGTTATACCCTATTGATGTAGGACGATAGTCAAGGTTTTAAAGTAAAAAATCCAAATATAGAACCTATAGGACATCTCATGGTGCATATACAAAATATAATATGATAACATAGATGTAAAACTTTCGAGACGGTGATATAATCAATGAACCATAAATAAAAACATCAGAGTGCAACAAGTTCACATGTTTTATGAAACTTAAAATAATAGAGCTTATACATCCTAAATCTCCAAAGGAACCCAATAATTGTCTCTAATGTAATATAAGTACGATATAGATCCACGGTACTACACAGTGGAATATAAGCGATAGTATGCTCCAAGTATAGATACATAAAAACATCTCGTACTCCGTACAGCTCCATGTGCTATCTTGACTTGTTTATCCCTAATCTACTCATTTAAGAGTACTCAAGATAATAAGAAGCAATCTATAAAATCATGAATCAGATAATAATTTGGTGTGAGTGATACATCATCTCAGAAATACTATAAAAACCATATATAGTAATCAGGGGCATAGTGTATGAAGAAACATACCTTACCTATGCCTGCATCCAAATAGTTAGCACATAAACATATGCTAAACTACTATCACATGTGGAAATATAGGTATAGGGGTATCACACAATATATTAACCACACAACAAACATAGCAACCATCACACCGCCTTTCATCTCTCAATCGTGTGCTTCAATATAAGATAACACATATAGATGCTAAACTTAACGCCCACGCAAATGGCAAAGGACTGGACATGCGCAGACATCCAAGATATGGATACACACAGACTATCCTTTGTACACACAGACTAACATGTCCCAATAATGAGCATCACAACTTCATAGTCACCCATCAATCCTTTAACACACAAACTCAAAGTAAAACCATCTCACATATGCTCAACTCATGCCCACATAGATGGGAAGGAACTCGACACACGTAGACGTCCAAACACACGGGTACAGGCAGACTACCCTGGGTATGCTCAAACTACCTTGTCCCACTTATAAGCATCACAACCTCATGTTCTGCTTTGTAAGATATTGGGCAGAACTCGTCCTTTTGGTCCATTTTTAGATGCCATAGTCAATTGCCACATTGAGTTGTCATCTTCAAAATGCCACTGGATACCTATCTTAAGTCCTAGAGCCATCATATGAAGTTCCGAAGTTGTTGTCATTGTAGTCATCGTCTTTCTATCGAAGCGCCATGCCATTACTTCGTTGGTTTCCACATGAAATCCAAGGTCATCTTAAGTCATTTGGGGATGTCTACTCCACACTACGTCACCCTCAAGAACCTTGGAACATGCTATGATGAAATCTCCAAAGTATCACTACGTCACGATGAAAATCCCTGACTTTCATTTTTTGTTTAGGTATACCCGAGCCAAACTCCAAGCGACCCCTCCTATGACTCTAATTACCACATAAACCCGAATGGAAAATCTTTCTCAGATGTCGACCAAGTCGACTCATAGAAACACCGAGCATGACTCTAAACACCAGACACCAAACACAAAATCTTGTTCTGGTGCCAACCCAGTGTTGAATATGCCAGTATATGATTTTTTTTGATGATAATAAACATATATATATTCATTTAAATTTATTTGTTAATGTACTATTTTATTTTTCACATAATTAAATAAATATTTTCTAAATAAAATAAAGAATATAGAATTTAAATTCAAATGGATATTTTATTCCAACATTTTTTTTTGAATAGTACAAATTTGAGCTGTCACAATATATATGCACACACAATTTCAGTTTCAATAAAATTTCAATTACATATGCACTTCACTACATTTCAGTCATTCACTCGTATTTTATCTTCAACTTCAATCCAGATTGAATCCAGCATCTGAGTGATCTGCAAAAATACACACTGACGGGGTAAAATTGAAAATGAAATATTTTTGCAGTGTAAAATAAAATGTATTTTGAAATTATTATTTGCCTCAGTTATTTGGGTTGTTCGTCATCATTTAATTTTGAATTCATCATACATGAACAATTTGCGACATGCACAATGTATCACTGTTCATGCCACAAGGCTGTGCACACCGATATACACTTGATAAAATTACAGGAACATGTGAGCACAAGGTCAAACCCAATTAAAAGTCGGGCTCAACTCAAGTTAAGTCATGATACGAGCACAAGGTCAAACTCGAGCTATAAGCTGAATTCAATACAGGTGCAATTCACAAAGTAAATAATTCTTGAGTAAAACCAAGGCCACAAATCATCATGAATGCAACAACACATGAAACTATACAAGACACGAAACCGCGACATATAGCATAAATATGCACATGAATATGTCCAGTGAAAACAATACAGACTCAATGAAACAACACTGCAGATGCAAGCAGACTCGAGTCACAGTGCACTCGAGTCACAGTGCAGCTAGAACCAACAACAAGTGATGCATCAGTGAAATAGTGGATAGAGCTAAATGCAACTCATCATATAATCAAATGTTCGAATTCAAGTTACAGATGAATACGATGAACTGGTTCAACTAAACCAACATATATACAAATGTACTACAAATACCAGAGTCTATCACTGCAACCTGAACTAGACAAAAAGAATGTACAGCATGACACATTGCACTAGACCAGAGCATTAACCAAACAATGAAAGTAGCAACCGCAAGTGAAGCCAGCAGACTACATGAATAAGCGCATGAATGTATAAACCACATGAACATATAGCAGTGACAACTAGACTTGTATATCGAACAAATACCAAAGGTTGCACAGCACCAGGAATGAATCAAGTGCATATGAACCCAGATAGTACATGCTACAAAGGACAGAGTGAATACAGTAGCTCATGGCTACAGCAACACGAACACATGCCGGTGAAACAACAAACCAGACTAAAATGGCAACAGGCAATAAATGAATCAAAGGACCAGAGCACAAGTGAAGTATACAAGAAAATGCAGTAACAATATACATGTACTCGAGACAACATGGAAGTAGTGCAGCAACTCAAAATAGCAACCAATAGAGTGTCAAGTCGAGCATGCACATATACGATACAATGATGCAATGTTCAAGGCCGAGACAAAATCAAGCAAAGTAGCAGTTTAAAACAAAGTCAAAATATCATCACAAAATTCCCATAACCGAAGTCACCAGCAAAATCAACGCCGTGATGACCAAGGCAAAAAGAACAAACCAAAGTCAGAAATCAAACAAGCCGTGGTGGCCACGAAAGTAATCAAGCCATGAGAAACATGCAAACAAAATATACGAATTGGAACAAGTCAGTGATCAATGTCAAGCATTCAAGCAAAATCAATGGCCGAGCTAAATTAAATGACAAATTCAAATTAACAAAATTACAGGAATTCAATTCCTATTTACTCATTCATTATCGGCTTTCAGAAGCCATCGAGTTCAAGGAAATTAACCAATAAATCAAAGAACATAAAATCACATATAATTCATGGAGAACTCGATCAAATTAGAGCAGCTGTGTGCAAAGTGAAGAAAGAATTGTAACAACCCACAGATTTAACCGGTTTTAGTAACGTTATTAAATGAAATTTTATGGGACTTTAAACGATAAAATTTTGAAATATAAATTTGATATTTGGAATTCGTATAGATAAACATAGCAACTAGTAAATTTTCATCCAAAAATATGAAAGTTTAGTTCGTGTGTAAATTTACTTCAATTTAATCAGTTAAAAATCGATGAAAATAAAACGTTTTCGAAACCTAAATATTTTTACATAAAAAAAATTCTAAATCATCTTCTGGGCAAGACGCCATTTTTCGTTTTTCCAAATTCGGACTTCTTTAGCTCCGTCGATCTTATTTTTCTGCGTTTTTCTTGCATTTTCCGTTAGTAGAAAATTCGAATTTTTATAATCCGATCGTACCGCTGATATCTGTATACCGTTTTGATCGTCTCGTCGTTCTGATCTCTACGTTATATTTATTTCTGTGTTTTGAAGTTCGACACACAGCGGAAACCGTGAAACGGATATTCGTAACGGTCTGTATTTGAGCCCGGTGGTTTGGTATGGCCTTTGGTTATCGGGTACACAGGTAGCTGTTGGCATTTATTTCCAGAAATTCATACTCGTGACTTTGTGATTCCACCTTTACATTTATATTCCTAGTTTATTTTCTTTTTCTTTCTCTTTTTTCGTTCATTTGTTCATCTTTTGCTGCACGTTTCATTTTCTTTATGGGAAAATTAAATAATAAAGTCACTTGTCTACCGGTAATAGTCTAAACATCTTCCAGGACCTTTTGGGGAGTGTAAATATTATCAAAGCATTTGACTGTTCATTTCTAAAAGAGGTGAAATGATAATGCAGTTTATATTTTATAGCTTGTATCCACTGATTTATGGTAGCCTTCTTCATCCATATACATCAGACAATGTTTTGCCACCTCATTCTTTACCCAGCCTCTTCTTCTTCCTACTCTCCACAGTCCAACCATCTAAACCCGCAACCGACCACTTAGATAACATCCACTCCTTCCTCTTCCACCACGGCCACATCTTCTCTTCGACATCGATCCGCCCATGAACAGCCTTCAACCCTTCACCCTAGCTTTTAACGCCTCCACCGTAGCACAGTAGCCGATCTTGCTCAACCACCCTCCCCTCAAGCTTTGCCGTAGCGACCAATGGCATCCTCTCCTCCGCCCTATTCCACCATGGCCCATGGCGAGAGCACAACCGACCTTTAGCCGACCCTGGTTCCCTTCCGACTTCACACGAGCTCGACCACCCGACCATACACCGCCCATGCTGACCAGCCTCTCTTTGAACAGCTGGGCCGTAATTCACTTCTTTACAATGAAATAAGATAAGTGTATAGTCTGTTACATTCACTTTTGCATGCTTAATTTAGGCCTGTACACAATATAGTTTTGTTTTTAAATTGTGCCTGATACTACTTCGTCCCCTTTACTTGGTGCTTTGTTTCAGGGATGTTGCATGCTTTTATTTCCAATAAACATATACATGAATCATAAATTGTTGCTTACATCATCTATTTTAAAAAAAGGGAACTAAGATATGTGAATGAATTCCAGGCAAATATGTGCGTATGTTTTGTATTATTTGAATTATAAAGTTAATAGTTTGAACAATAAAAATATGATATCTGTTTGTGTTATATGTACACATGTATACGCATATATCGGTTGGGTGATACATGTTGTTCATGTTATTTTTGAAAAAAAAAGTATATTTATATATATGTATATATATATGTTGTTCTATGAAAGTATATAGTGTTGGTTTATCTATATATATGGGGTAAGCTCTGTTTCTACTAAATTTTGTGTTGGCAGTACATAAAAGCTCATATGTGATTTTAGTGGGCCAAGTGTTTTTATATATATGTATTATCTATGTTGTTTATAAATCAAAGTTTATGTATATAGTTTGATTTTATAAGCTAAGTATACATATAAGTCCACTGTTATACAGTTTTGAAGTTATAAAATTATAAGGTTCTCTATACACCAGTTTGGTTGTTCTAAAGAATAATTAAATTCAAAGTTTGTAACACCGTTGCGAATTATTGATTTCAAAGTTATAAGTTTTAAAAAGATATTTATTTGAAATTAAATATAATATATATATATGTTTCAAAATTTGTTTAGAGAGAAGTTATAGCATATATCTATTTCAGTTATATCAAGATTTTTTTTTCCTGATTCCTTTTATCTATTTCCTATCATCAGCCCTGTTCGTCGAATTCATGCTAATTCAGCTTTGCCTTGAAATTCGTGTTGGGATACGTAACTCATCTCATTCTCTTTCGTTCTAGCCTCGAAAGGTGAGCAATCACTCACGATTAATATTCTTATATTTATTAAATTTTATTTCAATTGAAACGACAGTTGAAATATGCGACTTTTAGTTATTTACATTGTTATATATATGTTATTACCTATATATCAGTTCATCTGTGACATCTGACACCGTTATCTGTTACTTATACGATGATAATCCAGTTTGGTTGATAATTGATTGATTGTTTATTGTTTACATTGGACTTTAAATCGTTAATGTATAAAGTGATAAATAATATGCAATTGAATTTGACGTAGGATAGTTAAATTTTGAATCGATATATGTGTTGAATTTGATTAGTTGAATTTGTATAATATGACCCCCTTAAGTGTTTAATTACTTGACATGTAGAAATATGGTTAATTACACCTTGAACCATTTAAATTTATGTTGTATAAATTGATATAGTATGAAATCGAATAATAAATGTCAAGTGTAGAACCGCATAAAATATAAGTGTAATAATCTTTAATATACATGAAATGATAGTGTAGATTCTAGAAATAATTACGTTAATTTGCACAAACAACAAATGTAAATTAATACGATTATTTCGGGATTATTTGAATAAATTATTGGATCGTTATTGATTGTTTTTATTGCTTGTTTATTTACTATGACACCATCCTAGCTATCACACTCAAAGTTCCCTTTGTTATGCTTTGATTTGAATTGAAATGGAATCGGGTTGAAATGATAAATACCCAAGTGAACTTGACCTAGGATAGAGAATTAAATAAAAACCTGATTGGTCAATAATTTGATTTAAAAATAAAAATAAAGATTTTATTTGAATATAATAATAAGGGTTTAAATGAAGTTGGAATTTGAATTCTAATGAAATTTAAATGTTAATATTTAATAATTTGAAACAAAATATTAACAAAGTAATTGATGAAAGAATGTTGTTTAATTTAAGAAATGATTGAATTAAGTTTTGAAATTATTTAATAATTAAATAAGATTTATTTATCTAATAATTAAATAAAAATTGAATTCTTGATATGTAAAATTGAATTTATTAATAAGTAAAACTGAATTTCTTTAACAAGTGAAATTGAGTTATGTAAAAATTAAGATTTTGGAAATTCGTTTAGATGAAATAAGTAAATAAGTGAATTCGATTTTCTTTAACAAGAAATATAAAGGCGATTTATTGAATTCAATATAAGACTTGAAATTTAAAGAATTTGATTTGATGAATTTAATTTAATAAAATTAGGAAGTGGGATATGATATAGGAAAACTTAAATTGATTTAATGAATTGGAAATTAAATAGAATTTGTTTTGAATGATAAAGTAACTTAACGAATATTGAATGAAATCGATCGATGAATTTAAACTGATTTGAACGTTAAATTAAATTAATTTCAATGATTACGGAATGAAACTTATATACGAACTTGAATCAATATTTGGGTTGTTTTAAAACAAAAATTGAAATTGAATTATAAGATTTGAAATGGTAATTTGGAAGATTTGAAATGTAAATTTTGGAAATTGATTTAGGAAGACAAATGGAATGTCGGTTTACAAACTCTAATTGAAATTGAATTTGATTTGGTTTTGAAATTCATTAAACGACCAATTGGTGTAATAATTAAGAAAGTTATTAAAGAAACCGGAATCGGTTATGGACATACTCTCTGTCTAAACCGAAAACCACTTTAATAACTATACGCAGAGTGTGATCCAGAATGAAGTGGTTGGAATGTTGTACGTGATGACTGAAGAAAGAGAACGATAATGGATAGCCTGACACTTGTGTCAAATTTGAAACGACTAAAACAGGAGTCGTGCCGGGCCAAATGGTGTTAGCCACCTCGAGCGAACACACTTCTTCGTAATCTACTCATTACTTGTTATTGATTGGTGCACCCTCGGAATTTTAGGAGTGTTGTTTCACGGTGTTGCAATCATTACGGCGATGCGTTTTCACCAGTTCGGATCATGCAAACGGTAGTTTCACTACCTTGGGTATTGCCTCATTTTCCTTGTCATACTTGTATCCCTATATACGCGACCACTACGAATTTGTTTTGTGTTATACCTATGGAGTACTCCCCGATATCCCACTAGTTTACGGTGGAGTTTACAGTGCTGTATAGACTATTACGCTTATATAAATTGTGTTAAGGGGGATAATGGTAATGCCTTAACACTATTTTAATATTTTATATTACTGATAGACATTATCTATTTAGCGTATATTACTACATAGTAGATAGTTTAACGGATCCTTAGAGGACGGTTATTCCAACGTCCTTTGAGTTACTTGTATTTCAGTTGTTATTTCACTTGAGTTGGATTTATTAATATAAGAATGTTAATCCTGACTCGAGTGTTTTGTGTTTTGCTTTACGCTTGGGTCAGACTGAGTGGTTCAGCTTTTAAGACTCACCTTGTGACTTGGAGCTTCTCTTAGAGATCCAGCTATCTATCCGGCTTTCAGATTCACTTGATTTCAGTGATGTATTCTGATATTGTATTTGACTATTGTATTCGGGACTTCTGTTGTAACTTATTTAACCCTGTTATATATATAGTAGCTTCATGAACTACTATCTTTTGCTTCCGCTGCATATTATTACTCTGTGTCTGTGATTCTGTACTTATTTATTTATTGTATATCTAAGTTTTGCCAAATTTAAATTAACAATTTGGTATTTTGAATTATTCAAGTTCGACATGTGCGGATGCGAATAGTCCAAAATAGCGGGTCGTTACAGTTGGTATCAGAGCTTTGGTAGCTCTAGGCAAAACTCAGCATATAGGGTAAATGTATTTACAGAATCACTCTCATTCGAGTTTCAATCTCATCCTTTTGACTCAATTCCTTTGAATTTTGGAACGTTCCCTATGGTTCCAATATCCATTCGTGTCCCTCACTATTCGTCTTCTTTTAATTCTGGAATATCCTATAACTCCACTTCGAATGATCTTTATAATGAATCGGCAGTCTCGCCAATATTCAAATTATTTGTAAATGGGTGAAACTCCTTCACAATAGGCATCGATTTACCGGAGATTTCTATATCCACGGTTCACGATGCTATCTATCTCCTTCTATACCTGAGTTCTATTTCTGAAGATCAAATGTCGATTTACCTCAGAATTCTATATTGATCTTATTCTTGAAGTACCGGTCGACCCGATTAAGGTTGTCCGTGAATTAAATAAGCTTATACATCTCCCGATTCTGTTAATTGAATTATCTTATCTTCTGTTTCGAACATATTACCGAATCAAAATTCTCTTTGAATTGATTTCCATCAAATTTGAATCACTATACTTATTTGAAATCATCCTTGTACCGTCGAGCGAGGGAGTGTATTTGTAATTATACTAAAGTGTTTTATACATTGTGTTGATTGAGTTGTTGATGTTGATTTGGATTTTCGATTGATTCGTTTGACCAACGCTATCGATAGAATTTCTAAAACACTTGAGCAGAGCAAACTGACACAATATTGTTTCAAATTGGTAAATTTAATAAATTTTGTGTAAAATTTTATATATGTATAATTTTCTGGACTTCGATAGTAAATTGAATTGGTTGTTAATAAATAAATGAATTTATAAAATTTGGCTATAATTTGATTTGGAATTTGAAATGTACTTAAATTAGAATTTGAGAATTTAATTTCCGGTGATTTCAAACTTTGATTTGAAAGTTTTAGAGTGTATAGTTTTAAAATATTTTCAAACTGAAATCATTTCAAAGAGTTAAAATGTTTAAATCAGTACTCTTCTTTTTGTCGTTGGAAAATAATTTCGGTGATGACGGCCGCATCATCGATATCCATTTTTGAGTTTCGAAGTAGAGAGACCGTCAGTAGCAAGCTACACTTTTGTTTTGAAATGAATTTGATTTGAAATTTCTAAAGTATGACTTGATTTAAAATATATATATATATATATATATATATATATTAGTATTTAATTTAGATTTGACTTGGATATATTGTATGTATAACTATCTCCAAATTGTTTGAAGCTAGTCGGAAGTTAATTCTTAAATTTGTTAAAGGATGATTTTCAATCATAAATGAAGCCAAATTCTTTTTATATAAATACTTAACTTGAAATAACTGAATTATAAATTTTACCTGGATAATACTCAACTGCATTATATATACTTGCCTAAATTTTCAAAAGTTAATTATATAATTGAATATTATACAATATAAATGATATCAAAGGAATTTTTAAATAAATTTAAGTAGTTATAATAAGTGAAAATACCCTTAATATATATGTGATAAGACATATTAAGTAGAATAAATTTAAATAATAATTTGAAAAAAAAGAATTAAAATTTTCAAATAAAATATGATTATAATAATGGACTATTCAAATTTTGATTTAGAAATTGTTAATTTAAGATAAACTGGATAATATATAATATAAATTGTCTTTATAAATAAAATGTGAGCGCGTATAATAAATGTTATACACTTAAATTTTAAAATGTTTACGGAGATAACTATAATAATAAGTTAATTGAACAATAGATGTGATTAATAAAATATAAAAATTTGTTTTGAAAGTTAATAAATTAAAGTTAAATCAACTTAATGAGGTATCTTGAATTAATTGAATTTAAATTGAATTTCATTTAAAAGAAACCTTTTGTATCTAACATTTATAAATGAGAAATCAAATCAATTTAATGAAAATCTTGAATTTAAAAGTCAACTGTTGAATATAAATTAATCTAAATTGAAATTTATATGGTTTAAATTAATTGTTTATTTTGGAATTCAAATCTATTTTCTTCTGGTTGTTTCTATTCTCCTACCTCCTTCCTTTTCGAGGACGAAAAGTTTTGAGTGGGGGAGAGTGTAACAACCCGTAGATTTAACCGGTTTTAATAACGTTATTAATTTTTTTGGCAAAGCCAGCGGGGTTGACTAGGCCCCTACCAGATTTATTGCAACCAGAAAATGATTCAAACAAGCTTTGAATCAAGCCAAAACAGGAAAAGAAACAGGAATAAAATATGAAGAAGGAAAAACAAGAGAAGAACAACTAGACAGCCCAAACTTGGAGAAAACCAATAGGGTACTGCCTATTTCTCCTAAGAAGATGCAAGTAAACTCTATTCCTCACTTCAAGCCAAAGAGCTTCATTAGTTTTGGTCAAATTCTCAAATATTCTTGCATTTCTTTCTCTCCATATGACATCAAAATATATTTTCAAACAAACCACCACTGCACAAACCTCCTCATTCCTCCTTGTTGCATCATTATAGATAATACCCAAAGCAGAGCATAAGTTGGTAGTATAAAGATCATACTCAGTAGTGCACCTGATTCTACTCACCAGAATTTGCGAGGCAGAGCAATCAAAGAATAGGTGATTCACCGATTCATCACACAAATCATAGAAAACACATGATGTACACACTGACATTCCAAACCTGTACAAAACATCCCTGGTCATCAGATCTTGACTAAGAACCTTCCACATCATCAAATTCTATCTAGGCACGGAGTCTTTAGACCAAACAGCAAAGATCCAACTAGCAGCAGGTAGAGGAATTGAGACAGATGAAAACTTGTACACATTGGCAACAACGTGTGACTTCTGTTCCCAAGTAACAGGTATATGATGATCAGCACACTTGTAAATACTCATAGCTTCCCCCCACAATTGCCTTATCATCTGATTGCTACTGTAAGGCAGAACCAATTTGCCTTCAAACAGAAAATCAATAGCTTTAGCATTAGTCTGAATACCAGTTTGCTGTATCAGAGGATACACACAACCTTTAGATAGAATCAGACCTTTCTTGACCCATGGATCATGCCAAAAACTAACAGAAGAGTTAGTTTGAGGATGATATTGAAGCATAGGTAAGAAAACATCCCTAAGCTTCAGCAAATTTCTCCAATTCGAGCTACTGTTTTGTGGGATATCCATACACCAGAAATGCCTACCCTTAATTTTGTACTACCACATCCAATTGACCCATAAACTGTCTTTCTTTTTAATTAGATCATCAATGTGTTTACTAAATGCAGCAGTATTCCATTTTGGTACATTGATAATACTAAGTCCACCATGCTTCATAGCTGTCTCAAACAAGGTGAAGCAGCAAGGAATAAGCTTAGAGTTGTGGACACTACCATTCCAAAAGAACCTATTCATGGAAGTCCTAACCATAAGCAATAGCTTAGTAGGAAGGATAAAGGAACGAGCCCAATAAACAAGGGAAGGAAAAACAATTGCTTTGATAAGCACAAGCCTACCACTTTGTGAAATATGACTGTTGCACCAGTGGGTCATGACCTTAGTAATTTTATTATATAGGATTGTACAGTCAGCAGTAGTAATTCTTTTGGTAATTAATGGTAAGCAAAGATAACTCATATCAGAAGCCTTACTAGAAAAGCCAAAGAAATGATACAAAGCAGCAGCATGATCATCAGACACTCCAGCAACAAGCATGGAAGATTTAGTTTGGTTAATAGAGAGGCCAGTCATGAGAAAGAATGTATGCAATGCCTTCATCAACCCAGATATTGATGAAAACTCAGGCTTTGTAAACAACATAACATCATCAGCGAACATGATAGAAGAAATTTGGAGATTACTGCACTTAGGGTGATACTTAATGATTTTATGGGAATAATTATTATTTAGAATCACAGTAAGCACTTCCATAACCAAAATAAAAAGGTAGGATCAAAATGGATCACCCTGGCGAATTCCTTTCTTACTACTAAAAAATCCAACAGGCCTTCCATTAATTATAACAGAGAATGCTAGAGTAGAAATGCAAACATAGACCCAAGACATAATTTTTTTTGGAAATCCCATCATAGCCATGATTCTAACAATAGCTGCCAATGAATAGAGTCATATGCTTTGGAAATATCAATCTTCAGGGTAGCAACAGGAGTAACATTGCCTCTGCAGCAGCCAAATAATAACTCCTGAGCAAGCATCACATTGTCAAGAATATTCCTGGATCGAATGAAAGCAGCTTGATTGTTAGAAACCACAAATGGTATCACAGAAGCAAGCCGTGATGCAATAATTTTGGAAATGCACTTATAGACCACATTACAACAAGAAATAGGCCTGAATGAGGAAACACTAGAAGAGGGGGACACTTTAGGAATTAAAGCAATATTAGTGCAATTGACCTCCCTAAGCATTTTGCATTTGTTAAAAAAATTATGAATAGCTTGGCAAACCTCAACACCAAGCACACCCCAGGTTGCTTTGAAGAAAGTTACATTAAGCCCATCTGGACCACCTGCTGAATTATGGTTCATAGCCAAGAGGGTGTATTTTATTTCTTCATCAGAGACAGGCCTAACAAGAGAATCAACATCAATCTGAGATAAACAAGGCAAATCAAGAGATGAAATAAGGTCTAAATCTAGACAGAACTCCTCATCATTGCCAAGAAGTTTAGTGAAATAATCAATAAAGGCTTTGCTAACAGAATCAGGAGTTGAAAGTAATGTTCCATGCTCATCAGAAATACAGAATATATTCTCACGGGCATGCTTAACCTTTAAAGAGTCATGGAAGTATTTAGTGTTCCTGTCACCGTCCTCAATCCATTTGGTTCACAATTGCTGCCATTTCATACTAGCTTCCAGGTGAAGAGCATCAGTAACTTGCTTGAAAAGTCTACCTTCTTCTTCAATAGCATTGATATCATCGGGAGAATCCATCATTCTATCCTGGCAAAGCTTCAGTTGCTCCTTCAAGTTGGTAGATAACAAGCCTCCAGCACCAAAGTTAGAAGCAGCCCATACTTTGATTTCTCGCTT
Source organism: Allium cepa (assembly GCA_030765085.1). Lineage (NCBI taxonomy): Eukaryota > Viridiplantae > Streptophyta > Magnoliopsida > Asparagales > Amaryllidaceae > Allium > Allium cepa. The sequence goes on along the minus strand of CM060930.1, from coordinate 67,883,159 downwards.
GATTCTTTTTAACTTCCTATAAAACTTGAACATTGGATTACCAAAACAAGAAAAATTAGAATTTACCTGAGAAACTAAAACATGGAAATGATCATGCTTAACCCAAGCATTAAAAAATTTAAAACTTCTCTTCTCTCTTCTAAAATGAGAACCAAATGACAATATCAAGGGGGAATGGTCACACATGATAGGTTGGGGGAGATGCATAGACAAGGAAGGCCAGAAATGGAGAGCTTGAATATTACAAAAAGCATGATCAATAGTAGTGAAAGTTCTTACACCACTACGGCTACGATTGTTCCAAGAGAACTTGGCCCCATTCTTGTTAACCAAGATAAGATCAGATTCAGTGATAGCAAGATTCAAGGAGGCAATGTGGACTGGGAGAAGGGGAGAACCACCACATTTGTCCCCTAAATTAATACAAGAGTTAAAATCCCAAAGAACAACCCAGGGATGTGAATTTTGTCTTAGAGGGGGTAATGATTTGAAAAAAAGATCTCTGGAGGATGCAGAATTATCCGCATAAACAAAAGTAATGTAAAAGGTAGATTGGGACTGAAGAACAAAGACATGGAAGTGTATGGATTGCCTTGATTGCAAAATTGGAGTTAAAGTCATGATAGAGGGATCAAAAAGAACAAGTATCCTTCCATAGGTGGCAGATTCAAGATTATGATGGAACACCCATTTTGAATTGATATATCTAGCAGCTTTTGTAGATAATGCTTGATTTAGCTTAGTTTCAAGAAGACCAACCAAACATAAATCATGCTTTAGAATAAGACTTTTCACCTGATCAAGTTTCAAATTTCCATGGGCACCTCTAATATTCCATGCTGCAATATTTTTATTCATTGATTAAGTTTGGGAATAGGTTTGTTTGATTACTTCTCTTTGCTGAAAGAGCCCTTGTTTTAATTTGCTAACAAATGGTTGTTTTTGGGGAAGGATGCTCAGAAATGGGAGGATCAAGGGATGAATGATCAAGAGGAGGTTCAGAAGAAGGAACAGGTGAAAGAGAGGATAGAGGCCATCCAGGCAAGTCAATTGAAAAATTATAAGGTAGAGGAGGAGTAGAATGAACATTCAAAGCCGTGTTTTGCTGGGAAGAAATTAATTGCTTGATTTGAGATGCAAAAGAAGAGCACCAGTTACTATCAAAGTCTGAATCATGGGTATCACCATTTACATGCACAACATGAGCAGCAGAGGTATCACCATCTTCATACACTACAACATTCATTACTCTATCATCATTGTAACCACATGCAGATTTTCCTTTCAAATCAAGTGTATGCACCACAACTTTGTTTTTTTGATTTATGTCTTTACTTCCAGTTTCTTGCCCAACCAAGTTGCATTCCTTGTGATGGAATGTGTTCAGAGCAATATCCTCACAAACACATCATGCTGTATTTCACCATCTTTAACTTCAACAACTTCAGAAAGGGACTGATCATCAGCATGAAGCAAGATATACTTATTCGAAGTGTCAACATTACAAGGTAGACCAGGACAGAGCAACGAAATACCCACATCAAGTTTATTTATGTTACCCTCATTAATTTGTAAAGCATTCTTTTCTTTCCCACTTGGCATTTTAAAACTGGTAACTTCCACTTCATTACTCTTAGCATATTTTTTCCCCCTATTATTATCAACCTTTTGCCAAACATGCTTAACTGTTACCTCCTTAGCAACCTTTTTCATTGGTTTCAATGTGCTCTGCCCAATATCACTATTATTTAAATGTAGAGTATTCTGATAGATATTAGCATTACCGTCTCCTGAAGCTTTCTTACATCCATTCAACAAGTGGCCAAATTCTTTACATAATGTACAAATGGCAGGCTTCCACAAATAATCTACTTTAACATACTGCTCAGATCCATTAAGTAGTTTGACAGAGAACTTATCAGGAAGTTCATGATATGGAGTTACCTCAACTAAACATTTAGCAAAAGAAATACGCTCAAATTTTTCAGTCGATACATCCATACATGAAGCTTTCCAACCCTTGAAACAAGCCAATTGATACCAAGAGGCGACCATGTATACAAAGGAATATTTGATAGTTTGATCCAAACAGGAACAGATTTGATACAACTACAACTATTACCAATATTTTCGTCCCAAGGCTTAACAATAAACAGTTTATTTTTCATTACAACTGGATCAGATTCAGAAATCTTTTTCCTATCTTCTTCAGTAGAGAACTTAAATAAAAACAGAAAACCATCAGATTTAACACTGATCATTCCCTTCATTTTCCATACCTTCTTCAAGTAGTTCACGACAAAAGAGTGTGGCAATGGATTATCTAGGAAAAAACCAACTAAGTATTCTTTCCACATAGCACTACCAGCTTGGACGACTTCATTAGAGGGTACAATAGACTCTCCTTTAAAAAAAAGTTGGAAATAACGTGGAATATATTTACCAGCGTTACTAGGTTTAGCCTTGAACAAAGAGTCCCAAGCAAGGGGAGTGGATGAAGGAAGGGGCAAAGAAGGGGTAGAGATGATCGGAGCAGAAACAAAGAGAAGAACAGAAGAAACTGCACGAGCAACAGGCAAGGAGGGATTGGTGGTGTCAGAGAGAGGAATATGGATGGAAGAAGAAGGACAAGGCCCAAGCAAGGAGATAGGACAGGACGGGGCAGAGAGAGACTGACATGGAGGAAGACGGGAAGGTATGGGTGTGTCAGAAGGAGGGACAAGTATGGGGGAGGAAGGACAGGGTTGATGCACAGATGAAGGACGAGAGGATGCGGCGAGAAGAGGAATTGAAAGGATGGGGGTCCCCATTAAAGAAAAGTGAAGTTTTTTTAAAAAACTTTGGGTCCAAGGAAACTATGTTTGCCCTGGCCTTTGGTTAATCCGGTTTTATAAGTGGCCGTGCACTATGTCTCATTATTGTGGCCGCTGGGATTCGAACCGGTGCCACTGCAACCACATGTAGCAACTCCACTATGTCTTAACCACTGGACCATTAGAACTTGACAAAACTTTGGGGCCAAGGAAACTATGTTTTCCCTGGCCATCGGTTAGCCGGTTTTATAAGTGGCCGTGCACTATGTCTCATTATTGTGGCCGTTGGGATTCGAACCGGTGCCACTACAACCATATGTAGCAACTCCACTATGTCTTAACCACTGGACCACTAGAACTTGACAAAAAACTTTGGGGCCAAGGAAACTATGTTTGCCCTGGCCTTCGGTTAAGCCAGTTTTATAAGTGGTCATGCATTATGTCTCATTATTGTGGCCGCTGGGATTCGAACCGGTGCCACTACAACCACATGTAGCAACTCCACTATGTCTTAACCATTGGACCACTTGAAATTTTGTGGGATTTTAAACGATAAAATTTTGAAATATAAATTTGATATTTGGAATGCGTATAGTTAAACATAGCAACTGATAAATTTGCATCCAAAAATATGAAAGTTTAGTTCGTGCGTAAATTTACTTCAATTTAATCAGTTAAAAATCGATGAAAACTAAACGTTTTCGAAACCTAAATATTTTTACATAGAAAAATTCTAAATCGTCTTCTGGGCAAGATGTCATTTTTTGTTTTTCTAAATTCGGAGTTCTTTAGCTCCGGCGATCTTATTTTTCGGCGTTTTTCTTGCATTTTCCATCAGTAGAAAATTCGAATTTTTATAATCCGATTGTACCGCTGATATCTGTATACCGTTTTGATCGTCTCGTCGTCCTGATCACTACGGTATATTTATTTCTATGTTTTAAAGTCTGATACACAGCGGAAACCGTGAAACGAATATTCGTAACGGTCCGTATTTGAGCCCGGTGGTTTGCTATGACAATTGGTTATCGGGTACACAGGTAGCCGTTGGCATTTATTTCTAGAAATTCATACTCGTGACTTTGTGATTTGACCTTTACATTTGTATTCCTAGTTTATTTTCTTTTTCTTTCTCTTTTTTTCGTTTATTTGTTCAGCTTTTGTTGCACGTTTCATTTGCTTTATTGGAAAATTAAATAATAAAGTCACTTGTCTACCGGTAATAGTCTAAACATCTTCCAGGACCTTTTGGGAGTGTAAATATTATCAAAGCATTTGACTATTCATTTCTAAAAGAGATGAAATGATAATGTAGTTTATATTTTATAGCTTGTATTCACTGATTCATGGAAGCCTTCTTCATCCATATCCATCAGAAAATGTTTTGCCACCTCATTCTTTACCCAGCCTCTTCTTCTTCCTACTCTCCACAGTCAAACCACCACAATTCTAAACCCGCAGCCGACCACTTAGATAACATCCACTCCTTCCTCTTCCACCACGGCCACATCTTCTCTTCGACATCGATCCGCCCATGAACAGCCTTCAACCCTTCACCCTTGCTTTCGCCGCCTCCACCGTAGCACAGTAGCCGATCTTTCTCAACCACCCTCCCCTCAAGCTTTGCAGCAGCGACCAATGGCATCCTCTCCTCCGCCCTGTTCCATCATGGCCCACGGCGAGAGCACAACCGACCTTTAGCCGACCCTAGTTCCCTTCCGCCTTCACACGAGCTCGGCCAACCGACCATACATCGTCGATGCTGACCAGCCTCTCTTCGAACAGCCAGGCCGTGATTCACTTCTTTACTATGAAACAAGATAAGTGTATGGTTTGTTACATTCACTTTTGCATTCTTAATTTAGGCATGTACACAATATAGTTTTGCTTTTAAATTGTGTCTGACACTACTTCGTCCCCCTTACTTGGTGCTTTGTTTCAGGGATGTTGCATGCTTTTATTTTTAATAAACATATACATGAATCATAAATTGTTGCTTACATCATCTATTATAAAAAAAAGGGAACTAAGATATGTGAATGAATTCCAGGCAAATATGTGCGTATGTTTTGTATTATTTGAATTATAAAGTTAATAGTTTGAACTGTAAAAATATGATATCTGTTTGTGTTATATGTACACATAGTATACGCATATATCGGTTGGGTGATACATGTTGTTCATATTATTTTTGAAAAAAAAAGAGAAAAAAAGTATTTATATACATATATATATGTTGTTCTATGAAAGTATACGGTGTTGGTTTATCTATATATATGGGGTAAGCTCTGTTTCAACTAAATTTTGTGTTTCCAACACATAAAAGCTCATATGTGATTTTAGTGGGCCAAGTGTTTTTGTATATATGTATTTTCTATGTTTGTTTATAAATCAAAGTTTATGTATATAGTTTGATTGTATAAGCTAAGTATACATATAGGTCCTCTGTTATACAGTTTTGAAGTTATAAAATTATAAGGTTCTCTATACACCAGTTCGGTTGTTTTAAAGAATAATTAAATTCAAAGTTTGTAACACCGTTGCGAATTATTGATTTCAAAGTTATAAGTTTTAAAAAGATATTTATTTGAAATTAAATATAATATATACATATATATGTTTGAAAATTTGTTTAGAGAGAAGTTATAGCATATATATCTGTTTCAGTTATATCAAGATTTTTTTTCCTGATTCGTTTTTTCAATTTCCTGTCATCAGCCCTGTTCGTTGAATTCGTGCCAATTCAGCTTTGCTTTGAAATTCGTGCTGGGATACGTAACTCATCTCATTCTTGTTCGTTCTAGCCTCGCAAGGTGAGCAATCACTCACGATTAATGTTCTTATATTTATTAAATTTTATTTCAATTGAAACGACAATTGAAATATGCGACTGTTAGTTATTTACACTGTTATATATGTTATTACCTGTATATCAATTCATTTGTGATATATGACACCATTATCTATTACTTATACGATGATAATTCAGTTTGGTTGATAATTGATTGATTGTTTGTTGTTTACATTGGACTTTAAATCGTTAATGTATAAAGTGATAAATAATATGCAATTGAATTTGACGTAGGATACTTAAATTTTCAATTGATATATGTGTTGAATTTGATTAGTTGAATTTGTATAATATGACCCCCTTAAATGTTTAATTACTTGACATGTAGAAATATGGTTAATTACACCTTGAACCATTTAAATTTATGTTGTATAAATTGATATAGTATGAAATCGAATAATAAATGTCAAGTGTAGAACCGCATAAAATATAAGTGTAATAATCTTTAATCTACATGAAATGATAGTGTAGATTCTAGAAATAATTACGTTAATTTGCACAAACAACAAATATAAATTAATATGATTATTTTGAGACTATTTGAATAAATTATTGGATCGTTATTGATTGTTGTTATTGCTTGTTTATTTACTCTGACACCATCCCAGCTATCACACTGCAAGTTCCCTTTGCTATGCTTTGATTTGAATTGAAATGGAATCGGGTTGAAATGATAAATACCCAAATGAACTTGACCTAGGATAGAGAATTAAATAAAAACCCGATTGGTCAATAATTTGATTTAAAAATAAAAATAAAGATTTTATTTGAATTTAATAATAAGGGTTTAAATGAAGTTGGAATTTGAATTCTAGTGAAATTTAAATGTTAATATTTAATAATCTGAAACAAAATATTAACAAAGTAATTGACGAAAGAACGTTGTTTAATTTAAGAAATGATTGAATTAAGTTTTGAAATTATTTAATAATTAAATAAGATTTATTTATCTAATAATTAAATAAAAATTGAATTCTTGATATGTAAAATTGAATTTATTAATAAGTGAAATTGAATTTCTTTAACAAGTGAAATTGAGTTATGTAAAAATTAAGATTTTGGAAATTCGTTTAGATGAAATAAGTGAATTCGATTTTCTTTAACAAGAAATATAAAGGTGATTTATTGAATTCGATATAAGACTTGAAATTTAAAGAATTTGACTTGACGAATTTAGTTTAATAAAATTTGGAAGTGGGATATGATATATGAAAACTTAAATTGATTTAATGAATTGGAAATTAAATAGAAATTGTTTTGAATGATAAAGTAACTTAATGAATATTGAATGAAATCGATCAATGAATTTAAGTTGATTTGAACGTTAAATTAAATTAATTTCAATGATTACGGAATGAAACTTATATACGAACTTGAATCAATATTTGGATTGTTTTAAAATAAAAATTGAAATTGAATTATAAGATTTGAAATAGTAATTTGGAAGTTTTGAAACGTAAATTTTGAAAATTGATTTAGGAAGACAAATGGAGTGTCGGTTTACAAACTCTAATTGAAATTGAATTTGATTTGGTTTTGAAATTTATTAAATGACCAATTGGTGTAATAATTACGAAAGTTATTAAAGAAATCGGAATCGATTATGGACAAACACACTGTCTAAACCGAGAACCACTTTAGTAACTATATGCGAAGTGTGATCCAGAATGAAGTGGTTAGAATGATGTACGTGATGACTGAAGAAAGAGAATGATAATGGATAGCCTGACACTTGTGTCAAATCTGAAATGACTAAAACACGAGCCGTGCCAGGCCAAATGGGGTTAGCTACCTCGAGTGAACACACTTCTTCGTAATCTACTCATTACTTGTTATTGATTGGTGCACCCTCGGAATTTTGGGAGTGTTGTTTCGCGGTGTTGCGATCGTTGCGGCGATGTGTTTTCACCAGTCCGGATCAGACAAACGGTAGTTTCACTACCTTGGGTATTGCCTTATGTGCCTTGTCATACTTGTATCCCTACGTACGTGACCACTACGAATTTGTTTTGTGTTATACCTATGGAGTACTCCCTGATATCCCACTAGTTTTACGGTGGAGTTTACAGTGCTGTATAGAATATAACGCTTATATAAATTGTGTTAAAGGGGATAATGGTAACGCCTTAATACTATTTTGATATTTTATATTACTGATAGACATTATCTACTTAGCGTATATTACTACATAGTAGATAGTTTAACGGATCCTTAGAGGACAGTTATTCCAACGTCCTTTGAGTTACTTGTATTTCAGTTGTTATTTCACTTGAGTTGGATTTATTGATATAAGAATGTTAATCCTGACTCGAGTGTTTTGTGTTTTGCTTTAAGCTCGGGTCTGACTGAGTGGTTTAGCTTTTGAGACTTGCCTTTGGAGTTGGAGCTTCGCTTGGAGATCCATCTATCTATCCGGCTTTCATATTCAGTTGATTCGAGTGATGTATTCTGATGTTGTATTTGACTATTGTATTCGAGGCTTCTGTTGTAACTTATTTAACCCTGTTATATATATAGTAGCTTCATGAACTACTATCTTTTGCTTCCGCTGCATATTTTACTCTGTGTATGTGATTCTGTAATTATTTATTTATTGTATATCTGAGTTTTGCCAAATTTAAATTAACAATTTGGTATTTTGAATTATTCAAGTCCGACATGTGCGGATCGAATAGTCCAAAATAGCGGGTCGTTATAAGAATCGATCGTCAAAAGTAATCACAAAAACACTCACTTGTTCGATCAATAGAAGTCAGCTTCTTCACTTAAGAAAAGCCCTAGTTTGTAAATTTGAAACGAATGAAGAAAAGCAGCCATTTTCAAAGATTGAAGAATAAAGAGTCGGGCCGAAGAAACAAAAGAGAAAAGGGGACCAGAAATCTACATACTTGATTTAATTTGGGTCGGCTTATATTTTGTGCGGTTATTGTTAAAAATTAGGGTTTTGATTTTTAAATTGTTTTTTATATTTGTATTTTCCTTTTAAACTTTTGTAATTTCTAGTCGTGTGACTAAGGGTGAACTACGGTGGTGTAGTTCGAGAATTCGTAACTCAGTGGCTGAGTTGTGGCCGGGTTTTGAGCGTAGAATTAGGTTAGTCGATAGCGGGTGTCACGAGTTTACGTGTGTAAGCGTTTGACTACTTAATTTCTAGTAGAAACCTTGGAGGCATCATGTAGGTAGGGTTTTGCCGAAGCTGGGTAAATTCTGTGTTGTTCTATTTCTGCATTTTCATATTCTCCTATTATCTGTGCTGTTATTATTCTACTATGATCGGTGCTGCGATTATTTATATACTTTCACAATAAATTTTTATAAATAGTAGTATCACCCTATTCACCCCCCTCTAGGGTGAAATCGATCCTACAAGTGGTATCAGAGCTAGGAACAAAAGCCATTTTTATTTTAAAATTTTGAATTTTCAAAGACCAACTTTTATTTTACAAATTTGAATTTTTAAAATGGCTTCTTTTAATAATGCTTTTATAGAGGGCCGGTCCAATATTATTCCTCCTATTTTTGATGGAACAGATTTTTTGAATTGGAAATTAAAATGGAATTTTATTTAAAACTGTTAATACTAAATACTAGTTTATTATTGAAAACGGCTATGATATAATAGACGAGAAAATTACTTCGATTAATGCTCTCGCTATGCATTAATATATTCTCATATTAATCAAGATAATTTTAGCTTTATCTCTCATTGTGAAAGTGCACAGGAAATCTGGAATACTGTGGATGCAATATATTGTGCAAAAGTCAATAACCGTGAGAGATCCCCCATAAGCAAATTAGAAATTAAAGAAACGTGCTTAGTAGGATTGGTAAAAGGAAGCAGTGATGATAATGATGATGGAGCAGCTGAGCTGGCGTTACTAACGAAGAGATTCAAAAAATGGAACTGCAAATGCAGAAATCCAGCTCTAAATCAAAAGTTGATAAGTAGAATATTCAAAGCAATAAACAACCCAAAAGAGCGGGAGATCATCTGCCACAAGTGCAATAAACCTAGCCACATCAAGCCCAACTGTCCTTAGAATCGACACGGCCAAGAAAAGAAATCAAAAAGAAGAAATTTTACAGCCACGTGGAATAAAAGTGATGATGATTATAAAAGCACTAGTAGTGAGAGTGAAAGAGAAGATCTATGCCTACGTGGTAATATAATTGATAGCGACGATGACGAGCCAAGCGAGGTAGCAAAACTCACACACACAGAATTACTTATATATTTCCATGAAGTAAATGGTTGTTTTGAAAGACTAAGGGAAAAATATGCCAAAATTGAATCACAAAGAGACAGTTTGATAGAATCAAATAAACAGCTTAGTCAATTAGTTAAAAACTACCAACTAGGAGCCCTAAGTGTGAAAAGTATCCAACATTTGAAGAAGATATTAAAAAATCAGAAATTAAAATTAAACCACTTGAAAATGAAATTCTGAAAGCAAAAATACTAGGAGAGAGAACTCTATTAAAAAGTGCACAGAATTATTAAACGAAAATGTATCTCTCAAAACAAAAGTCCTATGTATACAACTTTAGGAAACTTTTCCAAAAGTAAAAGATCACTAAATATGATAATAGAAAAAAAAAACTATTAATACTGATAGACAAGGACTTGGGTAAACTCACTCTGAATATGTTAGAAGCAAAATTAATCAAGTTAAATCCAAGTGCACTATTTGTAGAAAAATTGGACACAATCAAAATATTTGTCGGTATAAACCCAAAAATGTGAAAACCGTATCAATTTGGGTTCCAAAAGGCACAAATATAAAATTCCTTAAAGTTAAACAAATCTGGGTGCCGAGAGGAACATATATAAATAGCTTTGGGTCTCCATAAAATTATTTTTCAAAATATGTTGCTACTAACAACCATGGACCTATAAAAACAAATAGGTCAGAAAAATCGTTTATCATGTAGGTGTGCTAGCAGGCTAAGGAACAACATCGGTGTTATCTGGATTCTGGCTGTTCCAGACACACAGCGGGCGACAAATCAAAGTTCCTTAGCCTAGTACAAAGGTGGCAGAATCACAATTGGCAACAATGAAAAATTATCGGCAAGGGTAAAACAGTAATGGTATATTTATTTTGAACGATTATAATAATGTGATAATCTACACCATAATCTGAATTAAATCATCCAGTTATGTGGAAAAAAAATGAATGATGATATTGACTCGAACTTATTCAAAATGTGAACAATCATCTTTGAACTATTTCACGTAGATTTGTTTGAATTAATGATGGCGGTTTATTGATGATTACTCTTGTATGTATTTGGTTTTTTACAGCTGACATTATGATCACTGTTTGCACGGCTTCAATTCAATTTCATTTAAAAGCTTTTAAAAATGATTTTGAGATATTTTGTTGCACACTTCACCGTCTGGTCTATGACATTCAACGAATGATAATTTTGAGTCAAAAGAAATTCAGATGCAGATTAACTGGTAATCTAGTTGATAGAAAAATTACTAGTGGAGCGTAATTTATGTTGACACATTCAGTAACTGCGTCGTTTTTCAAAGAAAATATCTGCATATTTTTCACATCAAATAATTTTCAATTAGCGGACATTTTTCTTTTATAAAAGCCCTTCTAAAAAATATTTTGTTGACCTTGTTTCAGATTAGTCATTTTAAAAATTTGATTTCATAATTATTTTTGGATTTGATTTTAAATGACTACATTGACTAATTTGACTCCCTACTGATTATCGAAAAGACAAATAGTGATTGAAAAAGTGATGAGTGTTGATATTAATCGTATATTATAACCTGAGACAGTATAATTAGTAAATTTCTTTAGAAATTTAAACAAGAGTTATAAAACTTTTTGTTGGTAAAAAATTCTATGACCATCTCTAATTCTATCATATTTCTATCAACAATCACTCATCAAAATCCAATATAGTATGTCAATATATGGTATTTTAAACGGAAAATCATGCGCTTTCATTTTATTATATTTTTAGCAATAAAAAACATCCAAAGTATTCACTCTAATTTAAAAGTCCTCACGGCTATGCATGTGTGAATTACTTGGAATTTTTATTATGTTCTTCCATGCTCATTTAAAAGTCCTCACGGTTATGCATGTATGGAATGCATATCAAAATTGGTTGATTTAATAGACAAGTTGATTCTATCCAAATTAAAAGTCCTAACAGTTATGCGTGGTTATAAGATACTTGAATTCATTTTTTTAATAAAAATTTTGAATACTACAAATCTCATTTAAAAGTCCTAACGGTTATGCATAGGTAGGAGATATTCAAATTCCTGAAATAAATATACCACAAATAGACACAACTATATGGTTTTATAAGATGACGTCATTCCTATCACTTTAAAGTGGAATATGCGCTTGACAGAGTATTTGTGATTTTTGTTTGATTTTTTATTGAAATTTAATATTTATACTCGATTGGGTAATAATGTTGCATTAATGTTTATAACTTTATCTCTATTTTTCTAACACTATTACTCTTTTTCTAATAACAAAAGGGGCAGAGAAAAGTTAAGATTATGGCAAATAAAGGTCAGATATTTTATTCTGTATTTTCTATTTGCATCTAGGCTCATTTGCATATTTTTATTCATGCATATATGAAAGGGGAGCTTGATGTAGAGAGGGAGCATTCAAATAAAGGTAGCAAATAAGAAAATAGAATCTATCAATAATCAAATACATTTATTAAAATCAAAATCTTAAATATATATTTGTTATCATCAAAATGGGGAGACTGTTGAATATTCTAGTATATAATTTTTGTTTAATGATAATAAGCATATACATATTCATTTAAATGTATTTATTAATGTACTATTTTACTTCTCACATAATTAAATAAATATTTGCTGAATAAAACAAAGAACGCAGAATTTAAATTCAAATGGATATTTTATTCGAACAATTTTTTTTTTGAATAATATAAATTAGAGCACTCACTATATATATATATATACACACACAATTTCAATTTCAATACAATTTCAATTACATATGCACCTCAATACATTTCACTCATTTACTTGTATTTTACCTTCAACTTCATTCCAGATTGAATCCAGCATCTGTGTGATCTGTGAAAATACACACTGACTCGGTAAAATTGAAAATAAAATATTTTTACAGTGTAAAATAAAATGTATTTTGAAAATATTATTTGCCTCGGTTATTTGGGTGATTCGTCATCATTTAATTTTGAATTCATCATACACGAACAACTTGTGACACGCACAGTGTATCACTGTACATGCCACAAGGCCGTGCACACCGATATACACTTGATAAAATTATAGGGATATGTGAGCACAAGGTCAAACCCAATTAAAAGTTGGTTTCAACTCAAGCTAATTCACGATACGAGCACAATGTCAAACCCAATCTATAAGATGGATTCAACACAGGTGCAATTCACAAAGAAAATAATTCTCGAGTTAAACCAAGACCACAAATTCATCATTAATGCAACAACATATGAAACTATACAAGACTCGAAACTGTGACATATAACACAAATATGTACATGAATATGTCCAGTGAAAACAATACGGACTCAATGAAACAACACTGCAACACTGCGTATGCAAGCAGACTCGAGTCACAGTGCAGCTAGAACCAACAACAAGTGATGCATCAGTGAAACAGTAGATGGAGCTTAATGCAACTCATCGTATAATCAATTGTCTGAATTCAAGTTGCAGATGAATACGATGAACTGGTTCAACTAAACCAACATATATACAAATGTACTACAAATACCAGAGTCCATCACTACAATCTGAACTAGACAAATAGAATGTACAACATGACACACTACACTAGACCAGAGCATTAACCAAACAATGAAAATAGCAAACGCAAGTGAAGCCAGCAGACTACATGAATAAGCGCATGAATGTATAGGCCAAATGAACATACAGCAGTGACAACCAAACTTGTGTATCGAACAAATACCAAAGGTCGCACAGCATCAGGAATAACTCAAGTGCATATGAACCCAGATAATACATGCTACAAAGGACTGAGTGAAGATAGTAGCTCGTAGCTAGAGTAACACGAACACATGCTGGTGAAACAGCAAACTAGACTAAAATGGAAACAACAACAAATGAATCAAAGGACCAGAGCACAATTGAAGTATACAAGAAAATGCACTAACAATATACATGTACTCGAGACCACATGGAGGCAATGCAACAGCTCAAAATGGCAACCGACAAAGTGTCAAGTCGAGCATACACATATACGATACAGTGATGCAGTGTTCAAGGCAGAGACAAAATCAAGCAAAGTAGCAGTTTAAAACAAAATCAAAATATCATCACAAAATTACCATAACCGAAATCAGTAGCAAAATCAACGTCGTGATGACCAATGCAAAAGAACGAATTGTAAAGGACAGAGCGGATCGTGCTATATGGAATTATATTAAACTAGTGCGAAAATAAACTAAGTTACTATAGCAATGTAAATAATTAAAATAAAACAAGCACACCAGGAATTTTTATATTGGTTCGAACTTCTCGTTCTACGTCCAGTCACAGACTCCTTCTGGAATTTCAACTAAAACAACCCTCACTTAACCCGGAGGAACAGGTTTACACTGCCTGAGCAACCGAACAGGACTTCACCCGCCTAAGCAACTGAATAGGACTTCAACTACCTGAGCAACCGAACATGATTTCTTTACAAATAACAAATGTATCTGAATGTAGTGTGTTCTTAAATAACACCGATAAGTTAATTAAGTACAATATTCCTATAATCTTCTCCTTTATGGTATATAGTGTGATGTGCTTTGAGAATTGTGTAAGATAGAGTGATCAATGATCAAAGTATGTAAGCAATTTGAGTGCAATTTGAAAGCTTGAGAATAGATGAGAATTCAGGAATGCTAAAAGTAAATTCTGTTTCGGTTTATTGTTTGTTGAATTTTGCAATCTATATATAGTGTATAAAGAGTTGCAACTATAGATAAAAAGTTATATGAAAAAGAACAGGTGAAAACATTAATTTTGAAGATGTTTCTCTTCGGTGAAGAGAAGTGACGTTTCAAGAAAATAGCCATTAAGAATATTCAGACTTCTGAATAAAATAATTCAGACTTTTGAATTAAGTTGAAAAGCAAACAGCAAGGAAATAGGCTATTTTTGGCCTTATTAAACTTTCTAAATATTTTCATTCAGACGTCTGAATATTATGGAAGCATAATTTTGTTTCAGCATACGTCTGAATGACATTATTCAGACGTCTGAATTTAGCTTGTAACAAAAAATTACCATAGCTCAAATGGTTAGAGCACTTGCCTTCTGAACTAGTGACCCGTGTTCGAGTCCCTCTCAATGCAACTTTTGAGAACTTGATTTTTCATTTAAAATATGAATGTATATGTGTGTATACCATTTGGAGAAGATTTTAACATTTGTAAACTCTAGACACGACATTAAATGACTAATATTACTTTGTTTGTCCCCTTTGTCTTGTCTCTATTGTATATACCTCTTCTTGTATCTCCATATACATTCTTTCATCCTTTTGTACTGTGTATCTTCATTTTGAACGTATTTGATTGTCTCAATTTGATGCTCATGTACCTGCAAATTAGCTAAGTGATTCTTTGACATAATTGTGTAGTTGTTGTCATTAAAATCCAACAACTAAAGTTCTAACATTCTCCCCCTTTTTGATGATGACAACTATACAATTTAAAAAAATATTCATTCTATAAAAAATGATATTAGTATGTTTAATGCTCCCCCTAAGTATAACATCTCCCCCTAAGTATAATATCTCCCTCTATCAATATGCATATGAATTTCTCCCCCCTTTATCATTATAAAAAAGAATGAAGGAATATAATAAATTATATAAAATATCTTGTGAATAGTAAGGTAAACTCAATATTAATTATGGATAAAAAATAAAATAGATTTTACCATATTTCCTGAAGTCCATATTTCATTATAAGCACGTAATTCTATTAAATGTATGGATCATTCTTTAAAATTTCAAAATCTATCATTTTCCTTTAGTTTCTCCAAGTACCTGCAATAAATAATAATCATTTTCGGTACCCACTTACTATGTTAGGGTCCGGGGGGTTAGGTCTTGGGAAACCATACCCATTTGGGTATGGTTGAATCTTTATAAATATAATATTCATTATTAACTACCATATCAAAATAATCATCAATATATTTTTCTCTATTTTTCCAATTAACAGGAACCCAAATACTTAGATAATTTTTATTAATATTTCCATTCAATGATTTTGTACTTCTAGAGAAATTATAAACATTATTGGTCATAGCAGTATTTGAATTTCTATAAAAATTGGATTTAGACTTTACTCGAAATTTAGTAATAGCACTAACATTTTTTCCATACATGAAAGCGTATCTAGTGCTATTTCTATGATTTATTTTATTATATCCTAAATCACTTTTATCATGTAATGGTCTAGAGCTAGATAAAATCATGTTTAAACCGTTTTGACCTTTATTAAATTTTGTGACTTCAATGTTAAGTTTATCAAATTTAGCTTTAAAGTCACAATTATTATTTTCAAAAGAAATATTACTATTATTCAAAATATCAATTTTCTTATTTAATTCAAAGTTCTCGTTTTTTAACATACATTTCTCATTTTTGAGAAGGAAATTTCGAGATTCTGAATAATCTAAAGAGGATAGTAATAAATCATTCTGTCTTTTTAAATCAAAAATTTCTTTTGAAAATTTTTCTCTCTCATTTTCTAGTATGGTGTTTTGTTCATCAATAAAATCTTTAAGAGCCTCAAAATTATTCTTTAAAACACCAAGTTGATTTTCTAAATCTAACTTCTCATTTTTCAATTTATCATTTTCAAGTTCAACAGATTTCATCTTTTCTAAATAATAAAATTAAGCTTTGAAATCTTATTGCTTATACTAACTAATTCATTATTATCTTTTACTATAATTTGTAAATCAGAAAGTACCTTTTTGTAGTCCTCGCTGGTGGCTTTGACAAGGATTTTGCCTATTGTATTTTGACTGGATCGTTTTCTGGCCATTATTCTATGATGTTGTGACGATCGATAGAATTCCAGGATCTGGTACCAAATGTAAAGGACAGTGCGGATCGTGCTATATGGAATTATATTAAACTAGTGCGAGAATAAACTAAGTTACTATAGAAATGTAAATAAGTAAAATAAAACAAGCACACCAGGAATTTTTATATTGGTTCGAACATCCCGTTCTACGTCCAGTCCCAGACTTCTTCTGGAATTTCAACTACTACAACCCTCACTTGACCCCGAGGAACAAGTTTAAACTTCCTGAGCAACCGAACAGAACTTTACCCGCCTAAGCAACCGAATAGGACTTCAACTGCCTTAGCAATCAAACAGGACTTCTTTACAAATAACAAATGTATCTAACTGTTATGTGTTCGTAAAAAAGACTGATAAGTTAATTATGTACAGTCTTCCTATAATCTTCTCCTTTATGATATATAGTGTGTTGTGCTTTGAGAATTGTGTAAGATAAAGTGATCAATGATCAAAGTATGTAAGCAATTTGAGTGCAATTTGAAAGCTTGAGAATAGATGAGAATTCAGCAATGCTAAAAGTAAATTCGGTTTCAGTTTATTGTTTGTTGAATTCTGTAATCTATATATAGTGTATAAACAGTTCCAACTATAGATAAAAAGTCATATGGAAAAGAACAGGTGAAAACATTGATTTTGAAGATGTTTCTCTTCGGTGAAGAGAAGTGACTTTTCAAGAATATTGCCGTTAAGAATATTAAGACTTCTGAATAAAATAATTCATATTTATGAATTAAGTTGAAACACAAACAGCAAGGAAATAAGCTATTTTTGGCCTTATTCAGCCGTCTGAATATTTTCATTTGGACGTCTGAATATTGTGGAAGCATAATTTTGTTTTAGCATTCAAACGTCTGAATGACATTATTCAGACGTCTGAATTTAGCTTGTAACGACAAATTACCATAGCTCAAATGGTTATAGCACTAGCCTTTTGAACTAGTGACCCGAGTTCGAGTCCCTCTCCATGCAATTTTTGAAAACTTTATTTTTCGTTTAAAATATGAATGCATATTTGTGTATACCATTTGGAGAAGATTTTAACATTTGTAAACTCTAGACACGACACTAAATGACTAATATTACTTTGTTTGTCACCTTCATCTTGTCTCTATTGTATATATCTCTTCTTGTATCTCCATATACATTCTTTCATCCTTTTGTACTGTGTATCTTCATTTTGAACGTATTTGATTATCTCTTTTTGATGCTCATGTACTAGCAAATTAGCTTAGAGATTCTTTGACGTAATTGTGTAGTTGTAGTCATTAAAATCCAACGATTGAAGTTCTAACACGAACCAATTCAGAAATCAAACAAGCCGTGGTGGACGTGAAAGAAATCAAGCTGTAAGAAATAAGCAAACAAAATATATGAATTGGAGCAAGTCGGTGATCAATCTCAAGCAATCAAGCAAAATCAATGGCCGAGCTAAATTAAATGACAAATTCAAATTAACGAAATTATAGTAATTCAATTCCTATTTAACTCATTCATCATCGGCTTTCAGAAACCATCGAGTTCAAGGAAATTAACTAGTAAATCAAAGAGCATAAAATCACATACCAATTCATAGAGAACGCGATCAAATTGGAGCAGCCGTGTGCAAAGTGAAGAAAGAATCAATCGTCAAAGCAATCATGAAAACACCCACTTGATCGATCAATAAAAATCGGCTTCTTCAATTTAGGAAAGCCCTAGTTTTTAAATTTGGAACGAACTAAGAAAAGCAGCCATTTTCAAAGATTGAAGAACAAAGAGTCGGGCCGAAGAAATAAAAGAGAAACGGGGATCAGAAATCTAATTACTTCATTTAATTTGGGCCAGCTTATATTTTGGGCTGTTATTATTAAAAATAAGGGTTTTGATTTTTAAATTGTTTTTAAATTTGTATTTTCCTTTTAAACTTTTGTAATTTCTAGTCGTGTGACTAGGGGACAAACTACGATAGTGTAGTTCGAGAATTCGCAACTCAGTGGCTGAGTTGTGGCAGGGTTTTGAGTGTGGAGTTAGGTTATTCGGTAGCGGGTGTCGTGAGTTTACGTGTGTGTAACATACTGGAATTTTTAACAATATCAATTTAATAATCTGTATAAAAAATAAATTGATACTTTTGTTAATAATAATTCAAATTGATTTAATAAT
Organism: Allium cepa; assembly: GCA_030765085.1. Lineage (NCBI taxonomy): Eukaryota > Viridiplantae > Streptophyta > Magnoliopsida > Asparagales > Amaryllidaceae > Allium > Allium cepa. The sequence continues at coordinate 67,864,235 of CM060930.1, read as the reverse complement.
CTTCTTCAATAAATATTCAATTGGTTATTTTATCTTTTAAAAATAATAAATTAGTTTCTATTTATAGTATAAATATATAGTTTATATTGTAAATAGATTAGCATTGTTTTAAATTTAATAAATAAAGCATATTTTCTAATTCTAATATTTTACTAATTTGGAAATTTGTTTTTATTTATTATATTAGCTTTTCAAAGTTATTGAATAAATAATCTTGGTTTAAACTTAGTAAATGAATCATGATTTAAAATTCTAATATATATAATATGAATTTGTAAATTTTGATTTAATTTAACATTAAGTTTTCAAAACTATTTAATAAATAAGTATATGATTTTAAAATTGGTAAGATAAATGTTTAAAATAAATTTGGCTTGAGTTTTAAATTTAAAAAGAATTAACAAAAAGTTTTATAGCTTAATAAAATAAGTAATTTATTAATAAAGAAATAATTTCTTTTATGATTATTTTAAATTTAATAATGAGTTATTTTTAAAAACAGTATTAATAATGAATTGTTTTATAAATAGGTTTTGAATAATAATAGCAATGGTTATTTCAAAATTTAATTTGCATTCATAACTTGATTCTTAAATATTAGATTTTGAATTTGATTTAAATTTTGAATATTAAGTTTTAAATTCCAAAATATAGATTTTTAATTATTTTAATTTCTATATGTATAAGCTTTATTTTAAGTATAATTTGTTTTATTTCTTTTTAAATTTATGTACATGTTAAATATGAACTAACAAATTAAAATTAGGCTTAATACACACATTAATTAGTTAATTAAATACTAATTATTTTAATGGGACAAGTATAGTATTCTTAAGGCCTCATTAAATAAATGTTCAAAGATTAATCTATTAATTTGACAAATGTTGAAAACCTTTACAAGTGGCCTCTTTTAAATTAATTTTTCTTTTATTTTATATAATCTGAAATTTTGCGTATATAAACATACATCCTTCACTCTTACTTGATTTTTCTCGTTTCCTAATCAAAGTTAAGAAATTCAAAAGCTTAAACTATACACAAATCTTAAAAAAACATAAAAACCCAAATCAATTCACAAATACAAAATCAAAACTGCATATTCAAAATACCTGTACAAATCCAAAGCAAGTCTGCATCTTCAAATCAAAACTTGCATCTTCAAACCCCTCATTATCTAAGTCGGTAATCATCTACAAAAAGCATACCTGCATCATTTTTATAAGATCTGGAAAATGATCTCTACATGCAACCTGGAAATGAAGTAAGATCTGCATTCTTATTTCTGCAATCTGGAAAAATTGAAGTCTGCAAGCAACTACATTTCTTCCTCTGGAATCAAACTTGCATTCCATTTCAACCTGAAATCAAAAGGGCAAATGTGCATTATTATTTTTCTACAATCTGGAAAAGGGGGCATCTGCATTCATTTTTCTAACTTGAGTATTAAAAGAAGCCTTAAATTCATCAAGTTGGATCTGGAATCTTTGATGATTATCTGCAAATTCAAAAGCATTTTATATGGGAGCCATGCAAACAGTTTTTAAAGTGAAAAGGCAAGATAATTGGTCTGTTGCAAATTCAAAAAAAAAGTGAGTAACTTTTTTTAATTTAAAATTTTTAAAAATAGGTTGCATGCTAGTGTATTGAAGTAGAATAGTATTGCTTGTGTTATATGTAAATGTTGATTGTGTGCATGCTGTTTTATTTATTTGCCTGTCCTGTTTTGATTTTCCAGGCACAAAAACTTCATGAAAATACTTATCTTTAAATTTAGTTTCTGATATGATGAAATTTATAAAGTGAAGTTGTTGATTATCTTAAGTCAATATTAAAAATTTTAAGTAAGTTAAAATATTAGTGTTATTGTCTCTGGAAACATAAAAATAGCAGTGCATGTTAATTTTAACCAAAATTAAAACATGTTAATTTCGTAATTCAGTTTCATAAATCTAAAGCATTAACTAAAACTTGATTTTTAAATCAAGAATTAGGATTTTTAGGTATTAGACGAAGTTGCAGTTGGGTTTTGAACTGAGATTGAATTTTAAACATATTCTGGTGATTTTTGAATTAGGAGGTCTCGAGTTTCTTCTTGTAATAGAGGAGGGTTTGTTGATGCTAAGAAAAATCATTTATGGTGATGGTTGTCATTGAGGAAGGTGTAGTTTTGAAATTTATTTTTAAACCCTAGTTTGTTATTATTTTAAAGAATCGAACATTTTGGGTGGAAGGATGGCTCGAGTGATATGATGTTTTGGGAATTGATAGTTGGTGCATTGTTGAAGACGAGACCGGAGCGGTTGATCTCCAGGTGGTCGGAGAGGCGAGTTTTTGCCGTTGACAGGTTTTGAAGAAACCTGATTCTGTTTCTAGGTTTTGCATTTGGGTGTTCGATTTTTGATTTCGTGATTTATAGCTCGAATAGATGTTCATGGGTGGTTGTTGGGTTAGTGGATGGAGTGTGGAGTTCATCGGCGATGACTAATTGTGGCCGGAGTCGCCGCGCATATGCACGGTAATGAATTTTCTGATGATGTTTGGATAAGAGTGGTAACAGGGGAAGTTCTTGAGATTTGCTCGAAGTAGCCATCTGATTTGCTCGGGGAAAATGGATTTTGTCTCGAAGTTTTTTTTGGTGTCTCGGGATGTTTTAGTGTTTCAGGTTTTTACAGAAACCTGGAATTTTTGTTTTAAAACTTTTAAAACCTGGAGTTTTTTTTTAAATGTTAAGAAAATTTAAAACCTAGTTTAAATTCAGGTTTGAATTTTTGAATTCAAGTTTAAATTTAAAATCTTAGTTTTAAATAAAAATAAAGTTTTAAAACTTGAACTTATTTAATTACCTTATTTTAGTAAGTAATTTGAACTTTTTAGAAAATGAAGTTTGTAAAATATGAGAAAGTTTAAAGTTAAATTTAAATTTGGAAATCCAAAGTTAAATATTGAACTACAGTTTTAAAATTAAAAGAAGTTTTAGATTTGAAAGATTTAAACAAATTTGTATGTGAAATGTAAATTTAAATTATTAAATTTAAAAATGAATTTAGTTTTTAAAATCCTTATGAATTTCTTTTATTTGACAAGCACTTGTTTGTTTTGAAATTTTTAAAAGGTTTTAAATTGTTTAAACTTTGATTAAGTTTAAATTATATTCATTTTAAATTTTGTATTTGAAATGAAATTTAAAAGTAACTTCAAAATACTTTGTTTTAAATAAATTTGTTTTAAACATAATTAAGAAATGTTTTATCTTAAAATTAAGTTAAGATTAATGTTTTGAAATTTATTTTAATTAATAAGGTAATTAAGGAATAATTAATTAATTCAATTAATTGATTGATTAGGGATTAATAAATATTGATTAAGGGTTAATCAATTTGTAATTAAGATCATTAATTGGATTATTTAATTAATGATTAAAGAATTATTAATTAAGTAATTAAGTTTTAATCAAGATTAATTAATTAAATAATTAGACTTTAATTAATGGATAATTGAAGATAATTTAATTTGTGATTAATCTAAGTTAATTACTTAATAAAATATTTAGAGAATGATTAATGAAGGTCATTAATCAGGATTATTAAATAATTAATTAATGTGGTTAATTTTTAATAATTAATTAGATTAATTTATTTAATAATAATCATTTGTGAATGGTTTAAGTGTAATTATTTAATGAAGTAGTTAAGAATTTAATTACTTAAGGTAATTAATTAAGTTAAATGTGATTGTTTAATTTAATTAATTAGGTTTAATTAATTTTAAGCACTTGATGTTTTAATGATAATTATTTATGGATTGGAAATTACTTAGTAAAGTAATTAATTGATAATTACAAGTTGTAATTAATGGAAGATGTTTAATAATGAAGTGATTTGGAGTTTAATTACTTAGTAATTAATTAAAAGGTTAATTAAGGAATTAATTAAGGAATAATTAATTTGGTTTAATAAAGTAATTAAGCTAGTTAATTACTGAATATGTTTAATCGAGAAGGATTAATAATTGGGTTAATTAATTAAGGTAATTAATTTAAGAGGATAACTAATTAAATATAGTTAAGAATCATTAATTAATAAAATTAATGATATGATTAAAGTTGATTAATTAATCAATGATAAGTGATTAAAGGTAATTAATTAATGTAATTAATTAAGGATTAATGTAATTAATTAAGGATTAATGTAATTAATTATAGTTAATTAACTAATTGAAGTAATCAAAGGTTAATTACTGTTTTTGGTTGCGAATAATTAATTGTGAAATTAATTAAGGATAATTACATGAATGTAATTAAGAATAAGTGATCTCGGGTGATTAATTAAGGTGATTAATTTGAATGATTAATTGATTGATGATTATCAATTAAATGGTTAAGTAAGCAAGATTTATATTGGTGAAGTAATTAATTTAATTTATTTTAAATTAATTAAAGATGAAGTAATTAATTTAATTCATTTTAAATTAATTAGAGATGGAGGTAGTTAATTTAATTCATTTTAAATTAATTATAGATGTTGTATGAGTAAATCATTGCTTATATATGAATGGATAACATTGATTGCCTTGGATGCTCTGTGATCTCAGAAATGAGATAAGTGATGTTGTGTGGTATAAATACTTTGGCTGCATTATGATATGGATTATCTATTTTGATGATGATATGGATTAGTTGTTTATAATGATAATGTGGATTACCTCTTTATTTGATAATGCTGATTACCAATTGTGATTTGTGAGTTATCTATCTGTGTGTATATAGATAATTGAATTGTTTTAAACTTTAAAACAACTTGGACTTAAAAGACACGCTTTGGATTTCAATGAGACCGGGATCGGCTTTCTATATTTGGATATCCGAAAACCACATCGATCCAAATTAACGATAGGTCGTGAATCTCTTGTGAAGACTGAAGACTCGAGGTGTAAGGACTATTCGTCAATATAACTCTGAGGGTGATTCCGAGATGAGTTTGACGGAGTAGTACTTTCAAATTCGAGCTGAAGATTTAGAGTGCAAGGGTTATTGTCGTTAACTCTGAGGGTGATTCCAAAATGAGTGTAACTGGATAAAGCTTTCGGTTTCGTTGGAACCCGGAACAAACTTGTATGGATTGAATGCTTTCAGAACATCGTCAGGTGGACGATGAGCATTCTAAGTGATATGTCCTATAAAGATAATCGTACCCTCAAGCCTCATCAACCGGGAATGGCTAAAATAGGGGAGGTGTAGCAAGGTTAAGTGAGTCATGCCCAAGTAGGACGAGATTTTCCCATGTCTAGAGGTCCCTTTATATTCGGCTGTGTGGAGGTTGCTAGCTACAACCGCGGGGTTATCTTGTTCGGAACTGTTCAGTAAGCAATGGTTCCGGCCTTGTGTTGCAGGGGAGCGGGCGTACTCCTCGGTATGGTGATCTAGGCCACGTACTGTGACGAGCGGTACCCCAGTAGCCCTGCCATTGTATGGAATCCAAAATCCAATAAGTGCCAACGGTTTTGATTGTATTACCCACTTTTGTGGCTAGTAGCTGGAATTTAATGAATGTAACAATTTCGGCTATTTCATATTTATTTGAAAACCCTAGACCTATTATAATATCATCGGATTTCCTATCAAATGTTTTGGTTAGCGTAAGGTAAAAACTTTTCCATCTTTATGTGTGGGAAGTCTTACGTGATACCTTTCTTTTCAAAAGGTTTTTGAAAGTTAAGCAACCTTAACTTGTTACTCACACCAAACCCATGTCTGACCCGGAGTTTATCTTCTGTTTTCTTAAACTCTTGTGTACTCAAATTTTTACGAGTAGCTAAGGGATTCACGTTAGTTTTGACAAATTGTGGAGGAGCAATGGAGCAGGAGGCTTCTACGTGTAGATATATAATTTTTCCATTGTGTTGATTCTCTAAGTAGTTTTTTGTACTGTATTGAGTTGTATAACTAGACAGGTGTTTATAACTGTCTAATATGTGATGTATATCTGTGTAACTCTAATAATGGGTGTAAACAATGTAATATTTATGTTATTAATATAATTTATTCGTTCCGCTATTTAGATTCTGATGTTGTTTCTTCTTTCTCTTCTTTCTTTCCTCTTTCTATCCCTTTCTTTCTTAATTCATGTTACGTCTTTCTAGTTAGTGGAAGACGGGTCGTGACAGTTGGTATCAGAGCGTTAGGTTGAGTGAATACCTAGGCTCTGTAGTGGTGTCTATCTTGAGAGAGCGTATTTGTAATTTTGAATATATAAATATATTTATTTCTACCTATCTGTTGGGTATCCTGTTCAGGTTTTCCAATATAAGTTATAAAGGTGAAAGGGATAGTGGTGTATGTAGCACGACTATCATTGGTTGGAGTTTGAATGTTTGAGGTTGGAAGTGTATTTGTCGAGACTGTAGACCTAATACCGTCTCGAGTGAGTTCTGTAGTGATGGAAGGATTTCATTGATCTCTGAATGAAACCTGTTAAGGTTCGGAGTCCATTTTTGAAGTTGGATGAGTAGAGTTTGGATCTGTTAGATGGAAGAAGTGAGTGATGGTATCTTGATACCTCAGGAAGTAGTAGTTGCGTGATGAGATGCAGTGACTATGATGTCTTCAAAGATGTTTTCTTTGGAACAAGTTTAAGGAAGTGAGTCTGCTTCGATGTTGTGGCTATGTTCAGCATAGTGTTTCTGTTTGCTTTGAGGTCTGAATTTCTCGAAGAGCTTTGGAATAGGAATTCTTTGGAATCTGTGTCAGCAGTGCAGCTTGGAATGTTCTCTGTGTGGGCGGGAAGTTTTCTGGCTTAGAAGTTACTGAAAGTGGAGTTCAGAAGCAGCAGAGTGGACCCTTTCCTTCGATGGGTTGGTTTAATTAAAGTGTAAGCTATTCTGTTTGGTTAAGGGAGAACAGTTTTTCCTTGGATTTGGTTTGGCTGATCGCAAAAGTGACTTACGATTGTTTGAGTGTTCTCTTGAGTTATCAGAGTTTTTCCGGATGTCTTCGGGGAAGTCAGAAGTTTGTCCGCATCTGGTGATTGAGTTTTTTTATCGTCTAGGATTCCAGGAGTGGTACCGGTGGTTCAGCTTTGTGGAAGAATGGTTCTAAGAGTTTGAGTTGGTGTAGCTTCTCAGGGTTTTGGAGGAACTTTTGAATTTTTCTTGTGGATCCGATGAACCATATTTCTGGGATGTGTTGTCTGGTTTGTGCTCGTGTTCTTTTTCAGCATGCTCTTCTACTTCGGATCGGAGTTGAGCAGCGGAAGCGGTTTGGGAGTATATCTGCTTTTCTTTTCCGGATAGGTGAAGTTGTTGTCTTCTGATGTTTGAGGAGTAGGGTTTGATTTTGGATTGATCTTGAGGAGATCATTTTGTTGAGTTGGTTGGTCTAGTTTGTTTCTAGAAGCATCAGTGAAGGTTGAGCTGATCAGAAGGTAGTGGGCAGCCCAGGATCGTCTGGAGAGTTTTGTGGATTTGAGACGGAGGAATTTGCTGAAGTCAGAGATTTGATTTGGATAAGTTTTCTCCGATCTAAAAGGAGCTTTAAGATTGGGTAAGGCTGGAAAGCTAGCTCTGAAGCGTTTTGGATCTTTTCTGTGATCTTGGAGGTTAAGTATATGATCTACAGGATTGAATTTCTGGTTTGGATAACTGGGATTCGATGAGTTTCACGTATCTCTGAGGGAGTACGTGAATGGTCTATCTATAGTTGTGGAACCAGTAGTTTTGGAGTTTTGGTTGTTGAGTCAGACTCGTCTGTAGTCTGATTTCTTGTCTAGTGTTATAGTTATAGTTCAGCAGGAGCTCTGTAGCTTAGTGATATTGATTGTTTCAATTCTATAGAGCGAGTGTCCCGGTGTTTATAGTTGGGGAAAATCGAAGAAATTTTATCCAGAATTTTTGTCTGGATAATTAGATTTGTTTGATTGGTTGAATTGGTTGCTATGGTTGTTAGCATATGTTTGACATATGCTTGTGTTTTAAAATAAAATCTTTAATGAGATTATTAAATTACCTTTGTTTTAAATTTCGGGGACGAAATTCTTTTAAATGGGGAGGATTGTAACATCCCGGAATTTTTAACAATATCAATTTAATAATCTATATAAAAGTTAAATTGATATTGATATTTTTGTTAATAATAATTCAAATTGATTTAATAATCTTCTTCAATAAATATTCAATTGGTTATTTTACCTTTTAAAATTAATAAATTGGTTTATATTTATAATATAAATATATAGTTTATATTGTAAATAGATTAGCATTGTTTTAAATTTAATAAATAAAGCATATTTTCTAATTCTAATATTTTAGTAATTTGGAAATTTGTTTTTATTTATTATATTAGCTTTTCAAAGTTATTGAATAAATAATCTTGGTTTAAACTTAGTAAATGAATCATGATCTAAAATTCTAATATATATAATAATAACTTGGAAATTTCAATTTAATTTAATATTAAGTTTTCAAAACTATTTAATAAATAAGTATATGATTTTAAAATTGGTAAGAAAAATGTTTAAATGTTTAAAATAATTTTGGCTTGAGTTTTAAATTTAAAATGAATTAACAAAAAGTTTTATAGCTTCATAAAATAAGTAATTTATTAATAAAGAAATAATTTCTTTAATAATTATTCTAAATTTAACAATGAGTTATTTCTAAAAAAAAAATCAATAATGAATTGTTTTATAAATAGGTTTTGAATAAAAATAGCAATGGTTATTTCAAAATTTAATTTGTATTCATAACTTGATTCTTAAATACTAGATTTTGAATTTGATTTAAATTTTGAATATTAAGTTTAAATTCCAACGTATAGATTTTTAATTGTTTTAATATTTATATGTATAAGCTTTATTTTAATTATAATTTGTTTTATTTCTTTTTAAATTTATATACATATTAAATATTAACTAACAAATTAAAACTAGGCTTAATACACACATTAATTTTTTAATTAAATACTAATTATTTTAGTGGGACAATGTAGTGTTCTTAAGGCTTCATTAAACAAATGTTCAAAGATTAATCTATTAATTTGACAAATGTTGAAAATCTTTACAAGTGGCCTCTTTTAAATTTGTTTTTCTTTTATTTTATAAAATCTCAAATTTTGCCTATATAAACATACATCCTTCACTCTTACTTGCTTTTTCTCATTTCCTAATCAAAGTTAAGAAATTCAAAAGCTTAAACTATACACAAATCTAAAAAAAACATGAAAACCCAAATCAATTAACAAATACAAAATCAAAACTGCATATTCAAAATACCTGTACAAATCCAATGCAAGTCTACATCTTCAAATCAAAACTGGCATCTTCAAACCCCTCATTATCTAAGTCAGTAAGCATGTACAAAAAGCATACCTGCATCATTTTTATAAGATCTGGAAAATGATCTCTACATGCAACCTGGAAATGAAGTAAGGTCTGCATTCTTATTTCTGCAATCTAGAAAAAATGAAGTCTGCAAGCAACTACATTTCTTCCTCTGGAATCAAACTTGCATTCCATTTCATCCTAAAATCAAAAAGGCAAAACTACATTAATATTTTTCTACAATCTGGAAAAGGGGGCATCTGCATTCATTCTTCTAACTTGAGTATTAAAAGAAGCCTTAAATTCATCAAGTTGTATCTGGAATCTTTGATGATTATCTGCAGATTCAAAGGCATTTTATATGGGAGCCATGCAAACAGTTTTTAAAGTAAAAAGGCTGATAATTGGTCAGCTGCAATTTCAAAAAAAAGTGAGTAACTATTTTAAATTTAAAAATTTTAAAAATAGGTTGCATGCTAGTATATTGAAGTAGAATAGTATTGCTTGTGTTATAGGTAAATGTTGATTGTGTGCATGCTGTTTTATTTATTTGCCTGTCCTGTTTTGATTTTCCAGGCACAAAAACTTCATGAAAATACTTATCTTTAAACTAAGTTTATGATATGATGAAATTTATAAAGTGAAGTTGTTGATTATCTTAAGTCAATATTTAAATTTTTAAGTAAGTTAAAATATTAGTGTTATTATCTCTGGAAACATAAAAATAGCAGTGCATCTTAATTTTAACCAAAATTAAAACATGTTAATTTCGTAATTCAGTTTCATAAATCTAAAGAATTAACTAAAACTTGATTTTTAAATCAAGAATTGGGATTTTTAGGTATTAGATGAAGTTGCAGTTGGGTTTTGAACTGAGATTGAATTTTAAACATATTCTGGTGATTTTTGAGTTGGGAGGTCTCCGGTTTCTTCTTGGTAATAGAGGAGGGTTTGTTGATGCTAAGAAAAATCATTTATGGTGATGGTTGTCATTGAGGAAGGTGCAGTTTTGGAATTTATTTTTAAACCCTAGTTTGTTATTGTTTTAAAGAATCGAACATTTCGAATAGAAGGATGGATCGAGTGATATGATGTTTTAGGAATTGATAGTTGGTGCATGATTGAAGACGAGGCCGGAGGGGTTGATCTCCAGGTGGTCGGAGCGACGAGTTTTTGCCGTTGACAGGTTTTGAAGAAACCTGATTTTTCTGTTTCCAGGTTTTGTATTTGGGTGTTCGATTTTTGTTTTCGTGATTTGTAGCTCGAATAGATGGTCGTGGGTGGTTGTTGGGTTAGTGGCTGGAGTGTGGAGTTCATCGACGATGACTAATTGTGGCCAAAGTCGCCACGCATATGCACGGTGATGAATTTTCTGATGATGTTTGGATAAGAGTGGTAACAGGGGAAGTTCTTGAGATTTTCTCGTAGTAGCCATCTGATTTGCTCGGGGAAAATGGATTTTGTCTCAAAGTTTTTTTTGGTGTCTCGGGATGTTTTTGTGTTTCAGGTTTTTACAGAAACCTGGAATTTCTGTTTTAAAACTTTTAAACCTGAAGTTTTTTTTAAATGTTAAGGAAATTTTAAACCTAGTTTAAATTCAGGTTTGAATTTTTGAATTTAAGTTTAAATTTAAAATCTTAGTTTTCTATAAAAATAAAGTTTTAAAACTTGAACTAATTTAATTACTTTATTTTAGTAAGTAGTTTGAACTTTTTAGAAAATGAAGCTTGTAAAATATGAGAAAGTTTGAAATTAAACTTAAATCTGGAAATCTAAAGTTAAATAATGAACTTGTAACGACCCAGAATTTTTATTAATTAAAATTTGAATATTTAATTTATTTTAAATATTAATGAGTGAATTTATAAGTCGAATAAATTTTATTTTGAATTATTGGATTTAATTGGATAATTAAATCGATAATTTAATATGTTAAATTATGGAAATAATTGAAAATTGAGTTAAATATGATTGAAAATGATTTGTAAAATTTTATTTTATCATATGGGAGTTAGAACAATATTTTAGAACTTTTAAAATCGAATTAAAAGTTAATTTGTGAAAATTGAATATTTTAATATTAAAATCGACTAGTGAAAATAGTCAATTTTTGAACAGTCTCAGAATTGAACGAAACCAGTTTCATTGGATCCGTAATAGTTAGTTATTATCGGATTTCAATTTTCGTGTCAATCGGAGTTATCGTTTGATCGTGGCAGCTCGAAACGCATCGATTTATTTTTAATATTAATTTGGCGAGCTAAAATAGCCATTTTTCAAGAAGTCTCGGATTTCGACGAAACCAGTTTCATCGGATCCGTAATGTTATATTATTGTAAGGTTTCAAATTTCGTGTCAATTGGATTTACCGTTTGTCCGGTACAAATTAAAACGCCTAGAAATCGATTTAAATCGGTTTAATTTAAATTGAACGTTTGTAGCCATAACTCGCACAGATGTCCGAATTAGCTTTCAAAACCTGTTCCATTGTGTCCGGAATGCGGGGTAAACCCTAGAAACGCTGGTTACGGCGCGTAAATCGGAGTTCGGAATTTCCGGAATGAATAGTGTTTCGTTTTTCTCTATAAATAGCACCCACAACCTTCATAAATTAAAAAAAAAATTAGGTTATGAAACCCTAGCCGCCTCTTTTATATGAATGGCCAGAAATTGCTCTCACTTCTCCCTCAATCTCTTCCAATCCATCAACAATTAGCCTTAGGTTTCAACTAGAGAATGGAAGAGCATGAAGAGAGCTAGAGATCCATACGGTGATGATCGTGTTTGGAGCGACGTGGAGGGAGCAATTGGGGTCGAAACCTGCAGATTTCACACGCATTTCGAGGAGTTTAGAGCAGGCCGAACTTCAGGTGGTGCATGGTGGAGGTAGCTCTTGCAATGGGCGTTCGAATGGCGGTGGTTTGATGAAGTTTCGTCGAGGGATCGAGGTGCAAAGTTAAACCCTAGTATATGATAAGTGGGTTTGGTGTGCGTTCATGTTTACTGGAGAGGGAGATGTGCGTGAGAGGGAAGAAGAGATGGACGGGCCTGATGTGGGGGAGTGCTGGATCTAACGGTCTTGATTTGTGAGGGTTTAAAATTATAAAAGAAAGTTGTAATTTATGTTATATAAATTCGTGTAAGTTTAAAAATCAATAACTTTTTCATACGAGGTCGAAAACGCGCGAAACCGGTTGCGTTGGAATCGTATGAACGAGCACTACGCGATGGAGTTGATTTGGAGTCGTTTGGAGTTAGTGAGAATTTTGGGTAAAATTAAACGTGCGTTTAATTTTATTCGAAATAAATCGCTAAAACGGAATTTAAAATCAAGGTGAGAACTTCTCACTCAATCGAATCAGTTTCGATTTTATTTTAAACAGTTAGATTTAAAATATTTGAATGCATGTTTGAATGATGATTGTTATATATTGATTGTTAAAATAGACATTATACGCCGTTAATAAGCGGATGTTATTTATTAAAAACATATACCGCGAATATTTCATAAACAGTGAAATTGGTATTATAAATAATATCAATATATATATATATTGGCATATGTATATATTGCAGTTGTTGATTCCCCGCATTTTTTAGCGGATGAGACCCTATTACGCCGTTATTAAGCGGATAATATTTAATAAGAACATATACCGCGATAATTTCGTACTGGAACGGAATTGGTATTGTGCTAATGTTTGTGGATGCAGGAAAACAGGTTGGAGGGATCCAACTGGATTCCTCAACAGTTTTTATTTGATTTCAGATATTTTGATATTTGATGGATTTTCATATTGATATATGATATCGTTGTAGTCGTGATTGACTATTTGGTGTGTAGCATCATTGGACCAAATTTTGGGATTTTAAAATGATTTTTTAAGTGATTTTTGAGAATATACTATATTTTGGAATTGATCCATTATAAATAAATAAACGTTATAATTTTTAAAGTTATAAAAATTATGATTTTTAAGAAATATAGTTAAAAGCTGATTTTTGAAAAAAAGGAATTAATGACTTTATAAAATAGTTAAATTGGGATTTCTGAAATAATTATGAAAAGTTTAAATATAGGATTTATAAAATTTGATTATTCTATAAATCAAAATGATGAAATTATAAAGGAGTTTAAAGACGTTTTTAAAATATTAATATGAATTGATTTATATAAGAGATTTATAAATGGATATTTATAAATTGAGATATTGAAATTATAAAACGAGTTTTTATAAGTGTTTGAATGAAGTGAAAATGAATTTCATTAAAGAATGAAATTTATAGAATTATAAACGGTGAAGTTATAAATGAAATTTATAAATAGTAAGAATTATAAATTTGTGAAGTTATTTGAAGAATAGATTTGGTTAAATAAATGAATCTTATAAGTTATAAGATTTATGGTTTGGAAAGTCTTTAGAGGAACGATTTTGTAAAATAATCGTTTTATAAGTATTTAACTTATAATATGAACTTTTAGTTTATAATTGAGTTATAAACTGGAATAGGTTAATAAAAGAATTTATAAAAAGGAAGTTTTTATAAATAAATAGAAATGGAATTTATAAACGTTGTTTTATAAATTCGCAAATGACTTATTTTGACAAGAAAATTTGTTGAAACCTATAAATGGAGTTATGTTCACATTTTTGAATAGTGAATAATCCTTTGAATTAAAATGAATAAAAGGATGAAATTGTTAATGAAGTATATTCACGTTTTTGAATAGTGAATAACACGTTAAAGAAATTGTTTTGGATTTGGATGTTTTAAATAGAATTAAAACGATCGAACAATGTTTTAAAATGTGTTGAGATTCGAAACCATAGATTTCAACATTTATTGTTGAAATAGACGTTTTCGAGAAATAGAAGGAGATGATGGACTATAACACTGTTGTTATAGTAAATGATTTCCGAAAGGAAATGTTTTGTATAGTATTGGGATTTATATATCTATTTTAATTTCGAATCCCTATACTAGTGGTTTTGGGTTGTCGTAACGATGTTTTACGCAACATTCGTTTTGGCCCAAATAAATATGTTGAAGAGAATGATTTCCTTAATAGAATGAAATATATACTAAATTTCAATTTAAGTATATTGAATATTTTCCAAGGGTGAAAATAAATAAAATTTGTGAATTACTTATGAATAAATAAGTATGGAAATGTTTTTCCAATGTGAAATGAAACGTTTTGAGAATTTATCTTTTTGAAGATAAATTGAAATGAATTATTGAAATCATATGCATGGATATTTTGAAATGTAAATTCAGTAAGGAATTTATAAAAGAAAGTGGGATTGGTTTAGAAAAATAAATATTGATTTATTTTTGAAGTATTGAAATTATATATCTTGTAAAGATATTTTGGAAAATAAATAATTTGGAAAATTATTTGGAATCTGGTGATGTTGTGCATATCCATTGATAGTTCAATAATCGACTATCAATATTTCCCTTTGAATGGGTATTTGATGTGATTTGTTTGAATTTGAATGCCACACTTATTTTTGAATAAGCTCTCACTATTCGGGTTAACCGGGAAAGGACCATGGGGTCGTATAACCCATTCCGAATATGTGATACGTCGTTGTGAATTGCATTTGAAGATCGGTGTTGAAGACCGGATATTTGCGAGAGCGATAGGATGACCTGTCGATTTACTCTGCACCGAGTTGCTCCGGTATAGAGTTCTCCATATGTGATGGTGAATCCGATCAGGATTGTGGATATCCGGATTGCAAGGACTTCTTTGTAAGTGCCTTCGGTTTTGTTCGATCCCGGAACAGACTTGTATGGATTGTATGTCTGACATTACAAGTTGAGATATAAAGCCGATTTCTTTCAAATATATTTCTGTTGGTGGCGGAGAATTTATTTTTTTAGCCTAACACCCTTCTCTGAGACGTACGAGCTCAGTGGTTATATAGTTGAAGGTTATCAGCGATATATTTCCAATTTGGTAATGTGACATGTTGAGTGTTGCTGAAATGATCATTGTGTTGATTATTTGTGATAGGATCATTTATTTGATCGTCTATCTTGGTGATCATTGTGTTGATCATTTGTTGACCCAAAGCATGGCTTTTGTATAAAGTATGTTTTTGTGGACGAGACTTCGTCGAGCCTCACACCCCGGAATGGTCAAAACAGGAAAGATGCAGCAAGGTTATGAGGGGTAGCTCCCTTTAGGGTATGTACATTTCCTTCTGGATAGAGGTGGTATCATGGTATGGAGCCCAGATATTTAACCTATGTGGTTACCGCGAATTTATTACTTTGTGGTTGTTGGTTATCGGGATCCCGTGAGAAAGGTCGTTTACGATCGGGGAATGGCGTGCTCGTGTCAGTAGTTACCCTGTTAGGGGTAACCCGGCCTTGTGTTGGCAGAGTTCCGGTTTGGTTCTCGGGGATGTCTTTCCAGAGGCATTCTTATGTGGCAATGGGAAGTTCCTTGGCCTGACCATTTGTTGGAAATCCAAAGAAATAATACGAAACTTGTACGGTTTTAGTTGTAGAACCTGCCATCTAATATGGTAGCTATTAGTAGGCATAATATAATGGTACCTATGCTGGCTAAGATTTATATTCTACTTTCGAAATGAATTTTCTACACTATGCACTAGTAATAATATCAAATGTTCTTTTTAATGCGTATCAAGCATCTTTGACTATCATAAGGAGAAATCTCCTCCGATTCTGCGTTTGCATGTGTGTGTGTGCGGGAGGCCTTATGGTAGTCTCATTTTTAAAAGCATTGCGAATTGAATTTAAAAATATTCCTCTATTTTGATTTTAAAGATAAATAAACTGTTTTGAGTTCTCACACCAGTCACATGACTGACTCGGAGTTTATTGTTTTCCTTCCTAAACTCTGGGTGCCCACCAATTTCCACACGGGCAGTCAAGAGTTAGGTTTATCAGGATATTCTGGATATTCTGGAATTGCTGGAGGCAAGCTGGATAGCATGGCGTATTACTAGTTTATATAGTATTTCTTTTCCGCTGCACTGTTTGTTGTATATTGTTGTACACTCTGATGATGATATGATGTAATGAAATGTAATGTATAGAATGTATAAAATGTAATAACTGATATAGTTCTTGTTTAAAGATTATTCATTTATTATTATATGTTGTTCCTGTGCGAATTGTGAGATTCTGATGTTGTTCTGTTGTTTTCTATTCCGTTCTATTTTCTTTTCCCTCTATTTTCTACCTTTTTCTCTCTTCTTTCTTCTTTCTTCTTCTTTTCTTTTTCTTAAACCCATAACATTTCGGTTTTTCGGCCTTCGATTTCTCGACAGTCGATAAAGTGAGTGTCGATGTTGAATTTTCGAAAGTCGAAAATTTCCGGGACGTTACATTTGGTGTCAGAGCTTATGGTTAAGCGACAACCATGGTTCTGTTGGGTATTACTCGTCAGAGATAGAGTCAGCAGTACTCTAGAATGAGTTGGAGTGTAATAATAGCTATGAGAGCGTATTTGTTAGTGAATATATAAAATTGTTTTATATTGTGATGATTGGTTTGTTGAGTGGCATATGAACTTTCGTCAGCGTGGTCCGCAAGACTATGCCGAAGGGGTTTCTAAACACTTGAATAGAACAATTCGGCACAATATTGTTTTTAAATTGGGTAAATGAAATAATTTTACCTTGATTATATTTTATATATAAAGGAATAATTCTTCAGAATTATTAAAGTATATAAGTTGATTGTTTGGTTATTGAATAAGTTGTTTGAATAATCTAAATTGAAGAATAATTGTATAAGCAAAAGAATTATAAGAATTGAATTATAATTAACGTGATTTACAATTATGAAATAAACTTATATATATAAGAAGTGAAACTATATGAATATATTTATGAATTTAGTTGTAAATAAAAATGAATTTAAAGTTAAATGGAAAATTTACTTAGAATTGGAAGCTGAATTGATTTATAAATGGGAATTTAAGTTAAGTAAAACCAAGTGATAGATGTGAACTTGAGTTATGTAAATGAAATTCAACTTTTGTAATTGAATTAAATTAATGGATTGAATGTTAATCAATTAAATGTAAATAATTGATATGGAATAATGAATGTAAGTGAAATTCATTTAAAATATAATGTTATTGGAAGTTGAATAGTTGAATGAAAATCATTTAATTAAACCAATTGATAAGCAAAGGAATTTGGTTGTAATTATATATACATTGGTTGTTATATGATTGTTAGTTGATTGTATATGAATTCGTTAAGAGTTAATGAAATTGAAAGCTAAAGTAATTGGAATTCAATTGGAAGTTAAGTGAATCTTAAATAAAATTGAATTTGAATTGGAAGTGAACCAACTTGAATATGAATTAGTGAATATAAGCAAATTGAAAATGAATGTTAGTAAACCCAATGTAAATGAATCAAATGTGATTAAATTGAAAACCAATTCATTGAATATTAATGAGAATATAAATGAATATTTATTGGTTATGGATGTTAGTTGGATGATAGTTGGTTGATGTTTGCATTTGTTGTTTAGTTACATTTGGTATATGATGTATGTTGATACTATGTACATATATGCATGTTCTCATGTTGTTTGTTGAGTGATTAGTAGGTGCGGATCGCGTTTGCCTCGCATTTGGAGCTCGCTTTCGCGCTATATTAGCCGTATATGCTCGCTAATAAAAAAATAAGGTACATATCTCGGATTAAATACCGTACTTTTATACTTTTTTCCCTTCGGGATGCCTCATTACTTGATGAGATGTATATTTGTGATATATATACTGTCATTTTTTTCGGATCGAGCCGCGCAAAGGAGACTATGGCGAATTTTTCCGAAAATTTAAGGCGTTAGAAAATTTTTGAGAAAATTGGAAAATTTTGAAAACTTTAACTTTGATTTGGAATTGAAAGTTAAACAATAGTAGTTGTTTTTGAAAAGATAACTAAGTATGATTTGAAAACTTAGTAAAGTATTATAAGAAGTTTTAATTATGAATTTTTGGAAAATTAATAGATTCTGTAATTTTTCTTACTTGTAATTTCGAGGACGAAATTCTTTTAAGGGAGGAAGATTGTAACGACCCAGAATTTTTATTAATTAAAATTTGAATATTTAATTTTTTTAAATATTAATGAGTGAATTTATAAGTCGAATAAATTTTATTTTGAATTATTGGATTTAATTGGATAATTAAATCGATAATTTAATATGTTAAATTATGGAAATAATTGAAAATTGAGTTAAATATGATTGAAAATGATTTGTAAAATTTTATTTTATCATATGGGAGTTAGAACAATATTTTAGAACTTTTAAAATCGAATTAAAAGTTAATTTGTGAAAATTGAATATTTTAATATTAAAATCGACTAGTGAAAATAGTCAATTTTTGAACAGTCTCAGAATTGAACGAAACTAGTTTCATTGGATCCGTAATAGTTAGTTATTATCGGATTTCAATTTTCGTGTCAATCGGAGTTATCGTTTGATCGTGGCAGCTCGAAACGCATCGATTTATTTTTAATATTAATTTGGCGAGCTAAAATAGCCATTTTTCAAAAAGTCTCGGATTTCGACGAAACCAGTTTCATCGGATCCGTAATGTGATATTATTGTAAGGTTTCAAATTTCGTGTCAATTGGATTTACCGTTTGTCCGGTACAAATTAAAACGACTAGAAATCGATTTAAATCGGTTTAATTTAAATTGAACGTTTGTAGCCATAACTCGCACAGATGTCCGAATTAGCTTTCGAAACCTGTTCCATTGTGTCCGGAATGCGGGGTAAACCCTAGAAACGCTGGTTACGGTGCGTAAATCGGAGTTCGGAATTTCCGGAATGAATAGTGTTTCGTTTTTCTCTATAAATAGCACCCACAACCTTCATAAATTAAAAAAAAAATTAGGTTATGAAACCCTAGCCGCCTCTTTTATATGAATGGCCAGAAATTGCTCTCACTTCTCCCTCAATCTCTTCCAATCCATCAACAATTAGCCTTAGGTTTCAACTAGAGAATGGAAGAGCATGAAGAGAGCTAGAGATCCATACGGTGATGATCGTGTTTGGAGCGACGTGGAGGGAGCAATTGGGGCCGAAACCTGCAGATTTCGCACGCATTTCGAGGAGTTTAGAGCAGGCCGAACTTCAGGTGGTGCATGGTGGAGGTAGCTCTTGCAATGGGCGTTCGAATGGCGGTGGTTTGATGAAGTTTCGTCGAGGGATCGAGGTGCAAAGTTAAACCCTAGTATATGATAAGTGGGTTTGGTGTGCGTTCATGTTTACTGGAGAGGGAGATGTGCGTGAGAGGGAAGAAGAGATGGACGGGTCTGATGTGGGGGAGTGCTGGATCTAACGGTCTTGATTTGTGAGGGTTTAAAATTATAAAAGAAAGTTGTAATTTATGTTATATAAATTCGTGTAAGTTTAAAAATCAATAACTTTTTCATACGAGGTCGAAAACGCGCGAAACCAGTTGCGTTGGAATCGTATGGACGAGCACTACGCGATAGAATTGATTTGGAGTCATTTGGAGTTAGTGAGAATTTTGGGTAAAATTAAACGTGTGTTTAATTTTATTCGAAATAAATCGCTAAAACGGAATTTAAAATCAAGGTGAGAACTTCTCACTCAATCGAATCAGTTTCGATTTTATTTTAAATAGTTAGATTTAAAATATTTGAATGCATGTTTGAATGATGATTGTTATATATTGATTGTTAAAATAGACATTATACGCCGTTAGTAAGCGGATGTTATTTATTAAAAACATATACCACGAATATTTCATAAACAGTGAAATTGGTATTATAAATAATATCAATATATATATATTGGCATATGTATATATTGCAGTTGTTGATTCCCCGCATTTTTTAGCGGATGAGACCCTATTACGCCGTTATTAAGCGGGTAATATTTAATAAGAACATATACCGCGATAATTTCGTACTGGAACGTAATTGGTATTGTGCTAATGTTTGTGGATGCAGGAAAACAGGTTGGAGGGATCCAACTGGATTCCTCAACAGTTTTTATTTGATTTCAGATATTTTGATATTTGATGGATTTTCATATTGATATATGATATCGTTGTAGTCGTGATTGACTATTTGGTGTGTAGCATCATTGGACCAAATTTTGGGATTTTAAAATGATTTTTTAAGTGATTTTTGAGAATATACTATATTTTGGAATTGATCCATTATAAATAAATAAACGTTATAATTTTTAAAGCTATAAAAATTATGATTTTTAAGAAATATAGTTAAAGGCTGATTTTTGAAAATAAGGAATTAATGACTTTATAAAATAGTTAAATTGGGATTTTTGAAATAATTGTGAAAAGTTTAAATATAGGATTTATAAAATTTGATTATTCTATAAATCAAAATGATGAAATTATAAAGGAGTTTAAAGACGTTTTTAAAATATTAATATGAATTGATTTATATAAGAGATTTATAAATGGATATTTATAAATTGAGATACTGAAATTATAAAACGAGTTTTTATAAGTGTTTGAATGAAGTGAAAATGAATTTCATTAAAGAATGAAATTTATAGAATTATAAACGGTGAAGTTATAAATGAAATTTATAAATAGTAAGAATTATAAATTTGTGAAGTTATTTGAAGAATAGATTTGGTTAAATAAATGAATCTTATAAGTTATAAGATTTATGGTTTGGAAAGTCTTTAGAGGAACGATTTTGTAAAATAATCGTTTTATAAGTATTTAACTTATAATATGAACTTTTAGTTTATAATTGAGTTATAAACTGGAATAGGTTAATAAAAGAATTTATAAAAAGGAAGTTTTTATAAATAAATAGAAATGGAATTTATAAACGTTGTTTTATAAATTCGCAAATGACTTATTTTGACAAGAAAATTTGTTGAAACCTATAAATGGAGTTATATTCACATTTTTGAATAGTGAATAATCCTTTGAATTAAAATGAATAAAAGGATGAAATTGTTAATGAAGTATATTCACGTTTTTGAATAGTGAATAACACGTTAAAGAAATTGTTTTGGATTTGGATGTTTTAAATAGAATTAAAACGATCGAACAATGTTTTAAAATGTGTTGAGATTCGAAACCATAGATTTCAACATTTATTGTTGAAATAGACGTTTTCGAGAAATAGAAGGAGATGATGGACTATAACACTGTTGTTATAGTAAATGATTTCCGAAAGGAAATGTTTTGTATAGTATTGGGATTTATATATCTATTTTAATTTCGAATCCCTATACTAGTGGTTTTGGGTTGTCGTAACGATGTTTTACGCAACATTCGTTTTGGCCCAAATAAATATGTTGAAGAGAATGATTTCCTTAATAGAATGAAATATATACTAAATTTCGATTTAAGTATATTGAATATTTTCCAAGGGTGAAAATAAATAAAATTTGTGAATTACTTATGAATAAATAAGTATGGAAATGTTTTTCCAATGTGAAATGAAACGTTTTGAGAATTTATCTTTTTGAAGATAAATTGAAATGAATTATTGAAATCATATGCATGGATATTTTGAAATGTAAATTCAGTAAGGAATTTATAAAAGAAAGTGGGATTGGTTTAGAAAAATAAATATTGATTTATTTTTGAAGTATTGAAATTATATATCTTGTAAAGATATTTTGGAAAATAAATAATTTGGAAAATTATTTGGAATCTGGTGATGTTGTGCATATCCATTGATAGTTCAATAATCGACTATCAATATTTCCCTTTGAATGGGTATTTGATGTGATTTGTTTGAATTTGAATGCCACACTTATTTTTGAATAATCGCTCACTATTCGGGTTAACCGGGAAAGGACCATGGGGTCGTATAACCCATTCCGAATATGTGATACGTCGTTGTGAATTGCATTTGAAGATCGGTGTTGAAGACCGGATATTTGCGAGAGCGATAGGATGACCTGTCGATTTACTCTGCACCGAGTTGCTCCGGTATAGAGTTCTCCATATGTGATGGTGAATCCGATCAGGATTGTGGATATCCGGATTGCAAGGACTTCTTTGTAAGTGCCTTCGGTTTTGTTCGATCCTGGAACAGACTTGTATGGATTGTATGTCTGACATTACAAGTTGAGATATAAAGCCGATTTCTTTCAAATATATTTCTGTTGGTGGCGGAGAATTTATTCTTTTAGCTTAACACCCTTCTCTGAGACGTACGAGCTCAGAGGTTATATAGTTGAAGGTTATCAGCGATATATTCCCAATTTGGTAATGTGACATGCTGAGTGTTGCTGAAATGATCATTGTGTTGATTATTTGTGATAGGATCATTTATTTGATCGTCTATCTTGGTGATCATTGTGTTGATCATTTGTTGACCCAAAGCATGGCTTTTGTATAAAGTATGTTTTTGTGGACGAGACTTCGTCGAGCCTCACACCCCGGAATGGTCAAAACAGGAAAGATGCAGCAAGGTTATAAGGGGTAGCTCCCTTTAGTGTATGTACATTTCCTTCTGGATAGAGGTGGTATCATGGTATGGAGTCCAGATATTTAACCTATGTGGTTACCGCGAATTTATTACTTTGTGGTTGTTGGTTATCGGGATCCCGTGAGAAAGGTCGTTTACGATCGGGGAATGGCGTGCTCGTGTCAGTAGTTACCCAGTTAGGGGTAACCCGGCCTTGTGTTGGCAGAGTTCCGGTTTGGTTCTCGGGGATGTCTTTCCAGAGGCATTCTCATGTGGCAATGGGAAGTTCCTTGGCCTGACCATTTGTTGGAAATCCAAAGAAACAATACGAAACTTGTACGGTTTTAGTTGTAGAACCTGCCATCTAATATGGTAGCTATTAGTAGGCATAATATAATGGTACCTATGCTGGCTAAGATTTATATTCTACTTTCGAAATGAATTTTCTACACTATGCACTAGTAATAATATCAAATGTTCTTTTTAATGCGTATCAAGCATCTTTGACTATCATAAGGAGAAATCTCCTCCGATTCTGCGTTTGCATGTGTGTGTGTGCGGGAGGCCTTATGGTAGTCTCATTTTTAAAAGCATTGCGAATTGAATTTAAAAATATTCCTCTATTTTGATTTTAAAGATAAATAAACTGTTTTGAGTTCTCACACCAGTCACATGACTGACTCGGAGTTTATTGTTTTCCTTCCTAAACTCTGGGTGCCCACCAATTTCCACACGGGCAGTCAAGAGTTAGGTTTATCAGGATATTCTGGATATTCTGGAATTGCTGGAGGCAAGCTGGATAACATGGCGTATTACTAGTTTATATAGTATTTCTTTTCCGCTGCACTGTTTGTTGTATATTGTTGTACACTCTGATGATGATATGATGTAATGAAATGTAATGTATAGAATGTATAAAATGTAATAACTGATATAGTTCTTGTTTAAAGATTATTCATTTATTATTATATGTTGTTCCTGTGCGAATTGTGAGATTCTGATGTTGTTCTGTTGTTTTCTATTCCGTTCTATTTTCTTTTCCCTCTATTTTCTACCTTTTTCTCTCTTCTTTCTTCTTTCTTCTTCTTTTCTTTTTCTTAAACCCATAACATTTCGGTTTTTCGGCCTTCGATTTCTCGACAGTCGATAAAGTGAGTGTCGATGTTGAATTTTCGAAAGTCGAAAATTTCCGGGACGTTACAGAACTTCAGTTTTGAAATTAAAAGAAGTTTTAGATTTGAAAGATTTAAACAAATTTGTATTTGAAATGTAAATTTAAATTATTAAATTTAAAAATGAATTTAGTTTCAAAATCCTTATGAATTTCTTTTATTTGACAAGCACATGTTTGTTTTGAAATTTTTAAAAGGTTTTAAACTGTTTAAACTTTGATTAAGTTTAAATTATATTCATTTTAAATTTTGTATTTGAAATGAAATTTAAAAGTAAGTTCAATAGTACTTTGTTTTAAATAAATTTGTTTTTAAACATAATTAAGAAATGTTTTATCTTAAAATTAAGTTAAGATTAATGTTTTGAAATTTATTTTAATTAATAAGGTAATTAAGGAATAATTAATTAATTTAATTAAATAATTGATTAGGGATTAATAAATATTGATTAAGGGTTAATCAATTTGTAATTAAGATCATTAATTAGATTATTTAATTAATGATTAAAGAATTATTAATTAAGTAATTAAGTTTTAATCAAGATTAATTAATTAAATAATTAGACTTTAATTAATGGACAATTAAAGATAATTTAATTTGTGATTAATCTAAGTTAATTACCTAATAAAATAATTAGAGAATGATTAATGAAGGTCATTAATCAGGATTATTAAATAATTAATTAATGTGGTTAATTTTTAATAATTAATTAGATTAATTAATTTAATAATGATCATTTATGAATGGTTTAAGTGTAATTATTTAATGAAGTAATTAAGAATTTAATTACTTAAGGTAATTAATTAAGTTAAATGTGATTGTTTAATTTAATTTATTAGGTTTAATTAATTTTAAACACCTGATGTTTTAATGATAATTATTTATGGATTGGAAATTACTTAGTAAAGTAATTAATTGATAATTACATGTTGTAATTAATGGAAGATGTTTAATAATGAAGTGATTTGGAGTTTAATTACTTAATAATTAATCAAAGGGTTAATTAAGGAATTAATTAAGGAATAATTAATTTGGTTTAATAAAGTAATTAAGCTAGTTAATTACTGAATATGGTTAATCGAGAAGGATTAATAATTGGGTGAATTACTTAAGGTGATTAATTTAAGAGGACAACTAATTAAATATAATTAAGAATCATTAATTAATATAATTAATGATATAATTAAAGTTGATTAATTAATCAATGATAAGTGATTAAAGGTAATTAATTAATGTAATTAATTAAGGATTAATGTAATTAATTATAGTTAATTAACTAATTGAAGTAATTAAAGGTTAATTACTGTTTTTGGTTGCGAATAATTAATTTGTGAAATTAATTAAGGATAATTACATGAATGTAATTAAGAATAAGTGATCTAGGGTGATTAATTAAGGTGATTAATTTGAATGATTAATTGATTGATGATAATCAATTAAATGGTTAAGTAAGCAAGATTTATATTGGTGAAGTAATTAATTTAATTTATTTTAAATTAATTAAAGATGAAGTAATTAATTTAATTCATTTTAAATTAATTAGAGATGGAGGTAGTTAAATTAATTCATTTTAAATTAATTATAGATGTTGTATGAGTAAATCATTGCTTATATATGAATGGATAACATTGATTGCCTTGGATGCTCTGTGATCTCAGAAATGAGATAAGTGATGTTGTGTGGTATAAATACTTTGGTTGCATTATGATATGGATTATCTATTTTGATGATGATATGGATTAGTTGTTTATAATGATAATGTGGATTACCTGTTTATTTGATAATGTTGATTATCAATTGTGATTTGTGAGTTATCTATCTGTGTGTATACAGATAATTGAATTGTTTTAAAACAACTTGGACTTAAAATACACGCTTTGGATTTTGATGAGACCGGGATCGACTTTCCATATTTGGATATCCGAAAACCACATCGATCCAAATTAACGATAGGTCGTGAATCTCTTGTGAAGAGTGAAGACTCGAGGTGTAAGGACTATTCGTCAATATAACTCTGAGGGTGATTTTGAGATGAGTTTGACAGAGTAGTACTTTCATATTCGAGATGAATATTTAGAGTGCAAGGGTTATTGTCGTTAACTCTGTGGGTGATTCCAAAATGAGTGTAACGAGATAATGCCTTCGGTTTCGTTCGAACCTTGAACGAACTTGAATGGATTGAATGCTTTCAGAACATCGTCAAGTGGACGATGAGAATTCTAAGTGATATGTCCTATAAAGGTAATCGTAGCCTCAAGCCTCATCAACTGAGAATGGCTAAAACAGGGGAGGTGCAGCAAGGTTAAGTGGGTCATGCCCAAGTACAACGAGATTTTCCTCTGTCTAGAGGTCCCTTTATATTCGGCTGTGTGGGCGGTTGCTAGCTACAACCGCGGGGTTGTCTTGTTCGGAACTATTCAGTAAGGAATGGTTCCGTCCTTATGTTGTAGGGGAGCTGGCGTACTCCTCGGTACGGTGATCTAGGCCACGTACTGTGACGGGCGGTACCCCAGTAGCCCTGGCATTGTATGGAATCCAAAATCCAATAAGTGCCAACGGTTTTGATTGTATTACCCACTTTTGTGGCTAGTAGCAGGAATTTAATGAATGTAACAATTTCGGCTATTTCATATTTATTTGAAAACCCTAGACCTATTATAATATCATCGGATTTCCTATCAAATGTTTTGGTTAGAGTAAGGTAAAAACTTTTCCATGTTTATATGTGGGAAGTCTTACGTGATACCTTTCTTTTCAAAAGGTTTTTGAAAGTTAAGCAACCTTAACCTGTTACTCACACCAGACCCATGTCTGACCCGAAGTTTATCTTCTGTTTTCTTAAACTCTTGGGTACTCAAAGGTTTACGAGTAGCCAATAGATTCAGGTTAGCTTTGACAAATTGTGGAGGAGCAATGGAGCAGGAGGCTTCTGCATGTAGATATATAATTTTTCCGCTGTGTTGATTCTCTGAGTAGTTTCTTGTACTGTATTGACTTGTATAACTAGACATGTGTTTATAACTATCTAGCATGTGATGTATATCTGTGTAACTCTGATAATGGGTGTAAACTATGTAATATTTATGTTATTATTATAATTTATCCTTTCCACTGTTTAGATTCTGATGTTGTTTCTTCTTTCTCTTCTTTCTTTTCTCTTTTCTATCCCTTTCTTTCTTCAAGATGATACGATTTTCTGTGGTGAAAAAGTCGGGTCGTCTCAGTGTGTAAGCGTCTGACTACTTAATTTCTAGCAGAAACCTTGGGGGCAGCATGTAGGCAGGATTTTGCCAAAGCTGGGTAAATTCTGTGTTGTTCTATTTCTACATTTTTATATTCTTCTATTATCTGTGCTGTTATTATTCAACTGTGATCAGTGCTGCGATTATTTATATACTTCCGCAATATATTTTTATAATTAAAAGTATCACCCTATTCACCCCCATTCCCTCTAGGGTGAAATCAACCCTACACCAAGCAGATTCAAAGCAAACTACTTCCAAACACCAAGCAGCCACCGAAAAACAAAACTTTTTTGTTAATAACCACTGCACCAATGAACACCAAGATGACCCGAAGAAAACTACCCTCGGACATCAAGCAACTATCGAGTAGCAAAACTTATGCGTTCACCAAACAGAGCACTACGGACAGCAAGCTTACCCGAAGCAAACTACTTTCAAAAACCAAGTAACACCGAACATCAAAACTTATTTGGTCACCGAATAGAGCACCACCAGACACCAAGTCGACTCCGAGCGGACATCAAGCACCAATAAGAAATGCTTTAGTTTCTCCAAACTCCAATTTCATGTTGATTTCATCGTTACACTCTTTTCTTCACCTCGCTTACCTTTTGTAAGCATCAATAGGACTCCTAAATTCCTCGATCTTATCCATTGAAGTCCGTTCACGTTTCCCTCCTCTAGTTTACTCTGATAAGCGTTTTCAACCATACAAGCATACAAACAAACACCATGCATGCACCAAACAACATTCAAACATGCAAGTCACATAATCAATTACAACAATCATCATACAAAGTGTTTACAACATTGTCTAACATATATCAAGACAAAGACATATCAAAATAACATGTTTGGAATACTAAAATCCATTTATTTACATTTTCACTATAAATAGGATCTTAAAACAGCAATAAAATAATTTTAACTTCATAAAGGGATTCTCAATGTGTTAGAACATATATACACACGTATAATAAGGTGAGAGATGATAAATCACTCACTACAATCTCCAAAATCCATGTTTGCACACAAATTGAGGAAAATAAGAGAATAAACAGCCAAGCCCTGATTTTTCTTCATAGAAAATATAGATTTGAAGATCTCTAATGAATCCCCTTACTAATCTACCCTTAATCTAAATTTTGGACTTGATTTGGAGGATAAAAAGAAGGTTTTGTGTGTGAAATGGGTTAATGAGAGCTTAGATCTATTGGAGAAGTGGTAAAAATGATTTGAGGATGATGGTACACCCTTTTATAGCTTCCAATACTGAAATGGGTTAGTGGCACTACAAAAAAAAATGTTCACAACAATATTGAAAAATTGTTGTTAATTCATTGTAACAACATTTAAGTTAACATTGTAATATCCATAGTTGCATAAAAATAACATCTTCAACAACGGTTGCTGAATGTTGTATAAGCTGTTGTAAAAATGATCTAGTGATAATTTTAGGACATTGTAAATATACCTAAAAATCATGAAAAATATATTATAATGTTTGCCAAATATTGTAACTGAATTCGTTTGCAACTTTAACTGAACATTGTAAATGGTAACTTTTCATATAAGGTATGAAAGTTGTCTACATAACATTTGCAACAGTTTTCAAAATGGTGCTAGGGTGCCATAAAATAGAATATTAACATCATAGAAGCTATTTCAGCCTTTTGAAAATGCATATATCACAATGATCAGTAATGTTACAATTATATTTCATTCTCCAAACACGCTACAATACAATAAACAAATTAACATTTAGCACATGAATTATTTCAGTGACTTTGCAACAATAGCTGCAAAAAAAATTAAAAAATAACAACAAATGACTATAATATTTATGTCAACGACACTCACATTTTAGGTACTGCATACATAAATCTGCAAAACAAAGCACATTCTTATCATCATGAGATGGAAGACAAATCATCACACAAAGCTCGAGGGACCCCATCCAATCAAATTTGAGCGATATAACGATACATTTAGCTTCAACTTGATTTGCTTGATATTTGTTTTCATGTATAGACAGATGCATAAGAAATATTGTAATTACTCTTTGAAGCAAAATTGTGTGAAGATGTTTATACAACACTACGATAACTTCTTTACCTTTGGCAGAGCAGCATCACTATTTTTTGCAAAAAAATGTTTACCTCAAATATCTGTAGCTAAGCTAATAAACCTTAAAAGGTACTCGTAACTACATATTTTTCAAACCAGTAGCATGAAACTTTAAATAGACCTAAAACAAATTTTGTATACCACGTATATTTCATTTATTTGTCCCTTTTCATGAACTTTGCATTTGATTAGCCTAGTAGCATTCCATAGTAGTATATAAAAAATACTTACAGATTAACAACAAAGATGTTTAAGATATGCATATGAATGGTAATATCACTGCCCATGTATCCCCTTCACGGTGGCGAATATGATAAAGGAATTAAACAAAAACTTCCAACGGTAATATCACTACTCACTACAAATCACTGCCACAATTTGTAAGCTTGAATAATCAAAGTCCAGACCATATACTTATGTCCCAGACTCATCAACCAAACTCAGTGGAAGACACTTGGTTAGGTTCTTAATCGATAAATGACAAAATAAAATGCCGTTACTATCTGGTTTAGTTAATCTAGCCAAAACAAGCTCTAAACCTAATCCCGAAACCAGCACACCCAAAGCCTACTTCCTGAGTTTACAAAATAAAACGTGCAAAAAATCTACAAAAATAATAGTAAATAATAACCCTGGTTCTCTAAATCAGTAAGTTTCTTGACAAATTCTCAAAAGGATAAAAACTCATCTCTACTGCTAATAAAGAGAATTCAATGAATAGATTTCCACAGTGTCCTTTTGAAATTCAAAAAATACCCTACATTTATCAACAGAATTTCACCATCACTTTGCAACCACTACCACCACCCACTTTTCAACCATCCATCAATGAAATTCCCTAAATAAAAGTGATGTGACAATCAAAGTTTCTGCACTTATAGCACATATTCATTCATAAGTTTTTTATTAAATAAAAATCAAACATTTCTAGATAATTAAATGCACGTACGTGCGATTTATACCAGTAAGGATAATAAAAGAGATGTCTAACCTTTATCGACTTCGAATTCATCGTCATCCTCGAAGAGACCGACTTTAGCCACCTTAGTTGACACAGCTTTAGTTTCCACGCCATTAGATCTGCAATTAGAAAAAAAATTGACAAGTTGCAGGCCGTTCACCTGTAAGATGTTTGCCTAATAAGATTAATTATTTCAACACACTCAGACAAGCTTGAACTACTAGTGTACTTTGCTCTTGATCCTATTCACTGAGTTTCACCACTACATTAGCATTACTATATGCATGCTTTCCTTCTTCCACTCTCCTCCTTGCCCCATATGTTTTAGATATTTCATCTACATAAAGAAAATCTATCAAAATAATCTGAGTGGAATATGTTTTAAGAAGCACAAGACAGAAATCATTATAGTTAATGGCTATATATTTTTGTGCTGAATAATAAGCTGGTTATGATCATAATGCTTCAAGGCAAGCAATATAAAAATAATATGAATAATAGCATGAGTATCCAATGAGTGGAAGTTTGCTCGGTAATGTTTATTTTAAAATAGACTTTCTTGAAACTTCAGATTTGGATAACCATACAAAAAATCCAACATAAAGATGCTGCCATTTATCATGTTTTGAAGCGGCTCGATATTCATCTCCATATATATATATATATATATATATATATATATAAGATGCATCAAGACAACATAGTATGAAATTAATGACTAATGATTAAAAAGAACATACCTGTTGAGTCCTTCTAAAACAGTGCTTTGTGCTTCCACAATGGAATCCACACTCTCTGTAATCATCCTTGTAAGTGATCAAAATTTTGTCAATAAACTGCAAAGAAAGAAATAGGTTTCTGAGTATTCTTAAATCAAGATTAACTACTTTAACTGTTAGGCTTGTTCAATTGAAACCCATAGATGTGAGGGAAAAAATGAGGGTTTATGGGGGATTGCGACTAGAATGATCTGGATTCAAGCCCATTAAACAAAATGATTTTTACATGGTAAGCGGAGAAACAATAAGTTTCTATGTAATAGGGGTTAAGCTATATATTTCTTAGCAGTGCATTTATATTTAAAGAGAAGACGAGTAATAACAAGATACTTCTTCAAATTTGCTTGTTACTTCACAGTATTTCCAATAACTTCTAGACAAATACCAGAAAGTTTAAAATGCAATATTATCCTTGTTTTCTTTTTGTTGTTTAGGATGCATTATATCAAATGCAAAAACTGACAGCACAAAACTAATATCGAAAGGTTAGAAGTGTTTGTCAATTCGTAGCCTTATTACTCTACTACTAACAGTTGCCTATGTTGAATGCTAAAGAAAGAAATTGAAATTTACATGAATCAATGGATTTCTGAGTATAATTTTCTAGCATTTCTTTTGTATTTAGAGGAGTGTGCCTGCAAAAATATAAAATTAGTGTAAACATCTGTGGGGATGATCTCTATGATAATAACATCGTATCAACAAAGAATTCATTAAGCCTAAGAATATAAAAATATGCCCAAGGATTTTTGAAATGGGGTCATGTATGTACGTGCGTGTCACACACACCCCTTCACCTCGTTTCATTCTTTTTTTTGAACTACACAGTTTAAAATGCTAACAAAAATATCAAAGTTTTTTAATCCACGCCTTCAATAATATTCTAACTTATTTAAACAATCCTATCACAATGAATTTGATATTTTAGATTGATGGCAAAGATATTAATATTGGCATATAAGTTTAACTGGTTTAGAAATTTATAAATATTCTCGGTTTTTGTGTGCGTGTGTCGTGGTGGATGTGGTGGGGCATTTTTTTGGGGGTAGGTGTGTTTTGATTGGTGGGGTGGGAGTTTGGATACTCACATCATGGATTAACTATTGCAAAAAAATTATACCATTTTGAGTAGTCCTGTAACAATTCGAAAGTTTGGGTCGTTAGATTTTGAACATTTAATTCATTTTAAATGTTAAATGTGGATATTGAATTGATTTTGAAATAAGAATTTTGTTAAATCAATAGAATTTAGTTATAACTTTTAATATGGAAATTCAATTGCAATATGAATAATAATAATTTAATATTTGGGATAATTTGTGAACCAGGGAATAAATAGATATGAAAATGGTTTCCAAGATTTATTTTAAGTCTATTTTGATTTGAATTTTAATATTGGACTTTTGGATGGAATCAAAAGTCGATAAGTTTAAAATTTGGAATTTTATATTAATTTAAAAATGGAAATTAATATAATAATGCAAATAATCAGATTTTGGTTCGAAATGAATCAGAATGATTTCTAACGTAATTATAAATTCTAAATGATTTATAATTAAGTTAGTAAAATTTTAAAAGTGAAGTTTTAAAAGATTTCGACGATTTTAGAAATCGCACGAATTAATCGACGAGTTAAAATAGCCTTCCGAGGTACAGCTCGGAATTGGACGAAACCAGTTCCATTCGATCCGTAATAATGTATTGTTATCGGATTTCAAATTTCGTAGCGTTTGGATTTACCGTTTGCTCGTATGGGTGAGAAACACGTTGAAATTAAAATAGATAATTTAATATTTAAACTCAATTCAAAAGGCTATCTTCCACATATGATCAAATTAGCCTTCGAAACACGTTCCGTTATGCTCGGAATGCGGGTAAAACATTATAATCGCCTAGCGGCATGTGTTGTTTGGAGTTCGTTTGTAAATGTTCGTTAAAAATTGAATTTAATATTAAATTAATATGTATGTACGTACATATATACGTATTTGGGCAAGAAACCCTAGTCTTCTTCACTGGCCGCCGCATTTAGTTTTTAATGGCCGAAAACTTATGACATTCCTCCCTCTTTTTCTCTCAATCCAATAACTTTCATCAAAAACCTCCAACTAGGAAATTATAGAGCTTAGCGAGCTCTATCAATCTATACAGTTGAGATTTCGTTTCGTCGACCAGAGGATGATTTTGAAGGCCGTGTTCGCGAGGATTTCATGCACGATTTTCTACGCATCGGGGAGGCCGAGCACGGTGAACTTTGGGCCGAAAGATGGTGGCACTATGGGCTTTGATGTGGGCTAGGTTGATCTTGTTCTCGGCGATGGCAGAAGGAGCAGTTTGTAACCCTAATCGAGGAACATGGGTTTGTTTTATTATTTGGAGTCGATCGTGTTTGAGAAGATGTAGGTTGCGGCCTGGATTGAGCAGCGTTATCGACGGCCTGTGTAATGACCCAGAATTTCTGTCAATTAAAATTTGTATCTTTAATTGATTTTAAATATTAATAAATGAAATTAAACAGTCGAGTAAACTTTATTTCGAATAATTGGATTTAATTGGGTAATTAAATTAATAATTTAATAGTTGAAATTACGTAAATAATTGAAAATTGGATTTAAAATGATTAAAAATGATTTGTAAAATTTTAATAAATCATATTGGAGTTAGAATGATATTATAGAACTTTTAAAATCGAATTTAAAGTTAATTTGTGAAAATTGAATATTTTAATATTTAATAGACGAGTTAAAATAGCCATTTTTCAAACAGTCTCGGATTTCGACGAAACCAGTTTCATCGGATCCGTAATGTGATATTATTATAAGATTTCAAATTTTGTGTCAATCGGATTTATCGTTTGTCCGAGGCAAGCCAAAACGCCTAGAAAAAAGTTTAACCGATTTAATTTTAAATCGATCGTTTATTGCCGTAACTCGCACAGATAATCGAATTAGCCTCCAAAACACGTTCCATTGTGTTCGAAACGTGGGGTAAACCTTAGAAACGTCAACCGGCACGCTTCATTTGGAGTTCGGAAAATTTCGATGAATAGTAATTTGGGCAATTTTCCATAAAAGGCCTTCACATCTTCAATTTGCAACAACATCAAAACCTAACCCTAAATTTGCTTCAGCCGCCTCCTAAAAACATCAATGGCCGAAATAACGTCCTCTTTTTCCTCAATTATCTCTTCATCCATCAACAATTAGCGAAATCTTTTAACTGCAACGTTGTAGAGGGGAGTGAGATCTATGATGTCAACGGTAGAGATCAAAAGCGAAGCTCTGGATTGACAGCAAATCAACCTGGAAGGCGCCACGGTCGGCACGAGTTTCGAGGCACAATAGGAGGCTGAGTTCCACCATCTTGCAGCTGAAGGTAGCATTCGTCGTGAGCTTCAAAACCATGGTCGTTGATCGGCCTGAAGTTGATCGTGGTGGTCACGAAAATTTAACCCTAGGTGGCGGCTTGGGTTGAGTTCGCGTGCGCGTTCACTAAAGAGGGAAGAAGCAAATTTGCGTGGGACGGCTTGGATCTGCAGGGTTAAGGATGGATGACAGATGATGGTAGTTCGGTTTAAAGTAAAAAATAAAGTTGAAATTAAATTGTATTTAAATTGTATTAACTTCTAAATATCATAACTTGTTGATGCGAGTTCCGTTTTGGACGAAACGAATTGCATTGCAATCGTTTTGTCGAATACTATGCTATGGAGCTAGATTGGAGTCGTTTAGAGGTTAGTGAAAATTTCGGGTAAAATTAAACGCATGTTTAATTTTATTCGAAATAAAAGCTGAAAACGAAATTGAAACCAAGGTGAGAACTTCTCACTCAATCGAATTGGTTTCGATTTTAATTTTAAATAGTTAGATTTAAAATTCTTGATTGTATGTTTGAATGATGATTGTTATCTATTGATTGTTAAAATAGATATTATATGCCGTTAGTAAGCGGAGGTTATGTATTAAAAACATATACCGCGAATATTTCACGGTACAGTGAAATTGGTATTATTTATGTACTTGGAGTTGATTTTCCGCATTATATAGCGGATGAGACCCTATTGCGCCATATAATAGAGGATAATATTTTAAAACCTATATACTGCGATATTTCGTTTGGAAACGGAATTAGTATTGTGCTAATGTTTGTGGATGCAGGGAAACAGGTTGGAGGGATCCAACTGGATTCCTCAATAGTATTTATTTGATTATAGATATTTTGATATTTGTTGATTATCATATATAGATATATGATGTCGTTGTTGTTGTGATTGACTATTTGGTGTGTAGCATCATTGGGCCAATTTTGGAATTTTAAAAGGATTTTAAAGTGATTTTTGAAAGTATACGTTTTATAAAATATTTTTGGAATTGATTCATTTTAAATAAACAAACGTTATAATTTTAAGGTTATAAAAATTATGATTTTTGAGAAATATAGTTAAAAATTGATTTTTGAAAATATGGGATTAATGATTTTACAAAATAGTTTAAATTGGGATTTTTGAATTTATTGTAAAAAGTTTAAATATAGGATTTATAAATTTTGATTATTTTATAAATCAAAATGATGAAATTATAAAGGAGTTTAAAGACGTTTTAAAATAATAATATAAATTGATTTATATAAAAGATTTATAAAATTGATATTTATAAATTAAAATATTGGAATTATAAAACTAGTTTTTATAAATGTTAGGATGAAGTGTAAATGGATTTCATAAGTGAATGAAATTATAGAATTATAAATGGTGAAGTTATAAATGGAATTTATAAGTAGTAAGATTTAAAAAAATTTGTAAAGTTATTAAAAGAATAGATTTGGGTAAATAAATGAGTCTTATAAGTTATAAGATTTATAATTTGGGAAGTTTAAAAGAACGATTTTGTAAACAAATAAATTATAAGTATTTAACTTATAGTATGGACTTTTGGTATATAATTGGGTTATAAATTGAATAGGCTAATAAAGGAGATTTATAAATTAAAGTTGTTATAAAATAAATAGAATGATATTTATAAACATTGTTTTATAAATCCAAATCAATTGAATTTGATAAAGTAGATGTAGAAATTATTAAAGGAGTTATATCCATGATTTTGGACAGTGAATAGTCCTTTAAAATAAAATGTATAGGAATGATGAAACTGGTTAACGAAGTATATTCACGTTTTTGGATAGTGAATAATATGTTAAAGAAAATGTTTTGGATGTGATGTTTTAAATAGAATTAAAACGATTTAACGATGTTTTAAATGTATTAAGGTTCGAAACCATAGGTTTCAACATTCATTGTTGAAATAGACGTTTTCGAGAAATAGAAGGAAATGGTGGACTATAACACTGTTGTTATAGTAAATGATTTCCGAAAGGAAATGTTTTATATAGTATTGGGATTTATATATCTAACTTAACTTCGAATCCCTATACTAGTGATTTTGAGTTGTCGTAACGATGTTTTACACAACATTCGTTTTGACCCAAATAAATGTGTTTAAGAGAATGTTTTTCCTTAAAGAATAAATATATACTTAATCGTGATTTAAGTATATTGAATATTTTCCAAGTGTTGAAAATAAATAGATTTGTGAACTACTTACTATTAATAACTATGGAAATGCTTTTCCAATATGAAATGAAACGTTTTTGAGAATTTATCTTTGTAAAGATAAATTGGGAATGAATATTTGAAATTTATTGAAAATCGTATATCAGTAGATATTTTCAAATATAAATTCACTATGGAATTTATAAAGGAAAGGGGAAATTGTTTAAAAATAAATATTGATTTATTTTTGAAGTATTGAAATTATATATCTTGTAAAGGTATTTTTGGAAAATAAATAATTTGGAAAATTATTTGGAATCTGGTGATGTTGTGCATATCCATTGATAGTTCAATAACTGACTATCAATAATTACCTTTGAATGGGTATTTGTTGTGATTTTCTTGAATTTGAATGCCACGCTTATTTTTGAATAAGCGCTCACTATTCGGGTTAGCCGGGAAAGGACCTTGGGGTCGTATAACCCATTACGAATATGTGATACGTCGTTATGGATTGCATTTGAAGACCGGTGTTGAAGACCGGATATTTTTGAAAACGGAAGGATCACCGTCGAATGTCTCTGCACCGAATGGCCCCGGTATAGAGATTCCATATGTGATGGGAAGTCCGGACGTGATTAGGGAATATCCGGATTGCAAGGACTTCTTTGGAAGTGCCTTCGGTTATGTTCGATCCCGGAACAGACTTGTATGGATTGTATGTCTGACATTACAAATTGAGATTTAAAGCTGATTTCTTTCAAATACATATCTGTTGGTGGCGGAGAATTTATTCTCTTAGCATTAACACCCTTCTCTGAGACGTACGAGCTCAGAGGTTATGTAGTTGAAGGTTATTAGTAATATACTCCCAACTTGGTAGTGTGATATGCTAAATGATGTTGAGAATTTGTTGAATCAAAGCACAGCTTTTGTATAAAGCGTAGCTTTGTGGACGAGACTGCGTTGGACCTCACACCCCGAAAATGGTCAAAACAGGAAGGATGCAGCAAGGTTATCGGGGGTAGCGCCCTTTAGTGTATGTCATTCCTTCTGGATAGAGGTGGTATCATGGTATGGAGCCCAGATACTTAACCTATGTTGTTGCTGCAAACTTATTACTTTGTGGTTGTTGGAAATCGAGGATCCTTGGATATAGATCGGTTACGATCAGAGGATGGCATATTCGTGTCAGTAGTTACCTAGTTTGAAAGGTAACCCGGCCTTGTGTTGGTAGAGATCCGGTTAGGTTCTCGGGACGTCATTCCAGAGGTGTTTCCATGTGGCAATGGGAAGTTCCTTGGCCTGACCATTTATTGGAAATCCAAAGAAACGATACGAGCCTTGTACGGTTTTAGTTGTAGAACCTGCCATTTAATATGGTAGCTATAGCAGGCATAATATAATGGTACGTATGCTGGCTAAGATTTATATTCTACTTTCGAAATATTTTCTACGCTATGCACTAATAATAATATCAAAAATGATTTGATTTTACGTAGTAAGCATCTTTGACTATCATAAGGAGAAATCTCCCCCAAGTCTGCCTTTGCATTGTGTGTGTGCCGGGAGGCCTTATGGTAGTTTCATTTTTAAAAGCATTTCGAATCGACTTTAAAAATATTCCTCTGTTTTGTTTAAAAAAATTGTTTAAGTTCTCAACCCAGTCCCGTGAATGACTTGGATTTTATTATTTTCCTTTCTAAACTCTGGGTTCCCACCAATTTCCACACAGGCAATCTAGAGTTAGGTTTATCAGGATATTCTGGAATTCGAGAGTTGCTGTAGAGAATTGGAGGCAAGCTGGAGGGCATAGCGTATCATTTAGTATATAGTATTTCTTTTCCGCTGTTTGTTGTTGTTTGTTGTTGTAAACTCTGATTATGTAATGTAATGTGATGTAATGTAATAATTGATATAGTTCTTTATTTAAAGATTATTCATTTATCTATTATATGTTGTTCCGCTGCGATTGTGAGTTTTCAATATTGTTCTTTTGTTTTCTTTCTCTCATGTTCTATCTTTTCTCTCTTCTTCTACCTTTTTCTTCTTTTTAA
Organism: Allium cepa; assembly: GCA_030765085.1. Lineage (NCBI taxonomy): Eukaryota > Viridiplantae > Streptophyta > Magnoliopsida > Asparagales > Amaryllidaceae > Allium > Allium cepa. Next base: position 67,825,586 of record CM060930.1, on the reverse strand, counting down.
ACCCTAAGAATTCGGTTTTCCGGCATTCGATTGCTCGGCAGTTGATACAGTGGACGTATTGATGTCGACGTTCGGGCGTCGAAGACCCGTGTCCTTACATCTAGTATCAGAGCATATGGTTAAGCGACAACCATGGCTCTGTTGGGTATTACTCATTAGAGATAGAGTCAGTAGTACTCTAGAATGAGTTTGAGTGTAATAATGGCTATGAGTGCGTATTTATTAGTGAATATGAAATTGTTTTGTATTGTGTTGACTTATCGGTTGATTGTTTATAGATTCCGGTCGATGTAGTCTGGCTAACTATGATAGATAGGGATTTCTAAACTCTTAAACAAGATAAATCGACATAGTATTGTTTTAAAATGGGGTAAATGAAATAATTTTACCCAAAATTATATTTTATATATAGAGGAATAATTTTTCATTTTTATTAAAGTGTATATAAGTTGATTGTTTGGTTGTTGAAAATGTAAGAATATATATAAGTTAATTAAAAGTTGTTTGAATGATCTAAATAAAAACAATTGTAAAAGAATAATTGTATAAGCAAATGAATTATAAGTATGAAATTGTAATTAATGTGATTTACAATTGTGAAATAATCTTATATATATAAGAAGTGAAACTATATGAATATATTTATGAATATGAGTTGTAAATAAAAATGAGTTTGAATAAGTGATGAAATTTGACTTTGGTAAAGGTTAAATAAAAAATTTACTTTAGAATTGGGAATCTGAATTGGATTTATAAGTAGGAATTTAAGGTAAGTAAAACCAAATAATGTTTAAATGGAATATAACTTAATAGATGTTGAATGAAGTTGATTTTGGTATCGAAGTAAATTAATAAAGTTAAGTGATAAATGTGAACTTGGGTTATGTAATGAAATTCAACTTTTGTGGTTAAATGAATTAGCAATTGAATTAATAAATGGATTGAATGTTAATCAATTGAATGTAAATAATTGATGTGAAATAATGAATGTAAGTGTTAATTCATTAAAATCTAATGTTGTTGAAAAAAAATTGAATAATTGAATGAAAATCAATTTAATTAAACCAATTGAAAGTAAAGGTGTTAAACCAAATTGAATGAATATAAGCAAAGGAATTTGGTTGTAATTAATATACATTGGTTGTTATATGATAGTTAGTTGATTGTATATAATTCATTAAGTATTAATGAAATTGAAAGCTAAAGTAATTCAAATCCAATTGGAAGTTAAGTGAATCTTAAATAAAATTGAATTTGATTTGGAAGTGAACCAACTTGAATATGAATTAGTGAATATAAACTAATTGAAAATGAATGTTAGTAAAAACATCCACCGTTAATGAATCAAATGTGATTAAATTGAAAACCCATTTCATTGAATATTAATGAGAATATGAATGAATATTTATTGGTTATGGATGTTAGTTAAATGCTAGTTGGTTGACGGTTGAATATATTGCTTTTACTGCATTTGCTAGGTTGGCATATATAATTATTATGTTGCTATATGTTGTATATCGATACTATTGTCTATATACATGTTTCTCATTTGTTTGTTGAGTGTTTAGTAGGTGCGGATCGTGTTTGTTTCGCATTGGGAGCTCGCTTTCGCGCTATATTAGCCGTATATGCTCGCTAATAATATATAAGATACATATCTCGGATTAAATATCGTACTTTTACACTTTTTTCCCTACGGGATGCCTCATCACTTGATGAGATGTATATTTGTGATATATACTGTCATTTTTTCTCGGATCGAGCCGCGCAAAGGAGACTCTGGCGAATTTTTCTGAAAATTTAAGGCGTTAGAATATTTTTGAGAAAATTGAAAAATTTTGAAAACTATAATTTTGATTTGGAGTTGAAAGTTAAACAATAGTAGTTGTTTTTGAAAAGATAACTAAGTATGATTTGAAAACTTAGTAAAGTTATTGTAAGAAGTTTAACTATGGATTTTGGGAAAGTTAATAGATCCTGTACCTTTTCTTACTTGGTAATTTCGAGGACGAAGTTCTTTTAAGGGGGGAAGTTTGTAACGACCCAGAATTTCTGTCAAATAAATTTGTATATTTAATTGATTTTAAATATTAATAAGTAAAATTAAACAGTCGAATAAATTTTATTTCGAATAATTGGATTTAATTGGGTAATTAAATCGATAATTTAATAGTTGAAATTGCGTAAATAATTGAAAATTGGGTTTAAAATGATTAAAAATGATTTGTAAAATTTTAATAAATCATATTGGAGTTAGAATGATGTTATAAAAATTTTAAAATCGAATTTAAAGTTAATTTGTGAAAATTGAATATTTTAATATTTAATAGACGAGTTAAAATAGCCATTTTTCAAACAGTCTCGGATTTTGACGAAACCAGTTTCATCGGATCCGTAATGTGATATTATTGTAAGATTTCAAATTTTGTGTCAATCGTTTGTCCGAGGCAAGCCAAAACGCATAGAAAATCGTTTAACCGATTTAATTTTAAATTGATCATTTATTGTCGTACCTCGCACAGATGATCGAATTAGCCTCCGAAACACGTTCCATTGTGTTCGGAATGCGGGTCAAATCTTAGAAACGTCAACCGGCACGCTTCGTTTGGAGTTTAGAAAATTTCGATGAATAGTAATTTGGGCAATTTTCTATAAAAGGCCTTCACATCTTCAATTTGCAACAACATCAAAACCTAACCCTAAATTTGCTTCATCCGCCTCCTAAAAACATCAATGGCCGAAATAACATCTTCTTCTTCCTCAATTATCTCTTCATCCATCAACAATTAGAAAATTCTTTTAACTGCAATGTTGCAGAGGGGAGTGAGATCTATGATCTCAACGGTAGAGATCGAAAGCGAAGCTCTGGATTGACGGCAAATCAAGCTGGAAGGCGCCACCGTCGGCACGAGTTTCGAGGCACAATAGGAGGCTGAGTTCCACCATCTTACACCCGAAGGTAGCATTCGTCGTGAGCTTCAAAACCATGGTCATTGATCGACCGGAAGTTGATCGTGGTGGTCATGAAAATTTAACCCTAGGTGGCAGCTTGGGTTGAGTTCGCGTGCGCGTCACTGGAGAGGGAAGAAGCAAATTTGTGTGGGATGGCTTGGATCTGCAGGGGTAAGGATGGACGGCAGATGATGGTAGTTAGGTTTAAATTAAAAAATAAAGTTGAAATTAAATTGTATTTAAATTGTATTAACTTCTAAATATCATAACTTGTTGATGCGAGGTCCGTTTTGGACGATACGAATTGCGTTGCAAATTATTTTGTCGAATACTACACTATGGAGCTGGATTGGAGTCGTTTGGAGTTAGTGAGAATTTCGGGTAAAATTATACGCGTGTTTAATTTTATTCGAAATAAAAGCTCAAAACGAAATTGAAACCAAGGTGAGAACTTCTCACTCAATCGAATCGGTTTCGATTTTAATTTTAAATAGTTAGATTTAAAATTCTTGATTGTATGTTTGAATGATGATTGTTATCTATTAATTGTTAAAATAGACATTATACGCCATTAGTAAGCGGAGGTTATTTATTTAAAACATATACCACGAATATTTCACAATACAGTGAAATTGGTATTATTTATGTACTTGGAGTTGATTTCCCGCATTATATAGCGGATGAGACCCTATTGCGCCGTATAATAGCGGATAATATTTTAAATCCTATATACCGTGATATTTCGTTTGGAAACGGAATTGGTATTGTGCTAATGTTTGTGGATGCAAGGAAACAGGTTGGAGGGATCCAACTGGATTCCTCAATAATATTTATTTGATTATAGATATTTTGATATTTGTTGATTATCATATACAGATATATGATGTCGTTGTTGTCGTGATTGACTATTTGGTGTGTAGCATCATTGGGCCAATTTTGGAATTTTAAAATGATTTTAAAGTGATTTTTGAAAGTATACGTTTTATAAAATATTTTTGGAATTGATTCATTTTAAATAAATAAACGTTATAATTTTAAGGTTATAGAAATTATGATTTTTGAGAAATATAGTTAAAAGTTGATTTTTGAAAATATGGGGTTAATGATTTTATAAAATAGTTTAAATTGGGATTTTTGAATTTATTGTAAAATTTTTATGTATAGGATTTATAAAATTTGATTATTTTATAAATCAAAATGATGAAATTATAAAGGAGTTTAAAGACGTTTTAAAATAATAATATAAATTGATTTATATAAAAGATTTATAAAATTGATATTTATAAATTAAAATATAGGAATTATAAAACGAGTTTTTATAAATGTTAGGATGAAGTGTAAATGGATTTCATAAGTGAATGAAATTATAGAATTATAAATGGTGAAGTTATAAATGGAATTTATAAGTAGTAAGATTTAAAAGAAATTGTAAAGTTATTAAAAGAATAAATTTGGGTAAATAAATGAATCTTATAAGTTATAAGATTTATAATTTGGAAAGTTTAAAAGAACGATTTTGTAAACAAATAAATTATAAGTATTTAACTTTTAATATGGACTTTTGGTATATAATTGGGTTATAAATTGAATAGGTTAATAAAGGAGATTTATAAATTGAAGTTGTTATAAAATAAATAGAATGGAATATATAAACATTTTTTATGAATCCAAATCAATTGAATTTGATAAAGTAAATGTAGAAATCATTAAAGGAGTTATATCCATGATTTTGGACAGTGAATAGTCCTTTAAAATAAAATGTATAGGAATGATGAAATTGGTTAACGAAGTATATTCACGTTTTTGGATAGTGAATAATATGTTAAAGAAAATGTTTTGGATGTGATGTTTTAAATAGAATTAAAATGATTTAACGATGTTTTAAATGTGTTAAGGTTCGAAACCATAGATTTCAACATTCATTGTTGAAATAGACATTTTCGAGAAATAGAAGAAAATGGTGGACTATAACACTGTTGTTATAGTAAATGATTTCCGAAAGGAAATGTTTTATATAGCATTGGGATTTATATATCTATCTTAACTTCGAATTCCTATACTAGTGATTTTGAGTTGTCATAACGATGTTTTACACAACATTCGTTTTGACCCAAATAAATGTGTTTAAGAGAATGTTTTCCTTAAAGAATAAAATATATACTTAATTGTGATTTAAGTATATTGAATATTTTCCAAGTGTTGAAAATAAATAGATTTGTGAACTACTTATTATTAATAAGTATGGAAATGCTTTTCCAATATGAAATGAAATGTTTTTGAGAATTTATCTTTGTAAAGATAAATTGGAAATGAATATTTGAAATTTATTGAAAACCGTATATCAGTAGATATTTTGAAATATAAATTCACTATGGAATTTATAAAAGAAAGGGGAATTTAATTAAAAATAAATATTGATTTATTTTTGAAGTATTGAAATTATATATCTTGTAAAGATATTTTTGGAAAATAAATAATTCGGAAAATTATTTGGAATCTGGTGATGTTGTGCATATCCATTGATAGTTCAATAACCGACTATCAATAATTACCTTTGAATGGGTATTTGTTGTGATTTGCTTGAATTTCAATGCCACACTTATTTTTGAATAAGCGCTCACTATTCAGGTTAGCCGGGAAAGGACCTTGGGGTCGTATAACCCATTCCGAATATGTGATACGTCGTTATGGATTGCATTTGAAGACCGGTGTTGAAGACCAGATATTTTTGAAAATGGAAGGATTACCGTCGAATGTCTCTACACCGAATGGCCCCGGTATAGAGATTCCATATATGATGGGAAGTCCGAACGTGACTAGTGAATATCCGGATTGCAAGGTCTTCTTTGGAAGTGCCTTCGGTTCTGTTCGATCCCGGAACAGACTTGTATGGATTGTATGTCTGACATTACAAATTGAGATTTAAAGCTGATTTCTTTCAAATACATATCTGTTGGTGGCGGAGAATTTATTCTCTTAGCATTAACACCCTTCTCTGAGACGTACAAGCTCAGAGATTATGTAGTTGAAGGTTATTAGTAATATACTCCCAATTTGGTAGTGTGATATGCTAAGTGTTGTTGGGCATTTGTTGAATCAAAGCACGGCTTTTGTATAAAGCGTAGCTTTGTGGACGAGACTGCGTCGGACCTCACACCCCGGTAATGGTCAAAATAGGAAGGATGCAGCAAGGTTATCGGGGGTAGCGCCCTTTAGTGTATGTCATTCCTTCTGGATAGAGGTGGTATCATGGTATGGAGCCTAGATACTTAACCTATGTTGTTGCTGCAAACTTATTACTTTGTGGTTGTTGGAAATCGAGGATCCTCGGATATAGATCGGTTACGATCGGGGGATGGCATATTCATGTCAGTAGTTACCTAGTTTGAAAGGTAACCCGGCCTTGTGTTGGTAGAGATCCGGTTAGGTTCTCGGGACGTCATTCCAGAGGCGTTTCCATGTGGCAATGGGAAGTTCCTTGGCCTGACCATTTGTTGGAAATCCAAAGAAATGGTACAAGCCTTGTACGGTTTTAGTTGTAGAACCTGCCATTTAATATGGTAGCTATAGCAGGCATAATATAATTGTACCTATGCTGGCTAAGATTTATATTCTACTATCGAAATGTTTTCTACACTATGCACCAATAATAATATCAAAAATGATTTGATTTTACGTAGTAAACATCTTTGACTATCATAAGGAGAAATCTCCCTAAGTCTGCGTTTGCATTGTGTGTGTGCCGGGAGACCTTATGGTAGTTTCATTTTTAAAAGCATTTCGAATCGACTTTAAAAATATTCCTCTGTTTTGTTTAAGTTCTCACACCAGTCCCATGACTGACTTGGAGTTTATTGTTTTCCTTCCTAAACTCTTGGTGCCCACCAATTTCCACATGGGCACTCTAGAGTTAGGTTTATTAGGATATTCTGGAATACGAGAGTTGCTATAGAGAATTGGAGGCAAGCTGGAGGGCATGGCGTATCATTTAGTATATAGTATTTCTTTTCCGCTGTTTGTTGTTGTTTGTTGTTGTAAACTCTGATTATGTAATGTAATGTGATGTAATGTAATAACTGATATAGTTCTTTGTTTAAAGATTATTCATTTATCTATTATATGTTGTTCCGCTGCGATTATGAGATTCTGATATTGTTCTGTTGTTTTCTTTCTCTCATGTTCTATCTCTTCTCTCTTCTTCTACCTTTTTCTTCTTTTTAAACCCTAAGAATTCGGTTTTCCGGCATTCGATTGCTCGGCAGTTGATACAATGGACGTATTGATGTCGACGTTCGGGCGTCGAAGACCCGTGTCCTTATAGCCTGATTTCATTTCGGTATAATAAAAAAAGAGAAATTTGTTTATAGAAATTATATTCAAAATTTTAAAATACCATAACTTTTGCATGCGTGATCAGATTCCGACGAAACAAGAAGCACCGGAATCGCAGCGACAGGATCCACGCTGCAGTACAGATTTGGAGACAATCGGAGCTAGCGAAATTTCTAGGTTAAATCGATCGCGGTTGATTTAATTCAGAAATTTAAACGATCGAAGAAATTCAAGGTGGGTTAATCTCACTCATATCTGGATGCCATTTAATTTAATTAGCTAATATTTAAATGTTTGATGGTTGATTAGTTGAGTGCGATGATTATTATCAGATTTGATCGATATTTATTTGTTGTGCTAACATCTATGGATGCAGGGAAACAGATTGGAGGGATCCAACTGGATTCCTCATAATATAGAAATTATTTTCATAATTGATGATGTATTTTATTTATATACTGTGATAGATTAATTTGAAAATTAAATTTTGTTGTGTTATGATTGGATAAACATAGTCTGGAATATTAAAATATAAATAAAATAAATTGGAATTAAAAGGGAAGTGAAATGGGAATTTTGAGTAATGAACTTAAGTAAATTAAATTCAGGAAATTTTTTTGGGAATTTGAAGTGTTTTTGAAATGGTGTTTAAAAAGGAAATGAGGAATGAGAATTTATAAACTGGGTTTATAAATGAAGTGGAATTGTAACGTCCTGCTATTTTGGACTATTCGCATCCGCACACGTCGGACTTGAATAATTCAAAATACCAAATTGTTAATTTAAAATTTGGCAAAACTCGGATATACGGTAAATAAATAATCACAGAATCACAGATACAGAGTAATAATATGCAGCGAAAGCAAAAAATAGTAGTTCATGAAGCTACTATATATATAACAGAGTTAAATAAGTTACAACAGAAGTCTCGAATACAATAATCGAATACAAGAATTAAAATACATCACTGGAATCAACTGAATCTCTGAAAGCTGGATAGATAGCTGGATCTCCAGGCGAAGCTCCAACTCCAAAGGTGAGTCTCGAATACTGGTACACTCAGTCTGACCCGAGCGTAAAGCAAAACACAAAACACTCGAGTCAGGATTAATATTCTCATACCAATAAATCCAACTCAAGTGAAATAGCAGTCGAAATACAAGTAACTCAAAGGATGTTAGAATAACCATCCTTTAAGGATCTGTTAAACTATCTACTATGTAGTAATATACGCTAAATAGATAATGTCTATCAGTAATATAAAGTATCAAAATAGTGTTAAGGCATTACCATTATCCCCCTTAACACATTTTAATAAGCATCATAGTCTATACAGCACTGTAAACTCCACCGTAAACTGGTGGGATATCAGGGAGTACTCCATAGGTATAACACAAAACAAATTCGTAGTGGTCGCGTATATAGGGATACAAGTATGACAAGGCACATGAGGCAATACCCAAGGTAGTGAAACTACCGTTTGCCTGATCCGGACTGGTGAGAACGCATCGTCGCAACGATCGCAACACCGCGAAACAACACTCCTGAAATTCCGAGGGCGCACCAATCAATCACAAGTAATGAGTAGTAGTTACGAAGAAGTGTGTTCGCTCGAGGTGGCTAACCCCATTTGGCCCGGCACGGCTCCTGTTTTAGTCATTTCCAATTTGACCCAAGTGTCAAGGCTATCCATTATCGTTCTCTTTCTTCAGTCATCACGTACATCATTCCAACCACTTCATTCTGGATCATCACTCCGCATATAGTTATTAAAGTGATTTTCGGTTTAGATAGAGAGTATATCCATAACCGATTCCGGTTTCTTTAATAACTTCGTAATTATTACACCGACTGGTCGTTTAATTGATTTCAAAACCAAATCAATTTCAATTTCAAATAGAATTCGAAAATCAACATTCCGTTTCTCTTTCTAAATCAATTTCCAAAATTTACGTTTCAAAACTTCCAAATTACCATTTCAAAATCTTATAATCTAATTTCAACTTTTATTTAAACAATTCAAATATTGATTCAAGTTCGTATATAAGTTTCATTCCGAAATCATTTAAATTAATTTAATTTAACATTCAAATCAATTTAAATTCATTCATCGACTTCATTCAATATTCGTTAAGTAAATTTATCATTTAAAACAATTTTCATTTAAATTTCCAATTCATTAAATCGATTTCTTATGTTCAACTTTATTATATCAAAACTTCAAATTGCATTAAATTAGATTCGTCAAATCAAATTCTTTAAATTCCAAGTCTTATATTTATTCCAATAAATCACGTTTTATTTCTTGTTAAAGAAATTCAGTTTAACTTATTTAGTTACTTAGTTCAAATTTGAAACTCAATTAATAAAGAAACTAAATTTCACATATTCAAGAAGTTCAATTTCACTTATTAACTTACTTAAATAATTTTCCAACTTTAATAAAGAAACTCAATTTCATTTATTAACGAAGTTCAAAATCCACTTATTCAATGGTTCGATTTCTCTTATCAAAGAATTCAATTTTTTTATTCAATTATCAAATAATTCAATCTTATTCAATTATTAAAATTTTCAATCTTAATTATTAATAACTTCAAAACTTAATAATTTCAAACTTGATTATAATTCAAACTTAATTATTAAATCATCTCCACTTAATTATGAATTCAACTTAATCATCAAATCGTTTCAACTTAATTATAAATTCAACTTAATAATTTCAAACTTAATTATAATTTCAAATTTAATTTATTAAATGATTTCAAACTTAATAATTTCAAAACTCAATTATTACTAATTCCAAATTATTTATTAATAATTCCAAATTTAATTATTAGATAATTAAATTTCAAACAACGTTCTTTCATCAATTTCTACGTTAATATTTGTTTCAGATTTCAATATTTACAATTTCCTTTCACAAAAAATTCAAATTCCAACTTCATTTCAAAACTTATTCTTTATTCAACAAAATCTTCATTTAAATTTTAAATCAAATTACTGACCAATCGGATTTATTTAATTCTCTAACCTAAGTCAAGTTCATTTGGATATTTATTATTTCAACCCGATTCCATTTCAATTCAAAAATCAAAGCATAGCAAAAGGAAACTTGCAGTGTGATAACGGGGATGGTGTCAAAGTAAATAAACAAGCAATAAACAACAATCAATAACAATTCCATAATCAATTCAAATAATCCCGAAATAATCGTATTAATTCACATTGTTGTTCGTGCGAATTAATATAATTACTTCTAGAATCTACACTATCATTTCATGTAGATTAAAGATTATACACTTATTATTCTATGCAATTCTATACTTACATCAATTATTCAATTTCATACTTCATCAATTAATACAACATAAATTCAAATGGTTCAAGGGTAATAAACTATTTCCACGTGTCAAATCATTTAAACATTTAAAGGGTCATATTATACCAATGTCATTAGATCAAATTTATCACATATAACAAATCCAACTATCCTACGTCAAATTCAATTGCGTAATATTTATCACTTTATACATTACAATTTAACATTCAATATAAACAACAACCAATCAATCAATTATCAACCAAACTTGATTATTATTGCATACATAACAGATAATGATGTCAGATGTCATAGGTGAAAAGATATAGGTAATAGCATGTAACAGTGTAACTAACTACAGCAGCATATTTCAATTGTCGTTTCAATTGAAATCAAATTTAATAAATAAAGAACATTAATCGTGAGTGATTGCTGACCTTTTGAGGCTAGAGATGACTGGGAATGAGACGAGTTACGAATCCAAGCACGAATTGCAAATCAAAACTAGATGGATACAGATTCGACGAACAAGCTGATAGATAAGGAATTGAGCAAAATCAAATCAGAACTGAATCGATGGAGATAAGGTATAAGTGAACATATATTCTATACTGGGTATTTCAAAATCTTTATTTAAATTAAACTTATATTTTACAGTCAAATATATATATACACACGATAAACGTTGAAATAATTGCTTATACGTCCAGCTATATCATTGTATATGTATAAAACTAATATGAAATAAACTAGTGTATACATTTTAAATCAAGCATACTTAAGTAAACCATATATATCAAATGACTTATATAAATTCATACATACATATATATATATATATATATATATATATATGAGTACATAACTAATGCATACGCAATCAGGCCTGTTACATTTTAAGGTAAATGTTTTTAAACAAATAATCAATATAACAACTTACATATGTTATTTCTCAAAATCCAAATTTATAATAAATTAATATAAACTTAACTTGTTGTAATATATATATAGACTCAAAACATGGATCATATAAAGCGTATCTAATTAAGCTTATATACATAAACAAATAGGTTATATAAAGCTTATATAAAATTAGATACATATACATGTCTTATCACTACCTGTAGCAAATTATAGCCTATACCCTAATAACAGCTACGATACATATAACAACTCCTAACTATATGTATGTAATAAAACAATTTTTTTTTTCTTTAACAGAATAGCTGACAAAGATTTATAGCAATTTAAATCATATAGCATCCTTTTATAAAGTACTATATAACATATAATACAAATATTTACATCCCAATTTTTTTTAACAAAGCATGGTTTATATAAATATACACATTTTAGAACAATAACCAAACATACTTTATATATTTTAAAAATATAAATTTTAGCATAAACATAACGTTTGCATATATACAACATCACATATGTGAGCTTTTAAATACAAATCACATATAAGCTTATATATGTGCAACACATAATATTAGCTTCTAGAAATATATATACATATTTCAACAGAGAAGCAAAGCAACTAAAATCTCATAGGACAAAGCAATATGGATGTACAACCCAAAATACAATATGCATGAATATTATATATGTAATACCTCTTTGTTTATAACATAATATACCCTTTTTTGAAAGTTGATGCTAATAGGCTCGGCAGCTACAGTGAGGTGGAGGTCACGACAATCTGTAGTGGAGGGAAAAGGACGAACAACTCGGGTCAGGTGGTGTGTTTGGGTCGGTGCGACAAGGATCCAAGTGGGGCTGTTATGCTTGGATGTTGGCGGTAAGCTTGAGGTCGGGTACAGGTGGTGGCGAGGCTGAAGTAGGGCTTGGAGGCGGACTGGAAGGTGGAGGCGGTGGTTAGAAAGCGGCGCACGGAAGGCAAGTGGTTGCAAGGAGGCGCTGACAAAGGTTTCAAGGTCGGGTTGTGCGTTGGATGGCGCGAGCATGTGGAGAGGTGCTGCGCCGGCGAGTGCTGGGTGCTGATGGGAACGGCCGACGGTGTGGAGTGCTTTCTCATGGCTATGGTCATGGGCTGCTTGGCCATGGGAGAAAAAAAAAAAGAACAGGCTTGAGAAAAAAGATGAACATGTTGCCTTATTTTTTAGAATTGAACAGAGAAGAGAGCTACAAAGCAAATGTAAAGTGTACGCGAAGAGTTGCAATTTGAAGTGAAACAGTGAGATGAGAACAGAAGTAACATATTCCTTGAAGTTTTTTTTTACTCTTTTACTTTTCGTACCAATAAATTTAAATTTTGAAAACCAAAACGCCACAACTTTTCCCAATGTTAACCCCCAGCTGCCAACTGCCCTATTTAATACACCAGCAGAGATTATAAATTTTCAAATTTAAGTGTATACGGGTTTAAGATTTTGGGCTGAAAATGGTTTAACCGGTCCGTCCAGAGCGGTTAAATTAAAGCGACGATTTCGTCGTCCTCCGATTTGCACGAATGAATATACCATTTTGATCAGTGCGACAAGACGATCAAAATGGTTCATAAATATTAGTGGTTTGATTGAATTGTAAAAATTCGAATTTTTATACTAGTAGAAAATGCATGAAAAACGCTGAAAAATAAGATCGACGGGGCTAAAGATGTCCGAATTTGGAAAAACGACAAACTGACAACTTGCTCAAAAGATGGTTTAGAATTTTTCTATATAAAAATATTTTAGTTTTAAAAACGTTTTATTTTCATCGCTTTTAACTGATTAAATTGAAATAAATTTACGCACGAAATGAACTTTCATATTTTCGGACGAAAATTTACCGTTCGCTATGTTTAACTAGACGCATTTCAAATATATAATTTATATTTCAAAATTCTGTCGTTTAAAATTCCCACAAAATTCCAGTTAATAACGTTATTAAAACCGATTAAATTTATGGGTCGTTACAGGAATATTGATTGGAGGATAAATTTAAAAGTATAAATTACCCGTGGGCAATTCTATAAGAAGTGCAAATTGTTTAAAAGAGCAGTGAGATTGCTTTTAAAGATGGAAAGTGTATTCCCTGGAAAATTAAGTATGTTTTCAAAGAAAATTTTTCAAATTTATAAACTAAAAGTTTAAAATGTGATTTTAGAAATATTTTAGAAAAATATATTATTCTTAAATATAATTTAAGTAAGTAAATATTTATTTAAGTAATTACGGAATTTAAATTATTTAAAGGTAAATTGGTATTAAGTTTCCAAACGGGGAATTTTGATATAAATATTTGATTTAATAACTCTATTTTAAAGGGTAATTTCGGTTTAAATTACTTAGAAACTCCTCTATATTTTCTTAAGTATTATTTTCATTTAAAAAAATTCTAGTAGCCTTATTCTAAATATTTTAACCATATATTTTGAAGTGATTTCCAGGAAATGGAAATGTGTTAAAAAATAAAAAGGTATTTATTTTTAAAGTGTGGAAAGGAACTTACAGAATTTAACCGTAAATTTGAATTGAGATAAATCCGGCAGAATTTATAAAAAGAATCCTTGGGTTTATTCTGAAATGAAATTGTTTTTCCTTGGAAAGCCAAGTACGCTTTAAAACAGATTTTTATGTAAAAGTTAAAAGTTTTAAATTTGTTCTTAAAAAATGTTTTTAAGAAAAATCTTATTTAAGTTGTAAAAAGTTTAAAAGTAAATATGTACTAAATTAGTTATAGTAATAATTATTTTAAAGAGTAATTATATTATGTTTTAAAAGAATATTATTAATATTTATATTTTATAAAATAGTTTTATTTTAAAGATAATTGGTTAAAGTTTTATTTGAAAGTTCTATAGGATTTTGTAACCCTTCTTGTAAAATTTAGTTTAATTGAACTTTTATTTCAAAACTAGCTGATATTTTATAAAGTAGTTTTTCTCTTAAATATTTTTAAATATATTTGAAGGTATATTTATAATAAAGTGATCTAATGTTTTAAAATCTGAAGTACTTGAACTTGGTTTTTTTCAGTAGAAATAGAAAATGTTTTGGGAAATTTATTCCGTAAAAAGGAAGATGGTTTGAAAACTGTTTTCAAAAGGTTTGAAAGTGGAAATATTTCTTGTGAAGATATTTTTAGGTTAATAAATAATTTGGGAAATTATTTATTGTCTGATGGTTGTTTGTGAATATTAATTGATAGTTAAATCACCGACTATCAATATTGGCCAATGCGTTGATCGTTTCGAAAAGACCGGGATCGAGATTAATTTCTCGAAAACCACTTCGATCCGGTTTGTACGTTTTCGTGGAGAAAAACGAATTCCGAGTCGAAGATGGAGCAGTGAAGTGCAAGGGCTAGTCGCTACTAATCCTAAGGATGATTCTAAAATGGAGGTAGTAGGAGCAGTGCCTTCGGTTCCGTTCGAACCCGGAACGGACTTGTATGAATGAATGCTTTCGGAGCATCGTCAGGTGGACGGTGGGCATTCTAAGTGAAACGTTCTAAAAGGTAACACTTAGCCTCGAGCCACATCAACCGAGAATGACTGAAAATCAGGGGTTATGCAGCAAGGCTAAGTGGGTAGCACCCATTAGGGTGAGGTCATCCCTGTCTAGATGTCCCTTTTTATTCGGCTTAGTGATGCGGTTGCTGATCCCAACCGTGGGGTGATCTTACTCAGGATTATCTGGTAAGGGGTAATCCCGGTCTTGTGTTGCAGGGGATTGGGAGTGGTCCTCGGTACGATGATCTACGTCACGAACTGTGATAGGTGGTACCCCAGTGCCAGTCATTGGTTGGAAATCCATTCTCCCTACGAGCCTTTTACGGTTTTGGTTGTGTTACCCACGATTGTGGCTAGTAGCTGGAATTTAATAAATGTAACCATTTCGGCTATTTGAATAAGTATTTATATATAGACACTATTATAATATCATAGGATTTTATAATAAATGTTTTGGCTATCGTAAGGTAAAAACCGGACATGTTTATTTGTGGCGTGGTCTTACGAGATGCTTTTGATTTCAAAGGATTTTAAAAACTTTAATAATTAATTTGCGTGTATTTCTCTCACGCTGGTATTCCAGACTGACTCGGATGGTATTTTATTATAGTGCTCGGGTCAGACCGAATGTTATAGATTATAGGAAAGGATGCTGTGGAGCTCAGGAGAGGAGCTGGAGTCCGAGACGTATTACCGTATTTGTTTATATCCGCTGCAGTGATTGTTTGAAATTGTCCGACTAGTAATTGTTGTTTGTTTGTGATACTCTGATGATATAATATAAAAAACAGATATAGTTTTCATTTTGTGTAAAGATCTGTTATTGACTATTATATTTTATTCTGCTGCGATTATGAGATTCTGTTATTGTTTAGTTCCTTCTTTCTTCTATCTTCTTTCTTTTTCCTCAACAATCTGTCTTTTCTGGCACTTGATCGTTGACATATTATCTTGTGGCGTATTTTGTGTTGATTTTCGAGGGTCGAGAATGGCGGGTCGTGACAGTGGTATCAGAGCTTAGGTTGGCGATAAACTTGGCTATGGTGGAGGAATTACTCATTAAACAGAGTCAATAATACTCTATAATGAGTTGAGTGTATTAATAGATATGAGAGCGTACTTGTTGGTGAATATAAAATTTTGTTTTTATACTGTGTTGACTTATCAGTTGAGTGTTTATGAATTCTGGTCGGTACGGAAAGTACAACCGTATCGATAGGGGTTTCTAAACTCTTAAACAAGATAAACCGACATAGTATTGTTTTTAAAGCGGGTAAATGAAATAATTTTACCCAAAATTATATTTTGATATAAAAGGAATAATTTTCTAAAATTATTATATATATTTGGATGTTTGGTGGTTAATATTATAATCAAATATAAGAATCTAAAATTTGGAATGGTAAATATTGGTTTAAATAAAAAGGGGTATAATTACAGTTGATGTAAACCAGAATTTAAATCCTCGGAAATTTGAAAAGTGTTTTAAATAAAGTTCAAAATGTTTTCCAAAGATGTGAAGGCAATAATGGAGTATTATTTTGGGAAAATATTTTTGAATGGGAATTGCCTTGAAATGAATTTGTGGAGGTAAGAAAGCACTGAACTCATTTCAGTCGCTAGAAAATAATCCTGATGATGATGGCTACATCATCAGAATTCATTTTCGAGTTTCTAAAATGATGGATTGCTACCGTGGAAATTGGTTAAGATATTTGTTTGGACTTGATGGGTATACAAGTTCTTTTAGAAATTTCAAAAGGGAAATTTGTTTTGGTAAAAACAAGTTGTTTGGAATCCAGAGATTTGATTTGACATACCAAGTGGGTATGTGTTATATATGATTTCAAAATGGTTTTGAAATAAAACCGGGCAATTGAAATCTGGAAAATTCTATTTAGATAATGTGTAAAGTTAAGATGAATCAACTATTGAACTTATTAAGTGAAGTAATTTGAATAAGAAAGGGAGAAATGAAAATTTTTATCTTGAAATTAAAATTTAACTTCAGTATATGGAAGTGAATAGAATATATTTGAATTTAACTTGAGATAAGTTAAATAAAATTGGAATTGGAATCGAATTAAATGGGATATAAAGTTGAAATGTAAAATGACTTTGTAATTGTGAGTTATAATTGCAAAATGAATTTGTACCCATAAGCTATTAAGTGTTATACTTATAGTCTGAAATTATGGATTAAAATTGTGTAATGAAAATTTATATCCTTAAGAATTCAGTGATACATGTATATATATAATTTGGAATTGTAATTATAAGATGGAAATGGACTTAAATGAATAATATAAGATCTTAAGTAAATAAGTAAGTCGAACTTATGAGTAGAAGATGGAATTATAAACATAAATGGGAAATAGTTGAATAGTATGGTAAATTCAAAATTTAATCCTAAATGAAATGTAAAGTGGAATGAGGTGAAGAAAAATAAAATGCGTATGGACTTAGGTTAGTAAATAAGTTGAACTTATATATAGAAAAATAAAATTTAGTTGAATTTGAATTGAATTAAAATCAAAACTCAATTGTGTTATAAATAATCTTGAATAGAATTAAATTCTTATATAAAATAGTAAAATAAATGGTATGAATTTAAGTTGGCTAAATAAAATTTGGTTGAACTTGAATTAGAATCGGAAAATAATTGAGTTGAAGGAAAGTATAATTTAATTGAAAGGACATTGAATAATTAAATTTCCACTCAACTAAATTTAAAGGAATTGAATGAAGATGAATTTAGCGTAGGCTAAATTTAATAAGGGGAGTAATGGGATGAATAAATTTTCGGTAGCTTGTTAAAAATTTAAAAAGCAAAATAAAACCCGGTTCTGGTTTAGATAATTGGAATGGACATATTATTAATAAATCCAAAAATAAATTGAGAAGGCGAAATAAAAGTAGATGAATTGCAAGTAAACTAGTTGGTTTAAAATTTGTAATGGATTAGAATTTGATTGGATGAGAATCAAATTAAAATGAAATAAAAATTGATTGGATGAAAGAAAATGGGATGTAATAGAGTTGAGACAATTTAAGAAAATTGTGAAAAGGTTGTTGTCGAGCTTAAGAAATAGTCTTGAATGAACCTGTACGGATAATGAAATTGAAATGTAAGGGTAAGGATTTAATTTAATAATTCCAATGAAATAAGAATGTGTGAGTTGTAAATAATTTCGAATGGAATACGATTAATATAAATTTAAGTTGGAATTAATTTTAAAATGGTTATAAACTTAAGTAATTGTTGTTTGCTTGAATGACATCAAATTTGCATTGAGATTAGTCGTTTTGTTGTAAACAAAGCTAATAAATTAAGGAAAGCAAATTAAATTGGTTTTTGAATCAATTGGACTAAGCGAAATCTAATTAAGTGGTTTTGTATATAAATGCAAGCGAATCATAAAAGAAATGCAAGTATATCAAAATAAAAATAAAAATTTGATTGTGAATCAATTTGGAATTGAATTGAAATAAATTTATGTAAGTAAAGCATATGTTAATCATATTGAAGTGAAAATGAATTGGTCGTAGTAAATATGAATTGTATATAGTAAACTTTAATGTAAATCATTCGAGTGGAATAAAATGAAGTATGGATTTGTTAGGGAATTAAAATGGTGATTGAAATCTTGTGATTTCTTCTAAAATATGATTAGCATACAGGATTATGGAAATTGGTTGGTTGGGATGTGTAATTGATGTGTTTGGCTAAGATTAATGAATGGAACGTTATTAAAATTTCTCATATTATTGAAAACTGGCGTGTTTTTTTTAGTAACTACAGGTACGGAAGGCAATCGATAGAGTTGGAGCGCGTAAATGCATAATATATTAGCTGCTTGCTTCTAAAATGCTTATCAAAGGTACGACTACGCTATAAAATTGAAAAATGATATATATTGCGGTATATTTTGTTTTCCGACCGTGTGGGTCAATGTATATATATTTATATCTATTGTAATATTGTGGAACGCTCTCCATACAAAGGAGACGCTGTCAAAAAATTTCCAAAATTTCGAGAGTCGGAAAATTTTTGGGAATTTTGAAAATTTTGGGTTAACTAGGAAAGTGCTTTTTGAAATGATATAGAAAACAAAGCTTTTGAGTTGGAAATAAAAGCAAATGATTTTGGAATTTGAGCTAAAGGTTTTGGTAAAGTGAATGTAAGTTTTTAACTAAGTTTGGGTAAGTAAATGAGTTTAGCAGCATTTTCCTACCTTAACAAATTTCGGGGACGAAATTTTTATAAAGGGGAGGAATGTAACAACCCGGAATTTTGGGTCGTTAGATTTTGAACATTAAATTCATTTTAAATGTTAAATATGGATTTTGAATTGATTTTGAAATAAGAATTTTGTTAAACCAATAGAATTTTGTTATAATTTTCAATATGGAAATTCAATTGAAATTTAAATAATAATAATTTAATATTTGGGATAATTTGTGAATCTGGGAATAAATAGATATCAAAATGGTTTCCAAGATTTATTTTAAGTCTAGTTTGATTTGAATTTTAATATTGGACTTTTGGATGGAATCAAAAGTCGATAAGTTTAAATTTTGGATTTTGTATTAATTTGAAAATGGAAATTAATATAATAATGCAAATAATCATATTTTGGTTTGAAATGAATCAGAATGGTTTCTAATGTGATTATAAATTCTATATGATTTATAATTAAGTTAGTAAAATTTTAAAAGTAAAGTTTTAAAAGATTTCGACGATTTTGGAAATCGCTCGAATTAATCGACGAGTTAAAATAGCCTTCCGGGACACAGTCTCGGAATTCGACGAAACCAGTTCCATTGGATCCGTAATAATGTATTATTAATGTTTTCAAATTTTGTAGCATTTGGATTTACCGTTTGCTCATGCGGGTGAGAAACGCGTTGAAATTAAAATCGATAATTAAATATTTAAACTCAATTCAAAAAGCTATCTTCCACATATGATCAAATTAGCCACTGAAATACGTTCCATTGTGTTCGGAATGCGGATAAAATATTATAATCGCCTAGTAGCATGTGTTGTTTGGAGTTCGTTTGTAAATGTTCGCTAAAAATTGAATTTAATATTAAAATAATATGTATGTGCGTATATATATACGGTCGAGATTTCGTTTCATTGACCTGAGGAAGATTTTGAAGGCCACGTTCGTGAGGGTTTCATGCACGATTTTCTGCGCATCGGGGAGGCTGAGCACGGCGAACTTTGGGCCAAAGGATGGTGGCACGATGGGCTTTGACGTGGGCTAGGTTGATCTTGTTCTCGGCGATGGTAGAAGGTGCGGTTTGTAACCCTAATTGAGGAACGATGGGTTTGTTTTATTATCAGGAGTCGATCATGTTTGAGAAGATGTAGGTTGTGGCCTGGGTTGAGCAGCATTATCGATGGCCTGATTTCATTTCGGTATAAAAAAAAGAGAAATTTGTTTATAGAAATTGTATTCAAAAGTTTAAAATACCATAACTTTTGCATGCGTGATCAGATTCCGACGAAACAAGAAGCACCGGAATCGCTGCGGCGCGATCTACGCTACAGTACAGATTTAGTGACAATCGAAGCTAGTGAAATTTCTAGGTTAAATCGATCGCGGTCGGTTTAATTCAGAAATTTAAACGCTCGACGAAATTAAAGGTGAGTTAATCTCACTCACATCTGGATGCCATCTAATTTAAATAGCTGATATTTAAATGTTTGGTTGGTTGATTAGTTGAATGTGATAATTATTATCAAATTTGATCGATGTTTATTTGTTGTGCTAACATCTGTGGATGTAGGAAAATAGATTGGAGGGATCCGACTGGATTCCTCATAATATAGAAACTATTTTCATAATTGATGATGCATTTTATTTATATACTGTGATAGATTAATTTGGAAATTAAATTGTGCTGTGTTATGATTGGATAAACATAGTATGGAATTTTAAAATATAAATTGAATAAATTGGGATTAAAAGGGAAGTGAAAAGGGAATTTTGAGTAATGAATTTAAGTAAATTAAATTCAGGAAATTGTTTTGGGAATTTGAAGTGTTTTTGAAATGGTGTTTAAAAAGGAAATGAGGAATGAGAATTTATAAACTGGGTTTATAAATAAAGTGGAATATTGATCGGAGGATAAATTTAAAAGTATAGATTACCCATGGGCAATTCTATAAGAAGTGCAAATCGTTTAAAAGAGCAGTGAGATTGCTTTCAAAGATGGAAAGTGTATTCCCTGGAAAATTAAGTATATTTTTAAAGAAAAGTTTTCAAATTTATAAACTATAAGTTTAAATGTGATTTTAGAAATATTTTGGAAAAATATATTATTCTTAAATATATTTTAAGTAAATAAATATTTATTTAAGTAATTATGGAATTTAAATTATTTAAAGGTAAATTAGTATTAAGTTTCCCAAAGGGGAATTTTTGTATAAATATTTGATTTAATAACTCTATTTTAAAGGGTAATTTCGGTTTAAATTACTTAGAAACTCCTCTATATTTTCTTAAGTATTATTTTCATTTAAGAAATTTCTAGTAGCCTTATTCTAAATATTTTAATCATATATTTTGAAGTGATTTCCAGGAAACGAAATGTGTTAAAAAAATAAAAAGGTATCTATTTTTAAAGTGTGGAAAGGAACTTACGGAATTTAACCGTAAATTTGAATTAAGATAAATCCGGCAGAATTTATAAAAAGAATCCTTAGGTTTATTCTGAAATGAAAGTGTTTTTGCCTGGAAAGCCAAGTACGTTTTAAAGCAGATTTTTAAGTAAAAGTTAAAAATTTTAAATTTGTTATTAAAAGAATGTTTTTAATAAAATTCTTATTTAAGTTGTAAAAAGTTTAAAGGTAAATTTGTACTAAATTAGTTATAGTAATAATTATTTTAAAAGGTAATTGTATTATTATTAATATTTATATTTTATAAAATGGTTTTATTTTAAAGATAATTGGTTAAAGTTTTGTTTGAAAATTTTATAGGATTTTGTAACCCTTCTTGTAAAATTTAGTTTAATTGGACTTTTATTTTAAAACTAGCTTATATTTTATAATGTAGTTTTGCTTTAAATTTTTTTAAATATATTTGAAGGTATATTTAGAACAAAGTGGTCTAATGTTTTAAAATCTAAAGTATTTGGACTTGGTTATTTTCAGTGGAAATAGAAAATGTTTGGGGAAATTTATTCCGTAAAAAGGAAGATGGTTTGAAAACTGTTTTCAAAAGGTTTGAAAGTGGAAATATATCTTGTGAAGATATTTTGAGGTTAATAAATAATTTTGAAAATTATTTATTGTTTGATGGTTGTTTATGAATGTTAATTGATGGTTAAATCACCGACTATCAATATTGGTCAATGCGTTGATCGTTTCGAAGAGACCGGGATCAGGATTAATTTCTCGAAAACCACTTTGATCCGGTTTGTACGTTTTCGTGGGGAAAAACGAATTCCGAGTCGAAGATGGAGCAGTGAAGTGCAAGGGATAGTCACTACTAATCCTAAGGATGATTCCAAAATGGAGGTAGTAGGAGTAGTGCCTTCGGTTCCTTCGAACCCCGAACGGACTTGTATGGATGAATGCTTTCGGACCATCGTCAGGTGGACGGTGGGCATTCTAAGTGAAACATTCTAAAAGGTAACGCTTAGCCTCAAGCCTCATCAACCGGGAATGACTGAAAATCAGGGGTTATGCAGCAAGCTAAGTGGGTAGCACCCATTAGCGTGAGGTCATCCCTGTTTAGATGTCCCTTTTTATTCGGTTTAGTTGTGCGGTTGCTGATCCCAACCGTGGGGTGATCTTACTCGGGATTATCCAGTAAGGGGTAGTCCCGGTCTTGTGTTCAGGAGATTGGGAGTGGTCCTCGGTACGGTGATCTAGGCCACGTACTTTGACAGGTGGTACCCCAGTGCCTAGTCATTAGTTGGAAATCCATTCTCCCTACGAGCCTTTTACGGTTTTGTTTGTGTTACCCACGATTGTGGCTAGTAGCTGGAATTTAATGAATGTAACAATTTCGGCTATTTGAATAAGTATTTTTACATAGACACTATTATAATATCAGATGATTTTATAATAAATGTTTTGGCAATCGTAAGGTAAAAACCCGACATGTCTATTTGTGGCGTGGTCTTACGAGATGCTTTTGATTTCAAAGGATTTTGAAAACTTTAATAATTAGTTTGGGTGTATTTCTCTCACGCTGGTATTCCAGACTGACTCGGGTGTTATTTTATTATAATGCTCGGGTCAGACCGAGTATTATAGATTACAGGAGAGGATACTGTGGAGCTTTGGAGAGGAGCTGGAGTCCGAGACGTATTACCATATTTGTTTATATCCACTGCAGTGATTGTTTGAAATTGCCGGGCTAGTAATTGTTGTTTGTTTGTGATACTATGATGATGTAATATATAAAATAGATATAGTTTTCATTTTGTGCAAAGATCTGTTATTAATTATTATATTTTATTCCGCTGCGATTGTGAGATTCTGTTATTTTTTAGTTCCTTCTTTCTTCTATCATCTTTCTTTTTCGTCAACAATCTGTCTTTTTCGGCATTCGATCGTCGGCATATTATACTGTGGCGTATTTTGTGTCGATTTTCGAGGGTTGAGAAGGGCGGGTCGTGACAAGTTTAAAACTAAAAGGGGTGTTGTAAATTGGTGGCAAGGGTTCTTCTCTCTCAAATATTTCTCCGTGTATATAAGGAAAAGTGCATACCCGATACCCACAGCAATTCTTTAGCAACTTCCTGATTCATTTCTATGGGAATCTCCAACAATATAGATAGATGATCCCTTTAATAGTTGCGTGCATCCTATTTTGAGAGAATCCTATGATTCCATTATATCTGGCCATTTCAATTCCCTATTATACTTTTTCAAGCTTATGACTAGCTGTTCCTCATCGAGGTACCTATTATGGGATTTAATATATAAAAGAAACAAATAAAACTATAAATATCAAATGCACACTAAACTGCAGCAAGAATCAGTCATGTGTTCCTTTTTTGTCTTTTGGATTTTTTGCAAGAAATAAACTATTAGCAACCGATTAAAACTAGCATATAGAAAAGTGTAAAATTCAAATGCACACTTATCTATGGCAAGAATCAGTCATGTGTTCCTTTTTTAAATCTTTTGAATTTTTTGCTAGAAATAAACAACTATTAGCAACCAATTGAAACTAGCATACTCTGAACTGCGACACTGACCCCAAGTTTTCTTCAGGAATGCTAGCATTCCACACCATAATAGTTTCCACTATTACAGTCAGTGCATTAAAATGATAAAAATAACTAAAGGAAAATGAAATAAACGTTGATGTCTCTAAATCAAGAAAATTATGTAGTTAGAAAGTCAAAATTCTAAGGAACTCGACATGTACCTACCATATAGTCTCTCCAGGTTTTATTCTATCAGAAAGGTAACTGCATTCAAAAAGAGTTAAAAGTGTAAGTTAGGTTCTTAATCTAGCCAAAACTATCTCTAAACCTAATTCCCAAACCACTACAACCAAAGCCTACATCCTGAGTTTACAAAATAAAACGTAGACAAAAATCTACAAAAACAATAGTAAATAATAATATCATGCCAGAAAGTAAGATATCAATATATTATAATTCAGCCACATTGAAAATATCCAAATCACTGCTAACTCTTCAAAAGCGGCAACAATGAACTCTATGCATGCAAAAGTAAGTTTGACAATAATGTTTCTCAAAATCAAACTGTACATGAAATATAACTCGTGAGTAAAAATTTCATTAACCACTTACAGTTCAATTTTTAATACAAATAAGTCGATTAACCTCAATTACACTAAATTTGGTTTCTAAATCACTAAGTTTCTTGACAAATTCTCAAAGATAAAAACTCATAAGAATAATAAAAGAGATGTCTAACCTTTATCGACTTCGAATTCATCGTCATCCTTGAGGAGATCGACCTTAGCCACCTTAGTTGACGCAGCTTTAGTTTATGTCGCCATTAGACCTGCAATTAGGAAAAAAAATTCCTCATCTGCCCTTTGGAAACCCATCTATCCATGAAATAAGATTCGACTTCCCCCTTCAATTCATCGTGATCCTCTGCCCCTAAGTAATCATCAAACATTTATGTGATCAGATCTGGAAGCTGCGTAAGTTCATACCCTACAGCCATATCAATAAAACATTTAATAGAGTGGAAACTTAGATAATTTGCTGGAAAACTCGATCGATGTGAACCAACAAATGATTAGGAATTGGAAGTCGAATTAAGGTTTTTGCAATTTAGGAAAAAAGAAGCAATGGAGAGCAAAAGGATTACACGACCAACCTAAGTTTTTTCTCCACACGTCACTCATGATTTATCTTTTATGTAACTAAGAGCTAATGCCCACCGTTTAATATAATCAAACGATTCAAAATAGTTATCCATGTCATGGTGTTATGTTCATTTCAGTACATGATATGGATCGCTGATTTCAAATATAGTGATCTAAAATGGTATATTTCTTGTTGCAATTTCTATAAGAAATTACAACATCAAGTTGAATTTGTTAAACAAGCTATTTTTTGTATTATTTACATTTGTATCTTTATTAAGACCTTGAACAATACCATGTCAGTAGTAATGTATTATTAAAATATGAGAATTATTAACATCAACCAAAAGTTGTTAAATACCATGTCAATAGTAATGTAAACTAAACATTGTCTTAAATATTAATTATGATAACATCATGCAAGTGTTGTAAAATAAAAAAATAAATAGAATTTACACTTGTTGTTTTTTATTGTTTAACTTTAAGTTCACAACTTTTGATTAATATTGTTGAATACTACAGGATACAACTTTTAATAAACTTTGTCTCGTTTACATTTCAACAACATTACCTATATGTTATGAAAAAACAAATATAGTACAATGTAAAATAATCATTGTGAAATTGTTTTCTATGACATTTTAAGAAAACATGGTAGATATTTTTTATTTTACAAAAAATGTACAGAGAACGTTGTTTGGAAATATCTATTACAACATTTTTCTTAACAAATGTTATGAAATATTTACCATTTTTACAACACTTCGATGAACTGTTGCAAAATCAATGTTGTAAAATGGTATTTTTGTTATAGCGTGGGCTTATCCCCAAACCTCACAAATTACCAGTTAAGCTACTCCAAAAACTATCAAGCTTTAAACAGCCATATCTCCTAGCCAGAAAGACCAAATCGCTATAATAACCACTCTACGAAAATGGAAACCATTATATATTTTCAATGGAAGTGGTCTCAGAAGCTAATTCGGCGTCTATCAGAAGTTATAGTCGTTATATGTTTTCAAGTGTAAATTTATCCCCAAAAATCCTAAATATTGGAAATGTCACTAGCAGGCATTTCCAAAATTTATAAAATCATACGGCCTCGTATAAATTTAAAAATAATATTTTATAATCTTTTGATACGTAAAATACAAGTCATTACACTCTTGCTCTTTAGGAATTTCGCCTCCAAATTCCCCAACACAAATAAGCTAAAATAAACGTAGTTGCCCAACATGCCTAACATCCATGAGCAAACATATCAAATGTCAAAAATGCACACAAAAGGAAGAACTGATGTTTACACCTACCCTAGCATGTAGGATACTAAACTATCCTATGTGATATTGAAAGTTAAAGTAAACGCGATAAACAAAAGTCTCACCAAGTAAAGACCTCCGGATAAGCGGTCCTTATTCTCTCCTTGCTCTCTCAAGTACAATCGTCTTCGCTCTCACTCCACTGAACTTTCATCAGCTCTACCATCTTCCTCCTAAGCTGCTTCGTATCACACTCGATGACACAAATTGGCCTACAAGGTCTCAAAGCTTTTGGTTCAATCTTGATATCATCAAGATGATTTGGTTCGACTATCGTTCCTAAGTATGCACAAACTTATGCAAGTGAGATATGTGGAACACGTTTATTCATGCTTGCCATCTTTTGAGGTAAATCGACTCTATATACTATATTCTCGGTCCTCTCATGTTCAGAAAAGGACCAATGAATCTCAATGCCAACTTCCTCTTAGGACCAAATTGAATAACATTCTTCAATGGAGAGAGCTTGACAAATACCATATCATTGATAAAAACTCTAAATCACATCTTCTCCTATTAATGTTGCTCTTTTGTCTATCCTGAGCAACTTTCATTCATTGCTGAATAATCTCGCTCTTCTCCGAAGACTCTCTAATTATATATAGCCCAAGTATTGGTTTCTCGCCCGAACATGAGGGAACATTGCACGGTAGGCCACATAGCACCTCATATGGTGCCTTATGGATGCTAAACTGATCATTGATGTTGTATGCAAACTCTACTAAGTGTAATAATCGTCCCATAGGCCATTGAAATCGAGAATGCAGGCTCGCAAGAGATCTTCCAGGTGTGATTCGCTCTCTCGATATGCCCATCAGTTTGTGAATGACAAGCTATACTGAGATGCATCTTTGTACTCAACACCTCTTGTAAGCTCTTCCAAAACCCGAAAGTGAAAAAAGGGTCTCGGTGGCTTACAATTCTCTTTGACACACCATAGAATCACACAACATACTTCACCTATAACTCGGTCAATTTGGATGTCATTCTAGTAGACTTTGCGGATATAAACCTAGCACTCTTCGTCAATCTATCATTTATGACCTGAATGCTATCACACACTCCTCTGATCCTCAACAATCCATCGGTGAAGTCCATCAAAACTAGTTTCCATTTCCACTTAGGAATTTTCAGCAATTGTAGCAAACCACTTGGCTTCTTTTGCTCTAACTTTTCGACCTAACAGTTCATGCATTTCAAGATGAATGTCCCAACATCCTTCTTCGTCCCTTTCTAATAAAATGTTTGCCTCATATCATGGTACATTTTATTATTATCGAGATGTATAGTCAATCTCAAATGGCGGCACTCTCGTAACACCTCATCCCTTAACCTGTTGACATCAGGAACAAATAAACTCATATCCTTACGGAGCCAACCATCCCGGTGGAGCCCATACTGCTTCATCTCCTTAAAATATACCCCTTTCTCTACTTTTGCCATGATCTTTTCTAGTTTAGCATATTTGTTCTGACTAGTACTAATCTGCTCAATCAAAGTAGGTCTAATCATCAAGCTAATCAACACTTCTGGCTCTAGTTCACATCGAGGTCCAAAATCTTAGCCAACAATAAACTCCAACTACTTGCAATCTAGGAAGATCATTCCCAAGCTAGCATGTCTCCTACTCAAAGCATCATTGATCGCATTTCCCATATTAGGCATATAGGAAATGCCAAAGTCATAGGAGATAGGGAACTCTAACCATCCCTGCCAACGAATGTTAAGATCCATTTGGGAGCAGAGACACTTCAATGATTTATGGTTCGTATACAACTCAAACCTCTCTCCAAGTAAGTAATGCCTTTATACCTTCAAAGCAAATACTATCACTGCAAAATCCAAATGGTTAGTTGGATACTTCTTCTCGTGCGGTTCCAGCTGTCGACCAACGTAGGGGACAACCTTCCCTTTTGCATCAATACCACACCTAGACCAATACCATAGGCGTATATATATACTGTCACTTCAGTATTCCCACTTAGAATGACCAACAATGGTGCACTTGTAAACCTCTCCTTTAGACTCACAAAAGCGTGCACGCACCTTGCATCCCAAGTTAAAATCTGATTCTTCTTCGTCAAGTTAGTTAACGGCGCTGCTGCCTTAGAGAAGTCCTTGACAAAACGTCTATAGTACCCCGCTAATCCAAGAAAACTTCTCACATCTATAGTGGCCTTGGGTCGATACTAGTCATGTACTATTACCACCTTCATATGATTTTTAGTAATACCCTGCTCAGAAATGACGTGACTCAAAATCGCACTTCCTTCCTCCAAAAGTAACACTTCGAAAACGTCACCTTCGAACAAATCCTTAAATGCTCCTTGTGTTCTTCCTCCGTCCTTGAATAAACAAGGATATTGTCCACAAACACATGTACAAACTTATTTAGTTGGTCTCAGAAAACATGGTTCATATGATCAACAAAGTATACTGGTGTGTTGGTCAGTCTGAACGGCATAAGCAACCACTCATAGAATCTAAATGGTGTATGCAACCCTATGATCGACACATATCCTTCACTACTCTCAGTTAGTAAAATCCCATCGCAAGGTCCAATTGAGAGAACACCCTAGCATTATGGAGCTAATTGAAAAAGTCATCAATACATAGGATTGGATACTTGTTCTTCTTCGTGACTTTATTTAACTTACGGTAACCTACACACAGTCTCCAAGAGTCGTCTGCCTTGGTGGCAGACATTACAGGTGCTCCCCACTCAGATATACTCCATCGAATGAACACTTATCGCAATAGGTCATGCACTTCCACATCTGGATCCTTCTGCTCTTTCGGTGTCATACACCTTAATGACATAACTATCTGTCTAGCATCTTTCACCAAATCTATATGGAACCCGATATCTCTATGTGGTGGTAATCCAATCACCTCCTCGAACATGTCCGGATACACCTTCGTTATAGGCATAGATGATAACTCATCATGTGGGACCCCGAGCGAGTATATAAAGCTAACCATCTCCTCATCATCAGATAGGCAGTCTATCTACCCTATCATCACCAAAGGCCTCTCACAATCCACTACCACTCTGTCCTCCTACAGTACCAAACCTCACAAACTCAAAATAAACAATCACAAGAGAACAAACATCCTTGACTCGATAAGCCTAAGTTTGGACAAACAATGCAAATGCTAATCGATCCCTTAATAGGTTTTGTAGCATTCAAAGGTCAGTCAACTATCTTAGATGTCAATCATGATCAATCTACCAAATAACTAGATATGAAGTAATGTAAAGCCCTAGTATCAAATAAAACATAGTGTGTCTGAAATGGAAAGCATACCCCGTATGATGATGCTCATCCTCATTTGCTTCGCTGATGGAGCACTTGACGAAGCTGGAACAACGTTCAAATCATAAGCAAACTCAACCTTCATATTCTTTAGAGGCTCTGGGAAACCCTTCTTTATATGCTTTGGCTTGTTGCAGTTAAAACATCCTCTCTTCTCATTTCTGCGATCCTCACTGAGATGGCCCTTCTATCCATAGTTATAGCATGTATGCTCCTGCTTTCCCTTCTTTTGGCCACCCTTCTAAAGCTTCTTATTGTTGTTCCACTTTCTCTTACCTCCTTCTCCAGCTTGCGACTTTGGCTCCCTTTTGAGATCAACAACTGACATTGGCTTAGGATACAGACTCTCATCTCGAAGAGCCTTCTCCAACAGCCTCTCAAAGGTTCATCAAAGTGACTTTCATGTTTTTCTCAAAGATAATAGTCCAAGCCCATAATGAACTTCTCATTCTTCTTGAGCGGAGTATCGATAAAAGATAGACCATACTTCGAAAAAATGTCAAACTTAGCCATGTACTCCAACACAGACATATCTCCCTGTCTCAAGTCTGCAAACTTTTGGAATAGCATCGACTTCTGAGCAGCTAGTAAATAATTCTCTTTAAACCTTGCCTTAAACTGCTTTTGGGTAATCTGGTCCTCTGGAGTAGTAATCTTGATGGCGTTCCACCACCCTATAACTCTTCTCTGAAGTTGTCTAGAGGTTAGCTTCCTCTTCATCGCATCCTCTAATTCCATATCCTCAAAGATGCGTTTGTAGGTGTCCAACTAATCCTACACTTCAACGACTATTGTCGTTCCAAGAAATGGTTTGCCATCTAGAGTAGAGTAATCCTTGCTTAGTGTGGTAAAAGTCAGTCCTCGGTGCTTGTACAAGAGCACCATCACCAACAGCCACAGCATAAGAAACTTAAGTATTTTGAACCATGTTTAACACCATCTCACCAAACATTTTCTATAAGGCAGGGCTAGCAATGCCCGCTTCCACCCCTTCCTCAATTCCATAGATAGGGTTCTTAATAGCATTCCTTGTTGCCCGGCTCATTCTTATAAGCTGTAATAAAAATGACCGGTCTCTGTAAAAGGAATAAGTGGTGTTCGTGAATGTAATGCAACTTATATAATATATAAACGCACCACTCTATAGCTTTGAAAACCGAATTACAACAAGTACACTCTCTCATATATCGCCCGATCCATTCTAAGGTGATAGGGCCTTCCTTATCTCTAGTGAATCCAAGTAGCAACCATCACACAGCCTTGCATCTCTCGCTCAAGTGCTTCAGATATAGGATAACTCTTATATATGCTTGGCTCATTGCCCACGTAGATGGCAAAGGACTGGACACACGCAGCGTCCAAAATATGGGTACACGAAGACTACCCCGTGTATACATAGACTACTCTATCCCAACAATGAGCATTACAACTTCAGAATTACCGATAAATCCATTAGCATATGTATCGATAATAGAACTATCTCATAAATGCTCAAATCATGCCATATAGATGGCTAGGGACTAGACACATGTAGATGTACAAACATATGGGTACACGCAGACTACCTTAGGTACACACAGACTACCCTGTCCCACTTACGCGCATCACGGCCTCATATTCTACTCTACGAGCTATCATGTAAAACTTGTCCTTTCAGTCCATCTCCATTTTCCATAATCCCTTGCCACATCGAGTTGTTACTTCGCAATGCTACTAGATACATATCGTAAGTTGTAAGCACCATGAAGCACCATGCCATAGCTTACCTGGTTGCCACATGAAACCCAAGGTCATCTCGAGTCGTTTGCAGTTTTCTACTCAACTTCACATTACCCTCAAGACTCTCGGAACATTCCATGAAGAAATCCCCGAAGTATCGCTACGCCATGACGAAAATCCCCAACTTTCATTTTCTATACCCAAGCCAAACTCCAAGAATACCCTCCTATGACTCCAAGCACCATAAAAACCCAAATAGAAAAACTTGCTCGGGTGCCGACCAAGCCGACTCACAAAAACACCAGGCATGGCAACAAGCACTGGGCAGAAAATCTTGTTCGGGTGCTGACCAAGCTGACTTGAAACAAACTACCCTTGGACACTAAGTAACCATCGAACAACAAAACTTGTTCGCTCACCGAAACACCACTCAAAGCAAACTACCCCTAGACACCAAGCAACCACCAAAAAGAAAAACTTGTTCGATCATGGAATAGACCACGACTGGACACTAAGCTGACCCGAATCAAATTAACCCCCAACATTATGCAACCATCGAACATCAAAACTCGTTCGGTCATCAAACAGAGCACTAGGGGACACTGAGTCAACTCCGAGAAAACCACCACCGGACACCAAACATCGAATAGAAATGTTATCCAAACTCCAGTTTTGTGTCGATTTCATCGTTATACTCTGTTTTTCAACCAGTATACCTTTTGTAAGCATTGATACAGATCCTAACCTCCTCGAGCCTATCCATCGAAGTCTGATTTCATGATTCCTACCTTTAGTTCTCTCTGATGAGCAATTTCAACCATACAAGCATACAAACAAACACCATAAATGCACTAAACAACATTCAACAAAAACACAATCAATCACAACAATCATCATACAAGGTGTCTGCAACATAATCTAACATATATCAAGGCCAATCCATATTCAAATAATGTCTAAAATACCAAAAATCCATTTATTCGTGTTTTTACTATAAATAGGGTTTTATATAGCAATAAAAGATCATTTTAACTTCATAAATGGCTCCAAAACATGAAAATCTAAATATACACATATAATATGACAAAAATGATAAATCACTCACCAAAACCACCAAAACCCAAGTTTGTCACACAAGTTGAAGCAAATCAAAGAATGAACATACAAGCTGATGAGCATGTAAATGTGCACATTTTTTCCATTATATTTAATCTATTTAAATTGAATAAATGATCATATTGGGTATTTTAACTTGTTTAAAACAAAATTCAAATTATTTTCAAATTGTCACATATTCATCTTCATAAAGGGGTAAAGTGGTCATTTTTTGCATTTATTAAATTGTGAAAATTTACTAGGAATTTTCTATATTGTTTTGTAGGAAATTTGGTGAATTTTGCAAGTGGTTTTATGATGAAATATGCATGCACAAAGAAGATACAAAAGAATGAAGATGGAAATAATTCAAAGTGAAGAACATGGAGGATCCCACCCATTTACCTTGATTTTCAATTAAAGGCTAATGCACATGCTTATGGAGTTTATGGATTCATGTACACTTAAATGATGATAGTGGAAGCTAATGATTACTTGGGCTCCACACTTTCTCAAGAGCATTTTGGGCATTCCCCAAAAATATGAATTAGGGTTTAACACATGTGTATATACCCCTTATGTTTCATGTAACTCCTCTTCTTCCTTAATCTCTCTTTTCTTAGTCTCTTCTCTTAGGAAAATAAAATGAGAGTTCTCTTTTTTATTTTCATGGATACTTAGTTATTTCTTATTTTATGTAAATCAATTCTTTTTTTAATGCAATTTCAATACATGCTCTCTTCTTCTTTTATTTATTTCCTTTCATGTTAGTATGGTAGATTTGTTTATTTATGCAAGTAGTGTAGATTTTCCTTTATGCAATTAGATTATTTGTCTTTTTCATTAGCTTTCATTTTTCTTTCTTTTTTTTCAATGTTGCATGCCATATTTGTTCATATGATAACAAAAATGAGAGCTTAACCCCTTCAATTTAGGGGTAATGAAGCCTCTAATCATGTAGCTTCAACATTTTAATAACTTTGATCTCTTTTGTGCTTAAAGGAATGTTGATGTGACTTATTATTTCATGTTGAATTTGATATTCTAGGTTGTTCATAACAAAAAGGACATGCTTAAACAATCACAACAATAATTACCTCTTCATCTACATATGATGATGGTAATGAAGTAATGTGAAATTTAGGTTTGATGACCTATATTTCTAAACAATAGTTAATAAGTCATGCTTAAAATAGATTTTTCTTTCAACTTTTTGTCATTTTTCATGAGAGTTAAAAGTTGTTTAAGGGGTGCGTTATAGTTTGATGGTTTATGTTGAGCTAATTAATAGCACAAATAAGTCGTACTTGTGATAAACACATCAATTAAACTAACTAATGACCAAAAAAGAGAGATCATAATTTCATATTGTGTTGAACTATGTGATCTAGAGAGTAGATTTACCTCTAAATTGCCTCCACACTCTCATATTTTTATCTGTTTTCTTTTGCTAGTTTTTCATTTTTCTCATTTTTACAGTTAATCACTCTATAAATCTTTGTTTAATTTGATTGAATAGAAAATTAAAATCAACAATTCCCTACGAATCGACGCGTGCTTGCCACGTATTTCAATAGTACGCCGCGCGCTTGCGGTTATTTTTATTATAAAATTCATTCGTTTATTTTCTAATTCATAGACATTTAGTCGTCCGAACAAGTTTTTGGCACCGTTGTCGAGGAGTTGTTTTGATTTTGATTTTCTATTCTTCTAATTATTTTTCTTTTGATTTTTATCTTGTGTTTGTTTTCTGTGTTTGAATGCATTTTAAAAAAAGTTATTGTTGTGTGTTTTTGTGTAAATTTAGTTTTCATTTGTTTGTCTACATTGTGTGCTTGTTTTCTAGTCTATTTGCTTCTGCATTTGCATATTTTTTTAAAAACACACAAAAAGTTCAAAAGGAAAAAAATATTTTATTAATTTACGTTTGCAATTTCATTTTGCGTCTACATTTACATTTTTCTTTTTCTTTCTTTGTTTCTTTTTACATTCCAAAAAAATAGACACGGTGCACTGTCACCAGCATTGTCTGGCCATAATCCCCCTGTCATCCCCAACTCTCTGTTCAACTACACCATTCCATCATCTCTGACCATATAAGTGAGCAATGCTACATCTCCTTACTACTACCTTCTACCTTTAACCAGTCATACACCCAACATCACGAGAGAATACTCCGTACCAGCCACAACATACACTCCTCTACACTCACCACCAACCACCTGCCACTTTGCTCACTGAAACAAACCACCACCTGACCTCCTCCAGCATTGACAAACAACCTCAAAACAGGTTCCGCTATTCGCTAATTCTGCCACAAATCCACCACAGTTCATTGCAACATCCTCATACAAGACTTTGATGCGATAAGGGGTAAGAGCAGATTACAGAGAGAGAAGAAGAGGAATTTGTGAGAGAGGAAAAAGATGAAGGAAGGGAACAGAGAGAAATTAGCAATAAAGTTCTTCCGTAATATCTCTATATTCGGTACATTCATTTATAGGCTCATTTCTAACAACTTTTGGCCTACGTGGTTCATCAATACATCATGGCTAATCCCAGCCTTAGGATACGAAAAGGGAATAACACAAAAAGTAATAGCAGAAAAAGCAATAACAGAAAGGAAAAGTTGCACACTGCATTTCTCCAGCCTTGTATTTCTCTAACCGTTTGCAGGTCCACTTTTAATCCATGAATCTCTTGGGCATTTTAATTAGCCTCCTTGGACGTGCATCACTGTGTGCATGATTATCATGTGCTGTATCACTAGTGGTGTGCATATCATTACCCACCCCTTCAAAACCGACCTTGTCCGCAAGGTCGTTATGCTGGTCATCCCCGCTGACTGGAAGTGGCTATTGTAGAGACGCTGCAGGGTTTGGGAATAGTTTAAGTAGTGAGACGTGAAACACTGGATGGATTCGCGAGTCTGGTGGTAGCTGGAGTTTATATGCAACCGGGCCTATCCTTTCAACGATTTTGAATGGTCCATAATACTTTTTTGGCAACTTATGGTGATTATTACGGCTGGTATGTTGGCGATACGGCTGCAATTTGAGGAGAACCCAGCTGCCTATGGAAAATTGTTTGTCGCTACGACGCTGATCGGCATGGTTCTTCATTCGGTTTTATGCTCGTTGCAGATTGAATTTTATCAACTGCAGCAACTTTTCTCATGACGAAGTCCAATCTGGAAGTTCGGGTAAGGATGTTTTAGCAGTGATATAATCGGACAGGGTAGGAGGAGGCTTCCCGTACACCACTTGGAAGGGTGACATGCCGAGGGACGTGTGCTTTGAGGTGTTATGCCACCACTCTGCCCAAGGAAGACACTTGACCCATTTATTTGGTACGTCTCCCACTATTGCTCGTAGATATGTTTCCAAGCATCGATTCACTACTTCGGATAGACCGTCAGTTTGTGGATGGTAGGCGCTGCTTATTTGTAGCTTTGTGCCATTTAGACGAAACAACTCTCTCCAAAATTGGCTAGTGAAGAGTCTGTCCCTGTTGGAGATATTGGAGCGTGGAAATCCATGTAGTCGAACGTATTCTTGTAGAAAGTAAGAGGCAAGTTGAGAAGCTGAAACTGCCGGTGGTAGAGCACAAAAATGAGCATATTTCGAGAGTCTATCCACTATAACCCAGATGACAGTTCGACCGGTGGATGGTGGCAGATTGGTGATGAAGTCCATAGTAATGTCCTCCCATATGTTTGCGGGTACAGGCAAGGGTTGCAGCAGTCCTTTATAAGGCGTATTCTCTGGTTTCACCTGTAAACAAATCTGACATTGGTTGACGAACTCGCACACTGTAGCAACGAGTTTTGGCCAATAAAAATTACTTGTGACCCTTGCAATCGTTGCTCTGATGCCAGAATGCCCCCTAATTTTTGATGCATGTAAGTCAGTAATAATCCGAATCTTCAAGTCCGCATCATTAGGCACATACAAGCGATTTTCCCAATACAATAAATTATGGCGAAATTGAAATTTGGGGTTTGCGCAAGTACCTGCTTGCAGCTGAGCTATTATCGTCTGAGCCGTGCTATCATGCTGTAGTGCCCTCTGTATGTCGTTCAATAAGGGAAAAGTCGGACCTGAAATAGCGTGTAAAGTAGCTGCTTCCGTGAATCTTGATAATCCGTCCGCCACTTTGTTCTGTTTTCCGGGTTTGTAATGAATAGTGAAATCAAACCCCAGAAGTTTAGAAAGCCAACGTTGTTGCTCTGGCGTCTGGATCGTTTGAGATGTCAACTCGCGGATGCTCTGGTGATCCGTGTAAATCTGGAAGGGACGAGCTAAGAGATAGTGCTGCCATTTTTTGATGGAAGAAATTATTGCGAACATCTCTCTGGAGTAAGAGGACGATTTATGGAGGTGACGAGGTAATTTTAGGCTAAAGAAGGCGATGGGGAGGTCAGATTGGGCGAGAACTGCGCCTATTGCGGTGGCGGAAGCATCAGTGGTTACGGTGAAAATGTTTGAGAAGTTTGGAAGGGAGAGGATGGGGATTTGTGTTACAACGGTTTTTAGTTGATCAAATGCCCATTGGGCTTTCGGTCCCCAAGTGAAGTTATTTTGTTTCAGTAAATCGGATAATGGGCTAGATATGGCAGCATAATTCCGAATAAATTTCCTGTAATAGCCCGTGAGGCCCAAGAAGCCACGAACAGCTAAAACTGAATTAGGTACTGGCCATTTAAGCATTGCATCAATTTTATTTGGGTCAACCCGCACGCCTTTGTCAGAAATAATATGGCCGAGGTATTCGAGTTCATTGAGGCCGAAATTACATTTATCCACATTGGCGAAAAGTTTGTGTTGGTCGAGAAGGTGGAGAGTTGTGTGGAGGTGGTCTAAATGGTCGTTCCATGAGGGGTTATACACAAGAATATCGTCGAAGAAGACGAGTATAAATTTTCTCAAGTATGGGCGAAATATATTATTCATTGTTGCTTGGAAGGTGGGTGGGGCGTTTGTTAGGCCCAACGGGATCACTAAAAATTCATAGTGACCCTCATGTGTTCGAAATGCGGTTTTGTGAATGTCGGGTTCATGGAGACGAATTTGGAAGTAGCCACTTCGGAGATCTAGTTTAGAGAAAATCGACGCACCATGAAGCTCATCTAGTAACTCGTCAACCGTAGGAATTGGAAAACGATCTTTGATGGTGATAGCGTTAAGTGCTCGATAATCGACGCAAAATCGCCATGAGCCATCTTTTGTTTTGACTAGAAGAACGGGTGAAGAGAAGGGGCTTGTGGATGGTTGTATGATTTTGGATTTTAACATTTGTTGAATTTGTCTTTCGATCTTGTTTTTTTGAAAGTATGGGTAGCGGTATGGTTTGGTGTTTATTAGTGTGGCGTTGGGAATGAGATTGATGTGGTGGTTTAGTTGTCGATTTGGTGGTAATTCTGTTGGCGGGTCAAAAACGTGGGAATAGGTATTCAACAGTTCGTGTATTTGTGGATGGTTGTGGTGTAACTTAATATTGTTGGTGGTTGGTTCGGACTTATAGTCTAGCTGCAGGTAATAGTAGGTTGAAATGGACGAAGTAATATCCATTCGTTTAAGTTGGCCCACAGAAATAGCAGATGGCTTGGGCATTGGGTCCAGCCCGTTTAAACAAACACTTCTATCCTCAAATATGAACTGCATTGTTAACTTTTTATGGTCCACAGTTAT
This sequence comes from Allium cepa, assembly GCA_030765085.1. Classification (NCBI taxonomy): domain Eukaryota; kingdom Viridiplantae; phylum Streptophyta; class Magnoliopsida; order Asparagales; family Amaryllidaceae; genus Allium; species Allium cepa. The sequence continues at coordinate 67,787,056 of CM060930.1, read as the reverse complement.
GGGACCAAGCTGTTCTAACCACTGGATGCCGCATACGGCATCAGATCCAACGATCTCTAAGAGATGAAAATCAATAAAAAATTGGTTACCCTGAATATCCACGCTGACATCCTTGCAGCAGCCTATGCTCCTCAATTTCTCGCCATTTCCCACCGTGACCGTGAAGGAAGCTGCGTTGCTAATTTGTAATCCCAAGAACTTCGCCGTCTTCGAATGTAGATAGTTGTGTGTGGATCCAGAATTGACGAGTATTGAAATCGAATTCCCATTGATCAGAGCGGAAAATCGAATAGCTCATGGGTGAGCAGAGCCCGTTAATGCATGAAATGATATCTCCTGAGTCGTATCCTGGGCTATGTCAGCAGCTTCGTTCGTGTCGATTGGTGTCTCAATTTCAGTGTCAGTGGTGGGATTTGGGTCATCTGTATTGTCATCAGGTACGATCATTGACAAGTGAGTTGGTTTGCATTTGTGGCCCCATTGATATTTTTCATCGCAATTGAAACAGAGACCATGTTGTTTGCGTGCATTCATTTCAGCTTGTGACAGTTGTTTGATGGCCATGGTTAGTTTGGGTGAGTGAGTATGAGGTGTTTGATGGAATGACTGAGTAGTGTTCGGGTTGATGGAAGGCTTGGAAAACTGTTGTGCTGTTTTGTAGAATGATTGTTTGGGCTGTCTGTGTATTTACGTTCGATCAATTTGGCCATGTCGATAGCATCGGAGATGGTGGTGGGTTTGAGGAGGAGCAGTTCGTTTTGGATGTGGGTCTTTGAGCCAGAAATAAAGCATTGGAGAATGGACTCAGGTGTTAATGTAGTGATACGGTTGGATAGTGTCTCGAAGGTGGCCTGATAGTGATCGATGGTGGTGAGTTGCTTAAGCTTGAATAGAGTTGCTTGTGGATTGAGGAATGTAGGAGGACCGAAGCGTTGTTCCACTGCTTTTGCTAGTGCCAGCCAAGAGGACAATTGTTTGTTTCGATGCATCCACTGAAACCAGGTTAAAGCCTGAGCTTGCATGTGGAAACTTGCCAATTCAATACGCTGATCCTCTGGTGTAGAATGATAAGCGAAATATCGCTCCGCTTGGAAGATCCAGTCATGCGGATTGTTTCCATCAAATGTTAGTAAGGTAACTTTAGGGTTTCGTCCTTGATTTGGTGAAGATAATAATGGTGGTTGGCGGTTTTGTATTGGTGGTATGAATGTTGTGGATGTTTGATTATTTGGTGAAGGTGGTGTTTGGTTATCGAATCGTTGCACTACAAGAAAACTGATTTTTTGTAGCGCCCAAAAAACGCCACTATGTATTTTTAGTGGCGTTCCGATAATCGTTACGAAAAAACATGCCACTAAAAATCCTCGAGTATTAGTTGCACTTTTTTAAACGCCACCAAATTTGTTTTTTTGAAAGCGTTTTTATAACGCCATAGAATTCCTTTTTTGTAGCGCCTATTTACCGCCACCGAAAAGGTTTTCTCCTCCATGATACTTTTTTGTAGCGCCTATTTACCGCCACCGAAAAGTGTACTTGAGTTCTTAATCACTCTTTTGTAGCGACATTTTAACGCTACCAAAATAAATAATATCTAGTAGCGTTTGTTTCCCTCCACCTGCTACTCCAAATTTACCCCTGATCTAGCATCCAATTATATAATAACAGAATACGCAAGCACATACACTTTTGAACACAATATATTAAACAACTACAAAATACGTATACGCATTGAAGATCCACAAGATACATAGACATTCATACATCCACATACATAGGTGTCGACAAAAAGCTACCCGTACACATACACAACGAAGGAAAAACTACCATACTAGTTTCATAATAGTTTCATAACAATTTTAATCAACCTAACTACATACATGTGCTGGTACCATACCAAAAACCAGTGTTGCTGCTTGAATTCTTCACAAACGTTTATCTACCTTTAACAATAATAATCATGTTACTAAATATTTGTGAGGTGAAGGTATCAAAGATCAAAAACGGACAAATATAGAAGTCCTTAGACTATAATACTTCAAACAAATATGCCTCTGCCCATCCACTTCAAAACCAAAAACTGCCCATCCACTTCAAAACCAAAAACTGCAGTTTCAATTAACCATCTACCTACACACAAAACCATACATCCTATGCATTTATAACATACGAAACTGACCTCTATTGCTCTTCTCTCAATAGCTACTTCCAAACACTTACGTGTTAACTTAATGAATGAAACTGAAGTTATATAATGAAAGCATACATTATTTATAAACTGAATTTAACGAAACTTAATGAAACTAAAGTTGCTGAAATGACTACACCAATGAATGGACCAACCCAGAATATTCGTTGTTCATACAACATAGAGTAACTTATCAGGTACTTGTAATCGTATTATTAATATGAAATATGAGTTTGAATAATATGTAAAAGCAAGCTAACCTGACCATCCCAAGCTTCATCCTTGTTGTAAATAACAGCAGCTCCAAAACTTCTAACAGTGTTAATCCCAGTACCAGCAATTGGAATGGTCTCCAGATGAACCATGAACACCGCAAACCCAATTAGAAGTGGAGCTAGTACCTACAACCCATTTATTACTTATAATTCTAGTTTAAAACTAAATAATTACAGAACATAAGAAATTTTATAGTATGACGCATAATTTATTACAGTTTACAAATATAAATCAGGTTCTATTCTTTGAACTATAAAAGAAGAGTATCATACCGGCACATGAGTATCTCTAGCACCACGTTTAGGGTCGGTAGCAACAAACACAGTGTATACCATTACCAACACAAAAGTGTCTATAATTTCAGATGCAAGCCCAGTTCCTTTACTGTACCAAGCGCTTATTGTAAAACATGGTAACTGGTCCTGCAAAATAAAGAAAATAGTGTTAAAACATGGTAAGATAAACCTTCTGGTAATGGCAACTGATTTTGCAACTAATTCTGTAAAACAAATAAAATAGTGTTAAAACATGGTAAAGATAAATCAGGTTTAAATGCCCATGTTCTGTATACATAATGGATTTCATCAGTTAAAAAACTATTGTTAAGTCCTAAAGAAATAAGTTTCAATGTAGCAAACCTTTCAGGCAGCATTATCATCACAAAAGCTAAAACTTTCAGCTTCTGCAAAACAGGTGTTATTCTACAAATCCGTACTTATTTCAATAAGCCAAATAACCAACCTCACGAAGTTACTGTCACAAGTTGGCTCAAACAATCCGCTTCTTAATCATTTTCTTCAAAAAGCCTAGATGCAAATGGTTTCAACTGAATAAAATTCGATAAATTAATAGCTAATACCGATACAATTAATGTTTCTTCACTTATCTGTTACAATAGTCCAAAGCAAGCCATGTCTATTCTCATCCATAACCTTCTCGTTACCCATGTGCTGTCGAAAATCATGAATCCCCTTTATAGACCATCATAAAGATTGTTTATTCCAAATCTGAAGCTGCAAGACAATTTCAGATAGTTTGCTTCACTACACTGCAATGTTCGAAGCCTGAGATATACAGAAGAGTTTTAACTTTGAGGAAATGATATTCTTTGAGTTTTATGTAGAAGAACCAACTAAAACTGACCAAAACAGGATGTGATGGATAGGTAACCAAACAACAAAAATAAATAAACACACACAACTATTATTATACACAATGATAAGAATATTTATAATTAAATGAAATCAATATTCACTACATGTAATAATGTATAATACATGCCTATATATATAAATCAAAATAAAAATTGAAAATCCTTGAGCTGAAGACAAAAAACATAGAAAATTATGTTAGAAGTTTTACTATATTTCATCTAATATACATCATAACTAGTGGTGTAATCTAGGCAAAACTGAGAGTGATGGACTTGTAACAGTATATAGATGGACAAAGCAACAAAATCTTGAGGTGCAAGCGCTAATTTATTTTCATTCATAAATTATACTTGCAAAATCTCAGCTATATTCTGGTAAATAGTAAAGTCTCATAACCGAAAGAACAAATCGCTTTACCCAAAGAAAATAGAGCAAAGAAGAAACCAGAAAGAATAGCAAAACAAAAATCTTCTGTTGTTTACAGTGAAAAAACTGAATGTCTTCTCAGCCTAACCTTCTATAGATGAAACAGCACTCAGACCATTTAAACAAGTTTTTCATAATTTCAGATTAACTAAGATGCATTAATTCTAACAGATTCAGCCTATGTATGCGCACAAATAGATTTTCAATATATACAACAAAATCTTTTTAATTCCATCCAGGCACATACATCAGATAGTTAAATTTTTACTAAAATTAAGTTACCTTGATGATCCCATATGTGACATGTTTGACACGGTTGTGCTCCTCTAACCATCGTCTCTTCAGCCTTCTTATTTGCTTCAGGATATACATGAACAAATGCCCAATTTCTCCCTCTTCTTGCTTTGTTTATTTCATTTAATGCCTTTTCATGTTTGCAGTCACCAAGAAATAGTCCATTACTCCATAATACAAGCGGAAGAGAATCCCCTGCAACAATAAACTTCTTAGTTTTATTGCTTATCAAATAAATAAATGATAATACAAATACACAGAAACCTCACCGCACACACATTTAAACGGTTCAACATAACCTCAAGCAACAAAGCACAAATTCAATGTAGTGCGACAATCTCCATGATCAATCACAACCGCACAAAGCATTCAACTGCCTACACGACAGTGCACATTATCACCAAGACCAAACAACTGCTCTTACTTCCTCCATCTCTGTATATATCTTACTTCCTCCACCACTGATAACATCACTGTGTTCATCCTGCACATCCACTCACTTGCACATATGTTACTGACCATCTTCCCCTTTGCATTACCTTGCTGCCATATCACACCCACTTCAATAACTCACAGCCTGACCACTTCTCTGTCCAACAGCTACCTCCTTCAATACTTTGCTAAATTAACTTCTCAAACCATCTATCTTCACCATGCACATCTGCACAGTGCCACTTCTTCAACCAAAACATCACAGTGCCATTTCTTGTCATTACTTCAACACTTCATGTCATCACAGTGCCAGAACCTCCTCTGCCACTTCTTCCTTCCTTCCTACAATTCAACTGTGCAAACCTTACTGCTTACTAACCCAACTGCCAACCAGCCACAACATAAACCACACATCAACCATTACATCTTGCCACCACAATCACACAGTGCCATCTCCCACAACACTGAACCACATCAAAATCACCATTCATCAATATCGTACCACCAGTATAAAACCCGCAAGTACCACTAACTGCATACACACCACCCCTGCCACAAAACCACTTCTGCGATTCCTCTAACAAGCTAAACCCAATCGCGACTTCCACTAACCCAAAGCAACCCACTTCACTGCAACGCGACTCCCAAATCCATCCATCACCACCTCCAGTCACCGCGACTTCAATCACCCCAACCCCGAAACACCTCATCTCCAAATCATCCCATAACTGAACTCAACAAATAACACTTTAGGAATTTAATTTGGAATTTTGATTTTGGGAAAGTGATTTTGGTTTGGAAATTTTGGAAATCAATCGTGGTTTTGGGAAATTAGTTTGAGCAATTGAACTGGAAATATAATTTGAAGAGGATCGATTTCCTGTATCAGAAAAAAATAAATATTTTTGTGTTTGGGCCCAATTGACAAAGTCCCCAAATTGCAGATCATGAAATCGAACCACTACCTCCGCAAGAATCCCAGAATCGAACGTCTGATTTTATTTGATTTTGATCGAGAATTTGGTATTGTGGAACTTGATTTGGAAACAGTCGATTTTATTTGTTTCTTTTCTTTTCGAACGAGAATTCAGGAATAAGAATATGAAAATGAGAATTTGAGATTTTTTTTCCTTCGTACTTTTTGGAAGGAGGACGGGAAAATGTTAATTGTTAAAATAAGCTATGAGCGGTCACGGAAAAATTTAGCTAAATTTTCATGAATTGTTGGCGGGAACCCATTAGCCGCGCTTATTGTTTATTTTCATACTAAAAAAGTTCCAACGGTTGCATATGGTTATAAACGCTACCAATTAATGCAACTAAAAGCAGATTTTCTTGTAGTGTTGGGTGAGATCAGCTATGGCTCGGGTGAGATTTTGAATAGCAGTTTCATATCAGTGATATCGACATGGTGTGTTTCTTGGTGTGCTTGGATTGTAGTGATGGAATCTTGCTGGCTGGCGAGTTGGTTGAGGGCGTCGTCGAGTTTCGTCATGGGGAAGCTTGGTTTGGATGTGGCGGAAGTAGGTAAAAATCAGTGAAAGCACCAAAAATGATGCGATAAGGGGTAAGAGCAAATTACAGAGAGAGAAGAAGAGGAATTTGAGAGAGAGGAAAAAGATGAAGGAAGGGAACAGAGAGAAATTAGCAATAAAGTTCTTCCGTAATATCTTTATATTCGGTACATTCATTTATAGGCTCATTTCTAACAACTTTTGGCCTATGTGGTTCATCAATACATCATGGCTAATCCCAGCCTTAGGATACGAAAAGGGAATAACAGAAAAAGTAATAGCAGAAAAAGCAATAACAGAAAGGAAAAGTTGCACACTGCATTTCTCTAGCCTTGTATTTCTCTAACCGTTTGCAGGTCCACTTTTAATCCATGAATCTCTTGGGCATTTTAATTAGCCTCCTTGGACGTGCATCACTGTGTGCATGATTATCATGTGCTGTATCACTAGTGGTGTGCATATCATTACCCACCCCTTCAAAACCGACCTTGTCCGCAAGGTCGTTATGCTGGTCATCCCCGCTGATTGGAAGTGGCTGTTGTAGAGACGTTGTAGGGTTTGGGCATAGTTTAAGTAGTGAGACGTGAAACACTGGATGGATTCGCGAGTCTGGTGGTAGCTGGAGTTTATATGCAACCGGGCCTATCCTTTCAACGATTTTGAATGGTCCATAATACTTTTTTGGCAACTTATGGTGATTATTACGGATGGTATGTTGGCGATACGGCTGCAATTTGAGGAGAACCCAGCTGCCTATGGAAAATTGTTTGTCGCTACGACGCTGATCGGCATGGTTCTTCATTCGGTTTTGTGCTCGTTGCAGATTGAATTTTATCAACTACAGCAACTTTTCTCGTGACGAAGTCCAATCTGGAAGTTCGGGTAAGGATGTTTTAGCAGTGATAATCGGACAGGGTAGGAGGAGGCTTCCCGTACACCACTTGGAAGGGTGACATGCCGAGGGACGTGTGCTTTGAGGTGTTGTGCCACCACTCTGCCCAAGGAAGACACTTGACCCATTTATTTGGTACGTCTCCCACTATTGCTCGTAGATATGTTTCCAAGCATCGATTCACTACTTCGGATTGACCGTCAGTTTGCGGATGGTAGGCGCTGCTTATTTGTAGCTTTGTGCCATTTAGACGAAACAACTCTCTCCAAAATTGGCTAGTGAAGAGTCTGTCCCTGTTGGAGATATTGGAGCGTGGAAATCCATGTAGTCGAACGTATTCTTGTAGAAAGTAAGAGGCAAGTTGAGAAGCTGAAACTGCCGGTGGTAGAGCACAAAAATGACCATATTTCGAGAGTCTCTCCACTATAACCCAGATGACAGTTCGACCGGTGGATGGTGGCAGATTGGTGATGAAGTCCATAGTAATGTCCTCCCATATGTTTGCGGGTACCGGCAAGGGTTGCAGCAGTCCTTTATAAGGCGTATTCTCTGGTTTCACCTGTAAACAAATCTGACATTGGTTGACGAACTCGCACACTGTAGCAGCGAGTTTTGGCCAATAAAATTACTTGTGACCCTTTCAATCGTTGCTCTGATGCCAGAATGCCCCCCAATTTTTGATGCATGTAAGTCAGTAATAATCCGAATCTTCAAGTCCGCATCATTAGGCACATACAAGCGATTTTCCCAATACAATAAATTATGGCGAAATTGAAATTTGGGGTTTGAGCAAGTACCTGCTTGCAGCTGAGCTATTATCGTCTGAGTCGTGCTATCATGCTGTAGTGCCCTCTGTATGTCGTTCAATAAGGGAAAAGTCGGACCTGAAATAGCGTGTAAAGTAGCTGCTTCCGTGAATCTTGATAATCCGTCTGCCACTTTGTTCTGTTTTCCGGGTTTGTAATGAATAGTGAAATCAAACCCCAGAAGTTTAGAAAGCCAACGTTGTTGCTCTGGCGTCTGGATCGTTTGAGATGTCAACTCGCGGATGCTCTGGTGATCCGTGTAAATCTGGAAGGGACGACCTAAGAGATAGTGCCGCCATTTTTTGATGGAAGAAATTATTGCGAACATCTCTCTGGAGTAAGTGGACGATTTATGGAGGTGACGAGGTAATTTTAGGCTAAAGAAGGCGATGGGGAGGTCAGATTGGGCGAGAACTGCGCCTATTGCGGTGGCGGAAGCATCAGTGGTTACGGTGAAAATGTTTGAGAAGTTTGGAAGGGAGAGGATGGGGGTTTGTGTTACAACGGTTTTTAGTTGATCAAATGCCCATTGGGCTTTCGGTCCCCAAGTGAAGTTATTTTGTTTCAGCAAATCGGATAATGGGCTAGATATGGCAGCATAATTCCGAATAAATTTCCTGTAATAGCCTGTGAGGCCCAAGAAGCCACGAACAGCTGAAACTAAATTAGGTACTGGCCATTTAAGAATTGCATCAATTTTATTTGGGTCAACCCGCACGCCTTTGTCAGAAATAATGTGGCCGAGGTATTCGAGTTCATTGAGGCCGAAATTACATTTATCCACATTGGCGAAAAGTTTGTGTTGGTCGAGAAGGTGGAGAGTTGTGTGGACGTGGTCTAAATGGTCGTTCCATGAGGGGTTATGCACAAGAATATCATCGAAGAAGACGAGTATAAATTTTCTCAAGTATGGGCGAAATATATTATTCATTGTTGCTTGGAAGGTGGATGGGGCGTTTGTTAGGCCGAACGGCATCACTAAAAATTCATAGTGACCCTCATGTGTTCGAAATGCGGTTTTGTGAATGTCGGGTTCATGGACACGAATTTGGAAGTAGCCACTTCGAAGATCTAGTTTAGAGAAAATCGACGCACCATGAAGCTCATCTAGTAACTCGTCAACCGTAGGAATTGGAAAACGATCTTTGATGGTGATAGCGTTAAGTGCTCGATAATCGACGCAAAATCGCCACGAGCCATCTTTTATTTTGACTAGAAGAACGGGTGAAGAGAAGGGGCTTGTGGATGGTTGTATGATTTTGGATTTTAACATTTGTTGAATTTGTCTTTCGATCTCGTTTTTTTGAAAGTATGGGTAGCGGTATGGTTTGGTGTTTATTAGTGTGGCGTTGGGAATGGGATTGATGTGGTGGTTTAGTTGTCGATTTGGTGGTAATCCTGTTGGCGGGTCAAAAACGTGGGAATAGGTATTCAACAGTTCGTGTATTTGTGGATGGTTGTGGTGTAACTTAATATTGTTGGTGGTTGGTTCGGACTTATAGTCTAGCTGCAGGTAATAGTAGGTTGAAATGGACGAAGTAATATCCATTCGTTTAAGTTGGCCCACGGAAATAAAAGATGGCTTGGGCATTGTGTCCAGCCCGTTTAAACAAACACTTCTATCCTCAAATATGAACTGCATTGTTAACTTTTTATGGTCCATAGTTATGGGACCAAGCTGTTCTAACCATTGGATGCCGCATACGACATCAGATCCAACGATCTCTAAGAGATGAAAATCAATAAAAAATTGGTTACCCTGAATATCCACGCTGACATCCTTGCAGCAGCCTATGCTCCTTAATTTCTCGCCATTGCCCACCGTGACCGTGAAGGAAGCTGCGTTGCTAATTTGTAATCCCAAGAACTTCGCCGTTTTCGGATGTAGATATTTGTGTGTGGATCCAGAATCGACGAGTATTGAAATCGAATTCCCATTGATCAGAGCGGAAAATCGAATAGCTCGTGGGTGAGCAGAGCCCGTGAATGCATGAAATGATATCTCCTGAGTCGTATCCTGGGCTATGTCAGCAGCTTCGTTCGTGTCGATTGGTGTCTCAATTTCAGTGTCAGTGGTGGGATTTGGGTCGTCTGTATTGTCATCAGGTACGATCATTGACAAGTGAGTTGGTTTGCATTTGTGGCCCCATTGATATTTTTCATCGCAATTGAAACAGAGACCCTGTTGTTTGCGTGCATTCATTTCAGCTTGTGACAGCTGTTTGATGGCCATGGTTGGTTTGGGTGAGTGAGTATGAGGTGTTTGATGGAATGACTGAGTAGTGTTCGGGTTGATGGAAGGCTTGGAAAACTGTTGTGCTGTTTTGTAGAATGATTGTTTGGGGCTGTCTGTGTATTTACGTTCGATCTATTTGGCCATGTCGATAGCATCGGAGACGGTGGTGGGTTTGAGGAGGAGCAGTTCGTTTTGGATATGGGTCTTTAGGCCAGAAATAAAGCATTGGAGAATGGACTCAGGTGTTAATGTAGTGATACGGTTGGATAGTGTCTCAAAGGTGGCCTGATAGTGATCGATGGTGGTGAGTTGCTTTAGCTTGAATAGAGTTGCTTGTGGATTGAGGAATGTAGGAGGACCGAAGCGCTGTTCCACTGCCTTTGCTAGTGCCGGCCAAGAGGACAATTGTTTGTTTCGATGCATCCACTGAAACCAGGTTAAAGCCTGAGCTTGCATGTGGAAACTTGCCAATTCAATACGCTGATCCTCTGGTGTAGAATGATAAGCGAAATATCGCTCCGCTTGGAAGATCCAGTCATGCGGATTGTTGCCATCAAATGTTACTAAGGTAACTTTAGGGTTTCGGCCTTGATTTGGTGAAGATAATAATGGTGGTTGGCGGTTTTGTATTGGTGGTATGAATGTTGTGGATGTTTGATTATTTGGTGAAGGTGGTGTTTGGTTATCGAATCGTTGGGTGAGATCAGCTATGGCTCGGGTGAGATTTTGAATAGCAGTTTTCATATCAGTGATATCGACGTGGTGTGTTTCTTGGTGTGCTTGGATTGTAGTGATGGAATCTTGCTGGCTGGCGAGTTGGTTGAGGGCGTCGTCGAGTTTCGTCATGGGGAAGCTTGGTTTGGATGTGGCGGGATTAGGTAAAAATCAGTGAAAGCACCAAAAATGATGCGATAAGGGGTAAGAGCAGATTACAGAGAGAGAAGAAGAGGAATTTGAGAGAGAGGAAAAAGATGAAAGAAGGGAACAGAGAGAAATTAGCAATAAAGTTCTTCCATAATATCTTTATATTCGGTACATTCATTTATAGGCTCATTTCTAACAACTTTTGGCCTACGTGGTTCATCAATACATCATGGCTAATCCCAGCCTTAGGATACGAAAAGGGAATAACAGAAAAAGTAATAGCAGAAAAAGCAATAACAGAAAGGAAAAGTTGCACACTGCATTTCTCCAGCCTTGTATTTCTCTAACCGTTTGCAGGTCCACTTTTAATCCATGAATCTCTTGGGCATTTTAATTAGCCTCCTTGGATGTGCATCACTGTGTGCATGATTATCATGTGCTGTATCACTAGTGGTGTGCATATCAGACTTCCTCCACATATTCACACTTAACCACTTTCTTTATTACAACAACAACAAACAAACTTCACACCATTGAATAGTTGCCTACTACAAACTCGTCCATCCATCTCTTGTTGCACTTCAATTAACCAAACTTGTTCCTGACTGTCACAACCCTTCAACCACGACAGTGCTATCAACACTTCTTCTTCCACATTCATTGCAAAAGCCACAACATTGCCACCTCTGATCATCATACATCCCCTATCAGAACAGTGCCATCCCCTTATCACTTCTGCAAATACACATTGTGCCTGTGCACATTTCGACCAAGGAACTACATTCCCTTACATAGCACCACTGACTGCCCTGTTTCATCACTGTCTCACCACTGCTAATCACTGTATCGACAAGAAATCCACACATCAACCCAGAGACCAACCATCTCCACCAAAAGACATCACCAAGCAGCAACTTCATCAACACCACAGTTCAACCACTTCCTTCACCCTTTGTCCTGCCTTGCTGTGAATAAACTGTTGCCACTGCTGCAACATCATCACTCCACCATAATTTCATACAAAACCAACTTTCAAATCATTCTGCCAAATAGCAAGTTCATCTCCATTTCTGCCAAGATTTCATTGACCTTTGGTCATCCCTGCAGCATACATTACATCACAAAATTGAACGGCAACCAAAGCACTTCCACTGCCGAGCAACTCGAGCGTCAACATCCCTTCTAGTCACTCCAATGTGAATCAAACTGCCTGAACAAACCCTCTCTACATCACCACGAAATCGACTTCATCCCCATACCAACAGCTACCCTTGGCTGTCTCGACTCACCTCCAAACTTGCCTCAAACCAAAATCGCCTCTGACAACTTCAGCTACATTCGTGCACCCATACAGGACTTCACATCTCCACACAGCCAACCACGAACCAACCACGGCCGCCTCCACTTCAAACTCTAGCGCCCTACAATCGATGATCAACCGCCTTCACGAAAATCCCCAAAACCATTACAAAACATCGAGGCGCCCTCCTCTACAGTACGAACTCGCAACTCCATCTTCTAGCAACATCGAGTCGTCACAACCATACAATCAAATTCGAACAACCATCACATTCGAATTTTTATTCTGGGATGCGAGTTAAATCGTGAATTCGAAGTTTTATTCTGGGATTTGAGTTAAATCGTGAATTCGATTTTTTTTTTATTTCTGAGATTCGTGTTGAAGAGTGAATTAAAATAGGCAGTCTGGGTTTGTGATTGTTGAACGAGAAAACAGGTGGTTAATAACCATTTTTTTAATCAGTAGGTTTAGTTTTAAATTGGATATTGGGTTGTTTTTTTTAAGTGGGCGGTTCATTGGTTTGGGTCGGTTTGAAAATTGGTGAGCATGTTTTTGTGTTTTAATTTAAAAAAAAAGTTCATTTTCTTTTGTTAAAACTTTTCTTTTGCAAATTTTTATTTCCTTTTCTCTTTTAAAAAAATATATATTCAAATATACCAAAAAAAAAAAGTTGTTTCCAACTGTTTTTAGTTTAATTTGTTTATTTTTAAGTTGATTTAAGTTTCCATCTTAATTTTTTTTTAAAGTGTATATATCTTGTTCTTATTTCAGGTTGTCAAAGCAGAATTGCAGAAGGAGCAGAAGTGCTTGCCAAAAATAATTGCTTCACTTCGCTTACCAAAGTAAAATAAATTGCTTGTTATGTCTATTTGATTTTGTTTGCTTTGCATTGTTGTTTGCTTGCATCTTAAAAAAAATCAAAAAACAAAAACAAAAACAAAAACCCATTTTAGTTGCATTGTTACTACACGTTTAATTTCTGCTTTGCATTTCATCCTAGATTTTGATTAATAATAATGGTTAGACATAGATAACTCTTAATTGTATATTGACAATTTGTCTTCTTTGGATAATTTAATTTCTTGGTGTCTATGCTACGGCAGAGCAATAATTGGTTATAAATATTACGATAGTTCGTAAATATTATATTGAATTGTTTCTCTAAAGGCACTTAAACCTTCGGTTGCATTGCTACGGTGATTCATGGTGCACCGATAACCCATGCCCGTTACCTGGCTAAGAACTATCTGAATTAAGACAAAGTGTGATTATACAATTTTGCGTTAACTTAGCATAAATCATTTGTAATTAACCACTGCATCCATTTAGTTGCATTAGTTCATGCATATTTAAAAAACAAAATCCAAAATCCAAAATTAAAAAAATTGTAAATATTTCTTAACTTAGTTTTTTCCTTTTCCTTTGAAAGATTTCAAATCAAAATTCCAAAAAAAAAATTAATAATTTACTTATTTTTTTTAGAAAATCAAAATCCAAAAAAAAATTAAAATCTTTTCAAAACATTTGAAAAATCAAAAATCATTTTTCCATTTTGAGAAATAAATTCTATCTGTTAATATTTTTCCTTTATAAAAAAAACCACAACCATTCTTGAAAGTGTCCGAATTTCCATATCCACTTGAATTTTACAATAGTTGTGAAAATCAATATAATCCATATGATTTCATTCTGAATTCGTATGGATATTCTAATGACAACTATTCTTTAAACAATTTGAATTTTGAACAACAAAATTTTCAAAATGATGACCAACCCTCAAATCTTGAAAATAGCATTTTGTCTTTACTTGAAATCTCTATACAATAAAATCAAAGTATAAATGATTTTTGTAATTCATATCTGTGTAATAACTCGAGTCAAGGATTTCAAAATTTGAATTCACTTCAAAATTCAAACGATTTCGAGTATAACCCATGCCAATTCAATTTTGAACACCAAAATGAATTTCAAAATCAAACGAAAATGTGATACACTTTTCAAATAATTTTGGCGATGGGAATGATCTCGACTACGATGCGATTGAAAATTTTTGTCCTCAACAAATCCAAATCGAAAATTCTCAAGTTAATAACTACAAGTTGGATTTTGTTGAACAAATGAACGAAATTTACGATGATCACACGGATTCGTTGTTTGAAACATATATGAAACAATGTGAAAAAAACCAAATCCCAACGTGCGATGAGTCAAATAATATTCCATCTTTTACCACAATTGACGATTTTCAAATAACAACTTTTAAAACTGAAAATGATGATCTTAATGAAGTTGTTGAAAACACGGTAATTGAGTTGGATTTCAATTCTTTTGAGGGTGTGGAACCAGATTTAAAATTCGATCTTCATTTTCTCAATTTCAAAATTTTGAATACAACAACTTTGGATTTTGAACTTGAGACATGCAATAAGGTTACTGATAATCCAACAATGGAAGATGAATTTAATGAACACGAATTCTATGATTTTGGATGACGAGTTGTTAAATTCCGGTGGGGAAGAGTTAAATCACCACTTTGATTTTGAAATCTATAATTTTGAAGAATTTTTCGATGACAAACTTGAATTTCAATTTGGTGAAAATAAACTTGAATTTCAATCAATCGTTATATCTACCCCAAAAATCATCGAAAATAAATCAACTCATACGATTTTCAATAAAACGACATTCGTTTTTCCAAATCCACATTCAACTTCGAAATCTTTTATGTTTTGGTTTTTCAAGCTTAAGCCGTGTCTCGTATACTTGAGAGACAAATGAATCGGTCTTTGGAAGACTATTTCATTTACTTTTTGACGATATACTTTCTGATCTCGTGTAAATACCATTCGTTTTCATGTAAATAATAATAAACCTTCCTTTCATTTGGGTTGACTGCGGGGATCGGTCAAAATCAAGTATGGGGGGAGACACATCTTCTTTTTGATTTTTCATGATTACTTTTCATTTTTTCCTCCAAAACTCAAATATATATATATATATATATATATATATATATATATATATATAATTTCAAAAATAATTTTTTAAGCATTTTGATTTATTTTTAAAGAAAAGCTACAAGATAAATATATGGTTTTGGTTTATTAAATTAAAATTATTAAAAATTTATTTGTCTTAACAAAAATAAAAATGAAGTTTGATTACAAATAACGATAGTTTAACTAATATATAGGAAGGTTCATACATGATAATTATGAAATATATCCTAACTGAAAATCTTTGTTTTAAAAAGTGGTTGATTTAAAGTAAAGGATATAACTCTTTTTTTTTGTCTTCTAAGTTAACTGGTGCTAAGATTATTTTGCAAAACTCTCTCTTTTAAAAAAAATTTGAAAAAAAACATACAAAAAAAAACATTTGTATATATGTAAATATTTTCTATTAACACCTACGGTCGACAGGCGTATACATTTGTGTGTACACTCGCCATGCTCTATACCTTTCTCACGTAAGCCCGAAAGGCAGTGCACGATCGGTATATCTGGCCTCAGTTTATCTGAGCTAGGTGTATATAAGAATTTTAATAACGCCTGCAGTTAATAGGTGTTCACACTTGTGTGTTCACTCGCCATGCTCGGTATTCCCCTCACATCAGTCCGCAAGGCAGTGCATGGGTAATATATCTGGCCTCAGTTTATCTGAGTTAGGCATATGTAAATATTGTTAATATAAATATAATTTTCAAAAGAAAAAATGGAGAGTATAAGCAAATGAAATCCAAGCACTATTTTAACTTATTTGATTTGACTTGTTATTGAACTAAAATGAAAATACCACTTTGATAAACATTGATAATGAACATAGGATCCATTTCATAATTATACGGTGTTATTAACCGAAATAACGAGTTAAACTATAGTTTATTTGTTATGATAACTTGAGTTTTATTGGAAATTTTGACGAGTAAATGACTTAAATTGTCACGATAATGACCAAAAACTTATATTTAACTTATTTGTGTCGAATTAAAAATAAAGCAAACTACCCCTAGACACCAAGCAACCACCAAAAAGAAAACTTGTTCGATCATCGAATAGACCACCAATGGACACTAAGCTGACCCAAAAAAATTACCCCTCGACATTATTCAACCATCGAACATCAAAACTTGTTCGATCATCGAACAGAGCACTATGGGACAGTGAGTCAACTCCAAGCAGACCATCACTGGACACCAAGCATCGAACAGAAATGTTCGCCAAACTCCAGTTTTGTGTCGATTTCATCGTTACGCTCCGCTCTTCGACCTGTATGCCTTTCGTAAGCATTGATACAAATCCTAACCTCCTCGAGCCTATCCATCGAAGTCTGATTTCATGATTCCTACCTTTAGTTCTCTCTGATGAGCAATTTCAACTATACGAGCATACAAACAAACATCATATATGCACTAAACAACATTCAACAAATCACACAATCAATCACAACAATCATCATACAAGGTGTCTGCAACATAGTCTAACATATATCAAGGCCAAATCATATCCAAATAATGTCTAAAGTACCAAAAATCCATTTATTCACGTTTTTACTATAAATAGAGTTTTAAATAGCAATAAAAGATCATTTTAACTTCATAAATGGATCCAAAACATGAAAATCTGTATATACACATATAATATGACGAGAATGATAAATCACTCACCAAAACCATCAATATCCAAGCTTTCACACAAAT
Organism: Allium cepa; assembly: GCA_030765085.1. NCBI lineage: Eukaryota > Viridiplantae > Streptophyta > Magnoliopsida > Asparagales > Amaryllidaceae > Allium > Allium cepa. Next base: position 67,769,978 of record CM060930.1, on the reverse strand, counting down.
TGAAGCAAATCAAAGAATGAACAAACAAGCTGATGTGCAAGTAAATGTGCATACTTTTACCACCATATTTAATCTATTTAAATTGAATAAATGATCATATTGGGTATTTTAACTTGTTTAAACCAAAATTCAAATTATTTTCAAATTGTCACATATTCATCTTCATAAAGGGGTAAAATGGACATTTTTGTGCATTTTATCATATTGTGAAAATTAACTTGGAATTTTCTATGTTGTTTTGTAGGAAATTTGGTGAATTTTACAAGTGCTTTTATAATGAAATATGCATGCAAAAAGAAGATACAAAAGAATTAAGATGGAAATAATTCAAAATGAAAAACATGGAGGACCCCACCCACTTACCTTGATTTTCAATTAGAGGCTAATGCACATGCTTATGGAGTTTATGGCTTCATGTACACTTAAATGATGATTAGTAGAAGCTAATGATTACTTAGCCTCCATAATTTATTAAGAGCATTTTGGGCATTCCAAAAATATGAATTAGGGTTTAACACGTGTATATATATACCCCTTATGTTTCATGTAACCCCGCTTCTTCCTTACTCTCTCTTTTAGGCTCTCTTCTCTTAGTCACTTCTCTTAGGAAAATAAAATGAGAGCTCTTTTCTTTCTTTTCATGGCTACTTAGCCATTTCTTCTTTTATGTAAATCAATTCTTTTTTTGATGCAATTTCAATACATGCTCTTTTCTTCTTTTATTTATTTCCATTCATGTTAGTAGTGTAGATTTTTTTTATTTATGCAAGCAGTGTAGATTTTCGTTTATGGAATTAGATTAATTGACCTTTTCATTAGCTTTCATTTTCCTTTCTTTTTTTTCAATGTTGCATGCTACATTTGTTCATATGATAACAAAAATGAAAGCTTAACCCCTTCAATTTAGGGGTAATGAAGCCTCTAATCATGTAGCTTTAACATTTTGATAATTTTGATCTCTTTTGTGCTTAAAGAAATGTTGATGTAATTTATTGTTTTATGTTGAATTTTATAGTCTATGTTGTTCATAACAAATAGCCTCTGCTTAAACAATCACAATAACAATTATCTCTTCATCTATATATGATGATGGTAATGAAGTGAATGTGAAATTAAAATTTGATGGCCTATATTTCTAAATAATAATTAATAGGCCATGCTTAAAATAGATTTTTCTTTCAACTTGTTGTCGTTTTTCATGAGAGTTAAAAGTTATTTAAGGGATGTGTTATAGTTTGATGGTTTATGTTGAGCTAATTAATAGCATAAATAGGCCATACATATGATAAACGCATCAATTAAACTAACTAATGATCCAAAAAGAGAGATCATAATTTCACATTGTGTTGAACTATGTGATCTAGAAATGGATTTATCTCTAAATTGCCTCTACACTCTCATATTTCTATCTATTTTCTTTTGCTAGTTTTTCATTTTTCTCATTTTTTATAGTTAATCACTCTCTAAATCTTTGGTTACTTTGATTGAATAGAAATTTAAAATCAACAATTCCCTACGGATCGACCCGTACTCGTCACGTACTTCAATAATACGCCGTGCGCTTGCGGTTATTTTTATTATAAAATTCGTTCGGCTTTTTTCTAGTTCATAGACATTTAGTCGTTCGAACACAAGCCCTAACTTTCTTCCTAAATAAATGTGAATTTAAAGAGTTCTAATGAGTCCACTTGCTAGTCTACGCTTAATCTAAAATTTAGACTTGATTTGGAGGAGAAAAGAGAAGGTTTTGGATGAAAAAAGGTTAATGGGAGTTTAGATCTATTTGAGAAGTGGCAAAAATTATTTGAGGATGATGGTTCAGCCTACTATAGCCTCCAAAACCGAAATGGGTTAGTAAGCATGCCCTCAAACCTTACTGATTACTTGCTAAGCTGATCCAAAAACTATTTAACTTCGAACAGTCATATCTTCTAGCCAGAAAGTCCAAATTACTATTATGACCTACGGAAAAAGGAAACCATCATATCTTTTCAATGGAAGCGGACTCGTATACTAATTCAACTTTTATCAAAAGTTATAACCGTTACAAGTTTTCAGAGGTAAAATCGTCCAGAAAAATCATAAATATAGAAAATGACAATTGTAGGAGTTTCCCAAAAAATATAGTTGTACGATCATTCGATATGTAAAATATAGGTCGTTATAGATGCCAACTCCAAATCATATGTAGGATATCTAACATCATGTATTCAAAGCTGTCTAGAAGAAAAGGCAATAAATTTGCCTCTTTGCATCAATATAGCTCCCAATCCAGATCCACATACATTTGTATACAGCATTAAATCTTGATTTTCATCTAGAACAATTAATAAAGGCACATTGTCAATAAATAGTTTACCTCTTGAAATGCATCTTCACATTTATCGATCCAAACAAATTTTATGTCATTTCTTGTTATTTAGCCATCAGTGTTGCTAGTGAGAGAAATTTTTAAGAAATCTTCGGTAATAACCAACCAACCCCAAGAAACTTCTAATCTCGGTAACGATCTTTGGTCTCTTCCAACTATTAATAGTTTCGATTTTTGATGGATCCACAGACAATCCATTCTATGAAACTACGTATCTAAGAAATTTCACTCTTTTTTAGAAATGACATTTTGAAAACTTTGCTTTTAACCAATGCTACCTCAGTGTATCTAGCACTATTCTGAGGTGAACTTCATGGTCATGTTCACTCTCTGTATATGTCAAAATGTCATCTTCAAACACTAACACAATTCTACACAAAAGCTCTCAGAAGATTCGGTTTATTAAATCCATAAAGAAAGCAGCCATGTTGGTCAGTCCGAAGGGCATGAATAATCACTCATACGAACCATATCTTATTCGAAATGCTGTTAATAGTGTGCTTTCCTCCTCCACTTTTGATTGATGGAAACTATAGCTAAGCCAAATGTGAGAACACTTTGGCTCCACTCAATTGATCGAACAAATCATCTACTCGGGCAAAGATGTCGATTCTTTTTTGTATTCCCATTAAACATTCTATAGTCAATACACAACCTCAATGTCCCATCCAGTTTCTTTACAAACATTGTTGCAACTCCCCAAGGTGAACTATTTGGTCTAATAAAATTCTCCCCTTCTAGATCCACTAGCTACACCTTTAACTCCTTCATCTTGGTAGGCGTCATTCTTCTAGGTGGTCTACTAACCGGCTCAGCACTAGGTACGAGACCTATTTGAAACTTTATGGCACATTTCGGTGGTAGTTCGGTAATAGGCTCAAAATATTAGCAAACTCTCTTAATACAAGAATTCGATTAACTTCATTCTCCATGACATTAACTGATCCCTGAGATGTGACATAGTTTCCCTAACAGTCTCTGGCTTCAATCCCTAGATAAATTTATCATTTTTCTTAATCAGTGTATTAATAATGGCCTGGCTATGCTTGGACAGCTCATCAAACTTCGTTTCATACTCCAACACTAACATCATACCTTTCTCTAACATCGAAAACATCCTAATCAACATTGACTTGGCTGCTTCGAATAGAAATTTCTCTTCAAATCTTTCCCAAAAGTACGCCCAAGTTAACTCCTTCTTCAAAACACCCATGGCAACACAGTTCCACCAGTATAAGTCAGCTCCTTGCAATTATCTGGATGTCAGTCTCCTTTTTTGATCATCATTTAGTGCCAAATCAAAAAAAAAATCCTCTCATACTAAAGAAGCCGGTCCTCCACTTTAATGGAATTTTCCATTCCTAAGAATGACTTTCCATCCAAACTATTGTAGTCTTTACTTAGTGCGGCATAGTCTTTATAGACAGCCATTTCTGGTGCTACAGCTTCCAAATTACTAGCATTACCTCCAGCCAAATAAACTGTTGTTGTAGCTTGCATCATATTAACAAAGAACTGATACATGGTCCACATATCCACTAGTGCGGCTCTATGTAACAACCCTGAGATTGCAATTACCGAATAATGAATTAAAATTATGATTTTAAGTTAAAAAGGGAGCTAAACAAATTTTTTGGGAATTTAAATTTGCAATTGGTTTGCAAATTAAAATATTTTGGGTTGAAATGGGGAATTTTTTAAATAAAAAGTGATTATGGGTTAATGGGCCAAATGAGATAATTACATGGTTTTAATTAAAACTAGAATGCTTATTAGGATTTTTGTTCACATGATAACTTAGAAAATAAACTAAGTCCTAATGGGTTTCTAAACCCTCTTACCATAACCCATTAACCAACCCACTTCTATTTAATATCTCAAACCCCTCTCATAAACCCTAACCCTCCTCCTCTTCATAAATTCCTAAAACCTAGATCTAAACAAAATTAATGGCCTCCATTTAGAAGCTCCATCTCCTTCTCTTCATAAATTAGTTTAATCCTAAAAGAAAAAGAAAAGAGAAGAAGAAAGGTAATGCAATCTCTCCTATTCTCTAATCCTCCTTCTTAATCCCCATTTATCTCTATCATCTTGTAGTAATTATTATTTTGTTTTCTTTGTTGATTTTGGGTCCATGAAGCATCTTGATCATTGCTTTGGGGTTGAGGAGTTTGGCTTGCTTCATATTGTGCACTCAAACCATTTGATACTTTTCTTCATTAAGGTAATTACTATGCATTAGTAATTATTGCTAGTTGTAATGCTAAGATTTGGCCTTGGTTTCCTTTAATTTAGTGTAATAATCTTTATATGGTGATTAGTGATTGTAATTAGTGATTTTTTGATGCCCAAAATTGAAATAAACACCCCTAAATGTCAAAAAAATGCAAAAATTGTTGGCTGGAAATGTTCTGCAGGCTGAAACAGGCCAAAAACCCAAATCTGAGTGCACCAGGCAGGCCTGGGCTGCACCCTGGCTGCTGCACTGGTGCAGTAGGCTAGCCCAGCTGGGCTAGCCAGAGGCAGGCCAGCCCTGGATGGGCTGGCCGCACCCCACACCCCCCAGCCCGCCTGGGCTGGGGGTTTACCCAGCCTCCCCAGCCCGGACGGGCTGGGGAAGCAGGGACGAGGGCCGAAGCCCGCGTCCCACCCCAGCCCAGGCAGGCTGGGGATGTATCTTTCCCCAGCCCGCCTGGGCTGGGGAAGGAAGACGCGGGCCTCGGCCCGCGTCTCAACCCCAACCCGCCTGGGCTGGGGAACAGTGGACGCAGGCCGAAGCCCACGTCCCAGCCCCGGCCTTGGCGGGCTGGGGCGGACTGACACGGGCCGGGCCCGCGTCCAACAAAAAAAAAAAAAAAAAAAAATCAAACCTTACATCTGTTCCAGCTTTTGAGCGCCACTTCGCGATGCCGCCACGTTCGCATCGGAAGTCGAAATTCGACGTTTATGGTCTCGTTCGAAAGGTGGAGTTGCGAACTCCATCTCTGGAAAATTTGGACAACATTGGAGTTCGTTTGATACTTTGATTTTCGTGCCAAAGTTAGACTCTGGTCGCTGTTGGAAAACAGTATGAATCTTTCTCTGGGTTCAACTTTGAGACGTCGCTGCCACTTCGTCTCAACTCGGAATTCAGAAATTCTTTTTGCATCTTAAAGTAGGGATGTTGGACTATATGCCTACCAGTTTTCATGCCATTTGAACACAGTTTGCTAGTCCAAATAAATTGCCGAACTTGGGTTCGCAGCAGTTTTTAAATGGTTTCAAACACTTAGAATATTTTTGATGATTTTCTGGTTTTCGTCGATTTCTTTGAGATTTGTCTCTGGATTTCGTACACGGGCTTTATAAAAAGGATTTAAAAGGATTTTTCACTCCAAAATGTCTTTTGAAAATTATTATATAATATTATTTTAATTATTAAATTAATTACTTCATAATAGGAGACTTTTCAAAACACCGTTTTAAAGTGATTTCAAAATCAATTATAAATCCGTTTCGCACCATTATTTTCTATAACAAAAATCTCACACTCACTTTTAGCACATCGAGCGAAGTGGAAAGGTGCTTAAACGGTTAGGAAATCTCCGGCCTATGGAACCGTGTGTATTTTCTTTCCGGTTAATCCCCGACCTATTCGATTGATCGTTTTGACCTTTGGGTCTAGTTTACCGATGATACGAGGTGGACTTTTTATTGTTTGGAGTGTGAGCTTGCTATTGGTTAGTAAACCGTTTAGTGCGAACGTGGGGTATGGGACTCATTGTTAACACTTTACGGGTTCCTCTCCAAGAAGTTAGTGACACATTAGCCTCTGGGCGGCCAGTACTGGACCTCTGGGTCACCACGCCTCTGGGCAACCGTCTCTGGACACCTGCTCTATGGAGCAGTTTTTATTCGGCATGTGCCTCTGGGCTCTATCCTTCTGGGAAGGATCTTGTCGTTTCGCGCGTTCCGCATCTGTGCGAGTGATCGATCACAACTCAACTGTACTTGGCAACAACGACTCTGGTCGGTGCACGTGCAATATTTGTATTATCTGATGATTTTTATATCCATTCGAGTATCGCCATTCGGTGTTGGTTCTATGGAACCATACGATGTAAGTGCGATTACCTTGTGGATTCACAGTGTCTCTGGACACTGTTTTTCAGTATTTGATGTCATTGACTTTTTAGTATATCCCTATTGCTCTTTGGAGCATCGATCTTTGCTTGGGCATTGATTTTAGACTCTGGTCACTTTTGGGATTATTACCTATGAGCAACTTTATATAGCTTTGGCTACGCCGATGATATGAGGCGATTTTGTTTATTTAACACTTTGGTGTTTGTATTCTCTTTGGAGATTTTTACTGTTTATTGATGATTAGGGATCGTCATTATATTCATGTAGTCCATATTACTCTTCTCTTTGGAGAAGTATTGTTTTATTTATGTACTGCATTATTATATATATCTCAGTTATTACTGATTATTTAGCTATCCTGACCCGAGTGTTTTCGCTCGGGTCAGACCGAGTTGTTTCAGGTTAGGTCTCTGGACTTAGCTTATGTGCTTCTGCTTGGACATCATCTGCTATGCTGATAGATAGCGCTTTTATTTGTCCACTATTCCGCTACTCTGTTTTATTCGGACTTTGATATGTACATATTTTTGACTCACATATGTGAGCAGTGGCTTTGTACCCACTTATAGTATTTGGATCTGTATTGATGATGTATTGTTCTGGGATGTTATATCTGTTATGTGATTCTGTGATGATGATGTTATCATTTAGTATTATGCTTGTTCTGAACTTATTTTCCTTAGCCATTGTAATTTCGTTATAAATATCTATTGGATATGTCGAACCACTTTAGAAAAGAAAACCACATATTCGACGTATTCAGTGGTTAGTTATAGCTTGATTACACATGGTCGCTTCCATTATACTCTATTCTCCGTTCTAGTAGACGGTATTACTCCGTAATACTCTTTACTAGAGTGGGTCTCGGAGTGGGGCGTTACATCTTGGTATCAGAGCAAGGTTCAGAATTAAGCATAACAACACAGAACGGATACACCTAGTACAATACATTTTAATTGGATCCGAATTAAATCAAATCCCTTCCTTATGCTTATTGATAGATAAGTTAGGAATATGTGTAGGAATTTATTATATTCCGTAGTATTCCTTAATTAAGTATCAATCATTGAATCATGTCTAACTCTAATTCCCGTTTGACTTTCAGTATGTCTGGAAGGGGAAGAGGGAGAACCACACGTCAGACTAGTGCTGCTGGGCAGTCCAGCAACACTCATCCAAAGGGCGTGTTCATGACTACCGACCAGATCATGGAGCTGGTTCGGAATTCTCAGTCTCATTCTCAGTCTCCAGCCCCAGTTGCTGATACTCCACGCATGTCTGTTTTTGCGCGTCTCTGCAGTGATTTTACCCATCTCGGAGGGAAGCCGTTCAGTGGCTCCGAGAATGTCTTAGAGGTCCAGGCTTGGATTCGGATATGCGAGTGCATTTTCACTCGTATGGATATCCCGGATCATGACCGTGTTCTTATTGCTTCTAGTCAGCTTCTGAGTCGTGCCCTGGATTGGTACGAACTACTTATTGCCGAGGTCGATGAGACCACACTTACTTGGGCTCAGTTTCGTCAGAGATTTGAGCTCAAATTCATCCCAGAGTCAGAGAAGAACTCCCTTGCTCGCCGCTTTCTTGATCTCAAGCAGGGGAAGTCCTCCGTATCCGACTATGTCTCTTCCTTCGAGGCCCTGTCCAAGTACGGCCTTGAGTTTATTGCTACTCCTTATAAGAGGAACCTCAAATTTGTTGAGGGCTTGAAGAAATATCTGAAGAGGCATCTTATGCTACAGCTTGAGCTCTCATTCGAGAAGCTAGTCGATGCAGCCCTACATCTTGAGTCAGTCGAGATGGAGCATAGTGATGATGATCGTGGGGGTTCCAAAAACCCCAACCAGAAGCGGGGTCCATTTCAGAAGAACAAGCCTTGGAACAAGAAGAAGAAGACTGGCAGTTCTGCTGTCCAGGCTCAGCCTCAGACTCAGCCTCAGATTCAGTCACAGCCTAGTGGAACCCGTCCTCCGAGGAAATGCTTCAACTGCAGTTCTCCAGATCACTTTATTCGAGAGTGCCCCAAACCTCTCTATTGCACCTTCTGCAAGAAGGAGGGACACAGGATCTCCACTTGTCCTATTGCTCCAGCTAGTGCCAAGCCTGGCAAGCTTAATGCTGCCAAGGCTCCTGCATCTTCAGCTCAGCCTCGAGGTACGCATCCTTCCGTTCTCGAAGGTTCTATTTTATTTCATGGTAGATCTTGTAGAGTTCTCTTTGATACGGGTGCCTCTCACTCATTCGTATCAAAGGAGCTAGTAGATGCTTTATCCTTAGATGTTACTTGTCTGGTTTCTTCCCTAAGGATTGTGAATCCCATCGGCGGATCCACGACCCTTAGCTTGCTTTGTGAGAATGTTGATATTGATCTTTGTGGATTTTCTTTCCGTGCGAATCTGCATGTTATGGAGTATTTGGGATTTGATATGATTCTTGGCATGGATTGGCTCGCTCAGCACGACGCCAAAATTATTTGTTCGGAGCGGATATTATTCCTTCGTCATCCTGACTCGTCCGCTCCATTAGCTATTGCTCTTCAGGATGTTGGGATTTCTGATTTTACTCTATTTTCTCTTGATTCACGAGATGAGGATTTGGACTTATCTCGTATTCCTGTTGTTCGGGATTTTCCCGACGTATTCGAGCCAGTATCTGGCCTGCCGCCAAAGCGGGCCATTGAGTTCCGCATCGATTTCATTCCAGGCTCCCACCCAGTTGGGCGTCCTCCCACGAGGATGTCTACTAAAGAGAATGAGGAACTCAGGAAGCAGTTAGTGGAGCTTGAGGCGAAGCAGCTCATTCGGTCCAGTTCTTCGCCATGGGGTGCTGTTGTGGTCTTCGTTAAGAAGCCCGATGGCTCTCTTAGGCTTTGCATTGACTATCGCAAGCTTAATGAGTTGACCATCAGAAATCGTTATCCATTGCCACGGATAGACGATATGTTTGATCAGTTGAGCGGTGCGAAGGTCTTTTCACAGCTCGACCTTGCCACCGGATTTCATCAGCTCCGAGTTGCGGAAGATAGCATTCCTCTTACCGCTTTCCGCACTCGCTATGGTTCTTTTGAGTGGTTGGTCATGCCATTCGGCTTGACGAACGCACCGGCTTTCTTCGTCGATCTTATGAATCGAGTATTCCGGAAATACATCGATAGATTCGTTTTGGTATTCATCGACGATATTCTTATTTACTCTAGATCCGAGGCAGAGCATGCTCATCATTTGCGGATTGTCTTGGATACTCTTCGTCAGCATCAGCTTAAGGCCAAGCTCTCCAAGTGCCATTTCTGGGAGAGCAAGGTCAAGTTCTTGGGCCATATTGTATCATCGGAGGGTGTTTCTGTCGATCCTGCCAAGATCGAAGCTATTCAGAATTGGAAGCAGCCCGAGAACGTTCATGATATTCGCAGTTTCCTTGGTCTGGCGGGTTATTACCGTCGGTTTGTCAAGGATTTCTCTCGAGTTGCACTTCCCCTTACGACGCTGACTCGTAAGGGTGTTCGCTTTATTTGGTCTGATAAGTGTGAAGCTTCTTTTCAGCGATTGAAGGAGCTTCTCACTCATGCTCCTATTCTTGTGGTTCCTGAGAGTAACCAGGATCTGGTTGTTTACACTGATGCTTGTGGTAGCGGGCTTGGTGCTGTGCTTATGCAGAAGGATCGGGTAGTTGCTCATGCTTCCAGGCAACTGCGTCCGAATGAGGTTCGCTATCCTACTCATGATCTTGAGTTAGCAGCTATCGTCTTTGCCTTGAAGACGTGGCGTCACTTTCTATTAGGCGAACGCTTCACTCTTTACACCGATCACAAGTCACTGAAGTATCTATTCAGTCAGAGGGATCTCAATATGAGGCAGCAGCGATGGCTTGAGTTTCTCGCCTCATATGATTTAGATATTCAGTATACCCCTGGCAAGGGTAATCGAGTTGCAGATGCGCTCAGTCGCAAGCACTCGGCGATAGTTTCTATGATGATTGCCGAGTGGGATGCTCTTGAGACTCTATCTTTATGTGATATTAGAGATCGAGCTCCACCATCTGATTCTCCGGTCTTATTATTCAGCTTGGAAGCTCGTCCTGTCTTATTGGATCGCATTGCCCATGCTCAGCGGCAGGATCCAGACTTATTGCATCTTATTCACCTTCTCGAGTCGGGATCTAGTGATGAGACATTGCTGGATTATTCTCTTGATTTTCATCGGTGTCTTCGTAGGAAGAACCGTATTGTTGTACCATCTGATTTATCACTTAGGCGTGACATTCTAGACGAGTGTCATCGCTCTAAGTACACTATTCATCCCGGTTCGAGTAAGATGTATGCCGATATGTGCCGGCTATATTATTGGGAGGGTTTAAAGAGAGATGTTGCAAGCTATGTAAGCCGTTGCATGACTTGTCAACAGATCAAAGCCGAGCATCAGCGTCCATCTGGTCTTCTTCAGCCGCTAGAGATTCCATTATGGAAATGGGATCAGATATCCATGGATTTTATTGACGGTCTGCCTCGATCGAGGTCAGGCCATACTTCTATCTGGGTTATTGTTGATCGCATGACCAAAGCGGCTCATTTTATTCCTATTAAGTCCACTCGGACTGCTCCTCAGCTTGCCAAGCTATATGTGAAGGAAGTCGTTCGACTTCATGGCATTCCTAGCTCTATTGTCTGTGATCGAGACACTATCTTTACTAGTCACTTCTGGAAGTGCCTACAGTCAGTTTTGGGCACAAAGCTGAATCTCTCGACGGCTTATCATCCTCAGACCGACGGTCAGACGGAGAGGGTGAATCGTGTTTTAGAGGATCTTTTGCGCTGTTGTATTCTGGATTTCGGAGGTAGTTGGGAGGATCACTTACCGCTCGTAGAGTTCTCCTACAACAACAGCTTTCAGTCTAATATCGGCATGGCACCTTTCGAGGCTCTATATGGAAGGCCATGTCGCTCTCCTGCTTGTTGGTTAGAATCTGACGAGAAGCTTATTCTTGGCCCAGATTCAGTTCGGGAATCTTCTGAAAAGATTGTTCTTATCCGTCAGAGAATGAAAGAGGCACAGGACCGCCAGAAATCCTACGCGGACAACCGTAGGAAGCCACTTGAGTTCTCCATTGGCGATTCTGTCTTTATTCGGGTTTCTCCCATGAAGGGGGCTGTGCGTTTCAGCTCCACAGGGAAATTGGCTCCTCGCTATATTGGACCATTTCCTATTACGGAACGCATCGGCCCCGTTGCTTATCGTGTGGCTCTACCTGCTCATTTCTATGGAATACATGATGTGTTCCATGTTTCTCAGCTTCGCAAGTGTGTGCGCAATCCTGATTTTATTATCGAGCCTCATATCGTACCTGATTTGGAGATCTCACCCGATCTATCTATAGAGCAGAAACCTCTTCGTGTGCTTGATTCGGAGATCAGACGTCTTCGAAACAAAGAGATTCCACTTGTGAAGATTCAATGGTCATCTAATCCTAAGGACTGCACTTGGGAGACCAGAGAATTCATCGAGCGTACTTATCCTGGTTTTCTTTCATCTTCCGGCATGGGTGAGCATCTATATTTTATCTTCTGTATTCCTTGTGTGGATTAGATGTTATGGACGACTTCGATATTTAAGGAATTGCGGGGACGCAATTTCCTTAAGGGGGGAGTCTGTAACAACCCTGAGATTGCAATTACCGAATAATGAATTAAAATTATGATTTTAAGTTAAAAAGGGAGCTAAACAAATTTTTTGGGAATTTAAATTTGCAATTGGTTTGCAAATTAAAATATTTTGGGTTGAAATGGGGAATTTTTTAAATAAAAAGTGATTATGGGTTAATGGGCCAAATGAGATAATTACATGGTTTTAATTAAAACTAGAATGCTTATTAGGATTTTTGTTCACATGATAACTTAGAAAATAAACTAAGTCCTAATGGGTTTCTAAACCCTCTTACCATAACCCATTAACCAACCCACTTCTATTTAATATCTCAAACCCCTCTCATAAACCATAACCCTCCTCCTCTTCATAAATTCCTAAAACCTAGATCTAAACAAAATTAATGGCCTCCATTTAGAAGCTCCATCTCCTTCTCTTCATAAATTAGTTTAATCCTAAAAGAAAAAGAAAAGAGAAGAAGAAAGGTAATGCAATCTCTCCTATTCTCTAATCCTCCTTCTTAATCCCCATTTATCTCTATCATCTTGTAGTAATTATTATTTTATTTTCTTTGTTGATTTTGGGTCCATGAAGCATCTTGATCATTTCTTTGGGGTTGAGGAGTTTGGCTTGCTTCATATTGTGCACTCAAACCATTTGATACTTTTCTTCATTAAGGTAATTATTATGCATTAGTAATTATTGCTAGTTGTAATGCTAAGATTTGGCCTTGGTTTCCTTTAATTTAGTGTAATAATCTTTATATGGTGATTAGTGATTGTTATTAGTGATTTTTTGATGCCCAAAATTGAAATAAACACCCCTAAATGTCAAAAAAATGCAAAAATTGTTGGCTGGAAATGTTCTACAGGCTGAAACAGGCCAAAAACCCAAATCTGAGTGCACCAGGCAGGCCTGGGCTGCACCCTGGCTGCTGCACTGGTGCAGTAGGCTAGCCCAGCTGGGCTAGCCAGAGGCAGGCCAGCCCTGGATGGGCTGGCCGCACCCCACACCCCCCAGCCCGCCTGGGCTGGGGGTTTACCCAGCCTCCCCAGCCCGGACGGGCTGGGGAAGCAGGGACGCGGGCCGAAGCCCGCGTCCCACCCCAGCCCGCCTGGGCTGGGGAAGGAAGACGCGGGCCTCGGCCCGCGTCTCAACCCCAGCCCGCCTGGGCTGGGGAACAGTGGACGCAGGCGGAAGCCCGCGTCCCAGCCCCGGCCTTGGCGGGCTGGGGCGGACTGACACGGGCCGGGCCCGCGTCCAACAAAAAAAAAAAGAAAAAAGAAAAAATCAAACCTTACATCTGTTCCAGCTTTTGAGCGCCACTTCGCGATGCCGCCACGTTCGCATCGGAAGTCGAAATTCGACGTTTATGGTCTCGTTCGAAAGGTGGAGTTGCGAACTCCATCTCTGGAAAATTTGGACAACATTGGAGTTCGTTTGATACTTCGATTTTCGTGCCAAAGTTAGACTCTGGTCGCTGTTGGAAAACAGTATGAATCTTTCTCTGGGTTCAACTTTGAGACGTCGCTGCCACTTCGTCTCAACTCGGAATTCAGAAATTCTTTTTGCATCTTAAAGTAGGGATGTTGGACTATATGCCTACCAGTTTTCATGCCATTTGAACACAGTTTGCTGGTCCAAATAAATTGCCGAACTTGGGTTCGCAGCAGTTTTTAAATGGTTTCAAACACTTAGAATATTTTTGATGATTTTCTGGTTTTCGTCGATTTCTTTGAGATTTGTCTCTGGATTTCGTACACGGGCTTTATAAAAAGGATTTAAAAGGATTTTTCACTCCAAAATGTCTTTTGAAAATTATTATATAATATTATTTTAATTATTAAATTAATTACTTCATAATAGGAGACTTTTCAAAACACCGTTTTAAAGTGATTTCAAAATCAATTATAAATCCGTTTCGCACCATTATTTTCTATAACAAAAATCTCACACTCACTTTTAGCACATCGAGCGAAGTGGAAAGGTGCTTAAACGGTTAGGAAATCTCCGGCCTATGGAACCGTGTGTATTTTCTTTCCGGTTAATCCCCGACCTATTCGATTGATCGTTTTGACCTTTGGGTCTAGTTTACCGATGATACGAGGTGGACTTTTTATTGTTTGGAGTGTGAGCTTGCTATTGGTTAGTAAACCGTTTAGTGCGAACGTGGGGTATGGGACTCATTGTTAACACTTTACGGGTTCCTCTCCAAGAAGTTAGTGACACATTAGCCTCTGGGCGGCCAGTACTGGACCTCTGGGTCACCACGCCTCTGGGCAACCGTCTCTGGACACCTGCTCTATGGAGCAGTTTTTATTCGGCATGTGCCTCTGGGCTTCTATCCTTCTGGGAAGGATCTTGTCGTTTCGCGCGTTCCGCATCTGTGCGAGTGATCGATCACAACTCAACAGTACTTAGCAACAACGACTCTGGTCGGTGCACGTGCAATATTTGTATTATCTGATGATTTTTATATCCATTCGAGTATCGCCATTCGGTGTTGGTTCTATGGAACCATACGATGTAAGTGCGATTACCTTGTGGATTCACAGTGTCTCTGGACACTGTTTTTCAGTATTTGATGTCATTGACTTTTTAGTATATCTCTATTGCTCTTTGGAGCATCGATCTTTGCTTGGGCATTGATTTTAGACTCTGGTCACTTTTGGCATTATTACCTATGAGCAACTTTATATAGCTTTGGCTACGCCGATGATATGAGGCGATTTTATTTATTTAACACTTTGGTGTTTGTATTCTCTTTGGAGATTTTTACTGTTTATTGATGATTAGGGATCGTCATTATATTCATGTAGTCCATATTACTCTTCTCTTTGGAGAAGTATTGTTTTATTTATGTACTGCATTATTATATATATCTCAGTTATTACTGATTATTTAGCTAGCCTGACCCGAGTGTTTTCGCTCGGGTCAGACCGAGTTGTTTCAGGTTAGGTCTCTGGACTTAGCTTATGTGCTTCTGCTTGGACATCATCTGCTATGCTGATAGATAGCGCTTTTATTTGTCCACTATTCCGCTACTCTGTTTTATTCGGACTTTGATATGTACATATTTTTGACTCACATATGTGAGCAGTGGCTTTGTACGCACTTATAGTATTTGGATCTGTATTGATGATGTATTGTTCTGGGATGTTATATCTTTTATGTGATTCTGTGATGATGATGTTATCATTTAGTATTATGCTTGTTCTGAACTTATTTTCCTTAGCCATTGTAATTTCGTTATAAATATCTATTGGATATGTCGAACCACTTTAGAAAAGAAAACCACATATTCGACGTATTCAGTGGTTAGTTATAGCTTGATTACACATGGTCGCTTCCATTATACTCTATTCTCCGTTCTAGTAGACGGTATTACTCCGTAATACTCTTTACTAGAGTGGGTCTCGGAGTGGGGCGTTACACTCTAGCACTTACATTAGGATTAGCGTTTGTGACACATTTGCATTGGTGGTTCGGTTAGAGTTCCTAGCATTGGCTCGAACATTTCTATTGGTTGTGGTGTTTCCATCTTTCAAGTTAGTGATCCACTTCTAGTATCCATTTCTCATAATCTTCATACAAATCTTCATCCAATATAGAAGAATTTTCTAAGATAGAGGGGAGAATACAAATAGATATACATACTTATATATATAGCAAATAACCAGTACGTTAATATAACGCTATCCCAATCCCCGACTAATTCTTTCTAATTTCAATTTAGGTTATGTTTTTCAAAATTTTATAAATTTTTATGTAATCCTATAGATATGATTCTATCATTTGAAATAACACTGTGGAAGACTATAGCATCAATAGAATCTATTTCTAAGCCTCAGAATGAAGGATGTTACGGTCTCCTATGTAGTATCACCATCATGCTTACTCCATTGGCCCCTCACTAGATTTGGGGTCTTCCTCCTAAGCTATTTTGTACCCTACTCGACAATAGAAATAACCCAATGAAGTCATTTTGCTTCAGTTTTATCTTTAAATTCCTCTAGTTAATATGGTCCACCACTACACCTGAGTCATGCATAGACTTCCTAAGATGCAAAAAATGGAAGACATTGTGCATGCTTTTCATCTTCTTAGGTAATTCAACTCATATGCAAGGTTCCTAGTATTGTCGAGTATCTGAAAAGCTCCCTCAAGCCTCTATGCCAACTTCCCCTTATTGCTAAATCAGATTGTGTACCTAACAAAGATGTTTTGACAAACACTATATCACCAATAGAAACTCTAGATCATGGTGTCTCTTATCAACGTTATTCTTTTATATGCAAGCTTCATTCTTTTTTATATTAAATTTCTCCAAAATTTTCTTACCATGTTTGACCCAACTATTAGTTTCTCCCTTGTTTCTCATTAATACGACAGGGTGTTGCATGATCGGACATATAAAGCCTCAAACATCGTATTAATACTCAAGCGGTAGTTATTGTTATATGCAAACTCTACTAATTGTAAATGATACTCCTATTATTCTCCATGTTGAAGTTAGAAAGCTCATAAAATATCCTCAAGTACATGATTCATCATGTCCGTCTGACTATTCATTTGTGGGTGGTAAACTATGCTCAAATTCAGCTTCATCCCCAATGCATCTTATAAGCTTCACTTGTGAATAATGGACCTCTATTGATTACAATGCTTCCACAGAATCATACTAAACAACGTACTTACAATTCAACTAGTTTCACTGTCATTTTATTGAACTTTAAAGCTATGAAATGAGAGGTCTTCTACGGTCTATCAATAATAACCCAAAGACTATCGTACACTCATCCAATCCTAGGCAATCCGTCAATAAAGTCCATTTATATCTGCTCTTACTTCCATGGTGGAACTTTAAGTGATTGAATCAAACCACTCGGTTTCTTCTACTCGGCTTTAACTAGTTGACAATTCATACGCTTGGGATGAATGTCCCGACATCCTTCTTCATTCCTTTCCCATGTAATGTTTGCTTCATAACTCAATACATTTATTGCATCTAAGATGGATAGTCAATGTTGAATAATGGCACATTCATGGCACTTATCTCCAAGTTCATCTACATTGTGGGAATACAACCTCCAATCTTCATTGAGCCAACCATCATGGTCAAATTTGTATTGTCTCATATCTTTAAACTACACTCCCACCTCCATTTTAGTAATAATCTTTGTTAGCTTTGCATCCCACTTTTGATTATGACTAGTTAATTTTTCAAAAGTAGATCTAATCGACATACTAGCCAAAATCACTAACTCATGTACTCATGCTTAAGTTAGAAATCGTATTTGCCTATATAATCCAACATTCGTCCACTCTAGGAACATTGCTCCCGATCTAGCTTGTCCATACTCAAGGAATTTGTGATTGCATTTCCCATACCTAGCTTTGGGAAATATCAAAGTCATAGAAGGTCAAGAGCTCAAATCATCTCAGCGGTTGTTATATGGTATTTCACCCAAACAATATTTCAATGGAATTGGACTACAAAAATGGTGGAGGAATGGATTTTTGACTTGAACATAATCAACTAAAAAGACCAGAAAAAGAAAAGGAAGAATTAGCCTAGGTCAATAGATTGGTAATGATCTAGAATTATTAGTTATTGATCCATCAAAAAGTCAAATTTCCCTAAATCTTTTGTACTATGTATCTACATTCTATTATGAAGAAAACGAAAAGTTTGTGTATTTTGGGGTGTGATTGGAACTGATCCATCATAATGCCCATTTTTTCTATGAAGACTTAAAGCTTGAAGACTAAGATAATATAGAGAAATAGTTTAACTTTTGGACCAAGTCCACAGATCAGTACTGATCCATCAAATCATGGGATCCAGTCTAAAATCAATTTATTTTTCATTTTGTATTCTCAATTCTGGTTGACTAACGAATTCAAACTAGATCTAACAATTCTGATGGATAAATTCAACTATAAATAACTATCTTCTTCAATTAGAAATCAACTTTTGGGTCTTTTGCTAAGGGAGTACACTGCTAGTTTGAGATCTAATCATAAAAATTACAAAACTCCCATTGTAAATTGGTTATATTAGCAAAGAATCATCAATAAAAATAATAAATTGGACATAGGCCGGGGATTTACCTAACCACTCTAAAACCCTTGTGTTTTTTTCACTTTTCCTTTTTCATTCTTACATTTTCATCCTTTTTTCTATCAATTGCGTGTGCTAACCCAAAAATAAGACTAATATTTTTTGATGCTTTAATTGAGAATGTTGAAGATCAAGACTGGATCTCATCTTTCTACTATGATTTGCACAAATCTTCGACAAGATCCGATAGAAAGAAGAGACATAAAAATAGTAAGATGACTATTAATGAAGAACCAACTAGAGAAAATGTTGGAGACAGTGATGGATCTAAACATAATCTTCATTGGATGTAATAATGAAGCAAGAGTTATAGAACGTGATGGCTATGGTGAATAAGAAGATGAAAATATTGCAGCTGACAATCATTGATCAAAAATCAACCTCAATGGGAAGGTGGATCTTGACCTAATGATCATAGAGATAGAAGAAGATCTTCATCTAGTTAAAATATAGGAGTTCATCTTATTAACTCAGACCTGGAAAGGAGCCCATGGGAGATGAAAAAGAATAAAAGCATATAGGATCGATCTCTAGACCCATGACGGATCAATACCGATACATCAAAGATTACGGTTGTTCGACCAAGTAGAGAGAATGAAGATAGGGTACTTTAGGAGGTGCAGGTGTTGATGGTGATCCAGCTGTGAGTCCAGTAGACAGCAGAACTAGAGGAAATTTAGAGGGAGATGCTTATAGAGGCATAGCCCGAACCGACACCGAAACTGGCCAAAACAAATAGACTCCCCAAAGAAGGGAGATTTAGGTGTCATAGTGCCAACCGTGGCTATTTAGTATTGACCATGGTGGTCACTCACAAAATTGAACACATGTTGATGCATACGATGACCGCCAAGCTGCGTAGTTAATGCCACGCTATTACTCCGCTATAACCCCGCTATATCTCATAGTGGATTTCTACCGCTATGATTTTTTCATATAGCCCTAAAATATAGTCTTTCCGCTTTAAGCTCCGCTATTTTCGCTATATCCCGTTATTCTCGCTATATTCCGCTATTTTTGCTATATCTTCTTTAATAAAATGAATTGAAAATTTGCATTTATACATTATAAAAATTATGTAACAAATTTATTTGATTTAATTTTTAATATATTTTCGAAAATGAAAATACTCTAATTTCTACTAAATGCAATTATGTTATATAACAATTTTACGTTTATTTAAAGTATATTCGCACATGTTTTTATTTAAAATTATTTATGTATTAATTATAATTTTATCGAATGATGATTTTTTATTTAATTGCCATTATATATTTATAAAAACATTAAGTACAAGTTTTATATGCTATTATAGAGCCATCCGCTATATCCCGCTATATCCTCGCTGTAACCCCGCTATAACTTTTTGCACTTCCACCGCTTTGAATCTGCCAAGCGCTTTAACTGCACAGCTGCGAAGCAAGGCAAAAGGTAGATAATGATGAATTGATCATTGAAACAATCTAGATATTGCTTTAGCAAAACAAATAGGATGACAGTTAGGAGACCGTTTTGATGTGCACGTAAATGTGCATATTTTTACCACCATATTTAATCTAATTAAATTAAATAAATGATCATATTAGGTATTTAACTTGTTTAAACCAACATTCAAATTATTTTTCAATTGTCATATATTTATCTCTATATAAGGGCAAACTGGTCATTTTTGTGCATATACTAATTGGAGAAAATTTAATTGGAAATTTCTGTATTATTTTTTAGGAATTTGGCTTCATATACAAGTAGCTTCATGAAGATATATGCATGCACAAGAGTGAAAACAAAGGAACGGAGATAGATATAATTCAAAGTCATGATTACGGAGGACCCCACCTACCCACCTATCTTAATGTACAAATTAGAGCTAATCCACATGTTAAAAGGCCATTAAATCTTCATGTATACTTAATGGATGATTATTGGATGCTAATTGTTACTTGGCCACCATACTTCCTAGAGAGGTAGTTTGGACATTATCCAAAAAATTGAATTAGGGTTTTAAACTTGTATAAATACCCCTTATGCTTCATGTAACCTCTCTTCTTTAGGCTCTTATTTTAGACTCTCTTCTCTTTAGTTTAGTTTAGGATCAAATAAAAGAAAGCTCTTCTCTTTTCTTTTCATGGTTAATTAGCTATTTTCTCTTTATGTAATTTTTATGCAACTTTAATACATGTACTTTTCCTTTACATGTTTATTTATTTTCATATTAGTAGTGTAGATTTACATTTCATGCAAGTAGATTAGTTTTTCCTTTCTTTTTGCTCTCCTTTTCCTCTTATTTGTTTAATGTTGCTTTCTACACTTGTTGATTTAATTACAAATATGATAGGCTAATCCCTTCAATTTAGAGGTAATGAAGCTCTCTAGCATATAGATCCAACATTTTGATGTTTATGCTCTCTTTTTGTGCTTTAATGAGAATGCATGAAGTGGTTAACTTGTTGTTTTTGCTTTGAATTTGATAGCTTGCATTGCTGACACCAAATAGGCTATGCTTAAACAATCACTAACACAAATTAGCTCTTCATCTACATATGATGATGGTAATGAAGTGAATGTTAAATTAAAATTTGATGGTCTATATTTCTAATTTATTGTTAATATGTCATGCTTAAAATAGATTTTGTTTTTCAACTTTGTTGTCAAATTTTATGAAAGTTATAAGTGTATATATTGGTGGTTGTGTTATAGTTTGATGGCTTATGTTGGGCTAATTAATAGCACAAATATGTCATACTTATGATAAGCATAACAACTAATTACACTAATTACCAAAAAAAGGATCATAACTTCATTTGTTGATTTATGTGATCTAAGGAGTGAAAATTAACTCTAAATTGTCATTTAATTCTCATATTTTTATCACTTTCTTTTTGTTAATTTGTTAGTTTTATCCTTTTCTAGCTTAACACTCTCTCAAACTTTGGTTTAATTTGACTGAATAGAAATTTAAAATCAACAATCCCCAATGAATCGACCCGTACTCACTACATACTACGATAGTTTGCCGTACGCTTGCAGTAAAATTTAATTTCAAATTTATCGGCAATTTTCTAACTCGATAGAAAATTTGTCGTTGAACAAGTTTTTGGCGCCGTTGCCGGGGAATTGATTTGATTTATTTTCTATTCTTTGAATTATTTTCGTTTGATTTTTGTGTGTTCTTATTTTGTGTGTTTTTGCATTTAAAAAAAGGGAAAAAATATTGTGTGTGTCTGATTTTTGTATGCATTTTGTTTGTATGCATGTTGTTCTAGTTTTCTAGTGGCATTTGCATTTCTATATACATATAAAAAAAAGTTTTAAAATTACACAAGTTCATTTAAAAAAAAAACAAAAAATTTCATTTCATTTAAGTTTTTACAATTTCATTTACAATTTTCCATTTCAACAGACATTCTATTTTTCTACATCATTTCCTGCCATACTATTCACTACCTTCACCTTCATCTGTGCATACAACCCCATTGTCATTACTGCCTTACTGCCTTACTAAACATTCTTCCACAAATATCATCATCATCCGCAAACTCCGTTGTCATTCTTCCTTACTGCCTGAACAAGACCACTTACATACAATCACATACATAAGAGTGTTGTTCCACTTGAACATCATTTGCAACACCATCCTGTTACCTTACTGCAATTTTTCACCTTACTTGCTTGCCTTAACACTACACATTACATTATAACCACATCTCCATCACCCTTCAACATACCATATATCACTACATACCATATATCACTACAACTGCCCCACTATATGCAAACAAATTCCAGAGCACAGTGATCATTACTTAACTCCCACTTCATCACCTGCATAACACTCAATTACTTCCCACACCTTTCTTCAATTTAACAGATCACACCCAGTCTCTTATCCCCGTGCAATTCAACAAACCAACCTAAAAAGCCAATACCATCCAAGCTCCTCTGTCATACCATACAAGCTCCTTAATCCATCCATACATACCATCCTCCTTCCACCTAACAGTTCACCTGAGACCTGACACATCAATCTACTGCCTTGCAACTGAGCGAGCCATTTCAACATCCACACTTCAAAGATCCAGCTGCTTATACAACATCACCTTCTTCACTTGCCATTTACTCCACCATCATCCCACCCAAATCCAAACTCTAGAAAACTGTGGTGCTACATACATTAGTCACTTCATGACCACAACAAGAATAACCAAGACATCAATAACCCTACTTCAACCCAAACCAGACCTCTAAGTGATCACCAGAAAGGGAAAAATTTGCCTTCTTCCACCCTGTCACGCATTCCTGCTACCATACTGCCACAACTTCCTCCAACTGACAGCCACCGACCATCACTCAAACAACTTGATGACATCACTTACCAACAATCCATACATCTGCCTCTCAATACGACTGTTGCCTGCATTCGACTGAATTGTTGCCACAACAGAATAACACCTTGCCTCTATCCATACTTCATAACCCTGCAGTTCATCCACTACCATCTCACAGCAGCACAACACAGCACCAACATCACTGCCCCTCCGACATACACTTCATCTTAACCAACTGCTTCTGTTACACAATATCCTCGCTACAAAACTTCACTACAAATTTCACAACTGACCATCATACTTCATCAACTACATCGTTGGATATCATCTTCATTACCACACTGCTCGAAACCATCTCCACACTGCCTTTGCCCAGCCAATATCCTCGCCCTCAATCACTTAAAAAAACGAAAAGAAACCTCACCCCTGCAGCAAACGTTACCACTGAACTGAATTCAATCACCCAATCACCTCAACAACTAATCAAGCCTTTTACACCTCCCTCACACCAGAACTTCCACACAGCAAACACCATATCGAACTGCCTTGAATCGTATTCGCAAACAACCCTGAACCAATTCGCTACCTTCAGTCGCCAACACCCTCAACCGCCTCAAAACTGCAACCTTCATCACCAAATTGCCTTCCATTCCTCCCCAAATCGCCGACACTCAATCGTGGAATTGTAAGGGCTTTTGATTTTCAAATTGTGGACTCTTGATTTTCGAGTTGTGGAGTTTTGATTTTGCTGGATTTTATTTTTCATCATCAGTGTTAGACTAAGCAGTGTTCAAACGATTAAAAAAACAAAACAGTTTGCATGGGCAAGTGTTTAAGTTGATCAAGTGTTTTAAGTTTGGGCTTGTGAGGCTTCGTGGGCCTGAGTGTTTTACTAAGTTGATTAGATGTTTCAAGTTTGAGTTTGTTTTGGTGTTTTGTTCATAAACAATATTTTTGTTTTTTTGTTTTTTTTGTTTAAGTATAAAAAAGTTTACGTTGTTTACTTTGTTTTTGTTTACTTTGTTTTATTTAGGGTTGCTTAATTTGTTTTACTTACTTTGTTTTTGTTTTTATTTTGTTTTGTTTTACTCTTTGAAAAGAAAAGAGTTTGTTTGGGTTTTCTTTTGTTTTTCCAATTTGTTAAGTTTTGTTTTTCTTTTGTTTGTTTGTTTGTTTAGTTTTACTTATGGGAAAAAAAATTTAAAGGACAAATTAAAGAAAATATTTAGTCAGAAGGACACGCGCATAAAATTTTTACCGTAAGAACAAAGCGCAAAGCCCAAATACAGTTTCAAACAAAATATTCTGTTCGTCTTCCTCCTCCTTCCTCCTCCTTCCTCAACTCAAAATTTGACGAAATTTTACTCGAAAGAAAAAATGGCACCGCAAATCAGAAACAAATCTACATCTCCAACACAACCTCACAAGTCGACGGTAGATGAGCAACGAGCACAACAATCGACAGCCGATGAAAACCTAAGTCGGAAGTGGATCAACAAAACGAAAATCGAAATGTCGAATCACTTCCGACAGCAGATGTTGATAAAGAAAATGCAATGATAGAAGAGGAAAACTTATCTCTAGCGCAAACGATAGCGACAGCAGTAAAGACAAAAAGCAACAAGTTAATGTTTAGAAAACCTACATCAACAGTAGAGGAAAAAAATAGAGAAAAAAGAATAAAGAGAAGACATGAAAAAATTCCAACAAGTGGAAGCAGACCAGACATAAGCGAAAGCATACCAAAGAAGGTAACTGATAATGTAAAATCAAACATAACAAAGTTAGTATAATACTGTTATAGTAACATTGAATTTTTTTGCATAGAACGAAGAAGAGAACATGCAGCAACAAATACCTACAGAGGAAAAAGTTGAAGACAATATGCAAAAAAGAGAACAAAGAACAAAAAGAAGGAATGAAAAAATGATTTAGAACAAAATACAAAAAGAAACAGAGGTAACTGAAATTGCAAAATTATAAAAGTAATACTAATAATTTCATACTGTTAATATTTTCTAATATTATGAAAAAAATTAAACAGGAAAAATCTCAGAAAAAAGAAGGGAAAACAGCTGCAGATGAAGAATCAGAAGAAAAACAACTCAATTCGGTAAAATAAAAAAACATCATACTTTATACCATGATAAATATGTCAAAAATATTACCTGTAAATCATTTGGTAAAAGAAAAGGCTGATAAGTATAATAAACTGATACCTAATTACAAGTAATAATAGTCGGTATCATTAAGCGTAAATTGTTTGGTAAAATAATAGTCAGTATCATTTAGTTGAAATGTGATACAAAAAAAAAACTGATATCTATTTACAAAAGAACTGACAATTTTTTTTTGAAATGGTACTTTATATACAACAAATCACTGGGACAACATATCCCATGTCAATAAACGTTCGAAAGCAAGTTTCGAACTTGTGACCTCTTGCATCAAAGCCGAATCAATTAAGCACTTGGACAAAGGTGCTTGTCAGAACTGACAATTATTCACAAAGCAACTGATACCTACTTGAAAAAATGATACATGGTTACAGAAAACTGATACCTACTTAGTACCAACTGATACCTAGTTACTGCAAACTGATACCTAGTTACTACAAACTTTAAATTGTTACAAACTTTAAATTGTTGCTTATTTAAACATAATTTGTTTCACAAATAACTTATAGTCTTTATTTTGAAATAATAGGATGATAATGATTTTATTGATCCACATCCAAAATGCATAAATGAAAGATCACAAACAATACAACAAACTGAAGATAAAAAGCATGAAACTGCTTACATATGTGGATTGCAGGCAGTATTCAAAACGGTAAAACTGATAAAACAGAAAAATGCTCTATTCAAGAAGCAGATGAACATAATGAGGAGCACTCCTTTCTACAACTTCTTTAAAGTTTTCTATGAAGAGAAAATTTTGATGAAAGAATGCAAAAAGCATCAACACAATTTGGATGCTTTATACAAATGCTACTCGGTTGTGGAAGATGCATTCTTATTTTCCAAAGGAAGGATGAAAGTTACAGCAACAGATATAAGTTTGATTTTTGGCCTACCACTAAAAGGAATTAACATTGAGCCAACTCAGAAAATGACAAACAGAACAATTCCAATGCAGGGTAGGGAATTTGCAAAGAGAAACTTCGGCAATTGCACTTATATAACAAGAAATGCTGTTGAAAAAAGAATAAAGCAAGAAGTTGCGAAGAGGAAAAAAGAGCATGAAGAAGACTTGCCAATGTTAATAGTAATTGAAATGCTATTAACATTCTTCTTTCCAAACAACCAACAAAAGTTAAGATGGGGACTTCTACCATACTTAATTAATATAGAGAAAATGCAATTGGTTTCTTGGCCACTAATAATAGAAAAGAATTTCAATAATTTGTTAAGAAGTTCATCCATAATCCAAGAAATATGTCGGGATGCTCCATGCTTCCATTGGTAAGATAACTTAATCAAAGATTTATTGCTTAATTTTTTTTAACAAACATATCTAATCAATTCTTTTTATGTTAACAGTATTGCATTTGTGAGAAGCTGAGTCTCATTTAACAAAGACAATATTATACTCCAGATTTACCAAGATTTGCAAAATGGAATTTAAGGAAACTCAAAGACAAAGCACTCAAAGCAGTTTTTGACAACGTGAAAGAGGGTGATGTAAGTAAAAATTCCGTTTAATTTTTGTTAATAAATATGCTTTAACTCTTAAGTAGAATAAAGTTTAATTGTCTATCCTCTCTTCCATAACATAAAACTGATACTACAGTGCTCAAAAACTGATACCATATCATTACATAGTAAACAACATCAAAAACAAAAAAAAGAATCCAAAAAAATGATACCATATGTTTACTTGCTTGAAACGAATACTAATAGTATCATAAACTGATACAAAAATTGCAAAAACTGAAACCAAATGATTACATGCTACAAACTAATTGTGGAAATGTTCAAAACTGATACTAGAATCCAAAAACTGATACCTTATAACTTAACAATTTACGCTGATACTACAATCCAGTAACTGATACCATAGTTGTACATCCTTGAAACTGATACTAATATTATAAGAAACTGATACTAATATTATTAGAAAATGATACTAGAATTCGAAAAATGATACCAAAGTTTTACATGATTAAACCTGATACTAATAGTATCAGAAATTAAAAAAATAGCTATTAGTTTTATTGCATACTATTTCCTTTTTTCATAACAATAAAAATTCAATTATCATTGTTGTTTGAAATCATATCTTAAAACTGAAACAAATTTTCCAACACCAATTTTCTAGGTGAAAGAAATCACAAATCTCAGGCCATATGCAGAATGTCTACTTCAAACAGAGACTGTTGAACACAATTTCCCCAAAATTCAAAAAGGAAAGCATGGAAAGAAAAGAAAGTTTAAAGAAACCAAAGAAAATGCACATTCATTTGAGGAAGACATAAGCATTAGGATCTTCAAAATGCATATAAAGGATTTGGAAGAAGAAACAAAGAAAACAAAAAAAGAATTGGAAGTAGAAAAAAAGAAAAGAATTAAAGCAGACCAAGAAGTTTTCAGGTTGAAAGAAGAGTTGAAAGAAATTAAGTTGAAGCTGAAAGATAATGAAGAGAAAAGATCACAGGCTGAAGACAACACCAGTAAATGTAAAGATGATTTGAATGACATTGAAAAAAACGGCGAAAATAAAAAACAAACTATCAATGGAGAAAGCGACATTCTACAAACTGAACTAAATGCATATACTTTTGAAGAAATGGAAATTGAAAGAAATGAAGAAAATAAAGAAACAAAAGCTGAAGAGTGTGTACAACAAAGAGCAGATAAAACAGAAGAAATGGAGAAACATATGCCCAACGAAATAGAAAGTGAATTGGGTAAAAAAACAAACAATCAAGAAATACAATGTCAACAGGAAGAAAGGAAACAAACTCCAACTGAAGTGCATCAAAAAGAAGAGTTGGAAAAAGAAAGTCAAGTGCAGAGAGACAAAACAGAAGATACTCAACATCTTCAAGAGGATATAGATGTAAAAAATCAAAATGCACCATCCGTCATTTCAGTGCTTGACTTTACCCCTCCATCATTCAAACTTTATGACTGTAACGACCCGCTATTTTGGACCATTCAAATCGACAATAAAACCATACATATCCAACTTGAATAATTCAAAATACCGAATTGTTAATTTTAATTTGGCAAAACTTAAACATATACAATAAATAAATCAATCACAGAATCACAGATATAGGGTAGTACAATAATTACGCAGCGGAATAAATAAAGAATAGTAGTTCATGAAGCTACTATATACATCAGGGTTAGAAATAAAGTGCATCAGGATATCTCAAATACAGTGAAGTCTTCAGTACGAACCGATGACTCCTCTGAACCAATCAACTGGAAAAGCTGAAAGCTGAATCGATAGTTGGATCTCCAAATAAAGCTCCAAACTCCAAAGGTGAGTCTCTAATGTTGTATTACTCAGTCTGACCCGAACGTAAAGCAAAACAAAAAACACTCGAGTCAGGATTAACATTCTTATATTTATAAATCCAACTCAAGTGAAATATCAACTGAAATATCAACTGAAATACAAGTAACTTAAAGGATATTTGGGATAACCATCCTCTAAGGATCCGTGGAGCTATCTACAATGTAGAAATATACACTATAACACCATGGTCATTTCAAATTTATTTATACTTGAAAACCAAACATCATTTCGTTTCAAATATATTTATTTCCAATTTTATCATTTAAAAGTTACGATTTAAATCTACTCAAATTCAATATTCAAATTTAGTCCAATCCCAATTTATCAATAGAATTCCACTCAATTCCTAAATAACCATTTCATATTTTATCGATCTCAAATCCGGATTTGAAATCACAAAATACCCTTTTACATTTCAGTATATTTCAAAACTTTAAATATTAAATGTTTCAAACTAAATTCTTATTCAATTCATTTTTCTAAATAATAAATTCAAATTATATTGATTTCAAATACAGATCTGAATCACAAATAAACCAATTAAATTCCAGTATAGTTCAAAGCTTTAATATTCTACGTTTCAAAGTTCAATTGATCGTTTCATATAGATCTCGATTTAACCCCATTATTATTTAGTCTTGAAATATTCCCTCATTAGATTCAATGTCATTTAAGTACATTTTACTAAATATTTCCTTTAATTTATTTAATGTGAAATATTCATTAAATCACATAAATCAAAAATCCAGTTATAAAATCATACCTTTTAAATTTCCCATTCAATAATTCCAAATTGATTTAATTAAATAAAATCCTTACCTAAATACCATCTCCCATAAACCCAAATTTATCTTCCCAACCTTATTTATTCAATTTATTACAAGAAAATCTATTGAAATATAGATTTACAAAAATACTTAACCATATATATGTATTAAATCCATCTAATTTATATCAAATATTACTACTAAATCTATATATAAAGTTTCCATTTATATAAAATCTTAAGAATCAATATTTATTTAACCATATATTTCTTTCCAAAAATCATAGAAATTATTTTCAAAATATTCATACATGGACCAACGGTGTCTGTATATATTTCCTCATATAGTCAAGTGCTACGGATGTTTATCGTTTCAATCCGTACACTAAATAGATACGGGTGGATATTCTCAGTCCCATATGAAATATATATATACAAACAAAAATCAGTTTAAAACATACAAAGAAAATATATCTTTGAACATAAAAAATTATATAATACTTTCATATAGATATGCCTTGTATTAATTGTAAACATTTGAAAAAAAAATATAGTTCTAACTTATATATTACTCACCTGCTGCACTAGAAGAAGAGGAGGAGGAACAAAAGTTTAGAGATGGCATTAGGGAAGAAGGACGGTTTGCACGTCCTTCGGGTAGAAACAGGGGAAGAGGATGCAAAAGTTTTCAGCAACATGAATTGGATCTGGGAAGATGAAAGCTTGATTATAAATATATACTTTATTTATTTGATAACGTGTAAGTACAGAAAAGGAATAGGTAAATAAATGATTCAAAGTGGAAAATGGAAGTGACAGACGCTATGCTATCTAAAAATTTATTTCAAAGTAACATACGCCACAGATCATACCAAAAGAAAATTTTAATAGGAACGGTTGTCCATTGATTCAGCAAAGTATTTAAGGCAATAAAAAAAAGAACCGTTGCGAAATAAAGATAAGAAACGTATACCATAGTGATTTGAATAGTAACGGTCCCTCAGATTGAGCAGAATAATTAAAGCAATAAATTTTTGTTTGTTTGGACAGTACGTAATGAGTTTGGAAAGGCAAGGATATTAAAATGGAAAAAGGAATGGACCGAGAAATTTAAGCAAAGATAAAACATACAGAATTAAATATAAAGTAGCGGGATGGTCACAATAATTCAGTGGATAATTAAGGCAACTTTTTAATGCCACCAGCTGCACGTCCAAATTTGAAAATGCAGAGTAACAGACCATATAATAAATTGAAATGATGGATTGATAATAGCTGTGAAATTCAAAGCAATTAATAATAGCGTGCGCAACACGCTTCAATATTTGAAACGGAAGTAAAGTCGACGGTCAAAATTAAAGGTGCCGATATGACGACAATTAATCATATTTGTCACGTACCTCAAAACACAGAAACGAATATACCACAGAGATCAGTACGATGAGACGATTAGAACGGTATACAAATATCAGTGGTACGATTTGATTATAAAAATTCGAATTTTTTGCTAGCGAAAAAAATGCAGCTAAAAATTAGAAAATAAGATCGACGGAGCTATAGAAGTCCAAATTTTGAAAAACGAAGATGATGTATCACTCAGAATAAGATTTAAAAATTTTCTATGTAAAAATATTCAGGTTTGGAAAATATTTTATTATCAACAATTATTAACTAATTTGGTTTTAATAAAATTACATAATAAATAAACTTTCACAAAATTAATTGAAAATTTACCATTTGCTATATTTAATTATACGTAATCCAAATATTAAATTTTTATTTCAAAATATTATTATTTAAAATTTCACCAAAAATTCCATTAAATACGTAAATAAAGTCAATTAAAATTATTAAATTTTTACGGGTCGTTACACTCTCCCCCACTCAAACTTTTCGTCCCCGAAAAGGAAGGAGATAGGAGAATTGAACAGGCAGAAATAAAAGTAGATTGAAAGTCAAGATTAAACAATTAATTTGAAATTAAATAAATTTTACTTGAAATTTGAAAACTTCATTTGCGATTCAATTATCTTTGATACTCTAAAACTTTTCAAAACCTATTTGTAAATTTCCTGCTTCCTTTATAAATAACATTTATATGTTTAAATAACATCTTTATAAATATATGAAAACTATTTAGAAACAATTATTCCCATCATTAGTTATATTTACAAGGATGTTATTTGAAAATATTAAATCCATAATTTATAATTTAAAAATTTTTATCTTAAAATATTTTTCAAATATTATCACTAATCATTTACTTTAAATATATTTTATTTTAAATAAGTAACTTCTAAAACATTTATAACACTAAAATTTTCTATTAAACCAGGTAGTATATAATTAAACAATATTTTAAAGGATATATCCAACAAGGAAAGAAGGTAGATTCGGAAAACAGAATCAAGGTGAATAACTAAAGCTGAGAAGATAAGGTAGATTCAAGGAATAGTATCGGACACGAATAATTAATCTAGAACCATAAGAATTTCAATTTCGAATATTAGTATAGAATTTCTTTGTTAGAAATACTTTTATAATAAAATACCTTTTCAAAAAAAATACTTTCATGTCAAAACCAATTTTCCTTTCGAAATTACTTCTATAACTCGATGTTTCAACAAGTTTATCCTCATTCTTGCAGACTCTGGTCATGCATTGATCAGGAGCGAAGCTAGAATTCTTCAAGTACTTAGCAGACCTGTTTCAACACCCAGTGAAAATACTTGAAAAACCTTTTAAAAACAGATATGGAAAGTACAATCCAAACAAAACAACCAAACCAAAACCTTTGTCCAACCATGGTTCGCCGATACACAATGGTTACGCCTAGATCTCCCAGGAAACAATCCGTATCCGTAAGCTTTCTCAGCTCTACGAGTTACACCATGATGATTAGTAGGGTGCAGGATACACAATGGTTACGCCTGGGTCCCCCAGGAAATAATCTATACCCCTAGGCCGTCTCAGCCAGACAGTTTCGCTACTAATGCGACTTACATAGATTGTAGGATACACAATGGTTACGCCTGGATCCCCCAGGAAACAATCCGTACCCATAGGCCAGACTCAGCCAGGCAGTTGTGCTATGCAGTCGCGAGAGGAAAAAAAACCATGGGTTACGCCACGGTGGGAACACTCGAGTATCACATCCGGAAAACCAAAAGTCAAAGAGAATAATATCGATTGAATGAATCCCCAATGTGGCCACAAAGCGAATATCAAGCAGAAGGCACTTTCCATATCTTTACTTTGAAAATATATATCATATAGTACCTTTTCAAATCACTTTCAGATATCATACTTATATAAAGTCCATTGTATATAGGATTTCATTCTCAAATCGAATACTTTCCAAATCAATAGTATATCAAATCACACTTATATAGACTTCGATTATATAAAATTCTCTTTCCAAATTGAGTACCTTTCAAATCAATAGGTTTCAAACCAAATTTATACTTATACAAATCCATTTTATATAAGTTCGACCACTCCCAAATCAAGTACTTAATAATATAAGGTTCTCAATTTCAAATTATTTCAATATCAATTCAGTTTCAAAATCATATATGATTTCACCAAATTTTCTTCCAAATTAAATATCCCAATTTCAAAGTTCCCAAAATAATAGGTTTAGAAAAATAATCCAAGTTTCCAAATTAACATAATTCAAGTCAACAAATTCATTTCCAAAATCACCACATAAGTATTGGTTTTAATTCCAATCTAATTTCAAAACCAAATATTTTTCTCAAAATCAATTATACTCAAAATGGTTTTCAAATTTATAATTATCCCTTTAAAACCTTTAAACTATTTATTTCTATTTGAAATATCCAATTTACCATTTTGAAAACCATTATTTAAAACTTAATTTTTTTTCCAAAACATTTCAAAACTAAATTCCATATTAGTATAATTCAAAATAGTCATATTCATTTACTTAACAAAAGGTTTCAAACTTAAACATACAAAACTAAACTTATATGCTTTATCAAATATTTTATCCTCTTCGAAATATCTTAGCTTTGAAAATTTAACCTCGATTTGGAAGTGTTCGAACATTCAAAATAGTTAGGGAAATCAAATTTCCAATTCAAGAGTTGAAAATCAACAATAAAGAAATAAATCAATTTCAATATATAGGATTATACCAAATCAAATCCGAAACTCGAGGACTGAATACCGGTCTCACTTTAAATTGTTTCAAATATATACATATATCTTTTGAAATATCAAATTACTTCGGAATTTGAAATCAAAAATGGTTTTACAAAATCACTCGCATAGCGAAGCTATTAAAGTGGCCTCTCCCCCACTTTGAAACTCGAAAATCAATGTCGATGATGCATGCACTCATCAGCAAAATTATTTTCCAGCGACGCAAGTGAGTTCTGGACTTCTATTTTCTTGAAAACTTCTTTGAAATTTCTTCAAATTTATTGGAATTCATTTGAAACATTTCTTATTTGGAAAATACTTTTAAATCGTATTATTTTTATATATTTTCCAAAATCTTAAAACCAATTCCAAAATAATGGAATTCATTTCTCGAATTTCAAATTTTACCCTTCAGATTTTTTATATAAATCAATTTCTTATAAATTTCCAAAATTTCAAATCCTTTCAAAACTTTTATATATAGAATAACATTTCACTTTTATATATAGAATAAAATCATAGTTATCCAAATAATAATTTCGATATATAAAATAATAATTTCAATCATAACCCGATTTTAAAAGGATGATTCAAGAATGGATTTCAAAGCAAAGATAGAGATTTAAATTAGAGGAACTCCAATCAATAGAATCCTGATTCGAAGATAGACTCGATCGGAGATGAGATAATTAAATTACAAAATAGAAGATGGATATACTTCTATAAATCGCGGCGACCTTAATCGGGTCAACCGTGACTTCAGGAATATAATCGATGCGGAATTCCAAAACAAATCTAGATTCGATCGCCAGAGATAGAATTTGCCATATCAAGATACCTTAATCGGGTCAACCGTGACTTCAGGAATATAATCGATGCGGAATTCCAAAACAAATCTAGATTCGATCGCCAGAGATAGAATTTGCCATATCAAGATATAGCTGCATCAAAAACTGAGGATACAGAAATCTTCGGTGAATCAATGCCAATTGTAAAGGAGTTTTCACCCCCTTTACAAAACATTCAGTGGAGTTATGGGATACTCCAAAATCAAACGAATATAAATAGAAAGAGACAAGGATGAATTTCGGAACCGAGGGACATTCCAAAATTCAAAGGAAATCGAGTCAAAAAGGAAGAGATTCAACTCGAACGAAAGAGATTCTGTAAATAAATTTACCATATATGCTAAGTGTTTCCTAGAGCCATAGCTCTGTTACCAACTGTAACGACCCGCTATTTTGGACCATTCAAATCGACAATAAAACCATACATATCCGACTTGAATAATTCAAAATACCGAATTGTTAATTTTAATTTGGCAAAACTTAAACATATACAATAAATAAATCAATCACAGAATCACAAATACAGAGTAGTACAATAATTACGCAGCGGAATAAATAAAGAATAGTAGTTCATGAAGCTACTATATACATCAGGGTTAGAAACAAAGTACATCAGGATATCTTAAGTACAATGAAGTCTTCAGTATGAACCGTTGACTCCTCTGAACCAATCAACTGGAAAAGCTGAAAGCTGAATCGATAGTTGGATCTCCAAATGAAGCTCCAAACTCCAAAGGTGAGTCTCTAATGCTGTATTACTCAGTCTGACCCGAGCGTAAAGCAAAACACAAAACACTCGAGTCAGGATTAACATTCTTATATCTATAAATCCAACTCAAGTGAAATATCAACTGAAATACAAGTAACTTAAAGGATGTTTGGGATAACCATCCTCTAAGGATCCGTGGAGCTATCTACAATGTAGAAATATACACTATAACACCATGGTCATTTCAAATTTATTTATACTTCAAAACCAAACATCATTTCATTTCAAATATATTTATTTCCAATTTTATCATTTCAAAGTTACGATTTAAATCTACTCAAATTCAAAATTCAAATTTAGTCCAATCCCAATTTATCAATAAGAATTCAACTCAATTCCTAAATAACCATTTCATATTTTATCGATCTCAAATCCGGATTTGAAATCACAAAAATACCCTTTTACATTTCAATATATTTCAAAACTTTAAATATTAAATGTTTAAACTAAATTCCTATTCAGTTCAGTTTTCTAAATAATAAATTCAAATTATATTGATTTCAAATACAGATCTGAATCACAAATAAACCAATTAAATTCCGGTATAGTTCAAAGCTTTAATATTCTACATTTCAAAGTTCAATTGATCGTTTCATATAGATCTCGATTTAACCCCATTATTATTTAGTCTTGAAATATTCCCTCATTAGATTCAATGTCATTTAAGTAATCTTAAATTACATTTTACTAAATATTTCCTTTAATTTATTTAACGTGAAATATTCATTAAATCACTTAAATCAAAAATCCAGTTATAAAATCATACCTTTTTAATTTCCCATTCAATAATTCCGAATTGATTTAATTAAATAAAATCCTTACTTAAATACCACTTCCAATAAAATCAAATTTATCTTCCCAACCTTACTTATTCAATTTATTACAAGAAAATCAATTGAAATATAGATTTACAAAAATGCTTAACCATATATATATGTATTAAATCCATCTAATTTATATCAAATATTACTACTAATTCTATATATAAAATTTCCATTTATATAAAATCTTAATAATCAATATTTATTTAACCATATATTTCTTTCCAAAAATCATAGAAATTATTTTCAAAATATTCATATATGGACCAACGGTGTCTGTATATATTTCCTATCGTATTGTCAAGTGCTACGGATATTTATCATTTCAATCCGTACACTAAACATATACGGGTGGATATCATTTCAACCCGTAATCCCAAATGCAGTTAAATGAAAATCGCTTAGATTTATCATTTCAACCCATAACGATTTTCTCCTATTCTAAAGTCCATTCGGGTATGTATCATTTCAACCCATAGTGAAATACTAAACTAACAGGGAACTTGCAGAGTGATAGCAGATAATAAAATAATAACAGGCAGATATCATCAATAATAAAATATAAACAATAGGATATGGTGTCATATCCCACAAGTGAACAATTACAGATAATGGCATAAATATAACAAATTAAATAACTACAGCAGCATATTTCAATCGTCGTTTCAATTGAAATCAAATTTAATGAACAAAAGAACGTTAATCGTGAGTGATTGCTCACCTTTCGATGCTAGAGATGAACGAAAGTGGGATAAATTACGAATCCAAGCACAAGTTTCAAAGCAAAGCAGGATTGACACGAATTCGATGGATAGAGCTGACAACATAATTTTACGAGAACAAATCCAAATCAGATTGACATAAATTGAAAACATAACATTATTATTTTCTTATTAAATTAATACTTCTTTTTAAGTCAAATATTAAAACAAAATACGTATGTACGAAAAATCATTGGTTTGTATTAAACACATGTATTAAAATCAAATATAATAAAATTTTAAATAAATGCTGTAATTTTTATATTGAAATATACATAAGCATATACAAGTTTAAAGAAAAATGATGAGACCACTTTTCAAAATAACTTTATATATTACTGTAACAAAGAAAGCTACAAATGCTAACATAACAGTTTTATTATTTTATATACAACAATATAACATATGTAACAGAACTGTTAAATCCCAAGACTTTGTAAACCACATACGTATATATTTTATAAGAATCAATACTATAAATCACTACAAATCAATGTATATATACTTAGAAATTTTATGGCTAAAGTATATAATTACACGTATACACAGTTGTAAATTTATGCATAAACAAATAATATAAAATCATACGTATACTATTAAAATTTGTAAGTAAGTAGGATATAAACAATTGAATCTCAAATAAACAGTACTTTATCCCTATATATATTACTGCAAATGAAATACAGTAATCTATATAATACTTAAAACAATATATAATATCAACTTATATACTATTATAATACAAAACATGTACATATATATTCTCTGTCCCATATGAAATATATAAATACAAACAAAAATCAGTTTAAAACATACAAAGAAAATATATCTTTGAACATAAAAAATTATATAATACTTTCATATAGATATGCCTTGTATTAATTGTAAACATTTGAAAAAAAATATAGTTCTAACTTATATATTACTCACCTGCTGCACTAGAAGAAGAGGAGGAGGAACAAAAGTTTGGAGATGGCATTAGGGAGGAAGGATGGTTTGCACGTCCTTCGGGTAGAAACAAGGGAAGATGATGCAAAAGTTTTCAACAACATGAATTGGATCTGGGAAGATGAAAGCTTGATTATAAATATATACTTTATTTATTTGATAACGTGTAAGTACAGAAAAGGAATAGGTAAATAAATGATTCAAAGTGGAAAATGGAAGTGACAGACGCTATGCTATCTAAAAATTTATTTCAAAGTAACATACGCCACAGATCAGATCAAAAGAAAATTTTAATAGGAACGATTGTCCATTGATTCAGCAAAGTATTTAAGGCAATAAAAAAAAGAACCGTTGCCAAATAAAGATAAGAAACGTATACCATAGTGATTTGAATAGTAACGGTCCCTCAGATTGAGCTGAATAATTAAAGCAATAAATTTTTGTTTGTATGGACAGTACGTAATGAGTTTGGAAAGGCAAGGATATTAAAATGGAAAAAGGAATGGACCGAGAAATTTAATCAAAGATAAAACGTACAGAATTAAATATAGAGTAGCGGGATGGTCACGATAATTCAGTGGATAATTAAGGCAACTTTTTAATGCTACCAGCTGCACGTTCAAATTTGAAAATGCAGAGTAACGGACCATATAATAAATTGAAACGATGGATTGATAACAGCTGCGAAATTCAAAGCAATTAATAATAGTGTGCGCAACACGCTTCAATATTTGAAACGGAAGGAAAGTCGACGGTCAAAATTAAAGATGCCGATATGACGACAGTTAATCATATTTGTCACGTACCTCAAAATACAGAAATGAATATACCACAGAGATCAGTACGACAAGACGATCAGAACGGTATACAAATATCAGTGGTACGATTTGATTATAAAAATTCGAATTTTCTGCTAGCGGAAAAAATGCAGCTAAAAATTAGAAAATAAGATCGACGGAGCTATAGAAGACCAAATTTTAAAAAACGAAAGATGACATCTCACTCAGAATAAGATTTAGAATTTTTCTATGTAAAATTATTCAGGTTTGGAAAATATTTTATTATCAACAATTATTAACTGATTTGGTTTTAATAAAATTACAAAATAAATAAACTTTCACAAAATTAATTGAAAATTTCTCATTTTCTATATTTAATTATACGTAATCCAAATATTAAATTTTTATGTCAAAATATTATTATTTAAAATTTCACCAAAAAATCCATTAAATACGTAAATAAAGTCAAATTAAATTATTAAATTTTTACGGATCGTTACAACGACATACAAGATTTTGAAAGTGAAAAAATTGAAGAAAAAAATGCAGAACAACCTATGCAACCGGCTGTTAGGAAAGAGAAAGAAACAGTCACAAAATTAAGGGACAAAAAAATCAAAGCAACACATAAAAGAACAGCTTCTTATATTCAAAGATTGAAGGCAAGAACAAGAGTAAAAAAACAACGTGATAGCTTTGAATATGGGATGAAACAAAAAAAAGTTGCAAATAAATCAAAACCTGAAAAAAAAGGATGTTGAAAACAAAAGTGAACAAGACAACAGTCCAAATCCCCTTGCAATAATAGAGTCGACACTTTCAGAGATAGGCCTTGGACATTGCAAATGTTTGATCTATCTAAACATCGAACAACAAGACGTGATCAAAACTTTCTTTTCGTTAACGATATCAGCAGTAAAGTAAGTGTACAGATATGTATATTAATTTTAAATATGAAATTAAGTTTATCTAGCGTATACAAATTGTTTTTATCAAAATAGTGTAGTGGCATGGGAAGACAATGACACAATAAGAGGAGGTTGTGTCATAACAAAGAATGCACTAAAACATCTACTAGAAGGAAACGACACAGACGGACAGGTACATAATGTTTTTTTTCTTAACATCAGCACTAATACCAAAATAAAAACAAAAATGATACCCAAATCCACAACATACTTAAATTCACTTGATGCTTTATTATTTTTATACCAGTCAACATACATAGCCACTATTAACATTACTGATACTATTAACAATTTAATATTGCTTCGCCAATAAAAAAGCTTATACTTTTCTAATTTTAATACAGATTATAGATTGGTATATTTCAAAATGTGGACTGGAAGAACACAACTATGCTTTCACAACTACAATGACGGTAAATAAAACTTTAATATTCAAATACATAATAATTGCTTCATTTATTAAATCATAACTTATTTTCATATTAAATAGAAAGCAGTTGTGTGTAATATAAAGGGTGTGATAAAAAGTCTTGTCCTCCCTATGCTTGAATCTATTGTACAAGATAAGTTTGCTGAAAGTATATATTTTTCTTTGCATTATGAGAACCACTAGACATTAGTCACTTTAACATACACAACAATGCAATGGTGCCATGTTGATTCGAACAGCCGTAGAAGATCAAACGTAAGAAACAATTCCAACTTACAAGAAGCTACAAAATTGGTATGCGACTACTCTTTCTTATAAAAAAATACTTATCATGGTGAATATGACCTAAATTTTTAATATATTACCTGTTTTAGAGACATCAAAGAGAGGACATGCTTGAAGAAACGTGGAAAAGAAATAACATAACAGACATGGTGATGAAACAAGATGATATCCATCAAATAAAGTGTGCCCAGCAAGCGGAAGACACGTAAGTTTTTTTTCCATAAAAATGTTATCTACTGAGAACACAATAAACAATACAATTGAAACTACTAGTCATAATCAATTGACAGTTCCTCATTATTCAAACTATCTATGTTTTTCCATTATAATTTTCCATACATTCTTCTATTCATCATTGTATACCTTTTATATTTAATTGAATTTGATTCTTAATAAAAATATGGAAAATTATTATCTCTCAATTCAATAAACTTTTAATTTAGAAATAAACAGTTACTACAGGAAGAAAACTGATACCTACATGAAAGAAACTGATAACTATAGAAACAAAACTTACACCTACAAAAAACAAACTGATACCTGCAAAAATTAATACATAGTGTACTAGTATAGCTGCTAAATATTTTAATTCAAAGCATACTATATGCTTGTACCATTATCTCTGAAATTCAAAATTTTATATTAATTATAAACCTGTTAATACAACAAATACAAATTGATACTAATATTACATTTTGGTTTCAACAGGCTTGACTGTGGGATATTTGTAACGATATTCATCATTTCGCTAAACAGAAGCAGGATACCAATAAAAATTGAAAAGAAAGAAGTATCATCAACAAGAGCAAGGATTGCACATGCAATATTAACAGATGATGAACACTGCTGGAGTTTGTCGAAATACATGTCAAGCCTAGAAGAACAAAGAAAAGAAAAGAACTGAATTCCCATTGCTTTATTTCACAATTAAATTTGGTACTTGAAAAGTAATGTTGTTCCGTTGCAATGTGTACTTCTGAAGTAATGTTGTTCTATTGAAATGTGTACTTGTGAAGTAATGATGTTCTGTTGCAATTTCATTCCTATGAAGTAACGTTGTTCTGTTGTTAAAACAATGCTGCTTTTACTTGTAAAAGCAATACTGATCTCCTAAAATGATATGCTGTGGTTGATGTTCTTTTCTTTTCCTATTGTTTATATTATAAAAAGATTAACTAGTGTATGTTCTATCATCCAACTATGGATCCCACATAATATTATAAGTTTTATGATGCAACTATCAGTTGTATAATGATATTATGAAATTTCATATAATATTTCAAAACAAAACAGTAACTGGGCATCGGTTCTTATGACTTATAGTATCAGTTTTGTTAAAACTTACAGTCAACATACTTTATGAAACAACAATAAGTGCAGGTCTCAGGTTTTGCAAACACCAGATATCATTCTAATTATTTAGTATTACTGATGTCACTTCTAGCATGTATTATAATACACGAAACT
This sequence comes from Allium cepa, assembly GCA_030765085.1. NCBI lineage: Eukaryota > Viridiplantae > Streptophyta > Magnoliopsida > Asparagales > Amaryllidaceae > Allium > Allium cepa. The sequence goes on along the minus strand of CM060930.1, from coordinate 67,728,859 downwards.
GATATTAACAACAAACCAAAACTGATAATAAAGCCGTTTATATCCAATCAACCAATCATTATCTCCAACAAAGCTAACTAATACCAAAAATGTAAAAAATGATACCAGAACTTAAAAAAACTGATACGTGTAAAAAGTTATAAAAAATGCTACTGTAAAAAATGATACTGTAAAAATGATAATGGTACCAAAACTTGTAAAAACAAACAACAGAACTGATACTGCAATTACAAATAACTGATACTATCATCTATACTGACACAGCTGAAATTAAAATCAATTTCATAATATGCTATACTAAATACAAATTAATAACAAAAGGTTCAATTACCATAGACCACTGAAACAACTCTCACATACACTTATTACTCTGAACAAATTTAAAATGTAAAATCAAATTATATTCTCTTTGAAGCTTGACAATTCCGTTTATTATAACCAAATTGCTTGCACTTGCCACATCTATTTTGCTTGTTATGAAAATATAAAAATCCTCCTTTGCGCTTCACTGACGGTCTACCAGTGCCACGTTTCGCCTTTGGTGGCTTAATAACATCTTGAATGCTACCATCAACAATAGGCTTATCATAATTTGGAATAGGATTTATAACATTGGCATAAGAACAACGATAAGCATCAACAGTGAAATAATTCTCAACAAAATCGTATACACACAACTTAGACTTGTTCATACACTTTATAGCATGAGCATAAGGAAATCCGGTAATTTTCCATTGGTTGCAACTACAAACCCGCTCCTTCAAATCAACACAACGAGAGTTTGGAGATTTCACTTCAAAAGCAAAATCAGAAGATTTATATACATCCCATCCAAATCCTTCTTCAATCAATTCATCTAAATGTAACTCCATAGAAGGACAAAGACTTGTTCTCCACAAATGACATTCTTCTCTTCTTCTAGCCATTTGTTCCATAATCTTAACACGAATACCATCTAAACACAAAGTAATAGGCAATGCTCGTTCATTTAAAATCCAACTGTTAAAACTTTCTGCAACATTGGAACTATATTCACCATAACGTTTCCCTGGAAAAAATAAATCAACCCACTTATCAAATGGCTTATTGTAACGATCCTGAATTTTAATTTATTTTAAATTGATAATTTAAATTATTTTTGATTTAAAATTGTGAAATTAAATGATAAATTGATTCGTGTTTTTCCAAATTCAAACAAATTATGTTATTTATTAAGAAAGAAATGGTTTCTTCTATAAATTTTTATTTTATTTTATATTGAGTTATTTTTAAACAATGTTAATATAGAGATATTTGAATTCAATCTTATGAAATGGATTTTTAAAGTCATGTAAATATAATAAAAATTTTGAAATAAATATTTAAGTTAAAAATAAAAGCAAACATACAAAATATAAAGTAAAACATATTTGACAAATTCTAACATCAAATTAAATATAGAACTACATCCATATTACAAAGTAAGAAGATAATGATAATATACATAAGTATGCACATTTGTAATATGAAAAAAAAAATTGAAAACATTAAGCAAACACCTAGATAAATTTTAATAATATATTTGATTCACTTATATTTCACAGTATAAAGCTAAAGGAAGAAATAAGCAAAACTATATATGTAAATGAGCTTACAAATGGAAACAAACCAGAAACAAAAGTATAAACATATATGTGAATAGCTTATAAAAGAAAACAAGTACAAACAAAACATAATAAATGCAACCACCATGTTAAAGCAAAAGAATAAACGAAGTATAAAACAAGTATGGTATAAGTGTAGATTGTACAAGGCATTAAATGCTAGCCATATTTTGGTCATTCGAAAATGTACAAATGTGCTTTCAGCCTCCATAAGCAAGGATATCTCTGGTATACTGTACAAGATAATGCAATGACCTTGTTGTATAAAATATATCACCATGTACAAAGTGAATATCCCTCTACAAACATTATAATACCCTTCTTTATATATACACATCTAATCTATTCTTGTTTGTTCAACAATTATACAAAACAAAGCTAGAAAAAAAAAGAAGTATAAGCATCATCAAAAAAACTGGTTCATCAATGAAGCTCTGTTCATTCTGGAAAAAAAAGGGTGAGTAACATCCCAATTAATATGTTTTAAGTATGTGATTATAATTGCATGCTTTTCTCGGAACTTAAGTATGTTTGTGAGTATAGCTTTGAATATAGTTCTGTGGTATATATATATAGGTTGTTTGCGAAATATTGAATCTACAGGTCTTCTCTGTTTATTGTTGCAGAGTTGGATATTCATCCAAAATCCAAAGTATTCTCATTCAATCGTGGTTAAGCTTAGGTTTTTCAAACAAACAAGATGTTTTAAACATAATCAAGTTTTTCAAAATTTGTTTTCAACCGGTTAGTAAAGTATATCTACAGGAATCTTGTTTTACAGTACCACATATAATTATATGTGGAAACCCAAGTGTTTTAAATTGCTAATTCAATTTTACAACTTGAAACCTCACTGCAAATTAGGATTTTTAAAACAGAAATGGGATTTTTTTAGTAAAGTATTTAGCGAGCGGTTCATGGTTGAGCAGATGTCACCTTTTGATCAATTCCTGGTGATTGAATAAATGTGGGGTATTGAAATTCTGCTCGAGGCTAGTTCGGTAATGGGTGAAATTGAGAAAATTGTTGAATAATTTTTCTATTTGCGCGAATTGATGAAACGAGACCATTTTAGGGTTTTTGTTCGAAATTTCGGTCATGTCTGAAACGAGGCGAGTTCGTCTCCTCTGCTTTATCGATTTTCATGAGATTTGAGGGGATGCAAGTATGGGGTGTTGCCATGGTGAGGCCGAAGTCGCGGCGATTCCGGTGGTGGAAGCGACTGTGGCGGAGTATTTTTTGTATGGTGAGTTCGAGTTCCAGGTAGGGTGGAATGCTTAATTTTGATCTGGGAAGTTTGGTATCGAGACGATCCTAAATTTTGATTGGAGTGCTAGTTTGCGACTCGCTGGAGGACTCGAAGTTCATCGGAGCGCCAGCGACGTGATGTGCACGTGCACGTCATCGCCTTGGTATCAGTTGATGCGTGAGCAAGTTGTGTGTTGGAGCAGTTAAAACTTAGACTAACTAAAAAGAGAAGGAGAAGGGAATTCGAAGCAGGGGAATGTGAAGTTGTGCTCGTGAATGCCTCGTGTTAGACTCGAGTGTTTACTCGAAGTTTAAAGCGTTGGTCCCGAAGCACGAAAGGGCCTGGCTCGGGTAGGATACTGGTTTCCGGTTTTAACCTGTACAGTTTTCAAAATAAAAAATAATTTTTGAATGTAAATTTATAAATCAAGGTTTTGAATTGAGTTTTTTTATCAAAGATAAATAGAAATCCAAGTCCAGTGAAACTTAGTTGAAAATAAATAAAGTTTAATAACTTGGAATTATTTAAGAAATTAAGTGGATTTGAAAAATAAATTGAGTTTAAAAATTAGAATTTTATTTGTAAAGGAAAGATTGAGCAAAGTTAAAGCAAGTTTTGAACTGAACTTATAAATTTAAGTTTAAATATGTATTTAGGTTCGGTTTGAAACTTAGTTTGGAAGCAAAGTTTAAAAATTCAAATTTGGTTAATAACTTAAAAGTGTTAAATATTTAAGCGTATTTTAAGAAGGGTTATTCGATTTAAGTCTTGAAATTTGAAATGAATTTGAAAGTGAATTGAAAATGAGCTGTCAACATATTTATAAGTGATAGTGAATCACTAATAAGAATGAGATTTGTCTTAAGTTAATTAAAATGAAAAATCTATTTAATTAATTAATTGATGACTTGGATTAATTAAATAAGTAATTAAAGGTTTAAAACATTAACTAAGGTAATTAATTTGAGAAGAATTAATTTATTAAAGGTTAATTAGTTAATGAAAGTGATTAATAAAGGATTATTAATTTAGGGTTAATTTATTGATTGTTGTAATTAAATAAGAATAATTAATCAAAGGATTAATTATAAATTAAAGGTTAATTAATAAATGATTAAAGAGTAATTAATCAAATTTATTGGTAATTAATTAATATTAATTAACTAGGATTAGTAAATTTTCATAAGAATAAATCTGATTTAAATTAATCGGTTGATTAATAAATAGTACTTATGCATGTTTGGATTTTTAATTTAATGGGTAAATTGTTTGATTTCCCCGATATGTGATGCTTTGTATTATACCCTTATTTGTGTTGTGATCTGTAATGTAATTAATTAGCTATGATATATGTGTGTGTGTGTGTGTGTGTGTGTATATATATATATATATATGATCTATAAATGAAGATAAGCGTTATAGTTTATATCGCTTATCCGATATATTATTGTGTTTGAATCTGTGATGATTGTATGATGTTGCACTATTGTGTTAAACCCCTGGACCACACTTATACACACACCAATATGGATTTCACGAGGAAATCGATTAAGTCACAGATTTTGAATAGATTTTTAAAGTTGAATATTTAAATTCAAATGTTTTGGAAATGGATTAGGTTTAAAGTGAAAAGCTTTTGAAATGGAATTTCAAAGATAAAAGTTATTTTGAATAACTTAATTAAGTTTTGAAAATTTAAATAATTTGATTTAAATTTAAATTCAAGTTTGAAATTGAATTCTATGATTGGAAACTAGGAATTTAGGATGATGTATAAGTTATATGAATGTAAACCATTTTAAAAGTATTGTTTGAGAATTTGGATTTAACCCAAGGATTTCAACTCGTATGAAAGAATCAGATTCTCTGAAATGAAACTGTTTGTTTTCAAATGATAAAAGGTTTCAGATAAGAAATGAAATTCCTATTTAATTAAAGGAATTTCAAGATTGAATAGAAAGAAAATGATTTTCCAAGTTATGAATAAATTCTTTTTGAAAGCTATGAATTGAATCTGTTTATTTTTAGCAGATTTAAAATGATGTTTTTTTTACACCATTCGAAATGAAATTGTTTTGAAAGCTATAAGTTGAATCTTTGTTTTAAAGATTTAACGAGTTAATCCAATTGGAATGGAAATTGTTTTGAAATCTATGAATTGATCTTTGTGAAATAAATCTTTTTGTAACATAAAGATTTGAAATGGTAATTGGTTTAAACCATTTGAAAAGGAAAGTTTTTGGATTTTAAGTTGTGACTTAATTGAAATTCCAATATCCATATGTTTTTAAAATACTGCGCTCACTATTCGGTTTAGCCGGGAGAGGACCTTTGTGTCATGTATCCCATTCCGAATATGTGATACGTCGTTATGAATTGCATTTGAAGACCGGTGTTGAAGACCGGATATTTTTGAAAACGTAAGGACAACTCGTCGAATGTCTTTGCATCGAATGGCCCCGGTATAGAGACTCCATATGTGAGGGGAAGTCCGAACGTGATTAGTGAATATCCGGATTGCAAGGACTTCTTTGTAAGTGCCTTCGGTTCTGTTCGAGCCCGGAACAGACTTGTATGGATTGTGTGTCTGACATTACAAATTGAGATATAAAGCTGATTTCTTTCAAATATATTTCTGTTGGTGGCGGAGAATTTATTCTTTTAGCTTAACACCCTTCTTTGAGACGTACGAGCTCAGAGGTTATATAGTTGAAGGTTATCAGCAATATATTCCCAATTTGGTAATGTGACATGCTGAGTGTTGCTGTGAAATGATCATTGTGTTGATCATTTGTGATAGGACCATTTGTTTGATCGTTTATCTTTGTGATCATTTCTATGATCATTTGTTGACCCAAAGCATGGCTTTGTACCAAAGCGTGGCGTTGTGGACGAGACTTCGTCGAGCCTCACACCCCGGAATGGTCAAAACAGGAAAGATGCGGCAAGGTTATGAGGGGTAGCTCCCTTTAGGGTATGTGCATTTCCTTCTGGAAAAGGGTGGTATCATGGTATGGAGCCCAGATACTTACTCATGTTGAAACACTTTATTTATCATTGTGTGATGTTGGTTAGAGAGCTCTCGGATAAAGGTCCCAAAGGACCGGGGGATGGCATACTCGTGTCAGTTGTTACCCAGTTAGGGGTAACCCGACCTTGTGTTGGCAGAGATCCGGTTTGGTTCTCGGGGACGTCCTTCCAGAGGCGTTCTCATGTGGCAATGGGAAGTTCCTTGGCCTGACCATTTGTTGGAAATCCATAGAAACAATACGAGACTTGTACAGTTTTAGTTGTAGAACCTGCCATTTAATATGGTAGCTATAGTAAGCATACTATAATGGTACCTATGCTGGCTAAGATTTATATTCTACTTTCGAAATGATTTGTTCTACACTATGCACTAGTAATAATATCAAATGTTTCTTTTTAATGCGTATCAAGCATCTTTGACTAACATAAGAAGAAATCTCCTCCAAGTCTGCGTTTGCATTGTGTGTGTGGCGGGAGGTCTTATGGTAGTTACATTTTCAAAAAGCATTGCGAATTGATTTTTGAATACGTCATGGTTTGTTTTTAAAGATAAACTATTTTTGTTGCTCACACCAGTCCCACGACTGATCCGGAGTTTATTGTTCTTTCCTAAACTCTGGGTGCTCATTATTTTCTACACGAGCAGTCTAGAGTTGGGTTTTTCAGATAGTCAGGTTTAGTAGATTATCTGGAGCTAGTTCAATCTTTGGATATGGACTATACTTGCTTATCTTTGTGCATCGTTATTGGGAGTTCGAGCTATTGCTGGATTGGTTCTTGGAAATGGAGTTGCAGTTTTGGAGTTCTTCCTTGAAGACTATCTTAGAGTTATATTGTTCCGCTGCTAGATGTCATCTATTTTCTTTTCCGCTGCTATTTATTGTATCATATCTCTGATGTATATTGATATCTATTGGATCATCTGTTGTATCAGATATTGTATCAAAGCTGTATATCAATTTATTATTCTTTTATTCCGTTGTGTTATTTACTTAATGTTGTTATAAGCTCCGGCGGGCCGGATTCGACATTTGAATTTGCGGCATTCGAATATAGGTAACGTATTCGGTGCCGATTTTCGAAGGTCAAGTCAGGATCGCTACACTTATCCTTTAAAAAATTCACACCAGCAACACCACCAATTTGACAAAACTTAGAACATGCTCCTTCAAATTCGTATAGATTAGAAGCTCTAGAACACATTTTGAATAGATCAACAATAGACACATTTGCATTTTTGGCTTTCACCGCTGAAAGAAGATTTTGCTCCATATGCAAATAGCAATAACTGTGATAATCTGAAGGAAAAACACCATGAACACCTAAAAGCAAACCTTGGTGCCGATCTGACGTAAAAACTAAAGTACGCTCTTCTTGAAGCATTTGTTTTGAATGGTTTAAAAAACATGTCTAGTTATCCACATTTTCTACAAAAACTACACTCATAGCTAAAGGGAAGAAACCTGCAAATGCCAAAATAATTAGTAAAAAAAAACTAAAAGTAATTACAACCATAAATATAAAACAATTCGTAAAAAATGATACTGACAGTAACAAAACTGATACTTAAAACCTGAAATGACCATTATAAAATATTGATAACCACAACATTGTGCACATTAATCTTCATTCTAAAACAACAAAGAAACAAAAATTGACATATATTATGATACAAAGGAAATATCAATACTACAAAACTATAAATGATACCATATATGAACATAATTACTTGAAACTAATACTAGCATTATACACAAACTGATACTAAACTCCTGTGTAGTAGTATGAAACTATTATACCAAATACAAACTTACAATTCAATACAATGAAAATTCTTATACTAGAAACTTGCTACTTATAAACTACAATTCTTAAAACTGATACCAACATAAAACAAATTATGATAAAAAATGTATATTAATGATTATGCCAAGTATTATGATCTCAATACAAATAACTCAAATCTGAAAACAAAGACATACCTTGATCACCATTTTTTGCAGTAGCACCCATCAACACACCAGGACGTCCCTTCAAGTGAGTAGCATCTAAGAATATCATAGAACGACAAAACTTGAAACCAAGTAAACAAGCGCCAAAAGCAATAACCACCCTTTCAAATTCATTACTACAAGGATCAACATCCATATCAACATAACTACCTGGATTATATTTCTTCACTACTTCCAAATACCTACTCAAATCATTATAAGACAAAGCATCATTACCATGCAACTCCATCAATGCAAGTTGTTTCCCTTGATAAGCATAACCATAAGACAACTAAAAATTGTATTCTCTTTTAAAATCAAGTATAATATCCTTAGGCTTTTTAATTGGACAATCACGGATCTCGTCAATAATCATCGATTTAACAAACGAACTAGATATATGTAGATTATTCACATGTCTAAGACCAGCCCCACAAGAATGATCAGGAACTAAATTTCTCATAAAGAACCTTTTCAATTCTCCAGAATCACAGGAACCATGAACTTTGAAAAGACAACCATCTTTATATGAAGAGAAAATCATAGTAACTCTTGTAGCACAATTATTTAAAAAAACTAATTTATACCCCTTTTGAAGTTGATATGCCATCAAAAACTCTCTGAAATATTCAGCTCCTCCAAAACAAAAACCAACAAAACCAGAAATGCTTAATGTTGACCCTCTCCTCAACATATCTTTTAAATAACTTTTACCATTAACAACAACATTTGAACAGATAGATACAGTAGAAGATGAAGAAGCATGAACATAGGATGAAGTTGAAATAGAAGCACCATCAACAATATCCAATTCAGAATCCTTAACCTTAACAGTAGACCAAACAAAGAACTTTTCTTGTATAACTAAAAACAAACTATGCTCTGAATATCAGAATCAGTGTCAACCATAATAACTTTGTCCTCAAGTACATAAGAAATCTGAATAGAAGAAGGAGTTAATTGAGACCAATATCGACATATCTCATTCTTCAAATCATACAACGAGCAACCAATAAACAATCGAGTGCTAAAAGTGTTATTATTCAACACAAACAAACAAAGAAGGCTGTTATACCCACTGCCAAAAAAACATTAGTCAAAATATTTTCAATGTAGAACAGTAATTATTCATTCTAACAAAACTGATACCTACCACAGACAAAACTGATACCTACGTACTGATAATAAAAAAATGATAATAAGAAAAAATAAAAATGATACCAAGAAACTGAACCTAAAATACGATAGTTTTCCACTCTATCACAACTTTAAATACTACCCAAGCAATGATAGTTTTCCAATCATCTCAACATCAATGCAAGAAAATGTAAGAAAAAATAAATGAAAAGCTAATTAGATGACAACACTGCATAAAGAAACGAATATACAATAAAAAACCTACTGCTACTTACACAATTTTCCATCGACGAACGAACAAACAATGAGAACAACAACACTACATATCATTCATAAAAATGAACACAATTAGAAATCACGGACAAATATTTTTAACTCGAATAGAAAAAAAATAGAATAATATAAGTATACCTAACAAAAAGGAAATCACGGTACAAATATGAAAAGGACGAGATTAACAAACCCACGGAAGAAAAAAATGATCGATGAAGTACAATTTTCAGAAGGAGGAAATTGAAATAAACGATCAAAGTTGATCGATATTTTAATTGCGAGAAAGATATTTGATCGCGACTGAGAAAGTTGATCGAAAGAACGAAGAAGAATAAGCGCGCGAAATTGGGCTGGAAGAGAAAAACGATAATATGTCCTTTGGAGAAAAATATTAGCGGGCCGTCCTACATCCAAAAAAAGCCCTAAAACGTGTCCTTGAGGAAATTTTCATGTTTACTTATTATATAATTTTTTTATATATTTTGTGTTTAATTTATTTTCAGATTGTCAAAGTAGATTTGAAGAGTTGCGTGCTTCACTTAGCTTGCTAAAAAATAACTATTTACCTGCTTATAAATTTTTTTGCTACTTTTAACCTCTATCTATTGTTTTTATTTGCCTTGCGTTATTGCTTGCTTGCATTTAAAAAAATCAAAAAAAAAAAGAAAACAAATTTCATCGTAGTTGCATCGTTAATACACGTTTAATTTCAGTTTTGCATTTCATATTAGATTTTGATTAATAATAACGGTAAGAAATCACTCTTAATTGTAAATTGACTATTTGTCCTCTTTCGACAATTTAATTTCTCGGTGTCTAGGCTACGGCAGAGCAATAATCAGTCATAATATTACGGTGATTTGTAAACATTATACAGAATTGTTTCTTCAAAGGTACTTAATCCTTCGGCTGCATTGCTACGGTGATTCATGGTGCATCGATAAATCTTGGCCATTACTTGGCTGAGAACTATCTTGTTGATCTAAGACAAAATGTGACTATATAATTTTGGATTAGGAGATATTTAGGATAAATAATTTGTAATTAGACCTTTGCATTCATTTTGTTGCATTAGTTTATGCATATTTAAAAATAAGAAAAAAAATTCAATATCCAAAACTTAAAAAAAAGTTGTAAATATTCCTTTTCCTTTGAAATTTTTAGACCTTTTCCTTTGAATTTTTATTAGTTTTCTTTAGAAAATAAAAAAATCGAATACATACATACATACATATATATATGTAATCTTTTCAAAAACAAAAAAAATGGAAAAACCAAAATGCAAAAAAAAAAAAAAAAAATCAAAATTTTCTTTTTGAAAAATAAATTCCTTTTGGTAAATAGTTTTCTTTTATAAAAAAAAACATCCAAATAAAAACATTCTTGAAAATGTTTGACTTTCCATATTTACATGAATTTTACAATAGTTGTGGAAATCAATATAATCCATATAATTTCACACCAAATTCTTATGGATATTTCAATAATAACTATTGTTTAAACAGATCAAATTTTGAACCACAAAATTTTCAAAATGATGACCAGCCTTCAAATCTTGAAAATAACATTTCGTCCTTACTTGAAATATCTACACAACAAAATCAAATGACAAACGATTTGTGTAATTCTTATTTGTGTGATAACTCATGTTAAAATTTTCAAAATAATCAAGATTTGAATTCACTTCAAAATGCAAATGATTTCGAGTATAACCCATGCCAATTCAATTTTGAACTCCAAAATGAATTTCAAAACCAAAACAAAAATATGATTCCCTTTTAAAATAATTTTGCAATGGTAATAATCTCGACTACGATACGAGTGAAAATTTTTGTTCTCATCAAATCCAAATCAAAAATTCTCAAGTTAATAACTGTACATTTGATTTTGTTGAACAAATGGATGAAATCTACAATGATCACATAGATTCATTGTTTGAAACATATATGAAGCAACATGAGAAACAAAACCAAATCCCAACGTGTGAAGAGTCGAGCGATAATCCATCTTTTACCAAATTTGACGGTTTTCAAACAACAACTTTTGGAATTGAAAACGAAAATCTTGACGAAGTTGTCAAAAATACGGTAGTTGAGTTGGATTTCAATTCTTTTGAGGTTGAGAAACTCAATTTGAGATTCAGCCTTCCTTTTCCCGATTTTGAAATTTTAAACACAACAATTTTGGATTTTGAACTTGACATATGCAATAAATTTGTTGATAATTCAATAAAGAAAGACGATTTCAATGAACACGATTTATTTGGACTTTTCAAAAATAAGTTGTTAAATTCTGAAGGGGAAGATTTGAATCACCATTTCAATTTTGAAATCAATAATTTTGAAAAATTTGTTGATGCTGAGCTTGACTCAATTTGGTGAAAATAAACTTGAACTTTATTCAATTGTTTTATCAATCCCAAAAATCATCGAAAATAAAACAACTTATACGATTTTCAACAAAACGACATTCGTTTTTCCAAAACCCAACTTCAAAATCTTTTATGGTTTGGTTTTTAACATTTAAGCCGTGTCTCGCATTCTTGACAAGACAAATGAATCGGAAGACTGTTTCATTTATTTTTTGACAATATACTTTCTGACTTCGTGTAAATACCGTTCATTTTCATGTAAATATAGGTCATCATTTTGTTTTTCTTTTATTTTTCTCCTTCCACTTGGGTTGATTGCGGGGGACAGTCAAAATCAAGTGTGGGGGGAGACTCATTTTCTTTTTGATTTTTCAGGATTAATTTTTCATTTTTCTTCCAAAACTCAAAAAAATATAAATTTTCAAAAACAATATTTTCTTAAAGCATTTTGATTTAATTTTAATGAAACACTATAGGATAAATATATGGTTTGGTTTATGAAATTGAAATTTTTGAGAATTTATTCATCTTAACAGAAATAAAAATGAAGTTTGATTACAAATAACAATGGTTTAACTAGTATATAGGAAGATTCATACGTGTTAATTATGAAATACATCCTAATTGAAAATCTTTGTTCTAAAAAGTGGTTGATTTAAAGTAAAAATATAACATTTTTTGTCATCTAGGTTAAATAGTGCTAAGACGATAGTGTGAAACTCTCTCTTCTATAAAAACAAAAAATAAAAAAAATAAAAAAGTATTTCTTATACATATGTAATTTTTTAATAAACGCCTAGAGTCATGTATTCACACTCATGTGTTCACTTGCCATGCTCTATACCCTTCTCACGTAAGCCTGCAAGGTAGTGCACCATCGGTATATCTGGCCTCAATTTATTTGAATTAGGTGTGTGTATACATAAAAAATTCTTTTATTAATAACGCATACAGTCTATAAGTGTTCACACTCATGTGTTCACTCGCCACGCTTTGTATTCCCCTCACATAAGCCCACAAGGCAATGCATGGTGGTGTATCTGGCCTAAGTTTACCTGAGTTAGGCATATGTAAATATTGTTAATATTAATAAAATTTTCAAATAAGAGAGAGTAAGAAAATAAAATCCAAGCACTATTTTAACTTGTTTTATTTGATTTGTTATGAGAGGAAAACACCACTTTGATAAACTTTGATAATCAACTAAGGATCCATTTCATAGTTACACTGTACTATCGACCGAAACAACGAGTTAAACTATAGTTTATTTATTATGATAACTTGACTTTTGTTTGAAATTTTGACAAGTAAAAGAACTTAAATTTCTCGATAATAACCAAAACCTATATTTAACTTATTTGTGTTAATTTGTAAATAAATCTTGCATTTTGTTAATATTTTCATCCTGCATTTGGATTTTGTGGGTAGTATCAGCTGAAAACCCTCACGAGACAACACTCGTCCTACCGGGGACACCTAGAGGTTAACGTCTTGTTGCATACACCCAATGCAATCACGCTCCCTACGAAAATGGATTTATCTTAGTTTTTTTTATTCAAGGACGAATAAAAAGATAAGTGTAGGGGTATTTGGTGTGCATGTAAATGTGCATATGTTTACCACCATATTTAATCTAATTAAATTAAATAAATGATCATATTGGGCATTTTAACTTGTTTAAACCAAAATTCAAATTATTTTCAAATCATCAGATATTCATCTCCATATAAGGGAAAAATGGTCATTTTTGTGCATATATATTAATTTGAGAAAATTTAATGGGAAATTTCTGTATTATTTTGTAGGAATTTGGCTTCATATACAAGTGACTTCATGAAGATATATGCATGCACAAGAGTGAATACGAAGGAATGGAGATAGAAATAATTCAAAGCCATGATCATGGAGGACCCCACCTACCCACCTACCTTAATGTACAAATTAGAGCTAATCCATATGTTAAAAGGCCATTAAATCTTCATGCACACTTAATGGATGATTATTGGATGCTAATGGTTACTTAATCACCATAATTCCTAGAGGGGTAGTTTGGGCATTCCCCAAAAAAGCGAATTAGGGTTTTAAACTTGTAGAAATACCACTTATGCTTCATATGACCTCTCTTCTTTAGGTTCTTCTTTTAGGCTCTCTTCTCTTTAATTTTGTTTAGGATCAAATAAAAGAAAGCTCTTCTCTTTCCTTAAAATGGCTAATTAGCCATTTTCTCTTTATGTTCTTTTTTATGCAACTTTAATACATGTACTTTTCATTTACATGCTTATTTACTTTCATGTTAGTAGTGTAGATTTACATTTCATGCAAGTAGATTAGTTTTTTCTTTCGTTTTGCTCTCTTTTTCCTCTTGTTTGTTTAATGTTGCTTTCTACATTTGTTGATATGATTACAAATATGATAGGCTAATCCTTCGATTTAGGGTAATTAAGCTCCCTAATATGTAGATCCAACATTTTGATGTTTATGCTATCTTTTTGTGATTTAATGAGAATGCACGAAGTGGTTAACTTGTTGTTTTTGCTTTGAATTTGATAGTATATATTGTTGACACCAAATAGGTTATGCTTAAACAATCACTAACACAAGTTACCTATTTATCTACATATGATGATGGTAATAAAGTGAATATTGAAATTAAAAATTGATGATCTATATTTCCAATTCATAGTTAATAGGCCATGCTTAAAATAGATTTTTCTTTCAACTTTGTTGTCATATTTTATGAAAGTTAAAAGTGTATTTGTGGTTGTGTTATAGTTTGATGGCTTATGTTAGGCTAATTAATAGCACAAATATGACATACTTATGAGAAGCACAACAACTAATTACACTAATGACCAAAAGTGGGATCAAAACTTCATTTGTTGATTTTTGTGATCTAGAGAGTGGAAATTAACTCTAAATTATCATTTAATTCTCATATTTTTATCACTTTCATTTTTTTAGTTTGTTAGTTTTCTCCTATTCTGGCATAACAGTCTCTTCAACTTTAGTTTAATTTGGTTGAATAGAAATTTGAAATCAACAACTCTCTACGGATCGACCCGTACTCACTACGTACTACGATAGTTCTTTGAAAGGCTTATCGGACCTCACTATTCCCGACGACCTACTCAACTATGGCTTTAACGATCCGGAAGCCCTTAAGCTTCATTTTCCCATAAGACGCGATGTAGGAGCTTAAGCCCATAACCAATGAGAAAAAACTCCTATGAGCAAAGATAAAGAAACTAGTCCGTCGGGGGAAACATTGTGACACACACAGACACGTGCACTTCACTTTGCACTTAAATTTTTGCCATCACTCTATTTTTTGCTAAATGGTCGTCATTCATTTTCTGTGCAGGTGATATGCGGCATACTCATGGACTCAACCGTCTTTGCGGATCATCCATTTTTCACCATTTTGGTCGGGATTCGGGCTGCGGCAAGCGCCAAGACAGAGATGACACGGGCGATCGAGACTACCGCCCCCGAGAATCATCTTATCAAAGAAAAAACATGCAGCCAGTCCTCCTATTTTCGCGATCCTCCTTCTCAATCAGAGCAAGGCAAGGAGAAGTCTACGCATAAGGGGTCCCAGCCTGAGGCCCACCAAGATCAACATTCCGGTTCATCTAGTACCAGGAAATCCCGAGAACCCCATAAAACATCTGAAATCTCCAAACAAACTCTTCCCGCTCCTATACATGATCCAAACAAACTCTTCCCGCTCCTATGCATGGTTTGAAATTTCTCCCGACGATTCATCACATTCCAGGGCACGTCAAACAAAGCGCCATTTTTTGTAACAACGACGTTTATGTTCAACATGACGCATTTGTCCATTTAACTGAAAAAGTCTCGGAAGTCTCTATTGAATGTCAAAACGAAATCGATCACCTGAAGCTTGAAGCTATTCACGATAAAGATATCATTAAAGCTCGGGATAAAGAGCTCTCTTCATACAAGTCTCAGCTTGAAGCTGTCCAAAAAGGTGCTAAAGACACAGCGGAGGCCGTTAATCGTTTGGAGGCGACACATAAGAAAGAAATTGAAGAAGCAATTCAACGCCGTGGGGCCTTAGCTTTAGAGAAAGATTCCACTCAGAAGGAGAGGGATGCATTCGCCCAACGAGTCAAAGAGTTGGAAGAGCTACTCCTCAAAGAGAAAGAGGAAAAAACTGCTGCTTAGGAAGAGTCGCAATGATAATCGATAAGATTGTTGCTACGCAACTCCTGAAGATAAAGCTCCACGACGAACTCTCTAAAGTTAAGATGCTGAAGGATGAAGCCTGTGAGGAGGGCAAAAGAATAGCATCGATGGAGATTGATTCTCGCCTTGAGGCGGCTATAGAGGCTGACACGGAGGAGATCAAGTACTTGTTCGACCCTCTTATAGCAGAATACAATGCCCGTGTCCCCATGCATCGAGACTTAACTTTTCTTGGTGAGGGTTACCTCGAATCTCTAGTCGAGACATGGGAAACTTTGATAAAGATCAGAAAGGTTGTGCCGGGCACCGAAGAAGTTGAAGAGAAGGCTTTTTTAAAGGAATTTCTCAAGGGGAATGAGCCTTCAGACTTGTCTACATCGAAGGCCCTCTATAGCAAAGATTCCTCCTTGTCAAAAGGAAAGAACGACATTGCAGGTCCGTCTGGAACCAAGCCTTTGGTTCCTCCCACTACTTATTCAACCGTAGGTCAGTACTTGATCCATTCGAACAACACGTTGGTTATGACCCGAAAGACCCTGGTCTTGACATTCATGTTCTATCTCCCATTCTAGAGGGTGAGACTCCCCGGACGGTCGAGAGTCAGCAAGAAACCGGTACATAACTTTCCTTCTTAAAGTTCAAAGAGCTGTCGTTTTCGACGAGAGGTTATTGTATTCTAACATTTGTCTCTTGTGATTTTGCATAGGCCATTCTGATCCTGAGCCAACTCCAAGGAGCAATGACGCCACGACGGACAAGGAGAAGACGAGTGAGGCTATTCAAGTAGGAGAGACTCCCAGTCCTGCTGCTCAAGTGGTTGAGGCGCTTGACGAAATTTTAAACTTCGTCACCCGTTGAAGAAAGTTATGAAGTTGAGATTACAGGCGCCTCCGGACACACTTCGAAAGTGAGCATGAAGGATCAACTTGCCTAAGAGGAAAAAAGAAAGTTGAGATCAAGGTCAAGCCCCAGGTAGTGGAACTAGACGATCTGTTGAACAGGCCTTTGAAGGTCATTCTCCCTGTTGGGTCCATGCCAATGGAAGTTCCTCTTCCTTCTTCAGATGTTACTCCCCCAGCGAGCAAAGCGTCCAAACGAAAACGCATAGGGGAGGAGTTATCCAAGAAAATAAGGAAGGAGAAGAAACCAAAGAAGTAGTTGTCACTCTCGTTCAATGAGAGTTGGCTCAGATTATGTAATTATAATTATTTATTTTCACAGTCATGTAGATAGACTTTTGACTCCGAGTTTTGGAGGAGTTGTAGTAGGACCGCATTTCGAAATGCATAAATAAAATTTTAGTTTCTTGGTCTTTCGAACGACTTTTATTGTCCAGCTTACTGTATAACTGTGGTCGAAAACCAAGCTCTTGTGAGTTACATAAACCCCCAATTCTTTTCCATATAACTCTGAGATATTTTTTTGGAATTGTAGATCTTCTACTTCACTCTCTAGGTGCTTAGAATATTTTTTATTCCGCACTTTGGGGACTCAGAGTACTCTAGTCTGCACTCCAGGAACTTGGAGATTTCAAGTCGCTTATACTCTAGTCCGCACTTTGAGGACTTAGATTACCTCAGTCCGCACTCAGGGGACTTGGAGATTTCAAGTCGTTTATACTCTAGTCCTCACTTTGGGGACTCAGAGTACTCCAGTCCACACTCTAAAGACTTGGAGATTTCAAGTCGTTTATACTCTAGTCCGCACTCTAGGGACTTAGAGTACTCCATTCCGCACTCTGGGGACTTGGAGATTTCAAGTCGTTTATACTCTAGTCTGCACTTTGGAACTTAGAGTACTCCAGTCCGCACTCTGGGGGCTTGGAGATTTCAAGTCGTTTATAATCTAGTCTGCACTCTGGGGACTTAGAGTACTCCAGTCCCCACTCTGGGGACTTGGAGATTTCAAGTCGTTTATAATCTAGTCTGCACTCTGGGGACTTAGAGTACTCCAGTCCCCACTCTGGGGACTTGGAGATTTCAAGTCGTTTATACTTAGTCGCACTCCAAGGACTTAAAGTACTCCAGTCTGCGCTCCGGGGACTTGGAGATTTTAAGTCGTTTATACTCTAGTCCGTAATCTGGGGACTTATACTCCAATCCGCACTCTAGGAACTTGGAGATTTCAATTGTTTGTGCGCGTTTGTACGTCAAATAGAATAATGTAACTTTAGTTTTCTGCCATAGAATTATCACGCATGGAAATATTAATAATTCATGGAAAAGATGGCTTCAAGCCTTTGTTAATGCAAACAAACTAAATTGTCTTATTACATGCCGAAAACTAAGAATCAACGAAATAGAAATATACTGGAAATAATTGCAATTAAAATACGAAAGAAATAGACTAAGTATAATAATGCCGCAGATGCTCGTTATTCCAGGCTCGGGGGAGTGTCGCACCATCAACTATCTCTAGCTTGAAAGTTCCATCTCCAAGCCTTCGTTCAATGACGTATGGACTTTCCCATGCGGGGTTCATATGCGACGGGATCGGGAAAACTCGTTTCAAAACGAGGCCGCCCGCATCAAAAATTCTCGGTCGGACTTTTTCATTATAATATCGAGCGAATCGGTACCTATATGCAGCCTCCCTTAAATCAGCTTCTTCATGTTTTTCATCAACGAAGTCCAGTGATTCCCATAAAAGATCCCGATTCGTCTTAGGATCGTAATGAGTTACTCGATGCGACGGAACTTCAACTTCTATGTGTATAACAGCTTCCGTGCCATATGCCAATGCGAATGGAGTGTGGCTAGTCGTGGACTTGTGGGTGGTTTATGAGCCTAAAGTGTTGTTGGAAGTTCATCCACCCATTTTCCTCTAGCCTTTTCCAAACTGTTTTTCAATATGGACTTGATTATTTTGTTTATGGCTTCTACTTGTCCATTGGCTTTTGGATGAGCAACTATAGCAAACCTTTTCTCAATGCCATAATTTTAACAAAATTCATTGAACTACATACATTCCAATTGAGTTCCATTATCTGTAATGATAGTTCGCGGAAGACCAAAATAGCATATAATGTTTCGTACAATGAAATTAATGACCTTCTTGGTAGTGATTATGGCTAATGGCTCTGCTTCTGCCCACTTGGCAAAGTAATCGACCGTAATTATCGCGTATTTTGCACCACCTTTGGATAAGGTAAAGAACTGATTATATCAATCCCCCACATTGCAAATGGCCATGGACTTAACATTTTTGTGAGTTCTGTCGGTGGAGCTCTTGAGATTTTTGCATACTTGACATTTGTCACATCTCCTTACGTAGTCTGCAGCATCCCGATTTACAGTTGGCCAATAGTATCCATAGTGGAGGATCTTCTTTACTAATGTCTGCCCCCCAGTATGGTCACCACACTCTCCTTCATGGACTTCCTTTAGGACTCGTCTTATCTCATTATGGGCAATGCACTGGAGTAAGGGGGATGAAGACCCCTTTCGATTCATTATTCCATCCTGCATTACATATCGTGAAGCTTTACGAATGGCTTGTCGTCTTCCATTCTTTCTTTTGAGCAAGACCCCGTGTAGCAAGTATTGCTTAAATGTGGTCATTCATGATTCCTTCTCGATTTTAGTTTCTAACACGAAATCTATCTCCATCACATTTATACTCGGAGCATGTAAGGTTTCGATGGGAACCAATCCCATTTGTTGTGCATCACCTGTACTTGCAAAATTTGCCAATTAATCAGCTTCTCTGTTTTGTTCACGCGGGACATGCAAAATATCATAATATTCTAGATTTGCTAGCATCTTTTGAAACCGTGCAAGGTATGGGAAAGTCTCTGTCCCTTTAATTGATAGTCCCCCTGCACCTGGTATACCACCAATTGTGAGTTACAAAAGATTCGACTGATTTTACTCCAAGTTCTCTGATAAGTTTCAAGCCAACAATCAATGCTTCATACTCAGCTTCGTTATTTGTTGCTAGAAAATCAAGCTTCAAAGCATAACAAATTGATCGGTTTTCGAGAGTCACAAGATCTATACCAGCCCTAGAGCAACAGTCGTTAGATGCCCCATCAGTGCACAGTTTCCATCGAACGGGGGAATAACATCGTGGCTGTTTGGTTCGTCTGACACAGTGAATTCAGCGATGAAGTCTGCTAGCGCTTGCCCTTGTATGGATCTTATTGGCAGGTAGCTAATATCGAACTAACTTAACTATATTCCATTTTAACATCCTTCCAGAAGTTTCCAGTCGTTGGAGTGCCTGGCGCAAGGGTTGATCGGTATAAACATTGTTTGAGTGTGCCTGAAAGTACGGACGAAGCTTGCATGATGCAATCACCAAGCAGCACCGTAGTTTCTCAATCTTGGGGTAATTTCTTTCTGCTCCCTTTAAACGTTTACTGACATAGTAAACTGGCTTTTGAACTCGGTCCTCCTCATGAACCAAAGCTGTACTGATAGCATGTTGGGATACGGCCAAGTGCACATACAATACTTCATGGGCGATAGGTTTCGATAGCACCAGGGGACTTTCAAAGCTCGAAATGCATTCTCACAGTCGCGCATCCATTCAAAATTTCTCTTCCCTTTCTTTATTACGTCAAAGAAGGGAATACACTTATCTGTGGCTCTGGATATGAATCGACTTGGCGGGCCACCTTTCCATTCAAGCTTAGTACCTGCTTTGAAGTCCTGGGCACTTGTATGTCCCGATAGCTTGAATCTTTTCTGAGTTAGCTTCAATTCCATGCGCATTAACAATGAAACCTAAAAACTTCCCTGACACAATGCTAAAGGAACACTTCAAAGGATTGATTTTCATTGCATAACATCTGAGTATATCAAACATCTCCGCCAAGTCTCGAATGTGGTCGTTTGACTGCCGTGACTTTACAAGCATGTCATCCACATAGACTTCCATTGTTTTACCTATCTGGTCTTTAAACATTCGATTCACCATACGTTGATAACTCGCTCCCACATTTTTTAATCCAAAAGGCATCATTACATAGCAATATAGCCCGGCATCTATGATAAAACTTGTGTTCTTTTGGTCTGGAATGTGCATCGGGATTTGATTATATCCCGAGTACGCATCCATAAATGACAGTAACTCGTGTCCCGCTGTTGAGTCAACCAGCTGGTCAATCCTGGTTAAAGGAAAACTATCCTTGGGGCACGCTTTATTCAGATCAGAGTAATCTATGCAAGTTCTCCATTTCCCATTTTCTTTCCCTGTTTCCCATTTTCTTTCCTTACTAGCATAGGGTTAGACACCCATTCAGGGCAGAGGGCGTCGTGAATGAACCCATTGGCTTTGAGTTTGTCCACCTCCTATTTGATAGCAGCGGACCTCTCTGGGTCCATGCCTCTCCTTTTCTGCTTTACCGGTACGTATCTCGGGTCTACGTTCAACATATGACTCGTAATATTGGGAGAAATCCCGCACATATCAGAATGTGTCCAAGTGAAAACATCTAGATTCGCTAAGAGGAAATCAGTAAGATCCTCGAACATCGAGGGGTCGAGTTGTGATCTAATCTTATGTACTTGCGATGGGTCATCTCGGTTGACTAGAATGTCAGTCGTCAGTTCAGTCGGTGCTGCTTTTGTTTCCTGGGTTCCTCATTATCGTCTTTAGGATCTGTCTCTATAGATCCGAAAATGTTGCCCGAGCCAGGGCTCGGGCACTACTTGTCAATTGTCAATGTTCCAGATGCGGGCGGAGCTGTCCACAACCTTCCTTTCTCTCTCTGCGGGGCCCCTCTCATCTCAGCCACATAGCATGCATGACCGGTCGCTTGATCGCCATGCACCACACCACCTCCTTTGTCTGTTGAAAATTTCAAATTTAAACACCACGGGGCCAAAGCTGCCCTAAACTCTCCCAGGGCCGGTCGACCTAGAAACACGTTATATGGAGAATCAACATCCAAAACTATGAAAGGTAGGATTCGCATCCTCCTATGTTCACCTTGTCCCAGTTCAAGTGGCAATTCAACAAACCCTACTACTTTGGTCGCTGCACCATTAAAGCCATGGATACGGGCTTTAGATGGTTTTAAATCCTTCGTCTCCATCTTCGTTTGGTCATACGCCTTTTTGAAGATAATATTAACAGAACTTCCAAAATCAATCAAAATTCTCTTCACAAATGCTGGCCCAATCGTCATGGATATGACCATCAGGTGAACGGTAGGAGCCTTCATCCGATCATCATCTCAGCTCCTGAATACTATATCATCCGTCATTATGCGCTGCTATTTAGTGGGGGCCCATCCTCCATATTTAAACAACACTCATAATTTGCAAGCCTTAAGGAGTTAGCATACCGCTCCATTTCCTGCCAGTTCTTGTCTACAGGATGAGGTCCACCGACTATAGTGTTTATGACTAGTCAACCTATAGTTCGGGCAGGTTCCTCTGGATGGCGTGGAGCCAGCCCGAGTCCGGAGTCTGATGTTCCTTACCTACCTTCCTATGGGTTCTTGAAAAATTCGTGCAATTTTTTTTGTCTAATCAGGTTTTCTATGGAATCGTGGAGGTGTCTACACTCTTCTGTGTTGTGCCTGTAAGTCTCATGGAAGCGGCAGTACTTCCCAGTCCACTTTTGTTCCTCTGTTGACTCTTTTGGGCGTGACTTTCTGTATTGAAAAGTATTAGAAGTTGACAGGTAAATATTCTCCGGAGATGCATTGAGAGGAGTATATTCATTGTAAGTTGGAATCCTTGGCGTCCATTTTCCTGCTTCTCCTTTCTTTCCGGGATTTCTTCCTCCGGACCCTTTAGATTGTCCGGGCTTGTTCTGGACATTGACCTGAACATTCCTCGAATTGTCACCGGATTGTTTTATAGCGATGTTGCTTTTCACAATCTCCTGAACAGGCTCTGGTGCCTTATCTCGCCTTGTCCACCTGGCTTCCTCTCTTCTTATGAACTGATGAGCCTTTGAATAAAAACACTCTAGCGTAGTCGGAGGTTTTCTTGCCAACAATCTCCAAACTCTGAATCCGGATCCACTCCTCGCATTACAGCCATTAGAATTGCATGGTAATTAGGGTTGCTAACTTCAGTAGCCGTAATGTGAAATCTCTGTAAGTACTTCTTCAACGAATGCCCTAGAGCCTGGACTACACTAGATAGGGACATAACGTCCTTGGGACGAGTGGCATGTATCTTTAACTGTTCTACAAATTTTGTCGGCAATTCTTCAAAGCTAGGTGTAGACCGCGGTGGAAGTCAAGCGAACCACATGGTTGCAATTCCGGATAAAGTACTTGGGAAGCACCAATACTTAAGTGCAATATTTTCTCTAGCTGAATCCATCATCCCTTTATATCTCATCACATTCTGTCGGGGATCAGTTTTCCTTCATAGGCCGGGATAGTTGGCATGCTAAACTTCCTGGGGTACTTGGCCTGTAAAATAGTATCTGTGAATGGAGTATGACTCCTAAATATCCCCCAATCTTCATTGGTCAAGCCTTGGTTTTCTCTCATCAGCTGTCTAACCATAGCCGATAGGTCCGGGGTTTGTATGGAAGTTGGAAGGTTGGAATCTGTTCTACGGGACCGTCCGGGTTGATGTCTCCTCTATTGGCGATCTGCCAAATGTGTATCTTGGGGACTAGCATCATTAGGGTCTTGGTGAGACAGGCGTCCAGTTTCCATACATGCTCCAAATCCTAAGTTTCCTGTTCCAGCTTGGGTGTGGTCTTTAAGGTGTAATTGATCTCTAGTTGATCGATCAGCAGTACCTGCCTGTGTAGTTTCAGTTTTGCGGCATCTACACCTGGGAGGTTCATTGGATGAAGTCGAGCTATCAGATGAAGAATAAGGAACGGGGCTACCTCCAATATTCTGATGCTGTTGCTGAGTAGGCTGAATCATGAGGTTAGCGTTAGCTCGAATCTGCTCATTAAGTTGTCTTCTGCTTTTCATGAGTTCTCTCATCAACTTGTTGAACTCCATTCTGGTGATAACTTCCATTTGATTTTTGGTGGTGGTTCCTGCATCTAGACTTGCTTGTTGATTGCTAGGTTCGATTTGTTGTACGCTAGCAGTCTCGTTGACGTCTGCGTTATGAGAGCCTGATCTGGTACATGGTCTTCCCATAGTATAGTTATTGATAGAAACTCTGAGTAGAATAAACAGATGTTATGTGAATGATTTGGATCTCCTTCGGGGGATTTATTCAATCCAGTAGCTACAAAGCAGATCATGGCGGCCTAAGAATTCAATTTCTCAGTGAAAGCACCAAAATGTTAGCATCAGAATTGGTCACTAACACCCTTGAGAAAGGTTATGTAGGGAAATTAATGAAGAGAGTAAACTAAAATAGACGATTGCATGCTAAATTAACTGCAAAAACAAGAATATCGGATTTATAATAGTTCAGCGTAACTGCCTATGTCCACTTTGAGTTTTGGTCTTTATTGCTTTCACAAAGAATTGATTACAGATACAAGCCATACACCAAATACTCGAATACAAATGCTAACTGAAAAGAATGAGTCTTGAAAGCGGCAGAGTCTTCCTAGTGTTCTCGGATAAAGGTCCATTTCACTTTTCCCCTGCTCCTCTATTTATAGGCGAAGATAGGCCGGACTTCCTTTGCAGGCCCAGGGGTAAGGAACTTCGGCCCGCAATAGGTTGCTTCTGTGTGCTGAGCCAAGGATATCGAATGGCAGTTGCCGAGGGAGGGATGCCGAACAGCAGTTACCAAGCGAGGGAAGCTGGTCGAGAACTGTCTATAGCGATCGTTAAGTGACTTGAGGTAAAGCTCTGCCGAACGCCTTTGGTTTGTTGTTGGCTTGAAAACTTGTTAGCTCCTTTAGTATGCACCGAGCCATGGATGCCGAATGGAAGTTTCCGAGCAAGGTATCAATGCTAAGCGGCATGCCTATGCCAAACGAGGGGAGATGCCGAGCGAGGCTCCGTGCCAAATGAGGGGATATGCCGAGCGAGGCTCCGTGCCGAACGAGGGGAGATGCCGAGCGAGGCTACGTGGAAAACGACGGGAGATGCCAAGCGAGGCTTCATGTCAAACGAGGGTAGATGCCAAGCGAGGCTCCGTGCCGAACGAGGGGAGATGCCGAGCGAGGTTCTGTGTCGAACGACATGATCTGGCCAAACGAGGCTCCATGCTGAACGACGAAAGATGCCGAGCGAGGCTCCATGCCGGGCGACATGATCTGGCCGAACGAGGAGAGATGCCGAGCGAGGCTCTGTGCCGAGCGACATGATCTGGCCGAACTAGGCCTTGTGCCGAGCGGCGTGCCTATGCCGAGAGACCGAGTGCCGAGCCACCCTAGTCGAGCACTAGTGGTCGAATAAGAGATGCTGACCGGTGGCACCCAAGGTCAATAACAGGTACCTCGTACCCAAGACAAGTTACTGGGTAACATCATCCTAACTTTACATGGAACCAAAATAATTCTAATATGAATTTGGTTATTCCCAAATTTCAAGCATTTTCGAACAATGCTTCGAATCCTCCTTTTCAGCCCAATCACTTCCAACAAAATTTTGTGAGTCTGTCTCAAAATCAACTACAATAATCTTTTTCTCTCCAAGACGATAAATGATTGAATTCACTTGAAAAAGGCTAGAAACTTTGGCTAAAGCAACCACTCAAAGCCTCCAATCAAATAGCAATTTGCAAAATTTCTTAACCTTGTACATGCATAATACAAGTCAATCGATTGCTAAACTTGAAATGAAAATGAGTCAATTAGCCACATCTGTCAGTGAACGTGAATGAGGCACATTCCTAAGTATGCCAATTCTGAATCCCAGAAATCAAAATACGAAATCGAATCAGCCCATATTGTTCAAGAAAGCAACATAAACCAAATGAATGCTATAAGGACTTTGTGTTTCGGTAAACAAATCGATAACCAAGTTGTTAATGCAAATGATTTACCGGATGCTCCTCTTGAAACTTTGAAGATGACAAGTGATTCAGAAGAAAACATTGAGGCAAACATTGAATCAAATGTCTATCCAAATTCTTCTTCAACTCAAGTAGACCAACCGACTAAGTATCGTGTTCCATTTCCACATCGCCTTCGACCCAAGAAACATTCTGATCAAATGGAACAAGTCAAAGTTAAAATTCCTCTACTTGATATCGTTCAACAAGTCCCAACTTATGCTAATTCTTGACAGACTTGTGTACTCAAAAATGATACACTCATTGCCTAATAAAGTTTTCTTAGTTGCCGGTCTTAACGAAGTCTTGTCCCAAGTCAATTACAAAGATCTTGGATGTTCGACAATCTCGTGTACTATAAGAGAAAATATGATTAATAAGTGCTTACTAGACTTGGGTGCAAGTGTCAATTTGATTCCTTATTCAGTTTACTAGCAACTTGGCTTAGGTGAACTAAAACCGACAAAAGTAACCCTTCAATTTTTTGATTGTTCGATAAAGAAACCCATGAGAAAAATCGAGGACGTACTCATCAAAATCGATCAATTCGTATTCCCTGTCGATTTCATCATCCTTGAAACATAACCCGTGAACAATCCGATGAGTCAAAATCCATTGATTTTACGTCGACCTTTCTTAGCTACTTCAAATGCCCTAATTAGTTGTCGAAACGGTTCGACGAAAATTTCTTTTGAAAACATGACTTTGGGACTTAACATTTTCAACCTTGAAAATCAATCGTACAAACCACGTGACCACACGATGGAAGTTAGCTCCATTCAATAAAATTTTGATAATGAAACAGTTGACCTAAACCACGAACGCGAAACCTAATACAACCAACTATTTCAATACGAGCCTAATGAAATTGAAAACGTGCTTCATTTTGAACCCATTACTGCTGAATCAGAACTTCAATCAAATTCTTTGATTGAGCAACCCCCGAGGTTGGAACTCAAACCCCTTTCTGATTACCTTAAGTATTCATTCTTAGGTAACAATGAAATGTTTCCCGTCATATTTTCTACAACTTTTTATCTTGATCAAGAAGCTTCCCTTCTTTCAATTTTGTTGAAAAATTTAGAAGCAATTGGATGGTCGATTACCGATATAGGGGGAACTAGTCTTACTCTTTCTCAACATTGTATCCATTTAGTTGACAATGCCAAGCTTGTTCGTGAGGCGCAACGAAGGCTTAAAGCAAAATGAAGGATGCGGTTCATGATGAAATTCTTAAACTCCTTGATAAAAGAATTATGTACCCAATCTCTGATAGTTCGTGGGTTATCCCAATTCACGTCGTGCCTAAAATGTCTGGACTTATCATTATCAAGAACGACTCAAACAAACTCATTTCAACTCATACTCAAACAGGTTGGTGTGTTTGCATTGATTATCAGAAATTAAATGCTGTAACACGTAAATATCACTTCCCTTTTCTTTTCATCGACGAAATGCTTGAACGATTAGCCGGCCTTGAATTCTACTGCTTTCTTGATGGTTATTCCTGTTATAACCAAATTCTAATCACTCCCGAAGATCAAGATAAAACAACTTTCACATGCTCCTTTGGCATCTTTGCATATTGACATATGCCATTTGGCCTTTGCAACGCTCCTGCTACTTTCCAAAGATGCATGGTCAGCATCTTTTCCTACACGATCGAATGCATTCTAGAAGTGTTTATGGACGATTTTTCCATCTTTGTAAACTCTTTTTCCAAGTGCTTACATCATCTTGGGTTGGTTCTAATTCAATGCAAGGAGAAACACTTAATGTTAAATTAGGGAAAATGTCATTTCATGGTCAAATGTGGCATTTTCCTTGAACATGTCATTTCAAACAAAGGAAATGGTGTGGATAAAGTGAAAGTTGATGTATTGTGAATCTACCCATTTCCAAATATGTCAAGAACATTCGTACATTTCTTGGGCATGCTGGTTTTTATCGATGCTTTGTGTGACAACCCGCCCTTCTCGACCCTCGAAAATCGACATAAAATATTCCACAGTATAATATGCCAACGATCAAGTGCCAGAAGAGACAGATTGTTGAGGAAAAAGAAAGAAGATAGAAGAAAGAAGGAACTAAACAATAACAGAATCTCACAATCGCAGCGGAACAAAATATAATATATAATATCAGATCTTTACACAAAATGAAACCTATATCTCTTTATACAATATATCATCAGAGTATCACAAACAAACAACAATTACTAGCCTAACAATTTCAAACGAGCGCAGCAGCGGATATAAACAAATACGGATAATACGTCTTGGACTCCAGCTCCTCTCCTGCTCCATAGCATCATATCCTGAACATATAATACTCGGTCTGACCCGAGCATTACAATGAAATAACACCCGAGTCGGTCTGGAATACCAGCTGATAAAAATACACCCAAATTGATTGTTAAAGTTTCAAAAATCCTTTTGAAAACAAAAGCATCTCGTAAGACCATGCCACAAATAAACATGTCAGGTTTTTACCTTACGATTGCTAAAACACTTTTTATAAAAATCCTCTGATATTATAATAGTGTCTATATACAAATACTTATTAAAATAGCCGAATTTGTTACATCTATTAAATTCCAGCTACTAGCCACAAAGTGGGTTATACAAACAAAACTCGTAAAAGGCGCGTAGGGAGAATGGGTTTCCAACTAATGACTAGGCATTGGGGTACCACCTGTCACAGTACCTGGTCTAGATCAGTGTACCGAGGACCACGCTCGATCCCCTGCAACACAAGGCCAGGACTACCCCTTACTGGATAATCCCGAGTAAGATCACCCTATGGTTGGGATCAGCAACCGCACCACTAAGCCGAAATAAAAGGGATATCTAGACAGGGATGACCTCACCCTGAAATGAGTGCTACCCACCTAGCCTTGCTGCATAACCCCTGATTTTCAGTCATTCTCGGTTGATGAGGCTTGAGGCTAAGCATCATCTTTTAGAACGTTTCACTTAGAATGCCCATCGTCCACCTAACAATGTTTCGAAAGCATTCATCCATACAAGTCCGTCCGGGTTCGAACGGAACTGAAGGCACAACTCCTACTACATCCATTTTGGAAATATCCTCAGGATTTGTAGCGACCAGCCCTTGCACTTCACCGCTCCATCTTCGACTCCGAACTTGTTTTTCCTACGAAAACGTACAAACCAGATCGTAGTGGTTTTCGAGAACTTAATCCCAATTATGGTCTCTTCGAAACGATCAACGCATTGTCCAATATTGATAGTCGGTGATTTAACTATCAATTAACATCCATAAGCATTCATCACACAATAAATAATTTCCCACATTATTTATTTTCCTCGAAAATATCTTTGCAAGATATATTTCCATTTTTAAATCCTTTTGAAACAGTTTTCAAACCCAACTCTTCTCATGGAGTAAATTCCCGAATCTTTACTTCCACTAAAAACATCCAAGTACCCATACTTAAGATTTAAAATAATTTAAATTCTTTATTCTTGAAAATACATTAAAACATTTATATTAAAGCTTCTTACATACTTAATTAAAATATATATATATATATATACACACTTTTAAAAATATTTCGAATAAAAATGCTTTATAAAATATAAACTATTTTCTTCAAAATAAAGTTAAGTCATACTAAATTTTAAAATAAAGCTATGAAATCCTATACAAGTTTTCAAATAAAACTTTAATTAATTATCTTCAAAATAAAACCATTTTATAAAGTGTAAATATTAATAATATTCTATAAAACAAAATACTAATTACCCCTTTAAAATAATTACTTCTATATCTAATTTGATAAATGTTCACTTTTAAAATTCTTACAACTTAAATAATTTCTTAAAACCATTCTTTAATACGACTTCAAAACTTCTAACTTTTTCAAAAATCTGCTTTAAAAACGTACTTGGCTTTTCAGGAAAATGCACTTCCATTTTAGAATAACCCAAAGAATTTTTTTATAAATCCTACATGATTTGCCGCAATTCAATTTTACGTTCATCCTGTAAATTCCTTTCCATACTTTAAAAATAAACTCATTTTATTTTTAAACACATTGCTATTTCCTGGAAACCATTTTCAAAATATATGTTTAAAATATTTAAAATAAAGCTTTTAGAAATTACTTAATCGAAAATAATACTTAAGGAAATATATAGAGGTTTTCTAAGTAATTTAAGCCAAAATTAACCTTTAAAATAAAGTTATTAAATCAAATATTTATATTATAATTTCCTTTTGAAAACTTAATACTACTTTACTTTCTAAAACAATTAAATACCATAATTACTTAAATAAAAGTTTACTTACACTTTAAACAATTAAAATGATATTTCATTTTCTAAAATATTTGAAAACACAATTTAAACTGCCAACTTATAATTTGAAAGCTTTTCTTTGAAACATACCAAATTTTCAGGAAAAATGCACCTTCCATCCTTTAAAGATAATCTCATCTTTACTTTTAAAACAATTATACCTTTCTTCTAAAATTTCTCACCGGAGATCAATATTTTCAAATTTATCCACTGATAAATATAACAATTTATTTATAGACCCAATTTATAAATTTTCGTTTCCCATTTCCATTCCGATCTCAGTTTCAAAACCATTTACAAATTTAAACCCAATTTCTTGAATTTAATTCCCTTAAATTCATAACTTAAAAATTCCTTTCATTTCCCTTCAATCCCAATTTATTTATCTATATTTTTAAAATACCAAATTATATTTATCCAATCATAACACAACATAACAAGATCCAAATCAATTTATCACAGGATATCAATGAGATTTATCACATAGTATAAATAAAATTTCTATTTGTGAGGAATCCAGTTGGATTCCTCCAACCTGTTTCCCTGCATCCACGGATATTAGCACAACCAATAAATATCGATTCAATTTGATAATAATTATCATATTCAGCTAAACAACCAATTAAACATTTAAATATTAGCTATTTAAATTAACTGGTATCCAGATGTGAGTGAGATTAACTCACCTTGAATTTCCGACGAGCGTTTTAAATTTTGGATTTAAATCGACCGCGATCGATTTAACCCAAAAATTCCGCTAACTCCGATTGTCTCCAAATCTATACTGCAGCATAGATCGCGTCGTTGCGATTCCGACGCTTCTTATTTCACTGAAATCTGATAACGTATGCAAAAGATATGGGTTTTTAAACATTTGATTTAAAATTTATAAAATTAAATTTACGTTTTCTATTAATTAACCCAGAACAAATCGTGGCCTTACAACAACAACACGAAATCACAGCCGCAACCTCTATCTTCCTCTATCCAGTAAGCTCGTTTCTTGTCGATACATCTCAAACCCAATATCACGACAAACCCTAGATGGCCGCCGCCTCCACTAACAACTAGAAATCGATCCATCGATGTCGAAACGTGCGCTATGCCCACCTCCATCATCGATCGAAGCATGGCGAAGCGCGGCTTCCCCGTCGTCTCAAAAACTGCACACGAACGTATGGCCAATGGCAACAAAATACACCTCCAAACGACCACATCAAGCAAGATTCACTGTTGGATGTGAAGCTCTTGACAAGCTCTTCGATCTTCCAGTTGGAAGTTTTCGAAATTATTGCGTGGATTGATCGAAAATTGAAGATGAAAGTTGATGTTTCTCGGCCATTAAAAATGTTAGATGGCGGCCCGTGAAAAACTAGGGTTAGGGTTGGCTTATACGTGAATATATGTACGTGTATAAATATTATTTTAATATTAAATCCATTTTAAAGCAACTTTTTCACACGATCTCCAAACGACCCGTGCCGACAGGCGATTATAATGTTTTACCCGCATTCCAAACACAATGGAACGTGTTTCGAAGGCTAATTCGATCATATGCATGAGTTACGGAAATAAACGATCAATTTTAAATTAAATCGATTAAAATAGTTTCTATGTGTTTTGAGCTGCCAGGGTCAAACAACAACTCCGATTGCTACGAAAATTGGAATCCGATAATAACTAACTATTACGTATCCAATGGAACTAGGTTCGTCGAATTTTGAGACTGTGTCCCGGAAGGCTATTTTAACTCGTCGATAAATTCGAGCGATTTCCAAAATCGTCGAAATCACTTAAAATTTCACCTTTAAAATTTTATTAACTCTATTATAAATCGTATAGAATTTATATTCATATTAAAAATCATTCCGATTCATTTCGAACCAAAATCTGATTATTTGCATAATTATATTATTAAATTCCATTATTAAATTAATATAAAATTCCAAATTCAACTTATCGACTTTTAACTCCATCTAAAAATCCAATAGAAAAATTAAAATCAAATTAAACTTAAAATATACCTTAGAAACCATTTTCATAATTATTTACATCCAGATTCACAAATTATCTCGATTCCAAATATTTAATTTGTAACAACCCCCATATTTATCGAGTTTATATTTAAATATTTTATTTAAATATTATATCGTTAATCAGATTTTGGTTCGAAAAGCTACTTTTTGCAAATGGTCAAATTAGGACTCGATACCACTTCCATTGTGTTCGAAATGCCATTTACAACTTTTTTAAGTATAAACATCGATAAGTTTGGAGTTAGTGAAATTTCACTAACTTTTCCCGCTTTGGACTTTGGATTAGTTTAGCCTATTAAGCCCAAGTTCCAAACCCCTTCTCCTCACTCTTCATAAATTCCTAACTAACTTGAAATTTGTATTAATGGTGAAGAGAATGGGAAAGTAAAACTCCAAGCTCAAATTTAATTGCTAATCCAACATTTAGCTCCAAATTCAAGTAGAACATATTGGATTCAAGCTTTGGATTGCTTCTCCATTGGCTTCAAGCTTCATCTTCATCCATTTTAGTGAAAATGTGAGATTTTTTATCTCACCCTCTTGCTTATAACTATCTTGGACTTTTGGGAATGGTTCCCTATCACTTTAACATGCACATTTGCATTTGGTTTGGATTGGATTGACGAAAAACTCCACTTTTTAGCGTTTTTGGTGAATTTCCAGCCTTAGGTCGTTCTGGACCCTTAGGTCGCTCGAGTTCATGGCTTGTGCGCGTGGAAAAGTCGCCTGGACGTTAGGTCGTAGGTCGCTCGCGAGTTAAGCCTTAAGCCGAAGGTCGTTCGCGAGTTAAGCCTTAGGTCGTTTGGTCTTTATAACATTAGGTCGCTCGCGTGTTAAAACTTTAGGCCGCGCTGGCCTTAAGTCGTAGGTCATCTCCGACCTAATATTGCCTCTGCTATTTCACTAGGTCGCGCGGACCTTAGGTCGTAGGTCGTAGGTCGTGAGTCTCCTAGGTCATAGGTCGCTCGGTCCTACTTCTGTCCCTAAATCGCGTAACCCTATCACCTTTAGGTCGTTAGGCCTTTATGTCGTTACACCTATAACCCGTTAAGTCGCGAATAACTTTAGGTTGTGAACCCCATTAGGTCGCAAACCTCTTTAGGTCGTCTGTCTCTTAAGCAGTTAGGTCGTTCGACCTGTGATGTCTTAGGTCGTCTGACCCGTGTTACGTTAGGTCACGTAACCCCTTAGGTCGGTTGACCTTGTTTCCTGTTAGGTCGCGTGACCTTGTTTTTCTTAGGTCGTGAACCTTGTAAGGTCGCTCATCCTTAGCTCGCGTACCTTCTTAGGTCGCGCACCCCCTTAGGTCGTTAGACCTCATTTTTGTTTTAGGCCGTAAGCCGCTTGTCTTCACTAGGTCGTACCGTTTTGGACGGGGTGCTGCCCCCTGGACCCCCGCGACCTGACCGGGCAGGTCGAACCCCGTAGCGGTGGCGTTGCCCTCGCACCCCCACCTTGGGGGGTTGCCACCCCCCTGGACCCTCCCTCCGTAGGGGATCTTATCTGAAAGACATTCAACATAACTTGCTTTGTTGAGATGCTGAGTTGACCATTCTTCGAGACAACTTTAGAAATATGAAGGTTTCAATACTAGTAGTAAATATCAAAACTTTTTCATTAAAATGATTTCAACTTTATTTTCAATACCAAACTCATTTATAAAACCGTTTTCCAGTCTATTAGTATATACAAACCTTTACCTCACTCGGATGAGAAATCTAATTAAACGGCCTAGTAAAACAAGTGGTATGAAACGCTTGCGTTTGCTTCGTCGGTTAATTCTTGGACTTGTTCGATTGAACCTCTTGTGACAATTTTCTAGTGAAGATTTACAGTTTGTTCGTAAATATTTAAGTTAAGCAAGTGGTTATGGGACATGAAGCTAAACTTTTATATTTACTAGCTTAGTGTAATTGACATTTCTCGTTGATCATGACGATCATTCTTATGATTTAGACTAGCAATTGTGTGATGTCTCTTGTTTGCTTGGTTAGACTAGACACCACTTGTGTGATTTCATTCACACATACCTTTTTACCTTCTTGGTTAGTCTAGACACCACTTGTGTGATTTCACTCACACATACGTTTTTGTTTGCGAGGTTAGACTAGACACCACTTGTGTGATTTCAGTCACACATACCTTTTTGATTTTTGGTTAGTCTAGACCTCATCTGTGTGATTTCGACTCACACACATGGGGCAGCTCCCCATGGTCTTCGGACCGTCATGTGATAGGCCTCTTTCTTTTCATGATTTCCTGGATTTCTTGTGTTGATTTATGGAATTTATGTCATTGACTTGTTATGAGTACAAGTTTTGGGTATGATACCCTTTTGGATCTTTGAGAAGATTCTTGTGATATTGATTAATCTCTTGTTGATTATCATTTACATACTTATAGTAGTATGATGTTATGGATATTATTCGCATATGTCATTTCTCTTATTTTATATCATGTCGTCTGATATTTATAGCTAGACTGATCCGTTTATTATTTTCTTATAAATAATACTCGAGTCAAATCGAGATGTTACAGGTGCTTCTGCTTGACTTCTCCCCCAGTGATTCACTACACAGACTTTTGGCTACTTGTTTAGATTAGCAGTTTTTGTTGTGTACACTTGAGATATAGACTCATAGTTGTATTCTTTTGGTATAGCACGTATTGCTATTCTTTGTATTATTGTGGATCTTTTTGACCACTACTCTGATGTACACTTTCATGTGTTAGTTATATATTCATATCTTCTTCCGCCTTTGTGATATGGATGTCTGTGACTAATTTGTGTTATGCTTATTTCTATGTTTGTTTCCGAAGATTATTTTTAGCCACCGTGTGATAAGTAATTACATGGATGGTCGCTCCTCATCAGCCTTATTCTCCGCGCTAGTTGACAGCACTACACCGTAGTGTTCTTGGCTAGCGTGGGTTTTGAGGTGGGGCGTCACAGCTTGGTATCAGAGCCAAACTTCGGAACAATGTAGAATAACTTAACAAGGATCATCGTCCTAAGTCTGTCTTAGGAGTTATACCATACGATTAATTCGAGTCTTCGTACCGATTCATCCAATTTCCTTTATGATTCCTTGTTTTATCTATCAAGATTGCTTGATATTCATTGGTGAATAACCTTCTTCCTTCTCTTCTTTCTTTCTTAAAGGAAGAGAAATGTCTAGACCAGGCCGTCCCAGAACTGGATCATCTAGTGCTGCTCCCCAGGATGGAGTTTTTATGACTGCTTAACAGCTTCTTGATTTAGTAACAAATGCTCAAGCAGCTAGAGCTAACCCAGAACCTACTCACCCAAAGTCGGGATTTGCACGCTTGTGCAGCGATTAAACTAACTTGGGTGGGAAGCTCTTCAAAGGTTCGAAAACTATCATCGAGGTCCAGGCTTGGTTAAAATCATGCGATCGAATCTTTTCTCGCATGAACCTTATCGATCTCCACCGCGTTCAGGTGGCTTCTAGCATGCTCCAGGAGAGAGCATTGGACTGGTACGAACTCCTTATTTCGGAAATTAATGAAGCGGATCTCACCTGGGAGCAATTTCAGGGACGCTTCGAGTTAAAGTTTGTACCAGAAGGGAAAGTAACCTTGGCTCGACGTTTTATAGACCTTGTTCAAGGTCAATCCTCTGTGACTGATTACGTAGCAGCCTTCGAGTCCCTTTCCAAATATGGGGTTGAATACATCAACACCCCATTGAAGAAGAACCAAAGGTTCGTTTATGGCTTAAATAAGAATCTTAAGAAGCCACTACTCCTGAAACTAGAAGTCACATTTGATCAACTCGTCGATATCGCTCTTCGACTTGAAGAGGCTGATAGAGAGAGTGATGTTGAAGTGGAAGGCGCTAAACCAAACTTCAACAACAACAAGAGGCCAAACAAATTCAAGGGTCCTTATCCCAACAAAAAGGGTAAGCAAGCAACTCCTGCTGCAAAGGCTCCTTCTCCTAGTGGTGCGAGATGCTTCAACTGTGGATCTGGGGATCATTTTGCGAATAAGTGCTCAAAGCCCAAATCTTGTCGCTATTGTAAGAGCCCAGATCATTTCATGCATCAATGCCTCAAACTAGAAGCCAAGAAGGAGCGAAAGTTAAATGTGGCTCAAGCCCCTGGCAACACATCTCGTGGCCAAGGTATTTCTCATTCCATTCTTGATGGTGTTATTTTATTTCATGATAAACCTATTAGGGTTCTCTTTTATACGGGTGCATCTCATTCTTTTATATCAAAGGAACTTGTCGATACTTTTTCTTTAAGTGTTGATCCTTTAATAACTTCTTTGAGAATTGCAAATTCGGTTGGTGGATCCGCAACTCTTAGTTTGCTTTGTAGAAATGTGGAGATTATTTTATGTGACTTTTCTTTCCTAGCCGATTTGCATGTTATGCGTTACTTAGGCTTTGAAATGATTTTGGGTATGGACTGGCTTAACCGTTATGAAGCTCATATCCTATGTCCTGAGCGGACTATTTATCTTCGACATCCGCAATCTGTAAATCAGATTTCTATTATTCTAAAAGATTCGGATCCCACTTTGACTGCATCTTTATATTCTTTAAATCCTCGTAATGATGATAATGATGATGAGGAGGATGTCATTTCCCGTATTCACGTCATTCGTGAATATTCCGACATATTTGAGCCCATTTTAGGATTACCATCTAAGCGAGCAATTGAGTTCCAAATTAATCTTATCCCTGGAGCTCAACCTATTACTCGTCCTCCTTATCGCATGTCCAATAAGGAGAATGAAGAGATGCGTAAACAATTATCTGAATTGGAGACGAAGCAATTTATTAGCTCTAGTTCCTCACCTTGGGGAGCTTCAGCTATTTTCGTAAAGAAATCCGACGATACGCTTAGGCTTTGCGTTGACTATCGCAAGCTTAACGATCTTACTATTAAAAATAAATATCCTTTACCTCGGATTGATGATCTATTTGATCAGCTAAGTTGTGCTAAGGTGTTTTCACAATTAGACTTGGCTACCGGTTTTCACCAGCTTCGTATTGCAGAGGATAACATTCCTTTGACATCGTTCCGTACTCGGTATGGATCTTATGAATGGCTAGTTATGCCATTTTGTTTAATGAATGCTCTAGCTTATTTCTTTGACCTCATGAATCGAGTTTTCAAAGATTTCCTCGATCGGTTTGTTCTCATTTTCATTGATGATATTCTTGTGTATTCTAAAACCGAGGAGGAACATGAAAAACATCTTCGGGTTGTATTGGAAACACTTAGGAGTAATCAGTTAAAGGAAAAATTTTCTAAATGCCACTTTTGGCAATCTCGTGTGAAGTTTCTCGGTCATATTATTTCCGAATCCGGAATTTCCGTGGATCCTTTAAAGATTGAAGCGATTCAAGATTGGAAAAGACCTGAGAGTGTGACTGAAATCCGTAGCTTTCTCGGGTTGGCGGGCTATTACCGTCGTTTTATTAAAGACTTTTT
The DNA here is from genome assembly GCA_030765085.1 of Allium cepa. Lineage (NCBI taxonomy): Eukaryota > Viridiplantae > Streptophyta > Magnoliopsida > Asparagales > Amaryllidaceae > Allium > Allium cepa. Next base: position 67,691,237 of record CM060930.1, on the reverse strand, counting down.
TAAGATTGTCATGCCTCTCACTGGCTTGACTAAGAAGGGAGTTAAATACATTTGGTCGGCCAAATGTGAAGCTTCTTTTCAGAAATTGAAAGAACTCCTTTCCGATGCTCCAATTCTCGTTATTCCCGAAGGGAATCAAGATTTTGTTGTTTATACCGATGCTAGTCGAGTTGGTTTGGGTGCCGTTCTTATGCAAAAAGGACGTGTTATTGCTTATGCTTCTAGGCAATTAAAGCCGGCTGAGACTAGATATGCCACACACGATTTAGAACTCGCGGCTATTGTTTTCGCCCTTCGAATGTGGCGTCATTATCTATTGGGAGAGAAATTTATTCTTTACACGGATCATAAGTCTTTGAAATATTTATTTTCTCAAAGAGAACTTAATTTACGTCAACAGCGTTGGATCGAGTTCCTTGCACCTTATGATCTTGATATTCTTTATACCCCCGTAAGGGTAATCGTGTCGCCGATGCTCTTAGCCGTAAGCAACAAGCAGTTGTTTCTATGATGATATCCGAATGGAACAATCTCGAGATCTTATCCACTTGTGAGATTCGAGAGCGCGTATCCGATTTATGCTCATCATTTGTTTTATGTAGCCTTGAGGCTCATCCTTCTCTCTTAGACCGCATTCTTGAAGCTCAAAGGCTAGATCCTGAATTGGTTCTTCTTGGCCAAAATATTAAGGATAGAATTGATATTGAAGGTTTGAAAGACTTTGATATTGATTCTCGTGGCGGCATTCGAAAATTTGGTAGACTTATCGTACCAAATATTGGAAATCTTCGTAGAGATATTTTAGAAGATTCTCGTCGTTCTAAATTTACGATTCATCCCGGTAGCAGTAAAATGTACGCTGATATGAAGCGACTTTATTATTGTGAGGGAATGATATCCGACATCGCTAACTTTATTAAGTGTTGCATGACTTGCCAGCTTGTCAAAGCCGAACATCAAAGGCCCGGTGGGTTATTGCAACCTTTAGAAATTCCAATTTGGAAGTGGGATCAAATTTCCATGGACTTTATAGATGGCCTTCCCCGTTCTCGTTCGGGTCATGATAGCTTATGGGTGATTGCTGATAGACCTACTAAATACGCCCATTTTATTCCAGTTCGGTCTAACCGAACCGTTCCTCTTTTGGCCGAACTATTTGTCAAGGAAATTGTAAAATTGCATGGAGTTCCTACTTCTATTGTTAGCGATCGTGATCCATTGTTTACTAGTGGATTTTGGAAGAGTCTTCAAAAAGCTTTAGGAACAAAGCTTAATTTTAGCACCGCTTATCACCCCCAGTCCGATGGACAAACCGAGCGTGTGAATCAAACTCTTGAAGATCTTGTTCGTGCTTGTGTACTTGATTTTGGTGGAAGTTGGGAAGATCATATTTCACTTGTTGAATTTTCCTATAATAATAGCTTCCAATCTAGTATTGGTATGGCACCTTTCGAGGCACTCTACGGAAGGTCCTGCTGATCTCCTTCTTGTTGGCTTGAGGCCGGTGAGAAGCTGGTTTTAGGTCCAGATTTTATTTGAGACTCCACAGAGAAAATTGACATTATTCGACATAGGATGAAAGAAGCCCAGAGTAGACAAAAGTCCTACGCCGATAACTGAAGAAGAAAATTAGAATTTTCTGTTGGAAATCTTGTTTTTATTCGTGTTTCACCTATGAAAAGTGTTGTACGTTTCAGTCGTTCGGGAAAGTTAGCGCCTCGATATATTGGGCCATTTCCCATCACCGAACGTATTGGTTCCATGGCTTATCGCCTTGCATTACCGGCTCAGTTTTCTGCCATGCATGACATGTTTCACATTTCTCAATTACGGAAATGCCTTCGGGATTTCGATTCTATCCTTGAGCCTGCTGTTGTGGAAGAAATTGAAGTTTCACCGAATTTAACTTATGAGCAGCATCCTATTCGAATTATTGCTTCGGAGGTTAAACGCCTTCGAAATAAAGATGTTCCGCTTGTGAAGGTTCAATGTTCCTCAAATCCTAAGGATTGCTCTTGGAAATCCAGAGAATTCATCGAGCGTACACATCCGGACTTGCTTACACCTGCTCTTTGAGGTGAACTTCTTATTTCAAATTTCTTTTGTGTTAATATGCTTTTATGGTTGTTACTTTTTATTTCCGTCTTATATATATATTGCAGGGACGCAATTTTTTTAAGGAGGGGAGTCTGTAACAACCCCCATATTTATCGAGTTTATATTTAAATATTTTATTTAAATATTATATCGTTAATCGGATTTTGGTCCGAAAAGCTACTTTTTGCAAACGGTCAAATTAGGACTCGAGACCACTTCCATTGAGTTCGAAATGCCATTTACAACTTTTTTAAGTATAAACATCGATAGGTTTGTAGTTAGTGAAATTTCACTAACTTTTCCCGCTTTGGACTTTGGGTTAGTTTAGCCTATTAAGCCCAAGTTCCAACCCCCTTCTCCTCACTCTTCATAAATTCCTAACTAACTTGAAATTTGCATTAATGTTGAAGAGAATGGGAAATTAAAACTCCAAGCTCAAATTTAATTTCTAATCCAACATTCAACTCCAAATTCAAGTAGAAGATATTGGATTCAAGCTTTGGATTGCTTCTCCATTGGGTTCAATCTTCATCTTCATCCATTTTAGTGAAAAGGTGAGATTTTTTATCTCACGGTCTTGCTTATAACTATCTTGGACTGTTGGGAATGGTTCCCTATCACTTTAACATGCACATTTGCATTTGGTTTGGATTGGATTGGCGAAAAACTCCACTTTCTAGTGTTTTTGGTGAATTTCCAGCCTTAGGTCGTTCTGGACCCTTAAGTCGCTCGGGTTCGTGGCTTGTGTATGTGGAAAAGTCGCCTGGACGTTAGGTCATAGGTCGCTCGCGAGTTAAGCCTTAAGCCGAAGGTCGTTCGCGAGTTAAGTCTTAGGTCGTTTGGCCTTTATAACGTTAGGTCGCTCGCGTGTTAAAACTTTAGGCCGCGCTGGCCTTAAGTCGTAGGTCGTCTCCAACCTAATATTGCCTCTGCTATTTCACTAGGTCGCGCGGACCTTAGGTCATAGGTCGTAGGTCGTGAGTCTCCAAGGTCGTAGGTCGCTCGGTCCTACTTCTGTCCCTAAGTCGCGTAACCCTATGACCTTTAGGTCGTTAGGCCTTTATGTTGTTAGGTCGTTACACCTATAACCCTTTAAGTCGCGAATACCTTTAGGTCGTGAACCCCATTAGGTCGCAAACCTCTTTGGGTCGTCTGTCCCTTAAGCAGTTAGGTCGTTCGACCTGTGATGCCTTAGGTCGTTTGACCCGTGTTACGTTAGGTCGCGTAACCCCTTAGGTCGCTTGACCTTGTTTTCTGTTAGGTCGCGTGACCTTGTTTTTCTTAGGTCGTGAACCTTGTTAGGTTGCTCATCCTTAACTCGCGTACCTTCTTAGGTCGCGCACCCCCTTAGGTCATTAGACCTCATTTTTGTTTTAGGTCGTAGGCCGCTTGTCTTCACTAGGTCGTACCGTTTCGGACGGGGCGCTGCCCTCTGGACCCCCGCGACCTGACCGGGCAGGTCGAACCCCGTAGCGGTGGCGTTGCCCCCGCAACCCCACCTTGGGGGGTTTCCACCCCCCTGGACCCCCCCTCCGTAGGGGATCTTCTCTGAAAGACATTGAACAGAACTTGCTTTGTTGAGATGCTGAGTTGACCATTCTTCGAGACAACTTTAGAAATATGAAGGTTTCAATACTAGTAGTAAATATCAAAACTTTTTCATCAAAATGATTTCAACTTTATTTTCAATACCAAACTCGTTTATAAAACCATTTTCCAGTCTATTAGTATATACAAACCTTTACCTCACTCGGATGAGAAATCTAATTAAACGGCCTAGTAAAACAAGTGGTATGAAACACTTGCATTTGCTTTGTCGGTTAATTCTTGGACTTGTTCGATTGAACCTCTTGTGACAATTTTCTAGTGAAGATTTACAGTTTGTTCGTAAATATTTAAGTTAAGCAAGTGGTTATGCGACATGAAGCTAAACTTTTATATTTACTAGCTTAGTGTAATTGACACTTCTCGTTGATCATGACGATCATTCTTATGATTTAGACTAGCAATTGTGCGATGTCTCTTGTTTGCTTGGTTAGACTAGACACCGCTTGTATGATTTCATTAACACATACCTTTTTACCTTCTTGGTTAGTCTAGACACCACTTGTGTGATTTCACTCACACATACGTTTTTGTTTGCGAGGTTAGACTAGACACCACTTGTGTGATTTCACTCACACATACCTTTTTGATTTTTGGTTAGTCTAGACCTCATCTGTGTGATTTCGACTCACACATATTGGGTAGCTCTCCATGGTCTTCGGACCGTCATGTGATAGGCCTCTTTCTTTTTCATGATTTTCTGGATTTCTTGTGTTGATTTCTGGAATTTATGTCATTGACTTGTTATGAGTACAAGTTTTGGGTATGATACCCTTTTGGATCTTTGAGAAGATCCTTGTGATATTGATTAATCTCTTGTTGATTATCATTTACATACTTATAGTAGTATGATGTTATGGATATTATTTGCATATGTCATTTCCCTTATTTTATATCATGTCGCCTGATATTTATAGCTAGACTGATCCGTTTATTATTTTCTTACAAATAATACTCGGGTCAGACCGAGATGTTACAGGTGCTTCTGCTTGACTTCTCCCCCAGTGATTCACTACACAGACTTTTGACTACTTGTTTAGATTAGCATTTTTTGTTGTATACACTTGAGATATAGACTCATAGTTGTATTCTTTTGGTATAGCACGTATTGCTATTCTTTTGTATTATTGTGGATCTTTTTGACCACTACTCTGATGTACACATTCATGTGTTAGTTATATATTCATATCTTCTTCCGCCTTTGCGATATGGATGTTTGTGACTAATTTGTGTTATGCTTATTTCTATGTTTGTTTCTGAAGATTATTTTTAGCCACCGTGCGATAAGTAATTACATGGATGGTCGCTCCTCATCAGCCTTATTCTCCGCGCTAGTTGACTGCACTACACCGTAGTGTTCTTGGATAGCGTGGGTTTTGAGGTGGGGAGTCACATAATTATTATTCAAATTTTAATTGAATTTCTATTGAAAATTACAACTAAATTCTATTGATTTAACAAAATCCTTATTTCAAAATCAATTCAAAATCCACATTTAACATGTAAAATGAATTAAATGTTCAAAATCTAACGACCAAAATTCTGGGTCGTTACATTCCTTCCCCCTTATATAATTTCGTCCCCGAAATTTGCTAAAGTAGAAAGAATGCTCCAAACTCAATAGCAAAACCTACTTAGCGAAAATCTCAATTTCACTTTGCCTAATTTCTTTAGCTTCAAATCAAAACTGCTAGTTTCAATTCCTATTCCAAAATCCTTTTTATTTTTATTTTAATTTGAAATCAATTTGTCGATAACGAAACATTTCAAAAAAATTCAAAAATTTTGGCAGAGTCTCCCTTGTACGGAGGAGCTTTTGCAATATCACAATAGATATAAATATATATACATCGACCCACATGGTCTGAAAACCAAATATAACACAATATATATATCATTTCCCAATTTTATTGTGTAGGTGTACCTTTTATTATCATTTTAAAAGTAAGCGGCTAAATAATATTGCATATACACGCTCTAACTCTATCGATTGCCTCCCGTACCTGTACTTACTTAAACAAACACATCAATTTTCAATAATACAAGAATTTATTAACATTCTATTCATTAAACTAGCCAAACACATCCATTACATAGTTTAAACAAATAAACTTCATAATTTAACATGTTAACCATATTTTATCAGCAATCCAAAGATTTCAATCACTATTTTAATTTCCTAACAAATCCAAACTTCAATTTTTAATCTCCTCGAATGATTTAAATTCAAGTTTACTTTTTACAATTCAGATTTACTACAACCAATTCACTCTCTCTTCAATATGATTAACATATGCTTTACTTACATCAATTTATTCCATTCCAATTCCAAATTAATTCACAATCAAATTCTTATTTTCAATTTGACACCTTTGCATTTCTTTTATGACCTACTTTCATTTTTATGCAAAACCACTTAATTATATTACTCTTATATCAATTGAGTTAAAACCAACTTTATTTACTTCTTCAAATCAATCCACTTCCGTTTACAACAAACGACCAATTTCTATGCAAATTTAAAGTTATCCATGCAGGTAACCATCACTTAAGCTTATAACCATTTAAAATTAATTCCAACTTAGATTTATATTAATTTTATTTCATTCGGAATTTTTCACAATCCCAAATATTCTTATTTCCTTGCTATTTTTAAATCAAATCCTTATTCTCACTTCAAGTTCATCATGCAACTTAAGTTTAAATTAATATCATCCTATTCTATATTATTTACAACTCATACATTCTTATTTCATCATAATATTTAATTAAAACCATTTCACTTGCATTTCAATTTTATTATCAAAACAAATTTTATTCAAGACCCCTTATAAAGCTCGACCACAATTATTTTCCAATTTGCTTAAGTTCTTTCAATTTCATAATATTTCCATTTCTTCTTATATCAATTTTAATTTACTTTAATTTGATTTTCATCCAATAAAATTTCAATTCATTTACAAGTTTTAATTCAATTTGTTTACTTATTCAATCCATTTTAAATTTTAATTCATCTCCTCGATTCATTTTGAATTTTATTAATAATATGACCATTTTCAATTATCTTATACCCAAACTGAATTTTACTTCCATTTTGGACCATATCCATTTTAAATTGAATTTTTTATTCAATCCAATATAATTTCCATTTAATTTAGCTTGCACTAAATTCATTTCTAAACAATCCTTTTCGAATTTAATTGAGTGAGAATTTAATTCATTCAATATCATTCTTACTTAATTTAAATTCCATTTAATTCAATTCTTTTCCCAAATTTAATTCAAGTTTAACTAAATTTTATTTAGCCAACTTAAATTCATTCCACTTCCTTTACTACTTAAATAAGAATTGAATTCCATTCAATATTATTTATAACGCAACTGAACTTTTGATTTTGATTAAATCCAAATTTAACTCAACTTCTCTTAGTCTAAGTTAAATTCAATCCCATCCAATTTATTTCTCCTTTAATATAAGTTCAAGCCTTATTTACTGATTTAAGTCCATTAACCTTTTAACTTTTATATTTTCTTCACCTTATTTCAATTTACATTTCATTTAGGATTTAAATTTTGAATTTCCCATAAAGTACCAACCATTTTATTCTGGTTTTATAATTTCCATTTCCTAATCTTAAGTTCACCAACTCATTTTTTTAAAAGCTTATATTGCTCATTTTAATCCATTTACATCTTATAATCACAATTCCAAATTATATATATATGTATCACTGAACTCTTATGGATACAAATTTTCTTTCAATTTAATTCTTTGCACAATTTTAAATCCATAATTTCAAATTATAAGTATAACACTTAATAGCTTATGGGTACAATCCATTACACAATGACCCACAATTACAAAGTCATTTTACATTTCAATTTAATCCAAATCAATTTAATTCTAAGTCCAATTTAACTTATCCCAAGTTAAATTCAAATTTTCTATTCACTTCCATATACTCAAGTTAAATTTAAATTCCAACATTAAAATTTTCATTTCCTTCTTATAATATCAACTTCACTTAATAAGTTCAATAGTTGATTCATTTTAACTTTACACATTATTTATATAGAATTTTCCAGAATTCAATTACTCGGTTTTATTCCAAAACCATTTTGAAATAATAATCAACTCATACCTACTTGATATATCAAATCAAATCTCCGGATTCCAAATAACTTGTTTATACCAAAACAAATTTCCCTTTTGAAATTTCTAAAACCACTTGTATATCAAACAAATCTGAACAGATATCATACCCAATTACTATGGAAGCAATCCATCACTTTAGAAACTCGAAAATGAATTCTAATGATGTGGCCATCATCATCAGGATTATTTTCCAGCAATTGAAGTGAGTTCAGTGCTTCCTTAATTTCACAAATTCATTTCAAAACAATTATCATTCAAAAATACTTCCCAAATAATACTCCATCATTGCCTTCAAACACTTTGGAAAACATTTCAAACATTCCCAAGATTTAAAATTTCCAAACTTTTGTTTTCATTACATTTAAAACACTTTTTAAAATTTTCGAGATTTAAATTCTGGTTTAATTCAAATTTAGTTATTCTTCTTTTGTATAATTTATACTCATAGAATTTTATTTGGTTATAATCGTTTCAAATTTTAGATCAAATTTTAGATTCTTATTTAATTAAGATATCCACATCCAAACAATCAAATATATATAATAATTTCACAAAATTATTTCTTTTATATCAAAATATAATTTTGGGTAAAATTATTTCATTTACCCACTTTAAAAACAATACTATATTGGTTTATCTTGTTTAAGAGTTAGAAACCCCTATCGATATGGTTGTACTTCCCGTACCGGCCAGAATTCATAAACACTCAACCGATAAGTCAACACAGTATAAAAACAATTTTTGTATTCACTAACAAGTACGCTCTCATAGCTATTAATACACTCAACTCATTATAGAGTACTATTGACTCTATTTCTAATGAGTAATTTCCCCACCAAAGCCTAGGTTGTCACCAGCCTAGGCTCTGATACCACATGTGACGACCCGCCCTTCTCGACCCTCGTTAATTGACATAAATATTCCACATTATAATATGTCGACGATCAAGTGCCAGAAGAGATAGATTATTGAGGAAAAAGAAAGAAGATAGAAGAAAGAAGGAACTAAACAATAACAGAATCTCACAATCACAACGGAACAAAATATAATATATAATATCAGATCTTTACACAGAATGAAACCTATATATGTTTTATACAATATATCATCAGAGTATCACAAACAAACAACAATTACTTGCCTGACAATTTGAAATGAGCGCAGCAGTGGATATAAACAAGTACGGATAATACATCTCGGACCCCAGCTCCTCTCCTGCTCCATAGCATCCTATCTGAACATATAATACTCGGTCGAGCATTATAATGAAATAACACCCGAGTCAGTCTGTAATACCAGCTGATAAAAATACATCCAAATTGATTATTAAAGTTTCAAAAATCCTTTTGAAAACAAAAGCATCTCGTAAGACCACGCCACAAATAAACAGGTCGGGTTTTTACCTTACGATAGCTAAAACACTTTTTATGAAAATCCTCTGATATTATAATAGTGTCTATATACAAATACTTATTAAAATAGCCGAAATTGTTACATCTATTAAATTCCAACTACTAGCCACAAAGTGGGTTATACAAACAAAACTCATAAAAGGCGCATAGGGAGAATGAATTTCCAACTAATGACTAGGCACTGGGGTACAACTTGTCACAGTACCTGGTCTAGATCAGTGTACCGAGGACCACGCCCTATCCCCTGTAACACAAGGCCGGGACTACCCCTTACTGGATAATCATGAGTAAAATCACACCACGGTTGGGATCAGCAACCGCACCACTAAGCCGAAGTAAAAGGGACATCTAGACGGGGATGGCCTCTCCCTGAAATGGGTGCTACCCACCTAGCCTTGCTGCATAACCCCTGATTTTTAGTCATTCCGGGTTGATGAGGCTTGAGGCTAAGCGTTACCTTTTAGAACGTTTCACTTAGAATGCCCATCGTCCACCTGACAATGTTCTGAAAGCATTCATCCACACAAGTCCGTCTCGGGTTCGAATGGAACCGAAGGCACTACTCCTACTACGTCCATTTTGGAAATATCCCCAGGATTAGTAGCGACTAGCACTTGCACTTCACCACTCCATCTTCGACTAGGAACTCATTTTTCCCATGAAAACGTACAAACCGGATCGAAGTATTTTTCGAGAAATTAATCCAGATCCCGGTCTCTTCGAAACGATCAACCCACTGTCCAATATTGGTAGTTGGTGATTTAACTATCAATTAACATCCATAAGCATCCATCGCATAATAATTAATTTCCCACATTATTTATTTTCCTCAAAAATATCTTTGCAAGATATATTTTCATTTTCAAATCCTTTTGAAACAGTTTTCAAACCCAACTCTTCTCATGGATTAAATTCCCAAATCTTTACTTCCTCTGAAAACATCCAAGTACCTATACTTAAGATTTGAAATAATTTAAATTCTTTATTCTTGAAAATACATTAAAACTTTTATATTAAAACTTCTTACATACTTAATTTAAAATATATATATATATATATACTTTTAAAAATATTTCGAATAAAACTGCTTTATAAAATATAAACTATTTTCTTCAAAATAAAGTTAAGTCATACTAAATTTTAAAATAAAGCTATGAAATCCTATACCAGTTTTCAAATAAAACTTTAATAATTATCTTTAAAATAAAACAATTTTATAAAGTATAAATACTAATAATACTCTTTAAAACTTAATACTAATTACCCCTTTAAAATAAATACTTCTATATCTAATTTGATAAATGTTCACTTCTAAAATTCTTACAACTTAAATAATTTCTTGAAACCATTCTTTAATACAACTTCAAAACTTCTAACTTTTCAAAAAACTGCTTTAAAAACGTACTTGGCTTTTCAGGGAAATACACTTCCATTTTAGGATTACCCGAAGAATTCTTTTTATAAATCCTATACGATTTACCCTAAGTCAATTTTATGTTCATCCCGTAAATTCCTTTCCATACTTTAATAATAAACTCCTTTTATTTTTAAACGCGTTGCTATTTCATGGAAACCACTTTCAAAATATATGTTTAAAATATTTAAAATTAAGCTTCTAGAAATTACTTAATTGAAAATAATACTTAAAGAAATATATAGAGGTTCTCTAAGTAATTTAAGCCAAATTTAACCTTTAAAATAAAGTTATTAAATCAAATATTTATATTATAATTTCCTTTTGAAAATTTATTACTACTTTACTTTTTAAAACAATTAAATACCATAATTACTTAAATAAATATTTACGTACACTTTAAACAATTAAAATGATATTTCTTTTTCTAAAATATTCTAAAACACAATTTAAACTGCCAACTTATAATTTGAAAGCTTTTCTTTGAAACATACCAAATTTCCAAGAAAAATGCACTTTCCATCCTTCAAAGATAATCTCATCTTTACTTTTAAAACAATTATACATTTCTTATAAAATTTCCCACCGGAGATCAATATTTCCAAATTTATCCACTGATAAATATAACAATTTATTTATAGACCCAATTTATGAATTTCCATTTCTCATTTCCATTCCAATCTCAGTTTCAAAACTATTTACAAATTTCAACCCAATTTCTCGAATTTAATTCCCTTAAATTCATAACTTAAAAATTACTTTCATTTCCCTTTAATCCTAATTTATTTATCTATATTTTTAAAATACCAAATTATGTTTATCCAATCATAACACAACATAACAAGATCCAAATCAATTTATCACAGGATATCAATGAGACATATCATAGAGTATAAATAAAATTTCTATTTGTGAGGAATCCAGTTGGATTCCTCCAACCTGTTTCCCTACATCCACAGATATTAGCACAACCAATAAATATCGATTCAATCTGATAATAATTATCATATTCAGCTAAACAACCAATCAAATATTTAAATATTAGCTATTTAAATTAATTGGCATCTAGATGTGAGTGAGATTAACTCACCTTGAATTTCCGACGAGCGTTTTAAGTTTTGGATTTAAATCGACCGCGATCGATTTAACCCATAAATTCTGCTAACTCCGATTATCTCCAAATCTGTACTGCAGCGTAGATCGCGTCGCTACAATTCCGGCGCTTCTTATTTCACTGAAATCTGATAACGTATGCAAAAGATATGGGCTTTTAAACATTTGATTTAAAATTTATAAAATTAAATTTACTTTTTCTATTAATTACCCAAAACAAATCGTGGCCTTACAACAGCAACACGAAATCACAGCCGCAACCTCTATCTTCCTCTATCCAGTAAGCTCGTTTCTTGTTGATACATCTCAAACCCAATATCACGACAAATCCTAGATGGCCGCCGCCTCCACTAACAACTAGAAATCGATCCATCGATGCCGAAACGTGCGCTATGCCCACCTCCATCATCGGTCGAAGCATGGCGAAGATCGGCTTCCCCGTCGTCTCAAAAACTGCACACGAATGTATGGCCGATACTTCTCAAACCCAATATCACGACAAACCCTAGATGGCCGCTCCCCCACCAACAACCAGAAATTGATCCATCGATGCCGAAACGTGCGCCATGCCCACCTCCATCATCGGTCGAAGCACGGCGAAGCTTGGCTTCCCCGTTGTCTTGAAAACTACGCACAAACGCACGTCGAAAGGCAACAAAATACACCTCCAAACGACCGCATCAAGCAAGATCCACCGTTGGATGTGAAGCTCTTGACAAGCTCTTCGATCTTCCAGTTGGAAGTTTTCGAAATTATTGTGTGGATTGATTGAAAATTGAAGATGAAAGTTGATGTTTTTCGGTCATTAAAAATGTTAGATGGTGGCCCGTGAAAAACTAGGGTTAGGGTTGGCTTATACGTGAATATATGTAAGTGTATAAACATTATTTTAATATTAAATCCATTTTAAAGCACCTTTTTCACACGATCTCCAAACGACGTGTGCCGACAGGCAATTATAATGTTTTACCCGCATTCCGAACACAATGGAACGTGTTTCAAGGCTAATTCTATCATATGCGTGAGTTACGGAAATAAACGATCAATTTTAAATTAAATTGATTAAAATAATTTCTATGCGTTTTGAGTTGCCAGGGTCAAATGACAATTCCGATTGCTACGAAAATTGAAATATGATAATAACTAACTATTGAGGATCCAATGGAACTGGTTTCGTCGAATTCCGAGACTGTGCCCCGAAAGGCTATTTTAACTCGTCGATAATTCGAGCGATTTCCAAAATCGTCGAAATCACTTAAAATTTCACCTTTATAATTTTATTAACTCTATTACAAATCATATAGAATTTATATTCATATTAGAAATCATTCTGATTCATTTCGAACCAAAATCTTGTTATTTGCATTATTATATTATTAAATTCCACTATTAATTTAATATAAAATTCCAAATTCAACTTATCGACTTTTAACTCCATCAAAAAATCCAATAGAAAAATTCAAATCAAACTAAACTTAAAATAAACCTTAGAAACCATTTTCATAACTATTTACATCCAGATTCACAAATTATCCTGATTCAAAATATTTAATTATTATTCAAATTTTAATTGAATTTCCATATTGAAATTTACAACTAAATTCTATTGATTTAACAAAATCCTTATTTCAAAATCAATTCAAAATCTACATTTAACATTTAAAATGAATTAAATGTTCAAAATCTAACGATCAAAATTCTAGGTCGTTACACTTTGTGAAGGACTTCTGTAAAATTGCTCGACCTCTGACGAAGATGTTTCATTTGACTTTAATTATGATTGTGTTTCTGCGTTCAAACATCTCAAAAACGAACTTATTTCCACTCCCATCATTTGCTCACCCAATTGATATCTTCCTTTCGAAATAATATGTGATGCTTCTAACTTTGCAATTGGTAATGTGTTAAGACAACGCATCAACAAAATTCTTCGTGTTATCTTCTGTGCTAGTATGTCTTTAAACGATGCTCAACTCAATTACACGACCACTAAAAAAGAGCTTCTAGCGGTAGTCTTTGCACTTGAAATATTCCAATCGTATTTGATTGGCTCACACCCTACTGTTTACACTGACCACTCCGCTCTTAGGTACCTTTTCGCTAAAATGGATGCTAAGTCTCATTTTTTCTGTCAAATCTTGTTACTCCATGAATTTGACCTTACAATCAAAGATAGAAAAGAATCTGATAATGTCACCGCTAATCATCCGTCACGTCTTCCAAATGCACCATCTTCTTTATTGATCAATAAGAACTTTCCTGATGAACAAATCCTTTCTGTTTCTATCGATCCGTGGTATGTCGATATAGCGAACTATTTAGGCACTATGGAAACTCCTTCATTTTGGTCGAAACAAGATAAATTTAAATTTCTTTCCCAAGTCAAGTACTTCTATTGGCATGATCCATACTTATTTAAGTATGGTTCCGACAAAATCATTCGATGTTGCACCCAGATTGAGAAATAAAGAGTGTTCATTCGTTTTGTCCTGACCAAGCTTGTGGTGGTCACTTTGGTCCTAACAAAACAGCGGAAAAGATGCTTTGATGTGGTTTTCACTAGCCTATGCTTTCAAAGTTGCATTTGGCTTTTGTAAAACTTGCGATCTCTGCCAAATGTTAGGAAGAATCTCTGAGCGAAACATGATGGCTTTGAACCCCATTCTTATAATCAAATCTTTGACATTCACGGTATTAAACTATGGGACCATTTCCCAATTCTTTCAGAAATCTGTACATTCATCTTGCTGTTGATTACGTCTTTAAATGGGTTGAAGCCATCCCTTGTAAAACATATGGCCACAAAGCTGTTGTGAAATTCATAGAAGAAAACATATTTTCGAGGTTCAGAACACCTTGCACAATAATAAGCAATAATGGAACTCATTTCCGTAATCATTCATTTAAAACTCTCATAAAGAAATACTCGATAACCCATAATTTATCCACACCTTATCATCCTCAAACTTATGGTCAAGTTGAAGTTTCAAATCGCCAAATCAAGCAAATTTTGGAGAAAACTGTAAATAAGAATGGCAAAGATTGATCATAAAAATTAATAGATGCGCTTTGGGCTTATAAAACTGCGTATAAAACCAATCTTGGGATGTCTCCTTATAGGCTTGTATATGTTAAAGCGTTCCATTTACTCTCGAACTTGAACATAAAGAGTTGCGGGCGATTAATAACATAAATTTTGGTCTTGAAAACGCTCGCAAGAAAAGGAAATTACAAATCAATGAATTAGAGGAGATTAGAAACGACATGTATGAAAACGAGAAAATTTACAGAGAAAAAGCAAAAGTATTTCATGATAATTCAATCCTAAAAAATATTTTTGCCAAATCAATTTTTTTTTTTTACGTTACTCTCGACTTCATTTGTTCCTAGGAAATTAAAATCAAGGTGGATAGGACTATATGTGGTACGTGTTGTTTTTCCATATGGTTCCATAGAAATAGAAAGCCCTAGGGAAGGATCAATTTTTAAAGTTGATGATCATCGTTTAAAACCTTATTAGGAGTTGGCAAGTGATCGAGTGGAGAAGCTCATGATTCTTCATGAGCCATACATACTACGTCTAGTAAGAAATGTTAACCTTCTCTTGTAAATATATACATATTTTTCTCTGTTTCACTCATTATATCATGTATTTACTGTGGGGACACAGTCAAAATCAAGTGTGGGGGGGGTTTCATGTTTATTTTGATTTTTCATGGGTTATTATTTTAATTTTCATTTCAAAAAAAAACAAAAAAAATCCCAAAACAATTTTCTTTTTTTAAGCATATTGATTTACTTTTAAGGAAACACTATGAGATAAGTATATTTTTTTGTAATTAAATTAAATTTTTTGAAAATTTACTTGTCTCAACAAAAATAAAAATAAAAGTTTGATTGCTGGTAACTATGGTTTAACCAGTATATAGGAAGGTTCATAAATGACAATTAATAATTATGTCCTAATTGTAATCTTTATTTAAAAGAGTGGTTGATTTAAAAAAAGGGATAACATTCTTGATCTTTTAAGTTAAGTGGTGCTTAGATGATTTTGCATAGCTCTCTCTTCATAAAAAATTATAAAAATAAGAAACACCTAGAGTCATGTGTTCACACGTAAGCGTGTACACTCGCCATGCTCTATACCCTTCTTACGTAAGTCCGAAAGACAATGCATGATCGATATACTTGGTCTCAGATTATCTGAGTTAGGTGTATGTAAATAAAATTAAAATAAAAAACACCTAGAGTCAGATGTTCACATGCATATACTCGCTACGCTCTGCACTCTTCTCACGTAATCCCGAAAGGTAATGCATGATCGGTATATCTGGCCTAAGTTTATCTAAGTTAGGTGTGTAAATTATAATAGTAATAATGTTATTATTTTTTTAAAATAGAGAGAGCAAGCAAGTGAAATCCAAGCACTATCTTCACTTATTTGATTTGACTTGTTATTCAAAAAAAATCAAAATACCACTTTGCAAAACCTTGATAATCAACTGAGGATTCATTTCATAGATGCACTATGTTTTCAACAAAATAATTATCCAAAATAGAGTCTAATTGTGATGATAACTTAATTTTTATTAAAAGTTTTGATGAGTAAAACGAATAATTTTTTTTTATAATGACCAAAACTTATATTTAATTACTCATGCCAATTTAAAAGTAAATTCTTCATTTATAAATATTTACGAAAACTTGCATCATGTAATCGCATTAGAATTTGCATATCGCATTTGGGTTTGTGGGTAGTATCCACTGAAATCCCTCACGGGACAACACTCGTCCTACTAGGGATATCTAGAGGTTTAATGGCTTGTTGCATATGCTCAATGCAATCGCGTTTCCTACGAAAACGGATTTATCCTAGTTTTAGTTTATTTGAGGACAAATAAAAAGATAAGTGTGGGGTATTTGATGTGCACGTAAAGTGCTTATTTTTACTTCCATATTTAATCTACTTTTATTTCAATAAATGAGCATATAGGGATATTTTACATGTTTAAACCAAAATTTAAATTGTTTTCATATTGTCATTCATTTCGTTTGGGGGGTAAAATGATAATTTTGTGTATGATTTAATTTGAGACAATTTATTTGCACATTTTTATTTTTTATTTATAGGAAATGGAGTAAATATATGAACGGTTTCATGGATGAATGCATGCACATATGTTGAAAGCAAATGTAGAATGAAAATAAAAGAATTCATGCAACATGGAGGAGCCCACGTACCCACTAACATACGGTCTACAATTAAAAGCACATGCACATGCTAATGGAGGCTTAAAGGCATGTTAGTGGAGATTAATTATTTCCCTAATGAATACTTGGAGGTTACACTTTCTCAAAGGCATTTTAGGTAGTCCCCTAAAATATGAATTAAGGTTTTAAGCATGTATAAATACCTCTTATATTGCACGTAATGGTCTTCTTCTTTTCATGCAATACTGTAGCCAAAATCAAAGTTAAATAAAAATTTCTTTGATGGATTCTTAGCTAGTTTTTACTTTAATGCAATTTTTATTTTATGCTTCCTTTTCATGCTCTTTTTATTTCAGGCTCTCCTACTTAGTTTATGCTTCTCTTGTTTAATGTTAGTAGCACAGATTTAACTCTTGTGGTTAGTTTAGTTTTATTTCAAGCACGTAGTTTGCTCTCTTTCTTTTAATTAGCCCTCCATTTTCTTCTCTTTTATGGTTAAATTTAGGGGTAATGAAGCTCTCATGAAACATACTAAATTAACATAATGACTTCATTTGTGATCTCTCTTTTGTGCTTAATGGAAACTTTGAATGATGGTGGTTTATGTCTCCTTTTAGTGAATTTTGATATTCTATGTTGACATCTCAAATAGGCTATGCTTATTCCATTTCAAACATAATCTATTTAATCATTTGCCTAAGTGATTTTGATGATGAAAGTTAATCTAGAATCAATATTTGATGGTCTATATTACTAATTCATAGTAAATAGATCATACTTAAAATAGTTTTTATCTTTAATTCCGTGTCATTTTTATGAATGTTGATAAGTGAGTTTGAATGGTGTGTTAGAGTTTGATGATTTAAGTTGTGCTAATTAATAGCATAAATAAATCATACTTATAATAAGCACATCTATCATTTCTACTTAAAATTTAAATGAGTGATTATAAATGAATTTAGTTTTGATTTATATGAATGATTGAAAGTGAATTTGCCTCTAAATTGTTTCTTAATCGCATAGTTTTGAATACCTTTTCTCTAGTTTATTTTCGATAATTTTCTTTGTTTAAACCACTTTAAAACTTTGGGTTAATTTGATTGAGTAATATCGAAATTTAATTCATCCATTGCAGGTCAATTCGTACTCACATACGCACTACAATTGTATGTCGTGTGCTTGCGGGTTTATAACGATGGTTTTCTAATCAATAGAAATTTCCATCGTTATCAACACATGCCCATTTATTACCCTCCTTGGATGGTAAGTTATATCATATTGACTTCGCTCAATATTCCATTTCAACAACCTTTTTGAAGTCTCGAGCCGGTAAAACACCTGCTTCAAAGGTTGATTTGTTAGTACTTTAATCGGATAAGGCTGAAAATACGGTCATAACTTTCTCGATGTAATCAGCAAGCGATAGGAAAGTTTCTCTAACTTTGGGTAATTCTTTTCAGCTCCATTGGACCACTTACCGAAATAATAAACTGGCTTTAGAATCCTCGCCTCCTCACGTACTAGTATTGCGCTTAGTGCACGAGCAGACACTACCAAATAGACAAACAAGTCCTCTATGTCTAATGGTTTGGATAGAACCGGTAGCATCTCCACATGGCGTAGCAACTCTTTGAAAGCATTTTGACATTCCGTATTCCATTCAAAGTTCCTTTTTCCCATTTTGAGAGTGTCAAAGAATGGTAAATATTTATCTATCCCTTTTAAGATGAACCGACTCCAACCGGTAACCATCCCGTTTAAGCTTTGCAACTCCTTCGTAGTCATGGCACTAACGTTCCTCAAGGCATTAGTCTTCTTCAGATTAGCCTCATTTCCCCTCGAATTCACAATAAATTCCAAAAATTTCTACGATGTAACCCCAAAAGAGCATTTTAACGGATTCAATTTCATTCCATACTTTCGCAATACCTTGAACATTTCTAAAATGTCATCCATGTGGTTCCTTGATATTTGGGACTTCACGAGCTTATCATCCATGTATACTTCCATCGTTACCCGATATACTTCTTGAACATAGAATTCACCAATCACTGGCATGTAGCTCCAGCATTCTTCAAACCATAGGACATTACTTAGTAATAATAGAATCTCAAATCCATTATAAAGCTTTTGTGTCCTGATTCGATACACGCATCGGTATTTGACTACAACCAAATTAAGCGTCTATAAAAGAGAGAAACTCAAGTCCTGTGGTCCCATCTACCAGCTAATCAATCCTAGACAAAGAAAAGCTATCCTTTGGGCATGCTTTATTCAAGCATTCCAGTATACGTCTGCCACTTTCCGTTTAATTTCTTGGCCAAAACGGGGTCGATACCCATTTTTGGATACAAAGCATTGTGAATGAATCCTCCACTTTTAATTTATCTAGTTCCTCCTTCAACGCAGCTGATAGCTACGGACCGATATTACGCCTTTTTTGTTTCACGGGTAGAAACTTTGGTTCTATATTCAATGCGCGCTATCTCCGGCGATA
Organism: Allium cepa; assembly: GCA_030765085.1. Taxonomy (NCBI): domain Eukaryota; kingdom Viridiplantae; phylum Streptophyta; class Magnoliopsida; order Asparagales; family Amaryllidaceae; genus Allium; species Allium cepa. The sequence goes on along the minus strand of CM060930.1, from coordinate 67,671,732 downwards.
TCCCATACACATCTAAATGTGTCCAAGAAACATATCCAAGTTTGCTCGTAGAAAACTGACCAGCTTCTTTCTCAATCCTGCACTGATATTAGATCCGATCATAAGAGCTTGAGTAGGATTATGCATGTCGATCAGAACGTTTACCATCAACTCAGTTGGTTCTGCTCTCACTTTTACTGACTTCTTCCTTCTTCCTAGGATCCATAGACTTATCGAACCTGCTATGATTCTCGAGCCAGGGATTGGGCTTTAGTTGCTATGCTTCCTATTCTAAATGTAGAGAGCTTTCTCTATATTCTTGCCTTTCTCTCATCGCTTTGCCTCTCTTAACTCGACAACATAACATTCCCTACCTAGGCTCTGGTCTCCTTTAATCTATCCGACCCAATTCTCTATAGGGAACTTCATCCTTAAACACCAATGAGCCAGTGCTATCCTAAAATCAACTAAGGCAAGTAGGCCGAAAAAGGCATTGTATGCCGAATATTCATCCACTATGACAAACTTCTGAATCTGCACCACCTTGCGGTCTCCATCACCTAATTCTATGGACAAATAAACTATCCCAATCGGTTGCTTTGCCTTGAAGGTAAATCCATGAATTATAGATTTACAAGGCTTAATATCCTTCATACTAATCTTCATCCGATCAAATGTCCTCTTAAAAAAATATTCACCAAGGTTCCACTATCCACTAAGCCTCGACGTACTATTGGCAGACCAACAACAGTCGTTATCACCATGTGGTCAAAGGTTAGTGCTTCGATTCCATTGGAATCCTTATTCCTGAACACAATGTCGTCAACTACTATCCTTTTCTTCTTAGCCAGACCTTCATCTTCGATGGCAAAGAAATCCTTTTGTGGTCGTGCTTCACTAAGCTCGCATACTGCTTAGTTTCCCTCCATCTTTTCTCTATTATATAAGGTCCTCGTGTTATAGTATTGATAACTATCCTTCCACCAGTCTACTTGGGGCTCTCTCTACTGGGTCCACGTTGGATTCCTAGGCAGTTGGCCCTTTGGGTCTCGTGGTTTTTCCACCATCATACTGCTTTCTCACTTATTGTCGCAACTTTTCCTTCCTTATCAGTTCCTCGATAAAATTCCTAAGATGCCTACAATCATTCATGTTGTGTCCATGAGTTTCATGGAAATGATAATACTTGCGTAAGCGCCTGTCTTCTTTGGTCGGCTCCTTCCTAGGTGGCCTTTTATACCGTTCTATCCCTTGATTAGCGGGGTATATATTCTCCAGTATATCATTCAAAGGCATATACTCATTCGATCTCATATTCCTTGAGCACTATTTTCCTTCATTCTGTCTTCCTTTAGAGCCCAAATTTCTCTTTTTCTGACTATTAAAATTTCCAACATTTACTGCAATATTGCCAAAGTTTTCTCCTATTTGCTTGATTGCTACATAGCTTTGAATCACTTCCTTCGACTATCCATCATCAGTCTTTCCAATAGTTTGACTTGCTTCTTCCAAATGCAAGAACTGATTAGCTTTCCAGTGGATTTCCTCCACAATCATTAGTTGTTTCATCTTCAGCCATTTTCGAAGTCCATGTCCAGATGTATGCCCCGTACATATGCCATAAACACCAAATCTTTCTTTAGATTATAAATCTTCATTACTGCAACATTAAATTGGTTCAAGAACCCCTTTAACGACTTCTTAGGTCCTTGAGAAAGGCTCGACAAGGGAATCATGTCCTTGGACCAAGCTATGTGGAGCCTGAACGGCTCCATGAACTTCTTTGCTAACTCATCGGACGTCAATATGGACTTCAATGTGAGCCGTGTAAACAATACCGACGCCACACCTTCCATAAAAATAAGAAAACACCTATACAAAACCGCGTCCGTCACTCTGGCACCATCCATATGCCATTCATAATTAAACAAGTGCTTCTTGGGATTGGTAGTCCTGTTGTGCGTTGGAATCGTAAAACTGCTAGGATACTCCTTCCTAGGAATATTTTTCATAAATGGTGATCTTGGGGTGGAATCACATTCCTCATCCTTTCTACATTTATTTTCTCCTACCAACTGCTTCATCATATCTGCTATGTACTCCTCGCTAGCTTGGAACTCTGAAGGTCAACTATCTAGAGTTGCGTCAAGTGTTTGATTCTGCAAATAGTCTAAGTTTTCTCATTGACGTCTAGGTTCTTCAATCTGTGGGAAAACCACTACCAGAAAATGCTATATTGATAGCAAGGGAGGATTGCACGGGAGGTTACTTGCCATAGATAACTAGTTAATGGTTATATAGGATAGTCTTTGAGGCCATCAATAATAAGTTAACGCCATTGATAATAACGATTGAGAAATTTTCATGTTCCAAAATTTTATTTCCCTCCATCTTTTTTCTACGCCTCCCAAATCCCTTTTTCCTTTTTCACTTTCACTTCCTCTTCAGATTCTCCTCATCACTGCAATTCTTCGTTAACTTCAAGGCTCCGCAATACTTTCCTCAAGGCTCCTCGTCACTGTAATTCTTCGGTTCCTCAAGGCTTCGCAACCCTCAAAGCTCAGCAACCCTCAAGTCTTCGCAACACTCAAAGCTATATTCCTCAACTTATTCACTGGAATCCTTCTAGGCAGCTGAAGCGCCTATTCTAGGCTCGATTCCTCAAGTGATTCCCCAAGCGGTTCTATAAGGCAGTTGAAGCAGTATTTTAACTTCGCGGTCCTCAAGCGGTTCTCGGTATTTCAACTTTGTGGACTGGGTAACATTTTTTTTAAAATCAAGCATTTGATGATTTTTTTATAGATTATGTTGATATATTTATAATATATAATGATTATTTTGATTATTAAACTAATCTGTAAATACTGAAACTATAATAGTTTTTTAAAATTGTTTTTATTATTAAAATTCAAGGCATACCGAAGGTTATAATCCATAAATAACGAAACTTATTTATGTGTATGAATTTTTATTTGAATATAAAAGCCTTGAACTTGTGTTAATTATTAAAAACATATCAGCTATGAATATACTAAGTTTTAGAGTATGTATGAGTTTTTAAATAGATACAATTTCATAGATCTGGATTTTAATATAAATCAATTTTATATTCATAACAAGTTTCTTTAAGTAGGATTTAAATATATACATAAAAATGTGCTTCACTTTGTGCATGCAAAAAAAGAATTTCGGCTCAGGCCAACATTTCTGTACTCCATCCTTGTTTTTATAATCATTTTATGTGTGAATAAATTTCGGCTCTAGTAAAAATTTCTATTCTCTATCCTTTTAATAAATTTAATTCTCCTGTTAGTACTTTATAGTTTGTTCATCGAATAATTCAGATCTGAATGTAGAAACATCGCACATTCCCCTGTTTGTATCTTGCTAATATTGTTAACAACACTATCGCCAATATCTATTGGATTGTTAGTACTTTTTTAGTTTTTTCCTATCTGAAAATTTATGAAGATGTGATAGTGTATTATATATGTAAAGGAGATCTTACTCGGTGTACTTGCGAATAAGACTAAAATAGCACTAATAGAAAAAGAAGCAACATACACAAGAAAATCTTTAAATTGACACAGCCAATGCCTAACTATATTACTGCATGACATAGGTTTATATCAGGCCTATTATCTTTGAATGGCAAATAGATGAAACATAAAATAATAGTGAAGAATCGAAATTACTTACACTAGCATTTTTCATGTGCATTGCACATGTATTTTCTGATACGCCTATCACACATTACTAAAACGATAATTATTGTTTGCATGTTTATTCTAATAGAAATTGCGATATGTTCTGCATACATATGGGTTCTAATAGGTAGAACAATCCTCATCACGTTCTTATAATTTACTTCTAAGAAAACTGGACAATGAATTTTGAGTAACACCTCTAATTGTTGAAAACTGTCTCTTTTATGTTGATGAAGAATCTTGCAGAGAATTCACTTCTTCGAGGTTTATAGTGTCTTAAATAGTTTTGTTCTAGATAATTAAGTGTTTAGTGCTTGTGAGTTATGATCCGTAATTTAATATTGGGAGAAATAAAAATTTGTGATATATAAATGAAATAATAACTAAAATGAAATGTAATAATGTTAATTTAAGTTAATTATTAGCAATTTGAATGTAATTCCAATCAATTGAAATGACTTAAAGGTTATACATAGTTATAAGGTGAATATAGGAAAACAAACGTAAATATTGAATTAATTAATGAAATAATATATAATTAATGGTAATTGAATAAAATCAGTGTTAAGTAAGTAATTACAACATTTGGTTGTAAATAATAAATTTAGTAATGTGACAATAAGTTAATGGTGACAAACTATTATATGTTACCTATTTATTTAGTCTTTTACATTAAATTGGAAATAAATTATAATTAAATGAAATTAAATATTACATTAATATGAGTTAAAATGATAATTGCAAATTTTGAATGTAATAAAATATATAGGAATGTTAATCATATTCATAAGGTAATAATTGATTTAATGAAAGAGTGAAACCAAGATAAATTAATCTAATGGATTCTAAATTATAATTAATGTGAAAATCGACGAAATCCAATATAATTGAAAATTGCAATAAATAAAAAGGATGGAAGTTGGAGAATATTAATGTGATGAAATATAAAACAATGTTAACTATGTCTATATAATAATAACTAATTAAATAAAAAGTCTAAAATCAATTAAAACAATTTATTGGAATTTAATTTTAATTAACTGAATTTAATTACAGTTAAAATTGAACACTGTAATTAGTGAAATATTAAACACTGAATTCGATATGTAAATTTGCTTTAAGTTGTTATAAATATCTAAGTAAACAAAAATGATGAAATTTTTTAGTTTATGAATATTGAAATAAAAAGCGATTTAATTAATTTAATATTAATTTATTTAATTAACGTGAAAATAGCCATTTTGGCCATTGTCTTATATTTTAATGAAACTAGTTTCATCGCATCCGTAACGCGAAATTATTGTAGGATTTCAAGTTTCGTAGCTATCGGACATGTCATTTGATCGTACGAACTCAAAACGCGTAGAAATCGGTTTAACTAAATTCAAGTGAAATCAATTTGAATTTTTAATAACGGAATTTACTGAAATTTTGTGAAAGATTAAATAATTTAATTTGGAAATGAAAATTTGATATGCGGAATACGTCTATATAAACATAGCAAATGGTAAATTTTCATCTAATAATATGGAAGTTTATTTATTATGTACTTTTATTTAAATTTAAATCTGTTAATATTTGATGGTAATAAGATATCTTTCAAAATTGAATATTTTTATATAATAAATTTGTAAATTATCTTCTGAGTGAGACGTCACATTTCGTTAATTGGACTACTATTGCACTGTCTATTTTATTTTCGGCAAATTAGCAGCATTTTCGGTACCGAATATCGACCTTTGATAGGATGGTTGTATCGTCGATATCTGTATACCGTTTTGATAGTCTCATCATGCAGATCTCCACAGCATATTCGTTTGTGTGTTTCGAAGTTCAGAGGACGGCAAAATCTATGGAAACGATTTCCGTATCGGTTACGCAATTTGACTTTTGGCTTTCCATGACCATTCAATTTTCCACCGTATAATCCCAACCGCCATCTACATTTATTTTTCTCTGAATTCATATCCATGGCTTTCTCCATTCCTAATAATTAATATTTTGGTACGTTCATTTATCCTATGGTTCCAATTATATTTTGGTTTGTTCGCAATTCCTTTTCAATTTTTTTCTGTAGCTTGTTTTCTTTTTCTCTGTTAAGCTCCTGAAGCTTTTCCCCTTTTGATTTTGCACGCTAGAACCGCAATCTTGGCCCTCCATTCGACTAGTGTTCAGCCACCCGAGCATCGTCGCCTTATGCCTCTGGTCGGTCGCAAACATCGTCGCCTCGGCCAACCACCAACTCCATGCGCAAACGACAAAAAAGAACCCTTATCTCCATGTTTTCCCTCCCTACGTTGTTGCTGACTCGTTGCCCAGTCACCATCAGCAGGTCACTTCCACAAATATGACAACCCTAATGGCCGAAATCCTTCACGTAATCTTCCTGCCACTTTACTTCTTTTTCTCTCCCTGAGGAGCGAGCCATCAGCCACATTCTTCTAATGTTCTTTTCCCCTCCAGCAACCCAACTACCATTCACCTTCCTATATGGTGAGTTCGACTCTCTTTTATATAGTCCATTCACCTTCCTATATGGTGAGCTCGACTCTCTTTTATATAGTGAGTTATAAAATTTATGCTTTCTAAATATTTCTTGCATAGTATTCATTCTTAATTTATAAACCATATACTTTCTGCATGTCATTTTTTTCTCATTTATGTCAGTATATATATATATTGTTAGTTAACATAAGCATACTTAATTTTTTATATATATGTTATATATATAGTATATGTTAGTATATGTTATCTATTACGTGTTTTAAACAGGCAGTCACTATGATTTTTGAATATTCATTTAGTATATGTTTTGGTTTTCATATATATATATATATATATATATATATAATATAGGTAGGTAATTTTGGTTTCTTTGATTCTATATATTTAAAGTATATATACGTTTGTTCATAATATATTTTGTATATGTAAGTTTACAGTTCATTACAGTTTTATGAAATCTGTTTGAGTCTATATATGTATATATTAACAAAGTAAGTTATATATTTTATATTAAGTTATACATTATATAGGTTGCATAGTAGTTTACATGAGTTTGTTTTCTATATGTATATTGAATATATTTTGTGATCTGATGTGTATATATTATATATACTACTGTAACATTTTGTATGCAGGTAAAAATATGTTAGTGTTTATAATTTTTTGTATATATGATTTGTAGTTATAAAGTTATGTATTGATATATGAGTTATATAAGTTTATTGCTTATGTTGTGTATATAAGTTTATAAAAGTTACTGTATATATAAAAGCGTACATAAGTTATATCTGTCCTGTTTTATATATATACAATGTTTATAAAAGGTTGTAGCTAGGTACTTGTTATGTAGTTATATATACCTAATTTACATATATATATATATATATATATATATATGAGATGATCAGACTTCCTATCTCTAGAAAATCGCATCATCTTGAAGAAAGAAAGGGATAGAAGAAGAAAAGAAAGAGAAAGAAAGAAACAACAACATCAGAGAACTCACAGCGGAACGAATAAAATATAATATATCACATAAAATATTACACAGTGTCATATTACATCAGAGTACACAACTTATACAACAGAAATTAGGCAGATATAAACATCTGTCTAATTATACAACTCAAGATAAACAAGATACAGATACCAAACAAACACAGCCGAACCATAATATATCTACACGTGGAAGCCTCCTACTCCATAACTTCTCTAGAATTTGTCAAGCAAACCTGAATCACTTGACTACTCATAGATAATATGAGTACCCCAGAGTTTAATAAAACAGAAAATAAACACTCGGGTCAGACAGGGGTCTGGTGTGAGTAAACGGATTAAAATCGCTTAACTTTAGAAAAACCTTTGAAAAGAAAAGGTATCACGTAAGACTTTCCACACATAAACATGGAAAAGTTTTTACCTTATGTTAACCAAAACATTTGATAGGAAATCCAGTGATATTATAATAGTGTCTAGGGTTTTCAAAAAAAAAATACAAAAATATCTGGAATGCTTACATGTAACAACCCACATATTTAACGATTTTATATTTAAATGTTTAATTTAAATATACCGTCGTTAGTCAGATTTTGGTCCGAAATGTTACTTTCTGCAAATGGCCGAATTGGAACTCGAAACTACCTCCATTGGTTCCAAAATGGCGTTTGCGATCTTTTTGAGTATAATTTTTGATATGTTTGGAGTTTGTGAATTTTGGCTACTTTTTCTATTGGGTTGGGTTTGGGTTCAGCCCACTAGCTTAACTAATCCTCTAGCTTAGCCACTCCTTTCATTCACTTATTCATTTCTTAAAATTTAAGCTTAGAACTGAAAATGGGGGAAAGGAAGAGGAATTAGAAATTAGCAAGCCCTAGTTCTCCTTTGTATCTTGATTTCTTGCTCCAAATTCATAGAGAATCCATTGGTATGTTCATCTCCATCTTCTCTATCTCTTCTCCTCTTCAATTTCAGTAATTTTCCTAACCCTAACTTAGGAAATACTTGCTTTGATTCTAGATTGAATCTTGTAGTGTTGAAGTGGAGTGTAGTTGGTTGATTCCTCGCATTTGTGCTTCTTCATCTTCTTTGTTTGTGAGGTTAAAAGGTGAGTTTTGAACTCACATCTACTTCTTCTTGATTTCATGGGTGTTGGTATGAATTCCTAACAAGTATGCATGTGCCATTGTTTTGGAATTGGAAAGAATTTGCATTTTCATTGAAATAGGGCAGGAAGTGCAATATCACTAGGTTCGGCCGACCGAGTGCAGGCTCCGGTCGACCGACCTGCTGCCCCGAGCCATAATTGGGTTTCTGCATCTGGCCGGCCGACCGAGCCCTGCAGTCCGGTCGACCGACCTACTTTGTTTTGCCTGTTTTCCTTATTTTGCATGTTTGATTGATTTTTCGGATTCTATCGATTCAAGTTGCTTTTTAGTGTTTGTTATTGCATCTTTGACTTTGATAACTTACTCTTGACTTCATCCACGGGTTTTTATAAAATAATCTCTCAAATCGCATTTAAAGGCTCGTTTCTCTAATTCATAAATTCTATTTAGAGCACACACTTTCGCACTTCGAGCGAAGTGGAAGGGTGATTAAATGGTTGGGCAAAACACGGACCATGAATCTGTGCGTTTATCCTTCTGATTAATGCCCGACCTATTCGATTGATCGTTTTGGCCTTCGGGTTTGTTTTATCAATGATATGAGGTAAATTTGTACTGCTTTGAGTGTGAAATTAACTAATGGATAGTAAACCGTTTAGTGCGAATGGGTGGTTATGGGACTCACGTTACCACTTTTCGGATTCCTCTCTGGGAGTTTGTGACACATGCTGCCTTTGGGATAGTGTCTTCGGACTGTCTCCTCTGGATTGTTTCCTTTAAATATCGCCTTTGGAGTTGGTCCTTTGCCCCGACTCGCAAAAATATTTAGGGTTGTCGGTTATCTTTAGTATTGCTTTCGGAGTGGTTTCTTCACCACCGCTCAAGAGATATTGGAGTGGTTTCTTCACCACCGCTCAAGAGATAACGGAGTGGTTTACTCACCACCGCTCATGATGTTTCATTTATATGTATATTCCCTAGGTATTGCTTTTCTGTATTGGTTCTTTGGAGCCACACAAAATATAGCGCCTACCTTGTGGAACTCGTATTTATCGGTATTTGTTGTTTGCCTTATGGCTTGCTTTGGGATATTCTTATCCTTTGTTTCTATATGTTGCCGATGATATGAGGCTTGGTCTATATGATTCATCTTTCGTTAGATGATTGTGTTATCTCTTTTAGAGATATCTATTATGCTTTGTAACCTTGCAGGTTTATTGTTGTTCAGTTTATTTAACCGATTTGTTTAGCTAGACTGATCCGTGTAATTTATACTCGGGTCAGACCGAGTTGTTTCAGGTTAGGTGCTTTTGGGCTTAGCCTATTTTGCTTCCGCATGGACTATTCGCTAGCTTCATTTTGTTGTAGCGTCTTTTGTGGTCCTTATCTGTTGTAACTCTGTTATTTATACTCTTTTTGTCTCGTCTGTATATTGTGGTCTCCTGTACCACTTGACATGTATTATTTTGTATACTCTGTTGTGTATCCGTTTATGTGTATATTATGATCGACTGTTCTGTGATGTGAATTACATTTGAGTTGTTATATTTTCTTCTGATAGATCCTTTAGCCATTGTAGTTTTGCTTTAAATATTTATTGAATAGGTCGAATTTTAATGTGACTATTTTTCGACGTATTTAGTGAATAGTTAAGGTAAGATTACACATGGTCGCTTCCATTATACTCCATTGTCCGCGTTAGCCGACAGTATTACCTATGTAATACTCTTTGTTAACGAGGCTCTAGGAGTGGGGCGTCACAGCGTGGTATCAGAGCTGAGTTCAGAACAAAATATGATAAACACAGAATAGATGCACATATTATGGTACATCAAAGTGTATAAGTGATACAAATCTTTGAATCATCGTGTCTCTTTATTCCATCAAGGTTAGATAGAGTTTGGGAATACGTCTAGGAATGCATTTAATTCCGTAGTATTCCATATTGCAATATCTACCTTGTGGATAATCCTTTCCTTATCTTGACTTTCATCTTATGTCTGGAAGAGGCAGAGGTCGACGTTCGGGTGTTGGGCAGTCCAGTGGATCACATCCGGATGACGTTTATATGTCTGCCGATCAGTTTATGGAGTTGTTTAGGAGCACTCAGCCTCCTGTTCCTCCTCGAGTGTCTCCACCTCGCAAGTCTGCTTTTGCACGTCAGTGCAGTGATTTTGCTCATCTTGGAGGAAAACCGTTTAAGGGCTCCGAGTCTGTTCTTGAAGTCCAAGCTTGGCTTCGAACGTGCGAGCGTATCTTCTCTCGCATGGATCTTTCTGACCATGATCGAGTTCTTGTGACTTCTAGCTTGTTACAAGAGCGTGCTCTTGATTGGTATGAGCTTCTTGTAGCCGAGATTGATGAGTCTACTCTTTCTTGGACTCAGTTTCGGGGACGATTTGAACTCAAGTTCGTTCCTGAATCTGAAAAAGTTTTATTGACCCGTCGCTTCCTTGAGTTGAAGCAAGGGAAATCTTCTGTTTCTGAGTATGTCACATCGTTCGAGGCTTTATCTTAGTATGGTCTTGAATTCATCAGCACTTCTTATAAGAAGAATTTGAAGTTTGTTTCTGGTCTTAAGAAATATCTTAGGAAGTCTTTGTTGCTCCAGCTTAAGCTTTCTTTCGAGGAATTGGTTGATTCGGCACTTCACCTCGAGACCATCGCGAAGGAGGGTGATAGTGATGTAGATGTTGAGGTTTCTAAGAACCCCAACAAGAGGCCGTTTCCAATTCAAAAAAGCCTTTTCCTTCTAAGAAGAAGAAGATTGGTGGTCCTACTTCTCAGCCGCAGTCTTCCGGAACACCTTTCGTTCGAAAGTGTTTCAATTGTGGTTCTTCGGATCATATTATTCGAGCTTGTCCAAAGCCTCTCTTCTGCCGTTACTGCAAGAGGGAAGGTCATCGTAGTTCCACTTGTCCCATTGCTCCGAATAATTCTTCATCTGGCAAGTTAAATGTAGCGAATGCTTCTGGAGGTCCTTCTCAATCCAAAGGTATATCTCCATCTATTTTGGAAGGTTTTATTCTATTTCATGATCATAGTATTCGAGTTCTTTTCGATACGGGTGCTTCACATTCTTTCGTATCGAAGAAGCTTGTAGATGATTTATCCTTGGATGTTTCTTGTATGGTTACTTCTTTAAGGATTGCGAATCCTATTGGGGGATCCGCGACCCTTAGCTTGTTTTGTGATGATATTGAGATTGTTTTATGTGGCTTTTCTTTCCGTGCGAATCTGCACGTTGTTTCTCACTTCGGTTTTGATATGATTTTTGGTATGGACTGGCTAGTGAGGTACGATGCCAGGATTATTTGTTCCGAGAGAATATTATATCTTTGTCATCCTGATTCGCCTTCTCAGTTATCTCTTGTTTTTGGGATGTGGATAATTCTGAGATGGCTTTGTATTCTCTTGATTCGCGAGATGGTGATGATGTATCTCGTATTCCTATTGCTTGTGACTTTTATGATGTTTTTGAGCCTGTATCGGGTTTGCCACCCAAACGGGCAATTGAGTTCCGCATTGATCTCATTCCAGGCGCGCAGCCAGTCAGTCGTCCTCCCACGAGGATGTCTACAAAGGAAAATGAGGAACTCAAGAAGCAGCTTTTAGAGCTTGAATCCAAGAAATTGATTCAATCTAGTTTTTCTCCGTGGGGATCCGCGGTCGTCTTTGTGAAGAAGTCTGATGGAACTCTTAGGCTTTGCATTGACTATCGCAAGCTTAACGAGTTGACCATTAGAAATAGGTATCCTTTGCCTAGGATCGATGACATGTTCGATCTATTGAGTGGTGCCAAGGTCTTTTCTCAGCTTGACCTTGCCACAGGTTTTCATCAGTTACGAGTTGCGGAGGATAGCATACCTCTTACCGCTTTCCACACTCGTTATGGTTCTTTTGAGTGGCTCGTTATGCCGTTCGGTTTGACGAACGCTCCTGCTTTCTTTGTTGATCTCATGAGTCGGGTATTCCGGGAATATCTCGATAAGTTCATGCTTGTCTTCATTGATGATATCCTTAGTTATTCTAAGTCTGAAGCCGAGCATGCTAATCACTTGAGAATTGTCTTGAGTACTCTCCGTCGTCATCAGCTTAAAGCCAAATTCTCCAAGTGCCACTTTTGGGAGAATAAGGTTAAGTTCTTAGGCCATGTTGTATCTTCCGATGGCATTTCTGTCGATCCCTCAAAGATCGAAGCCATCCAGAATTGGAAGAGGCCTGAGAATGTTCATGAGATTCGTAGTTTCCTTGGATTGGCGGGTTATTACCGTCAGTTCATTAAGGATTTTTCCCATGTTGTGCTTCCTCTCACTTGCCTTACTCGGAAAGGCATTCGTTTTGATTGGTCCGACAAGTGTGAATCTTCCTTTCTGTCATTGAAGGAACTTCTCACAAATGCTCCTATTCTAGTGGTTCCCGAAGAGAATCATGATCTTGTTGTCTACGCCGATGCTTGTGGTAGTGGTCTCGGTGCTGTTCTTATGCAGAAGGATCGGGTAGTTGCTTATGCTTCTAGGCAACTGTGTCCGAATGAAGTTCGCTATGCCACTCATGATCTTGAGTTAGCCGCCATTGTCTTTGCCTTGAAGATTTGGCGACATTATTTATTGGGCGAGCGCTTCATTCTCTATACCGATCATAAATTTTTGAAGTATTTGTTCACTCAGAAGGAACTCAATATGAGACAACAGCGTTGGCTCGAGTTTCTTGCTTCTTATGACTTTGATATCCAGTATACCCCTGGTAAGGGTAATCGTGTTGCAGATGCGCTTAGTCGCAAACATTCGGCTGTTATTTCTATGATGCTTGCCGAATGGAATATTCTTGAGACTCTATCTTTTTGTGAAATTGGTGATCGAGGTTCATCTTCTGATTCTCCTATTCTATTATTTAGTTTGGGAGCTCGACCTGTTTTATTGGATCGTATTGCCGATGCCCAACGGCGTGATCCTGATTTGTTGCATTTTATTCAGCTTTGTGAGTCTGGATCTTGTGATGAGGTGTTGCACGATCTTAGCATGGATTCTCATGGGTGTCTTCGTAAGAAGAACCGTCTTTTTGTGCCTTCTGATTTTGCACTTAGGCATGACATTCTTGATGATTGTCACCGTTCTAAGTATACCATTCATCCCGGTAGTAGCAAGATGTATGCCGATATGCGTCGTCTTTATTATTGGGAAGGCATGAAGAGCGATGTGGCGAGTTATGTGAGCAATTGCATAACTTGTCAGCGTTTTAAAGCCGAGCATCAGCATCCTTCTGGTCCTCTTCAGCCTCTTGAGATTCCATTGTGGAAATGGGATCAGATATCTATGGATTTCATTGACGGCCTACCTCGTTCGAGATCAGGCCATTCTAGCATTTGGGTAATTGTTGATCGCCTTTTTAAGTCTGCTCATTTTGTCCCTATTAGGTCTAATAGGACTGCTTCGCATTTGGCTAAGTTGTATGTCAAGGAAATCGTGAGACTTCACGGTGTTCCTAGTTCTATTGTGAGTGATCGTGATCCTTTATTCACGAGTCATTTTTGGAAGAGTCTTCAGGAAGCTTTGGGAACAAAGCTTAATTTTTCTACAGCTTATCATCTGCAGTCTGACGGACAGACTGAACGGGTGAATCGTATTTTGGAAGATCTTCTCCGTATTTGTATCTTTGATTTCGGTGGTAGTTGGGAGGATCACCTACCTCTTGTAGAATTCTCCTACAACAATAGTTTTCAGTCTAGTATCGGTATGGCTCCTTTCGAAGCCTTATACGGAAGGCCATGTCGATCACCTTCTTGTTGGTTAGAATCTGGTGAGAAGCTTATTCTTGGTCCAGACTTTGTTCGTGACTCTTCTGAGAAGATTGATCTTATTCGGTTGAGAATGAAAGAGGCACAGAGTCGCCAGAAATCCTACGCGGACAACCGTAGGAAGCCTCTCGAGTTCTCGATCGGCGATCTTGTTTTTATTCGTGTTTCTCCTTTGAAGGGGGTTATGCGTTTCAGTACGACTGGAAAATTGGCTCCTCGTTATATAGGACCGTTTTCTATTACTGAACGTATTGGCCCTGTGGCTTATAGAGTTTCACTTCCAGCTCATTTATCTGGCATTCATGACGTGTTTCACGTCTCGCAACTTCGGAAGTGTCTCCGGGAGTCGGATTCTGTTATTACTTCTCCTGATTTGCAAGAGCTTGAGGTCTCACCGGACCTATCGATTGTACAACAACCGATTCGCGTGCTTGACACGGAGGTGCGATACCTTCGAAACAAGGACGTGCCGCTCGTTAAAGTTCAATGGTCCGCTAATCACAATGACTGTACTTGGGAAACCAGAGAATTTATTGAGCGATCTTATCTAGGTTTTCTTTCCTTGCTTTGAAACGGTGAGTATGTCTTTTCATCTCAAGCTTATTTTCTTTTCTTTTGATTGATTGATTGTATGTAATTGTTACAAAATATCGTCTCTAGGAATTGCAGGGATGCAATTTTGTAAGGAGGGGAGATCTGTAACAACCCACATATTTAACGATTTTATATTTAAATGTTTAATTTAAATATACCGTCGTTAGTCGGATTTTGGTCCGAAATGTTACTTTCTGCAAATGACCGAATTGGAACTCGAAACTACCTCTATTGGTTCCAAATGGCGTTTGCGATCTTTTTGAGTATAATCTTTGATATGTTTGGAGTTTGTGAATTTTGGCTACTTTTTCTATTGGGTTGGGTTTGGGTTCAGCCCACTAGCTTAACTAATCCTCTAGCTTAGCCGCTCCTCTCATTCACCTATTCATTTCTTAAAACTTAAGCTTAGAACTGAAAATGGGGGAAAGGAAGAGGAATTAGAAATTAGCAAGCCCTAGTTCTCCTTTGTATCTTGATTTCTTGCTCCAAATTCATAGAGAATCCATTGGTATGTTCATCTCCATCTTCTCTATCTCTTCTCCTCTTCAATTTCAGTAATTTTCCTAACCCTAACTTAGGAAATACTTGCTTTGATTCTAGATTGAAGCTTGTACTGTTGAAGTGGAGTGTAGTTGGTTGATTCCTTGCATTTGTGCTTCTTCATCTTCTTTGTTTGTGAGGTTAAAAGGTGAGTTTTGAACTCACATCTACATCTCCTTGATTTCATGGGTGTTGTTATGAATTCCTAACAAGTATGCATGTGCCATTATTTTGGAATTGGAAAGAATTTGCATTTTCATTGAAATAGGGCAGGAAGTGCAATATCACCAGGTTCGGCCGACCGAGTGCAGGCTCCGGTCGACCGACCTGCTGCCCCGAGCCATAATTGGGTTTCTACATCTGGCCGGCCGACCGAGCCCTGCAGTCCGGTCGACCTACCTGCTTTGTTTTGCCTGTTTTCCTTATTTTTCATATTTGATTGATTTTTCGGATTCTATCGATTCAAGTTGCTTTTTAGTGTTTGTTATTGCATCTTTGACTTTGATAACTTACTCTTGACTTCATCCACGGGTTTTTATAAAATAATCTCTCAAATCGCATTTAAAGGCTCGTTTCTCCAATTCATAAATTCTATTTAAAACACACACTTTCGCACTTCGAGCGAAGTGGAAGGGTGATTAAATGGTTGGGCAAAACATGGACCATGAATCTGTGCGTTTATCCTTCTGATTAGTGCCCGACCTATTCGATTGATCGTTTTGGCCTTCGGGTTTGGTTTATCGATGATATGAGGTAAATTTGTACTGCTTTGAGTGTGAAATTAACAAATGGATAGTAAACCGTTTAGTGCGAACGGGTGGTTATGGGACTCACATTACCACTTTTCAGATTCATCTCTGGGAGTTTGTGACACATGCTGCCTTTGGGATAGTGTCTTCGGACTGTCTCCTCTAGATTGTTTCCTTTAAATATCGCCTTTGGAGTTGGTCCTTTGCCCCGACTCGCAAAAATATTTGGGGTTGTCGGTTATCTTTAGTATTGCTTTCGGAGTGGTTTCTTCACCACCGCTCAAGAGATATTGGAGTGGTTTCTTCACCACCGCTCAAGAGATATTGGAGTGGTTTCTTCACCACCGCTCAAGAGATAACGGAGTGGTTTACTCACCACCTCTCATGATGTTTCATTTATATGTATATTCCCTAGGTATTGCTTTTCTGTATTGGTTCTTTGGAGCCACACGAAATATAGCGCCTACCTTGTGGAACTCGTATTTATCGGTATTTGTTGTTTGCCTTATGGCTTGCTTTGGGATATTCTTATCCTTTGTTTCTATATGTTGCCGATGATATGAGGCTTGGTCTATATGATTCATCTTTCGTTAGATGATTGTGTTATCTCTTTTAGAGATATCTATTATGCTTTGTAACCTTGCAGGTTTATTGTTGTTCAGTTTATTTAACCGATTTGTTTAGCTAGACTGATCCGTGTAATTTATACTCGGGTCAGACCGAGTTGTTTCAGGTTAGGTGCTTTTGGACTTAGCCTATTTTGCTTCCGCATGGACTATTCGCTAGCTTCATTTTGTTCTAGCATCTTTTGTGGTCCTTATCTGTTGTAACTCTGTTATTTATACTCTTTTTGTCTCGTCTGTATATTGTGGTCTCCTGTACCACTTGACATGTATTATTTTGTATACTCTGTTGTGTATCCGTTTATGTGTATATTATGATCGACTGTTCTGTGATGTGAATTACATATGAGTTGTTATATTTTCTTCTGATAGATACTTTAGCCATTGTAGTTTTTCTTTAAATATTTATTGAATAGGTCGAATTTTAATGTGACTACTTTTCGACGTATTTAGTGAATAGTTAAGGTAAGATTACACATGGTCGCTTCCATTATACTCCATTGTCCGCGTTAGCCGACAGTATTACCTATGTAATACTCTTTGTTAACGAGGCTCTAGGAGTGGGGCGCCACATTACATCTCACGTTCCAACATAGTTGGGTACAATGAAAACCGTACAGGCACTTATTGGATTTTGGATTCCATCAATGGCAGGGCTACTGGGGTACCGCCCGTCACAGTACGTGGCCTAGATCACCGTACCGAGGAATACGCCCTCTCCCCTGCAACACAAGGCCGGAACCATCCCTTACTGGACAGTCTTGAAAAAGACCACCCCGTTGTTGGCGCGATCAACCACACACTAAGCCGAAATAGAAAGGGACCTCTAGACAGGGGTAAATCTCACTCTCAAGCGGGGGCTACCCACGAAGCCTTGCTGCACCTCCCCTGTTTGAGCCATTCCCAGTTGATGAGGCTTGAGGTTACGATTACCTTTATAGAACACATCTATCTTAGAATGCTCATCGTCCACCTGACGATGTTCTGAAAGCATTCAATCCATACAAGTTCGTTCCGGGTTCGAACGAAACTGAAGGCACTATCTCGTTGCACTCATTTTGGAATCACCCTCAGAGTCAACGACCATAGCCCTTGCATTCTAAATCACCATCTCGAACCTATAAGTACTATTCCGCCAAACTCATTACGGAATCACCCACAGAGTTATACTGACGTATAGTTCTTATACCTCGAGTCTTCACAAAGCTCTACTTGGATTCACGACTTAACGTTTAATCGGAATCGATGTGGTTTTCGGATTCCAAATATGGAAACCCGATCCTAGTCTCACCGAAACCAAACGCCATTTTAATGTCCAAGTTGTACTTAAGGGTTTAAACAATTTAAACTCATATTCAGGATGATATATAAACAGATAGACGAATCATATTATTACAATAGATAATTCATATCAACTATTCATCTTACAAAGCAACATATCACATATCATAGATGTCCAAAACATCCAGTATCAACCAATATCAATCATCTCAATATTGATCATCCAATATCAACCAACCAACCAATATTAATCAATCAACCAATATCAATCAATCAACCAAGCAGAATTTGATTAGCTCTTAACCAAATGGATTACCCTTAATCCTGCTTTATTTATTTATTTCAAATGAATAAATTGATCATCTCTTAATGATCTTCCTTAATTAATCTCCCTTTATTAATTATCTTTTAATTACATTCAAGTAATTATCCTTATCCATATTTAGTAGTTAACCTTTAATTGCTATCATTAATTACAATAATTAATGATCTTACATTTACTTCATTTATTAATCAATCATAATTAATTTCATTAAACCTTAATTAATTACAATTAATTAATTACACTTAAATTAATCACTTATATTAATCAACCTTGCTTAATATCATTAATTATATTAATTAATGATCCTTATTAATTAATAATTACTTTAAATTAATTAAATAATTAGCTTATAATTAATCAACTCATTAATCATAATCAGTAATCAAAATTTGTAATTACTTAACTTAATTAATTAACTTCTTATTTAATAATCTTCTAAATTAATTATATTAATCCTTGATTAATTAATCCAATTAATTAATCTTTAATTACTTCATTAAGTAATTATTAAACAATTAAATAAACAAATCCTTAATTAATTACTTTATTAATTAATTACAATTTTAATTAATTACACTTAGTGATTAATATTAAGTTAAATTAATTAATTAATTAATCACATTAATTAATTAACTAAATAATTAAGTAATTTACTCCTATTTACTTAACAAGTAATTATCTCTAATTACTTCATTAATAAATCCTGATTACTCTCTTAATTAATTACTTAATAAGCAATTACTTCTATTATTAAATAATCCTGAATCCTTTAATTAATTAATTACTTCACAATTAATTAATTTCAACAATTATATCGATCAATTCTTTAATTGATATCATTAAGTGATTATCCGTTAATCACTTCAACTAATTACTCCCATGAGTAATTACTCTTTTCATAATTACTTTCAATAATTAACCATTAATTACTTCATTAAGTAATTACACTTAATTAAATCATAATTAAGCGATTATTTAAAATTAAATAAGCAATTAACTAATTAATTAATTAAATAATTAGTTAATTAACTTCTTATATTTAAAACATTACTTTAAAATTTATTTTAAGACTTTTGATTTAATGATTATATCCAAAACACTCTTTTTACATTATAATTCAACATTTAATAAAGTTAATCACCTTTTAAAATTATCTTAAAAAAAAATTAAGTTCGAAAATAAATTCAATTTACATTTCAAAAAGATTTATTAACTTTATCTTCTAAGATACAAATTTAAACTTTGAAAATTCTTTTCCTTTTATAAAGCTCAACTTGATTTATTTATTAAGAATAACATGTTCAATTTGTAAACTTATCTTTTAATATAAAACTTGAGCATTATACTAGCACGGCTGAAAGTCTCGGGTCAAACCCGAGTAAAATTACAAAAAAACACCGAGCAAGTCTCGAAGCAAACCCAACTCAACCAGGCTTCGAGACCAACCCAGCACCCTCACGAACCAAAACCCGAGTCAACCCTTCTTCTCCAAACACAAAACTTCCTAGTGCACAACCCAACACAGTGCACATGCACCTCCACCGCCGGCCACCAACATTCATCGCGACGACCCTCCACGGTCACAAACTCACATGCGAACACCACCATAGACCCAGATCGAAGAAATAAAAATCGAATCGAAATCGACCCCACTTGCTTGAAAACTGCAGAAACACGAGCAACAATCCCACATCGCCAATGATCATCTCATCATCGTTGCACTCCGCCAAACCCACCATCGAAACCCACATCCATGAACAACCTCTCCACCAAAAACGAATGAACTCGATGCATCCCTTATGTCGAAATCACCCTCAACGGTAAAGCTCAGCTGAGAACCCCATTAAACCCTAGTTTGAACAAATTCGAACGATTCACTCAATAGAAAAATTCTCTTGCATTTTTCCCCTGATCCTCAACTCAAAAGCTTGCTTCACCCACGAATTCGATTCAAAACAACAATCGAATCAACGGCAATTCACCAAAGTTCCCAAACCATTCAAACCCAAAATTCGAATAAGTTACCACACTAAAAATTACAAACTTCATATCTAAATTCATGATTTTACATCAAGATTACATGTATGTAGTCAAATTTTGAATTTAAGATAATAAATTTTTAACCAATATTCAAATTCCTCTGTAAATTTTTATTTTAATCATGATTTTATGATATTTCAAATTTCCAGACTATTTTAAAATCTTTATCATACAATTAAAAATCAATTTCATTCAAATACTAAAGGCTAATATGGATTTGAGTTGTTGGTATTGAATTTTTTTTGAATGGGAATGAACCTGAACATAGAACAGTGATGTAAATATTCACATATACAGACTTTTGCACAACATAGCATACATACATACATGCATTCAATTTGAAGCATACATGTAAACATTTCATATCACTTTACTTCAAGATTTTATTCATATCTTCCAGTTAAATCTCAAATGTGAAACTGTTTTCGAAATAAAAAATTTACTCACCTTAATATATATGCAGAGCAGTTTTAATTACTTCCAGGATTTGATATGTTGAAGAAAATCCATTTGCATGCTTTTAAATCTGATGCTTTAAGAACTGCAGATCTTCATGAACTTCAGGTTTGAAAGTTGTATATTGAACATCATTTTTAAAATGCAAGTTGAAGCTTTACTTTGTAAATTGCAGATAACTTGAGTCTTCATTTTGGTTGTAGATTTCATTTTGCTGAGAAGAATTTTATTTTATAAACTTGCAATTTGATTTTGCAGATTTCATTTCAGATTTGAAGTAAATTTTCTGGTTGCCATTATTTTAGTTAAGAAGTGTATACAAAGAAAAAGAAATGTTTGAGAAAGAAAACCAATCTTCTTCTTAATACATTTATTAAAATTTACTTGAAAGTAGTGCCACTTGTTATAAAATTTACATTTCTCACATAATTAGCTTAATAGGTTTACATGTATTATTAAGATATGTTTATATGGTTACACATGTATCTTAAGTGTTATTAATTTTCATTTAATTTAAAAGAAAATATAAGCTTTCTTATTTAAGTTAGTTAATTAATTCTCATATGTAAATACAAGTTTAAATCTTTTAAAGAAAATATTAGAAAACAAATTAAAATACAAATACATTCTTATATATGTAATTTTAAAAAAATCTAAAACATTTATGTTTAAACATTCATAACCATTTTAAATCTAAGCATTTTAAAACAAAACAAAGCTTTAAAACTTATTTAAACTATCATATTTAAAATAAATAACAATCTCATATTTTAAAACAAACAATTATCTTATATTTAAAACAAATTGAATTAAACTAAATTATCTTTTGAAAAATATAAATTTTGAAACAAAGCTATAAATTACAATTATAAATTATCAATAGATTAAAGAAATTTCAAAACAACTCAAATTATAGCATGTACATACATATATATTACAATTTTGAAATTCAATGTTTTATTTAAAACAAAAGATATTCTATTCACAATACATATCAAATATATATATATATATTATAAACAGAATAAAATTTGATTAGCTTTAAAAAATAAATCTTATCAATATTTTAAATTATCAGAAAGATATTGATCACAATTATCAGATTAAATATTTATTTACCTTAAAAAAGAATAAATTTATCAGTTTAAATTAATATTATAAAGAAAAATTATCAAACCAGTTAAATTATTTATACAGATTATTGAATTTATATTGCCCAAAATTCCGGGTCGTTACAATCCTCCCCCCTTAAAAGAATTTCATCCCCGAAATTTAAAAGCAAAGGTAATTTAATAACCCAGTACAGATTTTAATTTCAAACAGCAAAGCATTCCTATCAACCAGTAACTAACAACCAAAGCAATCAATCAAACAAACAAACCTAACTAATTATTCTGACACAAATCAGAATAAATCTCTAATACTATCTCGAGTTTTCCAAGTATAAATCACAGGGTGACTCGCTCTACAGAAACCAAATAACTATACTGCTAAAATCCAGAGCTCCTCTCCTTTCTAGATCCATCAATCTGAACAGAACATCAGATTACTCTCAAATCCAGCTCAACATCCAACTCCAACTGAACTACAGATTCAACAACCAATGATGAATCATACATGTATTCCCTTAGAGATACGTGAAATACAATGAATTCCAGCTATCCAAACTGGCAATTCAATCTTATAGACAACAGATCTTATCTTATCAGAACACAGATAAGATATCTCAAATGCCTCAGAACTACCCATCCAATTACTATTCTCTTAACCAGAGAAATCTCAACAACAATGAAGTCTCCAACTTCGAATTCCAAAACTCCTTATCTCATATCTGTATAACTCAACAGATAATCATGGACTGCCAATTTCTTCCGATCAGCTCAACCTATGCTGATACTTCCAGAAACAACTAGACCAAAGCAAACCAGTTTCTGTATCCTATTCAACAGAAAAGTTTTCCAAAATCCGTCGAAATCCAGAACACAAGCTCTATTCTCAAGCAATAGTAAACTGAACTCGCTTCTTTCCTTGTACAGCTGCTACCTTGCTTCCGCTGCACAACTCTGATTCTGAAATAGATGAGAATACTGTTGATGAACATGAATACAAACTTATCCAATATATTCGGATACTTTGTTCATCAAATCCACAAAATCTGAGTTACTCATTTGACTCAGTCACAACCTTATAGCAGAATCCAACTCAAAAACAAGATCTGACCAAATCCAAATCCCAAAGAATTTCTGAGCTGCTACACCAATTCTTTGACCAGGCTAACTACCAGTACTGCTTCTGGAACCGAATCAATATGGATCTCAATTCCATATGCAAACAAACTTCTGATTACCTTAGTAGCTCCTACTTCCATATGAGAATCCTCAATCTCAAACAAAAGATTACCCAAGCCAAATCCCCAAACAAATCGCAAGTCACTTTTGCGATCCTACCTTATTCGGATTCCAAAGAAACTGTCCTCTCTTTACCAATTAGAACAGCTTTGAGCTTTTCCAAACAAGGTTAACCCTTCAGAAAACTTCACCACCTGCCCGGGCTACTGAAAGAAGAACCATAAAGAATCCTGAACCATCGGAGAAACAACCAATATTGCTGCTTCCAAACTCTACCTCGATGATACTGCAAAGCCAAAAGATCTCCTCGTCAGCACACCGAATACTTCGAGTTGAAATGCTACCACAGCTAACCAAAGACTTCTAATCCAAAGGCTTCTCGGATACCAAAACTATCAACAAACCACACAACAAACCTTCGAGATGGCAGACAACCACTCAAGAAACTCGGACTCCAAACCAAGCATCAATACCTCGCTTTCCTAAAGAATAACAAATGAGACCATGCCGAAGCGAAACAACTCCTAGACCTTAGTCTCATATTCCAAAACAGCCATCCTCTATGCTAAAGATCCAGACAACTTCTACTCAAACGAATCTTCCATGTGGTAGGTATAGATTGCTCCTCGACTACTACTAAAACTGCTTCAAGAGAAAACACCTTCTGAAAATACCGATGGATACTGCATCTCACCACGCAGTTATCGAGATACCCTCACTTACTTCCGCACTTCCAAAAAATCCAAACTCAAGAAAAATTCGCTCACCCTAGCGAAATCCAAACTTACACTTCAAAGATAAACTCCGAATCTTTAAAAAGATTCACTTCGGATATCGGAGAAATCCTTACTCCAAACTACAAATCTCACTCGAGACAGTACCAGGTCTACAGTCTCAACAAAAACTTCCAACCTCAAATATATGGATCTCTTCCATTAGTGGTAGTCGTGTTTCACACACACCACTACTCCATCTACCTCTAAAACTTATGTTGGAAAATCCGAACAGATAACCCAACAGATTTAGGCATATATATATATATATATATAGTTATATATAAAAATTACAAATACGCTCTCTCAAGAAAGTCACCATTCCAGAGCCTAGGTATTCACTCAACCTATGCTTTGATACCAACTGAGACAATCAGACTTCCTATCTCCAGGAAATCGCATCATCTTGAAGAAAGAAAGGGATAGAAGAAGAAAAGAAAGAGAAAGAAAGAAACAACAACATCAGAGAACTCACAGCGGAACGAAAAAAGTATAATATATCACATAAAATATTACACAATGTCATATTACATCAGAGTACACAACTTATACAACAGAAATTAGGCAGATATAAACATCTGTCTAATTATACAACTCAAGATAAACAAGATACAGATACCAAATAAACACAGTGGAACCATAATATATCTACACGTCGAAGCCTCCTGCTCCATAACTGTAACGTCCCGCCTTTTTGCACGGTTTAAATCGACACACGTGCCAATTCAAACCGTGTGAAAAGGCAGGACGTTACACCTGGTATCAGAGCTTTGGTTTAGCGATAAACCTTAGCTTTATGGGGTCTGACTCTTTACTAATGGTGTATAATACCCTATAGCAGTCGCTGAGTGTATATATATGAGAGAGCGTATTTGTTAGTGTTATAAAAGGTTTTAATATTGTGTTAATCTGTTCCGTTCTGTATTTATAAATTCTGGTTGGTGCATGGGACGCTGTGACATCAATAGGAATTTCTAAACACTTAATAGGACAGACCGACATAATATTTTTTTAATATAGGTGAATTAAATAACTTTACCTATTATATTTTCTATATATAAAAATATTTTGTAAAGATATATATTTGGTTGCTATAGATTGGGTGTTAAGTAATGAAAATATTAATAATAGTTGAAACTAAGTTGAAATAAAATAAATGAAAAGTGGAAACTTAGAACTTAAGTTCCGGGGTTTTTGAAGATTTCCTTCAATTGATTTTGGAATATAATAATATTACTTATAAGTATTTTCTGATATAAATATTTCAATATAATCCGGAAAAAAGAATTGTTTTAAAGAAAGTTTTGGATAAAATAAGTTTTGTACTTTTCTCTCTGTCGCTGGAAAATAATTTCGGTGATGGCGGCCGCATCATCGACTTTCATTTTCGAGTTTCGAAGGGGAAAGGCCACTGTAGTAGTTCTACTGCAGATTCATTTTTGAAAAAAATATATAAAATTTTGAATTGTTTTAAATATAATTAGAGGTATATAAGTTATAAGAATATATTTATCTATTATTTTAAAATAATTTGAAATTTAACCCGGTATTTAATTCTTAAATTTCCATTAATTACTTATTTCAATTATTGTAGTGAAATAAAAGGTAAGTGATTAATAAATTGACCTTTAATTTAAGTAAGAGATTTAAGACTAAGATAGAGGAAATAAAATTAAGTTGAAATTGTAACTTATAAGAAAAAGGTAAAAAAAAAATATTGACCAATGAATTAATTAAAGGAAATGAGAAAACTTGTATAAACTTTCAATTACATTCTTTAAAAGCATATTTATAACTTGCCTAATATTAAAAGTTGAAATGTTTAATAAGAAATGTAATGGAAATTGTAAAGTAAAAGTATGTAATGAAAGTGTTCAATAAATTGCTTTTATTTATTAGATTGGGTGGTATAGATTTATAAATTTAAGTTTAAATTGAAAGGACTACAAATTATAATAGAAAAGTAACTAATATAAATAAATGATTGAAAACCTTAGTAAATGAATTAATGAAATCCTTTACTTATAAGAATTGATGTTATAAGGTTAAAATTTTAAGTGTAATTAAAAGGGGTTACTCTAATTGAATATAATAGAAATGTAAGCAGTAAATAAATGAAATTAAAAGTTTTTTAGAAATAAATGTAAATTAAAAAGATAAATCACTGTATAAATAAAAAGAAAATCAAACAACAAAGGTATGAAATGAAATTTATAATAAGTTAAGTCGATTGTTGTTTGGATTTGTTGTTGTTTAGTTGATGGTTGTTTGGGTAAGATACTTTAAAATTGGGTTTGGGTGAATGAATAATCTATTTAGTTTTATCTAAAACTGTTGAGTAAATGATGCGCTAGTAGTTCTTCTTCATTCCGTACAATTTGAAAGTTTTGAACCCGAACGACTATTTGTTGTTTGGTTGAATGGTTGTTTTGTATTTGGTGTGTATGCTGTTTGTTGAAATTGATGGTTGTTGTATTGATTTGTTGTTAGTGATTGAAACCACTGAAATTTTTCAGTTTATATAAATTGTTACCTTTTAGATTATATAAGTGAAACGCAGGTTATGGAAGCAATTGCTACGGCTTTTGGTTCCATAAAATTAAGCGTTAATTGACCGACAAATAGGTACGTTTTCGGATTACGGTTTTACAGCACTATTTTATATCGGTTTCCCGAGTTGGGATATATATTATATTGTAAAATATTTGTGTATATTGTTATATTATATTATATTTTCTCCCGAGTCTCTCTGTACAAAGGTGACTATTCCAAGATTTTTCGCAAAATTTTGGACTTAGAAATTTTTTGAAATGTTTTTCCTAACTTTATTTTTTTAAGTATAAAAAGATATAATGATTATAAAACGGGTATATTTTATTTAAGGTAATAAATTTAGTAAATTATTGTTTATAAGTTAAATATTTTGAATAAGAAATATTGTTATTTAATTCTTCTTTTCCCTTCTTTTCCTTTTCGGGGACGAAAAGTTTTGAGTCGGGGAGAGTGTAACGACCCGTGTAAATTCGAGGTTTAAAATGAATTAAATTAATAAGATTTTAATTTTAATTTAGAAAAAAATAGAAATCTTATATGAAAGAGAATGTTGAAATTAGATGTATCAAGGGTAATTAAAATTTACAAATTAAATTATATATTGCCATTAATTGTAATAGTGGAAATTGTTGCATTTGGATATAAAGTTAAAATAAGTAAATTAAGGTAAGTATTGAATTTATCAATGAAATAAAATATTGATTTATGAAAATTGAATATAAATGGGGGTAATAAAGTAATGTAGGACAATAAATAATTTATTTAGTACAATCCCTTTTATTTGTAAACTATTGTAAGGTGTTAACTAATTGAAATGTGAAAATTAGGAAATAGATTCAAATTGTATGTTAGATAATAAATTGTTAAAATTAAAGTTAGTAATTAATGGATTAAATGGAATATCAATTTATTCATAAAGTGAATATAAGTGGATGTAACAAATAGAATAGGAAATGCTAATTATGCATTAAGTGAAGGAATGGAACCTAGATGGAATAATTAATTGGATTTAGAATCTTAATTTGTATGTGTGCATATATTTATAATGGAAAATAAAAGGGTAAAATAATAATATACAAGTATATATTAAAGGTTATATTAGTGGGTTACTAGTAAATTCACTCATTACCAATAAAGATGCCTTGAGGATAATTAATAACATAACGGAAAAGAGTAAATGTATTCATTTGAATATTAATTGAAATTGGATAGGGATTTTAAGTAACAATGTTAATGCAAGGTAATTAATGCTAAATTTAAGTAAATAATAATGAATAGTGATTAATTCAAAATTTGTAACATATATATTATAAATTACCTGCTTATTTGTTAATGGAATTAGAATCTATAATAAGTGATAATAAAATAAATGAATGTTACACTAATTAAAAATGAAATAACGTTCGTTTAAATGTTGAGTAACTATAGGGTCGTATTTATTATTAGCGTTACTTTAATAATTATCGTTAATTGTAAAATTAACTAGGGAAGTAATACGTTATAAATTAAATATGGCCTGAACTTAAGTGTAAGAAAAAGGTTAAAATTGTATCTAATTCGATTAATTTGAAACTTATTGAAATAAATTGGATTCAGAGTGTAATAAAGAGATTATTTTAAGAAAATGAAATAAATACTATAATCGGTAAAATAATTTACGTTTAAAATCAAGATGGGAATTGGTTTAAAGTATTATAAATTAATAAGTAAATTAAGAAGATGAAATTTATGAATTATAGAATTTGAATTTTATAGTGAGTTAATTTATTTAATTTATAATAGTTAGACTTATTAAAATAAATGAAATCAATTTTTTGTTATTGCGTTAAATTAAAAAAAATTAAGTTGAAAATTGGGAAATATTCATGTAATAATTTTAACCCAATGGTAAACCCTCCTATTTAGAATATGAATGGAATAATCATTGATTCATTTAATTTAATAGAATTATTAGAAGGTTAATTTATAATTTTGAATTTAATGAAATTGGGAATTAATATTGAAATTTATAAATGAATCATCTAAATTTACATTTTTAAATTTGTTTAAAATCATTGTAAATAATTGAGGAATCATAAATGATAAAATTTTCCAATTCTGAAACTGAAATGTAAAAATTTGGATTTATTTACTAATTCTTAATTTATTTAATTAATATAAAATTGCCATTTTTGTCAGGGACTCGGATTTCGACGAAACCAGTTTCATCGGATCCGTAACAGTGAATTATTGAACGATTTCAAGTTTCACAGCGATCGGACATGTCGTTTGATCGTACGAACGCGAAACGCCTTGAAATCGATTTAATTGAAATCAATTTGAAAATATTAATTTCAGCATAACTTCCTCGTACGATTGAATTTGGACGTGAAACTTTTTCCATCGCGTTCAGAATATTTTAAAACACCTATTATGATATATGGGTTGACCCAATTTCGTTCCGGAGTCGAAACGGGCTTTTTGGGCCAATTATCGTTCAGCACGTTTGTTTATCGGATCCATCTACTCTATTTCTAACCTACCTATATAAACCCAGTTTTAAATCCTAGCCTCCATCTATTCTCATTTGTTTGTACGTTCATTTCCTTAACTCCTCCTCTTCCCAATGGCTAGTGTGATATCCCGGAAATTTTGACAATAGCAATTTAATAATTTATGTCAAAATTTAATTGATTTGACAATATTGTTAATAATAAATTTGAATTAGATTTAATAATCTCCTAAAAAAGTATTTAAACTAATAATCTATCTTTAAAGGCTAATAAATTGTTTTATATTTGTAATGTATACATATATGTATATATTATAAATAGATAATCTTTGTTTTAAATTAATATATATAGGCATGTTTTCTTATTCTAATATTTTTGATAAATTAAAATTTGAATTTAATTTGATATTAAGCTATTAAATAAATAACCATATGATTTTTATACTCAAGATAAAAACTTAATTATTTAAAATTGATTTTAGCTTAAGTTTAAATTTAAATAAAAAGGTTTGTTTTGTTTTTTTTATGTAGCTAATAAAATAAGTAATTTTTTAAATAAGAAGACAAATTCTTTTATGAATTATTTTAATAATAAGTTATATTTAAACTATATTGATAATGTAATATTTTTACAAATGGATTTTTAATATATATAAAAATTGTTATCTTAAATTTATTCGTATATATGTGTATTTTGATAGGAAAGTTATGATTTGTAAATTTGAAATAACATCTTTCAAATATGTTTAAATAAAACAAATCTTAAATGTATTAAACACAAACATAAATCAAATGTATGATAATAACATAAGTATAAAAAAACAATAAATGAATTAAGTATTGGATAGTTTAAATCTAAAATAAAAAGAAAAGTAAATTTGTAAATTGTTGAAATATAAAAAGTACATGAATATAAATTAAGAAACAAACCAAAACAAATGACAAATAACTTCATATAAAAATAAAGCACAACCATAAAAAAAAGTAAAATATGTATATAACCTGTAAAATAAATAAGCAAAAGAAAAATCTACCAACATCAAAATAAACATCTATATACAAAACAAAAAGTATATATGCAGGTATAAGTAAAAAGATACAAACCAGACATTGTAATATTTGTTGCCTGCAAAATAACATACAAAGCAAGTACAAGTAAGAAAGGATACAAACCAGGCAAGCAAAGAGGAAACATCAACATAAAAGAAAATAAATCATAACCAGACAAAGTAATACTAAAGTGTATTAGTACATGAGGTAAACACAAACCAGGAAAAAAATAAACAAGATAGACAAAAGACAAATTAGATAAAGAGTAAACAAAAAGTACATAGGCATTTAAATACTTTCATCTCAGCATACAAATGAAGTCAATTCGAATTTTGCCAAAAAATCATTTTAGCCTCCTTATGAAAATCTGCCTGATAAAAACAAAAATAAAATCTATGATCAAAGATACTATTGTACCGATAAAGAACAAACCAGTAAACACCTTCCCCTGTAATCTTTCCCTTATAAATATACATATCTTCCACTTCTTTTCGTTTATAAAACATATCTAACCAGAAACATAAGCAAGTTTTTTTTATTTATAAACTTAAACTGCATCAAAACAAAAGAAAGGATGATTTAGAGGAAGAGAAAAACAGTTTACAGTTTTAAAGGTTTGAACTGTTTTCAAAAAAAAAACCAAGTTGTGCTTTGTCCATCTTCCTAAATAAAGGTGAGTAACATCACAAATTAAAAGTTTAAATTTAAGATATGGTTGCTTCTTTAATGTCTGTAATGTGTATGGTTGGGCATATATATTGCTGGTGATATATTTCTGTATGTATGTGCATAGCTGTTCCCTATAACATTTTGTTCTTTGCTTCAAGTATCAGTTTGATTTAAAAATCATTTTTTTTACTTACTATTTGGATTTAGGAATTAAACAAAAGCTGTTTGGGTTAGCATTGATGGATGTTTAAAATTTATAGATAAGTTAAATACAAACTTGAATAAACCTGGAAACAAAGAAACAACAGAGCAATCTTAAAACAAGTCAAAATTTAATTGTCATGATTCATGAATTCAGGGATATGAACCTAATACTTAAACCATGACTTGATTTTTGAAACTAAAATCGTGATTTTTAGTAGAGGAATTCGAGTGCATTTCTGGTTTAACCAGAAATTAGTATTTGTGATTTTTCTGGTGATCTCGAGTTTCCGGGTGACCGGGGTTTCTTCTGGTGAGAGATGAATGAGTAGGGGTGGTGGGAAAAATAGTGTAAGGTTCGTCAGAGGGACGTGATGGCACCGGCGACGTTTTCTTTTCTATAGCCCTAAATTTTTGTCAAGTTGAACTTCAATTCGTTCTTCCTATTGGTGCGATCGAGTGTCACGTGTTCTTGAGAGGAGGTAGAGGAGACATAGACGTGATGATGGCCAGAATTTTAGCGTCTCTGGTGGACGCGGTGGCGAGGACGGTGAATTTTCAGGTTTTGAAATTTGGGTTGATTGTGTTTCCAGGTTCTGGTTCTTGTTGGTTAAACACTCGAATTTGCTTTCGAGTTGGAGAGTTTGATCTAATAATCGAGTTGGATTTTGGAGATGTCAGTGGACGTGGGGAGATCACCATCGATGGTCGGAATCGACCGAGGCTGCTGGGCATGTGCACAGTGCACATTTGTGTTGATGCTTGTTGTTTCTGGGTTTGATCGGGATGGAACTCGAGTTTACTCGGGTAGTTCGAGTATCTTACTCGAAGTATTTAGGGTTTTGTCTCGAGTATTAGCAGGCCTGGTGAAGTTGTGTTGCAGGGGATTGTAGCTCGAGTTTCACTCGAGTGATTCGAGTGTTGGACTCGAAGAATTTGGAGTTTTGCATGAAGAAGTTTTTGTTTATCTCGGGTATTTTAGCTACAGGTTTTAAAACCTGTAAGTTTTATAAAAAATTTAAAACTGGGTTTTTAAATGAAAAATAGATATTTAAACAAGGTTTAAATCAAGTTAAATTTGGTTTCAAAGTAGTTTGAATCTCAGTTTTTAAATAAATAAAGTTTTTAAATTTAAAATTGCTTTAAACAAATTTGAATGATAAAGTGAATTTTTAAATTTGATTTGAATTCAAAATGAAATCGAGTTTAAATTCTTTTAATCTTATATTTTAAGATAATTATTCTTTAAGTTGTAAAATAAAAGGAGTTTGGAATTGTTTTAAACTTTTTAAGATTAACTTGATTCATTTTAAATCTTAAATTTAAAATGGAATTTAAAAGTAAATGTAAATTAAATTGTTTTAAAATACCTTATTAATGATAAATTGATCATTAATAGAAAAAGGTTTTTTAAGATTTAAGGATCTATAATTACTAAATTAACTAAATGGATAATTAATGACTAGAATTAATTAAATTAGAAATTAAGAGTCTAAATTTATTTAAATAAGGTATAAGTTAATTAATTTAAGGTAAATCAATTGGTAATTAAGAATTATTGATTAAATATAGATTGATTTTTAATTAATGATTGGTAATCAATTAATGAATTAATTAAGGATTAATTAATGAGTGATTAATATTAATTAAAATGTAATTGATAATAAATCTTAGTTAATTAACTTAGGGAAAGTAATTAAAGAATTATAAATAGTTAATGAAGGTCATTAACTAAGATTATGAAATAATCAATTAATGGGATTAATTTTAATAATTAATTAAATTATTATTTAAAATAAGCAATTGTGGATTGTTAAGCATAATTACTAAATGGAAGTAATTAAGGAATTAATTACTCATTGTAATTAATTCAGTTTAATATGAATTGTTCAAGTTAGTTAATTAAGCTTAATTAATGATGAGATAAGTATAATTACTTAGGGAAGTAATTAATGATAATTACTTGATGTAATTAACTGAATGTGATTTTATAATGAAAGTAATTGAAATATAATTACTTTGCATAATGAATCAAGGGATTAATTTAAAGCAAATTAATTAAGGAGTAATTTATTTATTTTGTGGAGTAATTAAGGGAAGTTAATTACTGAATGGTATTAATCAGGGGTGATTAATAAATGTGGGTTAATTGAGATTAATTACTTAAGGTCATTGATTTAAAGGGTAATTAATTAAGATGAATTAGAAATCATTTATAAATATAATTAAATGATGAATTTAAGAACTGATCAATTAAGATAAATTAACCAATAATAAGTAACTAAAGAGAAATTAATTAGTGTAATTAAAGATTTAAGTAATTAATTATAGTTAATCAATTGAATAAGAAATTAGAGGTTAATTTCTGTATTTAGTTAAGGTTAATTAATTTGTGAAAATAAATTAAAGGATAATTACTAGGATGTAAGAATGATTAATTAAATTGAATAATTGGATGATGATAAATTAATTGATGGAAAATTAATTAATAGATATATAAGCAAGATTTAGAATGGTGAAGTATTAATTTAATTTACTTTAATTTAATTATAGATGATATAATTAATTTAATTCATTTTAAATTGATTATAGCTGATATGATTGCTTATATATGGATTGATGATATTGTTTACTTTGAATGGGTTGAGACCTCAAATATGAGGTTAATGAATGCTATGTGATAGGTATGCTCTGATTTAAGTATGATGATAATATGGATTATCTGTTGTGATGATAATATAGATTATCTGTTTATGTTGATGTTGACTATCTATTATGATATTGTGAATTATCTATTTGTGTGCATATGGATAATTGAACTGAATTGTTTTAAACTTTAAACAACTTGGCCTTAAAAGACACGTTTTGGATTTTGATGAGACCGGGATCGGGTTTTCCATATTTGGAAGTCCGAAAACCACATCGATCCAAATTAAACGTTAGGTCGTGAATTCTCAAGTGAAGATTCAGAATGCAAGGGTTATCGTCGTTAACTCTGAGGGTGATTCCAAAATGTGTGTAACGAGATAATGCCTTCGGTTTCGTTCGAACCCGGAACGAACTTGTATAGATTGAATGCTTTCAGAACATCGTCAGGTGGGCGATGAGCATTCTAAGAGATGTGTTCTCTAAAGGTAGTCGCAGCCTCATGCCTTATCAACCGGGAATGGCAAAAACAGGGGAGGTGCAGCAAGGTTAGGTGGGTCATGCCCAAGCAGGACAAGATTTTTCCCTGTCTAGATGTCCCTTTTTATTTGGCTGTGTGGGCGGTTGGATGTACACCAACTGTAGGGTTATCTTGTTCGGGACTGTTCAGTAAGGAATGGTTCTGGACTTGTGTTGCAGGGGGTCGGGAGTGATCCTCGGTACGTTGATCTAGGCCACGTACAGTGACGGGCGGTACCCCAGTAGCCCTGCCATTGTATGGAATCCAAAATCCAATAAGTGCCAACGGTTTTGATTGTATTACCCACTTTTGTGGCTAGTAGCTGGAATTTAATCATGTAACAATTTCGGCTATTTTCTATTTACTTGAAAACCCTAGAACTATTATAATATCACTGAATTTCCTATCAAATGTTTTGGTTAGCGTAAGGTAAAAACTTACCCATATTTATTTGTGGGGAGTCTTACGTGATACCTTTTGTTTTCAAAGGATTTTTAAAATTAAGCAACTTTAACCTGTTACTCATATCAGACCCATGTCTGACCCAGAGTTTATTTCTGTTTTTCCTAAACTCTCGTGTACTCAAATTTTTACGAGTAGCCAAGGGATTCAGGTTAGCATTGACGAATTATGGAGGAGCAATGGAGCAGAGGCTTCTGCGTTGTAGATATATTAGTATTCCGGTGTGTTGGTATCTCTGTGTCTTATTGTTTGAGTTGTATTGTGTTGAGTTGTAATAACTAGACAGGTGTTTATAACTGTCTAGTATGTGTTGTATGATCTGTATAACCCTGATTGATGTTGTATATTATGTAAATACTTATGTGATTAATATAATTTATTCGTTCCGCTGTGAGATTCTGATGTTGTAGTTCTCTCTTCTCTATCTTTTCTATTTTCTCACCCCTTTCTTTCTTCAAGATGATACGGATTTCTAGGGTCAGAAACCCGGGTCGTCATAGTTGGTATCAGAGCGCTAGGTTGAGTGAATACCTAGGCTCTTAAGTGATTTCTTTCTTGAGAGAGCGTATTTGTAATTTTGATATATATATATATATATTCATTTATATCTATTTGTTGGGTTACCTGTCCGGGTTATCCAATATAAGTTATAAAGGTAGATAGGGTAGTGGAGTGTGTAACACGACTACAATGGTTGGAGTTTGAATAATTGAGGTTGAAAGTGTATCTGTCGAGACTGTAGACCTATTACCGTCTCGCGTGAGCTTTGGGTGGTGTAAGGATTTCATCAATCTCTGAAGGAGACTTGTTAAGGTTCGGAGTTCATTTTTGAAGCGTAAGTTTGGATGAGCTAGAGTTTGGACTCGTCGGTTTGGCATGAGCAAAGTCCGGATATCTTACCTCAGGATGTAGTAGCTGTGTGATGAGACACAGTGACTATGGAAGTCTCCGAAGATGTTTCTTTGGGATCAGTTAAGGAGGTGTATCTGCTTCGGTGTTGGGACTGAGTTTAGTAGAATGTTCCTGTTTGGTTCGAGGTCCGAGTTTCTGGAAGAGCTTTGGATAGGAAGTCTTAGCATCTGTGATAGCAGTGCAGCTTGGAATGTTCTCGGTGTTGGCAAGAGATCTTCAGGCTTAGCAGTTTTTCTGGAATGGAATTCAGAAGTAATTAAGTAGACCCGTTTCTTCGATGGATTGGCTAATTAAGCATTGGCTGTTCTATTGGGTAAAGAGAGAGTAGTTTTCTTTGGAATTAGACTGGGTGATTGCAAAAGTGACTTGCGATAGCTGAGTGTTCTCTTGGGTTATCAGATTTTTCTGGATGTCTTCAGGAAGTTAGAATTTTGTCCGTATCTGAAGATTGAGTTTGGTATCGACTGGATTCCAGGAGTGGTACCGATGGTTCAGCTTAGTAGTAGGATGATTTTTTGGAAAATGAGTTGGTGAAGCAGCTCGGGTTTTGGAGGAACTTCTGAGTTTCTTTTAAGGATCTGTTGAACCATAGTTCTTAGATGTGTTGTCCAGTTGTCCTCGAGATCATCATCAGCATTTTCATCTGCTCAATTAGAGTTGCGCAGTGAAAGCATGGTGGCAGCTGGTTTAAAGTGGAAGCAACTGGGAATTGCAGTGTTTGGATTGGAGGGTTTCTACAGGAAACTTTTCATGATTCTGAGGCCAGATTGGGAGTGCATCTGTTTTTATCCTTTTCAGATGGGAGAAGTGGGATATGTCTTCTGATTTTGGAATAGAGTTTGTGTTCTGAGTTTTGGTCAATCTTGGAAAGATCATTTTGTTGGATTGTCTTTGGTTCAGTTTGTTTCTAAGGACATCAGCAAGTGTTGAGTTGATCAGGAAAGATGTAGGCAGCACAGAATCGTCCGAAGAGTTTTGTGGATAAGTGTTTGGTTCCAGGATTGAATTGTCAGTTTGGATAACTAGAATTTGGAGTGTTTCACGTATCTCTGAGGGAGTACGTGTAAGATCTATCTTTGATTTTAGAGTCAGCAGTTCAGGGAATTTCGGTTGTTGAGTCAGACTTGAGTTTGGTCTGATATTTTGATTTGTTTTGTAGATCTAAATGAGTGGGAACTCTGTAGCTTAGTAGTAGTATTGGTTGTTTGGATTCTGTAGAGCGAGTATCCTGGTATTTATACTTGGGGAAACTCGAGAAAATTCTATTTAGAATTTTATCTGTACAATTAGATTTGTAGATTGGATGAATTGGTTGCTATGATTGCTAGCATATGATTGATATATGCCTATGTTTTAAAATTAAATCTGTAATTAGATTATTAAATTACCTTTGTTTTAAATTTCAGGGACGAAATTCTTTAAAGGGGGGAGGAGTGTGATATCCCGAAAATTTTGACAATAACAATTTAATAATTTATGTCAAAATTTAATTGATTTGACAATATTGTTAATAATAAATTTGAATTAGATTTAATAATCTTCTAAAAAAATATATTTAAACTGATAATCTATCTTTAAAGGCTAATAAATTGTTTTATATTTGTAATGTATGCATATATGTATATATATTATAAATAGATAATCTTTGTTTTAAATTTAATATATATAGGCATGTTTTCTTATTCTAATATTTTTGATAAATTAAAAATTGAATTTAATTTGATATTAAGCTATTAAATAAATAACCATATGATTTTAATACTCAAGATAAAAACTTAATTATTTAAAATTGATTTTAGCTTAAGTTTAAATTTAAATAAAAAGGTTTGTTATGTTTTTTTTATGTAGCTAATAAAATAAGTAATTTATTAAATAAGAAAACAAATTCTTTTATGAATTATTTCAATAATAAGTTATATTTAAACTATATTGATAATGTAATATTTTTACAAATGGATTTCTAATATATATAAAAATTGTTATCTTAAATTTATTTGTATATATGTGTATTTTGATAGGAAAGTTATGATTTGTAAATTTGAAATAACATCTTTCAAATATGTTTAAATAAAACAAATCTTAAATGTATTAAACACAAACATAAATCAAATGTATGATAATAACATAAGTATAAAAAAACAATAAATGAATTAAGTATAGGATAGTTTAAATCTAAAATAAAAAGGAAAGTAAATTTGTAAATTGTTGAAATATAAAAAGTACATGAATATAAATTAAGAAACAAACCAAAACAAATGACAAATAACTTCATATAAAAATAAAGCACAACCAGAAAAAAAGTAAAATATGTATATAACCTGTAAAATAAATAAGCAAAAGAAAAATCTACCAACATCAAAATAAATATCTATATACAAAACAAAATGTATATATGCAGGTACACGTAAAAAGATACAAACCAGACATTGTAATATTTGTTGCCTGCAAAATAACATACAAGGCAAGTACACGTCAGAAAGGATACAAACCAGGCAAGCAAAGAGGAAACATCAACATAAAAGAAAATAAATCATAACCAGACAAAGTAATACTAAAGTGTATTAGTACATGAGGTAAACACAAACCAGGAAAAAAATAAATAAGTTAGACAAAAGACAAATTAGATAAAGAGTAAACAAAAAGTACATAGGCATTTAAATACTTTTATCTCAGCATACAAATGAAGTCAATTCGAATTTTGCCAAAAAATCATTTCAGCCTCCTTTTGAAAATCTGCCTGATAAAAACAAAAATAAAATCTATGATCAAAGATAATATTGTACCAGTAAAGAGCAAACCAGTAAACACCTTCCCCTGTAATCTTTCCCTTATAAACATACATATCTTCCACTTCTTTTCGTTTATAAAACATATCTAACCAGAAACATAAGCAAGTTTTTTTTATTTACAAACTTAAACTGCATCAAAACAAAAGAAAGGATGATTTAGAGGAAGAGCAAAACAGTTTACAGTTTTAAAGGTTTAAACTGTTTCCAAAAAAACCAAGCTGTGCTTTGTCCATCTTCCTAAATAAAGGTGAGTAACATCACAAATTAAAATTTTGAATTTAAGAAATGGTTGCTTCTTTGATGTCTGTAATGTGTATGGTTGGGTATATATATTATTGGTGATATATTTCTGTATGTATGTGCATAGCTGTTCCCTGTAACATTTTGTTCTTTGCTTCAAGTATCAATTTGATTTAAAAATCATTTTTTTACTTACTTACTATTTGGATTTAGGACTTAAACAAAAGCTGTTTGGGTTAGCATTGATGGATGTTTGAAATTTATAGATAAGTTAAATACAAACTTGAATAAACCTGGAAACAAAGAAACAACAGAGCAATCTTAAAACAAGTCAAAATTTAATTGTCATGATTCATGAATTCAGGGATATGAATCTAATACTTAAACCAAGACTTGATTTTTGAAACTAAAATCGTGATTTTTAGTAGAGGAATTCGAGTGCATTTCTGGTTTAACCAGAAATTAGTATTTGTGATTTTTCTGGTGATCTCGAGTTTCGGGGTGACCGGGGTTTCTTCTGGTGAGAGATGAATGAGTAAGGGTGGTGGGAAAAATAGTGTAAGGTTCGTCAGAGGGACGTGGTGGCGCCGGCGACGTTTTCTTTTCTGTAGCCCTAAATTTTTGTCAAGTTGAACTTCGATTCGTTCTTCCTATTGGTGCGTTCGAGTGTTACGTGCTCTTAAGGGAAGGTAGAGGAGACATAGACGTGGTGATGGCCAGAATTTTAGCGTCTCTGGTGGACGAGGTGGCGAGGACGGTGAATTTTCAGGTTTTGAAATTTGGGTTGATTGTGTTTCCAGGTTCTGGTTCTTGTTGGTTAAACATTCGAATTTGCTTTCGAGTTGGAGAGTTTGATATAATGATCGAGTTGGGTTTTGGAGATGTCAGTGGACGTGGGGAGATCACCGTCGATGGTCGGAATCGACCGAGGCTGCTGGGCATGTGCACAGTGCACATTTGTGTTGATGCTTGTTGTTTCTGGGTTTGATCGGGATGGAAATCGAGTTTACTCGGGTAGTTCGAGTATCTTACTCAAAGTATTTAGGGTTTTGTCTCGAGTATTAGCAGGCCTAGTAAAGTTGTGTTGCAGGGGATTGTAGCTCGAGTTTCACTCGAGTGATTCGAGTGTTGGACTCGAAGAATTTGGAGTTTAGCTCGAAGAAGTTTTTGTTTATCTCGGGTATTTTAGCTACAGGTTTTAAAACCTGTAAGTTATATAAATTTTTAAAACTGGGTTTTTAAATGAAAAATAGATATTTAAACAAGGCTTAAATCAAGTTATGTTTGGTTTCAAAGTAGTTTGAATCTCAGTTTTTAAATAAATAAAGTTTTTAAATTTAAAATTGTTTTAAACAAATTTGAATGATAAAGTGAATTTTTAAATTTGATTTGAATTCAAAATGAAATCGAGTTTAAATTCTTTTAATCTTCTATTTTAAGATAATTATTCTTTAAGTTGTAAAATAAAAGGAGTTTGGAATTGTTTTAAACTTGTTAAGATTAACTTGATTTCATTTTAAATCTTAAATTTAAAATGGAATTTAAAAGTAAATGTAAATTAAATTATTTTAAAATACCTTATTAATGATAAATTGATCATTAATAGAAAAAGGTTTTTTAAGATTTAAGGATCTATAATTACTAAGTTAACTAAATGGATAATTAATGACTAGAATTAATCAACTTAGAAATTAAGAGTTTAAATTTATTTAAATAAGGTATAAGTTAATTAATTTAAGGTAAATCAATTGGTAATTAAGAATTATTGATTAAATATAGATTGATTTTTAATTAATGATTGGTAATCAATTAATGAATTAATTAAGGATTAATTAATGAATGATTAACATTAATTAAAATGTAATTGATAATAAATCTTCGTTAATTAACTTAGGGAAAGTAATTAAAGAATTATAAATAGTTAATGAAGGTCATTAACTAAGATTATGAAATAATCAATTAATGGGATTAATTTTAATAATTAATTAAATTATTATTTAAAATAAGCAATTGTGGATTGTTAAGCATAATTACTAAATAGAAGTAATTAAGGAATTAATTACTCATTGTAATTAATTCAGTTTAATATGAATTGTTTAAGTTAGTTAATTAAGCTTAATTAACGATGAGATAAGTATAATTACTTAGGGAAGTAGTTAATGATAATTACTTGATGTAATTAACTGAATGTGATTTTATAATGAAAGTAATTGGAATATAATTACTTTGCATAATGAATCAAGGGATTAATTTAAAGCAAATTAATTAAGGAGTAATTAATTTATTTGATGGAGTAATTAAGGGAAGTTAATTACTGAATGGTATTGATCAGAGGTGATTAATAAATGTGGGTTAATTGAGATTAATTACTTAAGGTAATTGATTTAAAGGGTAATTAATTAAGATGAATTAGAAATCATTTATAAATATAATTAAACGATGAATTTAAGAATTGATCAATTAAGATAAATTAAACAATAACAAGTAATTAAAGAGAAATTAATTAGTGTAATTAAAGATTTAAGTAACTAATTATAGTTAATCAATTGAATAAGAAATTAGAGGTTAATTTCTGTATTTAGTTAAGGTTAGTTAATTTGTGAAAATAAATTAAAGGATAATTACTAGGATGTAAGAGTGATTAATTAAATTGAATAATTGGATTATGATAAATTAATTGATGGAAAATTAATTAATAGATATATAAGCAAGATTTAAAATGGTGAAGTATTGATTTAATTTACTTTAAATTAATTAGAGTTGATATAATTAATTTAATTCATTTTAAATTGATTATAGCTGATATGATAGCTTATATATGGATTGATGATATTGTTTACTTTGAATGGGTTGAGATCTCAAATATGAGGTTAATGAATGTTATGTGATTGGTATGCTCTGATTTAAGTTTGATGATAATATGGATTATCTATTGTGATGATAATATAGATTATCTGTTTATGTTGATGTTGACTATCTATTATGATATTGTGAACTATCTATTTGTGTGTATATGGATAATTGAACTGAATTGTTTTAAACTTTAAACAACTTGGCCTTAAAAGACATGTTTTGGATTTCGATGAGACCGGGATCGGGTTTTCCATATTTGGAAGTCCAAAAACCACATCGATCCAAATTAAACGTTAGGTCGTGAATTCTCAAGTGAAAATTCAGAATGCAAGGGTCATCGTCGTTAACTCTGAGAGTGATTCCAAAATTAATGTAACGAGATAATGCCTTCGGCTTCGTTCGAACCCGAAACGAACTTGTATGGATTGAATGCTTTTAGAACATCGTCAGGTGGGCGATGAGCATTCTAAGAGATGTGTTCTCTAAAGGTAGTCGCAGCCTCAAGCCTCATCAACCGGGAATGGCTAAAACAGCGGAGTGATGTGCACGTAAATATGCATATTTTTACCACCATATTTAATCTATTTAAATTGAATAAATGATCATATTGGGTATTTTAACTTGTTTAAACCAAAAATTTAAATTATTCCAAATTGTCACATATTCATCTTCATATATGGGCAAAACGGTCATTTATGTGCATATATTTCTTTGAGAAAAATTAATTGAAAATTTGTACATATTTTTGTAGGAATTTGGTCTCAAATAGGAGTGGTTTCACGAAGACACATGCATGCACAACATGAATATAAAGGAATGAAGATGGAAATAATTCAAAGTCAAGATAATGGAGGACCCCACCTACCCACCTACCTTAATGTACAAATTAAAGGCTAATGCACATGCTTATGGAGCTAATGATTTCATGTACATTTAATGGGGGATTAAGACATGTTAATGTTTACTTGGCCTCCACACTTCCTAAGGGGCATTTTGGGTACTCCCAAAAAATATGCATTAGGGTTTCTAACTTGTATAAATACCCCTTATCTTTCATGTAGCCACCTTCCTCTTAGTTAGTTAGTTTTAGTTTAGAAAATAAATCAAATCTCTCCTTCTTTCCATGGCTACTTAGCCATTTCTTCTCTTATGTAATTCTTTTCTTTTATGCAATGTTAATTATTGTTTCTTTTTAGTTACATGTTCATTTCCTTTTACGCAAGTAGTGTAGATTTTCCTTTATGCAATTAGAATAGTTTTCCATTTCACTTTGCACTCTTTTCCTTTTCCTTTTCTCTCATGTTGCAAGCTACATTTGTTCATATGATAACAAATATGAGAGGCTAAACCCCTTCAATTTAGGGGTAATGAAGCTCTCTAATCATGTAGCTTCAACTTAATTTGATGTTTATGCTCTCTTTTTATGCTTAATGAGAATGAATGAAGTGGTTTAATGATGTTGTTTAGCTTTGAATTTGATAGTCTATGTTGTTTGTAACAAATAGGCTATGCTTAAACAAACAAAACACAAATTGCCTCTTCATCTACATATGATTATGGCAAAGAAGTGATTGTTGAAATTGAAATTTGATGGCTTATATTTCTAATTAATAGTTAATAGGCCATGCTTAAAATAAATTTTGCT
The DNA here is from genome assembly GCA_030765085.1 of Allium cepa. NCBI lineage: Eukaryota > Viridiplantae > Streptophyta > Magnoliopsida > Asparagales > Amaryllidaceae > Allium > Allium cepa. The sequence goes on along the minus strand of CM060930.1, from coordinate 67,628,879 downwards.
TTCAACTTTGTTGTCATATATTATGAGATTTAAAAGTGAATTAGTGGTTGTGTTATAGTTTGATGGTTTATATTGAGCTAATCAATAGCACAAATATACCATACTTATGATAAGCACATCAACTAATTCACTAATGACAAGAAAAGAGAGATCATAACTTCATTTTGTTGATTTATGTGATCTAGAGAGTGGAAATTGCCTCTAAATTGTCTTAACACTCTCATATTTTTATCTATTTTCTTTTGTCATTTTTCTTCTTTCTTTTAGTTAATCACTCTTCCAACTTTGGTTAATTTGATTGAGTAGAATTTTAAAATCATCAATTCCCTGCGGATCGACCCGTATTCGCCACGTGCTACATTCGTACGCCATGCGCTTGCGGTTATTTTTTAATTTAAATTCGTTCGACGGTTTTCTAGACCGATAGAGTTTCCGTTGACGAACAAGTTTTTGGCGCCGTTGTCAGGGATCGAACCCGGGTCACCCGCGTGACAGGCGGGAATACTCACCACTATACTTTTAAGTTTCCTTTCAAAAAAACCAAAAAAATATATTGTATATATCTTAGTTTTTAATTTTCAGGTTGCCGAAGTAGGAAATAAAGGAAGAATAACTTGCTGAAAATTGCTTCCTTAGCTAGCCAAAATAAATTGCTCTGCTTGTTAAAAAATTCTGCTTTCATTTCTGTTTTATTTGAATTGTATTGTTGGTTGCTTGCATTTGCATTTTAAAAAATAAAAAAATTCATTCGTAGTTGCATTGTTAATACACGTTTAGTTTCTGTTCTGCATTTCATCTTAGATTTTGATTAATAATAACGGTTAGACATCGATAACACTTAATTGTATATTGACAATTTGTCTTTTTTTTGAACAATTTAATTTCTTGGTGTCTAGGCTACGGCAGAGTAATAACCATTTATAAATATTACGGTGATTCGTAAATATTATAGTGGTTGTTCCTCTGAAGGTACTTAAACCTTCGGCTACATTGCTACGGTGATTCGTGGTGCACCGATAAATCCTGCCCGTTACCTGGCTGAGAACTATCTTGTTTATCTAAGACAATTTGAGAATATACAATTTTGGGTTAACTTAGGATAAATCATTTGTAATTAACCCTTTCATTCATTTAGTTGCATTTGTTCATGCATATTTAAAAAAAAAAAAAATCAAAATCAAAATCCAAAACTAATTTTTTTTAAATATTCCTTTTCTTTTTCTTTGAAATTTTTAAATCCTTTTCCTTTGAAATTTCAAAAATCCATAAAATTAGAAAAACAAAAATCCAAAAAAAATTATAAAATGTTTTCAAAAGCCAAAAGAAATTGAAAATTCAAAAACAAAACAAAAATCAATTTCCCATTTTGAAAAATAAATTCCACTTGTGAATATTTTCTTTATAAAAAAAACCAAAAAAAAAAGAAATCTTGAAAATGTCCGAGTTTCCTTTTTCTTACTCACTTGAATTTAACGGCGAAAATCAATATAATCCATATGAGTTTACTCCAAATTCGTATGGATATTTTAACAACAATTCTGTGTAAATAATTCAAATTTCGAACAACAAAATTTTCAAAACGATGACCAACCTTCGACTCTTGAAAATAGCATTGAAATGATTTCATCTTTACTCGAACTTTCTACACGAAAAAATCAAGAGATAAATGATTTATGTAATTCTTATTTGTGTAATAACTCGAGTCAAGGATTTCAAAATTTGAATTCAATTCAAAATTCAAACGATTACGATTATAACCCATGCCACTTTAATTTCAAACTCCAAAATGAATTTCAAACTCAACATGAAAATGGGAACAACTTTTCAAACGAATTTGGCAATGGGAATAGTTTCAATTGCGATACGATTGAAAACTTTGGTTATCAACAAATTCAAAGTGAAAATTTTCAAATTAATAATCATGAATTTGATTTTATTGACGAAATGGAAAAAGATAACGGGGATTTATTACTTGAAAAATACAAAACTTATCGTGAAAATCTTAATCAAATCTCAACCCACGAAGAATCAAATAATAATCTACCGTTTATCGAAATTGACAATTCTTGTTCTCAACAAGTCCAAATCGAAAATTTTCAAGTTAATAATTACAAATTTGACTTTGTTGAGCAAATGAATGAAATTTACAATGATCACACGAATTTGTTGATTAAAACATTGGAAAATTTTCGTGAGAAACAAAAATAAGTTTCAATGTGTGACGAGTCAAACGATAATCCATCTTTTACCCAAATCGATGATTTTTAAACAACAACTTTTGAAACTGAAAATGATGATCTTAACGAAGTTGTTGAAAAGACGGTAATTATGTTGGATTTCAATTCTTTTGAGGGCGCGAAACTCGATTTAAACTTCGATCTTCCTTTTTATGAAAATTTGAATACGACAACTTTGAAACTCGATTTACATGATGAAGTTGTTGATAATCCAACAAAGGAAGTTGAATTTAACGAACATGATTTTTATGGACTTTTTGAAAACGAGTTGTTGAATTTTGAAGGGGAAAATTTCGATCACCATTTTGATTTTGAAATCAATAATTTGGAAGAAGTTTTCAACGATAAACTTGAATTTCAATTTGGTGAAAATAAATGTGAATTTCAATCAATTGTTTTATCAACCCCAAAAATCATTGAAAACAAAACAACTCATTCAATTTTCAATAAAACAACATTTGTTTTTCCAAATCAACATTCAACTTCGATATCTTTTACGGTTTGGTTTTTGGAGCTTAAGTTGTGTCTCGTATACTTGACGAGACAAATGAATCGGTCTTTGGAAGACCGTTTCATTTACTTTTTGACGGTATACTTTCTGATCTTGTGTAAATACCGTTAATTTTCATTTAAATAAAGGTCATGTTTTTATTTTTATTTTTCTCCTTCTACTTGGGTTGACTGTGTGGACACAGTCAAAATCAAGTGTGGGGGGAGACTCATCTTCATTTTTTTTCCATGGTTTATTTTTGCTTTGAAATCAAAAAAAAAATCCCAAAAACAAATTTTCTTTTGATTTATTTTTAAAAGAAACACTATAAGATAAATATACGGCTTTGGTTTATTAAATTGAAATTTTTGAAAATTTATTGGTCTTAACAAAAATAAAAATGATGTTTGATTACAAATAATAATTGTTTAACTAGTATATAGGAAGATTCATATGTGTTAATTATGAAGTACATCCTAATTGAAAATCTTTGTTTTAAAAAGTGGTTGATTTAAAGTAAAGGAGATAACATTTTTTTTGTCTTCTAAGTTAAATGGTGCTAAGATGATTTTGCAAAACTCCCTCTCAAAAAAAATATAAAAAAATAATAATAATAACATCCAAGTATTCACTCTCATTTAAAAGTCCTCACGGTTATGCAGGGGTGATTACTTGGAATTTTTGATTATGTGCTTTCATACTCATTTAGAAGTCCTCACGGTTATGATGTATGGAACACATGTTAAAAAAAAGACTTAATAAAAACCACCTACGGTCGATAGTGTATGCATGAAGGTGTGTGCACTCGCCATGCTCTGTACTCCCCTCACATAAGCCCGAAAGGCAGTGCATGGGTGGTATATCTGGCCTCAGTTTACCTGAGCTAGGTGTGTAATTTTTCTTGCAAATAATGAGAGAGCAAGCAATTGAAATCCTAGCACTATTTTTACTTATTTGATTTGATTTGTTATTGAAAAGAAATGAAAATACCACTTTGATAAACTTTGATAATCAACTAAGGATCCATTTTATAATTACACTTTGTTATCAACCGAAACAACAAATTAAACTATTGTCTATTTGTTATGATAACTTGATTTTTTTCGGAAATTTTGACGAGTAAATGACATAAATTTCAAGATAATAACCAAAACCTATATTTAACTTATTCGTGTCAATTTAAAAATAAATCCTTCATTTGTAAATATTTTCAAAAATTTGCATTCATCTCTTTGTAAATAAACCTTACATTTTGTAAATATTTTCATCCTGCATTTGGATTTTGTGGGTAGTATCCGCTGAAAACCCTCACGAGACAACACTCGTCCTACTGGGGACGCCCAGAGGTTTAACGACTTGTTGCATACGCTCAATGCAATCGTGCTTCCTACGAAAATGGATTTATCTTAGTTTTAGTTTATTCGAGGACGAATAAAAAGATAAGTGTGGGGGTATTTGATGTGCACATAAATATGCATATTTTTACCACCATATTTAATCTATTTAAATTGAATAAATGATCATATTGGGTATTTTAACTTGTTTAAACCAAAAATTCAAATTATTCCAAATTGTCACATATTCATCTTCATATATGGGCAAAACGGTCATTTATGTGCATACATTTATTTGAGAAAAATTAACTGAAAATTTGTATATATTTTTGTAGGAATTTGGTATCAAATAGGAGTGGTTTCATGAAAACACATGCATGCACAACATGAATATAAAGGAATGAAGATGGAAATAATTCAAAATGAAGATAATGGAGGACCCCACCTACCCACCTACCTTAATGTATAAATTAAAGGCTAATGCACATGCTTATGGAGCTAATGGTTTCATGTACATTTAATGGTGGATTAAGACATGTTAATGTTTACTTGGCCTCCACAATTCCTAAGGGGCATTTTGGGGACTCCCCAAAAATATGCATTAGGGTTTCTAACTTGTATAAATACCCCTTATGTTTCATGTAGCCACCTTCCTCTTAGTTAGTTAGTTTTAGTTTAGAAAATAAATCAAATCTCTCTTTCTTTCCATGGATACTTAGCCATTTCTTCTCTTATGTAATTCTTTTTTTTATGCAATGTTAATTATTGTTTCTTTTTAATTACATGTTCATTTCCTTTTATGCAAGTAGTGTAGATTTTCCTTTATGCAATTAGAATAGTTTTCCATTTCACTTTGCTCTCTTTTCCTTTTCTTTTTCTCTCATGTTGCAAGCTACATTTGTTCATATGATAACAAATATGAGAGGCTAAACCCCTTCAATTTAGGGGTAATGAAGCTCTCTAATCATGTAGCTTCAACTTAATTTGATGTTTATGCCCTCTTTTTATGCTTAATGAGAATGAATGAAGTGGTTTAATGATGTTGTTTAGCTTTGAATTTGATAGTTTATGTTGTTTATAACAAATAGGCTATGCTTAAACAAACAAAACACAAATTGCCTCTTCATCTACATATGATTATGGAAAAGAAGTGATTGTTGAAATTGAAATTTGATGGCTTATATTTCTAATTAATAGTAAATAGGCCATGCTTAAAATAAATTTTGCTTTCAACTTTGTTGTCATATTTTATGAGATTTAAAAGTGCATTAGTGGTTGTGTTATAGTTTGATGATTTATATTGAGCTAATCAATAGCACAAATATACCATACTTATGATAAGCACATCGACTAATTCACTAATGACAAGAAAAGAGAGATTATAGCTTCATTTTGTTGATTTATGTGATCTAGAGAGTGGAAATTGCCTCTAAATTGTCTTAACACTCTCATATTTTTATCTATTTTCTTTTGGCATTTTTCTTCTTTCTTTTAGTTAATCACTCTTCCAACTTTGATTAATTTGATTGAGTAGAATTTTAAAATCATCAATTCCCTGCGGATCGACCCGTATTCGCCACGTGCTACATTCGTACACCGTGCGCTTGCGGTTATTTTTTAATTTAAATTCGTTCGACGGTTTTCTAGACCGATAGAGTTTCCGTCGATGAACAGGGAGGTGCAGCAAGGTTAGGTGGGTCATGCCCAAGCAGGACAAGATTTTCCACTGTCTAGATGTCCCTTTTTATTCGGCTGTGTGGGCGGTTGGATGTACACCAACTGCGGGGTTATCTTGTTCGAGACTGTTCGGTAAGGAATGGTTCCGGCCTTGTGTTGCAGGGGGTCGGAAGTGATCCTCGGTACGTTGATCTAGGCCACGTACTGTGACGGGCGATACCCCCGTAGCCCTGCCATTGTATGGAATCCAAAATCCAATAAGTGCCAACGGTTTTGATTGTATTACCCACTTTTGTGGCTAGTAGCTGGAATTTAATCATGTAACAATTTTGGTTGTTTTCTATTTACTTGAAAACCCTATACCTATTATAATATCACTGAATTTCCTATCAAATGTTTTGATTAGCATAAGATAAAAACTTACCCATATTTATTTGTGGGGAGTCTTACGTGATACCTTTTGTTTTCAAAGGATTTTTAAAATTAAGCAAATTTAACCTGTTACTCATACCAGACCCATGTCTGACCCAGAGTTTATTTCTGTTTTTCCTAAACTCTCGGGTACTCAAATTTTTACGAGTAGCCAAGGGATTCAGGTTAGCATTGACGAATTATGGAGGAGCAATGGAGCAGGAGGCTTCTGCGTTGTAGATATATTAGTATTCTGGTGTGTTGGTATCTCTGAGTCTTATTGTTTGAGTTGTATTGTGTTGAGTTGTAATAACTAGACAGGTGTTTATAACTGTCTAGATGTGTTGTATGATCTCTATAACCTTGATTGATGTTGTATATTAAGTAAATACTTATGTGATTAATATAATTTATTCGTTCCGCTGTGAGATTATGATATTGTAGTTCTCTCTTCTCTATCTTTTCTATTTTCTCACCCCTTTCTTTCTTCAAGATGATACGGATTTCTGGGGTCAGAAACCCGGGTCGTCACAGCTGCAAACCCTAGATCTAAACTCAAATTTCAAAACTCAAATCCAAAGCCAAAATTCAAAGTCTCTAGAAAAATTCAAAAAAATTATATGTCATAGTTCTCGAAGAGCATAATCTACTGGTTCTGTTCGTTTTTCGATTGGAGCTATTTTTCGTCCAGAAAATTTCAAATTGTTTTCGGCCGTTCATGGTATGGATGGTAAATCAATGGTAGATCTTCGACTTGGTGATGATCAGAGGGTACTGGAGCGTGGAGCACGACGTATGGAGTCGATCCATACGGTTCGTTAGTCTCGAAACAGAGGAGAGTCGTCAGAAATCGTGGTTGGTGGCGAATTTTCGCCCTCGGCCTGGGGACGCTTGGGGTGGCCGCAAGGCATAAGCAAGGTCGGCCTGGAGAGACTAGAGCAGCGGCGGCTTCGGATCGGAGCGTAGTGGCGGTGGTAAGTGGATAGAGATCGGCGGCTAGGGTCGTAGAACCGGGTTCTGTTTCGATCGAGAGGAGGTAGGTTTCGCGTGCGCAAGAGAATGATGACGTGGCGATCTAGTTAGGTTAGTTTTGTTTTAATCAAACTTTTATTTCAAACAATTTAAATCGAGGTAACTTTCACATACCAACTCCGTTTCACGCAAAAAAAAATTTGTTAGGATCGTAATAAAATTCCAGACGCTTTGACGCTGGTTTGGAAAGATTTGAAGACCGTCGAATTTTTGGATTTAAATTGTATTTGAATCCAATTTAAATTCAAAAGGTGAGTGTTTTAACCCACTCACAACTTCTAAAATTTCCTATGTCCGTTAAATTGACTTAAGATATGAGTAGGAATTTAATTATGGCTGTTTGGCATGTTTTATTCATTATCTCTGTTAAATCGCATTTATTTAATATAACTGTTAATTAATCTTATTATTGCATATAAATTGACAGTTAAAATTTATTTATTTGCATATAAACTGATAGAAACAGTTAATAAATTTATTTTGAATATAAACTGTTAGTTAATAACTGTCATTTATTTCTTGTTATATTGTATATGCTATATATTAATGTCTGTTTAAAATTGACGATGATTGAAATAAATTGATGATGATTGAAATAAATTAGTTGATGATTGATATTGGATGAATGGATGATGTGTTCTATCTTATATAAATTGCAAGTTATCATGCATTTTCGTTTCATTCAGGATTGCGATTTGAAATGATATATAACCATAACTTTATTTTTAATTGCGGATTGAAATGATAAATATCCGTATCACTTGACCATAGGATAGAAATTTTATACAGGCACCGCGGTATATATATATAAAAAAAATTGAAATGATTTTTATGGTTCGGATAGGATACGGTCTAATGAATATTTAATTTTGATATTATACATATATTATTTTATATATACATATATAGTTAAAATTTTGAATTTAAGCTATGTATAATCTGTTAAATAAAAATGAATAAGTTGAAAAAGCGAGTTTGATAATTTATATTATATGATTAAGTACAGGTTTAAGATCTTGTAGATATATATAGAGGTTTTAATGATTTAAATCAATTAGGATTGAAAGATAAATTGGAAATTTAATTGGAATTGAGCTTATTTAAAAATTTAACTCCAAAGTTGATGTAAACTTATTAAAATTTGAAATTTTAAAGATATGATATTTAGGATTAAATGAATAATTCTAGTATAAATAAATGGAAGGAAATAATTAGTGTTAATAAACTGAGTTTTATTTTAAATGGTCATGGATCTATTATGTAAACATTTCAAAACTAAATAATAGGACAATGAATTGTTGATTTGAAATTCCCAACCTTAGTTTGAAATTCATTAAATACTCAAAGTTTGAAAATATTGAAATCAAAGTGTTTTATTCAAACTGAAAGTGAATCTAAAAGTTATGGGTTTAGACTGAATTTAAAGAGAATAAAAATTGTGAAGGTGTGGAAAGTATTTACTTTTAAAGAAATTTTAAATTCAACTATTTTATTTTATATACTGTTGAATATCCAAACTATTTAAGTTTTGAAAGTTATGGTTTTAAAACTATGGATTTCGAAGTATTATGTTGAAAGTTAAAATTCAAATATTTGGTTTCGAGGTATTATAAATTCTAAAAGTAGCATGATCTTGGAAAAGAAATATATTTGAAATAAAATGATATCATATTTATTTGGGTTTAAAAGGAAATGATATCGTATTTATGGGTTTTGAAATGGATAATTATATTCTGGTTTTGAAAGTATAATTATATTCTGGTTTTGAAAGTATAATTATTTTTAAATGACCGCGGTGTTATAGTTACGTTTGGTTGTTGAAGAGACCAAGATCGGAAGTTGTCATTGTGACGCCCCACCTCTATACCCACACTAGCCAAGAACACTATGGTGTAGTGCTGTCAACTAGCATGGAGAATAAGGCTGTTGAGGAGCGACCATCCATGTAATTGCTTATCACACAGTGGCTATAAATAATCTTCGAAAGCAAACATAGAAATAATCATAACACAAATCAGTCACAGATATCCCTATCACAAAGGCGGAAGAAGATATGAATATATAACTAACACATGAAAGTGTACATCAGAGTAGTGGTCAGTAAGATCCACGATAATACAAAAGAATAGCAACACGTGCTATACAAAAGAATACAACTATGAGTCTATATCTCAAGTGTATACAACAAAAACTGCTAATCTAAACAGTTAGCCAAAAGTCAGAGTGATGAATCCCTGGGAAGAAGTCAAGCAGAAGCACCTGTAACATCTCGGTCTGACCCGAGTATTATTTAAGAAAATAATAAACGGATCAGTCTAACTATAAATATCAGATGACATGATATAACATAAAAGATATGGCATAAACATAAAATATCCATAATGACATACCACTATAAGTATGTAAATAATGATCAACAGAAGATCAATCAATAAGAGATAATCAATATCACAAGAATATTCTCAAAGATTCGAAAAGGGCACCATACCCCAAACTTGTACTCATAACAAGTCAATGACATAAATTATAGAAATCAATGCAAGAAGTCCAGTAATCATAGAAAAGAGAAAGAGGCCTATCACATGACGGTCCGAAGACCAAGGGGAGCTACCCCACATGTGTGAATGGAATCACACAGATTAAGGTCCAGACTAACCAAAAAGCAAAAAGGTATGTGTGAGTGGAATCACACAAGTGGTGTCTAGTCTAACCTCGCAATAAGAGACATCGCACAGTTTCTAGTCTAAATCATCAGAATGATCGTCATGATCAACGAGAAGTGTCAATTACACTAAGCTAGTAAATATAGAAGTTTAGCTTCATGTCCCATAACCACTTGCTTAACTTAAATATTTACGAACAAACTGTAAATCTCCACTAGGAAATTGTCACAAGAGGTTCAATCGAACAAGTCCAAGAATTAACCGACGAAGTGAACGCAAGCGTTTCATACCACTTGTTTTACTAAGTCGTTTAATTAGATTTCTCATCCGAGGGAGGTAAAGGTTTGTATATACTAATAGATTGGAAAACGGTTTAAGAAAAGAGCTTTGTTATTAAAAATAGAGTTGAAATTATTCGTTAAAAGAGTTTTGATATTTACTACTAATATTGAAACATTTATATTATAAAGTGACAAAACACAGAAGCAATTGTAGAAACAATCAGTCACAAAGATCGCATACGGAGATGCGAATAAAATCCAAGGAAATCAGCTCAATGTTTTTCAAATAAGATCCCCTACGGAGGGGGGGTCCATGGGGGGTGGCAACCCCCCAAGGTGGGGGTGCGGGGGCAACGCCACCGCTTACGGGGTTCGACCTGCCCGATCAGGTCGCGGGGGTCTAGGGGGCAGCTTAACAGAGGTCGCGACCTAACAAGATAACTCGTGACCGATTTAAGGGTTGCACGACTTAAGGGTTGCACGACTTAAGGGTTGCACGACTTAAGGGTTAGGCCAGGAGCGACCTAACGAGATAAGGTCCAACGACCTACGAGTTAAGGGTCCAACGACCTATCGGGATAACTCGTAACCGACTTAAGAGTTGCGTGACTGAAGGGTTGCATGACTTAAGGGTTGCACGACTTAAGGGTTAGGCCAGGAGCGACCTAACGAGATAAGGTCCAACGACCTACGAGTTAAGGGTCCAACGACTCACGACCTATGGATGAACGACTTAACTCCGAATGAGCTAAAAAATGGCCAGAACGACCTAGGGTTAACTCGTAAACGACTCACGACCTATGGACGAACGACTTAACTCCGAACGAGCTAAAAATGGCCAGAACGACCTAAGTGCAGAAAATTCACCAAAACGCTAAAAATTGGAGTTTTTCGCCAATCCAATCCAAACCAAATGCTAACATGCATGAAAAAATGATAGGGAATCATTCCCAACAGTCCAATATAGTTATAGGCTAGAATTGTGAGATAAAAATCTCACCTTTGCACTAAAATTTATGAAGATGAAGCTTGAAAGCAAGGAGAAGCAATCCAAAGCTTGAATCCAATATCTTCTACTTGAATTTGGAGTTGAATGTTGGAGTTGCAATTGAATTTGAGCTTGGAGTTTTAATTTCCCATTCTCTTCACCATTAATGCCAAAGCTTGAGTTAGTTAGGAAATTTATGAAGAGTGAGGAGAAGAGGGTTGGAACTTGGGATTAATAGGCTAAACTAACCCAAAGTCCAAAGCGGGAAAAGTTAGTGAAATTTCACTAACTCCAAACCTATCGATGTTTATACTTAAAAAGTTGTAAACGGCATTTCGAACTCAATGGAAGTGGTCTCGAGTCCTAATTTGACCGTTTGCAAAAAAGTAGTTTTTTGGACCAAAATCCGATTAACGATTTAATATTTAAATAAAAATATTTAAATATAAACTCGATAAATATGCGGGTTGTTACAGTCATACTCTCTGCCAACTCCGAAAACCACTTTAACAACTGTGTACGCGGTGGAGATTCCAGAATGAAGTATGTTGGTGGCGGCGTTTCCTGTAAGGTAAACACGTGGACCCAACTCCCGTGAGTTGGCATAAGGTGGCTAAAACAGGAGCAATTGACAGCTTAATAAGGTAGCACCTTTGATCGGACACATCCCTTCGGTATTATACTTTGACTCTTGGATTGATTCGGTGGACACTTTTGATTTTTTTATTTGGGGGTGTGGCTCGAGGTGGGCGGTAGCTGTGCGTTACGCGTTACCACCGACCCGGAAGCGTAATTGGTATATCTACCCTGGCATTTCCTAGTTGTGCCGTGCATCCTACCCTAGCGCGCCTTATACGATTTTGGTTTTGTACCATACCTATGGAGTGCCCATTGACGACGCCCAGTACGGGGGAGATTACGGTACTGTATAGACTATGGGAATATATAAATGTGTTAAGGTGGAAAATGTAAGGCCTTAACGCTATTTAAAAGTAAGTTTATTTTACAATTAGAAACTATTATAATAGCGCAATATACTACATAGTAAATAGTTTAACGGATCCTTAGGAGATGTAAATCCCGAGCATCTCTTGAGTTACTACACTCATATTTATTTCTGTTAATTTAACTTACATAAGATCTTTTAGCTCTGACTCGAGTGTTTTGTCTTTTCAATTCGCTCGGGTCAGTCCGAGCGTTTCAGGATTTGAAAATTTAGCTCTGGAGGACGAAGACGAAGATTGTATTACTATTATTACTATATTATTTCACTACACCATTTAATTCCACGGCATTGATATTTATTGGTATGTGAACTCTGACATTTATTGTATAAAGAAGAATCAAATGTTTTGTAAATAGTTTTATGAACTGTATTCTGATTATTATATTTTATCCTTCCACTATGAGATTCTGTTTTCCTTTTATTTCCTTCTTTTTTTTTATTATTTAACCCATAACAATCCGCCCTTCCGTATGGTATGAATTGGCACGTGTGTCGATTTAAACCGTGCGAAAAGGCGGGACGTTACAATAACTCCTCCAGAATTTGTCAAGCAAACCTGAATCACTTGACTACTCATACATAATATGAGTACCCAAGAGTTTAATAAAACAGAAAATAAACACTCGGGTCAAACAGGGGTCTGGTGTAAGTAAACGGATTAAAATTGCTTAACTTTAGATAAACCTTTGAAAAGAAAAGGTGTCACGTAAGACTTTCCACACATAAACATGGAAAAGTTTTTACCTTACATTAACCAAAACATTTGATAGGAAATCCAGTGATATTATAATAGTGTCTAGGGTTTTCAAAATAAAATACAGAAATAGCTGGAATGCTTACATCTCACGTTCCAACATAGTTGGGCACAATCAAAACCATACATGCACTTATTGGATTTTGGATTCCATCAATGGCAGGGCTACTGGGGTACCGCCCGTCACAGTACGTGGCATAGATCACCGTACCGAGGAGTACGCCCACTCCCTTGCAACGCAAGGCCGGAATCATCCCTTACTGGACAATCCCGAATAAGACCACCCCGTAGTTGGCGCGACCAACTACACACTAAGCCGAAATAGAAAGGGACCTCTAGACAGGGGTAAATCTCACTCTCAAGTGGGGGCTACCCACGAAGCCTTGCTGCACCTCCCCTGTTTTAGCCATTCCCAGTTGATGAGGCTTGAGGTGACGATTACCTTTATAGAACACATCTATCTTAGAATGCTCATCATCCACCTGACGATGTTCTGAAAGCATTCAATGCATACAAGTTCGTTCCGGGTTCGAACGAAACCGAAGGCACTAACTCGTTGCACTCATTTTGGAATCACCCTCAGAGTCAACGACCATAGCCCTTGCATTCTAAATCACCATCTCGAACCTATAAGTACTATACCGCCAAACTCATTACGGAATCACCCACAGAGTTATACCGACGTATAGTTCTTATACCTTGAGTCTTCACAAAGCTCCACTTGGATTCACAACCTAACGTTTAATCGGAATCGATGTAGTTTTCAGATTCCAAATATGGAAACCCGATCCCGGTCTCACCGAAACCAAACGCCATTTTAATGTCCAAGTTGTACTTAAGGGTTTAAACAATTTAAACTCATATTCAGGATGATATATAAACAGATAGATGAATCATATTATCACAATAGATAATTCATATCAACTATTCATCTTACAAAGCAACATATCACATATCATAGATATCCAAAACATCCAGTATCAACCAATATCAATCATCTCAATATTGATCATCCAATATCAATCAATCAACCAATACCAATCAATCAACCAAGTAGAATTTGATTAACTCTTAACCGAATGGATTAGCCTTAATCCTCTTTTATTTATTTCAAATAAATAAATTGATCATCTCTTAATGATCTTCCTTAATTAATCTCCCTTGATTAATTATCTTTTAATTACATTCAAGTAATTATCATTATCCATATTCAGTAGTTAACCTTTAATTACTATCATTAATTACAATAATTAATGATCGTACATTTGCTTCATTTATTAATCAATCATAATTAATTTCATTAAACCTTAATTAATTACAATTAATTAATTACAATTAATTAACCACACTTAAATTAATCACTTATATTAATCAACCTTGCTTAATATCATTAATTATATTAATTAATGATCCTTATTAATTAATAATTACTTTAAATTAATTAAATAATTAACTTATAATTAATCAACTCATTAATCATAATCAGTAATTAACAATTTGTAATTACTTAACTTAATTAATTAACTTCTTATTTAATAATCTTCTGAATTAATTATATTAATCCTTGATTAATTAATCCAGTTAATTAATCTTTAATTACTTCATTACGTAATTATTAAACAATTAAATAAATAAATCCTTAATTAATTACTTTATTAATTAATTACAATTTTAATTAATTACACTTAGTGATTAATCTTAAGTTAAATTCATTCATTAATTAATAAATCACATTAATTAATTAACTAAATAATTAAGTAATTAACTCTTAATTACTTAACAAGTAATTATCTCTAATTACTTCATTAATAAATCATGATTACTCTCTTAATTAATTACTTAACAAGTAATTACTTCCATTATTAAATAATCCTTAATCCTTTAATTAGTTAATTACTTCATAATTAATTAATTTCAACAATTATATTAATCAATTCTTTCATTGATATCATTGAGTGATTATCCGTTAATCACTTCAACTAATTACTCCCATGAGTAATTACTCTTTCCATAATTACTTTCAATAATTAACCATTAATTACTTAAGTAATTACACTTAATTAATTCATAATTAAGTGATTATTTAAAATTAAATAAACAATTAACTAATTAATTAATTAATTAATTAACTTCTTATATTTAAAACATTACTTTAAAATTTATTTTAAGACTTTTGATTTAATGATTAAATCCAAAACACTCTTTTTACATTATAATTCAACATTTAATAAAGTTAATCACCTTTTAAAATTGTCTTGAAACATTTTTAAGTTCGAAAATAAATTCAATTTACAGTTTAAAAAGATTTATTAACTTTATCTTTTAAGAAACAAGTTTAAACTTTGAAAATTCTTTTCCTTTTATAAAGCTCAACTTGATTTATTTATTAAGGATAACATGTTCAATTTGTAAACTTATCTTTTAATATGAAACTTGAGCATTATACTAGCACAGCTGAAAGTCTGGGGTCGAACCCGAGTAAAATTACAAAAAAAACCCCGAGCAAGTCTCGAAGCAAACCCAACTCAACCAGGCTTCGAGGCCAACCCAGCACCCTTAAGAACCAAAACCCGAGTCAACCCTTCTTCCCCAAACACAAAACTTCCCAGTGCACATCCCAACATGGCGCACATGCACCTCCACCGTCGGCCACCAACGTTCATCGCGACGACCCTCCACGGTCACAAACTCACATGCGTACACCACCATAGACCCAGATCGAAGAAATAAAAATCGAATCGAAATCGACCCCTCTTGCTCGAAAACTGCAAAAGTACGAGCAACAATCCCACATCGCCAACGATCATCTCGTCATCGTTGCACTCCTCCAAACCCACCATCGAAACCCACATCCATGAACTACCTCTCCACCAAAAACGAATGAACTCGATCCATCCCTTATATCGAAATCACCCTCAACAGTAAAGCTCAGCCGAGAACCCCATTAAACCCTAGTTCAAACAAATTCGAACGATTCACTCAATAGAAAATTTTTCTTGCATTTTTCCCCTGATCCTCAACTCAAAAGCTTGCTTCACCCACGAATTTGATTCAAAACAACAATCGAACCAACGGCAATTCACCAAAGTTCCCAAAAAATTCAAACCCAAAATTCGAATAAATTACCACACGAAAAATTACAAACTTCATATCTAAATTCATGATTTTACATCAAGATTACATGTATGTAATCAAATTTTGAATTTAAGATAATAAATTTTTAAACAATATTCAAATTCCTCTGTAAATTTTTATTTTAATCACGATTTTATGATATTTCAAATTTCCAGGCTATTTTAAAATCTTAATCATACAATTACAAATCAATTTCATTCAAATACTAAAGGCTATTACGGATTTGAGTTGTTGGTATTGAATTTTTTTTTTTTGAATGGGAATGAACCTGAACATAGAACAGTGATGTAAATATTCACATATACAGACTTTTGCACAACATAGCATACATACATACATGCATTCAAATTCAAGCATACATGTAAACATTTCATATCACTTTACTTCAAGATTTTATTCATATCTTCCAGTTAAATCTCAAATGTGAAACTGTTTTCGAAATAAAAACTTACTCACCTTAATATATATGCAGAGCAGTTTTAATCACTTCCAGGATTTGATATGCTGAAGAAAATCCATTTGCATGCTTTTAAATCTAATGCTTTAAGAACTGCAGATCTTCATGAACTTTAGGTTTGAAAGTTGCATATTAAACATCATTTTTAAAATGCAAGTTGAAGCTTTACTTTGTAAATTGCAGATAACTTGAGTCTTTATTTTAGTTGTAGATTTCATTTTGCTGAGAAGAATTTTATTTTATAAACTTGCAATTTGATTTTGCAGATTTCATTTCAGATCTGAAGTAAATTTCTGGTTGCCATTATTTTAGTTAAGAAGTGTATACAAAGAAAAAGAAATGTTTGAGAAAGAAAACCAATCTTCTTCTTAATACATTTATTAAAATTTACATGAAAGTAGTGCCACTTGTTATAAAATTTACATTTATCACATAATTAGCTTAATAGGTTTACATGTATTATTAAGATATGTTTATATGGTTACACATGTCTCTTAAGTGTTATTAATTTTCATTTAATTTAAAAGAAAATATAAGCTTTCTTATTTAAGTTACTTAATTAATTCTCATATGTAAATACAAGTTTAAATCTTTTAAAGAAAATACTAGAAAACAAATTAAAATACAAATACATTCTTATATATGTAATTTTAAAAAAATCTAAAACATTTATGTTTATACATTTAAACCATTTTAAATCTAAGCATTTTAAAACAAAATAAAGCTTTAAAACTTATTTAAACTATCATATTTAAAATAAATAACAATCTCATATTTTAAAACAAACAATTATCTTATATTTAAAACAAATTGAATTAAACTAAATTATCTTTTGAAAAATATAAATTTTGAAACAAAGCTATAAATTACAATTATAAATTATCAATAGATTAAAGAAATTTCAAAACAACTCAAATTATAACATATACATACATATATATTACAATTTGGAAATTCAATGTTTTATTTAAAACAAAAGATATTCTATTCACAATATATATATATTATAAACAGAATAAAATTTGATTAGCTTTGAAAAATAAATCTTATCAATATTTTAAATTATCAGAAAGATATTGATCACAATTATCAGATTAAATATTTATTTACCTTAAAAAAAATTATCAGTTTAAATTAATATTATAAAGAAAAATTATCAAACTAGTTAAATTGTTTATAAAGATTATTAAATTTAAATTGCCCAAAATTCTGGGTCGTTACGATATGTGTGTGTGTGTGTGTGTGTGTGTGTTATAACAGATTTGCAATCTATTTTATTTTACATATGAATTTTTATAAGTTATACATATTATCATTTTGATCTCATATTTCATATGGTTATATATTAATTTATATATATAAAGATATAGGGGTTTGGTTTTTAGATTTGTAAATAGTGATCTTAGATCTATGTGTTAATATTAAAATGGTTTGGAAATATATAAATATTTTTATTTTAATATATGTATTTAATTAAAAAAAATGATTTTAATTATATATATTATTTTAATATTTGTCTTAAATTAAATATTGATTTCAAGGAAATAATAATATATATAGTTTCTGTTTCTATCAAGCTGATTTATTGTTCTCATCGGTTCCTATTTACCAGCTCTATCCATCAAATTCGTGCCAATTTAGCTTTGCTTTGGAATTCATGCTTGGATTCATAATTCATCTCATTCTCATTCATCTTTAGCCTCGAAAGGTGAGCAATCACTCACGATTAACGCTTATATTTATTAAATTTGATTTCAATTGAAAGACAATTGAAATATCCTGCTGTTAGTTATTATAAATTGCTATATATATGCTATTATCGGTAACGGTTCATCCGTGACCCTAGACACCATTATCTGTTACTTATATTGTTGATGTATGCATGTTGTTGATTATTATGTTATTATCATATATGTTCTCACTCTGCAAGTTCCCTGTTAGTTTAGAATTCCCAATGGGTTGAAATGATACATACCCGAACGATCTTGTAGAATAAGAGAAAATCTTTTTGGGTTGAAATGATAAACCCATGCAATTTTCGTCGAATTGAATTTGGGAGTGCGGGTTGAAAAGATATATACCCGTATATGTTTAAATTATGGATTGAAATGATAAATATCCATATCACTTGACCATAGGATAGAAAATTATATACAGACACAGTTGGTCTACATATATATATATATATATATATATATATATATATATATATATATATTGAAAATGAATTTCAAGGTATTGGAAAGAAATATATACGATTTTAATAATACTGATTTTAAGTTATTATATATATATATATATATAAATGTATTTTATAAAAGTTTAATTTAGATTTTTAAAATTATATGTTCTGAAAATTTTGAAATTATAAGTTAGTTTTGAAATTATAAATTTTAAGAATTTACTTATGATTTTACCATTTAAAATATGTATAAATTTGTTTTAATATAAAATAAGTTTAATAATAGAATTTAATTTAACAAAGTTTGATTTAATTAATATATAATATGTTTAAGTATTTATTTAAAGTTATATTTTAAAATAGATTTTTATAATGACTTTTATAAGTTAAGGTTGGGAAGATAAATTTGAATTTATTTGAAATTATATTTAATTAAGAATTTTATTTAATTAAATCGATTTGAAACTTATTGAATTTAAGATTTTCAAAGGATATGATTTATAACTTGATTTTTGTCTAATGTGATTAAATGAATATTTCAAGTTTAAATAAATTGAAGAAATATTTAGTTTATTTGTAATTTGGGGTTTTATTTAAATGATATTGGATTTATTAAGTGAATATTTCAAAACTAAATAATAATGAAGTTAAATTAAGATGTATATGAAGTTATCAAATTTCGTTTTGAAAATGTGGAATATTTAAAGCTTTGAAATACATAGAAATTGAAATGGTGGCGCGAATATACAGCAATATACTATTTTGTGGTTCAAATCTATATAATTTGAAATGGTTTATAGAGAAACTAATTTGAGTTGAAATTTATGAACTGAGATTGAATTAAATTTGAATTTTGGAATTCAAGTTGATTTGAATCGATTTGTGAAATTTAAGGAAGTTATTTTTATTATATAAAGTATTTTTAAGTTATATTTAGAATTATTTATATATTTCACTTTATAAATTATTTTAATATAAACTTTTTAAATATAAATCATTTTTAATATAAACTATTTTGAATATAGACTATTTTAATATACTCATTATTTTAATATAAACTATTTCTATAATAAACTATTTTATTTTATAAACTATTTTATTTTATATACTATTATTAATATCTAAACTGATCAAGTGGGAGGTTATGATTTTCAAAGTTATGTTTTTAAAGTGTTATGATTTCCAAAAGTTCTATAATTTCTAAGTTTTATTATTTTGGAAGTTTTTTAACTTTGAAATGCTATGATTTTGAAAATAGATATATTTGAGGTGAAAATGATATCGTTTTGATATGGTTTTTGAATTGGATAAGATATTTTGGTTTTGAAGTATAAACTATTTTGAAATAACCGCGGTGTTATAATAATGATTGGTTGTTAAAGATACCGGGATCGATTATTGTCATACTCCCTGCCAACGCCGAAAACCACTTCAACAACCGTGTATGCAGTGGAGATTCCAGAGATGGTGACGATGATCCTATATGAGGTATATACGTGGACATGACTCCCGTGAGTCAACTTAAGTTTAATTGACGGGCCAAGTGAGGTAGCTCCTCCGATCGGACACACTTCTTCGTTTACCATTCTATTACTTTGTGATTGATTGGGTGCACCATCGGATTTCTGGGAGTGTGTATCGAGTTAGGCGGTAACTGCGGCTATGCGTTACCAACAGCCCGAAAGTGTAATTAGTATATCTACCCTAGCATTGCCTAATTGTGCCGTGTTACCTACCTTATCAAGACCACTACGAGTTTGTTTTGTACCATACCTATGGAATGCCCTCTAACGACGCCTAGTACGGGGAAGATTACGGTATTGTATAGACTATGGGAATATATAAAATGTGTCAAGGGGGATACGAGTAATGCTTTAACGCCATTTTAATAGTTTACTTTACTTTAGACATTATTGTAATAGCATATATTACTACATAGTAGATAGTTACACGAATCCTTAGAGGATGGTTACCCCAAAAAATCCTTTGAGTTATTTGTATTTCAGTTGATATTTCACTTGAGTTGGGTTTATCGATATAAGAATGTTAATCCCTAAACTCGAGTGTTTTGTATTTTTTCTTTATGCTCGGGTCAGACTGAGTGTCATAGCTTGCGGGACTCACCTTTGGAGTTTGGAGCTTCGCTTGGAGATCTAGCTATCTATTAAGCTTTCAGTTATTCAATTGACTCCAGTGATATATGCAGATTTATTATTTGACCATTGTATTGAGAATTTTATGTATTCGAGACTTTTGTTGTATCTTGTTTAACTCGAATGTATATATAGTAGTTTCATGAACTACTATTCTTTTATTTTCGCCGCTTATTGTTATATTATTATGTGTCTGTGATTTATTTATTTACTGTATATGTGGAGTTTTGCCAAATATTAACTAACAATATGATATCTTGAGCAATTCAAGTCCGACATGTGTGGATGCGAATGGTTGAAAATGGGGATGTATTGGTAGTTTGAGTTGTTAATAATGGCCAGATCATCGCCGTTAATTCATTAGGGTTCCACTAGCAAGCGTGGAGGCTACTCCGAAGGTTACGCGACGTGGTCACATGAGGCAGCGATGTAAGGGAGGAGCTGCGGCACTGCGTTGAGGGTGGCACAATGTGTCAGGACGCGGTGTGTGTTTTCTAGTGATCGAACGAGAGGGGTTTCTGTGCGGCTAGGGTTTCTGTAACTGGACCTGAGATGCTGACATGGACGAGGTATTATTTCTGTTTTCTATTTAAATTTTAATTCGTATAACCTTCTAATCAACATAACTTTCACGTACAAGATCTAATTCACACACGATTTGTTTCGCTGAGATCGTATTGAAATTTTGGACATTTTCGAAATAGTTTGGACGAATTCACAGACTGTTCAAATTGGAACCCTATCTTGGATTTTAAATCGATTTAAAATCAAAGCTGAGTATTTTAACCCACTCGCAATTATTAAATTTTCTTATGTTAGTTAAATTAAATTCGTGATGTGATTAGGAATTTAATTATTACTGTTTGGTAAATTTAAATCGTCATTTCAGTAATTTGAATTTATTGTGAATTAAATAGCCATTTAATATGTTATTGAATTTAAATTGCCAGTTAAATACATGTTATTAATAATTAGTTAATTGTTGATATTTATCAGTTGAATTGAATGATGAATATGATGGATGTTTGATTATTGATATTGGATGATTGGATGTTATGCTCAATTTAAATATCGTCTCACTTTGCAAATTCCCTATGAGTTGAAATGATACACACCCGAATGATATATAGATTATGAAAAAAATTATGGGTTGAAATGATAGATTCGAGTGATTTTATATATTTTATTTAATTCGGGATTGCGGTTTGAAATGATATACCACTGAAATTTTATATTGCGGATTGAAATGATAAATATTCGTATCAATTGACCCTAGGGTAGAAAATTATATACGGACACCGGATTGATTACATTAAATGATTTATGAATGTTTAAAATTTGATTTCAGTTAACCAGTATTTCGAAATAGAAATTGATTTACATGGACTAAATTATTTTCAATAATCCAAGTGTTAAAGATGAAATTGGAATTGATTTAATAAATTGTTCGAAGGATTTTAAATTGGAATTTTAAAGTTGAAATGTCAAATATAAATGAATTTTTCGGAATTGAGTTATTGAAAATGTTTGGATATAACTTTGAAATCTGTTTTAAATCAATTTAAAACTATTTTAATTTATATTAATCTATTGCAACCTATTTGATCCAATTTAACATATTCTAAACTAATTAAATTTATTTAATCTATTCTTAACCCATTTAATATAATTTAAATCTATTAAATTTATATTTAATCTATTTAAATCTTTTTAAAACTAATTAAATAAAATTTAAATCTATTTAAACTATTTTTTACTATTTAAACTATTTTAAGTTCATTTAAACTATTTAAACAATTTATAATTACTTAAACTATTTTCTAAAATTTCAGTCTGTGTAAAGTTGAAGTATTAATATTTAATCCTTGATAATAATACAACCTAAGTTGGAATTTGGAATTGATCCCTTTTATGAAATGACATATTTGAGGGAATAAGATTGATTTTGAAATGAAGAGTAATTTAACATAACTTATCAATAATTTCCAAGTGATTCGAAAAGTGAATATGATTTTAAAAGAGAATGCGATTTGAAAGTGAATGTGATTTTGAAAGTGAGTTTAGTTTGAAAATAAATACGATTTTGAAAGAGATATGATTTGAAATTGAATATCATATTTGATATAAATTGTGAATTGACCCTTTATGAAACGTAAAAGAACCATCCGATGTGAAATAAGCGCTTGGTTGTTAAAGAACCATCTATTGCTTTGCAATTGATTTGGTGGCCACCCTTTGATTTTTATTATAGGAGTGTGTTCCGAGGTGGGCGGTAATAGCTGCTATGCGTTATCACCAGTCTGGATCCGCAATTGGTATATCTACCCTAGCATTGCCTCGAGTGCCGTGTTCACATGCCCTAGAGCGCCTTCTACGAGTTTGTTATTTGCCGTACCTATGGAGTGCCCTCTACGTAAACCTCCAGTTTACGGAGGAGCGTACGGTACTGTACAGATTATGGGAATATATAAAACGTGTTAAGGGGGATATGGGTAATGCCTTAACGTTATTTTAATACTTTAACTTTACTATAGACATATTATAATAGCGTATTGTACTACATAGTAGATAGTTTAACGGGTTCTTAGGAGATGTGAATCCCGAACATCTCTTAAGTTAAATCACTTAGACACTGGATAGGAGATGTCAAACACCGTAAACATATCTGACGCCGTCACATGAATATTTACCATTGATTTAACTTACATAAGATCTTTTGGTTCTGACTCTAGTGTTTTTTCTTTTCGTTTCGTTCGGGTCAGCCTGAGCATTTCAGGGTTGAAAACCTTATTTCGTGAGGACGAAGAGGAAGATTTGTACTACTATTATTATTATATTTATTCCACTGCAACATGTTGTTCCACTGCATTTATTTATTTATTCATGTTTATGTAACTCAAATGTTTGTGTTGTAAAGAATAATCAAATGTATTTATAAAACAGCTTTGTGAACAGTTATTTGATTATTATATTTTGTCACTCCGCTGTGAGATTCTATATTTTTTTTATTTCTTTTTTTTCATTTACCCCATAACAATCTGCCCTTTTGAATGGTTTGAGTTTGACGTGTATGTCTGCTTAAAACGACAAAAAGACAAGTTGTTGCAGTTGGTATCAAAGCTTGGTTTAGCGATAACCCTTAGCTTTGTAGGGTCTGACTCATATAAAATGGGGTAGTAATACCCTAGAATGTGTCGCTGTGTATATATATAAGTGAGCATATTTGTTAATGTTATAAAAGGTTTTTATATTGTGTTAAATGTCCGTTTTGTATTTATAAATTCTGGTTGGTGCATAGGACATAATGACATGGATAGGAATTTCTAAACACTTAATATGACAGATCGACACAATATTGTTTTGAAATATAGGGAAATGAAATGATTTTTCTATTATATATTTTGGATATGAAATAATAAATTTTATAAACGATATAGTTGGTTGTTATATTTGTTTTTAGGTAGTGAAATTTATAAATATTGGTTGAAAAATGAGATTGTAAATAAAATAAATATAAATTGAAAGTTTAGAACTGAAGTTTCAAGATTTTTGGAAATTTCTTTCGAAAGGTTATGAAATATAATACTAGTAGTATTTAGAAGTATTTTTTGAGATGGATGTTTCGAAATGATTTGGAAGAAAGTTTTAAAGGGAATTTTTAAAGGAAATAAGTTCTCTACCCCCCTCTTTGTCGTTGGAAATAATTTCAGAGATGAGTGCACGCATCATCGGCATTCATTTTCGGGCTTCAAAGTGGGAAGGCTGCTTTTAGTTTTACTGCACATCTGTTTGATGAATAAAACCTTAATTTTGAATTTCTAAATATGATTGATCTATAAAAGAGATATATATATATATATATATATATATATATATATATATTTTCTAAATGACTAAAATAAACCCAGAATTTAGTTCTTAGATTTTTTGATAATTAGTAGTTTTCAATTATTGAAATGAATGAAATCTTAATTATTTTAATAATTGGAAGTATCTAGAATGAAGAAAAATATAAGTAACTGGATGGTTATTTATAAATGGAAAATATAAGAAATTGAAAATTTGTAAACTGTAAATAAAAAGGGAAATGAAAATAAGAAATGGTAACTATTGAACATTTTGTTAACTAAACAAATATGAGGAAACTTTGGCAATATTCAATTGCATTCTAAAAGACATATATATATATATATATATATATATATATATATATATATATATATATATATATATATAACTCACCATAAATTTTAAAAGTTGAAATGTTAATAAGAATATGTAATAGAATATCATGCAAGTAAAACTGGAAAAAAATGAAAGTGTTCAATGGAATTACATCTATAAATAAGAATCCAATGATACAAATTGTTAATAAACTAAAGTTCATAGTTTGAAATGTCACTAATTAAATGTAATAAAAGCGAATAATGTAAGAAAAATGGTTATAAACTTAGGTTAACCTTTTAAGCTATTTAAAATTAGGCTGAATAATAGGTAAATGATTATAAACTTGAATTAATATCAAAGCCATTTATAATTAAAATGATTACTATATATAAATTGAAGGATTATAAACTCAGAAACCATTGAAATGATTTAAAAACGGAGTAATATTCAATAATACTTTATATGGAAGAATAAATGTGAAAAGGAAATAATCTATAAATGGTATACTGAATTGTAAAGAAACTTACCTAATAATGCATAAGTCAATAATTGAAATAAAGTAACTTATTTAGGCAATGAATGTAAAGTAATAAAATGAAAGAAAATGGCACTGTATGAATAAAGGAGAAATGAACTTTTGTAAGTAATAACAATGTAAATCAATCAAGATAAACATTTATGAATGAGAAAAGAAAAGTAAATGATGAAAAAAAGGGAAAATCAAACTACATTGTAAATGTGAAGTAAACTGAAATAAAATATAGACAATACTTCAATAATGAATTCATATATGATCCAAATAATTGAAATGGATATAATTTATGTAAGTAAAGAATGCAAAGTAATGAAATAAGCCTTATTGCATGAAGGAAAATCAAAATTCTGTAAGAAATGAACGAGAATTAAAGAAAAATCATTGTATGAAAAAAAATGATGAAAATAACAAACATGAACAATAAATGATGTGAAAAAGAAAAATAAAGTAAACCTAAAAATGTGTTGGATTCTTTGTTCGTATTGGCTTATGGATTGGTTGAGAAAAGATACTTCTATTTTGTATAAAGATGTATAAATAATTTATGAAATTTCATCTACGACTGTTCAATGCATAGTTTACATCATGGTTTGTTTATCATTTTATGATTAGACGTTCTGAACCCAAAAAAACCATTTGTTGGTTGCTATGGTTGTATGTAACGATTGCGATTTTACGTTGCCGAAAAACCGAAATGTTAGGGTTTAAGAAAAAGAAAAGAAGAAGAAGAGAGAAAAGATAGAAAAGAGAACAGAAAGAAATGACAGAACAACATCTGAATCTCACAATTCGCAGCGGAACAACATATAATAGATAAATGAATAATCTTTAAACAAAGAACTATATCAGTTATTACATTACATTACATTACATCAGAGTGTACAATAACAAATAACAACAAACATTGGAAAAGAAATACTATATACTAGTGATACGCCAATGCCATCCATCTTGCCTCCAGCAATTCCTGAATTCCATAATATCCTGATAAACCTTAACTCTTGACTGCCCGTGTGGAAATTGGTGGGCACCCAGAGTTTAGGAAGGAAAACAATAAACTTTGAGTCAGTCATGTGACTGGTGTGAGAACTCAAAACAGTTTATTTATCTTTAAAATCAAAATAGAGGAATATTTTTAAAGTCAATTCGAAATGCTTTTAAAAATGAAACTACCATAAGGTCTCCCGCACACACACACAATGCAAACGCAGAATCGGAGGAGATTTCTCCTTATGATAGTCAAAGATGCTTGATACATATTAAAAGAAACATTTTATATTATTACTAGTGCATAGTGTAGAGAAAATCATTTCGAAAATAAAGATATAAATCTTAGCCAGCATAGACATTTCGAACTATGCCTACTATAGCTACCATCCAAACAGTGGGGCGCCACCATAAGTGAATGATAGGTTCTACAACTAATACCGTACAAGATCGTATTGTTTCTTTGGATTTCCAACGAATGGTCAGGCCAAGGAACTTCCCATTGCCACATGAGAACGCCTCTGGAAGGACGTCCCCGAGAACCTAACCGGATCTCTGCCAACACAAGGTCGGGTCACCCCTAACTGGGTAACTACTGACACGAGTATGCCATCCCCCGGCCCTTTGGGACCTTTATCCGAGAGCTCTCTAATCAACATCACACCATAATAAATAAAGTGTTCAACATGAGTAAGTACCTGGGCTCCATACCATGATACCACCCTTTTCCAGAAGGAAATGCACATACCCTAAAGGGAGCTACCCCTCATAACCTTGCTGCATCTTTCCTGTTTTGACCATTCCGGGGTGTGAGGCTCGACGAAGTCTCGTCCACAAAGCCACGCTTTATACAAAAGTTGTGCTTTGGGTCAACAAATGATCATAGAAATGATCACAAAGATAAACGATCAAACAAATGATCCTATCACAAATGTTCAACACAATGATCATTTCACAGCAACACTCAGCATGTCACATTACCAAATTGGGAATATATTGCAAATAACCTTCAACTATATAACCTCTGAGCCCGTACGTCTCAGAGAAGGGTGTTAAGCTAAGTGAATAAATTCTCCGCCACCAACAGAAATATATTTGAAAGAAATCGGCTTTATATCTCAATTTGTAATGTCAGACATACTATCCATACAAGTCTGTTCCGGGATCGAACAGAACCGAAGGCACTTAAAAAGAAGTCCTTGCAATCCGGATATCCACAATCCTGATCGGATTCCCCATCACATATGGAGAACTGAGAAACTCGGTGCAGAGTCAATCGACAGGTCATCCTATCGCTCTCACAAATATCCGGTCTTCAACACCGGTCATCAAATGCTATCCATAACGACGTATCACATACTCGGAATGGGTTATACGACCCTAAGGTCCTTTCCCGGCTAACCCGAATAGTGAGCGCTTATTCAAGAATAAGTGTGGCATTCAAATTCAAACAAATCACAAAAATACCTTTCAAAGGTAAATATTGATAGTCGGTTATTGAACTATCAATGGATATGCACAACATCACCAGATTCCAAATAATTTTCCAAATTATTTATTTCCCAAAAATATCTTTACAAGATATATGTTTTCAATACTTCAAAAATAAATCAATATTTATTTTTAAACAAATTTCCCCATTCTTTTATAAATTTCATAGTGAATTTATATTCCAAAAATATTTATGAATACACGGTTTCAATTATTCATTTTCAATTTATCTTCAAAAAGATAAATTCTCAAAACGTTTCATTTCACATTGAAAAAACATTTCCATACTTATTTATTCATAAGTAATTCACAAATTTTATTTATTTTCAACCTTTGGAAAATATTCAATATACTTAAATCAAAATTAAGTATATATTTCATCCTTTAAGGAAATCATTCTCTTAAACATATTTATTTGGGCCAAAACGAATGTTGCGTAAAACATCGTTACGACAACCCAAAATCACTAGTATAGGGATTCGAAATTAAAATAGATATATAAATCCCAATACTATACAAAACATTTCCTTTCGGAAATCATCTATTATAACAACAGTGTTATAATCTACCATTTCCTTCTATTTCTCGAAAACGTCTATTTCAACAATGAATGTTGAAATCTATGGTTTCGAATCTTAATACATTTAAAACATCGTTAGACCGTTTTAATTCTATTTAAATCATCACATTCAAAACCATTTCTTTAACATATTATTCACTATTCAAAAACGTGAATATACTTGCTAACCAATTTCATCATTTCTATTCATTTTATTTCAAAGGATTATTCACTGTCTAAAATGTGAATATAACTTCCTAAATAAGTTATAACAATTTACTTATCAAGATAAGTCGTTGCGGGTTTATAAAACAATGTTCATAAATTCCATTTCTATTTATTTTATAACAACTTCCTTTTATAATTTCCTTTATTAACCTATTCGATTTATAACTCAATTATATACCGGAAGTCCATATTATAAGTTAAATGCTTATAATTTATTTGTTTACAAAATCGTTCCTTTAAACTTCATAATTATAAATCTTATAACTTATAAGATTCATTTATTTACCCAAATCTATTCCTTAAATAACTTTATAAATTTTATTTATAAAATTCCATTTATAACTTCACCGTTATAATCCTATAGATTTCATTCATTTACGAAATTCATTCACAATTTCATTCTAACACTTATAAAAGCTCGTTTTACAATTAAAATTTATTCTAATTCATAAATATCCGTTTTATAAATCTTTTATATGGATCAATTTATATTATTCTTTTAAAACGTCTTTCAACTCCTTTATAATTTCATCATTTTGATTTATAAAATAATCAAATTTCATAAATCCTATTTTTAAACTTTTTATAATAAAAATCCCAGTTTAAACTATTTTATAAAATCATTAATCCTATATTTTCAAAAATCAACTTTTAACTGTATTTCTCAAAAATATAATTTTTATAATATTAAAATTATAACGTTTATTTATTTAAGATGAATTAATTCCAAAAATATTTTATAAACGTATACTTTCAAAAATCACTTTAGAAATCCCTTAAAATCAAAATCGTTATTTTTAAACTTCAAAATTGAATCCGATGATGCAATACATCAAATAGTCAATCACGACTTTTAAATATCATATATCGATATGATAAACAATCAAATATCACAATATCTGAATCAAATAAATATTTGTGAGGAATCCAGTTGGATCCCTCCAACCTGTTTCCTGCATCCACAGACATTAGCACAATACCCATTCCACTTCGAGGTGGAATATCGCGGTATATGGGATTTATAAAATATTATCCGCTTAATAGGCGGCGCAATAGGGTCTCATCCGCTATACAATGCGGGAAATCAATCTACTACAATATATAAATATGCCAATATATATATATATATTGCTATATATATAGATATATCCTACTATATCTAATATCACAACCAAATAGCAATCAATAAATAACTGAAAATCCAACTTTAAATTTTTGAGTGAGAAGTTCTCACCTTTGCTTTTATTAGCAATCCATTTTCCATCTTGATTTTCTTGATTTATACCTTGTATAAATATTATACAAATTCATTAATATTCGAATAAATCGAATAATTAAATTCTCATTAATAAGTTTTAATTAACCCGTGATTTTATTTTGACTAACAAATTCCTTTTAACAATTTTATTTAATCAAGAAATTAAATTCAAAACTAATCTTCCTTTAATAGATTTAATTAGCCAATTTCTCCTTTAATAATTTTTTTTCTTAACTACAATTTTAGTTTTAAAATTAAATTTTCTTCTTTAATCATTTCTATGAATAAATTAAACAAGTAAGCTATCACAAATAAAAATTTACTTACTGTAAGATTTCTGCATTAAACATATATTTTTTCTTTGTCTTTGAAACTCATACAGTTATACAATAAATTTAAATATCTTCAAAAAAACAATTTTTTTCATACTGTTCAACATTTTAAAATTCGTATGCATATATATATACACACACACATATATATTGTTTTAATAATGAAATCAATTTTCTGAAATCGAGTTAAATTACTCATAGTATCACGTTCTCGGCCTTTATTTTAAACTAACAATCTGTAGACTTAACTGAATTAATAACCTAAAGTATATAAAATCAAACTCTGGGATTTTTTTTTTTAGAACTAAACAGCAAACATTTTTTTTCTTTCTGTTAAAATCATACCTCACGCGAAATGAAGAGCACAGCCGGCCCTCTTGCTCGAGTCACCACGACCCTCACCACGAACGCCATCACTCAATCCACTGCCCTAGCCGCCTCCATCATCTCGCGCCCAGCTAGCATCGCCGCACGCCTCCAAGTTTTCGAGCGCCTTCGATCGCAACCCACATCATCCAATAGAAATCACACAGCGTCCAGACTCGAGCTCCATTTTACTTGGTCGCGAACGAACCACGACCCCATGCCCAGGCGCCTCGCCCTCATCAGCCGCCTCTAGATGCTCGCGCACGTGAGCGCGATGTACCCTCCCCCAAATCTGGTTCGCAATCTCGAGCTGCCGAGAGAATAGATCGCTCTTGCCCATTTTTTTTTGTTTGAACGAAGGGCTTCGGCTGATTTGTGTTTTTTTTTTAAGTAGCGGCTGGTAATTCAATCGAAGAGGGAGAACGAGAGAAAGGGAAAGGAGATGTCGCCATTATCAAGAAGCATCGACCATTTTGATTTTCTTCGATTTGAAAATCTGGAAAGGGAGGAGACGTGATATTTAAAATCGAATGAAGCATGGTTTGCACGATTTTTCTCCGGGATCTTCTGCGTGGATTTTGGGCATAATTCTAGGGAAATAACGTGGTGTGTTTGACTAAATTTAAATTTAAAATTTAAATTGAATTCAATTTGATTCCGACGCGTTTATATGTCATATGCTCACATAACAACTCCAAATGCTACGAAATTTGAAATCCGAGAATAATTCAATATTACGGACCCAATGAAACTGGTTTCGTCGAATTCCGAGACTGTGCCTCGGACGGCTATTTTTAAATATCGATTCAAACGATAAAATTTCAAAACTGAACAAATCACTTTCAAATCCAATTCTGAAGCTTCTAAAATCTTCATTATTATCAATATGAATTTTACAAGCCTCTGAAATATTTTTAATCGGCTTAAAATTGAAGATTCAAATTTTTATTCAACTCTTAATAGATTAAATTCTAAAATTTAATCACCATTTCCAAAGTTATATTGAGAATTCAAACTAAACCATCATTCAAATATTTAAAATTAATTAAAATATTTCCAAATTAAATTGTTAAAAATTCTGGGTCGTTACATTGTATGTTTGATTTTCTTTGTTTGCATGTGATGATATGATGGTTGTATTATTTGTTTGCAAGTGACTATGTGATTGATTGTTGACATTAGTTGGAACAACTTAAATATTTCTCTTTTATATAATTATTAACTTCCTTTGGGTTATATAAGTGAAATACAGGTTATGAAAGCAAATTGCTGCTGCTTTTGGTTTCATAAAATAAGCGTTGCTTGCCCGACAAACAGGTACATTCTCCGATTACGGTTTTCTAGCGATATTATTTTGTTTTTCCGTTGTTTGGGATATACTATTTTGAAAACATGTTTTATATATATATATATATATGTATGTATGTATGTATGTATATATATTATTGATATTATTATTTCTCCCAGACCTCTTCGTACAAAGGAGACTCTGTCGAAATTTTTCGTAAATTTTAGACTTAGAAAATTTTGTAAATTTTTTCCAAACATTTATTAACTTGAGTATAAAAGGATTTAATTGTTATAAATTGATATATTTTATTTAAACTATTTGATTATGTAAATTGATTGTTTATCAATTTAACATTTTGGATAAGATATATTAATTTCTTAATTCCTTCTTCCCTTCTTTTTCCTTTTTTTGGATGAAAAGTTTTGAGTAGGGGAGAGTGTAACGACCCATAATTTTCGATAGTTAAAATAGTTAATTTAATAAGATTTTGTGATTTAATATTGGGAGAAATAAAAATTTGTGATATATAAATGAAATAATATGTAAAATGAAATGTAGTAATGTTAATTTAAGTTAATTATTAGCAATTTGAATGGAATTCCAATCAATTGAAATGATTTAAAGGTTATACTTAGTTATAAAGTGAATATAGGAAAACAAATGTAAATATTGAATTAATTAATGAAATAATATATAATTAATGGTAATTGATTATAATCAGCTTTAGGTAAGTAATTATAACATTTGGTTGTAAGTAATAAACTTATTAATGTGACTAGAAGTTAATGGTGACAAACTATTATATGTTACCTATTTATTTAGTCTGTTAAATTAAATTGAAATAAATTATAATTAAATGAAATTAAATGTTACATTAATGTGAGTTAAGACAATAACTGCATATTTTGAATGTAAGAAAATGTATAGGAATGTTAATCATATTCATAAGGTAATAATTGATTTAATGAAAGAGTGAAACCAAGATAAATTGATCAAATGGGATTCTAAATTATATGTAATGTGAAAATCGACGAAATTCAATATAATTGAAAATTGCAATTAATAAATAAAAGGATGAAAATTGGAGAATATTAATGTAATGAAATATAAAACAATGTTAACAATGTCTACAGAATAATAATTGATTAAATAAAAAGGCTGAAATCAATTAATTTTTTTTATTGGAATCTAATTTTAATTAATTAGATTTAATTACAGTTAAAATAGAACACTGTAATTAGTGAAATATCAAACACTGAATTGAAATGTAAATTTGCTTTAAGTTATTATAAATGTCTAAGTAATCAAAAATGATGAAATTTGTTAGTTTATGAATATTGAATTAAAAAGCGATTTAGTTAATTAACATTAATTTATTTAATTAACGTGCAAAATAGCCATTTTGGCCACTATCTTGGATTTCAATGAAACTAGATTCATAGGATCGTAACGGGGAATTATTGTAGGATTTCAAGTTTCGTAGCGATCGGATTTGTCGATTGATCGTACGGACTCGAAATGCGTAGAAATCAATTTAATTAAATTCAAGTTAAATCAATTTGAATAAGCCAATCTTAAGATAACTTCTTCATACGATGGAATTAGGACTTGAAACCTTTTCCATTGAGTTTAAAAATTACCAAAACATCTATTTTGATATATGAGACGACCCATTTTCGTTTTGGGAACAAAACAGGCTCTTCGGATTATCTATAGTTCAACTTTCAAATCAATCTTATCCTTTCGGTTCTATTTATGATCTGACTATGTATAACCCAGTATAAACCCTAATTGTTTCTTATTCCATTTGTTTGTACACACAATAATATCTTCTTCTCTCTTCTCAATTGCAGACAAACAAATTCCCAATTCAAATTTCAAATCAAATTCCAATCAAAAATTAAAACTCCTCAAACCCTATCAAATTTTATATCGATCTAAAGCTCTCGATGAGCGCATGTTAAATCTGCAGTTTTTTTTTATTAATCTAGGTTGTTATGTGGTTGGAATCGGGCGATTAATTCTCAACCGTTCGTTGTGTCGCAATCATCTTGCACGGATCGTCGATTGAAGGGTATGGATATGTAACGTCCCGCCTTTTCGCACGCTTTAAATCGACACACGTGCCAATTCAAACCATCCGGAAGGGCGAATTGTTATGGGGTAAATAAGAAAAACAAGAAAGAAATAAAACAAAAATAGAATCTCACAACGGAAGGATAAAATATAATAATCAAAAAATACAATTCATGAAGTTGTTTACAAAATATTTAATTTACTTATACAATATATATCAGAGTTGCACATACCAACGAATAAAAATCGATGCAGCGGAATACGGTAGTGTAGTGGAATAATATAGTAGATAATAGTACTACTAATCGTCGTCTTCTTCCTCCAGAGCTAAAATCTTCAAATCCTAAAAAGCTCGGACTGACCCGAGCAAATTGAAAAAAACCAAAACACTCGAGTCAGAACTAAAAGATCTTATGTAAGTTAAATTAACAGGAATAAATATGAGTGCAGCAACTTAAGAGATGCTCGGGATTCACATCTTCTAAGGATCCGTTAAACCATTTACTATGTAGTATATTTCGCTATTATAATAGTGTCTAATTGTAAAATAAACTTACTTTTTTCTTAGCATTAAGGGGTTACCCATATAGCCCTTAACACGTAATAGTCCCCGTAGTCCATCCAATATCATAGTCCCTCCTGATCGGGAAGCCACCAGAGGATACCACACGGGCTACGGGAGAAAACTAAACTCGTACAAGGCGCGATAGGGTAGGTGACACGGCACAACTAGACAATGCCAGGGTAGATATACCAATTACGCTTCCGGATCGGTGGTAACGCGTAGCCGCAGCTACCGCCCACCTCAAGCCACACCCCCAAATCAAAGAAATCAAAAGTGGCCACCGAATAAAACAAAGTCAGAGTATAATATCGAAGGGATGTGTTCGATCAAAGGTGCTACCTCAATTAACCCGTCGATCGCTCCTATTTTAGCCACCTTATGCCAACTCACGGGAGTTGGGTCCACGTATTTACCTTGAAGGAAACGCCGCCGTCATCCTACTTCATTCTGGAATCTCCACCACGTACACGGTTGTTAAAGTGGTTTTCAGAGTTGGCAAAGAGTATTTTAACTTCCGATTTCGGTCTCTTTAACAACCAAACGTTATTATAACACCGCGGTCATTTCAAAACAATTTATATTTTAGAACCAGAATAAGATATCCATTTCAAAAAGATATAATTTCGATATCACTTTTTCTTTTTAAAAAAAACCAAATCAATATGATATCATTTTCAAATATATCCTTTTCTAAAACCATAACATTTTCAAAGTTATAATATTTCGAAATCAAAACTTGAAATACAGCCCTTTCCAAAACATAAAACTTTGAATTTCTTAACTTTGAAACATATTACACCACTTAAATGGTTTTAAATATTAAATTATTTTATTATAAAATAAAAATAGCTTCCTCACCTTCACAAATCAATTTCAAATACGGATTTGAATTCCCAAATAACCCATTTAAATTTCCATGTTTTTCAAAACTTAAATTTTTCCACCATTCAAACCTATTCTTTGATAATTTCATATATATCAATTTTCAACTGCTATTATTTAGATTCAAAATGTTTGCTTAATAAATCAAATGTTATTTTAGTAACACATTTAGACTCAAATAAACTGGGTTATTCTTTCAATTTAATTAACTTGATAATATTCATTTAATCAATTGCATATTATTTAAGTCCTCTAAATAAAATCAAGTTATAAAATCATTACTTTTAAATCTCAATTTATTTACATTTCAAATCAAATTTTCTTTTTCGAGGATAATTCTTAAATACTTTAATTCAAATCGAATTCTCATTTACCATCCAACCTTAAATTTTTATTTAAGTCATTACAACTCTATAAATAAATTCAAATAAATACTTAACCGTATTATATCTTAACAAAGTCAAACTTTTATTATTAAACTTCTTTTACACCTTTAAACCAAATTCATACATAGCTTAAAACCGGGAATTCAATTTTATATAAAATAACATTTATATAATATCCAAATCAATATCTCATCAAACCGTATTTTTCTTCACAAACCATAGAAAAATCATTTCAAAATACTTTTATATATAGACCGCGGTGCTTTTATAAAATTTTCTATCCTATGTCAAGTGATACGGATATTTATCATTTCAATCCGTAATTTAAAAATAAAAATCATCATCCATTCATCCATTATAAAATCATACATCCATTCATCAAAATCATCAACCAATTCAAACAATACATCAATATATAACGAATAATAAACAGCAGGCATCAACTAGCAGTTTATATTCAACAATAATTTAATTAACTGTTCAACTGGCAGTTTATATGCAATAATTAGATAAATAACAAATTTAACTGGCAGTTTATATGTAGTAAATAAATAAGCAACAATTTAATTTAATTAACTTAATTTAACTGGGATGATGATTTAAAATATGCCAAACAGTTATAAATTAATTTCTAAACACATCATAAATCAATTTAACAAACATAAGAAATTTTAGAAGTTGTGAGTGGGTTAAAACACTCACCTTTTGAATTTAAATTGAATTTATATCCAATTTAAACCGAAAATTTGCATAGTCTCCAAATCCGTCCAAACCAGCGCCAAAATGTCTGAAATTCCGATACAATCCCAGCAAAATAAACCGCGCGCAAATCCGAGCTCTTACGCAAAAGTTATGAAAATTTGAAAATTGGAAAATTCTGGTCCTGGGTCGGCTTCGGGTTCGACTTTGGTGCGCCGCCTCAAATCTTCGGTGCTTGCTTGGAGTTTTTGCCAAAATGACCCGGAGCAACCCGAGTCATTTTCTTCCTGACTCGAAGTAGATACAGCATTTTTGCCTCTGAAACTCGAAGCGTGACTCGAAGTGGCATCAGATCCGCAAATTTTTTTTTTGAAATTGAAAATATTTTTTGGAATTTGGGAATTAGGTTTTTTTCTGCCAATGGAATGCGAAGTTGAGAAGGAGATGTATGTACAGACAAATGAAAATAAGGAGTGGCTAGGGTTTATGTGATATCCCGGAAATTTGGGGCAATATCAATTTAATAATCTGCATTAAAAATTAAATTGATTTGATCATAATTTAAATTTGAATTAATAATCTTTGTTTAAATAAATATTTCACTGATAAAATTTCTTTTTAAAAGCTAATTTAAATTGTTTCTATGTATAGTGTATATGTGTATATTGATATATATTATAAATAGATAAGTTTTTGTTTTAAATTTAATAAATAAAGTTATGGTTTCTGATTCTATTATTTTGATAATTTGGAAATCTAATATTGAATAAATAATAATATGATCTTAAAAAAATACTCAGGATAAATTTAATTTGTTTAAAAAGTATTCTAGTATAGGTTAAAATTTAAATAAAGAATTGTTTTGTTTTTTTTACTTCAACTTTATAATGTAGTGATTTCATTTATGAATTATTTTAAATTAGTAATGAGTGATTTTTAAACAATAAAAATAATGCAATATTTTTATAAATAGATTTTAATATAAAAGAAATTGTTATTTTAAATTCATTTATATATATAAGTATTTTGAAAAGCTATGGTTTGTAAATTTAAAATAAAGTAAACTTTATAATTATTAAACTTAAGAATAAATTAAATGTATGATATTTAACATAAGTAAAGTTATAAATAATAACTAGAATATAAACAAAGTAAAGTGTTTCAGGCTTGTAGAATGTGTTTGTTGCTGTAAGCAACTATGCAGGCAAGTAGTAAAAGAAATACAAGGTTAAGAAAATGCAAAGTAAGGTACAAAACAAATCAGGTAAGTATAGAAGTAAATGCATAAACAAAGTAATAGATAAAATAAAATGCAATACAAAGCAAAGCACATAAATATGCAGGATAAAGAAATAAAATGAAAAGCTAAGAAAAGAACATGTAATCATATCTTAAAATTAAACAAAATAAAATAAAATGCTTGTAGCTTGTAAAAACAGATATGCAGGCAAGAGTATAAACAAATATCTTGTGCATGATGGTTTGTAGAACAAGCTATAACAAGTTAGAAAACAAAATGTAGTCAACCTGTATAAAAATTGCAAAACAGAAATATCTTTGTACCAAAAAAAAAAGATTAGTGTAAACATGAAGTACTTAAAACAATAAATGCTTTCATTTTCTAGCAGTAAACATGTCCATACGAATTGATGCAACATCATTCCAGCCTCCAAAATAAATATCTTGCCTAATACAAACAAAATGAAATGTTGTACCTGCAAATTTGCCTCAGTAAATACCTTCCCCTGAACTTCTTTATATACATATTATTGTTAGTTCGTTCAGCATAGCATATAAAACCTGAAACAAAGAATTATTGGCAAACACTTCCATCTATACAACTATTATAGACAACTGAAGCATCTTCAACAAGGCAAGAATTTTGGAAAGCAAAACAGTTTCCAGTTATTAAAGTTCAGAACTGTTCAAAACAAAGGTGCTCTGTTCCTTTTCTTCAATCTTTGGTGAGTAACTCAAAATTTAAAAAGCTCAAGTATATTTACATATGATTGATAATTTATGCCTGAACTAAATATGAATATGTGTTTATACACTGTTGGATGTTTGTGAAATGATCCCTGCATGTTTATAACCTGTAATACACCTCCGTATATTAAGTTTTCAAGTTCATGCTTTACTTCAAAAATCATTTCTGGATTGATCTATGGATTGTTAGGACTTAAGATCCAAACAAAGATTGCTTGTTTGATTTTGAACTAAGATTTAAAAAATTATTTAGTTTAAATTAAGACAGGAATTGCTCTGGAAATAAAAGTTTAAAAAGGAAGTTCAAAACTCTATAAAAATTAAAACATGATAATTCTACAATTCAGGTGTATAAACTAAATCTTTAAACTAAGACATGATTTTTAAAGCTAGAATCAAAAATTTTAGATTAGAAATGAAAGTGCAATTCTGGGTTGCACTGTTTTTGGGTTTTCTGGGAATCTCTGGTGATCTATAGGATTAGAGTTGGTCGGATTGTGCGAGGAGGTGGGGGAGCTTGCCAGGGTGATGGGAAAAATAGGCAGAGGTGGCCACGGTCACGGTGGTGACAACGGCAGACGTTTAAAGATTGTAAACCTAGTTTTCGCTATGGTTGGGTATTGGTCTCGTTCGGTGACCAGAGGCGATCGAGTTCAACGTGGGCTTGGGGATCGGTAGAGGGAAGGTAGTTGGAGCTGTAGCCGGAAGTGGTGGTACTCCGGTGGTCGGAGTTTGGTGTGCGGCGAAGTTTCCAGGATCGAGTGGGTAAAACTGTTGTGCTCCAGGTTTGTTCAGGCAATCTCGATTTTGATACGAGGTGCTGCAGTGGGTTTGGATGGTCGTGACGACATCTGGGGATGGTCGCCGATGGGAAGCAGTTGTAGTGGATGGCCGGAGATGGCCAGAGGGATGGTGCACGTGCACCG
The DNA here is from genome assembly GCA_030765085.1 of Allium cepa. NCBI lineage: Eukaryota > Viridiplantae > Streptophyta > Magnoliopsida > Asparagales > Amaryllidaceae > Allium > Allium cepa. The sequence continues at coordinate 67,589,345 of CM060930.1, read as the reverse complement.
TGCCGTTGGGCTCTGGGAAGTTTCAAGTGCAGTGTGTATAACCTGTTAGCAAATGCAAGTGGAACTGTCTTGTTCCAGTTTGTGTAACCTGAAGCAAAGTTGTTTGAGTTTTTTTTATCAAGCTCAAATGAACTTTAAATTCGTAAACTAGATTTAAACAAAGTTTAAATCCAGTTTGAAGTTTGAATTCAAGTTTATTTTTGAATTCAAATTTGGAATGAGATAGAGTTTAAAATGTTTAAAAGGTGGGTTTCGTCTTTAAAACATGACAGGTTTCAGATTTTAAAGATTGAAAACAGAATTTAAACTGTGATTTAAATTCAAAAATTAAAAGTTTAGATTCAAATGAACTTTTGAATCTTAAGGTTTAATAATGGATTTGGATTTGAAAAATCAAGATTTCAATTCAAGTTATTAAAAGAAAGTTTACATCAAAGTTTTAAATCAAAGATAAATTGATGGACTCAAGTTTACCTTGAATTCAAATCTGAAAATTTAAATCAGTTTTTAAATATGAATGTTTTTGAAAATAAGTTAAATAAATTGTTTAACTTGAATTTGCAAGTTAAAGATACAATGTAATGTAAAAGCTAACTTTTAACTAAAAGTTAAATAGTTTAATTTAAAGGCTTTTTTTATATAAGGTTCATATATAAGAAATAAATGTTATTTACATTTATTTAAAAGATTTAAAATTGAATTTAAATTGGGTAAATATTTAAACAATAATCATTTTGAATCTTAAATTCGAAATGGAAATTGAATTTAAATTTAAAATGTAATGTTCTAATACACTTTAAAAATAATGAAGTCAGTAATTAAGAAATGGATTATCTTAGAAATTATTAAGGTATTAAAATGATTTAAATGAATAAGATAATTAAGGAATGACTTGTGTATTTAATTTATAAATTAATAGTTTAGATTAATTTATAATTAGAGACTAATTAAGAAGTAAATTAAGAAATGTTATTAGATAATTAACAAAGAATTAATTAATGTGATTAATTGTAAGAATTAATTAGAATAATTAATTAAGATAATCATTGTAAATTGGTTAAATAATCACTTAATAAAAGTGATTAAGAGATTAAGTACTTATTGCAATAAATTTTGAGAATATGATTAATTTAAGTTAATTAATTCATTTTAATTAATTTAAGAAATCATTTGATGGTTTGATAAGTGTAATTACTTAGTGTATGCAATGGAGGAGAATTGACTTAAGAAGTAATGAACGTTAATTACTGAATGTAATTAATGAAAATAATGTGTTAATAAAGTAATTTGGATAATTACTTTTATAATTAATCTTGGGATTAATTAGTGGAGATAATTAATTATGGGAATTATTTATTTATTTATATGAGTAATTAAGGATAGTTAAGTACTGGGTGATATTAATCAAAGGTGATTAATAATTGTGTTTAATTAAAGGTTAATCACTTAATGTGATTAATAAAGTAATTTAATCTAAATTAGAGATCATTAATTCATATAATTAATGATGTAATTAAGAATTGGATAATTAAGAAATAATTTATAATGTGAAGATTAATTTAGGAAATTAATTAAGCATAAATGTAATTAATATAAATAAAGTAATTAAATGTTAATTTCTATAAATAATTTAGGATAATTAATTTGTAAAATTTATTAAAGACTAATTACTTATTGTAATTAGAAACTGATTAAGCAAAGGTGTTTAATCAAGGTGGATATTTAGAAGATGGTTAATTAATTTGATTTATAATTAATTAATGGCAAGATTTATAGATGAAGTTAGAGATAGAAGTAGTTAACTTAATTCCATTTAAATTAATTACAAATGGTATGATTATAAATCATTTCTTATGGATGAATGATATTGATATTTCATTTGATGATTGTGATCTGGCATGAATTATATCTATGTGTCATCGATGCTTGGTTTAAATATGATAATATTTGGTTATCTGTTTAGATGATAATATTGATTATCTGTTTATGAGATTATCTGTGATTATTTACTTTGATATTATGAATTATCCATCTGTGTGTATGTTGATTATATTGAATTAAACTGTTAAGACTAAATAGACAACTTGGCCTTAAAAGACACGTTTTGGATTTCGATGAGACCGGGATCGGTTTTTCCGCATTAGGAATATCCGAAAACCACATCGATTCCAAATTAACGATAGATCGTGAATCTGAAGTGAAGATGAAGATTCAGAATGCAAGGGTTATCGTCGTTAACTCTGAGGGTGATTCCAAAATGAGTGTAACGAGATAATGCCTTCGGTTTCGTTCGAACCCGGAAGGAACTTGTATGGATTGAATGCTTTCAACACATCGTCAGGCGGGCGATGAGTATTCTAAGAGTTATGTTCTCTAAAGGTAACCGTAACCTCAAGCCTCATCAACCGGGAATGGCTAAAACAGGGGAGGTGCAGCAAGGCTAGGTGGGTCATGCCCAAGCAGGACAAGGATATTCCCCTGTCTAGATGTCCCTTTTTATTCGGCTGTGTGGGCAGTTGGTTGCAAACAACTGCGGGGTTTATCTTGTTCGGGACTGTTCAGTAAGGAATGGTTCCGGCCTTGTGTTGCAGGGGATGAAGGGAGTAATCCTCGGTACGTTGATCTAGGCCACGTACTGTGACGGGCGGTACCCCAGTAGCCCTGCCATTGTATGGAATCCACAATCCAATAAGTGCCCACGGTTTTGATTGTATTACCCACTTTTGTGGCTAGTAGCTGGTGTAACAATTTCGGCTATTTTCTATTTACTTGAAAACCCTAGACCTATTATAATATCACAGAATTTCCTATCAAATGTTTTGGTTAGCGTAAGGTAAAAACTTTTCCATGTTTATGTGTGGGAAGTCTTACGTGATACCTTTTATTTTCAAAAGATTTTCAAAGTTAAGCAACTTTAACCTGTTACTCATACCAGACCCATGTCTGACCCGGAGTTTATTTTTGTTTTCCATAAACTCTCGGGTACCCAAATTTTTACGGGTAGCCAAGGGATTCAGGTTTAGCTTTGACGAATTCTGGAGGAGCAATGGAGCAGGAGGCTTCAGCGCTGTAGATATATATAGTTCCGCTGTGTGGTATCTCTGTGATGTATTGTGTATTGTATTGAGTTGTGTTAACTAGACAGGTGTTTATAACTGTCTAGTATGTGATGTATTGTCTGTATAACTCTGATTGATGTTGTATATTATGTAAATATTTATGTGATTATTATATTTTATTCGTTCCGCTGTGAGATTCTGGTGTTGTTGTTATTTCTTCTCTATCTTTTCTATTTTCTCATCCCTTTCTTTCTTAAAGACGAAACGTCTTCCTGGGATGAGCAGGGCGGGTCGTCACAGTTGGTATCAGAGCGCTAGGTTGAGTGAATACCTAGGCTCTTGAGTGATTTCTTCTTGAGAGAGCGTATTTGTAATTTTGATATAATATATATATATATATATATATATATTTCTACCTATTGTTGGGTTACCTGTTCGGGTTTTCCAACGAGCTATAAAGGTAGATAGGGTGGTGGTGTGTGTAACACAACTACCAATGGTCGGAATTTGAATGATTGAGGTTGGTGGTGTATTTGTCGAGACTGTAGACCTAAAACCGTCTCGAGTAAGCTTTGAGTGGTGTAAGAATTTCATTGATCTCTGAAAGAAACCTGTTAAGGCTCGGAGTTCATTCTTGAAGTGTGATTTGATTGAGCTAGAGTTTGGATCTGTCTGTTGGACATAAGCAAGTCATGATATCTTGATGCCTCAGGATGTAGTAGTTGTGTGATGAGACACAGTGACTATGGATGTTTCCGAAGATATTTCTTTGGAACAAGTTAGGGAAGTGTGTCTGCTCGGTGTTGTGGCTGTGTTCAGCAGGGTGTTTGTGTTTGGTTTGTGGTCCGAGTTTCTCGAAGAGCCTTGGATTAGAAATTTCTTGGCATCGGCGTCAACGGTGCTATTTGGAGTATTTTGGGTGTTGGTAAGGAATTCTTTGGCACCTGAGTCAGCAGTGGCAGCTCGGAGCGTTCTATGTGCTGTCAAGGAAGTCTTCTGGCTTGGCAGTTTTTCTAAAGGAAAATTCAGAAGCAGCAGAGTGATTCCACTTCCTCGATGGAATGGTGTAAGCTGTTCTGATTGGTAAAGCGAGAGTAGTTTTTCTTTGGAAGTAGGATGGGTTGATCGCAAAAGTGACTTGCGATAGTTCGAGCGTTCTCTTGCGTTTCAGAGATTTTTTTTTCTGGATGTCTTCAGGAAGTCAGAGTTTGCTAGCATCTGGAAATTTGGTTTGGTACCGATTGGATTTCCAGAAGTGGTACCGATGGTTCAGCTTAGTAATAGGATTGTTTTTGAGTTTGGTGAAGTAGCTCAGATTTTCGAGAAACTTCTGGATTTTCTTTTTGGATATGTAGAACCTTATTTTGGGATGTGTTGTCCAGTCTGTGCTTGAGTTCATCATCAGCGTTTTCATCTGCTCAATCAGAGTTGCGCGGTGGAAGCATGGTGGCAGCTATTTTAGAATGGAAGCAACTGGAAGTTGCAGTGTTTGGATTGAAGGTTTTCTACAGGAAATTTTTCAGGATCTTAAGTCCAGTTTGGGAGTGCATCTGTTTTATCTCCTCTGGATGTGAGATGTGAGATCAGTCTTCTGATTTTGGAATAGAGTTGTGTTCTGAGTTTTGGTCGATCTTGGAAAGATCATTTTGTTGGATTGTCTTTGGTTCTGTTTGTTTCTAAGGGCATCAGCAAGGATTGAGCTGATCAGTAAAGATGTAGGCAGCCCAGAATCGTCCGAAGAGTTTGTGGATAAGAATCAGGGATTTGATTTTGGATATGTGGTTTGGTCTTCAGGATTGAATTGTCAGTTTGGATAACTGAGATTCGTTGTGTTTCACGTATCTCTGAGGGAGTACGTGTAAGATCTATCTCTGGTTGTAGAACCAGCAGTTCAGGGAGTTCTTGTTGTTGAGTCAGATCAACTTGTCTATAGTCTGATATTCTGTCTTGTAGATCTAGACGAGTAGAAGTTATGTAGCTTAGTAGTATTGTTTGTTTGGATTCTATAGAGCGAGTAACCCGGTATTAATACTTGGGGGAAACTCGAGCAAATTCTATCCGGAATCTTGTCTGGATAATTAGATTTGTTGTTTGAATGAATTGGTTGTTATAGTTCTTAGCATATGATTAATATATGCTTGTGTTTTAAACTAAATATTTAAGTAGATTATTAAATTACCTTTGTTTTAATTTCGGGGACGAAATTCTTTTAAGGGGGGAAGAATGTGATATCGCAGAAATTTGGGGCAATATCAATTTAATAATCTGCATTAAAAATTAAATTGATTTGATCATAATTTAAATTTGAATTAATAATCTTTGTTTAAATAAATATTTCACTGATAAATTTTCTTTTTAAAAGCTAATTTAAATTGTTTCTATGTATAGTGTATATGTGTATATTGATATATATTATAAATAGATAAGTTTTTGTTTTAAATTTAATAAATAAAGTTATGGTTTCTGATTCTATTATTTTGATAATTTGGAAATCTAATATTGAATAAATAATAATATGATCTTAAAAAAATTCTCAGGATAAATTTAATTTGTTTAAAAAGTATTCTAGTATAGGTTAAAATTTAAATAAAGAATTGTTTTGTTTTTTTTACTTCAACTTTATAATGTAGTGATTTCATTTATGAATTATTTTAAATTAGTAATGAGTGATTTTTAAACAATAAAAATAATGCAATATTTTTATAAATAGATTTTAATATAAAAGAAATTGTTATTTTAAATTCATTTATATATATAAGTATTTTGAAAAGCTATGGTTTGTAAATTTAAAATAAAGTAAACTTTATAATTATTAAACTTAAGAATAAATTAAATGTATGATATTTAACATAAGTAAAGTTATAAATAATAACTAGAATATAAACAAAAGTAAAGTGTTTCAGGCTTGTAGAATGTGTTTGTTGCTGTAAGCAACTATGCAGGCAAGTAGTAAAAGAAATACAAGGTTAAGAAAATGCAAAGTAAGGTACAAAACAAATCAGGTAAGTATAGAAGTAAATGCATAAACAAAGTAATAGATAAAATAAAATGCAATACAAAGCAAAGCACATAAATATGCAGGATAAAGAAATAAAATGCAAAGCTAAGAAAAGAACATGTAATCATATCTTAAAATTAAACAAAACAAAATAAAATGCTTGTAGCTTGTAAAAATAGATATGCAGGCAAGCGTATAAACAAATATCTTGTGCATGATGGTTTGTAGAACAAGCTAAAACAAGTTAGAAAACAAAATGTAGTCAACCTGTATAAAAATTGCAAAACAGAAATATCTTTGTACAAAAATAAAATAAAATAAAATAAAAAGATTAGTGTAAACATGAAGTACTTAAAACAATAAATGCTTTCATTTTCTAGCAGTAAACATGTCCATACGAATTGATGCAACATCATTCCAACCTCCAAAATAAATATCTTGCCTAATACAAACAAAATGAAATGTTGTACCTGCAAATTTGCCTCAGTAAATACCTTCCCCTGAACTTCTTTATATACATATTTTTGTTAGTTCGTTCAGCATAGCATATAAAACCTGAAGCAAAGAATTATTGGCAAACACTTCCATCTATACAACTATTATAGACAACTGAAGCATCTTCAACAAGGCAAGAATTTTGGAAAGCAAAACAGTTTCCAGTTATTAAAGTTCAAAACTGTTTCAAAACAAAGGTGCTCTGTTCCTTTTCTTCAATCTTTGGTGAGTAACTCAAAATTTAAAAAGCTCAAGTATATTTACATATGATTGATAATTTATGCCTGAACTAAATATGAATATGTGTTTATACACTGTTGGATGTTTGTGAAATGATCCCTGCATGTTTATAACCTGTAATACACCTCTGTATATTAAGTTTTCAAGTTCATGCTTTATTTCAAAAATCATTTCTGGATTGATCTATGGATTGTTAGGACTTAAGATCCAAACAAAGATTGCTTGTTTGATTTTGAACTAAGATTTAAAAAATTATTTAGTTTAAATTAAGACAGGAATTGCTCTGGAAATAAAAGTTTAAACAGGAAGTTCAAATCTCTGTAAAAATTCAAACATGATAATTCTACAATTCAGGTGTATAAACTAAATCTTTAAATTAAGACATGATTTTTAAAGATAGAATCAAAATTTTTAGATTAGAAATGAAAGTGCAATTCTGGGTTGCACTGTTTTTGGGTGTTTTGGGAATCTCTGGTGATCTATGGGATTAGAGTTGGTCGGATTATGCGAGGAGGTGGGGGAGCTTGCCAGGGTGATGGGAAAAATAGGCGGAGGTGGCCACGGTCACGGTGGCGACAGCGGCAGACGTTTAAAGATTGTAAACCTAGTTTTTGCTATGGTTGGGTATTGGTCTCGTTCGGTGACCAGAGGCGATCGAGTTCAACGTGGGCTTGGGGATCGGTAGAGGGAAGGTAGTTGGAGCTGTAGCCGGAAGTGGTGGTACTCCGGTGGTCGGAGTTTGGTGTGCGGCGAAGTTTCCAGGATCGAGTGGGTAAAACTGTTGTGCTCCAGGTTTGTTCAGGCAATCTCGATTTTGATACGAGGTGCTGCAGTGGGTTTGGATGGTCGTAAAGACATCTGGAGATGGTCGCCGATGGGAAGCAGTTGTAGTGGATGGCAGGAGATGGCCAGAGGGATGGTGCACGTGCACCGTGCCGTTGGG